>CM045998.1:30091152-32591152 GCA_025175895.1 Wurfbainia villosa | reverse complement strand
AATTTGCATACCTTGGTTTTATCAACCGATGTGAAACCCTCAGGCTGTATCATATACACGTCCTCGAGCAGGTTTCCATTAAGGAAAGCTGTTTTCACATCCATCTGCCATATCTCATAATCATAATGAGCCGCTATGGCCAGGAGCATCCGAATGGATTTAAGCATAGCTACAGGCGAATAGGTTTCGTCATAATCAACACCTTGCTTTTGATGATATCCTTTCGCCACCAATCTAGCCTTATAGGTAATCACATTACCATCCATGTCGGTTTTCTTCTTGAAAACCCACTTGCACCCTATAGGCTTTATGCCTTCAGGTGGGTCAACCAAGTTCCAAACTTGGTTTTCGTACATGGAATCCATTTCCGACTTCATGGCACCAAGCCACTTATCCCTTTCTGAACTTGTCAGCACTTCTTCATAACTGGTAGGCTCTTCATCATCAATGAGTAACACGTCGTTCGATTCACTTACGAGAAATCCATATCTCTCAGGAATATTGCGTGTTCTACCAGATCTACGAAGATGTGGTGTTACAATAGGTCCAGCCGATTGCTCATCACTATGAGTTGTCGGCTGTTGTGCTTCACCAGGTATCTCATTAATGTCTATTTGAGTCTCTCGAGCCTCCTCAAGCTCGACGACACTCCCACTGTTTTCTTGCAAGAGAAACTCTTTCTCTAGAAACACAACATGCCTTGAAACAAACACCTTTTGTTCCACAGGATGATAGAATTGGTAACCCCTTGTTTCCTTAGGGTATCCAATAAATAGACATTTATCAGACTTAGCATCCAATTTGTCTGATACAGTCCGCTTCACATAAGCAGGACAACCCAATATCTTCAAGTAAGATACATGAGGTTTCTTACCATTCCATATCTCATATGGAGTAGTTGAGACTACCTTGGTAGGCATTCTGTTTAACAAGTAAACAATTTGCTAAAGTGCATAACCCCAAAGGACTTGGGAAGAGTTGCATGATTCATCATTGACTGACCATGTCCAACAAGGTCGATTCGCCTCTCGGATACACCATTATCTTTGTGGTGTATAGGCGGAGTCCATTGAGACAATATGCCATTGTCTCTTAGATAATCAAGAAACTCTTGACTTAAGTATTCACCACCTCGATCCGATCAGTATTTTAATACTCTTGTCATGTTGTTTCTCTACTTCATTTCTGAATTCTTTGAACCTTTCAAAGGCTTGGACTTGTGTTTCATCAAGAACACATACCCAAACCGTAGTGATCATCGGTGAAGGTAATGAAGTAGCTATAGCCTCCTAATGCTTGAGTTGACATAGGTCCACATACATCGGTATGTACTAAACCTAGTAACTCTCCCACTCGTTCACCTTTTCGGTAAAGGTAACTTAGTCATCTTGCCTTTTAAGCATGATTCGCATGTATCGTATGAATCCAATTCAAACGATTCCAGAATTCCACATCGGTGTAATTCGGACATGCGTTTCTTGCTTATATGGCCACGACGACAATGCCACATATAGGAGTCTATGTGATTATCCTTTCGAGCACGCGTGTTGCTCGCCGATATTGAAAATGTCCTTTGATACGTCCAACGTATAAATGCCATTACTCAAAGTTCCAGTTCCATAAAGTACGCCATTCAAAGTTATATAACAACAATTGTTACTAAACGTTAAATGGAAACCATTTCTATTTAAGCAGGAAATAGAAACAATGTTCTTTATTAGAGAAGGAACATAATAGCAATTGTCCAGTTCCAAGACTAGTCCACTAGGGAGCTTCAGCAAATAAGTTCCGATGGCGGCGACCTTTGCTCCATTGCCAACTCGAATTTGACTCCCCTCTGACAAGTCTTCTTCTATTCCTTAGCCCCTGTATGTCATTACATATATGTGAGCCACACCCAGTATCCAATACCCAAGTGTCTAAGGAAATAGAATGACAATCAATAACGAAGATACCTGAAGAGGATGGGGCATCGGATGCCTTCTTCTTCTTCATGGACTCAAGATAAATCTTGCAGTTTCTTCGCCAGTGGCCTTCCTTGCCCGCGATGATGGCAAGTGCCCTTTTCAGTGGTTCCGCCTTCTTTGCCTTTTTCTTTCCTTTCCTTTCTCGCTTCCTCTTAGAACCTTTCTTTGAGGAATCAACTAACAGAACCGCCTTCTCCTCATGCTTCACAGAAGGCTCCACAGTCTTCAGCATATTGAGGAGCTCGGGAATGGTGGATTCCAATTTGTTCATCCGATAATTCATCACAAATTGCGAGAAACTCTTGGGCAAACAATGCAGAATTAAGTCAATACTTAACTCATGATCCATCACAAAACCGAGGGTAGCTAGCCGCTCGATGTACCCGTTCATCTTTAGTACAAACTGCACTATAGACGAACCTTCTTGCATCTTCGTGGTGAAGAGGAGCCTAGAGACCTCGAACCTTTCGGATCTCGCTTGCTCATCGAACAACTCATGAAGATGGAAGACCATAGTATTAGCATCCATATGCTCATACTGCTTCGCACTGTACCATCGCTAGCATGATGCAACTCGCCACCAGACCGCACATGTTTCTGATAGACCAACATTTGGTCTGGAGTTGCATCGTCCTTAGGACGGTCAGGAAGAGGCTCTTCAAGGACATATGCAAGCTTTTCCGCCTTGAGAACAATTCTCAGGTTTCTAAGCTAGTCCAGGAAGTTAGGCCCAGTCAGTTTGTTCGAATCCAAAATAGTGCGCAAATTCAAAGACGTCATGATCAATTTATTGACCTAGAAATACAAAACGAGCATATATGAGAAAATGATTTTAAAAATGCATCAATATACATTTATAAATCCCATTCATTTTTTGAATTTCAAAAACCCCAAAATCACTTCGGGAGATTGTAGGTCCATCTCTGAATGGACTGATATCCATCATAGTTATGAACAACCTTGGAGAGAGTCCAACAAGCCATTCATAACTACGACGGTAGGTATCATCTATACCGATTGCATATCCCGTATATGCAACTATCACAATGTGCTATCAACTAATTGAATGTTCACACATACATCGGGTTGTTAACACATTAACAAGTATGCATCATATGCATAGCACCCAACTTCACCTCCCTTACATCGACCTTGGGAGAGTCCAACAAGCCGATGCTCCGGGTTAAAGCCAACCCATTAATCGGGACATAGTTTTAATATGGTTAGGCGCATTCAACCAATTAGCCCACTTGGAGAGAGTCAACAACCAAAGCTAACGATTGACCTCGACTCTTACCATATTAGTATTAAACTATTCCATGGTTTGAACATATTCGAGTTCGAGGGCTTGGAGAGTCCAACAACCCAAACAAGAAACAGAACTCTGGTTCTAACCATATTAATGGAAGGTGTAGGCTTTAATATTGATTAAGGGTTTTTATGTCTCATCCTCTTTGCATGCAAATAACTATTATCTACATGGCATGGCATACATGGCATACATCTACATGTCACGACACGCATGGCATAATGTTATGCATCTAATGCAATTACATGACATACAATTATGTCATGTATATAATTTCCTTATATGTCATAACTATTTATGGAAATAAAATATGTTTAAGATTTGATTCTCCAAATCAAATCATAATTAAATTAGGAAATAAATTTCCAAATCTAATCACATATTTTATTCATGGAATTATTTGATTAAGGAAAATCTATTTAGGAAACCAATTTCCTAAATCTTTAAAACTACTTATGGAAATTAAATATTTTAAGATTTGATTTTCCAAATCAAATCATGATTAAATTAGGAAACAAATTTCCAGAATCTAATCAAATATTTTATTTATGGAAAATATAAATTTCCATAAATACTTCCAACTTTCCAAAAGTGGAAGATTTCCATAAATACTTCTAGACTTTCCAAAATTGAAAAATTTCCATAAATACTTCTAAATTTCCAAAATTTAGAAAACTTCCAGAAATACATTATGACTATCGCACAACCATTTTACGATTATGTCGAAACACAACCTGGGCTCTGATACCACTGTTGGGTTTCCGGCACCGCGGCGTGTGTGTGTTCGATCATGTTTCGTAAACATGAGCACAGCGGAAGCAATTAAAATTAATAAATCTATATTTATTACAACACACACAACACACGCATGCTATTACAACAAGTGTAGACATAACCGTAAATTAAAATTTGCAATAAAAGGAAATTAAACTACGTTATACCTTCCGTATGACGTGTAGCGGGAACGGCATCAACCGGAACGATCCTCGTAAGAATCGTCTCTATCCGTATCCACGCCGAGCTCCTCGGGATGACTTCGCTAAGTCACGAGCTTCGTCTTCGTACGGGTTACTAGCCTCGTGTTGAAGGCGGCGTGATCGAGAGATGATCACGATCCGAATCCAAATTCGGATCCTAAAACGAGTTCTCAAAACTCGCTTCTCCGGAGAGGTATTCGTCAACCGTTTGACGAATCCTTCGTCCTCCACCTCAGAGGATTACCGGAGATCAACTCCCCGGTAAGTTAGCCGCTGTCGGAGCACTAACCGTCGTCCAAACGACGCTCCGACGAGAGGAGGAGAAGCTGTCCAGAAAACTGGACAGCTTGGTGGAGGAGTAGGCGCCGGCCAAAACAAGGAGAGGAAAAACCCACCTTGATGCCGAACCTATAGGAGATCACCGGAGGGTCGCGGGAGGTTCACCGGCTGGAGCTTGGGCGCCCGGCAAGGGTCTTGACGGCGGCACAAAGCTGGGCGGCGGCACTTGTAGTTGGCGCCAAATCACCAACAAGGGGTGGGCGGCAACTAGGTTAGGCGCCAAAATTAGACTATTTTATAGAGAACTAATTCTCTTAATGGTTAATGGATCATATCCATAAAGCCCGTTAACCCGCTCCATTAAGATAAGTTAAAATAAACCAAACCATGATGGTTTATTTTAAGTTAAACGAACGAACCAACCTTTGGTTCATTCGTTTAAAATAAACCAAACCCTTTGGTTTATTCTCATCCATTGGATTAGAACCAAACCATTTTGGTCCATCCATTATGTCTTCATAAGACCACGGCCCATCCACGCTTCCATTGCTGAAACAATTTCATGCTCGCTTTATGTTTGGTCCAACCAAACAGATAGTTTCTCTCGATGCGAGAATCCCATTCTCAAGCTCGTTTTAAATCCTTTGGATTACACTCGTTGTCGTGTGACCAAATAGGTTCTCGGTTTATGTTGGCCGTCTATAATTAACCATTAATTATAGAGCGATCATGAGTGGCACCTAGTAGTACATCATGATCCCCAATTAAGAAAAGATCAGCGGTTGATCGAACTATTTACGAAACCCTTGATGGCTAATGAATCGTGCCCCATTCCCTTCACTCATCTTATACCCACTTGGTTCTGGGACATGGTCTATTGTGTCATCCCACTAGGTGACTACGTCACACCTAGCCCAAGTATCATTTCGTCCTCCCTAGATTCTAGTTACTCCACATGTATCGAAGAGTACCTTACTCTAAACATGTAATGCTTTGGCCAAAGACTTTAGTAACAATCCGACGAGGCCATGGGTATACATCTCCTCGCAAGGAGTGGTGAATCCTTTATAGGCTATTCAAACACCTTCGATCACTTCGACTTATACCCAATCATCCCGGGTCCACATCTCCTTAGAAATGTTTGCTTAAGATGTCAAAGCATAAGTCTCCATGATCAAGATGACTTGAATACCGCAAGTCAAAGGAACATCGCACTTAAGCCACAGTAAGAACTTCATTGACATATCTATATATGCAGAGAACCATATGAAGTCTTACATGGTCACTCCAATGAACTAGTTACCATAACTAGCATCCACGATTAACTCGGACATCACTATGTCTCGGTGAGAATCGGGCTTGGATACACCAAGGAGTATACCTCGTGCTAGTCTCGACAGAATTGATGGTGTCCGAATCCATCAATTCATCGACTAGGGATAATTCCGATACATCACAATTACACATGTAGAGATACTCACTAGTTGTGATCCAATCACAAATTCTCTCATGCTGTGAATCGTATCGTGGACATTCAGTAAATGAGTTTAAGATACATAAAACATGTATACTCAAATAGTGAATCTTCATTTATCATATAAATGGTTCATACATAAGGCAATTGCCTTAGGACATCTCTCATATATTACTAACACTTACCTCAACATTTACCTTTGAAGCCTTGCTTTCGGTTTCCACCTGATTCCTTCGGCTCCCTCCGAAGTCCTCCCGGTGTCGCCCGACCACCGCGGCTTCCTCCGGGTGTCGCTAGCCTTTAGCTCCAACTATAGCAATCTTCTGCACACTCGATTTAGCTCGTGAGATAACGACATGAGCTTAACTTTGTATCGTTTGCTATAATCAAAACTCAGGTTCGACTTAGGTGCCTACTGCACCAACAATCTCCCCCTTTTTGATTTATGGCAAACCCACATACAAAGTTAAGTAAATAGCAAGCATGAAGAATAATGTGCATTAGAAACAAGAAATAAAGAAGATTAAGTTGGAGTAGTAAGGATTTTCTTCAAGTACTCCCCCTTGAGGAAACCTCCCCCTTGACCGAGGGTGAGTCTTGAAGAAAGACCTTAGGCCCTTTGAGGGTTTCTTTAAGTAATTAACATTACTTAAAGTTGGCCTTAGTAAAACGTTTAAGTTAAGAGTTCTTCTTGTAGGGATGTATACTGAAAAGTCTATCTTTTGTATGAACATCTTTATTTTGAAATAAGAATCACATGATTATTGTTTGCATATCTTTATGGTTATGCAATATTGTCTAATACGTTACATTGTAGATAAAATGGTGTGTGGTGTCACACGGGAGATCATGTTATCGGCTCCTTGTAAAGTATAAGTAAAGGCTCACAACCGAGATGACTTTGGACAAACCATCGGAATGGTTGTAGTGTGATTTGGTATTGGTTTGTCTTGACCATAGAATCACACTAGTGCACTTTGTGTGTATTGAGCAGGACCGACACAGAGGTGATTCGATTTATTGCTGACTACATAATCGAATCGGACCTCAGATATTATTTAGTACATGCTCTTAATCCCGATATAATAATGGGCACATATACTTGGTACTCATCTCTTTGATTTACCAATGGGCGAGATTTATAGATTAAATCGATAGACTCGGTAAGTTGGGAGATGATATTATTTATATGGTGTGCCGTTGATTATAGGAGGAAACCGTGTCCTATATATTAGGATGATGATGTCCCCTTGAGGAGCTCATAAGGTTCATCATGTAAACCCTGCAGGTGGACTTGGTCCGGCATGATGAAAAGGTTGAGTGGTACTACTCAAGGAGTTAGATGTTGATTAATTAATGGTTAGTAAATTAATTAATCGACGGACATTCGAGATCTTAAACACGGGGAGAAAATGTACAAATAATATATGGAGCCCATATTATCATATGGGGGTTGGTGAGGTAGATCAATGATGGACCTTTAGTGGATTGGACCATCATTAGTGGATCGGACTTTATGTGGGCTTGATCCATGGGTGGCCAAGACCCAACTCCTCCTCATGGTCCCTAATGTAGCCCATTAACACCTTATGATGCTTAGATCCAAAGGATAGAAACAAATCTCGAGATCCAAAGGTAGAGATTAAATCTCTAGATCCGACGGTTGAGATTAAATCCCTAGAACCAATGGATGAGATTAATTCATGGCTTATCCCTAACTCTATAAAAGGATGGCATGGAGTTGGCGTGGAGAAATTTTTGAAGAGAGCTAGGGTTTTTGGAGTTGGCGGCAAGGTTAGGAATTAGGGTTTGGAGCTTGGGCGGCACCTATTAAGGAAAGTCTTTCCTTAGTTGTTCTTCTTCCCCAAGCTGACGGCGCCCATCTTCTTCTTTCCAGACCTTGGCCAGCATCCAAAACAAGCCTTCTCCTTCTCCTTGGCCGGTGGAACAAAGGTTTAGGGTCTTCCCTTGGAGCTTTTGGCCGGCCACACCCAAAACTCCTTCTCTTTCCTTCTTTTGTTGGCCGGCGGCAAGGATACTCCTTGCTTCTTGTTGGCTGGTTTTAGGGAGGTAAATATCATTGTTTCTCTTCTTCCTCTTGCTTGGGAAAAGCAAGGAAGGAAGTTTTGCGATCTAGGAGCTTCGACTTTTGGTGGATCGTCGTCCACACGACGTCCAAAAGGAGGAGGGTCATACATTAGAAGACCAAGAGGTATAACTATTCTTCTATCTCTTTTATTCATTGCTTGTGTTTGTTTTTCAAAATATAAGCATGTTATATTTCTGTAAATAGGCTAAATAATACTTGGATCCCGAGTATAAACACAAAAACCGGCGATCCGGACATCGTCTATTCCGCGGCTACTCGTAGAATAGAGGATGGTCGCTTGAACAACTAGTTTGTTCAAGTGACCTCTCTAAACGAATAGCACGACGATGACTTGGTTGCTTTGGAAATCCCTTTTGTCTAGGATTAAATTTTTAATCCAGGGACATCGAAGGGATAACCATGGTCAAGCAACCGAGGCGAAGGGGAAGCGAAGTTTCCTCTCACGGATCAACCCCAACATTTGGTATCAGAGCTTCCGGGCAAAACCTTTCACTTCTTAACTTGGCCCTTTCTCCCCCTTAAGTAAAACATTAAGGGCATATTAAAAAATAAGTAAAACATTGACGCCACAAATAAGTTTAAGTTAAGAATTCTCTTAACTTGGCCTTTAATAAATTTTCAAAACTTAAAGTTAACTTTTGGTTTAAATATAAAGTAAGAGTTAAGTTATCAAAAAAAATTTTGACCCCTTAACTTTGCCCTTTTTCTCCCCCTTTTGCCATATATCGAAAAGAGTGAGTGTGTGTGTGGAAAACAAAAATAAGTGTTAAATTTAAAGTCCAAGCATGTTCCACATTATTTTGAAAATAATATACTGAAAGTAAGTTCATCTATAAGATGTTCGACTCATATTTGGCTTGATTGATATGAAAGATCAACTAGTCCTGGTCAGAGTCGGTTAGTATGTATGGTTATACTTCGTGGTTCATAGCGATGCACTAGCTCTACATCTGGAACCAGGAGTAAGGTCCTAACATCTCACGCCCATCTACGTGGCTAAGTACACAAACACATTAGTCCTATGTGTTGTGAGATGTATTGGCTCCTTAAATCTATAGGTGCATGATATCAAAGGTATGTCCTATACTAGTTCCATAAAAAATGAAAGTTAAGAAATAGTAGTAAGAAAATATAATTTGCAAGTTCCTATTCTACTACGCACATCCCCAATTTTCGTCTTAATAGACTAAATTCGGCTTCGGGTAGGGATTTAGTAAATAGGTCTGCTAAGTTAGACTTTGATTCGACGTATTCGAGTTGTATGGCTGCGTTGGCCACATGTTCTCGAATGAAATGGTGTTTGACCTCTATATGTTTGGTCCTAGAGTGACATATCGGATTCTTTGTAAGATTAATTGAACTAATGTTATCTACGTGAAGTTTAGTATTTGTAAAGTCTAACTTAAAGTCGCGGAGAGTGTGCTTCATCCAAAGAAGCTGCGTGACACACTCACCCATCGCGATGTATTCGGCTTCGGTGGTAGATAAAGCAACACAGTGTTGCTTCCTACTGCACCAACTCACTAGACTCGAGCCGAGAAGTTGACAACAACCACTCGTTCTCTTTCTATCGAGCTTACTACTGGCATAGTCCGAATCAGAGTAGCCGGTTAGTTCGAACTCGGTAGATCTAGGATACCAAATACTGACATTAAGTGTACCCTTTAGATATCTAAGGATACGCTTGACTAGAGTTAGGTGAGACTCCTTGGCACAGGTTTGAAACCTTGCGCACATACTTACTGCAAATAAGATATCAGGTCGGCTTGCAGTTAGGTAAAGGAGACTCCCTATTATGCTCCTATAGTATTTTAAATCAATTGAATTTCCGATTACATCTTCTTCTATATTCACATTAGTTGTCATTGGGGTATTAATAATTTTAGCGTCTTGCATTCCAAAGCGTTTAATTAATTCCCTAGTATATTTGCGTTAATGTAGGTATATTCCATCTTTAGTTTGTTTAATTTGTAGACCTAAAAAGAAACTTAACTCACCTACTAAATTCATTTCAAATTCACTTTCCATAAGTGAAATGAACTCATTTAGTAGGATTGAGTTGGTGGTTCCGAAAATAATATCATCTACGTAGATTTGGGCTATGAATATGTCTTTACCTAAGGTTTTTACGAAAAGGGTTGGGTCAACTACACCTTGGTTAAAGCCTTTGGACTTAAGATAAATCGAAAGTCTCTCGTACCAAGCTCGAGGAGCTTGTTTAAGTCCATAAAGAGCTTTCTTTAACCTAAGGACATGATCAGGTTTGTCTAAACTTTTGAAACCGGAGGGTTAACTAACATAAACTTCTTCTTTAATGTATCCATTTAAGAATGTAGATTTCACATCCATTTGAAACAACTTAAATCCTCGATGTGCTGCATATGCTAATAGCATTCGAATGGACTCTAATCTAGCTACTGGGGCATAGGTCTCGTCATAATCTAAACCTTCGACTTGACTAAACCCTTTAGCAACTAGTCTAGCTTTATTTCTAACTACTTCACCTCTATCATCAATTTTATTTCTAAACACCCACCTTGTTCCAATGATTGTTTTATCTTTAGGTGGTGGTACTAATTCCCATACTTCGTTCCTAGTGAATTGAGCCAACTCTTCTTGCATTGCAATAATCCAATCGTGATCAAGAAGAGCTTGGTCAATAGTTTTGGGTTCAATTTTAGAGATCAAGGATATTTGACTAAGGTTTCTGTATGAGGCTCTAGTTCGAACTCCTAGACTTGGATCACCTATCACTTGGTCGATAGGATGATTCGTTTGAGTCCTA
Source organism: Wurfbainia villosa (assembly GCA_025175895.1). Classification (NCBI taxonomy): domain Eukaryota; kingdom Viridiplantae; phylum Streptophyta; class Magnoliopsida; order Zingiberales; family Zingiberaceae; genus Wurfbainia; species Wurfbainia villosa. The sequence continues at coordinate 32,580,251 of CM045998.1, read as the reverse complement.
GTTGGATTTGGGTTTGAGTCTACAACTTGATCCATAGGATGACTCGTTTGAGTTCTAGTTTGGTTGGAGTCATCTATCACTTGGTCGATAGAGTGACTTGGTTGACTTAGGTTAGGATTAACACTAGACATGATCTCCGGATCAGAGTTATGTCTAGTATGAGTCGGTTCGCTAATTGAGGTTGCCGGGGGTTTTGTAGGTTCGTGTCCTTCATCAAATACTACATTGATAGTCTCCTCGACTCTAAGGGTGTCGTGGTTATATACTCTATAAGCTCTGCTTGTAGTCGAGTATCCTAGAAAGATTCCGGTCGTGGTTTTGGATGTAAATTTCCCTAGGTAATCCTTAGTGTTTAGGATATGTACCTTACACCCAAATACCCTAAAGTACTTGATGTTAGGGATTTTATCGTGATAAATCTCGTATGAGGTCTTAAGGTGCCTCTTTACCATAAGGATTCTATTTTGGACATAGCATGCTGTATTCATGGCTTCGGCCCAAAACCTATCGGGTAGGTTATACTCATTAAGCATTGTCCTAGCGGCTTCTTGTAGGGTTCTATTTTTGCGTTCTACTAGGCCATTTTGTTGTGGAGTTCTAGGGCAAGAGAACTCATGGTGGTATCCATTTAGGTTACAGAATTTTGTAAACCTATGGTTTTCGAATTCACCACCATGATCAGTCCTAAGTCTTTTGATTTTAATGCTTTGTTGATTTTCTATTAATTTAAATAGATTGATTAATTGATCTAGGGTATCACTTTTGTGTTTGATGAACCTAACCCAAGTAAATCTAGAATAGTCATCAATTATGACTAAGCAGAATTTACTTCCATTAAGTGACTTAGCTCCGTGTGAATCAAATAGATCCATGTGTAGGAGCTCAAGCACACTTTTGGTTCGTTCTTGACTAGTTAGTTGATGTTGTGTCCTAGAGTGTTTACCTTGTTGACAAGCATTACATATTTTATTATCCAAGTTATTGAGGTTAGGCAAACCTCTAACTAAGTCACTCTGACTCATCTTGTGGATGAGTCTTGGGTGTGAGTGACCGAGTCGTCGGTGCCACAACCATGATTCCTCTTGTCGTGTCATAAGACACTTAGTTGAGGAGTTAGTTAAGTTAATAGTGTAAATGTTGTTATTTCTAGTTCCCTTAAGAATTGTTTTAGAGGTTTCGTTTATATTAATTACGCATTCGTTTTCTAGAAATATGACCTTATAGTTATTATCATACAATTGGCTTACACTGAGAAGATTATATTGAAAATTTTCTACTAATAAAACGTTTTGAATGACAAAATTTGAGTTAAGCTCAATATCACCTGATCCGATGATTTTGAGCTTGCCGTTATTTCCGAAGGCTACCGATCCTTGTCGTTTGAATCGAAGCTTCGAAAACTTGAGTTGATCCCCGGTCATGTGTCGGGAGCAACCACTGTCCAACATCCATTGATCCTACACGCAAGGTAGTTGGATCGGATATTGGATTTATTAAAAATTGGTTGAAAATTATTAACCTAAATCATCTCACCCATGTCTACATGATCAAACATGTTAATCCTATATGTTCTTGTGAGATGACTTCCAATTTTAGTTGAATTAAATTTAATGACTTAAACACTTGTCAACCTTGCGTTAGATTCGGATTTGACCTTAGGCTCATCAAGTCACCTTTTCAAGATCATGGCTTCCAGGTCGTGGCGAGGCATAGAGGCCTTCTTTGATCGGAACAACGACCACTTCCTTAGACAAAGCCATTTTCAAGAAAATAGAGACTTGACTCACCTAAGACCACTTCCTGGTCTAACTAGTCTAGGATACGACGAGGTAGCTTCAGCTAGTTCCGCTCGGTCAAGTGCACCGAACTAGATACGCCTTATCTAGCCCGAATACACAAGACTCCGCTTTCCTAGCGTACTATCATCTCGCCGCATCCTGGTACTATGTTATCAAGTATTGATGAGTTATAGTCCTATCTAACCATTCTAAAAAGAAAAATAAAAACCTAAGCATGCAATTTCTAAGTTAAAACACAAACAAATTTCGTATTAGCTCCCCCTGGACCGTTGAATCGATTCGGTCTCTCCACATAGTGGATTTGGTCCTTGGGAACCCAGTACTGGTTTGATCCTAAGTTTGAAATTAATGTGGTCTTAGGGACCCATGCTTGGACACATTTTTTATGTTTACTTACGATTGACATATACGACTTATTGGTTGTGTTTGAGCTAAATCCTAGCCCGGCCTTGTTGTACACGGCCCTTTGCGATCCAAGTAGGAGGTCAAGTCCTTTGGATCCCAAAGTAAACCATTCCAACGTATTCCTAAGATCTTCGACTTGACTTTTCAAGAGTGAGTTCTCAACTTCGAGTTTTTCAACCCGAGTTGAGTCCTTCTCTTGAACTCGACTAGTCGAAGAGGTTAGAGAGACCTCGTGTTTGAGGAGTTTAACTTCCTCAACCAGGGTCTTGACCTTGGACTCGAACTTAGCTAACATTCTATTTAAAAACTTAATTTCACTATAAAGTGTGGTAATAAGAGAGTGACTTACCTTGAGTTTATCTTTTGAACCGGATGCGTATCCGTGGCTTGTCTTGAATAGTGCTTCGCAGTCCGACTCATCTTCGATTTTCGATTCAAGTTTCGGTTCTGACTCTGTCTCCGATTCCACCGGTTTAGCCATAAGGACTCGATCATTGTCTTCTTCCTCGGAAGCTTCTTCCCAAGTAGCGTTGAGTGCCTTTTTGTATTTTGGTGCATTGCTCTTGAGTTTTGGGCATTCGGACTTAATGTGTCCAAACCTGTTGCATTCATAACATCTTATGTTTGAACTTTTAGGCTTACCTTCGTTGGGTCGAGTGACGGCTCGTTTTTGGCCCTTGACTATCCTCCGAACTAGGTTGACTAGTTCGGCTTCCATTTCCGAGTCGACCTCCGAATCCGACTCATCCTCTTCTTCCTTCGGAGGTGGCTTGCTAGTGGTTTTTTTCTTTGAACCTGCAAATAAAGCTATACCTTTCTCGGGTTCCGAATTAGACTGCTCATGAAGTTCAAAATTAGAAAAAAGTTCATATAATCTAAGTTTAGAAAGATCCTTGGAGACCTTGTAGGCATCGACCATGGATGCCCACAAGGTAGTCCTTGGAAAGGAGTTTAGGACATACCTTATAAGATCGCGGTTTTCGACCTTTTGCCCGATTGCGTGTAGGTTGTTGACTATGTCCTGGACTCGGGCATGAAGTTGCATCGCGGACTCGTGTTCCTGCTTTTTTAGGTTATATAGTTTATTGAATAGAAGATCACGCTTACATACCTTGGCTTCATCGGTCCCTTCGTGTAGCTCCACTAGTTTTGTCCAAAGGTCCTTTGCACTTATCAAGGGGCCGACGCGATTTAGCTCTTCCTTGGATAAGCCTCATTGGAGGATTTGTGTTGCCTTGGCATCGGCTTCGACTTGTTGTTTTGTCGCAATGGTCCATTGATCATAATCCAAGGAGTCACCCACTTCATTAGTCGGAAGTGTGAAACCCGTTTGGATTATGATCCACATCTCGATTTGGGATTTGAGAAAGCATTCCATCCGACCCTTCCAATAACGGAAGTCATCTCCGTTGTAAAACGGAGGTCGGATGATGCTAAAACCCTCGAGATGGGCCATTAGAACAAAAGACACAAGGAGACGAAGACGAAGAAACTAGCAACGACAAAAACACAAAAAAAAAGTACCAAGACTCGCGTCTTGGATTAGTAGTGCGGGAGAAAAAATAACAAAGCGAAATAAATCTGAAATAAACAGAATTAAAAAGAAAAAAATCTGTAAAATGGCTAGATTGGTGGTTTCAACAAATCTTAGCAACCCCCGGCTCTGATACCAATTGTTGGATCGAAGCGGATCGCTTGAGGGGGGGGGGGGGGGTGAATAGCGATAAAACCTTTTTCTTTTCTTTTCGTTCGTTAAAACTCGAGAGATAATTAATTGCAGCGGAAATGTAAATGTAAAGTAAAAAGAGACAAAGGAGTTTTACTTGGTTCGTAGCTTTCGGCTACTACGCCAAGGCCCTAGCGGTCCTCGACCATGTACGGAGGGCAAAAACACTAAAGAACTCCTCCCCTTTAGAGGTAGGAGTTTAATCGATACAAGTAAAGTACAAAGCATGAGGTAGAGGGACACTCCCCCTCTTCTCGTTACGATAAAAGCTCCGAAAATGAAAGTAGTAAACTAAAATAAAACTCTAACCGACGTAATAAAATGAAAACAAATAAACCTAGACGTCGGAGAAGAAGCACTTCGTTGTCGGAGAAGTTGTAGCTTTGCGGAGGCTTTTGGAGGCTTAGAATTGATGATGAAACCCTAGCTTAGGACCTCCTTTTATAGCCTTTAAGCCCCTCATCGAATGAGTCTTCAACCAATAGGAATTGGGCACAAAACTCCTTGAAAAATGGTGATAAAGCTTGACTCCTCGAGGCTGATTTTTGGCCATCGGTTGAACTGATTTCTTGGCCGGTTGAACTGATGGCTCAGCAGTTGAACTGATCCTTGGCTGGTTGAACTGATGGCTTAGCAGTTGAACTGATTTTTTGCCGGTTGAACTGATTTTTAGACTTTTCGACTGTAATAAAGAGTTAGCTCGAAATATAAGTGAATTCGACGGCCACTTGCCATCCGATCTCAACATAGACCTTCCATGGGAAGTCTTGGTCGGATCGTCGCCTAAGGATGTCCTCGTATGGAGGACTCGACCTTACTTATGCTCACTCACACGAGCTTACCTCAACATTTACCTTTGAAGCCTTGCTTTCGGTCTCCACCTGATTTCTTCGGCTCCCTCCGAAGTCCTCCCGGTGTCGCCCGACCACCGCGGCTTCCTCCGGGTGTCGCTAGCCTTTAGCTCCAGCTATAGCAATCTTCTGCACACTCGATTCAGCTTGTGAGATAATGACATGAGCTTAACTTTGTATCATTTGCTATAATCAAAACTCAGGTTCGACTTAGGTGCCTACTGCACCAACACAATGATCTTCCATGCCATGATATATATGTATATGATGTTAGCATAATGTTAGTTAGACTTTGTACAAGTTGAATTAGGGTTTGAATTCTTATGATCCCTCCCTTGGATGTTTCGGCCAAACTTTCTTCATGCTCACCAAGGATCTTCCATGCCATGATATATCTATATATGATGTTAACATGTTGATAGTTATACTTTATGATAGCATGATTTGTTTATGCCACTACCTTATGTCCATGTTAATTGTATGAATGTAAGTTTATGTTATGCTCATTGTGTCATGATGTACAAGTATGTATGATGAAATGCCTAAGAGATGCTTCCCTATGAATGGGGACTAAGGGCACTCTTTATGTTATGAAAAAGAAAATGATATGTTGTGATAAGGAACATGATATGTTATGATAAGGAACATGATATGTTATGTTAAGAAACATGATATGTTATGATAAGGAACATGATATGCTATTTTACTTTTGTATGGCTTGTACCGGACCCTAGCAAGGTCCACGGGATGGGCTCCTACATGCCCCTAGGTCGACGGTCATAGTACGGATCTAGTACGGGATGGTCTCCTAAGTTGTCCTAGGCCGACGGTCATAGTACGGGCCTAGGATGGGCTCCTATGCTGCCCCTAGGTCGACGGTCATAGTACGGACCTAGTACCCTAGTAGGTTAGAGATTAGCTACCTCGGGTCTATTTAGGGATGCGCACAAAGATGATGATGTATGTGGTACAATGTTGGGCCCTCCATGTTGAGATTATGTTTAAATACCTATAAAATATATGTTTTCAAAGAACATCTTGCATATATCCTTTTCATGTCTATGTGATTAGTATGTTTTATGAATTCTACTTATATGTTCCTAAATGATCATGTTAATACCTTTTATATGAATGCTATACCTATATGTTGTTTAGATGAACATGTCATTTTTATGAATTCTAGACTTATGTCCCTAAATGATCATGTTAAGACCTTTTATATGAATGATATGCCTATATGTTGTCTAGATGAACATGTCACTACTCTATGTCTAATACCTGATGTATGGCTTTTGTGAGTAGGAAAGGATCTTACTAAGCCTATGTGCTTATAGTTTCATGTTTCCCTTGTACTGTAGATAAGGGTAAAGAATGGCTAAACTAAAGGGAGCAACAGGAGGGGCAAAGTGTGTGTGTGGCAGTGGCATGGTGGAAGCGATCTATTTTTATGTTCCAAGACTCATGCATGTTTTAAAGTTTGCATGTTAATAGTTAAGAGTTGATCACTACTTGATGTTTAGATGGTTGCTACTTAGTGTCCTTATGAAATGAATATGCATGCTCCATGTTTCATGCTTTATGTTTTTAAAAAGAAAAAAAAGAGTTTAAATTCTTCCATTGTAAATGCATGTATGTATGATCGCGTCGCGCTGCCCTTCCACCCCCTCTAGATTATGGGGAAGGGCGGGCGTGTCAAGTAAAACCTCCCCAACTCATCCACCGAATAGATCACAACACATACAACAATTACCATTAACACAACCACATTAATCTATAGAAAACACCTTGAATAGAACAGAAAAGAAAACGAAACTCACGGGCCAAATCTTCACCGGCAACAGTTTTCCCAGCTGCCTCCTCCTTCCACACACAGCCGGCACCACCCTCAATCGCTGCTTCTACACATACAAACCATCGACATAAACCATTAGATTCTGTTGGCATTGACTTACTACCAAAAATACCACAATCATAGATGAAACAAAAAGGAATAAACAAACTTACCTATCTCAACTCTCCACCGGCAGCCGTTTCCCTAGCTGTCCTGATCACCGGAACAAAACCGAGCTCCCATTGGCCTTGGTGATAATAACCTGGCCGAATCGAAGGTCGGCTAAGTGCTAAGTGGACGGCGAGAATAGCTATCAGCAGAATAGTAGGCCGACGACGATCTGAGCTCGAGTGACGGCGAGATCAACTATCGTGCAGATTGCTCCCAAATCCAGCAGCGTGAACCTTTTGATGATTCTTAGCTACCGATGAGAGTTCTCAACCTGTCGGCCTCGACCGATGACCCTCCCTCCAGTTGGACCTCCCTCTCGGCGGGCGGCGATGGGGCGAGCTCGAGCGTGGGCGGTGCGCGGGGAGAAGAGAAGAAAGTCGCGAGATCGTGAAATGAGGGATCGCGGTGTGGAATTGAGGAAAGAAATCATGGAGAGATCTGAGGAAATGCGCCGATTGGGTTCGGGTCCTTTAAGGCCGGTGAAATGGGTTCAGTCAACTCAAGTCTAACCTAGGTTTAGTTCGAGTTAACTCAAGTTGACCTAACCACCCATTCAAACTTAAATCTTCCTCATATGGACTCCTTTTGAATTTGGAAAAATTTCTGTAAACTCCTGAGAAATTATATAAGACAATTTCTCACCTAACAAGGTTTTTTTCCCGTATCTTACAATGATGATGTCCCCTTAAGGAGCTCATAAGGATCATCATGTAAACCTTGCAGGTGGACTTGGTCCGGCAAGATAATAAGATTGAGTGGTACTACTCATGGAGTTAGATGTTGATTAATTAATTGTCAGTAAATTAATTAATTGAGGGACATTCGATATCTTAAACATGGGGAGACATTTGTATAATTAATATATGGAGCCCATATTATTTTATGGGAGTTGGTGAGGTAGATCAATGATAATCCTCTAGTGGAATGGATTATCATTAATGGATCGGATTTTATGTGGGTCGGATCCATTGGGTGGCCAAGATCTAACTCCTCCTCATGGTCCCTATTATAGCCTATTAAAATCCTCATGAAATCTAGAACCAACGGACACGATTAAATGGAGGTTTAGCCTAGATCTATAAATAGAGGTTGGAAGAGGCTTGGGCGAGATATCCAAGTGCTAGAATTTTTGGAGTTGGGCGGCAAGGCTTCTAAGGTTTTGGAGTTGTGCTAGGGTTTGGGGCGGCAAGCATTGGTTGCTAGGGTTTGCTCCTCCTAGGGCCGGCGGCAACAAAGTTGGAAGCTTAGGTTTTGTTCTCCTTCTTCCTAACTTGGTCGGTGACTTCTTCCCTCAACCTTTGGCTGGTGCTTCCACCTCCTCTTCCTTTTCTTAGAGTCGGCGGTTCCTTTCCATTGGAGAGGGCCAGCGCCAATTCCTTCATCCTCTCCTTGGCCGGCGGCAACAACAAGTTTGGTGGCTTGGTGGTCGGTGCTAGGTAGGAGAAGAAGTGTTGAGTATTCTTCCCTTTGTTCAGAGCGAACAAGGAAGGGAAGAACGAGATCTAGGAAGTTTCAACTCTTGGAGGATCGTTGCCCACACAATGTTCAAGAGGAGGATAGGTCATACAATAGAAGACCAAGAGGTAAACAAGAGGTACAATTCTTGTTTAAGTTTCTTTCTTGTTCTATGCAATTTGTATTTGTATGTGGCTAATTTACTTGGACCCCGAAGATAAACACAAAAATCGGTGATCCGTACATCATCTATTCCGCGGCTAATCGAGGAAAAGAGTTAGGTTGCTTGAACAACAAGTTTGTTAAAGAGACCACTCGAATCGAATAGCACGATGATGGATCGGTTGCTTGGGTAATCCGTCTTCATCAAGGATTAATTTTTTTTAATCCGGAGACGTAGATAGGATCGCCATGCACAAGTGACCAAGTCGAAGAGGGAAGCAATTCCCTTCAAGTGGTATCAGAGCCATGGTTTCCTGTTTTGTGTGTTTAGGATTCGGTTACTTTTATGCACTTATCATATATTATGTGTGCCGGATAATAGTAGGATGTGTGTAGGCTAATTTTTTAGTTGTAGGCATAAGATCCAACTATTATGGTCATATGTGTGTGTATGTGATTGGATGTGTGTAATTGTAATATTATTTGAATCCTCGGGGTTGACGAGGCTAGTATTTAATTTTTTAATTAAGTAAGATATTATTTAGCCACTCTTTTATTTTAGTTTACTTTCGATCAAGATTTCATGTACACTCCTTTGTGGAGTACAGGATCGATGGATGTAAATTAAAATAATTTTTCTCGGCTCGGATCTCCGGATGGCTTGTACATGGTGTAGGGAGGACGGACGAGATAGCGACACGATGAGAGGCATATTGGAAATCAAAAGTCATAATTGTTGGAAAATATTTTTCGTATTTATTGCTTCTTGTTTGATATGCATGTTGTGTGCTAGGAAAATTTCTCATTTTAAATTACTAAGAGGGAGAGGGATAATTTTTTTTAAAATTCCCATGGCCTCCATTACAATTTGACATGTGATGCAAACAAACTTGCACGTCGGCTCTGAGTGTTAGGACCTATGTGCCTGATAGAGGGGGGGTGAATAGCGCGTTGCCCGTACGTAGATAGAAATCGTTCGTGATCGTCTCTACAAAACTCGTTATGCGCAGCGAAATAGTAATAATAAAAGCAATAACGAATTTAAATAACCACGAACACAAAGATATAACGTGGTTCGGAACCGAACGGTTCCTACTCCACGGATCGAGCTCTAGCGACGCCAATGCAATCACTAATCAATAAACTCCTTCTCGACAACAAGTCGGAGGCGGAGAAACCTCGTACAAACATTTACAACAATAAACGAAAGAAATACAAGCAAATACAAAGAAAATGTAAAGAACACTTTACAAAACTAGGGTTTGAGCGCTTTGCTTGTTGGTTGCTTGGATGAGGTTGAAGGGCCCTGAAATGTACCTGCAAATCGCCTTCAAATCGCCTCAAGAAAGCTCCCCAAGAACTGATGATGAAATCCTCCACGAGCTCCCCTTTTTATTTTGCGTCGAGCTGGATTTCCGCCTGGCAGTCGACTGCCATAAGTCCCCAGTCAACTGCCAACACTGTAGTTGTGAGACAACGACTCAATCCACGTTGGACAAGTTTCAACGGGACACTTGGTAGTCGATCGCCAGCATAGCCGACCGCCTGATCGCCACGCTCTAGCGCTCGCAACTCAATCGTGGCATCGATCGCCCTTCGGCAATCGACTCCGTCGACGCCGATCGCTCCAATGAGCGATCGACATCGATCGCCCAATGAGCAATGAGCATCGCTAGTGCAATTTCAGCTCTAAAATGGCAGTCGAACTCAAGTCGACTCACGGCAGTCGAACCGGCCATAATACTAGTCGACTGCCAACCTCAAAAATGAGGTTTTAACCCAAGTATGATTCCCCCATACTTGCTAGACCACCCTTAGCCTAGACCTAACCCTTCTAGCCACCTCCATCAGCTTTACTCCTCTTGGATTCCTCCAAGTCATCCATGACTTGTTCATCCATCGCGTTAGCCTTCAGGTGGTTCTATCGGCTATGTCATGCTAACGGTGTCTACACCGCCAAGACACATTGGACTTATGCCGCCAAGACTCCGCTTGGACTTTACGCCGCTAATATCAAACCCCTTGGACTTCTCAAATGTCAAGACTCAAGCTTGGACTTTCCCTTGCCAACCCAAGTTGGACTTTCCATGCCAAGACCCATGCTTGGACTTTCCCTTGCCAAACCATGTTGGACTTTCCATGCCAAGCCCCATGCTTGGACTTTCCTTATGCCAAGTACTCAAGACTTGGACTTTCCCAAATGCCAAGTGTCCCACTTAGACTTTCCATGCCAAGTACCCATGACTTGGACTTTACCTTGCCAAGACCCATGCTTGGACTTTCCCATAATCACATGGTCAAATCCTAGTCAACCATCAAAGACTCCCTCGAGTCAAACTCGAGTCTGGTCAATTATAACCTGGGTTGATTGTATAAACAATCTCCCCATGGAAAGTGAGTTTAAATGAACTCTTTGTAGGCGAAGTAAGTTTTTATACCTGATATGCATGATGTGGAATGTATGCCAGAGTATTGTTTCATGTGTATTTGTTGTGGCTCGTGATATTGGAGCAAATACGTAACTGAACGAAGTACAATGACTAACATCAAAAAGGTTATCTCTCCAAGGAGGCCAATGTCTCATGTCCCAATGAGATCTTACAATCTCCCCCTTGGTCTAAAAATACTTAGGATGCCTACCATTTTCCTAGTGATAAGTCCCATATCACTCAAGAGAGGCAATCCTATACTTTCTCCCAATTTCCAAATTGGGTTTCTCAATATCCTATCAATTTTCCCAATTGATGATACTTCCCAATAACTTCTCCCCCTTCAAGAAGAGAAAAACATTCATCATCCCAAGATGGATAACTCCCCCTAAAGGCTTGCTCCCCCTTGACCATTGCACCAACAATGTCCTTGGGAAGTCCCTAAGCCAATAGAAACTCTAAACCATTTAAAATTAAGGCTCAAAGTTCAAACATGAACTCTCCCCACCTTACATTTGATACATTACCCTAACACCTCTCCTAATCCATATCCAATGGATTTTCACCCTTTATAATGCTTCCCAAAGCATATCCTAGGGTTAGGAGTGGTTAGAGACCTTAACCGCAGCTGAACACAGGCTAACCAAACTTAGTTTTCCCGAAATCAGCTTGGCAGCCGACTACTTACGATGTCGGTCATTGCCATTCACATCGATCATTGCCATCCGGTGGCGGTCGTGATCATGAAATTCTCGAATTTCAGCTATCAGAATCGAGTTTTGAAAAGTCATAAGTAATTCTACGTATTTTGAAAAACCATGAAAATTCATACGTATATTACTTATAGTCACCACAATGGGTGAAAAATATTTGAAAATTATTTTACCCATAAAATACCGAAATTGATACAACATTCAAAAGTGAAGAAAAACCTCAATGTTTTAGATCACTATGTATCAATCTCATCAATGGTGATTGCTATCAAAAGATAGGCTTCACCAAAGTTTTCTAAAATGATTTTAACGTATTTTTCAAAACCTTATTTTGGATCATATTCCTTGGGCTCTATGTACATGACTTGTACACAAGCTTTCCCAATGATCCACTAATGAAATTTGATGAGTTATAGTCCATCTAGATGCAAAAACTATGCACCTTGAACTCAACTCATATCCTAGCATCTCATATGTATCTAGGGTGTATAAATACACATACATGTCAATTAGATGTGAGATGTGGGTTTTGGTTCATTTAATCTAGGGTTTCATGCATTTTCTAAGGCAACTCTACTTGATTCCCTTATAAATGGGACTCCAAATCATGTCATTGTCCTTAGATCAATTTTGATCAATTAAATGCGTGAAATGATCATGGCATAATAATAGCAAAAATAAAACATTGCCAATGATCATGATGTCATGGCATATGATATAAAAAAAAAAAGCACATGACATTTATCCTGAGCCTAAGTATGATCATGACATATAAAAAGATTAAAGATAGGTATGATGTCATGACATGACATATGGCAAATCAAAGCATGACAAATAAAATGTATAGGTATAATAATACCTAAATTATAATATTAATTGCCTTTTGAGATAATTAAGTTTTCTTTTGCCATATTCCTATTAATCTCCTAAGTGTGCCAAAAACCCAAAATGACACACTATGACTCTAAACCCTAAGTTGTGCCAATTTGATTGATTTATCAAAACTTCATAATTAATATTGGCACATCCTAAAAACCTTTAGGATTTATAATCAAATCTATTTCCAAGATATCCATAACCTTGGAAATGACCTAAAATGTCAACTTTGCTATGGTTGAGTTAACTACCCATCCAATCAAGGTTGACACGACCTAACCCATCTAGCGTGAGTCATTCACGCCCTTAGGAACCCAAAAATTATTTGAGCTCATTGGGTTAATTAGGTATTCCTTAAGGATGACCTCCCTAGATACCTTCCTAATTACCCTCCTAGGCTTGGTAGCCTTGGTCATTTTGGTCTTACCTAGGTTGACTCTAGGGGTAACTCCCCCTGCACCCTTCTTAGTGCCTTCCCTAGGTTTCCTTGAAACCCTAGCCACTAGGCACACACCTTGGTCAACTCTAGGGATGACTTCCCTATTGACCCTGGTCTTCCTGGACCTAGTTTGTGTTCCATAATCAAATGGAACACTATGGTTAGCCATCTTAGGCTTAGGTTTGTGTCCCAAACCCTTCTTGACCTTGAATGACCTTTGCTTCTTGGGTCCTAAGTGTTGACTTTGAGGTTTTGACCCTTGACTTTGACCATTAGACTCTTGCATTTGATTTTGAATAATCTTGAGGGTCTTTTCTAGTTTTTCAAGCCTTGACCTCAAGACTTGATTTTCAACCTCTAATTGCCCAATCGTTTTTTGATTAAATTCTTGAGCATGGAACTTTCTAGGCATATGCCTAGTCCATTTAGGGTTAAGACCTAGGTGTTCTCCTATTTTCTTGATAGATTCCCTAGGTAAAATATTTTTAGGGACATTAGTCCCAAATTTCTCCTTAGTTTCAAAATGGACACTCTTAGCTCCTAAACAATAGTATTTATTGTTACTAGCATGCTTTTCATGATGAATTGTAAGAGACTTAAAAGCATGCTTTTTAACATTAAACTTAGAATAATGAGCATTATTGAAATGATATACCTTAGGGTTTGCCTTAGTAGCTCCCCCTTTTTATGATGCTCCTTCTTGGGTCTTTTTGCTCCCCCTAGGACATTGATTCCTATAATGTCCTTTTACATTGCATTTGAAGCATATGATGTGCTCCTTGCCTTTAGGTGTTGGGGAACCAGCATCCTTGACTTTTGGTGCCGGTGGAGCTTTCCTAATCTTCTTTGGACACTTGCTCTTATATTGCCCAAATTCCCTACACTCAAAATACATAATATTATTTTTATTTTGAATTACGATGTTTGAGTTACCTAGGGTGGTTGTGGTGATTGGAGTGGATTCTTCATTCCTCCCGGAGGTTGAAGTGACTTCTTGCTCTTGCTCCGGTGTTGAGGAAGGTCTAATCTCCTCCAATTCTACTTCCTCTTCCTCGTTGGATGTTGATGGTCTCTCAACCTCCAAGTCCTCACTTCCTTGTGAGGATGATTGTCTTGCATCTTCGATCCCTTCCTCTTGGACCGGTGATGGACCTTCATGGAGCTTGGCCAAATTGCTCCAAAGCTCTTTAGCATCCATGCACTCACCTAGGCTACACAAGAAGTCATTAGGAATTAAATCGAAAATGAATTTGATTACCTTCTTGTTTTTCTCGAATCTTTTGAGTTGATCCTCACTCCATCTCTTATTTTTGAGGAATCCACCTTTTGGTCCTCTTGGATACTCAAATCCTTCCATTAATAAGGACCATTCCTCTAAATCCCTCATCATCAAAAAATCTTCAATTCTTCTTTTTCAAGAATTGAAGCCTTCTCGTCCATATAATGAGTATGGGACCGGTGTGTTGATGTCCCAACCGAGTTGTTCTTCCAACTCCATCTTCACCCTCTAGCTTCTTTGTCTTACCGGTCCCATACTAGAGGGTGAAGATGGAGTTGGAAGAACAACTCGGTTGGGACATCAACACACCGGTCCCATACTCATTATATGGACGAGAAGGCTTCAATTCTTGAAAAAGAAGAATTGAAGATTTTTTTATGATGAGGGATTTAGAGGAATGGTCCTTATTAATGGAAGGATTTGAGTATCCAAGAAAACCAAAAGGTGGATTCCTCAAAAATAAGAGATGGAGTGAGGATCAACTCAAAAGAATCGAGATAAATAAGAAGGTAATCAAATTCATTTTCGATTTAATTCCTAATGACTTCTTGTGTAGCCTAGGTGAGTGCATGGATGCTAAAGAGCTTTGGAGCAATTTGGCCAAGCTCCATGAAGTTCCATCACCGGTCCAAGAGGAAGGGATCGAAGAGGCAAGACAATCATCCTCACAAGGAAGTGAGGACTTGGAGGTTGAGAGACCATCAACATCCAACGAGGAAGAGGAAGTAGAATTGGAGGAGATTAGACCATCCTCAACACCGGAGCAAGAGCAAGAAGTCACTTCAACCTCCGGGAGGAATGAAGAATCCACTCCAATCACCACAACCACCCTAGGTAACTCAAACATCGTAATTCAAAATAAAAATAATATTATGTATTTTGAGTGTAGGGAATTTGGGCAATATAAGAGCAAGTGTCCAAAGAAGATTAGGAAAGCTCCACCGGCACCAAAAGTCAAGGATGCTGGTTCCCCAACACCTAAAGGCAAGGAGCACATCATATGCTTCAAATGCAATTCAAAAGGACATTATTGGAATCAATGTCCTAGGGGGAGCAAAAGATAATACAACTGAACGAAAGGGGAGCTACTAAGGCAAACACTAAGGTATATCATTTCTATAATGCTCATTTTTCTAAGTTTAATGTTAAAAAGCATGCTTTTAAGTCTCTTACAATTCATCATGAAAAGCATGCTAGTAACAATAAATACTATTGTTTAGGAGCTAAAGTGTCCATTTTGAAACTAAGGAGAAATTTGGGACTAATGTCCTAAAAATATTTTACCTGAATCTATCAAGAAAATGGGAGAACACCTAGGTCTTAACCTAAATGGACTAGGCATATGCCTAGAAAGTTCCATGCTCAGAATTTAATCAAAAGCGATTGGGCAATTAGAGGTTGAAAATCAAGTCTTGAGGTCAAGGCTTGAAAAACTAGAAAAGACCCTCAAGATTATTCAAAATCAAATGCAGAGTCTAATGGTCAAAGTCAAGGGTTAAAATCTCGAGTCAACACTTAGGACCCAGAAGCAGGTCATTCAAGGGCAGAAGGGTTTGGGACACAAACCTAAGCCTAAGATGGCTAACCATAGTGTTCCATTTGATTATGGAACACAAACTAGGTCTGGGAAGACCGGGGTCAATAGAAGTCATCTCTGGGTTGACCAAGGTGTGTGCTAGTGGCTGGGGTTTCGAAGAAACCTGGGGAAGGCACTAAGAAAGAGGAGAGTTACCCCAGAGTCAACCTAGGTAAGACCAAAATGACCAAGGCTACCAAGCCTAGGAAGGTCATTAGGAAGGTATCTAGGAGGTCATCTAAGGAATACCTAATTGGCAATGAGCTCAAATAAATTTTGGGTTCTAAGGGCGTGATTGACTCACGCTAGATGGGTTAGGTCGTGTCGGCCTTGATTGGATGGGTAGTTAACTCAACCATAACAAAGTTGACATTTTAGGTCATTTCAGGTTATGGATATCTTGAAATAGATTTGATTATAAATCTAAAGGTTTTAGGATATTAATTATGAAGTTTTGATAAATCAATCAAATTGGCACAACTTAGGGTTTAGAGTCATAGTGTGTCATTTTTGAGTTTTGGCACACTTAGGAGATTAATAGGAATATGGCAAAAGAAAACTTAATTATCTCAAAAGGCAATTAATATTATAATTTAGGTATTATTATACCTATACATTTTATTTGTCATGCTTTGATTTGCCATATGTCATGTCATGACATCATACCTATCTTTAATCTTTTTATATGTCATGATCATACTTAGGCTCAGGATAAATGTCATGTGCTTTTTTTTTTTATATCATATGCCATGACATCATGATCATTGGCCATGTTTTATTTTTTCTATTATTATGCCATGATCATTTCACGCATTTAATTGATCAAAATTGATCTAAGGACAATGACATGATTTGGAGTCCCATTTATAAGGGAATCAAGTAGAGTTGCCTTAGAAAATGCATGAAACCCTAGATTAAATGAACCAAAACCCACATCTCACATCCAATTGACATGTATGTGTATTTATACACCCTAGATACATGTGAGAAGCTAGGATATGAGTTGAGTTCAAGGTGCATAGTTTTTGCATCTAGATGGACTATAACTCATCAAATTTCATTAGTGGATCATTGGGAAAGCTTGTGTACAAGTCATGTACATAGAGCCCAAGGAATATTATCCAAAATAAGGTTTTGAAAATATGTTAAAATCATTTTAGAAAACTTTGGTGAAGCCTATCTTTTGATAGCAATCACCATTGATGAGATTGATACATAGTGATCCAAAACATTGATGTTTTTCTTCACTTTTGAATGTTGTATCAATTTCGGTATTTTATGGGTAAAATAATTTTCAAATATTTTTCACCCATTGTGTTGACTATAAGTAATATACGTATGAATTTTCATGATTTTTTAAAATACGTAGAATTACTTATGACTTTTCAAAACTTGATTCTGATAGCTGAAATTCGAGAATTTCAGTTATCAGTCAATTGCCACCAGATGGCAGTCGACTGATTACTATAAGTAGTCGGATGCCAAGCTGATTTCGGGAAAACTAAGTTTGGTTAGCTCGTGTTCAGCTGCGGTTAAGGTCTCTAACCACTCCTAACCCTAGGATATGCTTTGGGAAGCATTATAAAGGGTGAAAATCCATTGGATATGGATTAGGAGAGGTGTTAGGGTAATGTATCAAATGTAAGGTGGGGAGAGTTCATGTTTGAACTTTGAGCCTTAATTTTAAATGGTTTAGAGTTTCTATTGGCTTAGGGACTTCCCAAGGACATTGTTGGTGCAATGGTCAGAAACAAGCTGGAGTTATCCATCTTGGGATGATGAATGTTTTTCTCTTCTTGAAAGGGAGAATTGAAGTATCATAGGAAAATTGATAGGATATTGAAAACTTATTTGGAAATTGGGAGGAAAGTATAGGATTGCCTATAACTTGGTGATATGAGACTTATCACTAGGAAAATGGTAGGCATCTAGGTATAGACGAAGGAGATTGTAAGATTTCATTGGGACATGAACATTAACTCCTGGAAGATAACCTTTTATGTTAGTCAAGGGAGAAAATTTTGGAGCATGTTTGGGATTACCAATTTGGAATAATTTGTAAGGAAATTTGAGTTAGGGTCCTAACTCAAGGTTTGTTTGTCGAACATCAAGGGAAGATTGATCTGTCGGCCAGCTTTGATATTTGACATATATGTTTGACATTGATGTTTTGACATTGATGATTAATGTTTTTGGGGAGATTGTTTATACAATCAACCCGAGGTTATAATTGACGACTTCAGTTTGACTCGAGAAGTCTTTGATGGTTGACTAGAATTTGACCATGTGATTATGGGAAAGTCAAGCATGGGTCTTAACAGGTAAAGTCCAAGTCATGGGTACTTGGCAAGAAAGTCAAGTGGGACACTTGGCATTTGGAAAGTCAAGTCTTGAGTACTTGGCACAAGAAAGTCGAAGCATGGGGCTTGGCATGAAAGTCAACATGGTTTAACGAAGGAAAGTCCAAGCATGGGTCTTGGCATGGAAAGTCCAACATGTGTTGGCAAGGAAAAGTCCAAGCTTGAGTCTTGACATTTGAGAAGTCCAAGGGGTTTGATATTGGCGGCATAAAGTCCAAGCGGAGTCTTGGCGGCATAAGTCCAATGTGTCTTGGCGGTGTAGACACCGTTAGCATGACATAGCCGATAGAACCACCTGAAGGCTAACGCGATGGATGAACAAGTCATGGATGACTTGGAGGAATCAAGAGGTAAAGGCGATGGAGGTGGCTAGAAGGGTTAGGTCTGAGCTAAGGTGGATCTAGCAAGTATGGGAATCATACTTGAGTTAAAACCTCATTTTGAGTTTGGCGTCGACTAGCATTATGGCGGTTCATTGCCGTGAGTCGACTTGAGTTTGTGCCGTTTAAGAGCTGAAATTGCACTAGCGATCGGCTGCTCATTGGAGCGATCGATTGATGCTCGATGCGATCGGCGGGGACGGCCGATCGCATTGCGATTGAGTTGCGAGCACGCGAGCGCTCGGGCCCAGGCGTCGGCTACGGCGTTAGCGATCGGCCAATGTTGGCGATCGCAAGTGTCCCGTTGAAACTTGTCCAACGTGGATTGAGCCGTTGTCTCACAACGGCTACGATGTTGGCGATTGATCGCCAAAGCGAAATGAGCTCGTGGAGGATTTCATCATCAGTTCTTGGGGAGCTTTCTTGAGGCGATTTGAAGGCGATTTGCAGGTACATTTCAGGGCCCTTCAACCTCATCCAAGCAACCAACAAGCAAAGCGCTCAAACCCTAGTTTTGTAAAGTGTTCTTTACATTTTCTTTGTATTTTCTTGTATTTCTTTCGTTTATTGTTGTAAACATTTGTACGAGGTTTCTCCGCCTCCGACTTGTTGTCGAGAAGGAGTTTATTGATTAGTGATTGCATTGGCGTCGCTAGAGCTCGATCCGTGGAGTAGGAACCGTTTGGTTCCGAACCACGTTATATTTTTGTGTTCGTGGTTATTTAAATTCGTTATTGCTTTTATTATTACTATTCCGCTGCGCATAACGAGTTTTGTAGAGACGATCATGAATGATTTCTATCTACGTACGGGCAACGCGCTATTCACCCCCCGTCTATCGGGCACATAGGTCAAACACTCAGAGCCGACGTGCAAGTTTGTTTGCATCACATGTCAAATTGTAATGGAGGCCATGGGAATTTTAAAAAAATTATCCCTCTCCCTCTTAGTAATTTAAAATGAGAAATTTTCCTAGCACACAACATGCATATCAAACAAGAAGCAATAAATACGAAAAATAGTTTCCAACTATTATGACTTTTGATTTCCAATATGCCTCTCATCGTGTCGCTATCTCGTCCGTCCTCCCTACACCATGTACAAGCCATCCGGAGATCCGAGCCGAGAAAAATTATTTTAATTTACATCCATCGATCCTGTACTCCACAAAGGAGTGTACATGAAATCTTGATCGAAAGTAAACTAAAATAAAAGAGTGGCTAAATAATATCGTACTTAATTAAAAAATTAAATACTAGCCTTGTCAACCCCGAGGATTCAAATAATATTACAATTACACACATCCAATCACATACACACACATATGGCCATAATAGTTGGATCTTATGCCTACAACTAAAAAATTAGCCTACACACATCCTACTATTATCCGGCACACATAATATATGATAAGTGCATAAAAGTAACCGAATCCTAAACACACAAAACAGGAAACCATGGCTCTGATACCACTTGAAGGGAATTGCTTCCCTCTTCGACTTGGTCGCTTGTGCATGGCGATCCTATCTACGTCTCCGGATTAAAAAAAATTAATCCTTGATGAAGACGGATTACCCAAGCAACCGATCCATCATCGTGCTATTCGATTCGAGTGGTCTCTTTAACAAACTTGTTGTTCAAGCAACCTAACTCTTTTCCTCGATTAGCCGCGGAATAGATGATGTACGGATCACCGATTTTTGTGTTTATCTTCGGGGTCCAAGTAAATTAGCCACATACAAATACAAATTGCATAGAACAAGAAAGAAACTTAAACAAGAATTGTACCTCTTGTTTACCTCTTGGTCCTCTATTGTATGACCTATCCTCCTCTTGAACGTTGTGTGGGCAACGACCCTCCAAGAGTTGAAACTTCCTAGATCTCGTTCTTTCCTTCCTTGTTCGCTCTGAACAAAGGGAAGAATACTCAACACTTCTTCTCCTACCTAGCACCGACTACCAAGCCACCAAACTTGTTGTTGCCGTCGGCCAAGGAGAGGATGAAGGAATTGGCGCTGGCCCTCTCCAATGGAAAGGAACCGCCGACTCTAAGAAAAGGAAGAGGAGGTGGAAGCACCAGCCAAAGGTTGAGGGAAGAAGTCACCGACCAAGTTAGGAAGAAGGAGAACAAAACCTAAGCTTCCAACTTTGTTGCCGCCGGCCCTAGGAGGAGCAAACCCTAGCAACCAATGCTTGCCGCCCCAAACCCTAACACAACTCCAAAACCTTAGAAGCCTTGCCGCCCAACTCAAAAAATCCTAGCACTTGGATATCTCGCCCAAGCCTCTTCCAACCTCTATTTATAGATCTAGGCTAAACCTCCATTTAATCATGTCCGTTGGTTCTAGATTTCATGAGGATTTTAATAGGCTATAATAGGGACCATGAGGAGGAGTTAGATCTTGGCCACCCAATGGATCCGACCCACATAAAATCCGATCCATTAATGATAATCCATTCCACTAGAGGATTATCATTGATCTACCTCACCAACTCCCATAAAATAATATGGGCTCCATATATTAATTATACAAATGTCTCCCCATGTTTAAGATATTGAATGTCCCTCAATTAATTAATTTACTGACAATTAAATAATCAACATCTAACTCCATGAGTAGTACCACTCAATCTTATTATCTTGCCGGACCAAGTCCACCTGCAAGGTTTACATGATGATCCTTATGAGCTCCTCAAGGGGACATCATCATTGTAAGATACGAGAAAAAAACCTTGTTAGTTGAGAAATTGTCTTATATAATTTCTCAGGAGTTTACAGAAATTTTTCCAAATTCAAAAGGAGTCCATATGAGGAAGATTTAAGTTTGAATGGGTGGTTAGGTCAGCTTGAGTTAACTCGAACTAAACCTAGGTTAGACTTGAGTTGACTGAACCCATTTCATCGGCCTTAAAGGACCCGAACCCAATCGGCGCATTTCCTCAGATCTCTCCATGATTTCTTTCCTCGATTCCACACCGCGATCCCTCATTTCATGATCTCGCGACTTTCTTCTCTTCCCCCCGCGCACCGCCCACACTCGAGCTCGCCCCATCGCCGGCCGCCGAGAGGGAGGTCCAACTGGAGGGAGGGTCGTCGGTCGAGGCCGACAGGTTGAGAACTCTCATCGGTAGCTAAGGATCGTGAAATAAATAATTTAAATGTTAAATCTTTAACTCTTGAAAATTCAATAAACACGTTGAAAAGAAAAAAAATATAGACTTGGATTACAAGTCTAAGTCAATCAAAAATCAATATCTTAAAATTCATAAACTTACTTATTATAGAGTACCCTATAACTATGAAACAAATAAAATTATACCCAAGAAACCAACTACTTTTTGAATTGATTGAATATGACAAGTTAATTCATATATTTATATCATGTTTAATTAATTATTAATTATTATGTTTAATTATGTCATGCCATACAAACTAGCCTTAAATTAATTATCATAGAATGGTTAGATAGGACTAAGGATTGATTGACACTTGACAACATAGTATCAGGACACGATGAGATGATAGTACATTAGGTAAGCTTAGTCAAGTGTATTCGGATTGGATAAGGAGTATTCGACTTAGTGTATTAGCTAAGTTGAACTAACTGAAGCTACCTCACCACATCTTAAACTAATTATACCAAGGTTTTTCATTAAGTTAACTGTTGGATCGAGCGGATTGCTAGAGGGGGGGTGAATAGCGATAAAACCCTTTTTCGAAATCATTCGTTAAGACACGAGTAAACACAATGGAAAGTAAATCTAAAATAGAAGAGACAATGGATTTTTACTTGGTTCGTAGCCTATAGCTACTACTCTAAGGCCCTAGTGGTCCTTGACCACGCACGGAGGGCAAAACACTAAACGAACTCCTCCTTGTTGGAGGTAGGAGTTAAACGAATACAAAACTCAAGAAGGACTCAAGGTAGAGGGACACTCCCCCTCTCCTTGATACGATTTAAAGCTCAAAATAAAAAGAATAACTTATACAAATTAAAGCTTATACTGATGACTTTTGAAGACTTGAATATTGGACCTTGAGTTGTCGTCTCGGCAGCGCTTCATCGTAGGGATGTCGGAGACTCGTAGCGTATTGGAAGCACTTGGAAGCTTTTGAATTGATGAAAATCCTTAGGACAAGCCCTCATTTTATAGCCTTTGAGCCTCTCATCGAATGGGTCTTCAACCAATCACAAATGGGCACAAAGCTCCTTGGAATGAGGTGATAAGACTTGACTCCTCGAAGCTGATCCTTGACCATCAGTCAATTGATGGCCATCATCAGTCTACTGATGGCAGCATCAGTCGAGTGCTAATCGCGGGCAGTCGACTGATGGACAGCAGTCGAGTGCTCCAAGCTAGCAGTCGACTAATGCTTGCTGCAAGTCAAAGTTAGCTCAACAAAAACAAAATTTCGACGGTCGTCGACCGTCCGATCTTGACCTAGACCATCCATGGGATATCTTTAGTCAGATCTGTTAGTGAAAGCCCTAGAGCCAATCATGTGATGATTGTTGTATGGACTTTATTGTATCATATTCCTATTTATAAAGGCATGGTTATTATATTTACTTGTATTGGTGCCAAATAACTAAATATAATAATGTCCTTGAGTATTAGGTTCTTATCTATATCAATCGATTGGTTGAATCGATAATGAGATGATATAGAGAACACTACTCTTAATCATTCCTAGTCGAGTATTAACATTCAGGGACAATGTTAATGCGTAGAGACTAGAATGTAGGTCAACAAGATGACTTGATCTCACAAGTCATGGATATGAGATATCAAGTTGACACATGGGTATGCATTGGAGAATGTATACTGAATGACCCGCCATGAGAAAGTATCATGGATCGTTATATGAGTGTCATATACTTTCTCATGTGGCTATTAGTATGACTATTAGTCCTTAGACCTGAAGTCACCATGGTTCCCTACATAAGGAGTTGCATACTTTGGCTTGCGTCACCCGTAAATGGGTGGACTATAAAGGTGATTACTGGGTATGTAACAAATTATGCGGAGGGATGTGAGTGATGTAGATGGGATCTATCCCTCCTATATGACAGGGGTGACATCAATATTATTGATAGAGTGAGACCACGAAGTGCATGGCCATGCCCAAATGAGTCAATATGAGATATTGAGCTCATTTGATTAGAGTGAGTCTACTTGGAGTTCAAGATTTAGATTGTACCGAGGATGACACGGTCTATGCCTCGATTGGTCAATCTAGATGTCAAGGATAGAGGGACATTGTCACATATTGTGAGAGTCACAATTAGTAGTCACAAAGGTGATGTTGGAGCTCAACATTCTTGTAACTTGGGTAGCAATGATGTGTTGCTAGATACCGCTCATTGCTTATGTTCCTAAATCGGTTTAGGGACATTGCCAACGTTATAAGAACCTATAGGGTCACACACATAAGAGCAATTAGATGGAGATTAGGTTCATATGATGAACCATGAGGATTAGGTTCATGGGATGAACCAAATTGGATTAAGAGTAATCCAAATTAGACTAATTGAGTTAGACTCAAGTTGATTCAAGTGTTGAATGAGTCTAATTTAAATTTGATTCATCAAATCAATTTAAATTAAATGAATAGAGATTCATTAAATTAAATTGACTTGAGTCAAGTGGTTAGATTTGATCAACCATGGGAGATTAGAGGTCAAGTTTGACTTGACTTGAGAGGGAAGATGAAAGGTCAAGTTTGACTTGACCAAATGTCATGTCATGATGATGACATGGCATGGCCGGCCAATGATGGTGCTCCACATCATCATTGACTTGGTCAATTGGTGCCACATCATGAGGGAGACCAAGGGTCATGGGAGTTACATGCATGCATGTAACCCCCCTTTCATGAAGTGGCCGGCCACTTTAGGGGTTATGGGTGGTTAATTCATTTGGTTAGTTACACTCTTGGATCATCTTCTTCCTTGGTGTTTTTCCTCTCAAGCTCTCCCTCTCCTTCCTTATCTTGCCGAGATCTACTAGGAGTGCTAGCACACTCAAGTTTGTCTCTTTCTCCACCTATTGCTTGTGTGGATACCAATAGAGGAGTGTGCACTTGACACTCTCGAGTTCCGGCGAACTTTTGGACGAGCGGGATAAGCGAAGGGCATCGCATCGAGGGTAATGATCTCATCTCTTAGATCTAAGGTAGATCTAGGGTTTTTAGTAAGCACATACATGTTTTATAATTTTTATACTTTGCACGGATCCGTGGCCGGGGCTTCCGAGGTTTCCGCAACGCAAAAAGCGGTTTTTGCGGCTCGGAAAAACCCAACAAGATCTATGCTTAAGACCATCCCCATAAGGAGGATACGACCTCACTTACGCTCACACACACAAGCTTACCTCAATACTTACATTGTAGCTCTCGCTTCCCGCCTTCCACAAGATTCCTTCGGCTCCCTCCGAAGTCACTCGAGTGTCGCCCGACCATCGCAACTTCCTCCGGGTGTTGCTAGCCTTCAGCTCCAGCTTTAGCACTTTTCTGCACACTCGATTCAGCTCATGAGATAACGATGTAATCTTAACTTTGTGTCTTTGTCATAATCAAAATACAGGTTCGATCATCTGGTGCCCCTGCACCAACATTAACTAAGTATATAATTTCATGAACTAGCTTTGTTTAAGGAAGTGGTCGTTGATCCGATTAAAAAGTGTTAAAGATCGATGACTATGCTAGAGAGGGGAGGGTTGAATAGTAGCTCTTCCTTTCGATGGATTGCGTTCGTGTTCATCTACAAAACTTATTATGGGCAGTAGAAATAATAAAGTAATAATAAAATATGACAAACACTCACACAAGACAAGCGATATAACATGGTTCAGAACCTAGGGTTCTTACTCCATTAGTCGAGCTCAAGTGAGCTCTAGTGATGCACACCACCACTAATAAATGTTAGTAATATATGAGAGATGCCCTAAGACAATCGCCTTATGTTTGAACAATTTATATGATAAATGAAGATTCACTATTTGAGTATACATGTTTTATGTATTTGATTGGATCTTAAACTCATTTACTGAATGTCCACGATACGATTCACAGCATGAGAGACTTTGTGATTGGATCACAACTAGTGAGTATCTCTACATGTGTAATTGTGGTGTATTGGAATAATCCCTAGTCGATGAATTGATGGATTTGAACACCATCAATTCTGTCGAGACTAGCATGAGGTATACTCCTTAGTGTATCCAAGCAGTTGATTCTCACTGGCTGGAGACATTGTGATGTCCAGAGTTAATCGTGGATGATAGTTATGGTAACTAGTTCATTAAAGTGACCAGCTGTAAGACTTCATATGGTTCTCTACATATATGGATATGTCAATGAAGTTCTTACTACAGCTTAAGTGTGATGTTCCTTTGACTTGCGGTATTCAAGTCATCTTAGTCATGAAGACTTATGCTTTGACATCTTAAGCAAGAACATCTGAGGAGATGTGGACCCAGGATGATTGGGTATAAGTCGAAGTGCCCGAAGGTGTTTAAATAGCCTATAAAGGATTCACCACTCCTTGCGAGGAGATGTATACCCATGTCCTCTCGTCGGATTGTTACTAAAGTCTTTGGCCAAAGCATTACATGTTTGGAGTAAAGTACTCTTGGATACATGTGCAGTAACTAGAATCCGTAGGACGAGAAAATGATACTTGGGCTAGGTGTGACGTAGTTGACCTAGTGGGGACTGACACTATAGACCATGTCCTGAACCAAGAGGGTATAAGATGAGTGAAGGGAATGGGGCACGATTCATTATAGCTGCTGAAGGGTTTCAGAAATGGTTCTAGAATCAACCGTTGATTTTCCGATTAATTGGGGATCATGATGTACTACTAGGTGCCACTCATGATCGTTCTATAATTAATGGTTAATTATAGATAGCCAACATAAATCAGGAACCTATTTGGTCACACGCACAACGAGCATAATCCGAAGGATTTAAAACGAGCTTGAGAATGAGATTCTCAGATCGAGAGAAACAAGGTTTGGTTGGACCAAGCAAGGAGCGAGCATGAAATTATTTCAGTGGCAATGGAAGCATGGATGGGCCGAGTCTTATTAAGACATGATGGATGAACCAAATTGGTTTGGTTCTAATCCAATGGTGCAGAATAAACCAAAGGGGTTTGGTTTGTTTTAAACGAATGAACCAAAATTGGTTCAGTTCGTTTTAACTTAAAATAGACCAACTCGGTTCATTTTATTTTAACATAAGTTATTGGAGCAGGTTAACAGGTTTTGGTTATGAACTAATAACTCTAAGGAGAAGTTTTCTTAATTGTTAAGAAACATGGGCTCTATAAAAACGCGGTTAGGTTTTTGGAGAGCCCTAAGTTTTATTTTGGGAAATAAACTTCTCCTCTCCTCTCCCTCTCTTCTCCTTGTCGCCGCCCAAGTAGTCCACGCCGCCAGCCCCTTGGGCCACCGTCCACACTGCTGCCGCCGTCCAAGCTACTACCGGCCATCCTCCAACGACTCACCTTGGTTCCGGCGACCAAGGGTTGGCCGGCCATCCTCTTTGGCCGATGCAACTCCTCCACCAAGTTGTCCAATTTTCTGGACAGCTTGTTTCCTTTCGTGTCGGAGAGTCGTTTGGATGACGTTTGGAGCTCCGACAGCGGCTACCTTGTCGGGAATTTGATCTCCGGTGATCCTCATAGGTGGAGGACCAATGATTCATCAATCGGTTGACGAATATCTCTCCGGAGAAGCGAGTTTTGGGGACTCGTTTTTGAATCTGAATTTTGATTCGGATTGTGATCTTCTCTCGATCACATCATCTTCGACATGAGGCTAGTGACTCCTACGAAGACGAGGCGCGTGGTTTTGTGAAGTCATCCCGACGATACTCGGCGTGGATATGGATAGAGGCGATTCTAGCAAGAGTCGCTCCGGTTGATTTCATTCCCGCTGCACATGATACGTTAGGTATAACTAGATTAATTTCCTTTTATTGCAAAATTTGAAATTGCGATTATGTCTACACATGTTGTACAATGCATGCGTGTGATGTGTGTGTTTAATAAATTAGATTTATTGTTTTTAAATTCTTCCGCTGTGCACATGTTTACGAAACATGTTCGAACACACACTCACCGCGGTGCCGAAAACCCAACAGTGGTATCAGAGCCCAGATTGTGTTTCAACATAATCGTAAAATTATTTTTTAATAGTAGTAATTGTATTTATGGAAATTTTCTACTTTTGGAAAGTTTAGAAGTACTTTTTGAAATCTTCTACTTTTGGAAAGTCTAGAAGTATTTATGGAAATTAACACTTTCCATAAATAAAATATTTGATTAGATTTGGAAATTTTTTTCTAATTTAATCATGACTTGATTTGGGGAATCAAATCTAAAATATATTTTATTTCCATAAATAGCTTTGATAATTTAGGAAATTTATTTCCTAAATTAAATTTGACTTTTCTTAATTAACACTTTCCATAAATAAAATATGTGATTAGATTTACAAATTTGTTTCCTAATTTAATTATGATTTGATTTGGAGAATCAAATCTCAAACATATTTTATTTCCATAAATAGTTTTGACATATAAGGAAATTTTATACATGTCATAATTGTATGTCATGTAATTGCATTAGATGTATATCATTATGACATGCGTGTCGTGTCATGTATGTCATGTCATATAGATAATAGTTATTTGCATGCAAAGAGGATGAGACATAAAAATCCTTACTCAATATTAAAGCCTACACCTTCCATTAATATGGTTAGAACTAGAGTTCTATTTCTTGTTTGGGTTGTTGGACTCTCTCCAAGCCCGGCTCGAACCCGAATATGTTCAAACCATGGAATATTTTAATACTAATATGGTAAGAGTCAGAGGTCAATCGTTTGCTTTGGTTGTTGGACTCTCTCCAAGCCGAGCTAATTGGTTGAATGCACTCTAACCATATTAAAACTATTTCTTGATTAATGGGTTGGCTTTAACCTGGAGCATTGACTTGTTGGACTCTCTCCAAGGTCGATGTGAAGGGAGGTGAAGTTGGGTGCTATTCATATGATGCATATTTGTTAATGAGTTAACAACCCGATGTATGTGTGAACATTCAATTAGTTGATAACACATTTTGATAGTTTCGTATATGTGATATGTAATCGGTATACATGATAACTACCATTGTAGCTATGAATGGCTTGTTGGACTCTCTCCAAGGTTGTTCATATCTATGTTGGATATCACCCCATTCGGAGATGGACCTACGATCTCCCGAAGTGATTTTGGGATTTTTGAAATTCGAAAAATGAATGGGATTTATAAATGTATGTTGATGCATTTTAAATCATCTTTCTCATATATGCTTGTTTTGTATTTCTAGGTTTATCAATTGATCATGACGTCTTTGAATTTGCACACTATTTTGGATTCAAACAAATTGACTAGGCCTAACTTCTTGGACTGGCTTAGAAACTTGAGAATTGTTCTCAAGACAGAAAAGCTCGCATATGTCTTTGAAGAGCCTCTTCCCAACCGTCCTACGGAAGATGCAACTCCGGACCAATTGTTGGCCTACGGAAGATGCAACTTGTGCCACATCATGGGAGCCAACCATCTTGTGCCAACTCACCTTATTTTGGGCGTCCACCACAAGGAAGCTTGGTGATGGTTTGGATGTCCACCTTGATGCCACATCACCCTTTGTACCAAAACACGAGTCAAGTCCAAATTCACCCCCTTGAAATTCGAGCTCTTCTCGAGGCTGGAACTTGACTAGCAGTTGACTGTAGTCAAAGGGTTTTGGACTGCAGTACAAGTTAGCTTAAAATATAAAGTACGATGGTTCTAACCATCTGATCTCGACCTAGACCTTCCATTGGAGGTATTGGGTCGGATCTATGCTTAACGACCTTGCTTCGCTTTCACACGAGCTTACCTTGTAGCCTCGCTTCCGGTCTTCACCCGAGTACCTCGGCTTCCTCCGAAGTCCCTCTGGCGTTGCCCGACCACCTCGGTTCCCACCGGGTGTCGCAGACCTTCCGCTCAACTTTAGCATTTCTGCACACTTAATTGAGCTCGTAAGATAACAAATATACCCTTAACTATTGAGCCTTTTGCCATAATCAAAATACCGGTTCGACTTTGGTGCCCACTGCACCAACAACTTATACTAAAAGACTATGCTGTCCTCATACTGTCATACATCTTATTCCCATTCCCTACACATGCCTATAAAAAGCTCTCGCTAGAAGGGCCTTAGTGAAAGGATCTGTCAGGTTATCCTCTGATGCAATCTTGGCTACAGCAACTTCTCCTCGCTTTACGATCTCTCGTATCAGGTGGTACTTATGCTCTGTGTGTTTACTTATCTTATGGGCTCGTGGTTCCTTTAAGTTTGCAACTGCACCACTGTTATCACAATAAACTATAATAGTTCTGGGCAAACCAGGAATCACATCCAAGTCCATCAAGAAGTTCCTGAGCCATACAGCTTGAAAGTTTTGCGGAACCGAAGCTCTGATACCACTTGAAGGTAGGAAACTTCGCTTCCCACTTCAACTTG
The DNA here is from genome assembly GCA_025175895.1 of Wurfbainia villosa. Taxonomy (NCBI): domain Eukaryota; kingdom Viridiplantae; phylum Streptophyta; class Magnoliopsida; order Zingiberales; family Zingiberaceae; genus Wurfbainia; species Wurfbainia villosa. The sequence goes on along the minus strand of CM045998.1, from coordinate 32,550,238 downwards.
GTCGCTTGTTCATGGCGATCCCGTCTACGTCCCGGATTAAAAAAATTAATCCTAGACAAAAAGGGATTACCCAAGCAACCATTTCATCATCGTGCTATTCGATTAGAGTGGTCACTTGAACAAACTTGTTGTTCAATCAACTAACCTCTATTCTTCGATTAGCCGCGGAATAGACGATGTATGTATCTCCGGTTTTTGTGTTTGTATTCGGGGTCCAAGTAAATTTAGCCACATATAATTGAAAACAATTATAGACATAATACAAAAGAACATAAACAAGCATTATACATCTTGATCTTCTATTGTATGTCCTTCCTCCTTTTGGACATCGTGTGGGCAACGATCTTCCAAAAGTCGAAGCCTCATAGATCACCAATCTTCCTTTCCTTGTTCACTCCGAACAAAGGAAGATTATAAAACAAAACTCTTCTCCTATCTAGAACCGACCACCAAGCCACCTTGCTTGGTGATTGCCGCCGGCCAAGGAGAGAACAAAAGGATCGCCAGCCAACCTTGAAGAAGGTTGCCGCCGGCCAACCTTGAGAGAGAAGAGGAGAGGATGATCCCGCCAAGAGAGGATGAAGAGAAGCTAATCCCTTACCTTCTTGCCGCCAGCCCTAGGAGAAGATGATGGTGGTGTTGCCGCCGGCCAAGATGAGAAGCCAACCTTAGGTTGCCGCCCAAGATGAGAAGCAAACCCTAGCCACCTCTTGTTTGCCGACCAACAAACCCTAGCCTCTCTTAGTTGCCGCCCAAGCCAAGGGAAGTAAAACCCTAATCTCCTCTCAATTATCCATGCCCAAGCCTTGGCCACCCTTTTATAGAGTTAGGCTTAAGCCTCCTTTTTATCTCCACCATTGGATCTAGGGATTTAATCTCAACCGTCGGATCTAGAGATTTAATCTCAACCATCGGATCTAGAGATTTAATCTCCACCGTCGGATCTAGAGTTTTATTTTCCATCATCAGATCTAGGCTCCATTAGGTTTTAATTGGCTACAATAGGGACCATGAGGAGGAGTTGGATCTTGGCCACCCAATGGATCAAGCACACATAAAGTCCGATCCATTAATGATAATCCATTCCACTAGAGGATTATCATTGATCTACCTCACCAACCCCCATAAGTTAATATGGGCTCCATATATTATTTGTACATATATCTCTCCATGTTTAAGATCTCGAATGTCCGTCGATTAATTAATTTACTGACAATTAATTAATCAACATCTAACTCCATGAGTAGTATCACTCAACCTTATCATCATGCCGGACCAAGTCCACGTGTAGGGTTTACATGATAATCCTTATGAGCTCCTCAAGGGGACATCATCATCCTAATATATAGGACACGGTTTCCTCCTATAATCAACGACACACCATATAAATAATATAATTTCTCAACTTACCGAGCCTATTGATTTACTCTATAAATCTCACCCATTGGAAAATCAAAGAAATGAGTACTAAGTATATGTGCCCATTATTATATCGGGATTAAGAGCATGTACAACATAATATCTGATGTCGGATTCGATTATGTAGTCAGCAATAAATCGAATCACCACTAAGTCGGTCCTGCTCAATACACACAAAGTGTACTAGTGTAATTCTATGGTCAAGACAAACCAATACCAAATCACACTACAACCATGCTAATGGTTTGTCCAAAACCATCTCGGTTGTGAGCCTTTACTTATACTTTACAAGGAACTGATAACATGATCTCCCGTGTGACACTACACACCATGTTATCTACAATGTAATGTATTAGACAAAATGCATAACCATAAATATACAAACAATGATCATGTGATTCTTATTTCAAAAATAAAGATGTTCATATAAAAGATAGACTTTTCAGTATACATCCCAACAATAGCTTTTTTGGCTGCCTCAAGGTTGCCACATACACAGATTTCATGGTGGAGTCCGCCATGCATTTCTGCTTGACACTCCTCCATACAATGGCTCCACCTCTCAAAGTAAACACAAAACCCGAGGTAGACTTACTGTTATCCCTATCTGATTGGAAGTCGGAATCTGTGTATCCCACAAAGAGTAATTGATATGCCCGATATACCAGCATATAATCCCTAGTCCTTCTCAGGTACTTCAATATATGCTTTACCGCAGTCCAATGTCCCTGTCCTGGATTACTCTGATATCTGCTAATCATGCCCACGACAAAGCAGATATCCGGCCTCGTATATAACATGACATACATGAGGCTTCCTACTGTCGAAGCATAAAGAACCACCTTCATCTCCTATATCTCCTTTGATGTTCTAGGACATATCTCTTTAGATAAAGGTACTCTATGCCTAAAAGGTAAAAAATCTTTCTTGGAGTTCTGCATGCTCGAGCCAAAATAGTGTCTATATATGAAGCTTGACATAATCACAACATCCTTTTCCTGCGATCTCTTATAACCTTGATCCCAAGGATGTGCCCCACTTCTCTCAAGTCCTTCATATCAAACTATTTAGACAATCATACCCTTATGTCTGATAACACCTTGATATTGTTGCCAATTAACAAAATATCATCTACGTATAGTACAAGAAATACCACTACATTTTCGTCACATCTCTTGTATACACAAGACTCATCCGGACTTTGAATAAATCCATAAGACTGGATTACCTCATCAAAGTGGATGTTCCAAGATCTCGAAGCTTGCTTCAATCCATAAATGGACCGATTAAGCTTGCACACAAGATGCTCTTTGCCCTTTGCAATGAATCCCTCTGGTTGCTCCATATAGATTTTTTCCTCAAGACTTCCATTAAGGAAAGTTGTCTTGACATCCGTCTGCCACACCTCATAATTCATATGAGCAGCAATAGATAAGAGAATCCGGATAGACTTAAGCATGGCTACCGGCGAAAAAGTCTCCTCATAATCGATACTCTCTTTCTGAGTATACCCTTTCGCAAAAAGCCTTGCTTTGAAGGTCTCAACCTTCCTGTCTATTCCTCTCTTTGTTTTATAGATCCACTTGCATCCAATGGTTTTTACACCATTGGGTGGTTCTACTAGCTCCCATACCTGATTTGAATCCATAGATTCTATCTCAGAATTCATTGCACTTTGCCAAGATACCGCATCTTTATCTTGGATTGCCTCGTTATATGTCCAGGGATCAGGTTCGTGTTCGCCAAGAACCAAATCAGAAGATTCTTCCAAGAACATAAATCTATCAGGTTGTCTAACAACCCTCCCACTACGATGAGGTATCACCTGTGTATCCTCTATGACACACGGTGCAGTCACTTATGGTATATCCTCTTGTACCGGTGGTACTGAAATAGTGACTTCCCCTCTCAATTCCTGCAGAACAATCTAACTCATGGGCTTGTGGCTCATCACATAGTCTTCCTCTAAAAATCTGACATTCGTGCTAACAATCACCCTCTAATCTCTAGGACTATAGAGCAAACAACCTTTCGTTCCTCTAGGATAGCCTACGAACATGCACACTTTTGTACGAGGTTCCAACTTTTCAGCATCTGCTTTCAACACATGTACTAGACTGCCCCAAATCCGAATATGTCTCAGACTAGGCTTTCGCCCGGTCCACAATTCTATGGGAGTAGAATGCACTGATTTAGATGGTACCAAGTTCAGAATATACACTGTCGTATCTAGAGCATACCTCCAGAACGAATCTGGTAACTCAGAATAACTCATCATCGATCTAACCATCTCCATAAAAGTCCTATTCCTTTGCTCCGCTACACCATTTTGCTAGGGTGTGCCAGGTGAAGACAATTGGAATTGTATCCCAGCCTCTGATAAGTATTTCCTAAACTCTCCCAAGAGGTACTCACTACCATGATCAGATCGTAGTGTCTTGATACTTTTACCTTGACGTTTCTTCACATCAGCCTTGAATTCTTTGAACCTGTCAAAGCATTCAGACTTGCGGCGCATCAAGTAAATGTATCCATATCTTGAATAATCGTCTATAAAAGAGGCGAAATATTCAAAACCATCTCTAGCCTAGATAGACATAGAACCACACAAATCAGAATGAACCAATCCTAACACATCTTTGGCTCTATACCCCTTGGCCTTAAAAGGCCTCTTTGTCATTTTACCTTCCAAGCAAGATTCGCAGGTTGGGAAATCTTCCACCACTAATGAACCCAAAGGTCCATCAGCTATCAACCTTTGAATTCTACTTAGGTTAATATAACCTAACCTTAGATGCCAAAGATATGTTTGGTTCATTTTCGAAGGTTCTTTTCTTTTATTAGATTTAGAAGATGAGTTATTTACATTTATTTGCATCGTGGGAGCTTTTGGTTCAAGGGTATATAAATTTCCTATCAATGCACCAGAACAGATAATCTCCCTATTCCATTTTATAACAACTCTGTCATTAAAAGAAATAGAATATCCATCTAAAAACAATTTAGAAACCGAAATCAAATTCTTTCTAAATAAAGGTACATAAAGGCAATTTTTCAAAACCAAAGTTTTATTCCTATCAAAAGATAAATAAACATCTCTCACTGCAATAACCGCCACCTTCGTAGCATTGCCCAAGTAAATGATAATCTCCCCCTCAGCTAGTCGTCTGGTTTCCTGGAACCCCTGCAAAGTATTGCAGACATGATCAGTGGCTCCTGTATCTACACATCAGGTGCCGATAGATAACACTGATAAACATGTTTCAATGACTAAACCAAAGGATATACCTTTGTTCTGCTTCTGGTTGGGGCAGTCATTCTTCCAATGTCCAGTCTGCTTGCAAGTGAAGCACTTGCTTTTCGGCTTTTTCACTCCTCCTTGAGATCCTCCCACCACCTTTGCTCCACCTTGTTTCTTCTTCTTCTTGTCTTTCGGCTTTGAAGTAGAAACCTTCTAAGCAACCATGGCCTGAGCCTGAGCACTCTGACAAAAAAGTCCCTCTGTCGCTTGGAGTTCGGTTAGAAGCTCTGCCAACGAATACAACCTCTTGTTCATGTTGTAGTTCAGGCGAAACTGCTCAAAACTCCTAGGTAGAGATTGGAGAGTGATATCGACCTGAGTTTCCCCATCGATCTCAGCTCCAAGGACTTCCAGCTCATTCAAATGAGTCATCATCTTGAAAACATGATCCCTCACAGGTGTTCCCTCAATCATGGTGGTCGTCATCAAGTTCCTCATGGCTTCCTGCCTAGCAGCCCAATTCTGGTGTCCGAAAAGTTCCTTGAGATTGAGCATCATGTCATAAGCAGTAGGCATGGCTTGATGCTGATGTTGCAATACATTTGACATATAAGTCAAAATGTAACACCACATCATCTCATCAGCCTTTATCCACTTCTTATAACTCTCTTTCTCCTTTTACCCAGAATCATCCGCAGACTTAGGAGGACACTCTTCGAGAAGGACATACTTGTACTCCTCAGCAGTCAAGACTATATCCAGATTCCTTTTCCAATCCACATAGTTAGGCCTAGTAAGTTTATTTTCCTTTAGTATCACAGCAAGTGGGTTGAAAGTCATTTTTGAAAAACCTAAGAATCACATAGATCAAAACATTAGATTTCAAAAATTTATTGATTCCTCAAACAATAAAATTTTAAAATCAACCAACACCTCAAAACACTGAGAATATCGTATGTCACGATAGTGTGGACGTATACGAATTCTATATTTGTAAGAGGAGGTTTTACCCATTAATTTTTTTATCCTGTCAACCTTACTTTTTGACAAATAAAATTAATAGTTGGTTTCTCTTCAACCCTACAAATAAAAGCAGTGACTCCGATGGGGAGGATACATATTTGCATCTAAGTGTTCACCATTACCCGATACTAAGGCAATTATCTCGGATTATGTGCCTTCGGATGGGGAAGTACACACGGTTTGAAATAATTTCCTATAACCATATTTGACCTAGTGATCCGCAAAACAAACTCATCCGATGGGGAGGAAGACACTCAAAGCCGATGCGCAAGATTGTTTGTATCACATGTTAAATTGTAATGGAGGCCATGGGAATTTTTAAAAAAATATCTCTCTCCCACTTAATAATTTAAAATGAGGAATTTTCCTAGCACACAACATGCATATCAAACAAGAAGCAATAAATATGAAAAATATTTTCCAACTATTATGGCTTTTGTTTTCCAATATGCCTCCCGTCGTGTCACCATCTCGTCCGCTCCTCCCTACGCCATGTACAAGCCATCCGGAGATCCGAGCCGAGAAAAATTATTTTAATTTACATCCATCGATCCTATACTCCACAAAGGAGTGTACATGAAATCTAGATCGAAAGTGAACTAAAATAAAAGAGTGGCTAAATAATGTCGTACTTAATTACAAAAATTAAATACTAATCTAGCCTCATCAACCCCGAGGATTCAAATAATATTACAATTACACATCCAATCACATACACACACATATGGCCATAATAGTTGGATTTTATGCCTGCAACCAAAAAGTTAACCTATGTACATCCTACTATTATTCGGCACACATAATATATGATAAGTGCATAAAAGTAACCGAATCCTAAACACACAAAACTGAAAACCATGGCTCTAATACCACTTAAAGGTCGAAGCTTCACTTCCCGCTTCAACTTGGTCACTCGTGCATGGCGATCCTATCTAAGTCCCTAGATTAAAAAAATTAATCCTTGATGAAGACGGATTACCCAAGCAACCGATCTATCATCGTGCTATTCGATTCGAGTGGTCTCTTGAACAAACTTGTTGTTCAAGCAACCTAACTCTTTTCCTCGATTAGCCGCGGAATAGATGATATACGGATCACAGATTTTTGTGTTTATCTTCGGGGTCCAAGTAAATTAACCACATACAATTACATACAAATTGCATAGAACAAGAAAGAAACCAAAACAAAAATTATACCTCTTGATCTTCTATTGTATGACCTATCCTCTTCTATTTTAATGATAATTCATTCCACTAGAGGATTATCATTGATCTACCTCACCAACCCCCATAAATAAATATGGGCTCCATATATTAATTGTATAAATGTCTCCCCCGAGTTTAAGATATCGAATTTTCATTAATTAATTAATTTACTGACAATTAATTAATCAACATCTAACTCCATGAGTAGTACCACTCAACCTCATCATCATGCCGGACCAAGTCCACTTGCAGGGTTTACATGATGATCCTTATGAGCTCCTTAAGGTTACATCATCATCCTAATACATAGGACACGGTTTCTTCCTATAATCAACGACACACCATGTAAATAATATCATTTCCCAACTTACCGAGTCTATCGATTTAATCTATAAATCTCGCCCATTTGTAAATAAAAGAAATAAATACTAAGTACATGTGCCCGTTATTATATCATGATTAAGAGCATGTACACCATAATATCCGAGGTCCGATTCAATTATGTAGTCAACAATAAATTGAATCACCTCTAAGTCGGTCCTGCTCAATACACACAAAGTGTAGTAGTGTAATTCTATGGTCAAGATAAACCAATACCAAATTACACTACAACCATGCCAATGGTTTGTCCAAAACCATCTCGGTTGTGAGCCTCTACTTATACTCTACAAGGAATTGATAACATGATCTTCCGTGTGGCACCACACACCATGTTTTCTACAATGTAATGTATCAGACAATATGCATAACCATAAATATGCAAACAATGATGATGTGATTCTTATTTCAAAAATAAAGATGTTCATAGAAAGAATAGACTTTTTAGAATACATCCCAACAAAGAGTTTCTAGATTATCTAAGAGACAATGGTATATTATCTCAATGGACTCCGCCATATAGACCGCAGTATAATGGTGTATCCGAGAGGCGTAACCGGACCTTGTTGAACATGGTCAGGTCAATGATGAATCATGCAAAACTTCCCAAGTCCTTTTGGGGCTATGCACTTCAGACAGTTGTTTGCTTGCTAAATAGAATGCCAACCAAGGTAGTCTCCACCACTCCATATGAGATATGCATTAATAAGAAACCTCATGTATCTTACTTGAAGATATGGGGTTGTCCTACTTATATGAAGCGGACTGTATCAGACAAATTGGATGCTAAGTCTGATAAATATCTATTTATTGGATACTTTAAGGAAACAAGGGGTTACCAATTCTATCATCCTATGGAACAAAAAGTGTTTGTTTCAAGGCATGCTGTGTTTCTAGAGAAAGAGTTTTTCTTGCAAGAAAATAGTGGGAGTGTCGTTGAGCTTGAGGAGGCTCGAGAGACTCAAATAGACATTGATGAGATACCTGGCGAAGCACCACAACCGATAACTCATAGTGATGAGCCATCGGCTGGACCTATTGAGACACCACATCTTCGTAGATCTGGTAGAACACGCAACATTCCTGAGAGATATGTATTTCTCGTAAGTGAATCGAACGACGTGTTACTCATTGATGATGAGGAGCCTACAAGTTATGAAGAAATTTTGAAAAGTTCAGAAAGGGATAAGTGGCTTAACGCCATAAAGTCGAAAATGGATTCTATGTATGAAAATCAAGTTTGGAACTTGGTTGACCCACCTAAAGGCATAAAGCTTATAGGGTGCAAGTGGGTTTTCAAGAAGAAACTGACATGGATGGTAATGTGATTACCTATAAGGCTAGATTGGTGGTGAAAGGATATCGTCAAAAGTAAGGTGTTGATTATGACGAGACCTATTCACCTGTTGCTATGCTTAAATCTATTCGGATGCTCCTGGCAATAACGGCTCATTACGATTATGAGATATGGCAGATGGATGTGAAAATAGCTTTCCTTAATGGAAACTTGCTCGAGGATGTGTATATGATACAGCCTGAGGGTTTCACATCGGTTGATAAAATCAAGGTATGCAAACTGCGACGGTCCATATATGGACTGAAGCAAGCATCCAAGAGTTGGAATATCCGTTTTGATGAGACAATCAAAAAGTTTGATTTCTCACAAAATCCGGACGAACTTTGTGTGTACAAGAAGGTTAGTGGGAGTGCAGTCGTGTTCCAAGTATTGTATGTCAATGACATATTACTTATAGGAAACGATGTTTCTGTCTTACAGTCAGTTAAAATTTAGTTGTCCAAGACATTCTCCATGAAAGACCTGGGAGAAGCAACCTGTAGGGCGTCGCTTCGGAGGCTCATTGGCTCCCATGTCCCCGGATTAAAATTTTTACTAATGAAAAAATTAATCCGGATGGGTTGAGCTTCCTTAGCACAACCTATTCGTCGTCGTGCTAACAACTTGAGTGGTCGCTTGAACAAACTAGTTGTTCAAGCAACACAACTCTTCTAGTTGGTTAGCCGCGGAAGAGACGACGGATGGATCGCCGGTTTTTGTGTTTGTCTTCGGGGTCCATGATTATACAATATATATTCATACACACACATGCATAATCAAAATATTAAAGAATATATTCAGATCTGTAAATAAAGTTAAAATAACTTTATACCTTACGATCTTCTATCGTATGTCCTATCCTTCTCGTGGACAACGTGTGGACGAAGATCCTCCACGAATAGAAGCCTTCTAGATCACTTTTTTCTCTACCTTGTCCGCTGTGAACAAAGAGAAGAAACCACAAATACCTTCCTATCTAGAACCGGCCACCAAATTAACCACGCCAAGGAAACAATTGGATGATGCGCCGGCCAACTTGAAGAGGAGTTGCCACCGGCCACCAAGGAGAAAGGAAGGAGGAAGATCACCGGCCACCAATGGAAGGAGAACCACCGGCTAAGGAAGAAGAGAAAGGCCTTAATGATGGGCGCCAACCAAGTATTGATGGAGGAAATTGGGCGCCGGCAACAACTAGAAGGAAGAAGAAAGTTGCCGCCCACTTTTGCTCCAAACCCTAGCCGCCCACTTCTCCAAAAGCCAAACCCTAATTCTCTAATTCAAATCCTTGATTATTATTGCCGCCCAACCCTAAGCATCTATTTATAGAATAGGGCTTAAGCCTCCTTTAATCTCCACCGTCGGATCTAGGGATTTAATCTCCACCGTCGGATCTAGGGTTTTATCCCAACCGTCGGATCTAGGGTTTCATCCCAACCATCGGATCTAGGGTTTTATCCCAACCGTCGGATCTAGGGATTTAATCCCAACCGTCGATTCTAGGGATTCATCCTAACCATCGGATCTAGGGATTTAATCCCAACCGTTGGTTCTAGGGTTTCATCCAACCATCGGATCTATGGATTTAATCCCAACCGTTGGTTCTAGGTTTTGTTTTACATTCTTGGATCTAGACTTCATAAGGATTATATTAGGCTACGATAGGGACCATAAGGAGGAGTTGGGTCTTGGCCACCCGATGGATCGGAACCACACAAACTTGATCCATCAATGATGTTCCATTCCACTAGAGGATCATCATTGAACTACCTCACCAACCCCCATAAATCAATATGGGCTCCATATATTATTTGTACATCTAATCTCCCCGTGTTAAAGATATCCAATGTCCGTCAATTAATTGATTTACTGACCATCAATTAATCAACATCTAAATCCTCGAGTAGTACCACTCAACCTTATCATCATGTTGACTAAGTCAACCAGCTGGGTTTACATGATGAACCTTATGAGCTCCTCAAGGGGACATCATCAACCTAATATATAGGACATAGTTTCTCCTATAATCAACTAAGACACCATGTAAATAATATTATTTCCCAACTTAATGCATATTGATTTAATCCATCTAAATCTCACCGTAAATCAAAGAAATAAATACTAAGTACATGTGCCCTGCTATTATATCGGATTAAGAGCATGTACAACATAATATCCGAGGTCCGATTCAATTATGTAGTCAAGACTAAATCAATCACCTCTATGTCGGTCCTACTCAATACACGTAAGTGTACTAGTGTAACTCTATGTTCAAGACAAAACAATACCAAGCTACACTACAACCATGCCAATGGTTTGTCCAAAACCATCTTGGTTGTGAGCCTTTACTTATATTTTACAAGGGACTGATAACATGATCTTCTGTGCCACACCAAGCACCATGTTATCTACAATGTAAAATATTAGACAATATGCACACATATATAATGAATATATAAAATGCAAACAATGATCATGTGATTCTTATTTCAAAATAAAATGTTCATACAAAAAGAGCTAGGCTTTCAAAGATACATTCCAACAATCTCCCACTTATACTAAAAGACTACGCCATCACTCGCCATACATCCGATCCTCATGTCCTCCACATGCCTATCAAACGCTACCGAAGGGCCTTAGTGAATGGATCCGCCAGTTATCCTCTTGATGCAATCTTGGCGACAAGAACTTCTCCTCGCTTACGATCTCTCGATGAGGTGGTACTTGCGCTCTATGTGTTTACTCGCTTATGGGCTCGTGGTTCCTTCGAGTTTGCAATCGCACTATTATCACAATAAATTGTGATAGTTCCGGGCAAACCAGAATCACATCCAAGTCCATCAAGAAGTTCTGAGCCATTTCCTTTGGCCGCTTCGAGAGGTCGCCACATACTACTTCCATGGTAGAGTCCGCCACACATTTCGCTGACACTCTCCATACTATGGCTCCACCTCCAAAAGTAAACACAAACCCCGAGGTAGACTTACTTTGTCCCTATCTCGATTGGAAATCAATCCGTGTAACTCAGTGACTAATTGATTTGCCTGAAACCAAAGATATAATCCCTAGTCCTTCTCGTGTACTTCAATATATGCTTTACCAATCCAATGTCCCTGTCAGATTACTCGATATACCGCTAACCATGCCCACTGAAAGCAGATATCCTGGTCTCGCATACATAGCATAGCATACATAAGGCTTCCTCACAAGCATAAGGAACCGCCTTCATGTCCTCTATCTCCTTTGATGTTTTGGGACACATCTCTTTAGATAAAGAAACTCCATGCCTAAAAGGTAGAAAACCTTTCTTGGAGTTCTGCATGCTGAAACGAGCAAGGATAGTGTCAATGTATGAAGCTCGAGACAAGCACAACATCATTTTCTTGCGATCCCTTATAACTTTGATCCCAAGGATGTGTCCCACTTCTCCCAAGTCCTTCATATCAAACCTGCTTGACAACCATACTTTATGATAACACTTTGATATTGCCAACTAACAAAATGTCATCTACGATAGTACAAGAAACACCACTACATTTCACACATCTCTTGTATACACAAGGCTCATCCGACTTCAATAAATCCATATGACCGATTACCTCATCAAAGCGATGTTCCAAGATCTAGAAGCTTGCTTCAATCCATAAATGGACCGATTAAGCTTACATACAAGATGCTCTTTGCCTTTAGCAATGAATCCTCCGTTGGCACATATAGATGTTCTCTCAAGACTTCAAAGCATGAAAGCCGCTTGACATCCATCCGCCAAATCTCATAATCCATATGAGCACTATAGATAAGAGAATCTGATAGACTTAAGATATAGCTATGTGAAAAGGTCTCCTCATAATCGATGCCCTCTTCCGAGTATACCCTTTCGCAATAAGCCTAGCTTTGAAGGTCTCAACCTTCCCATCTACTCCTCTCTTTCTCTTGTAGATCCACTTGCATCCAATGGTTTTACACCATCGTGGTTCTACTAGCTCAGACTGATTAGAATCCATAGATTCTATCTCCAATTCATCGCTTCTTGCCAAGATATCGATCTCTATCTTGGATTGCCTCGTCATATGTCCAGGATCGTGTTCATGTTCACTCAGTGACTAAGTCCAAGACTCTCCCAAAAACATGAATCTGTCGGGTTGTCTAACAACCCTCCCACTACGATGAGGTGCCTCCTGTGTATGCTCTGTGACACGCGGTGCAGTGACTTGTGGTGTCTCCTCTTGTACCGGTGGTACTGAAGTCGGGACTTCCCCTGTCAACTCCTCAAGAACAATCCTACTCATGGGCTTGTGGTTCATCACATAGTCCTCCTCTAGAAATCTGGCATTCGTACTCACGATCACCTTCTGATCCCTAGGACTATAGAATAAACCACCCTTCGTTCCCTTAGGGTAGCCAACAAACAAGCGCCCATACATGTGAGATTCCAACTTACCAAAGATCTCCTTCAAAGCACATGTCTTTGGACTACCCCAAATCCGAATATGTCTTAGACTAGGCTTTACCCATCCCACAACTCAGTGGGAGTAGAGGGGACTTAGATGGAACCAAGTTCGAATGTGTTTCAGAGCAAACCCCCAGAACGAATCAGGTAACTCAGAATAACTCATCATTGATCTGACCATCTCCATAAGAGTCCTGTTCCTTTGCTCCGCCACACCAATCTGCTGGGGTGTGTCAGGTGTGGACAATTGGGATTGAATCTCAGCCTCAGATAAGTAACTCCTAAACTCTCCCAAGAGGTACTCGCCACTACGATCAGATCGTAATGTCTTGATACTTTTACCTTGACGGTTCTCCACATCAGCCTTTAATTCTTTGAACCTGTCAAAGCATTCAGACTTGCGGCGCATCAAGTAAATGTATCCATATCTTGAATAATCGTCTATAAAAGAGATGAAATATTCAAAACCACCTCTTGCCTGGATAGACATAGGACCACACAAATCAGAATGAACCAATTCTAACACATCTTTGGCTCTATACCCCTTGGCCTTGAAAGGCCTCTTGGTCATTTTACCTTCCAAGCAAGATTCGCAGGTTGGGAGATCCTCCACCACTAATGAACCCAAAGGTCCATCAGCTATCAACCTTTGAATTCTACTTAGGTTAATATGACCAAGCCTTAGATGCCAAAGATATGTTTGGTTCATTTGCGAAGGTTCTTTTCTCTTATTAGATTTAGAAGATGAGCTATTTGCTTCTATTAGCATCATGGAAGTTTTTGGTTCAAGAGTATATAAATGTCCAACCAATGTACCAGAACAGATAATCTCCCTATTCCTTTTTATAACCACCTTGTCATTAAAAGAAATAGAATATCCATTCAAAAACAATTTAGAAACTGAAATTAAATTCTTTCTAAAAGTAGGTACATAAAGACAATTTCTCAAAACCAAAAATTTATTCCTATCAAAAGATAAATAAACGTCTCCCACTACAATAGCCGCCACCTTTGAAGCATTGCCCATGAAGACGGTAATCTCTCCCTCAGCTAGTCGTCGGGTTTCCTGGAACCCCTGCAAAGTATTGCAGACATGATCAGTGGCTCCTGTATCTACACACCAGGCACTGGTAGATAACACCGCTAAACATGTTTCAACAACTAAACAAGAGGATATACCTTTGTTCTTTCAGCGAGGACAGTCCGCCTTCCAATGTCCAGTCTGCTTGCAAGTGAAGCACTTGCCTTTCGGCTTCTTCACTCCTGCCTGAGGTCCCACTGCCATCTTCTTCGCTCCACCTTGCTTCTTCTTCTTCTTACCTTTCGGTTTAGAGGAAGAAACCTTCTGAGCGACCATGGCTTGAGAACTCTGACGAAAAAGCCCCTCTGCCGCCTGGAGTTCTGTCAGAAGCTCCGCCAACGAATACAACCTCTTGTTCATGTTGTAGTTGAGGCGGAACTGCTCAAAACTCCTAGGAAGAGACTGGAGAATGATATCGACCTTGGTTTCCCCATCGATCTCAGCTCCGAGGACTTCCATCTCATTAAGATGGGCCATCATCTTGAGAACATGATCCCTAACGGGTGTTCCCTCGATCATGGAAGTCGTCATCAAGTTTCTCATTGCCTCCTGCCTAGCCGCCCTACTCTGATGTCCGAAAAGTTCCTTGAGATTTAACATCATGTCATAAGCAGTGGCTATGTCCTGATGCTGATGTTGTAGCACATTTGACATAGATGCCAAAATGTAACACCGCGCCATCTCATCTGCCTTAATCCATTTCATATAACGTTCTTTCTCCTTTTCATCAGAGTCATCGGAGGGCTTAGGAGGACAGACCTCGAAGAGTAAAAATTTGTACTCTTCCGCAGTTAAGACAATATCCAGGTTTCTTTTCCAATCAATGTAGTTTGGACCAGTAAGTTTGTTTTCTTTTAAAATCACAGCAAGTGGGTTGAAAGCCATTTGAAAATCCTAAAAATCACAATGATCAAAATATTAGATTTCAAATATTATTGATTCCTCAAAACAATAAAATCCCGAAATCAACCAACACCTCAAAACACCGAGAATATTGCATGCCACGATAGTGTGGACGTATACAAATTCTACATTTGTAAGAGGAGGTTTTACCCATTAATTTTATTATCTTGTCAACCTTACTTTTTGACAAATAAAATTAATAGTTGGTTCCTCTTTAGCCCTACAAATAAAAGCAGTGACTCCGATGGGGAGGATACTTTTTATTTGCATCTAAGTGTGCACCATTACACGATACTAAGGGAATTATTTCGGATTATGTGCCTTACCGATGGGGAAGTACACACGCTCCTAAATAATTTCCTATAACCATTATTTGACCTAGTAATCCGCAAACAAACCCATCCGATGGGGAGGAAGGCACTCAAAGCCAACGCGCAAGTTTGTTGCATCACATGTCAAATTGTAATGGAGGCCGCGGGAATTAATTAAAATGTCCCTCTCCCACTTAGTAAATTGAAAATGAGGAATTTTAAAATCATACACAACATGCATATAAAACAAATAAGAAATAAATATGGAAAAAAACAGAATTTTTCCAACTATTATGGCATTATCCTCCAATATGCATCCCGTCATGTCGCCACCTCGTCCGCTCCATCTTTTCCCGTGCGCAAGTCACCAAAGAGTTCCGAGCCGAGATAAAACATTTTAATTTACATCTGTCGATCCTATACTCCATGAAGGAGTGTACAAATAATCTAGATCGAAAGTAAAATAAAATGAGCGGCTAAACAATGCCATATTTAATTACAAAAATTAAATACTAATCTAGCCTCGTCAACCCCGAGGATTCAAATAATAAATTTTTTACACACATCCATTCACATACACACACATGGCCATAATAGTCGGATCTTATGCCTGCAACCAAAGAGTTAAACTACGCATATCCTACTATTATCCGGCACATATAATATATGAAAAATGCATTAAAAATTAACCGAATCCTAAACACACAAAACCGGAAACCGTGGCTCTGATACCAGTTTAGGGCGTCGCTTCGGAGGCTCATTGGCTCCCATGTCCCCGGATTAAAATTTTCACTAATGAAAGAATTAATCCGGATGGGTTGAGCTTCCTTAGCACAACCTATTCATCGTCGTGCTAACAACTTGAGTGGTCGCTTGAACAAACTAGTTGTTCAAGCAACACAACTCTTCTAGTTGGTTAGCCGCGGAAGAGACGACGGAGAGATTGCCGGTTTTTGTGTTTGTCTTCGGGATCCATGATTATACAATATATATTCATACACACACATGTATAATCAAAATATTAAAGAATATATTCAGATCTGTAAATAAAGTTAAAATAACTTTATACCTTATGATCTTCTATCGTATGTCCTATCCTTCTCGTGGACGACGTGTGGACGAAGATCCTCCACGAGTAGAAGCCTTCTAGATCACTTTCTTCTCTACCTTGTCCGCTGCGAACAAAGAGAAGAAACCACAAATACCTTTCTATCTAGAACCGGCCACCAAATTATGGAACTTGGTGCAACCGCCGGCCAAGGAAACAATTGGATGATGCGCCGGCCAACTTGAAGAGGAGTTGCCGCCGGCCACCAAGGAGAAAGGAAGGAGGAAGACCACCGGCCACCAATGGAAGGAGAACCGCCGGCTAAGGAAGAAGAGAAAGGACTTAATGATGGGCGCCGGCCAAGTATTGATGGAGGAAATTGGGCGCCGGCAACAACTAGAAGGAAGAAGAAAGTTGCCGCCCACTTTTGCTCCAAACCCTAGCCGCCCACTTCTCCAAAAGCCAAACCCTAATTCTCTAATTCAAATACTTGATTATTATTGCCGCCCAACCCTAAGCATCTATTTATAGAATAAAGCTTAAGCCTCCTTTAATCTCCACCGTCGGATCTAGGGAGTTAATCTCCACCGTCGAATCTAGGGTTTTATCCCAACCGTCGGATCTAGGGTTTCATCCCAACCGTCGGATCTAGGGTTTTATCCCAACCGTCGGATCTAGGGATTTAATCCCAACCGTCGATTCTAGGGATTTATCCTAACCATCGGATCTAGGGATTTAATCCCAACCGTTGGTTCTAGGGTTTCATCCAACCATCGGTTCTATGGATTTAATCCCAACCGTTGGTTCTAGGTTTTGTTTTACATTCTTGGATCTAGACTTCATAAGGATTATATTAGGCTACGATAGGAACCATAAGGAGGAGTTGGGTCTTGGCCACCCGATGGATCGGAACCACACAAACTTGATCCATCAATGATGTTCCATTCCACTAGAGGATCATCATTGAACTACCTCACCAACCCCCATAAATCAATATGGGCTCCATATATTATTTGCACATCTAATCTCCCCGTGTTTAAGATATCCAATGTCTGTCAATTAATTGATTTACTGACCATCAATTAATCAACATCTAAATCCTCGAGTAGTACCACTCAACCTTATTATCATATTGACTAAGTCAACCAGCTGGGTTTACATGATGAACCTTATGAGCTCCTCAAGGGGACATCATCAACCTAATATATAGGACACGGTTTCCTCCTATAATCAACGACACACCATGTAAATAATACTATTTCTCAGCTTACCGAGCATATTGATTTAATCCATCTAAATCTCACCCTCTGGTAAATCAAAGAAATAAATACTAAGTACATGTGTCCGTTATTATATCGGGATTAAGAGCATGTACAACATAATATCTGAGGTCCGATTCAATTATGTAGTCAGTACTATATTGAATCACCTCTATGTCGGTCCTACTTAATACATCTAAGTGTACTAGTGTAACTCTATGTTCAAGACAAAACAATACCAAGCTACACTACAACCATGCCAATGGTTTGTCCAAAACTATCTTGGTTGTGAGCCTTTACTTATATTTTACAAGGGACTGATAACATGATCTTCTGTGCCACACCAAGCACCATGTTATCTACAATGTAAAATATTAGACAATATGCACACATATATAATGAATATATAAAATGCAAACAATGATCATGTGATTCTTATTTCAAAATAAAATGTTCATACAAAAAGAGCTAGGCTTTCAGTATACATTCCAACACAACCTACATCCATGGGATTAAGATCTATAGGGATAGATCGAAATGGTTGCTTGGTCTTTCATAATCTACATGTATGGATCGAGTGCTAAAGAGGTTTAGCATGTCAGAATCCAAGAAATGTTTCCTACCCATCAGGCATGGGATACACCTTTCGAAGTTTATGTGTCCGCGCACAGAAGATGAGAGGATTTGCATGAGTAAGATTCCCTATGCATCTGCAATAGGATCTATCATGTATACTATGTTATGTATAAGATCCGATGTATCGTATGCTCTGAGTGTCATGAGCAGATAACAATCTGATCCAGGAATGGATCATTGGGTCGCTGTTAAGACGATCCTTAAGTACTTAAGAAGAACTAAGGATGTGTTCCTAATATATGGAGAAGGGGACATGGTGATACGCGGGTATATGGATGCCAGCTTCCAGACAGACAAGGATGATTCTAGGTCTCAGTCTGGGTATGTGTTCACTTTGAATGGGGGCGCAATGAGTTGGAAAAGTTCCAAACAAGACACTGTAGTGGATTCTACCACAGAGGTAGAATACATTGCGGCTTCGGAAGCAACAAAGGAAGCAATTTGGATCAAGAAGTTCATTCATGAACTTGGTGTGGTTCCAACCATTGTTGAAGCAATATCGGTTTACTGCAACAACAATGGAGCAATTGCACAGGCAAAAGAGCCAAGGTCTCATCTATTGGGAGTTGCTTCGGAGGCTCATTGGCTCCCATGTCCCCGGATTAAAAATTTCACTAATGAAAGAATTAATCCGGATGGGATGAGCTTCCTTAGCACAACCATTTCGTCGTCGTGCTAACAACTTGAGTGGTCGCTTGAACAAACTAGTTGTTCAAGCAACACAACTCTTCTAGTTGGTTAGCCGCGGAAGAGACGACGGATGGATCGCCGATTTTTGTGTTTGTCTTCGGGGTCCATGATTATACAATATATATTCATACGCATACATGTATAATTAAAACATAAAAGAACATGCTTAGATCTGTAAATAAAGAAAAAAAACTTTATACCTTACGATCTTCTACCATATGTCCTATCCTTCTCGTGGACGACGTGTGGACGAAGATCTTCCACAAGTAGAAGCCTTCTAGATCGTGTTCTTCCCTTCCTTGTCTGCTGCGAACAAAGAGAAGAACCAACAAATACCTATCCTTTCTAGAACCGGCCACCAAATTAGGGAATTTGGTGCAACCGCCAGCCAAGGAGCAAGTGGATGAAGCGCCGGCCAACTTGAAGAGGGGTTGCCGCAGGCCACCAAGGAGAAAAGGAGGAGGAAGAGCACCGGCCACCAATGGAAGGAGAACCGCCGGACAAAGAATAAGAGAGAGGCCTTGAGAATGGGCGCCGGCCAAGTCTAGATGGAAGAAGGTTGGGCGCTGGCAACTTCTTGGAGGAAGGAGGTTGCCGCCCAAGACAAAACCCTAGCTCCCAAACCCTAGCCGCCCACTTGTGGAAAAGCCAAACCCTAACTCCAATTCAATTGTCTAATGCCGCCCAAGCCTAAGCCCCCTATTTATAGAATTGGGCTTAAGCCTCCTTTAATCTCCACCGTCGGATCTAGGGATTTAATCTCCACCGTCGGATCTAGGGTTTTATCCCAACCGTCAGATCTAGGGTTTCATCCCAACCATCCGATCTAGGATTTCATCCCAACCATCGAATCTAGGGTTTCATCCCAACTGTCGATTCTAGGGATTCATCCTAACAATCGGATCTAGGGATTTAATCCCAACCGTTGGTTCTAGGGTTTCATCCTAACCATCAGATCTAGGGATTTAATCCTAACCGTTGGTTCTAGGTTTTGTTTTACATTCTTAGATCTAGACTTCACAAGGATTATATTAGGCTACGATAGGGACCATAAGGAGGAGTTGGATCTTGGCCACCCGATGGATCGGAACCACACAAACTTGATCCATCAATGATGTTCCATTCCACTAGAGGATCATCATTGAACTACCTCACCAACCCCCATAAATTAATATGGGCTCCATATATTATTCGTACATTAATCTCCCCGTGTTTAATATATCGAATGTCCGTCAATTAATTGATTTACTGACCATCAATTAATTAACATCTAATTTCTCGAGTAGTACCACTCAGCCTTATCATCATGTTGACTAAGTCAACCAGCTGGGTTTACATGATGAACCTTATGAGCTCCTCAAGGAGACATCATCAACCTAATATATAGGACATGGTTTCCTCCTATAATCAACGACACACCATGTAAATAATATCATTTCCCAACTTACCGGACATATTGATTTAATCCATCTAAATCTCACCCTCTGGTAAATCAAAGAAATAAATACTAAGTACATGTGCCCGTTATTATATCGGGATTAAGAGCATGCACAACATAATATCCGAGGTCCGATTTAATTATGTAGTCAGTACTAAATTGAATCACCTCTATGTCGGTCCTGCTCAATACACCTAAGTGTACTAGTGTAACTTTATGTTCAAGACAAAACAATACCAAGCTACACTACAACCATGCCAATGGTTTGTCCAAAACCATCTTGGTCGTGAGCCTCTACTTATATTTTACAAGGGATTGATAACATGATCTTCTGTGCCACACCAAACACCATGTTATCTACAATGTAAAATATTAGACAATATGCACACATATATAGTAAATATATAAAGTGCAAACAATGATCATGTGATTCTTATTCCAAAATAAAATGTTCATACAAAAAAGAGATAGGCTTTCAGTATACATTCCAACATCATCAACGATCCAAACATATGCTTTGTCGCTATCATTCGATCAGAGAGATCATAAGTAGGAAGGAAATAAAAATCGAGAAGATTCCCACTGAAAAGAACTTAGCGGATCCTTTAACTAAGGCCTTACCTCAAAGTAAGTTTGAGGGTCATGTTAGGGATTATGGTATTGGATACCGTGGCGATTGGCATTAGGCCAAGTGGGAGTTTGTTAGTAATATATGAGAGACGTCCTAAGGCAATCGCCTTATGTTTGAACCATTTATATGATAAATGAAGATTCACTATTTGAGTATACATGTTTTCATGTATTTGATTAGATCTTAAACTCATTTACTGAATATCCAAAATATGATTCACAGGATGAGAGATTTGTGATTGGATCACAACTAATGAGTATCTCTACATGTGTAATTGTGATGTATTGGAATAATCCTTAGTTGATGAATTGATGGATTTGGACACAATCAATTCTGTCGAGACTAGCATGAGGTATACTCCTTGGTGTATCCAAGCAGCTGATTCTCACTGGCTGGAGACATTGTGATGTCCGGAGTTAATCGTGGATGCTAGTTATGGTAACTAGTTCATTGAAGTGACAAGTTGTAAAACTTCATATGGTTCTCTACATATATGGATATGTCAATGAAGTTCTTACTGCAGCTTAGTGCGATGTTCCTTTGACTTGCGGTATTCAAGTCATCTTGGTCATGAAGACTTATACTTTGACATCTTAAGCAAGCATCTCTGAGGAGATGTAGACCTCGGATGATTGGGTATAAGTCGAAGTGGCCGAAGGTGCTTGAATAGCCTATAAAGGATTCACCATTCCTTCCGAGGAGATGTATACCCATGGCCTCTCATCAGATTGTTACTAAAGTCTTTGGCCAAAGCATTACATGTTTAGAGTAAAGTACTCTTGGATACATGTGCAGTAACTAGAATCCGTAGGACGAGAAAATGATACTTGGGCTAGGTGTGACATAGTCGACCTAGTGGGGACTGACACTATAGACTATGTCCTGAACCAAGAGGGTATAAGATGAGTGAAGGGAATGAGTCACGATTAATTGTAGTTGCTGAAGGGTTTCAAAAATAGTTATGGAATCAACCGTTGATTTTTCGATTAATTAGGGATCATGATGTACTACTAGGTGTCACTCATGATCGTTCTATAATTAATGGTTAATTATATACAGACAACATAATTTGAGAACCTATTTGGTCACACGCACAATGAGCGTAATCCGAAGGATTTAAAACGAGCTTGAGAATGAGATTCTCAAATCGAGAGAAACAAGGTTTGGTTGGACTAAATAAGGAGCGAGCATGAAATTATTTCAGTCACAATGGAAGCATGGATGGGTCGAGTCTTATGAAGACACGATGGATGAACTAAATTGGTTTGGTTCTAATCTAATGGTGGAGAATAAATCAAAGGGGTTTGGTTTGTTTTAAACGAATGAACCAAAGTTGGTTCGGTTCATTTTAATTTAAAATAGACTAACTCTGTTCGGTTTATTTTAACTTAAGTTATTGGAGTGGGTTAACAGATTTTGGTTATGAACAAATAACTCTAAGGAGAAGTTTTCTTAATGGTTAAGAAACACGGGCTCTATAAAAATGCGGTTAGGTTTTTGGAGAGCCCTAAGTTTTATTTTGGGAAATAAACTTCTCTCCTCTCCCTATCTTCTCCTTGCCGCCGCCCAAGCAGTCCACACCGCCAGCCCCTTGTGCCACCGTCCACCTTGCTGCCAGCGTCCAAGCTACTGCCGGCTATCCTCCGGTGACCCTCCGGTGACTCACCTTAGTTCCAGCGACCAAGGGTTTGTCGGCCATCCTCTTTAGCCGACACAACTCCTCCACCAAGCTATTCAGTTTTCTGAACAGCTTGTTTCCTTGCGTGCGGAAGGTCGTTTGGACGGCGATTGGAGCTCCAACAGCGGCTACCTTGTCGGGGATTCGATCTCCGGTAATCCTCATAGGTGGAGGACCAAGGATTCGTCAATCGGTTGACGAATACCTCTCCGGAGAAGTGAGTTTTAGGGACTCATTTTCGAATCCTAATTTTGATTCGGATTGTGATCTTCTCTCAATTACATCATCTTCGACACGAGGCTAGTGACTCCTACGAAGATGAGGCTCGTGGCTTTGTGAAGCCATACCGATGATACTCGACGTGGATACAGATAGAGGCGATTCTAGCAAGAGTCTCTCCGATTAATGTCATTCCCGCTGCACGTGATATGTCAGGTATAACTAGAGTAATTTCTTTTTATTGCAAAATTTGAAATTGTGATTATGTATACACATGTTGTACTATATGCATGTGTGTGATGTGTGTGTTGTAATAAATTAGATTTATTGCTTTTTAATGTTGGTGCAATCGACCCAGGTTGACTCGGGTTTGACTCAAGCAGTATTTTGATGATAGACAAAACTCATGACATGGGATTGTCATGGGAAAGTCCAACATGTGCTTGGCATGGAAAATCCAAGCATGGAGCTTGGCATGGGAAAGTCCAAAGCATTGCGAAGCCGTGCGCTTGGTGCTTGGTGAGAAATGCATTGCGAAGCCGTGCGCTTGGTGCATGTGAGAAGTCTTGAGGACTTGGCAAGTTCACTAGGCTCGGGGTCCTTGAGTTGGTGAAGGATGGCATTGTGAAGTCATGCGCTTGGTGCATACAAGGGACCGTCGGACGGCGAGCGAATGGAGTGAGGCCAAGGGAAGCATACTTCGAGGGCATGAGACACGAAAGATGGTGTTGCGAAGTCGTGCGCTTGGCACATCCGAGGGACGTAGGCTGAGGGAATAGAGCTTCGGTGGGGAACTCCATGAGGGATATGGTGGACTTGGCCAAGTGGCTAAGACTGAGTGTCGGAGGCTCAAACTTGATGTTTGAGGGTTTACCCGACGGTCGGATGCTCAAACAACTTGGTGTTTGAAGTTTTACCTGACAGCAGTCGACTAGCACAGATGTCAGTCGACTAATCCAAGTCGACTAGGGTTCGACTGGTGTTAGACTGTAGGTTTTGTAGTTGGCAATCGACTGCCATGGATTGGCAGTCGACTGATGTCGACAGCAGTCGACTGCCGAGGGATGACAATCGACTGATGGGAATGTCATGAGCACAGAATGCTCCGTAGCCGACTGGGAAGTTGACTACTTGGTCACCAGTCGACTGTCATGGATTGGAAGTAGACTGGTGATCCGTTGGAACTTATCCAATGTTGATCTGGTCATTGTGAGACAACGGCTACAGGGGCAGTCGACTGGGGCCTTTTGGCAGTCGACTGCTGCGCGCAAAAATAGCTTGATGGAGGTTATAAATGGAGCTCAAGTGGGAGTATTTCGCCAAGACTTTAAGGAAGCTATTGGAGGGGAATTGTTGCTGCATTCCGGACCTTCAAGAGCCATCCAAAGAAAGCTACAAGCAAAGGGTTCAAAGCAAGCGTTGTAAAGTGTTCTTTACGTGTATTTCGTATTTGTCTTTGTATTGCTTGTATTTCATATTACTTAGTGTAATTGCTTGTGAGAGGTTTCTCCACCTCCTGTTGGGTGAATGCTTCGGAGGCTCATTGGCTCCCATGTCCCCGGATTAAAATTTTCACTAATGAAAGGATTAATCCGGATGGGATGAGCTTCCTTAACAACACCATTTCGTCATCATGCTAACAACTTGAGTGGTCGCTTGAACAAACTAGTTGTTCAAGCAACACAACTCTTCTAGTTGGTTAGCCGCGGAAGAGACGACGGATGGATCGCCGGTTTTTGTGTTTCTCTTCGGGGTCAATGATTATACAATATATATTCATACAGACATATGCATAATCAAAACAAATAAGAACATGCTCAGATCTGTACATAAAGTTAAAATAACTTTATACCTCACGATCTTCTACCGTATGTCCTATCCTTCTCGTGGATGACGTGTGGACGAAGATCCTCCACGAGTAGAAGCCTTCTAGATCACTTTCTTCTCTACCTTGTCCACTGCGAACAAAGAGAAGAACTAGCAAATACCTCTCCTATCTAGAACCGGCCACCAAATTAGGGAATTTGGTGCAACCGCCGGCCAAGGAGCAATGGATGATGCGCCGGCCAACTTCAAGAAGAGTTGCCGCCGGCCACTTTGGAGAATAGGGAGGAGGAAGAGAACCGGCCACCAATGGGAGGAGAACCACCGGCAAAGGAAGAAGAGAGTGGCTAAGATGAAGGGCGCCGGCCAAGGAATGATTGAAGGAGGTGGGCGCCGGCAACAATTTTGGATGAAGATGGTTGCCGCCCACCCTAGCTCCAAACCCTAGCCGCCCACTATCCAAGAGCCAAACCCTAATTCCAATTCTAAACCTTGATTATTCTTGTCGCCCAACCCTAAGCATCTATTTATAGAATAGGGCTTAAGCCTCCTTTAATCTCCACCGTCGGATCTAGGGATTTAATCTCCACCGTCGGATCTAGGGTTTTATCCCAACCGTCGGATCTAGGGTTTAATCCCAACCATCGGATCTAGGATTTCATCCCAACCGTCGGATCTAAGGTTTCATCCCAACCGTCGGATCTAGGGTTTTATCCCAACCGTAGGATCTAAGGATTTAATCCCAACCGTCGATTCTAGGATTTCATCCTAACCATCGGATCTAGGGATTTAATCCCAACCGTTGGTTCTAGGGTTTCATCCAACCACCGGATCTAGGGATTTAATCCCAACTGTTGGTTCTAGATTTTGTTTTACATTCTTGGATCTAGACTTCATAAGGATTATATTAGGCTACGATAGGGACCATAAGGAGGAGTTGGGTCTTGGCCACTCGATGGATCAGAACCACACAAACTTGATCCATCAATGATGTTCCATTCCACTAGAGGATCATCATTGAACTACCTCACCAACCCCCATAAATCAATATGGGCTCCAAATATTATTTGTACATTAATCTCCCCGTGTTTAAGATATCGAATGTCCGTCAATTAATTGATTTACTGACCATCAATTAATTAACATCTATTTCCTCGAGTAGTACCACTCAACCTTATCATCATGTTGACTAAGTCAACCAGCTGGGTTTACATGATGAACCTTATGAGCTCCTCAAGGGGACATCATCAACCTAATATATAGGACACGGTTTCCTCCTATAATCAACGGCAGACCATGTAAATAATATTATTTCCCAACTTACCGGGCATATTGATTTAATCCATCTAAATCTCACCCACTAGTAAATCAAAGAAATAAATACTAAGTACATGTGCCCGTTATTATATCGGAATTAAGAACATGTACAACATAATATCCGAGGTCCGATTCAATTATTTAGTCAGTACTAAATTGAATCACCTCTATGTCGGTCCTACTCAATACACCTAAGTGTACTAGTGTAACTCTATGTTCAAGATAAAACAATACCAAGCTACACTACAACCATGCCAATGGTTTGTCCAAAACCATCTTGGTTGTGAGCCTTTACTTATATTTTACAAGGGACTGATAACATGATCTTCTGTGCCACACCAAGCACCATGTTATCTACAATGTAAAATATTAGACAATATGCACACATATATAATGAATATATAAAATGCAAACAATGATCATGTGATTCTTATTTCAAAATAAAATGTTCATACAAAAAGAGCTAGGCTTTCAGTATACATTCCAACAATCTCCCACTTATACTAAAAGACTATGCCGTCATCACTCTGTCATACATCTGATCCCCATGTCCTCCACATGCCTATCAAACGCTTTCGCTGGAAGGGCCTTAGTGAATGGATCCGCCAGGTTATCCTCTGATGCAATCTTGGTGACAGCAACTTCTCCTCGCTTTACGATACTCGTATGAGGTGGTACTTGCGCTCTATGTGTTTACTCGCCTTATGGGCTCGTGGTTCCTTCGAGTTTGCAACTGCACCACTATTATCACAATAAATTGTGATAGTTCTGGGCAAACCAGGAATCACATCCAAGTCCATCAAGAAGTTCCTGAGCGATACAGCTTCCTTGGCTGCCTCAGAGGCTGCCACATACTCAGCTTCCATGGTAGAGTCTGCCACGCATTTCTGCTTGATACTCCTCCATGCTATGGCTCCACCTCCAAAAGTAAACACAAACCCCGAGGTAGACTTACTCTTGTCCCTATCTGATTGGAAATCCAAATCCGTGGAACCCACAGGGACTAATTGATCTGCCCGGTAAACCAGCATATAATCCCTAGTCCTTCTCAGGTACTTCAATATATGCTTTACCGCAGTCCAATGTCCCTGTCCAGGATTACTCTGATATCTGCTAACCATGCCCACGGCAAAGCAGATATCCGGTCTCGTACATAGCATAGCATACATAAGGCTTCCTACTGCCGAAGCATAAGGAACCGCCTTCATGTCCTCTATCTCCTTTGATGTTCTGGGACACATCTCTTTAGATAAAGGAACTCCATGTCTAAAAAGTAGAAAACCTTTCTTGGAGTTTTGCATGCTAAAATGAGCAAGGATAGTGTCAATGTATGAAGCTTGAGACAAGCACAACATCCTTTTCTTGCGATCCCTTATAACTTTGATCCCAAGGATGTGTCCCACTTCTCCCAAGTCCTTCATGTCAAACTGTTTGGACAACCATACCCTTACATCTGATAACACTTTGATATTGTTGCCAACTAACAAAATGTCATCTACGTATAATACAAGAAACACCACTACGTTTCCGTCACATCTCTTGTATACACAAGGCTCATCTTGACTTTGAATAAATCCATATGACTGGATTACCTCATCAAAACGGATGTTCCAAGATCTAGAAGCTTGCTTCAATCCATAAATGGACCGATTAAGCTTACATACAAGATTCTCTTTGCCTTTAGCAATGAACCCCTCTGGTTGGCGCATATAGATGTTCTCCTCAAGACTTCCGTTAAGGAAAGTTGCCTTGACATCCATCTGCCAAATCTCATAATCCATATGAACAGCTATAGATAAGAGAATCCGGATAGACTTAAGCATAGCTACCGACGAAAAAGTCTCCTCATAATCGATACCCTCTTTCTGAGTATACCCTTTCGCAACAAGCCTAGCTTTGAAGGTTTCAACCTTCCCGTCTACTCCTCTCTTTCTCTTGTAGATCCACTTGCATCCAATGGTTTTTACACCATCGGGTCGCTCTACTAGCTCCCAGACCTGATTAGAATCCATAGATTCTATCTCTGAATTCATCGCTTTTTGCCAAGATACTGCATCTCTATCTTGGATTGCCTCGTCATATGTCCAGGGATCAGGTTCATGTTCACCAGGGACTAAGTCCGAAGACTCTCCCAAAAACATGAATCTGTCGGGTTGTCTAACAACCCTCCCACTACGATGAGGTGCCTCCTGTGTATGCTCTGTGACACGCGGTGCAGTGACTTGTGGTGTCTCCTCTTGTACCGGTGGTCAAGTCGGACTTCCTGTCATCTCCTCAAGAACAATCCTACTCGTGGGCTTGTGATTCATCACATAGTCTTCCTCTAGAAATCTGGCATTCATACTCACGATCACCTTCTGATCTCTAGGACTATAGAATAAACCACCCTTTGTTCCCTTAGGGTAGCCAACATGCGAGATTCCAACTTACCAAGATCTCCCTTCAAAGACATGTGGACTACCCCAAATCCGAATATGTCTTAGACTAGGCTTTCGCCCAGTCCACAACTCTGTGGGAGTAGAGGGTACTGACTTAGATGGAACCAAGTTTAGAATGTGTGCTGCTGTTTCCAGAGCAAATCCCCAGAACAAATCAGGTAACTCAGAATAACTCATCATCGATCTGACCATCTCCATAAGAGTCCTATTCCTTCGCTCCGCTACACCATTATGCTGGGGTGTGCCAGGTGCAGACAATTGGGATTGAATCCCAGCCTCTGATAAGTAACTCCTAAACTCTCCCAAGAGGTACTCGCCACCACGATCAGATCGTAATGTCTTGATACTTTTACCTTGACGGTTCTCCACATCAGCCTTGAATTCTTTGAACTTGTCAAAGCATTCAGACTTGCGGCGCATCAAGTAAATGTATCCATACATTGAATAATCATCTATAAATGAGACGAAGTATTCAAAGCCACCTCTTGCCTGGATAGACATAGGACCGCACAAATCAGAATGAACCAATTCTAACACATCTTTGGCTCTATACCCCTTGGCCTTAAAAGGCCTCTTGGTCATTTTACCTTCCAAGCAAGATTCGCAGGTTGGGAGATCCTCCACCACTAATGAACCCAAAGGTCCATCAGCTATCAACCTTTGAATTCTGCTTAGGTTAATATGACCAAGCCTTAGATGCCAAAGATATGTTTGATTCATTTGCGAAGGTTCTTTTCTCTTATTAGACTTAGAAGATGAGTTATTTACTTCTATTTGCATCGTGGGAGTTTTTGGTTCAATAGAATATAAATTGCCAACCAATGTACCAGAACAGATAATCTCCCTATTCCTTTTTATAACCACCTTGTCATTAAAAGAAACAGAATATCCATCCAAAAACAATTTAGAAACTGAAATTAAATTCTTTCTAAAAGTAGGTACATAAAGACAATTTCTTAAAACCAAAAATTTATTCCTATCAAAAGATAAATAAACGTCTCCCACTGCAATAGCCGCCACCTTTGAAGCATTGCCCATGAAGACGGTATTGCAGACATGATCAGTGGCTCCTATATCTACACACCAGGCACTGGTAGATAACACCGCTAAACATGTTTCAACAACTAAACAAGAAGATATACCTTTGTTCTTACGGCGAGGACAGTCCGCCATCCAATGTCCAGTCTGCTTGCAAGTGAAGCACTTGCCTTTCGGCTTCTTCACTCTGCCGAGGTCTGTTGCCACCTTCTTCGCTCCACCTTGCTTCTTCTTCTTACCTTTCGGTTTAGAGGAAGAAACCTTACGAGCGACCATGGCTTGAGAACTCGACGAAAAGCCCTCTGCACTCGAGTTCTATCAGAAGCTCTGCCAACGAATACAACCTTTTGTTCATGTTGTAGTTGAGGCGGAACTGCTCAAAACTCCTAGGCAAAGACTGGAGAATGATATCGACCTGGGTTTCCCCATCGATCTCAGCTCCTAGGACTTCCATCTCATTAAGATGAGCCATCATCTTGAGAACATGATCTCTAACGGGTGTTCCCTCGATCATGGAGGTCGTCATCAAGTTTCTCATAGCCTCCTTCCTAGCCGCCCTACTCTGATGTCCGAAAAGTTCCTTGAGATTGAACATCATGTCATATGCTGTGGCTATGGCCTGATGCTGATGTTGCAGCACATTTGACATAGATGCCAAAATGTAACACCGCGCCATCTCATCTGCCTTAACCCATTTCTTATAACGTTCTATCTCCTTTTCATCAGAGTCATCTGAGGGCTTAGGAGGATAGACCTCGAAGAGTACAAATTTGTACTCTTCCGCAGTTAAGACAATATCCAGGTTTCTTTTCCAATCAATGTAGTTTGGACCAGTAAGTTTGTTTTCTTTTAAAATCACAGCAAGTGGGTTGAAAGCCATTTGAAAATCCTAAAAATCACAATGATCAAAATATTAGATTTCAAATATTATTGATTCCTCAAAACAATAAAATCCCGAAATCAACCAACACCTCAAAACACCGAGAATATCGCATGCCACGATAGTGTGGACGTATACGAATTCCACATTTGTAAGAGGAGGTTTTACCCATTAATTTTATTATCTTTTCAACCTTACTTTTTGACAAATAAAATTAATAGTTGGTTCCTCTTTAGCCCTACAAATAAAAGCAGTGACTCCGATGGGGAGGATACCTTTATTTGTATCTAAGTGTGCACCATTACACGGTACTAAGGGAATTATTTCGGATTATGTGCCTTACCGATGGGAAAGTACACACGCTCCTAAATAATTTCCTATAACCATTATTTGACCTAGTGATCCGCAAACAAACCCATCCGATGGGGAGGAAGGCACTCAAAGCCAACGCGCAAGTTTGTTGCATCACACGTCAAATTGTAATGGAGGCTGTGGGAATTAATTAAAATATCCCTCTCCCACTTAGTAAATTGCAATCGAGGAATTTTAATCATACACAACATGAATATAAAACAAATAAGAAATAAATATGGAAAAAACAGAATTTTTCCAACTATTATGGCATTGTCCTCCAATATGCATCCCGTCGTGTCGCCACCTCGTCCGCTCCATCTTTTCCCGTGCACAAGTCACCAAAGAGTTCCGAGCCGAGATAAATCATTTTATTTACATCCATCGATCCTATACTCCACGAAAGAGTGTACAAATAATCTAGATCGAAAGTAAACTAAAATGATCGGCTAAACAATGTCGTATTTAATTACAAAAATTAAATACTAATCTAGCCTCGTCAACCCCGAGGATTCAAATAATAAATTTTTTACACACATCCATTCACATACACACACATGGCCATAATAGTCGGATCTTATGCCTGCAACCAAAGAGTTAAACTACGCATATCCTACTATTATCCGGCATATATAATATATGAAAAATGCATTAAAAATTAACCGAATCCTAAACATACAAAACCGAAAACCGATGGCTCTGATACCAATTGTTGGGTGAATGCTTCGGAGGCTCATTGGCTCCCATGTCCCCGGATTAAAATTTTCACTAATGAAAGGATTAATCTGGATGGGATGAGCTTCCTTAACAACACCATTTCGTCGTCGTGCTAACAACTTGAGTGGTCGCTTGAACAAACTAGTTGTTCAAGCAATACAACTCTTCTAGTTGGTTAGCCGCGGAAGAGACGACGGATGAATCGCCGATTTTTGTGTTTGTCTTCGGGGTCCATGATTATACAATATATATTCATACACACACATGCATAATCAAAACAAATAAGAACATGCTCAGATCTGTACATAAAGTTAAAATAACTTTATACCTCACGATCTTCTACCGTATGTCCTATCCTTCTCGTGGACGACGTGTGGACGAAGATCCTCCACGAGTAGAAGCCTTCTAGATCGCTTTCTTCTCTACCTTGTCCGCTGCGAACAAAGAGAAGAACTAGCAAATACCTCTCCTATCTAGAACCGGCCACCAAATTAGGGAATTTGGTGCAACAGCCGGCCAAGGAGCAATGGATGATGCGCCGGCCAACTTCAAGAAGAGTTGCCGCCGACCACTTTGGAGAATAGGGAGGAGGAAGAGAACCGGCCACCAATGGGAGGAGAACCGCCGGCAAAGGAAGAAGAGAGTGGCTAAGATGAAGGGCGCCGGCCAAGGAATGATTGAAGGAGGTGGGCGCCGGCCAAGGAATGATTGAAGGAGGTGGGCGCCGGCAACAATTTTGGATGAAGATGGTTGCCGCCCACCCTAGCTCCAAACCCTAGCCGCCCACTATCCAAGAGCCAAACTCTAATTCCAATTCTAAACCTTGATTATTCTTGCCGCCCAACCCTAAGCATCTATTTATAGAATAAGGCTTAAGCCTCCTTTAATCTCCACAGTCGGATCTAGGGATTTAATCTCCACCGTCGGATCTAGGGTTTTATCCCAACCGTCGGATCTAGGGTTTAATCCCAACCATTGGATCTAGGATTTCATCCCAACCGTCGGATCTAAGGTTTCATCCCAACCGTCGGATCTAGGGTTTTATCCCAACTGTCGGATCTAAGGATTTAATCCCAACCGTCGATTCTAGGATTTCATCCTAACCATCGGATCTAGGGATTTAATCCCAACCGTTGGTTCTAGGGTTTCATCCAACCACCGGATCTAGGGATTTAATCCCAACCGTTGGTTCTAGGGTTTCATCCAACCACCGGATCTAGGGATTTAATCCCAACCGTTGGTTCTAGGTTTTGTTTTACGTTCTTGGATCTAGACTTCATAAGGATTATATTAGGCTACGATAGGGACCATAAGGAGGAGTTGGGTCTTGGCCACCCGATGGATCGGAACCACACAAACTTGATCCATCAATGATGTTCCATTCCACTAGAGGATCATCATTGAACTACCTCACCAACCCCCATAAATCAATATGGGCTCCATATATTATTTGTACATTAATCTCCCCATGTTTAAGATATCGAATGTCCGTCAATTAATTGATTTACTGACCATCAATTAATTAACATCTATTTCCTCGAGTAGTACCACTCAACCTTATCATCATGTTGACTAAGTCAACCAGCTGGGTTTACATGATGAACCTTATGAGCTCCTCAAGGGGACATCATCAACCTAATATATAGGACACGGTTTCCTCCTATAATCAACGGCACACCATGTAAATAATATTATTTCCCAACTTACCGGGCATATTGATTTAATCCATCTAAATCTCACCCACTAGTAAATCAAAGAAATAAATACTAAGTACATGTGCCCGTTATTATATCGGGATTAAGAGCATGTACAACATAATATCCGAGGTCCGATTCAATTATGTAGTCAGTACTAAATTGAATCACCTCTATGTCGGTCCTACTCAATACACCTAAGTGTACTAGTGTAACTCTATGTTCAAGATAAAACAATACCAAGCTACACTACAACCATGCCAATGGTTTGTCCAAAACCATCTTGGTTGTGAGCCTCTACTTATATTTTACAAGGTACTGATAACATGATCTTCTGTGCCACACCAAGCACCATGTTATCTACAATGTAAAATATTAGACAATATGCACACATATATAATGAATATATAAAATGCAAACAATGATCATGTGATTCTTATTTCAAAATAAAATGTTCATACAAAAAGAGCTAGGCTTTCAGTATACATTCCAACACCTCCAACATGTTGTCGAGAAGGAGTGGTTTAGTTAGTGTCGTGCGCATAACTAGAGCTCGGAGAGCTCGCCCGTTGAGTATGAACCATTCGGTTCCGAACCACATATATTGCCATGTCTTTTGTGTGATTGTATTTGTTGTTAGTATTCATATTTGTATTAGTATTCCGCTGCGCTAACTACAATTGTAGACGAGCACATAACAAGAATGATCGTATTCCACCGTACGACGATTGAGGGTTATTCACCCCCCTCTAGCCGGCCAACATATCGACCCTTCAAGTGGTATCAAAGCCAAGTCGCTTGTCGAGGACTAACTGCCAACACAAGCACTATAAGATGGTCGGCTACAATATCCATCCACCGAAATTCGATGGAGATTTTGCTTGGTGGAAGAAACGGATGGAGGTATATTTCGAAACCAATTTCGATTTCATGTTAATCATTGAAAATGGTTTTGAAGTGCCTAGGGACAAATAAAACAAGCCACTAGAAAAATCAAAATGGACCAAGGACCAAATGAAGGATTTCAAGACAAATCTCGAGGTAATTAAATTACTTAGTGATTTGATTCCTAACCATATTTTAGGGATGCAAAGGATTTGTGGAATAAGGTGGTTGAATTCCACAAGAATCCCGAATCGGCACAAGTGGAGGAGAATGCCATGGAAGAATTGCCATCCACATTCGAAGACGTGGATGATTTGGTGGAAACCTCCACCTCTAGCATTGAGGGGGAGGAGAGGCAATCTTCCATCCCGGAGCAAGAACAAGAAACATCCACATCCGGGAGAAGTGAAGACCAAGAAGAGGCATCCTCCACCTCCCTAGGTAACTCAAGTATTGTTATTTTAAATAAAAATCACATAATATGCTTTGAGTGTAGAGAGAAAGGACATTACAAAAGTAAATGCCCAAAATTGGCTAAGAGGAAAACACCGGCACCAAAAGTCAACCCAAAGTCAAAAGATGCTGAAGTCCTCACAATTAAGAGCAAATAGCACATTGTGTGCTTCAAATGCAACCAACGGGGGCACTACCGAAGCCAATGCCCTAGGGGGAGGAAGAAAGGGCATGACGGTGTAACTCATGTAGGGGAGCTTCTAAAGCTAACCCTAAGGTATATTTAAACAATGCACCTTCAATTCCTAAAGTTAAAAAGCATGCTAAAAATTATTTTAGTTCTCTTGCAATTATTAATGAAAAGCATGCTAGTATAAATAATAAGGTTTATTGCTTAGGTGCCAAGCATGTTCATATAACTAAGAATAAACCTAGGACTCATAATTCTAGAAATATTTTACCAAAGGAGTCCATTAGGAGAATAGAAGAGAATCTAGGCATTAACCCTAAGAAAGGTAGACACATGCCTAAGAGGAAGAACACTTCCCAAAAACCTAATGAAAATTCAAAATTGGGAAAATTAGAGCTAGAGAACCAAGCCTTGAGGTTAAGGCTTGAAAAATTGGAGAAGACCTTAGCAATAATCAAAAATTCGATTAAGGGGTCTAATGTAAGACCTAGGGTTCAAAAATGGTCTAAGTGCAAGGAAGGTTTGGGTCACAAATCTAAGCCCAAGAAGACTTATCATAATGTTCCATTTGATTATGGAACAATTTCTAGGTCTAGGAAAACCAAGGCTAATAGGGAAGTCATCCCTAAGTCTAGCCATGGTATGTGTTTAGTGGCCAAGGACTTAAGGAAAACCAAGAAGGCCACCAAGAAGGTCATTGGGGGAGTTACCTCTAGAGTTGACCTAGAAAAGACCCAAAAGACTATGGCTTTAAAGCCTAAAAGGGTCATTAGGAAGGTATCTAGGGAAGTTATCCCTAGTGAATACCTTGTTAACCCAAGGAGCTCCAATAGGTATTGGGTTCCTAGGAGCGTGATCGATTCACGCTAGATGGGTTAGGGTATGTCAACCCTAAGTGGATGGGTAGTTAACCTAACCATAGTAGAGTTGACACATTAGGATGTGTCAATGTGCTTGAGAAGTTAAAAATGATTAAATTGGCATAATTAGGTCTTAGAAGTATCGGTGTGCCATTTTGGATTTATGGCACACTTGGGAGATAATGGTATTAAGGCAAAATAGAATTAATTCTTAGAAATGACAATTTGGATTTAACACTTAGGTATTTTATACCTTAGTATTTTACTTGCCATGATTTATTTGCCTTGCCATGTCATGACATCATTTTTATTTTTATCTCTAAAAATGTCATGATCATGTTTTTAGACTTATCTTTATATGTCATGTATGCTTAAATGTCATTCACATGCCATGACATCATGATTTTGGCATATACTTTTATCTATATCATATCTATGCCATAATCATCATCATTCATATAATTAAAATGAAAT
This sequence comes from Wurfbainia villosa, assembly GCA_025175895.1. Classification (NCBI taxonomy): domain Eukaryota; kingdom Viridiplantae; phylum Streptophyta; class Magnoliopsida; order Zingiberales; family Zingiberaceae; genus Wurfbainia; species Wurfbainia villosa. The sequence continues at coordinate 32,514,174 of CM045998.1, read as the reverse complement.
TAAGGACTATGGCATGATTTGAAGGGAATCAAATAATATTGCCAAGAAATGTGCATGAGACCATTAAAGAACAAAAACCCACATCTCACTAGATTAATTCCCTTGTATGTGTTTTACACATCTAGATACAAGTGAGATGTTTAGGAAAAATAGATTAAAGGTTTCAAAAACATTTTGAAAAACCTTGGTGAAATCTATCTTTTGATAACTATCACCATTGGATGAGATGATACAAAGAGGGCTCAATATTGAAGCTTTTCTTAACTTTTGGACTTTGTATCAATCTCCTAATTTAGTGGGTAAAATAATTTTCATATATTTTTCACCCATAGTGTTTATGATAAGTATTATACAAATGAATTTTCAATATTTTTAAAACTACGTATATTTACGTATGGATTTCAAAAATTCATTTCTGAAAATGCTAAAAACTACAAATGCAGTTATCAGTCGACTGCCATGGAGGCCAGTCGACTGATGGGGGTGGCAGCCAATTGATTTCTGAATTCAATCGACTACCCAAGCTTATTTCGGGTAAACCTTGATGGTTATGACTATGTTCAGCTAAGTTTTTGGTCCCCTAACCACTCCTAATTCTAGGACATGCTTGGGAGAGCATTAGAAAGGGTGGAAATTCATTGGTTTAGGGAGAGTATCAATTTTAAGGTGGATGAGAGTTCATTGTTGAACTTTGCCTTAATTTTGATTTGGTTAATGTTCATATAGGCTTAGGGACTCTCCAAGGACATTGTTGGCGCAATGGTCAAGGGGGAGCAAGCCTCTAGGGGGAGATATCCATAATGGGAAGATGGATGTGTCTTTTTCCTCATGGGAGGAAAATTGGGTTGTCTCTCTTAAGTGATATGGGATCACTAGAAAGATTGTAGGCATGTGTACCTCCAAGGGAGATATTGTAAGATCTTATTGGGATATGAGACATTCATACCCTTGGAGAGGACCTTTTTGATGTAATGTCAAAAAGGGGGAGAAGTTACCAAGTTACCAATTAGGGTTCGTTGGAATTCTCATTGGGATGTGAGAATTGTCAATATGGGAGAATTGGTAGACTTGAGATGGTAGTTTTGTCAATCATCAAAAAGGGGGAGATTGTTGGTGCAATTGGCCCAGGTTGACTCGAGTTTGACTCGAGCAGTATTTTGATGATAGAAAAAACTCATGACATGGGATTGTCATGGGAAAGTCCAACATGTGCTTGGCATGGAAAATCCAAGCAAGGAGCTTGGCATGGGAAAGTCCAAAGCATTGCGAAGTCATGCGCTTGGTGCTTGGTGAGAAATTCATTGCGAAGCCGTGCGCTTGGTGCATGTGGGAAGTCTTGAGGACTTGGCAAGTTCACTAGGCTCGAGGTCCTTGAGTCGGTGAAGGATGGCATTGTGAAGCCGTACGCTTGGTGCAATCAAGGGACCGCTGGAAGGGGAGCGAATGGAGTGAGGCCAAGGGAAGCATACTTCGAGGGCATGAGACGCGAAGGATGGCATTGCGAAGTCATGCACTTGGCGCATCCGAGGGACGAAGGCCGAGGGAAGAGAGCTTCAGTGGGGAACTCCATGAGGGATAAGGTGGACTTGGCCAAGTGGCTAAGACTGAGTGTCGGAGGCTCAAACTTGATGTTTTAGGGTTTACCCGACGGTCAGATACTCAAACAACTTGGTATTTGAGGTTTTGCAGAATGATCGGGCATAGATGCGGTCCGATCGATCAAGTCGACTAGGGTTCGTGGTGTTAGATCAGAGGTTTTATGGCGCGCTGATCGCCATAGATTGATCGGCTGAGAGATGGCAATGATCGATGGGAATGTCGTGAGCACAGAATGCTCCATAGCCGACTGGGCAGTCGACTACTAGGTCACCAGTCAATTGCCATGGACTGGCAGTCGACTGGTAGGTGATCCATTGGAACTTATCCAACTTGGATCTGGCTGTTGTGAGACAACGGGTATAGGGGCAGTCGACTGGGGCCTTTTGGCAGTCGACTATTGCACGCGAAAATATCTTGATGCAGGTTATAAATGGAGCTCAAGTGGGAGAATTTCGCCAAGACTTTAAGGAAGCTATTGGAGGGGAATTGTTGCTGCATTCCAGACCTTCAAGAGCCATCCAAAGCAAGCTACAAGCAAAGGGTTCAAAGCAAGCGTTGTAAAGTGTTCTTTACGTGTATTTCGTATTTGTATTTATATTGCTTGTATTTCATATTACTTAGTGTAATTGCTTATGAGAGGTTTCTCCACCTCCGACGTGTTGTCGAGAAGGAGTTGTTTAGTTAGTGTCGTGCGCATAACTAGAGCTCAGAGAGCTCGCCCATGGAGTAGGAACCATTCGGTTCCGAACCACGTATATTGTCGTGTCTTTTGTGTGATTGTATTTGTTGTTAGTATTCATATTTGTATTAGTATTCCGCTGCGCTAACGACAATTATAGACGAGCACGCAATGAGAACGATCGTATTCCACTGTATGACGATTGAGGGCTATTCACCCCCCTCTAGTCGGCCAACATATCGACCCTACATTTAATTCTTCCGTTGTGCACATGTTTACGAAATATGTTCGAATACACACTCGCCACAGTGCCGGAAACCCAACAATAAACTCCTTCACGGTGACACACCAGAGGAGGAGAAACCTCTTACAATAGTATTACAACAATAAGAATAAAGATACAAGCAAATACAAAGGAAATACAATGACAATGTAAAGAAAACTTTACAAAAGATTGCTTTGAATGCTTTGTTTGTTGATTGCTTGGACAAACTTAAAGTCCTTGAAATGCACCAGCACTTCATCTCAAATCGCCCCTAGAATCGCTCTAAGAACTATAGCCGAAATTCTCCACAAACTGCTCCTTTTATGACCACGTGTGACCTGGATTTTCACCTGGCAGTCGACTTCCCAAAGGCACTAGTCGACTGGCTACAGTGTCATTGTCTCACAATGGACTTAATCCACATTGGCATTCGATAGCGACTACACCGGAGTCGATCGCCCTTACCAAAGAATGATCGCGCCGAGTCAATCGGTCTCGACTACGAAACCTTTATGCCCATGTCCACGGCGCCAATGATCGCCATCCATGATAGTCGATCGCAAGGCCCAACTCGATCGATTGGTCAAAGCCATCAGTCGACTCGTACACCTCAACCATGAGGTTTAACCCAAGTATGATATGTTGGGTTTTCCGAGCCGCAAAAACCGCTTTTTGCATTGCGGAAACCTCGGAAGCCCGGCCACGGATCCGTGTGAAGATATATATAAAATAAAATATGTATGTGTTTAAAGATCCTAGATCTACCTTAGATCTACAAGATAGAGTGTTACCCTCGTAGCGACTGTTGGGAGTATGAGGAATACAATCAAAGTCCCACATTGGTAAGACATGGAAAAGATCATGTGCTTATAAGAAAAAAGATATCTCCATTGGTATGAGGCCTTTTGGGTAAAGCCCAAAAACAAAACCATGAGGGCTTGGGCCCAAAGTGGACAATATCATACCATTGTGGAGATATGTGGATCTTATATGCACTAACAATTGGTATCAGAGCCATGGTCCATGTCAAGCCATGAACCTCGAACGAAGGAAGTTGAGCTCCCACGTCCGGATCAAGAGAACCAGACATCAGGAAGGAAGTCTAGTTGGGTCGGGGGGACCGAACAACTGGCAGGAAGTTCTGGTGGGTTGAAGATCGGACATCAAGCAGAGAAAATCCTTCGAGGAGGGATAGGCTTGAGGGGGGGCCCAATGTGGTCCTTCGTTTGAGGGGGGGATTGTTGGGAGTATGAGGAATACAATCAAAGTCCCACATTGGTAAGACATGGAAAAGATCATGTGCTTATAAGAAAAAAGATATCTCCATTGGTATGAGGCCTTTTGGGTAAAGCCCAAAAACAAAACCATGAGGGCTTGGGCCCAAAGTGGACAATATCATACCATTGTGGAGATATGTGGATCTTATATGCACTAACAGCGACGCCCTTCGCTTATCTCGCTCGTCCAAAAGCTTCGCCGGAACTCAAAGAGTGTCAAGTGCACACTCCTCTACAAGTATCCACACGAACAAATGGTGGAGAAGAAACCTTAGAGTATGCTAGCACCATTGAGAGTTTCGGCCAAAGAGAGGATTGGAAGAGAGAGCTTGAGAGGAAGTCCCAAGGAAGAAGAAGATGGAGTTACCACAAATGAATTCTCATCTAATGAGAAGTAAAGTGGTCGGCCACTCCAAGAGTCAATGGCTCTTGGTCTCCCTCATGAGGTAGCACCACATGATAAGTCAATGATGATGTGGAACACCATCATTGGCCGGCCCCCATGCCATGTCACCATGACATGGCAATTGGTCAAGTTAAAATTGACCATTCATCTTCCCTCTCAAGTCAAGTCAAACTTGACCTCTTATCTCCCATGGTTGATCAAATCTAACCACTTGATTCAAGTCAATTTGATTTAATGAATCTCTATTCATTAATTTAAATTGACTCAATGAATCAAATCTAAATTAGACTCATTCAACACGAATCAAATTGAGTCTAACTCAATTAGTCTAATTTGGATTACTCTTAATCCAATTTGGTTCATCCCATCAACCTAATCCTCATGGTTCATCATATGAACCTAATCTCCATCTAATTGCCCTTTGTGTGTGACCCTATAGGTTCTTGTAACATTGGCAATTCTACTAAACCGATTTAGGAACATAAGCAATGAGTGGTATCTAGCAACACATCATTGCTACCCAAGTTACAAGAATGTTGAGATCCAACATCACCTTTGTGACTACTAATTGTGACTCTCACAATATGTAACAATGTCCCTCTATCCTTGACATCTAGATTGACTAATTGAGGCATAGACCGTGTCATCCTCAGGACAATCTATATCTTGAACTCCAAGTAGACTCACTCTAATCAAATGAGCTCAATATCTCTTTTGACTCATTTGGGCATGGCCATGCACTTCGTGGTCTCACTCTATCAAGAATAACAATGTCTCTCCCGTCATATAGGAGGGATAGATCTCATCTACATCACTCACATCTCTTTGCATAATTTGTTACATACCCAGTAATCGCCTTTATAGTCCACCCATTTACGGGTGACATTTGACGAAGCCAAAGTATGCAACTCCTTATGTAGGGAACCATGGTGACTTCAAGTCCAAGAACTAATAGTTATACTAATAGTCACATGAGAAAGTATAAGACACTCATATAACGATCCATGATACTTTCTCATGGAGGGTCATTCAGTATACATTCTCCAATGCATACCCATGTGTCAACTTGATATCTCATATCCATGACTTGTGAGATCAAGTCATCGTGTTGACCTACATGCTATTCTCTACGCATTAACATCGTCCCTGAATATTAATACTTGACTAGGAATGATTAAGAGAAGTGTTCTCTGTTAGGGCAATCTCTTGCCGTAATATGGTTTTGATGGTGTGGCAAAGGGTTTAAGTTAGTTTGATATGTTGATTTGATATATGCATTGAAGTCGTGCAGGACTTAGTAATTCGCACATGGAGCCGTGGCGAGTTTCACATCTCATGACTCGTGCCTTGAGTCGGTGAAGGATAGCTTTGCGGAAGCCGTGCGCTTGGAGCATCCGAGGCACCGCCGGATGAGAAGCTTGGAGTGAAGCCGGAGGAAGTAGACTTCGAGGCAAGAGACGCGAAGGAGCATTGCAGAGCCATGCGCCTGATGCTGCCGAGGGACGTGGCCGTGAACGAAGAGAACTTCTAAGGCGAGGGACTCCGAGAGATGAGAGTGAGCGAATGTAACCCGGGATGGGGTAGCTCTTAGGTGAAACTTGGCCATTTGGCCAAGTGTCGGATGGGTTTTCGACACACCGACCGCCAGTGGAATGGCAATGATCGATCCGAGTCGATGGGTCGATCGACCGGGTATAAGACCGCTTTAGTGCTTGGGCCGATCGGGTATGGATCGGCAATGATCGATGCCGACAGCAATGATCGGGAGAAGGCAATGATCGATGGAACTGCGACGGCACGTACGGATGGGTCGACTCGGTTGAGCACTGATCGATCGAGCATCGATCGTGATGGTAGGATCGGTCGATCGATGCGCATCATTGGATGGTATCCAACGTGGAAAGCGGCCGTTATTGGGCAACGGCTACAGGACCAGTCGACTGATCGAGGGCATCAGTCGACTGATCCTGTGTCAACGGGAAGAAACCCTCTTCCTCTATAAAAAGGAAGGGGATGGGGCTTTGGGAGGTTAATGCTTGAACGCCCAACTACTCCCAAAGTGCCCTAAACATTTTTCCACTCCTCTACTTGCTTTAATCTTCATTCCATTGTAGAAGAGTGATCTTGGTTGTAAAGGTTACCTCCACCTAGCTTGGTGCAAAGGAGAGACCAATATTGGATTGGTTTTGGAGGAGTGATTCACCTTGGACGAATCGGACCGTGGATTAGCGGCATAGCCGTGAACCATGTTACATCTTCTTGTTAGCGTTTGCTTTCTTGTAATTTCTATTTGCTTGTCTTTATTTGCATATTCCGCTTGCGCTAATCTTTTGTAGACGAGCGAATTACGACATCCAACGAACGAGGGCTATTCACCCCCCTCTAGCCGGCCAATCGATCCATCCCAACAAGTGGTATCAGAGCAAGGTTGCTTGTCACCGGACTAACTGCCGCAACAAGCTCTACATCAAAAATGGCCGGCTCAAACATCCACCCACCGAAGTTCGACGGCGAATTCTCTTGGTGGAAGAAGCGAATGGAGGTATTCTTCGAGACCGATTTTGATATTATGCTTATAATGGAAAATGGTTTCGAGTTGCCTAGGGATGAAAGAGGTGAACCAATTGAAAAATCACATTGGACTAAGAAGCAAAGAGAGGAGCACCTTGCAAACTCAAAGGCAAAACATCATCTTCTCAATGTGCTCCCTCAACAAGAGATCAACCGGATCAGAGAATGTGCTAGCGCCAAAGAGATGTGGGAAAAGCTTGTAGAACTCCATGAAGGCACATCCGAGGCCAAGCTAGCTAGGAGAGACCTCCTCCACTCCCAACTCTCAAACATCAAATTAGAAAAGGGAGAAAAGGTAACTTCCCTACATTCTAGATTTAAAGAAATATTAATTGGGCTAACAAGTGTAGGAGAAAAGCTCTCCAATCGGGATATGGTAATGAAGGTCATAGATGCCTTTTCCCGGTCCTCAAGATGGAGCTCCATGGTGGATTCATTTTACATCTCCTAGAACTTGGAAGTAAGTACCTTGGAGGAATTTTTCTCAACAATGGAGCTCCACGAAACTAGGCTTGAAGGAATACAAGAAGAGCCTAGAATTCAACCCTCAAGAGGAGTAGCCTTGATAGCGAACAAGGGGAAGAAGAAGATGGAAATCGCCTCCTCCTCCGATGATGAAGCATCCTCATCCTCCTCCATGGATAGCACCGAAGAAGCATATATGGTAAGGAGGGTAAGACGTGCTTTAAAGGGTTTTCGTTTTAATAAATCTAATGATAGGAATAGAAGACCAAGGGGGAAGGTCATATGCTACAATTGCCAAGGAGAGAGACACATAAGGGATAATTGTCCCCTCCTAAACAAGAGCAAGGAAGAGAAGAAAAAGAAAGAAGAAAAGAGGAAGAAGAAGGGGAGCAAGAGAAAGGAAGAAGAAAAGAAGGCAAAAGGAAAAGGGAAGGCCATGGCACTCAAAGCAAAGACATGGGATGACCTTGCTTACTCATCTTCATCCGAAGAAGAAGAGCATGTCTATTCCAACCTAGCACTAATGGCTCTTCATGACTTGGATTGCTCCTCCTCCACCGAAAATGAAGAATCAAGCTCAAGTGGGGAGAGCTCAAATGAAGGGGGAGCTTCTACATCCTCATCATCCGAAGAAGAAGAGGACATGGAAACTATGGTAACGAATGTCTCTCCTAAGAAAATAGTTTTCATAATTTCTAGTTTAACTAAGGACTTATTTGAAATGAAAAAGAAAAATAAAAGCATGCTTAATCAAATTAAGGCATTGGAAAATAAGCTAGAAAATGCATGCTTAAATGATAATATTTCTTATAGCTTAAATGATGCATGCTCACATGATCTTTATGTGCCATTGGATGTTAGTGATGCATGTATAAATGAAAATAGGGCCCTAAGGGAAAAGGTAGATTATTTGACAAAAGCCCTAGAGAAATTCACTATTGGCTTCAACACATTGAACATGATTATAGGGAGCCAAAGAGCTAGCTTCAACAAAAAGGGCCTAGGTTATAAAGAAAAGAAAAATGAAAAGGCCTATAAATGCCTAATTGCTAGGGGACAAGATAAAAAGAAGGTAATAGCTAGGAAATGGATCCCCAAGGAGTATCTAGTGAATCCAATAGGCAAGAACTTATTTTGGGTTCCAAAATCCATCCTTAAGGGTTAGAAAACCCCTAGGGTAGTCAACCATATGCAATTGACCTATATCATATTTTGGTTGACTTAGGATGGCGGGACAACATTTTTAGAATAGTGTTGGGTGATGATAACGTGCCCATAAATAGATAATAATGCTTAAATCATGATGATTAATGTAATTGCTATGTATGTTTGAAATCATGATTTATGATTTTAATATTTGGCACGCAATCATGAGAAATAGGGTTGAATCATGCTTTAGGTGATACTTTGTTTATTATCATCATATAATACCTAATGCATGATTATAATTTGATGAAAACATGTATTTCATGATCATAATGTGAAATTAATTCATATATGTCATTATGATCATATAGGTTGTTGGGTTGATACTTAACCATGATAGAATTGCATGAATACAAGGGTTAAGTATATACAAATACCCCCTAGGATGCATCTCACACTCACCATAGGCTACCTTGATTGAAAACTTAGCATGAGTGAGATGTTAGGATGATACAAATGTCCACTAATGCCTATGGCATTTAGATGGTCATTTAAAGTATCAAAATAGCAATAATAGACCAATCATGGGGAAGGCTTATGTTTAATTCATAGACATATTGCCCAAAGATCATGGTTGGATATTTCATATGTTTTCAAAACAATTTCTTACTTTAAAATACATGTATTCATGTTTTGAAACAATTGGATGCAAGACTAGGTGTTAAAATGGATACTCTTATGATCAAAAACCTAGTAGTTTTTAAAGCTTTTGAATTTTTGGCAAATACGTGGAAATATAATGATTTTTCATGAAAATATATTTTTCACTGATAGATAAACTTAAAAGAAATGTGTTCCCCAAATTTCATGATTTTTTAAATTTTTTGGAATTTTTAATGCATTTCTAAAATTCACCCAAATCAAATCCAAAACAAGGCCAATCGATCGGTAGTCTGAACGATTGATGACCTGAATATCAGACTAGTAAAGGCTGAATTCCGATTTTAAATCAACTTGTGGTATTTTCTTTCTATTAGACTTGATGTCATGTGCTTTTAACTTAGTGATAATCTTTTTGATGGTGTCAAAGGGGGAGAAATGATTATGTTTAAGTTAATTATGATAGGGGGAGAAATTAAGGGGGAGTTTCATGGATTAAGGGGGAGTTGCATGTTGCTATATCATGTTTATGTTTACATGCTTTCTTTCCTTTAAAATTTATATCAAATGTTTTTACCTAACTTAAACGGATTGCCACACATCAAAAAGGGGGAGATTGTTAGGGCAATCTCTTGCCGTAATATGATTTTGATGGTGTGGCAAAGGGTTTAAGTTAGTTTGATATGTTGATTTGATATGTGCGTTGAAGTCGTGCAGGACTTAGTAATTCGCACATGGAGCCGTGGCGAGTTTCACATCTCATGACTCGTGCCTTGAGTCGGTGAAGGATAGCTTTGCGGAAGTCGTGCGCTTGGAGCATCCGAGGGACCGCCGGACGAGAAGCTTGGAGTGAAGCCGGAGGAAGTAGACTTCGAGGCAAGAGACGCGAAGGAGCATTGCAGAGCCGTGCGCCTGATGCTGCCGAGGGACGTGGCCGCGAACGAAGAGAACTTCGAAGGCGAGGGACTCCGAGAGATGAGAGTGAGCGAATGTAACCCGGGAAGGGGTAGCTCTTAGGTGAAACTTGGCCATTTGGCCAAGTGTCGGATGGGTTTTCCCGACACCAGTCGACTGCCAGGGAATGGCAGTCGACTGATCTGAGTCGATGGGTCGATCGACTGGTATAAGACCAGTTTAGTGCTTAGCGATCATGCCATGTGGCGATCGCAAGGCGATCGATCGATGGAACTGCACGGCACGGAATGGAGTCGACTTCGGTTGAGCACTTGATCGATCGAGCATCATCGATCGATGGTAGGATCCGATCGATGCGATCGCTGGATGGTATCCAACGTGGAAAGCGACCGTTATTGGGCAACGGCTACAGGACCAGTCGACTGATCGAGGGCATCAGTCGACTGATCCTGTGTCAACGGGAAGAAACCCTCTTCCTCTATAAAAAGGAAGGGGATGGGGCTTTGGGAGGTTAATGCTTGAACGCCCAACTACTCCCAAAGTGCCCTAAACGTTTTTCCACTCCTCTACTTGCTTTAATCTTCATTCCATTGTAGAAGAGTGATCTTGGTTGTAAAGGTTACCTCCACCTAGCTTGGTGCAAAGGAGAGACCAATATTGGATTGGTTTTGGAGGAGTGATTCACCTTGGACGAATCGGACCGTGGATTAGCGGCGTAGCCGTGAACCACGTTACATCTTCTTGTTAGCGTTTGCTTTCTTGTAATTTCTATTTGCTTGTCTTTATTTGCATATTCCACTTACGCTAATCTTTTGTAGACGAGCGAATTACGACATCCAACGAACGAGGGCTATTCACCCCCCTCTAGCCGGCCAATCGATCCGTCCCAACATTCTCTATATCATCTCATTTATCGATTCAACCAATCGATTGATATAGATAAGAACCTACTACTCAAGGATGTTATTATACTTAGTTATTTGGCACCAATACAAGTAAATATAATAACCATGCCTTTATAAATAGGAATATGATACAATAAAGTTCATACAACAATCATCACATGATTGGGTCTAGGGCTTTCACTAACATGATCTCATACTTGATAGACCACCTTTAGCCTAGACCTAAGCCTTCTAGCCACCTCCATCAATATCATGCATATCGGATCCCTCCAAGTCCTCCATGACTTATTCATCCATACACTAGCCTTCAGGTGCTTCTATCGACTATTGTCATGCTAACCGGATCTACTTTGCTAAGGTACATTTGGACTTAGGCCGCCAAGACAAATGCTTGGACTTTACGCCGTACTACCAAGACTACATGCTTGGATTTTATGTTGCCAAGATCACATACTTGGACTTCCCAATTGCCAAGCATCCATACTTGCACTTTTACTGCCAACTAACATACAATCATTTAATCTGCCACCCTGCTCAAACTCAATAGCAATACGTAACCGGAACGAAGCTTGGACTTTCCATGTCAAATACTCAAGACTTGAACTTTCCATTCCAAGACCCATGCTTGGACTTTTCATGCTAAGTATCCAAAACAAGGAATTTCCCTCAAATCTCACTCGAGCTAGGTCAACCTTGGCCTGAGGTCGATTGCTTTACCAATCTCCCCATAAAGCTATCTCCTCATATGGTTAAACCCATGTCAACCATATGATCAATCCATTATCAAACAATGGTCAAACTTATTCGCAATCCAATTGTCAATCTCATTGTCAAACATCAAAACCCTACTCAAGTCCACTCGAGTCTTGTCAATCGTGACCTGGTTCGATTGCACCAATAATCTCCCATTTTTTGATGTTTGACAAAACCTTTGAGTTAGACTACCTAACTCAAGCCATCAATTCTCCCCTTTTTTTAACATACATCAAAAAGTCTCCTCCAAGGATATCCATGTCTCATATCCCAATGAGATAACTCAATCTTTCCCTTGGTCCAAAATCATCATTAATGGCTTTATTTTCCCTAGTGATACTCCCTTATCAATAAATGCAAGGCATTTTCTCTATTCTCCAACTCTCCCCCTTTGAGGAAAAACTCATCCATCATCTCTTGATAGATAACCTCCCCCTAAAGGCTTGCTCCCTCTTGACCATTGCACTAACAATGTCCTTGGAGAGTTCCTAAGCCAATAGGAATACTAGACCATCAAAATTAAGTGCAAAAGTTCAAACTTGAACTTTCACACACATTAAAATTTGATTCTCCACCCAAAACAACTCTCCTAATTTATTTCCAATAGATTTTCACCCTTTTAATGCTTTCCAAGGCATATCCTAGGGTTATGAGACATTACGGTAGCCTAAACTTGTTGATAAATAGTTGAACAAATCTAGTTCAGTCGAAATCAGCTTCACCATTCAACTTGATCAGAAATCAGTCGACTGCCACCAACATCGGTCGACTTGATCAGAAATCAATTGATTGATATTTGCAAGCATAGAAATTAGGTTCAGAAATTAGTTTTTTGAAATGCATAAATAAATATACATAATTTGAAAAATCTTGAAATTTCATACATATATTACCTATGTCAAATACAATGGGTGAAAAATAGTTTTAAAATAAAATACCCATTAAATTATGAGATTGATACAAAGTTCAAAATCATTGTAAACTTAATGTTTTGAGCCTACTTTGTATCAATACCATCAATGGTGATTGCTATCAAAATATAGACTTCACCAAGGTTTTTCAAAGTGATTTTAAAATATTTTCAAAACTTTATTTTGAACCATGGTCTATGGGCTTAATGCACATGACTTGTACATAAGCTTTCCTCATGATTCCACCAGGTTATATGATGAGTTTAAGTTCATCTAGATGCAATATCTATGCACCTTGTGTTAGTAGTAAGCCCTAGAACCAATTATGTGATGATTGACGAGGGACTTATGTATCATATTCTATTAATAATAAAGGCAAAATTTGATTATTATATTTACTTCATGCTTGTGCCAACCGAATAAATATAATAATGCCCTAGAAAGTAAGTTCTTATCTACTACATCTCAATTGGTAGAATTGATTGTGAGAGGTTGTAGAGACCACTATTCTTAAATATTCTTAATCAAGCATTAATATACAAGGGCAATATTAATGCATTGAGATTAGCATGTAGGTCAATTGATGACTTGATCTCACAAGTCATTGATATGTATACTGAATTGACCCGTCGTGAGAAAGTTTCATGGATTGTCATAAACTTTCTCATAATGACTATTGGTATGATTTGTCCTTAGACCTGAAATCATTACGGTTCTCTACATAAGGAGTTATGTACTTTGGTATCGTCAAACGTCACCCGTAATAAGGTGGACTATAAAGGTGATCACTGGGGTTGTAAGAAATTATGCGGAGGGATGTGAGTGATGTAGATGAGATCTATCTCTCCTATATGACGAGAGTGATATCTTTATGTCTCTTGATAGAGTAGGACTACGAAATGCATGGTCATGCTCAAATGAGTCAATATGAGATATTGAGCTCATTTGTTTGAGTGAGTCTACTTGGGGATCAAGAGCATAAAGATTGATAAGAGGATGACATGATCTATGCCTCATTGATCGATCTAGATATCGAGGATAGAAGGACAAGGTTATATATTATAGTAGTCAGAGTAAGGTTATGTCGGATCTCGACATTCTTGCCACTAGGGTAGCAATGATGCATTACTAGATGCCACTTATTGCTTATGTTTCTAAAAGGGTTTTAGAAATATTGCCAACGTTGCAATAACCTATTGGGTCACACACAAAGGACATGTTATTTTAGAGATAGGATCATCTTAGTTTGACTAAATGAATCATTAGTTAATCAATGGACTAGAATGAGTAAGACTCATTGCTTGGCCAAACTTGAGTTGAACTCAAATTGGTTTAATTTGAGCTAGACTCAAGTGAAACCAATTGAAGAAGGTTAGCATGATTAATGATGATTAATCATGCATGCAAATGGGAGTTGTTGCATGCAAATGGAATTAATGCATGCAATTGAAATTTGAGAAGTTTTCTCAACAATGTATGCAAATGAGATTAATGCATGCAATTAGAATTTGAGAAATCTCCTCAACGTTGCATGCAAATGGGAGTTGTTGCATGCAAATGGAATTAATGCATGCAATTAGAATTTGAGAAGTTATCTCAACAATGCATGCAAATGAGATTAATGCATGCAAATGAGATTAATGCATGAAAATGGTATATGAGAACTCTCCTTAACATGAGTGAGGTGGGGAATATCCTTTGTCGTGTATCCCATTTTTGCCTTGCATCTCTTTTCCTTCTCCCTTCTTCTTGGACAAAAACTAGTCTTTGGTGGAGAGCCTTGGTGGGGTTGCTAGCACAACCTAAGGTTTTGTCTCCTTCTCTAAGATAGTGTTTGTGTGGATACCATAGAGGCACGACCATTCTGATAGCGCTAAGATCCGTCAATAAGGAGTTGTTGTTGGGATTGCGAAGGGCTATGCTACAAGAGTAACTTCTCAACTAAGGTGTAGTTAAAATATACGATTTCCTTTATGTATACACATGGATATCTGGAGGGATCAAGTTTTTTTTCTGCTGCGTTTGGTATTATTTTCGCAAAAGATCCAAACAGTGGTATCAGAGCCACTTGTGTATACATAAAGATCGTTGAATGTCATTTTATATGTGATATAAAATTTGAATAAGAAGATTATTATGAGTGCATGCACGATTATTTGGGTGATTTTGTGCAACAACATGTGCATGTTGGTGAAGGGGCACCAGATAATCAAACATAGGTTTTTATTATGGTAAATACCCAAAGTTAAGGTCATATCGTTTTCTCATGAGCTAAACTAAGTGTGCACGAAATGGTTAAGCTAAGCCAAAGGTCAACGACACCCGGAGAATCTCGAATCAAGAAACCGTAGTGGTCGGGCGACACTGGGAGAACTTCGTGAGAGTCGAAGAACCCAGGTGGAGACCGGAAGCAAAGAGACAGGTCATAAAGGACCAGAGGCAAGCACGAGTGCGAAGAGAGATGGTAAGGTCATGTCCTCTGTACGGGGACGACCATAGGCGGCGATCTGACTAAGACTTCCAGTGGAAGGTATAGGTTGAGATCGGATGGTAAGAAACCGTCATATTTATCATATTCCATGCTAAACTCTTATTGCAGGGGAGTGACTAGGTTGGCAGTCGACTCCTGGCTATTGGCAGTCGACTGCTGCACATCAGTCGACTGATGAAGGGAATCAGTCGACTGATGGCGACGAATCAGTCGAATATGCAAGGTCAAAAAGGATAATGTTTGACGCTACCACTTCACGATAAGATAAGGTGTCACCTCATGATAAGTTCCTCAAGTTGAGGATCTGGATCTAGATCTAGCCTTATTCTAAGGCACAAGTCTATAAAATGAGGGAGGACTCGAACCCAAAGATCATCCATCTTGCTCTCAATGTGCTCCCACAATGCCAAATGTCGTAATGCCATCATAACGCTGACACAACGCCAAGCTTACAACCTCTTCGTCGGCAGCAACAAGTTTGTTTTCATTTATTATATTCATGGTTTTAATCGAAACGAGGTAAGGTAGGTTTATTGCCTCATCCTCAAGCTTTCATTTTTATGATCGTTGTCTCCTACCTCCAACGAGGAGGAGACTCTATATTGGATTGCCTCTTTGTACGTGGTCAAGGATCGCGGGGCCTTGGAGTAGCAACCGCTGGGTTGTGAACCAAGTAAAAATAAATGTCTTATTTATTTTTTCAGTTGCATTACTCATAGTTTTAATTTAACGAACGAAAAGTTGAAAAGTTTTACGCTCGCTATTCACCCCTCCCTCTAGCGATGCTTCTCGGTCCAAAAATTGGTATCATAGCGGGGGCGCTAAGATTTGGTGAAACCACCAATCTAGAACTTTTTTGGCTTTCTTTTCATATTTTTCGAGTCGTGGTTTTTTTAGGCTTTCTTCTCCTGCACTACTAATCCAAGGTGAAGTCTTGATACTCTTCTTTTGGTTGTGTATTTTGCAAGATAATTAATGGACCACCTTGAGGGGTATAGCACCACCCAACCTCTGTTCTTTAACATAGATGATTTCCGTTACTGGAAAGGTCAGATGGAGTGTTTTCTAAAAACACAAGTTAAAACTTGGATAATCATCCAAACCGGCTTTGCTCTACCCACCAATGATCAAAGTGAGCCCATGGACTTCGATAAGTGGACCAACGTAACTAAAAGACAAATCGAAGCCGATGTAAAAGCCACACAAATCCTACAATGTGGGCTATCCAAAGAGGAGCTCAACCTTATTGGCCCGTTCATAAGCACAAAGGATTTGTGGAACAAGCTCATCGAGCTTCACGAAGGAACTGACGATGATAAGGTATGTAAAAGGGGCTTATTGTTAAATAAATTGTATAATCTGAAAATGCAGGTTCATGAGACCGCCACCCAACTACATGCACAGATCCAAGACATCATCAACGGTCTCCACTCAATAGGGCAAGTCATCGATAATCGGAACCTAATAAGGTACACACTCAATGCCTTCCCTAGGACCACCTTGTGGGAATCCATGGTCGATGCCTACAAGGTTTCTAAGGATCTATCAAAAATTAGGTTAGACGAGTTTTTTGTTGGAGCGTAGGTGGCCGGCAAGAGGGGGGTGAATAGCCCTCAATCGTCGTATGGTGGAATACGATCGTTCTTGCATGCTTGTCTACAATTGTCGTTAATATACGCAGTGGAAATAATAGAAATAATAACAACAATACAATCACACACAATACACAAGATATACGTGGTTCGGAATCGAATGGTTCCTACTCCACGGGGTGAGCTCAACGAGCTCGTGTTATGTGCACGACACTAACAACACTCCTTCTCGACAACACGTCGGAGGTGGAGAAACCTTTTACAAGCAATTACACTAAGTAATATGAAATACAAGCAATACAAAGACAAATATGAAATACACGTAATGAACACTTTACAACGCTTGCTTTGAAACCTTTGCTTGTTGCTTGCTTTAGATGGCTCTTGAAGGTCTAGAATACAACAGCAATTCCCCTCTAAAAGCTTCACAAAAGTCTTGGTGAAATCCTCCATCTTGAGCTCCATTTATAACCTGCATCAAGCTGATTTCGTGCCCATCAATCGACTGATCGTGATCATCAGTTGATTGGTCCTGTAGCCATTGTCTCACAATGATTCGATCCATGCTGGCCAAAAGCCAATGGATCCATCATCAATCAACTGATTATGTCCATCAGTCGACTGATGATCCCATCAGTCGAGTGTTGGCACGAGCACTCGACTGGAAATCATTATGTGGCCGAAAACACGACGATCGATCATTGATCTCATCACCCGATCGATGGTGTATCGATCGCTGCCCTCCTCGGCCAATAATCGATCATCGGACACTGTCGGTCGAATACCAGTCGAACCCTAGTCGACTTGGAGCAGTCGATTGGCACCTATGTCAGTAGACTGATGTCGGGTAAACCCTCAAACACCAAGTTTTTTGAGCATCCGACACTCAGTCTTAGTCACTTGGCCAAGTCCACCTCATCCCTCATGGAGTTCCCCACTGAAGCTCTCTTTCCTCGGCCTACGTTCCTCAGATGCGCCAAGCACACGGCTTCGCAACGCCATCCTTCGTGTCTCTTGCCCTTGAAGTATGCTTTCCTTGGGCCTCACTCCATTTGCTCCCCCCCGTCCGACGGTCCCTTGGATGCACCAAGCACATGGCTTCACAATGCTATCCTTCACCGACTCAAGGACCCCGAGCCTAGTGAACTTGCTAAGTCCTCAAGACTTCCTAAATGCACCAAGCACACGGCTTCGCAATGCTTTGGAATTTTCCACACCAAGCCCCATGCTTGGATTTTTCATGCCAACTCCATGTTGGACTTTTCTATGACAATCCCATGTCATAAGTTTTGTCTATCATCAAAATACTGCTCGAGTCAAACTGGGCCGATTGCACCAACAATCTCCCCCTTTTTGATGATTGGCAAAACTACCATCTCAGGTCTACAAAATCTCCCATATTGGCAATTCTCATATTCCAATGAGAATTCCAACGAACCCTAATTGGTAACTTGGTAACTTCTCCCCCTTTTTGACATTACATCAAAAACGTCCTCAAGGGTGTCAATGTCTCATATCCCAATGAGATCTTACAATCTTCCCCTTGGCATGCCCTCAATCTTTCTAGTGATAATCCCATATCACTTTAGAGAGGCGCAATCCCTCAATTTTCCTCCCATGAGGAAAAATACACATCCATCTTCTCATGATGGATACCTCCCCCTAAAGGCTTGCTCCCCCTTGACCATTGCACCAACAATGTCTTTGGAAAGCCCCTAAGCCAATAGGAACACAAAACCATCAAAATTAAGGCAAAGTTCAACAATGAACTCTCACATACCTTAAAATTGATACAAACCTTAAACAAACCTCCTAATCCATATCCAATGGATTTCCACGCTTTCTAATGCTCTCCAAAGCATGTCCTAGGGTTAGGAGTGGTTAGGGAACCTAAACATAGCTGAATAAAATCAATTTCCCACATCACGACCGCCTCCTTTGCAATCGACTGATAACTGCATTTTGCAATTTTCTGATTTTCAGAAATGAATTTCTAAAATTCGTAAGTAAATATACATAAGTTGAAAAATCTTGAAATTTTGTATGTATATTACTTATACAATCATAATGGGTGAAAAATATTGGAAAATTATTTTACCCACGAAATAGTGAGATTGATACAAAGTTCAAAAGTTTAGAAAAGCTTCAATAAGGAGCCCTCTTTGTATCATCCCATTCAAAAGATAGACTTCACCAAGGTTTTTCAAAATGTTTTTGAAACCTTTAATTCCTTTTTCCTAAACATCTCACTTGTATCTAAATGTGCAAAACACATTCAAGTCAAATATTCTAGTGAGATGTGGGTTTTTATTTTTTTAATTGTCTCATGCATATTCTAAGGCAACTCTACTTGATTCCCTTATGCATGGGACTTCAAGTCATGTCAATGGTCTTTAAATCAATTTTATTTTATACATGATATGATTATGGCATATATATGATATAACTAAGCATGTGCCAAAATCATGATGTCATGGCATGTGAATGAAATTTTAGCATACATGACATATAAAACTAAGTCTAAAACATGATCATGACATTTTTAGAGATAAAAATAAAAATGATGTCATGTCATGGCAAGGCAAATAAATCATGTCAAGTAAAATATACTAAGGTATAAAATACCTAAGTGTTAAATCCAAATTGTCATTTTTAGGAATTAATTCTATTTTGCCTTAATACCATTATCTCCCAAGTGTGCCATAAACCTAAAATGGCACACCAATACCTCTAAGACCTATTTGTGCCAATTTAATCATTTTTCAACTTCTTAAAGCATATTGGCACATCCTAATGTGTCAACTTATCATGGCTAGGTTAACTACCCATCAACTTAGGGTTGACACACCCTAACCCATCTAGCGTGAATCGATCATGCTCCTAGAAACCCAATACCTATTGGAGCTCCTTGGGTTAACAAGGTATTCACTAGGGATAACTTCCCTAGATACCTTCCTAATGACCCTTTTTGGCTTTGAAGCCATAGTTGTAGGGTCGCGGTTGGCCGGCTAGAGGGGGGTGAATAGCCTTTGTCATAGACGGTGGAAGTCGTTCGTTCGTTGCTCTCTACAAGCACTATTAGCGCAAGCGGAATATACTAATATGCAATTAAAACAAAGCAAAGTAAAGAATAGAGGCACAAACGCTAACACCACAATGTAACGTGGTTCATGGCTACGCCGCTAATCCACGATCCGATTCGTCCAAGGTGAATCATGCCTCAAGCTTTCACTATTCTCTCCTTTGCACCAAGCTAAGTGGAGGTAATGTAACGCCCGCCCTTATCTGCTCTCAGGGCGGCGCTACTTTAGTCTATATATTTTTTTTTTATTAGCATACTACATATGGATCCGTTCAAAGTCTACATGCTTAAACAGGTTATCATAACTGAAACCTTCTTTGGCACATGCATCACCTATCTTATTCATCATTAGCATGACCACATATCTTATCTCATTTCATAACATGCATAACGGAAGGATTCGTTCATGAGTTCTAACATATCGAAACTCTTAAGTAAAGGGATACTCATTAAACACAAGTCTTATAAGCGGAAGCAATGTCTTAAATTGTTCTTAGAGCATATAAATATAAGCAGATAGTGAAGGGTCTTCTTCCACCATGCCACTATCACACACGCACATGGCCCCTCATTCCACTTCCTCTTTTGCAGAATTCCTTTATCTGGAGTATATGTAAAACATAAACTATAAGCATATAGATTAGTATGATCCTTGCCTACTCACAAAAGCCACGATTTCATCAAACTATTAGAACATGAGCATGCTGGCATAGAAAATGACCTAAGCATTTCATAGCAACACTAATCAACAACATATCCAGGTAATAGTACAAAAGAGCTAAGCATGGCATAGAATTGTTCATAAGCAGGTTAAGCATAATTAATCTAAGCAGGGCATACTTTGAACATGAGCGTTATAACTGCATAAACTAAGCGTGCATGAGAAGCGTAATCATAAGCATTTGGTTAACTTGAACATAAACATTTGTAATAACATAAACCCTAATCATGCAGAAGAACATAGTCGCAAGTATTCTTAACCTTACCCTTAACCTTCACCACATCATAAATTCTAAACTAGCATAAAGTACATAGTCACCACATACTTAGACTTAACTCTAAACAACATAACTTCATAACATCTAGCATGCATAAAGAACCTAGTTCGTAAGCATTCAGCATTTAACATAAGCATACACAATATCATAAAAGTCTTTTCTTTTCAAAACATATACTTACAAATACTTCAATATCATTATAACTTCATAACATCTAGCATGCATAAAGAACCTAGTTCGTAAGCATTCAGAGCATTTAGCATAAGCATACACAATATCATAAAAGTCTTTTCTTTTCAAAACATATACTTACAAATACTTCAATATCATTATAACTTCATAACATCTAGCATGCATAAACCTGGTTAAGTAGCATTGAGCATTTAACATAAGCATACACAATGTCGTAAAGTCTTTTTTATAGATACTTCAAAATCATCATAACTTGTTTGGGGGGCCCCAGGTTAAGTACCACATAATGCGCGTTCCCTAATAGGCTGGGGTAGCGAGCCACCAGTCCTACTAGAGCAAGACCTCTTACGTCTTACCAGGGCAAGACCTCTTACGTCTTCTTGTGTCCCTATGGATTTGATTAACGACCACCTGACGGGTCGGGTACTTAACCTCTTGCAAAGTAAAATACTTAATTCTTTTATCGTCATAATATAAAGAATGCTCTTGATCCCCAACACAAAAAGGGAAGCATCCTGATTTTTATCTTGTCATAACGAGAGCTCTTGATCCCTACTTGAAAGGGAAGCATCTCCATCTTATCATGTCATATGGAGAGCTCTTGATCCCTACTTGAAAGGGAAGCATCTCCATCTTATCTTGTCATAAGGAGAGCTCTTGATCCCTACTTGAAAGGGAAGCATCTCCATCTTATCTTATCATAAGGAGAGCTCTTGATCCCTACTTGAAAGGGAAGCATCTCCATCTTATCTTATCATAAGGACACATGCATTCATAACGTAAGAGTACCCTAAAGGGGTCCTAAAGCATAAACGTGTTCATCACATAAGCATGTTTCATTGCATCGTAAACATGAAGCATATTTCCTAAGCATATTCATGACATATTAAATCACAAAACATGTTCTTCACCTAGGCAAATCACAATCTTCATGGCACATTACATCATAAACATGTAGCACATTTCCTAGGCATATTCATGGCATATTGAATCATAAAACATGTTCATCACATGACCTAATTTCATGGCATACTAATTCATAAACTTGAGGCATATTCCTAAACATATACATGACATATTGATTCACACAACATGTTCATCACCTAAGCATATTTCATGGCACATTACATCATAACATGAAGCTTATTTCCTAGGCCTATTCAAGGCATATTAAATCATCAAACCTGTTCATCACATTGCCTAATTTCATGTTGCATTGAATCATAACATATTCACCACACAAGCATAGTTCATGTCATATAAAAAAAACATACCCATAGCACAACTACATATAGGGTGTTTTCATGAAACCCTAACCCTAAAATCATTGGTTGGCCGAATCTTGTAAGGGGCTCAAGCTTAGGTTTTGTCCCCTAAAATTGCTCATAAAGTATTATAACCTAGCATAGCCTCATTAGGGATATTTTCATGCAACCCTAACCCTAGTTACCTAGGGTGGCCGAAACCTATAAGGGCTCAATTAGGGTTCTTGTCACCTAATATCCATTCATGAGCACTACACCCTAGCATAGCATCTTTAGGGATATTTTCATGCAACCCTAACCCTAGTTACCTAGGGTGGCCGAAACCTATAAGGGCTCAATTAGGGTTCTTGTCACCTAATATCCATTCATGAGCACTACACCCTAGCATAGCATCTTTAGGGATATTTTCATGCAACCCTAACCCTAGTTACCTAGGGTGGCCGAAACCTATAAGGGCTCAACTAGGGTTCTTGTCACCTAATATCCATTCATGAGCACTACACCCTAGCATAGCACCATTAGGAATATTTTTATGCAACCCTAACCCTAGTTACCTAGGGTGGCCGAAACCTTTAAGGGCATCATCTTGGATGGTGGTTACATAAAGGTCTTACTTGAAACATACCATCTAAGAACATAACTTTAGAATCAAGTTCATGCAACCTAACCCTAAAATCTTGGGGTTGGCCGAACCATATAGGGTCATCCCCTTTGGACTTTGAACTCCTAAAGGTATCTACTTGAAACATACCACCCATACAACCCTATCTTAGTAGCCTTTTCATGAATCCTAGCCCACCAACTTAGTTGGCCGAAACTTATAAGGTTAAAATTTCATATTTCTTTCAAGCAACCTAACTTATCAAACTAATACACTGCAGGTGAGGGGAAAAACTTACTTCCTTCGCTTTGCTTGGGGAGATGACCTAATGGAGGTCACCTAGCTCTCTCCTAGCTTGCAAGGAGCTCTCGGCCAAAGGAGCAAGAAGGGCTTGGGGTTTCGGTGAGAATGAAGAGAAGAGGAAGAAGGAAGGAAGAAGTGGCCAATTGGAACTTCTCTCTTCTTTATAAAGGGGAGGAAGAGAAGTTCCTCTTCTCCTTGTCAAGCCTCTTCATTTACCCTTCTCCCATTTATCTATAGGTTCCCCTTTTCCTCTAATGATATGATTCTATTGGGCTTATGGTTAGTGGGTGCATCTATAAGGCTTGGTTATCTCTAGAGGTGGGGGGTTCAATTCCTAGGCTTTGCATCTCTTTTTGGCTTATTTTCTTTTATTTCTCCAAAAAGACCCACATAAAGCCCATCATCATAAAGCCAAAATTCTCATAAAATTGCTAGAATTTCACGGGCGTTACAATCCCTCATACCTTGTAAAAGTTTCGTCCTCGAAACTTAAAACAATTCCGGGTACTTCTGCCTCATGTCCTCCTCGCATTCCCAAGTAGCCTCCTCATATTGCGAATTCTGCCACCTTGTTGGCCTTTCCTGGGTGATAGAATATCTCACAATCATAATCTTTGACTAGCTCAAGCCATCTGCGTTGTCTCATGTTTAGGTCTTTTTGGGTAAAGAAATATCTCAGACTCTGGTGGTCGGTATAAATCCTGCACCGAGCCCCGTATAAGTAGTGTCTCCATATTTTTAGAGCGAATACCACGGCCGCCAGTTCTAAGTCATGGGTAGGATAATTTATTTCGTGCTCTTTGAGCTGTCTAGAGGCGTAAGCGATGACCTTGCCATTTTGCATAAGTACAGCTCCGAGCCCCAGTTTGGAAGCGTCACTATACATATCGAAGCTTCCATTATCTTCAGGGAGAGTCAGAATGGGAGCGCTGGTCAGTCTCCTCTTCAGTTCCGTAAAACTCCTCTCACAGTCCTCAGTCCATTTGTATTGCTTGTCCTTTCTGGTGAGGGCTGTCATAGGGGCTGCAATTCTAGAGAAGTCCTCTACGAACTTCCTGTAATAGCCTGCTAGCCCGAGGAAACTTCTGATTTCACTCGCATTCCTTGGCCTATTCCAGTTCCGTACAGCCTCAATCTTTATTGGGTCCACCATGATTCCTTCTTTAGAGATGACATGACCCAAGAATGACACTTGATCGAGCCAGAACTCACATTTGGAGAACTTGGCATATAGTCGCTCTTTCTGAAGAATCTGTAGTACTGTCTTCAGGTGTTGGGCATGCTCTTCTCGGTCCCTCGAGTAGATGAGAATATCGTCGATGAAGACGATCACAAATTTGTCGAGGAAAGCCGAGAATACTCGATTCATCAAGTCCATGAACATTGCAGGAGCATTGGTTACGCCAAAGGGCATAACTACAAACTCATAATGTCCGTATCTTGTTCGGAAGGCCGTCTTCGGAATATCGTCTGGCTTTACTTTTACTTGATGATAGCCAGATCTGAGATCGATCTTTGAAAAGACAGTAGCTCCCTTCAGCTGGTCGAACAGGTCATCGATCCTGGGAAGGGGGTACCTATTCTTGATGGTTACGTTGTTCAGTGCCCGGTAGTCTATACACATCCGCATAGACCCATCTCTTTTCTTTATGAACAACACTGGAGCTCCCCATGGTGAGTGACTGGGACGGATAAATCCCTGGCCAAGTAACTCCCGTAGCTGTTTCTGTAGTTCTTTCAACTCAGTTGGCGCCATTCGGTAGGGTGCCTTGGAGATCGGATTAGTTCCGGGAATTAATTCGATCTCGAACTCAATTTCTCTATCAGGTGGTAACCCAGGTAGGTCATCCGGAAACACCTCCGGATGGTCACGTACCACTCTGACATCTTCTATCTTCTGGTTCTTCGCTGATATGGTATCCACCACATGTGCGAGAAATCCGGTGCATCCGTCTTCTAACATTTTTCGGGCCTTTAGTGTCGATAAGAACTTCTTTGTTCCTTTCTTCGACTCCCCGATAAATTCAAATGAAACCTCTGCTTCAGGTCGGAAGATTACCCTCCGTTTACGGCACTCAATTGACGCGCCGTACTTGTGCAGAAAGTCCATGCCCAATATAACATCATAGTCCCACATATCTAGGACTATCAGGTCACCATAGAGCTCCCTGTCTGCGATCCTAATTGGTGCGGCGCGCAGAATATGGGTGGATGGCATCACCTCTCCCGAAGGTAACGTTGTTAAAAATTCATAGTCCAGAGCTTGGGGATGCCTATCTATTTTTCTTATGAAAGGCGTAGCGATGAATGAATGGGTTGCCCCGGTGTCAAACAAGACAGTAGCGTATTGACTGGAAATAATTAGCTGACCTGTGACAACCGTCGAGGCACTCGCTACATCTTCTCTGGTGAGGGAGAACACCCTGGCATTTGTCCCAACCGGCGGGGCTTCCAGTCTCCCTTGACTTATTTGAGGACCTTCTATCGTAGCCTGCATCTGGTGAAGCTGGGGAGGAGCTCCTGCATCGGACATATCACAGTGGCGGTGCCTGAACTCGGGTAGGGCAGTTCCAGGCTATGTGCCCCTCCCGTCCACAGTTGTAACACTTCCTCGTGCCCTGACGACATTCCCCCGGATGCTTCTTCCCACATGTAGAATCGGGATACCGGTTTGGCGGTTTCTGGGCCCCTCTTGGGCCATTCCACTGCTTTCTTCTTGCCACGCGATCTCTCTTCCAACTAGTATTCTCGAGATTTCTCTCCGGTTCGTGCCTTACTCTGGTGATGTTGTTCAGTAGTGCTCGTGACGTGGCACTACTGAACAACTCCTCGGCGGTCTGGGGTCGATTGACTCCGCCGGCCACATTCAGGGCTATCTCTGGTCGCAACATTTTCAGCAGGAGTCTAATCCTCTCCCTCTCAGTACCGACTAACTCTGGGCAGAGGCGTGCCAGCCGGTTGAACCTTTTCATAGCTTCACTAACTGATAGATCGCCTTGTCGGAACTCGAGAAACTCATCGTAGTGCTTATTTGTGATCCGTCTCTGAAAGAACTCCTCGAAGAACTCCGATTCAAAGTCTATCCACCTCATTTGATTTACTTGTCTCTTCGCTTTGACTCTCTCCCACCACATCCTGGCATCCCCGGAAAGACAGAACGAGGCACATTTTATCTTTTCGTGCTCGGGCCAATCCAGTAGCTCCACGATGCTTTCAACTGTTTTGAACCAGGCTTGGGCATCCCATGGTTCGCCGGCACCAGAGAAATTTTCTGGTTTCAGCCTCTGCCACTGAATCAGATAGGCTTCGGGCCGGACCCCAGTGGCAGCATTGATTAGCGGTGCTTGCACCATAGTGGTCGTGTTAGGAGTTACGTTCTGCGTCCCTGGGGTGGTGCTAGGGTTCCCTTGTTGATTCGTGAGAGCATTGATAACCAATTTGTTGCTCTGACTGTGAACTACATGCATCAAATCCGTGGGGTCTTTGAGTCATTCCCTCTAGCACTACGTCTCCCGTTCATGTTATCTAAGTGATAAATGAATAATTAATTAAGGTGTTATTATAATTTCTACTCACATACAGGCATCTAATATCTCATATCATAATCAAGGTAAGGTATCCTTAATATTTGAGTCTCAAATATGGTTTTTTTTTTTTTTTTTTTTTTACTAACGAGGTATTATTTCTATCTAGATCACAAGTGTGACTCCAATCTACTAAAACATGATGAGGTATTATTTCTATCTAGATCACAAGTGTGATTCCAGTCTACTAAAACATGATGAGGTAGTATTTCTATCTAGATAGGAGTCATTCTTCATTATAAAAGAAACTCAAGTATGCATAAAGTTACTTACTTGGAAATAGCAGGATAGAGGCTTGATGTGTGATAGTGGAAAGGTGAACCCGCTCTGATACCACCTGTAACGCCCGCCCTTATCTGCTCTCAGGGCGGCGCTACTTTAGTCTATATATTTTTTTTTTATTAGCATACTACATATGGATCCGTTCAAAGTCTACATGCTTAAACAGGTTATCATAACTGAAACCTTCTTTGGCACATGCATCACCTATCTTATTCATCATTAGCATGACCACATATCTTATCTCATTTCATAACATGCATAACGGAAGGATTCGTTCATGAGTTATAACATATCGAAACTCTTAAGTAAAGGGATACTCATTAAACACAAGTCTTATAAGCGGAAGCAATGTCTTAAATTGTTCTTAGAGCATATAAATATAAGCAGATAGTGAAGGGTCTTCTTCCACCATGCCACTATCACACACGCACATGGCCCCTCCTGCCACTTCCTCTAGTGCAGACTTCCTTTATCTGCAGTGTATGGACAACATAAACTATAAGCATATAGCTTAGTAAGATCCTTGCCTACTCACAAAACGATTTCATCAAACTATTAGAACATGAGCATGCGCATAGAAAATGACCTAAGCATTTCATAGCAACACTAATCAACAACATATCCGTAATAGTACAAAAGAGCTAAGCATGGCATAGAATTGTTCATAAGGTGTTAAGCATAATTAATCTAAGCGGGCATACTTTGAACATGAGCGTTATAACTGCATAAACTAAGCGTGCATGAGAGAACGTAATCATAAGCATTTGGTTAACTTGAACATAAACATTTGTAATAACATAAACCCTAATCATGCAGAAAGAACATAGTCGCAAGTATTCTTAACCTTACCCTTAACCTTCACCACATCATAAATTCTAAACTAGCATAAAGTACATAGTCACCACATACTTAGACTTAACTCTAAACAACATAACTTCATAACATCTAGCATGCATAAAGAACCTAGTTCGTAAGCATTCAGAGCATTTAACATAAGCATACACAATATCATAAAAGTCTTTTCTTTTCAAAACATATACTTACAAATACTTCAATATCATTATAACTTCATAACATCTAGCATGCATAAAGAACCTAGTTCGTAAGCATTCAGAGCATTTAGCATAAGCATACACAATATCATAAAAGTCTTTTCTTTTCAAAACATATACTTACAAATACTTCAATATCATTATAACTTCATAACATCTAGCATGCATAAAGAACCTAGTTCGTAAGCATTCAGAGCATTTAACATAAGCATACACAATATCATAAAAGTCTTTCCTTTTCAAAAACATATACTTATAGATACTTCAAAATCATCATAACTTGTTTGGGGGGCCCAGGTTAAGTACCACATAATGCGCGTTCCTAATAGGTCAGTAGCGAGCCACCACCCTACTAGAGCAAGACCTCTTACGTCTTACCAGGCAAGACCTCTTACGCCTTCTTGTGTCCCTATGGATTTGATTAACGACCACCGACGGGTCTGCACTTAACCTCTTGCAAAGTAAAATACTTAATTCTTTTATCGTCATAATATAAAGAATGCTCTTGATCCCCAACACAAAAAGGGAAGCATCCTGATTTTTATCTTGTCATAACGAGAGCTCTTGATCCCTACTTGAAAGGGAAGCATCTCCATCTTATCATGTCATATGGAGAGCTCTTGATCCCTACTTGAAAGGGAAACATCTCCATCTTATCTTGTCATAAGGAGAGCTCTTGATCCCTACTTGAAAGGGAAGCATCTCCATCTTATCTTATCATAAGGAGAGCTCTTGATCCCTACTTGAAAGGGAAGCATCTCCATCTTATCTTATCATAAGGACACATGCATTCATAACGTAAGAGTACCCTAAAGGGGTCCTAAAGCATAAACGTGTTCATCACATAAGCATGTTTCATTGCATCGTAAACATGAAGCATATTTCCTAAGCATATTCATGACATATTAAATCACAAAACATGTTCTTCACCTAGGCAAATCACAATCTTCATGGCACATTACATCATAAACATGTAGCACATTTCCTAGGCATATTCATGGCATATTGAATCATAAAACATGTTCATCACATGACCTAATTTCATGGCATACTAATTCATAAACTTGAGGCATATTCCCTAAACATATACATGGCATATTGATTCACACAACATGTTCATCACCTAAGCATATTTCATGGCACATTACATCATAACATGAAGCTTATTTCCTAGGCCTATTCAAGGCATATTAAATCATCAAACCTGTTCATCACATTGCCTAATTTCATGTTGCATTGAATCATAACATATTCACCACACAAGCATAGTTCATGTCATATAAAAAAAACATACCCATAGCACAACTACATATAGGGGTGTTTTCATGAAACCCTAACCCTAAAATCATTGGTTGGCCGAATCTTGTAAGGGCTCAAGCTTAGGTTTTGTCCCTAAAATTCGTTCATAAAGTATTATAACCTAGCATAGCCTCATTAGGGATATTTTCATGCAACCCTAACCCTAGTTACCTAGGGTGGCCGAAACCTATAAGGGCTCAATTAGGGTTCTTGTCACCTAATATCCATTCATGAGCACTACACCCTAGCATAGCATCTTTAGGGATATTTTCATGCAACCCTAACCCTAGTTACCTAGGGTGGCCGAAACCTATAAGGGCTCAATTAGGGTTCTTGTCACCTAATATCCATTCATGAGCACTACACCCTAGCATAGCATCTTTATGGATATTTTCATGCAACCCTAACCCTAGTTACCTAGGGTGGCCGAAACCTATAAGGGCTCAACTAGGGTTCTTGTCACCTAATATCCATTCATGAGCACTACACCCTAGCATAGCACCATTAGGAATATTTTTATGCAACCCTAACCCTAGTTACCTAGGGTGGCCGAAACCTATAAGGACATCATCTTGGATGGTGGTTACTTAAAGGTCTTACTTGAAACATACCATCTAAGAACATAACTTTAGAATCAAGTTCATGCAACCCTAACCCTAAAATCTTGGGGTTGGCCGAACCATATAGGGTCATCCCCTTTGGACTTTGAACTCCTAAAGGTATCTACTTGAAACATACCACCCATACAACCCTATCTTAGTAGCCTTTTCATGAATCCTAGCCCACCAACTTAGTTGGCCGAAACTTATAAGGTTAAAATTTCATATTTCTTTCAAGCAACCTAACTTATCAAACTAATACACTGCAGGTGAGGGGAAAAACTTACTTCCTTCGCTTTGCTTGGGGAGATGACCTAATGGAGGTCACCTAGCTCTCTCCTAGCTTGCAAGGAGCTCTCGGCCAAAGGAGGAAGAAGGGCTTGGGGTTTCGGTGAGAATGAAGAGAAGAGGAAGAAGGAAGGAAGAAGTGGCCAATTGGAACTTCTCTCTTCTTTATAAAGGGGAGGAAGAGAAGTTCCTCTTCTCCTTGTCAAGCCTCTTCATTTACCCTTCTCCCATTTATCTATAGGTTCCCCTTTTCCTCTAATGATATGATTCTATTGGGCTTATGGTTAGTGGGTGCATCTATAAGGCTTGGTTATCTCTAGAGGTGGGGGGTTCAATTCCTAGGCTTTGCATCTCTTTTTGGCTTATTTTCTTTTATTTCTCCAAAAAGGCCCACATAAAGCCCATCATCATAAAGCCAAAATTCTCGTAAAATTGCTAGAATTTCACGGGCGTTACAGGTAACCTCTTTACAATCCCTCTTCTTACAATAGAATGGAATATTAGAAAGTAAGGAGAGTGGGAATTCTTTAGGGCACTTTGGAAGAAGGTTAGAGCATAAGCATAAGCCTCCCAAAGCCCCACACCCCTCCTTTTTATAGAGGAAGAGGGTTTCTTCTCGTTGACACAGGAGCAGTCGACTGATGTCCCTATCAGTCGACTGGTCCTGTGGTTGTTTCCCAATAACGGCTGCTTTCCACGTTGGCTTTAACCCAACGGCTCCATCATCAGTCGACCGATGCTTTCATCAGTCGACTGATATCGACTTCCAGTCGAGTGCTCGTGAGCTCGACTCGCTTCTGTGCCCGAAACCCTTGCGACCAGTCGACTGATGCCTTCATCAGTCGACTGGTGGTCTCGCAGTCGACTATTGGCACTTGAACCGGACTCCAACACTAGTCGAGTCACAGTCGACTTAGAGTAGTCGACTACCATAACATGGCAGTTGACTGATGTCGGGAAATCCCATCCGACACTTAGCCAAATGGCCAAGTTTCACATAAGAGCACTAACCCTTCCCGAGTTACATTCACTCACTCTCATCTCTTGGAGTCCCTCGCCTTTGAAGTTATCTTCGTCCGACCATGTCCCTCGGATGCGCCAAGCGCACGACTCTACAATGTCATCCTTCGCGTCTTGCCCTGAAGTCTACTTCCTCCGGCTTCACTCCAAGCTCCTCATCTGGCGGTCCCTCAGATGCTCCAAGCGCACTGTCACCGACTCAAGGACCGAGTCATGAGAGGTGAAACTCGCCAATGCTCCATGTGCGAATTACTAAGTCCTGTAAGACTCCAACGCACATATCAAATCCAAACATCCTAACTTAAACTCTTTTCCACACACATCAAAACCATATCACGGGTTGATTGCCCTTATAATCTCCCCCTTTTTGACGTGTGGCAATCCGTTTAAGTTAGGTAAAATATTTGATAAAAATATTAAGGTAAGAAAGCATGTAAATAACATGATTAGCAACTCTCCCCCTTAATACATGAAACTCCCCCTAAATACAATTCCCCCTTACTTAAACATATATTATTTCTCCCCCTTTGACACAATCAAAAATATTAAACAAAGTTTATATAAGCATGACATCAAGTTTAGAGGGAAACAAAAGATAAAACATGCCTTAAAATCGAATAAAAGAGGTTACTGGGCATGTTATCAGTCGATCAGTCAACTGGTTCAGACTACCAGTCGACTGGCACTCTGATTTTGGATTTTTCTGATTTTCAGGGTGAATTTCAGAAATGCGTTAAAAATTCTACAAAATTCGAAAAATCATGAAATTTGGGGAACCTTAGGATTCTTTATCAATGAAAAATAGTTTTTTATGAAAAATCATTATATTTTCAAAGATTTGCCAAAAATCCAAAAGCTTCAAAAAACAACTAGGTTTTTGATCAAGTTTGTATCAATTTTAACACCTAGTTTTGCTTTCAATGGTTTCAAAACATGAACACATAGATTTTAAAGTAAGAAATTGTTTTGAAAACTTATGAAATATCCAACCATGATCTTTGGGCAATATGTCTATGAATTAAACATAAGTCTTCCCCATGATTGGTCTATTATTACTCTTTTGATACTTTACATGACCATCTAAATGCCATAGGCATTAGTGGACCATTAGTATCATCCTATCATCTCACCCATGCTAAGTTTTCAATCAACGTAGCCTATGGTGGGTGTGAGATGTATCCTAAAGGTATTTATGTACTTAACCTTCAATTTCATGCAATTCGATACAAGGTTAAGTATCATCCTAACATACCACATGATCATAAAGATAT
This sequence comes from Wurfbainia villosa, assembly GCA_025175895.1. Lineage (NCBI taxonomy): Eukaryota > Viridiplantae > Streptophyta > Magnoliopsida > Zingiberales > Zingiberaceae > Wurfbainia > Wurfbainia villosa. Next base: position 32,481,703 of record CM045998.1, on the reverse strand, counting down.
ATATGTATGAATTTCACATTATGATCATGAAACAAATGTATTAATCAAATTATAATCATGCATTAGGTACAACATCATGATAACAAGTCAAATATCACCTAAAACATGATTTATCTATTTATGGGTGCATTATTATCACCCAACACTATTTCAAAAATTTTGTCCCACCATCCTAAGTCAACCAAATAATAAGATATAGGTGAAATCCCATATGGTTGACTATCCTAGGGTTTTCCTAACCCTTTAGGATGGATTTAGGAACCCAAAACAAATTCTTGCCTATGGGGTTCACTAAATACTCCTTAGGGATCCATTTTCTAGCAATTGTCTTCTTTTTATCTTGACCCGTAGCAATTAAGCATTTATAGGCCTTTTCATTTTTATTTTCCCTATATCCTAGGCCTTTCTTATTGAAACTTGCTCTTTGGCTCCCTATGATCATGTTAAGGGTGTTGGAGCCTATTGTAAACTTTTCTAGGGCCTTGGTCAAATGATCTACTTTCTCCCTTAAAGCCCTATTTTCCTCCATACATGCATCACTTACATCAAATGGCATATAGTTATCATGTGAAAATGCATCATTTAGACTAGAAGAAATATTATCATTAATTGCTGAGCATGCTTTTTATAATTTTTCTTCTAAGTCCTTAATTTGATCTAACATGCATTTATTCTTTTTCTTTGCCCTAAACAAGTCCTTAGTGAGGCTAGAAATAATTGACATAATTTTCTTGGGGGGAAGATTTGTTACCTCACTTACCAAATCCCCTTCCGATGATGAGGATGTAGAAGAAGCTCCCCCTTCACTTGAGCTCTCCTCATTTGAGCTTGCTTCTTTTTTTTCGGAGGAGGAGGTGGAGTCTAGGTCATCAAAGGCCATTAGGGCAAGATTTGAGTAGACATGTTCTTCTTCTTCGGATGAGGATGAGGAAGAAGGATCATCCCATGTCTTTGCCTTTAGTTCTTTGACCTTTCCCTTTTCTTTGGCCTTCTTCTCTTCTTCCTTCTTTCTTGCCCCCCTTTTTCTTCTTTTCTTCTTTCTTTCTCCTCTCCTCTTTACTCTTGTTTAGGAGGGGACAATTATCTTTTATGTGTCCCTCTCCTTGGCAATTATAGCAAATCACCTTCCCCCTTGGTCTTCTTCTCCTATCATTAGATTTATTAAATTTAAAATTTTTCAAAGCACGCCTTACCTTCCTTATCATGTATGCTTCTTCCGTGCTATCCATGGAGGAAGAGGAGGATGTTTCGTCGGAGGAGGAGGGAGTCTCCATCTTCTTCTTCCCCTTGTTTGCCATCAAGGCTACTCCTCTTGAAGGTTGAAATTTTGGCTCTTCTATTACTCCTTCGAGCCTTGTTTCGTGGAGCTCCATGGTTGAGAAGAATTCCTCCAAGGTGCTAACTTCTAGGTTCTTGGAGATGTAAAAAGAGTCCACCATTGAGCTCCATCTTGAGGACCGAGGGAAGGCATCTATTGCGTTCATGAGCATGTCCCTATTTGAAAGCTTCTCCCCTACACTAGATAAACCGATTATTATTTCTTTAAATCTAGAGTGTAGTGAGGTTATCTTTTCTCCCTTTTCAAGTTTGATATTCGTTAGTTGGGAGTGGAGGAGGACTCTCCTTGCAAGTTTGGCCTCCGAGGTACCTTCATGAAGCTCTACTAGCTTCTCCCACATCTCCTTGGCACTAGAGCATTCCCCCAATTCGGTTTACTTCTTGTTGGGGGAGAACGTTGAGGAGATGGTGCTTAGCCTTTGAATTTGCAAGGTGCTCTTCTCTTTGCTTTTTAGTCCACCTTGATTTGTCTAGTATTCTCTCCTCTTCATCCCTAGGCATCTCAAAACTATTTTCCATTATAAGCATAATATCGAAATCAGTTTTAAAGAATACCACCATTCACTTCTTCCACCAAGCGAATTCCCCCTTGAACTTCGGCGGATGAATGTTTGAGTCGGCCATCGCTTGATATAGTGCTTGTGTTGGCGGTTAGTCCTCAACAAGAGCCTTGGCTCTGATACCACTTGTAGGGTCGCGGTTGGCCGGCTAGAGGGGGGTGAATAGACTTTGTCGTAGACGGTGGAAGTCGTTCGTTCGTTGCTCTCTACAAGCACTATTAGCGCAAGCGGAATATACTAATATGCAATTAAAACAAAGCAAAGTAAAGAATAGAGGCACAAACGCTAACACCACAATGTAATGTGGTTCATGGCTACACTGCTAATCCACGGTCTGATTCATCCAAGGTGAATCACGCCTCAAGCTTTCACTATTCTCTCCTTTGCACCAAGCTAGGTGGAGGTAACCTCTTTATAATCCCTCATCTTATAATAGAATGGAATAATAGCAAGTAAGAAGAGTAGGAATTCTTTAGGGCACTTTGAAAGAAGGTTAGAGCATAAGCATTAGCCTCCCAAAGCCCTACACCCCTCCTCTTTATAGAGGAAGAGGGTTTCTTCCCGTTGACACAGGAGCAGTTGACTGATGTCCCTATCAGTCGACTGGTCCTGTGGCCGTTACCCAATAACGGCTGCTTTCCACATTGGCTTTAACCCAACGGCTCCATCATCAGTCGACTAATATCGACTTCCAGTCGAGTGCTCGCGAGCTCGACTCGCTTCTGTGCTCGAAACCCTTGCGACCAGTTGACTGATGCCTTCATCAGTCGACTAGTGGTCTCGCAGTCGACTGTCATTCCATGGAAGTCGACTGTTGGCACTTGAACCGGACTCGAACACTAGTCGAGTCACAGTCGACTTAGAGTAGTTGACTACCATAACATGGCAGTCGACTGATGTCAGGAAATCCCATCTGACACTTAGCCAAATGGCCAAATTTCACCTAAGAGCACTACCCCTTCCCGGGTTACATTCGCTCACTCTCATCCCTTGGAGTCCCTCGTCCTTGAAGTTATCTTCGTCCGACCACATCCCTTGGATGCGCCAAGCGCACGGATCTGCAGCGCCATCCTTCGCGTCTCGCCCAGAAGTCTACTTCCTCTGGCTTCACTCCAAGCTCCTCGTTCGGCAATCCCTCGGATGCTCCAAGTGCACTTTCACCAACTCAAGGATCAAGTCATGAGAGGTGAAACTCGCCAATGCTCCATGTGCGAATTACTAAGTCCTGCAAGACTCAAACGCACATATCAAATCCAAACATCCTAACTTAAACCCTTTGCTACACACATCAAAACCATATCACGGGTTGATTGCCCTAACAATAGTCTTTTGGGTCTTTCCTAAGTCAAACCTAGGGGTAACTCCCCCTTTGACCTTCTTAGTGGCTTTCTTGGTTTTTCTTAAGTCCTTAGCCACTAAGCAAACATCATGGCTAGTCTTAGGGATAACTTCCCTATTAGCCTTGGTTTTCCTAGACCTAGACGTTGTTCCATAATCAAAAGGAACATTATGGTAAGACATAGGTTTGTGACCCAAATCTTTCTTTCCCTTAGACCGTTCTTGAACCCTAGGTCTTGACTTTTGGGCATTTGACCCTTGAATAAAATTTTCTATAATCTTAAGGGTCTTTTCCATTCTCTCAAGTCTTGACCTCAAGACTTGGTTTTCTAAATCTAATTTTCCCAATTTTGATTTATCATTAGGATTTTGGGAAGGCCTCTTCTTCTTAGGCATGTGCCTAGACTTTTTGGGATTAATACCCAAATTTTCTTCTATTCGCCTAATTGATTCCCTAGGTAAAATAGTTCTAGTGTTATTGGTCCTAGGTTTATCCTTAGATAAATTTACATGCTTAGCACCTAAACAATAAATCTTATTATTTCTACTAGCATACTTTTCATTAATAATTGCAAGAGAACTAAAATAATTCCTTGCATGCTTGTTAACCCTAGAAATTGAAGGTGCATTAATTAAATTTACCTTAGGGTTAGCTTTAGAAGCTCCCCCTACATGAGATGCTCCTTCTTACATTTTCTTCCCTCTAGGGCATTGGCTTCGGTAGTGTCCCCGTTGGTTGCATTTGAAGCACACAATGTGCTCTTTGCTCTTAATTGTGGGGACTCCGACATTTTTTACTTTTGGTGTCGGTTGAACTTTTTTCACCTTCTTAGGACACTTACTTTTATAGTGCCCTTGTTCCCTACACTCAAAGCATGTTATATGATTTTTATTTATAATAACAACACTTGAGTTACCTAGGGAATTTTCGCTTTTCCCGGATGTTGAAGCTTCTTCTTGAACTTGTTCCGAGATAGAAGGTCTCTCCTTCCCCTCAATGCTAGAGGTGGAGGTCTCCACCAAATCATCAACATCTTCGAATGTGGTGGGCAATTCTTCAACATCCTCGGATCCGGATGTTGATGGCCATTCTTCCTCTTCATGGACTAATATAGGCTCTTCATGAAATCTTATCATCTTGTCCCATAGGTCCTTAGCATCCCTAAAATTACCTAGCCTAGACCAAATGTTGTTAGGAATCAAATCACTAAGTAATTCAATTACCTTGAGATTTGTCTCGAAGTCCTTGATTTGGTCTTGGGTCCACCTTGACTTCTCAATTTGCCTAATGCTTTCATCCCTAGCCATTTCGAAACTATTTTCTAGAATTAACATAATACCAAAATCGGTTTCTAGATATACCTTCATTTTTCTTCTCCCACCATTGAAAATCTCCTTCGAATTTTGGTGGTTGGAGGTTGTAGCCAGCCATCTTATAGTGCTTGTGTCGGCAGTTAGTCCTCGACAAGCTCCTTGGATATGATACCACTTGTTGGAGCGTAGGTGGCCAGCTAGAGGAGGGTGAATAGCCCTCAATCGTCGTACGGTGGAATACGATCGTTCTTACGTGCTTATCTACAATTGTCGTTAATATACGCAGTAGAAACAAGAGAAATAATAACAACAATACAATCACACGCAATACACAAGATATACGTAGTTCAGAACCGAATGGTTCCTACTCCATGGGGTGAGCTCAACGAGCTCGTGTTATGCGGGCGACACTAACAACACTCCTTCTCGACAACACGTCGGAGGTGGAGAAACCTCTCACAAGCAATTACACTAAGTAATATGAAATACAAGCAATACAAAGACAAATATGAAATACATGTAAAGAACACTTTACAACGCTTGCTTAGAAACCTTTGCTTGTTGCTTGCTTTAGATGGCTCTTGAAGGTCTGGAATGCAACAGCAATTCCCCTCCAAAAGCTTGACAAAAGTCTTGGCGAAATCCTCCATCTTGAGCTCCATTTATAACCTGCATCAAGCTAATTTCGTGCCCATCAGTCGACTGATCCTGTAGCCGTTATCTCACAATGACTCGATCCACGCTGGCCAAAAGCCAACGGATTCATCATCAGTCGACTGATCATGCCCATCAGTCGACTGATGATCCCATCAGTCGAGTGCTGGCGTGAGCACTCAACTGGAAACCATTCTGTGGTCGAAAACACGTCGATCAGTCAACTGATCTCCCTCATCAGTCGACTGATGGTGTTATCAGTCGACTACTCTCCCTCGGCAGTCGACTGATCATCTAGACCCTGGTTAGTCGAATCCTAGTCGACTTAGAGCAGTCAAGTGACACCTATGTCAGTCAACTGGTGTCGGGTAAAACCTCAAACACCAAGTTGTTTGAGCATCCGACACTCAGTCTTAGCCACTTGGCCAAGTCCACCTCATCTGTCAAGTCTCGAAAAAAAAAAATAATAATAATAATAAAATAAAATATCTAGATATATATATATATAACAATAATATAAATAAATGGGTATGTATAGTGGGAATGAGAAGTCTGAATTAAAAAGGGGTTCATATGATCGGTTCGGAGAAAGATTTGGGCCTGAAGGGGTGTTTTGGATTAACTAAGGTTAGCCTAGGTTAGATATGGGTTAAATATGGGTTAGTCTAGGTTTGGGATAACTAGAGTTGGCTTAACCCCAACGGAAACGGCATTTATAAGCCGCAAGCCGATCCATTTCTTCCCCCTTCTCTTCCGCGAGCCATTCCCTTCGTCGCCACTCGCCGCCAGCTCCCAGATAAGCTGTGCTTGGCGATTTCTTCCGCCGAGGATCGTCTCAACGCTGCCGGCGTCCATCCGATCGTCCTCCGTCGGCTGTACGGTAAGTAAATCTCTGGAAATGGCCGGCAATAGAGGGATATAGGTTGGTTTTAGAGAGTTGAATCCGTGGAGCTTGAACGGGGGATTTCAATTTTTGTTCATGCTTGAGATGGAAGTTTTGTTTCGAACGGATTTCTGGGTAGATGTAGCTAGTTTTAGGCAGTTAAATCGGTGATAATTGGGTTAAGGAGTTCTGCTGGTTTCGTGGGTTCACGCTGGGCACTGGACAGGGATGGATTGTAGGTTGGTGAGGGATTTACTTGGTGGGTTTGGGGGCAGAGGGAACGGTAGAACCTGGATGAATGTTGCCATCGGGTTGGATTGGGTTCCGGCACAGATGGGTTCTGCGGTGGTGAATGGCGTATGGGATTGGACGATTCGGTTGGATCCTTTGCGGAGATAGGAAGAGGGTGTAGTCTGGTTGCAGCTGTGATATAGGTCAACTCCAGTTAAGGGTCTCGGAGGGGCTGTTTTAGGGTTCCTGGAAATTCTCTTAGCTTTACCGAGGAATATAACGGTGAAATCGTTTTAGGTAGGAGCTAATTGTTAGTATAAAATGTTGGAGTCATGGTAAAAGGGGGAATTGCTGATTTATAGATGAGGCTTCAATGTTAGTAGAGGAATTCTATTATATTCTTTATTCCTTTACATGCTTAGCTAACGGTTCAGAAGATTTTTCTTTATGCTGTAGATGCTATGTATAGATATTTATGATTATCCATGATGTGCCATGTTATCATTGTAGTTTATTGTTCCTCAAATCTTTCAAAGGCCTATCTGCTATGTGAATCAGTTATAACTAACATCTACCTGTGTATGAGGTTAGATGCTATAAGTAAATTGTAAATGTGTGTAACTACCATCTACATGTATGAGGTTAGATGCTATATATATAAATATATATATATGTATGATTATCCATCCGCATACCTAAAGTTAGATGCTACTTCATAATGTTGTGTGATATCATCCATCTACATTCTGAGTTAAATGCTAGCTTGAAATGTTCAACTGTATATGAAGTGACAGATATGATTGACTATGACAAGAAATGATAGACTTTCTTTATCTAGCTAATTGTATGTACATGAGTATTAGTGGTGCCTGGATGGGTTGGGCTTCCCAGGATGAGCTCGGGAAGGGCCCACCCAAAATTGATGATTGATCGATGTGATGACTGATTCCCTTAGTTCTTTCTAGAGGTACCTCAGGATTGCACAAGAAAATAAGGTTTTTGACTGGCTCCGCATTTAAAAATGCAAAAATGTGAGGTACCACGAAGATTTATGTTATATACAGTTAGCATGATAGAAAAATATGAATACTGATTCGCTTGTTACCTTTACTGCTCTTTTATAGGGAATGGTTGCACTTCATGTTTAAGTACGTAAAGTGAACGGGGAATTTGATGTTGAGCCTACCATGGTGCTATATTTGCATGTCTTGTTATGAGTTATTGATGCTAGGCCTGCGTTGCATGCTAGATGTATTTTTAACATTACGGTTCATGTATGAGTGTTGTTATTATTTCCTCTCCTCTCTACGTCGTGTAGTTATCCTTGATTTACTTACTGGGTTGTGAACTCATGATGTCACTAAATGTTTACAGGTAGGGAGCCGAGCTCTCAGGTAGAGTTGGAAGAAGCGGGGGTGGTGTAACTGAGGAGATGACGATGAGCATGCCACACACTGTCCGGGACTTCAATGATGCAGGACTGTCTGAGTTGTATTGTGTTGGAATGGATGAAATTACTTCAATGAGGTGTCATCAAGAGGTCAGAATTGAGACTCTTACTTGAATTTGAATAAAATAAAGAGGATTATCCGAACCTGTGTATGTGGTTTATGGGTAAAGAACCGGGGGTCGGGCTAAGGACATATATATATATTTATATGTATCAGGTTGGGTCGTTTCAGTTGGTATCAGAGCATCGATTCCAAAGGACAGTGTTGGCATGCCATCTCATCAAGGACTCGGATACATTCAACCCCGCGGTTGTAGGTTTTATACTTACTTTTCAAGTAGTAATTTTAATGTAATCATGTTCGAGTTTATGTACAAAAATGGAGATAACGGTGCAGGTATTACGTTTATAGGTGAATGGCGGGTCGAAGGAACAATGGGGAAGTTGGACAGAATAGTCAGTTTCTCGCGGAGCTTGCCGCAATCATGCAGGAACAGAGTCGGATTCATGGAGAATAGATCCAACAGTTGTTGAGAGCCAGGGAGCAAGGAAATGCACACAGCGGGCCTACAGCCAGTGTGAACCCGGTTTACAAGCAGTTCAAGGATCTTGGTCCGACGGAGTTTAAGGGAAATACAGATCCTATTGCTGCAGAAGGATGGATTCGATCATTGGAGACGATATATGACTTCATGCAGCTTACGGATGCTGACAAGGTGAGGTGTGCCATATTCATGTTGCGTGGCGATGCTCGGATATGGTGGGAGGGGGCACGCGCAGCAGTGGACCTAGCTACAGTTACTTGGGCTGAATTCAAAGAGGTATTCTATGGTAAGTATTTCACTGCTGACACCAGAACTCGAATGGCTAGGGAATTCTTAGAGCTTCGCCAAGGGGATCGGATAGTGGCTGAGTATGTCAGGGAATTCGAGAAGGGGCGGTATTTTGTACCTATGATTGCAAGTCAACCAGTAGAGGAGCTGAAACATTTTACTGAGGGACTGAGGGCAGCGATTCGACATGATGTCAGGGTGAGCCGAGTTACCACCTTCAGGAGGTCAGGATCAGCTCACGATGTCGAGAGGGACAGAATGACATGATAAGGGAAAGTACGAACAAGAGACCGAGTTACTAAGGAAGGGAACCTCGTGCACCGAAGTCAAGAAGTTTTGCGCCGCCAGCTCGAGGCAAGCGGCCAGCGATTCTGAACCACGATCTGACCCAGAACCTCGACCAATTGACCATACTGTTTCCAAGAGCGAAAGAAAAATTCAGTGTTCCAAGTGTGAGAAGGCTCATGCAAGTCCATGTTTAGTGGGTACAGACGTGTGCTACAAGTGCAAGAAGTCGGGGCACTTTGCTATGAATCGCCTCACCACAGAGCCAACGGAGGAAGGGTGTATGCCATGACACAAGAGCGGTGGATCCAGACCGACCATCATCACAGGTAGAATTTCTATTGTCAATCTACCCGCTCATGCTTTAATTGATTCTGGAGCTACACACTCTTTCATATCTGTGGCTTATGTTGCAAGACTGGATATTTCATGTGATTGGATGGCTACCGGCTATCGCGTGTCCTTGCCTTCTGGGGAAGAACTGCCTAGCAATAGAATAGTGAGGAACGGCCCGATGAAGATGCAGAACTCTACAGTGTACGCCGACCTTATTGTGTTGGAAATGGTGGACTTCGATGTGATTCTGAGTATGGATTGGCTGACCCGGTACGAGGCAATTATTGACTGTAGACAAAGGATGGTTAAACTGAAACTACAAAATGATGAATTTTTCATCTTCAATGCAACCTCCACACTGAGTCTCCCTCATATCGTATCCGCATGTAAAGCTCAGAAAATGTTGAGCAAGGGGTGTAACGGATTCCTAGTCAACATAATGAGTAGTGCTGAGGCCCCTAGACCAAATCTGGAGGAGGTAGAGGTAGTTCGAAATTTTCCCGAGGTGTTCCCAGAGGACATTGCAGGGTTACCCCCTGTCAGGGAAGTCGAGTTTGGGATAGAACTAATAGCGGGAACCACCCCTGTGTCTAAAGCACCATACTGCCTGGCACCTACTGAAATGAAAGAACTGAAGGTGCAACTACAAGAACTATTGGATAAGGGTTTCATCCGACCCAGTGTGTCACCATGGGGAGTGCCAGTGTTGTTCGTCTGTAAGAAGGACGGGTCGATGCGGCTGTGCATTGACTACCGAGAGTTGAACCGGGTTACAGTTAAGAATAAGTACCCGTTGCCTAGAATCGATGATCTGTTTGATCAATTACAGGGCGCCACTGTATTCTCAAAGATTGATTTGAGGTCGGGGTACCACCAACTGTGGGTGAAAGGAGAGGATGTTCATAAAACTGCATTCAGAACTCGATATGGTCATTACGAGTTTCTAGTTATGCCGTTTGGGCTTACTAATGCCCCCGCAGCCTTTATGGATTTGATGAACCGGATCTTCCAGCCATACTTGGATCAGTTTGTGATTGTCTTTATTGATGATATACTGATTTACTCCCAAAGTCGGGAAGAACACCGACAACATCTGACGCTGGTGCTGCAGACTTTGAAGGATAAGCGGTTATACGCTAAATTCAGCAAATGTGATTTTTGGTTGAGGAAGATATCATTTCTAGGGCATATAGTCTCAGAGAAGGGAATAGAGGTGGATCCAGTCAAGGTGGAGGCAATCCAGAGTTGGGCCACTCCAAGAAATGTTACAGAAATTCGGAGTTTCTTGGGACTAGCTGGGTATTATCGCAGATTCATTAAAAAAATTTCACGCATTGCGCTACCCCTAACTTCGCTGACCAAGAAGGGGGTGAGGTATGAATGGACTGCTCGGTGTGAGAGGAGTTTTACGGAGTTAAAGGAAAGGCTGACGATGGCACCGGTGCTTGCAGTTCCAGACAATTCTGGGCAGTTTGTGGTGTACACTGATGCCTCCAACACCGGGCTAGGGGTTGTACTGATGCAGAATGGGAGGGTCATCACCTACGCATCACGCCAGTTGAAGGTGCATGAGCAGAATTATCCTACACACGATTTAGAATTAGCAGCAGTCATATTTGCTTTGAAGATTTGGCGACACTATCTTTACGGAGAACGTTGTGAGATCTACACAGATCATAAAAGCTTGAAATATTTTTTTTCTCAGAAGGAACTGAATATGCGATAGAGATGATGGTTGGAGTTGGTAAAGGATTATGATTGCAATATTAACTATCACCCGGGTAAGGCAAATGTGGTGGCGGATGCGCTGAGTCATAAGTTGGCGACGCTGTCACAGTTGACCACCCAACAAAGGTTGATATCAGAATTCCAACAGCTGAGAGTGGAGGTGATAGCACCAGGTGAGCAGGCTAGATGGGCGGCACTAACGGTTAAATCGGACTTACGGAATCAGATTCGGGCAGAACAAGCATCGGATCGACAGTTAATGGAATGGAAACGCAGAGATGAGGCAAAGGGGGGCACCCTCTACTCAGTGGTTGATGGGATTGTGAGATACAAGGGCCGCATATGGGTGCCTAAAGAAGGATCTCTAAGGGAGAATCTCATGATGGAAGCCCACATTACCCGTATGCTCGGTTCACCCGTGACGAAGATGTATAAAGATATGCAGCTATTATATTGGTGGCCGGGCATGAAGAGAGACATAATCAAGATGGTCCATGAGTACCTTACCTGTCAACAGGTGAAAGCTGAGCACCAGAGGGCCGCGGGATTGCTTGAACCGCTTTCGATACCCGTCTGGAAGTGGGAAAATGTTGCCATGGACTTCGTGGTAGGGTTACCGATCTCGACTAAGGGATCAAATGCAGTATGGGTCATTGTGGATCGATTGACGAAGTCAGCACACTTCCTGCCAGTGAAAACCACTTTTACTATGATACAATACGCAGAGCTGTATATACGGGAAATAGTAAGGTTACATGGGATTCCGGATCAGATTGTGTCAGATAGAGATCCAAAATTTACATCCGGATTCTGGAAAGGTTTGCACCGGGGATTGGGTACGAAACTTACTTTTAGCACCGCTTTCCATCCCCAGACCGACGGTCAATCTGAGCGAGTAATTCAGATTTTAGAAGATATGCTACGAGCTTGCATTATAGATTTCAAAGGGAGCTGGGAGTCTAAATTGCCCTTGGTGGAGTTCACCTATAATAATAGTTATCAAGCCACCATCGGTATGGCTCCCTATGCAGCGCTATACGGAAGAAGGTGTAGAACCCCATTGCATTGGGAAGAGGTGGGAGAGAGGGCAGTTTTGGGTCCGGAGATTGTGGCACAAACTGTGGAATTGGTGGCAAGGATCCGAGATGAGAATCACGTCCAAAGTCGCCAAAAGAGTTACGCAGATTGTCGAAGGAGGGACTTGGAGTTCACAGTGGGAGATCATGTATTTCTCAAAGTGTCACCTATGAAGAAGTGCGAGGTTTGGCAGAAGGGCAAACTCAGTCCGAGATATATTGGGCCTTTTGAGATTCTAGACCGGATTGGGACCAGGGCATACCGAGTTGTACTACCCCCCAACCTGGCAGGAGTTCATAATGTGTTCCATGTATCCATGCTCCGGAGGTACCTATCCAACCCTGCACATGTAATTGGGCATGAGGCCATACAGTGGACACTAGACCTATCTTACGAGGCAATACCAGAAGAGATACTGGATCATCAAGTACGGAAGCTGAGAAATAAAGAAATCCGAATGATGAAAGTTTTATGGAGAAATCAGCAAAAGGAGGAATCTACTTGGGAGACTGAGCAGGACATGCGCGACCGTTACCCCGAATTATTTGGTAAGTCGAAGTTCGAGGACGAAATTCTTCTAAGGGGAGGAGAGTTGTCAAGTCTCGAAAAAAAAATAAAAATAATAATAATAATAAAATAAAATATCTAGATATATATATATATATAACAATAATATAAATAAATGGGTATGTATAGTCGGAATGAGAAGTCTGAATTAAAAAGGGGTTCATATGATCGGTTCGGAGAAAGATTTGGGCCTGAAGGGGTGTTTTGGATTAACTGAGGTTAGCCTAGGTTAGATATGGGTTAAATATGGGTTAGCCTAGGTTTGGGATAACTAGAGTTGGCTTAACCCCAACGGAAACGACATTTATAAGCCGCAAGCCGATCCATTTCTTCCCCCTTCTCTTTCGCGAGCCATTCCCTTCGTCGCCACTCGCCGCCAGCTCCCAGATAAGCTGTGCTTGGCGATTTCTTCTGCCGAGGATCGTCTCAACGCTGCCGGCGTCCATCCGATCATCCTCCGTTGGCTGTACGGTAAGTAAATCTCTGGAAATGGCCGACGATAGAGGGATATAGGTTGGTTTTAGAGAGTTGAATCCGTGGAGCTTGAACGGGGGATTTCAATTTTTGTTCGTGCTTGAGATGGAAGTTTTGTTTCGAATGGATTTCTGGGTAGATGTAGCTAGTTTTAGGCAGTTAAATCGGTGATAATTGGGTTAAGGAGTTCTGCTGGTTTCGTGGGTTCACGCTGGGCACTGGACAGGGATGGATTGTAGGTTGGTGAGGGATTTACTTGGTGGGTTTGGGGGCAGAGGGAACGGTAGAACCTGGATGAATGTTGCCATCGGGTTGGATTGGGTTCCGGCACAGATGGGTTCTGCGGTGGTGAATGGCGTATCGGATTGGACGATTCGGTTGGATCCTTTACGGAGATAGGAAGAGGGTGTAGTCTGGTTGCAGCTGTGATATAGGTCAACTCCAGTTAAGGGTCTCGGAGGGGCTGTTTTAGGGTTCCTGGAAATTCTCTTAGCTTTACCGAGGAATATAACGGTGAAATCGTTTTAGGTAGGAGCTAATTGTTAGTATAAAATGTTGGAGTCATGGTAAAAGGGGGAATTGCTGATTTATAGATGAGGCTTCAATGTTAGTAGAGGAATTCTATTATATTCTTTATTCCTTTACATGCTTAGCTAACTGTTGTAAGATTTTTCTTTATGCTGTAGATGCTATGTATAGATATTTATGATCATCCATGATGTGCCATGTTATCATTGTAGTTTATTGTTCCTCAAATCTTTCAAAGGCCTATCTGCTATGTGAATCAGTTATAACTAACATCTACCTGTGTATGAGGTTAGATGCTATAAGTAAATGGGTGTCATTACCATCTATCTGTGTATGAGTGTAGATGCTATATGTAAATGTGTGTAATTACCATCTGCCTGTGTATGAGGTTAGATGCTATGTATAGATATTTATGATCATCCATGATGTGCCATGTTATCATTTTAGTTTATTGTTCATCAAATCTTTCAAATGCCTATCTGCTATGTGAATCAATTACAACTAACATCTACCTATGTATGAGGTTAGATGCTATAAGTAAATGGGTGTCATTACAATCTATCTGTGTATGAGTGTAGATGCTATATGTAAATGTGTGTAACTACCATCTACCTGTGTATGAGGTTAGATGCTATATATATAAATATATATATATGTATGATTATCCATCTGTACCTAAAGTTAGATGCTACTTCATAATGTTTTGTGATATCATCCATCTACATTCTGAGTTAAATGCTAGCTTGAAATGTTCAACTGTATATGAAGTGACAGATATGATTGACTATGACAAGAAATGATAGACTTTCTTTATCTAGCTAATTGTATGTACATGAGTATTAGTGGTGCCTGGACGGGTTGGGCTTCCCAGGATGAGCTCTGGGAAGGGCCCACCCAAAATTGACAGATTGATTGACCGATGGATTCCCTTAGTTCTTTCTAGAGGTACCTCAGATTGCACAAGAAAATAAGGTTTTTGATAGCTCGCATTTAAAAATGCAAAATGTGAGGTACCACGAAGATTTATGTTATATCTGATTAACATGATAGAAAAATATGAATACTGATTCTTGCTTGTTACCTTTATTGTTCTTTTATAGGGAATGGTTGCACTTCATGTTTAAGTACAGAAAGTGAACGGGGAATTTGATGTTGAGCCTACCATGGTGCTATATTTGCATGTCTTGTTATGAGTTATTGATGCTAGGCCTGCGTTGCATGCTAGATGTATTTTTAACTTTACGGTTCATGTATGAGTGTTGTTATTATTTCCTCTCCTCTCTACGTCGTGTAGTTATCCTTGATTTACTTACTGGGCTGTGAACTCATGATGTCACTAAATGTTTACAGGTAGGGAGCCGAGCTCTCAGGTAGAGTTGGAAGAAGCGGGGGTGGTGTAACTGAGGAGATGACGATGAGCATGCCACACACTGTCCGGGACTTCAATGATGCAGGACTGTCTGAGTTGTATTGTGTTGGAATGGATGAAATTACTTCAGTGAGGTGCTGAGTGAAGAGGCTGTAATTGAGACTCTTACTTGAATTTGAATAAAATAAAGAGGATTATCCGAACCTGTGTATGTGGTTTATGGGTAAAGAACCGGGGGTCAGGCTAAGGACATATATATATATTTATATGTATCAGGTTGGGTCGTTTCATCATCCCTCATGGAGTTCCCACCGAAGCTCTCTTCCCTCGGCCTATGTCTCTCGGATGTGCCAAGCGCACGACTTCAGAACGTCATCCTTCGCGTCTCTTGCCCTCGAAGTATGCTTCCCTTGGGCCTCACTCCATTCGCTCCCCGTCCGGCGGTCCCTCGGATGCACCAAGCGCACGACTTTGTAATGCCATCCTTCACCGACTCAAGGACCCCGAGCCTAGTGAACTTACCAAGTCATCAAGACTTCCCAAATGCACGAAGTGCACAGCTTCGCAAAGCTTTGGACTTTTCTACACCAAGCCCCATGCTTGGATTTTCCATGTCAACTCCATTTTGGACTTTTCTATGACAATCCCATGTCATAAGTTTTGTCTATCATCAAAATACTGTTCGAGTCAAACTGGGCTGATTGCACCAACACTTTTCTTTGAATTTGAACTTCATAAACAAACTAACGCGGTCCAGGCTGAGAGAGGTATTGCTTTGCTTACAGGTCAGAGAAAAAAGGAGAAGAGCAAACCACCTCTCGAGCAAAAAGAAGGATCTGAACCCGAGGGTGAATCCAAGTCTGAATCGGAAAAAGAGGCTGAGATAGTAAACATGGTGCGGAAGATAAGCCGAAAAGAAAGGGAGCATTTGAAGAACAAGAAACCACCACAAACCTACACATGCTACGGGGTACAACAAGAAGGGCCACGACAAGTCAGATTGCCTAAAAATGAAGCCAAAACACATGCAACCCAAGCAAGCTTTTCAAGCAATGTGGGAGGAGGAAGATCAAAATAATGACTTGGCATTCATAGAGAAACCAGTAGAGTCCGAGTCCGAGTTGGAAGCCGAATACAAATCCAAATCTGAATCCAACTCCGAGGATGACTTCGAGAAAAGACTCAAAGTCAGATCAAAAGAAAAAAATCAAGGTAAGTCGTGTTGGTGCAATCGACCCAGGTCACGATTGACCAGACTCGGGTTTGACTCGAGTAGTGCTTTGATGTTTGACATCGTTGTCTGACATGTGTTGGGGAGATTGTTGATGCAATCGACCCAGATCATACTTGATGTTTGACGATGGTTTGACCATTGTCATGGGAAAAGTCCAACCTTGAGTCTTGGCATGGAAAGTCCAAGCATGGGTCGTGGCAAGGGAAAGTTCATGCATGGGTCTTGGCATGAAAAGTTCAACATGGGCTGGCAAGGGAAGTCTAAGCTTGAGTCTTGGCAATTAAGAAGTCCAAGGGGAATATTTGCGACGTAAAGTCTAAGGGTGAAGTCTTGGCAGCATAAGTCCAATTATTGGCAACGTAAAGTTCAAGCAGAGTCTTGGCAGCGTGAGCCCAATGTGCCTTGGCGGTATAGATCAACTTAGCATGACATAGCCGATGGAAGCACCTGAAGGCTAGCATATGGATGAACAAGTAATGGATGACTTGGAGGGATCCGATAAGCATGAGGCTAACAGAGGTGGATAGAAGGCTTAGGTCTAGGCTAAGGGTGGTCTAGCAAGTAGGGGGCACCATACTTGTGTTAAAACCTCATGTTTGAGGTGTATCAGTCAATTGGGGCGTGTGTCGGTCGTGAGTGGGAGAGTTCAAGCTGAGAATTGGCCTAGTAGTCATTGCGGCATTGGGAAAACAAGCGATGGCTGAAGCGGTCGTGATCGGAGATCAATCATTCTTGGTGAGTTTTCGAGCCTGAAAGCTCTCTAGTCGGTGATCGGCCGAACACTTGGTGATTGATCTATCGGTCGGTAGTAGCTATGATGATCGGTGATGGTTTATCCATTGGAACTTATCCAACGTGGCTCATGTCGTTGTGAGATAACGTCTATAGGGGCAGTCGACTGATGGTCCCTATCAGTCGACTGCTAGGCGAAAAATCAGCCCGAATGCAGGTTATAAAAGCAGTTCATGGGGAAGATTTTTGGCATGGTTTCTTAAGCTTCATTGGGGCGATTTACTACTACAATTCAGGGTCTCCAAGTGCAACTCAAGCAATCACAAAGCAAGCATCCAAGTTTACAATTTTAAAGTATTTCTTTACTTGTATTAGCTTGTATTTGTCTGTATTACTATTGTAATACATTATACAAGGTTTCTCTACCTCCAACTTATTGTCGAGAAGGAGTTTATTTAGTAGTGGTATGTGATTGGCATCGCTAGGGCTCTTACGAGCCCAATCCGTGGAGTAGAAACATTCGGTTCCGAACCACGTTATATCGTGTTGTCTCTTGTAATTGTGTTGTATTTACTTTTATTATTATATATTCCATTGTGTTAACAAGTGTTGTAGAGACGAACGCGATCGTAATCCATCGACAAGCGACGATGCTATTCACCCCCCTCTAGCGGCCACCGAGGTGCTAATAATTAGTATCAGAGTGAGGCTGCTCTTCAAGGATTAACAACCAAGAGAGCACCGCTAGAGGGAAGTTGGAGTTTGAAAAACAATTAGGATGGGATATCAACACTCTGATCCCGTACACCTTCTATGGACAAGAAGGCTTTAATCAATGGAAGGTGAGGATTGAAAATTTTATGATGATGATGGACTTAGATGATTGAGCCACTTTGATGGAAGGGTTCAAATTTCCAAGAGGGCCTAAGGGAGGGTTCCTCAAAATGAAGAAGTGGACCGAAGAACAACTCCAAGGATTCGAGAGGAGTAATAAGGTAATCAAATTTTTGAGTGATTTAATTCCTAATGATGTTGTGTCCAAATTAGGAGAATACATGGACGCAAAGGAATTTTGGAGCGAATTGGCCAAGCTCCATGAGAACCCTCAACCAGTCCAAGAGCCCGAAGAAGAAGAATCCTCATCCTTACAAGAGAGTGAGGATTTGGAAGTTGATAGGGAATCAATTTCCAGATCGGAAGAGGTGGAAGAAGTGGAAGAGGCCTCCACTTCTAGGATTGAGGGGGAGGAGAGAAGATGAAGAAGCCCAAACATCCACCGATGACCTAGGTAACTCAAGCATTTCAATTAAGAATAAAATTCATATTATATGATTTGAGTGTAGGGAGCAAGGACACTACAATAGTAAGTGTCCAAAAAGGGTTAAGAAGACTCCACCGGTGCCTAAAAGTCAATAGAAGTCAAATGAAGTCGGAACCCCAATTAGTGTTGGTGCAGTAGGCACCTAAGTCGAACCTGAGTTTTGATTATAGCAAACGATACAAAGTTAAGCTCATGTCATTATCTCATGAGCTGAATCAAGTATGCAGAAATGCTAAGCTAAGCCGAAGGTCAGCGACACTCGGAGAGAACCATAGTGGTCGGGCGACACCGGGAGGACTTCGGAGGGAGCCGAAGGAATTAGGTGGAGACCGAAAGCAAGGCTTCAAAGGTAAATGTTGAGGTAAGCTCGTGTGAATGAGCGTAAGTAAGGTCGATTCCTTCATACGGGGACATTCTTAAGCGATGATCCGACCAAGACTTCCCATGGAAGGTCTATGTTGAGATCGGACGGCAAGTGTCCGTCGAATTCACTTATATTTCGAGCTAACTCTTTATTACAGTTGAAAAGTCTGGAAATTAGTTCAACCGGCCAAGGATCAGTTCAACTCTTCGAGCCATCGATTCAACCGCCAATCGATCAAGCTAACTGAGCCATCGATTCAACCGCCAAGAAATCGATTCAACTGGAGTCAAAAATCAGCCTCGAGGAGTCAAGCTTTTTCACCATTTTTCAAGGAGTTTTGTGCCCAATTCCTATTGGTTGAAGATGTTAGTAATATATGAGAGATGTCCTAAGGCAATCGCCTTATGTATGAACCATTTATATGATAAATGAAGATTCACTATTTGAGTATACATGTTTTATGTATTTGATTGGATCTTAAACTCATTTACTGATGTCCACGATACGATTCACAGCATGAGAGAATTTGTGATTGGATCACAACTAGTGAGTATCTCTACATGTGTAATTGTGATGTATCGGAATTATCCCTAGTCGATGAATTGATGGATTTGGACACCATCAATTCTGTCGAGACTAGCACGAGGTATACTCCTTGGTGTATCCAAGCAGCTGATTCTCACTGGCTGGAGACATAGTGATGTTCGGAGTTAATCGTGGATGCTAGTTATGGTAACTAGTTCATTGGAGTGACCAGCCGTAAGACTTCATATGGTTCTCTGCATATAAAGATATGTCAATGAAGTTCTTACTGTGGCTTAAGTGCGATGTTCCTTTGACTTGCGGTATTCAAGTCATCTTGATCATGGAGACTTATGCTTTGACATCTTAAGCAAACATCTCTGAGGAGATGTGGACCCGGGATGATTGGGTATAAGTCGAAGTGATCGAAGGTGTTTGAATAGCTTATAAAGGATTCACCACTCCTTGCGAGGAGATGTATACCCATGGCCTCTCGTCGGATTGTTACTAAAGTCTTTGGCCAAAGCATTACATGTTTAGAGTAAGGTACTCTTTGATACATGTGGAGTAACTAGAATCCGTAGGACGAGGAAATGATACTTGGGCTAGGTGTGACGTAGTCAGCCTAGTGGGGACTGACACTATAGACCATGTCCTGAACCAAGTGGGTATAAGATGAGTGAAGGGAATGGGGCACGATTCATTCGAGCCTCAAGGGTTTGAGAAATAGTTCTGGATCAACCGTTGATCTTTTCGGTTAATTGGGGATCATGATGTACTACTAGGTGCCACTCATGATCGTTCTATAATTAATGGTTAATTATAGACGGCCAACATAAACCGAGAACCTATTTGGTTACACGCACAACGAGTGTAATCCAAAGGATTTAAAACGAGCTTGAGAATGGGATTCTCAGACCGAGAGAAACTATGTTTGGTTGGACCAAACATAAAGCGAGCATGAAATTGTTTCAGTCGCAATGGAAGCATGGATGGGCCGTGTCTTATGAAGACATAATGAATGGACCAAAATGGTTTGGTTCTAATCCAATGGATGAGAATAAACCAAAGGGTTTGGTTTATTTTAAACGAATGAACCAAAAGTTGGTTCGGTTCGTTTTAACTTAAAATAAACCATCATGGTTTGATTTATTTTAACTTATCCTAATGGAGCGGGTTAACGGGCCTAATGGTTATGATCCAATAACCATTAAGAGAAGTAGTTCTCTATAAAAGAGGTCTTAAGGGATAATTAAGCCCTAATCCAAACCCTAGCCCCCTTGAGTTGCCGCCTACCTCCACCTTGGAGTTAATTGGCGCCAACCCTAAAGCTGCCGCCGCCCAGCTTGTGTGCAGCCATCCAAGTCTTTGCCGGCGTCCAAGCTTCAGCTGGAGAACCTCCGGCGACCCTCCGGCGATCTCCTTTGGGTTCGGTGATAAGGTGAGCTTCCATCTTTCCTTAGCCGGCCTCTATTCCTCCACCAAAAGCTGTCCAGTTTTTCTGGACAGCTTGTTTCTTTGTTGTCGGAGCGTCGTTTGGACGACGGTTAGTGCTCCGACAGCGGCTAACTTACCTGGGATTTGATCTCCGGTAATCCTCTGAGGTGGAGGACGAAGGATTCGTCAAACGGTTGACGAATACCTCTCCGGAGAAGCGAGTTTTGAGAACTCATTTTAGGATCCGAATTTGGATTCGGATCGTGATCATCTCTCAATCACGTCGTCTTCAACACGAGGCTAGTAACCCGTACGAAGACGAAGCTCGTGACTTAGCGAAGTCATCCCAAGGAGCTCGGCGTGGATATGGATAGAGACGATTCTTACGAGGATCGTTCTGGTTGATGTCGTTCCCGCTACACGTCATACGAAAGGTATAACGTAGATAAATTTCTTTTATTGCAAATTTTAATTTACGGTTATGTCTACACTTGTTGTAATATGCATGCGTGTGTTGTGTGTGTTATAATAAATATAGATTTATTATTTTTAATTGCTTCCGCTGTGCTCATGTTTACGAAACATGATCGAACACACACCTTGTGATCTGGAAACCCCATGGTATCGAGCCCAGGTTGTGTTTCGACATAATCTTAAAAATGTTTTTGCGATAGTCATAATGTATTTCTGGAAATTTTCTAATTTTGGAAATTTAGAAGTATTTATGGAAATTTTTCAATTTTGGAAAGTCTAGAAGTATTTATGGAAATCTTCCACTTTTGGAAAGTTGGAAGTATTTATGGAAATTGATATTTTCCATAAATAAAATATTTGATTAGATTCTGGAAATTTGTTTCTAATTTAATCATGATTTGATTTGAAATCAAATCTTAAAATATTTTATTTCCATAAGTAGTTTTAATGATTTAGGAAATTGGTTTCCTAAATAGATTTTCCTTAATCAAATAATTCCATGAATAAAATATGTGATTAGATTTGGAAATTTGTTTCCTAATTTAATTATGATTTGATTTGGAGAATCAAATCTTAAACATATTTTATTTCCATAAATAGTTATGACATATAAGGAAATTATATACATGACATAATTGTATGCCATGTAATTGCATTAGATGCATAACATTATGCCATGCGTGTCGTGACATGTAGATGTATGCCATGTATGCCATGCCATGTAGATAATAGTTATTTGCATGCAAAGAGGATGAGACATAAAACCCTTAAAGTCAATATTAAAGCCTACACCTTCCATTAATATGGTTAGAACGAGTTACATTTCTTGTTTGGGTTGTTGGACTCTCTCGAGCCCGCTCGAACCAAATATGTTCAAACCATGGAATAGTTTAATACTAATATGGTAAGAGTCAGAGGTCAATCGTTAGCTTTGGTTGTTGGACT
Source organism: Wurfbainia villosa (assembly GCA_025175895.1). Taxonomy (NCBI): domain Eukaryota; kingdom Viridiplantae; phylum Streptophyta; class Magnoliopsida; order Zingiberales; family Zingiberaceae; genus Wurfbainia; species Wurfbainia villosa. Next base: position 32,459,709 of record CM045998.1, on the reverse strand, counting down.
CTCTCCAAGCTGGGCTAATTGGTTGAATGCGCTCTAACCATATTAAAACTATTCGATTAATGGGTTGGCTTTAACGGAGCATCGGCTTGTTGGACTCTCTCAAGGTCGATGTAAAGGGAGGTGAAGTTGGGTGCTATGCATATGATGCATACTTGTTAATGTGTTAACAACCCGATGTATGTGAACATTCAATTAGTTGATAGCACATTGTGATAGTTGCATATCGTGATATGCAATCGGTATAGTTGATACCTACCGTCGTAGTTATGAATGGCTTGTTGGACTCTCTCGAGGTTGTTCATAACTATGATGGATATCGACCATTCGGAGATGGACCTACGATCTCGAAGTGATTTTGGGGTTTTGAAATTGAAAAATGAATGGGATTTATAAATGTATATTGATGCATTTTAAAATCATTTTCTCATATATGCTCGTTTTGTATTTCTAGGTCGATAAATTGATCATGGCGTCTTTGAATTTGCGCACTATTTTGGATTGAACAAAGTATTGGGCCTAACTTCTGGTGGCTTAGAAACACGAGAATTGTTCTCAAAGCGGAAAAGCATATGTCCTTGAAGAGCCTCTTCTGGCCGTCCTAAGGGCGATGCAACTCAGACCAAATGTTGGTCTATCGGAAGCATGTAAGGCGGTCTGGCGAGTTGCATCATGCTAGCGGCGATGGTACAGGTACAAGCGGCATGAGCATATGGATGCTAATACTATGGTCTTCCATCTTCATGAGTTGTTCGATGAGCAAGCGAGATCCAAAGGTTGAGGTCTCTAGGCTCCTCTTCACCACGAAGATGCAGAAGGTTAAATCTGTAGTGCGGTTGTGCTAAAGATAGGCGGGTACATCGAGCGCTAGCTACCCTCGGTTTTGTGATGGATCATGAGTTAAGTATTGACTTAATTCTGCATTGTTTGCCCAAGAGTTTCTAATTTGTGATGAACTATCGGATGAACAAATTAGAATCCACCATTCCCGAGCTCCTCAATATGCTAAAGACTGTGGAGCCTTCTGTAAAGCATGAAGAGAAGGCGGTTTTGTTAGTTGATTCCTCAAAGAAAGGTTCTAAGAGGAAGGCAAAAGAATAGAAGAAAGGAAAGAACAAAAAGGCAAAGAAGGGCGCAAAGGGGACTTGCCATCATCATGGCAAGGAAGGCCACGCGAAGAAACTGCAAGATTTATCTTGAGTCCATGAAGAAGAAGAAGGCATCCGATGCCCCATCCTCTTCAGGTATCTTCGTTATTGATTGTCATTCTATTTCCTTAGACACTTGGGTATTGGATACTGGGTGTAGCTCACATATATGTAATGACATACAGGGGCTAAGGAATAGAAGAAGACTTGTCAGAGGGGAGTCAAATTTGCGAGTTGGCAATGGAGCAAAGGTTGCACTGCGTCGCCATCAACTTATTTGTCAAGCTCCTAGTGGACTAGTCTTGAATCGACAATTGCTATTATGTTCCTTCTCTAATAAAGAACATTGTTTCTATTTCTTGCTTAAATAGAAATGGTTTCCATTTGACGTTTAGTAACAATTGTTGTTATATAACTTTGAATGGCGTACTTTATAGAACTGGAACTTTGAGTAATGGCATTTATACGTTGGACGTATCCAGTGACATTTTCAATATCGAAGCGAGCAACACGCGTGCTCGAAAGGATAATCACATAGACTCCTATATGTGGCATTGTCGTCTTGGCCATATAAGCAAGAAACGCATGTCCGAATTAAACCGATGTGGAATTCTGGAATCGTTTGAATTGGATTCATACGATACATGCGAATCATGCTTAAAAGGCAAGATGACTAAGTTACCTTTTACTGGAAAAGGTGAACGAGTGGGAGAGTTACTAGGTCTAGTACATACTGATGTATGTGGACCTATGTCAACTCAAGCTTTAGGAGGCAATAGCTACTTCATTACCTTTACCGATGATCACTCACGGTTTGGGTATGTGTTCCTGATGAAACACAAGTCTGAAGCCTTTGAATGGTTCAAAGAATTCAGAAATGAAGTAGAGAAACAACATGACAAAAGTATTAAAATACTTCGATCGGATCGAGGTGGTGAATACTTAAGTCAAGAGTTTCTTGATTATCTAAGAGACAATGGCATATTGTCTCAATGGACTCCGCCCTATACACCACAGCATAATGGTGTATCTGAGAGGCGTAACCGGACCTTGTTGGACATGGTCAGGTCAATGATGAATCATGCGACTCTTCCCAAGTCCTTTTGGGGTTATGCACTTCAGACAGCTGTTTACTTGTTAAATAGAATGCCTACCAAGGTAGTCTCAACTGCTCCATATGAGATATGGAATGGTAAGAAACCTCATGTATCTTACTTGAAGATATGGGGTTGTCCTGCTTATGTGAAGCGGACTGTATCAGACAAACTGGATGCTAAGTCTGATAAATGTCTATTTATTGGATACCCTAAGGAAACAAGGGGTTACCAATTCTATCATCCTTTGGAACAAAAGGTGTTTGTTTTAAGGCATGCTGTGTTTCTAGAGAAAGAGTTTCTCTTGCAAGAAAACAGTGGGAGTATCGTCGAGCTTGAGGAGGCTCGAGAGACTCAAATAGACATTGATGAGATACCTGGTGAAGCACAACAGTCGACAACTCATAGTGATGAGCAATCGGCTGGACCTATTGTAACACCACATCTTCGTAGATCTGGTAGAACACGCAATATTCCTGAGAGATATGGATTTCTCGTAAGTGAATCGAATGACGTGTTACTCATTGATGATGAGGAGCCTACCAGTTATGAAGAAGTGCTGACAAGTTCAGAAAGGGATAAGTGGCTTGGTGCCATGAAGTCGGAAATGGATTCCATGTATGAAAACCAAGTTTGGAACTTGGTTGACCCACCTGAAGGGATAAAGCCTATAGGGTGCAAGTGGGTTTTCAAGAAGAAAACCGACATGGATGGTAATGTGATTACCTATAAGGCTAGATTGGTGGCGAAAGGATATCGTCAAAACAAGGTGTTGATTATGACGAAACCTATTCGCCTGTAGCTATGCTTAAATCCATTCGGATGCTCCTGGCCATAGCGGCTCATTAAGATTATGAGATATGGCAGATGGATGTGAAAACAGCTTTCCTTAATGGAAACCTGCTCGAGGACGTGTATATGATACAGCCTGAGGGTTTCACATCGGTTGATAAAACCAAGGTATGCAAATTGCGACGGTCCATTTATGGATTGAAGCAAGCATCCAGGAGCTGGAATATCCGTTTTGATGAGACCATCAAAAAGTTTGATTTCTCATAAAATCCAGACGAACCTTGTGTGTACAAGAAGGTTAGTGGGAGTGCAGTCGTGTTCCTAGTATTATATGTTGATGACATATTACTTATAGGAAACGATGTGTCAATCTTACAGTCAGTTAAGGTTTGGTTATCCAAGACATTCTCCATGAAAGACCTGGGAGAAGCAACCTACATCCTTGGGATTAAGATCTATAGAGATAGATCGAAACGGTTGCTTGGTCTTTCGCAGTCTACACATATAGACCGAGTGCTAAAGAGGTTTAGCATGTCAGAATCCAAGAAAGGTTTCTTACCCATCATGCATGGGGTACACCTTTCGAAGTCTATGTGTCCGCGCACAGAAGACGAGAGGATTTGCATGAGTAAGATGTTAGTGAAAGCCCTAGAGCCAATCATGTGATGTTTGTTGTATGGACTTTATTGTATCATATTCCTATTTATAAAGGCATGATTATTATATTTACTTGTATTGGTGCCAAATAACTAAATATAATAATGTCCTTGAGTAGTAGGTTCTTATCTATATCAATCGATTGGTTGAATCGATAATGAGATGATATAGAGAACACTACTCTTAATCATTCCTAGTCGAGTATTAACATTCAGGGACAATGTTAATGCGTAGAGACTAGCATGTAGGTCAACAAGATGACTTGATCTCACAAGTCATGGATATGAGATATCAAGTTGATACATGGGTATGCATTGGAGAATGTATACTGAATGACCCGCCATGAGAAAGTATCATGGATCGTTATATGAGTGTCATATACTTTCTCATGTGGCTATTAGTATGACTATTAGTCCTTAGACCTGAAGTCACCATGGTTCCCTATATAAGGAGTTGCATACTTTGGCTTCGTCAAACGTCACCCGTAAATGGGTGGACTATAAAGGCGATTACTGGGTATGTAACGAATTATACGGAGGGATGTGAGTGATGTAGATGGGATCTATCCCTCCTATATGACGGGGGTGACATCGATATTCTTGATAGAGTGAGACCATGAAGTGCATGGCCATGCCCAAATGAGTCAATATGAGATATTGAGCTCATTTGATTAGAGTGAGTCTACTTGGAGTTCAAGATTTAGATTGTACCGAGGATGACACGGTCTATGCCTCGATTGGTCAATCTAGATGTCAAGGATAGAGGGACATTGTCACATATTGTGAGAGTCACAATTAGTAGTCACAAAGGTGATGTTGGAGCTCAACATTCTTGTAACTTGGGTAGCTATGATGTGTTGCTAGATACCGCTCATTGCTTATGTTCCTAAATCGGTTTAGGGACATTGCCAACGTTACAAGAACCTATAGGGTCACACACATAAGAGCAATTAGATGGATATTAGGTTCATATGATGAACCATGAGGATTAGGTTCATGGGATGAACCAAATTGGATTAAGAGTAATCCAAATTAGACTAATTGAGTTAGACTCAAGTTGATTCAAGTGTTGAATGAGTCTAATTGAGATTTGATTCATCAAATCAATTTAAATTAATGAATAGAGATTCATTAAATTAAATTGACTTGAGTCAAGTGGTTAGATTTGATCAACCATGGGAGATTAGAGGTCAAGTTTGACTTGACTTGAGAGGGAAGATGAAAGGTCAAGTTTGACTTGACCAAATGCCATGTCATGATGATGACTAGGCATGGCCGGCCAATGATGGTGCTCCACATCATCATTGACTTGGTCAATTGGTGCCACATCATGAGGGAGACCAAGGGTCATGGGAGTTACATGCATGCATGTAACCCTCCCCCCCCGCTCCCTAATGTGGCCCGCCAACACGTTAGGGGTTTCATGGGTGAAAATAATTTTTTGAGTAACTCTCCATTACTTCATCTTCTTCCTTGGAATTTTTCCTCTCAAGCTCTCCCTCTCCAACCTCATCTTGCCGAGACACCATAGAGGAGTTCTAGCACACTCAAGTGTCTTTTTCTCCACCTATTGCTTGTGTGGATACCATAGAGGAGTGTGCACTTGACACTCTCGAGTTCCGGCGGACTTTTGGACGAGCGGGATAAGCGAAGGGCGTCGCTACGAGGGTAACGTTCTAACCTCTTAGATCTAAGGTAGATCTAGGATTTTTGTAAGCACATACATGTAATTATAATTTTATACTTCGCACGGATCCGTGGTCGGGCTTCGAGGTTTCATAGCATAAGCGGTTTTTGCGGCTCGGAAAAACCCAACAGTGGTATCAGAGCCACGTGCGAAGCATGTATGTGTTTCATTTTTGTAGTTTTTATATTAGATATAAAAATTACAGATTTATATGTTTCTGTAAATTTTCTTATTTTATAGAATTTTTGGGTATTTTTCTCGTAGAGTAAACGAAACGAGTGTTGGGACACTCGTGGCTTCAACCATCGAGAAAAACTCTCCAAATCGTGAGTTCTCGCTTTAGGTTTTGGGACAGCGACTTAAGTCGCTGTAAGATCATTGTAGGGACACTCGAAGCTTATTTTGCAGTAGGGCGCTGCCTATCCCGAAAGGCCATGTCCCGCGATCGCGCCCGGAAATCGCTTAGCGGGACCGTTACGGAGAGTTGACTCATAAATTCGAAATAAATTAGGAAAAATTATAAAAATTTTTGTAAAAATACATAATTTAGAATTATGTATAATTCTGTGATTGTCATGGCCCAATAACCCAATTGGATTGGATTATGTGTGTTGTAATTCATAATACGGCCTGCGTGCCGTTTTGTGGTTGTGCGTGTTGTAAAGTGTTTGCGACCTGCGCGTCGCACCTATTCTTTTAATATTCTAGTTGTAAATAGTTTTAGACTCGAATGTAACTCGAGTTTTTTTTTGAAATGTACAAAAATGGAGCGGTGGAAAGTCCACTTGAATACGAGCTTACGAGAAGGGTGACGACGACACATGGCGGTCAAAGGAAGCGCTTGGAGAAGCTGCTAGCCTTAGGTAGACCGTCCGATCTTCTCATTGGCTTGAGAAGATCGTAGTAGGGCCATGAATATATCACATTTTATTATATATATATATATGTTGATATATATATATATATATATATATATATATATATATATATTTAATTGATTTTTGCTTGTATGTATGTGATGCATGCTAGTAGAATAATTAATGTATGTATATGATGCATGCTAGGTTAATTTTCTTGTATGTATATGATGCATGCTAGAATAATTAATGTATGTATATGATGCATGCTAATATAGGATAATAAAGGCCTAAATGCGTATAAGATACACATTACGATTAGATTAGATCATAATCGAATCAACTCGAAAATGTCTACCGAGCCTTGATACCCATCACTACCTCGATCATTTGTCGTTGTTGAATCTGCCAAAGCAGAACAACACATATTATCTTGGTAGGGTGCGGAGGGATAATCTTGGTCCCGCCTATCACGACTCGGGTTAGAGTAAGCTCAATTAGATTGAGCAAAACTAGTTAACTCAATTGGATCGAGTAGAACTATAGGCATATTCCAATCGTTGGAAAGATAGCTTAAGATCGCATTTACACTAAATCTTGGGCGATTTAGCCAAAGCTAACTCAAGGTCTTTTGTAAATGTGGGTCTTAATCCTATAAACAAGAGTTGCATAGAGATGTAATCGGTAATGTGTTACCCACCGTATCTAAGTCTTGGGCGATTTAGCCAAAGCTAACTCAAGGCTTAGTATGATGTGGATCTTGTCCCGCAAGAATTATAGCTAGTTTGTATGAATCTAGTAAAAGTGGTTTGACCACATCCATAACTCGATTCTACGAAATTCCTATAATTTAGTGGGAGCATCATTTGATTAAAGGCCTAATTAAATGATAAAAGGAATATGATATTAATTCTCTGCATTGTATGTTGTAGATAACTATGTCGACAAACACGAACACTCTCTCTGCTGACCGTCTTGAGAAGGACAAGCTCAATGGAGCAAATTTCTGGATGTACAGAACACGAGAATTGTTCTCACCCAAGAAAGGAAGTTGTATGTCTGGAGCAGCCCATTCGAGGCACCTCCGCCAATGCCTCGCCTCAATGACAAAGATGCTTACAAGAAGCATCAAGATGATGCATTAGATGTGTCATGTCTAATGCTCGCGACCATGAACTCTGAGCTTCAGAAGCAACACGAGTTCATGAATGCTTATGATATGGTTGGACATCTTCGTCCAATCATATCAAGGACAAGCTAGGCATGAGAGATATGAAGTCTCTAAGGCATTATTTGGGTCCAAAATGCAAGAAGGGACTCGTAGGTACATATGTACTCAAGATGATTGGGTACGTAGAAAACCTACAAAGGTCAGATTCCCACTTGGCCAAGAGTCGCCATCGACCTAATCTTGCAATCTTGCCACAAGCCTTCAATCAATTTGTCATGAATTATAACATGAATGAAATTGATAAGCCATTACTGAAATGCTCAAAGATGTTGAGAAGCACGAGCTTAACCTTAAGAAGGGTAAATCTGACACCATTTTGATGGTGCAGAAGAAGAAAGGCAAGGGCAAGCCTAAAGGTAAGGGAAAGTCCCAAGCCAAGGGCAAAGGCAAAGAACTTAAACCCAAAGGAGGGGTAGCCAAGGAAGGGGCTTGCTTCCGCAAGGAAGCGAGACATTGGAAGCGTAGGCATACCTGGAAGATCTTAAGAAGAAGAGAAGTAAGACTTCTACTTCAGGTATAAATGTTATAGAAGTCAATCTATCTATTTCTTCATCATGGGTATTAGATACCGGATGTGCATCTCACATTTGTACCAATGTGCAGGGGCTGAGAAATAGCAGGGCATTGACAAAGGGCGAGGTGGACCTACGAGTAGGCAATGGAGCAAGGGTTGCTGCTGTTGCTGTAGGAACTTATGATCTATCTCTGCCCTCTGGGCTTGTACTAGAATTAGATGAATGTTGTTATGTGCCTGCCTTAACTAAGAACATCATTTCAGTTTCTTGTTTGGACAAGAAAGGATTTTCATTTATAATAAAGAACAAATGTTGTTGGTTTATTTAAATGATATGTTCTATGTAGTGCACCTCTAATGAGCGGACTCTACTTTCTAGACTTAGAGCCCTATCTATAACATAAGTACCAAGAGGTTCAAGTCAAATGAGTTGAACCAAACCTATCTCTGGCATTGTCGCTTAGGTCACATAAATGAGATCTCAGCTCCATAAGGATGGGCTGCTAGACTCATTTGATTTTGAATCATATGAGACATGTGAGTCTTGCCTTTTAGGCAAGATGACCAAGACTCCCTTTAGTGGACATAGCGAAAGAGCAACAGATTTGTTAGGACTTATACATAGTGATGTATGTGGTCCTTTCAATGTTGCTGCTAGAGGTGGTTACAGGTACTTCATTACATTTACTGATGACTTCAGTAGATATGGTTATGTGTATTTTATGACACATAAATCTGAATCCTTTGAAAAGTTCAAAGAATTCAAGAATGAAGTACAAAACCAACTTGGCAAGAGTATTAAGATACTTCGATCAGATCGAGGTGGTGAATACCTTAGCCATGAGTTTCGTGACTATCTAGCTGAGTGTGGGATTCTATCCCAACTCACTCCTCCTGGAACACCACAGTGGAATGGTGTATCCGAAAGGAGGAATCGTACCCTATTAGATATGGTACGATCTATGATGAGTCACACAGATCTTCCTATATCCTTTTGGGGATATGCTCTGACCACATGACCTTTACCCTTAGCAGTGTACCATCCAAAGGTGTGATAAAGACACCATATCTGATATGGGACGGGGAAAAATCCCAAGATGTCTTTTATGAGGATTTGGGGTTGTGAGGCTTCGTTGACGTCAAGTCTCGGACAAGCTGGGACCCCAAATCCGATAGGTGCTATTTTGTTGGATATCCCAAGGATACAAAGGGATATTACTTCTACATTCGATCGGCTAAAGTGTTTGTGGCAAGGCGAGGTTTTCTAGAAAGGGATTTTGTTTCTAGAAAAACTAGTAGAATACTTCGATCTTGAAGAAATTCAAGATAAGGACCATGCTGAGGCCTTGATGGAGGTTGAGCAGGAACCACTGAAGTGTTGTGGGTGATGAGGTTGTTGCACAAGAGTTGTGGAGCAACCACATTGAATAGACCTACCTCTTGCGATCGATATGCGTCGTCGGCTGAGAGATACTCATTTCTCTTGTCGACCATGATGACGTTATGCTCATTGAGAATGAGCCTACCTCCTATCGAAGGTGTGATGAGCCAGCGAGAAATGGCTAGAGGCCATGAGATCAGAGATGGAATCCATGTACTAACCAAGTATGGACTTTGGTTGATCCACAGAGAATTGACCCATTGGGTGTAAGTGGGTCTTTAGGAGAAAAGGCACATGGATGGACTTACATACCTATAAGGGCGATTGGTGGCTAAAGGTTTCAAGCAAATTCATGGTATTGACTATGATGAAACCTTTTCTCGATGGCGATGTTTAAGTCCATTCGGATCTTGCTTGCTATTGCGGCATACCACGATTATGAGATCTGGCGGATGGATGTCAAACCCGTTTACGAATGGAAACTTGCTCGAGGATGTGTACATGACACAACTGAGGTTTTGTAGATCCACGACATCTTGGGAAAGTATGCAAGTGAGTCCATTTATGGGTGTGGGCCAAAGCAAGCTTCGAGTCGAATCTTCGATTCGATGATGCGATCAAACAGTTTGGTTTCATCAAGAATGAAGATGAACCCCGTGGTCTACAAGAGGGTTAATGGGAACACAGCTTGTGTTCCTTAGATCGTATGTGGATGACATACTACTCATTGGGAATGACATCCCTTCGCTACAGTCTGTGAAGACTTGGCTGGGGACGTGCTTCTTAATGAAGGACTTAGGTGAAGCAGCCTGTATTCTAGGCATCAAGATCTATAGAGATAGATCTAAGAGATTGCTTGGCCTAAGTCAGAGTACATACATTGACACGGTATTACTTCGGTTTGCCATGCAGAATTCCAAGAAAGGACTTCTACCGATGTCACATGGTGTGAGTCTTTCGAAGACTCAAAGTCCCTCTTCTAGAGAGGAGAGAGACCGCATGGATAAGATCCCTTACGCATCTGCTATAGGATCTATCATGTACGCCATGCTGTGTACTCGTCCTGATGTCTCGTATGCCTTGAGCATGACGAGTAGATACCAGTCAGATCCAGGTGAGCGTCACTGGATAGCAGTCAAGAATATTCTTAAGTACTTAAGAAGGACTAAAGAATATTTCTTGATATTTGGAGGCGATGAGGAGCTAGCTGTAAAGGGTTACAGCGATGCAAGCTTCCAAACTGACCAGGATGATTATAGATCGCAGTCAGGGTTCGTGTTTTGCTTGAATGGTGGCGCTGTGAGCTGGAATAGTTCCAAGCAGAACACAGTTGCTGATTCTACAACAGAGGCCGAATATATCGGTGCTTCCATCTTATTCGAGAGATTATCGATAGAGGAGATGTGAAGATTTGCAGAGTACCCACAGACGCTAACATCGCAGATCCCTTGACCAAGGCTTTGGCACAGAAAAAGCATGATGGTCACACTAGGTCATTGGGTATTTGATACTACGATGATTGGCACTAGTGCTAGTGGGAGATTGTTAGTGAAAGCCCTAGAGCCAATCATGTGATGTTTGTTGTATGGACTTTATTGTATCATATTCCTATTTATAAAGGCATGATTATTATATTTACTTGTATTGGTGCCAAATAACTAAATATAATAATGTCCTTGAGTAGTAGGTTCTTATCTATATCAATCGATTGGTTGAATCGATAATGAGATGATATAGAGAACACTACTCTTAATCATTCCTAGTCGAGTATTAACATTCAGGGACAATGTTATTGCGTAGAGACTAGCATGTAGGTCAACAAGATGACTTGATCTCACAAGTCATGGATATGAGATATCAAGTTGATACATGGGTATGCATTGGAGAATGTATACTGAATGACCCGCCATGAGAAAGTATCATGGATCATTATATGAGTGTCATATACTTTCTCATGTGGCTATTAGTATGACTATTAGTCCTTAGACCTGAAGTCACCATGGTTCCCTACATAAGGAGTTGCATACTTTGGCTTCGTCAAACATCACCCGTAAATGGGTGGACTATAAAGGCGATTACTGGGTATGTAACGAATTATACGGAGGGATGTGAGTGATGTAGATGGGATCTATCCCTCCTATATGACGGGGGTGACATCGATATTCTTGATAGAGTGAGACCACGAAGTGCATGGCCATGCCCAAATAAGTCAATATGAGATATTGAGCTCATTTAATTAGAGTGAGTCTACTTGGAGTTCAAGATTTAGATTGTACCGAGGATGACACGGTCTATGCCTCGATTGGTCAATCTAGATGTCAAGGATAGAGGGACATTGTCACATATTGTGAGAGTCACAATTAGTAGTCACAAAGGTGATGTTGGAGCTCAACATTCTTGTAACTTGGGTAGCAATGATGTGTTGCTAGATACCGCTCATTGCTTATGTTCCTAAATCGGTTTAGGGACATTGCCAACGTTACAAGAACCTATAGGGTCACACACATAAGAGCAATTAGATGGAGATTAGGTTCATATGATGAACCATGAGGATTAGGTTCATGGGATGAACCAAATTGGATTAAGAGTAATCCAAATTAGACTAATTGAGTTAGACTCAAGTTGATTCAAGTGTTGAATGAGTCTAATTGAGATTTGATTCATCAAATCAATTTAAATTAATGAATAGAGATTCATTAAATTAAATTGACTTGAGTCAAGTGGTTAGATTTGATCAACCAGGGGAGATTAGAGGTCAAGTTTGACTTGACTTGAGAGGGAAGATGAAAAGTCAAGTTTGACTTGACCAAATGCCATGTCATGATGATGACTAGGCATGGCCGGCCAATGATGGTGCTCCACATCATCATTGACTTGGTCAATTGGTGCCACATCATGAGGGAGACCAAGGGTCATGGGAGTTACATGCATGCATGTAACCCCCCCCTCTCCATAATGTGGCCGGCCAACACTTTAGGGGTTTCATGGGTGAAATTCATTTTGTGAGTAACTCTCCATTACTTCATCTTCTTCCTTGGAATTTTTCCTCTCAAGCTCTCCCTCTCCAACCTCATCTTGCCGAGACACCATAGAGGAGTGCTAGCACACTCAAGTGTCTTTTTCTCCACCTATTGCTTGTGTGGATACCATAGAGGAGTGTGCACTTGACACTCTCGAGTTCCGGCGGACTTTTGGACGAGCGGGATAAGCGAAGGGCGTCGCTACGAGGGTAACGTTCTAACCTCTTAGATCTAAGGTAGATCTAGGATTTTTGTAAGCACATACATGTAATTATAATTTTATACTTCGCACGGATCCGTGGTCGGGGCTTCCGAGGTTTCCGCAACGCAAAAAGCGGTTTTTGCGGCTCGGAAAAACCCAACATAAGATTCCCTATGCATCCGCAATAGGATCTATCATGTATGCTATGTTATGTACAAGGCCCGATGTATCGTATGCTCTGAGTGTCACGAGCAGATACCAGTCTGATCCAGGAATGGATCATTGGGTGGCTGTTAAGACGATCCTTAAGTGCTTGAGAAGAACTAAGGATGCGTTCCTAATATATCGAGAAGGGTACATGGTGACACGTGGGTATACAGATGCCAGCTCCAGACAGACAAGGATGATTCCATGTCTCAGTCTAGGTATGTATTCACCTAAAATGGAGGCGCAATAAGTTGGAAAGGTTCCAAGCTTGACACTATAGCGGATTCTGCCACTAAGGCAGAATACATTGCAGCTTTGGAAGCAGCAAAGGAAGCGGTTTGGATCAAGAAGTTCATCTTTGAACTTGATGTGGTCTCATCAATGATCCAAACATGTGCTTCGCCGCTATCATCTTATCAGAGAGATCATCAGTAGGAACGAAATACAAATCGAGAAAATTCCCACTGAAAGGAACTTAGCCGATCCTTTGACTAAAGCATTACCTCAAAGTAAGTTTGAGGGTCATGTTAGAGCTTATGGTATTGGATACTGTAGCGATTGGCATTAGGCCAAGTGGGAGTCTGTTAGTAATATATGAGAGATGTCCTAAGGCAATCGCCTTATGTATGAACCATTTATATGATAAATGAAGATTCACTATTTGAGTATACATGTTTTATGTATTTGATTGATCTTAAACTCATTTACTGAATGTCCACGATACGATTCACAGCATGAGAGAATTTGTGATTGGATCACAACTAGTGAGTATCTCTACATGTGTAATTGTGATGTATCGGAATTATCCCTAGTCGATGAATTGATGGATTTTGACACCATCAATTCTGTCGAGACTAGCACGAGGTATACTCCTTGGTGTATCCAAGCAGCTGATTCTCACTGGCTGGAGACATAGTGATGTCCGGAGTTAATCGTGGATGCTAGTTATGGTAACTAGTTCATTGGAGTGACCAGCCGTAAGACTTCATATGGTTCTCTGCATATAAAGATATGTCAATGAAGTTCTTACTGTGGCTTAAGTGCGATGTTTCTTTGACTTGCGATATTCAAGTCATCTTGATCATGGAGACTTATGCTTTGACATCTTAAGCAAACATCTCTGAGGAGATGTGGACCCGGGATGATTGGGTATAAGTCGAAGTGATCGAGGTGTTTGAATAGCCTATAAAGGATTCACCACTCCTTGCGAGGAGATGTATACCCATGGCCTCTCGTCGGATTGTTACTAAAGTCTTTGGCCAAAGCATTACATGTTTAGAGTAAGGTACTCTTCGATACATGTGGAGTAACTAGAATCCGTAGGACGAGGAAATGATACTTGGGCTAGGTGTGACGTAGTCAGCCTAGTGGGGACTGACACTATAGACCATGTCCTGAACCAAGTGGGTATAAGATGAGTGAAGGGAATGGGGCACGATTCATTCGAAGCATCAAGGGTTTCAGAAATAGTTCTGGATCAACCGTTGATCTTTTCGGTTAATTGGGGATCATGATGTACTACTAGGTGCCACTCATGATCGTTCTATAATTAATGGTTAATTATAGACGGCCCAACATAAACCGAGAACCTATTTGGTCACACGCACAACGAGCGTAATCCAAAGGATTTAAAACGAGCTTGAGAATGGGATTCTTAGATCGAGAAACTATGTTTGGTTGGACCAAACATAAAGCGAGCATGAAATTGTTTCAATGAATGGAAGCGTGGATGGGCCGTGGTCTTATGAAGACATAATGGATGGACCAAAATGGTTTGGTTCTAATCCAATGGATGAGAATAAACCAAAGGGTTTGGTTTATTTTAAACGAATGAACCAAAAGTTGGTTCGGTTCGTTTTAACTTAAAATAAACCATCATGGTTTGGTTTATTTTAACTTATCCTAATGGAGCGGGTTAACGGGCCTAATGGTTATGATCCAATAACCATTAAGAGAAGTAGTTCTCTATAAAAGAGGGCTTAAGGGATAATTAAGCCCTAATCCAAACCTAGCCCCCTTGAGTTGCCGCCCACCTCCACCTTGGAGTTAATTGGCGCCAACCCTAAAGCTGTCGCCGCCCAGCTTGTGTGCATCCGTCCAAGTCTTTGCCGGCGTCCAAGCATCAGCCGGAGAACCTCCGGCGACCCTCCGGCGATCTCCTTTGGGTTCGGTGATAAGGTGAGCTTCCATCTTTCCTTAGCCGGCCTCTATTCCTCCACCAAAAGCTGTCCAGTTTTTCTGGACAGCTTGTTTCTTTGTTGTCGGAGCGTCGTTTGGACGACGGTTAGTGCTCCGACAGCGGCTAACTTACCGGGGATTTGATCTCCGGTAATCCTTTGAGGTGGAGGACGAAGGATTCGTCAAACGGTTGATGAATACCTCTCCGGAGAAGCGAGTTTTGAGAACTCGTTTTAGGATCCGAATTTGGATTCGGATCGTGATCATCTCTCAATCACGTCGTCTTCAACACGAGGCTAGTAACCCGTACGAAGACGAAGCTCGTGACTTAGCGAAGTCATCCCAAGGAGCTCGGCGTGGATATGGATAGAGACGATTCTTACGAGGATCGTTCCGGTTGATGTCGTTCCCGCTATACGTCATACGAAAGGTATAACGTAGATAAATTTCTTTTATTGCAAATTTTAATTTACGGTTATGTCTACACTTGTTGTAATATGCATGCGTGTGTTGTGTGTGTTATAATAAATATAGATTTATTATTTTTAATTGCTTCCGCTGTGCTCATATTTACGAAACATGATCGAACACACACACGCCGCGGTGCCGGAAACCTAACAGAAGACCCATTCGATGAGGGGCTTAAAAGCTATAAAAGGAGGGCTTCTCCTAGGGTTTTTCATCATCTCTAAGTGCTCAAAAACCTTTGCAACTCCGCGATTCTCTGATGACTCTACGACGAAGTGCTGTCAACAACCCTAGCTTAGTTTCTACTCTTTAGTTGTTGATATTTTAATTTGTCATCTCTTTAAATATTGCAATTCCTTTTATTAATCGAGGTTTTCTATCGTTGCACTTTACATTAATAGAAGAGAGGGTTTTTCTCTCTATCTTTTCTTTCGAAGGTTTTTTTGTAATCGTCAAACTCCTACCTCCAACGAGGAGGAGTGTTTTCGTTATCTAGAGATTATCCTGATCAATTATGTAACAGGATTGTATAAGTTGCATCTCACCAAAACATTAACCGATGATGTTGTATCTCACATTTATAAGGGTATTATCATCAAAAGCAAATACGTAACTGAACGAAGTATACTGACGAAACGAAAGAAAAGTTTTTATCGCTATTCACACCCCCCCCCTCTTGCGATCCGCTTCGATCCAACAATTGGTATCAGAGCCGGGGGCGCTTAGATTTGGTGAAACCACCAATCTAACATTTTTTACAGATTTTTTTTTCATTCGTTTAAATATTTCTCCCGCACTACTAATCCAAGACGAAGTCTTGGTACTCTTCGTTTGGTTTTGTTTTGCAAGTATTCGCTTTTGGAGTAGCCGACGGTCAAACGGGCATAACTTTTCGTACAAGTTGACCCACGACACGAGCTACCTACCAAAACGAAGCTCTCGGAGAGATCTACACTTCTTACAGGAGTAAATCCTCATAACAAGCTGTCTTCATCCCCAAAAACCATCATTTAGTACCATTTCTGGGACATCAAAGGTTGTAAGTGCTAATCTTTTATTTTAGTTGGTTATTTCTCATTTATTCCTTTTGTTTCTTTTCATTTCCTACATTACTAATCCAAGGTGAAGTCTTGGAACCTTTTTCTTGTTTTTTTTGTATTTTTTGTGCAAGGTTTCCCTTCCAAATGGCCCATCTCAAGGGTTTTAGCACCGTCCAACCTCCATTTTACAACGGAGATGATTTCCGTTACTGGAAAGGTCGGATGGAATGCTTTCTCAAAACCCAAATCGAGATGTGGATCATAATCCAAATGGGTTTCACACTTCCGACTAACGAAGTGAGTGAATCCTTGGGTTATGACCAATGGACCATTGTGACAAAACGACAAGTCGAATCTGGTGCCAAGGCAACTCAAATTCTCCAATGCAGTTTGTCTAAGGAGGAGCTAAATCGCGTCGGCCCCTTCATAAGTGCAAAGGACCTTTGGACAAAGCTAGTGGAGCTACACGAAGGGACCGATGAAGCCAAGGTATGTAAGTGTGATCTTTTATTTAATAAACTATATAATCTAAAAATGCATGAACATGAGTCCGCAATGCAACTTCACGCCCGCGTCCAAGACATTGTCAACAATCTACGCGCGATCAGGCAAAAGGTCGAAAACCGCGACCTTATAAGGTATGTCCTAAACTCCTTTCCGAGGACTACCTTGTGGGCATCCATGGTCGATGCCTACAAGGTCTCCAAGGATCTTTTGAAACTTAGGTTAGATGAACTATTTTTTGATTTTGAACTTCATGAACAGTCTAACTCGGAACCCGAGAAGGGTATAACACTTTTTGCAGGTTCAAGGAAGAAAACCGCAAGCAAGCCACCCCCGAAGGAAGAAGAGGATGAGTCCGATTCGGAGGTCGACCCGGAAATGGAGGCTGAACTAGTCAACCTAGTTCAGAGGATAGTCAAGGGCCGAAAGCGAACCATCACTCAACCCAACGAAGGTAAGCCTAAAAGTTCTAATATTAGGTGTTACGAATGCAACAGGTTTGAACACATCAAGTCCGAATGCCCAAAGCTCAAAAGCAAAGCATCAAAATACAAAAAGGCACTCAACGCTACATCCGAGGAAGAAGATAATGATCGTGGTTCTCATGCATAAACCTGAATCGGAGATTGAGTTTCAACTGAAACCCTAATCGAAACCAAGATGAAGTTTGATCACAAGACTATTCAAGATAAGCCACTTCGACATGCATCCCGCTCAAAATATACACTCAAGGTAAGCTCGCTCTCTCTCATTAGTACAGCAATACGTAACTGAACGAAGTATAGAAAGTTAGCTAAGTCCGAGTCCAAGGTCGAGACCCTGGTTGAGGAAGTTAAACTCCTCAAACACGAGGTCTCCCTAACCTCTTCGACTAGTCGAGTTCAAGAGGAGGACTCAACTCGGGTTGAAAAACTCGAAGTTGAGAACTCACTCTTGAAGAGTCAAGTCGAAGATCTTAGGAATACGTTGGAAAGGTTTACTTTGGGATCCAAAGGACTTGACCTCCTACTTGGATCGCAAAGGGTCGTGTACAACAAGGTCGGGCTAGGGTTTAGCTCAAATACGACCAACAAGTCGTATATGTCGATTGTAAGTCGACATAAAAAATATGTCCAAGCATGGGTTCCTAAGACCACCTTAATTTCAAACTTAGGATCGAACCAGTACTGAGTTCCCAAGTACCAAATCCACTATGTGGAGAGACCGAATCGATTCAACTGTCTAGGGGGAGCTAGTATGAAACTTGTTTGTGTTTTAACCTAGAAATTGCATGCTTAAGTTTTTTTTTATTTAGTTTGATTTTCCTTTTTAGAATGGTTAGATAGGACTATAACTCGTCAATACTTGATAACATAGTACCAGGATGCGGCGAGATGATAGTACGCTAGGAAAGCGGAGTCTTGTGTATTCGGGCTAGATAAGGCGTATCTAGTTTGGTGCACTTGACCGAGCGAAACTAGCTGAAGCTACCTCGCCGTATCCTAGACTAGTTAGACTAGGAAGTGGTCTTAGGTAAGTCAAGTCTCTATTTTCTTGAAAATGGCTTTGTCTAAGGAAATGGTCGTTGTTCCGATCAAAGAAGGCCTCTGTGCCTCGCCACGACCTGGAAGCCATGATCTTGAAAAGGTGACTTGATGATCCTAAGGTCAAATCCGAATCTAACGCAAGGTTGACAAGTGTTTAAGTCATTAAATTTAAATCAAGTAAAATTGGAAGTCATCTCACAAGAACATATAGGGTTAACGTGTTTGATCATGTAGACATGGGTGAGATGATTTAGGTTAATAATCTTCAACCAATCTTTAATAAATCCAATATCCGATCCAACTACCTTGCGTGTAGGATCAATGGATGTTGGACAGTGGTTGCTCCCGACACATGACCGGGGATCAACTCAAGTTTTCGAAGCTTCGATTCAAACGACACGGATCGGTAGCCTTCGGAAATAACGACAAGCTCAAAATCATCAGATCAGGTGATATTGAGCTCAACTCAAATTTTGTTATTCAAAATGTTTTATTAGTAGAAAATTTTCAATATAATTTCCTTAGTGTAAGCCAATTGTGTGATAATAACTATAAGGTCATATTTCTAGAAAATGAATGCGTAATTAATACAATTGAAACTTCTAAAACAATTCTTAAGGGAACTAGAAATAACAACATTTACATTATTAACTTAACTAACTCCTCAACTAAGTGTCTTATGACACGGCAAGAGGAATCATGGTTGTGGCACCGACGACTCGGTCACTCACACCCAAGACTCATCCACAAGATGAGTCAGAGTGACTTAGTCAAAGGTTTGCCTAACCTCAATAACTTGAACAATAAAATATATAATGCGTGTCAACAAGGTAAACAATCTAGGACACAACATCAACTAACTAATCAAGAACGAACCAAAAGTGTGCTTGAGCTCCTACACATGGATCTATTTGATTCACACGGAGCTAAGTCACTTAATGGAAGTAAATTCTGCTTAGTCATAATTGATGACTATTCTAGATTTACTTGGGTTAGGTTCATCAAACACAAAAGTGATACCCTAGATCAATTAATCAACCTATTTAAATTAATAGAAAATCAACAAAGCATTAAAATCAAAAGACTTAGGACTGATCATGGTGTTGAATTCGAGAACCATAGGTTTACAGAATTCTGTAACCTAAATGGATACCACCATGAGTTCTCTTGCCCTAGAACTCCACAACAAAATGGCCTAGTAGAACGCAAAAATAGAACCCTACAAGAAGCCGTTAGGACAATGTTAAATGAGTATAACCTACCCGATAGGTTTTGGGCGGAAGCCGTGAGTACGACATGCTATGTCCAAAATAGGATCCTTATGGTAAAGAGGCACCTTAAGACCTCATACGAGATTTATCAAGATAAAATACCTAACATCAAGTACTTTAGGGTATTTGGGTGTAAGGTACATATCCTTAACACTAAGGATTACCTAGGGAAATTTACATCCAAAACCACGACCGGAATCTTTCTAGGATACTCGACTACAAGTAGAGCTTATAGAGTATATAACCATGACACCCTTAGAGTCGAGGAGACTATCAATGTAGTATTTGATGAAGGACACGAACCTACAAAACCCCCAGAAACCCCAATTAGCGAGCCGATTCATACTAGACCTAACTCTGATCAAGAGATCAGGTCTAGTGTTAATCCTAACCTAAGTCAACCAAGTTACTCTATCGACCAAGTGACAGATGACTCTAACCAAACTAGAACTCAGACGAGTCATCCTATTGATCAAGTTGTAGACTCAAACCCAAACCCAACTAGGACTCAAGCAAATCATCCTATAGACCAAGTGATAGGTGATCCAAGTCTAGGAGTTCGAACTAGAGCCTCATATAGAAACCTTAGTCAAATCTCCTTAACTTCCAAAATTGAACCCAAGACTATTGACCAAGCTCTTCTTGATCCCGATTGGATTATTGCAATGCAAGAAGAGTTGGCTCAATTCACTAGGAACGAAGTATGAGAATTAGTACCACCACCTAAAGATAAAACAATCATTGGAACAAGGTGGGTGTTTAGAAATAAACTTGATGATAAAGGTGAAGTGGTTAGAAATAAAGCTAGACTAGTCGCTAAAGGGTTTACTCAAGTCGAAGGTTTAGATTACGACGAGACCTATGCCCCAGTAGCTAGATTAGAGTCCATTCGAATGCTATTAGCGTATGCAGTACATCGAGGATTTAAGTTGTTTCAAATGGACGTGAAATCTGCATTCTTAAATGGATACATTAAAGAAGAAGTTTATGTTAGTCAACCCCCCCGGTTTCGAAAGTTTAGACAAATCCGACCATGTCCTTAGGTTAAAGAAAGCTCTCTATGGACTTAAACAAGCTCCTCGGGCTTGGTACGAGAGACTTTCGATTTATCTTAAGTCCAAAGGTTTTAACCAAGGTGTAGTTGACCCAACTCTTTTTGTAAAAACCTTAGGTAAAGACATATTCATAGCCCAAATCTACGTAGATGATATTATTTTCGGAACCACCAACTCAATCCTACTAAATGAGTTCATTTCACTTATGGAAAGTGAATTTGAAATGAATTTAGTAGGCGAGTTAAGCTTCTTTTTAGGTCTACAAATTAAACAAACTAAAGATGGAATATACCTACATCAACGCAAATATACTAGGGAATTAATTAAATGCTTTGGAATGCAAGACGCTAAAATTATTAATACCCCAATGGCAACTAATGTGAATATAGAAGAAGATGTAATCGGAAATTCAATTGATTTAAAATACTATATGAGCATAATAGGGAGTCTCCTTTACTTAACTGCAAGCCGACCCGATATCTTATTTGCAGCAAGTATGTGCGCAAGGTTCCAAACCTGTGCCAAGGAGTCTCACCTAACTCTAGTCAAGCGTATCCTTAGATATCTAAAGGGTACACTTAATGTCGGTATTTGGTACCCTAGATCTACCAAGTTTGAATTAATCAGCTACTCCGATTCGGACTATGCCTGTAGTAAGCTCGATAGAAAGAGTACGAGTGGTTGTTATCAACTTCTCGGCTTGAGTCTAGTGAGTTGGTGCAGTAGGAAGCAACACTGTGTTGCCTTATCTACCACCGAAGCCGAATACATCACGATGGGTGAGTGTCACTCAGCTTCTTTGGATGAAGCACACTCTCCGCGATTTTAAGTTAGACTTTACGAACACAAAACTCCACGTAGATAACATTAATTCAATTAACCTTACTAAGAATCCGATATGTCACTCTAGGACCAAACATATAGAGGTCAAACACCATTTCATTCGAGAACATGTGGCCAACGGAGCCATACAACTCAAATACGTCGAATCGAAGTCTAACTTGGTAGACCTATTTACTAAACCCCTACCCGAAGCCGAATTCAGTCTATTAAGATGAAAATTGGGCATGTGCATAGTAGAATAGGAACTTACAAATTATATTTTCGTACTACTATTTCTTACTTTTCATTTTCATGGAACTAGCATAGGACATACCTTAGATATCATGCACCTATAGATTTAAGGAGCCAGTACATCTCACAACACATAGGACTAATGTGTTTGTGTACTTAGCCACGTAGATGGGCGTGAGATGTTAGGACCTTACTCCTGGTTCCAGATGTAGAGATAGTGCATCGCTATGAACCACGGAGTATAATCATACACACTAACCGACTCTGTCCAGGACTGGTTGATCTTTCATATCAATCAAGCCAAATATGAGTCGAACATTTTATAGATGAACTTATTTTCAGTATATGATTTTCAAAATAATATGGAACATGCTTGGACTTTAAAATTAATACTTATTTTTTATTCCACACACACCCTCACTCTTTTCGATATATGACAAAAGGGGGAGAAAAAGGCCAAAGTTAAGGGATCAATTTTTTATGGCCAAGGCTTACTTAACTTTAAGTTAACAAAACAAGTTAAGAGAATTCTTAACTTAAACACATTTAGTTAACTTGTTAACAAAAAAGTAAATTACTTAACTTTAAGTTAACTTGTTAAGTGAAATGGAAGTAAAGGCCAAGGTTAAGAAATCAATTTTTTTCATTTCTTAACTTAAAACTTATTTTAAACACTATGGCCAATATTAAGTAATTTTGGTTACTTAATTCTTTTTTAGTAGCAAACGTCAAGGGGGAGAGTTAAAACTCTTTCTCAAGTACTCACCCTCAGTCAAGAGGGAGCACTTGAAAAAGAGTTTTTATATACTCCTGCTCATTCATGCATATCTCATACTCATTTTGCTTAATGCACTTAATTTATTTTTCTTAACTTTGTATGTGGGTTTGCCATAAATTAAAAAGGGGGAGATTGTTGGTGCAGTAGGCACCTAAGTCGATCCTGAGTTTTGATTATAACAAACGATACAAAGTTAAGCTCATGTCATTATCTCACGAGCTAAATCAAGTATGCAGAAATGCTAAGCTAAGCCGAAGGTCAGTGACACTCGGAGAGAACCGTAGTGGTCGGGCAACACCAGGAGGACTTCAGAGGGAGCCGAAGGAATCAGGTGGAGACCGAAAGCAAGGCTTCAAAGGTAAATGTTGAGGTAAGCTCGTGTGAGTGAGCATAAGTAAGGTCGAGTCCTTCATACGGGGACATCCTTAGGCGACGATCCGACCAAGACTTCCCATGGAAGGTCTATGTTGTGATCAGATGGCAAGTGGCCGTCAAATTCACTTATATTTCCAGCTAACTCTTTATTACAATTGAAAAGTCTGGAAATCAGTTCAACTGGCCAAGGATCAGTTCAACTGCTGAGCCATCAGTTCAACCGGCCAAGGATCAGTTCAACTACTGAGCCATCAGTTCAACCGGCCAAGAAATCAGTTCAACCGATGGTCAAAAATCAGCCTCGAGGAGTCAAGCTTTTTCACCATTTTTCAAAGAGTTTTGTGCCCAATTCCTATTGGTTGAAGACCCATTTGATGAGAGGCTTAAAGGCTATAAAAGGAGGGCTTCTCTTAGGGTTTTTCATCATCTCTAAGTGCTCAAAAACCTTTGCAACTCCGCGATTCTCTGATGACTCTACGACGAAGTGTTGTCAACAACCCTAGCTTAGTTTCTACTCTTTAGTTGTTGATATTTTAATTTGTCATCTCTTTAAATATTGCAATTCCTTTTATTAATCGAGGTTTTCTATCGTTGCACTTTACATAGAAGAGAGGGTTTGTCTCTCTATCTTTTCTTTCGAAGGTTTTTTTGTAATCGTCAAACTCCTACCTCCAACGAGGAGGAGTGTTTTTAGTGAATTGCCCTCCGTGCGTGATCAAGGATCACTAGGGCCTTGGAGTAGTAGCCGAAGGCTATGAACCAAGTAAAAAAACATTTGTCTCCTTTTATTTATCATTTATCTTTCCGCTGCAATTAATTGTCTACTCAGGTTTTAACGAACGAAACGAAAGAAAAGTTTTTATCACTATTCACCCTCCCCCCTCTAGCGATCCGCTTCGATCCAACAATTAGGAAGAGCAAGGAGCACGTGGTGTGTTTCAAGTGCCAACAATGGAGCCACTATAGGAGTCAATGCCCAAAGGGAGGGAAGAAGACTCATGAAGGAAGAGCATCACATGTAGGGGGCCTCTAAGGCAAACCCTAAGTAACTTCTAATTTTGCTCCTTCCTTAATAAATAGGTAAAAGCATGCTAGAAATAATTTTAGCAATCTTGCAATTTATCATAAAGAACATCCTAGAAATAGGGAGTATTGCTTAGGTGCTAAGAATGTCAACCTTAGGGATAAGGAGAAATTTGGGACTAATGTCCCTAAAAATATTTTACCTAAGGAAAGTATTAGGAAGATAGAGAACCACTTAGGTTTTAACCCTAAATGGACTAGGCATATGCCTAGGAAAAACAATGTCCAAAGAATAGATGAAAAAGCAAAAATTGGACAATTAGAGCTAGAAAACCAAACCTTGAGGTCAAGGCTTGAGAAATTAGAGAAGACCCTTAAGAAAATGCAAAATCAATTTCAATAGTCAAGTGATCAAAAATCTAGGTCTAGGAGTCAAAGTCAAAGGCCTAGGAAACAAGAACCATCAAAGGGCAAGAAAGGTTTGGGTCACAAACCTTAGCCCAAGGAGACCTATCATAGTGTTCCATTTGATTATGGAACACAACCTAGGTCTAGGAAAACCAAAGTTACTAGGGAAGTCATCCCTAAGGGTAACCTGTTGGGATGTATACTGAAAAGTCTATCTTTTACATGAACATCTTTATTTTTGAAATAAGAATCACATGATCATTGTTTGCATATTTATGGTTATGCATATTGTCTGATACATTACATTGTGAATAACATGATGTGCAGTGTCACACGGGATATCATGTTATCAATTCCTTGTAGAGTATAAGTAAGGACTCACAACCGATATGGTTTTGGACAAACCATTGGTATGTTTGTAGTGTAATTTGGTATTGGTTTGTCTTGACCATAGAATTATACTAGTATACTTTGTGTGTATTGAGCATGATCAACTTAGAGGTGATTCGATTTATTGCTGACTACATAATTAAATCGGACCTCGGATATTATGGTGTACATGCTTTTAATCCCAATATAATAACGGGCACATGTACTTAGTATTTATTTATTTGATTTACCAATGGGCGAGATTTATAGAGTAAATCGATTGGCTCGGTAAGTTGGGAAATTATATTATTTACATGGTGTGTCATTGATTATAGGAGGAAATCGTGTCCTATATATTAGGATGATGATGTCCCCTTGAGGAGCTCATAAGGTTCATCATGTAAACCCTGCAGGTGGACTTGGTCTGGCATGATGATAAGGTTGAGTGGTACTATTCATGGAGTTAGATGTTGATTAATTAATTGTCAATAAATTAATTAATTGATGGACATTCGAGATCTTAAACACGGAGAGATATTTGTACAATTAATATATGGAGCCCATATTTATTTATGAGGGTTGGTGAGGTAAATCAATGATAATCCTCTAGTGGAAGGGATTATCATTAATGGATCGGACTTTATGAGGGCTAGATCCATTGGGTGGCCAAGATTCAACTCCTCCTAATGGTCCCTATTGTAGCCTATTAAAACCCTCACAAAGCCTAGATCCGATGGTGGAAAATGGAACTCTAGATCCGATGATGGAGGTTAAATCTCTAGATCCGACGATGGAGATTAAATCTCTATATCCGACGATTGAGATTAAATCTCTAGATCCGACGGTGGATATTGAAAGGAGGCTTAAGCCTAACTCTATAAATAAGGGCTAGGGCTTGGGCAGCAACAAGAGGACATCCAATTAGGGTTAGGGTTTTTTGGAGTTGGCTTGAGAGAAGAGGTGGGCGGCAACCCTAGGTGGTCTTCTTCCTATTGGCGGCGGCAAGGCTTCTAGGTTTTGGCTCTTCTTGGCCGGTGGTGCCTCATCCTCTCTCTCTCTAGATTGGCCGGCAACTCCTCTTTCTCTCTCTCTTTCTTTGGCCGGCGGCAACCTTTCTTCAAGGTTGGCCAATGCTCCTTCATCCTCTCCTTGGTTGGCGGCAACATCAAGGTCCTTGGCTTGGTGGTCGGTTCTAGATAGGAAAAGAAGTTCTGTTTTATTCTTCCCTTTGTTTGGAGCGAGCAAGGAAGGGAAGAACGTGATCTAGGAGGCTTCGACTTTTGGAAGGTCATCACCCACACAACGTCCAAAAGGAGGAAGGATATACAATAGAAGACCTAGAGGTAAACAAGAGGTATAATTCTTGTTTAAGTATGTTTTCTTATTCTATGCAAATTGTATGTATTGTATGTGGCTAAATTACTTAGACCCCGAAGACAAACACAAAAATCGGCGATCGGTACATCGTCTATTCTGCGGCTAATCGAAGATAAGAGGTAGGTTACTTGAACAACAAGTTTGTTCAAGTGACCACTCTATTCGAATAGCACGACGATGGATCAGTTGCTTGGGTAATCCCTCTTCATCAAGGATTAATTTTTTTTAATTCGGGGACTTAGACGGGATCGCCTTGCACAAGCGACCAAGTTGAAGCAGGAAGCGAAGCTTCGACCTTCATTTGGTATCAGAGCCACGGTTTCCGGTTTTGTGTGTTTAGGATTCGATTACTTTTATGCTCTTATCATATATTGTATGTGTCGGATGATAGTAGGATGTGCGTAGGCTAACTTTTTGGTTGCAGGCATAAGATCAAACTATTATGGCTATATGTGTGTGTATGTGATTGGATGTGTGTAATTGTATTATTATTTGAATCCTCGGGGTTGATGAGGCTAGTATTTAATTTTTGTAATTAAGTACGGCATTGTTTAGCCACTCTTTTATTTTAGTTTACTTTCGATCTAGATTTCATGTACACTCCTTCGTGGAGTATAGGATCGATGGATATAAATTAAAATAATTTTTCTCAGTTCGGATCTCCGGATGGCTTGTACATGGCGTAGGGAGGAGCGGACGAGATGGCAATACGACGGGAGGCATATTGGAGAACAAAAGTCATAATAGTTGGAAAATATTTTTTTCATATTTATTGCTTCTTGTTTGATATGCACGTCGTGTGTTAGGAAAATTCCTCATTTGAAATTACTAAGTGGGAGAGGGATGTTTTTTTAAATTCCCACGGCCTCCATTACGATTTGACATGTGATGCAAACAAACTTGCGCGTCGGCTCTAAGTGCCTTCCTCCCTATCGAATGAGTTTGTTTTGCGGATCACAGGGTCGAATATGGTTATAGGAAATTATTTAGGAGTGTGTGTACTTCCCCATCGAAAGGCACATAATCAGAGATAATTGCCTTGGTATCGAGTAATGGTGAACACTTAGATGCAAATAGGAGTATCCTCCCCATCGGAGTCACTACTTTTATTTGTAGGGTCGAAGAGGAACCAAATATTAATTTTATTTGTCAAAAAGTTAGGTTGACAGGACAATAAAATTAATGGGTAAAACCTCCTCTTACAAATGTAGAATTCGTATACGTCCACACAATCGTGGCATACGATATTCTCGGTGTTTTGAGGTGTTGGTTGATTTTAAAATTTTATTGTTTGAGGAAACAATAATTTTTTGAAATATAATGTTTTGATCTATGTGATTTTTAGGTTTTTCAAAAATGACTTTCAACCTGCTTGCTGTGATACTAAAAGAGAATAAACTTACTTGACCCAATTATGTTGATTGGAAAAGGAATCTTGATATTGTCTTGACTATTGAGGAGTACAAGTATGTACTCTTCAAAGAGTGTCCTCCTAAGCCTGTGGATGATTCTGGGGAAAAGGAGAAAGAGAGTTATAAAAAGTGGATTAAGGCTGATGAGATGGCGTAGTGTTACATTTTGGCTTATATGTCAAATGTATTGCAACATCAGCATCAAGCCATGCCCACTGCTTATGACATGATGCTCAATCTCAAGGAACTTTTCGGACACAAAAATTGGGCTGCTAGGCAGGAAGCCATGAGGAACTTGATGATGACCACCATGATCGAGGGAACACCCATGAGGGATCATGTTCTCAAGATGATGGCTCATTTGAATGAGCTGGAAGTCCTTGGAGCTGAGATCGATGGGGAAACCCAGGTCGATATCATTCTCCAGTCTCTACCTAGAAGTTTGAGCAGTTTCGCCTGAACTACAACATGAATAAAAGGTTGTATTCGTTGGCGGAGCTTTTGACAGAACTTCAGGTGGCAAAGGGGCTTTTTTGTCAGAGTGCTCAGGCTCAGGCCATGGTTGCCCAAAAGGTTTCTACTTCTAAGCCGAAAAGCAAGAAGAAGAAGAAACAAGGTGAGACAAAGGTGGCAGGAGGATCTCAGGGAGGAGTGAATAAGCCGAAAGGCAAGTGCTTCACTTGCAAGAAAACTGAACATTGAAAGAAGGACTGCCCCAACCGGAAGAAGAACAAAGGTATATCTTTTGGTCTAGTCGTTGAAACATGTTTAGCGGTGTTATCTACTGGCACCTGGTGTGTAGATATGAGAGCCACTAATCATGTCTAAAATACTTTGCAGGGGTTCCAGGAAATCAGACGATTGGCTGAGGGGGAGATTACCATTTATTTGGGCGATGCTACGAAGGTGGCGGTTGTTGCAGTGGGAGATGTTTATTTGTCTTTTGATAGAAATAAAACTTTTGTTCTGAGAAATTACCTTTATGTACCTTTATTTAGAAAGAATTTGATTTCGGTTTCTAAATTATTTTTGGATGGTTGTTCTATTTCTTTTAATGACAGAGTTGTTATAAAAAGGAATAGGGAGATTATCTTTCTGGTGCATTGATAGGAAATTTATATACCCTTGAACTAAAAGCTCCCACGATGCAAATAGAAGTAAATAACTCATCTTCTAAATCTAATAAGAGAAAAGAACCTTCGAAAATGAACCAAACATATCTTTGGCATCTAAGGTTAGGTTATATTAACCTAAGTAGAATTCAAAGGTTGATAGTTGATGGACCTCTAGGTTCATTAGTGGTGGAAGATTTCCCAACCTGCGAATCTTACTTGGAAGGTAAAATGACCAAGAGGCCTTTTAAGGACAAGGGGTATAGAGCCAAAGATGTGTTGGAATTGGTTCATTCTGATTTGTGTGGTCCTATGTCTATCCAGGCTAGAGGTGGTTTTGAATATTTCGTCTCTTTTATAGACGATTATTCAAGATATGGATACATTTATTTGATGCGCCGCAAGTCTGAATGCTTTGACAGGTTCAAAGAATTCAAGGCTGATGTGGAGAAACGTCAAGGTAAAAGTATCAAGACACTACGATCTGATCGTGGTGGTGAGTACCTCTTGGGAGAGTTTAGAAATTACTTATCAGAGGTTGGGATTCAATCTCAATTGTCTGCACCTAGCACACCCCAGTAGAATGGTGTAGCAGAGTGAAGGAATAGGACTCTTATAGAGATGGTTAGATCGATGATGAGTTATTCTGAGTTACCAGATTCGTTCTGAGGGTATGCTCTAGATACGGCAGTGTATATTCTGAACTTGGTACCGTCTAAATCAGTGTGTTCTACTCCCACAGAATTATGGATTGGGCGAAAACCTAGTCTGAGACATATTCGAATTTGGGAGAGTCCAGCACATGTGCTGAAGGCAGATGCTGGTAAGTTGAAACCTCGTACAGAAGTGTGCATGTTTGTTGGCTATCCTAGAGGAACGAAAGGTGGTTTGTTTTATAGTCCTAGAGATCATAGGGTGATCGTTAGCATGAACGCCAGATTTTTAGAGGAAGACTATGTGATGAACCACAAGCCCATGAGTAAGATTGTTCTGGAAGAATTGAGAGGGGAAGTCACTACTTCAGTACCACCGATACAAGAGGATATACCACAAGTGACTGCACCGCATTTCACAGAGGATACACAAGTGATACCTCGTCATAGTGGGAGGGTTGTTAGACAGCCTGATAGATTTATTTTCTTGGGAGAATCTTCTGATTTGGTCCCTGGCGAACATGAACCTGATCCCTAGACATATGACGAGGCAATCCAAGATAAAGATGCAGTATCTTGGCAAAGTGCAATGAATTCTGAGATAGAATCTATGGATTCAAATCAGGTCTGAGAGCTAGTAGAACCACCCAATGTTGTAAAAACCATTGGATGCAAGTGGATATACAAAAGAAAGAGAGGAATAGACGGGAAGGTTGAGACCTTCAAAGCAAGGCTTGTTCCGAAAAGGCATACTCAGAAAGAGAGTATCAATTATGAGGAGACCTTTTCACCGGTAGCCATGCTTAAGTCTATCCGAATTCTCTTATGTATTGCTGCTCATATGAATTATGAGGTGTGGCAAATGGATGTCAAGACAGCTTTCCTTAATGGATGTCTTGAGGAAAACATCTATATGAAACAACCAGAGGGATTCATTGCAAAGGGCAAAGAGCATCTTGTGTGCAAGCTTAATCGGTCCATTTATGGATTGAAGCAAGCTTCGAGATCTTGGAACATCCGCTTTGATGAGGTATTCCAGTCTTATAGATTTATTCAAAGTCCGGATGAGTCTTGTGTATACAAGAGATGTGACAGAAACGTAGTGGTATTTCTTGTACTATATATAGATGACATTTTGTTAATTGGCAACAATGTCAAGGTGTTATCGGATGTAAGGGTATGGTTGTCCAAACAGTTTGATATGAAGGACTTGGGAGAAGTGGGACACATCCTTGGGATCAAGGTTATAAGGGATCGCAGGAAAAGGATGTTGTGCTTATCTCAAGCTTCATACATAGACACCATTATGGCTCGTTTTAGCATGTAGAACTCCAAGAAAGGTTTTCTACCTTTTAGGCATGGAGTTCCTTTATCTAAAGAGATGTGTCCTAAAATATCAAAGGAGATAGATGAGATAAGGCGGTTCCTTATGCTTCAGCAGTAGGAAGCCTCATGTATGTCATGCTATGTACGAGACTGGATATTTGTTTTGCTGTTGGTATGGTTAGCTAATATCAGATTAATCCAGGACAGGGACATTGGACTACGGTAAAGAATATATTGAAGTACCTGAGATGGACTAGGGATTATATGCTGGTATACCAGACAGATCAATTACTCCCTGTGGGTTGCACAGATTTTGACTTCCAATCAGATAGGGATAACAGTAAGTCTATCTCAAGTTTTGTGTTTACTTTGGGAGGTGGAGTCATTGTATGGAGGAGTGTCAAGCAAAAATGCGTGGCGGACTCTACCATGAAAGCTGAGTATGTGGCAGCCTCTAAGGCGGCCAAAGAAGTTGTATGGCTCAAAAACTTCTTGATGGACTTGGATGTGATTCCTAGTTTTCCTAGAACTATCACAATTTATTGTGATAACAGTGGTGCAGTTGCAAACTCGAAGGAACCACAAGCCTATAAGGCAAGTAAACACATAGAGCGCAAGTACCACCTGATACAAGAAATCGTAAAGAGAGGAGAAGTTGTTGTGGCCAAGATTGCATCAGAGGATAACTTGGCAGATCCTTTCACTAAGGCCCTTCCAGTGAGAGCTTTTGATAGGCATGTGGAGGGAATGGAAATCAGATGTATGGCGGTATGAGGACAACATAATCTTTTAGTATATGTGGGAGATTATTGGGATGTATACTGAAAAGTCTATCTTTTGTATGAACATTTTTATTTTTGAAATAAGAATCACATGATCATTGTTTGAATATTTATGGTTATGCATATTGTCTGATACATTACATTGTAGATAACATGGTATGTAGTGTCACACGGGAGATCATGTTATCAGTTCCTTGTACTTAGTATTTATTTCTTTAATTTACCAATGGGCGAAATTTATAGAGTAAATCGATAGGCTCGGTAAGTTGGGAAATGATATTATTTACATGGTGTGTCATTGACTATAGGAGGAAACCGTGTCCTATATATTAGGATGATGATGTCCCCCTGAGGAGTTCATAAGATTCATCATGTAAACCCTGCAGGTGGACTTGGTCCGGCATGATAATAAGGTTGAGTGGTACTACTCATGGAGTTAGATGTTGATTAATTGTCAGTAAATTAATTAATTGACGGACATTCGAGATCTTAAACACGAGGAGATATTTGTACAATTAATATATAGAGCTCATATTTATTTATGGGGGTTGGTGAGGTAGATCAATGATAATCCTCTAGTGGAAGGGATTATCACTAATGGATCGAACTTTCTGTGGGCTAGATCCATTGGGTGGCCAAGATCCAACTCCTCCTCATGGTCCCTATTGTAGCCTATTAAAATCCTCATGAAGCCTAGATCCGATGGTGGAAAATAGAACTCTAGATCCGACGGTGGAGGTTAAATCTCTAGATCCGACGATGGAGATTAAATCACTAGATCCGACGGTTGAGATTAAATCTCTAGATCCGACGGTGGAGATTGAAAAGAGGATTAAGCCTAACTCTATAAATAAGGGCTAGGGCTTTGGCGGCAACAAGAGGTCATCCAATTAAAGTTAGGGTTTTTTGGAGTTGGCTTGAGAGAATAGGTGGGCGACAACCCTAGGTGGTCTTCTTCCTATTGGGCGGCGGCAAGGCTTCTAGGTTTTGGCTCTTCTTGGCCGGCAGCATCTCATCCTCTCTCTCTCTTTCTTTGGCCGGCGGCAACCTTTCTTCAAGGTTGGCCGACGCTCCTTCATCCTCTCCTTGGCCGGCGGCAACATCAAGGTCCTTGGCTTGGTGGTCGGTTCTAGATAGGAGAAGAAGTTTTGTTTTATTCTTCCCTTTGTTCAGAGCGAGCAAGGAAGGGAAGAACGTCATCTAGGAGGCTTCGACTTTTGGAAGATCGTCGCCCACACGACGTCCAAAAGGAGGAAGGACATACAATAGAAGACCTAGAGGTAAACAAGAGGTATAATTCTTGTTTAAGTATGTTTTCTTATTCTATGCAAATTGTATGTATTGTATGTGGCTAAATTACTTGGACCCCGAAGACAAACACAAAAACCGGCGATTCGTACATCGTCTATTCCACGACTAATCGAAGACAAGAGGTAGGTTACTTGAACAACAAGTTTGTTTAAGTGACCACTCTATTCGAATAGCACGATGATGGATCGGTTGCTTGTGTAATCCCTCTTCGTCAAGGATTAATTTTTTTTTTAATCTGGGGACGTAGACGGGATCGCCTTGCACAAGCGACCAAGTTGAAGCGGGAAGCGAAGCTTCGACCTTCATAACCAAGGTGTGTGCCTAGTGGCTAGTGTTGGGGATCGGATCGAATCGATTGGCCGGCTAGAGGGGGTGAATAGCCCTCGTTCGTTGGATGTCGTAATTCGTTCGTTTTCATGTGCTCATCTACGATTGTCGTTAATATACGCAGCGGAATAACAATAGAAATAACAATAATACTAACAACAATACAAGCACACCAAATATGCAAGCATATACGTGGTTCAGAACCGAATGGTTCCTACTCCACGGGGTGAGCTCAACGAGCTCATGTTATGCGCACGGCACTAACAACACTCCTTATCGACTACACGTCGGAGGTGGAGAAACCTCTCACAAGCTATTACACTAAGTAATATGAAATACAACAAGAAATACAAAAACAATACAAAAGAGAACTTTTACACAATTGCTTTGATCGCTTTCTTGTTGCTTGCTTTTGCTTGCTCTTGAAGGTCTGGAATGCAACAGCAATTCCCCTCCAAAGTCACCTCAAAAGCCTTTTCGAAATCCTCCAACTCGTGCTCCATTTATAACCTGCATGTTTTCGCCCATCACGATCGTGACCATCAGTCGACTGGTCCCGTAGCCGTTGTCTCACAACGGCCAGATCCACGTTGGTTAAGTTCCAACGGATCACACATCAGTCGACTGATGGCACCCATCAGTCGACTAATCAACCATCAGTCGAGTGCTGGCGAGCTCGACTCCATTCTATGCCGTGCCGCAGTGTCATCACGATCGCGCCATCCCTCGGTAGTCGACCGATCCTCCCAACGATCATTGCCGCTCCTCGGCGGTTGGTGATCACCGAACTTGGTTCGGTTGAACACCGGGTCGAACCCATACGACCTAGAAGATCGTGGCACCTATGCTCCGATGTCGGCTAAAACCTCAAACATAACGATGTTTGAGCCTCGACACTCAAGATAGCCACTTGGCCAAGTCCACCTTATCCCTCATGGAGTTCCCCACCGAAGCTCTCTTCCCTCGGCCTACGTCCCTCGGATGCGCCAAGCGCACGGCTTCGCAACGCCATCCTTCGCGTCTCATGCCCTAGAAGTATGCTTCCCTTTGGGCTCACTCCATTCGCTCCCCATCCGGCGGTCCCTCGGATGCACCAAGCGCACAGCTTCGCAATGCCATCCTTCACCGACTCAAGGACCCCGAGCCTAGTGAACTTACAAGTCCTCAAGACTTCCCAAATGCACCAAGCGCACGGCTTCGCAATGCATTTCTCACCAAGCACCAAGCGCACGGCTTCGCAATGCTTTGGATTTCCCATGTCAAGCACCAAGCGCACGGCTTCGCAATGCTTTGGACTCTCCCATGCCAAGCACCAAGCACACGGCTTCGCAATGCTTTGGACTTTCCCATGCCAAGCACCAAGCGCACGGCTTCGCAATGCTTTGGACTTTCCCATGCCAAGCACCAAGCGCACGGCTTCGCAATGCTTTGGACTTCCACACCAAGCTCTATGCTTGGATTTTCCATGCCAACCCCATGTTGGACTTTCCCATGACAATCCCATGTCATGAGTTTTGTCTATCATCAAAATATCATTAAGGTACTGCTCGAGTCAAACTCGAGTCAACCTAACCTGGGCCGATTGCACCAATAATCTCCCCCTTTTTGATGATTGACAAAACTACCATCTCAAGTCTACCAATTCTCCCATATTGGCAATTCTCATATCCCAATGAGAATTCCAACGAACCCTAATTGGTAACTTGGTAACTTCTCCCCCTTTTTGATATTACATCAAAAAGGTCCTCCCCAAGGGTATGAATGCCTCATATCC
This sequence comes from Wurfbainia villosa, assembly GCA_025175895.1. NCBI lineage: Eukaryota > Viridiplantae > Streptophyta > Magnoliopsida > Zingiberales > Zingiberaceae > Wurfbainia > Wurfbainia villosa. Next base: position 32,424,780 of record CM045998.1, on the reverse strand, counting down.
CAATGAGATCTTACAATCTCTTCCTTGGAGGAACACATGTCTACCATCTTTCTAGTGATCCCATATCACTTAAAGAGAGGCAACCCAATTTTCCTCCCATGAGGAAATACACATCCATCTTCCCATGATGGATACCTCCCCCTAGAGGCTTGCTCCCCCTTGACCATTGCACCAACAATGTCCTTGGAGAGTTCCTAAGCCAATAGGAACATTAACCAAATCAAAATTAAGGCAAAGTTCAACAATGAACTATAAAATACGGAAAAAAAAAATTAGATGGATTAAACCCTTTAATTAATTGGGATTAATTAGGGGATTAATTGGGCTTAATTAGTGGGCTAATGAGGTGGATTAGCTAGTTGGATTGAGTCCATTGGGCTGGTTTCGGATTGGGCTATAATCTGTGGGCTGGAATTGGGCTTGGGCTTAAATTGGAATTGGGCTTGGGCTTGAACCGGATTAGGCCAAATTAGATTGGATTAGACTGGGGTTGGGCTAGCCAAATCACTCGAACGACTGATTAAAAGTCGTCGAACAAAATCGAGCAACCCATTTCAATTTCTCCATTCTGTTCTTCATCCTCCTCGCCGATTCTTTCTCCACCGCCGCGATGTTTTCTCCGATCTCGACGGTAGCTACTCGACTTCACCACCGGTTTCTCCTTCCCATGATCGGCATTCTGTTCCACTCGACACTGCTGATCTCGGTTGGGAGCAAGCAGCGCCGGTCGATCGCCTACTATCATTCGCGCTCTACTCCTCCGACCTCCAGCCATCGTCAACAACCATCCAGCTCGTCCGGTCGCCCTAATCGGCCTGTGCGCGAATCTCACCGTCGCACGAACTCGGATCGTCGCCGCAGCCTTCTCGATCGCAGGCGACGTCGTCGACTTCTTCGACCATTGTGACCGCTGCGAGCTCAATTTGGGGGTCGACGCTGTCTCTTTCTTTCATCGCCGAGTTGCTCTCTTCGATTCAGCTGCTGCCTCTGCTTAGTTCTCCACGCTGCGAGAACCAGCTGCCGTCGGCTTTTCTGAGCTAGATCTCACTCCTTCCGACGATCTGCCACCGCCGACGCTCGAGTTCAGCTCGCCCCGTCACCCCGTCGCAGCCTAGGTCCACCACGAGCTCTATTGTGCAGCGATGTATTGATCTTAGGGATTTCGGCTGGAAGCTATGTATGAGATGGGGGAGGGTAAGCTACTGCTTTAGCCTAGATTTAGAGTGTTATTCGATTATTCTGATCTAGTGATTTTGGTGAATACTGATTGAGGTTTGTACACTCTATTGTATTGAAGAGCTGTCAGCGTGAAGGTTCCGATCTGGTATATCAACAAATTGTTGGTTGGGCGGAAGCTAAGGGAAGCAGTAGAATGGGAAGCTGCGAGCCGGTGCCATGGGTTCAGAACTAGGTAAGTTTCGATTTGAATCTATCATGATAGATATACTATGGTTGTAGTTATTTGTCATTGATTTATTGATTCCTGTTATTGGAAGAAGTTTATTTGGTAGAGATTCGATTGATGGATTTATGTGGATACTTGATTAGGATAATTGGATCAATCTAGTTGATCGAGATATAAAGTTGATGTAGGATTAGGATTAGGATTGGATCCTAATATTAGAATTGACAGCATGATTGGATTGGATTTATGTTGATTTGAGTTGGGACACCATCATTGGACTTATGATAAACTTTGTCAATGTTTGTGTGTTGATTACAGGATGTTGATTTCAGGACTTTGATTAGTGATGATGCTCGTAGTAAGGATGGCTGATATGAGCTATATAGCAGGTGGGTAATATCTACCTGGTCCGGTAGTTTTGATCAAATTCCTGTGCATGATCTTGGATTTATGTTTATACCTGTTTACCTTAAATCCACTCTTATTTAATCATATGCTTGTACTGCCTTGACCTTTGAGATATATACTCTGGTACTTCATTGATTATCTAGCTCGGATAGGAACTATAAACCCTATTATGTATTAGCTGATATATGTTCAGTAAGTACATGTGGTTAGGGTTATCTTTGTGACTTCAGATTGGGTTACTGTGTTACATCACTAGGGTTAGGTGATGGATTGGATTATGGAGTCGATTGTTATATCATACTCGTATTAGTGGTGCATCTATGGTGGATCTAGTTGTCTATGCATAGATAGGTGTGTGGTTGTCAGTATGTGACCATGGACTAGAAGTCCTAGTGTGATGGTATATCCATTAGGGATTGTATGCCTGTGTATGGTTATATGGATGGTCGATTGTATATCGCTACTGACTAGAGGTCTTAGCGTGGTTGACTGTCAGATGAGTATGACTCTTTATGCGATAGAGAGAGTCTTATGGATTGTAGTCCTTGCATAGTTGACTTTTAGTTGACCAGGACTCCCCGTGGGATAGGGAGTGTCGCGAGGATACATGTATGGAGCTATGCATCATCACATTGCATGCATGCTGTTGACTGGGTCTCCCTTGTGGATTGAGACAAGTCGTCAGTCATCCTGCCTCCCCGGCCACTCGGGGTAGTGGTAGCAGGGTTGAGGGCAGAGCATTGGATGTGCCGCGCTCGGCCACTATGGATGGTGGTAGCTGGAGATGCGCACCTGGCCACTGTGCAGAGTGGTGTTAGCACTCGCCCACTATAGACGGTGGTTGTGTGAGGTGTTGTTGTCAGCGGGCGCGTTGTCTACTCATGGGTAGGGACAGCGTGGCTTGCAGCAGGGGCCCCTAGGAGTAGTTAGCTTTTTACGCTTACACGCTACTCAGTCATACTACCCAACTCGACCACTCGAGAGTGGTGGCAGCTGGAGTCGGGCTAGTTGTCATTTGTCGTGCCACCCTGGCCACTCTGGGGTCGTGGTTGGACGGGTCCGCAGACAGTGACCATGCATATGCATTGCTGATATATATGTATGCATGTATTTGATATATGTTTTACATATGCCTGTGAGATGCTGCATTTGATTGAGCTATGATTGTTGCACATGCTTGTACATCATGATACATGTCATTTGCATTTTTATTTACTGCTATGTGTTGAGCATGATACATGCGTTGATTCAGACTGTTATATGCATTTGATTAGCATCATGTCGTGGTGTGCAGTAGGGTTATTATACTGGTGATCATATATGTCATATACCGAGTATTGGTCGTATGGGATTGACTTGATACATTATATGGGTTATGTTATTGTATATCCGCGATGATATAGCTTATGGTGTTGAGGCCACGATGCGTTGGTACATTACTTCCTGTTCAGTTGATCAGTTAGTATATACATTGAGTATGACTTTACTATAGTTACTTGTTATTAGAGTTGGATAGGACTGTATATCTATTGGACTCATGTTGTATACCTGTAGATCTTCACATGTATACTTGTAGATCTATCCTTATATGTTGTTCATGCACTTTCTATATATTACCCCTGAGTTTATACTCACCACCCCGGGACCCTGGGCTTCCTGTCGCCCAGATAACAGGTAGAAGATTCCTTAGACGTTCGGAGCTCCGCCAGCTGATCCCATCTCACACCGGACGGAGGGATATGTTTTCCATATTGTTGTATTACTATGGATTGTTGTTTTGGGGTTTTTACGCCGTATTGTTTCCGTATCTGTGATGTACGGATGTGTGGTATGTATTTGGTCGTTGATTCGACTTCTATTATGTTTCTTGTTGTGTCAAGTCACTCCGGAGTGCACAGTTGGGTCATTGTATTTTGTTGATCTGTTTGTATTGTTTCCGCTATGTTTATTATGTTTGATATGATGATATCTGTGTAAATCATATTGTTGTTGTGGGCCTACGGGCCTTGTATTAACCCGATATGTTGCCACGTACAGGGGAGATGTCGTCCGTTTGCTTTTCGGCACGACATACTCTCGGGACGTGACATGAACTCTCTTCCACCTTAAAATTGATACTCACCCTCAATCCAACTCCTAATCCATATCCAATGGATTTCCACCCTCTCTAATGCTCTCCCAAGCATATCCTAGGGTTAGGAGTAGTTAGGGGACCAAAACATGGCTAAACATGGGCCTAACTATCAAGTTTTCGACTAAATCGGATACCGATCATTGGACTTACCATCGATCATTGCCATTCTGATCGATAATCGTGATTATAGCGATTTTCGATTTAAAATGGATTTTCGAAATCCATAAGTAAATATACGTAATTTTAAAAAACTTGAAAATGCATACGTATAATACTTATCCTAAACACTATGGGTGAAAAATATTGAAAATTTATTTTACCCATTAAATTAGGAGATTGATACAAAGTTCAAAATTTAAGAAAAGCTTCAATAAAGAGTCATCTTTGTATCATCCCATTCAATGGTGATAGCTATCAAAAGATAGGCTTCACCAAGGTTTTTCAAAATGTTTTCAAAACCTTTATTTTCATTTTCCTAAACATCTCACAAATATCTAGATGTGTAAAACACATTCAAGGCAATTAATCTAGTGAGATGTGGGTTTTTGTTCTTTTAAATTCTCATGCATATTTCTAAGGCAATATTATTTGATTCCCATCAAATTATGCCATAGTCCTTAATTTTATTTTAATTTATCCATGATGATGATTATGGCATAATTATGATATAGATAAAAGCATATGTCAAAATCATGATGTCATGGCATGTGAATGAAAATTAAGCATACATGACATACAAACATAAGTCTAAACATTATCATGATATTTTCATAATTTAAAAATGAGAATGATGTCATGACATGGCAAGGCAAACAAATCATGGCAAGTAAAGTATACTAAGGTATAGAATACCTAAGTGTTAAAATCAATTTGCCATTTCTAGGGATTAAGTTCATTTTGCCTTAATGCCATTCATTTTCCTAGTGTGCCAAAAACCCAAAATGGCACACCAATACCTCTATGACCTAATTGTGCCAATTTAAATTATTTTAAACTTCTCGAGCATATTGGCACATCCTAATGTGTCAACTCTACTATGGTTAGGTTAACTACCCATCCACTTAGGGTTGACACACCCTAACCCATTTAGCGTGAATCGATCACGCTTTTAGGAACCCAATACCTATTGGAGCTCCTTAGGTTAACAAGGTATTCCCTAGGGATAACTTCCCTAGATACCTTTCTAATGACCCTTTTAGGCTTTGAAGCCATAGTCTTTTGGGTCTTACTTGGGTCAACTCTAGAGGTGATTCCTCCATTGACCTTCTTAGTGGCCTTCTTGGTTTTTCTTAAGTCCTTGGCCACTAAACATACACCATGGCTAGACTTAGGGATAACTTCCCTATTAGCCTTGGTTTTTCTAGACCTAGATGTGGTTCCATAATTAAATGGAACATTATGGTAGGACATAGGTTTGTGACCCAAACCCTTCTTGCCCTTAGATGTTTCTTGTTTCCTAGATCTTGACTTTTGTGCATTAGACCCCTTAACCGAGTTTGATATTATTGCTAGGGTCTTCTCCAATTTTTCTAGCCTTGACCTCAAGGCTTGGTTTTCTAACTCTAATTTTCCCAATTTTGCATTTTCATTTATCTTTTGGGAAATGTTTTTCCTCTTAGGCATATGCCTAGATTTCTTGGGATTAACACCCAGATGGTTTTCGATTCTCCTAATGGACTCCCTAGGTAAAATAGGTCTAGAATTATGAGTCCTAGGTTTATCCTTAGTTATATGAACATGCTTGGCACCTAAGCAATAAACCTTATTATTTCTCCTAGCATGCTTTTCATTTATAATTGCAAGAGAGCTAAAATAATTCTTAGCATGCTTTTTAACTCTAGGAATTAAAGGTGCATTAAGTAAATGTACCTTAGGGTTAGCTTTAGAAGCTCCCCCTACATGAGTTGCACCTTCTTGCCCTTTCTTCCTCCCCCTAGGGCATTGGCTTCGGTAGTGTCCCTTTTTATTGCATTTGAAGCACACAATGTGCTCTTTGCTCTTGATTTTGGGAACACCGGCATCGTTTGACTTTGGGTTGACTTTTGGTGTCGATGCCTTCTTCTTAGCCAATTTAGGACATTTGCTCTTGTAATGCCCTTTCTCCCTACACTCAAAGCATATTATGTGATTTTTATTTAAAATAATAACGCTTGAGTTACCTAGGGAGGTGGTGGAGGCCTCTTCACTTCTTCCGGAGGTAGATGCTTCGTTTTGGTCTTGCTCCGGAATAGAACCCCTTTCCTCCCCCTCAATGCTAGAGGTGGAGGTCTCCACCAAATCATCCACATCTTCAAAAATGGATGGTGATTCTTCTTCGGCATCTTCCTCTACTTGTGCCAATTGGGAGTTTTCTTGAAATTTCATTATCTTCTCCCATAATTCCTTGGCATCCCTAAAATTACCCAATCTAGACCAAATAGTGTTAGGTAACAAATCACTAATCAACTTGATTACCTTGAGATTTGTCTTGAAGTCTTTGATTTGGTCTTGGGTCCATTTTGACTTCTCAATTGGCTTGTTGTACTTGTCCCTAGGCATTTCAAAACCGTTTTCTATAATAATTATAAAATCAAAATCGGTTTCTAGGTATACCTCCATTTTTCTTCTCCACCATAGAAAGTCTCCTTCGAATTTTGGTGGATAGATGAAGTCGGTCATTTGTAGTGCTCTCGCGGCGGTTAGTCCTTGAAGAGCGACCTCGGCTCTGATACCACTTGTTGGGGATCGGATCGAATCGATTGGCCGACTAGAGGGGGTGAATAGCCCTCGTTCGTTGGATGTCGTAATTCGTTTGTTCTCGTGTGCTCGTCTACGATTGTCGTTAATATACGCAGTGGAATAACAATAGAAATAACAATAATACTAACAACAATACAAGCACACCAAATACGCAAGCATATACGTGGTTCGGAACCGAATGATTCCTACTCCACGGGGTGAGCTCAACGAGCTCGTGTTATGCACACGGCACTAACAACACTCCTTATCGACTACACGTCGGAGGTGGAGAAACCTCTCACAAGCTATTACACTAAGTAATATGAAATATAACAAGAAATACAAAACCAATACAAAAGAGAACTTTTACACAATTGCTTTGATCGCTTTCTTGTTTCTTGCTTTTGCTTGCTCTTGAAGGTCTGGAATGCAACAGCAATTCCCCTCCAAAGTCACCTCAAAAGCCTTTTCAAAATCCTCCAACTCGTGCTCCATTTATAACCTGCATCAAGCTATTTTCGCGCCCATCAGTCGACTGATCGTGACCATCAGTCGACTGGTCCCGTAGCCGTTGTCTCACAACGACCAGATCCACGTTGGTTAAGTTCCAACGGATCACGATGGCACCCATCGTGCTAGCGAAGCTCGACTCCATTCTGCGTCTCGCAGACAGTCATCACCGACCGCCATCCCTCGATCGATCCTCCCAATACCGATCGCTTCCTCGCAATGACCGATCGATCACCAGACTTGGTTCAATGAACACCGTCGAACCCATACGACTAGAGCACCGATCGGGCACCTATGCTACCGATCGATGTCGGCTAAAACCTCAAACATAACGATGTTTGAGCCTCCGACACTCAGTATTAGCCACTTGGCCAAGTCCACCTTATCCCTCATGGAGTTCCCCACCGAAGCTCTCTTCCCTCGGCCTACGTCCCTCGGATGCGCCAAGCGCACGGCTTCGCAACGCCATCCTTCACGTCTCATGCCCTAGAAGTATGCTTCTCTTTGGGCTCACTCCATTCGCTCCCCGTCCGGCGGTCCCTCGGATGCACCAAGCGCACGGCTTCGCAATGCCATCCTTCACCGACTCAAGGACCCCGAGCCTAGTGAACTTACAAGTCCTCAAGACTTCCCAAATGCACCAAGCGCACGGCTTCGCAATGCATTTCTCACCAAGCACCAAGCGCACGGCTTCGCAATGCTTTGGATTTCCCATGCCAAGCACCAAGTGCACGGCTTCGCAATGCTTTGGACTCTCCCATGCCAAGCACCAAGCGCACGGCTTCGCAATGCTTTGGACTTTCCCATGCCAAGCACCAAGCGCACGGCTTCGCAATGCTTTGGACTTTCCCATGCCAAGCACCAAGCGCACGGCTTCGCAATGCTTTGGACTTCCACACCAAGCTCCATGCTTGGATTTTCCATGCCAACCCCATGTTGGACTTTCCCATGACAATCCCATGTCATTAGATTTGTCTATCATCAAAATATCATTAAGGTACTGCTCGAGTCAAACTCGAGTCAACCTAACCTGGGCCGATTGCACCAACAGCTAGGGTTTTAAGGAAACCTAGGGAAGCCACTAAGAAGGTTACAAGGGGAGTTACCCCTAGAGTTAACCTAGGTAAGATCACAATGACCAAGGCTTCAAAGCCTAAGAGGGTCATTAGAAGGGTATCTAGCGAAGTTATCTCTAGTGAATACCTAGTAAACCCAAGGAGCTCGAATAGGTATTGGGTTCCTAGGAGCGTGATCGATTCACGCTAGATGGGTTTGGGTGTGCCAACTTTAAATGGATGAGTAGTTAACCTAACCATGGTAAAGGTGGCACCTTAGGTTATTTTCAAGGTCATGGGTACCTTGGAAATGTGTTTTGATTATAATCCTAAAAGATTTTAGGATGTGCCAATATAATTTATGGAACTATGAAAAATTGATCAAATTGGCACAACTTAGGTTTAGAGGTCATAGTGTGTCATTTTGAATTTTTGGCACACTTGGGAGATAAACTAATAATATGGAAAAATGACAAATGGCAACTAATATCAAAATTTAGGTATTATATACCATTACATTTTATTTGTCATGCTTGATTTGCCATATAACATGTCATGGCATCATATTTATGTCATGATTATGTTTAGAGTTTGCCTTTTGGTGTCATGTAGATTTAAATTTAATCATATGCCATGACATCATGATCATTGGCCATGCTTTATTTATATCATCATTTATGCCATGATCATTTCATGCATTAATAAAATTGAATTAAGGACATATGACATGACTTGAAGTCTCATTTGTAAGGGAATCAAGTAGTGTTGCCTTAGAAAAATACATGAAACCTTAGTTTAGGATGAACAAAACCTACATCTCACATTACATTGACATGTATGTGTATTGATACACTCTAGATACATGTGAGATGCTAGGATATGAGTTAAGTTCAAGGTGCATAGTTTTTGCATCTAGATGAACTCAAACTCATCTAAAATCATGGATGGATCATTGGGAAAGCTTATGTTCAAGCCATGTACATTGAGCCCAAAGAATATGATCCAATATAAGGTTTTAAACCTATTTTAAAATCATTTTGAAAAACCTTGGTGCAATCTATCTTTTGATAGAAGTCACCATGATGATGTTGATACAAAGTGAGCTAAAATATTAAAGTTTTTCTTCACTTTTAAACTTTGTGTCAATTTCACTATATTATGGGTAAATTATTTTTCACATATTTTTCACCCATTATATTGCTTATAAGTAATGTACGTATGAATTTTCACGATTTTTTGAAATACATATAATTACTTATGTATTTCTGAAATTCATTTCTGATAATTGAAAATCTAAATTTTCAGTTATCAGTCGACTGCCGCTTGATGGCAATCGACTGATGCATAGGGCAGTCGACTGTTGATTGATAGAGTCGATTTCTAGAATTGATTTCGGGTAAATAAGGATGTTTAGCCCATGTTTTAGCCATGTTAGGATTCTCTAACTGCGGATATGCTTTGGAAAGCATTGGAAAGGGTGAAAATCCATTGGATATGGATTAGGAGAGTTGTTAGGATGATGTATCAATTTTAAGGTGTAGGAAAGTTCAATGTTGAAATTTTAACCTTATTTTTGATGGATTAGTGTTCTTATTGGCTTAGGGACTCTCCAAGAACATTGTTGGTGCAATGGTCAGGGGGGAGCAAGCCTTTAGGGGGAGGTATCCATTATGGGATGATGGATGGTATTTTTCCTCATGAGGGGGAGAAATGAAAATTTGAGATGCCCAATTTGGAAATTGGGAAAGTTTGTAGGATTGCCTCTCTTAAGTGATATGGGACTTATCACTAGGAAGATTGTAGGCATCCTTGGTATTTTTGGACCAAGGGGAAGATTGTAAGATCTCATTGGATATGAGACATTGACCTCCTTGGGAGAACCTTTTTGGAGGAGAAAGTAAAATTACCAATTTGGGAAAATTGGTAAGAGAATTTGAGTTAGGGGCATAACTCAAGGGTGTTTTTGTCAAACATCAAAAAGGGGGAGATTGTTGGTGCAATCGGCCAGGTCACGATTGACCAGACTCGAGTAGTATTTTGATGTTTGACATTGATGTCTGACATGTGTTGGGGAGATTGCTGATGCAATCGACCCAGGTCATACTTGATGTTTGATGATGGTTTGACCATTGTCATGGGAAAAGTCCAAGTCTTGTGTACTTGGCATGAAAAGTCCAAGCTTGAGTCTTGGCATGGAAAGTCCAAGCATGGGTCTTGGCAAAGGAAAGTCCAAGCATGGGTCTTGGCAAGGGAAAGTCTAAGCATGTGTCTTGGCATGGAAAGTCCAACATGGGTTGGCAAGGGAAGTCCAAGCTTGAGTCTTGGCAATTGAGAAGTCTAAGGGGAATATTGGCGACGTAAAATCCAAGGGTGAAGTCTTGGAAGCATAAGTCCAATGGTTGGCGGCGTAAAGTCCAAGCGGAGTCTTGGCAACATAAGCCCAATGTGCCTTGGCGATATAGATCAACTTAGCATGACATAGCCAATGGAAGCACCTGAAGGCTAGCGTATGGATGAACAAGTCATGGATGACTTGGAGGGATCCGATAGGTGTGAGGGTGATGGAGGTGGCTAGAAGGCTTAGGTCTAGGCTATGGGTGGTCTAGCAAGTATAGGGGCACCATACTTGGGTTAAAACCTCATGTTTGAGGTGTATCAGTCGACTGGGACTATGGTCAGTCGACTGATGGGAGTCGACTAGAGTTTGACTGCTGGAATTGGCCTAGTAGTCGATTGATGGCCTGAGAAGTCAACTAATCTGGAGATCAGTCGACTGCTGGTTAGGTTTTCGGGCACAGAAAGCTCTCCAGTTGAGTGATCAGCCCCAATACTCGACTGATTGAGCTATCAGTCGACTGATGGTCTATCCGTTGGAACTTATCCAACGTGGCGCATGCCGTTGTGAGACAATGGCTACAGGGGCAGTCGACTGATGGTCCCTATCAGTCGACTGCTAGGCGAAAAATTAGCCCGAATGCAGGTTATAAAAGCAGTTTGTGGGGAGGATTTTTAGCAAGGTTTTTTGAGCTTCTTTGGACGATTTGCTGCTGCAATTCGGGGTCTCTAAATGCAACTCAAGCAATCACAAAGTAAGCATCCAAGTTCACAATTGTAAAGTGTTTCTTTACTTGTATCTATGTAGTTTACTTGTATTAGCTTGTATTTTTCTTTATTACTGTTGTAATACATTGTACGAGATTTCTCCACCTCCGACTTGTTGTCGAGAAGGAGTTTATTCAATAGTCGTGTGTGATTGGCATCGCTAGGACTCTTACAAGCCTAATCGGTGGAGTATGAACCATTCGGTTCCGAACCACATTATATCGTGTTGTCTCTTGTGATTGTGTTGTATTTACTTTTATTATTATATATTTCGCTGCATTAACAAGTGTTGTAGAGACGAATGCAATCGTAATCCATCGACAAGCAACGACGCTATTCACCCCCCCCCCTCTAGCAGCCACCGAGGTCCTAACAAGTAGTTCATAAATAGCCAACTTATATCATTCAATTAAGTTGTTAAATAGAGAATTAACTAAGTTCAAGTCTAGAGTCGAATCGTTGCTCGAGGAGGTTGAAATCCTCAAGCAAGAGGCTAATCTAAACTCTTCAACTAGTCAAGTTCAAGAGGAAAACTCAACTCAAGTTGAAAAGCTTGAGGAGGAGAATTCTCTCTTGAAAGGATGAGTTCAAGAGCTCGGGGCTAGGTTGGAAAGATTTACGTTGGGATCTAAGAATCTTAACCGACTTCTTGGAACCCAAAGAGTTGTAGGATATTTGACGCCGCTAGAAGGGGGTGAATAGCGTAGAATTCGTTCGTAGATGGAATTTGTTCGCGTTTGTTTCTACAATTTCGTTAGCGCAGCGGAAATAGAAAAGTAATAACGATAACGAAATGCACAATACGCTAACACAACGATATAACGTGGTTCAGAACCGCACGGTTCCTACTCCACGGATCGAGCTCTACGAGGTCTAGTGATGCACATGCAACAACTAATAAACACTCCTTCTCGGAACAATCCGGAGGCGGAGAAACCTCGTACAATAATGATTACAATAATAATCAATTGGATACAAGCAAATACAATATAAAATACAAATGCAAGTAAAGGAAAAACACTTTACAAGAGCTTTGGATTGCTTGATCTTTGATTGCCTTGAACTAGCTTTGAAGGACTGGAAAGCACCAACTTCCCCCTTCAATTTCGCCCAAAAAAAATCGCTATCTTTTCCTCCATCACGAGCTCCTTATATAGCTTCAACCTGTGCTGGAAAAGGTCAATCAGTCGACTGATCGGGACCATCAGTCGACTGATGCCACTGTTGTCGTGAGACAACGACTAGATCCACGTTGGATAAGTCCAACGGATCTACCATCAGTCGACTGATCATACCCATCAGTCGACTAATGGAGTCCTCACTCGACCAGTCGAGTCTCGACTCCATTATGTGGCCGATTTCTCGAGCACCAGTCGACTGATCACACGATCAGTCGACTGCTCGAGCCATCAGTCGACTGCCCACCTCTGGCAGTCGATTGCTAGGCCATAACCCGCAGTCAAACCCTAGTTGACTCGGTCCAGTCGACTGCCACATGGCACCAGTCGACTGGCACAACTTAAACAGGAGGTTTTAGCCCAAGTATGGTTCCCCCATACTTGCTAGACCACCCTTAGCCTAGACCTAAGCCTTCTAGCCACCTCCATCAGCCTCACGTCTCTCGGATCCCTCCAAGTCATCCATGACTTGTTCATCCATCGCGCTAGCCTTCAGGCGCTTCCATCGGCTATGTCATGCTAACGGTGTCTACACCGCCAAGGCACATTGGACTTATGCCGCCAAGACTCCGCTTGGACTTTACGCCGCCAATCATTGAACTTATGCTGCCAAGCTCCTGCTTGGACTTTACACCGCCAATATCAAACCCTTGGACTTCTCAAATGCCAAGACTCAAGCTTGGACTTTCCCTTGCCAAGAACCATGCTTGGACTTTACCAAATGCCAAGTGTCCCACTTGGACTTCCCATGCCAAGTACTCAAGACTTGGACTTTCCCATGATAATTATATTGTCATATGTTTTTGTCGAAACATCAAAACATCACTCGAGTCAAACTCGAGTACTGGTCAATCGTGACCTGGGCCGATTGCACCAACAATCTCCCCCTTTTTGATGTTTGACAAAAACCAAACAAATCATTTGAGTTAGACCACTAACTCAAGTCTCTTACCAATTATCCCAAATTGGTAAATACTCCCCAAATGTTCTCCCCCAAACATTCTCCCCCTTTTTGACTTACATCAAAAAGGTTTCCTCTCCAAGGAGGTCAATGTCTCATGTCCCAATGAGATCTTACAATCTCCCCCTTGGTCCAAAAATACTTAGGATGTCTATCATCTTCCTAGTGATAAGTCCAATATCACTCAAGAGAGGCAATCCCATTTACTCTCCCAATTTTCAAATTGGGTCTCTCAAAAGTCCCATCAATTTCCCAATTGATGTCATATTATCCCAATAACTTCTCCTCTTCAAGGAGAAAAACACATCCATCATCCCAAGATGGATACCTCCCCCTAAAGGCTTGCTCCCCCTTGACCATTGCACCAACAATGTCCTTGGGAAGTCCCTAAGCCAATAGGAACTCTAAACCATCTAAATTAAGGTTAGAAATTCAATATTGAACTTTCCAACACCTTAAAATTGATACAAACCCTAAACACTTCTCCTAATCCATATCCAATGGATTTTCACCCTTTATAATGCTACCCAAAGTATATCCTAGGGTTAGGAGTGATTAGGGACCATAACAGTAGCTGAAATCGAGTTAAACAACCTTGTTTACCCCGAAATCAGGCTACCAGTCGAGTGATTCATAAATCAGTTGATTGGCACCTCCATCAGTCGACTGCCACCAATGGCAGTCGATTGATAACTGAAATTTCCAAATTTCAGTTATCAGAGTTAAATTTCAGAAAATCATAAATAATTATACGTATATCAAAAAATCACGAAATTTGATACGTATAATACATATGACCAATACAATAGGTGAAAAATTTTGGAAAAATATTTTTACCATTGAAATAGGAGATTGGTGTTGGTGCAATCGGCCCAGGTCATGATTGACCAGGACTCGAGTTTGGCTCGAGTGATGTTTTGATGTTCGACAAAAACATATGACAATGTAATTGTCATAGGGAAGTCCAAGTCTTGAGTACTTGGCATGGAAAGTCCAAGTGGGACACTTGGCATTTGGGAAAGTCCAAGCATGGGTCTTGGCAAGGTAAAGTCCAAGTCTTGAGTACTTGGCATGGAAAGTGCAACATGGGTTGGCAAGGAAAGTCCAAGCATGGTCTTGGCATGGAAAATCCAACATGGGTTGGCAAGAGAAAGTCCAAGGGGATTGATATTGGCGGCATAAAGTCCAAGCGAGAGTCTTGGCAGCATAAGTCCAATGGTTGGCGGCGTAAAGTCCAAGCGGAGTCTTGGCGGCATAAGTCCAATGTGCCTTGGCGGTGTAGACACCGTTAGCATGACATAGCCGACGGAAGCACCTGAAGGCTAGCGCGATGGATGAACAAGTCATGGATGACTTGGAGGAATCCGAGAGGCGTGAGGCTGATGGAGGTGGCTAGAAGGCTTAGGTCTAGGCTAAGGGTGGTCTAGCAAGTATGGGGGAACCATACTTGGGTTAAAACCTCATGTTTGAGGTGTGCTGGGCCGACCGACCGAGTCAACTAGGGTATGGCTCGGCGATCCGCGATCGTGTAATCAGTCGACTGGTGCTCGAGAAATCGGCCACAGAATGGATTCGAGACTCGACTGGTCGAGTGAGGACTCCATCAGTCGACTGATGGTCACAATCAGTCGACTGATGAAGGTTCTGTTGGACTTATCCAGCGTGGATCTAGCTGTTGTCTCACGACAACAGTGGCATCAGTCGACTGATGGTCCCGATTAGTCGACTGATCGACTTTTTCCAGCACAGGTTGAAGCTATATATGGAGCTCGTGATGGAGGAAAAAAAAGGTTTCTTTGTGGCGATTTGGGGCGATTTGCTGTTGCAAATCAGGGTCTCCAAGTTGACATCAAGCAACCAAGTGATCAAGCATTCAAAGAGCATTTGTAAAGTGTTTTCTTTACTTGTATTGCTTTTGTATTTCATTATATTTCTTGTATTCATCTTGTATTACTGTTGTATACATTGTACGAGGTTTCTCCACCTCCGGATTGTTCCGAGAAGGAGTTATTTTATAGTGGTGTGTGATTGGCATTGCTAGGGCTCGCTTGAGCCCGACCCGTGGAGTAGGAACCGTGCAGTTCTGAACCACGTTACATACTCGTGTTCGTGTGTAATTGTCTATTTCGTTATTGTATTATTTCTATTTCCGCTGTGCACTAACGAAATTGTAGACACGAATGCGAAAGAATTCCATTGACGCTATTCACCCCCCCCCTCTAGCCGTTCCAAAATATCCCTAACAAGTGGTATCAGAGCCCGGGGCTCTTCTACGGACTAACCGCCGGGAGCTAAGACAAAAAGCTAAAGGGTGAAGATGGAAGGGCAATTAGAATGGGACATCAACACACCGGTCCCTTATTCATTCTATGGATGAGAAGGTTTCAATTCTTGGAAGGCGAGAATTGAAGAGTTTTTGATGATGAGAGACCTTGAGGAATGGTCCGCCTTGATGGAAGGATTTGAATATCCTAAGGGACCAAAGGGAGGATGTCTCAAGAAGAAGAAATGGAGTGAATAACAACTACGACAATTCAAGAAAAATAAGAAGGTAATCAAATTTATATTTGATTTAATTTCTAATGACATCTTGTGTAGCCTAGATGACTATGGGGATTGTAAAGACGCCAAAGAGGTATGGAACATATTGGCAAAATTCCATGAAGAGCCTCATTCAATCCAAGAAGACAAGGAGGAAGAAGAGGAGAGCTCATCTTCAAGTGAGAGTGAGGAATCGGAAGTTGAGATGGAGTCAACTTCCGAATCGGAGAAAGAAGAAGTAGAAGAGGTGGAAGAAGCATCTACTTCTAGGATTGAGGGGGAGGAAAGGATCTCCACTCCGGAGCGACAAGAAGAAGCTTCCACATCCGGTCAAGATGGAGAAGCTCCAACTCTGGCACCCACCACCACAAATACCCTAGGTAACTCAAGCACTCAAGGTTCAAATAAAATTCATATCATTTGTTTTGAGTGTAGGGAATCTGGACACTACAAGAGTAAGTGTCCAAAAAGGGTCAAGAAGGCTCAACCGGTTCCAAAGGTCAAGGAGACTGGTCCCCCAACTATCAAAAGCAAGGAGCAAGTCATTTGCTTCAAATGCCGGCAACCAGGACACTATCGGAATCAATGTCCTAAGGGGAAGAAGAAGACCCAAGAGGGAGCTACACATGTAGGGGGAGCTTCCAAAGCTAACCCTAAGGTATATTTCAATAATGCATCCTCTTTAGTTAATAGGCAAAAGCATGCTAAGGGTTTCAATTCTCTTGCTATTTATCATAAAGAGCATGCTAGAAATAACAAACATATTTGTTTAGGAGCTAAGAAGGTTCACCTTAGGAATAAGGAGAAGTTTGGGACTAATGTCCCTAAAAATATCTTACCTAGAGAATCAATTAGGAAAATAGGAGAACATCTAGGCCTTAACCCTAAATGGACTAGGCATATGCCTAGGAAGAACCATGCCCATGGTCTAAATCAAAATTCTAAAATTGGGCAATTAGAATTAGAGAACCAATCCTTGAGGTCAAGGCTTGAGAAACTTGAAAAGACCCTAAATAAGATACAAAATCAATCTAAAGGGTCTAATGGTCAAATTCCTGGGTCAAGAAGTCAAAGTCAACATCTAGGATCTAAAAGTCAAAAGTCAACCAAGGGCAAGAAAGGTTTAGGTCACAAACCTAAGCCTAAGGTGGCTTACCATAGTGTTCCATTTGATTATGGAACACAAACTAGGTCTAGGAAGACTAAGGTCAATAGGGAAGTCATCCCTAGAGTTGACCAAGGGTTGTGCCTAGTGGCTAAGGTTTCTAGGAAACCTAGGGTGGCCACTAAGAAGGTTGCAAGGGGAGTTACCCCTAGAGTCAACCTAGGTAAGACCCAAATGACCAAGGCTAATAAGCCTAGGAGGGTCATTAGGAAGGTATCTAGGGAGGTTATCCCTAAGGAATACCTAATTAACCCTAGGAGCTCAAATCGGTTTTGGGTTCCTAAGAGCGTGATTGATTCACGCTAGATGGGTTAGGGTGTGCCAACCTTAAATGGATGGGTAGTTAACTCAACCATGGCAAACCTGGCACTTTAGGTTATTTTCAAGGTTATGGATACCTTGGAAATAGATTTGAATTATCATCCTAAAAGATTTTAGGGTGTGCCAATATTAGTTATGAAGTTTGATAAAATAATCAAATTGGCACAATTAGGGTTTAGAGTGTTAGTGTGTCATTTTGGGTTGTTGGCACACTAGGGAGATTAATGATAATATGGCAAAATATATCTAACCATATCAAATGGCAATTAATATTAAAATTTAGGTATTACTATACCTATATATTTTATATGCCATGCTTTGTTTGCCATATAACATGCCATGACATCATGCTTATTTTTAATCATTCTATATGTCATGTACATGTTTAGGATTAAGGATTAAATGTCATGTGTTTTTAGATTTCATATTATGCCATGACATCATGATTATGAGCATGTGTTTATCTATATCATCTCTAATGCCATAATCACTCATGCATTTAAGATAATTTGATTGAAATTGATTTAAGGACAATGGCATGACTTGGAGTCCCATTTATAAGGGAATCAAGTAGGGTTGTCTTAGAAAAATGCATGAAACCCTAGATTAAATGAACCAAAACCCACATCTCACATCCAATTGACATGTATGTGTATTTATACACCCTAGATACATGTGAGATGCTAGGATATGAGTTAAGTTCAAGGTGCATAATTTTTGCATCTAGATGAACTAAAACTCATCTAATTCTATTTGTGGATCATTGGGAAAGCTTGTGTACAAGTCATGTGCATAGAGCCCAAGGAATATGATCCAAAATAAGGTTTTGAAAACATTTTAAAATCATTTTGAAAAACCTTGGTGAAGTCTATCTTTTGATAGCAATCACCATTGATGAGAATGATACAAAGTGAGCTTAAACTTTAAAGTTTTTAGTCACTTTTGGATTTTGTATCAATTTCTCTATTTTATGGGTAAAATATTTTTCAAACATTTTTCACCCATTGTATTTGTCATAAGTATTATACGTATGAACTTTCAGAATTTTTCGATAAACGTATAATTATTTATGAATTTCCAAAACTCGATTCTTATAATCAAATTGAATTGTATCTCGATCGCCTCGAGTGGCTGATCGATGAGTGTGGCAATGACCGGTAGTGATGAGTCGACTACCAAGGCTGATTTAGGGAAAACTAGGTTTGGTTAGCCCGTGTTCAGCCATGGTAAAGGTCCCTAATCACTCCTAACCCTAGGATATGCTTTGGGAAGCATTATAAAGGGTGAAAATCCATTGGATATGGATTAGAAGAGTTGTTTAGGGTTTGTATCAATGTTAAGGTGTTGGAAAGTTTAATGTTGAATTTCTAACCTTAATTTTGATGGTTTAGAGTTCCTATTGGCTTAGGGACTGCCCAAGGACATTGTTGGTGCAATGGTCAAGGGGGAGCAAGCCTTTAGGGGGAGATATCCATCTTGGGATGATGGATGTGTTTTTGTCCTTGAAGAGGAGAAGTTATTGGGAGAATAAGACATCAATTGGGAAATTGATGGGACTTTTGAGAGACCCAATTTGGAAATTGGGAGAGTAAATGGGATTGTCTCTCTTGAGTGATATTGGACATATCACTAGGAAGATGGTAGGCATCCTAAGTATTTTTGGACCAAGGGGGAGATTGTAAGATCTCATTGGGACATGAGACATTGACCCTCTTGGGGAGAAAACCTTTTTGATGTTAGTCAAAAAGGGGGAGAATGTTTGGGGGAGAACATTTGGAGAGTATTTACCAATTTGGGATAATTGGTAAAGGATTTGAGTTAGTGTTCTAACTCAATAATTTGTTTGGTTTTTATCAAACATCAAAAAGGAAGAGATTGTTAGTGCAATCGGCCCAGGTCACGATTGACCAGGACTCGAGTTTGGCTCGAGTGATGTTTTGATGTTCGACAAAAACATATGACAATGTAATTGTCATAGGGAAGTCCAAGTCTTGAGTACTTGGCATGGAAAGTCCAAGTGGGACACTTGGCATTTGGGAAAGTCCAAGCATGGGTCTTGGCAAGGTAAAGTCCAAGTCTTGAGTACTTGGCATGGAAAGTCCAACATGGGTTGGCAAGGAAAGTCCAAGCATGGTCTTGGCATGGAAAGTCCAACATGGGTTGGCAAGGAAAGTCCAAGCATGGTCTTGGCATGGAAAGTCCAACATGGGTTGGCAAGAGAAAGTCCAAGGGGATTGATATTGGCGGTGTAAAGTCCAAGCGGGAGTCTTGGCAGCATAAGTCCAATGGTTGGCGGCGTAAAGTCCAAGCGGAGTCTTGGCGGCGTAAGTCCAATATGCCTTGGCGGTGTAGACACCGTTAGCATGACATAGCCGACGGAAGCACCTGAAGGCTAGCGCGATGGATGAACAAGTCATGGATGACTTGGAGGGATCCGAGAGGCGTGAGGCTGATGGAGGTGGCTAGAAGGCTTAGGTATAGGCTAAGGGTGGTCTAGCAAGTATGGGGGAACCATACTTGGGTTAAAACCTCATGTTTGAGGTGTGCCAGTCGACTTGTGCCATGTGGCAGTCGACTGGACCGAGTCAACTAGGATTTGACTGCGGGTTATGGCCTAGCGATGAGTTGTACGGATCGATGGCTCGGCGATCGGGGTGCTCGAGAAATCGGCCACAGAATGGAGTCGGGACTCGACTGGTCGAGTGAGGACTCCATCAGTCGACTGATGGTCACAATCAGTCGACTGATGAAGGTTCCGTTGGACTTATCCAGCATGGATCTAGCCGTTGTCTCACGACAACAGTGGCATCAGTCGACTGATGGTCCCGATCAGTCGACTGATCGACTTTTTCCAGCACAGGTTGAAGCTATATATGGAGCTCGTGATGGAGGAAGAAAAAAGGTTTATTTGAGGCGATTTGGGGCGATTTGCTGTTGCAAATCAGGGTCTCCAAGTTGACATCAAGCAAGCTAGTGATCAAGCATTCAAAGAGCATTTGTAAAGTGTTTTCTTTACTTGTATTGCTTTTGTATTTCATTATATTGCTTGTATTCATCTTGTATTACTGTTGTATACATTGTACGAGGTTTCTCCACCTCCGGATTATTCCGAGAAGGAGTTATTTTATAGTGGTGTGTGATTGGCATCGCTAGGGCTCGTTTGAGCCCGATCCGTGGAGTAGGAACCGTGCGGTTCTGAACCACGTTACATACTCGTGTTCGTGTGTAATTGTCTATTTTGTTATTGTATTATTTCTATTTCCGCTGCGCACTAACGAAATTGTAGACACGAACGCGAAAGAATTCCATTGACACTATTCACCTCCCCTCTAGCCGTTCCAAAATATCCCTAATAATTGGTACAAAGTTCAAAACTATTAAAGACTTTAAAGTTTTTGATCCACTTTGTATCAACTTCTACAATGATGATGGCTATCAAAAGATAGATTTCACCAAGATTTTCCAAATTGATTTTAAAATGTTTTTGAAAGCCTATTTTGAACCATAATTTATTGGCTAAATATACATAGCTTGTATATTAGCTTTCCTTATGATTCTTGGTGATGATTAAAATAAGTTTGAGTTCATCTAGATGCACTACCCATGCATTTTGAACCTAACTTATTATCCTAGCATCTCACATGTATCTAGGGTGTATAAATACACATACATGTCAATATGATGTGAGATGTGAGTTTTGATTCACTTTATCTAGGGTTTCATGCATTTCCTAGGCAACCCTACTTGATTCCCTTATAAGTGAGACTTCAAGTCATGTCATTTTCCTTAAATCAATGTTCAATCAAATTAATGCATGAAATGATCATGGCATAGTGATGGCAAAATAAAAACATGACCAATGATCATGATGTCATGACATATGATGAACTTTAAGAACACATGACATTTAAAACCTTAATCCTAAAACATGAACATGACATATAAAATGATTAAAAGTAAGCATGATGTCATGACATGTTATATGGCAAACAAAGCATGGCATATAAAATATATAGGTATAATAATACCTAAATTTTAATATTAATTGCCATTTGTTGGGATTAATCATATTTTGCCATATTAACCTAATCTCCCTAGTGTGCCAAAAACCCAAAAAGGCACACTAACCTCTAAACCTAAATTGTGTCAATTTAATTGATTTTTCTTAATTTCAAAAGTGCATTGGCACATCCTAAAATCTTTTAGGATATTGATTCAAATCTATTTCCAAGGTAACCATAACCTTGAAAATATCCTAAAGTGCCACCTTTACCATGGTTGAGTTAACTACCCATCCAATCAAGGTTGGCACACCCTAAACCCATCTTAGCGTGAATCAATCACGCTCTTAGGAACCCAAAACCGATTTGAGCTCCTAGGGTTAATTAGGTATTCCTTAGGGATAACCTCCCTAGATAACTTCCTAATGACCCTCCTAGGCTTGTTGGCCTTGGTCATTTGGGTCTTACCTAGGTTGACTCTAGGGGTAACTCCCCTTGCAACCTTCTTAGTGGCCACCCTAAGTTTTCTATAAACCCTAGCCACTAGGCACAACCTTTGGTCAACCTTAGGGATGACTTCCCTATTGACCTTGGTCTTCCTAGACCTAGTTTGTGTCCCATAATCAAATGGAACCCTATGATAAGCCATTTTAGGCTTAGGTTTGTGACCCAAACCTTGCTTGCCCTTGGTTGACTTTTGACTCTTAGGTCCTAGGTGTTGACTTTGACTTTTGGACCCTTGATTTTGACCACTAGACCCTTTAAATTGATTTTGTATATTATTTAGGGTCTTTTCAAGTTTTTCAAACCTTGACCTCAAGACTTGATTTTCCTTTTCTAATTGCCCAATTTTAGAATTTTGATTTAAATCTTGGGCATTGGACTTCCTAGGCATATGCCTAGTCCATTTAGGATTGAAACCTAGGTGTTCTCCTATTTTTTTGATAGATTCCCTAGGTAAAACATTTTTAGGGACATTAGTCCCAAATTTCTCCCTATTATCTAAGTAGACATTCTTAGCTCCTAAGCAAAAATACTTGTTCCTATTAGCATGCTTTTTATAAATTGCAAGTGAATTGAAATCCCTAGCATGCTTTTGCTTGTAAATTGAAGAAGAAGCGAAATTAGAAGTTACCCTAGGGTTTGCCTTAGCTCCCCCTACATATGATGCTCCATTTTGAGTCTTCTTGCTCCCCCTAGGACATTGATTCCTATAATGTCCTTTTGAATTGCACTTGAAGAATATGATGTGCTCCTTGCCTTTAGGTGTTGGGGAACCGGCATCCTTGACTTTTGGTGCCGGTGGAGATTTCCTAATCTTCTTTGGGCACTTGCTCTTATAGTGCCCAAATTCCCTACACTCAAAACACATAATATTATTTTTATTTGAAATTAGAGTGTTTGAGTTACCTAGGTTAATGGAGACCGGAATTGGATTTTGGGCTTCTTCATCTTGACCGGATGTCGAAGCTTCTTCTTGATGCTCCGGTGTTGAGGAAACTCTAATCTCCTCCTCAATCCTAGAAGTGGATGCTTCTTCCACTTCCTCCACCAACCCGAAAATTGACTCCCTATCAACTTACGATTCTACTTCCACTTCCTCCTTGGATGTTGATGATCTCTCAACCTCCAAGTCCTCACTTCCTTGTGAGGATGATGCATTAGCCTCTTCGGTCTCTTCCTCTTGGACCGTTGATGGGCTTTCATGGAGCTTGGCCACTTGTCTCCATAGCTCGTTTGCATCTACATAATTACCTAACATACACAAGATATTGTTAGGTATTAAATCGATTAACAACTTCATTACCTTCTCATTCTTTTCGAAGGCTTGGACTTGCACTTCAGTCCATCTCTTTTTCTTGAGGAATCCACCTTTTGGTCCTCTTGGATAGCTATATCCTTCCATTAAGATGGACCATTCTTCGAAATCCCTCATTATTAGGAAGTCCTCAATTCTCGCCTTCCATTGTCTAAATCCTTCTTGTCCATAGAAGGAGTAAGGGATCGGTGTGTTAATATCCCATCCAAGCTTGTCTTGGAATTCCATCTTCACTCTAGCGTCTTGCTCCCGGTTGTTAATCCGTTGAAGAGCCACCAGGCTCTGATACCAATTGTAGGATATTTGACGCCGCTAGAGGGGGGTGAATAGCGTAGAATTCGTTCGTAGATGGAATTTGTTCGCGTTTGTTTCTACAATTTCGTTAGCGCAACGGAAATAGAAAAGTAATAACGATAACGAAATGCACAAGACACTAACACAACGATATAACGTGGTTCGGAATCGCACGGTTCCTACTCCACGGATCGAGCTCTATGAGCTCTAGTGATGCACGTGTAACCACTAATAAACACTCCTTCTCGGAACAATTTGGAGGCGGAGAAACCTCGTACAATAATGATTACAACAATAATCAATTAGATACAAGCAAATACAATATAAAATACAAATGCAAGTAAAGGAAAAACACTTTACAAGAGCTTTGGATTGCTTGATCTTTGATTGCCTTGAACTAGCTTTGAAGGACTGGAAAGCACCAACTTCCCCCTTCAATTTCGCCCAAAAAAAATCGCTATCTTTTCCTCCATCATGAGCTCCTTATATAGCTTCAACCTGTGCTGGAAAAGGTCAATCAGTCGACTGATCGGGACCATCAGTCGACTGATGCCACTGTTGTCGTGAGACAACGGCTAGATCCACGTTGGATAAGTCCAACAGATCTACCATCAGTCGACTGATCATACCCATCAGTCGACTAATGGAGTCCTCACTCGACCAGTCGAGTCTCGACTCCATTCTGTGGCCGATTTCTCGAGCACCAGTCGACTGATCACACGATCAGTCGACTGCTCGAGCCATCAGTCGACTGCCCACCTCTGGCAGTCGACTGCTAGGCCATAACCTGCAGTCAAACCCTAGTTGACTCGGTCCAGTCGACTGCCACATGGCACCAGTCGACTGGCACACCTCAAACATGAGGTTTTAGCCCAAGTATGGTTCCCCCATACTTGCTAGACCACCCTTAGCCTAGACCTAAGCCTTCTAGCCACCTCCATCAGCATCACGTCTCTCGTATCCCTCCAAGTCATCCATGACTTGCTCATCCATCGCGCTAGCCTTCAGGCGCTTCCATCGGCTATGTCATGCTAACGGTGTCTACACCGCCAAGGCACATTGGACTTATGCCGCCAAGACTCCGCTTGGACTTTACGCCGACAATCATTGGACTTATGCTGCCAAGCTCCCGCTTGGACTTTACGCCGCCAATATCAAACCCTTGGACTTCTCAAATGCCAAGACTCAAGCTTGGACTTTCCCTTGCCAAGAACCATGCTTGGACTTTACCAAATGCCAAGTGTCCCACTTGGACTTCCCATGCCAAGTACTCAAGACTTGGACTTTCCCATGACAATTATATTGTCATATGTTTTTGTCGAAACATCAAAATATCACTCGAGTCAAACTCGAGTCCTGGTCAATCGTGACCTGGGCCGATTGCACCAACATGAGCCATGTACAATAGAGTCGGACTCGTGTTTAGTTCAAGGACTACGAATAGGTCTTATATGTCTATCGTAAATCGTAGTCATCAACGAGTCCAAGCATGGGTCCCAAAGGTTTTGTTAAACTCACATATAGGGACCAATAAGTATTGGGTTTCCCAGGATCAAGTCCACCTTGTGGATAGATCATATTGGTTCAATGGTCCAGGGGGAGCTAACACTAAAATAGTTTACCCGCTTCCTTAGCAAAATCATTGCATGATTAGTTATTTTTGTTTTACTTTTTAGAATGTCTAGATAGGAAAAATAGTTAGTCAACTTTGACAACATAGTATCAGGACGCGACGAGATGATAGTACATTAGGAAAATAACGTCTCGTGTATTCGAGCAAGATAAGTCGTATCTAGCTTGGTGCACTTGGCTGAGTTGAACAAGCTGAAGCAACCTCGCCGTATCCTAAACTAGTTAAACCAGGACGTAATCTTAAGTGACTCAAGTAATCAATTTCTTGAATTTGGCTTTGTCTAAGAAAGTGGTCGTTGTTCCGATCAAAGAAGGCCCCTGTGCCTCGCCACGACCTGGAAGTCAATTCTTGAAAAGTTTACTTGACGAACTAAGGGTTAAATCCGAATCTAACCCAAGGTTAACAAACTTTAATCAAGTTAAAATTATCTCACAAAACATATAAGGCAAACGCATTCTTGAGACACATAGAATGGGTAAGATGTTAAGGAATAATTATAATATACACAAAACATAACTTTTTCAAAATGCTACGTATTTTCTCAACTATTCCACTTACCGATTAATTATAACTTCGATTGGCCAATACTAAATATACAACTCTCTAGGCCAAAGTTTAGCGCCCCTAAATCTCTTATACTTCATATATTTGACTAAGGGGGAGAGCAAACTAACCCTAAGGGTTATATTACAAACCTTAAAATTTTTGGTGCAGAGGGACACACCTCGAACCAATCTATCTAATTAATGCTTGACGCATGCTTGGACTCATAGTTGATTTATCCTTAATAATTTTAGACGCATGTTGTTTTTAAACCTCTATTTTATAAAAACACCCCCACATTTTTTTGATTTATGGCAAAAGGAGAAGAGCGAAAGTTAAGGGGGAGTAACACAAAATTTATTTTAAAAATTAAAGTAACTCTTTCAAAACTCACCTATGGTTAAGGCGGAGTTTTTAAAATAGCATTTATCATTTACTCTACTTGTTTTATGCTTTAAATTTCCCTTAATTTTGTGTCAGTTTGCCATAGATAAAAAAGGAGGAGATTGTTGGTGCAGGGGCACCAGATAATCGAACCTAGGTTTTGATTATGGCAAAGACCCAAAGTTAAGGTCATATCGTTATCTCATTAGCTGAATTAAGTGTGCAGAAAATGGTTAAGCTAAGTTGAAGGTCAGCGAAACTCAGAGAATCTCGAGTCGAGAAACCATGGTGGTCAGACGACACCAGGAGAACTTTGTGGGAGTCGAAGAACCCATGTGGAGACCGGAAGCAAAGCGATAGGTCATAAAAGACCAGAGATAAGTACGAGTGTGAAGAGAGATGGTAAGGTTGTGTCCTCTGTACGGGGACGATCGTAGGCGGCGATCCGACTAAGACTTCCAGTGGAAGGTCTAGGTCGAGATTGGATGGTAAGGAACCGTCATATTTACCATATTTTGTGCTAACCTCTTATTGTAGGGGAGTGACTGATAACTGTCATTTTGTTATATTATTTTGGTCCTTAATATCACTGTTTTTATCCTCTCGAGTGATTTATTATTGATTATTTACATGTTTTGTGAGTTGGATATATTTTAGGACCTTATTGTAAATTCTCCTAATTTTTGGACTTATATGCAAATTTTATCTTTGTTTGTAGGAGATCGAGATGAGCCACTGGACTAGACTCAAGTTGAATCAAATATGGCTTCATCTAGGACTAGAAGGATTATTTCAAACGTAATTAATCTGGACCTTTCATCAAGATCAGAAGCAGCTTAATCAAAGAGTTCAGATCTAGTCAATCCTGATCGTTCGATGAGATCTGATCGATTCTGAGCCATCTATCTAGATCTGAAGAGATCCGGTCCATACATTTAGATCTGGACATCTTATCCTTTCATTTATATCCGGTCGATCGTGATTTTCCATTCAGATTCAATTAGTTCCATTCATTAGAGATCGGAGCAATCTGGATTCCGACGAGTACAACCTTCACCGGCGTTCACTC
Source organism: Wurfbainia villosa (assembly GCA_025175895.1). Classification (NCBI taxonomy): domain Eukaryota; kingdom Viridiplantae; phylum Streptophyta; class Magnoliopsida; order Zingiberales; family Zingiberaceae; genus Wurfbainia; species Wurfbainia villosa. Next base: position 32,397,539 of record CM045998.1, on the reverse strand, counting down.
CATTCCGGCGGCTGGGATAGGCCTTTCCATCTCGCCGGAGCCACCCACACGCTGCGCCGGTTTAGGACAACTCCATCTCCATCGGTGAAGGTCCATTTCACTGTCCGATGACTCCACAGCTGCCGGAACGGTGATCGCGTTCCTCCGTCTGCCCGTCCTCCCTGCTGCGCTGATTGGGCAGCTTTGCATTCACCGCTGGAGAGGGTTGTTCGGTTTGTTGCGACCGTCGTGTGGTTACCGGTCGTTGTTTTATTTGGATCAATATGCGTGTTTGTGTGTTGAACACCTAATTAGTTGGGATTTTGTGTTAGTTACGTTCTGTTAATTATTCATGTTAGATTATGCATTTGTTAGTAGTTGATTAGGTTTGTTTTTGTTACGTGTTTGTTTGTTTACGTGCAATGTTATTTCTATAGGTTTGGTTGTTGCTTAGTTGTTTAATTTTGTTCGTTATTTAGTTGTAGGTTAGTTTAATTTCTTGTTGCTGATGTACTAACCCCATCAATTAAAATTGTCCAATCAATGCATCGTATAGTGACAGTATGGTGTTTGGTTGGAGTGCTTTCGTTATTAGGTTAGATTTCCTTGACATTCGACCAGTGTGTCGTATAGTGACAGTGCGGTGCCTGGTTGAATTGCTTACTTTCCTTGCATTTAGTTTAGCTTTTCAGTGACTGTTTGATCACTGTGTCGTATAGTGACAGTGCGGTACTTGGTTAAATTGTTCACCTTTGTTTCTTGACCACTGTGTCGTATAGTGACAGTGCGGTGCTTGGTTGAGCTATTTTAAATACATTAGTGTAGCTTTTAGTATTGTTTGATCACCGTGGTCGTATAGTAGTGACAAAGGCGGTACTTGGTTGAATTTTTCACCTTTGTTTCGTGATCATTGTACCGTATAGTGACAGTGTGGTGCATGATTACTTACTTTTGCGCATTAGGATAGTTGCTTGTTACTTTCTGCATTTGTTCTTGCATTAGGTTAGTTTCCCGGGAATTAATAATTGGTAGTTAGGTTTACTTTTTGCATGTTTAATTCTCATGTTTATTTTTGATTTTGCATTTTAATTGTTTTGATAATTATAAAAACCCCCAGTATTTACTTCTGTTTAAAAACAAACGTCCAGCCATTAGGTTCGTTGGGAGATGACCCGAGTCAGTCCTATACTGCATTAGTGTAGTTAGAGGGTTCGGTAAATAATTTGGGAATGGTATTGCGACATAATAACTGGTCTATCAGTGACCAGGCTGGCAATCGACTACTAGCTATTGGCAATCTACTGCTGCATATCAGTCGACTGATGAAGGGAATCAGTCAACTGATGGCGATGAATCAGCCAAATACGCAAGGTCAAAAAGGATAACATTTGACAACTTTGCGATAAGATAAGGTGCAACCTCGTGATAAGTTCCACAAGTTGAGGATCTGGATCTAGACTTATTACAAGGCACAAGTCTATAAAGGAGGGGAGGACTCGAACCCAAAGATCATCCGTCTTGCTCTCAATGTGCTCCCACAACGCCAAACACCGTAACGTCGTAACGCCGTAACGTCGTCATAACGCCGATGCAACGCCAAGCTTACATCCTCTTCATCGACAGCAGCAAGTTTGTTTTCATTTATTATATTCGTGGTTTTAATCGTAATGAGGTGAGGTAGGTTTGTTTCCTCATCCTCAAGCTTTCATTTTTGTAATCGTTGTCTCCTACCTCTAACGTGGAGGAGACTCTATAGTGGATTGCCCTTTCATACGCGGTCAAGGATCGTGGGGTCAGTGGCTAGCTAGAGGGGGTGAATAGCCCTAATCACGTGTGCTGTGGAATTCGATTGTTCTTGCGTCTATAATCTTGTTAGCGCAGCGGAATAAAAATAATAATACTAACAAGATATACAAATGCACACAAGCGCACAAGCGCACAAGAGACAACAATATATGTGGTTCGGAACCTTAGGGTTCTTACTCCACGGGGTGAGCTCAACGAGCTCTAGAGATGCACACGACAATACTCAAACTCCTTCTCGATAACACGTCGGAGGTTGAGAAACCTCGTACAAGCAATTACACTAAGTAATACAAGCAAATACAAATACAAGAAGAAATACAAGTAAAGAACACTTTACAAACTTCGCTTTGAACACTTGCTTGTTGCTTGCTTTGGATTGCTCTTGAAGGTCTGGAATGCAACATCAATTCCCCTTCAAAATCTCCCCAAAAAACTCTTGTTGAAATCCTCCCCAAGCTCCTCCTTTTATGCCTGTCTCGGGTTGATTTCTCGCTGATCAGTCGACTACTCCTGGCCTCCAGTCGACTACTCCTATAGTTGTTTGTAGGGTCGATCGGTGTTGGTCGGCTAGAGGGGGAGAATAGCCCTCAATCATCGTATGATGGAATTCGATCGTTCGTCTTACGTGCTCATCTACAATTGTCGTTAATATGCAGCGGAATAAGAATAGAAATAATAACAACAATACAATCACATGCAATGCACAAGATATACGTGGTTCGAAACCGAATGGTTCCTACTCCACGGGCGAGCTCACCGAGCTCTAGTTATGCGCACAACACTAACTAAACCACTCCTTCTCGACAACACGTCGGAGGTGGAGAAACCTCGTACAAGCTATTACAACAAGTAATATGAAATACAAACAAGAATACAAATACAATACAAAGAACACTTTTCACCGATTGCTTTTGATCGCTTGTTTGTTGCTTGCTTTGGTTGGCTCTTGAAGGTCTAGAATGCAACAACAATTCCCCTCCAATGTCACCCTTAAAGTCTTGGCGAAATCCCCCCACTTGAGCTCAATTTATTACCTGCATCAAGCTGATTTCGCGCCTATCAGTCGACTGCTCGTGACCATCAGATGATTGGTACTGTAGTCGTTGTCTCACAACGGCCAGATCCACATCGGTCAAGTTCCAATGGATCACTCATCAGTCAACTGATAATACCCATCAGTCGACTGATTATCCCATTAGCCAAGTGTTGGCGCGAGCACTCGACTGAAAACCATTCTGTGGCTGAAAACACCCCGATCAGTCGACTGATCTCCCTCATCAGTCAACTGATGGTGTTATCAGTCGACTGCCACCCTCGGCATTCGACTGATCAGCCAGACCCTATTCAGTCGAACCCTAGTCAACTTGGAGCAATCGATTGGAACCTATGTCAGTCGGCTGATGTCGGATAAAACCTCAAATACAAGGTTGTTTGAGCATCCGACACTCAAGTCTTAGCCACTTGGCCAAGTCCACCTCATCCCTCATGGAGTTCCCCACCGAAGCTCTCTTCCCTCGGCCTACGTCCCTTGAATGTGCCAAGCGCATGGCTTCGTAATGCTTTGGACTTTTCCACACCAAGCCCCATGCTTGGATTTTCCATGCCAACTCCATGTTGGACTTTCCACACCAAGCCCCATGCTTGGATTTTCTATGTCAACTCCATGTTGGACTTTCCTATGATAATCCCATGTCATAAGTTTTGTCTTTCATCAAAATACTGCTCAAGTCAAACTCGAGTCAACCTGGGCCGATTGAACCAACAATCTCCCCCTTTTTGATGATTGACAAAACTACCATCTCAAGTCTATCAATTCTCCCATATTGGCAATTCTCATATTCCAATGAGAATTCCAACGAACCCTAATTGGTAACTTTGTAACTTCTTCCCCTTTCTGACATTACATCAAAAAGGTCCTCAAGGGTGTCAATGTCTCATATCCCAATGAGATCTTACAATCTTCCCCTTGGCATGTCCTCAATCTTTCTAGTGATCTCATATGACTTAAGAGAGGCAACCTTCCAATTTTCCTCCCATGAGGAAATACACATCTATCTTCTCATGATGGATACCTCCCCCTAGAGGCTTGCTCCCCCTTGACCATTGCACCAACAATGTCCTTGGAGAGTCCCTAAGCCAATAGGAATATTAACCAATCAAAATTAAGGCAAAGTTCAACAATGAACTCTCATCTACCTTAAAATTAATACTCTCCCTAAACACTTCTCCTAATCCATATCCAATGGATTTCCACCCTTTCTAATGCTCTCCCAAGCATGTCCTAGGGTTAGGAGTGGTTAGGGGACCAAAACACAGCTGAACATGGGCCTAACCACCAAGGTTTACCCGAAATCAGCCTGTGCCAGTCGACTCTCTCAGCTACCAGTCGACTGGACTTGTCATCAGTCGACTGTCATTCATGGCAGTCGACTGATAACTGCATTCTGCAGTTTTCAGAGTTTTCAGAATCAAATTCCGAAATACATAAGTAAATATACGTAAGTTGAAAAATCTTGAAAATTCATACATATAATACTTATCATAAACACTATGGGTGAAAAATATTTGAAAATTATTTTACCCACAAATTAATGAGATTGACACAAAGTTCAAAAGTTTAGAAAAACTTAAATAATGAGCCCTCTTTGTATCATCCCATTCAATGGTGATTGCTATCAAAAGATAGACTTCACCAAGGTTTTTCAAAATGTTTTTTAAACCTTTAATTCATTTTTCCTAAACATCTCACTTGTATCTAGATGTGTAAAACACATACAAGGCAATTAATCTAGTGAGATGTGGATTTTTGTTCTTTAATGGTCTCATGCATATTTCTAGGCAATATTATTTGATTCCCATCAAATCATGCTATAGTCCTTAATTTCATTTAATTTTATGCATGGTATGATTATGGCATATATATATATGATATAACTAAGCATGTGCCAAAATCATGATGTCATGGCATGTGAATGAAATCTAAGCATACATGACATATGTAAATAACCCTAAACATGATCATGACATTTTTAGAGATAAAAATGAAAATGATGTCATGACATGGCAAGGCAAATAAATCATGGCAAGTAAAATATGCTAAGGTATAGAATACCTAAGTGTTGAATCTAAATTGTCATTTCTAGGGTTAAGTTCATTTTTGCCTTAATGTCATTTATCCCCCTAGTGTGCCATAAACCCAAAATGGCACACCAATACCTCCAAGATCTAATTGTGACAATTTAATCATTTTTCAACTTCTCAAAGCATATTGGCACATCCTAATGTGTCAACTCACCATGGCTAGGTTAACTACCCATCCATTTAGGGTTGACACACCCTAACCCATCTTGCGTGAATCGATCACGCTTCTAAGAACCCAATACCTATTGGAGCTCCTTGGGTTAACAAGGTATTCACTAGGGATAGCCTCCCTAGATACCTTTATAATGACCCTTTTTGGTTTTGACACCTTAGTCAAATGGATCTTTCCTAGGTCAACTCTAGAGGTGACTCCTCCTTTGACCTTCTTAGTGACTTTCTTGGTTTTCCTTAAGTCCTTAGCCACTAAGCAAACACCATGGCTAGTCTTAGGGATAGCTTCCCTATTAGCCTTGGTTTTTCTAGACCTAGAAATTGTTCCATAATTAAATGGAACATTATGACAAGTCTTCTTGGGCTTAGGTTTGTGACCAAAACCTTCCTTGCCCTTAGACCGTTTTTGAACCCTAGGCCATAAATTTTGATCCTTAGACCCCATAATTGTATTTGTCATAATTTTGAGGGTCTTTTCTAATTTTTCTAGCCTTGACCTCAAGGCTCGATTCTCCACCTCTAATTTTTCCAATTTTGATCTATCATTGGATTTTTGGGAGTTGTTTTTCTTTTTAGGCATATGCCTAGATTTCTTGGGATTAATGCCCAAGTTTTCTTCAATTCTCCTAATTGACTCCCTAGGCAAGATTGGTCTAATGTTATTGGTCCGAGGTTTGTCCTTAGATAAACTAACATGCTTGGCACCTAAACAATAAACCTTATTGTTTCTACTAGCATGCTTTTCATTAATAATTGCAAGAGAACTAAAATAATTTTTAGCATGCTTTTTATCCCTAGAAATTGAAGGTGTATTATTTAAATGTACCTTAGGGTTAGCTTTGGAAGCTCCCCCTACATGAGATACACCTTCTTGCCCTTTCTTCCTCCCCCTAGGGTATTAGCTTCGGTAGTGCCCCCTTTGGTTGCATTTGAAGCACACAATGTGTTCTTTGCTCTTAATTGTGGGGACTCCGGCATTTTTTACTTTTGGTGCCGGTTGAACCTTCTCCTTAGCCAATTTAGGGCATTTACTCTTGTAATGCCCTTTCTTCCTACACTCAAAGCATATTATATGATCTTTATTTAAAATCAAAATACTTGAGTTACCTAGGGAGGTGGTGGAAGCCTCTTGATCACATCTTCCGAAGGTAGATGCTTCATTTTGACTTTGCTTCAGAATAGAAACCCTTTCCTCCCCCTCAATGCTAGAAGTGGAGGTCTCCACCAAATCATCAACATCTTCAAATGTGGTGGGTGCTTCTTCCTCGGCATTCTCCTCTACTTGTGCCGATTGGGAATTTTCTTGGAATTTAATTACCTTATTTCATAGCTCCCTTGCATCCCTATAGTCACCCAATCTAGACCAAATAGTGTTAGGTAACAAATCACTAAGTAATTTTATTACCTCGAGATTTATCTTGAAGTCCTTGATTTGGTCTTGGGTCCACCTTGACTTCTCAATGGGCTTGTTTTCTCTATCCCTAAGCATTTCAAAACCATTTTCTATAATTAACATGAAATCGAAATTGGTTTTGAAATATATCTCCATCCTTTTCTTCCACCAAGAAAAGTTTCCATCATATTTAGGTGGATGGATGTTGCCGGCCATTTTGTAGTGCTTGTGTCGGCGGTTAGTCCTCGACAAGCGCCTTGGCTCTGATACCACTTGTAGGGTCGATTGGTGTTGGTTGGCTAGAGGGGGGTGAATAGCCAGCCCTCAATCGTCATATGACGGAATTCGATCGTTCGTCGTACGTGCTCGTCTACAATTGTCATTAATACGCAGCGGAATAACAACAGAAATAATAACAACAATACAATCACATGCAATGCACAAGATATACTTGGTTTGAAACCGAATGATTCCTACTCCACGAGCGAGCTCACCGAGCTCTAGTTATGCACACGGCACTAACTAAACAACTCCTTCTCGACAAACTTATCGGAGGTGGAGAAACCTCGTACAAGCTATTACAACAAGTAATATGAAATAGAAACAAGAATACAAATACAATACAAATAGCACTTTTCACCGATTGCTTTTGATCGCTTGTTTGTTGCTTGCTTTGGTTGGCTCTTGAAGGTCTATAATGCAACAGTAATTCCCCTCCAATGTCACCCTTAAAGTCTTGGCGAAATCCTTCCACTTGAGCTCCATTTATAACCTGCATCAAGCTGATTTCGTGCCCATCAGTCGACTGCTCATGACCATCAGTCGACTGGTACTATAGTCGTTGTCTCACAATGGCCAGATCCACGTCGGTCAAGTTCCAACGAATCACTCATCAGTCGACTGATGATACCCATCAGTCGACTGATTATCCCATCAGTCGAGTGCTGGCGTGAGCACTCGACTGGAAACCATTCTGTGGCTGAAAACACCCCGATCAGTCGACTGATCTCCCTCATCAGTCGACTGATGGTGTTATCAGTCGACTGCCATCCCTCGGCAGTCGACTGATCAGCCAGACCCTATTCAGTCGAACCCTAGTCGACTTGGAGCAGTCGACTGGCACCTATGCCAGTCGACTGATGTCGGATAGAACCTCAAACACAAGGTTTTTTGCGCATCCGACACTCAGTCTTAGCCACTTGGCCAAGTCCACCTCATCCCTCATGGAGTTCTCCACCAAAGCTCTCTTCCCTCGGCCTACGTCCCTCGGATGCGTCAAGTGCACGGCTTCATAATGCTTTGAACTTTTCCACACCAAACCCCATGCTTGGATTTTCCATGCCAACTCCATGTTGGACTTTCCTATGACAATCCCATGTCATAAGTTTTTTCTATCATCAAAATACTGCTCGAGTCAAACTCGAGTCAACCTGGGTCGATTGCACCAACACCGTTGTCTCACAACGACCGAATCCACGTAGGCAAAAACCCCAACGGATAACCATCAGTCGACTGATCATACCCATCAGTCGAATGGTAACCCAATCAGTCGAGTGCTCGGCTCAATCACTCGACTAGAAAGTGTTCTGTTCCCGAATTCACCCCGATCAGTCGACTGATCTCCATCATCAGTCGATTGATGGCATATGCAGTCGACTGCCCTCCCTCGGCAGTCGACTATTCGACAAGAACCTAGTTAGTCAAACACCAATCGAGTCCAGTCGACCTAGAGCAATCAACTGATGTCGGGTAAAATCTCAAACACCAAGTTGTTTGAGCATCCGATCATTGGGTAAACCCTCAAACACCACGTTTGAGCCTCCAACACTCAATCTTAGCCACTTGGCCAAGTCCACCTCATCCTCTCATGGAGTTCCCCACCGAAGTTCTCTTCCCTCGGCCTATGTCCCTCGGATGCACCAAGCACATGGCTTCGCAAAGTCATCTTTCGCGTCTCTTGCCCTCGAAGTATGCTTCCCTTAGGCCTCACTTCATTCGCTCCCCGTCCAGCGGTCCCTCGGATGCACCAAGCACACGACTTCGCAATGCCATCCTTCACCAACTCAAGGACCCCGAGCCTAGTGAACTTGCCAAGTCCTCAAGACTTTCCACACCAAGCCTCATGGTTGGATTTTCCATGCCAAGCCCCATTCTTGCACTTTCACCGCCAAGGCTATACACTTGGACTTACGTGACCAACCCATGTTGGACTTTCCAACACCAAGCCCTATTCTTGGATTTTCCCAACACCAAGCCCCATGCTTGGACTTTTCACCACTAAGGCTACACACTTGGATTTACGTGGCCAACCCATGTTGGACTTCCCATGACAATCCCATGTCATACGTTTTGTCTAACATCAAAATATAGTTCGAGTCAAACTCGAGTCCTAGGCCGATTGCACCAACAATCTCTCCCTTTTTGATGTTGGACAAAACCAAACTCAAGTCTACCAATTATCCCAATTGGCAATTCTAACATTCCAATGAGAATTCCAACTATCACAATTGGTAACTTCTCCCCCTTTTTGACATACATCAAAAAGGTCCTCTCCAAGGGTATGAATGTCTCATATCCCAATGAGATCTTACAATCTCTCCCTTGGAGGAACAGATGCCTACAATCTTTCTAGTGATAAGTCTTATATCACTTAAGAGAGGCAATCCCAAATTTTCCTCCCATGAGGAAAAATACACATCCATCTTCCCATGATGGATACCTCTCCCTAAAGGTTTGCTCCCCCTTGACCATTGCACCAACAATGTCCTTGGAGAGTCTCTAAGCCAATAGGAATGCTAAACAATCAAAATTAAGGCAAAGTTCAATAATGAACTCTCACACACCTTAAATTGATACTCACCCTAAACACTTCTCCTAATCCATATCCAATGGATTTCCACCCTTTCTAATGCTCTCCTAAGCATGTCCTAGGGTTAGGAGTGGTTAGGGGACCAAAACATAGCTGAACATGGGCCGAAGAACCATGGTTTACCCAAAATCAGCATTATCAATCGACTATATCATATATCAGTCGACTCCTTTCCATATCAGTCGACTGCCATCCATGGCAGTCGACTAATAACTACAAAATGCGGTTTTTAGTTTTCAGAAATGATTTTCTGAAATTCGTAAGTAAATATACATAAGTTGAAAATCATAAAAATTCATATATATATTACTTATACCAATCATTATGGGTGAAAAATATTAGAAAATTATTTTACCCACAAAATAGCGAGATTGATACAAAGTTCAAAAGTTAAGAAAAGCTTTAATATTGAGCCCTCTTTGTATCACCTCATTCAATGGTGATTGCTATCAAAAGATAGACTTCACCAACATTTTTCAAAATGTTTTTGAAATGTTTTTAAATTCTTTAATTCCTTTTTCCTAAACATCTCACTTGTATTTAAATGTGTAAGACACATACAAGTCAAGTATTAGTGAGATGTGGGGACTTTGTTATTTAGGGTCTCATGCATTATCCTAGGCAACACTATTTGATTCCCTTATGCATAAGACTTCAAATCATATCTTAGTCCTTAAATTCATTTTATTTTTGCATGAATGATGATTATGGCATAATTGATAACATGAATAAGCATGTGCCAAAATCATGATGTCATGTCATGTGAATGAATTTTAAGCATACATGACATATAAAAATAACCCTAAAAATGATCATGATATTTTATATGATAAAAATAAATATGATGTCATGTCATGGCAAGGAAACCAAAGCATGGCAATTATAAAATACTAAGGTATAGAATACCTAAGTGTTAAGTTCAAATTGTCATTTCTTAAAATTAAATTCATTTTCCCTTAATGTCATTTATCCCCCTAGTATGCCAAAAGCCCAAAATGGCACACCATTACTCCTAAGACCTAATTGTGTCAATTTAATCATTTTTCATCTTCTCAAACCACATTGGCACATCCTAATGTGTCAACTCTACCATGACTAGGTAACTACTCATCCACTTAGGGTTGACACACTCTAACCCATCTAGCGTGAATCGATCATGCTTCTAGGAACCCAATACCTATTGAAGCTCCTTGGGTTAACTAGATATTCACTAGGGATAACTTCCCTAGATACCTTCCTAATGACCCTTTTAGGTTTTGACACCTTAGTCATTTGGGTCTTTCCTAAGTCAAATCTAGGGGTAACTCCCCCTTTTGACCTTCTTAGTGCCTTTCTTGGTTTTTCTCAAGTCCTTAGCCACTAAGCACACATCATGGCTAATCTTAGGGATAACTTCCCTATTAGCCTTGACCTTTCTAGACCTAGAATTAGTTCCATAATTGAATGGAACCTTATGGTAGGACATAGGTTTGTGACCTAAACCTTTCTTGCCCTTGGACATTTCTTGTTTCCTAGGCCTTGAATTTTGAACATTTGACCCTTTAAATGAATTTGTCATAATTTTGAGGGTCTTCTCAAGTTTCTCAAGCCTTGACATCAAGGCTCGGTTCTCTAACTCTAATTTTCCCAATTTTGAATTTTCATTAATCTTTTGGGAATTGTTTCTCTTCTTAGGCATATGCCTAGATTTCTTGGGGTTAATGCCCAAGTTTTCTTCAATTCTCTTAATGTACTCCCTAGGTAGAATTGGTCTAGAGTTATGGTGTCTAGGTTTGTCCTTAGGTAAATCAACATACTTGGAACCTAGGCAAAAATATCTATTCCTACTAGCATGCTTTTCATTAATAATAGCAAGAGAACTAAAATAATTTTTAGCATGCTTTTTATCCTTAGAAATAGAAGGTGCATTAATTAAATTTACCTTAGGGTTAGCTTTAGAAGCTCCCCCTACATGAGATGCCCCTTCTTTCTCTCCTTAGGGCATGGACTACGGTAGTGTCCTCTTTGGTTTTATTTGAAGCACACAATGTGTTCTTTGCTTCTCTTGTGAAGACTTTGGCATCCTTTGACTTTTGGTTGACTTTTGGTGTCGGTGCTTTCTTCTTAGCCAATTTTGGGCATTTACTCTTGTAATGCCCGTTCTCCCTACACTTAAAGCAAATTATGTGATCTTTATTATTAATTACATTGCTTGAGTTACCTAGGGTGGTGGAATCCTCTTGATCACTTCTCCCGGATGTTGAAGCTTCTTCCTGATCTTGTTCCGAGATGGAAGTCCTCTCCTCCCCCTCAATGCTAGAGGTGGAGGTCTCCACTAAGTCATCCACATCTTCGAATGTAGATGGTGATTCTTCAACATCATGGACCAATGTGGGCTCTTCATGAAATTTGATCACCTTGTCCCATAGGTCCTTAGCATCCCTATAATTACCTAATCTAGACCAAATGTGGTTAGGAATCAAATCACTTAGCAATTTGATTACCTCAAGATTTGTCTTAAATTCCTTGATTTGTTCCTTGCTCCATCTTGACTTCTCTATTGGCTTATTTTCTTCATTCGTAGGCATTTCGAAACCATTTTCTAGAATTAGCATTAAATCGAAATCGGTTTCGAAATATACCTCCATCCTTTTCTTCCACCAAGAAAAGTCTCCATCAAATTTCGGTGGATAGATGTTGTAGCTGGCCATCTTGTCATGCTTGTGTTGGCGGTTAGTCCTTAACAAGCTCCTTGCTCTGATACCACTTGTTGGAATGTCGATGGCCGGCTAGAGGGGGATGAATAGCCCTAATCACGTGTGCTATGTAATTCGATCATTCTTGCGTCTGCAATCTTGTTAGCATAGTGGAATAACAATAATAATACTAACAAGATATACAAATACACACAAGCGCACAAGAGATAACAATATACGTGGTTCGGAACCTTAGGCTTCGTACTCCACGGGGCGAGCTCAACAAGCTCTAGAGATGCACACGACAATACTCAAACTCCTTCTCAACAACACGTTAGAGGTAGAGAAACCTCGTACAAGCAATTACACTAAGTAATATAAGCAAATACAAATACAAGAAGAAATACAAGTAAAGAACACTTTACAAACTTCGCTTTGAACACTTGCTTGTTGCTTGCTTTGGATTGCTCTTGAAGGTCTAGAATGCAGCAGCAATTCCCCTCCAAAATCTCCCCAAAAACTCTTATTGAAATCCTCCCCAAGATCCTCCTTTTATGCTTGTCTCAGGTTGATTTCTCGCCGATTAGTCGACTGCTCCTGGCCTCCAGTCGACTGCTCCTGTAGTCGTTGTCTCACAATGGCCGAATGCACATTGGAAAAAACACAACAAATAACCATCAGTCGACTGATTATACCCATTAGTCGACTGGTAACCCCATCAGTCGAGTGCTTGGCACAATCACTCGACTGGAAAGTATTCTGTGCTCGAATTCACCCCTATCAGTCGACTGATCACCATCATCAATCGACTGATGGCTTCTACAGTCGACTGCCCTCCCTCAGCAGTCGACTATTCGGCCAGAACCTAGTCAGTTGAACATCGATCGAGTCCAATCGACCTAGAGTAGTCGACTGGTACCTATATCAGTCGACTGATGTTGGGTAAAACCTCAAACACAAAGTTGTTTGAGCATCCGACCGTCAAGTAAACCTTCAAACACCACGTTTGAGCCTCCAACACTCAGTCTTAGCCACTTGGCCAATTCCACCTCATCCTCTCATGGAGTTCTCCACCGAAGCTCTCTTCCCTCGGCCTACATCCCTCGGATGCACCAAGCACACGGCTTCGCAATGTCATCCTTCACATCTCTTGCCCTCGAAGTATGCTTCCCTTGGGTCTCACTCCATTTGCTCCCCATCCAGCTGTCCCTCGGATGCACCAAGTGCACGGCTTTGCAATGCCATCCTTCACCGACTCAAGGACCCCAAGCCTAGTGAACTTGCCAAGTCCTCAAGACTTCCCACACCAAGCCTCATGCTTGGATTTTCCATGTCAAGCCTCATGCTTGGACTTTCACTGCCAAGGCTACACACTTGGACTTACGTGGCCAACCCATGTTGGACTTTCCAACACCAAGCCCTATGCTTGGATTTTCCCAACACTAAGCCCCATGCTTGGACTTTTCACCACCAAGGCTACACACTTGAATTTATGTGGTCAACCCATGTTGGACTTCCCATGACAATCCCATGTTATATGTTTTGTCTAACATCAAAATACAGTTCAAGTCAAACTCAAGTCCGGGGCCGATTGCACCAATAATTTTTTTAGGCTTTCTTCTCTGGCACTACTAATCCATGACGAAGTCTTGGTACTCTTCTTTTGGTTGTGTATTTTGCAAGATAATTAATGACCCACATTGAGGGGTATAACACCACCCGACCTCCATTCTTTAACGAACAGTGGCAAGCAAGGGTGTCAGGTTTATTATGATGGACTAAGGGCAACAACTCATTCAAAGAGTTGTTAAACTAAAATCTAGCTCCGGGGATGCGGTCTCCTGCACCCCACAAGGGGCATTGCCCCTTGACCCCGCCCGTTAACCGACTAGCAAGACTGCTATGTCGTAGCAGCTTAGAAGTCGTGTTTAGCATCATAATAAAATCTACATGTTATAATCTTTGTGAATGATGTATGTCATGGTGTATGGTTATGGCCCTTAACCCCGATGAGATTGTGGTTGTGTTGGATGTGCATGTTGTAATTCATAATACGGCCTTTGTGTCGTGCCTTCCTCTCTATTTTTTCTAGTTGTAAATAAAACTAGATTTAGACTCGAGTATTCTTATTTTGTAATGTACAAAATGAGGAGGGAAAAATATGTTGGAGGATGAAGTTACAAGAAGGATGCCGACAACACACAATAACCAAAGGACACACTTAGAGAAGATGCTATCCCTAGGTTGACCCATCGTTCTTCTCATTGGCTTGAGGAGATAGTAGATTCGGGTCATAACCATGTCACGCTTAAGCTTATATGTTGTTGATATATGCTTTGTGTGTATGTGATGCATGTTAGATAATAATTTTATCTTAATTAAGTCAATATAGATATGCCTACTAAAGTTTGATACTCACTACTACCTCGATCATTTGTTGTTGGGCTTGTCAAAGCAAAGTGACACATTTTATCTTGGTAGAGTGCGAGTGGATAATTGTGATATCCCGCTATCAAACTTTGGGTGAGACTTAACTAAGTTATCTCAATTAGATTGAGAACTTAGAGGCATGTCCTAAAAGTTAGGAAGATAGGGTAAGAGAACAATTATACTAAATCTTGGGCGATTAGCCAAAGCTAACTCAAGGTGAGGTATGATGTGGATCTTGTCCCACATGAATTTGTAGTTGTTGGGTTGGGAACTAGTAGTGTGGGCAAAAGGCATTTGCCTACATCCATGACTATCCCCTACCGAAGCTCTACGATTCAGTGGGAGCATCATTTAATTAAAGGTCTAATTAAATGATTTAGATATGATACTTATTTCTACATTTTACTGTTGTAGATCACCATGTCATCTAACACGTCAAATACTCACTCTCTCTGCGATCTATCCTTGAGAAGGATAAGCTCAATGAAGCTAATTTCCTAGACTAGTACAAAAACTTGAGGATCGTCCTCAAGCAAGAACAAAAATTGTACGTCCTAGAGCAACCTCTTCCTGAAGCACCCGCAACTACCATCACTTGTACAGAGAAAGATGCTTACAAGAAGCATCAAGATGATGCACTAGATGTATCCTGCCTAATGCTTGCCACCATGAACTCTGAGCTTCAGAAGCAACATGAGAACATGGATGCACATGATATGGTTGAGCACCTGAAACAACTATATCAAGGGCAAGCTAGGCACAAGCAATTTGAGGTATCTAAGGCCCTATTTGCATGCAAGATGCAAGAAGGAACTCCTGTAGGAACTCATGTACTCAAGATGATTGAGTATGTAGAGAACCTTGAGAGACTAGGATTTCCACTGGGCCAAGAATTGGCCACTGATCTTATCCTGCAATCATTGTCGAAAGGGTATAGTGAATTTTTCATGAACTATAACATGAACGAAATTGACAAGCCTCTGCCTGAGATGCTCAATATGTTGAGAACTGTTGAACCCAATCTCAAGAAAACCAAGACTAGTAACGTACTGATGGTTTAAAAGGGCAAAGGCAAAAGGAAGCCTAAAGGCAAGGGTAAGACCCAAGCCAAAGGCAAGGCCAACTCTACTACATCAAAGGCTAAAGTCGGGGTTTCTAAGGAAGGGGACTGCTTCCACTGTGGTGAGATTGAGCATTGGAAGAGGAACTGCAAGTTATACCTAGAGAAAATTAAGAAGAAAAGAAGTGAGACTTCTGCCTCAGGTATACATGTTATAGAAGTCAATTTATCTATTTCTTCTTCATGGGTATTAGATACCGGTTGTGCATCACACATTTGTACTAATGTGCAGGACCTAACAAAAGACTAGATCATTGACAAACGGTGAAGTGGACCTATGAGTAGGCAATGACGTAAGAGTTACTACTATAACTGTAGGAACATACTCTTTATCTTTACCCACTGGGCTTATTTTGGAACTAGAAGAGTGATATTATGTACCTTCTTTGACTAAGAACATTATCTCTGTTTCTTGTTTGGACAAGAGAGGTTTCTCGTTTATGATAAAGGACAAATGTTATTCTATTCATTTAAATGATATGTTCTATTGCAATGCATTTCTTATGAATGGACTCTATGTTTTGGACTTTGAAAACTCAATCTATAACATAAATACCAAACAATTCAAATTGAATGATTTGAACCAAACATATCTCTAGCATTGTCGCCTGGGTCACGTAAATGAGAGTCACATATCCCAGCTCCATAAGGATGGATTACTGGACTGATTTAATTTTGAATCATATGAAACATGCGAATCTCATCTTCTAGGCAAGATGACCAAGACTCCATTTAGTGGACATGGCGAAAGAGCGACAGACTTGTTAGGACTCATACATACTAATGTATGTGGCCCTTTTAATATCGCTGCTAGAGGAGGCTATCAGTACTTCATCACTTTTATTGATGATGTCAGTAGATACGACTATGTGTATCTCATGAAACACAAGTCAGAATCCTTTGAAAAATTCAAAGAATTCAAAAGTGAAGTACAAAACCAACTTGGCAAAAGTATTAAGATGCTTCGATCAGATCGAGGTGGTGAATACCTTAGCCAACAGTTTTGTGACCATCTAATTGAGTGTGGGATCATATCTCAACTCACTCCACCTGGAACACCACAGTAGAATGGTGTATCTGAATAGAGAAATCGTACTTTATTAGATATGGTACGATCGATGATGAGTCAAACTGATCTACCTATTTCCTTCTGGGGATTCGCTCTAGAGATGATTGTCTTTACACTTAACTGCATTCCATCTAAAGTTGTCATAAAGACACCATATACGATATGGACTGGAAAGAGTCCCAAAATATCTTTTATGAAGATTTGCAGTTGTGAGGCTTATGTTCAACGTCAAGTCTCCGACAAACTAGGCCCCAAATCCGACAAGTACTACTTTGTAGGATATCCCAAGGAAACGAAGGGATATTACTTTTACAATCCCACACAAAGAAATGTGTTTGTCGCTAGAAATGGTGTATTTCTAGAAAGAGAGTTCATTTCTTGAAGAACTAGTGGGAGTAAAATCCATCTCAAGATATGGATAGCACTGAGGCCTTGATGGAAATTCAACAGGCACCACAAAGTGTTATGGATGATGAGATTGTTGCACAAGAAGTTGTGGAGCAATAACCTGTTCAAGTATACTAAGCTCTTCGCAGGTCTAATAGGATACGTCATCAACCTGTGAGATATTCATTTCTCTTGTCTGACCATGATGTCATTATGCTTGTTGAGTTGAATGAGCCTACATCCTATCAGAAAGCTATGATGAGCCTAGATTCTGAGAAATGGCTAGAGCCCATGAGGTCCGAAATGGAATTCATATACACTAACCAAATATGGACTTTGGTTGATCCACCTGAAGGGGTCAAACCCATTGGGTGTAAGTGGGTTTTTAAGAGGAAGACTGACATGGACGGTCTTATGCATACCTATAAAGGGCGATTGGTAGCTAAAGGTTTCAAGCAGATTCTTGGTATTGACTATGATGAAACTTTTTCATCAGTTGCGATGCTTAAGTCTATTCAAATCATACTTGCTATTGCAGCTTACCATGATTATGAGATCTGTACATGACACAATCTGAGGGTTTTGTAGATCCAAATCATGTTGGAAAGGTATGCAAGCTGTAAAGGTCCATTTATGGTTTAAAGAAAGCATCTCGAAGCTGGAATCTTTGATTCGATGATGCGATCAAAGAGTTTGGTTTCATCAAGAATGAAGATGAACCCTGTGTCTATAAGTGGGTTAGTGGGAGCATAGTTATCTTTCTTATCTTGTATGTTGATGACAAACTTCTTATTGGAAACGATATCCCTATGCTACAGTCTGTGAAGACTTGGCTTGGGAATTATTTCTCAATGAAAGACTTAGGAGAAGTAGCTTATATATTGGGCATCAAGATCTATAGAGATAGATCTAAGAGACTTCTTGGCCTAAGTCAGAGTACATACATTGACAAGGTGATAAATCATTTTGCCATGCAAAATTCCAAGAAGGGATTTCTACCAATGTCACATGGTGTGAGTCTTTCGAAGACTCAATGTCACTCTTCTAAGGAGGAGAGAGACCGCATGGATCAGATCCCTTATGCACTGCTATAGAGTCTATCATATATGTCATGCTTTGTACTCGTCCCGATGTCTCGTATGCTTTGATCATGATGAGTAGATACCAGTCAGATCCAAGTGAAAGTCATTGGACAACAGTCAACAACATTCTTAAGTACTTACAAAGGACGAAAGAATATTTCTTGATATTTGGAGGCGATGAGGAGCTAGCTGTAAAGGATTACAGTGATGAAAGCTTCCAAATCGATAGGGATGATTTTAGATCACAGTTAGGGTATGTATTTTGCCTGAATGGTGGCGTTGTGAGCTGGAAGAGCTCGAAGCAAGACACAATCGTAGATTCTACAACAGAAGTCGAGTATATTGATGCGTTTGATATGGCAAAGTAGGTTGTTTGGATTTGAAAGTTCATCACTGAACTTGGGGTGGTTCCTAGCATAGCGGTGTTAGGGCAATCTCATGCCATGATAAGGTTTTGATGTGTGTGGCAAAGGGTTTAAGTTAGGGTGTTAGTGTGATTTGATATGTGCGTTGGAGTCTTGCAGAGCTTAGTAATTCACACATGGAGCCGTGGCAAGTTTCACAACTCATGACTCGGTCCTTGAGTCGGTGAAGGATGGCTTTGCGGAAGTCGTGCGCTTGGAGCATCCGAGGGACCGCCGGACGAGAAGCTTGGAGTGAAGCTGGAGGAAGTAGACCTCGAGGCAAGAGACGCGAAGGAGCATTGAAGAGTCGTGCGCCTGATGCTTCCGAGGGACGTGGCCGAGGATGAAGATAACTTCGAAGGCGAGGGACTCCGAGAGATGAGAGTGAGCGAATGTAACCCGGGAAGGGGTAGTAGCTCTTAGTTGAAACTTGGCCATTTGGCTAAGTGTCGGATGGGATTTCCCGACACTAGTCGACTTCCATGGAATGGCAGTCGACTGCTCTGAGTCGAATGTGGTTCGACTGGTATTCGACTGATTGTTTTGGGGCCAACAGTCGACTGCCATATGTGGGCAATCGACTGCAAAGACCATCAGTCGACTGCTAAAGGAAGCAGTCGATTGGTCGAAAGGGTTTGGCCACAGAACCACTCGTAGCCGAAAGGGCAGTCGACTACGGAGGCAGCAGTCGACTGATGAGGTCCATCAGTTGACTGTCAAGTGTTCCGTTGGACTACAATGGTCGGGATCCGACGTGTTCGGAGGCTGTTGGAGTGGCGGCAGTCGACTACCAAGGGCAGTAGTCGACTGGTGGCGGCCAACGGGAAGAAAAGCTTCCTCTCTATAAAAAGAGAGGGTGTGGGCTTTTAGATGAAAAATGCTTATGCTCTAAGTGATCTTCCAAGTGCCCCACAAGCTTTAAACTCTTCTTACTTTCTTTTACTCCATTCTTATTGTAAGAAGAGTGATCTTGATTGTAAAGGTTACCTCCACCTAGCTTGGTGCAAAGGAGAGACCAATAGTGGATTGTTTTTGGCGGAGTGATTCACCGAGGATGAATCGGGAACCATGGATTAGCGGCATAGCCGTGAACCACGTTATACTATTGTGTTAGCGTTTGTTTTCTTGTATTTGTATTTGCTTGTCTTTATTGTTTCCGTTGCGCTAATTAGTTTTGTAGACGAGCAAATATCGACATCCAATGACAAAGGGTTATTCACCCCCCTCTAGCCGGTCAATCGATCCCCAACAAGTGGTATTAGAGCCAAGGAAAGCTTGTCGAGGACTAACCGCCACAACAAGCAACTTTCAAAATGGCTGGCTCCAACATGTATCCACCGAAGTTTGAAGGAGAATTCACTTGGTGGAAGAAGCGAATGGAGGTATTTTTTGAAACGGATTTTGATATCATGATTACAATGGAATCCGGTTTCGTTTTGCCTAGGGATGAAGAAGGGAAGCCAATAGAGAAATCTAGGTGGACCAAAAAGCAAAGGGAAGAGCACCTTGCAAACTCAAAAGCCAAGCATCATCTCTTCAATGTGCTCCCCCAACAAGAGATCAACCGAATTGGGGAATGCTCAAGTGCCAAGGAGATGTGGGAGAGATTGGTTGAACTTCATGAAGGCACTTCGGAAGCCAAACTTGCAAGGAGAGACCTCCTCCGCTCCCAACTATCAAATATCAAATTGGAAAAGGGAGAAAAGGTAACATCATTACATTCTAGGTTTAAAGAAATATTAATTGGGCTAACAAGTGTAGGAGAAAAGCTCTCCAACCGGGATATGGTAATGAAGGTCATAGATGCCTTTCCCCGGTCCTCAAGATGGAGCTCCATGGTAGACTCATTTTATATCTCCAAGAACTTAGAAGTAAGCACCTTGGAAGAATTCTTCTCAACCATGGAGCTTCATGAAACAAGGCTTGAAGGTATACAAGAAGAGCCTAGAATCCAACCTTCAAGGGGAGTAGCATTGATGGCAAACAAGAGGAAGAAGAAGATAGAGATTCCCTCCTCCTCCGATGACAAAGCTTCCTCCTCCTCCTCCATGGATAGCACGGAAGAAGCCTATATGGTAAGGAGGGTAAGGTGTACATTAAAAGGTTTTAGATTTAATAAATCAAATGATAGGAATAGAAGACTAAGGGGGAAGATCATTTGTTACAATTGCCAAGGAGAGGGACACATAAGGGGCAATTGTCCCCTCTTGAACAAAAGCAAGGAGGAGAAGAGAAAGAAAGAAGAAAAGAAGAAGAAAAAGGGGAGCAAGAAGAAAAAGGAAGAGGAGAAGAAGGCAAAGGAAAAGGGGAAGGCCAAGGCATTCAAAGCAAAGACGTGGGATGACCCTTCCTCTTCCTCTTCATCATCATCGGAAGAGGAGAATGCTTTCGTCACCAACCTTGCTCTAATGGCATTTGATGACTCAGATTGCTCCTCCATTGAAAATGAAGAATCAAGCTCAAGTGGAGGGAGCTCTAGTGAAGGGGGAGCCTCTACATCCTCATCCGAAGAAGAAGAAGAGGACATGGAAACTATGGTAACTAATCTTTCACCTAGTAAAATAGTTTCTATGATTTCTAGCCTCACTAAGGACCTATTTAGAGCTAAGAAGAAAAATAAGAGCATGCTTGAGCAAATTAAGGACTTAGAAAATAAACTAGAAAAAGCATGCTTAAATGATGATAATATTTCTTCTAGCTTAAATGATGCACGCTCACATGATAACTATATGCCTTTGGATGTTAGTGATGCATGTATAGAAGAAAATAGGGCTTTAAGAGAGAAATTAGATTATTTAACCAAAGCCCTAGAAAAGTTTACAATTGGCTCAAATACATTGAACATGATTATAGGGAGCCAAAGAGCTAGTTTTAATAAGAAAGGCCTAGGTTATAAAGAAAAGAAAAATGAAAAGGCCTACAAATGTCTAATTGCTAGGGGACAAGATAAGAAGAAAGTAATTGCTAGGAAATGGATTTCCAAGGAGTATCTTGTGAACCCCATAGGAAAGAACCTATTTTGGGTTCCAAAATCCATCCTTAAGGGTTAGAAAAACCCTAGGATAGTCGACCATATGGACTTGACCTATATCATATTTTTGGTTGACTTAGGTGTTAGTAATATATGAGAGATGTCCTAAGGCAATCGCCTTATGTATGAACCATTTATATGATAAATGAAGATTCACTATTTGAGTATACATGTTTTATGTATTTGATTGGATCTTAAACTCATTTACTGAATGTCCACGATACGATTCACAGCATGAGAGAATTTGTGATTGGATCACAACTAGTGAGTATCTCTACATGTGTAATTGTGATGTATCGGAATTATCCCTAGTCGATGAATTGATGAATCTGGACACCATCAATTCTGTTGAGACTAGCACGAGGTATACTCCTTGGTGTATCCAAGCAGCTGATTCTCACTGGCTGGAGACATAGTGATGTCTGGAGTTAATCGTGGATGCTAGTTATGGTAACTAGTTCATTGGAGTGACCAGCCGTAAGACTTCATATGGTTCTCTGCATATATAGATATGTCAATGAAGTTCTTACTGTGGCTTAAGTGCGATGTTCCTTTGACTTGCGGTATTCAAGTCATCTTGATCATGGAGACTTATGCTTTGACATCTTAAGCAAACATCTCTAAGGGATGTGGACCCGGATGATTGGGTATAAGTCAAGTGATCGAAGGTGTTTGAATAGCCTATAAAGGATTCACCACTCCTTGCGAGGAGATGTATACCCATGGCCTCTCGGATTGTTACTAAAGTCTTTGGCCAAAGCATTACATGTTTAGAGTAAGGTACTCGATACATGTGGAGTAACTAGAATCAGAGGACGAGGAAATGATACTTGGGCTAGGTGTGACGTAGTCAGCCTAGTGGGGACTGACACAATAGACCATGTCCTGAACCAAGTGGGTATAAGATGAGTGAAGGGAATGGGGCACGATTCATTCGAGCTACTGAAGGGTTTCAGAAATAGTTCTGGATCAACCGTTGATCTTTTCGGTTAATTGGGGATCATTATGTACTACTAGGTGCCACTCATGATCGTTCTATAATTAATGGTTAATTATAGACGGCCAACATAAACCGAGAACCTATTTGGTCACACGCACAACGAGTGTAATCCAAAGGATTTAAAACGAGCTTGAGAATTGGATTCTCAGACCGAGAGAAACTAGGTTTGGTTGGACCAAACATAAAGCGAGCATGAAATCGTTTCAGTCGCAATGGAAGCGTGGATGGGCTGCGTCTTATGAAGACGTAATGGATGGACCAAAATGGTTTGGTTCTAATCCAATGGATAAGAATAAACCAAAGGGTTTGGTTTATTTTAAACGAATGAACCAAAAGTTGGTTCGGTTCGTTTTAACTTAAAATAAACCATCATGGTTTGGTTTATTTTAACTTATCTTAATGGAGCGGGTTAACGGGCTTTATGGATATGATCCATTAACCATTAAGAGAATTAGTTCTCTATAAAAGTGGGCTTAAGGGATTGTTAAACCCTAATCATCCAAAACCCTAAACCTTGGCCGCCCAACATAGTTGCCGCCCACCTCCTTGGTGATTTCGGCGCCCAGCTTTGTGCTGCCGTCCAAGTCTTTGCTGGCGACCAAGCTTCAGCCGGTGAACCTCCGGCGACCCTCCGGTGATCTCCTCTAGGTTCGGTGATAAGGTGAGCTTCCATCTCTCCTTGGCCGGCCTCTATTCCTCCACCAAAAGCTGTCCAGTTTTTCTGGACAGCTTGTTTCTTTGTTATCGGAGCGTCGTTTGGACGATGGTTAGTGCTCGATAGCGCCTAACTTACCGATTTGATCTCGGTAATCCTCTGAGGTGGAGGACGGCGATTCGTCAAACGGTTGACGAATACCTCTCCGGAGAAGCGAGTTTTGAGAACTCGTTTTGGATCCGAATTTGGATTCGGATCGTGATCATCTCTCGATCACGTCGTCTTCAACACGAGGCTAGTAACCCGTACGAAGACGAAGCTCGTGACTTAGCGAAGTCATCCCGAGGAGCTCGGCGTGGATACGGATAGAGACGATTCTTACGAGGATCGTTCCGGTTGATGTCGTTTCCGCTACACGTCATACGGAAGGTATAACGTAGTTTAATTTCCTTTTATTGCAAATTTTAATTTACGGTTATGTCTACACTTGTTGTAATAGCATGCGTGTGTTGTGTGTGTTGTAATAAATAGGAGTATTTATTATTTTTATTGCTTCCGCTGTGCTCATGTTTACGAAACATGATCGAACACACACACGCCGCGGTGCCGGAAACCCAACAGTGGTATCAGAGCCCAGGTTGTGTTTCGACATAATCGTAAAAATGGTTTTGCGATAGTCATAATGTATTTCTGGAAGTTTTCTAAATTTTGGAAATTTAGAAGTATTTATGGAAATTTTTCAATTTTGGAAAGTCTAGAAGTATTTATGGAAATCTTCCACTTTTGGAAAGTTGGAAGTATTTATGGAAATTTATATTTTCCATAAATAAAATATTTGATTAGATTCTAGAAATTTGTTTCCTAATTTAATCATGATTTGATTTGGGAAATCAAATCTTAAAATATTTAATTTCCATAAGTAGTTTTAAAGATTTAGGAAATTGGTTTCCTAAATAGATTTTCCTTAATCAAATAATTCCATGAATAAAATATGTGATTAGATTTGGAAATTTGTTTCCTAATTTAATTATGATTTGATTTGGAGAATCAAATCTTAAACATATTTTATTTCCATAAATAGTTATGACACATAAAGAAATTATATACATGACATAATTGTATGCCATGTAATTGCATTAGATGCATAACATTATGTCATGCGTGTCGTGACATGTAGATGTATGCCATGTATGCCATGCCATGTAGATAATAGTTATTTGCATGCAAAGAGGATGAGACATAAAAACCCTTAATCAATATTAAAGCCTACACCTTCCATTAATATGGTTAGAACCAGAGTTATGTTTCTTGTTTGGGTTATTGGACTCTCTCCAAGCCCGGCTCGAACCTGAATATGTTCAAACCATGGAATAGTTTAATACTAATATGGTAAGAGTCAGAGGTCAATCGTTAGCTTTGGTTGTTGGACTCTCTCCAAGCTGGGCTAATTGGTTGAATGCGCTCTAACCATATTAAAACTATGTCCTGATTAATGGGTTGGCTTTAACCTGGAGCATCTGTTTGTTGGACTCTCTCCAAGGTCGATGTAAAGGGAGGTGAAGTTGGGTGCTATGCATATGATGCATACTTGTTAATGTGTTAACAACCCGATGTATGTGTGAACATTCAATTAGTTGATAGCACATTGTGATAGTTGCATATAGGATAGATAGATGATACCTACCGCCGTCAGAGTTATGAATGGCTTGTTGGACTCTCCAAGGTTGTTCATATCTATGATGGATATCAGCCCATTCGGAGATGGACCTACGATCTCCCGAAGTGATTTTGGGGTTTTTGAAATTTGAAAAAATGAATGGGATTTATAAATGTATATTGATGCATTTTAAAATCATTTTCTCATATATGCTCGTTTTGTATTTCTAGGTCAAAAAATTGATCATTACGCTTTGAATTTGGCGACTATTTTGGATTCGAACAAACCGATCCGGGCCTAACTTCGGATCGCTTAGAAACTCGAGAATTGTTCTCAAGGCGAAAAAGCTTGCATATGTCCTTGAAGAGCCTCTTCCTCGACTGGGCCCTAAGGATCGATGCAACCTGCATCAAATGTTGGTCTATCGTAAGCATGTGGCGTAGCATTCTCGAGCGAGTTGCATCATGCTAGCGGCGATGGTACCTGAGCTGCAAAAGCAGCATGAGCATATGGATGCTAACACTATGGTCTTCCATCTTCATGAGTTGTTCGATGAGCAAGCGAGATCCGAAAGTTTCGAGGTCTCTAGGCTCCTCTTCACCACGAAGATGCAAGAAGGTTCGCTCAGAGTACGCTTTGTGCTAAAGATGAACGGGTACATCGAGCGCTAGCTACCCTCGGTTTGTGATGGATCATGAGTTAAGTATTGACTTAATTTCGCATTGTTTGCCCAAGAGTTTCTCGCAATTTGTGATGAACTATCTGATGAACAAATTGGAATCCACCATTCCCGAGCTCCTCAATATGTCAAGACCGTGGAGCCTTCGTGAAGCATGAGGAGAAGGCGGTTCTCATAGTTGATTCCTCAAAGAAAGGTTCTAAGAGGAAGGCAAAAGAATGTAAGAAAGGAAAGAAAAAGGCAAAGAAGGCGGAACCAAGAAAAGGGCACTTGCCATCATCTGGCAAGGAAGGCCACCGCGAAGAAACTGCAAGATTTATCTTGAGTCCATGAAGAAGAAGAAGGCATCCGATGCCCCATCCTCTTCGTGTATCTTCGTATTGATTGTCATTCTATTTCCTTAGACACTTGGGTATTGGATACCGGGTGTAGCTCACATATATGTAATGACATACAGGGGCTAAGGAATAGAAGAAGACTTGTCGAGGGGAGTCAAATTCATGAGTCGGGCAATGGAGCAAAGGTTGCCGCTGGCCGCCATCTAACTTATTTGTCAAGCTCCCTAGTGGACTTGTCTTAGAACTGGACAATTGCTATTATGTTCCTTCTCTAATAAAGAACATTGTTTATATTTCCTGCTTAAATAGAAATGGTTTCCATTTAACGTTTAGTAACAATTGTTGTTATATAACTTTGAATGGCGTACTTTATGGAACTGGAACTTTGAGTAATGGCATTTATACGTTGGACGTATCCGGTGACATTTTCAATATCGAAGCGAGACAACAGCGTGCTCGAAAGGATAATCACATCGACTCCTATATGTGGCATTGTCGTCTTGGCCATATAAGCAAGAAACGCATGTCCGAATTACACCGATGTGGAATTCTGGAATCGTTTGAATTGGATTCATACGATACATGCGAATCATGCTTAAAAGGCAAGATGACTAAGTTACCTTTTCTTGGAAAAGGTGAGCAGTGGGAGAGTTACTAGGTTTAGTACATCTTGATGTATGTGGACCTATGTCAACTCAAGCATTAGGAGGCTATAGCTACTTCATTACCTTCACCGATGATCACTCACGGTTTGGGTATGTGTTCTTGATGAAACACAAGTCTGAAGCCTTTGAAAGGTTCAAAGAATTCAGAAATGAAGTAGAGAAACAACATGACAAGAGTATTAAAATACTTCGATCGGATCGAGGTGGTGAATACTTAAGTCAAGAGTTTCTTGATTATCTAAGAGACAATGGCATATTGTCTCAATGGACTCCGCCCTATACACCACAGCATAATGGTGTATCTGAGAGGCATAACCGGACCTTGTTGGACATGGTTAGGTCAATGATGAATCATGCAACTCTTCCCAAGTCCTTTTGGGGCTATGCACTTCAGACAGCTGTTTACTTGTTAAACAGAATGCCTACCAAGGTAGTCTCAACTACTCCATAGGAGATATGGAATGGTAAGAAACCTCATGTATCTTACTTGAAGATATGGGGTTGTCCTGCTTATGTGAAGCGGACTGTATCAGACAAATTGGATGCTAAGTCTGATAAATGTCTATTTATTGGATACCCTAAGGAAACAAGGGGTTACCAATTCTATCATCCTGTGGAACAAAAGGTGTTTGTTTCAAGGCATACTGTGTTTCTAGAGAAAGAGTTTCTCTTGCAAGAAAACAGTGGGAGTGTCGTCGAGCTTGAGGAGGCTCGAGAGACTCAAATAGACATTAATGAGATACCTGGTGAAGCACAACAGCCGACAACTCATAGTGATGAGCAATCGGCTGGACCTATTGTAACACCACATCTTCGTAGATCTGGTAGAACACGCAATATTCCTGAGAGATATGGATTTCTCGTAAGCGAATCGAACGACGTGTTACTCATTGATGATGAGGAGCCTACCAGTTATGAAGAAGTGCTGACAAGTTCAGAAAGGGATAAGTGGCTTGGTGCCATGAAGTCGGAAATGGATTCCATGTATGAAAACCAAGTTTGGATCTTGGTTGACCCACCTGAAGGCATAAAGCCTATAGGGTGCAAGTGGGTTTTCAAGAAGAAAACCGACATGGATGGTAATGTGATTACCTATAAGGCTAGATTGGTGGCGAAAGGATATCGTCAAAAACAAGGTGTTGATTATGACGAAACCTATTCGCTTTGTAGCTATCTTAAATCCATTCGGATGCTCCTGGCCATAGCGGCTCATTATGATTATGAGATATGGCGGATGGATGTAACGGCTTTCCTTAATGGAAACTTGCTCGAGGGCGTGTATATGATCTGACTGAGGGTTTCACATCGGTTGATAAAACCAAGGTATGCAAGTTGCGACGATCCATTTATGGATTGAAGCAAGCATCCAGGAGCTGGAATATCCGTTTTGATGAGACGATCAAAAAGTTTGATTTCTCACAAAATCCAGACGAACCTTGTGTGTACAAGAAGGTTAGTGGGAGTGCGATCGTGTTCCTAGTATTGTATGTCGATGACATATTACTTATAGGAAGCGATGTGTCCATCTTCTGATCGATTAAGGTTTGGTTATCCAAGACATTCTCCATGAAAGACACAGGAGAAGCAACCTACATCCTTGGGATTAAGATCTATAGAGATAGATCGAAGCAGTTGCTTGGTCTTTCGCGATCTACATATATGACCGAGTGCTAAGAGGTTTAGCATGTCGGAATCCAAGAAAGGTTATCTTACCCATCGGGCATGGGGTACACCTTTCGAAGTCTATGTCCGCGCCGAGAAGGCGAGAGGATTTGCATGAGTAAGATTCCTATGCATCCATGATAGGATCTATCATGTATGCTATGTTATATACGAGGCCCGATGTATCGTATGCTCTGAGTGTCACGGCGGATACGATCGATCGAGGAATGGATCATTGGGTATTAAGAGCGATCCTTAAGTACTTGAGAAGAACTAAGGATGTGTTCCTAATATATGGAGAAGGGACATGGTGATACGGGTATCACGGATGCGGCTTCGGACGGACAAGGATGATTCAGTCTCGATGCGGATCGTGTTCACCTTGAATGAGGCGCGATGAGTTGGAAAAGTTCCAAACAAGAGGCGTAGCGGATTCTACCGCGAGGCGAGAATACATTGCGGCGAGCGGCAAAGGAGCGGTTTGGATCAAGTTCGTTCATGAACTTGGTGTGATTCGACCATTGTTGAAGCAATACCGGTCTCTGCGACAACAATGGAGCAATTGCAGGCGAAAGAGCCAGGTCTCATCAATGATCCAAACATGTGCCGCCGCTATCATCTTATCGGAGAGATCATAAGTAGGAGCGAAATACAAATCGAGAAAATTCCCCTTTGAAAGGAACTTAGCGGATCCTTTGACTAAGCATTACCTCAAAGTAAGTTTGAGGTCATGTTAGAGCTTATGGTATTGGATACGTGGCGATTGGCATTAGGGCCAAGTGGGAGTCTGTTAGTAATATATGAGAGATGTCCTAAGGCAATCGCCTTATGTATGAACCATTTATATGATAAATGAAGATTCACTATTTGAGTATACATGTTTTATGTATTTGATTGGATCTTAAACTCATTTACTGAATGTCCACGATACGATTCACAGCATGAGAGAATTTGTGATTGGATCACAACTAGTGAGTATCTCTACATGTGTAATTGTGATGTATCGGAATTATCCCTAGTCGATGAATTGATGAATTTGGACACCATCAATTCATTGAGACTAACGAGGTATACTCCTTGGTGTATCCAAGCGGTGATTCTCACTTGGTGGAGACATAGTGATGTCGGAGTTAATCGTGGATGCTAGTTATGGTAACTAGTTCATTGGAGTGACGGTAGTAAGACTTCATATGGTTCTCTGCATATATAGATATGTCAATGAAGTTCTTCTTGTGGCTTAAGTGTGATGTTCCTTTGACTTGCGGTATTCAAGTCATCTTGATCATGGAGACTTATGCTTTGACATCTTAAGCAAACATCTCTAAGGAGATGTGGACCCGGGATGATTGGGTATAAGTCGAAGTGATCGAAGGTGTTTGAATAGCCTATAAAGGATTCACCACTCCTTGCGAGGAGATGTATACCCATGGCCTCGTCGGATTGTTACTAAAGTCTTTGGCCAAAGCATTACATGTTTAGAGTAAGGTACTCTTGATACATGTGGAGTAACTAGAATCCGTAGGGCGAGGAAATGATACTTGGGCTAGGTGTGGCGTAGTCGACCTAGTGGGGTGACACAATAGACCATGTCTGAACCAAGTGGGTATAAGATGAGTGAAGGAATGGGGCACGATTCATTCGAGCTCTTTGAAGGGTTTGAAATAGTTACGGATCAAGTTGATCTTTTGGTTAATTGGGGATCATGATGTACTACTAGGTGCCACTCATGATCGTTCTATAATTAATGGTTAATTATAGACGGCCAACATAAACCGAGAACCTATTTGGTCACACGCACAACGAGTGTAATCCAAAGGATTTAAAACGAGCTTGAGAATTGGATTCTCAGACCGAGAGAAACTAGGTTTGGTTGGACCAAACATAAAGCGAGCATGAAATCGTTTGATCGAATGGGCGTGGATGGGGCGTCTTATGAAGACGTAATGGATGGACCAAAATGGTTTGGTTCTAATCCAATGGATGAGAATAAACCAAAGGGTTTGGTTTATTTTAAGCGAATGAACCAAAAGTTGGTTCGTTTTAACTTAAAATAAACCATCATGGTTTGGTTTATTTTAACTTATCTTAATGGAGGCGGGTTAATGGGCTTTATGGATATGATCCATTAACCATTAAGAGAATTAGTTCTCTATAAAAGTGGGCTTAAGGGATTGTTAAACCCTAATCATCCAAAACCCTAAACCTTGGTTGCCCAACATAGTTGCCGCCCACCTCCTTGGTGATTTGGCGCCCACTTTGTGCTGCCGTCAAGTCTTGCGGCGAATGAACCTCCGGTGATCTCCTCTAGGTTTGATAAGGTGAGCTTCCATCTCTCCTTGTTTTGGCCGGCGCCTACTCCTCCACCAAGCTGTCCAGTTTTCTGGACAGCTTCTCCTCCTCTCGTCGGAGCGTCTTTTGGATGACAGTTAGTGCTCCGACAGCGGCCAACATACCGGGGATTTGATCTCCGGTAATCCTCTGAGGTGGAGGACGAAGGATTCATCAAACGGTTGACGAATACCTCTCCGGAGAAGCGAGTTTTGAGAACTCATTTTGGATCCGAATTTGGATTCGGATCGTGATCATCTCTCGATCACGTCGTCTTCAACACGAGGCTAGTAACCCGTACGAAGACGAAGCTCGTGACTTAGCGAAGTCATCCCGAGGAGCTCGGCGTGGATACGGATAGAGACGATTCTTACGAGGATCGTTCCGGTTGATGCCGTTCCCGCTACACGTCATACGGAAGGTATAACGTAGTTTAATTTCCTTTTATTGCAAATTTTAATTTACGGTTATGTCTACACTTGTTGTAATAGCATGCGTGTGTTGTGTGTGTTGTAATAAATAGGAGTATTTATTATTTTTATTGCTTCCGCTGTGCTCATGTTTACGAAACATGATCGAACACACACACGCCGCGGTGCCGGAAACCCAACATTAGGATGGCGGGACAACATTTTTGAAATAGTGTTGGGTGATGATAATGTGCCCATAAATAGATAATAATGCTTAAATCATGATAGTCAATGTAATTGCTATGTATATGTGCAATCATGATTTATGATTTTAAAATTTGGCACATCATCATGAGAAATAGGGTTAAATCATGTTTTAGGTGATACTTTGTTTATTATCATGACATAATACCTAATTCATGATAAAAAATCAATGAATACTTGTACTTCATGATCATAATGTGAAATTAGTTCATACATGCCTTTATGATCATGAGGATTGTGAGGATGATACTTAACCTTGATAGAATTGCATGAATATAATGGTTAAGTATATTCAAATACCCTTTAGGATGCATCTCACACTCACTATAGGCTACTTTGATTGAAAACTTAGCATGAGTGAGATGTTAGGATGATACAAATGTCCACTAATGCCTATGGCATTTAGATGGTCATTTAAAGTATCAAAATAGCAATAATAGACCAATCATGGGGAAGGCTTATGTTTAAATCATAGACATATTACCCAAAGATCATGGTTGGATATTTCATATGTTTTCAAAACAATTTCTTACTTTAAAATCCATGTATTCATGTTTTGAAACAATCCAAAGCAAGACTAGGTGTTAAAATGGATACTAACATGTTCAAAAACTAGTGGTTTTTAAAGCTTTTGGATTTTTGGCAAATCTTGGAAAATATAATGACTTTTCATGAAAAACTATTTTTCATTGATAGATATACTTAAAAGAAATGTGTTCCCCAAATTTCATGATTTTTCAAATTTTCTGGAATTTTTAATGCATTTCTGAATTTCGCCAAGAAAATCAGAATTTCGGAATTCATTGTGCGATCATTGCCATCGATAGCGATCGATTTACTAGTTAAGGCTGAATTCAGGTTTTAGACCAATTTTTGGTATTTTTCTTCTATTAGACTTGATGCCATGAGTTTATAACTTAGTGTTAATCTTTTTGATGGTGTCAAAGGGGGAGAAATGATTATGTTTAAGTAAATTATGATAGGGGGAGAAATATGTATGGGGAGTTTCATGGATTAAGGGGGAGTTATATGTTTCTATATCATGTTTATGTTTACATGCTTTCTTACCTTAGAATTTCTATCAAATGTTTTTTCCTAACTTAAACGGATTGCTACACATCAAAAAGGGAGAGATTGTTAGGGCAATCTCTTGCCATGATAAGGTTTTGATGTGTGTGGCAAAGGGTTTAAGTTAGGGTGTTAGTGTGATTTGATATGTGTGTTGGAGTCTTGCAGAGCTTAGTAATTCGCACATGGAGCCGTGGCGAGTTTCACAACTCATGACTCGGTCCTTGAGTCGGTGAAGGATGGCTTTGCAGGCCGTCGCTTGGAGCATCAGGGGACCGCCGGACGAGGAGCTTGGAGTGAAGCCGAGGAAGTAGACTTGAGGCAAGAGGCGTGAAGGAGCATTGTAGAGTTATGCGCTGATGCTTAGGGGGCGTGGCGAGGATGAAGATAACCGAGGTGAGGACTCAGAGATGAGAGTGAGCGAATGTAACCCGGGAAGGGGTAGTAGCTCTTAGGTGAAACTTGGCCATTTGGCTAAGTGTCGGATGGAATTTCGACACGATCATTGCCATGGAATGGCGGATCGGCTCTCAATCGAGCGTGGTTATTGGTATTAGTTGTTTTAGGGCGTGATCGCCATATGTAGGCGATCATTGCCAAGACCATCGATCATTCGCTGGCGAAGCGGATCTGGTCGAAAGGGTTTGGCCACATAACCACTCGTAGCCAACTGGGCAGTCGACTACGGAGGCAGCAATCGACTGATGAGGTTCATCAGTTGACTGTCAAGTGTTCCGTTGGACTACAACGGTCGGAATCCAACGTGTTCGGAGGTCGTTGGAGTGGCGGCGTCGACTGCCAAGGGCAGCAGTCGACTGGTGGCAGCCAACTGGAAGAAAAGCTTCCTCTCTATAAAAAGAGAGGGTGTGGGCTTTTAGATGAAAAATGCTTATGCTCTAAGTGACCTTCCACAAGCTTTAAACTCTTCTTACTTGCTTTTACTCCATTCTTATTGTAAGAAGAGTGATCTTGATTGTAAAGGTTACCTCCACCTAGCTTGGTGCAAAGGAGAGACCAATAGTGGATTGTTTTTGGCAGAGTGATTCACCGAGGACGAATCGGGAACCGTGGATTAGCGGCGTAGCCGTGAACCATGTTATACTATTGTGTTAGCATTTGTTTTCTTGTATTTGTATTTGCTTGTCTTTATTGTTTCCGTTGCGCTAATTAGTTTTGTAGACGAGCAAATACCGACATCCAACGACAAAGGGCTATTCACCCCCCCTCTAGCCGGCCAATCGATCCCCAACAAGCGGACCCTATAGACCTCTATTGTGATAAAAATGGGGCTAGTACACAGGCTAAGGAACCTCGCTCTTATCAGCAATCCAAACACATACTACGGCGGTTCCATCTCATTCGAGAGATCATCGATAGAGGAGATGTGAGGATATGCAGAGTACCGACGGATGCTAATAACGCAGATCCTTTGACCAATGCTTTGGCACAGAGAAAGCATGATGGTCATACTAGGTCACTGGATATTAGATATTACAGTGATTGGCACTAGTGCTAGTGGGATATTGTTAATAGTAAGCCCTAGAGTTAATTATGTGATGATTGATGAGGGACTTATATATCATATTTTATTAATAATAAAGGCAAAATTTGGTTATTATATTTACTTCATGCTTGTGTCAGCTGAATAAATATAATAGTGCCCTAGAAAGTAGGTTCTTATCTACAACACCTTAATTGGTAGAATTGATTGTGAGAGACTGTAGAGAATACTATTCTTAAATATTCCTAGTCAAGCATTAATATACAAGGGAAATATTAATGCATCGAGATTAGCATGTAGGTCAATTGATGACTTGATCTCACAAGTCATGGATATGTGATATCACGTTGTCACATGGGTATATATTAGAGAATATATACTGAATTGACCCGCCGTGAGAAAGTTTTATGGATCATCATATGAGTGTCATAAACTTTCTCATAGTGACTATTAGTATGATTAGTCCTTAGACCTGAAATCATTACGGATCCCTACATAAGGAGTTATGTACTTTGGTATCGTCAAACGTCATCCGTAACAGGGTGGACTATAAAGGCGATCACTGGGTTTGTAACAAATTATGCGGAGGGATGTGAGTGATGTAGATAACATTTATCCCTCCCATATGATGAGAGTGATATCTTTAGGCCTCTTTATAGAGTAGGACCACGAAATGCATGGCCATGCTCAAATGAGTCAATATGAGATATTGAGCTCATTTGTTTGAGTGAGTCTACTCAGGGATCAAGAGCACAAAGATTGATAAGAGGATGACACGATCTATGCCTCATTGATCGATCTAGATATCAAGAATAGAAGGACAAGGTTATATATTATAGTAGTCACAGTAAGGTTATGTCGGATCTCTACATTCTTCCCACTTGGGTAGTGATGATGCATTGTTAGATGTCACTTATTGCTTATGTTTCTAAAAGGGTTTTAGAAACATTGCCAACGTTACAAAAACCTATTGGGTCACACACAAAGGACACGTTATTTTAGAGATAAGATCATCTTAGTTCGACTAAATGAATCATTAGTTAATTGAATGGACTAGAATGAGTAAGACTCATTGCTTGGCCAAACTTGAGTTGGACTCAAATTGGTTTAATTTGAGTTAGACTCAAGTGAAACCAATTGAAGAAGGTTAGCATGATTAATGATGATTAATCATGCATGCAAATAGGAGTTGTTGCATGCAATTGGAATTTGAGAAGTTTTCTCAACAATGCATGCAATTAGGATTTGAGAAATCTCCTCAACGTTGCATGCAAATGGGAGTTTTTGCATGCAAATGAAATTAATGAATGCAATTAGAATTTGAGAAGTTTTCTCACCAATGCATGCAAATGGGATTAATGCATGAAAATGGTATATGAGAACTCTCCTTAACGTGAGTTAGGTGGGGAATATCCTTTGTCGTGTATCCCATTTGTGCCTTGCATCTCTTTTCCTTCTCCCTTCTTCTTGGCCAAAAACTAGTCTTTGGTGGAGAGCCTTGGTGTGGTTGCTAGCACAACTAAAGGTTTTGTCTCCTTCTCCAAGATAGTGTTCGTGTGGATACCATAAAAGCACGACCATTCTGATCGCGCTAAGATCCGTCATCAAGGAGTTGTTGTCCGGATTGCGAAGGGCTATGCTATAAGGGTATCTTCTCGACTAAGGTGTAGTTAAAAGATATGATTTCCTTTATGTATACACATGGATCTCTGGAGGGATCAAATTTTTTTTCCGCTGCATTTGCGATTATTTTCGCAAAAGATCCCAACACCTTGAACTTAACACGTTTTCCTAACATCTCACATGTATCTAGGGTGTATCAATACACACACATATCAATTTAATGTAAGATGTGGATTTTGTTCTTCCTAGTATAAGGTCTCATGCATTTTTACTAGGCAACTTTATTTGATTCCCTTATAATAAGACTTCAAATCATGTCATTGTCCTTCAATCAATTTTATTAATCTTAAATGCATGAATATGATCATGACATAAGAATGTGCATAATTTGAAGCATTTGCCAAAAATCATGATCCCTCCAAGTCCTCCGTGACTTGTTCATCCGTACGTTAACCTTCAGGTGCTTCCATCGACAATTGTCATGCTAACTGGGTCTACTTTGCCAAGGTACATTTAGAATTATGCCTCTAAGATAAACACTTGGACTTTTGATGTGAGCAAAACATATAGGGTTTTAGGAGGAGTTTTCACTCATATCTCACTGCATTTTATACTTGTTTCATGCATATCGTACTTTGTTTTGCATGCATTTCCTATTTTCTAGTTCGGAGATTTGCTCTTTGTGATTTTGTGTGCAGGACATCATTTTATGGGATAAACGGCACACTTTTGAAGCAAAAGGAAGGCATTTGGCAAGCGGAACGAAGGGAGGCACAACCTGACCATGTGAAATCACACGGTCGTGCCCCACCAGCCCAATGCCACACACGGCCTGTCCATGTGGATTCACACGGTCGTGTGGCACTGGCATTTTTCGGCGCGACTAGGGTTTTTTCATGGATTTGGGCAGCACCGGCCTCAAGTCTATATAAGGAAGGTCACGCCCAAACCCAATGAGAGAGGCATGACATCTGGGATGGTACATCGAAGCCCTAAGAAGTTTTGAAAACTCGCAACGGGGAGGAAGATGGCTAGAGGATCGTATCCTGTGCTCCAACGTAGAAGAGAAGAACCAAGAGTACTTCAATTTACTTTCTATTCATCTCCTGCATTGTAATTTCCTATTCTAATATGGATTGTGTTCGTTCTTTTTCTTCTATGGAGTAGAATCTTCGATTCAAGGATTAGGGAGAAACTTGTGTACGTAGAACATGCTAGATCGAATGTAAATTCTGTTTTAGGATTTCTATTCGCAATTCATGTTTGTTTGATTCTATGAAAATTGTGTTTTTGTTTTCTATCTATTGTACATAGCCGATACAAGGGGTGACAACCCTTGTATCAAAGACCTAGGAGAATTAAAGAGGAACCAAGTAGTTGTCCTCATCTCTGGTAATCGTAGGTAGAAGGGTACGATAGAGTAGGGAACGAGACACGTTCTGACTCCTCGTAGGGATTGATTTGGCATCCTTGTACCGTCTATCCTATCTTAACGAAAGGGTCGGCCTGGTTAAGGATAGGTAGTTCCCGATAGAAGTGAAAGCTCATCGGAAAAGGGTATGATGTCCCTTCCATAAGACCCTAATTAGAGATCCAAACTGCATTTAATTGATTAGCATGTTCTATATTTCACAAGTGAAATCGAAGTCCTAAGATCTCTTTTTTTTTAACCTCGAACCAACCTTCCCTTCCTCCGTGTGACACCGTACTAGAGTTAGGACCACCGACAATCCTCGTAATCACAACCCTTAGAACTAAACTCCGAACAATAATATCCATTGAACAATCGGTACTCGAATCTCAGTCTCTGTGGGATCGATAATCTATTTATTACTTCACGATATCCATGCACTTGCAGACGTTGAGCACGAGCGCACGCTTCGAGTCCTTGACGGCTCCCATCGCGAGATTTGAGGTCACGTTCACGTGCATCAAGTTTTTGGCATCATTGTCGGGGACTGATTTATTTGATATCGAATCAAAAAGTGGATAGTTGGATCGGACTTAGGTTAGATTTATATACATGCTTTATTTTAATTTCAATTTTATTTTTATTTACTTCAGTTTTAGATTTTTCAATATCTAGATTAAGTTTAGATTAATTTCAGTAGTTACATTCCATTAACCTTCAGTTTAAATTTTCTGCATTTGATTTAGTATTTAGACTAGTTTATTTCCTGTTTTTAAGCATTAGGTATACTTCTAATTTAGTGTCTCGGTTCTTCGTATGTGTAGATGCTTAGTATAGAAAAATCTATTTCCGATAGACTCAGAAATTGAAAGAACCTACCATCGCAGGAGAGCTAAACAGAAAGGCATGGAGGATCAAGATGCATATGTGGTAAACTTAGGTAGCCGATCTTTGCGAGACTATGCAACCCCTAGTGCTAGAGGATATAGGCCAAGCATAACTGGACCATCAATCTTAGCCAACAACTTTGAACTGAAACTTGTGCTTATACACATGGTCCAGCAAAGGCAATTCAGAGGTGTTGCGACTGAAGACCCGAACTGACACCTAGAGACCTTTTTGGAGATATGATCGATGATGAAACTCAATGGAGTACCAGATGACGCAATCTATCTGAGCTTATTCTCATTTTCACTGCGGGATTAGGCAAAGACATGGCTCCACTCCCTTCCATCAGGAAGCATCACCACGTGGGAGCAATGTGAGCAACAATTCTTAAATAAATTTTTTCCACCAAGTAAGACTGGCCACATGTGCCACTTGATCACTAGCTTCCATTAGAAAGAAGGGGAGTCCTTGTTCAAAGCCTAGGATCACTACAAAGGGCTACTCTACGAATGCCCTCATCATGGTCTAGAGAGGTGGCTGGTGATCCACATATTCTATAATGGGATCACATACGCCACTAAGGTGTCTCTTGATTCTGCTGTAGGAGGAGCATTAATGAATAAGACTATTGAGGAAGCAGAGGAGCTAATAGAAGAGGTGGCTCAAAACCACCATCAATGGGCTTCCGAGCATGGTCACCCAGCGCCTGCAGCCGGTCGATATGTTGTCAACTCCATCGACCACTTAGCGACAAGAATGGACACGCTAACTAGATGGTTTGACTCTATAATCCCTGCATCTGCATGTACGACCAATACTGTTGGGGAAGGAGTAGCAGTGTATCAGGAGGACCACTATGGAGGGCGGGGAACCTATGAAGGTCAAATTGAGCATGTCGATGTGATTGGTGACCACAATCCAAGGCCCAACAACCCATATTCCATCACCTACAATCCCTGATGGAGGAACCACTCGAACCTTTCCTATAGGAATAATTCGGGGAATTTCCAATAATCGGGAGGATATGGGCAACAACAAAGCAACAGGCAGCAACCACCCAAATCTAGACTGGAACTGATGATTGAAGATTTTATTGCTACCCAAACAAAGGCCAATGTAGAATTCTAGCGCCAACATTATAGGTTCGAAGAGGCACTTAGGGAGTTAAAGTCCTCTGTCGATGGGCTTACAAGCCACACAAAAATGCTGGAAACACAAGTGGCCCAAATAGCCCATACCATATCGTAGACCATGGATAACTCTCCACCATCAACCGAGCAAAACTAGGTTAAGGAAGAGGGAATATATAGTGAGGGAGTAGGACAGAAAAATAGATTTACTAGGGGGTGTGCAGCCATGATTTCAACTTTACCAAACAAGGATGAAATTGAAGATAAAATCCCACCGAAGCTGTAGGACCCTGGTGAATTTGTTATACCCTACACGATTTATGATGAGAGCTTCAATCAAGCACTGTGCGACCTAGGGTCATCAATTAGCGTGATGCCCTGTGCATTCTACCTTGAGATGGGACTGAGTGGTATACAACTAATAGACATAGGTATTCGCATGGGGGACAACATGATCAAGGAGCCCGTTGGCATGCTAGAACATGTATTTGTGGTGGTTGAGAATTTTGTCATACCCACAGATCTTATCATACTGGACACAGGACCAAACCCTCAAAATGCCATCATTTTAGGAAGACCCTTTCTGGTGACCGCGGGAGCATGCATAGACGTGAAGGCACATAAATTCTCCTTGGAGGTAGATGACGAGATCATCATATTCAACCTATCAGAGTGTAAGCATCCTTTCACAGATTGGTATACCTCATGTAGGATAACGACCACTTCACTTGAAGACAAAGTTTTCGAGACGAATGAAGGGAGGTTTACAGAACCTCCAGAGCCAAGATGAGATAATAGAGTGTGGCTGAGCTAAAAGACCTTAAACAAAGCTCTTCTTGGAAGGCAACCCAAGTTTAGTTTTTACTTGTTTTTGACTTTATTGCATAGTTTAGATTTTTATTTAGCATTTGTGAAAATTAAATCAGATTAGAAAGAACTTGCTAGATAGGAACAAAAACCCATTTTGAGAGGCACGGGTGGTTGTGTGGTTTCACACGGCCATAACCCAATGAGGAAAAGCCCACACGGTAGAAAAAAATAGGGGCACATGGCCTGGATGTGTGGATTCACATGGTCATGCCCCAAATTTCCAATAGCACACACGACCTGGTCTTGTGGATTCACACGGTCGTGACGGGTGAGTTATAAGGGGTGTCGCACCGTGTATTTCGCCCCAAACCCACCGTGTGCTTCAATTTTCCTTGCCCTAGCCATGTGAAATCATCTTCCCTACCTCCTAGGAGCCTCTCCAACCCTCAAGGAAGCCCAAAATAAGCAAGGATGAGGAGGACAAGGCAAGTGACGCCCCAATCTACTACCTCGGAGCGATGAATAAGGAGAAGGGATGCTCCACAAGCTTTGGAAGAAGGTGACGCTCTTGCCTCCTTTGCATTTCATAATAACGAGCATAGGGAAAGATTTAACATGCTTTCTACTCGATGAATCACCACTACTAGGTATCTAGATGAAGATCTCTTAGAAACCCTAGATTTGTTTGGTGATATTCAAGCCCTATTTGCAAAAATGGGGTGGGGATAGATCAGGGGGTAAGACACCCAACCTACCCTAGGATAGTTTTTGAATTTTTGAGTTCTTTAGAAGCGAAGATTTTGACAGGGAGAGAGAGTGAAGAGGGTAGGATTACCTTTAGGTTGTTTAACATTGAGCATGAATGGACATTACACCAATGGAGTAACTGTTTTGGCTTGCCTAGTGGGGGAGAGAGGAGAACCCCTATTGGGTTTAATGCCTGGACCTTTTGGTCTGAATTGATGAGGGAGAGCGCTTATGACCCTTCTAGGGCCAAAGCCTCACACCTCCAAAACTCTATCTTCCGGTACCTACACCGGGTTATGGCGAGTACAATTTTTGGGAGAGCAAAGAGTGATGTTGTAGTGAGAGCAAGTGAGCTGCTTTTCTTGTGGGACATGCTACAAGAAAGGAGTAGCATTGATGTAGGGTCCCATTTCATTAGACACCTAGTGAAAATGGGCAAAGCGGCGAGGGGAGAAATTATTTTTGGGGGGGGGGCCTAATTACCCATATTTGTCATAGGATGGGATACGACTACACAGCACTAGATAGCATAGAGGGGAGCCCTAGGATCGACCTAGGAGTGTGTATGGCAATGAAGATGATAGTGAGAGAGGGACACTCCCTGTGCTTTGTAAGAAAAAACTTATCATCCCTTAGGCTCCCCAACCCCGATCGTACCACCATCACCAACAATGCCAATTGACATTTGGACCTGATAGTGGAGTACTCACCATATGAGGGTCCCTCCACTTCGGCACCCATCTCTCCCCCTGTACATCACTCTCCCTCGAGTCCACATGCTTATAGAATCCCACCTAGTCCACGCAGAGATCTTGCACCTGCACCACTATCTTTTTCTACTTTTGAGCAGGATGCAGGTACATCCGCCTATGATTTCTCTGAGTTCCGATCGCACCTCGACGACATATACGCCGAGCAGCAGACGTAGAGGAAGCAATGAGAGGAGCAGAGAGCCTATATGCAAGCGGAGTTTCAAGGCTTACGGGAGCACTTTCAGTGGGCTGAGGAGTTCTACGATGAGGACTGTATCTATTTCCAGGAGGAGGCTGCCCATCGCTAGGAGGAGGCCATATATCGCCAGGAGGTTCGGCAGCACATGAGTTCCAAGCAGGCATAGTGGGCCCAGGAGGAGGAGCATAGAGTAGTCGCTACATCCACCAGCTCTCAGATCGACCACATGTACATGTGGCATCAGCGGTTGAGTACTAGGTTTTACCAGCAGCCCGACATACCGAGATTGCCGGACTTCCCACCTCGACTGCCATATTAGAGGTATAGCTTCATACAAGTCTGGGGGGAGACCCCAAGTTTTCATTTATTTTGTTTCTAGCAGTAGTTTCTTTCTTGATACTTGCATTTTTAGTTTTAGTTTGCATTCATAGAGTGTTTAGTTTCTTTCAGCACTTAGTTTTTTCTATCTTTAAGTTGCCTCAATAGTTTTTTTTTAAGATCTCTTTGCGAATTGTTTCCATAGGTTGCTTAACTTTATTTATCTCATGGTATTTTACTTTATATGCTCTAATGAATGTTCTAGACTTGCACTGGCTAGCTTTTATTTTTTACACTTACACTTAACGAATATTCTGAAAGGAAGAATCTAGTACATATATAGTTATGATTCATCCCAGTAATCTAGTACTTTGGAATCCATAGGTGACTCTAGGTTTAGCACTTTAGTTATTGGAGATGCTTAGATTGTGTAAGCCCATTCGGAAAAATCAAAATCCCTATGAGCAAGAGAAGAACAAAAAGTTCTAAAAAAAATTATGAGGGGTAAAAAAATAGTTGTCATGGGTAGAAATCACTAGGTGCCCTTTTGAGACCGAGTTAGATTACTGGGAAAACACCTACAAATTTCTCTCAATACCAAGCACGCCTTTGAGATTTTGTGCTAGATCTAGGGAACAACTCTCGATTTGGGCAGGTAGTGCCTAAGAGTCGAAGACCTTAGGAAAGCTATAAGATGACGACTTAACTTACTGTGGAACGTGTATCCCTTAAGAAGATTCACTTAGCACGTGCACAAGAAGCTAACTTAGTGAATTTTTAGAACATATCTATTTTGCTTTTATTGAAAATACCACTTGATAAATCTAGTTGACATGCTAAGTATGGACCAATGCTTTTTAAAATTTCGTGGCACTGAGGTTTGCTTGAGGACAAGCAAAGATTTAAGTCTGGGAGAATTGATGTGAGCAAAACATATAGGATTTTAGGAGTAATTTTCGCTCACATCTCGCTGTATTTTATACTTATTTCATGTATATCATATTTTGTTTTGCATGCATTTCCTATTTTCTAGTTCGGAGATCTGCTCTTTGTGCTTTTGTGTGCAGGACAACATTTTACGGGATAAACGGCACACTTTTGGAGCAAAAGGAAGGCATTCGACAAGCGAAAACAAGGGAGGCACGGCCCGGCCGTGTAAAATCACACAGTCGTGCCCCACCAGCCCAGTGCCACACACGGCCTGGCTGTGTAGATTCACACGGCCATGTGGCACTGGCATTTTTCGGTGCGACTAGGGTTTTTTCATGGATTCGAACAATGCCGACCTCAAGTCTATATAAGGAAGGTCACACCCAAACCCTAGGAGAGAGGCATGACGGTTGGGACGGCACACCGAAGCCCTAAGAAGCTTCAAAAACTGGCAACGGGGAGGAAGAAGATGGCTAGAGGATTGTATCCTGCGCTCTGATGTCAAAGAGAAGAACCAAGAGTACTGCAATTTACTTTCTATTCATCTCCTACATTATAATGCCCTATAGATTGTGTTCGTTCTTTTTCATCTATGGAGTAGAATCTTCGATTCTAGGATTAGGGAGTAACTTGTGTACGTACAACATGCTAGATCGAATGTAAATTATGTTTTAAGATTTCTATTTGCAGTTCGTGTTTGTTTGATTCGATGAAAATTATGTTTTGGTTTTTTGTCTATTGTGCATAGCCGATACAAGGGGTGACAACCCTTGTATCAAAGATCTAGGGGAATTAAAGAGGAACCAAGTGGTTGTCCTCATCTCCGGTAACCGTAGGTAGAAGGGTACGATGGAGTAGGGAACGGGACATGTTCCGACTCCTCGTAGGGATTGATTTAGCATCCTCGTATAGTCTATCCTATCTTAACGAAAGGGTCGGCCTGGTTAAGGATAGGTAGTTCCTGATAGAAGCGAAAGCTCATCGAGAAAGGGTATGATATCCCTTCCACAATACCCTAATTAGAGAATCAAACTACATTTAGTTGAT
Organism: Wurfbainia villosa; assembly: GCA_025175895.1. Lineage (NCBI taxonomy): Eukaryota > Viridiplantae > Streptophyta > Magnoliopsida > Zingiberales > Zingiberaceae > Wurfbainia > Wurfbainia villosa. Next base: position 32,353,900 of record CM045998.1, on the reverse strand, counting down.
TAGCATGTTCCATATTGCACAAGTGAAACCAAAGTCCTAGGATCTCTTTTTTTTAACCTCGAACCAACCTTTCCTTCCTCCGTGTGACACCATACTAGAGTTAGGACCACCTACAATCCTCATAATCACAACCCTTAGAACTAAACTCTAAACAATAACGTCCACTGAACAATCGGTACTCGAATCTCAATCTCTGTGGAATCGATAATCTACTTCAATAATCTACTTATTATTTGACGACATCCATGCACTTGCAGGTGTTGAGCACGAGCATGCGCTTCGAGTCCTCGATGGCTCTCATCGTGATATTTGAGGTTGCGTTCGCGTGCATCAACTTTACGTCGTCAAACATTGAACTTATGCTGCCAAGACTACATTCTTGGACTTTATGTCGCTAATATCACATCCTTGGACTTCCCAATTGCCAAGCATCTATACTTGGGACTTTCACCGCCAAGACTACACACTTAGACTTACGTGGGCAAGACTACACCCTTAGACTTTCCATGCCAAGTACTCAAGACTTGGACTTTCCATTCCAAGACCCATGCTTGGACTTTTCATGCCAAGTATCCAAAACTTGGACTTTTTCTCGAGTCTCACTCGAGCTAGATCAACCTTGACCTAAGATCGATTGCTTCACCAATCTCCCCATAAAGCTATCTCCTGATATGGTCAAACCCATGTCAACCATATGATCAACCCATTATCAAACAATGGTCAAACTCATTACAATCCAATTGTTAATCCCATTGTCAAACATCAAAACCTTACTCGAGTCCACTCGATTTGGTCAGTCGTGAACTGGGTCGATTGCACCAACAAGAAGGCCCCTGTGCCTCACCACAATCTGGAAGCTAACTTTAGAAATGTTCACTTAATTGACTGAAGGCTAATCTTACTCAAGGTCAAATAATCTTCTTATTTGTAAACCATCTCACAATACTCATAAGGTTAATATGTTTTGTTTGTATTGAGATACATAGAATGGGTGAGATGATAAGGAGAATCAAATTGAAAATGTTTTTGGAAATGTTTTCAAAATATATAAATTAATATTTCCTTAAAACTACTTTTTTATATTCATTGATTTTTATGATTGTTGTGTGTAGCTATACTTAATTTTTGAAAATCTATATTTTCTTAAAAGAATGATTGGTTGACCAATACTAAACTTCTAGATTCTTAGCTCAACTTTAAACTCCTGGACCATCTAGACACTTTGGTAAGTCTTCCTTGTTGTCAACAAGGATGTCATAAAGGTGTGTCAGATTAAGAGGAAGGTTCTGATTGAGAAATCAATAGTTATAAGAGTTTTTTAAAATATATTTGAAAAATCATGATTTGAAATTGACAATACTTTCAAAATGTTCAACTTTATTTCAAATTAATAATCATTTGAAAAATCAAAAATCTTTAAATTCATAATCCTTTAAAAAGTATTTGAAATTTATTCTTGCAACTTTTGAAAATTAATTTTTGAAAGTAAGTCTTCAAAATATTTTGAAAACATGTTTGTTAAATGCTTTTTTTTCAAAGGTATTAAAAAAAATTCAAATTGAAACTCTCTTTAGAAAGATTTTCTTACACTATCATAATGAGCATGCATTAAAAATACAACTTTTATACATATACATGACTTTAATGCCTTAAAAATGCTTCAAAAATATGGACCTTAAATTTTGAAACAAATTATTAAATTTATTTTTCAAAATTTTATAGCAATGTTAAAGGTTGAAAGATAAAATTTTAACCTATGCTAAACATTGTTGGTGCAAAATTTAAGAACTTTATATTACATTCTTTTTTATATATGTCAAAGGGGGAGAGGATAAAGTTAAGAAAAATTTGAAAATTTCTTTGTCAAAACTCATCATAAACTATATTGATTTCCTTAAACTTTGAATGGTGTTGCCATAAATCAAAAAGGGAGATATTGTTGGTGTAGAGGCACTAGATAATCAAATTTGAGTTTTGATAATGACAAAGGTTCAAAGTTAAGTTATATTGTGATCTTATATTATGTGTTAAACTTGTAGGATTAAGTAGGTAAAAAGTTCTAGTGGATATAATTAGGCAAAGGATCAAATGCTAAATAGGAAAGTCCAAATAGGGTTTGGCAAAGGTAAGCAAGGTAAGAACCTTGTGTGTGGAGTGGTAAGGTCACATCCTCAGTTATGGGGACAACCTTAGGCATCGACCTGACTAAGGGTTTTGGGGGAATGTCAAAGTCGAGATCGGATAGTCAAAGACTATCATTTCTACTCTGTGTACTCTGATGTATTACTGTGCTAACTTTGTGATGCAAGAAATTATTTTGTGTTGATGATCGATTGGACTCCAATCGACTGGACTAGTGTCCAATCGACTGGAACAGGTGAAGATAGAACCCGATTGCATCAGATATAGATATGACGAAGATGGAGTCACTTGAAGTAGGTCAAGGCGATCAGGACATGTTTATAAAAGTATTGTCGAACAGAAGCCCTAAAAGATGATTCCTAAGTCGTTGTGCTCTCATCTTGTGCATCCAATGCTGCTGTGATACTACTACTCCGACCGCACATGTGCTATAACTTCATTATCTTAAGTCGGTATCTTTTTATATTGTCGTTTCTTTTTGTGTTTAATTATAAAGGATTGGTAAGATTGTTACCGATTCCTATCATCTAGAAAAGAAACGTGTCGCTTACCTCCAACGAGGAAGAGACTTCTAGTGGATTACCCATCGATAGCGATCTCGGATCGCTAGGCCTTGGACTAGCAACCATTTGGCTATGAACCAAGTAAAAAATATTGTGTTTGTGTTTTTGTCTTATATATTTTCTGCTATAATTAAGTATGTACTACGAGTTTTACGAACAAAAAAGAAAAGTTTTTAAAAATGCTATTCCCTCCCCCCCCCCCCTCTAGCGTTCTTTTCGATCCAACAGATTTGTGTTAATGTTTGTTCTTTCAAGACAATAGTTCTATTAGTTTAGATTTCTTATTTTCAAGTTCATGACTTGATTTGCATTCGTAGGATTGATCATGTGAATTTTCATTAGTCAAGTTCATGTTTGAATTTTCATTTCATATTGTTGAAAACCCCAATTTACGATTCAAAAATCCCAAAATCCTTAGTCATAAATAAATTGATCTTTAGATTATTATCCTGCATTTACATTCCTTATAATAGCAACCTAGATCATTCTCTATGCTATATGAGTGTAAAGGGATTCAATTAATTGTTTGATATCGTAGCGCGAGACAAAAATTGACATTATTAGTGTGGACACAAAATGCTGAGGAGGCCAATGCGATGAGGCACCAACATTGAGGAGATGAACATTAATGGCGGTGGTGTTGGCAGCCGTGAAAAAGGAAGGGATTCTGAGGGAAAGATGGCAGGTGGTCATTGGAGATGAGGCAAATCACGTAATGGAGAAGAAAAAAAAACTAGGCCTATACATATAAACCTTGGGTTGATTAAATCAATCAACTCCTAACTATAGTGTTAGTTATATATAAGAGGTGTCCTAAGGCAATCGCCTTATGTTTAAACCATTTATATGATAAATAAAGATTCACTATTTAAGTATACATATTTTCATGTATTTGATTAGATCTTAAACTCATTTACTGAATGTCCACAATACAATTCACAGCATGAGAGAATTTGTGATTGGATCACAACTAATGAGTATCTCTACATGTGTAATTGTGATGTATTGGAATTATCCCAAGTCGATGAATTGATGGATTTAGACACCATCAATTATGTCGAGACTAGCACGAGGTATACTCTTTGGTATATCCAAGCAGCTAATTCTCACTGACTGGTGACATTGTGATGTCCAGAGTTAATCGTGGATGCTAGTTATGGTAACTAGTTCATTAGAGTGATCAGCTGCAAGACTTCATATGATTCTCTGCATATATGGATATGTCAATGAAGTTCTTACTGCAGCTTAAGTGCAATGTTCCTTTAACTTGCGGTATTCAAGTCATCTTGGTCATGAAGACTTATGCTTTGACATCTTAAGCAAGCATCTCTAAGGAGATGTGGACCCGAGATGATTGGGTATAAGTCGAAGTGGCCGAAGGTATTTGAATAGCCTATAAAGGATTCACCACTCCTTGCGAGGAGATGTATACCCATGGCCTCTCGTTGGATTGTTACTAAAGTCTTTGGCCAAAGCATTACATGTTTAGAGTAAGGTACTCTTGGATACATGTGCAGTAACTAATATCCGTAGGACGAGGAAATGATACTTGGGCTAGGTGTGACGTAGTCAGCCTAGTGGGGAGTGACACTATAGACTATGTCCTGAACCAAGTGGGTATAAGATGAGTGAAGGGAATGGGGCACGATTCATTATAGCTGCTGAAGGGTTTCAGAAATGGTTCTGGAATCAACCATTGATTTTTCGATTAATTGGGGATCAAGATGTACTACTAGGTGTCACTCATTATCGTTCTATAATTAATGGTTAATTATAGATGGCCAACATAAATCGGGAACCTATTTGGTCACATGCACAATGAGCGTAATCCAAAAGATTTAAAACGAGCTTGAGAATGAGATTCTCATATTAAGAGAAACTAGGTTTAATTGGACCAAACAAGGAGCGAGGATGAAATCATTTCAGTCGCAACAGAAGCATGGATGGGTCGAGTCTTATGAAGACATGATGGATAAACCAAATTGATTTGGTTCTAATCCAATGGTGGAAAATAAACTAAAGTGGTTTGGTTTGTTTTAAATGAATGAACCAAAGTTGGTTCGGTTCGTTTTAACTTAAAATAGATCAACTCAGTTCGGTTTATTTTAACTTAAGTTATTGGAGCGGGTTAACGTGTTTTGGTTATGTACCAATAACTCTAAGGAGAAGGTTTCTTGATGGTTAAGAAACACGTGTTCTATAAAAGCGCGGCTAGAGGTTTGGAGAGCCCTAAGTTTAGTTTTGGAAACTTCTCTTCCTCTCCTCTCCCTCTCTTCTCCTTGCCACCGCCCAAGAGGATCCACGCCCAGCTCTTGAGCCGTCGCCCCTTTGTGCCGCTGGCTTTGGTGATCAAGGATTAGCCGGCCACCTCCTTTGGCCGACGCCAAGTCCTCCACCAAGCTATCCAGTTTTTGGACAGCTTGTTTCCTTCTTGTCGGAGCGTCGTTTAGATGGCATTTGGAGCTCCGACAGCGACTTCCTTGCCGAGGATTGGATCTCCGATAATCCTCATAGGTGGAGGACCAAGGATTCGTCAATTGGTTGACGAATACCTCTCCGGAGAATAGAGTTTTGGGGGACTCATTTTGCATCCGAATTTTAATTTGAATTGTGATCTCCTCTCGATCACATCGTCTTCGACACGAGGCTAGTGACTCCTACGAAGACGAGGCTCGTAGCTTGGTGAAGCTATCCCGATAGTACTCGGCGTGGATACAGATAGAGGCAATTCTAGCGTGAGTTGCTCCGGTTGATGTCATTCCCGCTGCACGTGATACGTCAGGTATAACTAGCGTAATTTCCTTTTATTGTAAAATTTGAAACTATGATTATGTCTACACATATTGTATCTTTCATGCATGTAGTGTGTGTGTTGTAATAAATTTGATTTATTGCTTTTAATCGAACACACACTCGTCGCGGTACCGAGAAAATCCAACAGTGGTATCATAGCCCAAGTTGTGTTTCGACATAATCGTAAAATTGTTTTGCGATAGTCATAATTGTATTTATGAAAATTTTCTACTTTTGGAAAGTTTAAAAGTATTTATGGAAATCTTCTACTTTTGGAAAGTTTAGAAGTACTTATGGAAATTAACACTTTCCATAAATAAAATATGTGATTAGATTTGGAAATTTATTTCTTAATTTAATCATTATTTGATTTGGGGAATCAAATCTAAAATATATTTTATTTCCATAAATAGTTTTGACAATTTAGAAAATTTATTTCTTAAATTAAATTCGACTTTTCTTAATTGAGACCTTCCATAAATAAAATATGTGATTAGATTTGGAAATTTATTTTCTTATTTAATCATGATTTGATTTGGAGAATCAAATCTCAAACATATTTTATTTCCATAAATAGTTATTACATATAAGGAAATTTTGTATATGTCATAATTGTATGTCATATAATTGCATTAGATGCATATCATTATACCATGCATGTCGTGACATGTAGATGTATGTCATGTCATGTAGATAATAGTTATTTGCATGCAAAGAGAATGAGACATTAAAACTCTTACACAATATTTAAGCCTACACCTTCCATTAATATGGTTGGAACTAGAGTTATGTTTCTTGTTTGGGTTGTTGGACTCTCTCCAAGCCCGGCTCGAACCCGAATATGTTCAAACCATGGAATAGTTTAATACTAATATGGTAAGAGTCAAAGGTCAATCATTAGCTTTGGTTGTTGGACTCTCTCCAAGCCAAGCTAATTGGTTGAATGCGTTCTAACCATATTAAAACTATTTCTCGATTAATGGGTTGGCTTTAACTTGGAGAATCGACTTGTTGGACTCTCTCCAAGGTCGATGTGAAGGGAGGTGAAGTTGGGTGCTATGCATATGATGTATACTTGTTAATGAGTTAACAACCCGATGTATGTGTGAACATTCAATTAGTTGATAGCACATTGTGATAGTTGCATATATGTGATATGCAATCGGTGTACTTGATTCCTACTATTGTAGCTATGAATGGCTTGTTGGACTCTCTCCAAGGTTGTTCATATCTATATTGGATATCAACCCATTTGGAGATGGACCTACGATCTTCCGAAGTGATTTTGGGGTTTTATAATTCGAAAAATGAATGGGATTTGTAAATGTATGTTGATGCAATTTTCCATCTTTCTCATATTTGCTCGATTTTGTATTTCTAGGTTAATCACTTGATCATGATGTCTTTGAATTTGCACTCTATTTTGAATTCGAATAAATTGACTGGGTTGAACTTCTTGGACTGGCTTAGAAACTTGAGAATTGTTCTCAAGGCGAAAAAGCTTGCTTATGTCCTCGAAGAACCTCTTCCCGCCCGTCCTAGTGATAACGCAACTATGGACCAATTATTGGCTTATCAGAAACATGTGAGTGATTCTGAACAAGTGAGTTGCTTCATGCTAATCGCGATGGTACCCGAGCTGCGAAAGCAGCATGAGCATATGGATGTTCATACCATAGTCTTTCATCTTTACGAGTTGTTTGATGAGCAAGTGAGATCCAAAAGGCTTGAAGTCTCCAAACTCCTCTTCACCTCTGAGATGCAAGAAGGTTCATCTGTGGTACTGCTCAACATGCTGAAGACTATGGAGCCTTCTATGAAGCATGAGCAGGGGATGGTGTTGTTAGTTGATTCCTCAAAGAAAGGTTCTAATAGGAAGTCAAAGGAACAGCAGAAGGGGAAGAAGAAAAAGGCTAAAAAGGCAGAACCAGCTTAAAAGGGCACTTGCCATCATTGTGGCAAGGAGGGCCATTGGCGAAGAAATTGCAAGATTTATCTTGAGTCCGTGAAGAAGAATAAGGCATCAGATGCCCCATCTTCTTCAGATTTCTTCGTTATTGATTGTCATTCTATTTCCTTAGACACTTGGGTATTGGATACCAAGTGTAGTTCACATATATGTAATAACATACATGGGCTAAGGAATAGAAGAAGACTCGTCAAGGGAGAGTCAAACTTACGTGTTAGGAATGGAGCAAAGGTTGCTGCACTCGCCATCGGAACATATTTGTTGAAACTCCCTATAGGACTTGTCTTAGAACTGGACAATTACTTTTATGTTCCTTCGATGATAAAGAACATCATTTCTATTTCTTGTTTAAATAGAAATGGGTACCATTTAACTTTTAGTAATAATTATTGTTACATAACTTTGAATGGCATTCTTTATGGGACTGGAACTTTAAACAATGGTATTTATACGTTGGCCATATCTAGTGACATTTTCAATATTGAAGCGAGCAACAAGCGTGCTCGAAAGGATAATCAATTAGACTCCTACATGTGGCATTGTCGTCTTGGCCATGCAAGCAAGAAACGCATGTCCGAATTACACCGATGTGGAATTCTGAAATCGTTTGAATTAGATTCATACGATACATGTGAATCATGCTTAAAAGGCAAGATGATTAAGTTACCTTTTACGGGAAAAGGTGAACCGGTGGGAGAGTTGCTTGGTCTAATACATACTGATTGTATGCGGACCTATGAGAACTCAAACTCTAGGAGGCTATAGCTACTTCATTACCTTCACTGATGATGACTCACGGTTTGGGTATGTGTTCTTGATGAAACACAAGTCTGAAGCCTTTGAAGGTTCAAAGAATTCAGAAATGAAGTAGAGAAACAACTTGGCAAGAGTATTAAAATACTTCGATCGGATGGAGGTAGTGAATACTTGAGTCAAGAGTTTCTAGATTATCTAAGGGACAATGGTATATTGTCTTAATGGACTCCGTCATATACACCACAGTTTAATGGTGTGTCTAAGAGGAGAAATTGGGCCTTGTTGGACATGGTCAGGTCGATGATGAATCATGCGAATCTTCCCAAGTCCTTTTGGGGCTATGCACTTCAGACTGTTGTTTACTTGTTAAACAGAGTCTTGACCAAGGTAGTCTCTACTACTCCATATGAGATATGTAATAGTAAGAAACCTCATTTACTTACTTGAAGATATGGGATTGTCCTGCTTATGTGAAGCGGACTGTATCAGACAAATTGGATGTTAAGTCTGATAAATGTCTATTTATTGGATACTCTAAGGAAATGAGAGGTTACCAATTCTATCATCTTGTGGAACAAAAGGTGTTTGTTTCAAGGCATGATGTGTTTCTAGAGAAAGAGTTTCTCTTGCAAGAAAACAGTGGGAGTGCCATTGAGCTTGAGGAGACTCAAGAGACTCCAATAGACATTGATGAGATACCTGGTGAAGCACCACAACCGATAACTCATAGTGATGAGCCATCGGCTGGACCTATTGTGACACCAAATCTTCATAGATCTAGTAGAACATGCAACATTTCTGAGAGATATGGATTTCTCGTAAGTGAATCGAACGACGTGTTACTCATTAATGATGAGGAGCCTACTAGTTATGAAGAAGTTCTGAAAAGTTCAGAAAGGGATAAATAGCTTAACACCATGAAGTCGGAAATGGATTCCATGTTGAAAATCAAGTTTGGAACTTGGTTGACCCACCTGAAGGCATAAAGCCTATAGGGTGCAAGTGGGTTTTCAAGAAGAAAATCGACATGGATGGCAATGTGATTACCTATAAGGCTCGATTGGTGGCGAAAGGGTATCGTCAAAAGCAAGGTGTTGATTATGACAAGACCTATTCACATGTTGCTATGCTTAAATCCATTCAGATGCTCCTAGCCATAGTGGCTCATTATGATTATGAGATATGGAAATATGATACAACCTGAGGGTTTCACATCGATTGATAAAACCAAGGTATGCAAACTGCGACGGTCCATATATGGACTAAAACAAGCATCCAGGAGCTGGAATATCCGTTTTGATAAGACAATCAAAAGGTTTGATTTCTCACAAAATCTGGACGAACCTTATGTGTACAAGAAGGTTAATGTGAGTGCAGTCGTGTTCCTAGTATTGTATGTCGATGACATATTACTTATAGGAAACGATGTTTCTATCTTACAGTCAGTTAAAATTTGGTTGTCCAAGAAGTTCTCCATGAAAGATATGGGAGAAGCAACCTACATCTTTAGGATTAAGATCTATAGGGATAGATCGAATCGGTTGTTTGGTCTTTCGCAGTCCACATACATAGACCGAGTGCTAAAGAGGTTTAGTATGTCGAAATCCAAGAAAGGTTTCCTACCCATCAGGCATGGGATACACCTTTCGAAGTCTATGTGTCCACGCACAAAAGACGAGAGGATTTTCATGAGTAAGATCCCCTATGCATCTGCAATAGGATCTATCATGTATGCTATGTTATGTACATGGCCCTATGTATGGTATGCTCTGAGTGTCACGAGCAGATATTAGTATGATCCAGGAATGGATCATTGGGCGGTTGTTAAGACAATCCTTAAGTACTTAAGAAGAACTAAAGATGTGTTTCTAATATATGGAGAAGGTGATATAGTAATATGCGGGTATACGGATGCCAACTTCTAAACAGACAAGGATGATTTTAGGTCTCAGTCTGGGTACGTATTTATCTTAAATGGAGGTGCAATAAGTTGGAAAAGTTCCAAGCAAGACACTATAGCTGATTCTGCCATTGAGGCAGAATACATTGTAGCTTTGGAAGCAACAAAGGAAGCGGTTTGGATCGAGAAGTTCGTCTCTGAACTTGATGATGTCTCATCAACAATCCAAACATGTGCTTCACCGCTATCATTTGATCAGAGAGATCATAAGTAGGAAGGAAATACAAATCGAGAAAATTCCCACTAGAAGGGACTTAGCAGACCCTTTAACTAAGGCCTTACCTCAAAGTAAGTTTAAGGGTCATGTTCAAGCTTATGGTATTGGATACTGTGGCAATTGGCATTAGGCCAAGTGAAAGTTTGTTAGTTATATATGAGAGATGTCTTAAGGCAATCGCCTTATGTTTAAATCATTTATATGATAAATGAAGATTCACTATTTGAGTATACATGTTTTCTTGTATTTGATTAGATATTAAACTCATTTACTGAATGTCCACAATACGATTCACAGCATGAGAGAATTTGTGATTGGATCACAACTAGTGAGTATTTCTACATGTGTAATTCTGATGTATTGGAATTATCCCTAGTCGATTAATTGATGGATTTGGACACCATCAATTTTGTCGAGACTAGCACGAGGTATACTCTTTGGTGTATCCAAGCAGCTGATTCTCACTGGCTGGAGACATTGTGATGTTCGAAGTTAATCGTGGATGCTAGTTATGGTAACTAGTTCATTGGAGTGATCAGTTGTAAGACTTCATATGGTTCTCTGCATATATGGATATGTCAATGAAGCTCTTACTGCAGCTTAAGCGCGATGTTCCTTTGACTTGCGGTATAAAAGTCATCTTGGTCATGAAGACATATACTTTAACATCTTAAGCAAGCATCTCTGAGGAGATGTGGACCTGGGATGATTGGGTATAAGTTGAAGTGGTCGAAGGTGTTTGAATAGCCTATAAAGGATTCACCACTCCTTGCGAGGAGATGTATACCCATGGCCTCTCGTCGGATTGTTACTAAAGTCTTTGGCCAGAGCATTACATGTTTAGAGTAAGGTACTCTTCGATACATGTGCAGTAACTAGAATCCGTAGGATGAGAAAATGATACTTGGGCTAGGTGTGACGTAGTCAGCCTAGTGGGGGCTGACACTATAGATCATGTCCTGAACCAAGTGAGTATAAGATGAGTGAAGGGAACGGGGCACGATTCATTGTAGATGCTGAAGGATTTCAGAAATGGTTCTAGAATCAACCGTTGATTTTTCGATTAATTGGGGATCATGATGTACTACCAGGTGCCACTCATTATCATTCTATAATTAATGGTTAATTATAGACGGTCAACATAAATCGGGAACCTATTTGGTCACCCGCACAACGAGCGTAATCCGAAGGATTTAAAATGAGCTTGAGAATGAGATTCTCATATTGAGAGAAACTAGGTTTGGTTGGACCAAACAAGGAGCGAGCATGAAATCGTTTCAGTCGCAATGAAAGCATGGATGGGTCGAGTCTTATGAAGACATGTTGGATAAACCAAATTGGTTTGGTTCTAATCCAATGGTGGAAAATAAACCAAAGTGGTTTGGTTTGTTTTAAATTAATGAACCAAAGTTTGTTCGGTTCATTTTAACTTAAAATAGACCAACTAGATTCGGTTTATTTTAACTTAAGTTATCGGAGCGGGTTAATGGGTTTTGGTTATGAACCAATAACTCTAAGGAGAAGGTTTCTTGATGGTTAAGAAACACATGCTCTATAAAAGCATAGCTAGAGGTTTGGAGAGCCCTAAGTTTATTTTTGGAAACTTCTCTTCCTCTCCTCTCCCTCTCTTCTCCTTGCCGCTGCCCAAGATGATCCACGCTCAGCTCTTGAGCTGCCACCCCTTTGTGCCACCGGCGTCCAGCTGTTGCCGGCCACCCCTCCGGCGATCCACCTTGGCTCCGGTGACCAAGGATTAGCCGGCCACCTCCTTTGCCCGGCGCCAAGTCCTCCACCAAGCTATCTAATTTTTGGACAGCTTGTTTTCTTCTTGTCGGAGCATCGTTTGGACGGCATTTGGAACTCCGACAATGACTTCCTTGCTGGGGATTGGAGCTCCGATAATCCTCATAGGTGGAGGACCAAGTATTCGTCAATCGGTTGACGAATACCTCTCCGGAGAAGCGAGTTTTTGGGGACTCATTTTGCATCCGAATTTTGATTCGAATTGTGATCTCCTCTCGATCACATCGTCTTTGACACGAGGCTAGTGACTCCTACGAAGACGAGGCTCGTAGCTTGGTGAAGCTATCCCGACGGTACTCGGCATGGATACGGATAGAGGCAATTCTAGCATGAGTTGCTTCGGTTGATACCATTCCCGCTGCACGTGATACGTCATGTATAACTAGCATAATTTCCTTTTATTGCAAAATTTGAAACTGTGATTATATCTATACATATTGTATCTTGCATGCGTGTGGTGTGTGTGTTGTAATAAATTAGATTTATTGCTTTTAATTCTTCCGTTGTGCACATGTTTAAGAAACATATTCGAACACACACTCGCCGCGGTGCCGGGGAAACCCAACATATAGTTGGGTAAAAATAATTAGAGTTTAGGGTTTTAGGGTTCCGGTATCAATGACTTATCCTCCTCTTCAATCCTTGAGATAGAGACTTCTTGATAGTCTATCTTAGATATTGAGCACCTCTCAACCTTTGAATCCTCAATCTCTTGAGCCAATGGATCACCCTACTCTTTTGCTAATGAGGGTTCTTTTTGAAACTTTATTAGCTTCGTCCATAGCTCCTTAGTATCTTGATAATTTCCTATCTTGCACAAAATATCATTATGCACCAAATTAACTAAAATTTTGGTTACCATGTCATTTGCCTCATATCACATAACTTGCTCCTCAATCTATTTGCTCTTCCAAAGTGGTTTTCTCTTCTTATTCTTTTGAGCTTCGAACCCCTCCATTATGGTGATCCATTCATCTATGTTCATTTAAAAGAACATCTCAATTCTTACCTTACATTAAACAAATTCTCTTATTCTGTATGGTGATAGAAATTGAGTATCGAATCCAAGTTCATCCTCAAACTTTATTTGACACCCTTGTTGCAACTCTCCCCTCATTTTCTAGGTTAAGCTACCTATACAATTGGTCCAATGAAGAGAGGCCTCATTCTGATACAACTTGTTGCATATCAGAGAGCTCAAAATCACCCTTCTTCTTCCTTTAGCTACGATCAAGGAGATGAGTCCTTCCAAGAATAAACCTTGCTTTGATACCATTTGTTGGGTATCAGAGAGCTCAAAATTTTCAGCTCTTTGTTCTCCCTTTAGTGTTGGGCCTTTCGGTGTTTAGTTCAAGCATAAACTAATCTTGCTCTAATACCACTTGTTAGAATTGTTGCATCGCTAGAGGAGGTGAATAGTGACATACTTCGTTGTAGATCGTGGTTCATTCATGCTCATCTAAAAAGAGATAATCATAACAGAAATATTGAAACAAAATAAACAATCAAAGCACGAGTACAAACTGTGATTTTATATGGTTCGAAACTTCCAATTTGTTGGTGCAATAGGCCCCGGGTCAATATCGACCAGACTCGAATAGAACTCAAGTAGTGTTTTGATATTTATCAATATGGTTGGATATGATTTTACCATATGACTAGTGGATAATTGAGACATCCAAAGTCATATGGGGGAGTTTGCTTAAGGGGGAGATTGTTGGAGCAATCAACCTCGGGTCAAGGTGGACCAGACTCGAGTGAGACTTGAGAGGAAGTCGAAGTTTGGATACATGATATTGAAAGTCCAAGTTTGGATACTTGGCATGGAAAGTCCAAGTATGGATACTTTCAATGGAAAGTCCAAGTTTGGAGACTTGGCAAGGGAAAGTCCAAAGAATGGTCTTGGCATGGAGAAGTCCAAGTTTGGATACTTGGCAAATGGAAAGTCCAAGGGTGTAATTGATGTGAACCCGATGAGAAGAAAGTCTCAAGAACCCACAACAAATTGAAGAAGAAATAAGGAAAGTCTAAATCGATAAGATGGATGGAATGAACCTCGACCCAATGCTTAAGACAGCACAAACCTTGGTATAGAAGATGGAAGACACCATAACCTTGGGATTGAGGTTGATAAGTCTTTAAATGCCACAAGGGATTGCCTTGATAAGTTCTAGTTCAATGAAGAACCAACAAGAGAGAGCCTCACCGTGTTATAGATTGAAAATACCAAAGATTACATGTGTGGCCACCACCCCCATTATTTATAGATTGAAAAGGACTCATTAACATTGCATGCAAATTGATGGCATGCAATTGGGAGTTGAGGAGTATCCTCAATGTTAATGAGAAAATGGGATTAATGCATAATAAAGGGGATTTGAGAAGTCTCCTTAAAGTGAATGAGTGGGCATCTCATTTGGGTGTGTGATCTCATTTTTAGCCAAGGATCCCTTTTTCCCTTCTTCCTTCTTCTTGGCCAAAGTCTTGTCTTTTGTGGGGAGCCTTTGTGTGGTTGCTAGCAAAACAAAAGGTTTCATCTCCTTCTCCAAGATAGTGTTCGTGTGGATACCGTAGAAGTGTGACCATTCTGATCGCGCTAAGATCCGTCATCAAGGAGTTGATTTTAGGATTGAGAAGGGCTACACTACAAGGGTAACTTCTCAACTAAGGTGTAGTTAAAAGATATAATTTCCTTTATGTATACACATGGATCTCTGGAGGGATCAAGTTCTTTTTCCGCTGTGTTTGTGATTATTTTCACAATAGATACCAATAGGGAGGATCATCGATTGGGCTCCGTCGTGTGTCCTCGATCTTGGGAGCTAGGGATCGACAGTGGATTCATGCAATTGGATTGGGAGCTGCCCTGACCGATCATCGTCGGAGCTAGGTAAGGGTGATGCACATAAACACGACCTCAAATCTCGCGACGGAGACTGTCGAGGACTCGAAGTGCGCGCTTGCACTCAACGCCCACAAGTGCACGAATGTTGTCAAGTAATAAAAAGATTATCGATCCCATAGGGACTGAGATTCGAGTACCGATTTATTTAGAGGATGTTATTGTTCAGGACTAGACTCTAAAGGTTGCAATTGGAAGGGTTGTCGGCGGTCCTAACTCTAATACGGTGTCACACGGAGGAAAAGAAGAGTCGCTACGAGTCTTTAAATGGATTCTAGGATTTCGGTTTCGTTTGTGTATCGCGGAACACGTTTTCAATTGGGTTTTGCTTAGGTTTCTAATTATAGTTTTATGGAAAGGACATCATACACTCCCCCGATGAGCTTTCGCATCTATCGGAAGCTACCTCTGCCATACCAGGTCAACCCCTAGCTTTAGGACGGGATAGTCGGTACGAGGATGCCCTTAGGTCCTTCTTTAATTCCCCTAAATCTTTGATATGAGGGTTGTCACCCCTCGTATCGGCTAAGCACAATGACTAGAAAACCAAAACGATAACTATAGATCTAAACCAAAATACTAATTGCAAATATAAATCCAAGAACGAAAAGATATTCGAATTAACATGTTTCAACTCAACACAAACTACTCCCTAATCCTAGAATCAGAGAGTCTACTCCATAGATACGAGAGAAGAAATACAAGGCATGATCATATTCGTATAAACAATAGAATTTACGCAAAGAATAGGATTTACAATGCAATGTAGGTCTTCTCCTCAGCGTTGAAGTGCAGAATCTTGACCTTCGGCGGCATTCTTCCTCCCCGTTGCGAGTTCCTGAAGCTTTTCAGGGCTTTGGAGTGTCATCCCAGCCGTCGTGCCTCCTCCTAGGGTTTGGGCGGAGCTTTCCTTATATAGACATCACGCCGGATCGCTGCGAAATTAGGAAAAAACTCTAGTCACGTCAATTTGCTGGGTCATCACACGGCCGTGTGAAAACACACGGTTTGGCCATGTGTCAGGCTGTGGTGGCCATTTTTACCCTTCGAACACGGTCGTGTGTGGGCACATGCCCTGGTCGTGTTCCCTTCTGCAACCAGCTGCCAAATGTCTTCTTTTGCTCCGAAATTGAGTCGTTTTCCCTATAAAATGCTATCATGCACACAAAAGTAAACAGAGAAGATCTCCGAACTAGAAAACAGGAAATGCATGCAACATAATGTAAAATATGCATGAAACGAACATAAAATGCTATGAGATGTGAGCGAAAACTACTCCTAAAACCTTATATGTTTTGCTCACATCAGAGGGTTGGTCTTCTTCTTACTTTGGGATGAGAATCTGTTTCCATTCGTGATTTCCATCAGTTAAGCTTGATTTGTTGATTTGGGCAGTAGGTTCAGAGCGCTGGATTGTTCGGTGAACAAGGGATAAGAAGAGGATTGCTGCCGGTGGAGTTCTAGGTTTGGTAATCTTAATCTAACCTCTTCCTCTCATCGATAAATTGCTGGATTTTTGTTGTGTATCAATGTATTGTGATCTGTGATGTGGATTTCCTTTCGGTGGAGTTGGCTGGTGTTAGAGATGTGGTCGGCTATACTAGAATGGAGGGTGGTTGTCGATTGTTTTTTTTTTAGTTCAACAAGGGTAGTGAATGCTGATTAGCCATCAAGTTGGATAGGGGTAGATTCCTTGGTTGCGCAGTCGTGGGTGAGTAAGGAAGGACTGATGGAGTGGGGTGTTCCATTTTGGGTTGGTTAGATCCCTAAATTAGTGTGAACAATTGGCTGTGAATGGTTATGGATGAAGTTGTAAGTGAGATAAGGAGTGATGGAGTTGTGGGCTTCATTTAAGGTTGTCAAAGCTTTATATCTGTATGAATTAATGGTAGCGGAGTGGGTTGGTGTAATGCTCTATTTATGTTGCGAATGAATATGTGAGCAGGTTGAGTAGTAGATGATCGTAGTAGATTGGTGTATTTGCTAATTGGAATTGGTGGGTGTATTCATGATGTTAAAGGTGGGATCATACAGGATATGTGATTGAGATTTTATTTAGCATTTGGTTAATTGAATTGGGTACGAGATCGGCTTAGGATTTGATTTGACGGTGGATCATATTGTAGAACTTGATGATAGTTTATGTTGTATGCAGGAGCTGGATACGAGGCAGGTCCACAGTCGTGAGGGTTATTGTCATGAGCATCTTATCAGGTGGGTAATTTCCTACCCTGGTCAGGTAGTAGCTAAATCCTGATGCATGTGATTTCATGTTGATGTCACTTATACCTTGACTCCACTCTAATTTTTTTGTTGCTTGATACTTATCTTTGCACTTTGAGATATACCGTTGATGTTATCATATTTCGTTCATCGTTGCTATAGATTACCATTTTTATGGTATGTAAATCTTTAGATGCTTAACCATGTGTGTGTAGCTGAGTATGGTTGTTAATTTGACTCGTGTCATCAGGAACAATCATCCGGGGGTGGGTGATGTCCTTAATGTAGAGTTGGTAGTTATATCATCTTACCTTTCGTTGTATAACTATTACGGATCATATGTTTGTACATGGTAGTGTGGGTTGTCGACGGTGTGTTACTACGGACTAGAGGTCCTAGGATGGTCGATTATTAGTTGTGTACGACTCTCTGTGGGATAGAGAGTGTGTCGTGGATGTACATATATGTGGTTGTGCATTCATTCCATTTACATGCATGCTGGTGACTTGATCTCCCTTGTAGTTGAGAGGGTCATCAGTCATCCTACCTCCACGATTACTCGTGGTAGTAGTAACTGGTGTGACGGTAGTTCATTTGTTGTGCCACACTCGGTGACTATTGATAGTGGTAGTTGGAGTTGCGTGCATTTGTCCTGTTTGTGTGGCACTCGACCACTCATGGGTAGTGTCAATCAGAGTGGCCAATAATAGGGACCTCCGTTGTGAAGATTGTAGCTCTTTAGCTTATCGCTACTTATTCATACTGACCACTCGGCCATCCGAGAGCAGTGGTTGTTGTTGAATTGGGACAATTATCATGTCGTGCCACCTAGGCCACACTGGAGTCGTGGTAGCGAGTGGGGTGCGCAGGCATGACCATGCATTTGCATTGCCATGTATGAGGGCATTTGCATATATATATATGTGTGTGTGTGTGTGTGTGTGTGTGTGTGTGTGTGAGTGTGAGCAGTATATATAGATACAGTCTATATATATGCTTGTTGTACTGTTGCATTTGTTTGTGCTATGTTTGCTACATTTGGTTTTATATCATCTTGCATGCTACTTGCATATTTTATATGTTCATGTATGGGATACCAGTGTAGAGTTGGATCGGACTATTGTATGCCCATGATTAGTATCATGATGTTGTATAGAGTCAATTAGGTTCATTGATGAAGTTGCTTATAGATTCCTAGGGCAGTGTACTGATTACATTCTTAGTGATGTTCTTTCATGTTGTATGGGTTATATTGTAACTTATGTGTTCAGGTTGTATGAGTTGTAGAGCGGTAGAGCTCCAGGTATGATAGTACCTTATATTGTTTAGTGGATCTTTTGGGATGCGCTTTAGTTACATTATGCTAGTGGTTATCTGATATGCATTTAGCCTGTATGTTATTGACTCTCATGTGATATATATTATGCATGCACTTCTTTTCCATATTACCGCTGAGTTTTATACTCACCACCACAAACCCTGGATTTTCTTGCTGCCTAGGTAACAGGTAGTCAACTTCGGAATGGGCTTAGAGCATCACTGGTTGATATCATCTCATCTCACTTCCGAGGGTCCCGGCTTTTGATTTATTTTTCCTTTAGTTTTGGATGTTTCTTATTATGAACTTGGTTTCATATGGTAGATTGTATGGTTGGGCATTTGTTGGTATTCGCACATGCCTCTTTGGATTTGTTGAGGTATTTTCTTTATGTTGTGGTTAATCATACCGGTATACAGTGATGCCGAGTTTTTAACTCTATTGTGATGATTTCCACTGTGACTTTAGTTATATACATTTATATGTTGTGTGGTTATGGCCAGAAGTCTTTGTATCAATAAGGTATTGTATCACGTACAGGGGAGATGTTGTCCGTTTATCATGCTCGACATACTCTTGGGGTGTGACAACTTTATTGGTATTAGATCCAAGGTTGTGATACCGTACAATAATGTTTTGTCGAGTTTTGGACCTCGAAAGTCGTTTTGTTTTGGTTTTTGTTTTGGGTTTTGTGAGATGGGATTGACAGCGACATGAACTCCGAGCAGCACGAAGTAAGAATTCTTGATACCTTATATTCTGGTTAGATATTTATCTAAAATTGTTCAGCAGGTATTGACAGATGGAGTTATGCCACCCGTACAGACTCGTAGTAGGGGTCGTCCACCAAGGAGACCAGCCAGAGTTGTGAGACCAGATACTACTACGACTGAGCCTGTTAGTCAGGAACAACCTCGTCATCCTCATATCGGAGGTTCGGAATCTCAAGGTTCGGATATACCACCAACTATGTCGATACCTGCGGATTCCAGTTGGCTCAACGATAAAGCACGGATACTGGTATTGGTGTGTTCATCCAAGGATTGACTTACTTTGTTTCGAGGGGAGTCTAATCCATGGACCGCTCATGCTTGGCTGGAAAATTTGGAAGACACTTTCGAGTACGTGAATTGTACGGATGAGGAGAAAGTGGTCTTAGTTGACTACCACCTTCGAGATCAGGCGATTACCTGGTGGAAGATGTAGAAAACCTTATTCGGGCAGCGTGAGATTACATGGTCAGTTTTTCGAGATGCTTTCTGGAGGCAGTATTTTCCTTCTACATTTTCTATGGCTCGGCGCCAGGAGTTCTTAAGCTCTACCCTCATCTAGTGACTCAGGATGGAGATTGGATGTTTCAGTTTACTCAGGGTCTGGCTGCATATATTCGGGCTAGAATGCCAGGATCTTCTATTAATTCTTACAGAGAGGCATTAGATCGGGCAATCTTTATCAAGATGACTTCCCAGCAGATTGCTAGGGAGAAGGATGTTGAGAGGCAGATGTCACAAGGTAAGCAGCCGAAACAAAGTTCAACAAAGGAGACTCAGAAGCAGGATCGAGATGGAGCTACTCGAGGTGCTGCAGAGGGATCATCTAGATCGCAGAAAGGGAAGCATCCAGCTTCTGAGTATTTTAGAGGTTCTCAGAAGAGCCGTAAGGGTCAAAGCATGACCGGATGTTATAGATGTGGATCTGAAAGCTACAAAGTTCTAGAGTGGTTCTTGGAGCAGCCTATTAGCTATTATTGCAAGCATCCAGGACATACCAATTAGGAGTGTACTTTAAGAGCACAGTTGGAGTTTTCAGATAACTCCAACAAGGGAAAGAAGCCTAGCCAGCAACGACAGTAGAGGACAACACCAAGGATACAGGCGTATGGTCAGAAGCAGCTAGTACCTCCACCAGCACAGTTGTATCACATACAGGGGTGCCTCTTCAGTGATGCCGACAATTCAGTATCTTGCAGCTCCAGTGATTTACTATCCAGGGGTGCCTACACAGTAGTTTTTACTAGCCAGCTCTCAGGGATATGTTATGCCTGCACAGTTGATTCAGTCTTCGATACCATAGAGCCAAATTCAGCCTGAGTGGAGGCACTCTACTACTTCAGCAAGGACGCAACCATCAAATGTGGAGGCTGGATGTGTTTATGGTATAACCAGAGAGGAGGTACAGCGGGCCGAGGGATCAGTTATTCGGGGTATAGTTTTAGTTTATTCCATATATACTGATACTTTGATTGATACTAGTAGTTCACTTTCCTTTGTATCTAGAATATTTCTGGGTAGGATTGGTAGGATTCCAATGGTTTGTTATTGTGGGTTAGCAGTATCTTTGCCATCATGAGAGGTGCTGACTAGCCATCAAGAAATTAAGGGTTGCCCATTGGATTTCGATGGGCATATTCTTACAATGGACCTTCAGGTGTTGGAAATGGTGGAATTTGACATCATTCTCAGTATGGATTGGTTGGCTACTTATTATGCTACAGTGGATAGAGCAAGAGTAGTCTTATCTTTCGACTATCGGATCAACCTGTATGGAAATTCATTAGTACTAGAGATGATGGATGTCCATTAGACCGGCATTACAAGCTCAGAAACTATTATCTCAAGGTTGTCAGGGTTACTTATTGTCTCTAGTCAAAGTAGAGAGTGAGGTACTACCACCTCTCTCAATTGTGCGAGTAGTCCGAGAGTATCCGGATGTGTTTTCAGAGGAACTTTCAGGCTTTTCACCTTCTAGGCAAGTGAAATTTGCGATAGAGGTGATTCCAGGAAACGCACCAGTATCGAAAACTCCTTATCGGATGGCACGAAAAGAGCTGAATAAACTTAAAGTACAACTGCATGAGTTGTTAGATAAGGGATTTATTCGGTCTAGTGTTTCGCCATGGGGAGCCCCAGTGCTTTTTGTCAAAAAGAAAGATGGATCATTGCGGTTATGCATTGGCTACCGACAATTGAATGCCAAGGATAAAGGATTTGTTTGTTCAACTCAAGGATACATGTGTGTACTCTAAGATTGATTTACGCTCAGGATATCATCAGCTAAGAGTAAGAGATGAGGATGTTCAGAAAATGGTATTTCGTACTCGTTATGGACATTACGAGTTTCTGGTGATGCTCTTTTGTCTCACTAATGCCTCAGCTGCATTTATGGACTTGATGAACTGGGTATTCTTGATGTATATAGATCTGTTTGTGATAGTATTCATAGATGATATTTTGATATATTTCCGATCTAAGGAGGAGCATGAACATCATCTTCGGATAGTGTTGGAGATGTTACGACAAGATCATCTATATGTCAAGTTCAATAAATATGCGTTCTGGTTATCCTCAGTGGATTTTCTTGGACACGTGGTATCTAACAGGGGTATTTCTATATATCCCCAAAAAATCGAGGCTATTACCAGTTGGGAGCAGCCAAAATCAGTACAGGAAGTCCGTAGTTTCCTTGGTCTGGCCGAGTATTACCGTAGATTTGTGGAGGGATTTTTCAATATTGCCACACCACTTACTCGCTTGACCCGGAAGGGGATCAAGTTCACCTGGTCAGATACTTATGAAGCTAGCTTTCAAGAGCTTAAGCAGCGGCTAATTTCTGCACCAATGTTAGTGATTCCTTCTGGTGTTGATGGGATGGTACTATATACTGATGCTTCTATCCAAGGGTTGGGAGTAGTTCTGATGCAGTGTGACCATGTGGTATCTTATACCTCCCATCAACTAAAGGATCACAAAAGGAATTATCCAGTGCACGATCTGGAGTTAGCAGCCATCATTTTTGCGTTGAAGATATGAAGACACTATTTATATGGAATTACTTTTGAGATCTATACATATCATAAAAGTTTGAAACATCTTTTCACATAGAAAGAACTGAATCTGAGACAGAGGCGGTGGATGGAATATCTGAAGGATTACGACTGCACAATTCGTTATCATCCGGGAAAAGCTAATGTGGTAGCAGATGCACTGAGCAGGAAGTCTCGTGGGGTTCTGGCCAGTCATCTGATGGTAGTTACCGATCTAGTTCAACAGTTCTCAGAGTTGGGATTGTCTGAATAAGGTCAAACATCCAGGAGAGTATTAGTTTCTATGGTGGCCCAAGCCACTATTGCTGAGAAGATCAAAGAAGCATAAGTTAGTGATCAGCATCTGCAGTTCTTGTGCAACACAATAGACTCAGAACGACAAATGGATTTCTTGAGCGATGAGAATGGAGTACTTCGTTTCCGTGGACGATTATCTATTCCGGACACGCATCTAGTTAAGGAAGAGTTGTTACGGCAAGTGCATCATTCAAGATTTGATATACATCTTGGTGGTACTCAGATGTACCGAGATTTAAAATGTTTATACTTGTGGAATGGTATGAAGAAAGACATTATAGATTTTGTTGCTCGATGTTTAGTATGCCAGTAGGTAAAAGGCTGAACATCAAAAATCTGCTGGGTTGCTTCAGGAAATTTTGATTCTGGAATGGAAGTTGGAACATATCACTATGGATTTCATTACGGGATTACCGAGAACTCGTAAAGCATGTGATGCGATTTGGGTTATTATTGATCGATTAACCAAATCTGCTCATTTCCTTCCTATTTGTGGGGTGGACTCGTTGGATCGTCTGACAGAGTTATACTGTCGAGAGATGGTTATGCTGCATGGAGTACCTATGAGTATTATATCGGATAGAGATCCACGATTTACCTCACGATTTTGGCAAAGTCTTCATCAGACCATGGGCACAGAGCTTCATCTTAGTACGGTGTTTCATCCGCAAACAGATGGTTAGTCAAAGTGCACCATTCAGACCTTGGAGGATTTATTGAGATCTTGTGTAATGAATTTTGGAGATAGTTGGGAGGATCACATTAATTTAGTGGAATTCGCCTATAATAACAGTTATCACTCATCCATTCAAATGGCTCCTTTTGAGGCTTTATATGGCAGACCCTGTAGATCTCTTGTGTTGTGGGAGGAGGTTGGGGAACGATAGTTGCTGGGGCCTCAGAGTATTCAGCATGATGCGGAGTTAGTGCAAATCATCAGACAACGATTATCTGAGGCACAAGATCAATAGAAGAGTTACACAGACCAGAGGCGAAGACCTTTGGAATTCTCAGTAGGGGATCATGTATTTCTATGTGTTTCTCCTACAAAAGGAGTCAAACGATTTGGGCTAAAAGGAAAATTAGCTCCACGCTATACTGGTCCATTTGAGATATTAGAGTGGATTGGGGGTGTGGCTTACCGGTTGGCTTTACCTCCGACTCTTCCGGGTGTACATAACATATTTCATGTTTCTATGTTGAGGAAATACATGTCACATGCCGATCATGTTTTGAAAGAAGTATCGATTCCACTCTAGCCTAATGTGACATATGAGGAGATTTCGGTGCGAATTCTTGGTCACAAAGAATGTCAGTTACGGAACAAAATCATCCAACTTGTAAGGGTTGGATGGTAGCATCATATTGATGAGGAGGCTACGTGAGAGCTGAAAAATACTATTCGAGCTCGATACCCTCACTTATTTACTTGAGATATGTAGTGGTTTGGAAATTTTCTGACTAAGTTATCACTTTTAAGTATGAAATTTGGGAATCAAATTTTATTAAGTGGGGGAGAATGTAAAATACCACAAATAACTTTCTAAAGAATAATACTATTATTGGATAAAATAAATTAATGAGGTTAGTTAGAGATTAATTAAACCTAACCTAGGTTTAGGGCTTATATAAGGGGATCCGGGTTTTTTTTAAAGTCGATTCAAGTTTTCCCCATTTTTTTTCTCTTTTTCTTCCTTTTTCTCTCCGTCGCACGCAACTTTCTCTTCCTCACAAACTTTCTCTTCCTTACGAACCTCTCCCCGCGCGGCAGTGTTGTTCTCGTCTCCTCTGCACCTCAACGACTACCGACGGCTCCTTCCGATGGGAGAGCCAGTGGGAGGGGAGGATCGTCGATTGGGCTCTGTCGGGCATCCTCGGTCTTGAGAGTTAGGGATCGACAACGACTTCATGCAGCCGGATTGGGAGCTGCCTTGGCCGATCGTCACTGGAGCTAGGTAAGGGTTGGTCTTCTTCTTACTTCGGGATGAGAATCTGTTTCCAGTCATGATTTCCATCAGTTTAGCTTGATTTGTTGATTTGGGTAGTAGGTTTGGAGCGCTGGGTTGTCCGATGAACAGGGGATAAGAAGAGGATTACTGCTGGTGGAGTTCTAGGGTTGGTAAGCTTGATCTAACCTCTTCCTCTCATCGGTAAATTGATGGATTTTTATTGTGTATCAATGTATTGTGATCTATGAGGTGAATATCCTTTCGGTGGAGTTGGCTGGTGTTGGAGATGTGGTTGGCTATGCTTGAATGGAGGGTTATTGTCGATTATTTTTTTTTAGTTCAACAAGGATGGTGAATGCTGATCAGCCATCAAGTTGGACAGGGGTCGATTCCATGGTTGCGCGAATGTGGGTGAGTGAGGAAGGACTGATGGAGTGGGGTGTTTCATTTAGGGTTGGTTAGATCCCTAAATTGGTGTGAACAATTGGCTGTGAATGACTATGGATGAAGTTGTGAGTGAGTTAAGGAGTGATGGAGTTGTGGGCTTCATTTAGGCTTGTTAGATCTTTATATCTGTATGAATTAATGGTAGCAGAGTGGGTTGGTGTAATGCTCTATTTATGTTGTGAATGAATATGTGAGCAGGTTGAGTAGTAGATCATCGTAGTAGATTGGTGTATTTGCTAATTGGAATTGGTGGGTGTATTCATGATGTTAAAGGTGGGATCATGCAGGATATGTGATCGAGATTTTATTTAGCATTTGTTTAATTGAATTGGGTACGAGATCAGCTTAGGATTTGATTTGACGGTGGATCATATTGTAGAACTTAATGATAGTTTATGTTGTATGTAGGAGCTGGATACGAGGTAGGTCCACAACCGTGAGGGTTATTGTCACGAGCTTCTTATCAGGTGGGTAATTTCCTACCCTAGTCAAGTAGTAGCTAAATCCTAATGCATGTGATTTCATGTTGATGTCACTTATACCTAACTCCACTCTAATTTTTCTGTTGCTTGATAATTATCTTTGCACTTTGAGATATACCGTTAATGTTGTCATATTTCATTCATCGTTGCTATAGATTACCGTTGCTATGGTATGAGAATCTTTAGATGCTTAACCATGTGTGTGTAGTTGAGTATGGTTGTTAATTTGACTCGTGTCATCAGGAACAATCATCTGTTGGTAGTTGTATCATCTTACTTTTCATTGTATAACTATTACGGAGCATATGTTTGTACATGGTATTGTGGGTTGTCGACGGTGTGTCGCTACGGACTGGAGGACCTAGCATGGTCGATTGTTAGTTGTGTACGACTCTCTGTGGGATAGAGAGTGTGTCATAGATGTACGCATGTGTGGTTGTGCATTCATTCCATTTACATGCATGTTTGCGACTTGGTCTCCCTTGTAGTTGAGAGGGTCGTCAGTCATCCTGCCTCCACGGTTACTCGTGGTAGTAGTAATTAGTGTGAGGGCAGTTCATTTGTTGTGTCGCACTTAGCCACTATTGATAGTGATATTTGGAGTTGCATGAAGTTGTCCCATTGTGCAACCTGTAGCTCTTTAGGTTATCACTACTTATTCATACTGCCCACTCGGTTACTCAAGAACAGTGGTTGTTGTTGAGTTGGGACAGTTGTCATGTCGTGCCACCTAGGCCACACTGGGGTCATGGTAGCGAGTAGGGTGCACAGGCATGACCATGCATTTGCATTGTCATGTGTGAGGGCATTTGAATATATATACATATACATATATTTATGTATATATATGTATGTGAGTGTGAGCAGTATATATAGATACAGTCTATATATATGCTTGTTGTACTGTTGCATTTGATTGTACATTATCTTGCATGCTACTTACATATTCTATATATTCATGTATGGGATACCAGTGTAGAGTTAGACCGGACTATTGTATGCCCATGATCAGTATCATGATGTTGTATAGAGTCAATTAGGTTCATTGATGATGTTGTTTATAGGTTCCTAGGTTCCTAAGGTAGTGTGCTGATTACATACTTAGCAATGTTCTTTCATGTTGTATGGGTTATATTGTGACTTATGTGTTCAAGTTGTATGAGTTTCAGAGCGGCAGAGCTCCAGGTATGATAGTACCTTATATTGTTCAGTGGATCTTTTGGGATGCGCTTTAGTTACATTATGCTAGTGGTTATATGATACGCCTTTAGCCTATATGTTATTGACTCTCATGTGATATATATTATGCATACACTTCTTTTCCATATTACCGCTGAGTTTTATACTCACCATCACAAACCCTGGGTTTTCTTGTCGCCCAGGTAACAGGTAGCCGACTTCGTAATGGGCTTGGAGCATCGTTTGCTAATATCATCTCATCTCACTTCCGAGGGTCTCGACTTTTTATTTATTTTTCCTTTAGTTTCGGATGTTTCTTATTATGAACTTGGTTTCATATGGTAGATTGTATGGTTGGACATTTGTTGGTATTCGCACATGTCTCTTCGGATTTATTGAGGTATTTTCTTTATGTTGTGGTCAGTCATACCTGTATGCAGTGATGTCGAGTTTTGAACTCTATTGTGATGATTTCCGCTGTGACTTTAGTTATATACATTTATATATTGTGTGGTTGTGGTCGAAAGGCTTTGTTTCAATAGGGTATTGTATCACGTACAGGGTAGATGCTATTCGTTTATCAGGCTTGGCATTCTCTCGGGGCGTGACAAATATCATCCACATAATCATCTTCAAAAGGTAAATAACATATCTATATATTATCAACCCTATGTATATATGAGAGATGTCCTAAGGCAAACGCCTTATGTATGAACCATTTATATGATAAATGAAGATTCACTATTTGAGTATACATGTTTTATGTATTTGATTGGATCTTAAACTCATTTACTGAATGTCCACGATACGATTCATAGCATGAGAGAATTTGTGATTGGATCACAACTAGTGAGTATCTCTACATGTGTAATTGTGATGTATCAGAATTATCCCTAGTCGATGAATTGATGGATTTGGACACCATCAATTCTGTCGAGACTAGCACGAGGTATACTCCTTGGTGTATCCAAGCAGCTGATTCTCACTAGCTGGAGACATAGTGATGTCCGGAGTTAATCGTGGATGCTAGTTATGGTAACTAGTTCATTGGAGTGACCAGCCGTAAGACTTCATATGGTTCTCTGCATATATAGATATGTCAATGAAGTTCTTACTGTAGCTTAAGTGCGATGTTCCTTTGACTTGCGGTATTCAAGTCATCTTGATCATGGAGACTTATGCTTTGACATCTTAAGCAAACATCTCCAAGGAGATGTGGACCCGGGATGATTGGGTATAAGTCAAAGTGATCGAAGGTGTTTGAATAGCCTATAAAGGATTCACCACTCCTTGCGAGGAGATGTATACCCATGGCCTCTCGTCGGATTGTTACTAAAGTCTTTGGCCAAAGCATTACATGTTTAGAGTAAGGTACTCTTCGATACATGTGCAAGAACTAGAACTGTGAGGACGAGGAAATGATACTTGGGCTAGGTGTGACGTAGTCAGCCTAGTGGGGACTGACACTATAGACCATGTCCTGAACCAAGTGGGTATAAGATGAGTGAAGGGAATGGAGCATGATTCATTCGAGCTGCTGAAGGGTTTCAGAAATAGTTCTGGATCAACCGTTGATCTTTTCGATTAATTGGGGATCATGATGTACTACTAGGTGTCACTCTTGATCGTTCTATAATTAATGGTTAATTATAGACGGCCAACATAAACCGAGAACCTATTTGGTCACACGCACAACGAGCGTAATCCGAAGGATTTAAAACGAGCTTGAGAATGGGATTCTCAGACCGAGAGAAACTAGGTTTGGTTGGACCAAACAAGAAGCGAGCATGAAATCGTTTCAGTCGCAATGGAAGCGTGGATGGGCCGTGTCTTATGAAGACATAATGGATGAACCAAAATGGTTTGGTTCTAATCCAATGGAGGAGAATAAACCAAAGGGTTTGGTTTATTTTAAACGAATGAACCAAAAGTTGGTTCGGTTTGTTTTAACTTAAAATAAACCATCATTGTTTGGTTTATTTTAACTTATACTAATGGAGCGGGTTAACGGGCTTTATGGATATGATCCATTAACCATTAAGAGAATTAGTTCTCTATAAAAGAGGGCTTAAGGGATTGTTAAGCCCTAATCCAAAAACCCTAGCTCAAGTTGCCGCCCACCTCATCCCCTCTAAGAGTTGGCGCCAACCTCCATTGCCGCCCAACCTCTTGTGCTGCCGTCCAAGTTGTTGCCGGCGTCCAAGCTTTGGCCGGTGATCCTCCGGCGACCCTCCGGTGATCTCCTTTAGGTTTGGCATCAAGGTGAGCTTTATCTTCCCTTGGTTGGCCGGCGCCTATCTCCTCCACCAAAGCTGTCCAGTTTTCTGGACAGCTTGTTCTCCTCTCGTCGGAGCGTCGTTTGGACGACGGTTAGAGCTCCGACAGCGGCTAACTTACCGGGGATTCGATCTCCGGTAATCCTCTGAGGTGGAGGACAAAGGATTCGTCAATCGGTTGACGAATACCTCTCCGGAGAAGTGAGTTTTGAGGACTCGTTTTTGGATCCGAATTTGGATTCGGATCGTGATCATCTCTCGATCACATCGTCTTCAACACGAGGCTAGTAACCCGTACGAAGACGAAGATCGTGGCTTAGCGAAGTCATCCAGAGGATACTCGGCGTGGATACGGATAGAGACGATTCTAGCGAGGATCGTTCCGATTGATGTCGTTCCCACTACACGTCATACGAAAGGTATAACGTAGTTAAATTTCCTTTTATTGCAAATTTAAATTTATGGTTATGTCTACACTTGTTGTACTATGCATGCGTGTGATGTGTGTGTTGTAATAAATGTAGATTTATTATTTTTATTGCTTCCGCTGTGCTCATGTTTACGAAACGTGATCGAACACACACACGCCGCGGTGCCGGAAACCCAACAGTGGTATCAGAGCCCAGGTTGTGTTTCGACATAATCATAAAATGGTTTTACGATAGTCATAATGTTATTTCTAGAAATTTTCTAATTTTGGAAATTTAGAAGTATTTATAGAAATTTTTCAATTTTGGAAAGTCTAGATGTATTTATGGAAATCTTCCACTTTTGGAAAGTTGGAAGTATTTATGGAAATTGATATTTTCCATAAATAAAATATTTGATTAGATTCTGGAAATTTGTTTCCTAATTTAATCATGATTTGATTTGGAGAATCAAATCTTAAAATCTTAATTCAATCATGATTTGATTCGGAGAATCAAATCTTAAACATATTTTATTTCCATAAATAGTTATGACAAATAAGGAAATTATGTACATGACATAATTGTATGCCATGTAATTGCATTAGATGCATAACATTATGCCATGCGTGTCGTGACATGTAGATGTATGTCATGTATGTCATGCCATGTAGATAATAGTTATTTGCATGCAAAGAGGATGAGACATAAAAACCTAACTCAATATTAAAGTCTACACCTTCCATTAATATGGTTAGAACCAGAGTTCTGTTTCTTGTTTGGGTTGTTGGACTCACTCCAAGCCCGGCTTGAACCTGAACATGTTCAAATCATTGGAATAGTTTAACTCTAATATGGTAAGAGTCAGAGGTCAATCGTTAGTTTGGGTTGTTGGACTCACTCCAAGCCTGGCTAATTGGTTGAATGCGCTCTAACCATATTAAAACTATTTTGCGATTAATGGGTCGGCTCTAACTTGGAGCATCGATTTGTTGGACTCACTCCAAGGTCGATGTGAAGAGAGGTGAAGTTGGGTGTTATGCATATGATGCATACTTGTTAATGTGTTAACAACCCAATGTATGTGTAAACATTCAATTAGTTGATAGCACATTGTGATAGTTACATATACATGATATGTAATCGGTATACTTGATACCCACCATCATAGCTAAGAATGGCTTGTTGGACTCACTCCAAGGTTGTTCTTATCTATATTGGATATCAGCCCATTCGGAGATTGACCTACCATCTCCCAAATTGATTTCAAGGGTTTTTGAATTTGAAAAATGAATGGGATTTATAAATGTATATTGATGCATTTTAAAAATCATCTTTCTCATATATGCTCGTTTTGTATTTCTAAAATTGATCATGTTGTCTTTTAATTTGCGTTCCATTTTGGATTCGAATAAATTGACTGGGCCGAACTTCTTGGACTGGCTTAGAAACTTGAGAATTGTTCTCAAGGTGAAAAGCTTGCGTATGTCCTCGAAGCGCCTCTTCCCGCCCATCCTAGTGACGATGCAACTCCGGAACAATTGTTGGTCTATCAGAAACATGTGAATGATTCTGAACTGACAAGTTGCATCATGCTAGCCGCGATGGAACCCAAGCTACGAAAGCAGCATGAGCATATGGATGCTCATATCGTAGTCCTTCATCTTTATGAGTTGTTTGATAAGCAAGTGAGATTCGAAAGGTTCGAAGTCTCCAAGCTCCTCTTCACCTCTGAGAAGCAAGAAGGTTCATCTGTGGTACTGCTCAACATGCTGAAGACTGTGGAGCCTTCTGAGAAGCATGAGCAGGGGATGGTGTTGTTAGTTGATTCCTCGAAGAAAGGTTCTAAGAGGGAGTCAAAGGAACAACAGAAGGGGAAGAAGAAAAAGGC
Organism: Wurfbainia villosa; assembly: GCA_025175895.1. Lineage (NCBI taxonomy): Eukaryota > Viridiplantae > Streptophyta > Magnoliopsida > Zingiberales > Zingiberaceae > Wurfbainia > Wurfbainia villosa. The sequence goes on along the minus strand of CM045998.1, from coordinate 32,322,503 downwards.
TAAAAAAGCAGAACCAGCTCAAAAGGGCACTTGCCATCATTATGGCAAGTAGGGCCATTTGCGAAGAAAGTGCAAGATTTATCTTGAGTCTGTGAAGAAGGATAAGGCATTGGATGCCCCATCTTCTTCAGAAATCTTCTTTATTGATAGTCATTCTATTTCCTCAGACACTTGGGTATTTGATACTGGGTGTTGCTCACATATATGTAATGACATACATGGGCTAAGGAATAGAAGAAGACTCGTCAAGGGAGAGTCAAATTTACGTGTTGGGAATAGAGCAACGGTTGTTGCACTCGCCATCGGAACGTATTTGTTGGAACTCCCTGTAGGACTTGTCTTAGAACTCGACAATTGCTTTTATGTTCCTTCGTTGATAAAGAACATCATTTCTATTTCTTGTTTAAATAGAAATGGGTATCATTTGACTTTTAGTAACAATTGTTGTTACATAACTTTGAATGGAGATCTTTAAGGGACTGGAACTTTAAGCAATGGTGTTTATACGTTGGACGTATCCAGTGATATTTTCAATATCGAAGCGAGCAACAAGCGTGCTCGAAAAGATAATCAATTAGACTCCTACATGTGGTATTGTCATCTTGGCCATGTAAGCAAGAAACGCATGTCCGAATTACACCGATGTGGAATTCTGGAATCGTTTGAATAGGATTCATACGATACATGCGAATCATGCTTAAAAGGCAAGATGACTAAGTTACCTTTTACTGGAAAAGGTGAACGAGTGGGAGAGTTACTAGGTCTAATACATACTGATGTATGTTGACCTATGTCAACTCAAGCTTTAGGAGGCTATAGCTACTTCATTACCTTCACCGATGATCAGTCACGGTTTGGGTATGTGTTCTTGATGAAACACAAGTCTGAACCCTTTGAAAGGTTCAAAGAATTCAGAAATGAAGTAGAGAAACAACATGACAAGAGTATTAAAATACTTCGATCGGATTGAGGTAGTGAATACTTAAGTCAAGAGTTTCTTGATTATCTAAGAGACAATGACATATTGTCTCAATGGACTCCGCCATATACACCACAGCATAATGGTGTATCTGAGAAGCGTAACCGGACCTTATTGGACATGGTCAGGTCAATGATGAATCATGCGACTCTTCCCAAGTCCTTTTGGGGCTATGCACTTCAGACAGCTGTTTACTTGTTAAACAGAATGCCTACCAAGGTAGTCTCAACTACTCCATATGAGATATGGAATAGTAAGAAACCTCATGTATCTTACTTGAAGGTATGGGGTTATCCTGCTTATATGAAGCGGACAGTATCAGACAAATTGGATGCTAAGTCTGATAAATGTCTATTTATTGGATACCCTAAGGAAACAAGGGGTTACCAATTCTATCATCCTGTGGAACAAAAGGTGTTTGTTTCAAGGCATGCTGTGTTTCTAGAGAAAGAGTTTCTCTTGCAAGAAAATAGTGGGAGTGTCGTCGAGCTTGAGGAGGCTCGAGAGACTCAAATAGACATTGATGAGATACCTGGTGAAGCACAACAGTCGACAACTCATAGTGATGAGCAATCGACTGGACCTATTGTAACACCACATCTTCGTAGATCTGGTAGAACACGCAATATTTCTAAGAGATATGGATTTCTCGTAAATGAATCGAACGACGTGTTACTCATTGATGATGAGGAGCCTACCAGTTATGAAGAAGTGCTGACAAGTTCAGAAAGGGATAAGTGGCTTGGTGCCATGAAGTCGGAAATGGATTTCATGTATGAAAACCAAGTTTGGAACTTGGTTGACCCACCTGAAGGCATAAAGCCTATAGGGTGCAAGTGGGTTTTCAAGAAGAAAACCGACATGGATGGTAATGTGATTACCTATAAGGCTAGATTGGTGGCGAAAGGATATCGTCAAAAGCAAGGTGTTGATTATGACGAAACCTATTCGCCTGTAGCTATGCTTAAATCCATTCGGATGCTCCTGGCCATAGCGGCTCATTATGATTATAAGATATGGCAGATGGATGTGAAAATAGCTTTCCTTAATGGAAACCTGCTCGAGGACGTGTATATGATACAGCCTGAGGGTTTCACATCGGTTGATAAAACCAAGGTATGCAAATTGCGACGATCTATTTATGGATTGAAGCAAGCATCCAGGAGCTGGAATATCCGTTTTGATGAGACAATCAAAAAGTTTGATTTCTCACAAAATCCAGACGAACCTTGTGTGTACAAGAAGGTTAGTGGGAGTGCAATCATGTTCCTAGTATTATATGTCGATGACATATTACTTATAGGAAACGATGTTTCAGTCTTACAGTCAGTTAAGGTTTGGTTATCCAAGACATTCTCCATGAAAGACCTGGGAGAAGCAACCTACATCCTCGGGATTAAGATCTATAGAGATAGATCGAAACGGTTGCTTGGTCTTTCGCAGTCTACATATATAGACCGAGTGCTAAAGAGGTTTAGCATGTCGGAATCCAAGAAAGGTTTCCTACCCATCAGGCATGGGATACACCTTTCGAAGTCTATGTGTCCGCGCACAGAAGACGAGAGGATTTGCATGAGTAAGATTCCCTATGCATCCGCAATAGGATCTATCATGTATGCTATGTTATGTACGAGGCTCGATGTATCGTATGCTCTGAGTGTCACGAGCAGATACCAGTCTGATCCAGGAATGGATTATTGGGTGGCTGTTAAGATGATCCTTAAGTACTTGAGAAGAACTAAGGATGTGTTCCTAATATATGGAGAAGGGTACATGGTGATACATGGGTATACGGATGCCAGCTCCAGACAGACAAGGATGATTCCATGTCTCAGTCTGGGTATGTATTCACCTAGAATGGAGGCGCAATAAGTTGGAAAGGTTCCAAGCTTGACGCTATAGCGGATTCTGCCACTAAGGCAGAATACATTGCAGCTTTGGAAGCAGCAAAGGAAGCGGTTTGGATCAAGAAGTTCATCTCTGAACTTGATGTGGTCTCATCAATGATCCAAACATGTGCTTCGCCGCTATCATCTTATCAGAGAGATCATCAGTAGGAACGAAATACAAATCGAGAAAATTCCCACTGAAAGGAACTTAGCGGATCCTTTGACTAAGGCATTACCTCAAAGTAAGTTTGAGGGTCATGTTAGAGCTTATGGTATTGGATACCGTAGCGATTGGCATTAGGCCAAGTGGGAGTCTGTTAGTAATATATGAGAGATGTCCTAAGGCAATCGCCTTATGTATGAACCATTTATATGATAAATGAAGATTCACTATTTGAGTATACATGTTTTATGTATTTGATTGGATCTTAAACTCATTTACTGAATGTCCACGATACAATTCACAGCATGAGAGAATTTGTGATTGGATCACAACTAGTGAGTATCTCTACATGTATAATTGTGATGTATCGGAATTATCCCTAGTCGATGAATTGATGGATTTGGACACCATCAATTCTGTCGAGACTAGCACGAGGTATACTCCTTGGTGTATCCAAGCAGCTGATTCTCACTGGCTGGAGACATTGTGATGTCCAGAGTTGATCGTGGATGCTAGTTATGGTAACTAGTTCATTGGAGTGACCAGCCGTAAGACTTCATATGGTTCTCTGCATATATAGATATGTCAATGAAGTTCTTACTGTAGCTTAAGTGCGATGTTCCTTTGACTTGCGGTATTCAAGTCATCTTGATCATGGAGACTTATGCTTTGACATCTTAAGCAAACATCTCCAAGGAGATGTGGACCCGGGATGATTGGGTATAAGTCAAAGTGATCGAAGGTGTTTGAATAGCCTATAAAGAATTCACCACTCCTTGCGAGGAGATGTATACCCATGGCCTCTCGTCGGATTGTTACTAAAGTCTTTGGCCAAAGCATTACATGTTTAGAGTAAGGTACTCTTCGATACATGTGCAGTAACTAGAATTCGTAGGACGAGAAAATGATACTTGGGCTAGGTGTGACGTAGTCAGCCTAGTGGGGACTGACATTATAGACCATGTCCTGAACCAAGTGGGTATAAGATGAGTGAAGGGAATGGGGCATCTTTGAAGGGTTTCAGAAATAGTTCTGGATCAACCGTTGATCTTTTCGATTAATTGGGGATCATGATGTACTACTAGGTGTCACTCATGATCGTTCTATAATTAATGGTTAATTATAGACAGCCAACATAAACCGAGAACCTATTTGGTCACACGCACAACGAGCGTTATCCGAAGGATTTAAAACGAGCTTGAGAATGGGATTCTCAGACCGAGAGAAACTAGGTTTGGTTGGACCAAACAAGAAGCGAGCATGAAATTGTTTCAGTCGCAATGGAAGCGTGGATGGGCCGTGTCTTATGAAGACATAATGGATGAACCAAAATGGTTTGGTTCTAATCCAATGGAGGAGAATAAACCAAAGGGTTTGGTTTATTTTAAACGAATGAACCAAAAGTTGGTTCGGTTCGTTTTAACTTAAAATAAACCATCATAGTTTGGTTTATTTTAACTTATACTAATGGAGCGGGTTAACGGGCTTTATGGATATGATCCATTAACCATTAAGAGAATTAGTTCTCTATAAAAGAGGGCTTAAGGGATTGTTAAGCCCTAATCCAAAAACCCTAGCTCAAGTTGCCGCCCACCTCATCCCCTCTAAGAGTTGGCGCCAACCTCCATTGCCGCCCAACCTCTTGTGCCACCGTCCAAGTTGTTGCCGGCGTCCAAGCTTCGGCCGGTGATCCTCCGGCGACCCTCCGGTCATCTCCTTTAGGTTTGGCATCAAGGTGAGCTTTATCTTCCCTTGGTTGGCCGGCGCCTATCTCCTCCACCAAAGCTGTCCAGTTTTCTGGACAGCTTGTTCTCCTCTCGTCGGAGCGTCGTTTGGACGACGGTTAGAGCTCCGACAGCGGCTAACTTATCGGGGATTCGATCTCCGGTAATCCTCTGAGGTGGAGGATGAAGGATTCGTCAATCGGTTGACGAATACCTCTCCGGAGAAGCGAGTTTTGAGGACTCGTTTTTGGATCCGAATTTGGATTCGGATCGTGATCATCTCTCGATCACGTCGTCTTCAACACGAGGCTAGTAACCCGTACGAAGACGAAGCTCGTGGCTTAGCGAAGTCATCCAGAGGATACTCGGCGTGGATACGGATAGAGACGATTGTAGCGAGGATCGTTCCGGTTGATGTCGTTCCCGCTACACGTCATACGAAAGGTATAACGTAGTTAAATTTCCTTTTATTGCAAATTTAAATTTACGGTTATGTCTACACTTGTTGTACTATGCATGCGTGTGATGTGTGTGTTGTAATAAATGTAGATTTATTATTTTTATTGCTTCCTCTGTGCTCATGTTTACGAAACGTGATCGAACACACACACGCCGCGGTGCCGGAAACCCAACAATGATTTCCGCTGTGACTTTAGTTATATACATTTATATATTGTGTGGTTGTGGTCGAAAGGCTTTGTTTCAATAGGGTATTGTATCACATACAGGGGAGATTCTATTCGTTTATCGGGCTTGGCATTCTCTCGGGGCGTGACAAATATCATCCACATAATCATCTTCAAAAGGTAAATAACATATCTATATATTATCAACCCAAGTCCCATCACAGTTTTCACGAATGCATGGTGGTTCATTATCATCTGTTCCATTAACATCTATTGATGGCAACCCTTTGCTAAAACAATGATAGTGCATAGCAGTGTCTTCCAACTCTTCAATGTAAAATACTTGCTTTGCTTGACCAGCCAAGATAAAATAGTCGGATTTAAATCCAATTCGATTAAGGTTTACCAACATGAAACCAAGATCATCTACTTTAATACTGTGATTATTCTCCACCCAATTACATTTAAACATTGGAATTTGAACTTTGTAGTAATCAACTACCCATATTTCTTCTATAACTCCATAAAAAACCATATCTGACACAATAAGTTTTTTATCCTTTGCACTAGCAACTTGCATTGTCTTTGCGACTAAGCTGACTCCGAAGTTTTGAACAACTTGTATATCATCATTCTTTTTTGTAGCATAAGTAACCCCATCAATCAAATAACTAGAGTACTTTAAAACTTGATTGATAGGTTCACGTGCTATCAACTTCAATTTTTCTGATACTGGATGGGTGGAATGCTCAGCTACACATGCAACCTAGATTGTTTGTGTGATAACTTTTTAATTATGTGTAAATATGATAATGAATGTATGACAATATGTAATACTAAAGAAACTTACACGATCACGCACCCAGATAGTAAAAGTTCGATTATGCTCATCTTGTAACCACTTTTTGGATTTAGCCTTATGAGGAAATCTTGCATTCAAATACGCCATGTGTTCCCTAAAGAAATTACTAGGAATAAATAAACCAATTGAATATAAGCAAACCGTATCAATTTGAAGAAATTACTCGATATAGAGATCAATCTCAACATCATTTGCTAATACATAGCGATGTGCTTGCTGCAACTCATCGAGACTAATGGAGTGCACTACTGCACCCGATAAAGGCTTAGTAAGTTCTATTTGTCGATGACTTGATGGGATCCCAATTGTGTGCACACTAGCCAGATAGTCTGAGCAAAATTCAATAGCCTCTTTGGCAATATAACATTCGGTTATACATCCTTCAGGCCGATTGCGATTTCGCACATACCCTTTCAAAATCTTCATGTATCTTTCAAATGGATACATGTATCTATACCAAACTGATCCACACAATTTCACTTCTTACACAAGATGAACAGATAAATGAATCATTATATCGAAAAATGAAGGGGGGAGGGAAATACTTTTCAAGTAAACACAATGTAGTCACAATCTCTCATTGCAAAACAACTAACTTTGAGACATCTATCACTTTATTACATATCACATTGAAGAAGAAACACAACCGAGTGATAGTGTCTCTGACATGTTTGGGCAAGACACCATGGATGGCCACTAGAAGCAATTGTTGCATTAAAGTGTGGTAGTCATGTGACTTTAGGCCAATAAGTTTCAAGTCCTTCATTGACACAAGGTTTTTAACATTAGATAAGTAACATGCCGGAAGATGTATTTTAGACAAAGAATTCAAAATCTTTCTTTTCTCATCAGGTTGATGGCAAAAACGTTCTCTTCTCCCCCACCCTTGGTGCCAAATCTGTCCCCACATTCATTTCCACAAAGTCTAATTTTATTGCTACTCCATCCTTTGTTTTTCCAGGAATATCAAGTAATGTACTTAGGAGAGATTCATAGACATTTTTTCAATGTGCATCACATCAAGAACATGTCGAACATGTAAATGTTTCCAATACTAAAGTTCAAAGAATATTGATTGTTTTTTCCAGCATGATTTTACATCATCCTTCTGCAATTGAATCTCCCCACTCATTTTTCCCCAATGAAAATTAATTCTTTCAACTCTTTCAAAAATTTCATTGACACTCAATGGTTTTGGTGCAGGGTTAAACTCTTGGTTCCCATTAAATTCTTTCCTTTGCCTTCGATAAGGATAAGTTGTAGGTAGAAACCTTCTATGGCCTATATATGACATTTTTCGACTATGCTTCAACCTTGTTGAATTGGTTTCTTCACCACAAATCGAGTATGCATGATATCCTTTCACAACACACCCTGACATATTCTCATATATAGGAAAATCATTGATCGCCCATAATAAGACAGCTCTAAGCAAGAAAGTTTTTTGTCGATATGCATCATATGTTTCAACACCTATATCCCATAAGCATTTTAAGTCATCAATTAGGGGTGCTAAGTAAACATCAATATCATTTCCCGGTTGTTTGGGATCAGAAATCAACAATGTGAGCATTATAAATTTTCTCTTCATACATAATCATAGAGGAAGATTGTAAGTGATTATTAAAATTGACCAACAACTATATGCAGAACTCATTAAACTATAGGGATTTATTCCGTCAGCTGATATACTAATCTAAGATTTCTTGTCTCAGTAGCAAACTATGGCCAGTTGTTATCAGCTAATTTCCAAGATGGTGCATCACCTAGATGACGTAAGTATCCATCACGAAGTCTTTTATCAGCATGTCAAGTCAACTCCTTAGATATCTCCTTATTCCGAAACATTCTTTGAAATCTTGGAATAGGGGGGAAGTACCACAGAACCTTTGTAGGAACTCTTTCCTTAATCGTATTTTTTTGGCCCAACTTCCACCTTGACATATTGTAAGTAGGACAATTGGTGAGATCCTCATACTCCTTCCGGTATAAGATACAATCATTAGGGCAAGCATGAATTTTCACGTAATCCATCCCTAATGCACATAAGTTTTTTTTTGCATCTTACAAAGATAAAAGGCAATTCATTATCATCTTGAAGCATTTCACCAATCAAACTGAGTAGGGCAGTGACACTTTTATCACTCCAACTATATTTGACCTTCAAGTTAAATAATTTCACAACTGCAAATAACTTTGTAAATTTAGTGCATCCAGAATATAAAGGTTTCTCGTCATCTTCAAGTAGCTTATTGAATTGAGTTGGATTCTCAGCATAACTATCATGTGCAACATGTACCATATCTACGAGTTCCTCAGCAATAGATTTTTGTTCATCTAGCCATACTTGATCACTATCATTCTTTGAATTCCCTATCGTAGATCTTTCCCCATGTCATATCCATGTATGATATGTTAAATATATACCATTACAATACATATGAGTCCTTATAATTGCTGCATTTGTCTTCTTTAGATTACCACATTTTGTACATGGGCAAGGTATTGCATCTGGATCGTTAGCGTTTTTCATTGCATGTTGCAAGAAAGACTCAACTCCAAACTCATATTCGTGTGATAGTCTATCCTTTGACATTCATTCTTTATTCATTCTTGTTACAACTAATCAACTGACAATGAACCGACACTTTCAAAACAATTGTAAATAATATAACAAAATCTTAAACACAAACACAATAATAAAACAATGAAATAATTTAATTACTAGCTTCATTGTTCATTAATTAAAAATATAACAAGCAAGTGTACAATGCATCAATTTGTAGGACATAAACATGATTTTTGATCAGATAAAGTCTGCAATGGGTATGAAGAGTGAACCCAGTGTGTGTTGGTAATCGTGCATGTGGCATGCGAGGAGTGATAAATAGTGCGTGTGGCATGCATCTGATTTTGCTGATGGGGAATTGAAGGAGGAGTTGTTTTGCATCCGATTCGGTTAGGTAGAAAGTAAGCAATTTTTATTTTGGGTTAACTTGTTCTATTGATTCAGATGTGCCCTTTTGAATGAGTGTTTAGAATTTGCATATACATTTGTGGTCATACATGAGCTATGCTGTCCAACTAGTTGATGAATCATGATTCATATGTCGTAGTAGCATGAGTCTATATATGCAAAACTTAAATCTACAAAACATGCATAATTAATCAGCCTAAGCTATTCATAAGTTCATTAAAAAAATACATATAATTTTAGCAATCCATATATATAAACAAGTCATGTATAATGATGTGTTTTATTCATCTTAATTAATCAATAAAGATGAATTTCCTATTAACCTAACAATTTTCTATTGTAAATTATAATGACGTATAATGATGTGTTCACACACAAGTTGCAGCCTAAGTGTCACACACACGGATCAAATGCATCGAGTGTGTGTTGAGATTAAGAGGTAACTAAGTTTTTATTTGTATCACATTTTCATTGTTGATTCAGTGGACGAGATTAAAAGGTAAATAAGTTTTTATTTGTATCACATTTTCATTGTTGATTCAGTAGACGATAAAGGAAAATATATAATCTAGAAAGAAAAGCTATCGGAATTAGATGGGGCTTTAAATGATCAAGAACATAGCAAAAACCTAGAGTAAACTTTTTCTCTATTTTAAAATTTTAAGTGTTATTACCTAAATTGTGGATCGCTGAAGTTGCGACGTATAGTCGGAGCGGCTTCGACCATGGATACTTGAGCGGAGACGGAAGAGCGGATCGGAGCGATGATGGAAGGGCAGAGTGGCGATGGATGGCTTGATCAACGATGACAGGCTTGATCAGCGATGGATGTCTAGAGCTGCAATAGATGGCTTGAGCGCCGACAAAAGCTCGGAGCATCGACGGATGCTTGAATGTCGGAGCGGAGACGGATGCTTGAGCGACGACGGCTAGCCGGAGCAGCGATGGAAGATAGAGAGGATGGATCGGTGATGGAATACGGAGAGAATATAAAAAGAAACCGTGAGGAGAAAACTGAACCTTAGCAATCGACGAGTTTATGAAAAATTTCAAGGGAAAAAAAAGGAAATAAATAAAATAAAGATAATTTTTAAATGAAATAAAATATGGAAAAAAAAAATAGCAACATATCCATCGCTAGGGAAAAAATGGGAAAAAAATAATATTAATAAAATAAAGATAGTTTTTTATTTCATTCATTCATTTAATGAAATAAAATTATATTTTCACAATTTATTTAAATTTTTTTTATATTTAAAAAAACTTGACCTATTAAATAAATAATCTCTATTTTACAAAACATAGAAGTACATGTAGAAGTTAAATCATACTTCAAAATTTCTAGGTGGCAAAAAATTATAAAAAAATATCCTCATAGACAACGCTTCTTATAAAACGTTCTCTTTTACTAATAAAAAACAGGTCAAAGATAACATAATTTAAAAACCGTTGTCTTTGACCCAAACAAAAAACACTAATACATAAATTTTTTTGTCTATGCTATTTTTTTTTTAAAAAAAAGACAACATTTTACACTAAGAACGTTGTTAAACTGCAAACAATAATGTTTTTATAAAAAACGATGTCTTTTAAGTATTGTATATTATCTTTTTTGTTGTAGTGATGATAGTATTGATTTCTAAAAATCAACACCATAATAGTGCTGATGTGTTAAGTTATAATATTTGTTTTTTAAAAATAGTAAAGAATGATATATTTGGACTCTGGAAAGCTTAAAAATTAATAGGAGTTGGAATGAATCCAATTAGAGTTCTCTAAGTCCATTAATAAATTTTGACCGAGATCCATTGTTAGGTCTAAGGGATTTAGATTTTTAAAAAGTTGACATATAATAGAAGAGTATAGTACAGTGAAGATATTTATGGTGTTCAAGTCTAGTTTTGATATTCCAATGATAAATTATGCGTGTGACAATTGTCTTAAAGTTATAAACTTTGAAAACCTTCTGACCACTAATGTCAACGACTTTGAGCCGATATTTTTTGACATATATAAACTCTATAACACTTCATAAACATATAACACTTGGAATGGATTCTATTGGAGCTCTCTAGGTCGATCAATGAGTTTTGACAAAAATCCGTTGATGGATTTAAAAAGACTTTAAATATTATTTTTTTGATTTGAAATTGATGGTTTTACCTATTAACAAATGTAGATTTTTAAATGAGTTTCAATTCAAAAAAAATGTGTCTCGTTCTAATACCCGAGTCAAAAGTTATCGCCTCTGAAACAAACAATTGACGCACTAGCACTATCGTAGTGTTGATTTTTAGAAATCAATACCACAATAGTACTTATTTTTAGAAATTAACATCGTCGTAGTGCTACTGTAATTAAACCAACATCGCAGTGGTATTGATTTCTAAAATTAGCACCACGACAGTGTTGATGTATGTTAAACTGTGTGCTTTTAGAGGTGATAATTTTTGACTCGGATATCAGAATGAGACATAATTTTTTTTGAATCACAACTCATTCAGAGATCTACATTTGTTGCCAGGTGAAACTAATAACAACCCAGTTTCAAGTCTTAAAAATAACATTTAAAGTTTTTTTTGGATCCATCAAGGGGTTTTAGTCAAACTCCATTAATATACCTAGAAAATTCTAATCAAATCCATTCTAAGTATTATAGGTTTTTAAAATATCGTAGAGTCTATATGTGACTAAAAATATTAGCTCAAAGTCATTAACAATAGTGGTTAAAAGGTTTTCAAAGTTTATGATTTTAAGACAATTGATACATATGCATAACTTATTTTAGGGATGTCAAAACTACACATAAACACCATAAATATATTCACTGCACTATCCTCTTCCATTATATATCAACTTTTCAAAAATTTAAATTTTCTAGACCCATCAATAAGTTTCGTTTAAAATCTATTGATGGGTATAAAGAATTTTGATGGAACTCATTTCAACTCCTGTGAATTTTTACAGTGATATGGAGTTTAAATATATCTTGTTTTTACTATTTTGAAAAAAAAAATCAATATCACAGTTTAATACATCAGTGTTATTATGGTGATGATTTTTAGAAACTAATATTACTGTGATGCTAATGTAATTAAATTATGGTATTCATTTTTAAAAAATTAATATTTCATTGATTGTTGCATGTATGCAAAGGAAAGAGAGCTTGTTAATTTTATTTAAGAGGAAATAGAAAGAAAAAAATTATTACATAATAAGGATAAAAGAAACAGGAAAAAAAGTTAAATTGTTAAAATAGTAAAGAGATGTATTTCTTTTTTTGGATATTTTTAAACTTCAAAATGCCTTTTGAGCCATCTCAAATTTTAAGTGCACCGTTTGTGATGACATTGGACATTTGGACGGACTCGGAGACATTAGTGGTACGAGCCCAAACGAGCTCTGTCCTTGACTCGAGTTTGACCCATCGGTTCCGCTATTTCTTTTGTGGATTTGCTTTGAAGAAAAATTAATAAAATTGAAATTCAAGCAATCGATATTGCTAAAAAAAAAACAAAACAAAAGCGAAATAAAAAAGAAAAGTCAAAAAAGAAAAGAAAGAGAGAGACAGTTAGCAGCTGGGTTTCTCCAGAACCCGATAAAGTCTGGAAGGAGTACCAGGCAAGTGAGGGAGTCAAGAAGTGGGTACAAACGAAAAAATAAAAATAAAAATAAAAAAAAATAAAGGAAGGAGTGAGATTATAGGAACCATTTTATAGTCTCACCTCCCTATCCTCTCCTTACTCTCAGTTGCTTTTCCTACAGTGAAAGTCTCTTCAGTCATGGAGGAAGAGAGATTGAGAGCGGAAGAGTTCGCCCATAGTCCGGTGCACTACGCAGTGGCGATGGGCGACTCGGTAGCATTGGGCCGCCTCCTTGCGTCGCTCCCCCACCTCGCGCACCCTTGCGAGATACGCACGGAAGTTGACTCGGCCCGCGAGGAGCGGCTCACCGCGGAGATCGCCGCCGTCCTCGATCGGCGAGATGTGCCTCGCCGCGATACGGCCCTCCACCTGGCGGTCCGTCTAGACCGCACGTCTGCGGTCGCTGCGCTCGCGAACGCTGGTGCGGATCCGTCACTCCAGAACGCAGCGGGGTGGACGGCGCTTCAAGAGGCTCTTTGCCTCCGGAGACGCCGCCTTGCACTGATGCTTCTCCGTCATCACCGGAGATCTGCCTGGGCCAAGTTCCGCCGCCGCCTTCCGCCGCTACTCGTAGCCCTCCGCCGTGTTTCGGACTTCTACCTAGAACTGGAGTTCCACTTCGAGAGTCCGCTTCTCCCTTTTCTTCCCCGCGTTGCCCCCTCCGACACCTACCGCATCTGGAAGCGGGCAACCGACCTCCGAGCCGACACCTCTCTCGCCGGTTTCGACGGCCTCCGTGTCCGACGTTCTGACCAGTCTTTCCTTTTCCTCGGCACCGGTACGGGCTCCACCGTTCCCCCGGGCTCCCTCCTCGTGCTGCACCGAGGTCGGAGGGAGGTGCGCGATGCGTTCGAGGGCGCCGAAGCGGCTGCTCCGGCTGCCGACGAAGCCGACATTGTCGCTGATGCTAGTGCCTATCGTCCAGGCCTCGACATCACGGCTGCGCAGTTGGTCAGCAGGACCAACTGGCGAAGGCGTGAGAAGATCGAGATGGTCGGTGAGTGGAAGACCAAGGTTTACGAGATCCACAATGTCGTCTTCAGCTTCAAGACAATGAAGGCTTCTGCGGAAGAGGGCGAGAATGACGGTGATGACGGACAAAATCTCGTTGTGCCCCTCGATCTCCACGAGGATGACGATGAGGGCTTCTTGGTAGCGGAGATCCCAGAGATGCTTCCGCGGCACAGCTGCTATGAGCCGAGGGTTCGGGAGAGGGAAGAACTCGGACAGACGGCCAGGAGGAGGAGTGTGGACGTGCGGCTGCGGGAAGAGGACAAGGAGTGGGTGAGACCAGGGAGGGTGAGGGTTGGGAGGAGGAAGGAGAAGGAGATGGTGAAGAGCTTGCTGCCGGTTGTGTGGTTGACTGAAGATTTCCCACTGAAGTTGGAGGAACTGATGCCTCTGCTGGATATACTTGCTAACAAAGTGAAGGCAGTGCGTCGTCTCCGGGAGTTGCTGACCACAAAATTCCCCCCCGGAACTTTTCCGGTTAAGGTAAGCATAGATGATGCATCTTCACCGATTCCATATGATGCCAAACTGGATAATCTATATACTGCTTGCAATTTATTGAGTTTAAAATTTTAAGTCAGTCCTACAATCCAATTGTATATTTACTGCTTACAGTTGATTGTGTTTAAATTTAGGCAGTCCTACAATCCGATTGTGTGCCTATTTATTTTTTACTTGCGCTTCCTACTGGGAGCTTGGTCCCACAAAATTAAATTGAATATATTCGTATTTAATTAGTTTGTGGTGATTGTCATTTACTGTAACTAATATTTTGTTTGCTATAGAAAGCTTTCGATAATATGAGATTCTCATTGAGTTTTAGATTCTTTCGTTATTATCATCCATCCATAATTATCATGTATCTTGGAGAAGTTAAAGTCGAAAGTTTACATTGTATGTTTTGCTATATTTACAAAATGAATAATTTTATTATGCCTCATGATATTGAAATGTTAAATTTGAAATTTTTATATTAATACTATTTATTGAAAGACAATAGATATAGTAAAATATAAATATCAAATATAGTTCTAAAATATTTTTATTAAATTGTAGTCTCTTATGATCCGAATGTCCAAAGCTTTGGTCCAAATCTCTCTCCATTCATAGAAAGGATTTCAATCTTAGTTGTGATATCATCTCTAATCTAGTTGAAGGCATTGCATGTGTTCGATAGAATGATGAATCATTTTGATGTTCTGCTGCATATGGCAGAGTAAATCACGGTGTCACCATGTGGCGCTTGGAAGAATAGGGTAAAGATTGTAGACAGTGTGCTGCATTCAGTCAACCTGTATCCTCCTTAATCTTCCATTTATATCCCTTCTCAATGTTAGTTGTCACCGAAGTATTGCTGATTTGAATAGGTATTGACTTTTGTTGTACGATATTTTTCTCTGAAAATTATCATCTTGTTGCTGGCCAAATCTCTATTTTTATCTTGATCTGTGTAAATTCTATTTTGAACACAAGGAAGCAGGCCTTTACAGCACTTCTCCATGAAGGCCTCTTTCAAAACCATCGGATCTGAGCAGATTTAAAAGGGAACCAATCTCGGTTGTTGAGCTTGTTGAGCGATCAATGTTCGAGATCTATTCTACTCAAATCCAATGGCTATGAAAAGGGCCTTCACCAAAAACACTCTGAAGGTTCACTGCACATTGGTCTTATTCGTGCTATGAACGAAACTACTATAGTTGCTTCTGATGTGAGAGGCACTATATTGAAAATACTGTGGTGACCTGGTTTTGTGCTTAAACGAAAAATTTTAACATTTTGTACTGATTTCTGGACTAGGTCATAGTAATAGAATATATATTTTTATTTTCAACACTCCACTGGAAAGGTAAATTCTCATTTTTAATTCGATATTTCTATTTTCCAGACAACAGTGGGGAGGTAAATTCTCATTTTGGTTTTGTTTCTGCAGGTTGCCATTCCAATCTTACCAACTGTGAGGGTGGTTGTTACATTCACCAAGTTTGCCTATCTAACACAGTCTGAACAGTTTTTCACACCACTCTCAAGCCCAAGACTCTTGACTGTTCCAGAAGATGAGGAGAATCACAAAGTTGAGACCCATAAGAGCTCTTGGCTAAGGTGGAACACCTCTTCTACCAAAACATCTGTAAATCGATCAAAATCAGTGAATACTTCTCAAGTGATTGACCAAGTCGACCCATTTGACATCCCGAGCGATTACAAATGGGTTAGTATCCACACGAAGAGTCAGACTAGTAGAACCATGAAGCCGAAGAAGGGAAAGCAGATGTCATAACTGACAGAGGAGAGAGCTGGTGCAACTTGCACAAGAAAATGTAATTTAGTTCAATCCCATCAGAGCGTTCTCACTAATGCTAACTAAAGGATTTGTCACCGTCGGTTTTAACTTGGTGTGGTTAATGAATTGTTGGTTTGATGGTTTATGTGCCTCGGGATGTCTAGTGAGCTTGTTATATTGTTTAAGAGTTTATAGAAAATCTGCAGTTTTTGTGCTCCAATATATGAACCACCGATCTGGCTTCTCCTAATGTTCATCAATGGTCTAGGCTGATTTGGGTGGGCGCAACCCAGGTTTTTGTCAATTCAGATGCAGTTTTGTTGGGCTGGTATCAGTGAGCCGTTCTTTGTTTGCATGACCTTGTCGGATTGAATGGAGCTGTGTCTGTCATGTACTGAAATGACTGCAGATCGACTTAGTATGATTTCAATAATAAAATATTTGTTATCGGGACGACGGAATGATTAAGATACGACGGTATTTATATAAGTGATATGAATTGATTTCGGAGGAAATTTAAATTTTTTATTTTTGGATTTAGATGATTTCAATGTATTTTGATCACCACGTCAAATTTCATAGAATTTTCTGTGATTTATCTTTCTCACAATAACGAATAAATCGGTAGGAACTATTTTGATTGATGATTTCATTCTTTTACATAATAATAAAATATTTGTTAAATAATGAAAGAAACTGTAAAAAATATATATTAAAGTTTAAATAAAACCTAGAATTGATCTTTGTCAAAATGGTGAGACTGTGACCATCTAGGCAACCGATTCTCGCTTAGATTTTTTCTCAGACAAATGAATAATGTCATTTCCTTTGGATCTTGTATTATTGGATATATTTTGGCTTTTGCATTTTGTGTGGTCCCTAATCATGGGAAGAATGCTTGAATCAGCCATATCGGGACTATTTCGGTACCATGGCTGTACAAAACACGCAGCAAAATGATGCCTTGGAAACAAAAAAAAAAACAAGATCTCTGGTTACAACAATATAAATATTGTTATAAGTGGATAAGCATCAAATTTTGATATGAAATTTAAAATTTTCATTCGAATATAGAAATTTTTTATTGTTTCTGATCAACGAATCAAGTGACATAGTCCTATGTGATTTATTTCTTTTTACTGTTACCGAGAGAATGACAATGAGTAACACTGAAGACGAACATAATCATCTTTTATTATAAAAAAACTAAAACAGAAAGCTGACGAATTAATCACCAAGATAACTGTTGTGAATAATGATTATATTAAATAGTTCGATACGTAAATTTTTTTATCAAAATGGATATAAAATATTATTTTCGAAATTCAAATTCGTAACTAATAAATTACGCAACAATAATTTTATTACAATTCTAAGGCTCCCAAATAATTTATATTATATTAATTAATTATAAATGAAATATAAAATGAATTATATATTATAAAAAGTATATTTATAAATGTATTGTTAACAATCAATATAATTATATAACATAAGAGTTATTTATGTTTTTTAAAATGAATTATTTTAAATTATGTCAATTTATTAATTTGTTTGATTTATCTAATTTATCTCTGTTAATTATATTTTAAGTCTTATTGAGTCCTATTATTATGTCATATTTACTATTAGCTCTAGATACCGAGTCATGGTTGTTTAAAAGATTTATTGTACTCATCACATATTAGATGGTTTGTCGGGAAGTTATCACACTGACGACTAGTGATGAAGCTTCTCTTTTGACATAGCCGAATCTATATGGATCAACACATATTAGATGGTTTGTCGGGAAGTTATCCCAATAAGAACCCTCCAATGTCTAAGTAACCATGGTGTTATACCATATGTCAAGCTAGGGTTTCATACCACATGTCCTACCTTTGCCAACCTTTTATAGAGAATTCGGCAATTTATCAAAGGACACACCACAAGTTTGAAATTGCCCCATAGTTTCATATTTATCAAAGAGCACACTTCATTTTCTTTTTATCCCTCTCATCAAATGTGAATTTAATGCTCAGATATTGCATGCATCCGAGCCATAAAAAGTGGTGCTGGTCTTAACTTTCCCTCCCTCCCTCCTCTTGTCTTTCTCGTTTCTTTAGCGTAAAAATCCTCTCGATTTCTTTTTTTCTCACCGCCGTCTTCCCTTTCTTCTTCTCACCCATTTGCCCCTCTTCTCGGCATCGGATTTCCTCACGCAATGCTAACACCACTTTCTGCAGCATGCTGCTTGTGACCTTCCCGGTCGAGCGTCGTCGTCCCTCCATTGTGTGCACTATCGCCAGCGGTGCTCGAAAATATACAGATTAATGCACACCAATGAGTTCCTCGAACTCTTTCACTCATACAGATATAAATATTTTTTGAATTTTCTTACAAGACTAGCACCAACACCACCATATCAAGAATTATGAATTTCAATTCCGACTTAAATTTAACATTGCATTAAAATCAACACGTGGGACTAATCTTGCAAGATCAGCGCCACAGTGGTGCTGGTCTTGCAAATCCAGCACCACCGTGGTATTGAAATTACAAATCCAGCACTACGGTGGTGTTGGATTTGCAAATCCAACACCACGTAGTGCTGGATTTGCAAGACCATGACGGTGCTGGGAATTTAAATCTCAGTATCACTATGTTCCTGATAATATAATTTCAACACTACCTTTTGTCTCGGGCAACTTGAAATTGTATGTGGTGTTGGAAATTTAGATCCCAGGACCACTGTGTTCTTGGGAATATAATTCCCAACACCATTTTTTTTCTCGTTCAGCTTGATATTGTACGTGGTACTGGAAATTTAAATCCCAACACCACTATGTTTCTGGTAATATAATTCCCAGCACCACCTTTTTTTCGGCTAGCTTAATATTGTACGTGGTGCTAGGAATTTAAATCCCAGCACCACGTACAATTTCAAACTAGCTGAGACAAAAGGTAGTGCTGAGAATTATATTTCCAGGAACACAGTGGTCTTGGGATTTAAATTCTCAGCACCACGTACAATTTCAAGCTGGGCGAGATAAAAGGTGGTGCTGAAAATTATATTCCTAGGAACACAGTAGTCATGAGATTTAAATTCGTAGCACCACGTATAATTTCAAACTAGTCGAGACAAAAGATGGTGCTGGGAATTATATTACCAGGAATATAGTGGTGCTGAGATTTAAATTCCTAGCATCACGTATAATATCAAGTTGTTCGAAAAAAAGATGGTGTTAGAAATTATATTACCAGGAATATAGTAGTGCTGAGATTTAAATTCCCAGCACCACCTACAATATCAAGCTGGTAATATAATTCCCAGCACCACTTTTTTTTCGACACACCGCCAAAACTGGGAGGTAGGAGGATCAGAACCAAATTTTCTCGACACATCAACAATTCATGTTGTAAGAGTGTTTGTCCATGTCAAGATTTCGAAATTTGGACTCCTCTAGGTCCATCAATGGGTTTCGGTCAAAACCCATTGATGACCATATTCACCTCTTCTTCGATCCAATCTAAGTCCATTAGGTTTGGGAAGTTCCCCTCTGTGTATCCATGCCTAAAATTTTTGATATTCAAAGTTTTATTAGGTATATATCCACAATCATATTTTAGAAATCAGACCGATATAAATCAGAAATCAAGCCAAAAAAAGTGGTGCTGAGAATTATATTCCCAAAAACACTATAGTCCTGAGATTTGAATTCCCAGCACCACGTTTAGATGGTTCAGGATTTTCAATTGTGGCTCAGATGCATGCAATATCTGAGCATTAAATTCACATTTAGCGGGAGGGGTAAAAAGGGAATGAGGTACGCTCTTTGGTAAATATGAAACTATAGGGCTGTGTTTGGGCAATTTCAAACTTGATGTACGTCCTTTGGTAAATTGTTGTAGAGAATTACGATCCATAACTTTAATGGGTTATTGAATCTTCATGATTATGGATTGTGCATGAGTCATGCTTCAATATAGCCTGTGAGTTAATGAGTTGGATATGTGCCATGTAAGTTAGATCTGTTGAATGGGAAGGCGATCTATCCTCCAATATCACTATGTAAACCTTTTGTTGGTGTAAGTATATCTCAAGTGTTAATTACTTTTGATATTTGGATAATCATTTATAGTCAGACAATATTTATGATCTAATATTGATATTGAGTGACAAGGATAAAGAAAATTCAAGTGTGAAGACTTGACAAAAAAAGTCTA
Organism: Wurfbainia villosa; assembly: GCA_025175895.1. NCBI lineage: Eukaryota > Viridiplantae > Streptophyta > Magnoliopsida > Zingiberales > Zingiberaceae > Wurfbainia > Wurfbainia villosa. The sequence continues at coordinate 32,302,141 of CM045998.1, read as the reverse complement.
AGAATGAGGACTTAGCGGCATAAATCTAAGTGTGTAGTCTTGGCGGTGTAAGTCAAAGTGAATCTAGGCAAAGGAAGACCCCAAACCATGACAAAATCGAAGGAAGCTTTTCAAGGCAAGCGCAAGGATGAAGGAGTCGCGGATTAAGAGGGATCCTGAAGGTGCAATCCAAGGATGGATTTTTGGCAGTATAAAGTTCAACTGTGTAGTCTTGGCGGCATAAGTCCAAATGAATCTGGGCAAAGGAAGACCCTAAACTATGACAAAATCGAAGGAAGCATTTCAAGACAAGCACAAGGATGAAAGAGTCGCGGATTAAGAGGGATCCTGAAGGTGCAAGGCTGATAGAGAAGCTTGAAGGTGTGAGTCTAAGCTTAGGGTAAGGTTTCAAGTATGTGAGACTCATACTTAAGGTGTACCAGTCGACTGGCTCTTGGACCAGTTGACTAGTCTCAAATGCTCGACACTCAAGGGGTCTAGAAAACTTGAGTAGTTGACTGGAGATATGACCAGTCAACTAGCAAGTAGTCGACAGAGGGTCGATTGTTGAACTATGCTCTAGCAATCGACTGGTGGTTTGCACCAGTCGATTGCCCACTGGCAGTTGGCTTCTAGGGTTTAGCAGTTGACTGATTTAAGTGGACAAGAGCACAAAAGGGTTATGAGTCTATTGTCAACTTAGAGCAATCAACTATTGGCTTAGGCAGTTGACTGATGTTATGCGTAGTCAACTAACTAAGTGGTCGTTGGGTGGTGACGATCACGATCAGGCTTCGTCAAAAGCCATTGGATTCGGTCAACAATAACACCAATCGACTGTTGGTATGCAGTAGTCGATCGACAAGTCCTCAACGAATAGAAATGAGCAGGAGCCTAAAACTCTAGAAAGGGGAGGCCTTGGGAGCTTGTGGAGGCTAGTGCTAACACACGAATTCTCTCATCCTAAACTTGTTGGGGACCTTTGTCTTAGTGAAAGCCCTAGAGCCAATCATGTGATGATTGTTGTATGGACTTTATTGTATCATATTCCTATTTAAAAATGCATGGTTATTATATTTACTTGTATTGGTGCCAAATAATTAAATATAATAATGTCCTTGAGTAGTAGGTTCTTATCTATATCAATCGATTGGTTGAATCGATAATGAGATGATATATAGAACACTACTCTTAATCATTCCTAGTCAAGTATTAACATTCAGGGACAATGTTAATGCGTAGAGACTAGCATGTTGGTCAACACGATGACTTGATCTCACAAGTCATGGATATGAGATATCAAGTTGACACATGGGTATGCATTGGAGAATGTATACTGAATGACCCGCCATGAGAAAGTATCATGGATCGTTATATGAGTGTCATATAATTTCTCATGTGGCTATTAGTATGACTATTAGTCCTTAGACCTGAAGTCACCATGGTTCCCTACATAAGGAGTTGCATACTTTGGCTTCGTCAAACGTCACCCGTAAATGGGTGGATTATAAAGGCGATTACTGGGTATGTAATAAATTATGCGGAGGGATGTGAGTGATGTAGATGGGATCTATCCCACCTATATGACGAGGGTGACATCGATATTCTTGATAGAGTGAGACCATGAAGTGCATGACCATGCCCAAATGAGTCAATATGAGATATTGAGCTCATTTGATTAGAGTGAGTCTACTTGGAGTTCAAGATATAGATTGTACCGAGGATGACACGGTCTATGCCTCAATTGGTCAATCTAGATGTCAAGGATAGAGGGACATTGTCACATATTGTGAGAGTCACAATTAGTAGTCACAAAGGTGATATTGGAGCTCAACATTCTTGTAACTTGGGTAGCAATGATGTGTTGCTAGATACCGCTCATTGCTTATGTTTCTAAATCGGTTTAGGGACATTGCCAACGTTACAAGAACCTATAGGGTCACACACAAAGGGCAATTAGATGGAGATTAGGTTCATATGATGAACCATGAAGATTAGGTTCATGGGATGAACCAAATTGGATTAAGAGTAATCCTAATTAGACTAATTGAGTTGGACTCAATTTGATTCAAGTGTTGAATGAGTCTAATTTAGATTTGATTCATCAAATCTATTTAAATTAATGAATAGAGATTCATTAATTTAAAATTGACTTGAATCAAATGGTTGAATTTGATCAATCATGGGAGATAAGAGGTCAAGTTTGAGTTGACCTGAGAGGGAAGATGAAAGGTCAAGTTTGACTTGACCAAATGCCATGTCATGATGATGACTTGGCATGACCGGCCAATGATGATGCTCCACACCATCATTGACTTATCATGTGGTGTCACCTCATGAGGGAGACCAAGAGTCATTGACTCTTGGAGTTACATGCATGCATGTAACCCCCCAAGGTTAAAGTGGCCGGCCACTTCTTGATGAGGAGTGAATTAATTTTGGGTAACTCCATCTTCTTCTTCCTTGGATTATCTTCTTCCTTGGCTCTCTTCCTCTCTTGCTCTCCCAATCCTCCATTGCCGAGACCTTCAAGGAGTGCTAGCACACTCAAGATTTTCTTTTCTCCACCTATTGCTTGTGTGGATACCAATAGAGGAGTGTGCACTTGACACTCACGAGTTCCGGCAATCCATTTGGACGAGCGGGATAAGCGAAGGGCATCGCTTCAAGGGTAACTTCTTATCATGTAGATCTAGAGTAGATCTAAAGGTATTAAACACATACATGTTAGTTTTATATTTTATACTTCGCACGGATCCGTGGCTGGGGCTTCCGAGATTTCTGCAACACAAAAAGCGGTTTTTACGGCTTGGAAAACCCAACAATGGTATCAGAGCCACGTGCGAAGCATGTATGTGTTTCATTTTTATAGTTTTTATATTAGATATAAAAAATTACAGATTTTTATGTTTCTGTAAATTTCCTATTTTTATAGAATTTTTGGGTATTTTTCTCGAAGAGTTGAAGCAACGAGTGTTGGGACATTTGTAGGCTTCAACCATCGAGAAAAACTCTCCGAAACGGCGAGTTCTCGCTTTTGGTTTTTAGGACAGCAACTTAAGTCGCTATAAGATCATAGTAGGGATACTCGCAAAGTTTATTTTGCGAGTAGGGGCATTGCCCCTATCCCCGAAAGGGGTCATGTCCCGCGATCGCGCCCGGAAACCGCTTAGCGGGACCGTTACGGAGAGGTGACTCATAAAATTAAAAAAATAGGAAATATTATAGAAATTTTCTATAAAAATACATAATTTTGAATTATGTATAATTCTGTGATTGTCATGGCCCAAGAACCCCAATTTGATTGGACATTAATGTGTTGTAATTCATAATAAGGCCTGCGTGCCATTTTTGTGGTTGTGCGTGTTGTATAGTGTATGCGACCTGCGCGTCGTGCCTCTTCTTTTGAAATTCTAGTTGTAAATAGTTTTAGACTCGAATGTAACTCGAGTTTCATATTTGTAATGTACAAAATGGAGCGGTAGAAAGTCCACTTGTAGACGAAGTTACGAGAAGGGTGCCGACGACACATGACGGTCAAAGGAAGCGCTTGGAGAAGCCGCTAGCCCTAGGTTGATTGTCCGATCTTCTCATTGGCTTGAGAAGATCGTAGTAGGGTCATGACCACATCACAGTTGATTATATATATATATATATATATATATATATATATATATATTTGATTTTGCTTGTATGTATGTGATGCATGCTAGTAGAATAATGCTTGTATGTATATGATGCATGCTAGGATATTTTTCTTGTATATATATGATGCATGCTAGAATAATGCTTGTATGTATGTGATGCATGCTAATATAGGATAATAAAGGCCTTAATGCGTATATGATACACATTACGATTAGATTAGATCTTAATCGAATCAACTAGTAAATGCCTACTAGGTCCTTGATACCCATCACTACCTCGATCATTTGTAGTTGTTGAATCTGCTAAAGCAGAGCAACACATATTATCTTGATAGGGTGCAGAGGGACAATCTTGGTCCCGCCTATCACGGCTTGGGTTAGAGTAAGCTCAATTAGATTGAGTAAAACTAGTTAACTCAATTGGATCGAGTAGAACTATAGGCATATTCCAACCATTGGAAAGATAGGATAAGATCACATTTACACTAAATCTTGGGCGATTTAGCCAAAGCTAACTCAAGGTCTTTTGTAAATGTGGGTCTTGATCATATAAACAAGAGTTGCATAGAGATGTAATCGGTAATGTGTTACCCATCGATCGTATTAAGTCTTGGGCAATTTAGCCAAAGCTAACTCAAGGCTTAGTATGATATGGATCTTGTCCCGCAAGAATTATAGCTAGTTTATATGAATCTAGTAATATGGTTTGACCACATCCATAACTCGATTCTATAAAAATTCCTATAATTCAGTGGGAGCATCATTTGATTAAAGGCCTAATTAAATAATAAAAGGAATATGATATTAATTCTCTGCATTGTATGTTGTAGATTACTATATCGACAAACACAAACACTCTCTCTCTGCATTCTGTCCTTGAGAAGGACAAGCTCAATGGAGCAAATTTCTTGGACTGGTACAGGAACCTGAGAATCGTTCTCACCTAAGAAAGGAAGCTGTACGTCCTGGAGCAGCCCATTCCGGAGGCACCTCCTGCCACTGCCTTGCGAGCTGACAAAGATGCTTACAAGAAGCATCAAGATGATGCATTAGATGTGTCATGTCTAATGCTCGCGACCATGAACTCTGAGCTTCATAAGCAACACGAGTTCATGAATGCTTATGATATGGTTGAACATCTTCGTCAACTATATCAAGGACAAGCAAGGCACGAGAGATATGAAGTCTCTAAGGCATTGTTTGGTTCCAAAATGCAAGATGGGACTCCCGTAGGTCCATATGTACTCAAGATGATTGGGTACGTAGAAAACCTACAGAGATTGGGATTCCTCCTTGGCCAAGAGCTGGCCACTGACTTAATCTTGCAGTTTTTGCCACAAAGCTACAATCAATTTGTCATGAATTACAACATGAATGAAATTGATAAGCCACTGCCTGAGATGCTCAGCATGTTGAGAACTGCTGAGCTCAACCTTAAGAAGGGAAAATCTGACGCTATTTTGATGGTGCAAAAGAAGAAAGGCAAGGGCAAGCCTAAAGGTAAGGGAAATTCCCAAGCCAAGGGCAAAAGCAAGGAACTGAAACCCAAAGGAGGGGTGGCCAAGGAAGGGGCTTGCTTCCACTGCAAGGAAGCTGGACACTGGAAGCGTAACTGCAAGGCATACCTGGAAGATCTTAAGAAGAAGAGAAGTGAGACTTCTACTTCAGGTATAAATGTTATAGAAGTCAATCTATCTATTTCTTCATCATGGGTATTAGATACCGGATGTGCATCTCACATTTGTACCAATGTGCAGGCGCTGAGAAATAGTAGGGCATTGACAAAGGGCGAGGTGGACCTACGAGTAGGCAATGGAGCAAGGGTTGCTGCTGTTGCTGTAGGAACTTATGATCTATCTCTGCCCTCTGGGCTTGTATTAGAATTAGATGAATGTTGTTATGTGCCTGCCTTAACTAAGAACATCATTTCAGTTTCTTGTTTGGACAAGAAAGGATTTACATTTATAATAAAGAACAAATGTTGTTCAGTTTATTTAAATGATATATTCTATTGTAGTGCACCTCTAATGAACGGACTCTACTTTCTAGACTTAGAGAGCCCTATCTATAACATAAGTACCAAAAGGTTCAAGTCAAATGAGTTGAACCAAACCTATCTCTAGCATTGTCGCTTAGGTCACATAAATGAGAGTCGCTTATCTCAGCTCCATAAGGATGGGCTGCTAGACTCATTTGATTTTGAATCATATAAGACATGCGAGTCTTGCCTTTTAGGCAAGATGACCAAGACTCCCTTTAGTGGACACAACGAAAGAGCAACAGACTTGTTAGGACTTATACATAGTGATGTATGTGACTCTTTAAATGTTGCTGATAGAGGTGGTTACAGGTACTTTATTACATTTACTGATGACTTCAGTAGATATGGTTATGTGTATCTTATGACACATAAATCAAAATCCTTTGAAAAGTTCAAAGAATTCAAGAATGAAGTACAAAACCAGCTTGGCAAGAGTATTAAGATATTTCGATCAGATCGAGGTGGTGAATACCTTAGCCATGAGTTTCGTGAATACCTTAGCCATGAGTTTCGTGACTATCTAGGTGAGTGTGGGATTCTATCCCAACTCACTCCTCCTGGAACACCACAGTGGAATGGTGTATCCGAAAGGAGGAATCATACCCTATTAGATATGGTACGATCTATGATGAGTCACACAGATCTTCCTATATCTTTTTGGGGATATGCTCTATACACAACAGCCTTTACCCTTAACCGTATACCATCCAAGGCTATGATAAAGACACCATATACGATATGGACAGGGAGAAATCCCAAGATGTCTTTCATGAGGATTTGGGGTTGTGAGGCTTACGTTCGACGTCAAGTCTCAGACAAACTGGGACCCAAATCTGATAGGTGATATTTTGTTGGATATCCCAAGGATACAAAGGGATATTACTTCTACATTCCCAGTTAGCATAAAGTGTTTGTGGCAAATACTGGGGTTTTTTTAGAAAGGGATTTTGTTTCTAGAAAAACTAGTGGGAGTATGTTCGATCTTGAAGAAATTCAAGATAAGGACCATAGCACTGAGGCCTTGATGGAGGTTGAACAGGAACCACAAAGTGTTGTAGGTGATGAGGTTGTTGCACAAAGAGTTGTGGAACAACCACCTGTTCAGGTAGACCTACCCCTTCGCAGGTCTGATAGGGTACGTCATCAGCTTGAGAGATACTCATTTCTCTTGTCTGACCATGATGACGTTATGCTCATTGAGAATGAGCCTACCTCCTATCAGGAAGCTGTGATGAGCCCAGATTCTGAGAAATAGCTAGAGGCTATGAGATCCGAGATGGAATCCATGTACACCAACCAAGTATGGACTTTGGTTGATCCACCTGAAGGGGTCAGACCCATTGGGTGTAAGTGGGTCTTTAGGAGAAAGACTGACATGGATGGACTTACGCATACCTATAAGGGCCGATTGGTGGCTAAAGGTTTCAAGCAAATTCATGGTATTGACTATGATGAAACCTTTTCTCCAGTAGCGATGTTTAAGTCCATTAGGATCTTGCTTGCTATTGCAGCATACTACGATTATGAGATCTGGAAGATGGATGTCAAAATCGCGTTTCTGAATGGAAACTTACTCGAGGATGTGTACATGACACAACCTGAGGGTTTTAAAGATCCACAGCATACTGGAAAAGTATGCAAGCTGCAAAGGTCCATTTATGGGCTAAAGCAAGCCTTTCAGAGTTGGAATCTTCGATTCGATGATGCGATCAAACAGTTTGGTTTCATCAAGAATGAAGATGAACCCTGTGTCTACAAGAGGGTTAATGGGAACACAGTTGTCTTCCTTGTATTGTATGTGGATGACATACTACTCATTGAGAATAACATCCCTTCTCTACAGTCTGTGAAGACTTGGTTGGGGACGTGCTTCTCAATGAAGGACTTAGGTGAAGCAGCCTGTATTCTAGGCATCAAGATCTATAGAGATAGATCTAAGAGATTGCTTGGCCTAAGTCAGAGTACATACATTGACACGGTATTACTACCGTTTGCCATGCAGAATTCCAAGAAGGGACTTCTGCCGATGTCACATGGTGTGAGTCTTTCGAAGACTCAAAGTCCCTCTTATAGAGAGGAGAGAGACCGCATGGATAAGATCCCTTATGCATCTGCTATAAGATCTATCATGTACGCCATGCTGTGTAATAGTCCTGATGTCTCGTATGCATTGAGCATGACGAGTAGATACTAGTTAGATCCAGGTGAGCGTTACTGGATAGCAGTCAAGAATATTCTTAAGTACTTAAGAAGGACTAAAGAATATTTCTTGATATTTGGAGGCGATGAGGAGCTAGCTGTAAAGGGTTACAGTGATGCCAGCTTTCAAACAGACCAAGATGATTATAGATCGCAGTCATAGTTCGTGTTTTTCTTGAATGGTGGCGCTGTGAGCTAGAAGAGTTCCAAGCAGGACACAGTTGCTGATTCTACAACAGAGGCCGAATATATCGGTGCTTCCATCTCATTCGAGAGATTATCGATAGAGGATATGTGATGTTTTGCAGAGTACCCACAGAGGCTAACATCATAGATCCCTTGACCAAGGCTTTGGCAAAGAAAAAACATGATGGTCACACTAGGTCATTGGGTATTAGATACTACGGTGATTGACACTAGTGCTAGTGGGAGATTGTTAGTGAAAGCTCTAGAGCCAATCATGTGATAATTGTTGTATGAACTTTATTGTATCATATTCCTATTTAAAAAGGCATGGTTATTATATTTACTTGTATTGGTGCCAAATAACTAAATATAATAATGTCTTTGAGTAGTAGGTTCATATCTATATCAATCGATTGGTTGAATCGATAATGAGATGATATAGAGAACACTACTCTTAATCATTCCTAGTCGAGTATTAACATTCAGGGACAATGTTAATGCGTAGAGACTAGCATGTAGGTCAACACGATGACTTGATCTCACAAGTCATGGATATTGTAACGCCCGCCCTTATCTGCTCTCAGGGCGGCGCTACTTTTACCCCTTTCTTTTTTTTTTCTTTTAAAACATAATACACATGGATCATTTCACCATTTACTTAAGCATGTTATCATGGCATAAACCTTCTTTTCTACATGCATCACCTATCTTATTCATAGTTAGCATGTTACCATATCTTATCTCATTTCATAACATGCCCATCATAAGGATCCATTCGTGAGTTCTATCATATCAACTTTCTTAAGTAATTGAACAATAACATAACTAAGCAATATCCAACATGGTACTAATAATTCACAAGTCTTATAAGCGGAAACAAGGTCTTAAGTTGTTAATTGAGCATATAAATATAAGCAGATAGTAGTAGGGTCTTTCTTCACCATGCCACTATCACACACACTGGACCCTTCCTGCTACCTCCTCTAGTTCAGGTTTCCTTGATCTGCAGTATATGGACAACATAAACTATAAGCATAAAGCTTAGTAAGATTCTTGCCTACTCACAAAAAAACACGAACTTCATCAAGCAATTAGAAACATAAGCATGCTAGCATAAATGACCTAAGTATTCCATAGTAACACTAATCCACAACATACAATGTAATGAAACCTAAGCATGACATAGAGTTTACATCAGCATGCTAAGCATAATTAAAACCAAGCAGGGCATAATCTAAACATAAGCATTCATGATATAAATCTTAGACATGCAGGAAGTACATAAACCCCAAATGTTCTTACTATAAGCATCATAACTTAGTAAAATCTAACATGCTTCAAGAACATAATCATAAGCATTTTTAACTTGAGCATAAACATTTATAATGACATAAATCCTAAACATGCATAAGGCACAAAATCACAAGTATTCTTAAACTACTGCAAGCATCATAACTTCATAGAGTCTAACATGCATAAAGGACATAATCATAAGCAGTTTTAACTTGAGCATAAACATTTATAATGACATAAATCCTAAACATGCATAAGGTACATAATCACAAGCATTCTTAAACTACTGTAAGCATCATAACTTCATAGCATCTATAATGCATAAAGGACATACTCATAAGCATTTTTTTTTACTTGAGCATAAACATTTATAATGACATAAATCCTAAACATGCATAAGGTACATAATCACAAGTATTCTTAAACTACTGTAAGCATCATAACTTCATAGCATCTAAATTGCATAAAGGACATACTCATAAGCATTTTTTACTTGAGCATAAACATTTATAATGACATAAATCCTAAACATGCATAAGGTACATAATCACAAGTATTCTTAAACTACTGCAAGCATCATAACTTCATAGCATCTAAAATGCATAAAGGACGAGTTCGTAAGCATTCATAATCTTTAACATAAGCATACACAATTTCATAAAAGTCTTTTCTTTTCAAAACATATACATATAGATACTTCAATATCATCATAACTTGTTTGGGGGGCCCCAGGTTAAGTACCACATAATGCGCGTTCCCTAATAGGCTGGGGTAGCGAGCCACCAGACCTACCAGAGCAAGACCTCTTACGTCTTACCAGGGCAAGACCTCTTACGTCTTCTTATGTCCCTATGGATTTGATTAACGACCACCTGACGGGTCGGGTACTTAACCTCTTACAAAGTAAAATACTTAATTCCTTTCTTTTCTTGTCATAGTATAAAGAATGCTCTTGATCCCCAACATAAAAAGGGAAGCATCTTAATCTTATCTTGTCATAAGGAGAGCTCTTGATCCCTACTTGAAAGGGAAGCATCTCCACTTTATCTTATCTTAAGGAGAGCTCTTGATCCCTACTTGAAAGGGAAGCATCTCCATCTTATCATAAGGAGAGCTCTTGATCCCTACTTGAAAGGGAAGCATCTCCATCTTATCATAAGGAGAGCTCTTGATCCCTACTTGAAAGGGAAGCATCTCCATCTTATCATAAGGACACATGCATTCATAACATAAGAGTACCCTAAAGGGGTCCTAAAGTATAAACATGTTCATCACACAAGCATATTGCGTGGCACATTACACCATAAACATGTAGCATGTTTTTTAGGCATATTCAAGGCATATTAAATCATAAAAACATGTTCATCAACTAAGCATATTTCATGGTACATTACATCATAACATGTAGCATGTTTCCTAGGCATATTCAAGGCATATTAAATCATAAAAACATGTTCATCACCTAAGCATATTTCATGGCACATTACATCATAACATGTAGCATGTTTCCTAGGCATATTCAAGGCATATTAAATCATAAAAAAACATGTTCATCACCTAAGCATATTTCATGGCACATTACATCATAACATGAAGCCTATTTCTTTGGCATATTCATGGAATATTAATCACAAAGCATGTTCATCACCTAAAACTCCTACATGAGGCATACAACATCCCCTAGTTCCCTTAGAAGCCTTTTTCTTGCAACCCTAACCCTAGTTTCCTTGGTTGGCCGAAACTTGTGAAGGGCTCAAGCTTGGGTTTGTCCCCTAAAACTCATTCATGAAGCCTTATAACCTATCATAGCACCATTAGAAATATTTTCATGCAACCCTAACCCTAATTTCATGGTTTGGCAAACTTGTGAGGGCTCAAGCTTGGGTTTGTCCTAAAATTCAGTCATGAAGCCTTATAACCTATCATAGTATCCTTAGAAATATTTTCATGCAACCCAAACCCTAATTTCATGGGTTGGCCGAAACTTGTGAGGGGCTCAAGCTTGGGTTTGTCCCCTAAAATTCATTCATGAAGCCTTATAACCTATCATAGTATCCTTAGAAATATTTTCATGCAACCCTAACCCTGGTTTCATGGTTTGGCCGAAACTTGTAGGGTTAAGATCTTTGGATTTTTATCACCTAAATCTATTCATGTAGGCATATATCATAACCTAACTTCATAATGGGGAGCTCTTCATGAAACCCTAACCCTAAACCCTTGGTGGCCGAAACATATAGGGTTAAAACCCTTGGACTTTTGTTACCTAAGGATCCCTACTTGGAGCATACAACATATAAAAGGTTTCCCTAATAGCATATTTCATGAATCCTAGCCCAAGACATTAGTTGGCCGAAACATATGAAGCTCCAAACTCATATTTCTTTCATGTAATTCATCCTACAAAACTAATATACTGCAGGTGAGGAAATCTTACATCCTTCGCTTTGCTTTTTAGTTGGAAGATGACCTAATGGAAGCCAACCCTAGCCTTCTTCTTGCTTGGAGGGATTTCGGCCAAAGGTGCAAATGGAGAGGGGGAGCAAGGTGGTTTCGGTGAGGATGAAGAGGAGAGGAAGAAGTGGCCAAATGGGAACTTCCTTCTTCTTTATAAAGGGAGGAAGGGAAGTTCCTCTTTTCTTTTCCATGCCCCTTCATTTACCCTCATCACCCTTATCTATAATTCCCCTCTTCTCTTAATGATGTAATCCTATTGGGCTTATGGTTAGGGGGTACATCTATAGGGCTTGGCTATCTCTAGAGGTTTGGGGTTCAATTCCTAGGCCTTGCATCTCTTTTTGGCCATTTCCTTTTATTTTCGGAAAACCCCCATAAAGCCCATTATCGTAAAGACAAAAATCCTCGTAAAATTGCGGGAGACTTTTTACGGGCGTTACAGATATAAGATATCAAGTTGACACATGAGTATGCATTGGAGAATGTATACTGAATGACCCGCCATGAGAAAGTATCATGGATCATTATATGAGTGTCATATACTTTCTCATGTGACTATTAGTATGACTATTAGTCCTTAGACCTGAAGTCACCATGGTTCCCTACAGAAGGAGTTGCATACTTTGGCTTCGTCAAACGTCACCCGTAAATGGGTGGACTATAAAGGCGATTACTGGGTATGTAACAAATTATGTGGAGGGATGTGAGTGATGTAGATGAGATCTATCCCTCCTAAATGACGGGGGTGACATCGATATTTTTGATAGAGTGAGACCACGAAGTGCATGGCCATGCCCAAATGAGTCAATATGAGATATTGAGCTCATTTGATTAGAGTGAGTCTACTTGGAGTCCAAGATATAGATTATACCGAGGATGACACGGTCTATGCCTCAATTGGTCAATCTAGATGTCAAGGATAGAGGGACATTGTCACATATTGTGAGAGTCACAATTAGTAGTCACAAAGGTGATGTTGGAGCTCAACATTCTTGTAACTTGGGTAGCAATGATGTGTTGCTAGATACCGCTCATTGCTTATGTTTCTAAATCGGTTTAGGGACATTGCCAATGTTACAAGAACCTATAGGGTCACACACAAAGGGCAATTAGATGGAGATTAGGTTCATATGATGAACCATGAGGATTAGGTTCATAGGATGAACCAAATTGGATTAAGAGTAATCCTAATTAGACTAATTGAGTTGGACTCAATTTGATTCAAGTGTAGAATGAGTCTAATTTAGATTTGATTCATCAAATCTATTTAAATTAATGAATAGAGATTCATTAAATTAAAATTGACTTGAAACAAATGGTTGGATTTGATCAACCATGGGAGATAAGAGGTCAAGTTTGAGTTGACTTGAGAGGGAAGATGAAAGGTCAAGTTTGACTTGACGAAATGCCATGTCATGATGATGACTTGGCATGGCCGGCCAATGATGATGCTCCATATCATCATTGACTTATCATATGGTGCCACCTCATGAGGGAGACCAAGAGCCATTGGCTCTTGGAGTTACATGCATGCATGTAACCTCCCAAGGTTAAAGTGGCCGACCACTTCTTGATGAGGAGTGAATTGTTTTTGGGTAACTCCATCTTCTTCTTCCTTGGATCATCTTCTTCCTTGGCTCTCTTCCTCTCTTGCTCTCCCAATCCTCCATTGCCGAGACCTTCAAGGAGTGCTAGCACACTCAAGATTGTCTTTTCTCCACCTATTGCTTGTGTGGATACAAATAGAGGAGTGTGCACTTGACACTCTCGAGTTCCGACAATCCATTTGGACGAGCGGGATAAGCGAAGGGCATCGCTTCAAGGGTAACTTCTTATCATGTATATCTAGAGTAGATCTAAAGGTATTAAACACATACATGTTAGTTTTATATTTTATACTTCGTACGGATCCGTGGTTGGGGCTTCCGAGGTTTTCGCAATGCAAAAAATGGTTTTTGCGGCTCGGAAATCCCAACACTTTGGATGTGCTAGAAAAGGGAGGGAGGGAGGGAGGAGAGGGGGGGGGGGGAGGGGGAGGTGAGTAGCGTTTCATCGATTCACGCTTCGATTCGTGTCGTGCTTGTCTATAATTCGTTAGTGCGCAACGGAATACAAAATACAAATACAAACAAATATGAAACATGAAAACACACACATAAGACAACAATTTTTATGAGCTTCAAAACCTATAGTTTCTACTCCATGACCAGGCTTTAGTGCCTACTCTACTAAACCTTGTCTCCCTTTCAGCAACACGCTGGAGGTGGAGAAAACCTCTTACAATGAGATTCAACAACCAAATATAAGAAATACAAAAGTAAATACAAGAACAAGTGAAAAATATTTTACAATAATAATCTCATGATTGCTTGCTTGTTTGGTTGCTTTTAATGCCTTGGAAGGTTTGGAATGCAACAACAAAACCCCTTCCAAATCCTCAAGAATCGGCTTCCTCCTTTCTTCCCGTCGAGATCCTTTTAAGTCACGTGTTGATTTGATTTTTGTAGGAACTTCAGTGAGCGCTAGAGGGGGAGGGGGGTGAATGGCGCATTTTTGTTCGCTTGACGGAATTCGATCGTGCTTGCGTGCTTGTGTACAATATTTGTTAATATGCACAGAGGAAATAATAATAAAGCATAAATAAAATACACAAAGCACAAAATACACAAGATATACGTGGTTTGGAACCTTAGGGTTCCTACTCCATGGGGCGAGCTCAACGAGCTCTAGTGATGCACACACCACTACTCAATAAACTCCTTCTCGACAACAAGTTAGAGGTGGAGAAACCTCATACAAGCATTTACAACAATAAACAAGAAATACAAGCAAATACAAGTAAACTATACAAATACAAGTAAATAAAATTTTACAAATGTGCTTTTGAATGCTTATTTGTTGATTGCCTTGAACTAGCCTTGAAGGATTGGAAAACACCAACTATCCCCTTCAAATCACCCAAGAAAATTATTGTCGAAATCCTCTTCGTCGAGCACCTTTTAAGCCTCAACGCGATCTAGATTTCCGCCTAGCAGTCGATTGTAAAAAGACCCCAGTTGACTTCCAACAATGTCGTTGTCTCACAACGAACTTGATCTACGTTGGCATTCAAGCCAATGGATACACTGAAAGTCGACTGCCATTTCCATCAGTCGACTGCTCAAGCTCGTAGCCGACTACTCAGTTGGCTACCGAGTGTTCTGCCTTTACGACCAAAATCGTGATCATTGCTCATGGCTAATGGCTAGTCGATCTTGTAGTTATTGCCAAGGCCGCCGCGATTGAATGCCAGTCGACTCACGACAGTCGACTGATCATAATCCTAGTCGACTGCTCAGTGTCGACTCGGGGTGTCGTTGTCTCACAATGAACTTGATCTATGTTGGCATTCAAGCCAATGGATACACTGGCAGTCGACTGCCATTTCCAGCAGTCGATTGCTCAAGCTCGTAGCCGACTACTCAGTTGGCTACCAAGCGTTCTGCCTTCGCGACCAAAACCAACAGTCGACTGCTCATGGCTAGTCGAATGCCAAGGCCACTTACGCGATTGAATGCCCGATCGATCATAATCGATCGGCGGTGTCAACTCGGCGCTAAGTGTCAAAGAGACACCAATCGTCCATAACCCGATCAAGCTAAACGCCAACCATTAGGTTTAACCCTAAGTATAATACCCTCATATTTGCTAGACCACCCTTAGCCTAAACCTAAGCCTTCTAGCCACCTCCATTAGCCTCACACCTATTGAATCCCTCCAAGTCATCCATGACTTGTTCATCCATACACTAGCCTTCAGGTACTTCTATCGGCTATTGTTATGCTAAGCTGGTCTACACTGCCAAGACACATTGGGCTTATGCTACCAAGACACATGCTTGGACTTTACACCGCCAACCATTGGACTTATGCTACCAAGACTCCACCCTTAGACTTTACGCCGCCAATATGAAACCTTGAACTTCCCAATTGCCAAGTACTCATGACTTGGACTTTCACCGCCAAGACTATATACTTGGACTTACGTGGCCAAGACTACACCCTTGGACTTTGTTAGAGCAATCAACCCATGTGATGTGGTTTTGATGTGTGTAACAAAGGGTTTAAGTTAGGATTATTGTGGATTTGATGTGTGCGTTAAAGTCATGTAGGACTTAGTAATTTGCACATGGAGCATTAGCAAGTTTCACCTCTCATGACTCGGTCTTTGAGTCAGTGAAAGATGCATTGTGGAAGTCGTGCGCTTGGTGCATCCGAGGGACCACCAGACAAGGAGTATTGGAGTGAAGCCGAAGGAAGTAGACTTCAGGGCGAGACGCGAAGGATGGCGATGCGAAGCCGTTCGCTTGGCGCATCCGAGGGACGTGGCTAGACGAAGACAACTTCAAAGGCGAGGGACTCCAAGGGAATGAGAGTGAGTGATTGTAACCCAAGATGGGGTAGCGCTTAGGTGAAACTTGGCCGATTGGCTAAGTGTCGGATGGGATTTCCCGACTTTAGTCAATTGCCATGTCATGGCGATCGGCCGCTTCAGTCGACTTCGGACTCGCGGTGTTGAGTCGAGGTTTGTGTCCCCAACACGACCGCCAAGGATTGGCGTTCGCCAAACCATCAGTCGACTGGTCGCGAGGGTTTCGGCCATGGAATGGTTGTTAGTCGACTGCTCGCTCGTGGGACTAAACTGTTGGCTCCATCAGTCGACTGATGGGAAGATCAGTCGACTGATGTGGGAGCCATTGGATAAAATCCAACGTGGAAGAAGCCGTTATAGGGCAACGACTATAGGAGCAGTCGACTGATCAAGGCATCAGTCGATTGCCAGGCGCCCAACGGGAAGAAAGGTTTCTTCTCTATAAAAAGAAGCCATGGATCAACTCGGGAGCCTAATGCTTTAACTCCAATCAACACCCAAGTGACCAAAATGCTTCCCTACTCTTCTTACTTGCTTTTATCTAAATTATATTGTAAGAAGAGTGATATTGTAAGAAAAGGTTACCTCTACCTTGCTTGGTGCCAAGGAGAGAATAGTGGAAGTTTAGGCGTGATTCACCTTGAACGAATCGGTCCGTGGATTAGCGGCAAGGCCGTGAACAACGTTACGATTTCGTGTTAGTGTTTGTATTCTTTGTTATTCTTAATTGTCTTTAGTTTTTGTTATTCCGCCGCGCTAACGGTTTTGTAGACGAGTAATCAACGAGCGATTTCCACCATACGCGAAAGAGGGCTATTCACCCCCTCTAGACGACCACCGACGTAACAACAAGTGGTATTAGAGCCAAATCGCTTATTACCGGACTAACCGCCGCAACAAGCACAATCAAGAGATGGCCGACTCCAACATTCACCCACCAAAATTTGAAGGAGAATTCTCTTGGTGGAAGAAGAGAATGGAGGTATTTTTTGAAACCGACTTTGAAATTATATTAATATTGGAAAATAGTTTCGAGATACCTAGGGATGAGGAAGGGGAGCCATTGGAAAAATTGAGATGGACAAAGAGGCAAAGAGAGGAGTACTAGGCAAATTCAAAGGCAAAGCATCATCTATTCAACGTACTCCCCCAACAAGAAGTCAACCGAATAGGAGAATGTGCTAGCGCCAAAGAGATGTGGGAGAAGCTAGTGGAGCTTCATGAAGGCACATCCGAGGCCAAGCTAGCAAGGAGAGATGTCCTTCGCTCCCAACTCAACAATATCAAACTCGATAAAGGGGAGAAGGTAACATCTTTACATTCTCGGTTTAAAGAAATTCTTAACAGTTTATCTAGTGTAGGGGAGAAGCTCTCCAATAGGGACATAATCATGAAGGCAATTGATGCCTTTCCCTGATCATCCAAGTGGAGTTCAATGGTGGACTCATTCTACATCTCAAAGAATCTAGAGGTAAGTACTTTAGATGAATTTTTCTCCACTATGAAATTGCATGAATCTAGGCTTGAAGGAATAGCTCTAATCAAAGCAATATGTAACTGAACGAAGTGACACTAGTAGCAAGCAAGGGGAAGAAGAAGAAGGAGATGCCACCTTCATCATCGGATGAAGACTCCTCCTCCTCCTCCATGGATAGCACAGAAGAAGCCTACATGGTAAGGAAGGTAAGATGTGCCTTAAAAAGTTGTAAATTTAACAAATCAAATGATAGGAGGAGAAGGCCGAGGCAAAAAATTATATGCTACCATTGCCAAGGAGAGGGACACATAAGGGATGATTGTCCCTTTTTGAATAAAAGCAAGGAGGAAAGGAGAAATAAAGAAGAAAAGAAGAAGGGGAGCAAGAAAAAGGGAGAAGAGAAGAAAGCCAAGGAGAAAGGGAAGGCAAAGGCACACAAGGCTATATGGGATGATCCATCATCCTTATCATTCGAAAAGAAGCCTTCACAAACCTCGCACTAATGGCCATAGAAGACTTGGACTCCTCCTCCTCCGAGCAAGAAGAAAGAAGCACTAGTGAGGAGAGCTCAAGTGAAGGGGGAGCTTCATCCTCATCCTCATCGGAATCGGAAGAAGAAGACATGGAAACTATGGTAACGAATCTTTCTCCTAAGAAAATAGTTTCCATGATTTCAAGTTTAACTAGGGACTTATTTAAAATGAAAAATAGAAATAAATGCATGCAAAATTAGATTAATGCCCTAGAAGAAAAACTAGCAAATGCATGCTTAAATGTTAATGACTATATTCCTCTAGATGTTAATGATGCATGTATTGAGGAGAATAGGGTCTTAAGGGAAAAAGTAGACCATTTAACTAAGGCCCTAGAGAAATTCACTATTGGCTCTAATACTTTGAACATGATAATTGGGAGCCAAAGGGCAAGCTTTAATAAGAAAGGCCTAGGTTATAAAGGAAACAAAAATGAAAAGGCCTATCATTGCCTAATTGCTAGGGGTCAAGCCAAAAATAAAACAATAGCTAGAAAATGTATCCCTAAGGAATTTTTGGTGAACCCTATAGGAAAGAATTTGTATTGGGTTCCCAAATCCATCCTTAAGGGTTAGAAAAACTTTAGGATAGTCAACCATAGTGGATTTTATCTATATCATATTATTTGGTTGAGTCAATCATACTGGACTTTATCTATATCATATTATTTGGTTGATTTAGGATGGTGTGAGTTATAAATTTTTAACATAGTGTTGGGTGATGATAATGCATAATCCATAAATTGAATGTTTAAATCATGATTCATGCTCAATTTTATAATTTATAATTATGATATGCAATGATTGATGATTTATGATCATGATTGATGATTCTTGATACATGTTCATGATTGGGTTTTTAGGATGATCCTTAACCATGGGTAGAAATGCATGAAATTTTGGTTAAGTGTAAATACCTTTAGGAACATCTCACATCCCACTATAAGGGTACTTTGATTGAAAACTTAGCAATGGGTGAGATGATAGGATGATACAAATGATCCACTGATGCTTATGACATTTAGATGGGTCATTAAGTGTATCAATAGAGCAATAATAGACCAATCATGGAGAAAACATATGTTTAATTCATAGACATATTGCCTAAAGATCATGGTTGGATATTTCAAATGATTTCAAAACCATTTTATGTTTAAAAACCTGTGAGTTCATGTTTTGAAAAGCTTCAAGGCAAAACTAGGCTTAAAAGTGGATACAAACTTTAGACATTTTTGCAATTTTTGAGTTTTTGCCAAACTTTCAAAAATAAAATAAATTTTCATGAAAATTCATTTTTCACTGATAGAGGAACTCACAAGAAATATATATTTCAAATTTCATGATTTTTTGAATTTTCTATAATTTCTGGTGCATTTTTGAAATTCATTCAAAAAATTAAAAAAACCTGAAATCTATGTGCCAGTTGACTGATCATTTGATTCAGTCGACTGATGTACTGTACACGAGCACAGTAACCTGTTTTATCAGGTTTTGAGTGGATTTTGGGTATTTTCTTCCATTAGAGTTGATGTCATACGTATATAACATTTAAATAATGTTTTTGATGGTGTCAAAGGGGGAGAATTGATAGGTTTAAAGTTAATCATGCTAAAAGGGAAAATTTAGCATGTCTTAAGGGGGAGTTGCATGTTTAAGAGAGAGTTTCTATACTCATATTATTTACATGCTTTCTTGCCTTATGTTTTATGTTATTATTTTTACCTAACTTAAACGGATTGCCACACATCAAAAAGGGAGAGATTGTTAGAGCAATCAACCCATGTGATGTGGTTTTGATGTGTGTGACAAAGGGTTTCACCTAAAATCCACAATAATCCCATGGAGCATTGGCAAGTTTTATCTCTCATGACTCGATCTTTGAGTCGGTGAAAGATGCATTGCCGAAGCCGTGCGCTTGGTGCATCCGAGGGATCGCTAGACGAGGAGCATTGGAGTGAAGCCGGAGGAAGTAGACTTCAGGGCGAGACACGAAGGATGGCGCTGCGAAGCCGTATGCTTGGTGCATCCGAGGGACGTGGCCTGACGAAGACAACTTCAAAGGTGAGGGACTCCAAGGGAATGAGAGTGAGCGATTGTAACCTGGGACGGGGTAGCGCTTAGGTGAAACTTGGTCGATTGGCTAAGTGTTGGATGAGATTTCTCGACATCAGTCGACTGCCATGTCATGGTTGTCGACTGCTCCAAGTTGACTCAGACTCGACTGGTGTTTGAGTCAGGTTTGTGTCCCAGCAGTCGACTGCCAAGGGTTGGCAGTCGACTGCTGAAACCATCAGTCGACTAATTATGACATCAGTCAACTGGTCGCGAGAGTTTCAGGCATAGAATGGTTATTAGTCGACTGCTCGCTCGCGGGACTCGACTGTTGGCTCCATCAGTCGACTGATATGGGAGCCGTTGGATGAAATCCAACATGGAAGAAGCCATTATAGGGCAACGGCTATAGGGGCAGTCGACTGATCGAGGCATTAGTCGACTGCCAGGCGCCCAATGGGAAGAAAGGCTTCTTCTCTATAAAAAGAAGCCATGAATCAACTTGGGAGCCTAATGCTTTAACTCCAATCAACACCCAATTGATCAAAACGCTTCCCTACTCTTCTTACTTGCTTTTATCTAAATTCTATTGTAAGAAGAGTGATCTTGTAAGAAAAGGTTACCTCCACCTTGCTTGGTGCTAAGGAGAGAATAGTGGAAGTTTAGGCGTGATTCACCTTGAACGAATCGGTCCGTTGATTAGCATCAAGGCCGTGAACCACGTTACGAGTTTGTGTTAGCATTTTTATTCTTTGTTATTCTTAATTGTCTTTAGTTTTTGTTATTCCGCTGCGCTAATGGTTTTGTAGATGAGTAATCAACGAGCGATTTCCACCATATACGAAAGAGGGCTATTCACCTCCCTCTAGCCGGCCACCGACGTTCCAACAGACTTCCTTCCCAACCCATGTTAGACTTTTCAATTGCCAAGACTCAAGCTTGGACTTTCCCTTGCCAATATCACACTTGGACTTCTCTTTAACAAGTCTTCATACTTGGATTTTTCTGTCACTTAACACATTCACAGTTAGATTACAAATATTCCCAAACTATAAATGTTTATCCAAACATCAAAATACATAATGCTTGGGGCATTGTTGCACCTACAATCTCCCTTTTTTTGATGTTTAACAATCATTTAAGTTAGGTCTTGAAATATGAAATAATGAATGCATCATAAGTGCATTATAAACCATAAATGCATCATACATTCTAACTTAAATTCTCCTTTCTCCCCCTTTGACACACATCAAAAAGAGAAAAGGACATAGTGAATGTTTAAAATATGTTACGTCTTGAACTAAGGTAGAAAATAAACATAAAGCTTCCCCTTAATCCAAAACATAGGTTATCATGTGTAAATGATAAGTTGAGCAGAATATCATACATGATAATTGAGCCAAACTTTGCACCAACAATTTTAGGTTATTTGAATAGATAAAATACTCCCCCTTAACCAGTGCATTAATGTAGTCCTACTTTCCATACAAGTTATCATAATACGCTGTAGTAAATATAGTATAGAGTTAGAACACTTGGAATTTGACTTTTAACCCATGAACATAAGGTAGTCTGCCCAAAACATGGCCAACAGTCGACTGAGGCAATCAACTGTCATAAGGAGCAGTCGACTGATATATGATATTTCTGAATTCAGTGATGTTCAGATGAGTTTAAGAAATGCGTAAGTAATTCTGTGAATGTCCAAAATTCACGAAACTTGGTATATACATTACTTATGTCTAATATAATAGGTGAAAAATAGAAGACTAAAAATTTACCCATCATATTATCTGATTGACACAAAATTCAAAGTGGTAAAAATTGTTAATTTGTTTGAATAACATTGTATCAATATTATTAATGATGATTGTGATCAAGTTATTTAGACCACCTAGGGTTTCAAAAATACATATTAAATTGTGTTCAACTCTTTAATTTTAAAATACCAATTGATGTGAGCAAAACATATAGGGTTTTAGGAGTAGTTTTCGCTCACATCTCATTACATTTCATGTTAGTTTCATGCATATGTCACTTTGTTTTGCATAAATTTCCTATTTTCTGGTTCAGAGGACTGCTTTTTGTACTTTTGTGAGCAGGATAGAATTTAGGGGGAAAAGGCGCACTTTCCGAGCAAAAGAAGGACATTTTGCAGCTAGACGCAGAATGGGACACGACCAGCGCGTGTGGCTACACATGGCCGTATCCAATGGGCAAGATCAGCCACCCCAGGGCCGCACACGACCTGACCATGTGGAAACACACAACTGTGTGGCGGCCTAGCAGATTGACGCGACTAGTTTTTTTTTCGAATTTTGCAGCGGTCCGAGGTGATATTTATATAAGGATGGTTCCGCCCAAACCCTAGGGGGAGGCACGCCGGTTGGGATGGCACACCGATGTCCTAAAATGCTTCGGGAACTCGTAACAGGGAGGAAGAACACTGTCGGAGATCCAAGTTCTGCACTTTAACGCCGGAGAGAAGGCCACAATGACATTGTAACCTCTTGTTCTTGCATTTTATTTCTGATATATTCGAACATGAACATGCCTTGTGATTCTCCTCTTCTATATATGGAGTAGTTCCTTCGATTCTAGGATTAGAGAGTAGCTTGTGTGTGCATGACATGTTGCTTCAAATTAAATTCTGATTTTGAGTTTGAATTTGCAATTGGAAATTGTTTATAACAATATCTATGCGTATTTGGTTTTCTACCTGCTGTGCTTAGACGATATGAGGGGTGAAAACCCTCATATTTAAGATTTAGGAGATTTATACAAGGAACCTAGGGGTAAACCTGATCTCCTGTAACCGTGGGTAGAAGGATGCGATAACATTGGAAACAGTTCGTCACAGAGATTGATTCGGCATCCTCGTACCGCCTATCCCGTCCTTGTAAGGGAGAGATAGCTCCCGATAGATGTGGTGGCTCATCGGGAGAGTGTATGATGTCCCTTCCACAAAACCATAGGTAGACGTTTAGACAACACCCAGTTGATAGCATGTTTTGTGACACACAAGTGAAACCGAAGTCCTAGAATCCCTTTTAAAGATCTCGCGGCAAGCTCCTTTTTTCCTCCATGTGACACCGAACTAGAGTTTAGTCCACTGACAGCCCTCGCAATCGCAACCCTAGATTTGACTTCTGAACAATTTCACCCACAAAACAAATCAGTACTCAAATCTCAGTCCCTGTGGGATCGATAATCTTTTATTTCTTGACGACATCCATGCACTTGCGGACATTGAGCGCAAGCACGCACTTCGAGTCCTCGACGGTCTCCGTCGTGAGGTTTGAGATCGCGTTCGCATGCATCAAGTTTTTGGCGCCGTTGTCGGGGATTGATCGATTCGATATCGAGTTGAGAAGTGGAAAATTGGATCGGACTTAGGATTAGATTTATTTACTTGTTTAATTTTCTTTTTAGTTTGCTTCATTTACTTTAGTTTTATATTTTCCATATTTAGATTTAGTTTTCCTTTTTATTTTAGCAGTAGTTTTCTATTTCCTTATTTCCTCTTTGATTTTATTAGCTAGATTTGTTTATTTCCTGTTTCTTAGTATTAGGTAGCACTCCTAATTTTTGTGGCTCGGTTCTTCATATGCTTAGACGCTTAGGATCGGAAGGTCTGATTCCGATCGACTTAGAAATCGAACGAACCTTTCATCACCGGAAAGCAGAACAGAAGAGGATGGAGGACCAAGCTGCATCCGAAGTACATATAGGTAGCCCCTAACGCTAGAGGATTTAGGTCGAGTATAGCTGGACCATCTATTTCGGCAAACAACTTTGAACTTAAACCATCACTTATACATATGGTCTAGCAGGGTCAATTCGGGGGAGCTACAACTGAAGACCCGAACCGGAACCTAGAGACATTCTTAGAAATCTGTTCGACAATGAAGATAAATAGAGTCCCTGTGGACACGATTCGCCTGAGCCTATTCCCATTCTCATTGCGGGATAAGGCTAAGGCATGGCTTCACTCCCTGCCTTCAGGAAGCATTACTACATGGGAGCAATGTGAGCAGCAGTTCTTGAACAAATACTTCCCACCAAGCAAGACTGCTCACATTCGCCATCTTATCACAAGCTTCCGTCAGAAGAAGGGGAAGTCCTTATTCGAAGCTTGGGATCGCTACAAGGGGCTACTCTACCAATGCCCCCACCACGGACTAGAAAGGTTGTTGGTGATCCACATCTTCTACAATGGGATCACGTACGCCACAAAGATATCCCTAGATTCTGTTGCAGGAGGAGCACTTATGAATAAGACCATAGAGGAAGCGGAAGAGCTGATAGAAAAGGTGGCTCAGAACCACTATCAATGGGCTTTCGAACGTGGTCACCTAGCTCCTGCGGCAGGACGATATGCTGTCAAATTCGTGGACCACCTAGCAGCAAGGATGGACGCACTTAGCAGATGGTTCGAATCTTTAAATCCTTCATCTGTATGCGCGACCATTGACTTTGGAGAAGGAGCAGCAGTGTATCGAGAGGGCTACTATGGAGGGTAGGGAACCTCAGAAGAGCAGATTGAGCATGTTGATGTGGTTGGGGACTATGACCTAAGGCCTAATAACCCATACTCCAACATTTCTCATATGGTATGGAGGAACCACCAAAATTTTCCCTATAAGAATAACTTGGGGAGGTTTCAACAGCCGGGAGAAAAGGGGCAACCACAACACTCTAACACCCGTCTGGAGAATATGCTGGAGAGCTTCATTCGAACGCAACGGGAGGCGAATACTGAATTTCAACGGTGACATTCGCAGACAGATACGATGATCAAAGGGTTGGGGTCATCTGTAAGTGATCTTGCCAACAGGCAAAAGTCGCTAGAGATTCAAGTAGCTCAGATTGCAAACTAGATCTCCAGGGTACTAGGGAAGCTACCAGGAAAAGTAGAGGTCAATCTGGTAGAGCAGTGCAAGGCAGTAACACTGCGAAGCGGGAGGGTTCTAAAAGAGATGCCAGGCCGGTCGGCTAATGAAGGGGACTTGGGACCTGAAACACTAGAACCTTTGGGGGAGACTAAGAAGGAAGAAGCCAGAGAAACAAACAGGGAGCCTGCCGCAAGGGCTCAACCACCCCTTCATCAGCACTGCTCCCACAAAAGGATCGAGTTTGGTAAATTTCTAGACATGCTGAAGTCGATCTCAGTAGAGTTACCGATACTTGAAGCACTGAACCAAATGCCCCAGTTCGCAAGATTCATGAAAGATATTCTGGTACATCGTAGGAAGGCCACAAAGTCCGAAACAGTGGCCCTCACAGAGGAATCAAGCTCTTATCTCCGGAACGAGACCACTCAGAAATTAAAAGATCTAGGGAACTTCTATATTCCATGTTATATAGGGATGACGCTGATTAGCAAAGCCTTCTGTGACTTGGGAGCAAGTGTGAGTCTTATGCCCTATACCTTATGCAAAAATCTAGGGTTAGGAAATTTAAAATTCACTACTATGATGCTATAACTAGCTGGCCACACATACCGATCCCCATTGGGGATTTTAGAAGATGTTCTTGTAAAGGTGGGAAACTTTACACTGCTAACTGACTTTGTGGTCATGGAAATGGAAGAGGATCCAAAGATACTCGTCATCCTTGGGCGACCATTTTTGGCGACTGCAGGAATGGTCATTGATGTAAAGAATCACAAGTTGACCTTAAAAGTGGGAGAGGATAAGATGGAATTTGAGCCTACTGGAACGGGAAGTCACGAACCCGCATCGGGGAAGTACATGATTCCAGTTAGAGCTAAGAAGGAAACTGTAGTTGAATCTTCCAAGATGGATGAATGGAGGTTCACTGAACCTCCAGAGCTGAGTTGATAGTGGAGTGCGGTCGAGCTAAATGACCTTAAACAAAGGGCTTCTTGGGAGGCAACCCAAGTTTAGTTTTTAGATTTCGCTTTAATTGTATTGCATGAATTTAGTTAATCTGAACTTTGATTTCCATTTCATTTAGCATTAGGACTAGAAAAGAACTTTGCTAGGTAAAAATAAAATCAATATTAGCTTACACGGTGAAGCATGTGAGAAAATTCGAACCGCTGTACAAAAAGGGTACACACGGCCTGGCCGTGTGTTTTCCCACGATCGTGCCTGACCAACCCGAGGCACACATGGCCTGGCCGTGTGTTTTCACACGGCCGTGTCACGCCAGGTTAAGTAGGGCGAGCCATGTGTTTTTTCCCCATTTGCGCCGTGTGCTTCGATTTTTCTTACCCTAGCTGTGTGGATTCTTATTCCCCACCACCTAGAAGCTTTTCCAACCTTCAAGGAAGCCAAAAGAAGCAAGGATGAGGAGGACCAAGCAAGTGGCATCTCGATCCGGTGCTTTGGAGCGATGAGCAAGGAGAACCGACACCCCTCAAGCTCTGGAAGAGGGTAATGCTCTACCAACCCTTCTTTTTCGTAATAATGAACATAGAGATAGATATAATATGCTTTCTACTCGTAAACTCACTGCTACTAGGTACCTAGATGAAGATTTTCTAGAGTCCTTAGGGTTGTTGGGAGACATTCAAGCCCTATTTACAAAAATGGGGTGAGAAGAGAAAATGGGAATAAGACACCCAACCTACCCTAGGATAGTCCTAGAAATTTTGAGTTCCTTAGAGGTGGAAATTTTAACGGGTAGAGAGAGCGAAGAGGGTAGGATAACTTTTAGGATATTTAACATTGAGCATGAATGGACCCTCCACCAATGGAATTCATGCTTTGGCTTGCCGAGTGGGGGAGAGAGAAGAACTCCTATTGGGTTTAACTCTCGGATATTTTAGACCAAGTTGACAGGGGAGCACGCTTACGACCCTTCTAGGGCCAAAGCGTCGCGCCTCCAAAACCCCATTTTTCGATACCTCCACCGCATCATGACAAGTACTATATTTGGTCGTGGAGAGAGTGACGGTGTAGTAAGAGCTAGTGAGCTACTTTTCCTCTGGGACATGCTACAAGAAAGAAGTAGCATCGATGTAGGGTCCCACTTCATCAGACACTTAGTGAAGATGGGCAAAGCAGCGAGAGGAGAGATTAATATGGGAGGCCTACTTACCCACATTTGCCATAGGATGGGGTACGATTACACTGCATTAGAGAGTATAGAGTGGAGCCCTAGGATCGACCTAGGAGTGCGTATGGCGATGAAAATGATTGTAAGAGAGGGACACTCCTTATGCTTTGTAAGGAAAAACCTAATGACTCTTAGGCTCCCCGACCCTGATCATACCACCATCACCACACGCGCCAACTGGCGCTTGGACCTGATAGTGGAGTCCCCGCCACACGAGGGACCATCCACATCGGCACCCATCTCTCCCCCTTTACATCACTCTCCCTCCAGTCCACACATGCATAGGGGCCCACCTAGTCCACGTCGACATGAGCCTGCACCTGCACCGCCATCTTTTTCTACTTTTGAGCAGGATGCAGGTACATCGACCTATGATTTCTCGGAGTTCCGATCGTGCCTCGATGATATATACGCCGAGCAGCAGACACAGAGACAGCGATGGGAGGAGCAGAGTGCCAACACGCAGGTAGAGTTCCAGGGCTTCTAGGAGCACCTTCAGCGGGCTGAGGAGTTCTACGATGAGGCCCGATCTACTTCCAGGAGGAGACTGCCCATCACCAGGATGAGGCCACCCACCGCCAAGAGATGCGGCATCACATGCATGCCCAGCAGGCACAATGGGCTAGGGAGGAGGAGCACCAAGCAGCCGCTGCATCCACCAGCTCTCAGATCGACCACATGTACATGTGGCATCAGTGGCTCAGTAGCAGGTTCTCTCAGGACCCCGAGATGCTGAGGCTTCCAGACTTTCCACCTCGTCCACCATACTAGAGATATACTTTCATTTAAGTCTGGGGGGGACCACAAATTTTATTTTGTTTCTAGTAGTAGTTTCTTTCCTAGTATTTGCATTATTGTTAGCATTGATTTGTTCATGCATAGGTTGTTGAGTTTCTTTCAGCACTTAGTTTTTGTTATTTGTAAAGCGGCCTGATGTGAGAAAAACATATAGGGTTTTGGAGTAGTTTTCGCTCACATCTCATTACATTTTATGTTAGTTTCATGCATATGTCACTCTATTTTGCATGCATTTCCTATTTTCTATTTCGGAGGTCTTCTCTTTGTACTTTTGTGCGTAGGATAGCATTTCATGGGAAAACAACGTATTTTTGGAGAAAAAATGAAGTAATTTGTGGAGCACAGACCTTAGGGAACATGCACTGGCCATGTCCCAAGACTTGTGCATATTTCCGAAGCGAAACGGATCAAAACGGAGGCTCTAGAAAAAGACACGGCTTGGCCGTGTGAAAAAACACGACCGTGCCTTTTTTCTAGCTCAATTTCCAACCGAGATATCACCTGTTTTCCAGCCTTGCACACGGCCAGGCCATGTGAAATTCACATGACCGTGTGGCAGCGTCGCGAATTCAAGGAAATAGGGTTTTTCAAGCATTTATGGAAAGCCAGAGCCGCCTCTATATATAGGAAACTCATCCAAGAGGTGAGGGATCACGAGGGAGTCGTCCTAGGGCTCCCAAACCCTAGGGGGGAGGTACGACGGCTAGGATGGCACACCGAAGCCCTAAAAAACTTCAGGAACTCACAACGGGGAGGAGAAATTCCGCCGGAGGTCCATGTCTTGCACTTCAACGCCGGAGAGAAGACCACGAAAGCATTGTAATCCTTTGTTCCTGCGTTTTATCTCTGATATATTTAAACATGTACATGCTTTGTGATTCCTCCTTTATATACATGGAGTAGTTCTTTCGATTCTAGGATTAGGGAGTAGCTTGTGTGCACATTACATGTTGGTTCATGTTAGATTCTATCTTTGAATTTAATTTGGCGATTGGAAGTTGTTTATACTATATCTATGTGTGTTTGGTTTTCTACTTGCTGCACTTAGGCGATACGAGGGGTGACAACCCTCGTATCTAAGATTTTGGAGATTTTATATAAGGAACCTAGGGGTAAACCTGATCTCCTGTAATTGTGAGTAGAAGGATGCGATTGAACTGGAAACGGTTCATCGTAGGGATTGATTTGGCATCCTCGTACAATCTATCCCGTCCTTTTAGGTAGAGATAGCTCTCGGTAGATGCGGCGGCTCATCGGGAGAGTGTATGATGTCCCTTTCACAAAACCATAGACAAACATCTAGACAATGCCAATTGACAACATTGTTTTGTGACACACAAGCGAAACCGAAGTCCTAGAATCACCTTTGAAGACCTCAGCACACTCCCTTCTTCCTCCGTGTGACACCGTATAAAGTATAGTCCACCGACAACCCTCACAAGTCGGAACCCCTTAGATTTTGACTTCCGAACAATTTCAACCACTAAACATATCGATATTTGAATCCCAGTCATTGTGGGATCGATAATCTTTTTTTACTTGACGACATCCATGCACTTGCGGGCGTTGAGCGCGAGCGTGCTCTTCGAGTCCTCGATGGCCTCCGTCATGAGATTTGAGGTCGTGATGGCGTGCATCAAGTTTTTGGCGCCGTTGTCAGGGACTGATTGATTTGATATCGAATCGAGAAGTGGATAATTGGATCGTACTTAGGATAGATTTACTTTTCTTGTTTTATTTTATTTTATTTTATTTCAGTTTTGTTATTTCAGTTGCTCTTTTCTTATTTATAATTTCCTGCATATAACGATGCATGATTTTTACTCATGATTATGGTCAATTTAATGCTGTAAGTTTTGGTAACATTTATTGTGAGCATTGTGGTGAAACATGACATACCATTAATAATTGTTCGGATATATTCGAACCTTCACAATTTGAACAAGAAGATGTCACCTACAATTACAACCAGTGACCACAAGATGATTCCTATTTATATAGTTATGACCTTGGCTACTTAAACCCTCAATATTGTCCGCCTAAATCCCGACTTGAGCAGATGATGGAAGATTTCATTCAAACACAATAAGTGGCGAACGATGAATTCCGACGGCAACATTCACAGACAAAGACTCAATATTGTTTCCCAAGTGAGAATGAGTGCTATGAATTGCCATGTGAATTTTATCCAGAACCAAGTCCCCACTTAGAAGCCCCGCAAGATAAATTTACTAGGGAATGCGAGGAGCATAGCTGACAATTTGCGGAGATTATGTAACGAGATCTAGCAAGAGAAGAAACCAAATGACTAGAAGGTGGCTTTGATGTCTGGATTACCCCTAATATGACAGAGACTCACTTTGAGTGAATGGATGAGGAGGATGTAGATGACATAGGAAGTGAAGAAGGACAATCCATTCAATCACCACTGGAAGAAGAACTTGAGGATTATATAATTGATACTTTAATCGAGGAGTGCATTGCTTCAATCAAAACACCTCCTAATCTCAAGGGTCTAGAAGAGCCTACCTTAACCATCACCGAAACTTTAGCTACCAATGACGAAGCCCATTTAGTGATTTGTAATGATAAACTTTCATTTGACATAATAGAATTGGTTGATCAATCTTTTGGTGAGGATATTTGTGGTGAGTTACATTATTCACAACATATGGATGAAACAAAATATTATGATCAAACTCTTGATGATTTGTTGAGGCTAAGCTTGTTCAACCTCGAGCCAAGGAAAGCAGTGCCCAAGTATCTTTCCCCTCCATGAGCAAGATTTAAAAGATATAGTGATGGAGGACTAAAAGGCAGGAAGCGAAAGGTGAGAAAGTATCTGGCCCTCCACGAGCAAGATTTAAGGGATATAGCGATGGAGGACCACCAAGCAAGAGGCATAAAGTGAGCAAGTACCTTGTTTCCCCACGAGCAAGATTCAAATGCCTAAAATGAAACATAGGAATAAGGTCGAGTTAAATGACCTTAAACAAAGCGCTTCTTGGGAGGCAACCCAAGTTTAAAATTTGTGTTTATTTCTTATTAGTTTGTTGCATTCGTTTGTTTTGAACTTTGATTTATATTTGTTTAGCATGTTGCATTTGAATTAGGACTAGAAAGAACTTGCTAGGTAGAAACAAAAATTATTTTGAACCACAAGACTGAGCGTGTAAGGAGAATTCAGACCATTGTGCACAATGAGAGAGAACGGGGGGCACACGGCGTGGCCGTGTGTTTTCACACGGTCGTGTCTCACATTCCAGCAGCGCACACGACCTGGCCGTGCATTTTCACATGGCTGTGTTGCGCAAGGAATAAAGGATGCCACACCGTGCGTTTTCCCCCTTTACATCACTCTCCCTCCAGTCCATACATACATAGGAGCCCACCTAGTCCACGTCGACATGAGCCTGCACCCGCACCACCACCTTTTTCTACTTTTGAGCAGGATGCAGGTACATCTTCCTATGATTTTTTCAGAGTTCTGATTGTGCCTAGACGACATATACGTCGAGCAGCAGACGCAGAGGTAGCGATGAGAGGAATAGAGAGTTTACATGCAGGTAGAGTTTCAGAGCTTCCATGAGCACTTCTAGCAGGTCAAGGAGTTCTACGATGAGGCCCGTATCTACTTCCAGGCGGAGGTTGCCCGTCGCCAGGAGGAGGCCACCTATTGCCAGGAGTTTCGACAGCACATGCCTGCCCAGCAAGCACAGTGGACCTGGGAGAGGAGCACAGAGAAATCACTGCATCCACCATCTCTCAGATCGACCACATGTACATGTGGCATTAGCGACTCTGCACTAGATTCTCCTAGGATCCTGAGATGCCGAGGCTACCAGACTTTCCACCTCGTCCACCATATTAGAGGTTTGCTTCGCTTAAGTCTGGGGGGCCCCCAAGTTTTGATTTATCTTGTTTCTAGCAGTAGTTTCTTTCATGATATTTGCATTTTAGTTAGCATTCATTTGTTCATGCATAGGTTGTTTAGTTTCTTTCAGCACTTAGTTTTTGCTATCTATAAGCTGCCTCAGTAGTATTTTTAAAGTTTTCTTCCTGAGTTGTCTCCATGGGTAGCTTAACTTTATTTACCTCGTGGTAATTTATTTTATTGGTTCTGAATGAATGTTCTAGACTTACACTGATTAGCTTCTATTTTACACATACACATGACGAACTTTCTGAAAGAGAGAGTCTAGTACATACCTAGTTATGATTCATCTTAGTAGTCTAGTACTTTGGAATCCACAGGTGACCCTAGTTACTGGAGATGCTCGGATTGTGTAAGCCCATTCGGAAAAATCAAAATCCCCATGAGTAGAAAAAATAAAAGAGAAAAAAAAGAGAAAATAAAAAAAAGAGAGAAAAGAAAAAAGAGAGAGAGAGAGAGAGAAAAAATATTGAAAAAGAGATTATGAGGGATAAAAAAATAGTTGTCGTGGGTGGAAATGGTTAGGTGCTCCTTTGAGATCGAGTTGGGTTACTGGGGAAACACCTACCAATTTCTCTCAATACCGAGCACGCCTTTGAGACTTTGTGCTAGATCTAGGGAACAACCCTCCCTTTGGGAAGGTAAGTGCTTAAGAGCCAGAGACCTTAGGAAAGCTATAGGATGATGACTTAACTAACCATGGAATGAGTATCCCCTAAGAATGATTCGCTTAGCACGAGCACGAGGAGCTAACCTAGTGAATTTTTAGAACATATTTATTTTGCTTTGATTGCAAATACCGCTTGATAAATTTAGTTAACATGCTAAGTATGGAACAATATCTTTTTTAAAAAAATTTCATGACACTGAGGTTTGCTTGAGGACAAGCAAAGATTTATGTCTGGGGGAAGTGATGTGAGCAAAACATATAGGATTTTAGGAGTAGTTTTCGCTCACATGTCATTACATTTTATGTTAGTTTCATGCATATGTCACTCTATTTTGTATGCATTTCCTATTTTCTTGTTCGAAGGTCTACTCTTTGTACTTTTGTGTGCAGGATAGCATTTCATGGGAAAACGGCACATTTTTGGAGCAAAAATGGAGTAATTTGTGGAGTACGAACCTTAGGGAACAAGCACTGGCCATGTCCCAAGACATGGGCATGTTTCCAAAGCGAAACGGATCAAAACGGAGGCTCTAGAAAAGGACACGGCCAGGCCGTGTGAAAACACATGGCCATTTCTTTTTTCCAGCTCAATTTCAAGCCGAGATTTCACCTGTTTTCCAGCCTTGCACATGGCCAGGCCGTGTGAATTCAAAAAAATAGGGTTTTTCAAGCATTTATGGAAAGCCGGAGCTGCCTCTATATATAGGAAACTCATCCAAGAGGCGAGGGATCACAAGGGAGCCGCCCTAGGGCTCCCAAACCTTAGGGGGGAGGCACGACGGCTAGGACAGCACACCGAAGCCCTAAAAAGCTTCGGGAACTCGCAATAAGGAGGAGAAACGCCACCGGAGGTCCACGCCTTGCACTTCAACGCTGGAGAGTGTTGGTGCAATCAGCCCAGGTTGACTCGAGTTTGACTCGAGCAGTAACTTGATAGTATTTTGATGATAGACAAAACTCATGACATGGGATTGTCATGGGAAAGTCCAACATGGGGTTAGCATGGAAAATACAAGCATGGAGCTTGGTGTGGAAGTCCAAGGGGGAAGCCTTGGCATGGGAAAGTCCAAAGCATTGCGAAGCCGTGTGCTTGGTGCATTTGGGAAGTCTTGAGAACTTGGCAAGTTCACTAGGCTCGGGTCCTTGAGTCGGTGAAGGATGGTATTGCGAAGCCGTGCGCTTGGTGCATCCGAGGGACCGCCGGACGGGGAGCGAATGGAGTGAGCCTAAAGGGAAGCATACTTCTAGGGCATGAGATGCGAAGGATGGCATTGCAAAGCCGTGCGCTTGGCGCATCCGAGGGACGTAGGCCGAGGGAAGAGAGCTTCAGTGGGGAACTCCATGAGGGATAAGGTGGACTTGGCCAAGTGGCTAAGACTGAGTGTCGGACGCTCAAACAACTTTGTGTTTGAGGTTTTAGCCGACATCAGTCAACTGGCATAGGTGCTAGTCGACTGCTCTAGGTCATATGGATTCGACCAGTGTTCGACTGAACCAAGTCTGGCTGATCGATCATTGGGAGAATCGGTCATTGTCGAGGGATGATCGATGATGACACTCGCGGCACGAGAATGGAGTCGAGCTTCGCCAAAGACTCGATCGATGGATGATCGATCGGTGATGGGTGCCATCAGTCGATTGATGTGTGATCCGTTGGAACTTAACCAATGTGGATCTGGCCATTGTGAGACAACGACTACGGGACCAGTCGACTGATGGTCACGATCAGTCGACTGATGGGCGCGAAATCAGCTTGATGCAGGTTATAAAAGGAGCTCAAGAGGGAGGATTTCGCCATGGTTTTTGTGGAGATATTGGAGGGGAATTGTTGCTGCATTCTAGTCCTTCAAGAGCCAATCAAAGCAAGCAACAAACAAGTGATCAAAAGCAATCGGTTAAAAGTGTTTCTTTTGTATTGTATTTGTATTCTTGTTTGTATTTGTATATTACTGTTGTAATTGCTTGTGAGAGGTTTCTCCACCTCCGACGTGTCGTCGAGAAGGAGTTTGAGTATTGCCGTGTGCATCTCTAGAGCTCGTTGAGCTCGCCCCGTGGAGTAGGAACCCTAAGGTTCTGAACCACATATATGCTTGCGTATTTAGTGTGCTTGTATTGTTGTTAGTATTATTCTTGTTTTATTGTTTCCGCTGCGCTAACGACAATCGTAGACAAGCAACGCAATGAGAATGAGCGAATTACGACATCCATCGATTGAGGGCTATTCACCCCCTCTAGCCGGCCGTTTTGATCCCCCAACAAGTGGTATCAGAGCCGAGGTCGCTCTTCAAGGACTAACCGCCGCGAGAGCACTACAAAATGGCCGGCTTCATCCATCCATCGAAATTCGATGGAGATTTTGCTTGGTGGAGGAAACGGATGGAGGTATATCTCGAAACCAATTTTGATTATATGATTATTGTAGAAAATGGTTTTGAGATGCCTAGGGACAAATACAACAAGCCAATTGAAAAGTCAAGGTGGACCCAAGACCAAATTAAGGACTTCAAGACAAATCTCAAGGTAATAAAATTATTTAGTGATTTGTTACCTAACAAAATTTTGTCTAGCTTGGGTGACTATAGGGATGCAAAGGAATTATGGGAGAAGATAATGAAATTTCAAGAAAACTCCCAACCGGCACAAGTAGAAGAAAATGCCGAGGAAGAAGAACCCACAACATTTGAAGATGTTGATGACTTGGTGGATACCTCCACCTCTAGCATTGAGGGGGAGGAGAGGCAATCTTCCATCCCGGAGCAAGAACAAGAAGCATCCACATCTGGGAGAAGTGAAGATCAAGAAGAGGCCTCCACCACCTCTCTAGGTAACTCAAGTGTTATTATTTTAAATAAAAATCACATAATATGCTTTGAGTGTAGGGAGAAAGGGCATTACAAGAGCAAATGCCCTAAATTGGCTAAGAAGAAGGCATCGACACCAAAAGTCAACCCAAAGTCAAACGATGTCGGTGTTCCCTCAATTAAGAGCAAAGAGCACATTGTGAGCTTCAAGTGCAACCAACGGGGACACTACCGAAGCCAATGCCCTAGGGGGAGGAAGAAAGGGCAAGAAGGTGTGACTCATGTAGGGGGAGCTTTTAAAGCTAACCCTAAGGTACATTTAAATAATGCACCTTCAATTTCTAGAATTAAAAAACATGCTAAGAATTATTTTAGTTCTCTTGCCATTATTAATGAAAAGCATGCTAGGAGAAACAATAAGGTTTATTGCTTAGGTGCTAAACATGTTAGTTTCTCTAAGGACAAACCTAGGACTCAAAACACTAGATCTATTTTACCTAGGGAGTCAATTAGGAGAATTGAAGAAAACTTGGGTGTTAATCCCAAGAAATCTAGGCATATGCCTAAAAAGAAAAACATTTCCCAAAAGATAAATGAAAATTCAAAATTGGGAAAATTAGAGTTAGAAAATCAAGCCTTGAGGTCAAGGCTAGAAAAATTAGAGAAGACCCTAACAATAATATCAAATTCGGTTAAGGGGTCTAATGTACAAAAGTCAAGACCTAGAAAACAAGAAATGTCTAAGGGCAAGAAGGGTTTGGGTCACAAACCTATGTCCTACCATAATGTTCCATTTAATTATGGAACCACATCTAGGTCTAGGAAAACCAAGGCTAATAGGGAAGCCATCCCTAAGTCTAGCCATGGTATGTGTTTAGTGGCTAACACCTCAAAGAAATCAAATGTAGCCACTAAGAAGGTCAATGGAGGAGTCACCTCTAGAGTTGACCCAAGTAAGACCCATTTGACTAAGACTTTAAAGCCAAAAAGGGTCATTAGAAAGGTATCTAGGGAAGTTATCCCTAGGGAATACCTTGTTAACCCAAGGAGCTCCAATAGGTATTGGGTTCCTAAAAGCGTGATTGATTCACGCTAGATGGGTTAGGGTGTGTCAACCCTAAATGGATGGGTAGTTAACCTAACCATAGTATAGTTGACACATTAGGATGTGCCAATGTGTTTGAGAAGTTTAGAATGATTTAAATTGGCACAATTAGGTCTTAGAGGTATTGGTGTGTCATTTTGGGTTTTTGGCACACTAGGGAAATGAATGGCATTAAGGAAAAATGAATTTAATCCCTAGAAATGGCAAATTAATTTTAACACTTAGGTATTTTATACCTTAGTATATTTTACTTGCCATGATTTGTTTGCCTTGCCATGTCATGACATCATTCTCATTTTATCTATAAAAATTTCATGATCATGTTTAGATTTATGTTTAGATGTCATGAATGCCTAGATCTCATTTACATGCCATGACATCATGATATTGACATATGCTTTTACTCATATCATATCTATGTCATAATCATATCATGCATATAAATAAAATGAAATTAAGGACTATGGCATGATTTGATGGGAATCAAAGAATATTGCCTTAGAAATATGCATGAGAACATAAAGAAAACAAAACTCACATCTCACTAAAAACTTAACTTGTATGTGTTTTACACATCTAGATATTGGTGAGATGTTTAGGAAAAAGAAAATAAAGGTTTTAAAAAACATTTTGAAAAACATTGGTGAAGCCTATCTTTTGATAGCTATCACCATTGAATGAGATGATACAAAGAGAGCTCTTTATTGAAGCTTTTCTTAAATTTTGAACTTTGTATCAATCTCCTAGTTTAATAGGTAAAATAATTTTCTAATATTTTTCACCCATAATGTTTGTAATAAGTAGTATACATATCAAATTTCAAGATTTATCTACTTATGTATATTTACTTATGAATTTCGGAAAGTCATTTTTGAAATTCAGAAAACTGCAAATGTAGTTATCTTGCCGGGAGGCGATGATGAGTGTCGATTAAGTCGGGTTTGCCTTGATCAAAATGCTGATTTCGGGTAAACCTTGTTGGTTAGGCCCATGTTCAGCTGTGTTTTGGTCCCCTAACCACTCATAACCCTAGGATATGCTTGGGAGAGCATTAGAGAGGGTGGAAATCCATTGGATATGGATTACGAGTTGGGTTGAGGGTGAGTATCAATTTTAAGGTGGATGAGAGTTCATTGTTGAACTTTGCCTTAATTTTGTTTGGTTTAATGTTCCTATTGGCTTAGAGACTCTCCAAGGACATCATTGGTGCAATGGTCAAGGGGGAGCAAGCCTCTAGGGGGAGGTATCCATCATGGGAAGATGGATGTGTATTTCCTCATGGAAGGAAAATTGGGTTGCCTCTCTTTAAGTGATATGGGATCACTAGAAAGATTGTAGGCATGTGTTCCTCCAAGGGAGAGATTGTAAGATCTCAGTGGGATATGAGACATTCATACCCTTGGGGAGGACCTTTTTGATGTAATGTCAAAAGGGGGGAGAAGTTACCAAGTTACCAATTAGGGTTCGTTGGAATACTCATTGGGATATGAGAATTGCCAATATGGGAGAATTGGTAGACTTGAGATGGTAGTTTTGTCAATCATCAAAAAGGGGGAGATTGTTGGTGCAATCGACCCAGGTTGACTCGAGTTTGACTCGAGCAGTAACTTGATAGTATTTTGATGATAGACAAAACTCATGACATGGGATTATCATGGGAAAGTCCAACATGGGGTTGGCATGGAAAATCCAAGCATGGAGCTTGGTGTGGAAGTCCAAGGGGGAAGCCTTGGCATGGGAAAGTCCAAAGCATTGCGAAGCCGTGCGCTTGGTGCTTGGTGAGAAATGCACGGCCGCGTGCGCTTGGTGCATTTGGGAAGTCTTGAGAACTTGGCAAGTTCACTAGGCTCGGGTCCTTGAGTCGGTGAAGGATGACATTGCGAAGCCGTGCGCTTGGTGCATCCGAGGGATCGCCGGACGGGGAGCGAATGGAGTGAGCCCAAAGGGAAGCATACTTCTAGGGCATGAGACGTGAAGGATGGCGTTGCGAAGCCGTGCGCTTGGCGCATCCGAGGGACGTAGGTCGAGGGAAGAGAGCTTCGGAGGGGAACTCCATGAGGGATAAGGTGGACTTGGCCAAGTGGCTAAGACTAAGTGTTGGACGCTCAAACAACTTTGTGTTTAAGGTTTTAGCCGACATCAGTCGACTGGCATAGGTTCTAGTCGACTGCTCTAGGTCATATGGGTTCGACCAGTGTTCGACTGAACCAAGTTTGGCTGATTAGTCATTTGCCCGAGGGAGGCGGTCATTGTTGGAGAATCGATCGGCTAGGGATGATAATGATCGATGACACTATGCACGCACGACGGAATGGAGTTGAGCTCGCCAAAGACCTCGATCGATGGATGATCGATCGGTGATGGGTGCCATCAGTCGACTGATGTGTGATCCATTGGAACTTAACCAACGTGGATCTGGCCGTTGTGAGACAATGACTACGGGACCAGTCGACTCATGGTCACGATCAGTCGATTGATGGGCACGAAATCAGCTTGATACAGGTTATAAAAGGAGCTCAAGAGGGAGGATTTCGCCATGGTTTTTGTGGAGATATTGGAGGCGAATTGCTGCTGCATTCTAGTCCTTCAAGAGCCAATCAAAGCAAGCAACAAACAAGTGACCAAAAGCAATTGGTGAAAAGTGTTTCTTTTGTATTGTATTTTTATTCTTGTTTGTATTTGTATATTACTGTTGTAATTGCTTGTGAGAGGTTTCTCCACCTCCGACGTGTCAACGAGAAGGAGTTTGAGTATTCCCGTGTGCATCTCTAGAGCTCGTTGAGCTCGCCCCGTGGAGTAGGAACCCTAAGGTTCTGAACCACGTATATGCTTGCGTATTTGGTGTGCTTGTATTGTTGTTAGTATTATTCTTGTTTTATTGTTTCCGCTGCGCTAACGACAATCGTAGACAAGCAACGCAACGAGAACGAGCGAATTACGACATCCATCAATTGAGGGCTATTCACCCCCCTCTAGTCGGTGATTTCGATCCCCCAACAGAGAGAAGACCACGAAAGCATTGTAATCCTTTGTTCCTGCATTTTATCTCTAATATATTTGAACATGTACATGCTTTTTGATTCCTCCTTTATATACATGGAGTAGTTCTTTCGATTCTAGGATTAGGGAGTAGCTTGTGTGCACATTACATGTTGGTTCATGTTAGATTCTGTCTTTGAATTTAATTTGGCGATTAGAAGTTGTTTATACTATATCTATGCGTGTTTGGTTTTCTACCTGCTGCGCTTAGGCGATACGAGGGGTGACATCCCTCGTATCTAAGATTTAGGGGATTTTATATAAGGAACCTAGGGGTAAACTTGATCTCCTATAACCGTGGGTAGAAGGATGCGATTGAACCGAAAACGGTTCATCATAGGGATTGATTCGGCATCCTCATACCATCTATCTTGTCCTTTTAGGCGAAAATAGCTCCCGGTAGATGCGGCGGCTCATCGGGAGAGTGTATGATGTCCCTTCCACAAAACTATAGCCAAACGTCTAGACAACGCCAATTGACAGCATTGTTTTATGACACACAAGCGAAATCGAAGTCCTAGAATTACCTTTTAAGACCTCGGCACGCTCCCTTCTTCCTCCGTGTGGCACCATATAGAGTATAGTCCACCGACACCCCTCACAAGTCGAAACCCCTTAGAGTTTGACTTCCCAACAATTTCAACCACTGAACATATCGATATTCGAATCCCAGTTTCTGTGGGATCGATAATCTTTTATTACTTGATGACATCCGTGCACTTGTGGGCGTTGAGCGCGAGTGCACGCTTCGAGTCCTTGACGGCCTCCGTCACGAGATTTGAGGTCGCGATCGCGTGCATCACGACCTCAGTAGTATTTTTAGAGTTTTCTTCATGAGTTGTTTCCATGAGTAGCATATCTTCATTTACCTTGTGGTATTTCATTTTGATTGGCTTTGATTGAATATTCTAGACTTACACTGGTTAGCTTCTATTTTTACACCTACACTTGTCGAACATTTTGAAAGGGAGAGTCTAGTACATACCTAGTTATGATTCATCTCAGTAGTCTAGTACTTTGGAATCCACAGGTGACCCTAAGACTAGCATTTTAGTTACTAGAGATGCTCGGATTGTGTAAGCCCATTTGGAAAAATCAAAATCCGAGTGAGAAAAAAAAAAAAAGAGAGAGAGAGATTATGAGGGATGAAAAAACAGTTGTCGTGGGTGGAAATAGCTATGTGCCCCTTTGAGACCGAGTTAGGTTACTGGAAAACACCTACCAATTTCTCTCAATACCGAGCATGCCTTTGAGACTTTGTGCTAGATCTAGGGAACGACCCTCGCTTTGGGCAGGTAAGTTCCTAAGAGCCAGAGACCTTAGGAAAGCTATAGGATGATGACTTAACTCACCATGGAACGAGTATCCCCTAAGAATGATTCCGTTTAGCACGAACACGAGGAGTTAACCTAGTGAATTTCTAGAACATATTTATTTTGCTTTGATTGCAAATACCACTTGATAAATTTAGTTAACATGCTAAGTATGGATCAATATCTTTTTTTTTAAAAAAAAAATTTCATGGCACTGAGGTTTTCTTGAGGACAAGCAAAGATTTAAGTCTGGGGGAAGTGATGTGAGCAAACCATATAGGATTTTAGGAGTAGTTTTCGCTCACTTCTCATTACATTTCATGTTAGTTTCATGCATATGTCACTTTTT
Source organism: Wurfbainia villosa (assembly GCA_025175895.1). NCBI lineage: Eukaryota > Viridiplantae > Streptophyta > Magnoliopsida > Zingiberales > Zingiberaceae > Wurfbainia > Wurfbainia villosa. The sequence continues at coordinate 32,260,773 of CM045998.1, read as the reverse complement.
TTTGCATACATTTCCTATTTTCTGGTTCGGAGGACTGCTCTTTGTACTTTTGCGTGCAAGATAACATTTATGGAAAAAAGGTGCACTTTCGAAGCAAAAGAAGGATATTTTGTAGCTATACGCAGAATGGGACACGATCAGGGCATGTGGCTACACACGGCTGTGTCCAATGGGCGAGATCAGCCACCCCAAGGCCACACATGGCCTGGCCATGTGAAAACACATGGTCGTGTGGCAGCCCAGTAGATTGACGCGGCTAGGGTTTTTTTCGAATTTTGCAGCAGTCCAAGGTGATGTCTATATAAGGATGTCTCCACCCAAACCCTAGGGGGAGGCATGACGGCTGGGATGGCACACCGTAGCCCTAAAAAGCTTCGGGAACTCTCAATGGGGAGGAAGAACGCCACCGTTGATCTAAGTTATGCACTTCAACGCTGGAGAGAAGGCCACAACAACATTGTAACCTCTTGTTCTTGCATTTTATTTCTGATATATTTGAATATGAACATGCCTTGTTATTCTCCTCTTCTATATATGGAGTAGTTCTAGGATTAGGGAGTAGCTTGTGTGCGCATGACATGTTGCTTCAAATTAAAATCTATTTTTGAGTTTGAATTTGCAATTGGAAATTTTTTATACCAATATCTATGTGTATTTGGTTTTTTACCTACTGTGCTTAGGCGATACGAGGGATGATAACCCTCGTATTCAAGATTTAGGTGATTTATACAAGGAACCTTGGGGTAAACCTGATCTCCTGTAACTGTGGGTAGAAGGATGTGATAGAACTGTAAACGGTTCGTCGCAGGGATTATTTCACCATCCTCGTACCGCTTATCCCATCCTTGTAAGGTAGAGATAGCTCCCGATAGATGCGGTGGCTCATCGGGAGAGTGTATGATGTCCCTTCCACAAAACCATAGGTAGACGTTTAGACGACGCCCAGTTGATAGCATGTTTTGCGACATACAAGCGAAACCGAAGTCCTAGAATACCTTTTAAAGATCTCGCGGCAAGCTCCTTTCTTCCTCCGTGTGACACCGAACTAGAGTTTAGTCCACCGACAACCCTCGCAATCGCAACCCTTAGATTTGACTTCCGAACAATTTCACTCACAAAACAAATCGATACTTGAATCTCAGTCCATGTGGGATCGATAATCTTTTATTACTTGACGACATTTGTGCATTTGCGGATGTTGAGCGTGAGCGCGCGCTTCGAGTCCTCGACGGTCTCCGTCGCGAGGTTTGAGGTTGCGTTCGCGTGCATCACCAATCCATAATAATACTAGCAAGAATATAGAAGTGTAATAATAAGGATTAATTTCATTAACAATAGTGTAAAAGAAATGCCCTATAGATGTTAAGCAAATCAAAAACAAAAGACACAGTCAATGGCTATCTAGTCATTGTCATCGACATCCATCGCCATTGACTGTGATCCGCCGACAGCAAGCGAATGTTCGGGTGCAGGAGGGCAAAGAAGTGCCAATATCTCCTGCTGTTGTCGGTCCAATGCGCCTTCCTAGGAAAGGACCAGGGCCTGAAACTCTTGGTGCTCCAGACGGAGCTCCTCGAAATGTGTGTCTATGGTCTCCTCAAGCATCTTGAGGTGTGCTACGATGGTCGAGTCTGGTACAGTGGCACCCTCTGTAGCATCATCCGCAAGTGCTGGGATAGGTGGAGCACCACCCATCTGTTGCTGCCCATCCTCCCAAATCTTGGAGCTGACAGAGGGCTTCAATCGTGCTAAAGAGAAGGTCCTAGCATTTATGCAATCATATTTGGTGGTCATGGGTTTAATGACCCCCCTGGTTACGTTGATGCCGACGGAACAAAGCCACTCACTGATCACATGACCATATGGCATGTGGACCTTGCCATTATTTGACTTAATGAAGTGCACTATGCAATGAAATGTGTTAAGACTAATATTTACATCTAATGCTTGACGGAATGCATGCATAAGAAAGAAGTGCAGGGGTTGCACTACAACCGACCCACGGGTAACTATAGGAAGGATGCAATGAACAAAGACCTTGTAAAGGACATTGTCAGAAGTAGAAAGGTCATTGGAAGGAAAAAGATTTACTCCTAATGGACGAGGGCTATGGTAAAAGTGATTATGCAGTGAGTCTAAGGAGATGGCCTCGAAAAAGGATGGGAGTGGCTCAATGAGAGATGGATAGACCACAAACTCATTCTCAGATGGGCGGCATCCAAGGAAGTCCGCCCAGATCTGGGGAGTGAAGTCCAGATCGTGTTGAGCAATGCAAGTCTGATACCTCAGCCCATCTCCAACCTAGTGTAAGTTGTTGAAGAATTCAGAAAGTAAGGTAGAATTTATTGGGTGTTCACAAAAAACCAAGGACTCTAGTTTGTAATATTGGATGAGTTGGACAATGTCAAAACAGTTGGATTGGAAGAACTTAGGATCCAAGGATCGGGGAGGGATGAGTTGAAATTTATTGGAGTTAAAAGCGAGCTCATGGCCCGACGTGGGAAAATGGGCATCGGTAGAGGGTTGAGGGTTTGACGAGTCCTCACGGACAAGTGGAAGGGCATGTTTCGATGCTAGATGCTTAACTCTAAACATGCAGAGTGAAAAGAAAATGCATGACATGAATGAATGCACAACTAAGAAAACAATGGTTAGTATAGTTAAAGAAACAAGTAATCCAAGATTAGGGGTTAGAGTTTACCTAGCTGTCATGGTTGAAGATTGCAGAAGGAATGCCTAAAGTGACGCCGAAAAACAAGGTCCAATGGATCCCTAGCCGAAGGGCAAGGCGCGGAGATGAGAGCTCGGAATCGTTGGAGAGAGAGGGATCACAAGTCAAAGAAGACTCGAACGCGTGAGAACAGGCGGTGGGAGCACCGACAAGAGAAAGGGAAAGGCGAGGAGGTGTCGACGGAGGAGAAAAAAAAGAAGGGTTTGGGTTTTTGCAAGGCGCATTAGGTCGGATGGCACTAATATCCGCGACAGCAGTCGATTGGCGTGATAAGCCAGTCGACTGCTGGCGACTAGTCGAACTGGTTAGTTGTCTACGGGCGGTTCTGTGGATGCGACAATCAACTATCATAAGTGGCTGTGGGGTGCCTAGTGGACCAGAATGAACTTTGTCTAGAGCAAACTTATCATTCGACTGGTGACAAACGACAGTCAACTGCTATTAGTTTGATAGTTTTTTTAGCTAAGTTGTGAAATGTGTAACTAATTCAAGAGAGGTCAAAAATTCACAAAATTTTGTGGGCACATTTGCGATGTCATTTTCTATCAAAGAAAAATAAGTTCAAAAATATATCTTTTCCAGATTTTAATATTGATACATGTTAGTAATATATGAGAGATGTCCTAAGGCAATCGCCTTATGTTTGAACCATTTATATAATAATTGAAGATTCACTATTTGAGTATACATGTTTTCATGTATTTGATTAGATCTTAAACTCATTTACTGAATGTCCACGATACGATTCACAGCATGAGAGAATTTGTGATTGAATCACAACTAGTGAGAATCTCTACATGTGTAATTGTGATGTATCAGAATTATCCCTAGTCGATGAATTGATGGATTTGGACACCATCGATTCTGTCGAGACTAGCACGAGGTATACTCCTTGGTGTATCTAAGTAACTGATTCTCACTGGCTGGAGACATTGTGATGTCCGGAGTTAATCGTGGATGCTAGTTATGGTAACTAGTTCATTGGAGTGACCAGCCGTAAGACTTCATATGGTTCTCTGCATATATAGATATGTCAATGAAGTTCTTACTGTAGCTTAAGTGTGATGTTCCTTTGACTTGCGGTATTCAAGTCATCTTGATCATAAAGACTTATGCTTTGACATCTTAAGCAAGCATCTCTGAGGAGATGTGGACCAGGGATGATTGGGTATAAGTCGAAGTGATCGAAGGTGTTTGAATAGCCTATAAAGGATTCACCACTCCTTGCGAGGAGAAGTATACCCATGGCCTCTCGTCGGATTGTTACTAAAGTCTTTGGCCAAAGCATTACATGTTTAGAGTAAGGTACTCTTCGATACATGTGGAGTAACTAGAATCCGTAGGACGAGGAAATGATACTTGGGCTAGGTGTGACGTAGTCAACCTAGTGGGGACTGACACTATAGACCATGTCCTGAACCAAGTGGGTATAAGATGAGTGAAGGGAATGGGGCACGATTTATTCGAGCTGCTGAAGGGTTTCAGAAATAGTTCTGGATCAACCATTGATTTTTTCGGTTAATTGGGGATCATGATATACTACTAGGTGCCACTCATGATCATTCTATAATTAATGGTTAATTATAGACGACCAACATAAACCGAGAACCTATTTAGTCACACGCACAACGAGCGTAATCTGAAGGATTTAAAACGAGCTTGAGAATGAGATTCTCGGACCGAGAAAACTAGGTTTGGTTGGACCAAACAAAGAGCGAGCATGAAATCATTTCAGTCGCAATGGAAGCATGGATGGGCCGTGTCTTATGAAGACATGATGGATGAACCAAATTGGTTTGGTTCTAATCCAATAAAGGAGAATAAAACAAAGGGGTTTGGTTTGTTTTAAACGAATGAACCGAAGTTGGTTCGGTTCATTTTAACTTAAAATAGACCATCATGGTTTGGTTTATTTCAACTTAAATTAATGGAGCGGGTTAAGGGGGATTTTGGTTATGATCCGATAACCATTAAGAGAATTTTTTCTTTATAAAATAGGACTTAAGGGTTTTGTTAAGCCCTAATCCTTGCAACCCTAAAGTTGCCGCCCACCCTCTCCCTCTTCTCCAAGTGGTCGGTGCCAACTTCTTGCCGCCGTCCACCACCGCCCAAAGCCCCTTGCCGGCATCCAACAACTGCCGTCCTCTCCCCTTGCCGGCGTCGAGCTGCTACCGGAGGAGCTTCGGTGATCTCCTTTGTGTTGGTGCAATCGGCCCAGGTCACGATTGACCAAGACTCGAGTTTGACTCGAGTCATGTTTTGATGTTTCGACAAAAACATATGACAATGCAATTGGCATTTGGTAAAGTCCAAGCATGGGTCTTGGCAATGGAAAGTCCAACAAGAGTTGACAAGGGAAAGTCCAAGCATGGGTCTTGGCATGGAAAGTCCAAGCATGGGTCTTGGCATAAAAAGTCCAACATGGGTTGGCAAGGGAAAGTCCAAGCTTGAGTCTTGGCATTTGAGAAGTCCAAGGGTTTGGTATTGGCAGCGTAAAGTCCAAGAGGGAGTCTTGGCAGCATAAGTCCAATGGTTGGCTGCGTAAAGTCCAAGCGGGAGTCTTGGCAGCATAAGTCCAATGGTTGGCGGCGTAAAGTCCAAGCGGAGTCTTGGCGACGTAAGTCCAATGTGCCTTGGCGGTGTAGACACCGTTAGCATGACATAGCCGATGGAAGCACCTGAAGGCTAACGCGATGGATGAACAAGTCATGGATGACTTGGAGGGATCCGAGAGGCATGAGGCTGATGGAGGTGGCTAGAAGGCTTAGGTCTAGGCTAAGGGTGGTCTAGTAAGTATGGGGGCACCATACTTGGGCTAAAATCTCATGTTTGAGGTGTGCCAGTCGACTGGTGCCATGTGGCAGTCGACTGGACCGAGTCAACTAGGGTTTGACTGGTGGTGGTTTAGCGATCGGCTCCGCGTGAGGTGGGCAATCAATCGATGCCTCGAGCAATCGAGGATCGCATGATCACGGATCGGTGCTCGAATTTGGCCACAGAGTGTAGTCTCACTCGACCGCTGGAACCAGCAGTCGAGTGAGGACACTATCAGTCGACTGATGGGTTTGATCAGTCGACTGATGGTAGATCCGTTCGACTTATCCAGCGTTGATCTAGCCGTTGTCTCACGACAACAATGGCATCAGTCAACTGATGGTCCCGAGCAGTCGACTGATCGACTTTTTCCTGCACAAGTTGAAGCTTTATAAGGAGCTCGTGATGGAGGAATTTGGTATCGATTTCTTGGACGTCTTGAGGCGATTTGCTATTGCAAATCAGGGTTTTCAACCACGATTCAAGCGATCAATAAGCAAGCAATCCAAAGGCATTTGTAAAGTTGTTTTCTTTACTAGTTTTGCATTGTATAATTGTATATTGCTTGTATTCATCTCTTATTGTTGTAAGAGTAATTTGTAAGGGGTTTCTCCGCCTCCAACTTGTGTCGAGAAGGAGTGTTTTATAGTGGTGTGTGATTGGCATCGCTAGGGTTCGTACGAACCCGATCTGTGGAGTAGAAACCGTGCGGTTCCGAACCACGTTAAACAATTGTGTTCGTGTGTGATTGTTTATTTCGTTATTGTATTATCTCTATTTCTGCTGCGTACTAATGAAATTGTAGAGACGATCACGATCGAATTCCATCAATGAACGAACACGCGCTATTGACCCCCCTCTAGCCATTACAAAGATCTTAACAAGTGGTATCAGAGCCCGGGGCTCTTCTACGGATTAATAACCCGGAGTCAAGATGCTAGAGGAACAAGATGGAGTTCGAGGAGAGATTGGGTGACGACATCAACATTCCGCCTTCCTTCGACCGCGAACATTTCGCGTATTGGAAAGGTAGGATGGAATATTTTCTAATGACGAACATAGAAAATTGGTTTGCCGTGATTATAGGTTTTGATGCTCCGAGAGGAGAGAACGGCGAAATCCTCAAAATGAAGCGATGAACCGAGGAGCAACGACAAAAATTCAAGACAACCGTTAAGGTAACAAAAATGTTAATTAATTTGATACCTAACGACATTTTGTCTAGATTAGGAAGCTATAGGGATGCCAAGGAGTTGTGGAACAAGTTGGTCAAGTTCCACGACAATCCCGAATCGGTCCAAGAAGACTTGGAAGAGGAGGAGACCGAAGAGGAAGCTTCATCATCCTCACAAGAAAGTGAGGAGTCAACCTCCGGATCGGAGAAAGAAGAGGTGGAAGAAGTGGAAGAAGTATCCACTTCTAGGATTGAGGAGATTAGAGCATCCTCAACACCGGAGCAACAAGAAGTACCATCTACATCCGATCAAGAGGAAGAACAAGCTCAAGAGACCCTCACCACCGAACTAGGTAACCCAAACACTCCAATTTCAAATAAAAGCCATATATTGTGTTTTGAGTGTAGGGAGTATGAGCACTACAAGAGCAAGTGCCCAAACAAGGTTAGGAAAGCTCCACCGGCACCAAAAGTCAAGGATGCCGGTTCCCCAACATCTAAAGGCAAGGAGCACATCATATGCTTCAAGTGCAATTCAAAAGGACATTATAGGAATCAATGTCCTAGGGGGAGCAAAAAGACAAAAGAGGGAGCTACACATGTAGGGGGAGCATCCAAGGCAAAACCTAAGGTATATTTCAATAATGCACCTTCCTTAGTTAATAGGCAAAAGCATTCTAGAAGATTTAATTCTCTTGCTATTGCACATGAAAAGCATGCTAGAAGTAATGACATATTTGTTTAGGTGCTAAAAAGGTCCACTTAGGAAATAAGGAGAAATTTGGGACTAATGTCCCTAGAAAAACCTTACCTAAGGAATCTATTAGGAAAATACAAGAACACTTAGGTTTTAACCCTAAATGGACTAGGCATATGCCTAGAAAGGACAATGCCCATGGTTTAAATCAAAACTCAAAAATTGGGCAATTAGAATTGGAGAACCAAGCCTTGAGGTCAAGGCTTGAGAAACTAGAAAAGACCCTTAGGAATATACAAACTCAATTTAAAGGGTCTAATGATCAAAAGTCTAGGTCTAGATCTCCAAGTCAACACCTAGGACCTCAAAGTCAAAAGTCAACCAAGGGCAAGCAAGGTTTGGGTCACAAACCTAAGCCTAAGGTGGCTTACCATAGTGTTCCATTTGATTATGGAACACAAACTAGGTCTAAGAAGACCAAGGTTACTAGGGAAGCTATCCCTAAGAGTAACCATAGTTTGTGCCTAGTGGCTAGGGTTTCTAGGAAACCTAGGGTGACCATTAAGAAGGTTGCAAGGGGAGTTACCCCTAGAGTCAACCTAGGTAAGACCCAAATGACCAAGGCTAATAAGCCTAGAAGGGTCATTAGGAAGGTATCTAGGGAGGTTATCCCTAAGGAATACCTAGTTAACCCAAGGAGCTCAAATAGGTTTTGGGTTCCTAGGAGCGTAATAGATTCACGCTAGATGGGGTTAGGATGTGCCAACCTTGATTGGATGGGTAGTTAACTCAACCATGGCAAAGGTGACACTTTAGGATATTTTCAAGGTTATGGTTACCTTGAAAATGCATTTGAGTCTTAATCCTAAAAGTTTTAGGATGTGCCAATATTACTTGAGAAGTTTGATAAAATGATCAAAATTGGCACAATTTAGGTTTGGAGGTTAGTGTGCCATTTTGGGTTTTTGGCACACTTGGGAGAAAAATAGAAATATGGAAAAATATAATTAATTATATGAAATGGCAATTAATATTAAAATTTAGGTATTACTATACCTATATATTTTATATGCCATGCTTTGGTTGCCATATAACATGCCATGACATCATGCTTATTTTTAATCATTCTATATGTCATGTACATGTTTAGGATTAAGGATTAAATGTCATGTGTTTTTAGATTTCATATTATGCCATGACATAATGATTATGAGCATGTGTTTATCTATATCATCTCTAATGCCATAATCACTCATGCATTTAAGATAATTTGATTGAAATTGATTTAAGGACAATGACATGACTTGGAGTCCCATTTATAAGGGAATCAAGTAGGGTTGCCTTAGAAAAATGCATGAAACCCTAGATTAGGGAGAACAAAACTCACATCTCACATCCAATTGACATGTATGTGTATTTATACACCCGAGATACATGTGAGATGCTAGGATATGAGTTGAGTTCAAGGTGCATAGTTTTTGCATCTAGATGAACTAAAACTCATCTTGTTTCAATGATGGATCATTGGGAAAGCTTGTGTACAAGTCATGTACATAGAGCCCAAGGAATATGATCCAAAATAAGGTTTTGAAAACATTTTAAAATCATTTTAGAAAACCTTGGTGAAGCCTATCTTTTGATAGCAATCACCATTGATGGAGTTGATACAAGATAGGGCCAAAACATTGAAAATTTCAATGGTTTTGAGTTTTGTATCAAACTCACTATTTTATGGGTAAAATAATTTTCAAAAATTTTTCACCCATTGAATTGACTATAAGTATTATACGTATCAAATTTCATGATTTTTTGATATACGTATAATTAGTTATGATTTTCTAAAACTCGTTTCTGATAATTGAAAATCGGATTTTTCAGTTATCGATCGGCCTTATTGGGTGACGATCGGTGATGATGAGCGTCGATCGGTGATTTCTGAATCACTCATTGATAGCGATTTCGGGTAACCAAGATTGTTTAACCCGATTTAAGGTCCCTAACCACTCCTAACCCTAGGATATGCTTTGGGAAGCATGATAAAGGGTGAAAATCCATTAGATATGGATTAGGAGAGGTGTTTAGGGTTTGTATCAATTTTAAGGTGTTGGAAAGTTCAATGTTGAATTTCTAACCTTAATTTTGATGGCTTAGAGTTCCTATTGGCTTAGGGACTTCCCAAGGACATTGTTGGTGCAATGGTCAAGGGGGAGCAAGCCTTTAGGGGGAGGTATCCATCTTTGGATGATGAATGTGTTTTTCTCCTTGAAAAGGAGAAGTTATTGGGAGAGTATCATCAATTGGGAAAATTGATGGGTTTTTGATACCCAATTTGGAAATTGGGAGAGTGAATAGGATTGCCTCTCTTGAGTGATATGATACTTATCACTAGGAAGATGGTAGGCATCCTAGGTATTTTTAGAGCAAGGGAGATATTGTAAGATCTCATTGGGACATGAGACATTGACCTCCTTGTAGATAAGACCTTTTTGATGTTAGTCAAAAAGGGGGAGAATGTTTGGGGGAGAACATTTGAAGAATGTTTAAGATTACCAATTTGGGATAATTGGTAAGGGATTTGAGTTAGTGTTCTAACTCAATGTTTTGTTTGGTTTTTGTCAAACATCAAAAAGGGGGAGATTGTTGGTGCAATCGGCCCAGGTCACGATTGACCAGGACTCGAGTTTGACTCGAGTGATGTTTTGATATTTCGACAAAAACATATGACAATGCAATTGGCATTTGGTAAAGTCCAAGCATGGGTCTTGGTAATGGAAAGTCCAACATGAGTTGGCAAGGGAAAGTCCAAGCATGGGTCTTGGCATGGAAAGTCCAAGCATGAGTCTTGGCATAAAAAGTCCAACATGGGTTGGCAAGGGAAAGTCCAAGCTTGAGTCTTGGCATTTGAGAAGTCCAAGGGTTTGGTATTGGCAGCGTAAAGTCCAAGCGGGAGTCTTGGCAGCATAAGTCCAATGGTTGGCTGCGTAAAGTCCAAGCGGGAGTCTTGGCAGCATAAGTCCAATGGTTGGCGGCGTAAAGTCCAAGCGGAGTCTTGGCGGCGTAAGTCCAATGTGCCTTGGCGGTGTAGACACCGTTAGCATGACATAGCCGATGGAAGCACCTGAAGGCTAACGCGATGGATGAACAAGTTGTTGGGTTTCCGGCACCGCGGCGTGTGTATGTTCGATCATGTTTCGTAAACATGAACACAGCGGAAGCAAAAAAAAAAAATAAATACTCCTATTTATTACAACACACACATCACACGCATGCATATTACAACAAGTGTAGACATAACCGTAAATTTAAATTTGCAATAAAAGGAAAATTTATCTACGTTATACCTTTCGTATGACGTGTAGCGGGAACGGCATCAACCGGAACGATCCTCGTTAGAATTGTCTCTATCCGTATCCACGCCGAGTTCCTTGGGATGACATCGCTAAGCCACGAGCATCATCTTCGTACGGGTTACTAGCCTCGTGTTGAAGACGATGTGATCGAGAGATGATCACGATCCGAATCCAAATTCGGATCCAAAACGAGTCCTCAAAACTCGCTTCTCCGGAGAGGTATTCGTCAACCGATTGACGAATCCTTCATCCTCCACCTCAGAGGATTACCGGAGATCGAATCCCCGATAAGTTATCCGCTGTCGGAGCTCTAACCGTCGTCCAAACGACGCTCCGACGAGAGGAGAAGAAGCTGTCCAGAAAACTGGACAGCTTGGTGGAGGAGTAGGCGCCGGCCAAAACAAGGAAGCCAAGTGCTCACCTTTTCACCGAGGCCTAGGAAGATCACCGGAGGGTCGCCGGAGGGTTCACCGGCTGAAGCTTGGACGCCGACAAGGAGATGACGGCGGCACAACAAGCTGGACGGCAGCCTAGGGTTGGCGCCGAGCAACTCCAAGGGTGGGCGGCAATTAACTCAAAGGCTAGGGTTTTTGGATTAGGGCTTAATTATCCATTAAGCCCTCTTTTATAGAGAACTAATTCTCTTAATGGTTATTGGATCATAACCATTAGGCCCGTTAACCCGCTCCATTAAGATAAGTTAAAATAAACCAAACCATGATGGTTTATTTTAAGTTAAAGCGAACCGAACCAACTTTTGGTTCATTCGTTTAAAATAAACCAAACCCTTTGGTTTATTCTCATCCATTGGATTAGAACCAAACCATTTTGGTTCATCCATTACGTCTTCATAAGACTCGGCCCATCCACGCTTCCATTGCGACTGAAACGATTTCATGCTCGCTTTATGTTTGGTCCAACCAAACCTAGTTTCTCTCGGTCTGAGAATCTCATTCTCAAGGTCGTTTTAAATCCTTTGGATTACGCTCGTTGTGCGTGTCACCAAATAGGTTCTCGGTTTATGTTGGCCGTCTATAATTAACCATTAATTATAGAACGATCATGAGTGGCACCTAGTAGTACATCATGATCCCCAATTAACCGAAAAGATCAACGGTTGATCGAACTATTTAAAACCCTTCACACTCGAATGATTCGTGCCCCATTCCCTTCACTCATCTTATACCCACTTGGTTCAGACATGGTCTATTGTGTCGGGCCTCACTAGGTCGACTACGCCACACCTAGCCCAAGTATCATTTCCTCGTCCCACGGATTCTAGTTACTCCACATGTATCAAGAGTACCTTACTCTAAACATGTAATGCTTTGGCCAAAGACTTTAGTAACAATCCGACGAGAGGCCATGGGTATACATCTCCTCGCAAGGAGTGGTGAATCCTTTATAGGCTATTCAAACACCTTCGATCACTTCGACTTATACCCAATCATCCCGGGTCCACATCTCCTTAGAGATGTTTGCTTAAGATGTCAAAACATAATTCTCCATGATCAAGATGACTTGAATACCGCAAGTCAAAGGAACATCGCACTTAAGCCACAGTAAGAACTTCATTGACATATCTATATATGCAGAGAACCATATGAAGTCTTACGGCTGGTCACTCCAATGAACTAGTTACCATAACTAGCATCCACGATTAACTCCGGACATCACTATGTCTCACCGGTGAGAATCACCGCTTGGATACACCAAGGAGTATACCTCGTGCTAGTCTCGAAATTGATGGTGTCCAAATCCATCAATTCATCGACTAGGATAATTCGATACATCACAATTACACATGTAGAGATACTCACTAGTTGTGATCCAATCACAAATTCTCTCATGCCGTGAATCACATCGTGACATTCAGTAAATGAGTTTAAGATCCAATCAAATACATTAAACATGTATACTCAAATAGTGAATCTTCATTTATCATATAAATGGTTCATACATAAGGCGATTGCCTTAGGACATCTCTCATATATTACTAATAGACTCCCACTTGGCCTAATGCCAATCGCTACGGTATCCAATACCATAAGCTCGAACATGACCCTCAAACTTACTTTGAGGTAATGCCTTAGTCAAAGGATCCGCTAAGTTCCTTTCAGTGGGAATTTTCTCGATTTGTATTTCGTTCCTACTAATGATCTCTTTGATAAGATGATAGCGGCGAAGCACATGTTTGGATCATTGATGAGACTACATCAAGTTCATAGATGAACTACTTGATCCAAACCGCTTCCTTTGCTGCTTCCAAAGCTGCAACGTATTCTGCCTTAGTGGCAGAATCCGCTATAGTGTCAAGCTTGGAACCTTTCCAACTTATTGCGCCTCCATTCTAGGTGAATACATACCCAGACTAAGACATGGAATCATCCTTGTCTCTCTGGAGTTGGCATCCGTATACCCACGTATCACCATTTACCCTTCTTCATATATTAGGAACACATCCTTAGTTCTTCTCAAGTACTTAAGGATCGTCTTAACAGTCGCCCAATGATCCATTTCCGGATCGGACTGGTATCTGCTCGTGACACTCAGAGCGTATGATACGTCGGGCCTTGTACATAACATAGCATACATGATAGATCCTATTGCGGATGCATAGGGAATCTTACTCATGCAAATCCTCTCGTCTTCTGTGCGCGGACACATAGACTTCGAAAGGTGTACCCCATGCCTGATGGGTAAGAAACCTTTCTTGGATTCCGACATGCTAAACCTCTTTAGCACTCGGTCTATATATGTAGACTGCGAAAGACCAAGCAACCGTTTCGATCTATCTCTATAGATCTTAATCTCGAGGATGTAGGTTGCTTCTCCCAGGTCTTTCATGGAGAATGTCTTGGATAATCAAACCTTCACTGACTATAAGATTGAAACATCGTTTCCTATAAGTAGTATGTCATCGACATACAATACTAGGAACACGACTGCACTCCCACTAACCTTCTTGTACACACAAGGTTCGTCTGGATTTTGTGAGAAATCAAACCTTTTGATTGTCTCATCAAAACGAATATTCCAGCTCCTGGATGCTTGCTTCAATCCATAAATGGACGGTCGCAATTTGCATACCTTGGTTTTATCAACCGATGTGAAACCCTCAGGCTGTATCATATACACGTCCTCGAGCAGGTTTCCATTAAGGAAAGCTGTTTTCACATCCATCTTCCATATCTCATAATCATAATGAGCCGCTATGGCCAGGAGCATCCGAATGGATTTAAGCATAGCTACAGGCGAATAGGTTTCGTCATAATCAACACCTTGTTTTTGACGATATCCTTTCGCCACCAATCTAGCCTTATAGGTAATCACATTACCATCCATGTCGGTTTTCTTCTTGAAAACCCACTTGCACCCTATAGGCTTTATCCTTCAGTGGGTCAACCAAGTTCCAAACTTGGTTTTCATACATGGAATCCATTTCCGACTTCATGGCACCAAGCCACTTATCCCTTTCTGAACTTGTCAGCACTTCTTCATAACTGGTAGGCTCCTCATCATCAATGAGTAACACGTCGTTCGATTTGCTTACTAGAAATCCATATCTCTCAGGAATATTGCGTGTTCTACCAGATCTACGAAGATGTGGTGTTACAATAGGTCCAAATTGATTGCTCATCTTGTTGTGCTACCGGTATCTCATCAATGTCTATTTGAGTCTCTCGAGCCTCCTCAAGCTCGATGACACTCCCACTGTTTTCTTGCAAGAGAAACTCTTTCTCTAGAAACACAAAGATGCCTTGAAACAAACACCTTTTGTTCCACAGATGATAGAATTGGTAACCCTTGTTTCCTTAGGGTATCCAATAAATAGACATTTATCGGACTTAGCATCCAATTTGTCTGATACAGTCCGCTTCACATAAGCAGGACAACCCCATATCTTCAAGTAAGATACATGAGGTTTCTTACTATTCCATATCTCATATGGAGTAGTTGAGACTACCTTGGTAGGCATTCTGTTTAACAAGTAAACAGCTGTCTGAAGTGCATAGCCCCAAAAGGACTTGGGAAGAGTTGCATGATTCATCATTGACCTGACCATGTCCAACAAGGTCCGGTTACGCCTCTCAGATACACCATTATGCTGTGGTGTATAGGGCGGAGTCCATTGAGACAATATACCATTGTCTCTTAGATAATCAAGAAACTCTTGAATTAAGTATTCACCACCTCGATCCGATCAAAGTATTTTAATACTCTTGTCATGTTGTTTCTCTACTTCATTTCTGAATTCTTTGAACCTTTCAAAGGCTTCAGACTTGTGTTTCATCAAGAACACATACCCAAATCGTGAGTGATCATCGGTGAAGGTAATGAAGTAGCTATAGCCTCCTAATGCTTGAGTTGACATAGGTCCACATACATCAGTATGTATTAGACCTAGTAACTCTCCCACTCGTTCACCTTTTCCAGTAAAAGGTAACTTAGTCATCTTGCCTTTTAAGCATGATTCACATGTATCGTATGAATCCAATTCAAACGATTCCAGAATTCCACATCGGTGTAATTCGGACATGCGTTTCTTGCTTACATGGCCAAGACGACAATGCCACATATAGGAGTCTACTTGATTACCCTTTCGAGCACTTGTGTTGCTTGTTTCGATATTGAAGATGTCACTGGATACGACCAACGTATAAACACCATTGCTTAAAGTTCCAGTCCCATAAAGAACTCCATTCAAAGTTATGTAACAACAATTGTTACTAAAAGTCAAATGGTACCCATTTCTATTTAAACAAGAAATAGAAATGATGTTCTTTATCAACGAAGGAACATAAAAGCAATTGTCCATTTCTAAGACAAGTCCCGTAGGAGTCTCAACAAATGCGCTCCAATGGCATCGCAGCAACCTTTGCTCCATTCCCAACACGCAAATTTGACTCTCCTCGACGAGTCTTCTTCTATTCCTTAGCCCATGTATGTCATTACATATATGTGAGCCACACCAGATCCAATACCCAAGTGTTTGAGGAAATAGAATGACAATCAATAACGAAGATATTCAAGAAGATGGGGCATCCGATGCCTTATTCTTCTTCACGGACTCAAGATAAATCTTGCACTTTCTTCAAGAATGGCTCTCCTTGCCATAATGATGGCAAGTTTCCTTTGTGCTAGTTCTACCTTCTTAGCCCTTCTCTTCTTTCCCTTCTTTGTTCCTTTGACTTCCTCTTAGAACCTTTCTTCGAGGAATCAACTAATAAAGACCGCCCTCGCCATTCATGCTTCTCGAAGACTCCACAGCCTTCAAAGATATCGAGCAAGACTACAGATGAACCTTCTAGCATCTCAGAGGTGAAGAGGAGCTTTGAGACTTCGAACCTTTCGAATCTCACTTGCTCATCAACCAACTCACAAAGATGAAGGACTACGATATGAGCATCCATATGCTCATGCTGTTTTCGTAGCTTGGGTTCCATCATGGCTAGCATGATGCAACTCATTTGTTCAGAATCACTCACATGTTTTTGATAGGCCAACAATTGGTCCAGAGTTGCATTGTCACTAGGATGGGCGGGAAGAGGCGCTTCGAGGACATACACAAGCTTTTCCACCTTGAGAACAATTCTCAAGTTTCTAAGCTAGTCCAAGAAGTTCGGCCCAGTCAATTTATTTGAATCCAAAATGGAACGCAAATTCAAACACATCATGATCAATATATTAACTTAGAAATGCAAAACGAGCATATATGAGAAAGATGATTTTAAAATGCATCAATATACATTTATAAATCCCATTTATTTTTCGAATTTCAAAAACCCCAAAATCACTTCGGGAGATCGTAGGTCCATCTCCGAATGGGCTGATATCCATCATAGTTATGAACAACCTTGGAGAGAGTCCAACAAGCCATTCATAACTACGACGGTAGGTATCTTCTATACCAATTGCATATCACGTATATGCAACTATCACAATGTGCTATCAACTAATTGAATGTTCACACATACATCGGGTTGTTAACACATTAACAAGTATGCATCATATGCATAGCACCCAACTTCACCTCCCTTTACATCGACCTTGGAGAGAGTCCAACAAGCCGATGCTCCAGGTTAAAGCCAACCCATTAATCGGGAAATAGTTTTAATATGGTTAGAGCGCATTCAACCAATTAGCCCAGCTTGGAGAGAGTCCAACAACCAAAGCTAACGATTGACCTCTGACTCTTACCATATTAGTATTAAACTATTTCATGGTTTGAACATATTCGGGTTCGAGCCGGGCTTGGAGAGAGTCCAACAACCCAAACAAGAAACGAAACTCTGGTTCTAACCATATTAATGGAAGGTGTAGGCTTTAATATTGTTTAAGGGTTTTTATGTCTCATCCTCTTTGCATGCAAATAACTATTATCTACATGGCATGACATACATGACATACATCTACATGTCACGACACGCATGGCATAATGTTATGCATCTAATGCAATTATATGACATACAATTATGTCATGTATATATTTCCTTATATGTCATAACTATTTATGGAAATAAAATATGTTTAAGATTTGATTCTCCAAATCAAATCATAATTAAATTAGGAAACAAATTTCCAAATCTAATCACATATTTTATTCATGGAATTATTTGATTAAGGAAAATCTATTTAGGAAACCAATTTCCTAAATCATTAAAACTACTTATGGAATTAAAATATTTAAAGATTTGATTTCCCAAATCAAATGATGATTAAATTAGGAAACAAATTTCCAGAATCTAATCAAATATTTTAATTTATGGAAAATATCAATTTCCATAAATACTTCCAACTTTCCAAAAGTGGAAGATTTCCATAAATACTTCTAGACTTTCCAAAATTGAAAAATTTCCATAAATACTTCTAAATTTCCAAAATTAGAAAATTTCCAGAAATACATTATGACTATCGCAAAACCATTTTTACGATTATGTCGAAACACAACCTGGGCTCTGATACCACTGTTGGGTTTCCGGCACCGCGGCGTGTGTGTGTTCGATCATGTTTCGTAAACATGAACACAGCGGAAGCAAAAAAAATAATAAATACTCCTATTTATTACAACACACACAACACACGCATGCATATTACAACAAGTGTAGACATAACCATAAATTTAAATTTGCAATAAAAGGAAAATTTATCTACGTTATACCTTTCGTATGACGTGTAGCGGGAACGGCATCAACCGGAACGATCCTCGCTAGAATCGTCTCTATCCGTATCCACGCCGAGTTCCTCGGGATGACTTCGCTAAGCCACGAGCTTCGTCTTCATACGGGTTACTAGCCTCGTGTTGAAGACGTGATCGAGAGATGATCACGATCCGAATCCAAATTCGGATCCAAAACGAGTCCTCAAAACTCGCTTCTCGAGAGGTATTCACAACCGATTGACGAATCCTTCGCCCTCCACCTCAGAGGATTACCGGAGATCGAATCCCGTAAGTTATCCGCTGTCGAGCTCTAACCGTCGGCCCAAACGATGCTCCGAGAGGAGAAGAAGCTGTCCAGAAAACTGGACAGCTTGGTGGAGGAGTAGGCGCCGGCCAAAACAAGGAAGCCAAGTGCTCACCTTTTCACCGAGGCCTAGGAAGATCACCGGAGGGTTCACCGGTTGAAGCTTGGATGCCGACAAGGAGATGACGGCGGCACAACAAGCTGGACGGCAGCCTAGGGTTGGCGCCGAGCAACTCCAAGGGTGGGCGGCAACTCAAAGGCTAGGGTTTTTGGATTAGGGCTTAATTATCCATTAAGTCCTCTTTTATAGAGAACTAATTCTCTTAATGGTTATTGGATCATAACCATTAGGCCCGTTAACCCGCTCCATTAAGATAAGTTAAAATAAACCAAACCATGATGATTTATTTTAAGTTAAAACGAACCGAACCAACTTTTGGTTCATTCGTTTAAAATAAACCAAACCCTTTGGTTTATTCTCATCCATTGGATTAGAACCAAACCATTTTGGTTCATCCATTACGTCTTCATAAGACTCGGCCCATCCACACTTCCATTGCGACTGAAACAATTTCATGCTCGCTTTATGTTTGGTCCAACCAAACCTAGTTTCTCTCGGTCTGAGAATCTCATTCTCAAGCTCGTTTTAAATCCTTTGGATTACGCTCGTTGTGCGTGTGACCAAATAGGTTCTTGGTTTATGTTGGTCGTCTATAATTAACCATTAATTATAGAATGATCATGAGTGGCACC
This sequence comes from Wurfbainia villosa, assembly GCA_025175895.1. NCBI lineage: Eukaryota > Viridiplantae > Streptophyta > Magnoliopsida > Zingiberales > Zingiberaceae > Wurfbainia > Wurfbainia villosa. Next base: position 32,241,788 of record CM045998.1, on the reverse strand, counting down.
TAGTAGTACATCATGATGCCCAATTAACCAAAAAGATCAACGGTTGATCCAGAACTATTTCTGAAACCCTTCAGCAGCTCGAATGATTCGTGCCCCATTCCCTTCACTCATCTTATACCCACTTGGTTCAGGACATGGTCTATTGTGTCAGTCCCCACTAGGTCGACTCACGCCACACCTAGCCCAAGTATCATTTCCTCGTCCCACTGATTCTAGTTACTCCACATGTATCGAAGAGTACCTTACTCTAAACATGTAATGCTTTGGCCAAAGACTTTAGTAACAATCCGACGAGAGGCCATGGGTATACATCTCCTCGCAAGGAGTGGTGAATCCTTTATAGGCTATTCAAACACCTTTCGATCACTGACTTATACCCAATCATCCCGGGTCCACATCTCCTTAGAGATGTTTGCTTAAGATGTCAAAGCATAAGTCTCCATGATCAAGATGACTTGAATACCGCAAGTCAAAGGAACATCGCACTTAAGCCACAAGAAGAACTTCATTGACATATCTATATATGCAGAGAACCATATGAAGTCTTACTACTGGTCACTCCAATGAACTAGTTACCATAACTAGCATCCACGATTAACTCCGGACATCACTATGTCTCCAGCCAGTGAGAATCAGCTGCTTGGATACACCAAGGAGTATACCTCGTGCTAGTCTCGACAGAATTGATGGTGTCCAAATCTATCAATTCATCGACTAGGGATAATTCCGATACATCACAATTACACATGTAGAGATACTCACTAGTTGTGATCCAATCACAAATTCTCTCATGCTGTGAATCACATCGTGGACATTCAGTAAATGAGTTTAAGATCCAATCAAATACATGAAACATGTATACTCAAATAGTGAATCTTCATTTATCATATAAATGGTTCATACATAAGGCGATTGCCTTAGGACATCTCTCATATATTACTAACACAAGTCATGGATGACTTGGAGGGATCTAAGAGGCGTGAGGCTGATGGAGGTGGCTAGAAGGCTTAGGTCTAGGCTAAGGGTGGTCTAGCAAGTATGGGGGCACCATACTTGGGCTAAAACCTCATGTTTGAGGTGTGCCAGTCGACTGGTACCATGTGGCAGTCGACTGGACTGAGTCAACTAGGGTTTGACTGCGGGATGTGGTTTAGCAGTCGACTGCCATAGGTGGGCGGTCGGCTGATGCCTCGAGCAGTCGACTGATTGCATGATCAGTCGACTGGTGCTCAGGAATTCAGCCACAGAGTGTAGTCTCACTCGACCGCTGGGACCAGCAGTCGAGTGAGGACACCATCAGTCGACTGATGGGTTTGATCAGTCGACTGATGGTAGATCTGTTGGACTTATCCAGCGTGGATCTAGCCGTTGTCTCACGACAACAGTGGCATCAGTCGACTGATGGTCCCGAGCAGTCGACTGATCGACATTTTCCAGCACAGGTTGAAGCTTTATAAGGAGCTCATGATGGAGGAATTTGGTATCGATTTCTTGGACGTCTTGAGGCGATTTGCTGTTGCAAATCAGGGTCTTCAACCATGATTCAAGCGATCAACAATCAAGCAATCCAAAGGCATTTGTAAAGTTGTTTTCTTTACTAGTTTTGCATTGTATAATTGTATATTGCTTGTATTCATCTCTTATTGTTGTAAGAGTAATTTGTAAGGGGTTTTTCCGCCTCTGACTTGTGTCGAGAAGGAGTGTTTTATAGTGGTGTGTGATTGACATCGCTAGGGTTCGTACGAACTCGATCCGTGGAGTAGGAACCGTGCAGTTCCGAACCACGTTAAACAATTGTGTTCGTGTGTGATTGTTTATTTCATTATTGTATTATCTCTATTTCCGCTGCATACTAACGAAATTGTAGAGACGATCACGATCGAATTCCATCAACGAACGAACACGCGCTATTCACCCCCCTCTAGCCATTACAAAGATCTTAACACTTTGGGTCCGGCGACAAGGTGAGCTTCAACCTTATTTGGCCGACCCCTATTCCTCCACCAAAGCTGTCCAGTTTTCTGGACAGCTTGTTTCCTTCTTGTCAGATTGTCGTTTAGACGAGGTTTGGAGCTCCGACAGCGGTAGCCTTGCCGGGGATTCGATCTCCGGAAATCCTCATAGGTGGAGGATGAAGGATTCGTCAAACGGTTGACGAATACCTCTCCGGAGAAGCGAGTTTTTGAGGACTCGTTTTGGATCCGAATTTTGATTCGGATCATGATCTTCTCTCGATCACATCGTCTTCAACATGAGGCTAGTAACCCGCACGAAGACGAGGCTCATGACTTTGTGAAGTCATCCCGAAGATACTCGGCGTGGATACGGATAGAGGCGATTCTAGCGAGGATCGCTCCTGTTGATGCCTTTCCCGCTGCACGTGATACATCAGGTATACGTAGTATAAATTTCCTTTTATTGCAAAATTTGAATTTACGGTTATGTCTACACATGTTGTATTATGCATGCGTATGGTGTGTGTTGTAATAAATTAGATTTATTATTTTATTCCTTCCGCTGTGCACATGTTTACGAAACATGTTCAAACACACACTCGCCACGGTGCCTGTTTCCAACAGTGGTATCAGAGCCCAGGTTGTGTTTCGACATAATCGTAAAATTATTTTGCGATATTCATAATGGTATTTCTGAAAATTTTCTACTTTTGAAAAGTTAGTAGTATTTATGGAAATTTTTAATTTTGGAAAGTCTAGAAGTATTTATGGAAATCTTCTACTTTTGAAAAGTTGGAAGTATTTATGGAAATTGATATTTTCCATAAATAAAAATATTTGATTAGATTTGGAAATTTTTTTCCTAATTTAATCTTGATTTGATTTGGGAAATCAAATCTTAAAATATTTTATTTCCATAAGTAGTTTTGATGATTTAGGAAATTGGTTTCCTAAATTGACTTTCCTTTTTCAACTCTTTCCACAAATAAAATATGTGATTAGATTTGGAAATTTGTTTCCTAATTTAATCATGATTTGATTTGGAGAATAAAATCTTAAACATATTTTATTTCCATAAATTGTTATGACATATAAGGAAATTTTGTACATGACATAATTGTATGCCATGTAATTGTATTAGATGCATATCATTATGCCATGCGTGTCGTGACATGTAGATGTATGCCATGTATGCCATGCCATGTAGATAATAGTTATTTGCATGCAAAGAGGATGAGACATAAAAACCCTAACTCAATATTAAAGCCTACACCTTCCATTAATATGGTTAGAACCAGAGTTTCATTTCTTGTTCGGGTTGTTGGACTCTCTCCAAGCCCGACTCGAACCTCTTCCCGCCCGTCCTAGTCACAATGCAACTCCGAACCAATTGTTGGCCTATCAAAAACTTGTGATTAATTCTGAAATGGCGAGTTGCATCTTGCTAGCCACGATGATACCTGAGCTGCGGAAGCAGCATGAGCATATGGATGCTCATACCATAATCTTTCATCTTTATGAGTTGTTTGATGAGCAAGTGAGATTTGTAAGGTTCGAAGTCTCCAAGCTCCTCTTCACCTCCAAGATGCAAGAAGGTTCATCTGTGGTACTGCTTAACATGCTGAAGACTATGGAGCCTTCTGAGAAGCATGAGCAGGGGACGGTGCTATTAGTTGAATCCTCGAAGAAAGGTTCTAAGAGGGAGTCCAGGGAACAGTAGAAGGGGAAGAAGAAAAAGGCTAAAAAGGCAGAACTAGCTCAAAAGGGCACTTGCCATCATTATGGCAAGGAGGGCCATTGGCGAAGAAATTGCAAGATTTATCTTGAGTCCGTGAAGAAGAATAAGGCATCAGATGCCCCATCTTCTTTAGATATCTTCGTTATTGATTGTCATTCTATTTTTTCAAACACTTGGGTATTGGATACTGGGTGTGCCTCACATATATGTAATGACATACATGGACTAAGGAATAGAAGAAGACTCGTCAAGGGAGAGTCAAATTTACGTGTTGGGAATGGAGCAAAGGTTGCTGCACTCGCCATTAGAACGTATTTATTGAAACTCCCTACAGGACTTGTCTTAGAACTGGACAATTACTTTTATGTTCCTTCGTTGATAAAGAACATCATTTCTATTTCTTGTTTAAATAGAAATGGGTACCATTTGACTTTTAGTAACAATTGTTGTTACATAACTTTGAATGGAGTTCTTTATGGGACTAGAACTTTAAGCAATGGTGTTTATACATTGGACGTATCCAGTGACATTTTCAATATCGAAGCGAGCAATAAGCATGCTCAAAAGGGTAATCAATTAGACTCCTACATGTGGCATTATCGTCTTGGCCATGCAAGCAAGAAACGCATGTCTGAATTACACCGATGTGGAATTCTGGAATCGTTTGAATCGGATTCATACGATACATGCGAATCATGCTTAAAAGGCAAGATGACTAAGTTACCTTTTACAGGAAAAGGTGAACGAGTGGGAGAGTTGCTAGGTCTAAAACATACTGATGTATGTGGACCTATGTCAACTCAAGCTTTAGGAGGCTATAGCTACTTCATTACCTTCACCGATGATCACTCACAGTTTGGGTATGTGTTCTTGATGAAACACAAGTCTGAAGCCTTTGAAAGGTTCAAAGAATTCAGAAATGAAGTAGAGAAAAAACATGACAAGAGTATTAAAATACTTCGATCGGATCGAGGCGGTGAATACTTAAGTCAAGAGTTTCTTGATTATTTAAGAGACAATGGTATATTGTCTCAATGGACTCCGCCATATACACCACAGCATAATGGTGTATCTGAGAGGCGAAACCGGACCTTGTTGGACATGGTCAGGTCAATGATGAATCATGCAAATCTTCCCAAGTCCTTTTGGGGATATGCACTTCAGACGGCTGTTTACTTGTTAAACAGAATGCCAACCAAGGTAGTCTCCACTACTCTACTCCATATGAGATATAGAATAGTAAGAAACCTCATGTATCTTACTTGAAGATATGGGGTTGTCCTGCTTATGTGAAGCGGACTGTATCAGACAAATTGGATGCTAAGTCTGATAAATGTCTATTTATTGGATACCCTAAGGAAACAAGGGGTTACCAATTCTATTATCCTGTGGAACAAAAGGTGTTTGTTTCAAGGTATGCTGTGTTTCTAGAGAAAGAGTTTCTCTTGCAAGAAAACAGTGGGAGTGTCGTCAAGCTTGAGGAGGCTTGAGAGACTCAAATAGACATTGATGAGATACCTGGTGAAGCACAATAGCCGATAACTCATAGTGATGAGCAATCACCGACTTATCAAACACCACATCTTCAGAGATCCGTAGAACACGTAATAGTCCCGAGAGATATGGATTTCTCATAAGTGAATCGAACGACGTGTTACTCATTGATGATGAGGAGCCTACCAGTTATGAAGAAGTGCTGACAAGTTCAGAAAGGGATAAGTGGCTTGGTGCCATGAAGTCGGAAATGGATTCCATGTATGAAAACCAAGTTCGGGAACTCGTCAATCACCCAAAGGCATCAATACGTAACTGAAACGAAGTAGGTTTTCAAGAAGAAAATCGACATGGATGGTAATGTGATTACCTATAAGGCTAGATTAGTGGCGAAAGGATATCGTCAAAAATAAGGTGTTGATTATGACGAAACCTATTCGTCTGTAGCTATGTTTAAATCCATTCGGATGCTCCTGGCCATAGCGGATCATTATGATTATGAGATATGACAGATGGATGTGAAAATAACTTTCCTTAATGGAAACCTGCTCGAGGATGTGTATATGATACAGCCTGAGGGTTTCACATCGGTTGATAAAACTAAGGTATGCAAATTGTGACGGTCCATATATGGATTGAAGCAAGCATCCAGGAGCTGGAATATCTATTTTGATGAGACAATCAAAAAGTTTGATTTCTCACAAAATCCAGACGAACCTTGTGTGTACAAGAAGGTTAGTGAGAGTGCAGTCGTGTTCCTAGTATTGTATGTCGATGACATATTACTTATAGAAGATGATGTTTCAGTCTTACAGTCAGTTAAGATTTAGTTATCCAAGACATTCTCCATGAAAGACCTGGGAGAAGCAACCTACATCGTCGGGATTAAGATCTATAGAGATAGATCGAAACGATTGCTTGGTCTTTCGCAGTCTATATATATAGACCGAGTGCTAAAGAGGTTTAGCATATCGGAATCCAAGAAAGGTTTCCTACCCATCAGGCATGGGATACACCTTTCGAAGTCTATGTGTCCGCGCACAGAAGACGAGAGGATTTGCATGAGTAAGATTCCCTATGCATCCGCAATAGGATCTATCATGTATGCTATGTTATGTACGAGGCTCGATGTATCGTATGTTCTGAGTGTCATGAGTAGATACCAGTCTGATCCAGGAATGGATCATTGGGTGGCTGTTAAGACAATCCTTAAGTACTTAAGAAGAACTAAGGATGTGTTCCTAATATATGGAGAAGGGGACATGGTGATATGAGGGTATACGGATGCCAGCTTCCAGACAGACAAGGATGATTCCAGGTCTCAGTCTGGATACGTGTTCACCTTGAATGGGGGCGCAGTGAGTTGGAAAAGTTCCAAACAAGACACTGTAGCAGATTCTACCACTGAGGCAGAAAACATTGCAGCTTCGAAAGCAGCAAAGGAAGTAGTTTGGATCAAGAAGTTCATTTATGAACTTGGTGTGATTCCAGCCATTGTTGAAGCAATACCGGTCTACTGCGACAACAATGGAGCTATTGCACAGACGAAAGAGCCAAGGTCTCATCAACGATCCAAACATGCACTTCGCCGCTATCATCTAATCAGAGAGATCATCAGTAGGAAGGAAATAAAAATCGAGAAAACCCCCACTGAAAGGAACTTAGCGGATCCTTTGACTAAGACATTACCTCAAACTAAGTTTGAGGGTCATGTTAGAGCTTATGGTATTGGATACCGTAGCGATTGACATTATGCCAAGTGGAAGTTTGTTAGTAATATATGAGAGATGTCCTAAGGCAATAGCCTTATGTTTGAACCATTTATATGATAAATGAAGATTCACTATTTGAGTACACATGTTTTCATATATTTGATTAGATCTTAAACTCATTTACTGAATGTCCACGATACGATTCACAGCATGAGAGAATTTGTGATTGGATCACAACTAGTGAGTATCTCTATATGTGTAATTGTGATGTATTGGAATTATCCCTAGTCGATGAATTTAATGGATTTGGACACCATTGATTCTGTCGAGACTAGCATGAGGTATACTCCTTGGTGTATCCAAGCAGCTGATTCTCACTGGCTGGAGACATTGTGATGTCCGGAGTTAATCGTCGATGCTAGTTATGGTAACTAGTTCATTGGAGTGACCAGCCGTAAGACTTCATATGGTTCTCTACATATATAGATATGTCAATGAAGTTCTTACTGTAGCTTAAGTGTGATGTTCCTTTGACTAGCAGTATTCAAGTCATCTTGATCATAAAGACTTATGCTTTGACATCTTAAGCTCTGAGGAGATGTGGACCAGAGATGATTGGGTATAAGTCGAAGTGATCGAAGGTGTTTGAATAGCCTATAAAGGATTCACCACTCCTTGCGAGGAGAATTATACCAATGGCCTCTCGTCGGATTGTTACTAAAGTCTTTGGCCAAAGCATTACATGTTTAGAGTAAGGTACTCTTCGATACATATGTAGTAACTAGAATCCATAGGACGATGAAATGATACTTGGGCTAGGTGTGACATAGTCAACCTAGTGGGGACTGACACTATAGACCATGTCCTTAACCAAGTGGGTATAAGATGAGTGAAGGGAATGGGGCACGATTCATTCGAGCTGCCGAAGGGTTTCAGAAATAGTTCTGGATCAACCGTTGATCTTTTCGGTTAATTGGGGATCATGATGTACTACTAGGTGCCACTCATGATCGTTCTATAATTAATGGTTAATTATAGACGTCCAACATAAACCGAGAACCTATTTGGTCACACGCACAACGAGCGTAATCCGAAGGATTTAAAATGAGCTTGAGAATGAGATTCTCAGACCGAGAGAAACTAGGTTTGGTTGGACCAAACAAAGAGCGAGCATGAAATCATTTCAGTCACAATGGAAGCGTGGATGGGCCGTGTCTTATGAAGACATGATGGATGAACCAAATTAGTTTGGTTCTAATCCAATGGAGGAGAATAAACCAAAGGGGTTTGGTTTGTTTTAAACGAATGAACCAAAGTTGGTTCGGTTCGTTTTAACTTAAAATAGACCATCATGGTTTGGTTTATTTTAACTTAAATTAATGGAGCGGGTTAACGGGCTTTTAGTTATGATCCGATAACCATTAAGATAATTTTTTCTCTATAAAATAGGGCTTAAGGGTTTTGGTAAGCCCTAATCCTTGCAACCCTAAAGTTGCCGCCCACCCTCTCCCTCTTCTCCAAGTGGTCGGCGCCAACTTCTTGCCGCCGCCCACCACCTCCCAAAGCCCCTTGTCGTCAACCAGCAGCTGTCGTCCTCTCCCCTTGCCGGCGTCGAGCTGCTGCCGGAGGAGCTCCGGTGATCTCCTTTGGGTCCGGTGACAAGGTGAGCTTCAACCTTCCTTATTTGGCCGACCCCTATTCCTCCACCAAAGCTGTCCAGTTTTTTGGACAGCTTGTTTCCTTTTTGTCGGAGCGTCATTTGGATGACGTTTGGAGCTCCGACAGTGGTAGCCTTGCCGGGGATTCGATCTCCGGTAATCCTCATAGGTGGAGGATGAAGGATTCGTCAAACGGTTGACGAATACCTCTCCGGAGAAGCGAGTTTTTGAGGACTCATTTTGGATCCGAATTTTGATTCGGATCGTCATCTTCTCTCGATCACATCGTCTTCAACATGAGGCTAGTAACCCATACGAAGATGAGGCTCGTGACTTTGTGAAGTCATCCCGAAGATACTCGGCGTGGATACGGATAGAGGCAATTCTAGCGAGGATCGCTCCGGTTGATGCCTTTCTCGATGCACGTGATACGTCAGGTATACGTAGTATAAATTTCCTTTTATTGCAAAATTTGAATTTACGGTTATGTCTACACATGTTGTACTATGCATGCGTGTGGTGTGTGTGTTGTAATAAATTAGATTTATTATTTTATTCCTTCCGTTGTGCACATGTTTATGAAACATGTTCGAACACACACTCGCCGCGGTGCCGGAAACCCAATAATACAAACTTGAAATCTAGCAAAAGCTTTAAAGTTTTTCACAAATTTGTACCACTTTTGCTGATCAAGTGCAAGCTATTTTTCAATGTATGATAAACATAGTTTAAAGGTTATTTGATTTGACATTTTCAATCATGTTCTTAGAGCTATGTGCACATCAATTGTACACAAGTCTTCCCAATGATTGGTCCAATTAAGGATTAATGTCTCTAGATGTCATATTGGTTCATAGTAATGCATCATAATAAGCATGATGAACCAAATGCATCTTCCTAACATCTCACATTACTTCTAAGTGGCTCAATAAAAAAATCATGGATTCTTAGGTGTTTTGTGAGATGTTTAGAGGTATGGTCCAAGATTTTCTATAGGATCATGCAAACCTAAACCTCTACTCTACTAAGCACATTCCAAGTTCTCTCCTAAGTGATGAAAAATCCACTTCGGGGAGAGCCTTGGTGAAAATGTCTGCAAGGTTGGACTTAGATTCAATGTATTTAAATTCAATGCCCCCCTTGCATGATCTTTAATGAAGTGTTGCTTCACTTCAATGTGCTTTGTCCTAGAGTGATGTATCAGATTTTTGGTCAAATTTATGGTACTCACATTATCACAATAAACTTTAATGTTGGAGTAGTGTAGCTCATTATCTTCTAGAGTATGTCTCATCCAAAGCAATTGAGTTACACAACCACCAATGGCCACATATTCTGCCTCAGTGGTGGATAAAACAACACAAGATTGCTTCATACTACTCCAAATAACTAGGGAGGATCCAAGAAATTGGCATCCACCACTAATACTTTTCCAATCCAATTTGCAACCCGCATAATCAGAATCGGTGTACCCAACCAAGTCAAAAGACCTAGTCCTAGGGTACCAAAGTGTAACGCCCGTAAAATTTCTAGCAATTTTACAAGAATTTTTGGCTTGATGATAATGGGATTTATGTGAGCTCCTTCAAAAAATAAAAGAAAATAAGCCAAAAAGAATGCAAGGCCTAGGAATTGAACCCCAAACCTCTAGAGATAGCCAAACCCTATAGATGCACCCACTAACCAGAAGCCCAACAAGAATGTATTGTTAGAAGAACATGGGAAATTATAGTTAGAGGTAAAGGAGATGAAGGGACTCTTCAAGTGAATAAATAGGGGGAATGAGGGGGCATGAGTTACCAAACTTATTTTCTCCTCCTCTTCTTCTTCCTCACGGAATCGTAGAGCTTCCCCTCTCCATTTCTTTGGCCGAACCCCATCCAAGCAAGGAGAAGGCTAGATTTGGCTTTCCTTAGGTCATCTTTCCACTAAAAGCAAAGCGAAGAATGTAAGTATCCCTCACCTGCATACGAGTAACTTTCGGTTGATATTTTGTGTAGAAACCCCTATGATATATTCGGCCAACATGTGTTCTTGGTGTTTTATTAAAGTTATATACCTTGTTTTACATGCACATGATGAAGTTAAGATGTAGAATGAATTAGGTTAAAAGTTAACCCTAGAAACCCCTATGATATATTCGGCCAACATGTGTTCTTGGTGTTTTCTTGAAGTTCTATACCTTGTTTTACATGCACATGATGAAGTTAAGATGTAGAATGAATTAGGTTAAAAGTTAACCCTAGAAACCCCTATGATATGTTTGGCCAACATGTGTTCTTGGTGTTTTATTGAAGTTCTATACCTTGTTTTACATGCACATGATGAAGTTAAGATGTAGAATGAATTAGGTTAAAAGTTAACCCTAGAAACCCCTATGATAGGTTCGGCCAACATGTGTTCTTGGTGTTTTATTGAAGTTCTATACCTTGTTTTACATGCACATGATGAAGTTAAGATGTATAATAAATTTGATTAAAAGTTAACCCTAAAAGCCTACATGGACCATTCGGCCACCCCCTTGTATTGATGTTTCAATGAAGTTTTATTCCATATTTTGTATGCATATGATGATGTTAGTATGTTAGAGGGATTAGGTTAAAAGACTAGCCCTAAAAGCCTATATGGACCATTCGGCCACCCCCTTGTATTGATGTTTCAATGAAGTTTTATTCCATATTTTGTATGCATATGATGATGTTAGTATGTTAGAGGGATTAGGTTAAAAGACTAGCCCTAAAAGCCTACATGGACCATTCGCCACCTTGTATTGATGTTTCAATGAAGTTTTATTCCATGTTTTGTATGCATATGATGATGTTAGTATGTTAGATGAATTAGGGTAAAGGTTTAACCCTAAAAGTCCTATGAACCATTCGGCCAACCACACGTACCCTAACATGCTCTAGGTTGGGTTAACATGTGTTTTATGTTTTGGTGAATTCATGTTGACTTGTGATATTAAATGATGCTAGATGAAGATAACATGCTTTAGGTTAGAGTTTACTTACTCTTGATGTTTATGCCTTATGCCATGCCCTATATGTATGTGATATTTAAGATATGCTATGAAATGAAATACGATATGATTATGAAATGAAAAATGATATGTTCATGAAATGAATATGATATGATTATGAAATGAAGTATGATATGTTTATGAAATGAAAAATGATATGTTCATGAAGTGTAGTATGATATGTTAGGAAATGAAGTATATGTTAGGAAATGAAGTATGGTATGTTTGCAAAATGAAATAAGCTATGTTATAATAAAAGCATATAAGTATTTTACCTTCTGCATGGCTTGTACCAGGACCCTAACAAGTGTTGGTGCAGTGGGCACCAAAGTCGAACCGGTATTTTGATTATGGCAAAAGGCTCAATAGTTAAGGGTATATTTGTTATCTTACGAGCTCAATTAAGTGTGCAGAAATGCTAAAGTTGAGCGGAAGGTCTGCGACACCCGGTGGGAACCGAGGTGGTCGGGCAACGCCAGAGGGACTTCGGAGGAAGCCGAGGTACTCGGGTGAAGACCGGAAGCGAGGCTACAAGGTAAGCTCGTGTGAAAGCGAAGCAAGGTCGTTAAGCGTAGATCCGACCCAATACCTCCAATGGAAGGTCTAGGTCGAGATCAAATGGTTAGAACCATCGTACTTTATATTTTAAGCTAACTTGTACTGCAGTCCAAAACCCTTTGACTACAGTCAACTGCTAGTCAAGTTCCAGCCTCGAGAAGAGCTCGAATTTCAAGGGGGTGAATTTGGACTTGACTCGTGTTTTGGTACAAAGGGTGATGTGGCATCAAGGTGGACATCCAAACCATCACCAAGCTTCCTTGTGGTGGACGCCCAAGATAAGGTGAGTTGGCACAAGATGGTTGGCTCCCATGATGTGGCACAAGTTGAATGGCTCCAACAAGTTGGCGCCCAAGGAGGTTGGAGGTGGCACAAGGTGGTTGGATGAAACACCTCATCCTCAAGTTGGCGCCCAAGGAGGTTGGAGGTGGCACAAGGTGGTTGGATGAAACACCTCATCCTTGAGTTGGCGCACAAGGAGGTTGGAGGTGGCACAAGGTGGTTGGATGAAACACCTCATCCTTGAGTTGGCGCACAAGAAGGTTGGAGGTGGCACAAGGTGGTTGGATGAAACACCTCATCCTTGAGTTGGGATAAGAACCTCACCTTGGACACTACCTATGTCTAAATTCATAGATCAATATCCATAAATAGACATGTTCAAGCCAAGCAAATAATAAGAATTCAAGAGCTCTCAACACGCCGTCGTAACGCCGCTACTACTACTCACATTTGCTACGACGAAGTGCCGACAACGAAAGCTACATCTTCTACTTATAAGAGTTGTCGGTATATTTATTTAAGTTCTACTTCTTTAAATTGTCTTTGTGCTTTAATCGTAACAAGTAAAGGGGGAGTGTCCCTTTGCCTTGATTTCTTTTTGTAATCGTTGCTCCTACCTCCAACGAGGAGGAGTGGTTTTAGTGAATTGCCCTCCGGACGTGATCAAGGATCACTAGGGCCGTGGATTAGCAATCGAAAGATTGTGAACCACGTAAAAATCTCTTGTCTACTTTATATTTCATGTGCACTCTCTACTTGCTTTTACTTATTGCAAAAGTTTTTAACGACATCGTATCGCTATTCACCCCCTCTAGCGACACTTTCGATCCAACAATTGGTATCGAGTAGGCGCTAAGATTCGGTGAAACCACCAATCTAGCTTTGTTTTTCTTTTTTACAGATTTTTATTTATTTATTTCTGTTTTATAATTATTTCACTTGCTTATCTTCTCCTACATATAGAATTGCATTAGAGGCTTTAGGATCCGGATAAGGTTGTCCTTGGGTTAGATCCGAGTAAGGTTGTCCTCGGAACTTCAAGCGACATTCGCATTTGATTGTTTATTTCTTTTTGCAAGTTACATTTTATATATCTTTTTACTTCCCTTTTACTAATCCAAGGCGAAAGTCTTGGAATATTCTTTCGTGTGTGTTTTGCAAGATTCTTTTAAATGCGTTCTTCTTCTTGTTTTTAAATGGCCCATCTCGAAGGGTTTAGCACGCCCGACCCCGTTTTACAACGGTAATGACTTTCGTTATTGGAAGGGTCGGATGGAATGCTTTCTTAAAACCCAAATCGAGATGTGGATCGTAATCAAACCGGTTTCACACTTCCTATTAATGAAGATGGTGAATCTTTGGGTTACGATCAATGGTCAAATTCCATGAAAAACAAGTAGAAGCCGATGCCAAGGCAACTCAAATCTTGCAATGTGGGTTGTCAAGGAAGAGCTCAAGCGCGTCGGCCCCTTCATTAGTGCAAAGGACTTATGGACCAAGCTAGTGGAACTACAGAAGGCACCGAAGCGACACGAAGGTATGTAAAAGATTTACTTTTAAATAAATTGTATAACTTGAAAATGCAGGAAAGCGAGACCGCAACTCAACTACATGCTCGTATCCAAGACATCGTCAACCAACTCCATGCCATCGGACAAAAGGTCGAGAATCGCGACCTTATCGGGTATTCTCTTAACTCGTTTCCTAGGACCACCTTGTAGGCATCCATGGTCGATGCCTACAAGGTCTCCAAGGACCTTTCTAAAATTAGGTTAGGCAATTGTTTTGAACTTGAATTACATGAGCAAACTAACGTGGTCCGGGCCGAGAAGAGTATTGCGTTAGTTGCGGGTTCCAAGAAGAAGAAGCCCATGAAGCAAGCCACCCCGAAGGAAGAAGGCGAGTCGAATCGGAAGTAGACTCGAAATAGAATCCGAACTAGTCAATCTAGTTCGGAAGATGATCAAGAGGCAACGACCAACAACTCAAGGTAAGCCTAAACCTAATTCAAATACTTCTAATTTTAGATGCTATGAGTGCAGCGGTTCGGTCACATCAAGTCCAAGTGCCCAAAGCTAAAGAATAAGCATCAAAGACCAGAAAGCGCTAAAGCGCTACTTGGGAGGAGTTATCGGAGGAAGAAGGCGATATCCAAGCTCTAATGGCCAAGCCGACCGAGCAGCGACTCGAAATCGAAGAAGAGTTCAGTCGAATCCGATGATGAGCTTCCATTCAAGACAAGCCACGGATCCGTGTCCGGTTCAAAAGAATCATTAAGGGTAAGTCGGTCGTTACTTAATACTTTGTATGGTGCAATTAAATTTTTAAATAAGAAACTAGCTAAGTCCGAGTCCAAGGTCGAGACCCTAATTGAGGAGGTTAACCTTCTCAAACATGAGGTCTCCTAACCTCTTCGACTACTCGTATTCAAGAGGAGGACTCAACTCAAGTTGAAAAGCTTGAAGTTGAGAACTCGCTTTTGAAAACACAAGTCGAAGACCTTAGGAACACGTTGGAAAGGTTCACTTTGGGATCAAGGGACTTGACCTCTTACTTGGATCACAAAGGGCCGTGTACAACAAGGCGGACTCGGGTTTAACTCAAATACAACCAATAAGTCATATATGTCTATAGTAAACCAACATAAGAAAAATGTCCAAGCATGGGTCCCTAAGACCACTTTGATTTCAACTTTAGGATCTAACATGTATTGGGTTCCCAAGGACCAAATTCACTATGTGAATAGACCCACTCGATTCAATGGTCGAGGGGAGCCAATACAAAATGTATTTTGTTAAGTCTTAGAAATTGCATGCTTAGTTTTCCTTTATTTTTAGAATGGTTAGATAGGACTCATAACCAACTAAAATCCTGCGAAAGATTGAGCCTCGGGAGCCTCTTTTCAAAAATAAACCAACTAAAATCCTACGAAAGATTGAGCCTCGGGAGCCTCTTTTCAAAAATAACTAGTTAGACCAAGGCGTAGTCTCAAGTAAGTCGAGTTATCAATTTCTTGAAATTAGCTTTGTCTAAGGAAGTGGTCGTTGTTCCGATCAAAGAAGGCCTCTGTGCCTCGCCACGACCTGGAAGCTAATCTCTTGAAAAGATTACTTGATGAGCTTAGACTAAATACGAATCTAACCTAATGTTGGTTAATTTAAATTAATTAAAATTAATCAAGTAAAATTGAAAGTCATCTCACAATAAAACATAGGAATAACATGTTTTGATCATGTAGATATTGGTGAGATGATTTAGGTTTAAAAACTTACAAACAACCCTTTAGAAATTCCAATATCCGATCCAACAACCTAATATGAAGGATCAAAGGATGTTGGGACGATGTTACTCGACACATGACCGGGATCAACTCAAATTTTGAAGTTACGATTCAAACGACAAGGATCGGTAGCCTTCGGAAATAACGGCAAGCTCAAAATCATCGGATCAGGTTATATTGAGCTCAACTCTAACTTTACAATTCAAAATGTCTTATTAGTAGAAAACTTTCAATATAATTTACTTAGTGTAAGCCAATTGTGTGATAACAATTATAAGGTCATATTTCTAGAAAATGAAAGCGTAATCAAAATAAATGCAACATCTAAAATAATACTTAAAGGAACTAGGAGTAGCAACATCTACACAATAAATTTACCCAACTCCTCAACCAAGTGTCTTATGACACAGCAAGAGGAATCTTGGTTATGGCACCGAAGACTCGGACACTCGCACCCAAGACTCGTCCACAAGATGAGTCAGAGTGGCTTGGTTATAGGTTTGCCTAAACTAAACAACTTGGATAATAAAATATGTAATGCTTGTCAACAAGGTAAACAATCTAGGACACAACATCAATTAACTAATCAAGAACGAACCAAAAGTGTTCTTGAGCTCCTACACATGGATCTATTTGATTCACATGGAGCTAAGTCACTCAATGGTAGTCAATTTTGCTTAGTCATAATTGTCTACTATTCTAGATTTACTTGGGTTAGGTTTATCAAACATAAAAATGATACCCTAGACCAACTAATCAATCTTTGTAGGTTAATCGAAAATCAAAAGAACCTTAAGATTAAAAGACTTAGAAGCGATCATGGTGGTGAATTCGAAAACCACGGTTTCTGATTTACGTAACCTAAGCGGATACCACCATGAGTTTTCATGTCCTAGAACCCACAACAAAATGGGTTAGTCGAGCGGAAAAATAGAACCCTACAAGAAGCCGCTAGGACAATGTTAAGCAGTATAACCTGCACCCGATAGATTTTGGCGAGGCCGTTAGTGCGGCTTGCTATGTCCAAAATAGGATCCTTATGGTAAAGAGGCACCAAAAGACCTCGTGCGAGATTTATCACGATAAAATACCGAACATCAAGTACTTTAGGTATTTGGATGCAAGGTACATATCTTAAACACTAAGGATTACCTAGGAAATTCAAATCCAAAACCTCTCGAACCTTTCTAGGATACTCAACCACCAAGAGAGCTTATAGGGTATACAATCACGACACTCTTAGAGCCGAAGAAACCATTAATATAGTTTTCGACGAAGGACACGAACCCGTTCAATCCTTAACAAAACCAACTAGCAAATCAACTTATAGCGAACCCGACTGATCTTGAACTTGAATCTCGTCCCTAACCCAAGTCATCCTATCGACCAAGTGATAGATGACTCTAACCCAAGTCAAACTAGAACTCACCCAAGTCATCCTATCGACCAGTGATAGATGACCCTAACCCGAGTCACACTAAGACTCAAACAAATCATCCTATCAATCAAGTTATAGGTGATCCAAATTTAGGGTTGAACTAGAGCTTCATATCGAAACCTTAGTCAAATCTCGTTAATTTCCAAAATCGAACCCAAAACTATTGAACAAGCACTTCTTGATCCCGATTTGGATTATTGCTATGCAAGAAGAGCTAGCTCAATTCACTAGAAATGAAGTCCAGAATTAGTACCACCACCTAAAGAAAAATCAATTATTGGAACAAGGTGGGTATTTCGAAATAAACTTGATGATAAAGGTGAAGTAGTTAGAAATAAAGCTAGGTTAGTCGCAAAAGGGTTTAGTCAAGTCGAAGGTTTAGATTACGATGAGACCTACGCCCCCGTAGCCAGACTAGAGTCCATCCGAATGTTGTTAGCATATATCTTTGCACATCGAGGTTTTAAATTGTTTCAAATGGATGTCAAGTCAGCATTTTTGAATGGATACATTAAGGAAGAAGTTTACGTCACCAACCTCCGGATTCGAAAATCTAGATAAACCTGACCATGTCCTTAGACTTAAGAAAGCCCTATATGGACTCAAATAAGCCCCAAGAGCTTGGTACGAAAGGCTTTCGATCTATCTTAAGTCCAAAGGATTCAACCAAGGTTTAGTCGACCCAACCTTATTCGTAAAAACCGTAGGAAAAGAAATCTTTATAGCCCAAATCTATGTAGATGATATAATTTTTGGAACTACCAACTCGATCCTGCTAAACGAATTCATCTCACTTATGGAAAGTGAATTTGAAATGAATTTAGTGGGAGAGTTAAGTTTTTTCTTAGGTTTACAAATTAAACAAACTAAAGATGGAATATATTTACATCAACAAAAATATACTAAGGACTTAATAAATCGATTTGGAATGCAAGATGCTAAAATAATCAATACACCTATGGCAACTAATGTTAATATAAACGAAGATGTAGAAGGAAAACCCGTTGACCTAAAATACTATAGGAGCGCAATAGGAAGTCTCCTATACTTAACCGCGAGCCGACCCGACATTTTATTCGCGGTAAGTATGTGCGCAAGGTTACAAACCTGTGCCAAGGAGTCTCACCTAACCCTAGTCAAGCGTATCCTTAGATATCTAAAGGGCACGCTAAACGTAGGTATTTGGTACCCTAGATCTACCGAGTTTAATCTAATCGGCTACTCCGACTCCGACTATGCCGGTAGTAAACTCGATAGAAAGAGCACGAGTGGTTGTTGTCAAATCCTCGGCTCGAGTCTAGTGAGTTAGTGCGATGGAAGCGGCATTGCGTTGCCTTATCTACCACCGAAGCCGAATACGTTGCGATGGGTGAGTGTGTCTCTCAGCTCCTGTGGATGAAGCACACTCTCCAAGACTTTAGCTTAATCTTTAACAACATTAAAACCTCCATAGATAACATTAGTTCAATTAACTTAACTAAAAATCCAATATGTCATTCTAGGACAAAACATATAGAAGTTAAACACCACTTCATTAGGGAACATGTAACTAATGGAACTATACAACTAGAGTATGTTGAGTCCAAATCAAACCTAGCGGACATCTTCACCCAACCACTACCCGAAGCCGAATTTAGTTTATTAAGACGAAAGTTAGGTATGTGCGTAATAGAGTAGGATTTAAATTTTTCTATATATGTACTCTACTTTTGCTTCTTTTTATGAAATTAGCCTAAGTCTTACCTTAGAAATCATATACCTATAGATTTAAGGAGCCAACACATCTCACAACACATAGGACTAATGTGTTTGTGTACTTATGCCACGTAGGGCGTGAGATGTTAGGACCTTACTCACAGTTCAGCGTAGATTGATTGCATCGACATGAACCATGGAGTATAATTATTTAAAATTAATCAACTCCTTCAAGACTTATTGATCATTCTATATCAATCAAGTCCAACCGGAGTTGTACATTTTAGATGAACATATTTTCAAGCTTATTATTATTTTAAAAAAAAATATATTTATATTGGGAACTTGCTTGGACTTACAAACCCTAAAATATATTTACAAACTTTTTGAGTTAAGGCAAAAGGGGGAGAAAGTCACAAAAGTAAGGAAGAAAGTAAACAAAATTATTACCTTTTATATTAAGTAATTCCGTTTACTTAAGCAACTATTAAGGGGGAGTAAAAATTATTTTTCAAGAACTCACCTTCGGTCAAGGGGGAGGTTACCTCAAAGGGGAGAACTTGAAACAATAATATTTCTCACTCATGCTTAATCTTTATGCTAGCTCATTCATACTTAATCATTATGCTAGCTCATTCATATTTAATCATTATGCTAGCTCATTCATATTTAATCTTTATGCTAGCTCATTCATATTTAATCTTTATGCTAGCTCATTCATGCTTAATCATTATGCTAGCTCATTCATATTTAATCTTTATGCTAGCTCACTCATGCTTAATCATTATGCTAGCTTCTTTGTTATGTAATTTTCCTTAACTTTTGTGTCGGTTTGCCATGAATCAAAGGGAGATTGTTGGTGCAGTGGGCACCAAAGTCGAACCGTATTTTGATTATGGCAAAAGGCTCAATAGTTAAGGGTATATTTGTTATCTTACGAGCTCAATTAAGTGTGCGAAATGCTAAAGTTGGCCGGAAGGTCTGCGACACCGGTGGGAACCGAGGTGGTCAGAACGCCGGAGGACTTGAGGAAGCCGAGGTACTCGGGTGAAGACCGGAAGCGAGGCTACAAGGTAAGCTCGTGTGAAAGCGAAGCAAGGTCGTTAAGCGTAGATCCGACCCAATACCTCCAATGGAAGGTCTAGGTCGAGATCAAATGGTTAGAACCATCGTACTTTATATTTTAAGCTAACTTGTACTGCAGTCCAAAACCCTTTGACTACAGTCAACTGCTAGTCAAGTTCCAGCCTCGAGAAGAGCTCGAATTTCAAGGGGGTGAATTTGGACTTGACTCGTGTTTTGGTACAAAGGGTGATGTGGCATCAAGGTGGACATCCAAACCATCACCAAGCTTCCTTGTGGTGGACGCCCAAGATAAGGTGAGTTGGCACAAGATGGTTGGCTCCCATGATGTGGAACAAGTTGAATGGCTCCAACAAGTTGGCGCCCAAGGAGGTTGGAGGTGGCACAAGGTGGTTGGATGAAACACCTCATCCTCAAGTTGGCGCCCAAGGAGGTTGGAGGTGGCACAAGGTGGTTGGATGAAACACCTCATCCTTGAGTTGGCGCACAAGGAGGTTGGAGGTGGCACAAGTTGGTTGGATGAAACACCTCATCCTTGAGTTGGCGCACAAGAAGGTTGGAGGTGGCACAAGGTGGTTGGATGAAACACCTCATCCTTGAGTTGGGATAAGAACCTCACCTTGGACACTACCTATGTCTAAATTCATAGATCAATATCCATAAATAGACATGTTCAAGCCAAGCAAATAATAAGAATTCAAGAGCTCTCAACACGCCGTCGTAACGCCGCTACTACTACTCACATTTGCTACGACGAAGTGCC
Source organism: Wurfbainia villosa (assembly GCA_025175895.1). Lineage (NCBI taxonomy): Eukaryota > Viridiplantae > Streptophyta > Magnoliopsida > Zingiberales > Zingiberaceae > Wurfbainia > Wurfbainia villosa. The sequence goes on along the minus strand of CM045998.1, from coordinate 32,221,113 downwards.
GCCGACAACGAAAGCTACATCTTCTACTTATAAGAGTTGTCGGTATATTTATTTAAGTTCTACTTCTTTAAATTGTCTTTGTGCTTTAATCGTAACAAGGAAAGGGGGAGTGTCCCTTTGCCTTGATTTCTTTTTGTAATCGTTGCTCCTACCTCCAACGAGGAGGAGTGGTTTTAGTGAATTGCCCTCCGTACGTGATCAAGGATCACTAGGGCCGTGGATTAGCAATCGAAAGATTGTGAACCACGTAAAAATATCTTGTCTACTTTATATTTCCGCTGTGCACTCTCTACTTGCTTTTTACTTATTGCAAAAGTTTTTTAACGACATCGTATCGCTATTCACCCCCCCCTCTAGCGACACTTTCGATCCAACAACAAGGTCCAAAGGGATGGGCTCCTAAGATGCCCTAGGTCGACGGACTAAGATCGGGCCTAGGATGGGCTCCTATGTATGATTGCCCCTAGGTCGACGGACTAAGATCGGGCCTAGTACGGGATGAGCTCCAAGATGCCCTAGGTCGATGGAGTAAGACTCGGGCCTAGGATGGGCTTCTACGCTATGACGATTGCCCTAGGTCGACGGACTAAGATCGGGCCTAGTAACCTAGTAGGTTCGAGACTTGCTACCTCGGGTCTATTTAGGGATGCGCGCTATGATGATGAAGAAGTGGTACAATACCGGGCCCAAATATGTTTAGATTATGTTTACGTACCTATAACATATGTTTTCAAAAGCATCTTGCATAGGTTACACGATTTGATTGCTATGTTCACATGCTATGTAGATATGTCATATATATGTTGCATGTTATGTCATGTTTATGTTGCAATGTTATATATGTTGCATGTTATGTCATGTTTATGTTGCTATGTTATATTTGTTGCATGTTATGTCATGTTTATGTTGCTATGTTATATATGTTGCATGTTATGTCATGTTTATGTTGCTATGTTACATATGTTGTATGTTATGTTTGATTAAGTCATATATATACATGTTATGCTGCTATGTTATGGATGATACATGTTATGTTTACTTATGTTACTTATGCTACATGTTAAGTTGCTTACGTCATGTATGTTACATGTTATATTGCTTATATGTTATGAATGTTTCATGCCATGATTAATGTCGATGTATGGTTTTTGTGAGTAGGACAGGATCTTACTAAGCCTATGTGCTTATAGTTTACCTTTCCTCATCTTTGCGAGATAAGGGTAAGGATGGATAAACTAAAGGGAAGCGGCGGGAGGCCAAATGTGTGTGGTAGTGGCATGGTGGAGAAGATCCGTTATGTCCTTATATCTATGTTTCCCTATGATGATGACATTTATGGATGTCCTTATTCATGTCTCCTTATGATGATGATGTTTATGAACTTGAACTAAGCACTAAGTACCTATATATGTTATGATGCATGCTCTATGTTAAGAAGAAGTATCTATATATGTTATGATGCATGCTCTATGTTAAGAAGAAGTATCTATATATGTTATGATGCATGCTCTATGTTAAGAAGAAGTATCTATATATGTTATGATGCATGCTCTATGTTAAGAAGAAGTATCTATATATGTTATGATGCATGCTCTATGTTAAGAAGAAGTATCTATATATGTAAATGCATGTTTATGTTTAAAAGAAAAAAAAATGTATCTAAAGTCTTCCGCTGTAAGTAGTAAGAAGTGTATGTATGTACGGTCGCGTCACGCGCCGCCCCTCCGGACCCTTGGAAAAAGGGCGGACGTGACACAAAGTCCTACACTTAGTCTGCCTTTAATATACCTTAAGATTCTTTTAACGACCACTAAGTGAGACTCTTTTGCACATGATTGGTATCTAGCATACATACCTACCATAAACAAGATATTGGGTCTACTAGCTGTTAGGTATAGTAGGCTACCAATCATACTTCTATAAAGTTTTGAGTCAACTAATTTTCCTTCTTGATCATTGTCATTTTTTGTGTTGATTGTCATAGGGGTGATTACTATCTTAGCATTTTTCAAACCAAATTTCTTGATCATTTCTTTAGCATATTTGGTTTGGTATTTGTGGATTCCCTCATTGGTTTGTTTGACTTGTAGACCTAGGAAGAAATTTAACTCCCCAACTAGACTCATTTCAAACTCATTTTCTATATTTTTGATAAAGTCTTGTAGGAGTTCATCATTTGTTGACTCAAAAATGATATATTCAACATATACTTGGGCAACAAAGATATCCGTTGACTTTGACTGAATGAAAAGAGTTTGATCTACTTGGCCCCTTCTAAAGTCCTTAAAAATTTAGAAAGATGATAATCTTCCATACTAAGCCCGGGGAGCTTGTTTTAACCCATATAAAGCTTTTTTAAGCTTATATACGTGGTTTGGATAGTTTACATTCTCAAACCCAGGAGGTTGTTCTACATACACTTCTTCCATAATAAATCCATTTAGGAATGCCGATTTTACGTCCATTTGATAAAGCTTAAATCCCATGTGAGCGGCATATCCTAATAGGATTCTAATTGACTCTAACCTAGCAACCAGGGCATAAGTATCATCATAGTCGAGTCTCTCAACTTGATTGAAACCCCTTGCAACTAACCTAGCTTTGTTTCTAGTTATGTTTCCTTGATCATCTAACTTATTCCTAAAGACCCATCTAGTGGTAACAATAGTGTTATCATTGGGTCTAGGGACTAACTCTCATACTTGACTCCTCTCAAATTGAGTCAATTCTTCTTGTATTGCTAAGATCCAATCCGGATCAAGTAATGCATCATTAATTGATTTAGGCTCAATTTGTGAGATGAGAGCTACTTGACTAGTAGGAGCTCTATGAAAAGTCCTAATTCTAACTCCTTGGGATAGTTCTCCCACTACTTGATTTAGGGATGATTTTGATGAACCCTCAATGTTCTAGGAGGTGAATTTGTGAGATATCAAAAAATAAAAATACCCATTGTTAATTAAGAAATTATCTTAGGTAATTTTCCCAGAATTTTTAGGAATTTTTCTGAAATTAAATGGGGTTTGTACGAGATATTTACGGAGATAAGAAAAATAGGCTTTTAAAGGGGCTGTTTAGATTATTTAATAGGTTTAATTAACCTAAGTTATAAACCTAGGTTTACTATTCCTATTTCCCCGATTACCTTTTTCCGCACGCCGCCGCCTACACCTTCCGTTCATGTGCCTCGGGTGAGCGTTGTGCGCTTGGCTTGCCTCCGACGCCAACCAATCTTTGATCGATTGGCGTTGGCTTCTCTAATCGTCCCTTGCAGCCGCCTCCTCATTGCTTGGGCCTCCGTCGTGAGCATAGGCCATCGCCATTGACCCCTCTCCATCTGCGATCAACTCCATCGTCACTTGCTTCACCGTCGACCCGACAATCCTAGCACTACCCCCTTCTCCTGATTTCGACGGTAGCAAAGCATCATCGCCCTTCAACGTAAGTAACAACTCAGTCATCCCCTCTTAATGCCATCGCTCTTCCCTCTAACCCATCGTCGACTTCTAGCCAACCTACACTTTATCTCCATTGATCTAGTTCTCGAGCAGATCTCCTAGTCGCATCAACATTTCTTCTCATCTGCTCCGCGGTTGGCCGATGGTGGACAAGTGGGTGAGCCACCTGGAAGGAAGGAGGCCAACACTTTCTTGTTGGGAGATCTGGCTGGAGGGAGGGTTACTGAGAAACACCACCGGGGGAGGGGGGATTCGGGCGAGTATTCATCTCGAGCAGGGAATCGGCAACAACATCATTGCTATTCGAGTTGGGAGTCACCGCTGCCCCAATTACTGCGGTAATTAGGTAAGTTGTTGAGTTTTTTCCCCCAACTTTAGACAAGCTATGGTTTTCCTTCATTGTATTGGGGTTGTGATTTGGGCAGTGGTCTTATGTGCTGAACAAAGGATAAGGAGGAAAGGAAAAAAGGGGGGCTGCCAAGGGACTCCTAAGCCAGGTAAGTGATATTTACAGCTTTAATTCGAGTGTTGTTGAATTTCGTTGCTGTTGTGTGTGGATGTTTGTGATGAGATTGGTGCTTGGGGGTCAGATGTGTTGATGACGGCTGTGAATTGGAGTGTTGGTCGGCTATGAAGGCAGTGGTGGTTGTGAGTGCATTTTGTGAGGTGTTATGGGCTGTTCTAGTGAACAAAGCAAATTGTTATGGGCTATGAATGATGCTGTTCTTGGCCACGAAGGGGTTGAGAGTTGTGGGTCTTAATTGTGAGGTTCTGTTTGGGAATTGCCGGCTGTGAACGTCTGTGGTGGCTGTGCATGAGCTGTGAGGGGTTGTAAAGGGTTGTTAATCAGGATTTTAAATTTGTAGTTGGTAAATTGAGATGGTTACAAGAGCGATGTAGGATCTGATTTAATCATTGTCATGTGTGCTAGAACTTAATGGTAATTATGTTATATGGAGGTTTCGGTCATGAGACAGGTCCACGGGCATAAATACAGATGGTATTTTTCATAGGAGGCGGGTATCTTTGACTTATCTTCTTTTAGATATTGTCATATTGCTGTGCATCATTTACTATACCTAGTAATAGTTTTCTATGCTTTTAACTGCCTTGGTATGTCACTACCTAGTACGTGTTGTAGTCTTTTCATATGCTTATTATATTGGTGCTCTATCATTTTGATACTTATCATTTGTTTATTTAACACTAAGAGTAGGGACATACCTTACATACTGGGCATTGAATGAATAATGGATATACCTTGCATGTGTACATAGACTTATGTACTTAGGTTATTTGATATGGGCTCCTATTGGTACATACTATAGGTAGCCATGAATTGATAGGTGTATCGTGCATTAGTGACATGCACCATCTTGCATTATTGCATGACTAACGATCATCGGCTCCTCGGTAGGAGGTGATACTACTTGGTAGTTGAGCCAATGGTTAGTTACATTATCTACACACACAAACCACTCGTGAGTTAGTGGTATTTTAGGAGGGTGTGTGTAGTTACTCAGTCAGGGCTCCACGGTGGTCGCTCAGAATATTTGTATTGTGACGTGGTAGCAGACGGGGATCCCTCCTTTGTCGTGAGACGAGGAGATGAGACGAGGTGATGTCCCCCATATACATACATGGGGTAGGAGTGGCTTGACTGGCGTCAGGGGTGACACAGGTCATTGTATCATGTGCATACGTTTTTACTATATGCATTTCTTATTGCATGCACTTTTGGTTGTTGCATATGATTGCCATGCACATACAGGAGGTATTATGTAGTTTGTTTTGGTGATTCTACATCTACTTGTATGGATGTATCTTATGTCAGCTTAGGTGATTCTGGTATGTACAGTTTCAGGTATGCATAAGTATTTGTTTGTTTATGATGGTGCAATCGACCCAGGTTGACTCGAGTTTGACTCGAGCAGTATTTTGACGATAGACAAAACTTATGACATGGGATTGTCATGGGAAAGTCCAACATGGAGTTGGCATGGAAAATCCAAGAATGGGGCTTGGTGTGGAAAGTCCAACATGGAGTTGGCATGGAAAATCCAAGCATGGGGCTTGGTGTGGAAAAGTCCAAAGCATTGCGAAGCCGTGCGCTTGGTGCTTGGTGAGAAATGCATTGCAAAGCCGTGCGCTTGGTGCATTTGGGAAGTCTTGAGGACTTGGTAAGTTCACTAGGTTCGGAGTCCTTGAGTCGGTGAAGGATGACATTAAGAAGCCGTGCGCTTGGTGCATCCGAGGGACCGTCGGACGGGGAGCGAATGGAGTGAGGCCCAAGGAAAGCATACTTTGAGGGCATGAGACGCGAAGGATGACATTGCGAAGCCGTGCGCTTGACACATCCGAGGGACGTAGGCCGAGGGAAGAGAGCTTCGGTGGGGAACTCCATGAGGGATGAGGTGGACTTGGTCAAGTGGCTAAGACTGAGTGTCGGATGCTCAAACAGCTTGATGTTTGAGGTTTTACCCGACATCAGTCGACTGGCATAGGTGCGATCATTGCTTTCGTCGATTAGTTCGACCGGTGTTCGATCGACTGTTCTGAGCGGTCGAATGCCGAGGATGACAATCGAGATAACACTATCGGATGATTGATCATCGAGATCGATCGGTGATCGGGGCGATTCGGCTACGAAGGGTTTCGATCAGTGCTCGCGCTAGCACTCGTGATGGATGATCGATCGATGATGGGTATCATCGATCGGTCGATGTGATCCGTTGGAACTTGACCGACGTGGATCTGGCCGTTGTGAGACAACGGCTACAGGACTAGTCGACTGATGGTCATGATCAGTCGACTGATGGGCGCGAAATCATCTTGATGCAGGTTATAAATGGAGCTCAAGAGGGAGGATTTCACCAAGACTTTAAGGAAGCTTTTGGAGGGGAATTGCTGCTGCATTCCAGACCTTCAATAGCCATCTAAAAGCAAGCAACAAGCAAAGGGTTCAAAGAAAGCATTGTAAAGTGTTCTTTACGTGTATTTCGTATTTGTCTTTGTATTGCTTGTATTTCATATTACTTTGTGTAATTGCTTGTGAGAGGTTTCTCCACCTCCGACGTGTTGTCGAGAAGGAGTGGTTTAGTTAGGGTCATGCGTATAACTAGAGCTCAGTGAGCTCGCCCGTGGAGTAGGAACCATTCAGTTCCAAACCACGTAAATCTTGTGTTGTGTGATTGTGTATTATTGTTAGTTTCATTATTATTGTTATTCCGCTGCGCTAACAACAATTGTAGACGAGCACGGAATGAGAACGATCGTATTCCACCATACGACAATTGAGGGCTATTCACCCCCCTCTAGCCGCCACCATCGACCCTACAAGTGGTATCAGAGCCAAGGAGCTTGTCAAGGACTAACTGCCGACACAAGCACTACAAGATGACCGGCTACAATATCCATCCACCGAAATATGATGGAATCTTTTCTTGGTGGAAGAAAAGGATGGAGGTATATTTCGAAACCAATTTCGATTTCATGTTAATCATAGAAAATGATTTTGAAATGCCTAAGGATAGAGAAAACAAGCCCATTGAGAAGTCAAGGTGGACCCAAGACCAAATCAAGGACTTCAAGATAAATCTCGAGGTAATAAAATTACTTAGTGATTTGTTACCTAATACTATTTTGTCTAGATTGGGTGACTATAGGGATGCAAGGGAGCTATGGAATAAGGTAATGAAATTCCAAGAAAATTTCAAACCGGCACAAGTAGAGGAGATTGCCGAGGAAGAAGCACCCACCACATTTGAAGATGTTGATGATTTGGTGGAGACCTCCACTTCTAGCATTGAGGGGGAGGAAAGGGTCCCCATTCCGGAGCAAAGTCAAAATGAAGCATCTACCTCCGGAAGATGTGATCAAGAGGCTTCCACCACCTCCCTAGGTAACTCAAGTATTATGATTTTAAATAAAGATCACATAATATGTTTTGAGTGTAGGGAGAAAGGGCATTACAAGAGTAAATGTCCAAAATTGGCTAAGAAGAAAACACCGGCACCAAAAGTCAACCCAAAGTCAAAGGATGTCAGAGTCCCCACAACTAGAAGCAAAGAGCACATTGTATGCTTTAAATGCAATCAAAAGGGACACTACCGAAGCCAATGCCCTAGGGGGAGGAAGAAAGGGCAAGAAGGTGTTTCTCATGTAGGGGGATCTTCTAAAGCTAACCATAAGGTATATTTAAATTATGCATCTTCAATTCCTAAAGTTAAAAAGCATGCTAAAAACTATTTTAATTCTCTTGCAATTATTAATGAAAAGCATGCTAGTAGGAATAATAAAGTTTATTGTCTAGGTGCCAAGCATGTTAGTTTACCTAAGGACAAACCTAGGACCAATAACACTAGACCAATCCTATCTAGGGAGTCAATTAGAAGAATAGAAGAAAATTTGGGCATAAACCCCAAGAAAGCTAGGCATATGCCTAAAAAGAAAAACAATTTCCAAAAATCCAATGATAAATCAAAATTGGAAAGATTAGAGGTGGAGAATCGAGCCTTGAGGTCAAGGCTAGAAAAATTGAAAAAGACCCTCAAAATTATGACAAATACAATTATGGGGTCTAAGGATCAAAATTTAAGGCCTAGGGTTCAAAAACGGTCTAAGGGCAAGGAAGGTTTGGGTCACAAACCTAAGCCCAAGAAGACATATCATAATGTTCCATTTAATTATGGAACAATTTCTAGGTCTAGAAAAACCAAGGCTAATAGGGAAGCTATCCCTAAGACTAACCATGGTGTTTGCTTAGTGGCTAAGGACTTAAGGAAAACAAGAAAGTCACTAAGAAGGTCAAAGGAGGAGTCACCTCTAGAGTTGACCTAGGAAAGACCCATTTGACTAAGGTGTCAAAACCAAAAAGGGTTATTAGAAAGGTATCTAGGGAAGTTATTCCTAGTGAATACCTTGTTAACCAAAGGAGCTCCAATAGGTATTGGGTTCCTAGAAGCATGATCGATTCATGCTAAATGGGTTAGGGTGTGTCAATCCTAAGTGGATGGGTAGTCAACCTAACCATAGTAGAGTTGACACATTAGGATGTGCCAATGTGATTGAGAAGTTAAAAATGATTTAAATTGACACAAAAATATCTTAGAGGTATTGGTGTGCCATTTTGGGTTTATGACACACTTGGGAGATAATGGTATTAAGGCAAAATAGAATTAATTCCTAGAAATGACATTTTGGATTTAACACTTAGGTATTTTATACCTTAGTATATTTTACTTGCCATGATTTATTTGCCTTGCCATGTCATGACATCATTTTCATTTTTATCTCTAAAAATGTCATGATCATGTTTAGACTTATTCTTTATATGTCATGTATGCTAAAATGTCATTCACATGCCATGACATCATGATTTTGGCACATGCTTAGTTAAATCATATTTATGCCATAATCATCATCATGCATATAATTAAAATGGATTTAAGGACTATGACATGATTTGATGGGAATCAAATAATATTGCCTAGAAATATGCATGAGACCATTAAAGAACAAAAACCCACATCTCACTAGATTAATTGCCTTGAATGTGTTTTACACATCTAGATACAAGTGAGATGTTTAGGAAAAATGAATTAAAGGTTTAAAAAACATTTTGAAAATATTTTGAAAAACCTTGGCAAAGTTTTTCATAACTTTTAGACTTTTTGTCAATCTCACTAATTTTTGGGTAAAATAATTTTCTAGTATTTTTCAACCATAATGATTGTGATAAGTAATATACATACCAAATTTCAAGATTTTTCAACTTATGTATATTTACTTACGAATTTCAAAAATTCATTTCTGAAATTCAGCAAATTGCAAATGCAGTTATCAGTCGACTGACATGAAGACCAGTGGACTGATGACAAGTCCGGTCGACTGGTAGCTGACATAGTCAATTGGCACAGGATGATTTTGGGTAAACCTTGGTGGTTAGGCCCATGTTCATCTATGTTTTGGTCCCCTAACCACTCCTAACCCTAGGACATGCTTGGGAGAGCATTAGAAAGGGTGGAAATCCATTGGACATGGATTAGGAGTAGTGTTTAGGGAGAGTATCAATTTTAAGGTGGATGAGAGTTCATTGTTGAACTTTGCCTTAATTTTGATTGGTTAAATGTTCCTATTGGCTTAGGGACTCTCCAAGGACATTGTTGGTGCAATGGTCAAGGGGGAGAAAGCCTCTAGGGGGCGGTATCCATCATGGGAAGATGGATGTGTATTTCCTCATGGGAGGAAAATTGGGTTGCCACTCTTAAGTGATATGGGATCACTAGAAAGATTGAGGGCATGCCAAGGGGAAGATTGTAAGATCTCATTGGGATATTAGACATTGAAACCCTTGAGGACCTTTTTGATGTAATGTCAAAAAGGGGCAGAAGTTACCAAGTTACCAATTAGGTTTGGATTCTCATTTGGGATGTGAGAATTACCAATATGGGAGAATTGGTAGACTTGAGGGATAGTTTTGTCAATCATCAAAAAGGGGAAGATTGTTTGTGCAATCGGGCCAGGTTGACTCGAGTTTGACTCGAGCAGTATTTTGATGATAGACAAAACTTATGACATGGGATTGTCAAGGGAAAGTCCAACATGGAGTTGGTGTGGAAAATCCAAGCATGGGGCTTGGTGTGGAAAGTCCAACATGGAGTTGGCATGGAAAATCCAAGCATGGGGCTTGGTGTGGTAAAGTCCAAAGCATTGCGAAGCTGTGCGCTTGGTGAGAAATGAATTGCGAAGCCGTGCGCTTGGTGCATTTGAGAAGTCTCGAGGACTTGGTAAGTTCACTAGGCTCGAGGTCCTTGAGTCGGTGAAGGATGGCATTGCGAAGCCGTGCGCTTGGTGCATCTGAGGGACCGCCGGACGAGGAACGAATGGAGTGAGGCCCAAGGGAAGCATACTTCAAGGGCATGAGACACGAAGGATGGCATTACGAAGATGTGTGCTTGGCACATCCGAGAAACATAGGCCGAGGGAAGAGAGCTTCGGTGGGGAACTGCATGAGGGATGAGGTGGACTTGGCCAAGTGGCTAAGACTGAGTGTTGGATGCTCAAACAGCTTGATGTTTGAGGTTTTACCCGACATCAGTCGACTGACATAGGTGCCAGTCGACTGCTCTAGGTCAAATTGTTCGACCAATGTTCGACTGACCAGGTTCTGGCCAAACAGTCGACTGCCAAGGGAGGGTAGTCGACTGATAACGCCATCAGTCGACTGACACTGTAGATCAGTCAACTGATCAGGGCAATTTCAGCTATAGAAGAATTTCCAGTCCAGTGCTCGTGCCAACACTCGACTGATGGGATGATCAGTCGACTGATGGGTATCATCAGTCGATTGATGTGTGATCCATTGGAACTTGACCGATGTGGATCTGGCCGTTGTGAGATAACGACTACAGGACCAGTTGATTGATGGTCACAATCAGTCGACTGATGGGCGCAAAATCATCTTGATGTAGGTTATAAATGGAGCTTAAGAGGGAGGATTTCACCAAGACTTTAAGGAAGCTTTTGGAGGGGAATTACTGCTGCATTCCAGACCTTCAATAGCCATCTAAAAGCAAGCAACAAGCAAATGGTTCAAAGCAAGCGTTGTAAAGAGTTCTTTACGTGTATTTCGTATTTGTCTTTGTATTTCTTGTATTTCATATTACTTAGTGTAATTGCTTGTGAGAGGTTTCTCCACTTCTGACGTGTTGATGAGAAGGAGTGGTTTAGTTAGTGTCGTGCGCATAACTAGAGCTCGGTGAGCTCGCCCGTGGAGTAGGAATTATTCGGTTCCAAACCACGTATATTTTGTGTTGTGTGACTGTGTATTGTTGTTAGTTTCATTATTATTGTTATTCCGCTACGCTAACAACAATTGTAGATGAGCACGCAACGAGAACGATCGTATTCCACCATACGACGATTGAGGGCTATTCACCCCCCTCTAGTCGGCCACCATCGACCCTATAGTTTATTGTCGAGAAACTGTACCAGCATGATTATTATTGCTACTTATAGTTTACTATGCATGACTATTAGATATTCGCTGAGTTTTACTTACTCCGTTGATATCTATTTTATTTCAGGATGAAGCCTTTCGGAGGGTCCAGTTGCCAGTCCCCTTATCTGACAACTCCATTATTTGGTTTTCAATTTTTCCGTATTTTTATCACTAGTACTCTATGTTTTAAATTTGTAGTACTTTATACTCATAGTTGTTTTGGTGGTATTTGATTATGTCCTTATGGACTTTTTATGTTCGATTTGTTTTGGTTATATGTGTTGTTGTGTATTCCTGCTCAGATGGCAGAAGAGGTAAGTCTAGAGGTTTTAGGCCTCTTATTTACTTTTGTTGTTGGCCTGAGGCCCATATATTATATGTATTGTGGTGTTTTATGTTCCGTCAATGTTGGCCTATGTATAGTGGGACATGTGGGACTTGTATACAGGATTTAATTGTTCCGTCAATGCTGTCCTATTTTCGTCGGACAAGTACCCCCTTTTGCGGCGTGACAATTTATTTGGTATTAGATCCTAGGTTTCGAGTTCCTAAGGGTTTTTGGGTTTTTGGAGTTTGCCACGTTTGGCAGGTCAACTTGTGCATTTTTGGATTTTTACGTATTTCCGTCGACTTGGCATTTCGGACATTTTGGAGTCATATTTCGACAAGATCGTATTGGGGACTTGGCGGCAATAGAACATCTTCAGATGGCTAATAGGTGAAATTATTATTTTTTCTATCTGTAGTAATACTTGTGTAATAATTTAGCAGATATGAAACGAGGTGGACGTGCTCTTGCGCCAAGACGTGGTGCAGGGCAGCCATGCAAGAGGACATTGAGATCTACTCAGTTGCCAGAAAGGTCTATAGAAAATGAGCCCGTCGATCAGGGTCAGACTTCACATGGTGTCGTGGTGTAGTTGGTTATCACATTCATTTATTTCTCGGGCATTCCTGAGAGAGATTGGTAGACTACCCACCCTTAGGTCACAAAGATTGATGGTATCTCTGCCCTTTGGGGATAAATTAGAAGTCACCCAGGAGGTTAAAGAATGTCCATTAGATTTCGGTAGCGTTATACTCTCGGTAGATTTGTTGGTTCTCGACATGATCGAATTCGACATCGTACTTGGCATGGACTGACTAACAGCGTATCATGCCACTGTGGATTGCCAAACGAGGGTGGTTACGTTCCATCCTCCTAACCAACCCTCATGGGATTTCACTGGCACCAGAAACTATGGTATATCGACCATTTCCACGATTCAGGCTCGGAAGCTTTTATCACACGGTTTTCAGGGTTTTCTATTATCATTGATCAATGACGAGGACACTGGTGACTCTTAGATCTCAGACATTCCTATCGTCCGAGAGTATCTGGATGTCTTTCCAGAGAAGTTACCGGGCCTGCCTCCCAGAAGGCAAGTGGAGTTCACAATTGAGTTAATTCTGAGGACGACGCCGACATCGAAAGCTCCTTATCGTATGACCCTGAAAGAGTTGGACAAGCTAAAGGTCCAACTTTAAAAGCTTTTGGACAGATGTTTTATCTGCCCTAGTGTATCTCCTTGGGGTTCTCTGGTTCTCTTCGTAAAGAAGAAAGATGGTTCGATGAGAATATACATCTACTACAGGCAGTTGAATTCCATCACCATCAAGAATAAATATCCCCTGCTAGGTATTAAGGACTTGTTTGATTAGCTCAGAGGTATGTCAGTGTATTCTAAGATTGATCTGCGGTCTAAATATCATCAGTTAAGGGTCAGAGATTCAGACGTTCAAAAGATAGTGTTCCGTACCCGATATGGGAACTATGAGTTTTTTGTAATTCCATTTGGGCTTACCAATGCTCCAACAGTATTCATGGACTTGATGAACCGTGAATTTTGAAGGTGGAAACTTCGCTTCCCACTTCAACTTGGTCGCTTGTGCATGGCAATCCCATCTACGTCCCCGGATAAAAAAATTTTAATCCTAGACAAAGAGGGATTACCCAAGCAACCAATCCATCATTGTGCTATTCGAATAGAGTGGTCACTTGAACAAACTTGTTGTTCAAGTAACCTACCTCTTTTCTTCGATTAGTCACGGAATAGACGATGTACGGATCGCTGATTTTTGTGTTTGTTTTTGGGGTCCAAGTAAATTAGCCACATATAATTGTAAACAATTATATACATAATACAAAAGAACACTAATCAAAGTAAACAAGCTTATACCTCTTGTTATACCTCTTGATCTTCTATTGTATGTCCTTCCTCCTTTTGGACGTCGTGTGGGTGACGATCTTCCAAAAGTCGAAGTCTCCTAGATCACGTTCTTCCCTTCCTTGCTCACTCCGAACAAAGGGAAGAATAAAACAAAACTCTTCTTCTATCTAGGACCGACCACCAAGCTCCAAGCTTGATGTTGCCGCTGGCCAAGGAGTGGATGTAGGAGCGCCGGCCAACCTTGAAAGAAGGTTGTCACCAGCCAACCTAGAGAGAGAGAGAGAGAGGGAGGAGTTGTCGCCGATCTATAGAGAGAGAGAGAGGGTGGAGTTGCCGCCGGCCAAGAATAGCAAAACCCTAGAATTATCTTGCCGCCGCCCAATAGGAAGATGCAAACCCTAAGTTAGCCGCCCACCTCTCCTCTTAAGCCAACTCCAAAAACCCTAACCCTTGTCTTATGATCTCCACGCCCAAGCCCTAAGCCCTTATTTATAGAGTTAGGCTTGATCCTCCTTTTAATCTCCACCGTCGGATCTAGAGATTTAATCTCAACCGTCAGATCTAGAGATTTAATTTCCACCATCGGATCTAGAGATTTAACCTACACCGTTAGATCTAGAGTTTCATTTTCCATCATCGGATCTAGGCTTCATGAGGGTTTTAATAGGCTACAATAGGGACCATGAGGAGGAGTTGGATCTTGGCCACCCAATGGATCTAGCCCACATAAAGTCTGATCCATTAATGATAAATCCATTCCACTAGAGGATTATCATTGATCTACCTCACCAACCCCATAAATAAATATGGGCTCCATATATTAATTGTACAAATATCTCCCCGTGTTTAAGATCTCGAATGTCCGTCAATTAATTAATTTACTGAAAATTAATTAATCAACACCTAACTCTATGAGTAGTACCACTCAACCTTATCATCATGCCGGACCAAGTCCACCTACAGGGTTTACATGATGAATCTTATGAGCTCCTCAAGGGGACATCATCATCCTAATATATAGGACACGGTTTCCTTCTATAAACAATGAAACACCATGTAAATAATATCATTTCCCAACTTACCGAGCCTATCGATTTACTCTATAAATCTCGCTCATTGGTAAATCAAATAAATAAATACTAAGTACATATGTCTGTTATTATATTGGGATTAAGAGCATGTACACCATAATATCCGAGGTCCGATTCAATTATGTAGTCAACAATAAATTGAATCATCTCTAAGTCAGTCCTGCTAAATACACACAAATTGCACTAGCATAATTCTATGGTCAAGACAAACCAATACCAAATCACACTACAACCATATTAATGGTTTGTTCATAACCATTTCGGTTGTGAGCCTTTACTTATACTTTATAAGGAACTAATAACATGATCTCCTGTGTGACACTACACACCATGTTATCTATAATGTAATGTATCAGACAAATATGTATAACCATAAATATACAAACAATGATCATGTGATTCTTATTTCAAAAATAAAAATGTTCATACAAAAGATAGACTTTTCAGTATATATCCCAACAATCTCCCACTTATACTAAAAGACTATGCTGTCCTCATACTGCCATACATCTGATTCCCATTCCCTCCATATGCCTATCAAAAGCTCTCGCTAGAAGGGCCTTAGTGAAAGGATCAGCCAAGTTATCCTCTGATGCAATCTTGGCCTCAACAACTTCTCCTCGCTTTAAGATTTCTCGTATCAGGTGGTACTTGTGCTCTATGTGGTTACTTGCCTTATGGGCTCGTGGTTCCTTCGAGTTGCAACTGCACCACTGTTTTCACAATAAATTATGATAGTTCTGGGCAAGCCAGGAATCACATCCAAGTCCATCAAGAAGTTCCTGAGCCATACGCTTCTTTGGCCGCCTCAGAGGCTGCCACATACTCAGCTTCCATGGTGGAGTCCACCACGCATTTCTGCTTGACACTCCTTCATACAATGGCTCCACCTCCCAAAGTAAACACAAAACCTGAAATAGACATACTGTTATCCCTACCTGATTGGAAGTCAGAATCTGTGTAACCCACAGGGAGTAATTGATTTGCTTGGTATACCAGCATATAATCCCTAGTCCTTCTCAGGTACTTCAATATATGCTTTACCATAGTCCAATGTCCCTGTCTTGGATTACTCTGATATTTGCTAACTATGCCCACGGTAAAGTAGATATCCGGTCTCGTACATAGCATAACATATATGAGGCTTCCTACTGTCGAAGCATAAGGAACCACCTTCATCTCCTCTATCTCCTTTCATGTTCTAAGACACATCTCCTTAGACAAAGGTACTCCATGCCTAAAAGGTAGAAAACCTTTCTTGGAGTTCTGTATGCTAAAACGAGCCAAAATGGTGTCTATGTATGAAGCTTGAGATAAACACAACATCCTTTTCCTGTGATCCCTTATAACCTTGATCCTAAGGATGTGTCCCACTTCTCCCAAGTCCTTCATATCAAACTGTTTGGACAACCATACCCTTACATCCGATAACAACTTGACATTGTTGCTAATTAACAAAATATTATCTACGTATAATACAAGAAATACCACTATGTTTCTGTCACATCTCTTGTATACACAAGACTGGATTACCTCATCAAAGAGGATGTTCCAAGATCTCAAAGCTTGCTTCAATCCATAAATGGACCGATTAAGCTTGCACACAAGATGCTCTTTGCCCTTTGCAATGAATCCCTCTAGTTGCTTCATATAGATGTTTTCCTTAAGACTTCTATTAAGGAAAGTTGTCTTGACATCCATCTTCCACACCTCATAATCCATATGAGCAATAATACATAAGAGAATCCGGATAGACTTAAGCATGACTACCGGTGAAAAAGTCTCCTCATAATCGATACCCTCTTTTTGAGTATACCCTTTCGCAATAAGCCTTGCTTTGAAGGTCTCAACCTTCCCGTCTATTCCTCTCTTTCTTTTGTAGATCCACTTGCATCCAATAGTTTTTATACTATTGGGTGGTTCTACTAGCTCCCAGACCTGATTTGAATCCATAGATTCTATCTCAGAATTAATTGCACTTTGCCAAGATACCGCATCTTTATCTTGGATTGCCTCATCATATGTCCAGGGATCAGGTTCATGTTCGCCAGGGACCAAATCAGAAGATTCTCCCAAAAACATAAATCTATCAGGCTGTCTAACAACCCTCCCACTACGATGAGGTATCACCTGTGTATCCTCTATGACACACGGTGCAGTCACTTATGGTATATCCTCTTGTACCGGTGGTACTGAAATAGTGACTTCCCCTCTCAATTCTTGCAGAACAATCTAACTCATGGGCTTGTGGTTCATCACATAGTCTTCCTCTAGAAATCTGGAGTTCGTGCTAACGATCACCCTCTGATCTCTAGGAATATAAAACAAATCACCTTTCGTTCCTCTAGAATAGCCAACGAACATGCGCACTTCTGTACGAGGTTCCAACTTACCAGCATCTGCCTTCAGCACATGTGCTGGACTCCCCCAAATTCGAATATGTCTCAGACTAGGCTTTTGCTCAGTCCACAATTCTGTGGGAGTAGAAGGCACTGATTTAGATGGTACCAAGTTCAGAATATACACTACCGTATCCAGAGCATACCCCTAGAACAAATCTGGCAACTCAGAATAACTCATCATCGATCTAACCATCTCCATAATAGTCCTATTCCTTCGCTCCACTACACCATTCTGCTGGGGTGTGCCAAGTGCAGACAATTGGGATTGAATCCCAGTCTCTGATAAGTAATTCCTAAACTCTCCCAAGAGGTACTCATCACCACAATCAGATTGTAGTGTCTTGATACTTTTACCTTGACATTTCTCCACATCAACCTTGAATTCTTTGAACTTGTCAAAGCATTCAGACTTACAACGCTTCAAGTAAATGTATCAATATCTTGAATAATCATCTATAAAAGAGATGAAATATTCAAAACCACCTCTTGCTTGGATAGACATAGGACCACACAAATTAGAATGAACCAATTCCAACACATCTTTGGCTCTATACCCCTTGGCCTTAAAAGGCCTCTTGGTCATTTTACCTTCCAAGCATGATTCATAGGTTGGGAAATCTTCCACCACTAATGAACCCAAAGGTCCATCAGCTATCAACCTTTGAATTCTTCTTAGGTTAATATGACCTGGCCTTAGATGCCAAAGATATGTTTGGTTCATTTTCGAAGGTTCTTTCTCTTATTAGAATTAGACGATGAGTTATTTACTTCTATTTGCATCGTGGGAGCTTTTGGTTCAAGGGTATATAAATTTCCTATCAATGCACCAGAACAGATAATCTCCCTATTTCTTTTTATAACAACTCTTTCATTAAAAGAAATAAAATATCCATCCATAAACAATTTAGAAACTGAAATCAAATTCTTTCTAAATAAAGGTACATAGAGGAAATTTTTCAGAACCAAAACTTTATTTCTATCAAAAGATAAATAAACATCTCCCACTGCAACAACTGCCACCTTCGTAACATCGCCAAAGTAAATTGTAATCTCCCCCTCAACAAGTAGTCTAGTTTCCTGGAACCCTTGCAAAGTATTGCAGACATGATCAGTGGCTCCCGTATCTACACACCAGGTGCCGGTAGATAACACCGCTAAATATGTTTCAACGACTAGACCAAAAGATATACCTTTGTTCTGCTTCCGATTGGGGTAGTCCTTCTTCTAATGTCCAGTCTGCTTGCAAGTGAAGCACTTGTCTTTCGACTTCTTCACTCCTCCCTGAGATCCTCCCGCCACCTTTGCCCTACCTTGTTTCTTCTTCTTCTTGCCTTTTGGCTTAGAAGTAGAAACCTTTTGGGCAACCATGGCCTGAGCCTGAGCACTCTGACGAAAAAGGCCCTCTGCCACCTGGAGTTCTGTCAGAAGCTCCGCCAACGAATACAACCTCTTATTCATATTGTAGTTCAGGCGAAACTGCTTAAAACTCCTAGGTAGAGACTGGAGAATGATATCGACCTGGGTTTCCCCATCGATCTCAGCTCCAAGGACTTCCAGCTCATTCAAATGAGCCATCATCTTGAGAACATGATCCCTCACAGGTGTTCCCTCGATGATGGTGGTCATCATCAAGTTCCTCATGGCTTCCTGCCTCGCAGCCCGATTCTGGTGTCCGAAAAGCTCTTTGAGATTGAGCATCATGTCATAAGCAGTGGGCATGGCTTAATGCTGATGTTGCAATACATTTGACATAGAAGCCAAAATGTAACACCGCACCATCTCATCAGCCTTTATCCACTTCTTATAACTCTCCTTCTCCTTTTCCCCAGAATCATCCGTAGGCTTAGGAGGACACTCTTCGAAGAGTACATATTTGTACTCCTCAGGAGTCAAGACAATATCAAGAGTCCTCTTCCAATCAATATAATTGGGTCTATTAAGTTTATTTTCTTTCAGTATCACAGCAAGAAGGTTAAAAGTCATTTTTGAAAAACCTAAGAATAACATAGATCAAAACATTAGATTTCAAAAAATTATCTATTCCTCAAACAATAAAATTTTAAAATCAACCAACACCTCAAAACACCGAGAATATCGTATGCCATGATCGTGTGGACGTATACAAATTCTACATTTGTAAGAGGAGGTTTTACCCATTAATTTTACTATCTTGTCAACCTAACTTTATGACAAATAAAATTAATAGTTGGTTCCTCTTCGGCCCTACAAATAAAAGCAGTGACTCCGATGGGGAGGATACTCCTATTTGCATCTAAGTGTTCACCATTACTCGGTACCAAGGCAATTATCTCGGGTTATGTGCCTTCCGATGGGGAAGTACACATGCTCCTAAATAATTTCCTATAACCATATTCAACCCTGTGATCCATAAAACAAACTCATCCGATGGGGAGGAAGGCACTCAGAGCCGACACACAAGTTTGTTTGTATCACATTTTAAATCGTAAAGGAGGCCGTGGGAATTTTAAAAATATCCCTCTCCCACTTAGTAATTTAAAATTGAAGAATTTTCCTAGCACACGACATGCATATCAAACAAGAAGCAATAAATATGAAAAAAATATTTTCCAACTATTATGACTTTTGATCTCCAATATGCCTCCCGTAGTATCGCCATCTCGTCCGCTCCTCCCTACGCAATGTACAAGCCATCCGGAGATCCGAGCCGAGAATAACTATTTTAATTTACATCCATCGATCCTATACTCCACGAAGGAGTGTACATGAAATCTAGATCGAAAGTAAACTAAAATAAAAGAATGGCTAAACAATGTCGTACTTAATTACAAAATTAAATACTAGTCTCGTCAACCCCGAGGATTCAAATAATATTACACACATCCAATCACATACACACGCATATGGCCATAATAGTTGGATCTTATGCCTGCAACCAAAAAGTTAGCCTATGCACATCCTACTATCATCTGACACATACAATATATGATAAGTGCATAAAATTAACCGAATCTAAAACACAAACAACCAGAAACCATGGCTCTGATACCACATAAAAGTGGAAACTTCGCTTCCCACTTCAACTCGATCGCTTGTGCATGGCGATCCCATTTACGTCCTCGGATAAAAAAATTTAATCTTAGACAAAGAGGGATTACCCAAGCAACCTATCCATCATCATGCTATTCGAATAGGGTGGTCACTTGAACAAACTTGTTGTTCAAGTAACCTACCTCTTTTCTTCGATTAGCCGCGGAATAGACGATGTACGGATCGCTGGTTTTTGTGTTTGTTTTCGGGGTTCAAGTAAATTAGCCATATATAATTGTAAACAATTATATACATAATACAAAGAACACTAATCAAAGTAAATAAGCTTATACCTCTTGTTATACCTCTTGATCTTCTATTGTATGTCCTTCCTCCTTTTGGACGTCGTGTGGGCGACGATCTTCGAAAAGTCGAAGCCTCCTAGATCACGTTCTTCCCTTCCTTGCTCACTCCGAACAAAGGGAAGAATAAAACAAAACTCTTCTCCTATCTAGGACCGACCACCAAGCTCCAAGCTTGATGTTGCCGCCGACCAAGGATTGGATGTAGGAGCGCCGGCCAACCTTGAAGGAAGGTTGTCGCCGGCCAACCTAGAGAGAGAGAGAGAGGGAGGAGTTGCCGCCGATCTAGAGAGAGAGAGGGTGGAGTTGCAGTCGGCCAAGAATAGCCAAATCCTAGAATTATCTTGTCACCGCCCAATAGGAAGAAGCAAACCCTAGGTTAGCCGCTCACCTCTCCTCTCAAGCCAACTCCAAAAACCCTAACCCTTGTCTTATGATTTCCACCCCCAAGACCTAAGCCCTTATTTATAGAGTTAGGCTTGAGTATCCTTTTAATCTCCACTGTCGGATCTAGAGATTTAATCTCAACCGTCGGATCTAGAGATTTAATCTCCACCGTCAGATCTAGAGATTTAACCTCCACCGTTGGATCTAGAGTTTCATTTTCCATCATTGGATCTAGGCTTCATGAGGGTTTTAATAGGATACAATAGGAACCATGAGGAGGAGTTGGATCTTGGCCACCCAATGGATCTAGCCCACATAAAGTCCGATCCATCAATGATAATCCATTCCACTAGAGGATTATCATTGATCTACCTCACCAACCCCATAAATAAATATGAGCTCCATATATTAATTGTACAAATATCTCCCCGTGTTTAAGATCTCGAATGTCCATCAATTAATTAATTTACTGACAATTAATGAATCAACATCTAACTCCATGAGTAGTACCACTCAACCTTATCATCATGCCGGACCAAGTCAACCTGTAGGGTTTACATGATGAACCTTATAAGCTCCTCAATGGGACATCATCATCCTAATATATAGGACACGATTTCCTCCTATAATAAATGACACACCATGTAAATAATATCATTTTCCAACTTATCGAGCCTATCAATTTACTCTATAAATCTCGCTCATTGGTAAATCAAAGAAATAAATACTAAGTACATGTGCCCATTATTATATCGGGATCAAGAGCATGTACACCATAATATCTGAGGTCCGATTCAATTATGTAGTCAGCAATAAATTGAATCACCTCTAAGTCGGTCCTGCTCAATACACACAAAGTGCACTAGTGTAATTTTATGTTCAAGACAAACCAATACCAAATCACACTACAACCATACCAATGGTTTGTCCATAACCATTTTAGTTGTGAGCTTTTACTTATACTTTATAAGGAACTGATAACATGGTCTCCTGTGTGACACTACACACCATGTTATCTACAATGTAAGGTATCAGACAAATATGCATAACCATAAATATGCAAACAATGATCATGTGATTCTTATTTCAAAAATAAAAATGTTCATACAAAAGATAGACTTTTTAGTATACATCCCAATAAATTTATGGATTTCCTAGATCGGTTCATCATTGTTTTTATTGACAACATTCTGGTTTATTCCCATTCCAAAGAGGAACACGCGCAGCATCTTCACATTGTCTTGGATAGGCTTCGACAGAAGCAACTATATATGATGTTCAGTAAAAGTACATTCTGGTTACCCTCAATCGGTTTTCTGAGACACGTGGTTTCTAGCAAAGGAATTTCAGTTGACCCCCAGAAGATCGAGGCTGTCACCAGTTGGGAGCAGCCAAAATCGGTTCAGAAGGTTCGCAGTTTCTTGGGCTTAGCCGGATATATAGATGGTTTGTTGAGGGTTTCTTAAGCATTGCTATGCCGTTGACATGCCTTACCAGGAAGGGTGTGAAGTTCATGTGGTCAGAGGCCTGCGAGACTAGCTTTCAGGAGTTGAAGAAGAAACTGGTATCAGCACCAATTCTAGAATTGTCATCAGGTGACGATGATTTCGTCCTTTATACCGATGCATCTCTCCAGGACTTAGGCACAATACTGATGCAACATGGCAGGGTGGTTTCTTATGCTTCTCGCCAGTTGAAGGAGCATGAGAAAAACTACCTAGTACATAATCTAGAGTTAGCTGCTATTATCTTTGCCTTGAAGATTTAGAGTCATCATCTGTATGGTATTACATTTGAGATTCTCACTGATCATAAGAGTCTCAAATATCTTTTTACACAGAAGGAACTCAATCTCCGACAGAGGAGATGGATGGAGTTTTTGAAGGATTATGAATGTATCATTAGCTACCACCCAGGGAAAGCCAATGTGGTTGCCGATGCACTTAGCCGGAAGTCTCGAGGGACTTTAGTTTGCTACTGAGTTTTAGTCATGGATTTAATTCAGTGTTTCTCTGAGTTGGGCCTCGAGGAGCAAGGACTGACAGAGCAAGGCATTCTTGTTACCACGGTTGCTCAGTCATCTATCAAGATGAGAGTCTGAGAGGCTCAGGCCCGTGATCAACACTTACAATTCATTGACAACCAGATAACCTCTGGACAGCAGACTGAGTTCACCCGAGATGACGAAGGTATTATTTATTTCCGGGGCAGATTATGCGTATCTCAATCTCACCCGGTCATGGAGGAGTTACTTCAGGAGGCTCATCACTCTCGAATTTGCAATCCACCCAGGTGGAATCTGCATGTATCGAGATTTAAGGCGTTTGTATTGGTGGAATGGCATGAAGAAAGACATTGCAGATTTTGTAGCTAGATGTCTAGTTTACCAACAAGTGAAGGCTGAGCACTAGAGACCAGCTGGATTACTTCAGAGGATTCTTATTCCCGAGTGGAAGTGGGATCACATTACCATGGATTTTGTGGTAGATCTGCCTAGGAAATGATGGGGCCATGACACGATTTGGGTAGTCGTTGATCGATTAACCAAATCCGCACACTTCTTAGCGATTCGGAAGACTGACTCTCTAGATCGTATGGCAGAGTTACATTGTTGGGAGATCATCATATTACATGGTATTCCTTTGAGCATTATATCAGATAGAGATCCCCAGTTCACGTCCCGATTCTGGCAGAGTCTACAGCAGGCCTTAGGCACACAACTTCGTTTTAGTATAACATTTCATCCACAGACAGATGGACAGTCTGAGCGGATCATTCAGACTCTAGAGGACTTGCTGAGGTCCTGCATTATGGATTTTGGGGGCAGCCGGGAGGACCACTTGCCATTAGTGGAATTCACCTACAACAACAACTATTATTCAACTATCCAAATGGCACCGTTTGAAGCATTGTATGGTAGACAGTGTCAGACACCCACCCTCTGGGAGGAGGTTGGGGAGGCCTAGTTGCTAGGACCCTAGAGAGCTCAACATGAGGCAGAGTTGATCCGTATTATTAGACGAAGGAGGGCAGAGGCGTAGGATTGTCAGAAGAGTTATGCCGATTGGAGATAGAGACCTCTGGAGTTCTCTATTGGTGACCATGTATTCTTGCGAGTCTCACCCACGAAAGGCGTGAAGAGATTTGGCCTTCGTGGTAAGTTAGCTCCAAGGTACATTGGTCCTTTCGAGATTTTGGAGAGGATCGGAGCAATCGCTTACCGCCTAGCGCTACCACCATCCTTGGCTGGTATTGATGATGTGTTTCATGTGTCCATGCTGAGGAAGTATGTGCCAGACCCTACACATATTCTGTCAGATGTGTCAGGTTCCATTCAACCTGATGCTACTTACGAAGAGGTTCCGGTACGGATTCTAGATCACAAAGAATGACAGTTGCGGAACAAGATTGTGTGACTTGTTAAAGTTAGGTGGAGTCACCACACCGATGAGGAGGCTACTTAGGAGCTTGAGGAAAAGATCAGAGCTCAATACCCCTACCTGTTTACTTAAGGTATGTGAAATATACTTTCAGTACTTGTGCTACTTGAGTGTACTATCTCTTACTCATTATACATTCGAGTGGGAAATTTGGGGACCAAATTTTTATTAGTGGGGGAGAATGTGAGATATCGGAAAATAAAAATACCCATTGTTAATTAAGAAATTATCTTAGGTAATTTTCCCAGAATTTTTAGGAATTTTTCTGGAATTAAATGGGGCTTGTACGGGATATTTACGGGGATAAGAAAAACAGGCTTTTAAAGGGCCTATTTAGATTTTTTAATAGATTTAATTAACCTAAGTTATAAACCTAGGTTTACTATTCCTATTTCCCCGATTACCTTTTTCCATGCGTCGCCGCCTACACATTCCATTCATGTGCCTTGGGCGAGCGTTGTGCGCTTGGCTTGCCTCCGACCATTGCACCAACCAATCTTTGATCGATTGGCGATGGCTTCTCCAATCGTCCCTTGTAGCCGCCTCCTCACTGCCTCAGCCTCCGTAGCGAGCATAGGCCATCACCATTGACCCCTCTCTATCCGCGAGCAACTCCATCGTCGCTTGCTTCACCGCCGACCTGACGATCTTAGCACTACCCCCTTCTCCCGATTTCAACGGTAGCAAAGCATCATCGCTCTTCAACGTAAGCAACAACTCAGTCGTCCCCTCTTAATGTCGTCGCTCTTCCCTCTAACCCATCATCGTCTTCTAGCCAACCTACACTTCCTCTCCATCGATCCAGTTCTCGAGCAGATCTCCCAGCCACAGCAACCTTTCTTCTCATCTGCTCTGCGATTGTCCAACGGTGGATCGATGGGTGACCCGACTGGAAGGAAGGAGGATGACACTTTCTTGTTGGGAGATCTGGCTGGAGGGAGGGTTACCGAGCAGCACCATTGGGGGGGGGGGATTCGAGTGAATGTTCACCTCAAGTAGGGAATCGACAGCAACATCATTGTTGTTCGAGTTGGGAGTCACCGCTACCCCAATTGTTGCGGTAATTAGGTAAGTTGCTGAGTTTTTTCCCCAACTTTAGACAAGCTATGGTTTTCCTTCGTTGTGTTGGGGTTGTGATTTCAAGGCGATGGTCTTGTGAAAGTGAGCAGGATAAGGAGGAAAGGAAAAGGGGTCGAGGACACCTAAGGCGAGTAAGCGATTCTGACTTTAATTTGAGAGTTGTTGAATTTCATTGCTATTGTGTGTGGATGTTTGTGATGAGATTGGTTCTTGGGGGTCAGATGTGTTGATGATGGCTGTGAATTGGAGTGTTGGTCGGCTGTGAAGGCAGTGGTGGCTGTGAGTGCACTATGTGAGTGTTGTGGGTTGTTCTGGTCAACAAAGCAAACTGTTATGTGCTGTGAATGATGTTGTTCTTGTCCACGAGGGGGTTGAGATGTCTGTGGGTCTTTATTGTGAGGTTTTGTTTGGGAATTGCTGATTGTGAACGGCTGTGATGGATGTGCGAGCTGTGAGGGGTTGTAAAGGGATGTTAATCGGGATTTTAAATTTGTAGTTGGTAAATTGAGATGGTTACAAGAGCGATGTAGGATCTGATTTAATCGTTGTCATGTGTGCTAGAACTTAATGGTAATTATGTTATATGCAGATTTTGGTCACGAGATGGGTCCACGGGCGTAAACACAGTTGATATTTTTCATTGCAGGCGGGTATCTTTGACTTATCTTCTTTTAGATATTGTCATATTGCTGTGCATCATTTACTATAGCTAGTAATAGTTTTCTATGCTTTTAACTGCCCTGGTATGTCACTACCTAGTACATGTTGTAGTCTTTGCATATGCTTATTATATTGGCACTCTATCATTTTGATACTTGTCATTTGTTTATTTGGCACTAAGAGTAGGGACTTACCTTATATACTGGGCATTGAATGAATAATGGATATACCATGCATGTGTACATAGACTTATGTACTTAGGTTAATTGATATGGGCTCCTATTGGTACATACTATAGGTAGCCATGAATTGACAGGTGTATCGTACATTAGTGACATGCACCATCTTGCATTATTGCATGACTGACGATCATCGGCTCCTCGGTAGGAGGTGATACTACTTGGTAGTTGAGCCCATCGTTTGTTACATTATCTACACACACAACCACTCGTGAGTTAGTGGTATTTCAGGAGGGTGTGTGTAGTTTCTCTGTCAGAGCTCCACAATTGTCGCTCATGATATTGGTATTGTGACGTGGTAGCAAACAGGGATGCTTCCTTTATCGTGAGACGAGGAGATGTGACGAGGTGATGTCCCCCATATACATACATGGGGCAGGAGGGTGATACTCCACCAACATCTTGTCCACTCGATCACATAGGTGTACTGACAATAGAGTGCACAGTTGTTACAACCCTACCCACTCGGGCGGCACACCAGACATGTCGGTGGCTTGACTGGCGTCAGGGGTGACACAAGTCATTGCATCATGTGCATTCGTTTTTACTATATGCATTGCTTGTTGCACTTTTGGTTGTTGCATATGATTGCCATGAACATACAGGAGGTATTATGTAACTTGTTTTTGTGATTCTACACCTACTTGTATGGATGTATCTTATGTCAGCTTAGGTGATTCTGGTATGTACAATTTCAAGTATGCATAATTATTTGTTTGTTTATTGTCGAGAAACTGTACCGGCATGATTATTATTGCTACTTATAGTTTACTATGCATGATTATTAGATATCCGCTGTGTTTTACTCACTCTGTTGATATCTATTTTATTTCAGGATGAAGCCTTCCGGAGGGTCCAACTGCCAGTCCCCTGATCTTACGACTCTGTTATTTGTGTTAGAATGTATACTGAAAGCCTAGCTCTTCTTGTATGAACATTTTATTTTGAAATAAGAATCACATGATCATTGTTTGCACTTTATATATTTATTATATGTGTGCATATTGTCTAATATTTTACATTGTAGATAACATGGTGCTTGGTGTGACACAGAAGATCATGTTATCAGTTCCTTGTAAAATATAAGTAGAGGCTCACAACCAAGATGGTTTTGGACAAACCATTGGCATGGTTGTAGTGTAGCTTGGTATTGTTTTGTCTTGAACATAGAGTTACACTAGTACACTTAGGTGTATTGAGCAGGACCGACATAGAAGTGATTCAATTTATTCTTGTGCATAATTGAATCGGACCTCGGATATTATGTTGTACATGCTCTTAATCCCGATATAATAACATGTACTTAGTACTTAGTATTTATTTCTTTGATTTACGGAGGGTGAGATTTAGATGGATTAAATCAATATGCATTAAGTTGGGAAATAATATTATTTACATGGTGTCGCTGATTATAGGAGGAAATCGTGTCCTATATATTAGGTTGATGATGTCCTTGAGGAGCTCATAAGGTTCATCATGTAAAGCAATTTGGTTGACTTAGTCAACATGATGATAAGGTTGAGTGGTACTACTCGAGGAATTAGATGTTAATTAATTGATGGTCAGAATCAATTAATTGTGAACATTCGATATCTTAAACACGGGGAGATGAATGTACAAATAATATATGGAGCCCATATTGATTTATGGGGGTTGGTGAGGTAGTTCAATGATGATCCTCTAGTGGAATGGAACATCATTGATGGATCAAGTTTGTGTGGTTCCGATCCATCGGGTGGCCAAGATCCAACTCCTCCTTATGGTCCCTATCGTAGCCTAATATAATCCTTGTGAAGTCTAGATCCAAGAATGTAAAACAAAACCTAGAACCAACGGTTGGGATTAAATCCCTAAGATCCGATGGTTAGGATGAAACCCTAGAACCAACGGTTGGGATTAAATCCCTAAGATCCGATGGTTAGGATGAAACCCTAGAATCGACGGTTAGGATTAAATCCCTAGATCCGACGGTTGGGATAAAACCCTAGATCCGACGGTTGGGATGAAATCTTAGATCCGACGGTTGGGATGAAATCCTAGATCCGACGGTTGGGATGAAACCCTAGATCCGACGGTTGGGATAAAACCCTAGATCCGACGGTGGAGATTAAATCCCTAGATCCGACGGTGGAGATTAAAGGAGGCTTAAGCCCAATTCTATAAATAGGGGGCTTAGGTTTTGGCGGCATAATGATTGATTTCGAATTAGAGTTAGGGTTTTGGGGCGGCTAGGGTTTGAAGCAAAGTGGGCGGCAACCTTCATCCTTCTTGTTGATTGCCGGCGCCCATCTCCTTTGATCATTCCTTGGTCGGCGCCCATCCTAGAGGCCTCTCCCTTCATCCTTGGCCGGCGGTTCTCCTCCCATTGGTGGCTGGTTCTCATCCTCCTCCCTATTCTCCAAGGTGGCCGGCGGTTCTCCTTCATTTGGTGGCTGGCGCATCATCCATTTGATCCTTGGCCGGCGGTTGCACCAAATTCCCTAATTTGGTGGCCGACTCTAGAAAGGATAGGTATTTGTAAGTTCTTCTCTTTGTTCACAGCGGACAAGGTAGAGAAGAAAGCGATCTAGAAGGCTTCTACTCATGGAGGATCTTCGTCCACACGTCGTCCACGAGAAGGATAGGACATACGGTAGAAGATCGTAAGGTATAAAGTTATTTTAACTTTATTTATAGATCTGAGCATGTTCTTTTATGTTTTAATTATGCATGTGTGAATTAGTAAATATATTGTATAATCATGGACCCCGAAGACAAACACAAAAATCGGCGATCCGTTCGTCGTCTCTTCCGCGGCTAACCAACTAGAAGAGTTGTGTTGCTTGAACAACTAGTTTGTTCAAGCGACCACTCAAGTTGTTAGCACGACGACGAAATGGTTGTGCTAAGGAAGCTCATCCCATCCGGATTAATTCTTTCATTAGTGAAAATTTTAATCCGGGGACATGGGAGCCAATGAGCCTCCGAAGCGACTCCCAACAATTGGTATCAGAGCCACGGTTTCCGGTTTTGTGTGTTTAGGATTCGGTTAATTTTTTTATGCATTTTTCATATATTATATGTGTCGGATAATAGTAGGATATGCGTAGTTTAACTCTTTGGTTGCAGGCGTAAGATCCAACTATTATGGCCATGTGTGTGTATGTGAATGGATGTGTGTAAAAATTTATTATTTGAATCCTCGGGGTTGATGAGGCTAGATTAGTATTTAATTTTTGTAATTAAATACGACATTGTTTAGCCGCTCATTTTAGTTTACTTTCGATCTAGATTATTTGTACACTCCTTCGTGGAGTATAGGATCGATGGATGTAAATTAAAATAGTTTTATCTCGGCTCGGATCTCTTTGGTGACTTGTGCACGGGAAAAGATGGAGCGGACGAGGTGGCGACACGACAGGATGCATATTGGAGGACAATGCCATAATAGTTGGAAAAATTCTATTTTTTCCATATTTATTGCTTATTTGTTTTATATGCATGTTGTGTATGATTTAAAATTCCTCATTTGCAATTTACTAAGTGGGAGAGGGACATTTTAATTAATTCCCGCGGCCTCCATTACAATTTGACG
Source organism: Wurfbainia villosa (assembly GCA_025175895.1). Taxonomy (NCBI): domain Eukaryota; kingdom Viridiplantae; phylum Streptophyta; class Magnoliopsida; order Zingiberales; family Zingiberaceae; genus Wurfbainia; species Wurfbainia villosa. Next base: position 32,191,199 of record CM045998.1, on the reverse strand, counting down.
TGTGATGCAACAAACTTGTGTGTCGGCTCTGAGTGCCTTCCTCCCAGAGGACGGGTTTGTTTGCGGATCACTAGGTCAAATAATGGTTATAGGAAATTATCTAGGAGCATGTGTACTTCCACAGAGGTAAGGCACATATTCCAAAATAATTCCCTTAGTATCGTGTAATGGTGCACACTTAGATGCAAATAAAAGTATCCTCCCCATAGGAGTCACTGCTTTTATTTGTAGGGCCAAAGAGGAACCAACTATTAATTTTATTTGTCAAAAAGTAAGGTTGACAAGATAATAAAATTAATGGGTAAAACCTCCTCTTACAAATATAGAATTTGTATACGTCCACACAGAGTGGCATACGAAATTCTCGGTGTTTTGAGGTGTTGGTTGATTTCGAAATTTTATTGTTTTGAGGAATCAATAATATTTGAAATCTAATATTTTGATCATTGTGATTTTTAGGATTTTCAAATGGCTTTCAACCCACTTGCTGTAATATTAAAAGAAATAAACTTACTGTACCCAAATAATATTAATTGGAAAAGAAATCTGGATAGTGTCTTAACTGTCGATGAGTGTCCTCCTAGGCCTTGGATGATTAGGGAAAAGGAACTTTTGGATACGATGCTGCTAGGCAGGAAGCCATGGTTGCTCAGAAGGTTTCTACTTCTAAGCCGAAAGGCAAGAAGAAGAAGAAACAAGGTAGAGCAAAGGTGGTGGGAGGATCTCAGGGAGTGAAGAAGCCGAAAGGCAAGTGCTTCACTTGTAGACAGATTGGACATGGGAAGAAAGACTTCCTCTTCCTAAAGAAGAACAAAGGTATATCTTCTGCCTTAGTCGTTGAAACATGTTTAGTGGTGTTATCTCAGATTTCGGTGTGTAGAATCGGAGCCAGCGATCATGTCTGCAATTCTTTGCAGGGGTTCCAGGAAATCCGACGACTAGCTGAAGGAGAAATTACTGTCTACATGGGCAATGCTACAAAGGTAGCGGCTATTGCAGTGGGAGACGTTTATTTATCATTTGATAGAAATAAAGTTTTGGTTTTGAGAAATTGTCTTTATGTACCTACATTTAGAAAGAATTTGATTTCGGTTTCTAAATTGTTTATGGATGGATATTCTATTTCTTTTAATGACATAGTTGTTATAAAAAGAAATAGAGAGATTATCTGTTCAGGTACATTGGTTGGCAATTTGTATACTCTTGAACCAAAAGCTCCCACGATGCATATAGAAGTGAATAACTCATCTTCTAAGTCTAATAAGAGAAAAGAACCTTCGCAAATGAACCAAACATACCTTTGGCATCTAAGGCTTGGTCATATTAACCTAAGCAGAATTCAAAGGTTGATAGCTGATGGATCTTTGGGTTCATTAGTGGTGGAGAATCTCCCAACCTGCGAATCTTGCTTGGAAGGTAAAATGACCAAGAGGCCTTTCAAGGCCAAAGGGTATAGAGCCAAAGATGTGTTAAAACTGGTTCATTCTGATTTGTGCGGTCCTATGTCTATCCAGGCAAGAGGTGGTTTTGAATACTTCGTCTCTTTTATAGACGATTATTCAAGGTATGGATACATTTACTTGATGCGCCGCAAGTCTGAATGCTTTGACAGGTTCAAAGAATTCAAGGCTGATGTGGAGAACCATCAAGGTAAAAGTATCAAGACATTACGATCTGATCGTGGTGGCGAGTACCTCTTGGGAGAGTTTAGGAATTACTTATCAGAGGCTGGGATTCAATCCCAATTATGCACTTTGGCACACCCAGCGAGAATGGTGTAGCGGAGGCGAAGGAATAGGACTCTTATGGAGATGGTCGGATCGATGATGAGTTATTACAGGTTACTGTTTCGTTGCAGGGGTATGCCTTTGGATACGACAATGTACACTCTGAACTTGGTTCCATCTAAATCAATACCTTCTACCCCTGTAGAATTGTGGACTGGGTGAAAGCCTAGTCTGAGACATATTCGGATATGGGGAGTCGGCACATGTCTTTGAAGCGATCTTTGGTAAGTTAGAACCTAAATGCAGTGTGCATGTTTGTTGGCTACCCTAAGGGAGCAAGGTGGTTTGTTTTATAATCCTAGAGCTCAGAGGGTGATCGTTAGCACGAATGCCAGATTTCTAGAGGAGGATTATGTAATGAACCACAAGCCCAAGAGTAGGATTGTTCTTGAGGAGTTGGCAGGGGAAGTCCCGTCTTCAGTACCACCAGTACAAGAGGAGACACCACAAGTCAGCACGCGTGTCACAGAGCATACAGGAGGCACCTGCGTCGTAGTGGGAGGGTTGTTAGACAACCCGATAGATTCATGTTTTTAGGGAGAGTCTTGGACTTAGTCACAGTGAACATGAACGATCCTGGACATATGACGAGGCAATCCAAGATAGAATCACGGTATCTTGGCAAGAGCGATGAATTGGAGATAGAATCTATGGATTCTAATCGGGTCTGGAGCTAGTAGAGCCACCCGATGGTGTAAAAACCATTGGATGCAAGTGGATCTACAAGAGAAAGAGAGGAGTAGGCGGGAAGGTTGAGACCTTCAAAGCTAGGCTTGTTGCGAAGGGTATACTCGGAAAGAGGGTATCGATTATGAGGAGACCTTTTGCGTAGCTATCTTAAGTCTATCGATTCTCTTATCTATAGCTGCTCATATGGATTATGAGATTTGGCGGATGGTTGTCAAGGCGGCTTTCCTTAACTGAGTCTTGAGGAGAACATCTATATCGGCAACGGAGGATTCATTGCTAAAGGCAAAGAGCATCTTGTATGTAAGCTTAATCGGTCCATTTATGGATTGAAGCAAGCTTCTAGATCTTGGAACATCCACTTTGATGAGGTAATCCAGTCATATGGATTTATTCACAGTCCGGATGAGCCTTGTGTATACAAGAGATGTGGTGAAGCGTAGTGGTGTTTCTTGTACTATCGTAGATGACATTTTGTTAGTTGGCAACAATATCAAAGTGTTATCGAGGCGTAAAGTATGGTTGTCCAAACAGTATGAAATGAAGGACTTGGGAGAAGTGGGACACATCCTTGTGATCAAAGTAAAAAGGGATCGCAAGAAAAGGATGTAGTGCTAATCTCAAGCTTCATACATTGACACTATCATTGCTCGCTTTATCATGCAGAACTCCTAGAAAGGTTTTCTACCTTTTAGGCATGGAGTTCCTTTATCTAAAGAGATGTGTCCCAAAACATCAAAGGAGATAGAGGACATGAAGGCGGTTCCTTATGCTTCGGCAGTAGGAAGCCTTATGTATGCTATGTTATATGCGAGGCCGGATATACGCTTTGCGTAGGCATGGTTAGCGAATATCGAGTAATCTTGGGCGAGGACATTGGGTGTGGTAAAGCATATATTGAAGTCACGAGAAGGACTAGGGATTATATCTTTGGTTTCTGAGGCGAATCAATTAGTCCACATGGAGTTACACAGATTCGGATTTCCAATCAGATAGGGACAAGAGTAAGTCTACCTCAGGGTTTGTGTTTACTTTTGGAGGTGGAGCCATAGTATGGAGGAGTGTCAAGCAGAAATGCGTGGCGGACTCTACCATGGAAGCTGAGTATGTGGCAGCCTCTGAGGCAGCCAAGGAAGCTGTATGGCTCAGGAACTTCTTGATGGACTTAGATGTGATTCCTGGTTTGCCCAGAACTATCACAATTTATTGTGATAACAGTGGTGCAGTTGCAAACTCGAAGGAACCACGAGCCCATAAGGCGAGTAAACACATAGAGCGCAAGTACCACCTTATACGAGAGATCGTAAAGCGAGGGGAAGTTGCTGTCGCCAAGATTGCATCAGAGGATAACCTGGCAGATCCATTCACTAAGGCCCTTCCAGCGAAAGCGTTTGATAGGCATGTGGAGGACATGGGGATCAGATGTATGGCAGAGTGATGATGGCATAGTCTTTTAGTATAAGTGGGAGATTGTTAGAATGTATACTGAAAGCCTAGCTCTTCTTGTATGAACATTTTATTTTGAAATAAGAATCAAATGATCATTGTTTACACTTTATATATTTATTATATGTGTGCATATTGTCTAATATTTTACATTGTAGATAACATGGTGCTTGGTGTGACACAGAAGATCATGTTATCAGTTCCTTGTAAAATATAAGTAGAGGCTCACAACCAAGATGGTTTTGGACAAACCATTGGCATGGTTGTAGTGTAGCTTGGTATTGTTTTGTCTTAAATATAGAGTTACACTAGTACACTTAGGTGTATTGAGAAGGACCGACATAGAGGTGATTCAATTTATTGCTGACTGTATAATTGAATCGGACCTCGGATATTATATTGTACATGCTCTTAATCCCGATATAATAACGGGCACATGTACTTAGTATTTATATCTTTGATTTACCAGAGGGTGAGATTTAGATGGATTAAATTAATATGCTCGGTAAGTTGGGAAATAATATTATTTACATGGTGTGCCGTTGATTATAGGAGGAAACCGTGTCCTATATATTAGGTTGATGATGTCCCCTTGAGGAGCTCATAAGGTTCATCATGTAAACCCAGCTGGTTGACTTAGTCAACATGATGATAAGGTTGAGTGGTACTACTCGAGGAATTAGATGTTAATTAATTGATGGTCAGTAAATCAATTAATTGATGGACATTCGATATCTTAAACACGGGGAGATGAATGTACAAATAATATATGGAGCCCATATTGATTTATGGGGGTTGGTGAGGTAGTTCAATGATGATCCTCTAGTGGAATGGAATATCATTGATGGATCAAGTTTGTGTGGTTCCGATCCATCGGGTGGCCAAGATCCAACTCCTCCTTATGGTCCCTATCGTAGCCTAATATAATCCTTGTGAAGTCTAGATCCAAGAATGTAAAACAAAATCTAGAACCAACGGTTGGGATTAAATCCCTAAGATCCGATGGTTAGGATGAAACCCTAGAACCAACGGTTGGGATTAAATCCCTAAGATCCGATGGTTAGGATGAAACCCTAGAATCGACGGTTAGGATTAAATCCCTAGATCCAACGGTTGGGATAAAACCCTAGATCCGACGGTTGGGATGAAATCCTAGATCTGACAGTTGGGATGAAATCCTAGATCCGACGGTTGGGATGAAACCCTAGATCCGACGGTTGGGATAAAACCCTAGATCCGACGGTGGAGATTAAATCCCTAGATCCGATGGTGGAGATTAAAGGAGGCTTAAGCCAAATTCTATAAATAGGGGGCTTAGGTTTGGGCGGCATAATTATTGATTTCGAATTGGAGTTAGGGTTTTGGGGCGGCTAGGGTTTTTGGGCGGCTAGGGTTTAAAGCAAAGTGGGCGGCAACCTTCATCCTTCTTGTTGATTGCCGGCGCCCATCTCCTTTGATCATTCCTTGGCCGGCGCCCATCCTAGAGGCCTCTCCCTTCTTCCTTGGCCGGCGGTTCTCCTCCCATTGGTGGCCGGTTCTCATCCTCCTCCCTATTCTCCAAGGTGGCCGGCGGTTCTCCTTCATTTGGTGGTCGGCGCATCATCTATTTGATCCTTGGCCGGCGGTTGCACCAAATTCCCTAATTTGGTGGCCGGCTCTAGAAAGGATAGGTATTTGTAAGTTCTTCTCTTTGTTCGCAGCGGACAAGGTAGAGAAGAAAGCGATCTAGAAGGCTTCTACTCGTGGAGGATCTTCGTCCACACGTCATCCACGAGAAGGATAGGACATACGGTAGAAGATCATAAGGTATAAAGTTATTTTAACTTTATTTACAGATCTGAGCATGTTCTTTTATGTTTTGATTATGCATGTGTGAATTAGTAAATATATTGTATAATCATGGACCCCGAAGACAAACACAAAAATCGGCGATCCGTTCGTCGTCTCTTCCGTGGCTAACCAACTAGAAGAGTTGTGTTGCTTGAACAACTAGTTTGTTCAAGCGACCACTCAAGTTGTTAGCACGATGACGAAATGGTTGTGCTAAGGAAGTTCATCCCATCCGGATTAATTCTTTCATTAGTGAAAATTTTAATCCGGGGACATGGGAGCCAATGAGCCTCCGAAGCGACTCCCAACAATTTGGTTTTCAGTTTTTCTGCATTTTTATCATTAGTACTCTATGTTTTAAATTTGTAGTACTTTATACTCGTGGTTGTTTTAGTGGTATTTGATTATGTCCTTAAAGACTTTTTGTGTTCTATTTGTTTTGGTTTTGTGTGTGGTTGTGTATTCCTGCTCAGATCGCAAAAGAGGTAAGTCTAGAGGTTTTTGGCCTCTTATTTACTTTGGTTGTTGGCCTGAGGCCCATATATTATATGTATTGTAGTGTTTTATGTTCTGGCCATGTTGGCCGATGTATAGTTGGTCGTGTGGGCCTTGTATACAGGTTTCAATTGTCCGCAGTACTGGGGAGGTGCTATCCGATTTTCGTCGGACAAGTACCCCCTCTCGGGGCGTGACGGAATTAACTAGATTTTGATCATGATTATCCCTTCTCCTTTCATCATCAGAATCTTATCTTCCTCATCGGATGTTGATTCCTTCTTAACTTTCGAATCCTCACTTTCTTGTGAGGATAAATTTTCCTCTTCGGTCTCCTTCTCCAATTGAGCCGATGATGGTTCTTCATGGAGCTTTTCTAATTTGCTCCATAGCTCCTTGGCATCTTTAAATTCACCTATCTTGGACAATAACTCGTTAGGTATTAAATCGACTAACATATTGATTACCTTGTCATTTATTTCAGATTTTTGGAGTTGATTTTGGGTTCATCTCTTCTTCTTTAGATATCCTCCCTTCGGTCCTTTTGGATATTCAAATCCTTCCATCAAGATGGCCCAATCTTCAAAATCCCTCATCATAATGAATTCTTCAATCCTTGTCTTCCATTGACTGAAGCCTTCTCGTCCATGGAACGCATATGGAACTGGAGTGTTGATATCCCATCCCAATCCGTCGTTGGACAACTCCATCTTCCTTCTACCCTCTAGCGGTGCTCCCTTGGCTGTTAAACCTTGAAGAGCGGTCTCGCTCTGATACTAATTGTAGGAACTTTGGTGAGCGCTAGAGGGGGGGGGGGGTGAATAGCGCGTTTTCATTCGCTTGACGGAATTCGATCACACTAGCATGCTTGTCTACAATATTCATTAATATGCGCAACGGAAATAATAATAAAGCATAAATGAAATACACAATCACACAATACAAAAGATATACGTGGTTCAGAACCTTAGGGTTCCTACTCCACGGGGAGAGCTCAACGAGCTCTAGTGATGTACACACCACTACTTAATAAACTCCTTCTCGACAACAAGTCGGAGGTGGAGAAACCTTGTACAAGCATTTACAACAATAAACAAAAAATACAAGCCAATACAAGTAAACTATACAAATACAAGTAAAGAAAACTTTACAAATGTGTTTTTGAATGCTTGCTTGTTGATTGCCTTGGACTAGCCTTGAAGGACTGGGAAACACCAACTATCCCCTTCAAACCGCCCAAGAAAATCACTGCTGAAATCCTCTCTGTCTAGCTCCTTTTAAGCCTCCACGCGACCTAAATTTTTGCCTGACAGTCGACTACCAAAAGGCCCAGTCGACTACCAACAGTGTCGTTGTCTCACAATGGACTTGATTCACGTTGACATTTAAGCCGACGGATACACTGGCAGTCGATTGCCATTTCCAGCGATCGCTCAAGCCGTCGATTGCTCGATTGCTCACGAGAGCATTACGCGCTGCGACCAAAACCAGCAACAACCGACTACCCTCCATGGCAGTCGATTGCTCATGGCTAGTCGACTGCCCAATGCTGGCAGTCGACTGCCAAGGCTACTTGCCACAGTCGAACGCCAGTTGACTCACGATAGTCGAATCATCATAATCCCAGTCGACTACTCAGTGTTTACTTAGCTGCCAAGTGCTAAAACACTTGACCAGTCGACTGGTCCATAACCCCAGTCGATTGCTAAACCTCAACCATGAAGTTTAACCCCATGTATGATGCCCTCATACTTGTTAGACCATCCTTAGCCTAGACCTAAGTCTTCTAGCCACCTCCATCAGCCTCACGCCTATTGGATCCCTCCAAGTCATCCATGACTTGTTCATCCATACGCTAGCCTTCAGGTGCTTCCATCGGCTATTGTCATGCTAAGCTGGTCTACACCACCAAGGCACATTGGGCTTACGTTGCCAAGACACATGTTTGGACTTTATGCCGCCAACCATTGGACTTATGCTGCCACGACTCCACCCTTGGACTTTACACTGCCAATATCAAACCTTGGACTTCCCAATTGCTAAGTACCCATGACTTGGACTTTTACTACCAAGACTACACACTTGGACTTACGTGGACAAAACTACACCCTTGTACTTTCCTTGCCAACCCATGTTGGACTTTCCAATTGCCAAGACTCAAGCATGGACTTTCCCTTGCCAAGACCACACTTCGACTTCTTTTTACCAAGTCTTCATACTTGAATTTTCTTATCACTTAACACATTCAAAGTTAGATCACAAATATTGCCTAACTATAGTTGATTATCCAAACATAAAAATACATAAATTCTTGGGGCATTGTTGCACCAAAAATTTTTTTTCCTCCTAGTCGACTGGTCTTATCCACCACTCGATTGTTCACCTATCTATTGTCTCACAATTGACTAATCTATGTAGGATTAGGGTCGATCAGTCGACTGCCCTTACTCAACAATCGACTATTAAAAGCCACCAGTCAACTGCCATAAGCTAACAGTCAACTGTCAAACCTTCTATGCTCTGGCCACTTAATTTCAATTGACTATTCAACCCTAGCAGTCGGCTGCTAGTGGCTAGTTGTCTGCTAAATCCTAGCAGTCGACTGCTAGAGCCACAATTAGCAATTGAGCCTCAATTGACTACTCTGCCAGTCGACTGCCCAAGTTAATAAGGCCTCCTAAGTGCAGTGGACTCGACCAATCGACTGGTCCAAAGCCCTAGTCGACTGCTAAATCTAAAACATGAAGTTTAACCCAAGTATGATCCCCTCATACTTGATACTCATCCTTAGCCTAGACCTAAGCCTTCTAGCCACCTCTATCAGCCTCACACCCTCAGGGTCCATCCGAATCCTCCATGACTCATTCATCCATCAAGCTAGCTTTCTGGTACTTTCATCGACTATGTCATGCCATCAGGTCTACTTTGCCAAGAGGTCGTGCCTCCAGGACTTCTCTATTGCCAATCCTCAATGCTTAAGCTTTCACCGCTAAGACTACACACTTAGACTTGGACTTTTCCTTGCCAAGACTTCACTCTTGGACTTTTTCTTGCTAACTTGTGTAGGATCATAAAGACGCTAGAGGGAGGGGGGGGGGGCGAGTGAATAGCGTATTTTAAATACTTCTTTTCTTTTAAAAATCTTCACAGCGAAAAACGAGAACAAAACAAAGAACACAAGGACACACTTTATTTTACTTGGTTCACTACCAAATGGTTACTAGTTCAAGGTCCGTGATCCTTGATCGCTTTCGGTGGGCAATCAACTAAGTGATCACTTCCTCATTGGAGGTAAGAGACATGAACTTACAAAAGATAAAAGAAGTAATAAAAACCTTTCCGCTCCTTATAACAATTAGAAAAAGAATAACAATAAGATATATCGACGAGAGTAGATTTAAGTGATGAAGCTTGGTCGGAGTTATAGCATTGTAGTATGAAGAGTTGTCGTCCACGAGATTTAGAGAGCTATAGCACTTTAAGAAAATTCCATAACATAGGGTTTGTGAACCCTTCTTTTATAGACCTTTGGCTTTACATAGTCTAGATCTAGATCAAGATCTAAACCCTATTTACTTGAATCTTATCTTGAGGTGGCACTTTCTACTTGACCAATCCAAAGAAACTTTGCGTTGTGGCTGATCTGCCTGCATCAGTTGACTACTACTTTTGCCAGTCGACTGCTATACTTGAGTTTCAATTCAATCACCTGCATCAAAAGATTAGCACAAGATACACCTGCATCACAAGGTTAGCATAAGATACACTTGCATCACAAGGTTAGCATAAGATATATAATAATAGTGATCGTGATAATCTTTGACCATCCGATCTCGACTTCAGTATTCCCTCAGAACTCTTAATCGGATCGACGCCTAAGATTGTCCTCATATCGAGGACATGACCTTACCACCGCTCCTCTCATGGAGCTTACCTTTGCCAAACACCCGGTCCTCTGACCTATTGGACTTCTATGCTTAGCTTCTAATCCTGCCAACTTATAAAGTCCTGCAAGCTTGACACAAAATCTAAGATCATAATATGACTTAACTTTGAACCTTTGTCATTATCTAAACTCAAGTTCGATTATCTAGTGGCCCTGCAGCAACAATCTCTCCATTTTTGATTTATGGCAATATTGTTCAAAGTTAAGAAAATAAAAGAATAAAAGCATCAACAGATTGTTTTTCAAAACTCCCCTTTAATATTTTTCTTAACTTTACACTCTCCCCCTTTGACTTATATCAAAAATGTAGGGTCGATGTTGGCCGGCTAGAGGGGGGGGGGGAATAGCCCTCAATCGTTGTATGGTGGAATACGATCGTTCTTCTTGCGTCACTTATCTACGATTGTTGTTAGCGCAGTAGAATAACAATGATAATGAAAATACTAACAACAAATACAAGCATACACAAGATATACGTGGTTCGGAATCGAATGGTTCCTACTCCACGGGGTGAGCTCAATGAGCTCGTGTTATGCGCACGACACTAACAACACTCCTTCTCGACAACACGTCGGAGGTGGAGAAACCTCGTACAAGCTATTACAACAAGTAATATGAAATACAAGAAGAAATACAAAGACAATACAAAAGAGAACTTTTACATAATTGCTTTGATCACTTTCTTGTTGTTTGCTTTTGCTTGCTCTTGAAGGTCTGGAATGCAACAGCAATTCCCCTCCAAAGTCACCTCAAAATCCCTTTTCGAAATCCTCCCACTTGAGCTCCATTTATAACCTGCATCAAGCTGATTTCGCGCCCATCAGTCGACTGATCATGGCCATCAATCGATTGGTCCTGTAGCCGTTGTCTCACAACGGCCAAAACCACGTCGATCAAGTTCCAATAGATCACACATCAGTCGACTGATGATACCCATCAGTCGACTGATCATCCCATCAATCGAGTACTGGCGCGAGCACTCGACTGGAAACCATTATGTGGCTAAAATCGCCTCGATCGATCGGTGATCTCGATGTCGATCGTGATGGCGTTATCGATCGACTACCCTCCCTCGGCGGATCGCTCACCGTAACTCGGTCGAACACTGGTCGAACCATTCAACCTAGAGTAATCGACTAGCACCTATGCTAGTCGACTGATATCGGGTAAAACCTCAAACATCAAGTTGTTTGAGCATCTGACACTCAGTCTTAGCCACTTGGCCAAGTCCACATCATCCCTCATGGAGTTCCCCACCGAAGCTCTCTTCCCTCGGCCTACGTCTCTCGGATGCGCCAAGAGCACGACTTCGCAATGCCATCCTTCGCGTCTCATGCCCTCGAAGTATGCTTCCCTTTGGTCTCACTCCATTCGCTCCCCGTCCGACGGTCCCTCGGATGCACCAAGCACGCAGCTTTGCAATGCCATCCTTCATCGACTCAAGTACCCCTAGCCTTGTGAACTTGCCAAGTCCTCAAGACTTCCCACATGCACCAAGTGCACGACTTTGCAATGCATTGGATTTTCCCACACCAAGCCCCATGCTTGGATTTTCCATGCTAACTCTATGTTGGACTTTCCACACCAAGCCCCATGCTTGGATTTTCCATGCCAACACCATGTTAGACTTTTCATGCCAACACCATGTTAGAGTTCCCTATGACAATCCCATGTCATAAGTTTTGTCTATCATCAAAATACTGCTCGAGTCAAACTCGAGTCAACCTGGGCCGATTGCACCAACAATCTCCCCCTTTTTGATGATTGACAAAACTATCCCTCAAGTCTAGCAATTCTCCCATATTGGCAATTCTCACATCCCAAATGAGAATTCCAAACCTAATTGGTAACTTCTCCCCCTTTTTGACATTACATCAAAAAGGTCATCAAGGGTTTCAATGTCTCATATCCCAATGAAATCTTACAATCTTTCCCTTGGCATGCCCTCAATCTTTCTAGTGATCCCATATCACTTAAGAGAGGCAACACAATTTTCCTCCTATGAGGAAATACAAATCCATCTTCCCATGATGGATACCTCCCCCTAGAGGCTTGCTCTCCCTTGACCATTGCACCGACAATGTCCTTGGAGAGTCCCTAAGCCAATAGGAACATCAAAACAATCAAAATTAAGGCAAAGTTCAACAATGAACTCTCATCCACCTTAAAATTAATACTCTCTCTAAACACTTCTCCTAATCCATGTCTAATGGATTTCCACCCTTTCTAATGCTCTCCCAAGCATGTCCTAGGGTTAGGAGTGGTTAGGGGACCAAAACACAGCTGAACATAGGCCTAACCACCAAGGTTTACCTGAAATCAGCCTGTGCCAGTCGACTCTGTCAGCTACGATCATTGGACTTGTCATCGATCAGAGGTCCTCATGCGGTCGGTGATAATATATTCTGATTCTTGAATTTCAGAAACGAATTTATGAAATTTGTAAGTAAATACATAAGTTGATAAATCTTGAAATTTGGTACGTATATTACTTATCACAATCATTATGGGTGAAAAATATTAGAAAATTATTTTACCTATAGAATAGTGAGATTGATACAAAGTCCAAAAGTTAAGAAAAACTTCAATATTGAGCCCTCTTTGTATCATCCCATTCAATGGTGATAGCTATCAAAAGATAGACTTCACCAAGGTTTTTCAAAATATTTTCAAAATATTTTTGAAACCTTTAATTCATTTTTCCTAAACATCTCACTTGTATCTAGATGTGTAAAACACATACAAGGCAATTAATCTAGTGAGATGTGGGTTTTTGTTCTTTAATGGTCTCATGCATATTTCTAGGCAATATTATTTGATTTCCATCAAATCATGCCATAGTCCTTAATTTCCTTTTATTTTATGTATGAAATGATTATGGCATAGATATGATATAGATAAAAGCATATGCCAAAATCATGATGTCATGGCATGTGAAAGAAATCTAAGCATACATGACATCTAAAAATAATTCTAAACATGATCATGACATTTTATAGATAAAAATGAAAATGATGTCATGACATGGCAAGACAAATAAATCATGGCAAGTAAAATATACTAAGGTATAAAATACCTAAGTGTTAAATCCAAAATGCCATTTCTAGGAATTAATTTCATTTTGCTTTAATACCATCATTCCCCCTAGTGTGCCAAAAACCCAAAATGGCACACCAATATCTCTAAGACCTAATTGTGCCAATTTAATCATTTTTCAACTTCTCAAAGCTTATTGGCACATCCTAATGTGTCAACTTACAATGGTTAGGTTAACTACCCATCCACTTAGGGTTGACACACCCTAACCCATCTAGCGTGAATCGATCACGCTCCTAGGAACCCAATATCTATTGGAGCTCCTTGGGTTAACAAGGTATTCACTAGGGATAACTTCCCTAGATACCTTCCTAATGACCCTTTTAGGCTTTGAAGCCTTAGTCAAATGGGTCTTTCCTAGGTCAACTCTAGAGGTAACTCCCCCAATGACCTTCTTAGTGGCCTTCTTGGTTTTCCTTAAGTCCTTGGCCACTAAACACATACCATGGCAAGACTTAGGGATAACTTTCCTATTAGCCTTGGTTTTTCTAGACCTAGAAATTGATCCATAATTAAATGGAACGTTATGATATGTCTTCTTGGGCTTAGGTTTGTGACCCAAACCTTCCTTGCACTTAGACCATTTTTGAACCCTAGGTCTTGACTTTTGGGAATTTGACCCTAGAATTGAATTTTCTATGATTCTAAGGGTTTTCTCCATTTTCTCAAGTCTTGACCTCAAGACTTGGTTTTCTAGCTCAAATTTTCCCAATTTTGAGTTTTCATTTATCTTTTGGGAAATGTTCTTCTTCTTAGGCATGTGTCTACCCTTTTTGGGATCAATACCCAAATTTTCTTCTATTCTCCTAATTGATTTCTTTGGTAAAATATTTCTAGAATTATGAGCCCGAGGTTTATCCTTAGTTATATGAACATGCTTGGCACCTAAGCAATAAACCTTATTATTTCTACTAGCATGCTTTTCATTTATAATTGCAAGAGAACTAAAATAGTTTTTAGCATGCTTTTTAACTTTAGGAATTGAAGGTGCATAATTTAAATATACCTTAGGGTTAGCTTTGGAAGCTCCCCCTACATGAGATGCCCCTTCTTCCTCCCCCTAGGGCATTGGCTTCAGTAGTGTCCCTTTTGATTGCATTTAAAATACACAATGTTCTCTTTGCTTCTCGTTGTGGGGACTTCGACATCCTTTGACTTTGGGTTGACTTTTGGTGCCGGTGTTTTCTTCTTAGCCAATTTTGGGCATTTACTCTTGTAATGCCCTTTCTCTCTACACTCAAAACATATTATGTGATCTTTATTTAAAATCATTATGTTTGAGTTACCTAGGGTGGTGGAGGATTCTTCACTTCTTCCGGAGGTAGAAGCTTCATTTCGATCTTGCTCCAGAATGGAAACCCTTTCCTCCTCCTCAATGCTAGAAGTAGAGGTCTCCACCAAATCATCAACATCTTCAAATGTGGTGGGTGCTTCTTCCCCGGCAATCTCCTCTACTTGTGCCGATTGAGAATTTTCTTGGAATTTCATTACCTTATTCCATAGCTCCCTTGCATCCCTATAGTCACCCAATCTAGACCAAATAGTGTTAGGTAACAAATCACTAAGTAATTTTATTACCTCGAGATTTATCTTGAAGTCCTTGATTTGGTCTTGGGTCCACCTTGACTTCTCAATGGGCTTGTTTTCTCTATCCCTAGGCATTTCAAAATCATTTTCTATGATTAACATGAAATCGAAATTGGTTTTGAAATATACCTCCATCCTTTTCTTCCCCCAAGAAAAGTTTCCATCATATTTCAGTGGATGGATGTTGCCAACCATTTTGTAGTGCTTGTGTCGGTGGTTAGTCCTCGACATGCACCTTGGCTCTGATACCACTTGTAGGGTCGATGTTGGCCGGCTAGAGGGGGGGGGGGTGAATAGCCCTCAATCGTTGTGGGGTGAAATACGATCGTTCTTCTTGTGTCGCTCATCTACGATTGTTGCTAGCGCAACGAAATAACAATGATAATGAAAATACTAACAACACATACAAGCATACACAAGATATACATGGTTCAGAACCGAATGGTTTCAACTCCACAGGGTGAGCTCAACGAGCTCGTGTTATGCGCACGACACTAACAACACTCCTTCTCGACAACACGTCGGAGGTGGAGAAACCTCGTACAAGCTATTACAACAAGTAATATGAAATACAAGAAGAAATACAAAGACAATACAAAAAAGAACTTTTACACAATTGCTTTGATCACTTTCTTGTTGCTTGCTTTTGCTTGCTCTTGAAGGTCTGGAATGCAACAACAATTCCCCTCCAAAGTCACCTCAAAAGCCCTTTTCGAAATCCTCCCACTTGAGCTCCATTTATAACCTGCATCAAGCTGATTTTGCGCCCATCAGTCGATTGATCGTGGCCATCAGTCGACTGGTTTTGTAGCAGTTGTCTCACAACGACCAGATCCACATCGGTCAAGTTCCAACGGATCACACATCAGTCAACTGATGATACCCATCAGTCGACAGATCATCCCATCAGTCGAGTGCTGCCGCGAGCACTCGACTGGAAACCATTTTGTGGCTGAAATCGCCCCGATCGATCGGTGATCTCTGATGTCAATCGATTGATGGCGGTATCCGATCGCTCCCTCGACGGTGATCATTCGGCTCACAGAACTCGATCGAACATTGGTCGAACCATTCGACCTAGAGCAGTCGACTGATGTTGGGTAAAACCTCGAACATCAAGCTGTTTGAGCATCCGACACTCAGTCTTAGCCACTTGGCCAAGTCCACATCATCCCTTATGGAGTTTCCCACTGAAGCTCTCTTCCCTCGACCTACGTCCCTCGGATGCGCCAAGTGCACGACTTCGCAACGCCATCCTTCGCGTCTCATGCCCTCGAAGTATGCTTCCTTTTGGTCTCACTCCATTCGCTCCCCGTCCGGTGGTCCCTCGGATGCACCAAGCGCACGACTTCGCAATGCAATCCTTCACCGACTCAAGGACACCGAGCCTAGTGAACTTGCCAAGTCCTCAAGACTTCACATATGCACCAAGCGCACGGCTTTGCAATGCATTGGATTTTCCCACACCAAGCCCCATGCTTGGATTTTCCATGCTAACTCGATGTTGGACTTTCCACACCAAGCCCTATGCTTGGATTTTCCATGCCAACAACATGTTGGACTTTCCATGCCAACACCATGTTGGACTTTCCTATGACAATCCCATGTCATAAGTTTTTTCTATCATCGAAATACTGCTCGAGTCAAACTCGAGTCAACTTGGGCCGATTGCACCAACAAAAAAGAATGAAATTTAAAGTTGCATCGACAGTGGTTAACCTAGGTTAGGATTTTACTCTCCAACCTTTAACATTATTATACAACATCAAAACTTAAGGTTCATTTGTTAGGGCAATCTCTTGCCGTAATATGGTTTTGATGGTGTAGCAAAGGGTTTAAGTTAGTTTGATATGTTGATTTGATATGTGCGTTGAAGTCGTGCAGGACTTAGTAATTCACACATGAAGCCAAGGCGAGTTTCACATCTCATGACTCATGCCTTGAGTCGGTGAAGGATAGCTTTGCGGAAGCCGTGCGCTTCGAGCATCCGAGGGACCGCCGGACGAGGAGCTTGGAGTGAAGCTGGAGGAAGTAGACTTCGAGGCAAGGGACGCGAAGGAGCATTGCAGAGTCGTGCGCCTGATGCTGCCGAGGGACGTGGCCGAGAACGAAGAGAACTTCGAAGGCGAGGGACTCCAAGAGATGAGAGTGAGCGATTGTAACCCGGGGAAGGGTAGCTCTTAGGTGAAACTTGGCCAGTTGGCCAAGTGTCGGATGAGTTTTCCCGACACCAGTCGACTGCCATGTCATGGCAGTCGACTACTCTAAGTCGATGGTTCGATTGACTGGTATAAGACCGGTCAAGTGCTTGGCGATCGATGGCATGCGGCACGCCACGTAATGGAGTCGACTGATTGGGCACTCGATCGATCGAGCACCGGTCGATCGATGGTGCCATCATCGGATCGATGCGATCGCTGGATGGTATCCAACGTGTAAAGTGGCCGTTATTGGGCAACGACTACGGGACCAGTCGACTGATGGGTGCCATCAGTCGACTGATCCTGTGTCAACGGGAAGAAACCCTCTTCCTCTATAAAAAGGAAGGGGGTAAGGCTTTGGGAGGCTAATGCTTACACTCTAACACTCTCCCAAAGTTCCCTAAAGCTTTCCATCCTCTTACCCAAGCTTATTTTCATTATATTTGTAAGAGGAGTGTTGTTGTAAAGAGGTTACCTCCACCTAGCTTTGTGCAAAGGAGAGATCTAGTGGATAGATTGCGGAGTGATTCACCGTGGACAAATCGGACCGTGGATTTGCGGCGTAGCCGTGAACCACGTTACATCTCCGTGTTTGTATTGTCTTTGTTTTATTTCTATTTGCTTGTCTTAGTTTATTGCTTCCGCTTGCGCTAACATTTTCGTAGACGAGCAAAATACGGCATCCAACGGACGAGGGCTATTCACCCCCCTCTAGCCGGCCAATCGATCCCCAACAAGTGGTATCAGAGCCAAGGAAAGCTTGTCGAGGACTAACCGCCACAACAAGCAAATTTTCAAAATGGCCGGCTCAAACATCCACCCACCGAAGTTCGACGGCAAATTCTCTTGGTGGAAAAAGAGAATGGAGGTATTCTTCGAAACCGACTTTGAAATATTGTTAATTATGGAAAACGGTTTCGAGTTGCCTAGGAACGAAAATGGGGAGCCATTGGAGAAATCAAGGTGGAGCAAGAGACAAAGAGAAGAATACTTGGCGAATTCAAAGGCCAAGCACCACCTATACAATGTCCTCCCCCAACAAGAAGTCAATAGGATAGGGGAATGTTCTAGTGCTAAGGAGATGTGGGAGAAGCTAGTAGAGCTTCATGAAGGTACCTCGGAGGCTAAGCTAGCAAGAAGAGACCTCCTCCGCTCCCAACTCTCAAACATCAAATTAGAAAAGGGAGAAAAGGTAACTTCCCTACATTCTAGATTTAAAGAAATATTAATTGGGCTAACAAGTGTAGGTGAGAAGCTATCAAACCGGGATATGGTAATGAAGGCCATAGATGCCTTTCCCCGGTCCTCAAAATGGAGCTCCATGGTGGACTCATTTTACATCTCCAAGAACTTGGAAGTAAGTACCTTGGAGGAATTTTTCTCAACAATGGAGCTTCACGAAACTAGGCTAGAAGGAATACAAGAAGAGCCTAGAATCCAACCCTCAAGAGGAGTAGCCTTGATGGCAAACAAGGGGAAGAAGAAGATGGAAGTCCCCTCCTCCTCATCCGATGAAGCCTCTACCTCCTCCATGGATAGCACGGAAGAAGCCTACATGGTAAGGAAGGTAAGGTGTGCATTTAAGAATCTTAGATTTGATAAATCTCATGATAGGAATAGAAGACCAAGGGGGAAGGTCATATGCTATAATTGCCAAGGAGAGGGGCACATAAGGGACAATTGTCCCCTCCTAAACAAGAGCAAGGAAGAGAAGAAAAATAAAGAAGAAAAGAGGAAGAAGAAGGGGAACAAGAGAAAGGAAGAAGAAAAGAAGGCAAAAGGAAAAGGGAAGGCCATGGCACTCAAAGCCAAGACATGGGATGACCTTGCCTCTTCATCCTCATCCGAAGAAGAAGAGCATGTCTACTCCAACCTAGCACTAATGGCTCTTCATGACTCGGATTGCTCCTCCTCCTCCTCAAATGAAGAATCAAGCTCAAATGGGGAAAGCTCAAGTGAAGGGGGAGCTTTTACATCCTCCTCATCCGAAGAAGAAGAAGAGGACATGGAAACTATGGTAACGAAAGCCTCTCCTAAGAAAATAGTTTCCATAATTTCTAGTTTAACTAAGGACGTATTTGGAATGAAAAAGAAAAATAAAAGCATGCTTGTTCAAATTAAGGATTTAGAGTATAAGCTAGAAAATGCATGCTTAAATGAAAATAATTCTTCTTGCCATGATGATGCATGCTCACATGACCTTTATGTGCCATTAGATGTTAGTGATGCATGCATAAAAGAAAATAGGGCATTAAGGGAAAAGGTAGATTATTTGACAAAAGCCTTAGAGAAATTCACAATTAGCTCTAACACATTAAATATGATTATTGGGAGCCAAAGAGCTAGCTTCAACAAAAAGGGCCTAGGATATAAGGAAAAGAAAAATGAAAAGGCCTACAAATACCTAATAGCTAGGGGACAAGATAAAAAAAAGTAATTGCTAGAAAATGGATCCCCAAGGAATATCTAGTGAACCCAATAGGAAAGAACTTATTTTGGGTTCCAAAATCCATCCTTAAGGGTTAGAATAACCCTCGGGTAGTCAACCACATGGACCTAGCCTATATCATATTTTGGTTGACTTAGGATGACGGGACAACATTTTTTTAGATAGTGTTGGGTGATGATAACGTACCCATAAATAGATAATATTGCTTAAATCATGATGATTGATGTAATTTCTATGTATATTTACAATCATGATTTATGTTTTTGAAATTTGGCACGTTATCATGAGAAATAGGTTTGAATCATGCTTTAGGTAATACTTTGTTTATTATCATCATATAATACCTAATGCATGATTATTAGTTGATGAAAACATGTATTTTATGATCATAATGTAGAATTCATTCATATATGCCCTTATGATCATGTTAATTGTTAGGTTGATACTTAACCATGATAAAAATTGCATGAATATATTGGTTAAGTATATACAAATACCCCCTAGGATGCATCTCACACTCACTATAGGCTAACTTGATTGCAAACTTAGCATGGGTGAGATGTTAGGATGATACAAATGTCCACTAATGCCTATGGCATTTAGATGGTCATTTAAAGTATCAAAATAGCAATAATAGACCAATCATGGGGAAGGCTTATGTTTAATTCATAGACATTGTGCCCAAAGATCATGGTTGAATATTTCATATGTTTTCAAAACAATTTCTTACTTTAAAATATATGTATTCATGTTTTGAAACAATTGGATGCAAGACTAGGTGTTAAAATGGATACTCTTATGATCAAAAACCTAGTAGTTTTTAAAGCTTTTGGATTTTTGGCAAATACATGGAAATATAATGATTTTTCATGAAAACATATTTTTCACTGATAGATATACTTAAAAGAAATGTGTTCCCCAAATTTCATGATTTTTTGAATTTTCTGGAATTTTTAATGCATTTAAAATTTGTCTAAAATCGAAAACCCGAAATTCACGTGCGGTCATTGGTATACGAACGATCTTGATGGCCTGAATATCAGACCAGTAAAGGCTGAATTCCAAATTTTAAATCAACTTGTGGTATTTTCTTTCTTTTAGACTTGATGCCATATGTTTTTAATTTAGTGCTAATCTTTTTGATGGTGTCAAAGGGGGAGAAAATATTATGTTTAAGTTAATTATAAAAGGGGGAGAAATTTATGCTAGGGGGAGAAATTTACATAGAGAGTTTCATGGATTAAGGGGGAGTTGTATGTTGCTATATCATGATTATGTTTACATGCTTTCTTTCCTTTAAAATTTATATCAAATGTTTTTACCTAACTTAAACGGATTGCCACACATCAAAAAGGGGGAGATTGTTAGGGCAATCTCTTGCCATAATATGGTTTTGATGGTGTAGCAAAGGGTTTAAGTTAGTTTGATATGTTGATTTGATATGTGCGTTGAAGTAGTGCAGGACTTAGTAATTCGCACATGGAGCCATGGCGAGTTTCACATCTCATGACTCGTGCCTTGAGTCGGTGAAGGATAGCTTTGCGGAAGTCGTGCGCTTGGAGCATCCGAGGGACCGCCGGACGAGGAGCTTGGAGTGAAGCTTGAGGAAGTAGACTTCGAGGCAAGGGACGCGAAGAAGCATTGCAGAGCCGTGCGCCTGATGCTGCCGAGGGACGTGGCCGAGAACGAAGAGAACTTCGAAGGCGAGGGACTCCGAGAGATGAGAGTGAGCGATTGTAACCCGGGAAGGGTAGCTCTTAGGTGAAACTTGGCCATTTGGCCAAGTGTCGGATGAGTTTTCCCAACACCAGTCGACCGCCATGTCATGGCAGTCGACTACTCTAAGTCGATGGTTCGATCGACTGGTATAAGACCGGTCAAGTGCTTGGCGATCGCCGCGAATGGCCGATCGATGGCACCGCACGCGGGCACGAATGGAGTCGACTGATCCGGGCACTCGATCGATCGAGTACCGGGCCGATCGATGGTGCCATCACCGATCGATGCGATCGCTGGATGGTATCCAACGTGGAAAGCGGCCGTTATTGGGCAATGGCTATGGGACCAGTCGACTGATGGGTGCCATCAGTCGATTGATCCTGTGTCAACGGGAAGAAACCCTCTTCCTCTATAAAAAGGAAGGGGGTAAGGCTTTGGGAGGCTAATGCTTACACTCTAACACTCTCCCAAAGTTCCCTAAAGCTTTCCATCCTCTTACCCAAGCTTATTTTCATTATATTTGTAAGAGGAGTGTTGTTGTAAAGAGGTTACCTCCACCTAGCTTTGTGCAAAGGAGAGATCTAGTGGATAGATTGCGGAGTGATTCACCGTGGACGAATCGGACCGTGGATTAGCGGCGTAGCCGTGAACCACGTTACATCTCCGTGTTTGTATTGTCTTTGTTTTATTTCTATTTGCTTGTCTTAGTTTATTGCTTCCGCTTGCGCTAACGTTTTCGTAGACGAGCAAAATACGGCATCCAACGAACGAGGGCTATTCACCAGCCAATCGATCCCCAACATCATTTAGATCTATCAAATTTTTAAAATAATATTTTTAAGAAATTAAAGGCATGTTTAAAATTAAAAGACTCAAGTCTAATAGGTCTAATATGCCTAACTAGAGGTAGCTAGAGAAATTAAGTTTGTCTAACTTAAGTTTTCTCTCCCTCCTTTGGCATACATTAAAAAGACTGTGATTTTAGGTTCTCTAGGTCTTGCAACAACAATGATTTTATCTTTTAATAAAGATTATATAATTAACATATAGTAAAGTTTTCAAAATACTTTTAATAGTTATAATATGAATGAATAACTTAAATATTTAAAAATAAATAATTTAAGAATTTAACAAGAATATTTTCAACGAATGGTTAAAGAAAAAGATAGAACGATTTAAAAATATATACCATTTTTCAAACCATAAATTTTTTAAAAATAATTTTTAAAACTTATAAGTATTGTTTTTTCAATTTGAACCTCCCCCTTAACTTGACATCCTTGTTAACCACAAGGAAGGCTTACCTAAATGTCTAGAGGATCTCGATCAATCAAAACCTCCCCCTTAACTTGACAAACTCTTAGGACATCCTTGTTAACTACAAGCAAGATTTTCTCAAGCTTCCCAATGGGAAAATCAGTCTCCTCTCTATAAAAGGAGGCCTTGGAGAGATTGAGAACAAGATTTAGAATGAGAGTACTAGCCTTCTCAAGCTTCCCATGGCCTCCTTTTAAATAGAGGAGGCTGTTTTTCCCGTTGAGCATGCAAGAGTTGATTGATGCATACCATCAGTCAACTACTATTGTAGTTGACCAAATCCAACAACTTCTGACTCGCCTGATCTGTGGTCATCATAGCCCAATGAAATTCTGATTAGTAGACTGATCAAGCCATTAGTCGGCTGCTATATGCAATCAGTCAACTATGAAAGCTTCTGTCCCCATGTCCACTTATAACAGTCGACTACCAGGGTTTGACAATTTACTGATTGTGGACCAGTCGACTATTTTGGCCATAGAACTCAGTCAACTTCAGTCAATTGCTTGACCAGACAACTTGGACCAGTCAACTGATAATCATATCAGTCGACTGGTGTCGGGTAAAACCTAAAGAAAAAGGTGTTTGAGCATCCGACACTTGATCTAAGCCATTTGGCCAAGTTCACCTAAGTTGAACTACCCGACCTGAGTTACACCAAGCTCTCTTCCTTTGGCCTATGTCCCTCAGATGCACCAAGCTCACGACTTCTCCCCATGCCATCCTTCGTGTCTTGCCATGAAGTCTGCTTCTTTTGGCTTAACTCCATTGCTCCTTGTTCGACAGTCCCTCGGATGCGTTCCACACCCTCCTTCACCGACTCAAGGACCCGAGCCATGAGATGAGTGAACTTGCTAATGCTTGGCCATATCAAACTACTTTTGTGCGATTCACAAAGTCTTGCACAACTAACACACACACATTAAAAGGATAGACATCCTAACTTAAACTCTTTGACACACACCTCAAAACCATGATCATACTTGGGTTGATTGCCCTAATAGATTTTTTT
Source organism: Wurfbainia villosa (assembly GCA_025175895.1). Classification (NCBI taxonomy): domain Eukaryota; kingdom Viridiplantae; phylum Streptophyta; class Magnoliopsida; order Zingiberales; family Zingiberaceae; genus Wurfbainia; species Wurfbainia villosa. Next base: position 32,167,627 of record CM045998.1, on the reverse strand, counting down.
GTTAATTGGGGATCATGATGTACTACTAGGTGCTACTCATGATCATTCCATAATTAATGGTTATTATGGACGACCAACATAAACCTAGAATCTATTAGGTCACACACACTACGAATCCTTCGAAGAGACATAAAACAAGTTTGAGAATTGAATTCTTAAGATCGAGAGAGATCAAGTTTGGTTGGACCAAACACATGACAAATATGGAAATATTTGTTAAGTCAGAAATGCAAAAGGAGCATGTCTTAAGAAGATGGGTTGGGCCTTAAAAGGTTTAATTATAAACCAAACCCATTTGGTTTTAATTAAAAGGGCCCTCTTTTGGTTAAGGCACCAATTAGGGTTTAATGGATGAGATTAATCCTTAATGGTTATGGGCTTAGGGATTTGATCCACTAACCTATAACTCATTAGGATTAGTGCCTATATAAAGGGTTATAAAAGCTAAACCAAATGAATAGAAGTCCTTAAGGCCCTCTTCCTAAACCTAGCCGAACCTAGGAGAATTAGGGTTTGGTGTTCCATTGGCCATCAAGGAAACAAGGGTTGTTTCCACCTCTTTAGAGGTTGACCACTCTAGGTTCGCTTATTGAAACTTCAAAAACAGCGGCTTATTCTGACACGAATCGACAACCTTACGAAGATTGTCCGAGGACTCATTTGTGCAGCAAAATGAGTCGGCGATTACTCTCCGATCACTTGACCTTCTTGCTTGGCCTAGTAGCAAAGAGAAGGTTAAACTCGTGACTTTGTGAAGTCATCCCTCCGAAGATTCGGTGTGGATACGAGTAGAGACGAAGCTCCGCAAGCATCGTACGGTTGATGCCCTTTTGGCTCGTCATCATCCAAAAGGTATACCTAAAGTAAATTTTTATTTGACAGATATGTTCACATATATAAACTGCATGTATGGGTGTGAGTGTAATAATTGTTATTTTGTTCCTATATTAATAAAGAATATTGTTTCTATTTCTTGTTTAAATAGAAAGGGTTTCCATTTGATGTTTAGTAACAATTGTTGTTATATAACCTTGAATGACATTCTTTATAGCACCAAAACTTTATGCAATGACATCTACGTGTTAGATACATCCAGTGAACACATTCAATATCGAAGCGAGCAACAAGTGTGCTCGAAAGGATGATTAGTTAACCTCCTACACATGGCATTGTCGCCTTGGCCAAATAAGCAAGAAGCGCATGTTAGAGTTACACAAGAGTGGAATTCTAGAATCATTTGAATTGGATTCATTTGATACATGTGAATCATGCTTACAAGGCAAGATGACAAAGTTGCCCTTTTCTGGAAAGGGTAAGCCAGTGGAAGAATTACTTGGTCTCATACATACTAATGTATGTGGACCAATGTCAATTCATGCTCAAGGAGGTTACAACTACTTCATTACCTTTATCGATGATCACTCACGATTTGGGTATGTATATCTTATGAGATATAAATCTGAAGCCTTTGAAAAGTTTAAAGAATTTAGATATGAAGTAGAGAAACAACTTGGAAAAAGTATAAAGATACTTTGATCCGATCGAGGTGGAAAATACTTTTGCCAATGGTTTCAGGATTATCTAAGAGACAATGGTATATTGTCTCAATGGAATCCGCCTTATACACCGCAACATAATGGTGTATCTGAAAGGTGAAATCGAACCTTGTTGTGTTAGAACATCGGTGGTCGGCTAGAGGGGGGTTAATAGCCCTTTATCGTCGTACGGTGAAAATCGTTCGTTCTTCTTGTGTCACTTGTCTACGATTGTCGTTAGTGCAGCGGAATAGTAATATAAATGAAAGTACTAACAACACATACAAGCAAACACAAGACACCAAGATATACGTGGTTCGGAACCGAATGGTTCCTACTCCACGGGGCGAGCTCAACGAGCTCTAGTTATGTGCACGACACTAACTAAACTCCTTCTCGACAACACGTCAGAGGTGGAGAAACCTCGTACAAGTAATTACACTAAGTAATACAAGAAAATACAAATACAAGAAGAAATACAAGTAAAGAGCACTTTACAAACTTCGCTTTGAACACTTGCTTGTTGCTTGCTTTGGATTGCTCTTGAAGGACTGGAATGCAGTATCAATTCCCCTCCAAAGTCACCCCAAATATCTTAGCAAAACCCTCCATCTCGAGCTCCATTTATAACCTCGTGACGAGTGATTCCAGGTCATCACCGATCGATCGTGACCATCACGATCGTCCTGTAGCCATTGTCTCACAATGGCCAGATCCACGTTGGACAAGTTCCAATGGATCACCCATCAGTCGACTGATCATGCCCATCAGTCAACTGATGACCTAGTAGTCGACTACCCAGTCGGCTATGAACCATTCTGTGCTCGCGACACTTCCATCAATCGACTGCCATCCCTCGACAGTCGATTACTGTTAATATCAGTCAACTGCAAGTCCTTGACAGTTGACTGCCAGGCCACAAAATGCATTCTAACACCAATCGAACCCTAGTCGACTAGGATCAGTCAAACCAGCACCTATGCTAGTCGACTGCTGTCGCGTAAAACCTCAAACACCAAGTTATTTGAGCATCCGACCATCGGGTAAAACCTCAAACACCATGTTTGAGCATCCGACACTCAATCTTAGCTACTTGGCCAAGTCCACCTCATCTCTCATGGAGTTCCCCACCAAAGCTCTCTTCCCTCGGCCTACGTCCCTCGGATGCACCAAGCGCATGACTTTGCAATGCCATCCTTCGTATCTCTTGCCCTAGAAGTCTGCTTCCCTTGGGCCTTACTCCATTCATTCCCCATCCGGTGGTCCCTCGGATGCACCAAGCGCACGACTTCGCAATGCCATCCTTCATCGACTCAAGGACCCCGAGCCTAGTGAACTTGCCAAGTCCTCAAGATTTCCCACACCAAGCCTCATGCTTGGATTTTCACCGCCAAGCCCCATGCTTGGACTTATGTGGCCAACCCATGTTGGACTTTTCAACACCAAGCCCTATGCTTGGATTTTCCCAACACTAAGCCCCATGCTTAGACTTTTCACCACCAAGGCTACACACTTAGATTTACGTGGCCAACCCATGACAATCCCATGTCATGAGTTATGTCTAACATCAAAATATAGTTTGATTCAAACTCGAGTCCTGGGTAGATTGCACCAACAATCTCTCCCTTTTTGGTATTCGGTAAAACCTCAAACCCAAGTCTACCAATTATCCCCAATTGGAAATTCTCACATCCCAATGAGAATTCCAACTATCCCAATTGATAACTTCTCCCCCTTTTTGACATACATCAAAAAGGTCCTCCCCAAGTTATGAATGTCTCATATCCCAATGAGATCTTACAATCTCTCCCTTGGAGGAACACACGTCTACAATCTTTCTAGTGATAAGTCCAATATCACTTAAGAGAGGCAATCCAACTTTTCTCCCATGAGGAAAAAGTACACATCCATCTTCCTATGATGGATACCTTCCCCTAAAGGCTTGCTCCCCCTTGACCATTCCACCAACAATGTCTTGGAGAGTCCCTAAGCCAATAGGAACATTAAAACAATCAAAATTAAGGCAAAGTTCAACAATAAACTCTCATCCACCTTAAAATTGATACTCACCCTAAACACCTCTCCTAATCAATATCCAATGGATTTCCACCCTTTCTAATGCTCTCCCAAGAATATCCTAGGGTTAGGAGTGGTTAGGGGACCAAAACATAGCTGAACATGGGCCTAACCACATGGTTTACCCGAAATCAGCAGGGCAATGATGATCGGATATCGATCATCCACCTCATCACCGATCGACCTCCATGGCAGTCGACTGATAACTGCAAATGCAGTTTTCAGGTTTTTTAGAAATGAATTTCTGAAATTCGTAAGTAAATACACATAAGTTGAAAAATCATGAAATTTTGTATGTATATTACTTATTACAATCATTATGGGTGAAAAATATTGGAAAATTATTTTACCCAAAAAATAGTGAGATTGATACAAAGTTCAAAAGCTAAGAAAAACTTCAATATTGAGCCCTCTTTGTATCATCCCATTCAATGGTGATTGCTATCACAAGATAGACTTCACCAAGGTTTTTCAAAATGTTTTTGAAATGTTTTAAAAACCTTTAATTCCTTTTTCCTAAACATCTCACTTGTATCTACATGTGTAAAACACATACAAGTTAAATATTAGTGAGATGTGGGGACTTTGTTATTTAGGGTTTCATGCATATCTCTAGGCAACAAGATTTGATTCCCTTCAAATCATGCCTTAGTCCTTAAATCTTTTTTATTTATGCATGAATGATGATTATGACATAATTGATAACATTAATAAGCATGTGCCAAAATCATGATGCCATGACATGTGAATGAATTATAAGCATACATGACATATAAAAATAACCCTAAAAATGATCATGACATTTTATTGGATAAAATTAAATATGATGTCATGTCATGGCAAGGAAAACAAACTATGAAAATTATAAAATACTAAGGTATAAAATACCTAAGTGTTAAATTCAAATTTCCATTTCTAAGATTAAACCTATTTTTGCCTTAATGCCATTATCCCACTAGTGTGCCAAAAATCCAAAATGGCACACCATTACTTCTAATACCTAATTGTGCCAATTTAATAATTTTTCATCTTCTCAAAGCACATTGGCACATCCTAATGTGTCAACTCTCCATGGCTAGGTTAACTACCCATCCACTTAGGGTTGACACACCCTAACCCATCTAGCGTGAATCGATCACGCTTCTAGGAACCCAATACCTATTGGAGCTCCTTGGGTTAACTAGGTATTCACTAGAGATAACTTCCCTAGATACCTTCCTAATGACCCTTTTAGGTTTTGACACATTAGTCATTTGGGTCTTTCCTAGGTCAACTCTAGAGGTGACTCCTCCTTTGACCTTATTAGTGGCTTTCTTGGTTTTTCTTAAGTCCTTAGCCACTAAACACACACCATGGCTAGTCTTAGGGATAACTTCCCTATTAGCCTTGGTTTTCCTAGACCTAGATATTGTTCCATAATTAAATGGGACATTATGGTAGGACATAGGTTTGTGACCAAACCCTTTCTTGCCCTTGGACATTTCTTGTTTCCTACTCCTTAAATTTTGATCACTAGACCCCTTAAATGATTTTGTCATAATTTTAAGGGTATTTTTCAATTTTTCTAGCTTTGACCTCAAGGCTCGATTCTCCACCTCTACTCTTCCCAATTTTGATCTATCATTAGATTTTTTGTGAATTGTTTTTCTTTTTAGGCATGTGCCTAGATTTCTTGGGGTTAATGCCCAAGTTTTCTTCTATTCTCCTAATTGACTCCCTAGGTAGGATTGGTCTAGAATTTGTTGGATCGAGAAGCGTCGCTAGAGGGGGAGGGTGAATAGCGATCGTAAATCTTTCGTTCGAATTCGTTGAGACACAAGTAAACTAGTAAGCACAGCGGAAAATAAAGTGACACGTTTATTTTACTTGGTTCACAACCCAACGGTTGCTACTCTAAGGCCCTATCGGTCCTAGACCGCGTACGGAGGGCAAAACACTATAACGTCTCCTCCTCGTTGGAGGTAGGAGACAACGATCACAAAATCCGGAAGTACAAGGATGAGGCAACAAGCCTACCTCACCTCGTTACGAATAAAAACAATGAATACAATATTAAAATATATTACTAGATGCTGCTGCCGACGAAGAAGATCTGAGCTCGTTGTCGCGTCGACGTTATGACGGTGTTGGAGCGTTGGCGTTGTAGGAGCACTTGATGAATAAACTTGATGATGTTTGGAGTTGGAATCCACCCCTCCTTTTATAGATTTTGGCCTTTGAATTTGTCTCCTCTTTTTTCAGAACAGATCACGAAGTTGTATAATTTTTACCGCGAAGTGGCCGCGTCAAACCTTATCCATTTTGACCTAGTGCAAAGGCTGATTCGTCGCCATCAGTCGACTGCCCAATGGCCAGCAGTTGACTGCCAGCCTGGCCACTTCCCTGCAATCAGAGGTTAGCTCGAAAAATGATAAATTCGACGGTTTCTAACCGTCTGATCTCGACCTAGACCTTCCACAGGAAGTCTTAGTCGGATCGCCACCTATGGTCATCCCCGTAAAGAGGATACGACCTTACAATCTCTCACTCACATGAGCTTTCCTCGATACTTACCTTGTAGCTCTCGCTTCCGGCCTTCCACTCGATTCCTTCGGCTCCCTCCGAAGTCACTCGAGTGTTGCCCGACCACCGCGGCTTCCTCCGGGTGTCGCTAGCCTTCAGCTCCAGCTTTAGTACTTTTCTGCACACTCGATTTAGCTCGTGAGATAACGATGTAAACTTAACTTTGTGTCTTTGCCATAATCAAAACACAGGTTCCATTATCTAGTGCCCCTGCACCAACAGAATTATGGTGTCTAGGTTTGTCCTTAGATAAACTAACATACTTGGCTCCTAGACAAACATATTTATTCCTACTAGCATGCTTTTCATTAATCATGGCAAGTGAACTAAAATAATTTTTAGCATGCTTATAAGTCCTAGAAATTGAAGGTGCATTAATTGAATTTACCTTAGGGTTAGCTTTGGAAACTTCCCCTACATGACATGCTCCTTCTTGCCCCTTCTTCCTCCCCATAGGGCATTGGCTTCTATAATGCCCCCTTTGGTTGCATTTGAAGCACACAATGTGCTCCTTGCTTCTAATTGTGGGGACTCCGACATTTTTGGCTTTTGGTGCCGGTTGAGCCTTCTTCACCTTCTTGAGACACTTACTTTTATAGTGCCCTTGTTCCCTACACTCAAAGCATGCTATATGATTTTTATTTATAATCATAATACTTGAGTTACCTAGGGAATTTTTGCTTCTCCCGGATGTTGAAGCTTCTTCTTGAACTTGTTCCGGGATGGAAGGCCTCTCCTCCCACTCAATGCTAGAGGTGGAGGTCTCCATCAAATCATCAACATCATCGAAGGTGGATGGCGATTCTGCAACATCCTTGGATTTGGATGTTGATGGGCATTCTTCCTCTTCATGGACCAATGTGGGCTCTTGAAATTTGATCACCTTGCCCCATAGATCCTTTGCATCCCTATATTCACCAATTCTAGACCAAATATTGTAAGGAATCAAATCACTAAGCAATTTGATTACCTTGAGATTTGTCTTGAAGTCCTTGATTTGGTCTTGGGTCCACCTTGACTTCTCAATTTGCCTATTTTCTTCATCCCTAGGCATTTTGAAACCATTTTCTAGAATTAACATAATATCAAAATTGGTTTCTAGATATACCTTCATTTTTTGCTTCCACCAAGAGAAGTTTCCATCGAATTTCGGTGGATGGATGTTGTAGCTGGCCATCTTGTCGTGCTTGTGTTGGCGGTTAGTCCTCGACAAGCTACTTGGCTCTTATACCACTTGTTGGAACATCGGTGATCGGCTAGAGGGGGGTGAATAGCCCTTTATTGTCGTACGGTGGAAATCGTTCGTTCTTCTTATGTCACTTGTCTACGATTGTCGTTAGCGCAGCGGAATAGTAATATAAATGAAGTACTAACAACACATACAAGCATACACAGGACACCAAGATATACGTGGTTCGGAACCGAATGATTCCTACTGCATGGGGCGAGCTCAACGAGCTCTAGTTATGCGCACGACACTAACTAAACTCCTTCTCGATAACACGTCAGAGGTGGAGAAACCTCGTACAAGTAATTACACTAAGTAATACAAGCAAATACAAATACAAGAAGAAATATAAGTAAAGAGCACTTTACAAACTTCGCTTTGAACACTTGCTTGTTGCTTGCTTTGGATTGCTCTTGAAGGACTGGAATGCAGCAGCAATTCCCCTCTAAAGTCACCCCAAAAGTCTTGGCAAAATCCTCCATCTCGAGCTCCATTTATAACCTGCATCGAGCTGATTCTATGCCCATCAGTCGACTAATCGTGACCATCAGTCGACTGATCCAGTAGTCATTGTCTCACAACGGCCAGATCCACATTGGACAAGTTCCAACGAAACACCCATCAGTCGACTGATGACCTAGTAGTTGACTTTCCAGTCCGCTACGGAGCATTCTATGCCCACAACACTTCCATCAGTCGACTGCCATCCCTCGGCAGTCAATTGCTATCGACATCAGTCGACTGCCAGTCCTCGACAGTTGACTGCCATGCCATAAAATGCAGTCTAACACCAATCGAACCCTAGTCGACTTGGATCAGTTGAATTGACACCTATGTTAGTCGACTGTTGTCGGGTAAAACCTCAAACACAAAGTTGTTTGAGCATCTGACCGTCGGGTAAACCCTCAAACACTATGTTTCAGCATCCAACACTCAGTCTTAGCCACTTGGCCATGTCCACCTCATCTCTCATGGAGTTCCCCACCAAAGCTCTCTTCCCTCGGCCTACATCCCTCAGATGTACCAAGCGCATGGCTTCGCAATGCCATCCTTCGCGTCTCTTGCCCTAGAAGTCTACTTCCCTTGGGCCTCACTCCATTCGCTCCCCGTTCGGCGGTCCCTCGGATGCACCAAGCGCACAACTTCGTAATGCCATCCTTCATTGACTCAAGGAGCTCGAGCCTAGTGAACTTGCCAAATCCTCAAGACTTCTAACACCAAGCCTCATGCTTGGATTTTCATTGCCAAGCACCATACTTGGACTTACGTGGCCAACTCATGTTGGACTTTTCAACACCAAGCCCTATGCTTGGATTTTCCCAACACCAAGCCCCATGCTTGGACTTTTCACCACCAAGGCTACACACTTGGATTTACCTGGCCAACCCATGTTGGACTTCCCATGACAATCCCATGTCATGCGTTTCTTCTAACATCAAAATATAGTTCGAGTCAAACTCGAGTCCTGGGCCGATTGCACCAACATGTTGGACTTGGTGAGATCGATGATGAATCATGCAAGCCTTCCCAAATCCTTTTGGGGCTACACACTCGAGATAGCTATTCACTTGCTGAATAGAGTCCCGACCAAGGCAGTCTCTGCTACTCCATATCGGATATGGACTGGTAAGAAACCCTAGTTATCTTATTTGAAGATATGGGGATGTTCTGCTTACATGAAGAGGACTACATCAGACAAGCTGAATGTAAAGTTAGATAAGTGTCTATTTATTGGATACCCCAAGGAAACAAGGGTTTACTAATTCTATCATCCCTTGGAATAAACGGTGTTTATTTCAAAAAATATTATATTTCTAGAGAAAGAGTTTCTCTTGCAAGAAAATAGTGAGAGTCAGGTTGAACTTGAGGAAGTTTAAGAAACTCCAATAAACACTAAAGATGTCTATACCAGAACCACAGTCGATTATTCATGATGATGAGTGATGTAAGCAAAACATATAGGGTTTTAGGAGTAGTTTTTGCTCACATCTCATTACATTTTATGTTAGTTTCATGCATATGTTACTCTAGTTTACATGCATTTCCTATTTTCTAGTTCGGAGATCTACTCTTTGTACTTTTGCGTGCAGGACAACATTTCGAGGGAAAAGGCGCACTTTCGGAGCAAAAGAAGGACATTTTGCAGCTAGACACAGAGTGGGACACGACCAGGGCATATGGCTACACACGGCCGTGTCCAATGGGCAAGATCAGCCACCCTAGGGCCGCTGCGGCCGTGTCTTGTGATGTGGCGACACCGCTTTAGACAAGGGATTTTCGGATTTTCTATATAAGGATAGATCTGCCCAAACCCTAGGGGGGAGGCATGACGGCTAGGAAGGCACACTGAAGCCCTAAAAAGCTTCGAGAACTTGCAACGGGGAGGCAGAACGCCGTCGGAGGTCCACGCTTGCACTTCAAAGCCAGAGAGAAGACCACGAAGGCATTGTAATCCCTTGTTCCTGCACTTTATTTCTGATATATTCGAACATGTACATGCCTTGTGATTCCTCCCTTATATACATGGAGTAGTTCCTTTGATTCTAGGATTAGAGAGTAGCTTGTGTGCACATTACATGTTGATTCAGGTTAAATTCTGTCTTTGAGTTTAATTTGGCAATTGGAAGTTGTTTATACTACATATATGCGTGTTTGGTTTTCTATCTGCTGTGCTTAGGCGATACGAGGGGTGATAGCTATTATATCTAGGATTAGGAGATTTTATACAAGGAACTTAGGGGTAAACCTAATCTCCTGTAACCGTGGGTAGAAGGATGCGATGGAATTGGAAATGGTTCATCGTAGGGATTGATTCGGCATCCTCGTACCATCTATCCCGTCCTTTTAAGATGAAGATAGCTCCCAGTAAATGCGGTGGCTCATCGGAAGAGTGTATGATGTCTCTTCCACAAAATCATAACTAAAGGTCTAGACAACACTAGTTGACAGCATTGTTTTGCGACACACAAGCAAAACCGAAGTCCTAGAATCACCTTTGAAGACCTTGGCACGCTCCCTTCTTCCTCCATGTGACACCGTATAGAGTATAGTCCACCGACAACCCTCACAAACCGAAACCTCTTAGAGTTTACTTTCGAACAATTTCAACCACTGAACATATCAATATTCGAATCCCAGTCTCTGTGGGATCGATAATATTTTATTACTTTATGACATTCGTGCACTTGCGGGCGTTGAGTGTGAGCACAAGCTTCGAGTCCTCGACGACCTCTGTCGCAAGATTTGAGATCGCGTTCGCATGCATCAATGAGGTAATGACTGAACCTATCGTTACACCACCTCTTCACAGATCTGGTAGGTCACATAAGATTCTTGAGAGATATGGATTTATCGTAAGTGAATCTAATGATGTGTTACTCATTGAGGATGAGGAATCTACTAGTTACGAAGAAGTTCTGAAAAGTTCAGAAAGGGATAAATGGCTAGCAGCCATGAAGTCGGAAATGGATTCCATGCATGAAAACCAAGTTTGGAAATTAGTGGATCCACTTGAAGGCATCACGCCTATTGGGTACAAGTGGGTTTTCAAGAAGAGAACTGACATGGATGGTAATGTGATTACCTATAAAGCTAGATTGGTGGAAAAAGGTTATCGTCAAAAGCAAGGTGTTGACTATGACGAGACCTTCTCATCAGTTGTCATACTTAAATCCATTCGGATAGTCTTGGCCATAGCAGCTCATTATAATTATGATATATGACAGATGGATGTGAAAACAATTTTCCTTAATGGAAACCTACATAAGGATGTGTATATGATACAACCTGAGGGTTTCACATCGGTTGACAAAACCAAAGTATGCAAGCTTCAACAGTCCATTTATGGACTGAAGCAAGCATCCAAGAGTTGGAATATCAATTTTGATGAGGTAATCAAAGAGTTTGATTCCTCACAAAATCCTGACGAACCTTGTGTGCACAAGAGGGTTAGTGGGAGTGCGATCGTATTCCTAGTACTATATGTCAATGACGTATTCCTAGTGGGAGTGCACAAGAGTCAGTCAAAGGTTGGTTATCCAAAATGTTCTCCAAGAAAGACATGGGAGAAGCGACCTAAATCCTCAAGATTAAGATCGATAGAGATAGATCAAAAAGATTGCTTGGTCTTTCGTAGTCTACATATATAGACAGAGTGCTAAAGTGATTTAGCATATTTGAATCCAAGAAAGGTTATATACCGATGCGACATGGGATTCACCTTTCAAAGTCTATGTGTCCACGCACAAAAGACGAGAGGATTTGCATGAATAAGATTTCTTATGCTTCTGCAATTGGATCTATTATGTATGCTATGTTATGTACAAGGCCCGACGTATCATATGCTTTGAGTGTCACGAGCAGATACCAGTCTGATCTAGGAATGGATCATTGGGTGGATGTCATGGAAATCCTTAAGTACTTGAGAAGAACTAAGGATATGTTCTTAGTATATGGAGAAGGTGATATGGTTACATGCGAGTATATGGATGTCAACTTCCAGACCGACAAGGATGACTCCAAGTCACAGTCTGGGTAAAATTCACATTGAATGGTGGCACAGTGAGTTGGAAAAATTCCAAACAAGACACAGTTGTCGATTCTACCATGGAGGCAGAATACATTGCAGCTTTTGAAGCAGCAAAGGAGGCAGTTTTGATTAAGAAGTTTATTTGTGAACTTGGGGTAGTTCCATCCATTGTTGAAGCATTACTAGTTTACTGCGACAACACTGGAGCTATCACACAGGCAAAGGAACCCATGCCACACCAACGATCCAAACATGTGCTTCAGCGATATCATCTGATCAGAGAAATTATTAGTAGGAAAGAAATACAAATCGAGAAGATTCCCACAAAAAGGAACCTAGCGGATCCTTTGACAAAGGCTCTATCACAAAGGAAGTTTGAGAGCCACATCAAGTACTATGGTATTGGATACCATGACAATTAGCTTTAGGCCAAGTGAGAGTCTGTTATGTTTGAGAGGTGTCTTAAGGCAATCGCCTTATGGTTGTACTATTTATTTAATAAATAAAGATTCACTATTTGAGTGCACATGTCATATATGTTTGATTGGATCTTAAACTCATTTACTAAATATTCACGATACGATTCATAGCATGAGAGAACTTGTGATTGGATCACAACTAGTGAGTATCTCTACATATGTAATTATCAATGTATTGAAAATTGATGAGTTTGGACATCATCGATTATGGGAGACTAGCACGGGGTATACTCCTTGGTTTATCCAAGCAGCTGCTCCTCACTGGCTGGAGATATTGAGATGTTGATAGTTAAACATGGATGCTAGTTAGGTAACTAGTTCATTGGAGTGACTTGCTGTAAGACTTCACATGGTTCTCTACATATAAGATATTTTAGTGAAGCTCTTACTGCAGCTCAAGTGCGAGTTTCCTTCGACTTGAGGTATTTAAGTCATCTTGGTCATGGAGACTTATACTTTGACATCTTAGTTGATACATCTCTATGGAGGTGTGGGTACGAGATGATTTGGTATAAGTTGAAGTGCCTGAAGGTGATTGAATAGCCAACAAAGGATTCACCACTCCTTGCGAGGAGATGTATACCCTATGGCCACTCGTCAGGATTGTCACTCAAAGTCTTTAGCCAAAGAATTGCATGTCAAGAGTATGGTACTCTTGGATACATGTCAAAGTAATTAGAATCCACTGGATGAGGAAGTAAGACTTGAGCTAGGTGTGACATAGTCAGCCTAGTAGGGACAGACATATAGACCATGTCTTGAACTAAGTGGGTATAAGATGAGTGAAAGGAACGAGACACGATTCACTATAGCTACTGAAGGGTTTAGAAATGATTCCGAGATCAACTGTTGATTTTTTGGTTAATTGTGGATCATGATGTACTACTAGGTGCCACTCATGATCATTCCATAATTAATGGTTAATAATGGACGACCAATATAAATCGAGAACCTATTAGGTCACATGCACTATGAATCCTTCGAAGAGACTTAACACGAGTTTGAGAATTGGATTCTCAAGATTGAGAGAGATCAAGTTTGGTTGGACCAAACACATGACAAATATGGATATATTTGTCAAGTTCGAAACGCAAAAGGAGCATGTCTTAAGAAGACGGGTTGGGCCTTAAATGGTTTAATTATAAACCAAACCCATTTGATTTTAATTAAAAGAACCCTCTTTTGGTTAAGGGCCCAATTAGGGTTTAATGGATGAGATTAAGCCTTAATGGTTATGGGATTAGGGATTTGATCCACTAACCTATAACCCATTAGGATTAGTCCCTATATAAAGGGTTATAAAGGCTAAATATAATGAATAGAAGTCCTTAAGGCCCTCTTCCTCAACCTAGCCGAACCTTGGAGAATTAGGGTTTGGTGTTCCGCTGGCCATCAAAGAAATAAGGGTTGTTTCCATCTCTTTAGAGGCCGACCACACTATGTTTTAGGGTTGTTATTGTCTCTTATTGAAGCTTCAAAAATAGTGGCTATTTCTAACACGAATCGACAACCTTACGAAGGTTGTTCAAGGACTCGTTTGTGTAGCAAATCAAGTCAGCGATTGCTCTTCGATCACCCGACCTTCTTGCTTCGTCTAGTAGCGAAGATAAGGTCAAACTCGTGGCTTTTGTTAGGAATCGTTTGGAACGTCTAGAGGGGGGGGGGTGAATAGCGTCAATGGAATTCTTTCGCGTTCGTGTCTACAATTTCGTTAGCGCAGTGGAATATAGATATAATACAATAACAAAAAGATACAATCACGAACACAAGCACGATATAACGTGGTTTGGAACCGTAACGGTTCCTACTCCACAGATTGGGTTCGTACGAACCCTAGCGATGCCACAAACACCACTAAGCACTAAAGCTCCTTCTCGACAACAAGTCGGAGGTGGAGAAACCTCGTACAATGAATTACAAAAAGTAATACAAAGTAAACAAGCAAATACAAGTGAAAATGTAAAGAGCACTTTACAAACTAGGGTTTTGAGCGCTTGCTTGTCGGTTGCTTGGATGAGCTTGAAGGATCCTGAAATGCACCTGCAAATCACCTTCAAATCGCCTCACCAAAGCCCCCAAAGAACTGATGCTTGAGCCTTCCACGAACAGCTGCTTTTATCCTCCATCGGGCTGGATTTCCGCCTAGCAATCGACTGCCATAAGTCCCCAATCGACTGCCAGCACTGTAGCTGTGAGACAACGGCTCAATCCACGTTGGACAAGTTCCAACGGGACTCTTGGCGATTATTGCCAATATTGTGCGATTATTTGCCGGCCCGCGTAGTCATTGCCCACTCGACTACGGGCGATATGCGTGCTCGTGGTGAACTAGCGATCATTCGTCCCTTAGCGATCGGCCGAAAGTCGACTCACGGCGGTCGAGCAAGCCATAATGCGGTCATTTGCCAACCTCAAACATGAGGTTTAAACCCAAATATGGTGCCCCCATACTTGCTAGACCACCCTTAGCCTAGACCTAAGCCTTCTAGCCACCTCCATCAGCCTCACGCCTCTCGGATCCCTCCAAGTCATCCATGACTTGTTCATCCATCGCGCTAGCCTCCAGGTGCTTCCCTCGGCTATGTCATGCTAACGGTGTCTACACAAGGCACATTGGACTTCTGCCGCTAAGACTCGCTTGGACTTTCTGTTTGCCAATATCAATCCCCTTGGACTTCCAAATGCCAAGACTCAAGCTTGGACTTTCCCTTGCCAACCCATGTTGGACTTTCCATGCCAAGACCCATGCTTGGTCTTTCCATTTGCCAAGACCCATGCTTGGACTTCTCATTTGCCAAGACCCATGCTTGGACTTCTCATTTGCCAAGTACTCAAGACTTGGACTTCTCATTTGCCAAGACCCATGCTTGGACTTCTCATGTGCCAAGTGTTCCACTTGGACTTTCCATGCCAAGTACACAAGACTTGGACTTCCCTATGACAATTACATTGTCATATGTTTTTGTCAAACATCAAAACATCACTCGAGTCAAACTCGAGTCCTGGTCAATCGTGACCTGGGCCGATTGCACCAACAATCTCCCCCTTTTTGATGTTTGACAAAAACCAAACAAACCATTGAGTTAGAACACTAACTCAAATCTCTTACCAATTGTCCCAAATTGGTAAACACTCTCCAAATGTTCTCCCCAAACATTCTCCCCCTTTTTGACTAACATCAAAAAGGTTTTCTCTCCAAGGAGGTCAATGTCTCATGTCCCAATGAGATTTTACAATCTCTCCCTTGATCCAAAAACAAATACCTAGGATGCCTACCATCTTCCTAGTGATAATTCACATATCACTCAAGAGAGACAATCCTATACTCTCTCCCAATTTCCAAATTGGGTATCAAAAACCCATCAATTTTCCCAATTGATGATACTCTCTCAATAACTTCTCCTCTTCAAGGAGAAAAATACATTCATCATGCCAAGATGGATACCTCCCCCTAAAGGCTTGCTCCCCCTTAACCATTGCACCAACAATGTCCTTGGGAAGCCCCTAAGCCAATAGGAACTCTAAACCATCAAAAATTAAGGTTCTAAGTTCAACATAGAACTTTCACTCACCCTAAATTTGATACTTTGACCTAACACAGCTCCTAATCCATATCCAATGGATTTTCACCCTTTATGATGCTTCCTAAAGCATATCCAAGGGTTAGGAGTGATTAGGAACCTTTTCCATAGCTGAACACGGGCTAAACAAACCTTGTTAACCCGAAATCCGACCTGGCAATGACTCGACGAATCGTCATCGATGCCACTCCATCACGATCGCCACATAGGGCGATCGATAATCAAAATATCGATTTTCAGCTATCAGAAATGAATTTTGGAAATTTATAAATAATTATACATAATTCGAAAAATCGTGAAAATTCATACGTATAATACTTATGACACACACAATGGGCGAAAAATATTTGAAAATTATTTTACCCATACAATAGTGAGTTTGATACAAAACTCAAAACCATTGAAATTTTCAATGTTTTGGCCCTTTTTTGTATTAACTCTATCAATGGTGATTGCTATCAAAAGATAGCCTTCACCAAGGTTTTTCAAAATGATTTTAAAATGTTTTCAAAACCTTATTTTGGATCATATTCCTTGGGCTCTATGTACATGACTTGTACACATGCTCTCCCGATGATCCACTAATCATATAAGATGAGTTTGAGTTCATCTAGATGCAAAACCTATGCACCTTGAACTTAACTCATATCCTAGCATCTCACATGTATCTAGGGTGTATAAAAAACACATACATGTCAATTTAATGTGAGATGTGGGTTTTGTTCATCCTAATCTAGGGTTTCATGCATTTCCTAGGCAACCCTACTTGATTCCCTTATAAATGGGACTTCAAGTCATGCCATAGTCCTTAAATCAATTTCAACCAAATTGTCTTAAATGCATGAATGATTATGGCATTAGAAATAATATAAATAAGCATATGCTCATAATCATGATGTCATGGCATATGATATAAAACTAAGCATACATGACATTAACCTAAAACCTAAGCATACTCATGTCATATAAAATCATAGAAATAGGCATGATGTCATGACATGGCATATGACAATCAAAGCATGACATATAAAATATATAGGTATAGTAATACCTAAATTTTAATATTTATTGCCATTTGATATAGTTAGATATATTTTGCCATATTATCATTAATCTCCCTAGTGTGCCAAAAATCCAAAATGGCACACTAACACTCTAAACCCAACTTGTGCCAATTTGATCATTTTATCAAAACTTCTCAATTAATATTGGCACATCCTAAAATCTTTTAGGATATTCAAATCTAACCACATCCCAGGGTAACCAAAACCTTGAAAATGACCTAACATGCCACCTTTGCCATGGTTGAGTTAACTACCCATCCAATCAAGGTTGGCACACCCTAAACCCATCTAGCGTGAATCAATCACGCTCTTAGGAACCCAAAACTGATTTGAGCTCCTAGGGTTAATTAGGTATTCCTTAGGGACAACCTCCCTAGATACCTTCCTAATGACTTTCCTAGGCTTATTAGCCTTGGTCATTTTGGTCTTGCCTAGGTTAACCTTAGGAATTGCCTTCCTAACAACCTTCTTAGTGCCCACCCTAGGTTTCTTTGAAACCTTGGCCACTAGGTACAAACCTTGGTCAACTCTAGGGATGACTTCCCCATTGACCTTGGTCTTTCTAGACCTAGTTAATGTTCCATAGTCAAATGGAACACTATGATAAGTCACCTTGGACTTAGGTTTGTGACCCAAACCATTCTTGCCCTTGGTTGACTTTTGACTCTTAGGTCCTAGATGTTGACTTTGACTTCTTGACCTAGGAGTTTGACCATTAGACCCTTTAAATTGATTTTGCATAATGTTAAGGGTCTTTTCAAGTTTTTCAAGCCTTGACCTCAAGACTTGATTTTCTTTTTCTAATTGCCCAATTTTAGAATTTTGATTTAAACCTTGGGCATTGTACTTCCTAGGCATATGCCTAGTCCATTTAGGGTTAAAACCTAGATGTTCTTGTATTTTCTTAATAGATTCCCTAGGTATGATTTTTCTAGTGACATTAGTCCCAAATTTCTCCTTATTCTTAAGGTGAACATTCTTAGCTTCTAAACAAATATGTTTGTTATTTCTAGCATGCTCTTTATGATACATAGCAAAATTGCTAAAATTAGTTCTAGCATGCTTTTTAACGTTTAAATTAGACGGAGCATTATTTAAATGTACCTTAGGGTTTGCCTTAGTGGCTCCCCCTACTTGTGATGCTCCTTCTTTGGTCTTTTTGCTTCCCCTAGGACATTTATTTCTATAATGTCCTTTTGCATTGCATTTGAAGCATATGATGTGCTCCTTGCTCTTAATATTTTGGGAACCGGCGTCCGTTGACTTTTGTTGACTCTTAGGCGCTGGAGGAGCTTTCTTAGGCTTCTTTGAGCATTTGCTCTTGTAATGCCCATACTCCCTACACTCAAAGCACATTATATGATTTTTATTTGAAAATAAAGTGTTTGAGTTACCTAGGGTGGTGGTAGGTGCCGGAGTTGAATTTTGAGCTTCCTCATCTTGATCGGATGTTAAAGGCTCTTCTTGAGGTTGCTCCGGTGTAGAGGATGGTCTCTCCTCCTCAATCCTAGAAGTAGATGCTTCTTCCACCTCTTCTACTTCTTCTTTCTCCGATTCGGAAGTTGACTCCATCTCAACTTCTGATTCCTCACTTTCACTTGAGGATGAACTCTCCTCATGGAATCTTGCCAATTTTCTCCATAGCTCCTTGGCATACATGTAATCCCCTAGCTTGCACAAAACATCATTAGGGATTAAATCTTCCAAAAGTTTCGTTACCTTAATTTTGGTCTTGAGCTTTTGGCGTTGCTCTTGGGTCCACTTTTTCAATTTTAGGACATTTCCCTTCTTATCCCTAGGGGGTTCAAGGCCTTCAACGAGGATGAACCAATCCTCTATGTTCATCATCAAGAATGTTTCCATTCTTGCTCTCCACGCCGGAAAATCTTCTGGATCATATGGAGGTGGAGTGTTGATATTCCATCCAAGCTTGTCTTGGAATTCCATCTTCACCCTCTAGCCTTTTGTCTTAACTCCCGGCGGTTAGTCCGTAGAAGAGCCCCGGGCTTTGATACCAAGAGTCAACAATTTCGTTAGCACACTTGGAATTCCATCTTCACCCTCTAGCCTTTTCGTTATTGCTTTGATTATTTCTATTCCGCTGCGCATAACGAGTTTTGTAGAGACGATCGCGAACGAATTCCATCTACGTACAATCTACGCTATTCACCCTGTCACGCCCCGAGAGTATGTCGTGCCGAAAAGCAAACGGACGGCATCTCCCCTGTACGTGGCAACATATCGGGTTAATACAAGGCCCGTAGGCCCACAACAATAATATGATATACGCAGATATCAACATATCAAAACACACTAAACACAGCGGAAACATACAACAGATAAAACAATATACAATGACTCAACTGTGCACTCCAGAGTGACTTGACACAACAAGAAACATAATAGAAGCAACAACGAAAGCCAAATACATACAATACGTCCGTATATCACAGATACGGAAACAATACAGGTTAAAACCACAAAACGACAATCCATAGTAATACAACAATACGAAAAACAGGTCCATTCGTCCGGTGTGAGATGGGATCAGCTGGCGGAGCTCCGAACATCCAAGAAATCTTCTACCTGTTATCTGGGCGACAGGAAGCCCAGGGTCCAGGGGTGGTGAGTATAAACTCAGGGGTAATATATAGAAAGTGCATGAACATATAGGGTAAAGAAATCTACAAGTATACATGTGAAGATCTACAGGTATGACATGAGTCCAATAGACATACAAATTCTATCCAACTCTAATAACAAGTAACTACTGATGAAAGTCATGCAATGTATATACTAAAGCTCAGCCAATCAACATAAAGTAATGTACCAGCGTGCACGGCGTGCAGAATGTCATATGCTAGATCATCCTGAACAGGTATACAATAACATAACCATATAACATACCAGGTCAATCCCATACCTGACCAATACTCAGACAAATGAACAATATATGATCATCGGAAATAATAACCCGGTCCATACCACACAATGACATGATGCTAATCAAATGCATACAATAGTCTGAATCAACGCATGTATCATGCTCAACACATGGCAGTATATAAAATGCAAATAACATGTATCATGATGTACAAGCATGTGCAGCAATCATAGCTCAATCAAATGCAGCATCTCACAGGCATATGTAAAACATATATCAAATACATGCATATATATATATCAGCAATGCATATGCATGGTCACTGTCTGCGTACCCAACTCGCTACCACGACCCCAGTGTGGCCTAGGTGGCACGACATGACAACTATCCCGACTCCAGCCGCCACCACTCTCGAGTGACCGAGTTGGGTAGTATGAAACAGTAGCTAGCCCGCTATAGAGCTATATGCTACCCACACGTGGGGGGGTCCCTGCTGCTAACCGCTCCGTCCCTACCCATGAGTAGACGGGCACCGCACCCAGGACAACTGCACATCACACGACCACCGTCAATAGTGGGTGAGTGCGCTAACTACCACTCCGCACAGTGGCCAAGTGCGCATCTCCAGCTACCACCATCCATAGTGGCCGAGAACGGCACGTACAACAATGCTCTGCCCTCAACCCTGCAACCACTACCCCGAGTGGCCGGGGAGGCAGGATGACTGACGACACGTCTCCACCATAAGGGAGACTCAGTCAACAGCATGCATGTAGTGTAATGATGCATAGATCCATACATGTATCCTCGCCACACTCCCTATCCCACGGGGAGACCTGGTCAACAAAAGTCAACTATGCGAGGACTACAATCCACAAGACTCTCTCTATCGCACAAAGAGTCATACTCATCTGACAGTCAACCCCACTAAGACCTCTAGTCCATAACGATATACAATCGACCGTCCATATAACCATACACAGGCACACAATCCATAATGGATATACCATCACGCTAAGACCTCCAGTCCATGGTCACATACTGATAACTATACACTTATCTATACACAGACCACTAGATCCATCATAAATGCACTACTAATACGGATACGATATAACAATCGACTCCATAATCCAAACCATCACCTAACCCTAGTGATGTAATACAGTAACCCAATCTGAAGTCACAAAAATAACCCTAACCACATGTACTTACTGAACATCTATCAGTTAATACATAATAGGGTTTATAGTTCCTATCCATGCTAGATAATCAATGAGTAATAGAGTATATATCTCAAAGGTCAAGGCAGTACAAGCATATGATTAAATAAGAGTGGATCTAAGGTAAACAAGAATAACATATATCCAATATCATGCACTGGAATTGATCAAAACTACCGGACCAGGTAGATATTACCCACCTGATATATAATCCGTGCTATTCATCTCCACGTCCATGTATCTATCACAATCAAAGTCCTGTAACAATAGGATACAATAAAGTACTGTCACATATCTAATGATCGAATCAAATTCTACATCAACCTTGTATCTCGACCAACTAAATCGAACAATCTAATACTATAGGATGAATGAATTCATATTAGCCAATCAATCTACAATATTAACTGTAAATATACCAATCGGACATACCTTGCATTTCCGAATTAGATCCACAAGGAAATCTCTGCTTCCACACAATCGCGTGTCAATTCCCATAACTGAGCTCACATCTCATCAATACACCAATTCACAATACCTTATTTTCAATACCTCCAACCGTAGCTCAACTAGTGTAACTTCAATCATAGCATACGAAATAGAACACTTGGCTATCATCGAGGTCAGAAGCAAGCAATCACAGATCCAAGCCCCCACCTAGCACAATGATAGCTGCACTGAATTGGTTGCAACCCTGATAAGCACAAATTAGGAAACTATGTCATGGATTGAAGATCATCGAAGAGAACTACAACCTTACCAATTCAATTCAACATGCAAACTCACCATATAATTTGCAACCACACCAATCCAACCAACATCCACCTATTTACAACCCCCACAATCGGCATACCAATCATCACCACAGATTTGTAGCTTCTAAATAACTGAAGTGACACCACTATAATGGTATTCTCCTTCCCTATTGCATATAGATCACAACACAAACACCATCAACACACCTTCAATCCTTCACAATCTTCCAATCTCCTATGGTGAATCTGCTACTTGGTCCACGGATCCAACCATGGCTAACCTCTGAGCTATAGCGATGAGCTTGCTGCCGTCCAAATCAACATAGTAGAGCATAAACGGTGATGGTACACAGCAACCCACAACAACCCACAACAAGGAAGAAGCTCGATGGTAGATCCGAGTGTGGCAGCCAAACTGCTGCTCACAGTGCAGAGTCAACTGGAGGCGCCCCTCATCCGGATCGGCAGAGCTCAACAAGGAGATGGCGACAATGGCAGATTGAGCTCCTGATGGCTACCGATGTTGTTCATGGTGGTCGGAGGCAAATCGATTGGCGGCGAACTAGAGTTGGCTGAGCAAGGGCGACGGCGATGGCGGCTCCAGTTCGCTGCGAGACCCGATCGAATCGCTACTAACCCCCAGCTCCCAGCGACGACTCTTCACCGGAATCGAGCTCGGAAACCCGTAATCGGAGATCCCCTCCGGCGACAATCGGCATGGCGGCTCCCAAATCCGGCAATTTGAACCTCCTGCCGATGCTTAGCCACCGGTGAGAGTTCTCAACCTGTCGGCCTCGACCGGCGACCCTCCCTCCAGTCGGACCTCCCTCTCGGCGGCCGGCAAGGGGCGAGCTCGAGCGTGGCGGCACGGTCGTTCGGAACGAAGCAAAGAGGCGGAGAAGAATGGAAGCGGAGATCGCGATGTGTATGTCGCGATCATTTGTAACTTTAAAGCGCCGTTCGTCCCATTTGGTTAACCCAGCCCAAACTAAACCGTTTCAACCCAATTCAAATCCAACTTCAGTTCAAGCCAACCCAAGCTCAATCCAATTGATTCAGCCAATTTCAAGCCCAACAATTTGGCCCAAGCCCAATTTCAGCCAAGCCCAATTTCAGCTCAATTTAATCCACTAATTAAACTCAATTAACCCACTAATTAAATTCAATTAATTAAAGGGTTAATCCATATAATAAATTTTTTTTTTTGTATTTTCTCCCCACTTATAAAAATTTGGTCCCCAAATTTCCGACTCATGTACGAGTACGAGATGTCACAATAACCATCTCAAGTATCCGGAGCAAAGTCACACCTCAAGTTACAAAGTGGGATACTGAGATCGAATATTATATTTCATCTCTTATATACACTCTCAATAGACCTTTTAAAGTCTAAATAACACCTTCCTATTGACCATCTATCAAAAGATAGATAATCGTACCCGAGTGGAGCTCTATACCCATGACTTGTGGAAGACTTTGCTAGAATCGTAAGGTGAATCATGAATCACTATCAAAAATGATACTCAAGGATACTCCATGGATACCATTCCGTCAAACGATCCAACGAAATCCATCTTACGACTCGGAAGAAAATGAGCGGACCTATCTAATCGATCATCGACTACCCAAATCCTATCAAGTCCTTTTCGAATTCTAGACAATCTCCCAACACAGTCCATCGTACTAGACTCCCACTTCATCACGGTACGTAACCCTACCGATCACAATATTCCACCTTTGCTTGTTGGCATACCCAACCTCAAATTACGAGATCAACCATATCCCATATCTTGTTCCACCAACAGGAACGTCTCAATACTCACTATTTTCGGATACACTCCGAATAAATCATGTCTCTCGACTGAAGAGTCTCCTGAAACAACTCTTCCTAAATCGAAAGACAACTCTGTAACCCACTATTCTCCTAGGAAACGGAGAATTACTTTCTCACAAGTGAAACCAATCTACTATTCCAAAATTCATTATATCACCCAGAACTGAAAGTAACTGGAAAACTATAATGACTAATCTCGCTAGTTTCTCAACCAGCATACACATAATTTACGTCTTATTCAACTGCATCAGGATCGCTCCTAATCCATGAAATGATGCATCTGCGTACAATACCCTTCCATCCCTATCGGACAGATTAACTAACACTGACCCAAAAGTCAGTCACCGTCTAGGCCCTGAAACCTAGCTTCACTCACTTCCGACCAGGTGATTCCCATCACCTTCTTGGTCCAACAAGTCGACGATATAGTATCGCTAGTAACATTCTATCCTCATCTATGGTAAATACCAAATCAATCTAGGGAAACCACAACTTCCCTCAAGATCGTGAATATATCCCGAAATATATCATCCACAGATATGATGACAATCGATCACAAATACTCCAAGAGTACTTGATTCCTCAAATCCATGAACGACTAAATCGTCGATAAGTCTAACGACATTATCCACATCTCCTAAAATTCATACCAAGTATGAAATGTCGTCTTCTACACACTGGCATCCTTTTACTTTATGCTAATGATAGCCCAATCATCACACCGACACTGATATTGTAGTGACCCTCCAATCGTAGACCAACCCTAGGATATACACAGGTGTCATTTAGCTGATCTAAAAGATCATCTATCCACAACGAAGGATATTCATTCTCAACTACTACATTCCAATCATCGATAATCGATGTATAAACTCAAGGTTTGACTCTCTTCTAACAAAGAGTTACCAGTCTTCTCAAGAAGAAACACTGAGGCAGATAAATCTCCCATAGTGTTTAGCAACACTGATACCCTTAAAATCATCTCCCGGTATGAGGTCCCCAATATCAGGACTATTCCCGAAATCACCTCAATCGCATATTCCACTTGCCCATGCAGTGACCAGCCCGAGAGTTCATCCGTAACTACATCCGAATACTCTCGAATTATACATACATCCGAGAGTCCTAGTATACCAACGCTCCAACAATCCAACTATCCGTAAGGATATGTCTATAGTGGAGGTATTTCTAGCAAAGGCTAAAGGTATCCCTTGACTTCTTGGTTGCTGGTCAACATCTCACCTGACGATAGAGACACCACCAACCCACAAGTCGATATATAGGAATCCTTCTAATCCTATATAAGAACGTTCAAGATAAAGATACCTGTAAACTATCAGTATCTCTCAATATATCCGCAAATAGGATAACCTAAAGTAATACCCCGAAGGACCGATCCTTCGGTCTTCTATACTTCTTCCCGAGTAATTATGTAAACTTGTCTAACATCTGTTCTGGACGGCTGAGCTCATGTAAGTTCAAAAACTATCATGGAGAACTGAAGTCAACTGCTGAACTGAGATACAAACTGAAACAACCGCAATGGAGATGGTAAACACTGTTGTACTAGCAAAGGTACACATCCGGCTGAAAAATACTGAAGAACTGTAAACATCATAGCACGCTCCATCTCTGTGAAAGGTATAGCTGCAACTGAAGAATACCGCATAGATACGACCATCGTCATATACTCTCTCTCCTCTGAACAAATCATAACCACGCCGGGGAAGATAACAGTTGTTGTCGTCTGGGAAGGTAACAATTGTTGTCTGAACGTCTGAGTCTTCTGAGATGTCTTGGTAATCCGAGTAACTCACGTCTCCTGATGAAAGTATCAAAGAACTTCAACTATATCCGGGGTAGTAGATCATGGCGATGTAATAACCTAATCTTCTGTAATAATCTCAACTTTCGAGGTTGTGGATCGTCCGCTCGAAAGCATCATCCATAGTCTTCAACTGAGTCTTCAAAATACGTACTCTCCTTGTAGATACCGGCTGCTTATAGTAGAAACAAATACAATGATCCATCGGATAATCTGACTCTGGTGTCGTCGTGACCCGCACTGCACACACATAATCTCCCTTCGGAGTCTTTCCTCTGAGTTCGCTGATAAACATGAGAAGTTGCTGACAATCTGCAATCGGTCTTCTGTGATCGGAAACTCTTCAATAGTCTCCCGTGACTCATGACTTCCAATTCCAATAATTTGACTTGCAATATCTGCTTATCAAATCTCCAATTCTTTAAAAACACTTGCTACGGAGTCATTTCTATACACATGACTCAGTCTAAGGACTTCCGGTAGGATCTAGTAGGAGATCCAAACATCCTGATCAAGATGTCAACCGATAACCCGTGGGTGGCCAAAACCAACCCAATCACATTCTTGGGCTATTAAATGGTCGTAACTTTCGCAAGTCTAACGACTCTGCATGGTACTTCCATTACCAAACGATCACTCGACCTAAAGCCCAAGAATTCCTTGACAATGAGTCAAAGAAAATGATGTGGGAAAATACTCTCTCACAACATCACTAAACCATGACCAAGTGATGTGTGATTTCCCGTAGGTTATTTCCTATATCTTCCACCAAGTACCGGCTAAAATCCGGATAATGGTATTCAACTAACACTACTATCTTCGTATAACCCGAGTCAAGTACTCCAAAAGTACTCCTAAATGTTATACAACCTAGAATAACCAACTCAGGGATCAAAATCCCTATGAATATCTCCAAACTAATCCTTCACTATCTGCATCAGCAATAGTATACTCGCTTAGTCCATTACCCCTCAGGTAATGATCTGACTAACATAATTAGTGAAAATCTTAGGACCGTAATCCTTGATCTCCACAAGAGATGTGACTACTAACCCCTGATATCCGACTCGGTATCAGTCGGCTCTCAAAGGCAATTCACCTTTTCGACAGTAGGTACATATCTAATAACCTCCACATGTCGTTCCCGTGGTCAACTCACCATGGTTATTAATAGTGACTAACATACTACAAGTCATGCACTGTTATAAGCAGCTAAATACATAGTCAACAGAAGGATATGTAATAACAGTTAACATACCTTAAACCTTGTAGCTCGGAGATGTCCGCAACAGCCAGATCCCAGAACTCACGAAACCAAAACCGAGTAAAGCAAAACTCGATGTCCGAACGAAATAAAATCCGAAAATGGACTTCGCAACCTAGGGCTCTGATACCAATAAAATTGTCACGCCCCGAGAGTATGTCGTGCCGAAAAGCAAACGGACGGCATCTCCCCTGTACGTGGCAACATATCGGGTTAATACAAGGCCCGTAGGCCCACAACAATAATATGATATACGCAGATATCAACATATCAAAACACACTAAACACAGCGGAAACATACAACAGATAAAACAATATACAATGACTCAACTGTGCACTCCGGAGTGACTTGACACAACAAGAAACATAATAGAAGCAACAGCGAAAGCCAAATACATACAATACGTCCGTATATCACAGATACGGAAACAATACAGGTTAAAACCACAAAACGACAATCCATAGTAATACAACAATACGAAAAACAGGTCCATTCGTCCGGTGTGAGATGGGATCAGCTGGCGGAGCTCCGAACATCCAAGAAATCTTCTACATTATCAGGCGATGAAGCCTGTGGTCCAGGGGTGGTGAGTATAAACTCAGGGGTAATATATAGAAAGTGCATGAACATATAGGGTAAAGAAATCTACAAGTATACATGTGAAGATCTACAGGTATACAGCATGAGTCCAATAGACATACAGTCCTATCCAACTCTAATAACAAGTAACTACAGTAAAGTCATACGCAATGTATATACTAAACTGCTCAACTGAACATAAAGTAATGTACCAACGTACCTGGCGGTCTGTAATGTCATATGCTAGATCATCCTGAACAGGTATACAATAACATAACCATATAACGTACCAGGTCAATCCCATACCTGACCAATACTCAGACATATGAACAGTATATGATCATCTGAAATAATAACCCGGTCCATACCACACAATGACATGATGCTAATCAAATGCATACAATAAATAATCAACGCATGTATCATGCTCAACACATGGCGATATAAAATGCAAATGGCATGTATCATGATGTACAAGCATGTGCAGCAATCATAGCTCAATCAAATGCAGCATCTCACAGGCATATGTAAAACATATATCAAATACATGCATACATATATATCAGCAATGCATATGCATGGTCACTGTCTGCGTACCCAACTCGCTACCACGACCCCAGTGTGGCCTAGGTGGCACGACATGACAACTATCCCGACTCCAGCCGCCACCACTCTCGAGTGACCGAGTTGGGTAGTATGAAACAGTAGCTAGCCCGCTATAGAGCTATATGCTACCCACACTGGGGGGTGTCCCTGCTGCTAGCCTATCCGTCCCTACCCATGAGTAGACGGGCACCGCACCCAGGACAACTGCACATCACACGACCACCGTCAATAGTGGGTGAGTGCGCTAACTACCACTCCGCACAGTGGCCAAGTGCGCATCTCCAGCTACCACCATCCATAGTGGCCGAGAACGGCACGTACAACAATGCTCTGCCCTCAACCTCGCCACTACCCCGGAGTGGCGGGGCGGGATGACGACACACGTCTCCACCATAAGGGAGACTCACCAACAAAGATGCATGTAGTGTAATGATGCATAGATCCATACATGTATCCTCGCCACACTCCCTATCCCACGGGGAGACCTGGTCAACAAAAGTCAACTATGCGAGGACTACAATCCACAAGACTCTCTCTATCGCACAAAGAGTCATACTCATCTGACAGTCAACCCCACTAAGACCTCTAGTCCATAACGATATACAATCGATCGTCCATATAACCATACACAGGCACACAATCCATAATGGATATACCATCACGCTAAGACCTCCAGTCCATGGTCACATACTGATAACTATACACTTATCTATACACAGACCACTAGATCCATCATAAATGCACTACTAATACGGATACGATATAACAATCGACTCCATAATCCAAACCATCACCTAACCCTAGTGATGTAATACAGTAACCCAATCTGAAGTCACAAAAATAACCCTAACCACATGTACTTACTGAACATCTATCAGTTAATACATAATAGGGTTTATAGTTCCTAAATGGGAGCTACTTTTAATGGCATGGAAATCGGCATTCACAGCGCGCCAAGACAATGGTCCGCCTGCGATCGCCCCCATCTAGCCTTTTCGTTATTGCTTTGATTATTTCTATTCCGCTGCGCATAACGAGTTTTGTAGAGACGATCGCGAACGAATTCCATCTACGTACGATCTACGCTATTCACCCCCCCTCTAGCAGCCTCAATTCTCCAACAGCTTTGAGAAGTCATCCCTTCAAAGATTCGGCGTGGATACAAGTAGATACGAAGCTCCACGAGCATTGTACGATTGATGCCCTTCCGGGTCGCCATCATCTGAAAGGTATACCTAGAGTAAAATTTATTTTATTCTTATTGTATGTAAAATTTTATTTGGCAGATATGTCCGCACGTGTTGTAATCCTACATGTGTGGATGTGAGTGTTGTAATAATTTAGGAAATTATTACATTTTTCTTCTGCTGCATTCGTTTGTGAAACCACAAAAGCACATCTACGAATTAGTCGTAACCCAATAGAATATCCTAGAAATATCTCGATAGTTGTTTTAGAGGTAAATTTTCCTAATTAATCTTTGTATTTAGTATGTGTAGCCTACATCAAAAGACTCTAAAGTACTTAATGTTGGGTAACTTTCCGTAGTATATTTCATAACACTACAAAAAATTAAGCATTTGGCGATAAATTTTGCAATGAATTTTGAATAAAAATGCGTTGCAAAATTTTTTTGCAATGAATTATTTTTCATTGTAAATAATTTGCTACAAAATTTTGCAATGAAAAAAAAATCATCGCAAAAATTTGCTATGAATAAAATTTTCATTGCATAATTAATTTCTATTTAGCAATAAAAATAGCAACAAAAATAACTTGTCACCAAATCTGACAACAAAAAATTATTTTCATCACCAAATCTGCGATAAAAAAATAGTTCGTCGCAAAAAACTAATAAATTTATTTACATATTACTTTGCATCGGAAATAAATTTGGCGACGAAATAAATGTCATCGCCAAATCTTCAATGAAAACACAGTTCGTCGCAAAAGACTGATAAACATATTTTCATGAATGAAAATAAATTTGGAGACGAATAATTATTTTTGTCATCAAATCTGTGACAAAAATAAATTTCGTTGCAAAATATTCAAGGCCAGTCGAGTGAAGAATAACATAAGTCGACTAATGTCTGATTAGTTCGACTGGTCAATTGACTATCAAAGTTTCTGTAAGGTGCTACAATAACAGCAGTCAACTGATCATTTTGATTAGTCGACTTAAAAGCGAATAGTCGACTGGCCAGTCGACTAAATAAGGTTCTATAAGGTGATACTGTAAATCAGTCGACTGATAATGGATAATCTATGAGAAAATATTTTTTTGACTCAATTTTTATGACAAAATTTTTTTTTGTCTCAATCAAATATTTATCAATCGACTAATGGTGGGCATCTATCGTCTAGTGGTGAAGCAGGTCATGAAATATTTTTTAGTCAACTGCTCAGTCGACTGATAGTATATAGTCGATTGGACACATGAGGTAGTCGACTGTTGCTTCTTTTTTGCAACGAAAATTTTTTTTTCGTTGCCAATTGTGCGACAAAAAATGATTTTTCATCAATAATCTATGATGAAATTTATTTTCGTTGCTAATATGGGAAAATAAAAAAAATATCATGATAAATTCTCTTATTTTCCCTATTTTACAACAGACACATATAACAATATAAACTAATTCACATATCAAACTTCAATACCAAATCAATACATACATAACAAACAAAAACATAACTTACAATACATAGATATCGAATGTGATAAGTCAAGTAACATTTAAATACAACAAATTCAAACGTAACCACCACCATCACCATCATCATCATCATTGTCATTATTATAGAGATCAGGAGGAGGACCAGATTGAGAAGGAGAAGTCGACTTGAAATAGACATTAATTGAAGATGATGCATAATTAACATTTGTTACCTCTGAAATTTGTTCATCTGTTCATTTACTTCCTGCTCTCTTTGTCTAGATTCATTTTCCTTTTGCGCTAGTAACTCCCTCAAATGAGTAACCTCTTCGGTCAATTGATGTATTTCTTCTCTTACTATCGGTGAGGATGAAGAAGAAGCACCAGGGGCTTTATAGGTTTGGCTCAAAGAACCAAGTCCAATTATTCTTTCACTTTTTACCCCTCAAGTTGCTTTAAGCCATAAATTGATATTGCTAACAAAAGGCTTAGATTCAACTGCATCATCACTTGCACTCGAATATCTCTATGCAAGTTCATCGTATTTCTCCTGTTTGAAAGAAAAAAGTTAAATACTAACATAATTAAGAATTTAAATTTTTTAAATTACAAACCTTCATTATTCTAGCTCTCTCCCCACTTTACGTCTTATCTTTCTTTTGGAATGTAAGGGTGAAAGTGTCTATAAATGATGGCTTTGTCCCTGTCTCTTGGGCCTAAACAAGCACTGTTATAATTTATAAATTAGTGAGTATTAGATTACAAAATTAGGATTTGAAAAAACTCACCAATCGATTTCTATGTTCATCGATATGTGGTAGACATAGCGCCGACATTACAATGTTGATTTTTCTTATTTTTCTCACTCCTTCATTTGCTATCCTCAGATTCCCAATATGCAAAAACCTTATTCCAATTCTCCTGGGTTTTGCAGTGTGACTTTTTTACTTATGGTTTTTTGCATGACTGAGTATGTTTCTGATATGGTCGTCACACTTTTTCTTGAAAATCCTCCTTATCTCTAGTGTTTCACTCTCCACCCAAGTAAATACTCACTACAGTAGAGAAAAAAATGAATTGATTATATTAACTACAATTTTATATACAAAATGATTTAAATAACTTACCTCAAACTCATTCCACTACAAACTTTTTATTTATTTCGGTGTGCTCATATAACTTATAGAAGCTTTGCCCCAATGGTTATTCACTATTTTATTCATCTCGTGAATAGCATGTACAAAATTTATAAATCTATCATAAAATAAAAACAAACCATGTTAGATATTTATAAAAATATATATCTTATTAAAAATATAGATAATTTAAATCTTGAATACTTACGAATCTTCGCGCGGAGATATCACCTCTCGCGTATCTTCCCTCTCAACCAGTGATTGTTGTACTGGGAAAGATACATTAGCAGGGATCTGTTGAGAACCAGAAGATCCTACAACTGGAGAAGAGCTCAAGGGCACATTTCCTGCAAGAGCATCAGACTGTGTAGGAGCTGAAGCAGAGGAAAACTGTGATCTTCCATCACTACTCTGTCTATGACCGCCACGTCGAAATTAACAATCATAATTATTAGAAGAATATGAAAGTAAAAAAATTACATTTACATATCGAATTTATAATATGAACAATACTAAAAAAATTACCATATTTGAAGCAATTGGATAATCTATAAAAGAAGACAGTTCATCAATATATCAAATATATAAATTTAGAATTAGAATGTAAATTAAAACATAATTGATACAGAATAAAAGTTATCCATAATTATAAATCGAAGTCCTTTGTGTGAATTTCATCCTGGTCATACATCTGTTCGATCTCATCATCCTTATTATTATTGTCATCGTCATCATCATCTTCATCGTCATCGTCATCCTCTAAATTAAATTCTTCATCTTCATCCACATTCAATGCACTTGCATCAACGTCTATTACAATGCCGCTAGGGTCTCGTAACGTTGAAATATTATATTCTTCAATATGAAATGTATTGACAACTTCATCTTTTTGATATGCTATGTCTCCCAATGTTCCTCAATTTTTTTACGTGCTTTTGTTTTACAAATAGCCCACCAATCACTTTTGTCTCATCTCAGACTAGGATATGAAGCATAAAATACTTGAATCGCTTATTGTGCTAACACAAATGGTTCATACCTCTTGTATATCTTTATGTTATTTATTTCAACCAAATTAAAGTGTGGATGCACCCTCATACCTTTGATAGGGTCAAACCAATGACACATAAATAAAACAACTTGCAAATTTGAGCATGGGTACTCTACCTCTAAAATTTCATCTAACAAACCATAAAAATCATTCCTTGCACCTCCATCATTAGATGACTGAACACAAATCCCACTATTCAATGTAGCTTTGGCCATTCCATATTCTTGAGTATGAAAATTATATCCATTTATGAAATATGTCGGCCAAGTTTTCACCATCGAGTTTGGACCCCATGACAGATGGGGTACTAATTCTTGCTCAATGTGAGCATGATTATCAAGAACCTAAAGTCAAATAAGTATATGTTAAAGTCAAGATTTAACCAATTTATAATCATAGACTACTTACATATTTTTTGAACCATGGTACAAATTCTTGATCGCAGAAACGATTAAATTCATGCTCTGGAAGCTCAGAATATAGGGTTTGGAAAATTTTACCATAAAAATAAATATAACACGAACAATAATTTATGATATATGAAATATATAATATACCATGTATATTCTCACTCGAAATACGATGCTACTTCTGGACAGTTCAGTAAAATATATGTATGGGTTGCTCGCCACTCTTGACCAATTAAGTATCTGCGTGTACAAGATCCACTCGGTTGACCAAGGTAGTTAAAAATTGAGAATGAGTTTAAATTGGGATCAATAGGACCCTCATCATTTTTTCCTGCTCTCCAACTTTTGCATTGAACGTGAGGTTCAAAATAATATGATGTAAAAGTTGTAACTTCCTCCACAATATATGCATTAACAATAGAAGCCTTATTTTTTACCCTTTTTTTTTCAAGTGATAGAGGAATCTAATAGTAATAAAACAAAATGTATTAGAAATTAACTTATTCTAAAATTAATCAAATGCACTAACAATGATAAAAAAAGAAAAAAATTCATCTTTCAAATGGATACATCCATCGATATTGAACAGGACCTCCAACTTTAGCCTCAAATGGCAAGTGAACCAAAGATGTTCTATGGAATCAAAAAATGCCGATGGAAATACTCTTTTGAAGTTACACAAAATGATTGGAATGTCTCTCTCTAATGTCTCCATGTGTGAATGACTCAATACTGTTGGGCAAATATCATGAAGGAAATGCTTAATTCTATAATTGCACCCCATACAAAATTTGATAATATTTCCTTAAAAGCAATAGGAATTAGTCTTTCCATGAATATATGACAGTCATGACTTTTCAAACCAATCAATTTGCATTCCTTCAAATCGATGCATCTGCCAAGATTAGAGATATAACCATAAGGAAATCTCAATGATTTCAACCATTCACAAACAATCCGTCTCTGATCCTTATTCAATATATAAACTGCTTTTGGTTTTGGTTCCCTACTATTTTCATCAACATCAAGGCTGGGTCATTTACAGATGAGACACAATCTTTTCTTGCATTCAGATTGTGTAAGATACTGAAAATTAAAAAAAAACTGATTAATTAAGAAATTATACTATAGAATTTTTATTGGAATTTTAGGAGTTTTCCTAAAAGTAAATAAAAATTCTTAGGAGGATTTAAAGTCTATTAGGGATCATTGGATTAATGAGGTTGATTAAGGTTTAATTAATTAAACCCAAGGTTTGATTACCTATATAATTAATCGGCTATTAATCCTGATCTCGTTTCTCTTTTCTTCCTCCACCTGCGATCCCCTTATGCCAATCTACGCGATTTCTTCTGTTCCCCTCTCTAGTTTCTCGATCCCGATTCCATCTCAGTCGATTGCTCCTCTCTTCCTATTTCTTTCGATCTCACAGTGGGATGCCATGAGCTCCATTCGTTGCCATCGTTGTACTTATCCCTTCATCGAGCACTGCCAGAGTAGATCTCCTCTCTTCCGCCTTCAATCGCCGTGAGTTTGAGTCGCTGTCGACCTCCCATCTATCGTCGTTGACCGCTTATTCTAGAGGCTAGCTTGACGATGTCTTCACCATTGAAAATCAGATCAGTCGTCGCCCTTTTCTTCGCATTGCGAGGATGGTCCAGCCGCCACTTGAGCCCATCTTGCCATTTCTATCTTTTGCAGTTTTGTCGCCAGAGCTAGTGTTTTGGAGCTTGGATTGCTCCGGTGAATAGAGGACGAGAAAAGGTGCTGCCGGTGAAGACCCGATCGGTAAGCTTGGTTTACCTTTCCTGTTTGATCTATGCGATGGATTGTGGAATTGTAAGCTGTGGTTGGAATGATGCCGTTGTGAGGTAGGTCCTGTGTTTTTTTGTTCACAGCAGTAGATGAAGATGGGTTATTGTTGTTCACAGTAACATTAAGCTTGGATAACTCTATTTGCAATAGAGCTTGGACTTTCCGGCAACAATCGGGGTCACTAAGTTGTTTTCCCTATGGTGTGATCCGATCGATGTGTGAGACTGGATGGTAAGCTACTGCTATAGCTTAGATTTAGTATTACTCGATTGTTAACATTGATTTAGTTGATCGAGATACAAGGTTAATATAGGATTTGATTCGATCATTAGATGTGTGATGATACTTATGTTGGTGCAATCGGCCCAGGTCATGATTGACCAGGACTTGAGTTTGACTCGAGTGATGTTTTGATGTTTTGACAAAAACATATGACAATGTAATTGTCATGGGAAAGTCCAAGTCATGGGTACTTGGCATGGGAAGTCCAAGTGGGACACTTGGCATTTGAGAAAAGTCCAAGCATGAGTCTTGGTAAATGGAAAGTCCAAGCATGGGTCTTGGCAAGGTAAAGTCCAAGTCTTGAGTACTTGGCATGGAAAGTCCAACATGGGTTGGCAAGGAAAGTCCAAGCATGGTCTTGGCATGAGAAGTCCAACATGGGTTGGCAAGGGAAAGTCCAAGTTTGAGTCTTGGCATGAGAAGTCCAAGGGGATTGATATTGGCGGCGTAAAGTCCAAGCTGGAGTCTTGGCAGCATAAGTCCAATGGTTGGCAGCGTAAAGTCCAAGCAGAGTCTTGGCGGCGTAAGTCCAATGTGCCTTGGCGGTGTAGACACCGTTAGCATGACATAGCTGACGGAAGCACCTGAAGCCTAGCGCGATGGATGAACAAGTCATGGATGACTTAGAGGGATCCGAGAGGCGTGAGGCTGATGGAGGTGGCTAGAAGGCTTAGGTCTAGGCTAAGGGTGGTCTAGCAAGTATGGGGGAACCATACTTGGGTTAAAACCTCATGTTTGAGGTGTGCCAGTTGACTGGTGCCATGTGGCAGTAGACTGGACCGAGTCAACTAGGGTTTGACTATGGGTTATGGCCTAGCTGATTGCGAGTTGTGCGATCGTGATGGCTCAGCGATCGTGATCATGTAATCGGTCGACCGTGGTGCTCGAAAATCGCCCGCGAGAATGGAGTCGAGACTCGGCCCGGTCGAGTGAGGACTCCATCGATCGTGATAGTCACAATCGGTCCGATGAAGGTTCTGTTGGACTTATCCAGCGTGGATCTAGCCGTTGTCTCACGACAACAGTGGCATCAGTCGACTGATGGTCCCGATCAGTCGACTGATCTACTTTTTCCAGCACAGGTTGAAGCTATATATGGAGCTCATGATGGAGGAAAAACTAATCAATTTCTTGGACGTCTTGAGGCGATTTGCTGTTGCAAATCAGGGTCTTCAACCACGATTCAAGCGATCAACAAGCAAGCAATCCAAAGGCATTTGTAAAGTTTTTTTCTTTACTAGTTTTGCATTGTATTATTTTATATTGCTTGTATTTATATCTTATTGTTGTAAGATTACTTGTAAGGGGTTTCTCCACGTCCGACTTGTGTCGAGAAGGAGTATTTGTCATTAGTGAGTGCATGTGCATCACTAGAGCTCGTAGAGCTCGATCCGTGGAGTAGGAACCGTGTGGTTTCGAACCACGTTAAATCTTCGTGTCTTTGTGTGTGCTTGTCCATTTCGTTATTGTATTATATCTATATTCCGCTGCGCTAACGAAATTGTAGACACGAACGCGAAAGAATTCCATTGACGCTATTCACCCCCCCTCTAGCCGTTACAAATATTCCTAACAAGTGGTATCAGAGCCCGGGGCTCTTCTATGGATTAACAACCCGGAGTCAAGAAGCTAGAGGGAAGAATATGGAATTTGAGGAAAGATTGGGTGACAACGTCAACATCCCACCTTCCTTCAACCGCAAACATTTTGCGTATTGGAAAGGTAGGATGGAATATTTTCTAATGACGAATATAGAAAATTGGTTTGCCGTGACTATAGGTTTTGATGCTCCGAGAGGAGAAAACGGAGAAATCCTCAAGATGAAGAGATGGACCGAGGAGCAACGGGAAAAATTCAAGACAACCATTAAGGTAACAAAAATGTTGATTGATTTGATACCTAACGATATTTTGTCCAGATTAGGAAGCTATAGGGATGTCAAGGAGTTGTGGAACAAGTTGATCAAGTTCCACGACAATCCCGAATCGGTCCAAGAAGACTTGGAAGAGGAGGAGACCGAAGAAGAATCATCATCATCCTCACAAGAAAGTGAGGAGTCAACTTCCGGGTCAGAAGAGGTGGAGGAAGTGGAAGAAACATCCACCTCAAGGATTGAGGGGGAGGAGAGAACCTTCATACCGGAACATCGAGAAGAAGAAGCTTCGACATCCGGTCAAGATGAAGAAGCCCAAAGTCCAATTCCGGTCTCCACCACCATCGGTAACTCAAACACCTTAATTCAAAATAAAAATAACATTATGTGTTTTGAGTGTAGAAAATTTGGGCATTATAAGAGTAAGTGCCCAAAGAAAGTCAAGAAAGCTCCTCCGGCGCCTAAAAGTCAACAAAAGTCAACGGACGTCGATTCCCCAAGTATCAAGAGCAAGGAGCACATCATATGCTTCAAATGCAATGCAAAAGGACATTATAGGAATCAATGTCCTAGGGGGAAGAAGAAGACCCAAGAGGGAGCTACACATGTAGGGGGAGCTTCCAAAGCTAACCCTAAGGTATATTTTAATAATGCATCCTTTTTAGTTAATAGGCAAAAGCATGCTAAGGGTTTCAATTCTCTTGCTATTTATCATAAAGAGCATGCTAGAAATAACAAACATATTTGTTTAGGAGCTAAGAAGGTTCACCTTAGGAATAAGGAGAAGTTTGGGACTAATGTCCCTAAAAATATCTTACCTAGAGAATCAATCAAGAAAATAGAAGAACACCTAGGTTTCAATCCTAAATGGACTAGGCATATTCCTAGGAAGTCAAATGCCCAAGGATTAAATCAAAATTCTAAAATTGGGAAACTAGAAAAGGAAAATCAAGTCTTGAGGTCAAGGCTTGAAAAGATGGAAAAGACCCTTGCAAAAATGCAAAATCTATTTCAAGGGTCAAGAGGTCAACATGTAGGGTCTAGAAGTCAAAGCCTAGAGTCAAATGGTCAAAAATCAAGACCTAGGAAATTAGATTCATCCAAGGGTAAACCTAAGCCCAAGGAAACCTATCACAATG
The DNA here is from genome assembly GCA_025175895.1 of Wurfbainia villosa. NCBI lineage: Eukaryota > Viridiplantae > Streptophyta > Magnoliopsida > Zingiberales > Zingiberaceae > Wurfbainia > Wurfbainia villosa. The sequence continues at coordinate 32,129,240 of CM045998.1, read as the reverse complement.
TTCCATTTGATTATGGAACTAAACCTAGGAAAACTAAGGTCAATAGGGAAGTCATCCCTAGAGTTGACCAAGGGTTGTGCCTAGTGGCCAAGGTTTCTAAGAAACCTAGGGTGGCCACTAAGAAGGTTGCAAGGGGAGTTACCCCTAGAGTCAACCTAGGTAAGACCAAAATGACCAAGGCTAATAAGCCTAGGAGGGTCATTAGGAAGGTATCTAGGGAGGTTATCCCTAAGGAATACCTAATTAACCCTAGGAGTTCAAATCGGTTTTGGGTTCCTAAGAGCGTGATTGATTCACGCTAGGTGGGTTTAGGGTGTGCCAACCTTGATTGGATGAGTAGTTAACTCAACCATGGAAAAGGTGGCACTTTAGGTTATTTTCAAGGTTATGGATACCTTGGAAATAGATTTGAATTATCATCCTAAAAGATTTTAGGGTGTGCCAATATTATTTGAGAAGCTTGATAAAATGGTCAAATTGACACAATTTAGGTTTAGAGGTCGTAGTGTGCCATTTTGGGTTTTTGGCACACTTGGGAAAATTTAGGTTAATATGGCAAAATATACTTAATTATATCAAATGACAATTAATATTAAAATTTAGGTATTACCATACCTATATATTTTATTTGCCATGCCTTGATTTCCATATGCCATGACATCATTTTTTTTTAATCATTTTTATATGTCATGATTATGCTTAGGTTTAAGGTTTTAAATGTCATGTGTTTTTAAATTTTATCATATGCCATGACATCATGATCATTGGCCATGTTTTAATAATGCTATTATTTCTGCCATGATCATACATTCATGCATTAACTTGATTAAAATTGATTTAAGGACTATGGCATGACTTGAAGTCCCATTTATAAGGGAATCAAGTAGAGTTGCTTTAGAAGATGCATGAAAACCTAGTCTAGGGAGAACAAAACCCACATCTCACATCTAATTGACATGTATGTGTATTTATACACCATAGATACATGTGAGATGCTAGGATATGAGTTAAGTTCAAGGTGCATAGTTTTTGCATCTAGATGAACTAAAACTCATCTAATTCTATTTGTGGATCATTGGGAAAGCTTGTGTACAAGTCATGTGCATAGAGCCCAAGGAATATGATCCAAAATAAGGTTTTGAAAATATTTTAAAATCATTTTGAAAAACCTTGGTGAAGTCTATCTTTTGATAGCAATCACCATTGATGAAGTTGATACAAAATAGGGCTAAAACATTGAAAATTTCAATGGTTTTGAGTTTTGTATCAAATTCACTATTTTATGGGTAAAATAATTTTAAAATATTTTTCACCCATTGCATGTGTCATAAGTATTATACGTATGAACTTTCAGGATTTGTCGATAAATGTATAATTATTTATGAATTTCCAAAACTCGATTCGATAATCAAATTCGAAATTAAGTTATCACGATCGACTGAGTGTCACGATCGATGAGTGTGGCAATGATCGTAGCTGACAGAGTCGACTGCCAAGGCTGATTTCGGGAAAACTAGGTTTGGTTAGCCCGTGTTCAGCCATGGTAAAGGTCCCTAATCACTCCTAACCCTAGGATATGCTTTGGGAAGCATTATAAAGGGTGAAAATCCATTGGATATGGATTAGGAGAGTTGTTTAGGGTTTGTATCAATGTTAAGGTGTTGGAAAGTTCAATGTTGAATTTCTAACCTTAATTTTGATGGTTTAGAGTTCCTATTGGTATAGGGACTGCCCAAGGACATTGTTGGTGCAATGGTCAAGGGGGAGCAAGCCTTTAGGGGGAGATATCCATCTTGGGATGATGGATGTGTTTTCCTCCTTGAAGAGGAGAAGTTATTGGGAGAATATAACATCAATTGGGAAATTGATGGGACTTTTGAGAGACCCAATTTGGAAATTGGGAGAGTAAATGGGATTGTCTCTCTTGAGTGATATTGGACTTATCACTAGGAAGATGGTAGGCATCCTAAGTATTTTTGGACCAAGGGGGAGATTGTAAGATCTCATTGGGACATGAGACATTGACCCTCTTGGGGAGAAAACCTTTTTGATGTTAGTCAAAAAGGGGGAGAATGTTTGGGGGAGAACATTTGGAGAGTATTTACCAATTTGGGATAATTGGTAAAGGATTTGAGTTAGTGTTCTAACTCAATCATTTGTTTGGTTTTTGTCAAACATCAAAAAAAGGGAGATTGTTGGTGCAATCGGCCCAGGTCACGATTGACCAGGACTCGAGTTTGACTTGAGTGATGTTTTGATGTTTCGACAAAAACATATGACAATGTAATTGTCATGGGAAAGTCCAAGTCATGGGTACTTGGCATGGGAAGTCCAAGTGGGACACTTGGCATTTGAGAAAAGTCCAAGCATGAGTCTTGGTAAATGGAAAGTCCAAGCATGGGTCTTGGCAAGGTAAAGTCCAAGTCTTGAGTACTTGGCATGGAAAGTCCAACATGGGTTGGCAAGGAAAGTCCAAGAATGGTCTTGGCATGAGAAGTCCAACATGGGTTGGCAAGGGAAAGTCCAAGTTTGAGTCTTGGCATGAGAAGTCCAAGGGGATTGATATTGGCGGCGTAAAGTCCAAGCTGGAGTCTTGGCAGCATAAGTCCAATGGTTGGCAGCGTAAAGTCCAAGCAGAGTCTTGGCGGCGTAAGTCCAATGTGCCTTGGCGGTGTAGACACCGTTAGCATGACATAGCCGACGGAAGCACCTGAAGGCTAGCGCGATGGATGAACAAGTCATGGATGACTTGGAGGGATCCGAGAGGTGTGAGGCTGATGGAGGTGGCTAGAAGGCTTAGGTCTAGGCTAAGGGTGGTCTAGCAAGTATGGGGGAACCATACTTGGGTTAAAACCTCATGTTTGAGGTGTACTAGTCGACTGGTGCCATGTGACAGTCGACTGGACCGAGTCAACTAGGGTTTGACTGCGGGTTATGGCCTAGCAGTTGACTGCCAGAGTTGTGCAGTCGGCTGATGGATCGAGCAGTCGACTGATCGTGTAATCAGTCGACTGGTGCTCGAGAAATCGACCACAGAATGGAGTCGAGACTCGACTGGTCGAGTGAGGACTCCATCAGTCGACTGATGGTCACAATCAGTCGACTGATGAAGGTTCCGTTGGACTTATCCTGCGTGGATCTAGCCATTGTCTCACGACAACAGTGGCATCAGTCGACTGATGGTCTCGATCAGTCGACTGATCTACTTTTTCCAGCACAGGTTGAAGCTATATATGGAGCTCATGATGGAGGAAAAACTAATCGATTTCTTGGACGTCTTGAGGCGATTTGCTATTGCAAATCAGGGTCTTCAACCATGATTCAAGCGATCAACAAGCAAGCAATCCAAAGGCATTTGTAAAGTTGTTTTCTTTACTAGTTTTGCATTGTATTATTGTATATTGCTTGTATTTATATCTTATTGTTGTAAGATTACTTGTAAGGGGTTTCTCCACCTCCGACTTGTGTCGAGAAGGAGTATTTGTCATTAGTGAGTGCATGTGCATCACTAGAGCTCGTAGAGCTCGATCCGTGGAGTAGGAACCGTGCGGTTCCGAACCACATTAAATCTTTGTGTCTTTGTGTGTGCTTGTCCATTTCGTTATTGTATTATATCTATATTCCACTGCGCTAACGAAATTGTAGACACGAATGCGAAAGAATTCCATTGACGCTATTCACCCCCCCTCTAGCCGTTACAAGATCCCTAACAACTTAACTGTAATCTATTTTTACACGACTTTAATTGTCATAGATACATGGACGTGGAGATGGATAGCATGGATTACATATCAGGTGGGTAATATCTACCTTGGTCAGGTAGTTTGATCTGAATCTGGTGCATAAATTTGGATTTATGCTAAATTCTTTTACCTTGACTCCACTCTTATTTTATCATGTACTTGTACTTAGCCTTAACCTTTGAGATATTGTTGTTAGTTCATCGTTCATTTATCATGGATATGGATTACAAACCATATTGTGTGTTAGCTGATAGATGTTCAATTAAGTACATGTGATTAGGGTTACCATTGGGAACTTAGATTGGGTTACCGGGTCACATCACTAGGGTTAGGTGATGGATCAGATTATGGGATCGATTGTTGTATCATACACATATTAGTTGTGCATCTATGGTGGATCTAGTCATCTGTGCAAAGATAAGTGTGTGGTTGTCAGTATGTGGCTAGGGACTGGAGGTCCTAGTGTGATGGTATATCTATTATGGATTTTGTGCCTGTGTATGGTTATATGGACGGTCGATAGTATCTCGCTACGGACTAGAGGTCTTAGCGTGGTTGACTGTCAGATGTGTATGACTCTTTGTGTGATAGAGAGAGATTCTTGTGGATTAGTAGTCCTTGCATAGTTGACTTTTGGTTGACCAGGACTCCCCGTGGGATAGGGAGTGTTGTGAGGATACGTGTATGGAGCTATGCATCATTACATTGCATGCATGCTGGCGATTAGGCCTCCCTTATGGTTGAGAGGGTCGTCAATCATCCTGCCTCCCCGACCACTCGGGGTATTGATAGCAGGGTTGAGGGTAGAGCATTGGATGTGCCGCGCTCGGCCACTATAGACGGTGGTAGCTGGAGATGCGCACCTGGCCACTATATAGAGTGGTGTTAGCACTCACCCACTATAGACAGTGGTTGTGTGACGTGCAGTTGTCCTGTGTTCGGAGCTCGTCTACTCATGGGTAGTGACGGAGCGGCTAGCAGAAGGGACCCCCGTGGAGTAGTTAGCTCTTTACGCTTATATGCTACTCATTCATACTACCCAACTCGGCCACGCGAGAGTAGTGGTAGCTGGAGTCGGGCTAGTCGTCATGTCGTGCCACCCAGGCCATACTGGGGTCGTGGTTGGATGGGTCCGCAAACATGGCCATGCATATGCATTACTGATATATATGTATGCATGTATTCGATATATGTTTTACGTATGCCTGTGAGATGCTGCATTTATTTGTTGCATATATTTGTACATCATGATACATGTCATTTGCATATTATATACTGCTGTGTGTTGAGCATGATATATGTGTTGGTCCAGACTGTTGTATGCATTTGATTAGCTTCATGTCATAGTGTAGTATGGACCGGGTTGTTATTACATGTGATTATACACTATTCATATGTCTGAGTGTTGGTCGTATATGGGATTGATCTTGTATGTTATATGGGTTATGTTATTGTATACCTATTCAGGATGATATAGCTTATGGTGTTGCAGACCGTCAGGTACGTTAGTACTTTACTTCATGTTCAATTGATCAGTTTAGTATATGCATTGAGTATGACTATACTGGTGGATACTGGTTATTACATTTAGGATTGTATGTCTATTGGACTCTTTCTGTATACCTGTAGATCTTCACATGTATACTTGTATATCTCTTTATCCTATATGTTGTTCAGGCAATTTCTACATATTACCACTGAGTTTATACTCACCACCACGGACCCTGGGTTTCCTGTCGCCTAAGTAACAGGTAGAAGATTCCTTGGATATTCGAAGCTCCGCCAGCTGATCCCATCTCACATCGAATGGCTGGATATTATTTTCGTATTGTATTCTTGTGGATTGTTGTTTTGGGATTTCATCCTATATCGTTTCTATATTTGTGGTTACGGATGTGTTGTATGTATTTAACTTTTGATGTGGTTTCTATTATGATTCTTGTTGTGTCAAAGTCACTCCGGAGTGAATAGTTGAGTCATTTGTATCTTTATTATTTGTCAGTATCTTCCACTTTGTTTTATGGATTATGTCCATATATTTGTTATGTGATTGTGGCCGAGAGGCTTTATGTATATCAGGGAATTGTATCACGTACAGGGGAGATGCTGTCTGATTATTTTCGGCTCGCCATACTCTCGGGGCGTGACAGATTATCTTTTATTTTTCTAGTAATATCCATCATTGTATTTATCAGATTATCAAAAACATTCTTCTCAATATGCCTTACATGAAGATTGCGATGAATCAAATTACTCTGCCAATATGACAAATCACAAAATATACTTCGTTTAGTCTATTTATGCGTACTTCCATAGTCATATGTTATAACATTTAGTTTTTCAAATACATATGGAAAGTTAAACACTCTATGCCATAAGAATTAACCGATTAATCTCAATGGTGGAGGTGTTATTTTAATTCAATTCTTAGTGAATTATTCTTTATTTCTTCTGAATTTATGATTTGGTAGTAAAAATTGTCTATGCCAATAAAAATAACTCAGTTTCTTTCCATGTTTCAATCTGAATGACTTTGATCTCTCCATACATATTGGACATCCTAAAATCCCAATGGTACTCTATCACGATAACATACCAAAAGCAGGAAAATCATTTACGGTCGAAAGAAGCGCAACTCTCATTGTGAACATCTAATTAGTATGGACATCATATGTAGAAACACCCTCATCCTATAGTTATTTCAGCTTGGCAATCAGTGGTTTCATGTAAACATCTATTAACTTCTTGGGATTATGAGAGCCAGGAAAAATCAATGTTAAAAACATATACGATGTTTTCATACACATTCCAAGTGGATGATTATATGGAGTTAAAATAGTTGGCCAACAAAAATAAGTTCTTCCTGATTTTTCAAATGGAGCAAATCCATCAACACATAGACCCAACCTGATGTTTCGAGTCTCATTCGCTAACTCAAGATATGTTCTATCAAATATTTTCCACGCCTCTACATCTAATAGATGACACATTAGCTCTTCCTCTGTTTCATGATTTGCATGCCAAGTCATGTATTCAACAGTGACCTTTGATGCATAAGCCTTTGCAATCTAGGAGTTAAAGGCAGATAGAACATTTGTCCGTATGATTTACGTCACTTATTATGATTCAATATCGTGGTAATCTTGTACCTACTTTGATTATAGAATTTATAAATCTCTGCATCTGCATTATCTCCTCAATATAACATACAACTATCTCTGCAAACATGAATTCTTTCCACCGGAAGACCTAAATCATTCACAAGTTTTTTCATACTGTAAAATCATTGGTCATTATGTGATCACGTGGCAATACTTCTCCAATAACTTGAATGAAATAATTAAAATAATCTTTGGACACATTATGCTCAACTTTAACATTCAATAATCTCACGGTTAGAGATAATTTAGTATAACTGTCACAACTAGACCATATGGGTTTATCTGTAGCTCTCAACACTTTTTGAAATTTGAGATATGGTTCATTGTATACATTTTCATGAACACCTATTACTTCTACCTCCTCCAACGGCGATGAATAACTGGTATACATGTGTTCAAATGTTTGAGGATAACTAGAACTTGCAGCGTTCAATTCGATATTCAAATTATGACCAACTGCATCAACTATCACCCTATGATATGGATTGAATTGATCATAATATATTTGATCTCCACTAATTGTCTTTTGTATGTTTCGTCCAACCTCTTCATTGGATATGAAAGGTTCACCATGACATGTCCAATTATAATAATTTGGGGTAAAACCAAATCTTCAATGATGTTCTCGAACTTTATTGCACTGAAAAAATTTACCATTATGATATTTTTTGTATAGACACCTTAATTTATTCCCATCCATAAACTCAACATTACTACTAGCAAAATTTAAAAATTGTTCCAGCCCAATAAAAAATTCATTGGTTAAACCCCGACGTTCTGGTAAATTTTTTTTATACATCCAACTTCTTTCTCTCTCCATTTGTCATTTTTCCAAATTTATATTAAGGATTATTTCTATTTTTTCCATGTTCCATCCATATTAATTGAACAATAAATTTATACTCAAAATAAATTCTTCTAGTGCTTACTTATTTTTGGTATGATATTGAATTACAAACTATAACATATCGAACAAATAATACATATTGAATTAGCAAGGGCCACCACCAGAGCTGATTTCAGATTCAATCCTACATGTGAGCACTTGAGGATAGCACACCTTATGTTGGGATGTATACTGAAAGCCTAGTCTTTGTATGGACATCTTCATTTTCATTATTAGTTTCAAATTGAGTACCCAATACCTTCCAAATGGAGTCCCCACATTGATTCCCTCATTAGCAATACGTAACTGAACGAAGCACACAGAAGATCATGTTTCAGTTCCTTGTAGAGTATAAGTAGAGGCTCACAACCAAGATGGTTTTGGACAAACTATTGGCATGGTTGTAGTGTAATTCGGTATTGGTTTATCTTGACCATAGAATTACACTAGTACACTTTGTGTGTATTGAGTAGGACCGACTTAGAGGTGATTCAATTTATACTGACTATATAATTGAATCGAACCTTGGATATTATGGTGTACATGCTCTTAATCCCGATATAATAACGAGCACATGTACTTAATATTTATTTCTTTGATTTACCAATGAGCGAGATTTATGGGTTAAATCAAAAGGCCCGGTAAGTTGGGAAATGATATTATTTACATGGTGTGTCGTTGATTATAGGAGGAAACTGTGTCCTATGTATTAGGATGATGATGTCCCCTTGAGGAGCTCATAAGGATCATCATGTAAATCCTGCATGTGGATTGGTCCAGCATGATGATAAGGTTGAGTGGTACTACTCATGGAGTTAGATGTTAATTAATTAATTGTTAGTAAATTAATTAATTAACGGGCATTTGATATCTTAAACACGGGGAGATATTTGTACAATTAATATATGGAGCCCATATTTAATTATGGGGGTTGGTGAGGTAGATCAATGATAATCCTCTAGTGGAATGGATTATCATTAATGGATCGGATTTTATATGGGCCGGATCCATTGGGTGGCCAAGATCTAACTCCTCCTCATGGTCCCTATTGTAGCCTATTAAAACCCTCATGAAGCCTAGATCCAACGGATACGATTAAAAGGAGGCTTGGGCGAAATCTATAAATAGATTCCAAGGCTTGGACGAAAACCAGTTTTGATGTTTTGATTGTTGGTGTGCTAGAGGCTTGGGCGGCAAGCAAGGTTGTGTCTAGGGTTTATTGGTTGGCATTAGAGGTGGCTAGGGTTTGCTTCTCCTCTTGGGCGACAGAAACCTAGGTTTAGCCTCTCCTTTTGTCACGCCCGCCCTTTCCTAGGGTCCGGACGGGCGGCGCGATGCGATCGTACATACATACATCGTACTACTTACAGCGGAAGACTTTAGACATATTTTTTTTCTCTTTTAAACATAAACATGCATCGTCATTTCGTAGGTACTTCTTCTTAACATAGAGCATGCATCGTTATTTCATAAGTACTTAGTGCTTAATTCAAGTCCATAAACAAATCATCTTAAGGAAAACATGCATAAGGGACATAACAGATCTCTTCCACCATGCCATTGCCACACACACCTTGCCCCTCCTACTGCTCCCTTTAGTTTATCCACCCTTTACCCTTATCTGCGGTACAAGGGAACATAAACTATAAGCACATAGGCTTAGCAAGATCCTGTCCTACTCACAAAAAACATTCATCGACATTAAGCATAGCAGGTAAACATTCATAACATATAAGCAAACATAACATGTAACATATATGAAATAAGCAAACATAACATGTAGCATATGTAACATTAGCAAACATAACATGCAACACATATAACATAAGCAAACATAACATGTAACATAAGCAAACATAACATGCAACACATATAACATAAGCAACATATCATGAACATATATGACATAAGCAAACATAACATGTAGCATCTGTAACATAAGCAACCATAGCATGTAACATATATGATATAAGCAATCATAACATAAAGGTATATGCAGGATGCTTTTCGAAAACATATATCATAGGTATTTGAACATAACTCTCAACATATTGGGCCCGACATTGTTCCACATCATCATCATCATAGCGCACATCCCTAAATAGACCCGAGGTAGCAAGTCTCGAACCTACTAGGTTACTAGGCCCGATCTTAGTCCGTCGACCTAGGGGCCATCATCATAACATAGAAGCCCATCCTAGGCCCAATCTTAGTCCGTCGGCCTAGGGCATCTGGGAGCCCATCCCGTACTAGGTCCGTACTATGACCGTCGACCTAGGGGCAATCATAACATAGAAGCCCATCCTAAGCCCGATCTTAGTCCGTCGGCCTAGGGCAACTTAGGAGCCCATCCCTTTGGACCTTGTTAGGGTCCTGGTACAAGCCATGCAGAAGGTAAAATACATACATGCTTCTTATCATAACATATCATATTTCATTTCCTAAACATATCATATTTCATTTCATCAACCTATCATATTTCATTTCATAAACATATCATATTTCACTTCATAAACATATCATATTTCACTTCATGAACATATCATATTTCATTTCATAACCATATCATATTTCATTTCATAAACACATATCATATTTCATTTCATAAACATATCATCTTTCACTTCATAAACATATCATATTTCACTTCATAAACATATCATATTTCATTTCATAAACACATATCATATTTCATTTCATAAACATATCATAAATATCACACACATATAGGGCATGGCATAAGGCATCAACATCATGAGCAAGTATATATGGAGTGGCCTAAACTGCATGGAGCTCTATCAAAGTTTTAAACACCAAACAACTTATATATATGTATGTTCTAACTAAAACACATGTTAATTCTTTAACGTATAAAGCATGGCATAGGACATGTTATCTTCTTCTAACATCAAACATGGCATGAACTCATTTCAAACCTAACCTAGAGCATATTATCTTCATCTAGCATCATTTAACATCACAAGTTAACATGAACTCACCTAAAGCATAAAACACATGTTAACCTAACCTAGAGCATGTTATCTTCATCTAGCATCATTTAACACCACAAGTTATCATGAACTCACCTAAAGCATAAAACACATGTTAACCTAACCTAGAGCATGTTATCTTCATCTAGCATCATTTAACATCACAAGTTATCATGAACTCACCTAAAGCATAAAACACATGTTAACCTAACCTAGAGCATGTTATCTTCATCTAGCATCATTTAACATCAAAAGTTATCATGAACTCACCTAAAGCATGGCATAAAGAACACATTAGGGGTCTTGGCCGAATGGTTCAAAAAGGGTTTCATGGATCAACCACTTAACTAACTCATCTAAAAATCCCTCATCTTCATATTAATACAAGATATAGCATGGATCATCATGGTGAGCCCAAGTTATGGCCTTGGCCGAATGTTCAAGGGGGTTTCATGGATCAACAACTTAACTAAACTCATCTAAAAATCCCTCATCTTCATATTAATACAAGATATAGCATGGATCATCATGGTAAGCCCTAGTTATGGTCTTGGCCGAAAGTTTCTTGGGGGTTTCATGGATCAACCACTTAACTAAACTCATCTAAAAATCCCTCATCTTCATATTAATACATTATATAGCATGGATCATCATGGTGAGCCCAATTTATGGTCTTGGCCGAATGTTTCAAGGGGGTTTCATGGATCAACCACTTAACTAACTCATCTAAAAATCCCTCATCTTCATATTAATGCAAGATATAGCATGGATCATCATGGTGAGCCCAAGTTATGGTCTTAGCCGAATGTTTCAAGGGGGTTTCATGGATCAACCACTTAACTAAACTCATCTAAAAATCCCTCATCTTTATATTAATACAAGATATAGCATGGATCATCATGGTAAGCCCTAGTTATGATCTTGGCCGAAAGTTTCTTGGGGCTTTTAGGGTTAAACTCTTAACCTAATCCATCTAGCATCCTAACATCATCATATTCATACAAGGTATGGCATGGAACTTCATTGAAAACTCAAGTAAAGGTCTTGGATGAATGGTTCATGGAGAATTTGACTTAACAACTTCAATCGAAAAGCTACTTGTATGCAGGTGAGGGGATACTTACATCCTTCGCTTTGCTTTTTGGTTGGAAGATGACCTAAGGGAAGCAAACCTAGCCTTCTTCTTGCTTGGATGAATTTCGGACAAAGGATGAGAAGGGAGAGCTTTAGGGTTCGGTGAGGAAGAAGAAGAGAAGGAGAAGATGTCAAGTTTGCTTCCTCATGTCTCCTCATTCCCCTATTTATTCATTTGAAGTGTCCCTTAGCCTCCCTTACCCTTAACTATCACTTCCCATATTCCCCTAATAGTACAACCCTGCTGGGCTTCTGGTTATTGGATGCATCTATAGGGCTTGGCTATCTCTAGAGGTTTGGGGTTCAATTCCAAGGCCTTGCATCCTTTTTGGCTCATTTTCTTTTATTTTTGAAAGAGCCCACATAAAGCCCATCATAATCAACCAAAAATTCTTGTAAAATTGCTAGAAATTTTACGGGCGTTACACCTTTGGCCGGCGGCAACTAGGACCAACTCCATCACTTGGCCGACGCCTCTTCCTCTCCAATTGGCCAGCTCTTCTCCTCTTCCTAATCCTTTGGCCGGTGGCGCCATCTTTCCCTCGCCTTGGCCGGCGGCAAGAACCAAGCAAGGAGGCTTGGTGGTCGGCGCTAGATAGGAGAAGAAGGGAGTTTGTATCTTCCTTTGTTCGGAGAGAGCAAGGAATGGAAGATACGTGATCTAGGAGGCTTCAATTCTTGGAAGATTGTTGCCCACACAACGTCCAAGAAGAGGATAGGTCATACAATAGAAGATCAAGAGGTAAACAAGAGGTATAATTCTTGTTTAAGTTCCTTTTTTGTTCTATGTAATTATTTACAATTGTATGATCATGGACCTCGATGATAAACATAAAGATCAGCGATTCATACATCATCTATTCCGTGGCTAATCGAGGAAAAGAGTTAGGTTGCTTGAACAATAAATTTGTTCAAGCGACCACTCAAATCGAATAGCACGATGATGGATCGGTTGCTTGGGTAATCCATATTCGTCTGGATTAATTTTTTTTAATCTGGGGATGTATGATAGGATCGCTATGCATGAGTGTCCGAAGCGAAGCGAGAAGCGAAGTTTCAACCTTCACCTTATATATGCAAATGATCTATTGCTCCTATCCCATGGTGATGTACCTTCAGTAAGATGCCTTGTAGACTGCTTGACACAGTTTTCACAGATGGTCGACCTCGCCGCCAATGCAACCAAGTCTAGCTGCTACATGGCTGGGATAGATGGAAGGACTAAGGAGCAGATACACACCATCATAGGTTTCAGGAGGTAGAGATGCCTTTTAGATATTTGGGAATCCCATTAGCCTCTAAAAAGCTAAAGATTTTAGATTACAACATGCTACTAGATGGCCTCTCTAGAAGAATAAATTCATGGCCAAAGCAAACTCTCTCCTATGATGGGAAAGCCCAGCTCATCACATCGGTACTACAGAGGGTTGAGTGCTATTGGATGTCCATACTACCCCTACCGAGCGGAGTTATAGAGTGCATTCATAGCATGTGTCGGGCTTTCATGTGGACTAGCAAGAACCCTCCCATTGCATGGTCAGTATTATGTAGGCCAAAGAAGGAAGGTGGTCTGGGCTTGAGGGACTTGAAGTCTTGGAACCTTGCTCTTCTAGCAATGGTCCTATGGCATATATAGGATAAGCCAAACTCCTTATGGATATGATGGGTACATCATCATTACCTTTGACAGTCTAGTACATGGGAGTGGACACCGAGGCACATAGACTCCCCACTAGTGAAGATGCTTCTACATATCCGAGACAGTATCAAGACTTCTGCAGGTAGCCCCATCGCTGCATCACAAACACTAACTACATGGTTCAATAGAGGCCCAGGTGGGGTGGGCCAGGCATATGACCATTTCAGGGAGCACAGGCCGCGGAAGCCATGGGTCAGGACAATATGGCAGAAGGATATTCAGCCAAGCCACCGATTCACACTTTGGTTGCTGGTGAATGGGAGACTACCTACCAGAGACCAATAGAGCTACCTAGAGGACATGCGATGTGTCTTCTGTCGATAGGAGGAGGAGACACATACCCATGTATTTTTCAGATGTCGGCCTGTTAGACAGTTGTGGGGGAGGGTGGGGGTGGCTACAGATGAGATCAGAGATGAGCACTTACAGACGCACGTTGTGCATCTTCAGACTACATTATCGTAGGGACTTAGTCTGGATGAGAACATGACACTTAGCCCTAGGCGCGATAATTCAGTATGTTTGGAGGGCTAGGAACGAAATCAGATTTGAGGACACCCGTTTTGATGCGGACCGGATCCTTCGAAGGATATAGATTCATGTATATAAAGCCCTTGATGTATCCCATGTAAATAAATATATATATATAAAATGGCTAACAGCCGCTCCCTCCTTTTCAGCCTAATTAAAAAATAACGGCGAACAACTGCTCCCTCCTTTTCAGTTAAAAAAAATGTGTACAACTTGTTCCCCTTGATTTATTTTGATGGTGAATAGTTGCACCAAAAAGATCTATCTAGTCCACAAAAAATAGCTCATGGTAAAAACTTTTCAAATCCATTTAGGGCTGGGGCTTTGCCAAAAAGCCTGGGTGAATAGGTCCACCGGAAATGACCTATCTAGTCCATAGCAAATGGCTCGTGGTAAAGACAATCCAAATCTGTTTATGGCTGGGGCTTGCCCAATAAGTCCCTCAGGGTGAACATATCCACCAGGATGATCTATCTAGTCTGCAGCAAATGACTCACGGTAAAGATGCCACAAATCCATTTATAGCTAACCACTTACTAAAAGTGGGTACACGTATCAGGTGAGGACACAGGCAGATGATGGAGGGCTTTCAACACTGCCAGGATTGGAGGACAAACTCTAGTGGTTGGCATGCTTCCATGACATATACAGACGAGCATGCAACACAGGGGTCACACCAGAGAGGGGGGCATTTTTGGTACACATGAGGAGAGGATTTGTCTTTAGTGTACGGTCGTGCCTCCATCTCACACAACCTTTAGGGAAGATGGAGGATTGACCATAGAATACATTATGTTTGATACAAAGAGAGTGTGATGGTACTCAAGAGTGCAGATGTGCATTCTACCTCGGACGCCTACTCAGATCGGACATTTCGTCGAATATGACATGTGTAGGGTCCTTGGGCCTTGTATGATTGTGTTGTATGTTAGTAATATATGAGAGATGTCCTAAGGCAATCACCTTATGGTCGTACCATTTATTTGATAAATGAAGATTCACTATTTGAGTGTACATGTTTTCATGTATTTGATTAGATCTTAAACTAATTTACTGAATGTCCCCGATACGATTCACAACATGAGAGAATTTGTGATTAGATCACAACTAGTGAGTATCTCTACATGTGTAATTGTGATATATTGGAATTATCCCTAGTCGATGAATTGATGGATTTAGACACCATCAATTATGTCGAGACTAGCACGAGGTATACTCTTTGGTGTATCAAAGCAGCTGATTCTCAGTGGCTGGAGACATTGTGATGTATGGAGTTAATCGTGGATGCTAGTTATGGTAACTAGTTCATTGGAGTGACTAGCTATAAGACTTCATATGATTCTCTGCATATATGGATATGTCAATGAAGTTCTTACTGCAGCTTAAGTGCGATGTTCCTTTGACTTGCGGTATTCAAGTCATCTTGATCATGAAGACTTATGTTTTGACATCTTAAGCAAGCATCTTTGAGGAGATGTGGACCTAGGATGATTGGGTATAAGTCGAAGTGATCGAAGGTGTTTGAATAGCCTATAAAGGATTCACCACTCCATGCAAGGAGATGTATACCCATGGCCTCTCGTCGGATTATTACTAAAGTCTGGCCAAAGCATTACATGTTTGGAGTATGGTACTCTTAGATATATGTGCAGTAACTAGAATCTGTAGGACAAGGAAATGATACTTGGGCTAGGTGTGACATAGTCAACCTAGTGGGGACTTAAACTATAGACCATGTCCTGAACCAAGTGGGTATAAGATGAGTGAAAGGAATGGGGCACGATTCATTGTAGCTGCTGAAGGGTTTCAGAAATAGTTCTGGATCAACCGTTGATCTTTTCGGTTAATTGGGGATCATGATGTACTACTAGGTGCCACTCATGATCATTCTATAATTAATGGTTAATTATAGACGGCAACATAAACCGAGGACCTATTTGGTCACACACACAACGAGCGTAATCCGAAAGATTTAAAACGAGTTTGAGAATGAGATTCTCAGACCGAGAGAAACTAGGTTTGGTTGAACCAAACAAGGAGCAAGCATGAAATCATTTCAGTCGCAATGAAAGCATGGATGGGCCGTGTCTTATGAAGACATGATGGATGAACCAAATTGGTTTGGTTCTAATCCAATGGTGGAGAATAAACCAAAGGGGTTTGGTTTGTTTTAAACGAATGAACCAAAGTTGGTTTGGTTCATTTTAACTTAAAATAGACCAAATCGGTTTGGTTTATTTTAACTTAAATTAAGGAGTGGGTTAACGGATTTTTGGTTACAAACCAATAACCATTAGGAGAATTTGTTCTCTATAAAATAGGGCTTAAGGGTTTTGAGAAAGCCCTAACCCTAATTAAGTTGTTGCCCCTCTCCCTCCTCTCCTTGTAGTCGGCACCCAAGCTCTTGCCATCGCCCACCCCTTATACCACCGTCCAAGTTGTTGTCGGCATCCAAGATCCTACCGGAGACCCTCTGGTGATCTTCCTTGGCTCCGACAACAAGGTGAGCATCTAGCTTTGCTTATTTGGCCGACGCAACATCCTCCACCAAAGCTGTCTAGTTTTCTGGATAGCTTGTTTCCTTTTTGTCGGAGCATCATTTGGACGACTTTTGGAGCTCCGACTGCGGCTTCCTTTCCAGGGATTCGATCTCCGGTAATCCTTATAGGTGGAGGATGAAGGATTCGTCAAATGGTTGACGAATACCTCTCCGGAGAAGCGAGTTTTGTGGACTCAGTTTTGAATCTGAATTTTGATTCGGATTGTGATCTTCTCTCGATCACATCGTTTTTGACACGAGGCTAGTGACTCGTACAAAGACGAGTCTCGTGACTTTGTGAATTCATCCTGAAGGTACTCGGCATGGATACGTATAGCGGCGATTCTAGCGAGGGTCGCTCCGGTTGATGCCTTTCTCACTACACGTGATATGTCAGGTATACGTAGAATAAATTTCCTTTTATCGCAAAATTTGAAACTACGGTTATGTCTACACATGTTTTACTATGCATGTGTGTGGTGTGTGTGATGTAATAAATTAGATTTATTACTTTTTATTTATTCCACTGCGCACATGTTTACGAAACATGTTCGAATACACACTCGTCGCAGTGTTGGAAACTCAACAGTGGTATTAGAGCCCAGGTTGTGTTTCGACAAAATCATAAAACTATTTTGCGATAGTCGTAATTGTATTTATGGAAATTTTTAATTTTGTAAAGTCTAGAAGTATTTATGGAAATCTTCTACTTTTGGAAAGTTAGAAGTATTTATGGAAATTAATATTTTCCATAAATAAAATATTTGATTAAATTTGGAAATTTGCTTCCTAATTTAATCATGATTTGATTTGGCAATCAAATCTTAAATATATTTTATTTCCATAAATAATTTTGACAATTTATGAAATTTGTTTCCTAAATTAAAAATTGACTTTCCTTAATCAACACTTTCCACAAATAAAATATGTGATTAGATTTGGAAATTTGTTTTTTAATTTAATCATGATTTTATTTGGAGAATCAAATCTCAAACATATTTTATTTCCATAAATAGTTATGACATATAAGGAAATTTTGTACATGTCATAATTGTATGCCATGTAATTGCATTAGATGCATATCATTATGCCATGCGTATTGTGACATGTAGATGTATGCCATGTATGTCATGCCATGTAGATAATAGTTATTTGCATGCAAAGAGGATGAGACATAAAAACCCTTACTCAATATTAAAGCCTACACCTTCCATTAATATGGTTAGAACCAGAGTTCTGTTTCTTGTTTGGGTTGTTCGACTCTCTCCAAGCCTGACTCGAATCTGAACATGTTCAAACCATGGAATAGTTTAATACTAATATGGTAAGAGTCAGAGGTCAATCGTTAGCTTTGGTTGTTGGACTCTCTCCAAGACGGGCTAATTGGTTGTATGCGCTCTAACCATGTTAAAACTATGTCTTGATTAATGGGTTGGCTTTAACCTGGAGCATCGACTTGTTGGACTCTCTCCAAGGTCGATGTGAAGGGAGGTGAAGTTGGGTGCTATGCATATGATGTATACTTGTTAATGAGTTAACAATCCGATGTATGTGTGAACATTCAATTAGTTGATAGCACATTGTGATAGTTGCATATATGTGATATGCAATCGGTATATTTGATACCTACCATCATAGCTATGAATGACTTGTTGGACTCTCTCCAAGGTTGTTCATATCTATGTTGGATATCATCCCATTCGGAGATGGACCTACGATCTCCTGAAGTGATTTTGGGGTTTTTTAAATTCAAAAAATGAATGGGATTTGTAAATGTATGTGGATGCATTTTAAATCATCTTTCTTATATATGCTCGATTTGTATTTCTATGTTAATCACTTGATCATGATGTCTTTGATTTGCGCTCTATTTTGAATTCGAATAAATTGACTGGGCTGAACTTCTTGGATTGGCTTAGAAACTTGAGAATTATTTTCAAGGCAGAAAAGCCTCGAAGCATCTCTTCCCGCCCGTCCGAGTGTTGATGCAACACCGGACCAATTGTTGGCCTATCAGAAATATGTGAGTGATTCTGAGCAAGTGAGTTGCATCATGCTAGTCGCGATGGTACCCGAGCTGTGGAAGTAGCATGAGCATATGGATGCTCATACCATAATCCTTCATCTTTATGAATTGTTTGATGAGCAAGAGAGATTCGAAAGGTTCGAAGTCTCCAAGCTTCTCTTCACCTCTAAGATGCAAGAAGGTTCATCTATGGTACTGCTCAATATGCTGAAGACTGTGGAGCCTTCTGAGAAGCATGAGTAGGGGACGGTGCTGTTAGTTAATTCCTTGAAGAAAGGTTCTAAGAGGGAGTCAAAGGAACAACAAAAGGGGAAGAAGAAAAAGGCTAAAAAAGGCAGAACCAGCTCAAAAGGGCACTTGCTATCATTATGACAAGGAGGGCCATTGGCGAAAAAATTGCAAGATTTATCTTGAGTTCGTGAAGAAGAATAAGGCATCGGATGCCCCATCTTCTTCAGATATCTTCGTTATTGATTGTCATTCTATTTCCTCAAACACTTGGATATTGGATACTGGGTGTGACTCACATATATGTAATGACATACATGGGCTAAGGAATAGAAGAAGACTCGTCAAGGGAGAGTCAAATTTACGTGTTGGGAATGGAGCAAAGGTTGCTGCACTTGCCATCGGAACGTATTTTTTGAAACTCCCTGCAGGACTTGTCTTAGAACTGGACAATTGCTTTTATGTTCCTTCGTTGATAAAGAACATCATTTCTATTTCTTGTTTAAATAGAAATGGGTACCATTTGGTTTTTAGTAACAATTGTTGTTACATAACTTTGAATGGAGTCCTTTATGGGATTGGAACTTTAAGCAATGGTATTTATACGTTGGACGTATCCAATGATGTTTTCAATATCGAAGCGAGCAACAAGCGTGCTCGAAAGGATAATCAATTAGACTCCTACATGTGGCATTGTCGTCTTGGCCATGCAAGCAAGAAACGCATGTTCGAATTACACCGATGTGGAATTCTGGAATCGTTTGAATTGGATTCATACGATACATGCGAATCATGCTTAAAAGGCAAGATGACTAAGTTACCTTTTACAGGAAAAGGTGAACGAGTGGGAGAGTTGCTAGGTCTAATACATACTGATGTATGTGGACCTATGACAACTCAAGCTTTGGGAGGCTATAGATACTTCATTACCTTCACCGATTATCACTCACGGTTTGGGTATGTGTTCTTGATGAAACACAAGTCTGAAGCCTTTGAAAGGTTTAAAGAATTCAGAAATGAAGTAGAGAAACAACATGACAAGAGTATTAAAATACTTTGATCGGATCAAAGTGGTGAATAATTAAGTCAAGAGTTTCTAGATTATCTAAGAGACAATGGTATATTGTCTCAATGGACTCCGCCATATACACCACAACATAATGGTGTATCTGAGAGGTGTAATCGGACCTTGTTAGACATGGTCAGGTCAATGTTGAATCATGTGAATCTTCCCAAGTCCTTTTGGGGCTATGCACTCTAGACAACTATTTACTTGTTAAACAGAATGCCAACCAAGGTCTATGTTACTTGAAGATATGGGGTTGTCCTACTTATGTGAAGCGGACTGTATCAAACAAATTGGATGTTAAGTCTGATAAATGTCTATTTATTGGATATCCTAAGGAAACAAGGGATTACCAATTCTATCATCCTGTGGAACAAAAGGTGTTTGTTTCAAGGCATGTTGTGTTTCTAGAGAAAGAGTCTCTCTTGCAAGAAAATAGTGGGAGTGTCATTGAGCTTGAGGATGAAGGGAATTGCTTCGGAGGCTCATTGGCTCCCATGTCCCCGGATTAAAATTTTCACTAATGAAAACTAATCCGGATGGGATGAGTTTCCTAAGCTCAACCAATTCGTCATCGTGCTATCGACTTGAGCGATCGCTTGAACAAACTAGTTGTTCAAGCAACCAAACTCTTCTAGTCGATTAGCCGCGGAAGAGACGACGGACGGATCGCCGGTTTTTGTGTTTATCTTCGGGGTCCATGATTATACAAATACATACAAATGTAAACTAGTATAATCAACACATACAAACATATAAATAAGAACATGCAAAGATCAATAATAAAACTTGTAAAAGTTTTATACCTCTCGATCTTCTATCGTATGTCCTAACCTCCTTGTAGACTCCGTGTGGGCGAAGATCCTCCACAAGTTGAAGCTTCCTAGATCTCCTTCAATCCAAAGAAAGAAGAACTCTCCTTTCCTTCTTGCTTGAGCCAACCACCAATTCACAAAGAATTGATGCCTCCGTCCCCAAGAATGGAGAGAACAAAATGGAAACAACCAAGGAACCGAACAAGGGACAAACCCTTGCTCCTAATGCCGCCGGCCAAGAGAAAAAGAAGAGGAGAAGAGGAATAGGTTGAGCGCCGACCAAGGTAGAGGGAAGAGATCAAGGAGCCGGCCACACCCTAGGAAGAAGAATAAGAGATCCTCTCCTCTAGTTGCCGCCCACTTTCCCCTCCAAAACCTAGCTGCCCAACCAAGGAAAAGAAAGCTCTAGGGTTTCTTGCCGCCCACTAATGGAAGGCCAAACCCTTGCTCCAAAACCAACCTCTAACTCTTATTTTTTTTTGCCGCCCAACCTATAGAGCATTATTTATAGAGTTAGGCTTAAGCCTCCTTTAATCTCCACCGTCGGATCTAGGGATTTAATCTCCATCATCGGATATAGGGTTTCATCCCAACCGTCGGATCTAGGGTTTCATCCCAACCGTCGAATCTAGGGTTTTATCCCAACTGTCGGATCTAGGGTTTTCATCCCAACCGTCGGATCTAGGGTTTCATCCCAACCGTCGGTTCTAGAGATTTAATCTCCACCGTCGGATCTCGAGATTTAATCTCAACCCTCGGTTCTAGGGATTTAATCTCAACCGTCGATTCTAGAGATTTAATCTCCACCGTCGGATCTAGAGATTTAATCTTAACCATCGGTTCTAGGGATTTAATCTCAACAGTCGGTTCTAGAGTTTTGTTTTACATCCTTGGATCTAGAGCTTCATGAGGATTATATTAGGCTACGATAGGGACCATGAGGAGGAGTTGGATCTTGGCCACCCGATGGATCGGAACCACACAAACTTGATCCATCAATGATGTTCCATTCCACTAGAGGATCATCATTGAATTACCTCACCAACCCCCATAAATTAATATGGGCTCCGTATATTATTTGTACATCCATCTCCTCGTGTTTAAGATATCGAATGTCCATTAATTGATTGATTTACTGGCCATCAATCAATTAACATCTAACTCCTCGAGTAGTACCACTCAACCTTATCATCATGTTGACTAAGTCAACCTGTAGGGTTTACATGATGAACCTTATGAGCTCCTCAAGGGGACATCATCAACCTAATATATAGGACACGGTTTCCTCCTATAATCAACGACACACCATGTAAATAATATAATTTCCCAACTTACCGGGCATATTGATTTAATCCATAGAAATCTCACCCTCTGGTAAATCAAAGAAATAAATACTAAGTACATGTGCCCGTTATTATATCGGGATTAAGAGCATGTACAACATAATATCCGAGGTCCGATTCAATTATGTAGTCAGCAATAAATTGAATCACTTCTATGTCGGTCCTGCTCAATACACCTAAGTGTACTAGTGTAACTCTATGTTCAAGAAAAAACAATACCAAGCTACACTACAACCACGCCAATGGTTTGTTCAAAACCATCTTGGTTGTGAGCCTCTACTTATATTCTACAAGGAACTGATAACATGATCTTCTGTGCCACACCAAGCACCATGTTATCTACAATGTAAAATATTAGACAATATGCACACATATAATAAATATAAAGTGCAAACAATGATCATGTGATTTTTATTTCAAAATTAAATGTTCATACAAAAAGAGCTAGGCTTTCAGTATACATTCCAACAGAGGAGGCTCGAGAGACTCAAATAGACATTGATGAGATACCTGATAAAGCACAACAGTTAATAACTCATAGTGATGAGCAATCAGCTGGGACCTATTGAGACACCACATCTTCGTAGATCTTGTAGAACACGCAATATTCCTGAGAGATATGGATTTCTCGTAAGTGAATCAAACGACGTCTTACTCATTGATGATGAGGAGCCTACCAGTTATGAAGAAGTTCTGACGAGTTCAGAAAGGGATAAGTGGCTTGAAGCCATGAAGTCGGAAATGGATTCTATGTATGAAAACCAAGTTTGGAACTTGGTTGACCCACCTGAAGGCATAAAGCCTATAGGGTGCAAGTGGGTTTTCAAGAAGAAAACCGACATGGATGGTAATGTGATTACCTATAAGGCTAGATTGGTGGCGAAAGGATATCGTCAAAAGAAAGGTGTTGATTATGACGAAACCTATTTGCCTGTAGCTATGCTTAAATGCATTCGGATGCTCCTGGCCATAGCGGCTCATTATGATTATGAGATATGACAGATGGATGTGAAAACAACTTTCCTTAATGGAAATCTACTCGTGGATGTGTATATGATATAGCCTGAGGGTTTCACATCGGGTGATAAAACCAAGGTATGCAAATTGCAACGGTCTATATCTGGATTGAAGCCAGCATCCAGGAGCTAGAATATCCGTTTTGATGAGACAATCAAAAGGTTTGTTTTCTCACAAAATTCGGACGAACCTTGTGTGTACAAGAAGGTTAGTGGGAGTGCAGTCATGTTCCTAATATTGTATGTCGATGACATATTAATTATAGTAAACGATGTTTCTGTCTTACAGTCGATTAAGATTTTATTGTCCAAGATATTCTCCATGAAAGACCTGAGAGAAGCAACTTACATCCTCGGGATTAAGATCTATAGAGATAGATCGAAACGGTTGCTTGGTCTTTCATAGTCTACATATATAGACCGAGTGCTAAAGAGGTTTAGCATGTCGGAATCCAAGAAAGGTTTCCTACCAATTAAGCATGGGATACACCTATCGAAGTCTATGTGTCCGCGTACAGAAGACGAGAGGATTTGCATGAGTAAGATTCCCTATGCATCCGCAATAGGATCTATCATGTATGCTATGTTATGTACGAGGCCCGATGTATCGTATGCTCTGAGTGTCATGAGAAGATACTAGTCTGATCCAGGAATGGATCATTGGGTGGCTGTTAAGATGATCCTTAAGTGCTTGAGAAGAACTAAGGATGCGTTTCTAATATATGGAGAAGGGGACATGGTGATACGTGGGTATATGGATGCCAACTTCAAGATAGACAAGGATGATTCCAAGTCTCAGTCTGGGTATGTATTCACCTAGAAAGGAGGCGCAATAAGTTAGAAAGGTTCCAAGCTTGACACTATAGCAGATTTTGCCACTAAGGCAGAATACATTACAACTTCGGAAGTAGCAAAGGAAGCAGTTTAGATCAAGAAGTTCATCTTTGAACTTAATGTGGTCTCATCAATGATCCAAACATGTTCTTCGCCGCTATCATCTGATCAAAGAGATCGTTAGTAGGAAGGAAATACAAATCGAGAAGATCCCACTGAAAGGAACTTAGCGGATCCTTTAACTAAGGCATTACCTCAAAGTAAGTTTGAGGGTCGTGTTAGAGCTTATGATATTGGATACCGTAGCGATTGACATTAGGCCAAGTGGGAGTTTGTTAGTAATATATGATAGATGTCCTAAGGCAATCACCTTATGGTCGTACCATTTATTTGATAAATGAAGATTCACTATTTGAGTGTACATGTTTTCATGTATTTGATTAGATCTTAAACTCATTTACTGAATGTCCCCGATACGATTCACAGCATGAGAGGATTTGTGATTGGATCACAACTAGTGAGTATCTCTACATGTGTAATTGTGATGTATTGGAATTATCCCTAGTCGATGAATTGATGGATTTGGACACCATCAATTCTGTCAAGACTAGCACGAGGTATACTCTTTGGTGTATCAAAGCAGCTGATTCTCACTGGATGTAGACATTGTGATGTCCGGAGTTAATCGTGGATGCTAGTTATGGTAACTAGTTCATTGGAGTGACCAGCTGTAAGACTTCATATAGTTCTTTGCATATATGGATATGTCAATGAAGTTCCTACTGCAGCTTAAGTGTGATGTTCCTTTGATTTGTGGTATTCAAGTCATCTTGATCATGAAGACTTATGCTTTGATATCTTAAGCAAGCATCTCTGAGGAGATGTAGACCCGGGATGATTGGGTATAAGTCGAAGTGATCGAAGGTGTTTGAATAGCCTATAAAAGATTCACCACTCCTTGCGAGGAGATGTATATACCCATGGCCTCTCGTCGGATTGTTACTAAATTCTTTGGCCAAAGCATTACATGTTTGGAGTATGGTACTCTTAGATACATGTGCAGTAACTAGAATCCGTAAGACGAGGAAATGATACTTGTACTAGGTGTGACGTAGTCAACTTAGTGGGGACTGACACTATAGACCATGTCCTGAACCAAGTGGGTATAAGATGAGTGAAAGGAATGGGGCACGATTCATTGTAGCTGCTGAAGGGCTTCAGAAATAGTTCTGGATCAACCGTTGATCTTTTCGATTAATTGGGGATCATGATGTACTACTAGGTGCCACTCATGATCGTTTTATAATTAATGGTTAATTATAGACAACCAACATAAATCGAGAACCTATTTGGTCACATGCATAACGAGCGTAATCCGAAGGATTTAAAACGAGCTTGAGAATGAGATTCTTAGACCGAGAGAAACTAGATTTGGTTGGATCAAACAAGGAGCGAGCATGAAATCGTTTCAGTCGCAATGGTAGCGTGGATGGGTCGTGTCTTATGAAGACATGATGGATGAACCAAATTGGTTAGGTTCTAATCCAATGGTGGAGAATAAACCAAAGACGTTTGGTTTGTTTTAAACGAATGAACCAAAGTTGGTTCGATTCATTTTAACTTAAAATAGACCAAATCGGTTTGGTTTATTTTAACTTAAATTAATGGAGTGGGTTAACGGGTTTTTGGTTATGAACCAATAACCGTTAGGAGAATTTTTTCTCTATTAAATAGGGCTTAAGGGTTTTGAGAAAGCCCTAACCCTAATTAAGTTGCCGCCCCTCTCCCTCCTCTCCTTGTAGTCGGCGCCCATGCCCTTGCCGCCGCCCACCCCTTGTACCGTCGTCCAAGTTGTTGTCGGCATCCAAGCTCCTACCGGTGATCCTCCGGGGACCCTCCGGTGATCTTCCTTGGCTCCGACAACAAGGTGAGCATCTAGCTTTCCTTATTTAGCACATCCTCCACCAAAGTTGTCCAGTTTTCTGGATAGCTTATTTCCTTCTTGTCGGAGCATCGTTTGGACGACGTTTAGAGCTCCACAGTGGCTTCTTTACCGAGGATTCGATCTTCGATAATCCTCATAGGTGGAGGACAAAGGATTCATCAAACGGTTGACGAATACCTCTCCGGAGAAGCGAGTTTTGTGGACTCGGTTTTGAATGTAAATTTTGAGTCGGATTGTGGTCTTCTCTCGATCACATCGTCTTCGACACGAGGCTAGTGACTCGTACGAAGACGAGGCTTGTGACTTTGTGAAGTCATCCCGAAGGTACTCGGCGTGAATACGGATAGAGGCGATTCTAGCGAGGGTCGCTCCGGTTGATGCCTTTCCCACTACACATGATACGTCAGGTATACTTAGAATAAATTTCCTTTTATTGCAAAATTTGAAACTACAATTATGTCTACACATGTTGTACTATGCATGCGTGTGGTGTGTGTGATGTAATAAATTAGATTTATTGCTTTTTATTTATTCCGCTGTGCACATATTTACAAAACATGTTCGAATACACACTCGCCGCAGTGTTGGAAACCCAACACTGTATGTATATATTACCTTCATAAAAAAAAGCAATGCATGACGCAACAGGGGTGATGCCCCTATCACGTCTTTCCCCTGCGGTGTGCTTGCGGCACTACTGCGTGCTCGCGACGGCATCAGCCACGAGCACACGTGTGCGAGTGGTGCTCGCGGCGGCTCATGCTCGCGACGACAACAACTACGAGCACACGCGCACGAACGATGCTAGCGACGGGTGTGCTCCCAGTGGCGCGTGCTCGTGGTAGCTGCCGCAAGCAGCTGCGCCAACTGCTTGGTCAATTGCAGAAGCTGCCCGGGAAGGTGTCGCACGCGGTGACACCGACTGATGCTTCGGTGATGGCGGTAGTGGAAGAGGGTGGTGGAAGTGGAGAGGCATACTGACGGAGGGGATCGAGCAAGTGCGTGAGAAGAGGAAAGGAGAAAGGGGGTAATTTGGGGAAATCAGCGATGATGTATAATTTGTTGCAATATTTGCCACCAATTCGGCAATGAATATAGTATTCATCATATAATTGGCGACGAATACGATATTCATCGTAGAATTGGCAACGAATACGATATTCATCGCCAAATTAACGATGAATATCATATTTGTCGCCAATTGGCGATGAATATAATATTTGTCGCCAATTAAAAAATCCAACGAAATATTTTTGTTGATAAAATTATCGCAAAATTTGAAATGAATTAATAAATCATTGTAAATTCTACAACGAATTCATATTTCGTCGCAAAATTCTGCGATGAATTTTATTTTTCGTCGCAAAATTGGCGACGAAAAGTAAATTCATTGCTAAATTAGCGATGAATATTAAATTCGTTACAAATTTCTTAATTCCCACCGTTCTCTTTTTCGCAAAATAATTGAAATTTTCTAGT
Source organism: Wurfbainia villosa (assembly GCA_025175895.1). NCBI lineage: Eukaryota > Viridiplantae > Streptophyta > Magnoliopsida > Zingiberales > Zingiberaceae > Wurfbainia > Wurfbainia villosa. The sequence goes on along the minus strand of CM045998.1, from coordinate 32,101,805 downwards.
GAAAATATTTCATCGCCAGATTTATCGGAATATTTGCAATGAATTCCAGATTCGTTGCAAAATTTATAACGAAAATAGAGTTTGTCGCAGAGTTTGCATCGAATTCAAATTTCGTTGCAAATTTTGTGATGAATTTATATTTTGTTGCAAAATTTTGTAACGAATTTGATTTTTCCTCCCAAATTTGCGACGAAAAATCAAATTCATTGCAAACCTGCGATGACATTTGCGACGAAATTTAATTTGTTACAAATGTTCTTATATTTGCAATAAAAAAATTTTTGTTGGAAATTTCGTTACTAATTTGTGACGATTTAATAATTCGTCGCAAATTTAGTTGTAAATTTGCAATGAATAATTTTCGTCACTAAATTTCGTCGCTAAATTGATGTATTTTTGGAGTGGAAGAAGTTCTTAGGTGACGTTTAATTATTAAAGTTCTATTTTGAACATAGCAAGCAATATTGATTGCTTCTGGCCAAAACCTATTAAGTAAATTATATTCGTTCAACATGGTGCTATTGGCCTCTTGTAGGGTTCTATTCTTTTGTTCAACTAACCCATTTTGTTGAGGGGTCCTAGGGTAAGAAAATTCATGGTAGTATCCGTTTTGATTACAAAATTCGGTAAACTTATGATTTTCGAATTCTCCACCATAATCACTTCTAATTCTTTTAATCCTTAAGTTATTTTCATTTTCTATTAGTTTACATAAATTAGTAAATTGATCTGAGGCTTCCCTTTTGTGTTTTAAAAATATTACCCAACACCTAGAGTAGTCATCTACTATTACCAAACAATATTGACTACCATTTAGTGACTTGGCTCCATGTGATTCAAATAGGTCTACGTGTAAGGAGCTCAAGCACATTTTTAGTTCTTTCTTGATTAGTTAATTTATTTGAAGTCTTAACTTGTTTTCCTTGTTGACAAGCATTACATATTTTATTTTCTAGGTTACCTAGTTTGGGTAGACCTCTAACTAGACCGTTATGACTTAGTTTATGTATGAGTTTTAGATGGGAGTGGCCTAGTCGTCTGTGCCACAACCATGATTCCTCTTGCTATGTCATAAGACACATTATTGAGGAGTTGGGTAAATTAATTGTATAGATATTATTCCTAATTCCCTTAAGTATAATTTTTGAGCAATCATTATTTTTAATTAGACATTCATTTGGTGAAAACATAACTTTGTAACTACTATCACACAATTGGCTAATACTTAGAAGATTAAAATCAAAATTTTCTACTAGTAAGACTTAGCGTATTATGAAGTTGGAGTTAAGCTTAATATCACATGATCCGATGATTCTGAGCCTCCTGTTGTTTTTGAAAGCTATCGATCCTTGATTTTTGAATCTTAGCTTCGTAAACTTTAGTCGGTCTCCAGTCATATGTCGGGAGCACCCACTTTTCGACATCCATTGATTCTACACATATAGTAGTTGGATTGGATATTGAAATTGTAAATTGGTTTAGAAGTTTTTAACCTAAGATTCATCTCACCCTTTCTACATGATCAATCACCCTTATATGTTATGTGAGATAACTTTTCAATTTTACTTAGTTAATTTTAATGATTTGAAAATTAATTAACCTTGGGTCAGATTCAGATTTAACCTTAAGTTAGTTAAGTGAACCTTTCAAAAGATGGCTTCCAGGTCATGACGAGGCACATAGGCCTTCTTTGATCGGAACAACGACCACTTCCTTAGACAAAGCCAACTTAATAAATTATGCATTTAATTCACTTTAGGGTTACGTCCTAGTATAACTAGTTTAGGATGTGGTGAGGTAGCTTCATCTAGTTCCACTTAGCCAAGTGCACCAAGCTAGATACTCCTTATTTAACTCGGATACACGCGACTTCATTTCCCTAACGTACTATCATCTCACCGCGTCCTGATACTATGTTGTCAAGGTTAATTAACCATTGGTCCTATCTAACTGTTCTAAATTAAGCAAATTAAAAACAACTAACTAAGCATGCAAAGCTAAATTAATCAAGTAATTGAGAACACAATTTTAGTATTGGCTCCCCTTAGATCATTGAATCAATACGGTCTATCCACATAATGGATTTGATCTTTGGGAACCCAATTCTTGGTTGAACCTAATTGTGATGTTAAAAAGGTCTTAGGGACCCATGCTTGGATTCTTCTACTATCACGATTTACGATTGACATGTATGATTTATTTGTTGTCTTAAACTCGAGTCTGACTGATAATATCGCCTTGAATCGGTTCGCCTTGAAATTCAGTTTGGGAAGGATATTGACGCCACACTCAGGAAAGACAAGAAGGTGAGTGATAAGTCATGGGTGTTTTGATCGCCACAAGTTGCCTTGATAAGATCAAATTTAGTTCTTTGCCTAAGAACTCGAAGGAAGCTCTCACAATAGAGAAAACTTAGATTTCATTCCACCAAATTCATCCCTTTAACCATACAAGAGTTTTCCTATATATAGACTTAGTGGAAGTTGAAACATTAACCTCTACTACACTTCCCACTAAGCACTAATTATGCACCATTATCATGCATGATGAATGCATGGCATTTATTTTCCACTAATGCAACTACTAATTCCTAATACTAGCTTAGGAACTCTCAAAAAATGGCACTAAAACCCACCAAAGGACTTCAAAAGTCACTCTAGAAAAATCCCCCAAAAATACCTACGAAAATGGTTCTCATGTTGGCTCAATTTCATTTTAGTTGAAGGGATGTGATCCATTTAGTTGTTGCCTCCATTGTGCATTGATCCTCCTTTTCCTTGAGCTCCATTATTAAGCCTTCCAAGGCTTGCTTCATTTTTTTAGTCTTGGATCTTGTCGTGGGTCCTCCAATTCCCTTCAATGCCTCTTCATCCTTGGCTTTTCCTTGTAAGCTTGAAACCCCTCCTTGACTTTCATCATTCTCTCCTTCTTTAGATGAATTCGTCCTCGAATTTAGGTCCTTATCACCTACATCAAAAGAACGTAAATCAACCACATTAAATGTTGCACTAACACCATACTCACCGAGCAAGTCAATCTTTTAAGAATTGTCATTAATTCTTTCCAATACTTGGAATGGTCCATCTCCTCTTGGCTGAAGTTTTGATTTCCTTTGGGAAAGAAACCTTTCCTTCCTCATATGAACCCACACCCAATCACCGGGTTTAAGGTCAACTCTTTTTCTCCCTTTATTGGCTCTATTTGCATATTGCTCCATTTTCTTCTCAATTTGAGCTTTAACTTGCTCATGAAGCTTCTTCACATATTCCGCCTTTGTTTTGCCATCCTTGTGAACTAAAGAATAAGTGTTAGGTAAAGGAAGCAAATCAAGAGGTGTTAGTGGATTGAACCCATAAACAATCTCAAAAGGAGAAAATTGAGTAGTAGAATGGACAACCCTATTGTAAGCAAATTCAACATGGGGTAAACATTCTTCCCAAGATTTAATGTTCTTCTTAATAATTGCTCTAAGAAGAGTAGAAAGAGTCCTATTTACCACCTCAGTTTGGCCGTCAGTTTGAGGGTGACATGTGGTGGAGAAAAGAAGCTTTGTTCCTACCTTGTTCCATAAGGTCCTCCAAAAATGGCTTAAAAATTTGGTGTCACGATCTGAAACAATGCTCCTAGGCATGCCATGAAGTCTTACCACCTCTTTGAAAAACAAATCTGCTACATGAGTTGCATCATCCACTTTGTGGCAAGGTATGAAGTGTGCCATCTTGGAAAATCTATCAACTACCACAAAAATGGAGTCCTTACCTTTTTGAGTGTGTGGTAGCCCTAAAACAAAATCCATAGACAAGTCAGTCCACAGGAAATCAGGAATAGGCAAAGGAGTGTAAAGTCCATGAGGTGATACCTTAGATTTTGCTTTTCTACTCACAATGCACCTTTCAAAAAATTTCTGGACATCATGCTTCATGTGTGGCCAATGAAAATGTTCATGTAGCATTTCTAAGGTCTTTTGAATCCCAACGTGTCCAATTAAGCCCCCCTCATGTGCTTCCCTAACTAGCAATTCACGCATGGATCCTCTAGGCATACAAAGTCTATTATTCTTAAACAAGTAGTTATCATGCCTAACAAACCCATTTTGTGATTTCTTTTCACACACAACATATAATTAGAAAAATTCATTATCATGTACATATAATTCCGTAATATGTTCAAAGACAAGAAATTTAGTTTCAAGTGTAGCAAGCAAATTATACCTTCTTGAAAGTGCATCTGCTACAACATTTGCCCTTCCTTGCTTGTGCTTAATCACATAAGGAAATTGTTCAAGAAATTCAACCCACTTGGCTTGCTTTTTGTTGAGTTTTCCTTGCCCTTTCAAATACTTCAAAGATTCATGATCACTATGAATGACAAATTCTTTAGGCAAAAGATAATGCTGCCATATTTGCAAAGCTCTAACAAGTGCATACAATTCTATATCATAAGTTGAATAGTTGAGAGTGGCGCCATCTAACTTCTCACTAAAATATGCAATGGGATGATCATCTTGAAGTCCAATACCCACATGAGATCCATCACATTCAATTTCAAATGATTTGGAAAAATCAGGCAAAGCAAGAATGGGTGTGTGTGTGAGTTTATCCTTAAGTGCTTTAAATGCATTTTCTTGATTCTCCCCCCATTTAAAACCTATATTTTTCCTAACAATTTCATTTAGGGGTGCTGCCAATGTGATAAAATCCTTCACAAACCTTCTATAGAAACTTGCCAACCCATGGAATCTCCTAACCTCACTCATAGTTTTAGGAGTTGGCCAATCTCTAATGGCCTTAACCTTCCCTTCATAAACCTGCACTCCTTTAGAACTTATGACAAAACCAAGAAAACCCACATGATCAGTGCAAAAAGAACACTTTTCTAAGTTAGCATATAGTTTCTCCTTTCTAAGGACATGCAAGATAGATTGGAGATGTGCAATATGCTCAACAAAACTCTTGGAATATACCAAAATATCATCAAAGTATACTACCACAAATTTTCCAAGAAATTCTCGTAGAACATGGTTCATAAGCCTCATAAAAGTGCTTGGTGCATTAGTTAACCCAAAAGGCATTACCAACCATTCATACAATCCATAGTTAGTTTTGAAAGCAATTTTCCATTCATCCCCTTCCCTTATCCTAATTTGATGGTACCCACTTTTCAAATCAATTTTAGAAAAGAAAAAAGCACCATGCAATTCATCAAGCAAATCATCAAGTCTAGGGATAGGATGTCTATACCGAATTGTGATGTCGTTGATTGCTCTACAGTAATCCTCCATGATCCATCCTTTTTAGGTACCAAAATTACGGGTACAACACAAGGACTTAAGCTCTCCCTAACCCATCCTTTTTGCAATAACTCCTCCACTTGATTTTGTATCTCCTTTGTTTCTTAAGGGTTGCTCCTATAAGCTAGCCTATTGGGTAGAGAAGCGCCAGGCATAAGGTCTATTTGGTGTTCTATCCCCCTCATTGGTGCCAAACCGTGAGGCACTTCCTTGGGAAACACATCCTCAAAATCCTGCAAAAGAACAACAACATCACTAGGCAAGGACTTAGTGTTAGATTCCAAGCAAGTTTCCTTGCACAAAAGAAGAAATATAGGCTTCCTTGTCAAATAAGCTCTCTTCACCTCACTTCCTATTGTAAACAAATTTTCTATTTTTCTCTCTTTCTTTTCCTCATTATCTCTTTTCTTTTCCTCATTCTCTCTTTTCTTTTGAATTTTGTCCTCAAAATCAATTATTTTATTTTTCACACTCTCTTTCTCTTTCTTAAGCTCTCGCTCTTCTTTTTCTCTTTTCTCTCTCATTTTTATTTGATCTTCACAAACCTCCCTAGGTGATAATGGTACAAGTGTGACTTTACGAGAATTGTGAACGAGAGAGAACTTGTTAGAGAATCCATCATGGTGAACTCGCCCATCAAACTGCCAAGGTCTTCCAAGAAGATTGTGGCTTGCCTCTATAGGTACAATATCACATAGAACTTGATCTTCATATTGGCCAATGGAGAAATTAATCAACACTTGCTAATTCACTACCAATTCACCACTATTACTCAGACATTGGAGTTTATATGGCCTTGCATGTGGTGTAGTCTTTAGGTTGAGTTTGGTGACCAACCTAGTGCTTGCCACATTGGTGCAACTCCAACCATCAATGATCATAGAGCATGTTTTACCTTGAATAAGGCAGCGGGTATGAAAAATATTTTCTCTTTGGTCCTCCTCATGCTCCTTGGCTTGACTCCCCAATAACCTCCTAACCACCAAGAGATCTCCATCTTGTGCATAGGCTGCTCCATCATTTTCCCCATCGCTTGAGGAAGAGAAATGAGAAGAAATTTCTTCACTAGAGATACTCCCATTATCCCTCACCACCATAGTCTTCTTATTTGAGCATTCAGATGCAATATGTCCTTTTCCCAAACACTGAAAGCACTTGATATCCCTACTCTTAGATGTAGAAGAATAATTAGTAGGAATATGCTTCTTAGTGCTTGTTACCTCCTTAGAATTAGAAGAAGAACCCTCCTTCTTTGGCTTGTCCTTCCAACTTGATGAGTAGTTTGAAGAAGATGATTTCTTCATAATGCCCTTTCTCTTTAATTGTTGCTCCACTTTCATTGCTTGATGAACTAAGTCTTCAAGCTCCACATAATGTTGTAACTCCACAATGTCTCCAATATCTCAGTTTAGGCCATGGAGAAACCGAGCCATGGTTGCTTCCCTCTCCTCCATAATATTGGCCCTAATCAAAGCCACCTCCATCTCCATGTAATACTCATCCACACTCCTACTCCCTTGGGTGAGTCTTTGCAATTTGTTGTGTAAATCTCTATGGTAGTGTGAAGGCACAAATCTCCTTCTCATCAAAGTCTTCATTTCATCCCAAATTAAGGCATAATCAGTGAACTCAAGGGCAACCACCTTCACCTTCTTTGCATCATTGTAATTGTGGCATGAGAAGATTTGTTCTATTTTCATCTCCCACTCAAGATACGTTTCGGGGTTATTCCTCCCTTAGGAAGGTACCTTGACTTTCACACCTCTTAGATCATCTTCACGTCTATGGTCTCTACCTCCTCTTTCATGTCTTCTTCCCCCTTCACGCCTCCTTCCTTCTCTTGGAGAAGCGTAGAATAGGTCACTTGCTTGATGAGATTCTTCATGATTAGAATTGCCCCCATGGTTGGAAACTCTTCCTCCTTCAAGTCGGTCCATCCTTTCGTGTAATCCTTCAAGTTGTCTTTGAAGCATCCTCTCAAAGTGTTGAGTAAGTGCCTCCATTTGAAGCATATTAGGATCTCGCCTAGGGGAATTAGGTGTTCTTTTCCCACTCATGCTTGCAACAAAAAGAAGATGACAAGGACAATTACAAAAGAAATGTTAGAAGTACCTCACCACTCTACTCACGTGTTTGCACTCAAATTTAGCCACTCAGCTTCCTTTATAAGCTCTTAAGACAAGAACCTTATCAATGATTTTTTTATTTTTTCAAGACACTAAGTAGACGATCAAGTGAGCAAGAAACCAACAAGAAAATATGAGTAGAACGAGAGAAATAAATGGATAGAACAAGAAATTCAACAACGATCAAGAGCAATAAGAGGAATATTGAGTCCTTTTAATTCACAAATCCCCTTTTTTTTCTTTCTTTTTTTTCAGACTTTTTTTTTATCTTTTGTTTTTTTTTCAACTAGAAACACAATGATGTTGGATCGATAGTGGATCGCTAGAGGGGGGGGGGGTGAATAGCGATAAGTCAATTCGTTCGTTTTCGATGATTCAAAAATCAAAGCACGCAGTGGGAAAGTAAAATGACACACTGGGTTCACTTAGTTCACAGCCTACGACTACTACTCCAAGGCCTTAGTGGTCCGAGACCATGCACAGAGGGCAAAAGCACTAAAATAGTCTCCTCCTCATCGGAGGTAGGAGACAAGCGATTATAAAAAGAGATCAAGGTAGAGGGACACTCCCCCTCTTCTTGTTATGATAAAAAATTGAAAAGAAATACAATTTGAAACTGAGTTATAAATTAAAAGGTTACCGACAACTTGGAAAGGTTGAAGATTGGAGCTCGAGTCATCATTTTTGTAGCGCTTTGTCGTCGAAAGATCGTCGGGATGTCACAGCATATCAGAAGCACTTGGAGGCTCTTGGAATGATAGAAAAGGGGTGGAGAACCCCTACTTTTATATCCTTGTGAAACCCTAATTGTTGAGATGAGATTTCATGAGGTGATGCCACCTATCCCTTGAGAAATGGTGATAAACTTTGACTCTCAAGGCTGATCCTTGACCAGCAGTCGACTGATCAACCCTATCAGTCGACTGATACAAACCATCAGTCGACTGATGGTAGGGTTTCTAGCTGTAATGAAGAGTTAGCTCGAAAATGTAATTAGTATAATTAAGCTCAATGGTCATTTACCATCCGATCTCGACTTAGACTTTCCATGAGAAGTCTTGGTCGGATCGACGCCTAAGGATGTCCCCGTACAGAGGACACAACCTTACTTACACTCACTAACACGAGCTTACCTCAACCTACCTTTGAAGCTTTTCTTTTGGTCTTCACCTGAGTTTTTCGGCTTTCTCCGAAGTCCTTTCGGTGTCGCCCAACCACCACGGTTCCTGTGGGTGTCGCTGACCTTTAGCACTTTCTACATACTTGATTTAGCTCATGAGATAACAAAATGAGCTTAACTTTGTATCGTTTGCTATAATCAAAACTCAGGTTCGACTTAGGTGCCTACTGCACCAAAAATATCCCCCTTTTTGATCTATGGCAAACCTATACAAAGTTAAGGAAATAATATGCATTATCATGAAATTGAAATGAAGAACTTAATTTGAAAATTAAGTAGGAGTAATAGAGACTCTCTTTCAAGTACTTCCCCTTGAGGAAACCTCCCCCTTGACCGAGGGTGAGTTTTTGAAGAAAGGTCTTAATCCTCCCCCTTGATGTTTGCTACTTAGGAAGAGTTTAAGTAATTAACAATTACTTAAAGTTGGCCTTAGTATTAAAAATAAGTTTAAGTTAAGAAGATTTCTTAACTTTGCCTTTCTCCCCCTTTTTCAACTAATAGAATTATGTTTGAAAAAATTAAGTTAAGTAAACATTAACTTTTGGCCATGAGAATATAGATTATGTTACTAAGTTAAGTTATCGAAAAAAAATGATCCCTTAACTTTGGCCTTTTCTCCCTCTTTTGCCATAAATCAGAAAGAGTGAGGGGTTTTAAGTGTTAGTTCCAAGTCCAAGCATGTTCCACATAATTTTGAAAATAATATATTAAAAATAAGCTCATCTATTTGTATGTTCTACTCTTTTTAACTTGATTGATATGAAATGATCAATAGGTCCTGATCAGAGTCGGTTAATATAGATGATTATACTCCGTGGTTCATGGTGATGCACTAGCTCTACATATGGAACCAAGAGTATGGTCCTAACATCTCACGCCCATCTACACGGCTAAGTATACAAACACATTGATCCTATGTGTTGTGAGATGTGTTGGCTCCTTAAATCTATAGGTACATGATATCTAGGGTAAGCCCTAAGCTAATTCCATTAACAAGAAAAGTAAATAATAGAGTTATAAAAAGTTATGATTTGTAAATCCTACTCTATTACGCACATGCCCAATTTTTGTCTTAATAGACTAAATTCGGCTTCGGGTAGGGGTTTAGTAAAAAGATCGGCTAGGTTTGACTTGGATTCCACATATTCGAGTTGTATGGTTCTGTTTGCTACATGTTCTCGAATAAAGTGGTGTTTGTCCTCTATATGTTTAGTCCTAGAGTGGCATATAGGATTTTTGGTTAAGTTGATTGATCTAATATTATCTATGTGAGTTTTAATATTGTTGAAGTTTAAGTTAAAGTCTTGGAGAGTGTGCTTCATCCAAAGAAGCTGAGCCACACACTCACCTATTGTGACATATTTGGCTTCGGTGGTAGATAAGGCAACACAGTGTTGCTTTCTACTGCACCAACTCACTAGACTTGAGCCGAGAAGTTGACAACAACCACTCGTGCTCTTTCTATCGAGTTTACTACCAACATAGTCTGAGTCAGAGTAGCCGATTAGTTCGAACTCGGTAGATCTAGGGTACCAAATACCTACGCTTAGTGTGCCCTTTAGATATCTAAGGATACTCTTGACTAGGGTTAGGTGAGACTCCTTGGCACAGGTTTGAAACCTTGCGCACATACTTACTGCGAATAAAATGTCGGGTCGACTCGTAGTTAAGTATAGAAGACTCCCTATCGCACTCCTATAATATTTTAGGTCGATGGGCTTTCCTTCTAAGTCCTCTCCTATATTGACATTAGTTTTCATGGGTGTATTGATGGTTTTAGCGTCTTGCATTCCAAAACGTTTAATTAATTCCCTAGTATATTTTTGTTGATGTAAATATATTCCATCCTTAGTTAATTTAATTTGTAGTCCTAGAAAGAAACTCAATTCACCTACTAAATTCATTTCAAATTCACTTTCCATAAATGAAATGAACTCGTTTAGTAGGATCGAATTGGTTGTTCCAAAAATGATATCGTCGTAGATTTGGGCTATAAAGATTTCCTTACCTACGGTTTTTATGAAAAGGGTCGGATCGACTAGGCCTTGGTTAAACCCTTTTGACTTAAGATAGATTGAAAGCCTCTCGTACCAAGCTCGAGGAGCTTGTTTGAGTCCATAAAGTGCTTTCTTTAGTTTAAGGATATGGTCGGGTTTATCTAGACTTTCAAATCTGGGGGGTTGGTTAACATAAACCTTTTCCTTAATATATGTTGGTGTAGGGGCACTAGATAATCGAACCTGTGTTTTGATTATGGCAAAGACACAAAGTTAAGTTTACATCGTTATCTCACGAGCTAAATCGAGTGTGTAGAAAAGTACTAAAGCTGGAGCTGAAGGCTAGCGACACCCGGAGGAAGCCGCGGTGGTTGGGCGACACTCGAGTGACTTCGGAGGGAGGCGAAGGAATCGAGTGGAAGGACGGAAGTGAGAGCTACAAGGTAAGTATCGAGGAAAGCTTGTGTGAGTGAGAGATTGTAAGGTCGTGTCCTCTTTATGGGGACGACCATAGGAGGCAATCCGATTAAGACTTCTCGTGGAAGGTCTAGGACGAGATCGGACGGTCAGAAACTATCACATTTATCATTTTATGAGCTAACCTCTTACTGCAGGGAAGTGGCCAGGTTGGCAGTCAACTGCTGGACATCAAGCAGTCGACTGATGCTCATCAGTCGACTGATGGGAGGCATCAATCGACTGATGGTGACGAATCAACCTTTGCGCTAGGTCAAAACGGATAAGGTTTGACGCGGCCACTTCACGATAAAGTTTGGACAACTTCATGATCTGTTCTGAAAAAAGAGGAGACATATTCAGAGGCCAAAATCTATAAAAGGAGGGGAGGATTCCAACTCCAAGAATCATCAAGTTTATTCATCAAGTTCTCCTACAACGCCAACGCTCCAACACCGTCATAACGCCGACGCGACGACAAGTTCAAATCTCCTTCGTCGGCAGCAGTAGCAAGTAATTATTTTTATTGTATTCTTTATTGTAATCATAACGAGGTGAGGTAGGCTTGTTGCCTCATCCTCGTACATTCGGTTTTTGTGATCGTTGTCTCCTACCTCCAACGAGGAGGAGACGTTATAGTGCTTTGCCTTCTGTACGCGGTCTAGGACCGATAGGGCCTTGGAGTAGCAACCGCTGGGTTGTGAACCAAGTAAAAATAAACGTGTTCCTTTATTTTCCGCTGCTCTTACTCGTTTAATTGTCTACTCGAACAAAACGTCGAAAAGATTTACGATCGCTATTCACCCCCCCTCTAGCGATGCTTCTCGATCCAACAATTGGTATCAGAGCGGGGGCGCTAAGATTTGGTGAAACCACCAATCTAGCACATTTTGGTTTTCTTTTCATATTTTTCGATTCGTATCTTTCTTAGGTTTTTATTCCTCCCACACTACTAATCCAAGACGAAGTCTTGGTATGTTTCTTTTGGTTGTGTGCTTGCAAGTATTCTCCCTTGGAGTAGCCGACGGTAAAATGACCATAACTTTTCGCACAAGTGGACTCACGTAACGATCTACCTACCAAATCGAAGCCCTCTGAGAGATATACATTTCTTACAAGGGTTTACCCTTGTAACAAGCTGTTTCCAGCCCCAAAATCCAACGTTCAGTAGCCTTTCGGGGACACCGAAGGTCGTAAGTTTCTAGTTTTTGTTAGTTTCTTATTCTTCTTATTTATTTCTGTTTATTTCCTATTATTTCCTGCACTACTAATCCAAAACCAAGTCTTGGAATTCTCTTTGGTTTTTATTCGTGTTTTTGCAAGAGACTTAATGGCTCACATTGAGGGGTATAGCACCACCCGACCTCTGTTCTTTAACGGAAATGATTTCCGTTATTGGAAAGGTCGGATGGAGTGTTTCTTGAAAACACAAGTCGAGACTTGGATAATAATCCAAACTGGCTTTGCTCTACCCACCAATGATCAAGGAGAGCCCTTGGATTTCAATAAGTGGACAAATACAACCAAGAGGCAAATCGAAGCTGATGCAAGAGCAACTCAAATATTACAATGTGGCTTGTCCAAGGAGGAGTTCAACCGCATCGGTCCATTCATTAGCGCCAAAGACCTCTGGAACAAATTGATTGATCTACATGAAGGGACGCCCGATGCTAAGGTATGTAAAAGAGATTTACTTTTAAATAAACTGTAAAATCTAAAGATGCAGGATCACGAGACTGCCACCCAATTACATGCGCAGATCCAAGACATCGTCAATGGTCTTCACTCGATCGGGCAAGCCATAGAGAATCGGGACCTTATAAGGTATGCTTTAAATGCTTTCCCTAGGACTACCTTGTGGCCATCCATTGTCAATGTCTACAAGGTCTCTAATGACCTTTCAAAGCTTAGGTTAGACGAATTATTTTCCGAGTTTGAACTTCACGAGAAAACTAACGTGGTCCGGGCCGAGAGAGGTATTGCTCTACTTGCAGGACAAAGAAGCAAGCCACCTACTAGGCAAGTAGATGAACTCAAACCCGAAGACGAATCAGAGTCCGAATCAGAATAGGTGGAAGCAATAGTGAACGTTGTGCGGAGAATAGTTTGAAAAGAAAGAAGGAAATTGAAGTACGAGAACCAAAAGAAACAGGGAGCAAGGAAAGCCTTCCATGCAACTTGGGACAACAAAGAAGACATAGCTTACATGGCAAGACCGGAGTGTTGGTGTAATCGGCCCAGGTCACGATTGACCAGGACTCGAGTTTGACTCGAGTGATGTTTTGATGTTTCGACAAAAACATATGACAATGTAATTGGCAAGGGAAAGTCCAAGCATGGTCTTGGCATTTGAGAAGTCCAACACGAAGCATGGTCTTGGCATTTGAGAAGTCCAACATGGGTTGGCAAGGGAAAAGTCCAAGCATGGGTCTTGGCAATGTAAAAGTCCAACATGGATTGGCAAGGGAAAGTCCACGCTTGAGTCTTGGCATGAGAAGTCCAAGAGGTTTGATATTGGCGGCGTAAAGTCCAAGCGGAGTCTTGGCGGCGTAAGTCCAATGTGCCTTGGCGGTGTAGACACCGTTAGCATGACATAGCCGACGGAAGCACCTAGAGGCTAGCGCGATGGATGAACAAGTCATGGATGACTTGGAGGGATCCGAGAGGCGTGAGGCTGATGGAGGTGGCTAGAAGGCTTAGGTCTAGGCTAAGGGTGGTCTAGCAAGTATGGGGGCACCATACTTGGGTTAAAACCTCATTTTTGAGGATGGCAGTCGACTGGCATTATGGCCGGTTCGACTGCCGTGAGTCGACTTAAGTTCGACTGCCGGTTAAGAGCTGGAATTGCTCTGGCAGTCGACTGATGTCGACGGCAGTCGACTGCCAAGGGATGGCAGTCGACTGCTAGTTCTGTGTCGAGCACAGAACGCTCCGTAGCCGACTGGCCAGTCGACTACGGGTGCTGGCAGTCGACTGCCAATGTTGGCAGTCGACTGCCAAGAGTCCCGTTGGAACTTGTCCAACGTGGATTGAGCCGTTGTCTCACAGCTACAGTGCTGGCAGTCGACTGGGGACTTATGGCAGTCAACTGCTAGGCAGAAATCTAGCCCGATGGAGGATAAAAGCAGCTGTTCGTGGAAGTCTCAATAATCAGTTCTTTGGGAGCTTACTTGAGACGATTTGAAGGCGATTTGCAGGTGCATTTCAGGGCCCTTCAACCTCATCCAAGCAACCAACAAGCAAAGCGCTCAAACCCTAGTTTGTAAAGTGTTCTTTACATTTCCTTGTATTTTGCTTGTATTTTTGTGTATTACTTGTTGTAATCCATTGTACGAGGTTTCTCCACCTTCGACTTGTTGTCGAGAAGGAGTTTATTGCTTAGTGGTGTGTGATTGGCATCACTAGGGCTCGTTTGAGCCCGATCCGTGGAGTAGGAACCATGCGGTTCTGAACCACGTTATATCGTTGTGTTAGCGTGTTGTGCATTTCGTTATCGTTATTACTTTTCTATTTCCACTGCGCTAATGAAATTGTAGAAACAAACGCGAACAAATTCCATCTACGAACGAATTCTACGCTATTCACCCCCTTTAGCAGTGTCAAATATCCTACACGGAGGAGTCTGAGTCAGAATCCGAAGTCGAGTCCAACTATAACACCGACTCCGAACTCGAGGACTACTTCGAGAAGCAACTCAAAGACGGACCAAAAGAGAAAATTTAGGTTAGTCGCTCACTAATTCATACGCTTTACAATACAATTAAAATGCTTAATAGGAAATTAACTAAGTCCGAGTCTAGGGTTGAGTCGTTACTTGAGGAGGTTGAAACCCTCAAGCAAGAGACTACTTTAACCTCTTAAACTAGTCAAGTTCAAGAGGGAAACTCAACCCAAATTGAAAAACTTGAGGAGGAGAATTCTCTCTTGAAAGACCGAGTTCAAGAGGTTGAGGCTAGGTTGGAAAGGTTCACATTGGGATCTAAGAACCTTAATCAACTACTTGGAACCCAAAGAGTTGTGTACAACAAATTCGGACTCGTATTTAAGTCAAAGACTACGAATAGGTCTTATATGTCTATCGTAAATTGTAGTCATCAAAGAGTCCAAGCATGGGTCCCAAAGGTTTTATTGAATTCACATATAAGGACTAATAAGTTTTGGATTTCTCAGGATCAAGTTCATCATTTGAATAGACCATATTGGTTCAATGGTCCAGGGGGAGCTAACACTAAAATAGTATACCCTCTTACTTAGCAAAACCATTGAATATCTTACCTTAATTTGTAGGACGGCTAGATAGGGAAAATAGTTAGTCAACTCTTGACAACATAGTATCAGGACGCGGCGAGATGATAGTACGTTAGGGAAACAAAGTCTCGTGTATTCGAGCTAGATAAGGCGTATCTAGCTTGGTGCACTTGACCGAGTGGAACTAGCTGAAGCTACCTCGCCGTATCCTAAACTAGTTAGACTAGGAAGTAACCCTAAGTGACTTAAGTGATATTTTCGTGAATTTGGCTTTGTCTAAGGAAGTGGTCGTTGTTCCGATCAAAGAAGGCCCTTGTGCCTCGCCACGACCTGGAAGCTAGTTTCTCGAAAAGTTACTTAACAATCTAAAGGTTAAATCCGAATCTAACCCAAGGTTGACTATCTTTAATCAATTTAAAATCATCTCACAAAACATATAAGGTGAACAAATTATGAGACACATAGAATGGGTGAGATGTTAAGGATAATTGAAATATACTTAAAACAATCTCTTCAAGATACTACTCTTTTTCTCAACTGTTGTACTTAACAACTCTTAGGCCAAAGTTTAGCACCCCATACATCTCTTATACTTCATATATTTGACTAAGGGGGAGAGCAAACTAACCCTAAGGGTTATATTATAAACCTTTAGATTATTGGTGCAGAGGGACACACCTCGAACAAATCTATCTAACTACTGCTAGACGCATGCTTGGACTCATATTTGATTTATCTAGATGCATGCATATACGATAATGTTTTCAAAACCCTATTTTATACAAAAACCCCAAATTTTTTTTTGATTTATGGCAAAAGGGGGAGAAGAGCAAAAGTTAAGGGGGAGTAACATAAAATTTAATTTTGAAAATTAAATTATCTCTTTCAAAACTCACCTAGGATTAAGGGGGAGTTTTGGTTGAGGGGGAGTTTTTGGAAATGATATTCATCTTCACATTCATCTTCTACTATACCTGTTTTATGCTTTAATTTTCCTTAACTTTGTGTTGGTTTGCCATAGATCAAAAAGGGGGAGATTGTTGGTGCAGGGGCACTAGATAATCGAACCTGTGTTTTGATTATGGCAAAGACACAAAGTTAAGTTTACATCGTTATCTCACGAGCTAAATCGAGTGTGCAGAAAAGTACTAAAGCTGGAGCTGAAGGCTAGCGACACCCGGAGGAAGCCGCGGTGGTCGGGTGACACTCGAGTGACTTCGGAGGGAGCCGAAGGAATCGAGTGGAAGGCCGAAAGTGAGAGCTACAAGGTAAGTATCGAGGAAAGCTCGTGTGAGTGAGAGATTGTAAGGTCGTGTCCTCTTTACAGGGATGACCGTAGGCGGCGATCCGATTAAGACTTCCCGTGGAAGGTCTAGGTCAAGATCGGACGGTCAGAAACCATCGCATTTATCATTTTCTGAGCTAACCTCTTACTGCAAGGAAGTGGCCAGCCGGTGATCAACTCGGACATCAAGCGATCCGACTAATGCTCATCACCAATCGATGGGAGGCATCGATCGTGATGGCGAATCGACCTTTGCGCTAGGTCAAAACGGATAAGGTTTGACGCGACCACTTCACAATAATGTTTGGACAACTTCATGATCTGTTTCGAAAAAAGAGGAGACATATTTAGAGGCCAAAATCTATAAAAGGAGGGGAGGATTCCAACTCCAAGAATCATTAAGTTTATTCATCAAGTGCTCCTACAACGCCAACACTCCAACGCCGTCATAACGCCGACGCGACGACAAGTTCAAATCTCCTTCATCGGCAGCAGTAGCAAGTAATTATTTTTATTGTATTCTTTATTTTAATCGTAACGAGGTGAGGTAGGCTTGTTGCCTCATCCTCGTACATTCGGTTTTTGTGATCGTTGTCTCCTACCTCCAATGAGGAGGAGACGTTATAGTACTTTGCCCTCCGTACGCGGTCTAGGACCGATAGGGCCTTGGAGTAGCAACCGCTGGATTGTGAACCAAGAAAAAATAAACGTGTTCCTTTATTTTCCACTGCTCTTACTCGTTTAATTGTCTACTCGAACGAAACGTCGAAAAGATTTACGATCGCTATTCACCCCCTCCCCTCTAGCGATGCTTCTCGATCCAACAATATATCCATTCAAGAATGCTGACTTGACATCCATTTGAAATAATTTAAATCTTCGATGTGCAACATATGCTAACAGCATTCGGATGGATTCTAGTTTAGCTACTGGGGCATAGGTCTCATCGTAATCTAATCCTTCAACTTGACTAAACCCTTTAGCGACTAATCTCGCTTTATTTCTAACTACTTCACCTTTATTATAAAGCTTGTTTCGAAAGACCCACCTTGTTCCAATGATTGTTTTATCTTCAGGTGGTGGTACTAATTCCCAAACTTCGTTCCTAGTGAATTGAGCTAGCTCTTCTTGCATTGCAATAATCCAATCGGGATCAAGAAGGGCTTGTTCAATGGTTTTGGGTTCGATTTTAAAAATCAAGGAGATTTGGCTAAGATTTCGGTATGAAGCTCTAGTTCAAACTCCTAGGCTAGGATCACCTATCACTTTGTTGATAGGATGATTCGTTTGAGTCCTAATTTGACTTGGGTTAGGGTCACCTATTACTAGGTCGATAGGATGACTCGTTGGACTTAGGTTAGGATTAATACTAGACTCGATCTCAAGGTCGGAGTTGAGTCTGGGATGAATCGGTTTGCTAGTTGGTGTTGCTATGGGTTTTGTAGGTTCGTGCCCTTCATTGAACACTACATTAATGGTCTCTTCAACTCTAAGGGTGTCATGGTTATATACCCTATAGGCTCTACTTGTAGTTGAGTATCCTAGGAAGACACCTGTAGAGGTTTAGAATGTGAACTTTCCTAGGTAGTCCTTAGTGTTTAGGATATGTACCTTACATCCAAATACTCTAAAGTATTTAATGTTAGGTACTTTGTCATGGTAGATTTCATATGAGGTCTTAAGGTGCCTCTTTACTGTTGGATCGAGAAGCGTCGCTAGAGGGGGGGGGGTGAACAGCGAGCATAAATCTTTTCGTTCGTTCGTTCGATACACGAGTAAGCACAGCAGAAAATAAAGAGACACGTTTATTTTACTTGGTTCACAACCCAACGGTTTCTACTCCAAGGCCCTATCGGTCCTAGACTGCGTACGGAGGGCAAAGCACTATAACGTCTCCTCCTCGTTGGAGGTAGGAGACAACGATCACAAAACCGAATGTACGAGGATGAGGCAACAAGCCTACCTCACCTCGTTATGAATAAAAACAAAGAATACAATAGAATATGTTTACTTGTTTCTGCTGTCGATGAAGAGGATGAGAACTTGTCGTTGTATTGGCATTATGACGGTGTCAGAGCGTTGGTGTTGTAGGAGCACTTGAGAATAAGCTTGATGATGTTTGGAGTTGGAATCCTCCCCTCCTTTTATAGATTTTGGCCTCTGAATTTGTCTCCTCATCTTTCGGAATAGATCACGAAGTTATACAAATTTTATCGGGAAGTGGTCGCATCAAACCTTATCCATTTTGACCTAGCGCAAGGGATGATTCATCACCATCAGTCGACTGATGCCTCCCATCAGTCGACTGATGAGCATCAGTCAACTGCCCAATGTCCAGCAGTCGACTGCCAGCCTGTCCACTTCCCTGCAGTAAAAGGTTAGCTCATAAAATGATAAATGTGACGATTTCTAATCGTCCGATCTCGACCTATACCTTCGACAGGAAGTCTTAGTCGGATCGTCGCCTACGGTCGTCCCCGTAAAGAGGACACGACCTTACTATCTCTCACTCACACGAGCTTACCTCAATACTTACTTTGTAGCTCTCGCTTCTGGCCTTGCACTCAATTCCTTCGGCTCCCTCCAAAGTCACTCGAGTGTTGCCCAACCACCGCAGCTTCCTCTAGGTGTCGCTAGCCTTCAGCTCCAGCTTTAGTACTTTTTTGCAGACTCGATTTAGCTCGTGAGATAATGATGTAAACTTAACTTTGTGTCTTTTCCATAATCAAGACACAGGTTCGATTATCTAGTGCCCCTACACCAACAATCTCTCCCTTTTTGATCTATGGCAAACCAACACAAAGTTAAGGGAAATTAAAGCATAAAACAAGTATAGTAGATGATGAATGCCATTTCCAAAAACTCCCCCTTAACCAAAACTCCCCCTTTACCCTAGGTGAGTTTTGAAAGAGATACTTTAGTTTTCAAAATCAAATTTTGTGTTACTCCCTCTTAACTTTCGCTCTTCTCCCCCTTTTTCCATAAATAAAAAAAAATGTTGGGGTTTTTGTATAAAATAGGGGTTTAAAAACAATATCGTATATGCATGCATCTAGATAAATCAAATATTAGTCCAAGCATGCGTCTAGTAGTAGTTAGATAGATTGGTTCGAGGTGTGTCCCTCTGCACCAATAATCTAATAGTTTATAATATAACCCTTAGGGTTAGTTTGCTCTCCCCCTTAGTCAAATATATGAAGTATAAGAAATGTAGGGGGCACTAAACTTTGGCCTAAGAGTTGTTAAGTACAATAGTTGAGAAAATAAGTAGTATTTTGAAAAGGTTGTTTTTAAGTATATTTCAATTATCCTTAACATCTCACCCATTCTATGTGTCTCAGAATTTGTTCACCTTATATGTTTTGTGAGATGATTTTAAATTGATTAAAGATAGTCAACCTTGGGTTAGATTCGGATTTAACCTTTAGATCGTTAAGTAACTTTTTGAGAAACTGACTTCCAGGTCGTGCGAGGCACAGGGGCATTCTTTGATCGGAACAACGACCACTTCCTTAGACAAATCCAAATTCAAGAAAATATCACTTAAGTCACTTAGGGTTACTTTCTGGTCTAACTAGTTTAGGATACGACGAGGTAGCTTCAGCTAGTTCCACTCGGTCAAGTGCACCAAGCTAGATACGCCTTATCTAGCTCGAATACACGAGACTTTGTTTCCCTAACGTACTATCATCTCGCCGCGTCCTGATACTATGTTGTCAAGAGTTGACTAGCTATTTTCCCTATCTAGCCATTCTAAAAATTAAAATGCAAAGTTTTTGCTAAGTAAGTGGGTATACTATTTTAGTATCAGCTCCCCCTGGACCATTGAACCAATATGGTCTATTCAAATAATGAATTTGATCCTGGGGAATTCAAAACTTATTAGTCCTTATATGTGAGTTCAATAAAACCTTTGGGACCCATGCTTGGACTCTTTGATGACTATGATTTACGAAAGACATATAAGACTTATTCGTAGTCGTTGACTTAAATCCAAGTTCGACTTTGTTGTACACGGCTCTTTGGGTTCCAACTAGTCGATTAAGGTTCTTAGATCCTAACGTGAACCTTTCCAGCCTGCCACAACCTCTTGAACTCGGTCTTTCAAGAGAGAGTTCTCCTCCTCAAGTTTTTCAATTTGGGTTGAGTTTTTCCTCTTGAACTTGACTAGTTGAAGAGGTTAGAGTAGCCTCTTGCTTGAGGGTTTCAACCTCCTCAAGTAACGACTCAACCCTAGACTCGGACTTAGTTAATTTCCTATTAAGCATTTTAATTGTATTGTAAAGCGTATGAATTAGTGAGCAACTAACCCTAATTTTCTCTTTTGATCCGACTTTGAGTTGCTTCTCGAAATAGTCCTCGAGTTCGAAGTCGGTGTTGTAATTGGATTCGGATTCTGACTCTGACTCGGACTCGGACTCTTCGAGTCTTTCCATGCATGCTATGTCGATGCCTTCTTCGTTGTCCCATGTTGCATGAAAAGCCTTCTTTTGATTTGATTTGAGTTGTGCCCTCTTTTGATTATTTAGTAGCCTCCTTTCCCTCCGAACGATCTTTCGCACTACGTTCACTATTGCTTCCACCTCTTCTGATTCGGACTCTGATTCGTCTTTGGGTTCGAGTTCATCTACTTGCCTAGTAGGTGGCTTGCTTCTTTGTCCTGCAAGTAGAGCAATACCTCTCTTGGCCCGGACCACATTAGTTTGCTCATGAAGTTCAAACTCAGAAAATAATTCGTCTAACCTAAGCTTCGAAAGGTCCTTAGAGACCTTGTAGACATCGACCATGGATGCCCACAAGGTAGTCCTAGGGAAAGCATTTAAAGCGTACCTTATAAGGTCCCGGTTCTCTACGGCTTGCCCGATCGAATGAAGACCGTTGACGATGTCTTGGATCCGCACATGTAGTTGGGTGGCGGTCTCGCGATCTTGCATCTTTAGATTGTAAAGTTTATTTAAAAGTAAATCTCTTTTATATACCTTAGCATCAGGCGTCCCTTCGTGTAGATCAATCAATTTGTTCCAAAGGTCTTTGGCGCTAATGAATGGTCCGATGCGGTTGAGTTCCTCCTTGGACAAGCCGCATTGCAATATTTGAGTTACTCTTTCATCGGCTTCAATTTGGCTCTTGGTTGTATTGGTCCACTTGTTGAAACCCAAGGGCTCTCCTTGATCATTGGTGGGTAGAGCAAAGCCGGATTGGATTATTATCCAAGTCTCGACTTGTGTTTTTAAGAAACATTCCATCCGACCTTTCCAATAACGGAAATCATTTCCGTTAAAGAACGGAGGTCGGGTGGTGCTATACCCCTCAATGTGAGCCATTAAGTATCTTGCAAAACACAAATAAAAACCAAAGAGAATTCCAAGACTCGGTCTTGGATTAGTAGTGTGGGAAATAATAGGAAATAAACAGAAATAAATAAGAAGAATAAGAAACTAACAAAAACTAGAAACTTATGACCTTCGATGTCCCCGAAAGAGTACTAAACATTGGATTTTGGGGCTGGAAACAGCTTGTTATGAGAGTAAACCTTGTAAGAAATGTATATCTTTCGGAGAGCTTTGATTTGGTATGTAGATCACTTTGTGACTCCACTTGTGCGTAAAGTTATGGCCGTTTTACCGTCGACTTCTCCAAAATAGAATACTTGCAAACACACAACCAAAAGAAGCGTACCAAGACTTCATCTTGGATTAGTAGTGCGGGAGGAAAAAAAAATTAAGAAAAATATGAATCAAAAAATATGAAAAGAAAACGAAAATGTGCTAGATTGGTGGTTTCACCAAATCTTAGTGCCCCCGCTCTGATACCAATTGTTGGATCGAGAAGCATCGTTAGAGGGGGGGTGAATAGCGAGCGTAAATCTTTTCGTTCGTTCATTTGATACACGAATAAGCACAAAAGAAAATAAAGAGAAACGTTTATTTTACTTAGTTCACAACCCAGCGGTTGCTACTCCAAGGCCCTATCGGTCCTAGACTGCGTACGGAGGGCAAAGCACTATAATGTCTCCTCCTCGTTGGAGGTAGGAGATAACGATCACAAAACCGAATGTACGAGGATGAGGCAACAAGCCTACCTCACCTTGTTACGAATAAAAACAAAGAATACAATAGAATATGTTTACTTGTTGCTGCTGCGGATGAAGAGGATGAGAACTTGTTGTTGCGTCGGCGTTATGACGATGTCGGAGTGTTGGCGTTGTAGGAGCACTTGAGAATAAACTTGATGATGTTTGGAGTTGGAATCCTCTCCTCCTTTTATAGATTTTGGCCTCAAAATTTGTCTCCTCATCTTTCGGATCACGAAGTTATACAAATTTTATCATGAAGTGACCACATCAAACCTTATCCATTTTGACCTAGCACAAGGGTCGATTATTGCGCCATCACCGATGCCTCCCATCGATCGATCGATGAGCATCATCGATCGTCAATGTCTAACAATGATCGCTGCACTCGCCACTTCCCTGCAGTAAGAGGTTAGCTCGGAAAATGATAAATTCGACAGTTTCTAACTGTCCGATCTCGACCTAGACTTTCCACAGGAAGTCTTAGTCGGATCGCCGCCTACGATCGTCCCCATAAAGAGGACACGACCTTACCATCTCTCACTCACACGAGCTTACCTCGATACTTACTTTGTAGCTCTCACTTCTGGCCTTCCACTCGATTCCTTTGGCTCCCTCCGAAGTCACTCGAGTGTTGCTCGACCACCGCAGCTTCCTCCGGGTATCGCTAGCCTTCAGCTCCAGCTTTAGTACTTTTCTGCACACTCGATTTAGCTCGTGAGATAACGATGTAAAATTAACTTTGTGTCTTTGCCATAATCAAAATACAGGTTCGATTATCTAGTGCCCCTGCACCAACATTTACCATAAGAATTTTATTTTGGACATAACAAGCCATACTAACGGCTTCTGCCTAAAACCTATTGGGTAGGTTGTATTCGTTCAACATGGTCCTAGCGGCTTCTTGTAGGGTTCTATTTTTCTGCTCGACTAGGCCATTTTATTGTGGGGTTCTAGGACATGAGAATTCATGGTTGTATCCGTTTAGGTTACAGAAATCTGTAAACCTGTGGTTTTCGAATTCACCACCATGATCGCTCCTAAGTCTTTTATTTTTAAGGTTCTTTTGATTTTCGATTAGTTTAAATAAACTGATTAGTTGATCTAGGGTATCACTTTTGTATTTGATGAACCTAACCCAAGTAAATCTAGAATATTCGGCAATTATGACTAAGCAAAATTGACTACCATTAAGTGACTTTGCTCCATGTGAATCTAATAGATTCATATGTCGGAGCTCAAGAACACTCTTGGTTCATTCTTGATTAGTTAGTTGATGTTGTGTCTTACATTGTTTACCTTGTTGACAAGCATTACAAATTTTATTGCCTAAGTTGTTGAGGTTAGGAAAACCTTTGACTAAGCCACTCTGACTCATCTTGTGTACGAGTCTTGTGTGCGAGTGACCAAGTCGTCGGTGCCACAACCAAGATTCCTCTTGCTGTGTCATAAGACACTTGGTTGAGGAGTTAAGTAGATTTATAGTATAGATGTTGCTATTCTTAGTTACTTTAAGGATTGTTTTAGAATTTTCATTTGTTTTAATTAAATATTCATTTTCTAGAAATATGACCTTATAGTTATTATCACACAACTGACTTATGCTAAGTAAATTATATTTGAAATTTTCAACTAGTAAAACATTTTGAATGACAAAGTTTGAGTTGAGCTCAATATCACCTGATCCGATGATTTTGAGCTTGCCATTGTTTCCAAAAGCTACCGATCCTTGTCGTTTGAATCGAAGCTTCGAAAACTTAAGTTGATCCCCAGTCATGTGTCGGGAGAAACCACTGTCCAACATCCATTGATCCTACACACAAGGTAGTTGGAACGGATATTGAATTTTTAAGATTTGGTTGTAGATTATTAGACCTAGATCATCTCACCCATTTCTACATGATCAAACATGTTATCCTTATGTGTTCTTGTGAGATGCCTCCAATTTTACTTGATTTAAATTTAATGATTTGAAACTAGTCAACCTTGCATTAAATTCAGATTTGACCCTAAGCTCATCAAGTCACTTTTTCAAGATCTTGGCTTCCAAGTCGTGGCAAGGCACAGGGGCCTTCTTTGATAAAAAAAATGACCACTTCCTTAGACAAAGCTAATTTCTAGAAAATAGTAACTTGACTCACCTAAGACCACTTCCTGGTCTAATTAGTCTAGGATACGACGAGGTAGCTTCAGCTAGTTCCACTCGGTCAAGTGAACCGAACTAGATACGCCTTATCTAGCTCGAGTATCCAAGACTTCGCTTTCCTAGCGTACTATCATCTCGCCGCGTCTTGGTACAATGTTATCAAGTATTGACGAGTTATAATCCCTATCTAACCATTCTAAAAAGAAAAAGAAAAAAAACCTAAGCATGCAATTTCTAAGTAATAGCACAAACAAATTTTGTACTGGCTCCCCCTGGACCATTGAATTGGTTTGGTCTTTCCACATAGTGGATTTGGTCCTTGGAAACCCAGTATTGGTTAGACCCTAATTGAGAAATCAAAGTGGTCTTAGGGACCCATGCTTGGACAAGTTTTTTATGTCGACTTACAATCGACATATACGACTTGTTAGTCGTATTTGAGTTAAACCCAAGCCCGACCTTGTTGTACACGACCCTTTGCGATCCAAGTAGGAGGTCAAGTCCCTTGGATCCCAAAGTGAACCTTTCCAACGTGTTCCTAAGATCTTCGACTTGACTTTTCAAAAGTGAGTTTTCAGCTTCGAGCTTTTCAACTCGAGTTGAGTCCTCCTCTTGAACTTGACTAGTCGAAGAGGTTAGGGAAACCTCATGTTTAAGGAGTTTAACCTCCTCAACTAGGGTCTCGACCTTGGACTCAAACTTAACTAACTTCCTAGTTAAAAACTTAATTACATTATATAAATTACTAATGACGGACCGGCTTACCTTGAGCGTATATCTTGAACCGGATGCGGATCCGTGTCTTGTCTTGAATAGTGATTCGTAGTCCGACTCGTCCTCGGGTTCAGATTCTTGCTTAGGTTCGGACTCCCACTCCAATTCAGTTGGTTTAGCCATGAAGACGAGGTCATCATCTTCTTCCTCCGATGCCTCTTCCCACTTAGCGTTGAGCGCCTTTTTGAACTTCGATGCTTTGTTCTTGAGCTTCGGACATTCTGACTTGATGTGTCTGAACCTGTTGCATTCATAACACCTAATGTTAGAACTAACTTTAGATTTACCTTCCTTGGGTTGAGTGACGGGTCATCTTCGGCTCTTAATCATCCTTCGAACTAGATTGACTAGTTCGGTCTCCATCTCCAGATCGACCTCCGACTCATACTCATCTTCTTCTACCTTCAGGGGTGGCTTACTTGTGGGCTTCTTCTTTGGACCTGCAAAAAGGGATATACCTTTCTTGGGTACCGAATTAGACTATTTATGGAGTTCAAATTCTGAAAATAATTCATCTAACCTAATTTTTGATAAGTCCTTAGAAACCTTGTAGGCAACGACCATGGATGCCCACAAGGTATTCAACCAAGTCACAGATTTACATTGTGGATGCTGACTCACGGCAAACTACCGGTACGAGCAGGGCAGGAATATATGGAGGACAAGGAATGTGTGCTCTACAGACAGGAGGAGGAAACTATGGACCACATTTTTTTCAAATGCGAACGAATACGACAACTTTGGAGCAGGATCAGAAGCTAGTTAAGGATGCGAGAGGCAATGGTAACTCACCGATGCATGTTCAGAAACTTTAGAGCAAGATACAAGAAAGACACGTCTTTGAACTGAGGCCGACACCTAGCGATGTCAGCCTTGGTACATCTTGTTTGGAGGCAGAGAAATTCAATCAGGTTCGAAGGAACACAGTTTGATGGGGACCTAATCTTCCGCAAGGTGCAGATTCACATGTACAGAATGATGGAGGACAACCACATATCAATATCAATACCAGATGTGATCGCACAAATCACGGGTAATCCCTCACCCCTTCCCCCAATCAACCTCCCCTCGTCACTTCCTAACAACCAACCAATCGTTTAATCCCCCCAGAGCACTTCCCTAACCTCACCCCACCTCAGTTCCAATAATTTACCTCCCTTTCAGAAGAATTTCCCTATCATCTCTCATACCTTCACATCATAACACTTCTCCTGGATAGGGAACTTACCATATCCTGTCCAGGGTACTTCCTCTTCTTCTTGCTAAGCACCAAACCTTGCCAGGGCTGTCCCCTCCCCTGGCCAGGGCTCTTCTCCAACACCAGCACACCAATCCACTCCACAATATATAATGTCTTGACACAACCAGACACATATTGGCCACTCACAAAACACTTCCCCATTTGCGAGGACAAAAAGCGAGCGGTTTTGCGAAAGCGGTGGTTTTTCAAAGCGAAGCGATTTGCGAAGCGGCGGTTTTATCAGCCAGGGTGGTTTTGCACAAAGAGCAAGGCAGAGCGATTTTAAAAGGCAGGGCGGTTTTGCAAAGGCAGGGCAGTTTTGTCAGCCAGGGGCAGGGCGGTTTGTAAGCCAGGGTGGTTTTGCACAAAGAGCAAGGCAGAGTGGTTTTAAAAGGCAGGGCGGTTTTGCAAAGGCAGGGCGGTTTCGAGGCGGCGCACTCTTTGTGCAGAGCGGTTTTAAAAGGTAGGGTGGTTTTGTAAGCCAGGGGGGTTTTTTGCGGCAGAGCGGTTCTGCATGCCAGGGTGGTTTTTGCGCAAAGATCAAGGCAGAGCGGTTTTAAAATCCAGGGGGGTTTTGCAAAGGCAGGGCGGTTTCGAGGCAGAGCACTCTTTGTGCAGAGCGGTTTGTAAGACAGGGTGGTTTTTGTGCAAAGAGCAAGCGAGCAGTTCTTTAAGGCGAGGCGATTTATGCGAAGCAAGGCGAGAGGGTTTTATAAAGGCAGGCGATTTTGCAAAGGCGAAGGCGGATTCGAGGTGGCGATCTTTATAAGGCGAGGCGGTCTCGTAAAGCGAAGCGGTTTTGGAAGGCGAGGTTTGAGTATAGCGGCAAAGGCGAGCGGTTTTGTAAGGGAGGAGGTTCCGCATGCCAGCCCGGTTTACAAAGCAGGTGGTTTTATTGTGCAAGAGGCGGAGAGGAGAGAAGCGAAGCGGCGATTTAAAAAAATTTTTTTGGGTGAATAGGCCCGCCCATAATGGACTATCTAGTCCGTAGCAAATGGCTACGGTAAAGATGCATAAAATCCATTTTTATGGTTGAGGCTTAACCAATAAGACTAGTAGAGGTGAATAGGCCCACCTGAATGGCCTATCTAGTCCGTAGCAAATGACTGCGGTAAAGACAAGGCAAATCCGTTGACGGTTGGTCACTTACCAAAAGTGGCAAATGTTTGGACGATGGGCAGCGCGAGGAGGTACACATGAAGCGATGGACGCAGAGGGATAGTATGCATGAGCTAAGGAAACATGGGAGAAGCTCTTGCACTGTACAAGTGTGGGTCATGTATGAGGGTATGTACCCATGAGAGGTTTAGTATGCATGAGAGGTGAGGTACCCATGAGTGCACATGTACACCCCCCTAGATGCATCTCAGATCTGACACATCGTCAGACATGACATGAGTGTGCATTCCAGGATTTTGTATGACTGTGCTTTTCTTGATGATATATATTTACCTTTCATCAAAAAAAAAAAGTAAATGAATTCAAAACATACCTTTTAAGGTCGTGGTTTTCGACCTTTTGTCTGATGGCGTGCAAATTGTTGACGATGTCTTATACACGGGCATGTAGTTGAGTCGCCGTCTCATGTTCCTGCATTTTTAAATTATATAATTTATTGAAAAGAAGGTCCCGTTTGCATACCTTAGCTTCCTAGGTTCCTTCGTATAGTTCCACTAACTTGGTCCACAAGTCCATTGCACTGATAAAGGGGCCGACGTGATTGAGCTCCTCCTTGGACAAACCACATTGGAGGAAGATTTGAGTCTCCTTGGCATCGGCTTCGACTTGTCTTTTTTATAGCATTGGTCCATTGGTCATAATCCAAGGATTCACCCACTTCATTAGTCGGAAGTGTGAATCCTGTTTGGATTATGATCCACATCTCGATCTGGGTCTTAAGGAAGCACTTCATCCGACCCTTCCAATAACGGAAGTCATCTCCATTGTAAAATGGAGGTCAGACAGTGCTAAATCCCTCGAGATGGGCCATTGACAAAAAAAAACAAGTGAAGAGAAAGAATCTAGCAATGACAAAAACAATGAAATGTACCAAGACTTGCATCTTGGATTTGTAGTGTGGGAGAAAATTTAAACGAACAAAAAAAGACTCATAAAATTCAAAACAAATCTATAAAAAGGTTAGATTGGTGGTTTCACCAAATCTTAGCGCCCCGGCTCTGATACCAATTGTTGGATTGATAGTGGATCGCTAGAGGGGGGGGGTGAATAGCGATAAGACAATTTGTTCGTTTTTGATGATTCAAAAATCAAAGCACGCAGCGGGAAAGTAAAATGACACAATGGGTTTACTTGGTTCACAGCCTACGGCTGCTACTCCAAGGGCCTAGTGGTCCGAGATCACGCACGGAGGGCAAAAGTACTAAAATAGTCTCCTCCTTGTCGGAGGTAGGAGAAAAGCGATTACAAAAAGAGATCAAGGTAGAGGGACACTCCCCCTCTCCTTGTTATGATAAAAACTCGAAAAGAAATACAATTTGAAACAGAGTTATAAATTAAAAGGTTACCAACGACTTGGAAAGGATAAAGATTGGAGCTCGAGTCATCATTTCTATAGCGCTTCGTCGTCGGAAGATCGTCAGAATATCATAGTGTATCAGAAGTACTTGGAGGCTCTTGGAATGATGGAAAAGGGGTGGAGAACCCCTACTTTTATAGCCTTGTGAAACCCTAATTGTTGAGATGAGGTTTCATGAGGTGATGCCACCTAGCCCTTGAGAAATAGTGATAAGCTTTGACTCTTCTCGAGGTTGATCCTTGACCAGCAGTCGATTGATCAACCCTATCAGTCGACTGCTGGAGGCATCAGTCGACAGATACAACACATCAGTCGACTGATGGCAGGGTTTCCAGCTGCAATGAAGAGTTACCTCGAAAATGCAGTTAGTGTAAGTAAGCTCGATGGCCATTTACCATCCGATCTCGACTTAGACCTTCCATGGGAAGTCTTGGTTGGATCGATGCTTAAGGATGTCCCTATACGGAGGACACGACCTTACTTACACTCACTTACATGAGCTTACCTCAACCTTTACCTTTGTAGCTTTGCTTCCGGTCTTCACCTGAGTTCTTCGGCTTCCTCCGAAGTCCTCCCGGTGTCGCCCGACCACCACGGTTCCCTCCGAGTGTCGCTGACCTTTAGAACTTTCTGCACACTTGATTTAGCTCGTGAGATAATAAAATGAGCATAATTTGTATCGTTTTCTATAATCAAAACTTAGGTTCGACTTAGGTGCCTACTGCACCAACAAATGACTCTAGTAGAACTGTTTTTTTAAGTTTAGGACCAAAATAGCGAACAGAAATTGGCGACAAATAGAGATGGAAAATGAAAAGATACCAATGGAATACTATGGATGAGAGATCAACGAAGATGAACAAGAACAAAAAGATTTTTTTTTTGAATTGACAAACAAAACAAACCTGAAAATCAAGGAACTAGGCTTCGATACCAAATGATAAGATCACCTTGAATCGGTTCGCCTTGAAATTTAGTTTGGGAATGATATTGATGCCACACTCAGGAAAGACAAGAAGGTGAGTGATAAGTCATGGGTGTTTTGATCGCCACAAGTTGCCTTGATAAGATCAAATTTAGTTCTTTGCCTAAAAACTCGAAGGAAGCTCTCAGAATAGAGAAAACTCAAATTTCATTCCACCAAATTCATCCCTTTAACCATACAAGAGTTTTCCTATATATAGCCTTAGTGGAAGTTGAAACATTAACCTCTACTACACTTCCCACTAAGCACTAATTATGCACCATTATCATGCATGCACGAATGAATGTCATTTATTTTCCACTAATGCAACTACTAATTCCTAATACTAGCTTAGGAACTCTCAAAAAATGACACTAAAACCCACCAAAGGACTTCAAAAGTCACTCTAGAAAAATCCCCCAAAAATACATACAAAAATGGTTCTCATGTTGGCTCAATTTCATTTTAGTTGAAGGAATGTGATCCATTTAGTTGTTGCCTCCATTGTGCATTGATCCTCCTTTTCCTTGAGCTCCATTATTAAGCCTTCCATGGCTTGCTTCATTTTTTTAGTCTTAGACCTTGTCGTGGTTCCTCCAATTCCCTTCAATGCCTCTTCATCCTCGACTTTGCCATGTAAGCTTGAAACCCCTCCTTGGCTTTCATCACTGACCTTGTTGTACATGACTCTTTGCGATCCAAGAAGTAGGTCAAGACCCTTGGATCCCAACGTGAAATTTCCAACGATTTCCTAAGCTCTTGAACTTGCCCTTTCAAGAGAGAATTATCTTCCTCAAGTTTTTCAATTTGAGTTGAGTTTCCCTCTTGAACTTGACTAGTTAAAGAGGTTAGGGTAGCCTCATGCTTGAGGAGTTTATCCTCCTTAAGCAATGACTCGACTTTAGACTCTGACTTAGCTAATTTTTTATCTAAAAATTTAATGGCATTATATAAGGTGTTAATTAAAGACCAACTTATCTTGATTGATTCATTTGAACTGGATACGGATTCGTGGCTTGTCTTGAATTGGAGCTCGGTGTCGAATCCAAAATCAAACTCAGACTCAGACTCATTGTCGATTTTGAGCTCGGACTCAAACTTGGTCGATCTTGCCATGATTGCAAAGTTGTTGACTTGGTCTTCTTCTTCTGATGATGATTCTTTCCAAGTTGCATTTAGTGCCTTCTTTATTTGTTGTTGCTTATTCTTTAGCCTCAGACTTGATGTGACCCTTCTTATTGCACTCATAACATTTATAGTTTTGACTTGGGTCGGGTTTCTTCTCCTTTGTTGGCTTGGTGGGTAGCCTTCTATGTCACGCCCGCCCTTTTTCCAAGGGTCCGGAGGGGCGACGCGTGACGTGACCGTACATACATACACTTCTTACTACTTACAGCGGAAAAATTTAGATACATTTTTTTTTCTTTTAAACATAAACATGCATTGACATATATAGATACTTCTTCTTAACATAGAGCATGCATCATAACATATATAGATACTTCTTCTTAACATAGAGCATGCATCATAACATATATAGATACTTAGTGCTTAGTTCAAGTCCATAAACATCATCATCATAAGGAGACATAAATAAGGACATCCATAAACGTCATCATCATAGGGAAACATATATATAAGGACATAACGGATCTTCTCCACCATGCTACTACCACACACATTTGGCCCCTCCTACTGCTCCCTTTAGTTTATCCATCCCTTAACCTTATTTGTAGTACGAGGGAAAGATAAACTATAAGCACATAGGCTTAGTAAGATCCCGTCCTACTCACAAAAACCATATATCGACATTAATCATGGCATGTAACATTCATAACATATAAGCAACATAACATGTAACATACATGACATAAGCAACTTAACATGTAGCATAAGTAACATAATTAAACATGTCATGTAACATATATATCATAGCAGCATATCATGTAAATATATGACTTAATCAAACATAACATACAACATATGTAACATAGCAAACATAGCATACATCATATGTAACATAGCAGCATAAACATGAAATATCAAACATAACATGCAACATATATATGACATATCAACATAGCATGTGAACATAACAATCAAATCATGTAACATAGCATCATAAACATGACATATCAAACATAACATGCAACATATATATGACATATCAACATAGCATGTGAACATAACAATCAAATCATGTAAACGTAGGCAGGATGCTTTTTGAAAATATATATTATAGGTACGTAAACATAAATCTCAACATATTTGGGCCCGACATTGTACCACTTCTTCATCATCATAGCGCGCTTCCCTAAATAGACCCGAGGTAGCAAGTCTCAAACCTACTAGGTTACTAGGCCCGATCTTAGTCCGTCGACCAAGGGCAATCGTCATAGCGTAGAAGCCCATCCTAGGCCCGATCTTAGTCCATCGACCTAGGGCATCTTGGAGCCCATCCCGTACTAGGCCCGATCTTAGTCCGTCGACCTAGGGGCAATCATGTTGGTGCAGTGGGCACCAAAGTCGAACCGGTATTTTGATTATGGCAAAAGGCTCAATAGTTAAGGGTATATTTGTTATCTTACGAGCTCAATTAAGTGTGCAGAAATGCTAAAGTTGAGCGGAAGGTCTGCGACACCCGGTGGGAACCGAGGTGGTCGGGCAACGCCAGAGGGACTTCGGAGGAAGCCGAGGTACTCGGGTGAAGACCGGAAGCGAGGCTACAAGGTAAGCTCGTGTGAAAGCGAAGCAAGGTCGTTAAGCGTAGATCCGACCCAATACCTCCAATGGAAGGTCTAGGTCGAGATCAGATGGTTAGAACCATCGTACTTTATATTTTAAGCTAACTTGTACTGCAGTCCAAAACCCTTTGACTACAGTCAACTGCTAGTCATGTTCGACCTCGAGAAGGCTCGAATTTCAAGGGTGAATTTGGACTTGACTCGTGTTTTGGTACAAAGGGTGATGTGGCATCAAGGTGGACATCAAACCATCACCAAGCTTCCTTGTGGTGGGCGCCCAAAATAAGGTGAGTTGGCACAAGATGGTTGGCTCCCATGATGTGGCACAAGTTGAATGGCTCCAACAAGTTGGCGCCCAAGGAGGTTGGAGGTGGCACAAGGTGGTTGGATGAAACACCTCATCCTCAAGTTGGCGCCCAAGGAGGTTGGAGGTGGCACAAGGTGGTTGGATGAAACACCTCATCCTTGAGTTAGCGCACAAGGAGGTTGGAGGTGGCACAAGGTGGTTGGATGAAACACCTCATCCTTGAGTTAGCGCAAAGGATGTGGATGAACAAGTCTTGGGGATAAGAACCTCACCTTGGACACTACCTATGTCTAAATTCATAGATCAATATCCATAAATAGACATGTTCAAGCCAAGCAAAAACAAGAATTCAAGAGCTCTCAACACGCCGTCGTACTTGCTACTACTACTCACATTTGCTCTGACGAAGTCTTGACAACGAAAGCTACATCTTCTACTTATAAGAGTTGTCGGTATATTTATTTAAGTTCTACTTCTTTAAATTGTCTTTGTGCTTTAATCGTAACAAGGAAAGGGGAGTGTCCCTTTGCCTTGATTTCTTTATGTCGTTGCTCCTACTTCCAGCGAAGAGGAGTGGTTTTAGTGAATTGCCCTCCGTGCGTGATCAAGGATCACTAGGGCCGTGGATTAACAATCGAAGATTGTGAACCACGTAAAAATATCTTGTCTACTTTATATTTCATTGTGCATTCTCTACTTGCTTTTACTTATTGCAAAAGTTTTTAACGACAGTATCGCTATTCACCCCCTCTAGCGACACTTTCGATCCAACAATTGGTATCGAGTAGGCGCTAAGATTCGGTGAAACCACCAATCTAGCTTTGTTTTCTTTTTTTACAGATTTTTATTTATTTATTTCTGTTTTCGTATAATTATTTCACTTGCTTATCTTCTCCTACATATAGAATTGCATTAGAGGCTTTAGGATCGGATAAGGTTGTCCTTGGGTTAGATCCGAGTAAGGTTGTCCTCGGAACTTCAGCGACATTCGCATTTGATTGTTTATTTCTTTTTGCAAGTTACATTTTATATATCTTTTTACTTCCCTACTAATCCAAGGCGAAAGTCTTGGAATATTCTTTCGTGTGTGTTTTGCAAGATTCTTTTAAATCGTTCTTCTTCTTGTTTTTAAATGGCCCATCTCGAAGGGTTTAGCACTTGCTTGACCCCCGTTTTACAAGCAGTAATGACTTTCGTTATTGGAAGGGTCGGATGGAATGCTTTCTTAAAACCCAAATCGAGATGTGGATAATCAAACGGTTTCACACTTCCTATTAATGAAGATGGTGAATCTTTGGAGTTCACGATCAATGGTCAAATTCCATGAAAAACAAGTAGAAGCGATGCCAAGGCAACTCAAATCTTGCAATGTGGGTTGTCAGGAAGAGCTCAACGCGTCGGCCCCTTCATTAGTGCAAAGGACTTATGGACCAAGCTAGTGGAACTACACGAAGGCACCGACGACACGAAGGTATGTAAAAGAGATTTACTTTTAAATAAATTGTATAACTTGAAAATGCAGGAAAACGAGACCGTAACTCAACTACATGCTCGTATCCAAGACATCGTCAACCAACTCCATGCCATCGGACAAAAGGTCGAGAATCGCGACCTTATCAGGTATTCTCTTAACTCGTTTCCTAGGACCACCTTGTGGGCATCCATGGTCGATGCCTACAAGGTCTCCAAGGACCTTTCTAAAATTAGGTTAGACGAATTGTTTTCGGAACTTGAATTACATGAGCAAACTAACGTGGTCCAGGCCGAGAAGAGTATTGCGTTAGTTGCAGGTTCCAAGAAGAAGAAGCCCGCAAGCAAGCCACCCCCGAAGGAAGAAGACGAGTCCGAATCGGAAGTAGACTCGAATAGAATCCGAACTAGTCAATCTAGTTCGAAGATGATCAAGAGACGAAACGACCAACAACTCAAGGTAAGCCTAAACCTAATTCAAATACTTCTAATTTTAGATGCTATGAGTGTAATGTGTTCGGTCACATCAAGTCCGAGTGCCCAAAGCTAAAGAATAACGCATCAAAGACTAAGAAAGCGCTAAACGCTACTTGGGAGGAGTTCGGAGGAAGAAGACGATATCCAAGCTCTAATGGCTAAGCCGATCGAGCACGACTCAAACCAAGAAGAGTCCGAGTCCGAACTGGCGATGAGCTTCCATTCAAGACAAGCCACGGATCCGTGATCCGGTTCAAAAGAATCATTAAGGGTAAGTCGGTCGTTACTTAATACTTTGTATGGTGCAATTAAATTTTTAAATAAGAAACTAGCTAAGTCCGAGTCCAAGGTCGAGACCCTAATTGAGGAGGTTAACCTTCTCAAACATGAGGTCTCCTAACCTCTTCGACTACTCAGATTCAAGAGGAGGACTCAACCTGCTGAAAAGCTTGAAGTTGAGAACTCGCTTTGAAAACACAAGTCAAGACCTTAGGAACACATTGGAAAGGTTCACTTTGGGATCCAAGGGACTTGACCTCTTACTTGATCACAAAGGGCCGTGTACAACAAGGCCGACTCGGTTTAACTCAAATACAACCAATAAGTCATATATGTCTATAGTAAACCAACATAAGAAAAATGTCCAAGCATGGGTCCCTAAGACCACTTTGATTTCAACTTTAGGATCTAACATGTATTGGGTTCCTAAGGACCAAATTCACTATGTGAATAGACCCACTGATTCAATGGTCCAGGGGAGCCAATACAAAATGTATTTTTGTTAAGTCTTAGAAATTGCATGCTTAGTTTTTCCTTTATTTTTAGAATGGTTAGATAGGACTCATAACCAACTAAAATCCTCAGAAAAGATTGAGCCTCGGGAGCCTCTTTTTCAAAAAATAAACCAACTAAAATCCCATTTAAAAGATTGAGCCTCGGGAGCCTCTTTTCAAAAATAACTAGTTAGACCAAGACGTAGTCTCAAGTAAGTCGAGTTATCAATTTCTTGAAATTAGCTTTGTCTAAGGAAGTGGTCGTTGTTCCGATCAAAGAAGGCCTCTCAGGCCTCGCCACGACTGAAGCTAATCTCTTGAAAAGATTACTTGATGAGCTTAGACTAAATCCGAATCTAACCTAATGTTGGTTAATTTAAATTCATTAAAATTAATCAAGTAAATTAATAGTCATCTCACAATAACACATAGGAATAACATGTTTTGATCATGTAGATATTGGTGAGATGATTTAGGTTTAAAACTTACAAACAACCCTTTAGTAATTCCAATATCCGATCCAACTACCTTATGTGTAGGATCAATGGATGTTGGATGCTGGTTGCTCCCTACACATGACCGGGATCAACTCAAATTTTCGGTTACGATTCAAACGATAAGGACTCCAGAGCTCCTGAATACCCGGCAAGTCAAAATCATCGGATCGGGTGATATTGAGCTCAACTCTAACTTTACAATTCAAAATGTCTTATTAGTAGAAAACTTTCAATATAATTTACTTAGTGTAAGCCAATTGTGTGATAACAATTATAAGGTCATATTTCTAGAAAATGAATGCGTAATCAAAATAAATGCAACATCTAAAATAATACTTAAAGGAACTAGGAGTAGCAACATCTACACAATAAATTTACCCAACTCCTCAACCAAGTGTCTTATGACACAGCAAGAAGAGGACTCTTGGTTATGGCACCGAAGACTCGGACACTGCACTTTTAAGACTCGTCCCACAAGATGAGTCAGTGGCTTGGTTATAGGTTTGCCTAAACTAAACAACTTGGATAATAAAATATGTAATGCTTGTCAACAAGGTAAACAATCTAGGACACAACATCAATTAACTAATCAAGAACGAACCAAAAGTGTTCTTGAGCTCCTACACATGGATCTATTTGATTCACATGGAGCTAAGTCACTCAATGGTAGTCAATTTTGCTTAGTCATAATTGACGACTATTCTAGATTTACTTGGGTTAGGTTTATCAAACATAAAAATGATACCTAGACCAACTAATCAATCTTTGTAGGTTAATCGAAAATCAAAAGAACCTTAAGATTAAAAGACTTAGAAGCGATCATGGTGGTGAATTGAAAACCACAGGTTTACTGATTTACGTAACCTAAAGCGGATACCACCATGAGTTTTCATGTCCTAGAACCCCACAACAAAATGGGTTAGTCGAGCGGAAAAATAGAACCCTACAAGAAGCCGCTAGGACAATGTTAAACGAGTATAACCTACCCGATAGATTTTGGGCAGAGGCCGTTAGTACGGCTTGCTATGTCCAAAATAGGATCCTTATGGTAAAGAGGCACCAAAAGACCTCGTATGAGATTTATCACGATAAAATACCGAACATCAAGTACTTTAGGGTATTTGGATGCAAGGTACATATCTTAAACACTAAGGATTACCTAGGGAAATTCAAATCCAAAACCTCTCGAACCTTTCTAGGATACTCAACCACCAGTAGAGCTTATAGGGTATACAATCACGACACTCTTAGAGTCGAAGAAACCATTAATATAGTTTTCGACGAAGGACACGAACCCGTTCAATCCTTAACAAAACCAACTAGCAAATCAACTTATAGCGAACCCGACTCTGATCTTGAACTTGAATCTCGTCCTAACCCAAGTCATCCTATCGACCAAGTGATAGATGACTCTAACCCAAGTCAAACTAGAACTCAACCAAGTCATCCTATCGACCAAGTGATAGATGACCCTAACCCGAGTCACACTAAGACTCAAACAAATCATCCTATCAATCAAGTTATAGGTGATCCAAATTTAGGGGTTCGAACTAGAGCTTCATATCGAAACCTTAGTCAAATCTCGTTAATTTCCAAAATCGAACCCAAAACTATTGAACAAGCACTTCTTGATCCCGATTGGATTATTGCTATGCAAGAAGAGCTAGCTCAATTCACTAGAAATGAAGTCTGGGAATTAGTACCACCACCTAAAGAAAAATCAATTATTGGAACAAGGTGGGTATTTCAAATAAACTTGATGATAAAGGTGAAGTAGTTAGAAATAAAGCTAGGTTAGTCGCAAAAGGGTTTAGTCAAGTCGAAGGTTTAGATTACGATGAGACCTACGCCCGTAGCGGACTAGAGTCCATCCGAATGTTGTTAGCATATGCACATGGAGATTTTAACTTGTTTCAAATGGATGTAAAGTCATCATTTTTTAATGGATACATTAAGTAAGAAGTTTACGCTACCAACCTCCGGATTCGAAAATCTAGATAAACTGACCATGTCCTTAGACTTAAGAAAGCCCTATATGGACTCAAACAAGCCCCAAGAGCTTGGTGTAAAGGCTTTCGATCTATCTTAAGTCCAAAGGATTCAACCAAGGTTTAGTCGACCCAACCTTATTCGTTAAAAAACCGAGGAAAAGAAATCTTTATAGCCCAAATCTATGTAGATGATATAATTTTTGGAACTACCAACTCGATCCTCGCTAAACTAATTCATCTCACTTATGGAAAGTGAATTTGAAATGAATTTAGTGGGAGAGTTAAGTTTCTTCTTAGGTTTACAAATTAAACAAACTAAAGATGGAATATATTTACATCAACAAAAATATACTAAGGACTTAATAAATCGATTTGGAATGCAAGATGCTAAAATAATCAATACACCTATGGCAACTAATGTTAATATAAACGAAGATGTAGAAGGAAAACCCGTTGACCTAAAATACTATAGGAGCGCAATAGGAAGTCTCCTATACTTAACCGCGAGCCGACCCGACATTTTATTCGCGGTAAGTATGTGCGCAAGGTTACAAACCTGTGCCAAGGAGTCTCACCTAACCCTAGTCAAGCGTATCCTTAGATATCTAAAGGGCACGCTAAACGTAGGTATTTGGTACCCTAGATCTACCGAGTTTAATCTAATCGGCTACTCCGACTCTGACTATGCCGGTAGTAAACTCGATAGAAAGAGCACGAGTGGTTGTTGTCAAATCCTCGGCTCGAGTCTAGTGAGTTGGTGCAGTAGGAAGCAGCATTGCGTTGCCTTATCTACCACCGAAGCCGAATACGTTGCGATGGGTGAGTGTGTCTCTCAGCTCCTGTGGATGAAGCACACTCTCCAAGACTTTAGCTTAATCTTTAACAACATTAAAACCTACATAGATAACATCAGTTCAATTAACTTAACTAAAAATCCAATATGTCATTCTAGGACAAAACATATAGAAGTTAAACACCACTTCATTAGGGAACATGTAACTAATGGAACTATACAACTAGAGTATGTTGAGTCCAAATCAAACCTAGCGGACATCTTCACCAAACCACTACCCGAAGCCGAATTTAGTTTATTAAGACGAAAGTTAGGTATGTGCGTAATAGAGTAGGATTTAAATTTTTCTATATATGTACTCTACTTTTGCTTCTTTTTATGAAATTAGCCTAAGTCTTACCTTAGAAATCATATACCTATAGATTTAAGGAGCAAACACATCTCACAACACATAGGACTAATGTGTTTGTGTACTTAGCCAATGTAGACGGGCGTGAGATGTTAGGACCTTACTCCCGGTTCCGTATGTAGATTGGTGCATCGACATGAACCATGGATTTTAATTATTTAAAATTAAACAACCCCTTCAAGACTTATTGATCATTCTATATCAATCAAGTCCAACCGGAGTTGTACATTTTAGATGAACATATTTTCAAGCTTATTATTATTTTAAAAAAAATATATATTTATATTGGGAACTTGCTTGGACTTACAAACCCTAAAATAATTTACAAACTTTTTGAGTTAAGGCAAAAGGGGGAGAAAGTCACAAAAGTAAGGAAGAAAGTAAACAAAATTATTACCTTTTATATTAAGTAATTCCGTTTACTTAAGCAACTATTAAGGGGGAGTAAAAATTATTTTTCAAGAACTCACCTTCGGTCAAGGTGGAGGTTACCTCAAAGGGGAGAACTTGAAACAATAATATTTCTCACTCATGCTTAATCTTTATGCTAGCTCACTCATGCTTAATCTTTATGCTAGCTCATTCATACTTAATCATTATGCTAGCTCATTCATATTTAATCTTTATGCTAGCTCATTCATGCTTAATCATTATGCTAGCTTACTGTTATGCTTAATTTTTCCTTAACTTTTGTGTCGGTTTGCCATGAATCAAAAAGGGGGAGATTGTTGGTGCAGTGGGCACCAAAGTCGAACCGGTATTTTGATTATGGCAAAAGGCTCAATAGTTAAGGGTATATTTGTTATCTTACGAGCTCAATTAAGTGTGCAGAAATGCTAAAGTTGAGCGGAAGGTCTGCGACACCCGGTGGGAACCGAGGTGGTCGGGCAACGCCAGAGGGACTTCGGAGGAAGCCGAGATACTCGGGTGAAGACCGGAAGCAAGGCTACAAGGTAAGCTCGTGTGAAAGCGAAGCAAGGTCGTTAAGCGTAGATCCGACCCAATACCTCCAATGGAAGGTCTAGGTCGAGATCAGATGGTTAGAACCATCGTACTTTATATTTTAAGCTAACTTGTACTGGGTCCAAAACCCTTTGACTACGGTCAACTGCTAGTCAAGTTCGACCTCGAGAAGAGCTCGAATTTCAAGGGGGTGAATTTGGACTTGACTCGTGTTTTGGTACAAAGGGTGATGTGGCATCAAGGTGGACATCCAAACCATCACCAAGCTTCCTTGTGGTGGACGCCCAAAATAAGGTGAGTTGGCACAAGATGGTTGGCTCCCATGATGTGGCACAAGTTG
Organism: Wurfbainia villosa; assembly: GCA_025175895.1. NCBI lineage: Eukaryota > Viridiplantae > Streptophyta > Magnoliopsida > Zingiberales > Zingiberaceae > Wurfbainia > Wurfbainia villosa. Next base: position 32,060,726 of record CM045998.1, on the reverse strand, counting down.
AATGGCTCCAACAAGTTGGCGCCCAAGGAGGTTGGAGGTGGCACAAGGTGGTTGGATGAAACACCTCATCCTCAAGTTGGCGCCCAAGGAGGTTGGAGGTGGCACAAGGTGGTTGGATGAAACACCTCATCCTTGAGTTGGCGCACAAGGAGGTTGGAGGTGGCACAAGGTGGTTGGATGAAACACCTCATCCTTGAGTTGGCGCAAAAGATGTGGATGAACAAGTCTTGGGGGATAAGAACCTCACCTTGGACACTACCTATGTCTAAATTCATAGATCAATATCCATAAATAGACATGTTCAAGCCAAGCAAAAAACAAGAATTCAAGAGCTCTCAACACGCCGTCGTAACGCCGCTACTACTACTCACATTTGCTACGACGAAGTGCCGCCGACAACGAAAGCTACATCTTCTACTTATAAGAGTTGTCGGTATATTTATTTAAGTTCTACTTCTTTAAATTGTCTTTGTGCTTTAATCGTAACAAGGAAAGGGGGAGTGTCCCTTTGCCTTGATTTCTTTTTGTAATCGTTGCTACTACTTCCAACGAAGAGGAGTGGTTTTAGTGAATTGCCCTCCGTACGTGATCAAGGATCACTAGGGCCGTGGATTAGCAATCGAAAGATTGTGAACCACGTAAAAATATCTTGTCTACTTTATATTTCCGCTGTGCATTCTCTACTTGCTTTTTACTTATTGCAAAAGTTTTTAACGACACCGTATCGCTATTCACCCCCCCCTCTAGCGACACTTTCGATCCAACAAATCATACATAGAAGCCCATCCTAGGCCCGATCTTAGTCCGTCGGCCTAGGGCATCTTAGGAGCCCATCCCTTTGGACCTTGTTAGGGTCCTGGTACAAGCCATGCAGAAGGTAAAATACTTATATGCTTTTATTATAACATATCTTATTTCATTTTGCAAACATAGCATACTTCATTTCCTAACATATCATACTTCACTTCATGAACATATCATTTTCCATTTCATAATAATAACATATTCATTTCATAACATATCTTATTATCACACACATATAGAGCATGTCATAAGGTATAAACATCAAGAGTAAGTAACCACTAACCTAGAGCATGTTATCTTCATCTAGCATCATTTAATATCACAAGTCAACATGAATTCACCTAAACATAAAACACATGTTAACCTAACCTAGAGCATGTTAAAGAACAATGGTTGGCCGAATGGTTCATGGGGCTTTTAGGGTTAAACCTTTAACCTAATCCATCTAACATGCTAACATCATCATATGCATACAAAATATGGTATAAAACTTCATTGAAACATCAAAACCAAGGGGTGGCCGAATGGTCCATGTAGGCTTTTAGGGTTAGACTTTTAACCTAATCCCTCTAACATACTAACATCATCATATGCATACAAAACATAGTATAAAACTTCATTGAATCATCAAAATAAGGGGGGTGGCCAAATGGTCCATGGAAGTTTTTAGGGTTAGACTTTTAACCTAGTTCAATTTACATCCTAACATCATCATATGCATGCAAAACATGGTATAGAACTTCAATGAAACACCAAAAACACATGTTGGCCGAATAGTTCATAGAGGTTTTTAGGGTTAACTTTTAACCTAATTCATTTTACACCCTAACATCATCTTATTCTTACAAAACATGATATAGAACTTCCTTGGAACATCAAAACTAAACTTGGCCGATTGTATCATAGGGATTTTTGCACAAAGCATCAACCGAAAGCTACTCGTATGTAAGTGAGGGATACTTACATCCTTCGCGTTTCTTTTTGGTTGGAAAATAACCTAAGGGAAGCAACCTAGCCTTGATTCTTGCTTGGATGAGGTTCGGCCAAAGATGGAGAGGGGGAGCTCTAGGGTTCGGTGAGGAAGAAGAAGAGGAGGAGAAAACAAGTTTGGTAACTCATTCCCCCTCATTCCCCCTATTTATTCACTTGAAGAGTCCCTTAATCTCCCTAACACTTAACTATAATTTCCCCTATTCCTCTAATGATAAAATATTATTGGGCTTTTGGTTAGTGGATGCATCTATAGGGTTTGGCTATATCTAGAGGTTTGGGGTTCAATTCCTAGGCCTTGCATCCCTTTTGGCTTATTTTCTTTTATTTTTGAAAAAGCCCACATAAAGCCCATTATCATCAAGCCAAAAATTCTTGTAAAATTGCTAGAAATTTTACGGGCGTTACAATCCTTCATACCTTTTAAAAGTTTCATCCTCGAAACTTAGAACAATTCTGGGTACTTCTGCTTCATGTCCTCCTCGCGTTCCCAGGTAGCTTCCTCGTATCGTTGATTCTGCCACAGGACCTTTACTAAGGGCACCTCTTTGTTCCTTAGCCTCTTGACTTCTCGATCTAGTATCTGGATAGGCCGACTTTTAATACTCAGGTCCTCTTGAACTTGTACTGTTTGTGGCTCGATTACTTGGTCCGCACTGGAAATGAATTTCTTGAGCACAGAGACATGGAACACGTTGTGAATAGCCGACATCTCTTGAGGCAGCTCCAGCTTGTAAGCTACCTTGCCAACCCTCTGCAATATCGGATACGGTGCCACGTAGCGCGGACTCAGCTTACCCTTCCTTCCGAATCTCATCACTCCCTTCATAGGGGCCACTTTGAGGAATACCAAGTCCCCGACTTCGAATTCTAACGGTCTACGCCGCATATCCGCATAACTCTTTTATCGGCTCTGAGCAGTTTCAATTCTCTGACGGATGTTCTGTATAGCTCGGGTGGTGTCGTCGATGAAGTCCGTCTGGAGTCCCATCCTCTTCTTTTCACCACCCTCGTACCAGCATATGGGAGATCTACATTTCCTCCCGTATAGAGCCTCGTAGGGTGCCATTCCAATAGTAGCTTGGTAGCTATTGTTGTAGGCGAATTCTGCCAAACATAAGTATCCGTACCAGCTACCTTTGAAATCCAGGGTGCAAGCTCGTAACATATCCTCCAGTACTTGATTTACTCTTTTGGTGCTCGTCTGCGGGGATGGAAGCGATCTTGAACAATAGCTTCGTGCTTAGGGCCTTCAGAACACATTCCCAGAAATGGGAAATAAAGCGACCATCTCTGTCAGAAATGATGGTCTTAGGAATTCCATGTAGTCTGTTAATTTCCCTAGCATATAACTGAGCCAGTTGCTCCGTCGAATAGGTCATCTTGATTCCTAAGAAGTGGGCAGACTTCGTCAATCTGTCCACAATTACCCATATAGCATCATAACCGTTTGTTGTCTTGGGTAATCCTGAGATGAAATCCATAGAAATGTCTTCCCATTTTTATTCTGGAATCTGGATCGGCTGCAGTGTTCCTATAGGTCTCTGGTGTTCTGCTTTAACCCTTTGGCAGGTCAGGCAGGTACTGATATACTGAGCCACATCTCTTTTCATTCCGAACCACCAGAATTTTCTTTTCAGGTCTTGGTACATCTTGGTGGTTCCAGGATGCATCACATAAGGAGTTCCATGAGCTTCCTCAAATATCTTCTTCCGTAATTCTGGATCGTCGGGAATGCACAAGCGATCTCTGGGGTAGAGTACTCCACTATCAGAGATACAAAACTCGTCGTCCTTTCCTTCTAAGACCTCTTGCTTGATCCTCTAAATTCTTGGGTCACGGGCTTGCTTTTCTAGTATATCATCGAACAGCGTCGGTGCTATCGTCATGGTGGAGAGGTGTCCGGAAATGATTTCAACCCCGTAACGCATAATCTCTTTTTCTAAGGGCCGAGATAACACTGATAGAGACATCAAGGTGGCGCAGGACTTCCTGCTGAGTGCATCAGCCACCTTGTTTGCTTTCCCCGGATGGTAGAAGATCTCGCAATCATAATCCTTGATGAGCTCGAGCCATCTGCGTTGTCTCATGTTCAGGTCCTTCTGTGTGAAGAAGTATTTCAGACTCTGGTGGTCTGTATAAATCCTACACTGAGCTCCATATAGATAATGCCTCCATGTTTTGAGAGCAAAGACCACGTCCGCTAGCTCTAAATCGTGGGTGGGATAATTCCTTTCGTGTTCCTTGAGTTACCTAGAGGCGTAGGCAATGACCTTGCCATTCTGCATGAGTACAGTTCCGAGTCCCAACTTGGAAGCGTCACTGTACATGTCGAAGCCTTCGTTACTGTCCGGAAGAGCAAGGATTAGAGCACTGGTCAGTCTCCTTTTTAATTCTGTGAAACTCCTCTCGCAGGCGTCCGTCCACTCATATTTCTTGTTCTTTCTGGTGAGGACTATCATAGGGGCTGCAATCCTGGAGAAGTTCTCTACAAACTTCCGGTAATAGCTTGCTAGCCCAAGAAAGCTTCTGATCTCGCTGGCATTCTTTGGTCGGTTCCAGTTACTCACATCTTCAATCTTTATTGGGTCTACCATCACTCCGTGTTTGGATATAACGTGACCCAAAAATGATACTTGTTTGAGCCAGAACTCGCATTCGGAGAACTTTGCAAATAGCTGCTTTTCCTGAAGAATCTGTAATACCACATTTAGGTGTTCTGCGTGCTCCTCTGGGGTTCTTGAATATATCAGTATGTCGTCGATGAACACGATCACAAACTTGTCGAGGAATGCCGAGAATACCCGATTCATCAAATCCACGAACAGAGCAGGTGCATTCGTCACTCCGAAGGGCATAACTACGAACTCGTAATGTCCGTATCTCATCCGGAAGGCCATCTTTAGTATATCATCTGATTTCACTTTTACTTGATGATAGCCAAACCTCAGGTCGATCTTAGAGAAGACGGTGGCACCCTTTAGTTGGTTGAACAGGTCGTCAATCCGTGGCAAAGGGTACCAGTTCTTGATCGTCACATTATTCAGCGCTCGGTAGTCTATGCACATTCGCATAGACCCATCTTTCTTCTTCACCAATAGCACTGGAGCTCCCCATGGAGAGCGACTCGGGCGAATAAGTCCCTTGTCGAGTAACTCCTGTAGTTGTCCCTGAAGTTCCTTCAATTCAGCCGGCGCCATGCGGTAAGGTGCTTTAGAGATTGGGTTAGTACCAGGAATCAATTCGATCTCAAATTCAACTTCTCTATCTGGGGCTAACCCTGGTAGTTCATCTTGGAATACCTCTGGGTAGTTGCATACAACTCTGACATCTTCTAGCTTCTGATCCTCGGCTTGACTTGTATCAACTATGTGTGCTAGAAACCCAGTGCATCCACTGTCTAACATCTTGTGTGCCTGTAGGGCTGATAAAATCTTATTGTCTCTTCTCCTTGTCTCTCCAATAAATTCGAACATAGGTTTTGCCTCTTACTGGAAGGCCACTTTTCTTTTATGGAACTCGATTGAAGCACCGTACTTGCTTAAGAAATCCATACCCAATATAATATCATAATCCTGCATGTCGAGCACTATCAAATCATAATAGAGTTCTCTGTCTGCGATTCTGATGGGTGCGGCTCGCAGCATATGAGTGGAGGGCATTACTTCTCCCGAGGGCAGAGTGGTTAAGAACTGGCGATCTAGAGCTTGTGGTGGTATGTCTATCTTTCCAGTAAAGTGTGTAGAAACAAACGAATGTGTTGCCCCAGTATCAAATAATGCAGTAGCATGCTGACAGAAAATAAATATCTGACCTGTGACAACCGTAGAGGTGTTCGCTACATCTTCTTGGGTGAGAGAGAATACCCTGGCATCTATCATAACTGGTGGGGCTTCTAGTCTCCCTTGGTTGATCGGGGTTCCTTCGATTACAGCCTGCATCTGGTGTAACTGTGGAGGAGCACTCCTGGGCTGGGCATACTGCGGAGGAGGTGCATGAACCTGGATAGGGCAGTCCCTGACTCTATGTCCTGCCCGTCGACAGTTGTAACATCTATTTGTGCCTTGGTAGCATACTCCAGGATGTATCTTTCCGCAGGTAGCACACAGAGGGATCCTGGGTTGCTTGTTTGCTAGACCACCTTTAGGATCCTCCCATTGTTTTCTCTTGCCAGTGTGGTTCTCTTTCCAAGTACGGTTTCTCTGACCTCCTGATTGGGCCTGACCCCTGCCTTCACTCAGTGCCTTCTTTTGCTTGTTAATGTTGTCCAAGTAATGCTCAGTAATCAGGGCACTACTGAATAGCTCCTCTGCGGTCTACGGTCTATGAACTCCGCTGACCACATTCAGAGCTATTTCTGGTCGGAGCATCTTCAGCATGAGTCTGACCCTTTCTCTTTCTGTGCTGACCAACTCTGGGCATAGGCGTGCTAGTCGGTTGAATCTCTTCACGGCTTCGCTGACTGATAGGTCACCTTGTCGGAACCCAGTGAACTCGTCGTAATGCTTGTTGGTTACCCTCATGTGGAAGAATTCTTCGAAAAATTCGTACTCGAAATCTGTCCATCTCATCTAGTTTACTTGTCTCTTTGCTTTAACCCGTTCCCACCACATCTGAGCATCTCCTGAAAGGCAGAATGATGCACACTTAATCTTCTTGCATTCGGGCCAGTCCAGTAGCTCCACGGTGCTTTCCACCGTCTTGAACCAGGCTTGGGCATCCCATGGCTCACCAGTACTAGAGAAATTTTCCGCTCTACGCCACTTGATCGTAAGCTTCTGTGCCGAACCATCGGGCGGGCCGGTGGTGGCGATAGGGTTTCCTCGCTGATTCATTAGGGTATTTATTACTTGCTGTTGTTCTGTGACTTGTCGCTGGAGTTCAGTAACTACGTGTGTAAGGTCATGCGGGGGTGCTATCTCATCAGCTCTACTACTACGTCTTCCAGACATGTTTATCTTCATATATTAAAGTAAAGCTAGTATAAGTTTTCGTTCGTTTATCTACGCATAATTAGACTAAAGCTAGCATAAAGTTATCATTCATGTTTTCATGCATATTTTAAGCTAAAGGCTTTTCATATCATACATGAACAAAATAAGCTAAAGGCATCTCATATCATACATGAACAAAATAAGCTAAGGGCATCTCATATCATAAATGAACAAAATAAACTAAAGGCATTTTATATCATACATGAACAAAATTAACAAAATTAGAGTAGACATAGAATTCTTACTTGGAGCGGTAGGAGATGAAGCTTGATGTGTGTGTAGTGGAAAGGCAGATCCGCTCTGATACCAACCTGTCACGCTCGCCCTTTTTCCAAGGGTCCGGAGGGGCGACGCGTGATGCGACCGTACATACATACACTTCTTACTACTTACAGCGGAAGACTTTAGATATATATTTTTTTCTTTTAAACATAAACATGCATTGACATATATAGATACTTCTTAACATAGAGCATGCATCATAACATATATAGATACTTCTTCTTAACATAGAGCATGCATCATAACATATATAGATACTTAGTGCTTAGTTCAAGTCCATAAACATCATCATCATAAGGAGACATAAATAAGGACATCCATAAACGTCATCATCATAGGGAAACATATATATAAGGACATAACGGATCTTCTCCACCATGCCACTACCACACACATTTGGCCACTCCTGCTGCTCCCTTTAGTTTATCCATCCCTTACCCTTATTTGCAGTACGAGGGAAAGATAAACTATAAGCACATAGGCTTAGTAAGATCCTGTCCTACTCACAAAAACCATATATCGACATTAATCATGGCATGTAACATTCATAACATATAAGCAACATAACATGTAACATACATGACGTAAGCAACTTAACATGTAGCATAAGTAACATAAGTAAACATGTCATGTAACATATATATCATAGCAGCATATCATGTAAATATATGACTTAATCAAACATAACATACAACATATGTAACATAGAAAACATAGAATACATCATATGTAACATAGCATCATAAACATGACATATCAAACATAACATGCAACATATATATGACATATCAACATAGCATGTGAACATAACAATCAAATCATGTAAACGTATGCAAGATGCTTTTTGAAAACATATATTATAGGTACGTAAACATAAATCTCAACATATTTGGGCCCGGCATTGTGCCACTTCTTCATCATCATAGCGTGCATCCCTAAATAGACCTGAGGTAGCAAGTCTCGAACCTACTAGGTTACTAGACCCGATCTTAGTCCGTCGACCTAGGGCATTCGTCATAGCGTAGAAGCCCATCCTAGGCCCGATCTTAGTCCATCGACCTAGGGCATCTTGGAGCCCATCCCGTACTAGGCCCGATCTTAGTCCGTCGACCTAGGGACAATCATACATAGAAGCCCATCCTAGGCCCGATCTTAGTCCGTCGGCCTAGGGCATCTTAGGAGCCCATCCCTTTGGACCTTGTTAGGGTCCTGGTACAAGCCATGCAGAAGGTAAAATACTTATATGCTTTTATTATAACATATCTTATTTCATTTTTCAAACATAGCATACTACATTTTCTAACATATCATACTTCACTTCATGAACATATCATTTTCCATTTCATAATAATAACATATTCATTTCATAACATATCTTATTATCACACACATATAGAGCATGTCATAAGGTATAAACATCAAGAGTAAGTAACCACTAACCTAGAGCATGTTATCTTCATCTAGCATCATTTAATATCACAAGTCAACATGAATTCACCTAAAAATAAAACACATGTTAACCTAACCTAGAGCATGTTAAAAAACAATGGTTGGCCGAATGGTTCATGGGGCTTTTAGAGTTAAACCTTTAACCTAATCCATCTAACATGCTAACATCATCATATGCATACAAAATATGGTATAAAACTTCATTGAAACATCAAAACCAAGGGGTGGCCGAATGGTCCATGTAGGCTTTTAGGGTTAGACTTTTAACCTAATCCCTCTAACATACTAACATCATCATATGCATGCAAAACATAGTATAAAACTTCATTGAATCATCAAAATAAGGGGGGTGGCCGAATGGTCCATAGAAGTTTTTAGGGTTAGACTTTTAACCTAGTTCAATTTACATCCTAACATCATCATATGCATGCAAAACATGGTATAGAACTTCAATGAAACACCAAAAACACATGTTGGCCGAATAGTTCATAGAGGTTTTTAGGGTTAACTTTTAACCTAATTCATTTTACATCCTAACATCATCTTATTCTTACAAAACATGATATAGAACTTCCTTGGAACATCAAAACTAAACTTGGCCGAAAGTATCATAGGTATTTTTACACAAAGCATCAACCGAAAGCTACTTGTATGTAGGTGAGGGATACTTACATCCTTCGCGTTTCTTTTTGGTTGGAAAATAACCTAAGGGAAGCAACCTAGCCTTGCTTCTTGCTTGGATGAGGTTCGGCCAAAGATGGAGAGGGGGAGCTCTAGGGTTCGGTGAGGAAGAAGAAGAGGAGGAGAAAACAAGTTTGGTAACTCATGCCCCCTCATTCCCCCTATTTATTCACTTGAAGAGTCCCTTAATCTCCCTTACACTTAACTATAATTTCCCCTATTCCTCTAATGATAAAATCTTATTGGGCTTCTGGTTAGTGGATGCATCTATAGGGTTTGGCTATCTCTAGAGTTTTGGGGTTCAATTCCTAGGCCTTGCATCCCTTTTGGCTTATTTTCTTTTATTTTTGAAAAAGCCCACATAAAGCCCATTATCATCAAGCCAAAAATTCTTGTAAAATTGCTAGAAATTTTACGGGCATTACATTCTACGCTTGATCATTTTTCGAACTAGATTGACTAGTTCGGTTTCCACCTCTTCGTCTAACTCCGAGTCAGACTCATCTTCTTCGGTTGAAGGCTTGCTTTTCTCCTTTCTTTGTCCTGCAAACAAAGCTACACTTTTCTCGATCGGGATTGTGTTCGATTGTTCATGAAATTCAAATTCGGAAAAAAGTTCATCTAACCTAATTTTAGATAAATCTCTAGAGACTTTGTAAGTATCAACCATGGATGCCCACAAAATAGTCCTAGGGAAAGCCTTAAACGCATACCTTATGACATCTCGGTTCTCTACCTTTTATCTAATAGAGTGGAGACCATTCATTATATCTTGGATCCAAGCGTGAAGTTGCGCGGCCATCTCATTGTCCTTCATTTTTAAGTTAAACAATTTATTAAGGAGTAAGTCCTGTTTACATACCTTAGTGTCGATGATTCCTTTGTGTAACTCGGTGAGCCTATCCCAAAGGTCCTTGGCGCTAATGCAGGGCCTGATGCGGTTGAGTTCCTCCTTGTCCAATCCACATTGCAAGATCTGAATTGCTTTTGCGTCGACTTCAATATGATGCTTCATTGTGTTGGTCCACTTGTCATAATCCAATGGCCCCCCTTGATCATTGGTAGGTAAAGCAAAGCCAGTTTGGATAATAATCCACATCTCAACTTGTGTTTTTAAAAAACACTCCATCCGACCCTTCCAATAGTGGTAGTCAGCTCTGTTAATGAATGGAGGTCGGGTGGTGCTATACCCCTCAAGGTGAGCTATTAAGAAAAACTTGCAAAGACACAAACAAAGAAAAAATTCCAAGCCTTGGTCTTGGATTAGTAGTGCAGGAAATAAATAAATAATTAAAAAAAGACTTTAAACGAAAGAATATGAAAAGGAAAAAGTGCTAGACCGATGGTTGTTGTTGGGATTTCCCAGCACCGACATGGGTGTGTGTTCGAACATTTTTCGTAAACATGCACACAACGAAAGCAAAAACAAGTAATAACTAACTTATAACAATACACACACCACACGCATGCAAAGGATACAACATGTGTAGACATAATCGCTATTTCAAATTTTGCAATAAAGAAACTAATCTAGGTATACCTGACAAATTACGTGAAGCGGAAATGACATCGACCTTAGTGACACTCGTAAGTTTCACCTCTATTCGTATCCACGCCGAGTATCGTCGGGATAGCTTCACAAAGCCATGAGCCCCGACTTCACGAGAGGTACTAGCTTTGCGTTGAAGTCGTTGTGATTCTAGAGACGATCACAATCCGAATCAAATTCAAATCCAAAAACTGAGTTTCACAAACTCGCTTATCGGAAGAAATTTTCGTCAATCGATTGACGAAAACATAAACCTCCACCTATGAGGATTGTCGGAGATCCAATCCCCGGCAAGTAGGTCGTTGTCGAAGCACAAAATGTCGACCAAACGACCTCTCCAACAAGAGGAGAACAAGCTGTCCAGAAACTGGACAGCTTGTTTGGTGGAAGAGATGGCCGGCCAATCAATTTGCCAGTTTCACCTTGGTCGCCGGTGGCCAAGGGAGGATGGACGGAGGTGTTTCTGGTAGCTGGTGGGTGGCCGGAAGCAAGGAGGAAGAGGCGACAGCAGCTCTTGGTTGGGCGACAATTCCTCTTGGGCGGCAAGAATCAAGGAGGAAGAGAAGGCTTGGCCTGCTAGGGTTTCCAACCACAAAAGTTATCCATGAAAAACCCTTAACCCTCTATCTTATAGAGAGTGCATTTCTTGACCATCAAGAAAACTTCTCCTGGCGGTTATTGGTTCATAACCAAAACCATTAACCCGCTCGAATAACTTAAGTTAAAATAAACCAAACTGTGTTGGTCTATTTTAAGTTAAAATGAACCAAATCAACTTCGGATGATTCGTTTAAAATAAATGAAACCCCTTTGGTTTATTTTCCACCATTGGATTAGAACCAAACCAATTTGGTTCATCCATCAAGTCTTCAAAAGACGTGACCCATCCATGCTTTCGATGCAACTGAAACAATTTCATACTCGCTCTTTGTTTGGTCCAACCAAACCAAGTCTCTCTCGATCTGAGAATCCTATTCTCAAGCTCGTTTTAAATCCTTCGAATAACACTCGTAGTGTGTGTGACTAAATAGGTTCCCGGTTTATGTTGGCTGTCTATAATTAATCATTAATTAAAGAACGATCATGATTGACACCTAGTAGTACATCATGATACCCAATTAATCAGAAAATCAACGGTTGACCTCAGAACAACTTCTGAAACCTTTCAACAGCTACAATGATTTGTGCCCCGTTCCCTTCACTCATCTTATGCCCACTTGGTTCAGGACATGGTCTATGTGTCAGTCCCCACTAGGTTGACTACGTCACACCTAGCCCAAGTATTACTTCCTCGTCCTACGGATTCTAGTTACTGCACATGTTTCCAAGAGTACCATACTCTAAACATGTAATGCTTTGCCAAAGACTTTAGTAACAATCTGACGAGAGGCCATAAAGTATACATCTCCTCACAAGGAGTGGTGAATCCTCTGTAGGCTATTCAAACACCTTCGGCCACTTTGACTTATACCCAATCATCCCGAGTCCACATCTCCTCGGAGATGCTTGCTTAATATGTCAAAGCATAAGTCTCCATGACCAAGATGACTTGAACATCGCACTTAAGCTACAGTAAGAACTTCATTGACATATTAATATATGTAGAGAACCATATGAAGTCTTACAACTAGTCACTCCAATGAACTAGTCACCATAACTAGCATCCACGATTAACTCCAGACATCCCAATGTCTCCAGCCAATGAGGAATAGATGCTTGAATAAACCAAAGAGTATAACACGTGCTAGTCTCTACAGAATTGATAGTGTCCGAATACATCAATTCATTGATTAGGGATAATTCCAATACATCATAATTACACATGTAGAGATACTCACTAATTGTGATTTAATCAAAAATTCTCTCATACTGTGAATCGTATTGCGGACATTCAACAAATGTGTTTAAGATCCAATCAAATACATGAAAAATGTATACTCAAATAGTGAATCTTCATTTATCAAATAAATGGTACAACCATAAGACGATTGCCTTAGGACATCTCTCATATATCACTAACAAGCTCCCACTTGGCCTAATGTCAATCGCCACGGTATCCAATACCATAAGCTCTAACATGACCCTCAAACTTACTTTGAGGTAAGGCCTTAGTTAAAGGATTCGCTAAGTTCCTTTCAGTGGGAATCTTCTCGATTTGTATTTCCTTCCTACTAATGATCTCTCTGATCAGATGATAGCGGCGAAGCACATGTTTGGATCATTGATGAGACCACATCAAGTTCAAAGACGAACTTCTTGATCCAAACCGCTTTCTTTACTGCTTTAGAAGCTGCAATGTATTCTGCCTCAGTGGCAGAATCCGGCATAGTGTCTTGCTTGGAATCTTTCCAGCTTATTGCACCTCCATTCAAGGTGAATATATACCCAGACTAAGACTTGGAATCATCCTTGTCTGTCTGAAAGTTGGCATCCGTATACCCATGTATTACCATATCACACTCTCCATATATTAGGAACACATCCTTAGTTCTTCTTAATTACTTAAGGATTATCTTAACAGCAACCCAATGATCCATTCCTGGATCAGATTGGTATCTGCATGTGACACTCAGAGCATATGATACATCGGGCCTCATATATAACATAACAAACATGATAGATCCTATTACGGATGCATAGAGAATCTTACTCATGCAAATCCTCTCATCTTATATGTGCGGACACATAGACTTCGAAAGGTGTATCCCATACATGATGGGAAGGAAACCTTTCTTGGATTCTGACATGCTAAACCTCTTTAGCACTCGATTTATATATGTAGACTGCGAAAGACCAAGCAACCATTTCGATTTATCTCTATAGATCTTGATCCCGAGGATGTAGGTCGCTTCTCCCAGGTTTTTTATGGATAATATTTTGGATAACCAAATTTTGATTGACTGTAAGATAGATATATCATTTCCTATAAGTAATATGTCATCGACATACAATACTAGGAACATGACTGCACTCCCACTAACCTTCTTGTATACACAGGGTTCATCTGAATTTTGTGAGAAATCAAACCTTTTGATTGTCTCATCAAAACAGAGATTCCATCTCCTGGATGCTTGCTTCAGTCCATAAATGGATCGTCAAAGTTTGCATACCTTGGTTTTATCAACCAATGTGAAACCCTCAGGTTGTATCATATACACTTCCTCGATGAGGTTTTTATTAAAGAAAGTCATTTTCACATCCATTTTTCATATCTCATAATTATAATGAGCCGCTATGGCCAAGAGCATCGAATGGATTTAAGCATAGCTACTGGTGAATAGGTCTCTTCATAATCAACACCTTGCTTTTGACGATAGCCTTTCGCCACTAATCTAGCCTTATAGGTAATCACATTACCATCCATGTCGGTTTTCTTCTTGAAAACCCACTTGCACCCTATTGGCTTAATGCCTTTAGGTGGGTCAACCAAGTTCCAAACTTGATTTTCATACATGGAATCCATTTTCGACTTCATGACTTCAAGCCATTTGTCCATTTATGAACTTTTTAGAACTTATTCATAACTGGTAGGCTCCTCATCATCAATGAGTAACATGTCGTTCGATTCACTTACGAGAAATCCATCTCTCAGGAATATTGTGTGTCCTACCAGATCTATGAAGATTTGGTGTTATAATAGGTTTAGTTGATGTCTCATCACTATGAGTTATCGGTTGAGGTGCTTGACCAGGTATCTCATCAATATCTATTGGAGTCTCATGAACCTTCTCAAGTTCAACAACACTCTCACTATTTTCTTGCAAGATAAACTCTTTCTCTAGAAACACAGCATGCCTTGAAACAAACACCTTTTGTTCCACAGGGTGATAGAATTGGTAACCCCTCATTTCCTTAGGGTATCCAATAAATAGACATTTATCAGACTTAGCATCCAGTTTGTCTGATACAGTCCACTTCACAAAAGCAAAACAACCCCATATCTTCATGTAAGAGAAATGAGGTTTCTTATTATTCCATATCTCATATGGAGTAGTAGAGACTACCTTGGCCGAAACTCTGTTTAGCAAGTAAATAGCAGTCTAAAGTGCATAGCCCCAAAAGGACTTGGAAAGATTCGCATGATTCATCATAGACCTAACCATGTCCAGTGATGTGAACAAAACATATTGGGTTTTAAGAGTAGTTTTCGCTCACATCTCATTACATTTTATATTAGTTTCATGCATATGTCACTGTATTTTGCACGCATTTCCTATTTTCTGGTTTAGAGGTCTGCTCTTTGTACTTTTGTGTGTAGGATAGCATTTCGAGGAAAAAAGGCGCACTTTCAGAGCAAAAGAAGGATATTTTGCAGCTAGACGCAGAATGAGACACGGTCAGGGCATGTGGCTACACATGACCGTGTCCAATGGGCGAGATCAGCCACCCCAGGGCCGCACACGGCCTGGCCGTGTGGAAACACACGGTTGTGTGGCGGCCCTACATATTGACATGACTAGGGCTTTTTCTGAATTTTGCAGTAGTCTGAGGTGATGTCTATATAAGGATGGCTCCACCCAAACCCTAGGGAGGAGGCATGACGGCTGGGATGACACACCGAAGCCCTAAAAAGATTCGAGAACTCGCAATGGGGAGGAAGAACGCTGCCGGAGGTCCACGTTCTACACTTCAACGCAGGAGAAGAGGCCACATAGGCATTGTAATTCCTTGTTCTTGCACTTTATTTCTGATATATTCGAATATGTACATGCCTTGTGATTCTCTTCCTTTATATATGGAGTAGTTCCTTCGATTCTAGGATTAGGGAGTAGCTTGTGTGCGCAGTGTTAGTGCATATAAGATCCACATATCTCCACAATGGTATGATATTGTCCACTTTGGGCCCAAACCCTCATGGTTTTGTTTTTGGGCTTTACCCAAAAGGCCTCATACCAATGGAGATATCTTTTTTCTTATAAGCACATGATCTTTTCCATGTCTTACCAATGTGGGACTTTGATTGTATTCCCCATACTCCCAACAATCCCCCCCTCAAACGAAGGACCACATTGGGCCCCCCCTCAAGCCTATCCCTCCTCGAAGGATTTTCTCTGCTTGATGTCCGATCTTCAACCCACCAGGACTTCCTGTCAGTTGTTCGGTCCCCCCGACCCAACTAGACTTCCTTCCTGATGTCTGGTTCTCTTGATCCGGACGTGGGAGCTCAACTTCCTTCGTTCGAGGTTCATGGCTTGACATGGACCATGGCTCTGATACCAATTGTTAGTGCATATAAGATCCACATATCTCCACAATGGTATGATATTGTCCACTTTGGGCCCAAACCCTCATGGTTTTGTTTTTGGGCTTTACCCAAAAGGCCTCATACCAATGGAGATATCTTTTTTCTTATAAGCACATGATCTTTTCCATGTCTTACCAATGTGGGACTTTGATTGTATTCCCCATACTCCCAACACGCAGGACATGTAATTCGGTTTTTGAGTTTGAATTTTCAATTGGAAATTGTTTATGCCCATATCTATGCGTATTTGGTTTTCTACCTGTTGTGCATAGGCGATACGAGGGGTGACAATCCTCGTATCTAAGATTTAGGGGATTTTATACAAGGAACCTCGGGGTAAACCTGATCTCTTGTAACCGTGGGTAGAAGGATGTGATGGAACCGGAAACAGTTCACCACAGGGATTGATTTGGCATCCTCGTACTGTCTATCCCCTCCGTGTAAGGCAGAGATAGCTCCCAGTAGATGTGGTGGCTCATCGGGAGATGTATGATGTCCCTTCCACAAAACCATAGCTAGACGTTTAGACAACGCCCAGTTGACAGCATATTTTGTGACACACAAGCGAAACCAAAGTCCTAGAATGCCTTTTAAAGTTCTCGGCACGCTCCTTTCTTCCTCCGTGTGACACCATATTAGAGTTTAGTTCACCGACAACCCTAGCAATAGAAACCTTTTTGATTTTACTTCCGAACAATTTCATCCACTGAACAAATCTGTATTCGAATCCCACTCCTTGTGGGATTGATAATCTTTTATTACTTGACGACATCAATGCACTTGCAGACATTGAGCGCGAACGTGCGCTACGAGTCCTCGATGACCTCTGTCGCGAGATTTGGGGATGCGTTCACATGCATCAAGTTTTTGGCACCATTGTCGGGGACTGATCAATTCGATATCGAATAGAAAAGTGGAAAATTGGATCGAATTTATGATTAGATTTATTCTCTTGCTTTATTTTCTTTTTCCTTATTTACTTTAGTTTTAAATTTTCCATATTTAGATTTAGTTTTGATTTTCATTTTTTTTGCAGTAGGTTTCTATTTCCTTATTGCACTTAGATTTTATTAGCTAGATTGTTTTATTTTCTACTTCTTAGAATTAGGTAGCACTTATAATTTTTGTGGCTCGGTTCTTCGTATGCTTAGACGCTTAGGATCGGAAGGCCTTATTCTGATCGACTTAGAAATCGAACGAACTTTTCATCGTCGGAAAGCAAAACAGAAAAGGATGGAGGATAAAGTTGCATCCGAAGTAAATATAGGTAGCCAACCTCTGCGGGATTACACAGCTCCTAGCGCTAGAGGATTTAGGCCGAGTATAGCTGGACCATCTATTTTGGCGAACAACTTTGAACTTAAACCAACACTTATACATATGGTCCAGCAGAGTCAATTCGAAGGAGTTACAACTGAAGACCCGAATCAGCACCTTGAGGCATTTTTAGAAATCTGCTCCACAATGAAGATGAATGGAGTCCCTATTGACGCGATCTGCCTGAGCCTATTCCCGTTCTCATTGCGGGATAAGGCTAAGGTGTGGCTTCACTCCCTACCTTCGGGAAGCATCACTACATGGGAGCAATGCGAGCAGCAATTTTTGAACAAATACTTCCCACCAAGCAAGACTGCTCACATGCACCATCTCATCACGAGCTTCTGCCAAAAGGAGGGGGAGTCCTTATTCGAAGTTTGGGATCGCTATAAGGGGCTACTCTACCAATGCCCCCACCACAGACTGGAAAGGTGGCTGGTGATTCACATCTTCTACAATGGGATCGCGTAAGCCACGAAAATGTCCCTGGATTCTGCTGCAAGAGAAGCACTGATGAATAAGACCATAGAGGAAGCGGAGGAGCTGATAGAAGAGGTGGCCCTGAACCACTATCAATGGGCTTCTGAATGTGGTCAACCAACGCCTGCAGCGGGACGATACAATGTCAACTCCATGGACCACTTATCAGCAAGGATGGATGCACTTAGCAGACGTTT
Organism: Wurfbainia villosa; assembly: GCA_025175895.1. NCBI lineage: Eukaryota > Viridiplantae > Streptophyta > Magnoliopsida > Zingiberales > Zingiberaceae > Wurfbainia > Wurfbainia villosa. Next base: position 32,042,738 of record CM045998.1, on the reverse strand, counting down.
TGACTCTTTGAATCCTTCATCTACATGTGCGGCCATTGACCTTGGAGAGGGAGTGACAACGTATCGAGAGGACCACTATGGAGGGCAGGGAACTTTAGAGGAGCAGATTAAGCATGTTGATGCGGTTGGGGACTATAATCAAAGCCCCAACAACCCATACTCCAGTACCTACAATCCTGGATGGAGGAATCACCCGAATTTCTCCTATAAGAATAACTCAGAAAACTCCTAACCATCAGGGGGTATGGGCAGCAGCAGGGCAATGGGCAGCAACCACAGATGTCTAGACTGGAACTATTGATGGAGGACTTCATTGCTACCCAAACTAGGGCCAATGAGGAATTTCGTTGCCAACATCAGAAATATAAAGAATCACTCAGAGACTTGAAGGCCACCATTGACGACCTTGCAAGTCACACAAGGATGTTGGAGACGCAAGTAGCCCAGATAGCCCAAACCATGTCACAACCCATGAAGAGCTCTCCGTCATTACCCGAGCGAAGTCAAGCTAAAGAGGAAGGAGTGGGGCAGAGTAGCAAATTCGCCAAGGGGTGTGCAGCCATGATTTCCACCCTTCCTGACCAAGCTGAAATTGAAGATAAGTTTCCACCACAGCTTGAGGACCCCGGTGAATTTGTTATCCCCTACTCAATTTATGGGGAGAGCTTCGATGAAGCACTATGCGATTTGGGGTCATCAGTCAGTGTGATGGCCTACGCATACTATCTTAAGATGGGACTGAACGGGCTCCAACCAGCGAATCTTGGTATTCGTATGGGGGATGACTCAGTCAAGGAACCTGTCGGCTTGCTAGTACATGTACTTGTGGTTGTCGAGGATTTAGTGATACCCATGGACTTCATCATACTGGACACAGGACCCAATCCCTAGAATCCCATCATTATGGTAAGACCTTTTTTGGAAACTGCAGGAGCGTGCATAGATGTGAAGGCACACCAGATCTCCTTGGAGGTAGATGGGGAGATCATCCATTTCAGCCTTTCGGAGCAGAGAGCCCCCTACCTCGACGGCTTCACGTTTAGCAGAATAAAGTCGAAGCCACCAAATGAAGCTTCTGAGACTGATGAATGGAGGTTCACTGAACCTCTAGAGCCAAGTTGATAGTGAAGTGCGGCCGAGCTAAACGACCTTAAACAAAGCGCTTCTTGGGAGGTAAACCAAGTATAGTTTTTAGATTTTCCATTGATTGTATTGGATGCATTTATTTAATTTTAGTTTTGATTTCCATCCCATTTAGAATTAGTACTAGAAAAGAACTTTGCTAGGTGAAAATAAAATCCATATTAGCTTACACGGTGAAGTGTATGAGGAAATTAGGACCATTATCCAAAAATGAGAGAAAAAGGGGGGCACACGACCTGGTCGTGTATTTTCCCATGGCTGTGCTCGACTGACCCGTGGCACACATGGCTAGGTCGTGTGTTTCCACACAGTCGTGTCGCACAAGGTTAAAAAGGGCGAGCTGTGTATTTTCACCCCATTTGCATCGTGTGCTTCGATTGCTCTTGCCCTAGCCATGTGGTTTCGTCTTCCCCGCCGCCTAGAAGCTCTTCTAACCTCAAAGGAAGCCAAAAGAAGCAAGGAATGATAAGGACCAAGCATGTGGCACCTCGATCTGGTGCTTCGGAGCGACGAGGAAGGAGAACCGATGCCCCTCAAGCTCCGGAGGAGGGTAACGCCCTACAAACCCTTCTTTTTCGCAATAATGAACATAGAGATAGATATAATATGCTTTCTACTCATAAACTCACTACTACTAGGTACCTAGATGAAGATTTGCTAGAGTCTTTAGAGTTGTTAGGTGACATTCAAGCCCTATTTGCAAAAATGGGGTGGGAAGAGATGATGGGAATAAGACACCCAACTTACCCTAGGATAGTTCTAGAATTTTTGAGTTCCTTAGAGGCAGAAGTTTTAACGGGTAGAGAGAGCGAAGAGGGTAGGATAACTTTTAGGATTTTTAACATTGAGCATGAATAGACCCTTCACCAATGAAATTCATGCTTTGGCTTGCCTAGTGGGGGAGATAGAAGAACCCCTGTTGGGTTTAACTCTCAGATATTTTTAACCGAGTTGATGGGGGAGCATGCTTATGACCATTCTAGGGCTAAAGCATCACGCCTCCAAAACTCCATCTTCCGATACCTCCACCGCATCATGGCCAGTACTATATTTGGTCGTAGGGAGAGTGATGGTGTGGTTAGAGCTAGCGAGCTGCTTTGCCTCTGGGACATGCTACAAGAAAGGAGTAGCATCGATGTAGGGTCCCACTTCATCAGGCACTTAGTGAAGATGGGCAAAGTAGCACGAGGAGAGATTAATGTGGGGGGCCTACTTACCCACATTTGCCATAGGATGGGGTACAATTACACTGCATTAGAGAGTATACAGGAGAGCCCTAAGATCAACCTAGGAGTGTGCATGGCCATAAAGATGATTGTGAGAGAAGGACACTCCTTATTCTTTGTAAGGAAAAATCTGACGGCCCTTAGGTTCCCCGACCCTGATCGTACCACAATCACTACACGCGTCAACTAGCGCTTAGACTTGATAGTGGAGTCCCCTCCACATGAGGGACCACCCACATCGGTGCCCATCTCTCCCCCTTTACACCACTCTCCCTCCAGTCCACACATGCATAAGAGCCCACCTAGTCCACGCCGACATGAGCCTGCACCACCACCTTTTTCCACTTTTGAGCAGGATGTAGGTACGTCGACCTATGATTTCTCAGAGTTCCGATCGCTGCTCAATGACATATACACCGAGCAGCAGACGCAAAGGCAGCGATGGGAGGAGCAGAGTGCCTACTTGCAGGCAGAGTTCCAGGGTTTTCGGGAGCACTTCCAGCTGGCCGAGGAGTTCTATGATGAGGCCCACATCTACTTTCAGAAGGAGGTTGCTCATCGCCAGGATGAGGCCGCCTACTGCCAAGAGATGCGACATCACATGCATGCCCAGCAGGCACAGTGGGCTAGGGAGGAGGAGCACCGAGCAGCCGCTGCATCCACCAGCTCTAAGATCGACCACATGTACATGTGGCATCAACGGCTCAGTAGTAGGTTCTCCTAGGATCCCGAGATGTCGAGGCTCCCAGACTTTCCACCTCGTCCACCATACTAGAGGTATACTCATTTAAGTCTAGGGGGGGACCTCAAATTTTATTTTGTTCCTAGCATTAGTTTTTTTCCTGGTATTTGCATTATTATTAGCATTCATTTATTCATGCATAGGTTGTTGAATTTCTTTGAGCACTTAGTTTTTGTTATCTGTAAAGCTGCCTCACTAGTATTTTTAAAAGACTTCTTCATGAGTTGTTTCCAAGAGTAGTGTAACTTCATTTATCTTGTGGTATTTTATTTTATTTGCTCTAATGAATGTGCTAGGCTTACACTGGTTTGTTTCTATTTTTGCACACACATGTCGAACATTCTGAAAGGGAGAGTCTAGTACATACCTAGTTATGATTCATCTCAGTAGTCTAGTACTTTGAAATCCATAGGTGACCCTAAGACTAGCATTTTAGTTACTAGAGATGCTCGGATTGTGTGAGTCGAAGAATAAAAGAAAGAAAAGAGAAAAAGAAATGAAAAAGAAAACAAAAAAAAAGAGAGAAAAGATTATGAGGGATAAAAAATAATAGTTGTCGTGGGTGGAAATGGCTAGGTGCCCCTTTGAGACTGAGTTAGGTTACTGGGGAAACACCTACCAATTTCTCTCAATACCGAGCATGCCTTTGAGACTTTGTGATAGATCTAGGGAACAACCCTCCCTTTGGGCAGGTAAGTGCCTAAGAGCCGGAGACCTTAGGATGACGACTTAACTTACCATGGAACGAGTATCCCCTAAGAATGTTTCGCTTAGCACGAGCATGAGGAGCTAACCCAGTGAATTTCTAGAACATATTTATTTTGCTTTGATTGCAAATACCACTTGATAAATTTAGTTAACATGCTATGTATGAAACAATATCTTTTTAAAATTTTATGGCACTGAGGTTTGCTTGAGGACAAGCAAAGATTTAATTCTGGGGAAAGTGATGTGAGCAAAACATATAGGATTTTAGGAGTAGTTTTCGCTTACATCTCATTACATTTTATGTTAGTTTCATGCATATGTCACTCTATTTTGCACGCATTTCCTATTTTCTGGTACGGAGGTCTGCTCTTTGTACTTTTGTGTGCATGATAGCATTTTGGGGGAAAAGGCACACTTTCGGAGCAAAAGAAGGACATTTTGTAGCTAGACGCAGAATAGGACATGGCAAGGCATGTGGCTATACATGGTCGTGTCCAATGAGTGAGATCATCCACCCAAGGGACGCACATGGACTGGCCGTGTGGAAACACATGACCATGTGGCGACCCTACAGATTAACGCAACTAGGGCTTTTTTCAAATTTTACAGTGGTCCGAGGTGATGTCTATATAAGGATGGCTCCGCCCAAACCCTAGGGAGGAGGCACGATGGATGGGACGGCACACCGAAGCCCTAAAATGCTTCTAGAACTCGCAACGGGCTGGAAGAACGCCGCCGGAGGTCCACGTTCTGCACTTCAACGTCGGAGAAGAGGCCACATAGGCATTGTAATTCCTTGTTCTTGCACTTTATTTCTGATATATTTGAACATGTACATGCCTTGTGATTCTCTTCCTTTATATATGGAGTAGTTCCTTCAATTCTACGATTAGGGAGTAGCTTGTGTGTGCATGACATGTTGGTTCAAATTAAATTCGGTTTTTGAGTTTGAATTTTCAATTGGAAATTGTTTATGCCCATATCTATGCGTATTTGATTTTCTACCTGCTGTGCTTAGGTGATACGAGGGGTGAACCAGATCTCTTGTAACCTTGGATAGAAGGATGTGATGGAACCAGAAATGGTTCGCCGCAGGGATTGATTTGGCATCCTCGTAACATCTATCCCATCCGTGTAAGGAAGAGATAGCTCTCGGTAGATGCGGTGTCTCATCGGGAGAGTGTATGATGCCCTTCCACAAAACCATAGCTAGACGATTAGACAACGCCTAGTTTATAGCATGTTTTGCGACACACAAGCGAAATCGATGTCCTAGAATCCCTTTCAAAGATCTCAGTATGCTCCTTTCTTCCTCCGTGTGACACCATATTAGAGTTTAGTCCACCGACAACCCTCGCAATTGAAATATTTTTGATTTTACTTCCGAACAATTTCATCCACTGAACAAATCGGTATTCGAATCCCAATCCCTGTGGGATCAATAATATTTTATTACTTGACGACATCCATGCAGTTGCAGGCATTGAGCGCGAGCGCTCGCTTCGAGTCCTCGATGACCTCCGTCACGAGATTTGGGGACGCGTTCGCGTGCATCATCCAATAAGGTTCATTTTCGTCTCTACACACCATTAAGCTATGGTGTATACGACGGAGTCCATTGAGACAATATACCATTGTCCCTTAGATAATCTAGAAACTCTTGACTCAAGTATTCACCACCTCGATCCAATCGAAGTATTTTAATACTCTTGCCATGTTGTTTCTCTACTTCATTTCTGAATTCTTTGAACCTTTCAAAGGATTCAGACTTGCATTTCATCAAGAACACATATCCAAACCGTGAGTGATCATCGGTGAAGGTAATGAAGTAGTTATAGCCTTCTAATGCTTGAGTTGACATAGGTCCGCATACATCAGTATGTATTAGACCAAGCAACTCTCCCACCGGTTCACCTTTTCTAGTAAAAGGTAACTTGGTCATCTTGCCCTTTAAGCATGATTCGCATGTATCATATGAATCTAATTCAAACGATTCCAGAATTCCACATTGGTGTAATTCAGACATGCGTTTCTTGCTCACATGGACAAGACGACATTGCCACATGTAGGAGTCTAATTGATTATCTTTTCGAGCAAGCTTGTTGCTTGCTTCGATATTGAAAATGTCACTGGATACGTCCAACGTATAAATACCATTGCTTAAAGTTCCAGTCACAAATACAACGTCATTCAAAGTTATGTAACAACAATTGTTAATAAAAGTTAAATGATACCCATTTCTATTTAATCAAGAAATAGAAATGAGGTTCTTTATCAACGACGGAACATAAAAGCAATTGTCCAGTTCTAAGACAAGTCCTGTAGGGATTTTTAACAAGTACATTCCGATGGTGAGTGCAGCAACCTTTGCTCCATTCCCAACATGTAAGTTTGACTCTCCCTTGACGAGTCTTCATATATTCCTTAGCCCATGTATGTTATTACATATATGTGAACCACACTCGATATCCAATACCCAAGTGTCTAAGGAAATAGAATGACAATCAATAACGAAGATATTTGAAGAAGATGGGCATCAGATGCCTTATTCTTCTTCACAGACTCAAGATAAATCTTGTAGTTTCTTCGCCAATGACCCTCCTTGCCATAATGATGGCAAGTGCCCTTTTAAGTTGGTTCTGCATTTTTAGCCTTTTTCTTCTTCCCCTTCTACTGTTCCTTTGACTTTCTCTTAGAACCTTTCTTCGAGGAATCAACTAATAACACCGTTCCCTGCTTATGCTTCATAGAAAGCTCCACAGTCTTTAGCATGTTGAGCAGTTCCATAGATGAACCTTCTTGCATCTCAGAGGTGAAGAGGAACTTGGAGAATTCAAACCTTTCGGATCTCACTTGCTCATTAAACAACTCATAAAGATGAAAAACTATGGTATGAGCATCCATATGCTCATGCTGCTTCTGCAGCTTGGGTACCATCACTGCTAGCATGATGCAACTCACTAGTTCAGAATCACTCACTTGTTTCTGATAGGCCAACAATTGGTCCGGAGTTACATCATCACTAGGACGGGAAGGAAGAGGCTCTTTGAGGACATACGCAAGCTTTTCAGCCTTGAGAACAATTCTCAAGTTTTTAAGCCAATCCAAGAAGTTTGACCTAGTCAATTTATTCGAATCTAAAATAAAGCACAAATTCAAAGACATCATGATCAAGCGATTAACCTAGAAATACAAATCGATCATAGATGAGAAAGATGATTTAAAATGTATCCACATACATTTACAAATCCCATTCATTTTCGAAATAAAAAACCATCAAAATTAATTCGGGAGATCGTAGGTCCATCTCCGAGTGGGTTGATATCCAACATAGATAAGAACAACCTTGGAGAGAGTCCAATAAGCCATTCTTAGCTACGATGGTAGGTATCAAGTATACCAATTGCATATCACATATATGCAACTATTACAATGTGCTATCAACTAATTGAATGTTCACACATACATCAGGTTGTTAACTCATTAACAAGTATGCATCATATGCATAGTGTTAGGGCAATCTCTTGCAATGATAAGGTTTTGATGTGTGTGGCAAAGGGTTTAAGTTAGGTTGTGATTATGGTTTGATATGTGCGTTGAAGTCATGCAGGACTTAGTAATTCGCACATGGAGCCTTGGCGAGTTTCACATCTCATGACTCGGTCCTTGAGTCGGTGAAGGATAGCTTTGCGAAAGCCGTGCGCTTGGAGCATCTGAGGGACCGCCGGACGAGGAGCTTGGAGTGAAGTCGGAGGAAGTAGACTTCAGGGCGAGATGTGAAGGATGGCGCTGCAGAGCCGTGCGCTTGGCGTATCCGAGGGACGTGGCCGGACGAAGACAACTTCGAAGGCGAGGGACTCCGAGGGATGAGAGTGAGCGAATGTAACCCGAGAAGGGGTAGTAGCTCCTAGGTGAAACTTGGCCATTTGGCTAAGTGTCGGATGATTTTTCCCAACATCAATCGACTGCTCTAAGTGGAATGGGTTTGACTAGTGTCCAACTCATGGGCATTTGACCCAAGCAGTCGACTGACATGGACTAGCAGTCGACTGCTGTCGACACCAGTCGACTGCCAAGGGACGACAGTCGACTGATGGCACTGTGCATGGGCACATAATGGAGTCGAGCTCGCGGAGCACTCGACTGATGGTACATCAGTCGACTGATGGCAAGATCAGTCGACTGATGAAGATACTGTTGGATGAAATCCAACGTGGAAAGTGGCCGATATTGGGCAACGACTATAGTGTTGGGTTTCCGGCACCGCGGCGTGTGTGTGTTCGATCATGTTTCGTAAACATGAGCACAGCGGAAGCAATAAAAATAATAAATACTCCTATTTATTACAACACACACAACACACGCATGCTATTACAACAAGTGTAGACATAACCGTAAATTAAAATTGCAATAAAAGAAATTTAAACTACGTTATACCTTCCGTATGACGTGTAGCGGGAACGGCATCAACCGGAACGATTCTTGTAAGAATCGTCTCTATCCGTATCCACGTCGAGCTCCTCGGGATGACTTCGCCAAGCCACGAGCTTCGTCTTCGTACGGGTTACTAGCCTCGTGTTGAAGACGACGTGATCGAGAGATGATCACGGTCCGAATCCAAATTCGGACCTAAAACAAGTCCTCAAGACTTGCTTCTCCGGAGAGGTATTCGTCAACCGATTGACGAATCCTTCGTCCTCCACCTCAGAGGATTACCGTAGATCAAATCCCCGGTATGTTAGCCGCTGTCGGAGCACTAACCGTCGTCCAAACGACGCTCCGACGAGAGGAGAAGAAGCTGTCCAGAAAACTGGACAGCTTGGTGGAGGAGTAGGCGCCGGCCAAAACCAAGGAAGCAAAGTGCTCACCTTGATGCCAAACCTAAGGAGGATGACCGGAACTCTTCCGGCAGCAGCTCGACGCCGGCGAGGAGGAAGGAAGCAACCTTCTGGACGCCGGTTGGAGGACCTTTGGGCTGGGCGGCGGCAGCTTGGATTTGGGCGCCGAATAGGAGAGGGAGGGGTTGGGCGGCCACTATTGATTAGGGTTTGGGATTAGGGTTTAAGCCCTATTTTATAGAGAACTAATTCTCTTAATGGTTAATGGATCATATCCATAAAGCCCGTTAACCCGCTCCATTAAGATAAGTTAAAATAAACCAAACCATGATGGTTTATTTTAAGTTAAAACGAACGAACCAACCTTTGGTTCATTCGCTTAATATAAACCAAACCCTTTGGTTTATTCTCATCCATTGGATTAGGACCAAACCATTTTGGTCCATCCATTATGTCTTCATAAGACACGCCCATCCACGCTTCCATTGCATCAAACAATTTCATGCTCGCTTTATGTTTGGTCCAACCAAACATAGTTTCTCTCGATGCGAGAATCCCATTCTCAAGCTCGTTTTAAATCCTTTGGATTACACTCGTTGTCGTGTGACCAAATAGGTTCTCGGTTTATGTTGGCCGTCTATAATTAACCATTAATTATAGAACGATCATGAGTGGCACCTAGTAGTACATCATGATCCCCAATTAACCTAAAAGATCAAGTTGATCCGTAACTATTTCTCAACCCTTCAAGAGCTTGAATGAATCGTGCCCCATTCCCTTCACTCATCTTATACCCACTTGGTTCTGTGATATGGTCTATTGTGTCAGCCTCACTAGTCGACTCACGCCACACCTAGCCCAAGTATCATTTCCTCGTCCTACGGATTCTAGTTACTCCACATGTATCGAAGAGTACCTTACTCTAAACATGTAATGCTTTGGCCAAAGACTTTAGTAACAATCCGACGAGAGGCCATGGGTATACTTCTCCTCGCAAGGAGTGGTGAATCCTTTATAGGCTATTCAAACACCTTCGATCACTTCGACTTATACCCAATCATCCCGGGTCCACATCTCCTTAGAGATGTTTGCTTAAGATGTCAAAGCATAAGTCTCCATGATCAAGATGACTTGAATACCGCAAGTCAAAGGAACATCGCACTTAAGCCACAGTAAGAACTTCATTGACATATCTATATATGCAGAAAACCATATGAAGTCTTACGGTTGGTCACTCCAATGAACTAGTTACCATAACTAGCATCCACGATTAACTCCGGACATCACTATGTCTCCAGCCAGTGAGAATCAGCTGCTTGGATACACCAAGGAGTATACCTCGTGCTAGTCTCGACAGAATTGATGGTGTCCAAATCCATCAATTGACTAGGATAATTCCGATACATCACAATTACACATGTAGAGATACTCACTAGTTGTGATCCAATCACAAATTCTCTCATGCTGTGAATCGTATCGTGGACATTCAGTAAATGAGTTTAAGATCCAATCAAATACATAAAATATGTATACTCAAATAGTGAATCTTCATTTATCATATAAATGGTTCATACATAAGGCGATTGCCTTAGGACATCTCTCATATATTACTAACAGACTCCCACTTGGCCTAATGCCAATCGCTACGGTATCCAATACCATAGTCTCTAACATGACCCTCAAACTTGCTTTGAGGTAATGCTTTAGTCAAGGGATCCGCTAAGTTCCTTTCAGTGGGAATTTTCTCGATTTGTATTTCGTTCCTACTGATGATCTCTCTGATAAGATGATAGCGGCGAAGCACATGTTTGGATCATTGATGAGACCACATCAAGTTCATAGATGAACTTATTGATCCAAACCGCTTCCTTTGCTGCTTCCAAAGCTGCAACGTATTCTGCCATAGTGGCAGAATCCGCTATAGTGTCAAGCTTGGAACCTTTCCAACTTATTGCGCCTCCATTTTAGGTGAATACATACCCAGACTGAGACATAGAATCATCCTTGTCTGTCTGGAGCTGGCATCCGTATACCCACGTATCACCATGTACCCTTCTCCATATATTAGGAACACATCCTTAGTTCTTCTCAAGTACTTAAGGATCGTCTTAACAGCCGCCCAATGATCCATTCCTGGATCAGACTGGTATATGCTCGTGACACTCAGAGCATACGATACATCGGGCCTCGTACATAACATAGCATACATGATAGATCCTATTGCGGATGCATAGGGAATCTTACTCATGCAAATCCTCTCGTCTTCTGTGCGCGGACACATAGACTTCGAAAGGTGTACCCCATGCCTGATGGGTAAGTAACCTTTCTTGGATTCCGACATGCTAAACCTCTTTAGCACTTGGTCTATATATGTAGACTGCGAAAGACCAAGCAACCGTTTCGATCTATCTCTATAGATCTTAATCCCAAGGATGTAGGTTGCTTCTCCCAGGTCTTTCATGGAGAATGTCTTGGATAACCAAACCTTAACTGACTGTAAGATTGACACATCGTTTCCTATAAGTAATATGTCATCGACATACAATACTAGGAACACGACTGCACTCCCACTAACCTTCTTGTACACACAAGGTTCGTCTGGATTTTGTGAGAAATCAAACTTTTTGATTGTCTCATCAAAACGGATATTCCAGCTCCTGGATGCTTGCTTCAATCCATAAATGGACCGTCGCAAGTTGCATACCTTGGTTTTATCAACCGATGTGAAACCCTCAGGCTGTATCATATACACGTCCTCGAGCAGGTTTACATTAAGGAAAGCTGTTTTCACATCCATCTGCCATATCTCATAATCATAATGAGCCGCTATGGCCAGGAGCATCCGAATGGATTTAAGCATAGCTACAGGCGAATAGGTTTCGTCATAATCAACACCTTGCTTTTGACGATATCCTTTGCCACCAATCTAGCCTTATAGGTAATCACATTACCATCCATGTCGGTTTTCTTCTTGAAAACCCACTTGCACCCTATAGGCTTTATCCTTCAGTGGGTCAACCAAGTTCCAAACTTGGTTTTCATACATGGAATCCATTTCCGACTTCATGGCACCAAGCCACTTATCCCTTTCGAACTTGTCAAGACTTCTTCATAAGTAGGCTCCTCATCATCAATGAGTAACACGTCGTTCGATTCACTTACGAAATCCATATCTCTCGGGAATATTGCGTGTTCTACGGATCTGAAGATGTGGTGTTACAATATGTCCAGGCGATTGCTCATCACTATGTGTTTTCGGCTGTTGTTCTTCACAAGTTATCTCATTAATGTATATTTGAGTCTCTCGAGCCTCCTCAAGCTAGACGACACTCCCACTGTTTTCTTGCAAGAGAAACTCTTTCTCTAGAAACACAGCATGCCTTGAAACAAACACCTTTTGTTCCACAGGATGATAGAATTGGTAACCCCTTGTTTCCTTAAGGTATCCAATAAATAGACATTTATCGGACTTAGCATCCAATTTATCGTCTGTCCACTTCACATAAGCGAGGACAACCCCATATCTTCAAGTAAGATACATGAGGTTTCTTACTAGCCCATATCTCATATGGAGTAGTAGAGACTACCTTGGTAGGCATTACATTTAACAAGTAAACAATTGTCTCAAGTGCATAACCCCAAAAGGACTTGGGAAGAGTCGCATGATTCATCATTGACTGACCATGTCCAACAAGGTCGATTCGCCTCTCGGATACACCATTATCTTTGTGGTGTATAGGGCGGAGTCCATTGAGACAATATGCCATTGTCTCTTAGATAATCAAGAAACTCTTGACTTAAGTATTCACCACCTCGATCCGATCAGTATTTTAATACTCTTGTCATGTTGTTTCTCTACTTCATTTCTGAATTCTTTGAACCTTTCAAAGGCTTCAGACTTGTGTTTCATCAAGAACACATACCCAAACCGTGAGTGATCATCGGTGAAGGTAATGAAGTAGCTATAGCCTCCTAATGCTTGAGTTGACATAGGTCCACATACATCAGTATGTACTAAACCTAGTAACTCTCCCACTCGTTCACCTTTTCCAGAAAAAGGTAACTTAGTCATCTTGCCTTTTAAGCATGATTCGCATGTATCGTATGAATCCAATTCAAACGATTCCAGAATTCCACATCGGTGTAATTCGGACATGCGTTTCTTGCTTACATGGCCAAGACGACAATGCCACATGTAGGAGTCTATTTGAATATCCTTTCGAGCACTCTTGTTGCTCGCTTCGATATTGCAAATGTCCTTTGGATCGTCCAAGCGTATAAACACCATTGCTTAAAGTTCCGGTCCATAAAGAACTCCATTCAAAGTTATGTAACAACAATTGTTACTAAAAGTCAAATGGAACCCATTTCTATTTAGACAAGAAATAGAAATGATGTTCTTTATCAACGAAGGAACATAAAAGCAATTGTCGATTCTAAGACAAGTCTTACGAGAGTTCCAACAAATCGTTCGATGGCGAGTGCGACAACCAGTTGCTCCATTCCCAACACGTAAATTTGACTCTCCCTTGACAAGTCTTCTTCTTTTCCTTAGCCCATGTATGTCATTACATATATGTGAGCCACAACCAGTATCAAATACCCAAGTGTCTGATGAAATAGAATGACAATCAATAAAGAAGATTTACGAAGAAGATGGGGCATCCGATGCCTTATCCTTCTTCATGGACTCAAGATAAATCTTGCACTTTCTTCGAAATGGCTCTCCTTGCCATAATGATGGCAAGTTTCCTTTAATGCTAGTTCTACCTTCTTAGCCCTTCTCTTCTTTCCCTTCTCTTGTTCCTTTGACTTCCTCTTAGAACCTTTCTTGAGAATCAACTAACAACACGTCTGCTCATGCTTCTCGAGAAGACTCACGGTCTTGACATGTTGGCGATACCATAGATGAACCTCCTAGCATCTCAGAGGTGAAGAGGAGCTTTGAGACTTGAACCTTTGAATCTCACTTGCTCATCAACCAACTCACAAAGATGAAGGACTACGATATGAGCATCCATATGCTCATGCTGCTTTAATCTTGGGTTCCATCGTGGCTAGCATGATGCAACTCATTTGTTGAGAATCACTCACATGTTTACGATAGGCCAACAATTGGTCGAGTTGCATTGTCACTAGGATGGCGGGAAGAGCGCTTGAGGACATACAAGCTTTTCACCTTGAGAACAATTCTCAAGTTTCTAAGCCGATCCAAGAAGTTCGGCCCGATCAATTTATTTGAATCCAAAATGGAACGCAAATTCAAACACATCATGATCAATATATTAACTTAGAAATACACACTGAGCATATATGAGAAAGATGATTTTAAAAATGCATCAATATACATTTATAAATCCCATTCATTTTTCGAATTTCAAAAAACCCAAAATCACTTCGGGAGATTGTAGGTCCATCTCCGAATGGGCTGATATCCATCATAGTTATGAACAACCTTGGAGAGAGTCCAACAAGCCATTCATAACTACGACGGTAGGTATCATCTATAAAGATTGCATATCCCGTATATGCAACTATCACAATGTGCTATCAACTAATTGAATGTTCACACATACATCGGGTTGTTAACACATTAACAAGTATGCATCATATGCATAGCACCCAACTTCACCTCCCTTTACATCGACCTTGGAGAGTCCAACAAACCGATGCTCGGGTTAAAGCCAACCCATTAATCAGACATAGTTTTAATATGGTTAGGCGCATTCAACCAATTAGCCCAGCTTGGAGAGAGTCCAACAACCAAAGCTAACGATTGACCTCGACTCTTACCATATTAGTATTAAACTATTCCATGGTTTGAACATGTTCGGGTTCGAGCCGGGCTTGGAGAGAGTCCAACAACCCAAACAAGAAACGGAACTCTGGTTCAAACCATATTAATGGAAGGTGTAGGCTTTAATATTATTTAAAGGTTTTTATGTCTCATCCTCTTTGCATGCAAATAACTATTATCTACATGGCATGGCATACATGGCATACATCTACATGTCGCGACACGCATGGCATTATGTTATGCATCTAATGCAACTACATGTCATACAATTATGTCATGTACAATATTTCCTTATATGTCATAACTATTTATGGAAATAAAATATGTTTAAGATTTGATTCTCCAAATCAAATCATAATTAAATTAGGAAACAAATTTCCGAATCTAATCACATATTTTATTCATGGAATTATTTGATTAAGGAAAATCTATTTAGGAAACCAATTTCCTAAATCTTCAAAACTACTTATGGAAATAAAATATTTTAAAGATTTGATTTCCCAAATCAAATCAAGATTAAATTAGGAAACAAATTTCCAGAATCTAATCAAATATTTTATTTATGGAAAATATCAATTTCCATAAATACTTCCAACTTTCCAAAAGTGGAAGATTTCCATAAATACTTCTAGACTTTCCAACATTAAAAAATTTCCATAAATACTTCTAAATTTCCAAAATTTAGAAAATTTCCAGAAATACATTATGACTATCGCAAAACCAATTTTATGATTATGTCGAAACACAACCTGGGCTCTGATACCACTGTTGGGTTTCCGGCACCGCGGCGTGTGTGTGTTCGATCATGTTTCGTAAACATGAGCACAGCGGAAGCAATAAAAATAATAAATACTCCTATTTATTACAACACACACAACACACGCATGCTATTACAACAAGTGTAGACATAACCGTAAATTAAAATTGCAATAAAGAAATTTAAACTCGTTATACCTTCCGTATGGCGTGTAGCGGAAACGGCATCAACCGGGCGATTCTCGTAAGAATCGTCTCTATCCGTATCACGCCGAGCTCCTCGGGATGACCCGCCTAAGCCACGAGCTTCGTCTTACGTGCGGGTTACTAGCCTCGTGTTGAAGGCGGCGTGATCGAGATGATCACGGTCCGAATCCAAATTCGGACCTAAAACAAGTCCTCAAGACTTGCTTCTCCGGAGGTATTCGTCAACCGATTGGCCAGATCGCCGTCCTCCACCTCAGAGGATTACGGAGATAAAATCCCGGTATGTTAGCCGCTGTCGGAGCACTAACCGTCGTCCAAACGACGCTCCGACGAGAGGAGAAGAAGCTGTCCAGAAAACTGGACAGCTTGGTGGAGGAGTAGGCGCCGGCCAAAACCAAGGAAGCAAAGTGCTCACCTTGATGCCAAACCTAAGGAGGATGACCGGAACTCTTCCGGCAGCAGCTCGACGCCGGCGAGGAGGAAGGAAGCAACCTTCTGGACGCCGGTTGGAGGACCTGGGCTGCGGCGGCGCTTGGATTTGGGCGCCGAATAGGAGAGGGAGGGTTACTATTGATTAGGGTTTTGGATTAGGGTTTAAGCCCTATTTTATAGAGAACTAATTCTCTTAATGGTTAATGGATCATATCCATAAAGCCCGTTAACCCGCTCCATTAAGATAAGTTAAAATAAACCAAACCATGATGGTTTATTTTAAGTTAAAACGAACGAACCAACCTTTGGTTCATTCGTTTAATATAAACCAAACCCTTTGGTTTATTCTCATCCATTGGATTAGAACCAAACCATTTTGGTCCATCCATTATGTCTTCATAAGACACTGCCCATCACGCTTCCATTGCGACTGAAACAATTTCATGCTCGCTTTATGTTTGGTCCAACCAAACATAGTTTCTCTCGGTCTGAGAATCCCATTCTCAAGCTCGTTTTAAATCCTTTGGATTACACTCGTTGTGCGTGTGACCAAATAGGTTCTCGGTTTATGTTGGCCGTCTATAATTAACCATTAATTATAGAGCGATCATGAGTGGCACCTAGTAGTACATCATGATCCCCAATTAACCGAAAAGATCAGCGGTTGATCGAGAACTATTTACGAAACCCTTGATGGCTTCGAATGAATCGTGCCCCATTCCCTTCACTCATCTTATACCCACTTGGTTCGGGACATGGTCTATTGTGTCGATCCCCACTAAGTGACTCGTCACACCTAGCCCAAGTATCATTTCCTCGTCCTCTGATTCTAGTTACTCCACATGTATCGAAGAGTACCTTACTCTAAACATGTAATGCTTTGGCCAAAGACTTTAGTAACAATCCGACGAGAGGCCATGGGTATACATCTCCTCGCAAGGAGTGGTGAATCCTTTATAGGCTATTCAAACACCTTGATCACTTGACTTATACCCAATCATCCGGGTCCACATCTCCTTAGAGATGTTTGCTTAAGATGTCAAAGCATAAGTCTCCATGATCAAGATGACTTGAATCTGCAAGTCGAAGGAACATCGCACTTAAGCCACAGAAGAACTTCATTGACATATCTATATATGCGAAGAACCATATGAAGTCTTACGGTTGGTCACTCAATGAACTAGTTACCATAACTAGCATCCACGATTAACTCGGACATCACTATGTCTCGGCCCGGTGAGAATCACCGCTTGGATACACCAAGGAGTATACCTCGTGCTAGTCTCGGCGAATTGATGGTGTCCAAATCCATCAATTCATCGACTAGGATAATTGATACATCACAATTACACATGTAGAGATACTCACTAGTTGTGATCAATCACAAATTCTCTCATCTTGTGAATCGTATCGTGGACATTGATAAATGAGTTTAAGATCAATCAAATACATAAAATATGTATACTCAAATAGTGAATCTTCATTTATCATATAAATGGTTCATACATAAAGCGATTGCCTTAGGACATCTCTCATATATTACTAACGGACTCCCACTTGGCCTAATGCCAATCGCTCGGTATCAATACCATAGCTCTAACATGACCCTCGAACTTACTTTGAGGTAATGCCTAAGTCAAGGATCCGCTAAGTTCCTTTCAGTGGGAATTTTCTCGATTTGTATTTCGTTCCTACTGATGATCTCTCTGATAAGATGATAGCGGCGAAGCACATGTTTGGATCATTGATGAGACCACATCAAGTTCATAGATGAACTTATTGATCCAAACCGCTTCCTTTGCTGCTTCCAAAGCTGCAACGTATTCTGCCTTAGTGGCAGAATCCGCTATAGTGTCAAGCTTGGAACCTTTCCAACTTATTGCGCCTCCATTTTAGGTGAATACATACCCAGACTGAGACATGGAATCATCCTTGTCTGTCTGGAGCTGGCATCCGTATACCCACGTATCACCATGTACCCTTCTCCATATATTAGGAACACATCCTTAGTTCTTCTCAAGTACTTAAGGATCGTCTTAACAGTCGCCCAATGATCCATTCCTGGATCAGACTGGTATCTGCTCGTGACACTCAGAGCATACGATACATCGGGCCTCGTACATAACATAGCATACATGATAGATCCTATTGCGGATGCATAGGGAATCTTACTCATGCAAATCCTCTCGTCTTCTGTGCGCGGACACATAGACTTCGAAAGGTGTACCCCATGCCTGATGGGCAGATAACCTTTCTTGGATTCCGACATGCTAAACCTCTTTAGCACTCGGTCTATATATGTAGACTGCGAAAGACCAAGCAACCGTTTCGATCTATCTCTATAGATCTTAATCCCAAGGATGTAGGTTGCTTCTCCCAGGTCCTTCATGGAGAATGTCTTGGATAACCAAACCTTAACTGACTGTAAGATTGACACATCGTTTCCTATAAGTAATATGTCATCGACATACAATACTAGGAACACGACTGCACTCCCACTAACCTTCTTGTACACACAAGGTTCGTCTGGATTTTGTGAGAAATCAAACTTTTTGATCGTCTCATCAAAACGGATATTCCAGCTCCTGGATGCTTGCTTCAATCCATAAATGGATCGTCGCAACTTGCATACCTTGGTTTTATCAACCGATGTGAAACCCTCAGGCTGTATCATATACACGTCCTCGAGCAAGTTTCCATTAAGGAAAGCTGTTTTCACATCCATCTGCCATATCTCATAATCATAATGAGCCGCTATGGCCAGGAGCATCCGAATGGATTTAAGCATAGCTACAGGTGAATAGGTTTCGTCATAATCAACACCTTGTTTTTGACGATATCCTTTCGCCACCAATCTAGCCTTATAGGTAATCACATTACCATCCATGTCGGTTTTCTTCTTGAAAACCCACTTGCACCCTATAGGCTTTATCCCTTCAGGTGGGTCAACCAAGTTCCAAACTTGGTTTTCATACATGGAATCCATTTCCGACTTCATGGCACCAAGCCACTTATCCCTTTCTGAACTTGTCAGCACTTCTTCATAACTGGTAGGCTCCTCATCATCAATGAGTAACACATCGTTCGATTCACTTACGAGAAATCCATATCTCTCAGGAATATTGCGTGTTCTACCAGATCTACGAAGATGTGGTGTTACAATAGGTCCAGCCGATTGCTCATCACTATGAGTTGTCGGCTGTTGTGCTTCATCAGGTATCTCATTAATGTCTATTTGAGTCTCTCGAACCTCCTCAAGCTCGACGACACTCCCACTATTTTCTTGCAAGAGAAACTCTTTCTCTAGAAACACAGCATGCCTTGAAACAAACACCTTTTGTTCCACAGGATGATAGAATTGGTAACCCCTTGTTTCCTTAGGGTATCCAACAAATAGACATTTATCAGACTTAGCATCCAATTTGTCTGATATAGTCTGCTTCACATAAGCAGGACAACCCTATATCTTCAAGTAAGATACATGAGGTTTCTTACCATTCCATATCTCATATGGAGTAGTTGAGACTACCTTGGTAGGCATTCTGTTTAACAAGTAAACAGCTATCTGAAGTGCATAACCCCAAAAGGACTTGGGAAGAGTCGCATGATTCATCATTGACCTGACCATGTCCAACAAGGTCCGGTTACGCCTCTCAGATACACCATTATGCTGTGGTGTATAGGGCGGAGTCCATTGAGACAATATACCATTGTCTCTTAGATAATCAAGAAACTCTTGACTTAAGTATTCACCACCTCGATCCGATCGAAGTATTTTAATACTCTTGTCATGTTGTTTCTATACTTCTTTTCTGAATTCTTTGAACCTTTCAAAGGCTTCAGACTTGTGTTTCATCAAGAACACATACCCAAACCGTGAGTGATCATCGGTGAAGGTAATGAAGTAGTTATAGGCTCCTAAAGCTTGAGTTGACATAGG
Organism: Wurfbainia villosa; assembly: GCA_025175895.1. Classification (NCBI taxonomy): domain Eukaryota; kingdom Viridiplantae; phylum Streptophyta; class Magnoliopsida; order Zingiberales; family Zingiberaceae; genus Wurfbainia; species Wurfbainia villosa. Next base: position 32,022,949 of record CM045998.1, on the reverse strand, counting down.
TCCACATACATCAGTATGTATTAGACCTAGCAACTCTCCCACTCGTTCACCCTTTCCAGTAAAAGGCAACTTAGTCATCTTGCCTTTTAAGCATGATTCGCATGTATCGTATGGATCCAATTCAAACGATTCTAGAATTCCACATTGGTGTAATTCGGACATGCATTTCTTGCTTATATGGCCAAGACGACAATGCCACATATAGGAGTCTATTTGATTATCCTTTTGAGCACGCGTGTTGCTCGCTTCGATATTGAAAATGTCACTGGATACGTCCAACGTATAAACACCATTGCTTAAAGTTCCAGTCCCATAAAGAACTCCATTCAAAGTTATGTAACAACAATTGTTACTAAAAGTCAAATGGTACCCATTTCTATTTAAACAAGAAATAGAAATGATGTTCTTTATCAACGAAGGAACATAAAAGCAATTGTCCAGTTCTAAGACAAGTCCTACAGGGAGTTCCAACAAATACGTTCCGATGGCGAGTGCAGCAACCGTTGCTCCATTCCCAACACGTAAATTTGACTCTCCCCTTGACGAGTCTTCTTCTATTCCTTAGCCCATGTATGTCATTACATATATGTGAGCCACACCCAGTATCGAATACCCAAGTGTCTGAGGAAATAGAATGACAATCAATAAAGAAGATTTCTGAAGAAGATGGGGCATCCGATGCCTTATCCTTCTTCACGGACTCAAGATAAATCTTGTACTTTCTTCGCAAATGGCTCTCCTTGCCATAATGATGGCAAGTTTCCTTTTGTGCTAGTTCTACCTTCTTAGCCCTTCTCTTCTTTCCCTTCTGCTGTTCCTTTGACTTCCTCTTAGAACCTTTCTTCGAGAAATCAACTAACAGCACCGTCCCCTGCTCACGCTTCTTAGAAGACTCCACAGTCTTCAGCATATTGAGCTCGTGACTTAACGAAGTCATCCCGAGGAGCTCGGCGTGGATACGGATAGAGACGATTCTTACGAGGATCGTTCCGGTTGATGCCGTTCCCGCTACACGTCATACGGAAGGTATAACGTAGATAATTTTCTTTTATTGCAAATTTTAATTTACGGTTATGTCTACACTTGTTGTAATAGCATGCGTGTGTTGTGTGTGTTGTAATAAATAGGAGTATTTATTATTTTATTGCTTCGGCTGTGTTCATGTTTACGAAACATGATCGAACACACACACACCGCGGTGCCGGAAACCCAACATTAAAACTGCAACTCAAGCTGATTATAACCTTCTAGGTGACCTCTCTTACCTAGAAGTCAACTGGACACTATACCTAGAAGTCGACTACTCTAACCTAGCAGTCGATTGCTATAGGCATCAGTTGACTACCATAGACCAGTAGTTGGCTGTCCAACATTATGTGCCATGGCCACATAATTCCAGTTGATTGCCAATACATGGCAGTCGATTGCTAGTGGTTAGTTGACTGTCAAACCCTAGCAGTCGACTGCCATAACCATAGAAGCAGTCAAACCTCAGTCGACTACTCCACCTACCAGTCGACTGGGTCATAATTCCAGTTGATAGTCCGAGACAACTAGGCCTTTCGAGTGTCAAACACTCAACCAGTCGACTGGTCAATATGATAAGTCGACTGGTAAACTTCAAAATTGAGGTTTAACCCAAGTATGATCCCTTCATCTTTGATCGACCACCCATTGTTGGGATGTATACTGAAAGCCTAGCCTTTCTATAAACATCTTCATTTTGGAATAAGAATCACATGATCATTGTTTGCATTTTATATTTATTATATGTGTGTATCTTGTCTAATAATCTAATAATTTACATTGTAGATAACATGGTGTGTTAGAAGATCATGTTATCAGTTCCTTGTAGAGTATAAGTAGAGGCTCACAACCAAGATGGTTTTGGATAAACCATTGGCATGGTTGTAGTGTAATTTGTTGGAATGTAGGTGGCCGGCTAGAGGGGGGTGAATAGCCCTCTTCGTACGATGATGGTAATTGCTTCGTAGATTGTCTACAAATTCTATTAGCACAAGCGAAAATATAAAGCTAAGACAATTAAGAACAACACAAAGTAAAGAGCAATGCTAACACGATGATGTAACGTGGTTCACAGCCTTGCCGCTAATCTATGACTTGATTCGTCGAAGGTGAATCACGCCTTAAAGCTTCCACTAATCTCTCATTTGCACAAAGCTAGGTGGAGGTAACCTTTTCTTAAAAAATCGCTCCTCTTACAAGAAGATGAATATAAGAACAAGGAAGAGGAGGAGATTCGTTTGGGAACTTTGGGAGATGTTTAGAGTAGAAGCATAAGCCTCCCCAAGTGTCCAAAGGCCCCATTTTATAGAGAAGAACTCATTCTTCCCGTTGGGCGCTTGGCAGTCAACTAATGCCCCGATCAATCGACTGATCTTGTATCCGTTATCCAATAACTTCTTCTTCCACGTTGGATTCCAACCAACGGCTCCCATATCAGTCGACTGATCATCCCATCAGTCGACTGATGGAGCCAACAGTTGACTGATGGAGCCAACAGTCAAGTGCCGGAAGCGAGCACTCGACTGATCAACATTCTGTGCCCGAAACCCTTGCGATCAGTCGACTGATGGTTTCGATAGTCGACTGCCATCCCTTGGCAGTCGATTGCTAGGACACAAACCTGACTCGAACACCAGTCGAGTCACAGTCAACTTGGAGTAGTTGACTGCCATGACATGGCAGTCAATTGATGTCGAGAAATCCCATCCGATACTTAGCCAAATGGCTAAGTTTCACCTACGATCTACCCCATCCCGGGTTTCAATCGCGCACTCTCATTCCCTTGGAGTCCCTCGCCTTCAAAGTTGTCTTCGTCTGACCACAACCCTCGGATATGCCAAGCGCACGGCTTCGCAGCGCCATCCTTTGCGTCTCGCCCTGAAGTCTACTTCCTCCGGCTTCACTCTAATGCTCCTCGTTCGACGGTCCCTCAGATGCACCAAGCGTACGACTTCCGCAATGCATCTTTCACCGATTCAAGGATCGAGTCATGAGAGGTGAAACTCGCCAATGCTCCATGTGCGAATTACTAAGTTCTTCAAGACTCCAACGCACATATCAAATCTAACTTAAACCCTTTGCCACACACATCAAAACTATATCACTGGGTTGATTGCCCTAAAAATCTCCCCATTTTTGATGTGTGACAATCCGTTTAAGTTAGGTAAAACAAAAAACAATAACAACATAAGGCAAGAAAGCATGTAAATAATATGAGTATGAAAACTCCCCCTTAAACATGCAACTCCCCCTTAAGACATGCTAAATTTTCCCTTTTAGCATGATTAACTTAAACTTATTAATTCTCCCCCTTTGACACAATCAAAAACATTGTCTAAATGTTATACATGCATGACATCAACTCTAAAGGAAGAGAAAACCAAAAAGTAAACAAAAACCTGATAAAATCATGTTACTGTGCTCGTGCACAGTACACCAGTCGACTGGATCAGACTACCATTCGACTGACACTCAGTTTACAGATTTTCTGACTTTCAAAATCCAAATTCAGAAATGCGTTAAAAATTCTAGGAAATTCAAAAAAATCATGAAATTTTAAATACATATTTCTTGTGAGTTCCTTTATCAGTGAAAAATTATTTTCCATGAAAATTCATTTTATTTTTGATAGTTTGGCAAAAACTCAAAAGTTACATAAAATGTCTAAAGTTTGTATCCACTTTTAAACCTAGTTTTGCCTTAAAACTTTTTAAAAACATGAACTCACTATTTGAAAAGCATAAAATGGTTTTAAAAAATTTGAAATATCCAACCATGATCTTTGGACAATATGTCTATGAATTTAACATATGCTTTCCCCATGATTGGTCTATTATTGCTCTATTGATACACTTAATGACCCATCTAAATGCCATAAGCATTAGTGGACCATTTGTATCATCCTATCATCTCACCCATGTTATGTTTTCAATCAAAGTTAGCCTTATAGTGGGATGTGAGATATTCCTAAAAGTATTTCTACTTAACTAAAATTTCATGCATTTCTATCCATGGTTAAGTATCACCCTAAAAACCCATACATGAACATGTATCAAGAGTTATTAATCATGTTCATAAATCATCAATCATTGCATATCATGATTATAAATTATAAAATTGAGCATGAAACATGATTTAACCATTTAATTTATGGGTTATGCATTATCATCACCCAACACTATTTCAAAAATTAAGTCCCACACCATCCTAAGTCAACCAAATAATATGATATAAGTTAAGTCCACTATGGTTGACTAACCTAGGGTTTTTCTAACCCTTAAGGATGGATTTAGGAACCCAATATAAGTTCTTTCTTATGGGGTTCACTAAATATTCTTTAGGATCCATTTTCTTGCAATTGTTTTATTTTTGGATTGACCCCTAGCAATTAGGCATTGATAGGCCTTTTCATTTTTCTTCTCCTTGTAACCTAGGCCTTTCCTATTGAAGCTTGCCCTTTGGCTCCCTATGATCATGTTCATTGTGTTGGAGCCAATAGTGAATTTCTCTAGGGTTTTAGTTAAATGGTCTACCTTTTCCCTTAAAACCCTATTTTCCTCCATACATGCATCACTAACATTAAAAGGCATGTAATTATCATGTGAGCATGCATCATTGATACTAGAAGAAACATTATCATTAATATTTAAATATGATTATTCTAGCTTTTCTTCTAGGGCCTTAATTTCATTTTTCTTGCTTTTGTTTTCCTTTTTAGCCCTAAATAACTCCTTAGTTAAGCTAGATATCATGGACATAATTTTCTTGGGAGGAAGATTTGTTGCCTCACTTACCAAATCCCCTTCCGATGATGAGGATGAAGATGAGGACGCTCCCCCTTCACTCGAGCTCTCCTCCTCGCTAGTGCTTCTTCCTTCTTCCTCGGAGGAGGTAGAGTCCAAGTCATCTATCCCTATCAAGGCAAGATTTGTGAAGGCCTCTTCTTCTTCATATGATGAGGATGAAGGATCATCCCATGTGGTCTTGTGTGCCTTAGCCTTTCCCTTTTCCTTGACCTTCTTCTCTTCTTCCTTTTTCTTGCTCCCTTTCTTCTTTTCTTCTTTTCTTCTCCTTTCTTCTTTGCTCTTGTTCAAGAGGGGACAATCATCCCTTATTTGTCCCTCTCCTTGGTAATTGTAGGAAATTATCTTCCTCCTTGCCCTTCTCCTCCTATCATTTGATTTGTTAAATTTAAAATTTTTCAAAGCACGTCTTACCTTCCTTACCATGTATGCTTCTTCCGTGCTATCCATGGAGGAGGAGGAGGAGTCTTCATTGGATGAGGAGGGAGTTTCCTTCTTCTTCTTCCCCTTGTTGGCCATTAATGCCACTCCCCTTGATGGCTTGATGCTTGGTTCTTCACTTATGCCTTCAAGCCTAGATTCATGCTGTTGGTGCAGTGGGCACCTAAGTCGAACCTATGTTTTGATTATAGCAAACGATACAAAGTTAAGCTTATATTGTTATCTCACGAGCTAAATCAAGTGTGCAGAAAAGTCTCAATGCTGGAGCTGAAGGCTAGCGACACCCGGAGGAAGCCGCGGTGGTCGGGCGACACTCGAGTTACTTCGGAGGGAGCTGAAGGAATCGAGTGGAAGGCCGGAAGCAAAAGCGACAAGTAAGTATCGAGGTAAGCTCGTGTGTGCAAGCGTAAGTGAGGTCGTGTCCTTTGTACGGGGACGTCCTTAGGCGACGATCCAACCCAAGACTTCCCATGGAAGGTCTATGTTGAGATCGGACGGCAAGTGGCCGTCGAATTCACTTGTATTTTGAGCTAAACTCCTTTTTTAGTCAAAAATCGTGGCTGCCAGTTCAACCGGCCAGTTCAACCGGCGATTCAGCGCCGATTCAAGCCGTGATTCAGCCGGCAGTTCGACCGGTGGTCAAAAATCAGCCTCGAGGAGTCAAGCTTTATCACCATTTTTCAAGGAGTTTTGTGCCCATTTGTGATTGGTTGAAGACCCATTCGTTGAGGGGCTTAAAGGCTATAAAAGGAGGGCCAAACCTAGGGTTTTTCATCAATTCAAAAGCTTCCAAGTGCTTCCGATACGCTCCGACTCTCCGACATCCCTACGACGAAGCGCTGCCGAGACGACGACTAAAGCTTCAACCTCCAATCCTTGAAGTCGTCGGTATAATCTTTAATTTTGTATAAGTTGTCTTTATTTTCAAGCTTTAAATCATATCAAGGAGAGGGGGAGTGTCCCTCTACCTTGAATCTTTATTGAGTTTTTGTATTCGCTTAACTCCTATCTCTATCGAGAAGGAGTTCGTTTAATATTTGCCCTCCGTGCGTGGTCAAGGACCATTAGGGCCTTGGAGTAGTAGCCGTAGGCTATGAACCAAGTAAAAACCCCTCGTGTTTTTATTTATTTATTGCTATCTTTCCGCTGCGTTTACTCGTGCCAATTCGAACGATTACGAAAAGTTTTTTCTTATCGCTATTCACCCCCCCCCTCTAGCGCTCAAATCGATCCAACAATTGGTATCAGAGCCGGGGGTTGCTAAGATTTGGTGAAACCACCAATCTAGCTTTTTTTTACAGATTTATTTTCTTTTAATTCTGTTTATTTCTATTTATTTTGTTTGTTAAATTCTCTCCCGCACTACTAATCCAAGACGCGAGTCTTGGTACTTGTTTTTGGTCTTTGCTAGCTTTTGGTCTTCGTCTCTTTTTGTCTTTTTGTTTCAATGGCCCATCTCGAGGTTTTAGCACCGTCCGACCTCCGTTTTATAACGGAGATGACTTCCGTTATTGGAAGGGTCGGATGGAATGCTTTCTCAAAACTCGAGATGTGGATCATAATCCAAACGGGTTTCACACTTCCGACTAATGAAGTGGGTGACTCCTTGGATTATGATCAATGGACCGTTGCAACAAAACGACAAGTCGAAGCCGATGCCAAGGCAACACAAATCCTCCAATGCGGCCTATCCAAGGAGGAGTTAAATCGCGTCGGCCCCTTCATAAGCGCAAAGGATCTTTGGACTAAACTAATCGAGTTACAAGAAGGATTGGATCAAGCCAAGGTATGTAAGCGTGATTTGTTATTCAATAAATTGTACACACTAAAAATGCAGGAACACGAATCCGCGACGCAACTCCACGCCCGTGTCCAGGACATCGTCAACAACTTACACGCAATCGGGCAAAAGGTCGAAAACCGCGACCTTATAAGGTATGTTCTAAACTCTTTTCCGAGGACTACCTTGTGGGCATCCATGGTCGATGCCTTCAAGGTCTCCAAGGATCTTTCTAAAATTAGGTTAGATGAACTCTTTTCCGATTTCAAATTACATGAACAATCCAACTCGGAACCCGAGAGGGGTATAGCTTTATTTGCAGGATCAAAGAAGAAGAAAATCGCAAGCAAGCCACCACCAACCGAGGAGGAAGACGAGTCCGAAGAAGAAGTTGACCCGGAATTGATCAGAACTAATGAACCTAGCTCGAAGAATAGCCAAGGGACGAAGCGAACCACACGACTAAACCAAGGTAAACCTAAAAGTTCTAATATTAGGTGTTATGAGTGTAACAGGTTTGGACATATCAAGTCCGAGTGCCCCAAGCTCAACCACCAAGGACCTAAGCACAAGAAGGCCCTCAACGCGACATGGGAAGAAGCGTCATCTGAAGAAGACGAAGACCACGTCTTCATGGCGAAATCAATTGAGTCAGACACGGAGACCGAACCTGAACTTGAGTCGAACCGAGGATGATTCGGACTACGAAGCAACCTTCAAGTCAAGCCACGGATACGCATCCGGTTCAAAAGATACCCTTAAGGTGAGTCGTACTTTATTTAATACTTTACATAATACGGTTAGGTTTTTGTCTAGGAAGTTAGCTAAGTCCGAGTCCAAGGTCGAGACCCTGGTTGAGGAAGTTAAACTCCTCAAACACGAGGTCTCTAACCTCTTCGACTAGTCGAGTTCAAGAGAAGGACTCAACTCGGGTTGAAAAACTCGAAGTTGAGAACTCACTCTTGAAAAGTCAAGTCGAAGATCTTAGGAATACGTTGGAAAGGTTTACTTTGGGATCCAAAGGACTTGACCTCCTACTGGGATCGCAAAGGGCCGTGTACAACAAGGCCGGACTAGGGTTTAGCTCAAACACGACCAATAAGTCGTATATGTCAATCGTAAGTAGACATAAAAAATGTGTCCAAGCATGGGTCCCTAAGACCACTTTGATTTCAACTCTAGGATCTAACTCGTACTGGGTTCCCAAGGACCAAATCCACTATGTGGATAGACCGAACCGATTCAACCGTCTAGGGGGAGCCAGTACAAAACATGTTTGTGCTTTAACTTAGAAATTGCATGCTTAGTTTTTTTTGTTGTTTTTTTTAACTCACTTGGAATACACAAATAACCAACTAAAAAATCCTTCGAAAAGATTGAGCCTCGGGGAGCCTCTTTTCAAATAACCAACTAAAATCCTTCGAAAAGATTGAGCCTCGGGGAGCCTCTTTTCAAAAATAACTAGTTAGACTAGGAAATAGTCTTAGGTGAGTCAAGTCATCATTTTCTTGAACATGGCTTTGTCTAAGGAAGTGGTCGATGATCCGATAAAAGAAGGCCCCTGTGCCTCGCCACGACCTGGAAGCCATGATCTTGAAAAGGTAAACTTGACAAGCCTTGGGTTAAATCCAAATTACTTGAACCTAAATCCTAATTACTTGAACCTAAATTCACTTAATCAATTTAATTGAAAATCATCTCAACATAAAATCACTTAAACCTAAATCCACTTAATAAATTTAATTGGGAGTCATCTCACAAAAAAACACATAAGTATAACATGCTTGATCATATAGACTCGGGTGAGATGACCTAGGTTTAACAACTTACAACCAATTTAAAAATAAAAATCTAACATCCAATCCAACCACCTTGTGTGTAGGATCAATGGATGTTGGACAGTGGTTGCTCCCGACACATGACCGGGGATCAACTCAAATTCACAAAGCTTCGATTCAAACGACAAGGATCGGTAGCCTTTGGGAATAACGGCAAGCTCAAAATCATCGGATCAGGTGATATCGAGCTTAACTCGAATTTTGTTATTAAAAATGTATTACTTGTAGAGAATTTTGAATATAACCTGCTTAGCGTAAGCCAATTGTGTGACAATAACTATAAGGTTGTATTTTTAGAAAATGAATGTGTAATTAAAACAAATGAAACAGCTAAAACAATACTCAAAGGAACTAGGACAAATAACATTTATACAATGAACTTAATCAAATCCTCAGCCAAATGTCTTATGACACAGGAAGAGGAATCATGGTTGTGGCATCGACGACTCGGTCACTCGCACCCAAGACTCGTCCACAAGATGAGTCAGAGTGGCTTAGTCAGAGGTTTACCCAACCTCAACAACTTGGTTAATAAAATCTGTAATGCTTGTCAACAAGGAAAACAACCTAGGACACAACACAAGTTAACTAACCAGAGCGAACCTCAAGTGTACTTGAGCTCTGCATATGGATCTATTCGATTCACATGGAGCCAAGTCACTCAATAGAAGTCAATATTGCTTAGTCATAATTGGCGACTACTCGAGTTTACAGGTTAGGTTCATCAAACATAAAAATGATACCCTAGATCAATTAATCAATCTATTCAAATTAATCGAGAATCAAAAAGACCTTAAGGTTAAAAGACTTAGAAGCGATCATGGTGGTGAATTCGAAAATCAAAGGTTCACCGACTTTTGTAACCTAAACGGATACCACCATGAATTCTCTTGCCCTAGGACCCCTCAGCAAAATGGCCTAGTGGAGCGGAAAAACCGAACTCTACAAGAAGCCGCTAGGACCATGTTGAACGAATACGACCTACCCGATAGGTTTTGGGCAGAAGCCGTTAAAAATAGGATCCTTATGGTAAAGAGGCACCTTAAGACCTCGTACGAGATTTATCACGATAAAATACCTAACATCAAGTACTTTAGGGTATTTGGGTGTATGGTACATATCCTAAACACTAAGGATTACCTAGGAAAATTTACATCCAAAACCATGACCGGAATCTTTCTAGGATACTCGACTACAAGTAGAGCTTATAGAGTATATAACCACGACACCCTTAGAGTCGAGGAGACTATCAATGTAGTATTCGATGAAGGACATGAACCTACAAAACCCCCGGCAACCCCAATTATCGAGCCGATTCATACTAGACCTTACTCTGATCCGGAGATCAGGTCTAGTGTTAATCCTAACCTAAGTCAACCTAGTCACTCTATTGATCAAGTGATAGATGACTCCAACCAAACTAGTGTTCAACCAAGTCACCCCATTGATCAAGCATTAGGTGACACAAACCCAACCCAATCTAGGACTCAGACTAACCACCCTATCGATCAAGTGATAGGAGATCCTAATCTAGGAGTTCGAACTAGAGCATCCTATAGGAACCTTAGTCAAATTTCCTTAATTTCAAAGATAGAACCCAAATCAATTGAACAAGCTCTTCTTGATCCCGATTGGATTATTGCAATGCAAGAAGAGCTAGCTCAATTTACTAGGAATGAGGTGTGGGAATTAGTACCACCACCTAAAGACAAAACGATAATTGGAACAAGGTGGGTGTTTCGAAATAAGCTTGATGATAAAGGTGAAGTAGTTAGAAACAAGGCTCGGTTAGTCGCCAAAGGATTTAGCCAAGTCGAAGGCTTAGATTACGACGAAACCTATGCCCCAGTAGCTAGACTCGAATCCATTCGAATGTTGCTAGCTTATGCCGCACATCGAGGATTTAAGCTGTTTCAAATGGATGTTAAGTCGGCATTCCTAAATGGATACATTAAAGAAGAAGTTTATGTTAGCCAACCCCCCGGATTCGAAAATCTAGATAAACCCGACCATGTTCTAAAACTTAAGAAAGCTCTCTATGGACTTAAACAAGCTCCTCGAGCTTGGTACGAGAGACTTTCAATCCATCTCAAGTCAAAAGGGTTTAACCAAGGCTTAGTTGACCGAACTCTCTTCGTAAAAACCTTAGGTAAAGAAATATTCATAGCTCAAATTTACGTAGATGATATAATTTTTGGAACCTCTAACTCAGCCTTACTAAACGAGTTCGTTTCACTCATGGAAAGTGAGTTTGAAATGAACTTAGTAGGCGAGTTAAGTTTCTTTTTAGGTCTACAAATTAAACAAACTAAGGATGGTATATACCTATATCAACAAAAATACACTAAGGAGTTAATTAAAAGATTTGGAATGCAAGACGCTAAGATAATAAACACCCCAATGGCGATTAATGTTAACATAGGAGAAGACCTAGAAAGTAAGTCCATTGACTTAAAGTACTATAGGAGCGCGATAGGAAGTCTCCTATACTTAACTGCGAGTCGACCCAACATCCTATTCGCAGTAAGTATGTGCGCCAGGTTTCAAACCTGTGCTAAGGAGTCTCACCTAACCCTAGTTAAGCGTATCCTTAGATATCTTAAGGGTACACTTAACGTTGGTATTTTGTACCCTAGATCTACGGAGTTCGAACTAATCGGCTACTCCGATTCGGATTATGCCGGTAGTAAACTCGATAGAAAGAGCACGAGTGGTTGTTGTCAACTACTCGGCTCAAGTCTAGTGAGTTGGTGCAGTAGGAAGCAACATTGTGTTGCCTTATCTACCACCGAAGCCGAATACGTTGCGATGGGTGAGTGTGTAACTCAGCTTCTTTGGATGAAGCACACTCTCCGAGACTTTAGGTTGGACTTCACCAAAACTAAAATTTTTGTAGACAACATAAGTTCGATAAATCTAACTAAGAACCCTATATGCCATTCAAGAACAAAGCATATAGAGGTAAAACACCATTTCATTCGAGAACATGTAGCCAACGGCTCCATACAACTTGAATATGTTGACTCGAAGTCTAACCTAGCAGATATATTTACTAAACCACTACCCGAAGCCGAATTTAGTCTCTTGAGACGAAAATTAGGCATGTGCGTAATAGAATAGGTTTTGCAAATTATATTACTACTATTTCCTACTTTTTCATGAAACTAGCATAGGTCATACCTTAGATATCATGCACCTATAGATTTAAGGAGCCAATACATCTCACAACACATAGGACTAATGTGTTTGTGTACTTAGCCGTAGATGGGCGTGAGATGTTAGGACCTTACTCCAGTTCCAGATGTAGAGCTAGTGCATCGCTATGAACCATGGAGTATAATCATACATACTAACCGACTCGGGGTTGATCCTTCATATCAATCAAGCCAAATATGAGTCGAACATTTCATAGATGAGCTTATTTTCAATATACTATTTTTTAAAAAAATGTGGAACATGCTTGGACTTTAAATTTAGCAATTATTTTGATTTCCACACACCCCTTACTCTTTTATGATATCTGGCAAAGGGGGAGAAATAGGCCAAAGTTAAGTTAAGGGTCAAATTTTTTCAAATTTTTTGATAACTTAACTCTTACTTCATGTTTAAACCAAAAGTTAACTTTAGGTTTTGAGAACTTATTTAACTTTTGACAAAAGGCCAAGTTAAGAGAATTCTTAACTTATTTATGTCGTTAGTGTTTTACTTAAGGGAGAAAGGGCTTAACTAAACGCTTTACTAAAGCTAATTTTAAAACGTTTTACTAAAGCTAATTTTAAGTAATGTTAATTACTTAAAGCAACCCTCAAGGGGGAGGATTAAGGTCTTTCTTTAAAGACTCACCCTCGGTCAAGGGGGAGGTTTCCTCAAGGGGGAGTACTTGAAGAAAATCCTTACTACTCCAACTTAATCTTCATGTTTTTTCTCTCATGCACATTATTATTCTTCATGCTTGCTTAACTTTGTATGTGGGTTTGCCATAAATCAAAGGGGAGATTGTTGGTGCGGTGGGCACCTAAGTCGAACCTATGTTTTGATTATAGCAAGCGATACAAAGTTAAGCTTATATTGTTATCTCACGAGCTAAATCAAGTGTGCGAGAGTCTCAATCGAGTGAAGGCTAGCGACACCGGAGGAAGCCGCGGTGGTCGGGCGACACTCGAGTTACTTGGAGGGAGAAGGAATCGAGTGGAAGGCGAAAGCAAAGCGACAAGTAAGTATCGAGGTAAGCTCGTGTGTGCAAGCGTAAGTGAGGTCGTGTCCTTTGCAGGGGGCGTCCTTAGGCGACGATCCAACCCAAGACTTCCCATGGAAGGTCTATGTTGAGATCGGACGGCAAGTGGCCGTCGAATTCACTTGTATTTTGAGCTAAACTCCTTTTTTAGTCAAAAATCGTGGCTGCCAGTTCAACCGGCCAGTTCAACCGGTGGTCAAAAATCAGCCTCGAGGAGTCAAGATTTATCACCATTTTTCAAGGAGTTTTGTGCCCATTTGTGATTGGTTGAAGACCCATTCGTTGAGGGGCTTAAAGGCTATAAAAGGAGGGCCAAACCTAGGGTTTTTCATCAATTCAAAAGCTTCCAAGTGCTTCCGATACGCTCCGACTCTCCGACATCCCTACGACGAAGCTAGCTTCAACCTCCAATCCTTGAAGTCGTCGGTATAATCTTTAATTTTGTATAAGTTGTCTTTATTTTCAAGCTTTAAATCATATCAAGGAGAGGGGGAGTGTCCCTCTACCTTGAATCTTTATTGAGTTTTTGTATTCGCTTAACTCCTATCTCTATCGAGAAGGAGTTCGTTTAATATTTGCCCTCCGTGCGTGGTCAAGGACCATTAGGGCCTTGGAGTAGTAGCCGTAGGCTACAAACCAAGTAAAAACCCCTCGTGTTTTTATTTATTTATTGCTATCTTTCCGCTGCGTTTACTCGTGCCAATTCGAACGATTACGAAAAGTTTTTTCTTATCGCTATTCACCCCCCCCCCCTCTAGCGCTCAAATCGATCCAACACATGCAATTCCATAGTGGAGAAAAATTCATCTCGTGTACTTACCTCTAGATTCTTTGAGATATATAATGAGTCCACCATTGAACTCCACTTGGATGATCGGGGAAAGGCAGCAATTGCCTTCATAATCATGTCCATATTGGAGAGCTTCTCCCTACACTAGATAAACCGTTAAAAATTTCTTTAAATCTAGAATGTAGAGATGTTACCTTCTCCCCTTTATCGAGTTTAATATTGTTCAGTTGGGAGAGAAGGACATCTCTCCTTTCTAGCTTGGCCTCGGATGTTCCTTCATGAAGCTCCACTAGCTTCTCCCACATCTCTTTGGTGCTAGCATATTCTCCTATTCGGTTGACTTCTTGTTGGGGGAGTACATTGAATAGATGATGCTTGGCCTTTGAATTCGCCAAGTACTCCTCTCTTTGCCTCTTTGTCCATTTCGATTTTTCCAATGGCTCCCCTTCCTCATCCCTAGCTATCTCAAAACCATTCTCCATTATTAGCATAATTTCAAAATCAGTTTCAAAGAATACCTCCATACGCTTCTTCCACCACGCAAATTCTCCTTCAAACTTTGGTGGGTGAATGTTGGAGCCGACCATCTCTTGATTGTGCTTGTTGCGGCGGTGAGTCTGGTGACAAGCAACTTGGCTCTGATACCACTTGTTGGAACGTAGGTGCCCGGCTAGAGGGGGGTGAATAGCCCTTTTCATACGATGATGGTAATTGCTTCATTGATTGTCTATAAATTCTATTAGCGCAAGCGGAAAAATAAAGCTAAGACAATTAAGAACAACACAATGTAAAGAGCAATGCTAACACGGCGATGTAACGTGGTTCACGACCTTGCTACTAATCCACGACCCGATTCGTCCAAGGTGAATCACGCCTTAATCCTTCCACTAATTTATCCTTTGCACAAAGCTAGGTGGAGGTAACCTTTTCTTACAAAATCACTCCTCTTACAATAAGATGAATATAAGCACAAGGAAGAGGAGGAAATTCATTTGGGCACTTTGAGAGATATTTAGAGTAGAAGCATAAGCCTCCCCAAGTGTCCAAAGGCCCCATTTTATAGAGAAGAACTCATTCTTCCCATTGGGCGCCAGGCAGTCGACTGATGCTCCGATCAGTCGACTGATCCTATTGTCGTTGCCCAATAACGGCTTCTTCCACGTTGAATTTCAACCAACGACTCCCACATCAGTCGAATGATCATCCCATCGGATCGGTGATGGAACAACGATCAGTGTCGGAAGTGATCACTCGGTGATCAACGTCATGCAGAAACCCTTGCGATCGATCGACTCGCTATCAGCGGTCGGTGATGGTTTCAGCGATCGTACCATCCCTTAGTGGTCAACTGCTAGGACACAAACCTGACTCGAACACCAGTCAAGTCACAGTCGACTTGGAGCAGTCGACTGCCATGACATGACAGTCGATTGATGTCGGGAAATCCCATCCGACACTTAGCCAAATAGCCAAGTTTCACCTATGATCTACCTCGTCCTAGGTTACAATCTCTCACTCTCATTCCCTTGGAGTCCCTCGCCTTCGAAGTTGTCTTTGTCCGACCACATCCCTCGGATGCGCCAAGCGCACAGCTTCGCAGCGCCATCCTTCGCGTCTCGCCCTGAAGTCTACTTCATCTAGCTTCACTCCAATGCTCCTCATCTGACGATCCCTCGGATGCACCAAGCACACGGCTTCCGCAATGCATCTTTCACCGACTTAAGGACCGAGTCATGAGAGGTGAAACTCTCCAATGCTCCATGTGAGAATTACTAAGTCCTGCAAGACTCCAACGCACATATCAAATCCATATCAAACCTAAGATAAACCCTTTGCGACACACATTAAAACCATATCACTGGGTTGATTGCCCTAACATAATTTGGTATTGGTTTATCTTGATCATAGAATTACACTAGTACACTTTGTGTGTATTGAGCAGGACCGACATAGAGGTGATTCAATTTATTGCTAACTACATAATTGAATCGGACCTCGGATATTATGGTGTACATGCTCTTAATCCCGATACAATAATGAGCATATGTACTTAATATTTATTTCTTTGATTTACCAATGGGCGAGATTTATGGGTTAAATCGATAGGCTCGGTAAGTTGAGAAATGATATTATTTACATTGTCTGCCGTTGATTATAGGAGGAAACCGTGTCCTATGTATTAAGATGATGATGTCTCTTTGAGGAGCTCATAAGGATCATCATGTAAATCCTGCAGGTGGACTTAGTCCAGCATGATGATAAGGTTGAGTGGTACTACCCATAGAGTTAGATGTTAATTAATTAATTGTCAGTAAATTAATTAATTAACAGACATTCGATATCTTAAATATGGGGAGATATTTGTACAATTAATATATGGAGCCCATATTTAATTATGGGGGTGGTGAGATAGATCAATGATAATCCTCTAGTGGAATGAATTATCATTAATGGATCGGTTTTTATGTGGGTTGGATCCATTGGGTGGCCAAGATCCAACTCCTCATCATGGTCCCTATTGTATCCTATTAAAACCCTCACGAAGCCTAGATCCAATGGAAATGATTAAAAGGAGGCTTGGGTGAAAATCTATAGAAAGGTTCCAAGGCTTGGGCGGCAAGGATAGTTTTTGGATGCTAGGGTTTCCTTCCAAGTCATGGGCGGCAAAGATAGAAGAAGCTTTAAGGTTTGGAGTTGGCTAGGGCAGCAACAAGAGGTGGAGGAGGTTTAGGGTTTTAGTTTTCCTCTCTTCCTAAGGTTTGGCCAGTGCCTCTTCTTCATCCCTGTAGGGTCGCACACTCCTTCCTTGAAGCAAAGGCCGGCGGTTCTTCTTCCTCTACTTGTCCTTGGCCAGCGGCAACAAGAGTTCATCTCTTGGCCGGCGGCAACAACCAAGCTTGGTGGTCGTGTTGGGATGTATACTGAAAAGTCTATCTTTTGTATGAACATCTTTATTTTTGAAATAAGAATCACATGATCATTGTTTGCATATTTATGGTTATGCATATTGTCTAATATATTACATTGTAGATAACATGGTGTGTGGTGTCACACGGGAGATCATGTTATCGGCTCCTTGTAAAGTATAAGTAAAGGCTCACAACTGAGATGGCTTTGGACAAACCATTGATATGGTTGTAGTGTGATTTGGTATTGCTTTGTCTTGACCATAGAATCACACTAGTGCACTTTGTGTGTATTGAGCAGGACTGACTTAGAGGTGATTCGATTTATTGCTGACTACATAATCGAATCAGACCTCAGATATTATATTGTACATGCTCTTAATCCCGATATAATAATGGGCACATATACTTAGTATTCATTTCTTTGATTTACCAATAGGCGAGATTTATAGATTAATTCCATAGGCTCGGTAAGTTGGGAAATGGTATTATTTATATGGTGTGTCGTTGATTATAGGAGGAAACCGTGTCCTATATATTAGGATGATGATGTCCCCTTGAGGAGCTCATATGGTTCATCATGTAAACCCTGTAGGTGGACTTGGTCCGACATGATGAAAAGGTTGAGTGGTACTACTCATGGAGTTAGATGTTGATTAATTAATGGTCAGTAAATTAATTAATCGACAGACATTTGAGATCTTAAACACGGGGAGAAATGTACAAATAATATATGGAGCCCATATTAACTTATGGGGGTTGGTAAGGTAGATCAATGATAATCCTCTAGTGGAATGGATAATCATTAATGGATCGGACTTTATGTGGGCTTGATCCACTGGGTGGCCAAGATCCAACTCCTCCTCATTGTCCCTAATGTAGCCTATTAATACCTCATGAAGCTTAGATCCAATGGATGAAAACAAAACTCTAGAACCAATGGTAGAGATTGAATATCTAGATCCGACGATTGAGATTAAGTCCCTAGAACCAATGGTGGAGATTAAAACAAGGCTTATCCCTAACTCTATAAAAGGAGAGCATGGGGTGGGCGGCAACTTGATGGAAGGGAGATTAGGGTTTGCTTCCCTTGGGCGGCAAGGAATCCTAGTTAGGTTAGGATTGTGTTTGGGGCGGCTAGGGTTTGGGTGTTGGAGTGGGCGGCAACAATTGGAGAAGGTCTTCTTCTTCTTCCTTTGTGGCCGACGCCTATCACTCTCGAATATTCCTTGGTCGGTGCTCAACCTATTCCTCTTCCCCTATTCTTTGGCTGGCGGCAACTAGGAGAGCTAGGGTTAGGGTTTTGGGTGGCTACAAGGTGAAGGGTTGGTTTCCTTTCTCTTCTCCAAGTGTTAGCCGACGCCCATCACCCTTCTTGATTCTCTTATGGCCGGTTCCTCACTCCATATTCTCTTCCTTGGCCGGTGGCAACATCGAGTCTATTGACTTGGTGGCCAGTTCTAGATAGGAAGAAGAGTTTTTTGTTTTATGATCTTCCTTTGTTCGGAGTGAACAAGGAAAGGAAGATTGGTGATCTAGGAGCTTCAACTTTTGGAAGATCATCGCCAACACGACGCCCAAAAGGAGGAAGGACATATAATAGAAGATCAAGAGGTATAACAAGAGGTATAATCTTATTTATTTTGATTAGTGTTCTTTTGTATAATGTCTATAATTTTTCTCAATTATATATGCATGATATATTCTGTTTTGTGGCTAAATATACTTGGACCCTGAACATAAACACAAAAGCTGGTGATCTGTACATCGTCTATTCCGCGGCTATTCATAGAATAGAGGTTGGTGGCTTGAACAACAAGTTTGTTCAAGTGACCACTCTAATTGAATAGCACGACGATGAAATGGTTGCTTGGGTGAACCCTTTTTGTCTAGGATTAAATTTTTTAATCCGAGGACATCAATGGAATCGCCATGAAACAAGTGACCGAGTTGAAGTGGGAAGTGAAGTTTCTCCACCTTCATGTGGAATAAGAGCTTCGCTTCCGGACAAAAACCTTCAAGTCGGAACTAGATAGGAGAAGAAGAGTTTGGTCATCTTCCCTTGTTCGGAGCGAGCAAGGAAGGGAAGATACGTGATCTAGGAGGCTTCAACTCTTGGAAGATCGTTGCCCACACAACCTCCAAGAGGAGGATAGGTCATACAATAGAAGATCAAGAGGTAAACAAGAGGTATAATCTTGTTTGTTTTGATTTTAGTTCTCTTGTATAATGTATGTGGTTTATTTACTTGGACCCTGATAATAAACACAAATACCAACGATCCGTACATCATCTATTCCGCGACTAATCGAGGTAAAAAGTTAGGTTCCTTGAACAACTAGTTTGTTCAAGCGATGACTCAAATCGAGAAGCACGATGATGAATCAGTTGCTTGGGTAATCCATTCTCGATGACTAAGCGAGAAGTGAAGCTTCAACCTTCAAGTGGTATCAGAGCCACGGTTTCCAGTTTTGTGTGTTTAGGATTCGATTACTTTTATACACTTATCATATATTATGTGTGCCGGATAATAGTAGGATGTGAGTAGGCTAACATTTTGTTTGCAGGTATAAGATCCAACTATTATGGCCATATGTGTGTGTATGTGATTGTATGTGTGTAATCGTAATATTATTTGAATCCTCAGGGTTGACGAGCCTAGTATTTAATTTTTATAATTAAGTACGACATTGTTTAGCCACTCTTTTATTTTAGTTTACTTTCGATCTATATTTCATGTACACTCCCTTGTGGAGTATAGGATCGATGGATGTAAATTAAAATAATTTTTCTCGGCTCGGATCTCCGGATGGCTTGTACATTGCGTAGGGAAGAGCAGACGAGGTGGCAACATGACTGGAGGCATATTGGAGAACCAAAAGCCATAATAGTTGGAAAATTTGTTATTTTTCATATTTATTGCTTTTGATTTATATTCTTGTTGTGCTTGCATAGTTAAAATTCCTCAATTTTAATTTACTAAGTAGGTGAGGGATATTTTTTTAAATTCTCACGACCTCCATTACAATTTGACATGTGATGCGAACAAACTTACGTGTTGGCTCTGAGTGCCTTCCTCCATATCGGATGAGTTTGTTTTGCGAATCACTAGGTCAAATATGGTTATAGGAAATTATTTAGGAGTGTGTGTACTTCCCCATTGGAAGACACATAATCTGAGGTAATTACCTTAGTATTGGATAATGGCGAACACTTAGATGCAAATAAAGGTATCCTCCCCATCGGAGTCACTGCTTTTATTTGTTGGGCCGAAGAGGAATCAACTATTAATTTTATTTGTTAAAATGTAAGGTTGACAGGATAATAAAATTAATGGGTAAAACCTTCTCTTACAAATGTAGAATTCGTATACGTCCACACTATCGTGGCATACGATATTCTCAGTGTTTTGAGGTGTTGGTTGATTTTAAAATTTTATTGTTTGAGGATTCAATATATGTGATTCTTAGGTTTCTTAAAAATGACTTTCAACCCACTTGCTGTAATTCTAAAGGAAAACAAACTTACTGGACCTAACTATGTTGATTGGAAAAGAAATCTGGACATTGTCTTAACTGCTGAGGAGTACAAATATGCACTCTTCGAGGAGTGTCCTCCTAAGCCTACGGATGATTCTGGAGAAAAGGAGAAAGAGAGTTATAAGAAGTGGATTAAGGCTGATGAGATGGCACGGTATTACATTTTGGCTTCTATGTCAAATGTATTAACATCAGCATCAGGCCATGACCACTGCCTATGACATGATGCTCAATCTCAAGGAACTTTTCGAACACTAGAATCGGGCTACAAGGCAGGAAGCCATGAGAAACTTGATGATGACCACCATGGTTGAGGGAACACCCGTGAGGGATCATGTTCTCAAGATGATGGCTCATTTGAATGAGCTGGAAGTCCTTGGAGCTGAGATCGATGGGGAAACCCAGGTCGATATAATTCTCCAATCTCTACCTAGGAGTTTTGAGCTATTTCGCCTAAACTACAACATGAACAAGAGGTTGTATTCGTTGGCAGAGCTTCTGATAGAACTCCAGGCAATAGAAGGGCTTTTTCGTCAGAGTTCTCAGGTTTTGGTTGGCCAGAAGGTTTCTACTTCTAAGCCGAAAGTCAAGAAGAAGAAGAAACAAGGTGTAGCGAAGGTGGTGGGAGGATCTCAGGGAGGAGTGAAGAAGTCGAAAAGCAAGTGCTTCACTTGCAAGTAGACTGGACATTGGAAGGCGGACTGTCCCAACCGCAAATAGAACAAAGGTATATCTTTTGGTCTAGTTGTTGAAACATGTTTAACAGTGTTATCTACCGACACTTGGTGTGTAGATACGGGAGCCACTGATCATGTATGCAACTCTTTATAGGAGTTCCAGGAAACCAGACGACTAGCTGAGGGGAGATTACCGTCTACATGGACAATGCTATGAAGGTGGCGGCTATTGCAATGGGAGATGTTTATTTATTTTTTGATAGGAATAAAACTTTGGTTCTAAGAAATTGCCTTTATGTACCTTAATTTAGAAAGAATTTAATTTCAGTTTCTAAATTATTTTTTGATGGATATTCTATTTTTTTAATGACAAAGTTGTTATAAAAATGAATAGGGATATTATCTATTCTAGTGCATTGGTAGGAAATTTATACACTCTTGAACCAAAAGCTCCCATGATGCGAATAGAAATAAATAAGTCATCTTCTAAATCTAATAAGAGAAAAGAACCTTCGAAAATGAACCAAACGTATCTTAGGCATCTAAGGTTAAGTCATATTAACCTAAGTAGAATTCAAAGGTTGATAGTTGATGGACCTTTAGGTTCATTGGTGGTGAAAGATTTCCCAACCTGCGAATCTTGCTTGGAAGGTAAAATGACCAAGAGGCCTTTTAAGGCCATGGGGTATAGAGCCAAAGATGTGTTGGAATTGGTTCATACTGATTTGTGTGGTCCTATGTCTATCCAGGCTAGAGGCAGTTTTGAATATTTTGTCTCTTTTATAGATGATTATTCAAGATATGGATACATTTACTTGATGCGCCGCAAGTTTGAATGCTTTGACAAGTTCAAAGAATTCAAGGCTGATGTGGAGAAATGTCAAGGTAAAAGTATCAAGACACTACGATCTTGTCGTGGTGGTAAGTACCTCTTGGGAGAGTTTAAGAGTTACTTATCAGAGGTTGGGATTCAATACCAACTGTTTGTACTTGGTACACCCTAGCAGAATGGTGTGGCGGAGCGAAGGAATAGGACTCTTATGGAGATGGTTAGATCGATGATGAGTTATTCTTATTTATCAAATTTGTTCTGGGGGTATGCTCTGGATACGACACTGTATATTCTGAACTTGGTACCATCTAAATAAGTACCTTCAACTCCCACAGAATTGTGGACTAGGCGAACGCCTAGTCTAAGACATATTCGGATTTGGGGGAGTCCAGCACACGTATTGAAGGTAGATGTTGGTAAGTTGGAACCTCGTACAGAAGTGTGCTTGTTCGTAGGCTATCCTAGAGGAACGAAAGGTGGTTTGTTCTATAGTCCTAGAGATCATAGGGTGATCGTTAGCACGAATGCCTGATTTTTAGAGGAAGACTATGTGATGAACCACAAGCCCATGAGCAAGATTGTTCTGGAGGAGTTAAGAGGGGAAGTCCCTACTTCAGTACCAACGCAACAAGAGGATATACCACAAGTGACTGCACCGCGTGTCACAGAGGATACACAGGTTTGTTGGGATGTATACTGAAAAGTCTATCTTTTGTATGAACATCTTTATTTTTGAAATAAGAATCACATGATCATTGTTTGCATATTTATTGTTATGCATATTGTCTAATACATTACATTGTAGATAACATGGTGTGTAGTGTCACACGGGAGATCATATTATCAGTTCCTAATAAAGTATAAGTAAAGGTTTACAACCGAGATGGTTTTGGACAAACCATTGGTATGGTTGTAGTGTGATTTTGTATTGGTTTGTCTTGACCATAGAATTACACTAGTACACTTTGTGTGTATTGAGCAAAACCGACTTAGAGGTTATTCGATTTATTGTTGACTACATAATTAAATCGGACCTCGGATATTATGTTTTACATGCTCTTAATCCCGATATAATAACGGGCACATATACTTAGTATTCGTTTCTTTGATTTACCAATGGGCGAGATTTATAGAGTAAATTGATAGGCTCGGTAAGTTGGGAAATGATATTATTTATATGGTGTGTCGTTGATTATAGGAGGAAACTGTGTCCTATATATTAGGATGATGATGTCCCCTTGAGGAGCTCATAAGGTTCATCATGTAAACCCTGCAGGTGGACTTGGTCCAGCATGATGATAAGGATGAGTGGTACTACTCATGGAGTTAGATGTTGATTAATTAATTGTCAGTAAATTAATTAATCGACGGATATTCGAGATCTCAAAGACGGGGAGATATATGTACAAATAATATATGGAGACCATATTAACTTATGGGGGTTGGTGAGGTAGATCAATTATAATCCTCTAGTGGAATGGATTATCATTAATGGATCAGACTTTATGTGGGATTGATCCATTGGGTGGCCAAGATCCAACTCCTCCTCATGGTCCCTATTGTAGCCTATGAAAACCCTCATGGAGCCTAGATCCGATGATGGAAAATGAAACTCTAGATCCGACGGTGGAGATTTAATCTCTAGATCCAACGGTGGAGATTAAATCTTTAGATCCGACGGTGGATATTAAAACTCTAGATCCGACGGTTGAGATTAAATCCCAAGATTCGACGATTGAGATTAAATCCCTAGATCCGACAGTGGAGATTAAAAGGAGGCTTAAGCCTAGCTCTATACAAGGAGGCCAAGGCTTGGGCGTGGAACACACAAGGGAGATTAGGTTTTGGCTTGGGCGGCAAGGCTTCTAGGGTTAGGGTTTGGGGCGGCAAGCTTGCTAAGGTTTGCTCCTCCTAGGGTCGGCGGCAACAAGAAGGTAGGCTTAGGTTTTCTTCTTCTCCTCCTTTCCTTGGCCGGTGACTCTCTCCCTCAAGCTTTGCCCGATGCTTTCTCCTCTCCTTTGGCCGGAAGCAACCTCTCTTCAAGGTTGGCCGGCGATCCTTTTCTCCTCCTTGGCCGGCGGCAACATCAAGTCCATTGACTTGGTGGCCGGTTGTAGATAGGAAGAAGAGCTTTGTTCTATTCTTCCCTTTGTTCGGAGCGAGCAAAGAAGGGAAGAACGTGATCGAGGAGGCTTCAACTCTTGGAAGATTGTTTCCCACACAACGTCCAAGAGGAGGATAGGACATACGATAGAAGACCTTGAGGTAAACAAGAGGTATAATTCTTTATTTGCTTTCCTTTTGTTTCTTTGTATATTGTATGTATGGTATGTGGCTAATTTACTTGGAACCCGAATACAAACACAAAAATTGGCGATCCGTACATCGTCTATTCCGCGGCTAATCGTAGAATAGAAGTTGGTTGCTTGAACAACAAGTTTGTTCAAGTAACCACTCTAATCGAATAGCATGATGATGGAACGGTTGCTTGGGTAATCCATCTTTGTCAAGGATAAATTTTGTTTATCGGGGGACGTAGACGGGATCGCCAGAACAAGCGATCGAGTTGAAGTGGAAAGCGAAGTTTCCTACCTTCAAGTGGTATCAGAGCCATGGTTTCCGATTTTGTGTGTTTAGGATTCGGTTAATTTTATGCACTTTTCATATATTATATGTGCTGGATAATAGTAGGATGTGCGTAGGTTACCTTTTTGGTTGCAAGCATAGGATCCAACTATTATGGCCATATGTGTGTATGTGATTGTATGTGTGTAATTGTATATTATTTGAATCATCGGGGTTGATGAGGCTAGTATTTAATTTTTATAATTAAGTACGACATTGTTTATCCACTCTTTTTATTTTAGTTTACTTTCGATCTAGATGTCATGTACACTCCTTCGTGGAGTATAGGATCGATGGATGTAAATTAAAATAATTATTCTCGGCTCGGATCTCCGGATGGCTTGTACATGGCATAGGGAGGAGCGGACGAGATGACGATATGACGGGAGGCATATTGGAGAACAAAAGTCATAATAGTTGGAAAATATTTTTTTTCATATATATTGCTTCTTGTTTGATATGCATGTCGTACACTAGGAAAATTCCTCAATTTTAAATTACTAAGTGGGAGAGGGATAATTTTATAAATTCCCACGACTTCCATTACGATTTGACATGTGATGCAAACAAACTTGCGCGTCGGCTCTGAGTGCCTTCGTCCCCATCGGATGAGTTTATTTTGCGGATCACAGGGTTGAATATGATTATAGGAAATTATTTTAGAGCATGTGTACTTCCCCATCGGAAGGCACATAACCCGAGATAATTGCCTTGGTACCGAGTAATGGTGAACACTTAGATGCAAATAGAAGTATTCTCCCTATCGGAGTCACT
Organism: Wurfbainia villosa; assembly: GCA_025175895.1. Classification (NCBI taxonomy): domain Eukaryota; kingdom Viridiplantae; phylum Streptophyta; class Magnoliopsida; order Zingiberales; family Zingiberaceae; genus Wurfbainia; species Wurfbainia villosa. The sequence continues at coordinate 31,997,684 of CM045998.1, read as the reverse complement.
GCTTTTATTTGTAGGGCCGAAGAGGAACCAACTATTAATTTTATTTGTCAAAAAGTTAGGTTGACAAGATAGTAGAATTAATCGGTAAAACCTCCTCTTACAAATGTAGAATTCGTATACGTCCACACGATCGTGGCATACGATATTCTCAGTGTTTTGAGGTGTTGGTTGATTTTAAAATTTTATTGTTTGAGGAATCAATAATTTTTTAAAATCTAAAGTAATGATCTATGTGATTCTTAGGTTTTTCAAAAATGACTTTCAACCCTCTTGTTGTGATACTAAAAGAGAATAAACTTACTGTACTCAATTATGTTGATTGGAAAAGGAATTTTGATATTGCCTTGACTGCTGAGGAGTACAAGTGTGTACTCTTCGAAGAGTGTCCTCCTAAGTCTGCGGATGATTCTGGGGAAAAGGAGAAGGAGAGTTATAAGAAGTGGATTAAGGCTGATGAGATGGTGTGATGTTACATTTTGGAATCTATGTCAAATGTACTGCAACATCAGCATCAAGCCATGCCCACTGCTTATGACATGATGCTCAATCTCAAAGAGGTCTTCGGACACCAGAATCGGGCTGCTAGGCAGGAAGCCATGAGGAACTTGATGATGACCAGCATGATCGAGGGAATACCCATGAGGGATCATGTTCTCAAGATGATGGCTCATTTGAATGAGCTGGAAGTTCTTGGAGATGAGATTGATGGGCAAACCAAGGTCGATATCATACTCCAGTCTCTACCTAGGAGTTTTGAGCAATTTCGCCTGAACTACAACATGAATAAAAAGTTGTATTCGTTGGCGGAGCTTCTGACAGAACTCCAGGTGGCAGAGGGTCTATTTCATCAGAGTGCTCAGGTGCAGGCCATGGTTGCCCAAAAGATTTCTACTTCTAAGCCGAAAGGCAAGAAGAAGAAGAAACAAGCTGGGGAAAAGGTGGCGGGAGGATCTCAGGGAGGAGTGAAGAAGCCGAAAGGCAAGTGCTTCACTTGCAAGCAGACTGGACACTGGAAGAAGGACTGCCCCAACCAGAAGAAGAACAAAGGTATATCTTTTGGTCTAGTCATTGAAACATGTTTAGCGGTGTTATCTACCAGCACCTGGTGTGTAGATATGGGAGTCACTGATCATGTCTGCAATACTTTACAGGGATTCCAGGAAACTAGACGACTAGCTAAGGGGAGATTACCGTCTACTTGGGTGATGCTACGAAGGTAGCGGTTGTTGCAGTGGGAGATGTTTATTTGTCTTTTGAGAGGAATAATGTTTTGGTTCTTAAAAATTGCCTTTATGTACCTTTATTTAGAAAGAATTTGATTTCGGTTTCTAAATTGTTTATGGATGGATATTCTATTTCCTTTAATGACAGAGTTGTTATAAAAAGGAATAGGGAGATTATCTTTTCTGGTGCATTGATAGAAAATTTATATACACTTGAACCAAAAGCTCCCACGATACAAATATAAGTGAATAACTCATCTTCTAATTCCAAAAGAGAAAAGAACCTTCGAAGATGAACCAAACATATCTTTGGCATCTAAGGCTAGGTCATATTAACCTAAGCAGAATTCAAAGGTTGATAGCTGATGGACCTTTGGGTTCATTAGTGGTGGAAGATTTCCCAACTTGCGAATCTTGTTTGGAAGGTAAAATGACCAAGAGGCCTTTTAAGGCCAAGGGGTATAGAGCCAAAGATGTGTTGGAATTGGTTTATTCTAATTCGTGTGGTCCTATATCTATCCAGGTAAGAGGTGGTTTTGAATATTTCATCTCCTTTATAGACGATTATTCAAGATATGGATATATTTACTTGATGCGCCGCAAGTCTGAATATTTTGACAAGTTCAAAGAATTCAAGGCTGATGTGGAGAGACGTTAAGGTAAAAGTATCAAGACACTACAATCTGATCGTGGTGGTGAGTACCTCTTGGGAGAGTTTAGGAATTACTTATCAGAGGCTGAGATTCAATCCCAATTGTCTACACATGGCACACCCCAGCATGATGGTGTAACAGAGCGAAGAAATAGGACTCTTATAGAGATGGTTAGATCGATGATGAGTTATTCTGAGTTGCCAAATTCGTTCTGGGGATATGCTCTAGATACGATAGTGTATATTCTGAACTTGGTACCATCTAAATAAGTGCCTTCTACTCCCACAGAATTGTGGACTGGGCGAAAGCCTAGTCTGAGACATATTCGGATTTGGGGGAGTCCAGCACATGTGTTGAAGGCGATATTGGTAAGTTGGAACCTCGAACAGAAGTGCGCATGTTCGTTGGCTATCCTAGAGGAACGAAAGGTGGTTTCTTTTATAGTCCTAGAGATCAGAGGGTGATTGTCAGTACGAATGCCTGATTTATAGAAGAAAACTATGTGATGAACCACAAACCCATGAGTAAGATTGTTCTGGAGGAATTAAGAGGAGAAGTTAACGCTTCAGTACCACTGGTACAAGAGGATATACCACAAGTCACTGCACCACGTGTCACAGAAGATACACAGGTGATACCTCATCGTAGTGGGAGGGTTGTTAGAAAGCCTGATAGATTCATGTTCTTGGGAGAATCTTCTGATTTGGTCCCTGGCGAATATAAACTTGATCCCTGGACATATGACGAGGTGATCCTAGATAAAGATGCAGTATCTTGGCAAAGTGCGATGAATTCTGAGATAGAATCTATGGATTCAAATCAGGTATGGGAGCTAGTAGAACCATCCAATGGTGTAAAATCCATTGGATGCAAGTGGATCTACAAAAGAAAGAGAGGAATAGACGAGAAGGTTGAGACCTTCAAAGCGAGGCTTGTTGCGAAGGGGTATACTAAGAAAGAGGGCATCGATTATGAGGAGACTTTTTCGCCGGTTGCCATGCTTAAGTCTATTCGGATTCTCTTATGTATTGCTTCTCATATGGATTATGAGGTGTGGCAGATGAATGTCAAGGCATCTTTCCATAATGGAAGTCTTGAGGAGAACTGTTGGGATGTATACTGAAAGCCTAGCTCTTTTGTATGAACATCTTTATTTTGAAATAAGAATCACATGATCATTGTTTGCACTTTATATTTATTATATGTGTGCATATTGTCTAATACTTTAAATTGTAGATAACATGGTGCTTGGGTGTGGCACAGAAGATCATGTTATCAGTCCCTTGTAGAGTATAAGTAGAGGCTCACAACCAAGATGGTTTTGGACAAACCATTGGGATGGTTGTAATGTAGCTTGGTATTGTTTTGTCTTGAACATAGAGTTACACTAGTACACTTAGGTGTATTAGCGGGGCCAGACATAAGAGTGATTGATTTATTCTTGACTACATAATTGAATGGGACCTCGGATATTATATTAATACATGTACTTAGTATTTATTTCTTTGATTTACCAGAGGGTGAGATTTCTATGGATTAATTCAATATGCTCGGTAAGTTGGGAAATGATATTATTTACATGGTGTGTCGTTGATTATAGGAGGAATCCGTGTCCTATATATGAGGTTGATGATGTCCCCTTGAGGAGCTCATAAGGTTCATCATGTAAACCCTGTAGGTTGACTTAGTCAACATGATGATAAGGTTGAGTGGTACTACTCGAGGAGATTAGATGTTAATTAATTGATGGTCAGTAAATCAATTAATTGACGGACATTCAATATCTTAAACACGGGGAGATGGATGTACAAATAATATATGGAGCCCATATTAATTTATGGGGGTTGGTGAGGTAGTTCGATGATGATCCTCTAGTGGAATGGAACATCATTGATGGATCAAGTTTGTGTGGTTCCGATCCATCGGGTGGCCAAGACCCAACTCCTCCTCATGGTCCCTATCGTAGCCTAATATAAACCTCATGAAGTCTAGATCAAATGATGGAGATTAAATCTCTAGAACCGACGGTTGAGATTAAATCTCTAGATCCGACGGTTGGGATTAAATCCCTAGAACCGACGGTGGAGATTAAATCTCTAGAACCGACGGTTGAGATTAAATCTCTAGATCCGACGGTTGGGATTAAATCCCTAGAACCGATGGTTGAGATTAAATCCCTAGAACCGACGGTGGAGATTAAATCTCTAGAAACGACGGTTGAGATTAAATCTCTAGATCTGACGGTTGGGATTAAATCCCTAGAACCGATGGTTGAGATTAAATCCCTAGATTCGACGGTTGAGATTAAAACCCTAGAACCGACGGTGGAGATTAAAACAAGGCTTAAGCCTAACTCTATAAATAGAGCTTCTTGGCTTGGGCGGCAAGTTAATGGCCAAGGATTAGGGTTTTGGAGAGACCATGGGCGGCAAGAATTAGGGTGGAGAACCCTAATGCTTGGACGACAAGATTGGGGTTGAGAACCCTAATGCATGGGTGGCAACCATTAGGGTTTAGAACCCTAATGGTTCGGCGGTGCCCATGGCCTATGGGATGTGACCGGCGGCAAGGAGGGAAGGGAGAAGCTTCTCATCTTCATCTCATGGCCGGAGCATCCTCTCCTCTTCTCTTGGCCGGCGGCAACCTTCTTCAAGGTTGGTCGGCAATCCTTTTGCTCTCTTTGGGCCGGTGGCAAACATCATGCTTGAAGCTTGATGGTTGGTTCTAGATAAGAGATGAGTTTTGTTTCCATTTTGTTCTCTCTATTCTTGGGGCCGGCGGCATCAATCCTTTGAGGATTGGTGGTTGGCTCAAGCAAGAAGGGAAAGAGAGTTCTTCTTTCTTTGGATTGAAGAAGATCTAGGAAGCTTCAACTTGTGGAGGATCTTCGCCTACACGAAGTCTACAAGGAGGTTAGGACATACGATAGAAGATCAAGAGGTATAAAAGTTTTACAACTTTTATTATTCTTCTTTGCATGTTCTTATTGATATGCTAGCTTATGTTCTTTATGTTAGTATATGTTGATTATACTAGTTTACATTTGCATGTATTTGTATAATCATGGACCCCGATAAGAAATACAAAAACTGGCGATTCGTCCGTCGTCTCTTCCACGGCTAACCAACTAGAAGAGTTGTGTTGCTTGAACAACTAGTTTGTTCAAGCGATCGCTCAAGTAGTTAGCACAACGACGAATTGGTTGTGCTTTGGAAACTCATCCCATCCGGATTAGTTTTCATTGGTGAAAATTTTAATCCGGGGACATGGGAGCCGATGAGCATCCGAGCTAGCATGCCATTCCCAACAAATGGTATCAGAGCCACGGTTTCCAGTTTTGTGTGTTTTGGATTCGGTTACTTTCACGCACTTATCATATATTGTGTGTGCCGGATAATAGTAGGATGTGCGTAGGCTAACTTTTTGGTTGCAGACATAAGATCCAACTATTATGGCTATATATGAGTGTATGTGATTGCATGTGTGTGTGATTGTATATTATTTGAATCCTTGGGGTTGACGTGGCTAAATTAGTATTTAATTTTTGTAATTGTATACGACATTGTTTAGCCACTCTTTATTTTATTTTACTTTCGATCTAGATTTCATGTACACTCCCTCGTGGAGTATAGGATCGATGAATGTAAAATAAAATAGGTTTTATTCTCGGCTCGGATCTCCGGATGGCTCGTACATGGCGTAGGAGGAGCGGACGAGGTGGCGACACGACGGGACGCATATTAGAGAACAATGCCATAATAGTTGAAAAAAAAATTCTATTTTTTTCCATATTTATTGCTGATTTGTTTTATATGCATGTTGTGTATGCTTGAAAATTCCTCATTTTCAATTAAATAAGTGGGAGAGGGATATTTTAATTAATTCCCGCGACCTCCATTACAATTTGACGTGTGATGCAACAAACTTGCGCATCGGCTCTGAGTGCCTTCCTCCCCATCGGATGAGTTTGTTTGTGGATCACTAGGTCAAATAATGGTTATAGGAAATTATCTAGGAGCGTGTGTACTTCCACAGCAGTAAGGCACATAATCTGAAATAATTCCCTTAGTACCGTGTAATGGTGCACACTTAGATGCAAATAAAAAGTAGTTTTATTTGTAGGGCCGAAGAGAAACCAACTATTAATTTTATTTATCAAAAAGTAAGGTTGACAAGATAATAAAATTAATGGGTTAAACCTCCTCTTACAAATGTAGAATTCGTATACGTCCACACTATCGTGGCATGCGATATTCTCGGTGTTTGAGGTGTTGGTTGATTTCGAAATTTTATTGTTTGAGGAATCAATAATTTTTATTAAAATATACAGTAATAATAAGCATGTTGTGTGTGCTTGAAAATTCCTCATTTTCAATTTACTAAGTGGGAGAGGGACATTTTAATTAATTCCCGTGGCCTCCATTACAATTTGACATGTGACGCAACAAACTTGCGCGTCGGCTCTGAGTGCCTTCCTCCCCATCGGATGAGTTTGTTTGCGGATCACTAGGTAAAATAATGGTTATAGGAAATTATCTAGGAGCATGTGTACTTCCACAGCGGTAAGGCACATAATCCGAAATAATTCCCTTAGTACCATGTAATGGTGCACACTTAGATGCAAATAAAAAGTATCCTCCCCATCGGAGTCACTGCTTTTATTTATAGGGCCAAAGAGGAACCAACTATTAATTTTATTTGTCAAAAAGTAAGGTTGACAAGATAATAAAATTAATGGGTAAAACCTCCTCTTACAAATGTAGAATTCGTATACGTCCACACTATCGTGGCATGCGATATTCTCGGTGTTTTGAGGTGTTGGTTGATTTCGAAATTTTATTGTTTGAGGAATCAATAATTTTTTGAAATCTAAAGTAATGATCTATGTGATTCTTAGGATTTTCAAAATTGACTTTCAGTCCTCTTACTGTGATACTAAAGGAAATAAACTTACTGTACCTAAATAATGTTGATTGGAAAAGATTCTAGATATTGTCTTATCTGCTAAGGAGTACAAGTATGCGCTCTTCAAATAGTGTCCTCAAGCCATCGTTGCTCAAAAAGGGTTTCTACTTCTAAGCCGAAAGGCAAGAAGAAGAAGAAACAAGGTGGAGCAAAGATGGTGGGAGGATCTCGAGGAAGAGTGAAGAAAGAAAGGCAAGTACTTCACTTGCAAGCAGGATGGACATTGGAAGAAGGACTGTCCCAATCCAAAACAGAACAAAGGTATATCTTTTGGACTAGTCATTGAAACATGAGTAGCGGTGATATCTACGGCTTTGGTGAGTTGATAGGAGCCACTAATCATATGCAACAATTCTGGGGGTTCGGAAGCGATGACTAGCTCAAGGGGAGATTACCATTTACTTGGGCAATGCCATGATGGTGGCGGCTATTGCAGTGGGAGAAGTTTTATTTATCTCTTGAGAATAATAAAATTTTGGTTCTGGAAAATTCCCTTTATGTACCTTTATTTAGAAAGAATTTAGTTTCAGTTTCTAAATTATTATGGATGGATATTCTATTTCTTTTAATGACAGTTGTTATAAAAGGAATAGGGAGAATATCTATTCAGGTACATTGAAAGGAAATTTGAACCAAAACCTCCCACGATGCAAATTGAAGTTAATAACTCATCTTCTAATTCCAATAAGAGAAAAGAACCTTCGAAGATGAACCAAACATATCTTTGACTTCTTAGGCTTGGTCACATTAACCTAAGCAGAATTCAAAGGTTGAAAGTTGATGGACCTTTGGGTTCATTAGTTGTGGAGGTTCTCCCAACCTACGAATCTTGCTTGGAGGGTAAGATGACCAAGAGGCCTTTTTAAGGCCAAGGGGTATAGTGTTAGTGAAAGCCCTAGAGCCAATCATGTGATGATTGTTGAATGGACTTTATTGTATCATATTCCTATTTATAAAGGCATGGTTATTATATTTACTTGTATTGGTGCCAAATAACTAAATATAATAATGTCCTTGAGTAGTAGGTTCTTATCTATATCAATCGATTGGTTGAATCGATAATGAGATGATATAGAGAACACTACTCTTAATCATTCCTAGTTGAGTATTAACATTCAGGGACAATGTTAATGCGTAGAGACTAGCATGTAGGTCAACAAGATGACTTGATCTCACAAGTCATGGATATGAGATATCAAGTTGACACATGGGTATGCATTGAAGAATGTATACTGAATGACCCGCCATGAGAAAGCATCATGGATCGTTATATGAGTGTCATATACTTTCTCATGTGGCTATTAGTATGACTATTAGTCCTTAGACCTAAAGTCACCATGGTTCCCTACATAAGGAGTTGCATACTTTGGCTTCGTCAAACGTCACCCGTAAATGGGTGGACTATAAAGGCGATTACTGGGTATGTAACAAATTATGCGGAGGGATGTGAGTGATGTAGATGGGATCTATCCCTCCTATATGATGGGGGTGACATCGATATTCTTGATAGAGTGAGACCACGAAGTGCATGGCCATGCCCAAATGAGTCAATATGAGATATTGAGCTCATTTGATTAGAGTGAGTCTACTTGGAGTTCAAGATTTAGATTGTACCGAAGATGACACGGTCTATGCCTCGATTGGTCAATCTAGATGTCAAGGATAGAGGGACATTGTCACATATTGTGAGAGTCACAATTAGTAGTCACAAAGGTGATGTTGGAGCTCAACATTCTTGTAACTTGGGTAGCAATGATGTGTTGCTAGATACCGCTCATTGCTTATGTTCCTAAATCAGTTTAGGGACATTGCCAACGTTACAAGAACCTATAGGGTCACACACATAAGAGAAATTAGATGGAGATTAGGTTCATATGATGAACCATGAGGATTAGGTTCATGGGATGAACCAAATTGGATTAAGAGTAATCCAAATTAGACTAATTGAGTTAGACTCAAGTTGATTCAAGTGTTGAATGAGTCTAATTTAGATTTGATTCATCAAATCAATTTAAATTAAATGAATATAGATTCATTAAATTAAATTGACTTGAGTCAAGTGGTTAGATTTGATCAACCATGGGAGATTAGAGGTCAAGTTTGACTTGACTTGAGAGGGAAGATGAAAGGTCAAGTTTGACTTGACCAAATGCCATGTCATGATGATGACTTGGCATGGCCGGCCAATGATGATGCTCCACATCATTATTGACTTTGTCAATTGGTGCCACATCATGAGGGAGACCAAGGGTCATGGGAGTTACATGCATGCATGTAACCCCCTCTCCATGAAGTGGCCGGCCACTTCTAGATCTAATGGGAATTGATTTTGGGTAACTCCATCTTCTTCTTCCTTGCATCATCTTCTTCCTTAGAGGAATTTCCCTCAAGCTCTCCTTCTTCTTCCTCATCTTGCCGAGATCTTCTAGGAGTGCTAGCACACTCAAGTTTGTCTCTTTCTCCACCTATTGCTTGTGTGGATACCAATAGAGGAGTGTGCACTTGACACTCTCGAGTTCCGGCGAACTTTTGGATGAGAGGGATAAGCGAAGGGCGTCGCTACGAGGGTAATGATCTAACCTCTTAGATCTAAGGTAGATCTAGGGTTTTTAGTAAGCACATACATGTTTTATTATAATTTTTATACTTCGCACGGATCCGTGGCTGGGGCTTCAGAGGTTTCTGCAACGCAAAAAGCGGTTTTTGCGGCTCGGAAAAACCCAACAGTTGTATCAGAGCCACGTGCGAAGCATGTATGTGTTTCGTCTTTGTAATTTTTGTATTAGATATAAAAATTACATATTTATATGTTTCTTTAAATTTCCTAATTTTATAGAATTTTTGGGTATTTTTCTCAAAGAGTCGAAGCAACAAGTGTTGGGACACTTGTAGGCTTCAACCGTCGAGAAAAACTCTCCGAAACGGCGAGTTCTCGCTTTAGGTTTTTGGGACAGCGACTTAAGTCACTGTAGGATCGTAGTAGGGACACTCGCAAAGTTAATTTTGTGAGTATGGGCACTGCCCTATCCCCGAAAGGGGCTTTGTCCCACGATCGCGCCCGGAAACCGCTTAGCGGGACCGTTACGGAGAGGTGACTCATTAATTTGAAAAAAAAATTAGGAAAAATTATAGAAATTTCTGTAAAATACATAATTTAGAATTATGTATAATTCTGTGATTGTCATGGCCCAATGACCCCAATTTGATTGGATTATGTGTGTTGTAATTCATAATATGGCCTGCGTGTCGTTTTGTGGTTGTGCGTGTTGTATAGTGTATGCGACCTGCGCGTCGTACCTCTTCTTTTGATATTCTAGTTGTAATTAGATTTTAGACTCGAATGTAACTCGAGTTTCATATTTTTAATGTACAAAATGGAGCGGTGGAAAGTCCACTCGAAGACGAGATTACGAGAAGGGTGACGACGACACATGGCGGTCAAAGGAAGCGCTTGGAGAAGCCGCTAGCCTTAGGTTGACCGTCTGATCTTCTCATTGGCTTGAGAAGATCGTAGTAGGGCCATGACTATATCACATTTAATTATATATATATATGTTGATATATATATATATATATATTTAATTGATTTTGCTTGTATGTATGTGATGCATGCTAGTAGAATAATGCTTGTATGTATATGATGCATGCTAGGATAATTTTCATGTATGTATATGATGCATGCTAGAATAATGAATGTATGTATATGATGCATGCTAATATAGGATAATAAAGGCCTAAATGCGTATAAGATACACATTACGATTTGATTAGATCATAATCGAATCAACTCGAAAATGCCTACCGAGCCTTGATACCCATCACTACCTCGATCATTTGTTGTTGTTGAATCTGCCAAAGCAGAGCAACGCATATTATCTTGGTAGGGTGCGGAGGGACAATCTTGGTCCCGCCTATCACGCTTGGGTTAGAGTAAGCTCAATTAGATTGAGCAAAACTAGTTAAACTCAATTGGATCGAGTAGAACTATAGGCATATTCCAATCGTTGGAACGATAGGTCAAGATCGCATTTACACTAAATCTTGGGCGATTTAGCCAAAGCTAACTCAAGGTCTTTTGTAAATGTGGGTCTTGATCCTATAAACAAGAGTTGCATAGAGATGTAATCGGTAATGTGTTACCCACCGATCATACTAAGTCTTGGGCGATTTAGCCAAAGCTAACTCAAGGCTTAGTATGATGTGGATCTTGTCCCGCAAGAATTATAGCTAGTTTGTATGAATCTAGTAATGTGGTTTGACCACATCCATAACTCGATTCTACAAAAATTCCTATAATTCAGTGGGAGCATCATTTGATTAAATGCCTAATTAAATGATAAAAGGAATATGATATTAATTCTCTGCATTGTATGTTGTAGATAACTATGTCGACAAACACGAACACTCTCTCTCTGCGTTCTGTCCTTGAGAAGGACAAGCTCAATGGAACTTTGATGCATGTGAACTTGAGAATTGTTCTCACCCAAGAAAGGAAGGTATGCGTCTGGAGCGGCCCATTCGGAGGCACCTCCGCGCCTGCCTCGCGGTGACAAAGATGCTTACAAGAAGCATCAAGATGATGCATTAGATGTGTCATGTCTAATGCTCGCGACCATGAACTCTGAGCTTTAGAAGCAACATGAGTTCATGAATGCTTATGATATGGTTGGACATCTTCGTCAACTATATCAAGGACAAGCTAGGCATGAGAGATATGAAGTCTCTAAGGCATTATTTGGGTCTAAAATGCAAGAAGGGACTCCCGTAGGTACATATGTACTCAAGATGATTGGGTACGTAGAAAACCTACAAAGGCTGGGATTCCCACTTGGCCAAGAGCTGGCCACTGACCTGATCTTGCAATCTTTGCCACAAGCCTTCAATCAATTTATCATGAATTATAACATGAATGAAATTGATAAGCCATTGCCTGAAATGCTCAGCATGTTGAGAACTGCTGAGCTTAACCTTAAGAAGGGTAAATCTGACACCATTTTGATGGTGCAGAAGAAGAAAGGCAAGGGCAAGCCTAAAGGTAAGGGAAAGTCCCAAGCCAAGGGCAAAGGCAAAGAACTTAAACCCAAAGGAGGGGTAGCCAAGGAAGGGGCTTGCTTCACGCAAGGAAGCGGGACAGGAAGCGAATCGCAAGGCATACCGGAAGATCTTAAGAAGAAGAGAAGTGAGACTTCTACTTGGTATAAATGTTATAGAAGTCAATCTATCTATTTCTTCATCATGGGTATTAGATACGGATGTGCATCTCACATTTGTACCAATGTGCAGGGAATGAGAAATAGCAAGGCATTGACAAAGGGCGAGGTGGACCTACGAGTAGGCAATGGAGCAAGGGTTGCTGCTGTTGCTGTAGGAACTTATGATCTATCTCTGCCCTCTGGGCTTGTACTAGAATTAGATGAATGTTGTTATGTGCTTGCCTTAACTAAGAACATCATTTCAGTTTCTTGTTTGGACAAGAAAGGTTTTTCATTTATAATAAAGAACAAATGTTGTTCAGTTTATTTAAATGATATGTTCTATTGTAGTGCACCTCAAATGAACGGACTCTACTTTCTAGACTTAGAGAGCCCTATCTATAACATAAGTACCAAGAGGTTCAAGTCAAATGAGTTGAACCAAACCTATCTCTGGCATTGTCGCTTAGGTCACATAAATGAGAGTCGCTTATCTCAGCTCCATAAGGATGGGTTGCTAGACTCATTTGATTTTGAATCATATGAGACATGCGAGTCTTGCCTTTTAGGCAAGATGACCAAGACTCCCTTTAGTGGACATAGCGAAAGAGCAACAGATTTGTTAGGACTTATACATAGTGATGTATGTGGTCCTTTCAATGTTGTTGCTAGAGGTGGTTACAGGTACTTCATTACATTTACTGATGACTTCAGTAGATATGGTTATGTGTATCTCATGACACACAAATCAGAATCCTTTGAAAAGTTCAAAGAATTCAAGAATGAAGTACAAAACCATCTTGGCAAGAGTATTAAGATACTTCGATCAGATCGAGGTGAAGAATACCTTAGCCATGAGTTTCGTGACTATCTAGCTGAGTGTGGGATTCTATCCCAACTCACTCCTCCTGGAACACCACAGTGGAATGGTGTATCCGAAGGGAGGAATCGTACCCTATTAGATATGGTACGATCTATGATGAGTCACACAGATCTTCCTATATCCTTTTGGGGATATGCTCTAGACACAATAGCCTTTACCCTTAACCGTGTACCATCTAAGGCTGTCATAAAGACACCATATACGATATGGACAGGGAGAAATCCCAAGATGTCTTTTATGAGGATTTGGGGTTGTGAGGCTTATGTTCGACGTCAAGTCTCAGACAAACTGGGACCCAAATCCGATAGGTGTTATTTTGTTGGATATCCCAAGGATACAAAGGGATATTACTTCTACATTCCCAGTCAGCACAAAGTGTTTGTGGCAAAGACTGGAGTTTTTCTAGAAAGGGATTTTGTTTCTAGAAAAACTAGTGGGAGTACCTTCGATCTTGAAGAAATTCAAGATAAGGACCATAGCACTGAGGCCTTGATGGAGGTTGAACAGGAACCACAAAGTGTTGTGGGTGATGAGGTTATTGCACAAAGAGTTGTGGAACAACCACCTGTTCATGTAGACCTACCTCTTCGCAGATCTGATAGGGTACGTCGTCAGCCTGAGAGATATTCATTTCTCTTGTCTGACCATGATGACGTAATACTCATTGAGAATGAGCCTACCTCCTATCAGGAAGCTGTGATGAGCCCAGATTCTGAGAAATGGCTAGAGGCCATGAGATCCGAGATGGAATCCATGTACACTAACCAAGTATGGACTTTGGTTGATCCACCTGAAGGGGTCAAACCCATTGGGTGTAAGTGAGTATTTAGTAGAAAGACTGACATGGATGGACTTACGCATACCTATAAGGGTCGATTGGTGGCTAAAGGTTTCAAGCAAATTCATGGTATTGACTATGATGAAACCTTTTCTCCAGTGGCGATGTTTAAGTCCATTCGGATCTTGCTTGCTATTGCAGCATACCACGATTATGAGATCTGGCAGATGGATGTCAAAATCGCATTTCTGAATGGAAACTTGCTCGAGGATGTGTACATGACACAACCTGAGGGTTTTGTAGATCCACAGCATACTGGGAAGGTATGCAAGCTACAAAGGTCCATTTATGGGCTAAAGCAAGCTTCTCGGAGCTGGAATCTTCGATTCGATGATGCGATCAAACAGTTTAGTTTCATCAAGAATGAAGATGAACCCTGTGTCTACAAGAAAGTTAATGGGAACACAGTTGTCTTCCTTGTATTGTATGTGGATGACATACTGCTCATTGGGAATGACATCCCTTCGCTACAGTCTGTGAAGACTTGGCTCGGGACGTGCTTCTCAATGAAAGACTTAGGTGAAGCAGCCTGTATTCTAGGCATCAAGATCTATAGAGATAGAGCTAAGAGATTGCTTGGCCTAAGTCAGAGTACATACATTGACACGGTATTACTTCAGTTTGCCATGCAGAATTCCAAGAAAGGACATCTGCCGATGTCACATGGTGTGAGTCTTTCGAAGACTCAAAGTCCCTCTTCTAGAGAGGAGAGAGACCGCATGGATAAGATCACTTACGCATCTGCTATAGGATGTATCATATACACCATGCTATGTACTCGTCCTGATATCTCGTATGCTTTGAGCATGACGAGTAGATACCAGTCAGATCCAGGTGAGCGTCACTGGATAGCAGTCAAGAATATTCTTAAGTACTTGAGAAGGACTAAAGAATATTTCTTGATATTTGGAGGCGATGAGGAGCTAGCTGTAAAGGGTTACAACGATGCCAGCTTCCAAACTGACCAGGATGATTATAGATCGCAGTCAGGGTTCGTGTTTTGCTTTAATAGTGGCGCTGTGAGCTGGAATAGTTTCAGGCAGGACACAGTTGCTGATTCTACAACAGAGGCCGAATATATCGGTGCTTCCATCTCATTCGAGAGATTATCGATAGAGGAGATGTGAATATTTGCAGAGTACCCACAGAGGCTAACATCGCAGATCCCTTGACCAAGGCTTTGGCACAGAAAAAGCATTATGGTCACACTAGGTCATTGGGTATTAGATACTACGGTGATTGGCACTAGTTCTAGTGGGAGATTGTTAGTGAAAGCCCTAGAGCCAATCATGTGATGATTGTTGAATGGACTTTATTGTATCATATTCCTATTTATAAAGGCATGGTTATTATATTTACTTGTATTAGTGCCAAATAACTAAATATAATAATGTCCTTTAGTAGTAGGTTCTTATCTATATCAATCGATTGGTTGAATCGATAATGAGATGATATAGAGAACACTACTCTTAATCATTCCTAGTCGAGTATTAAAATTCAGGGACAATGTTAATGCGTAGAGACTAGCATGTAGGTCAACAAGATGACTTGATCTCACAAGTCATGGATATGAGATATCAAGTTGACACATGGGTATGCATTGGAGAATGTATACTGAATGACCCGCCATGAGAAAGTATCATGGATCGTTATATGAGTGTCATATACTTTCTCATGTGGCTATTAGTATGACTATTAGTCCTTAGACTGAAGTCACCATGGTTCCCTACATAAGGAGTTGCATACTTTGGCTTCACAAACGCGTCACCCGTAAATGGGTGGACTATAAAGGCGACATCGGGTATGTAACAAATTATGAGGGATGTGAGTGATGTAGATGGGATCTATCCTCCTATATGACGGGGTGACATCGATATTCTTGATAGAGTGAGACCACGAAGTGCATGGCCATGCCCAAATGAGTCAATATGAGATATTGAGCTCATTTGATTAGAGTGAGTCTACTTGGAGTTCAAGATTTAGATTGTACCGAGGATGACACGGTCTATGCCTCGATTGGTCAATCTAGATGTCAAGGATAGAGGGACATTGTCACATATTGTGAGAGTCACAATTAGTAGTCACAAAGGTGATGTTGGAGCTCAACATTCTTGTAACTTGTGTAGCAATGATGTGTTGCTAGATACCGCTCATTGCTTATGTTCCTAAATCGGTTTAGGGAAATTGCCAACGTTACAAGAACCTATAGGGTCACACACATAAGAACAATTAGATGGAGATTAGGTTCATATGATGAACCATTAGGATTAGGTTCATGGGATGAACCAAATTGGATTAAGAGTAATCCAAATTAGACTAATTGAGTTAGACTCAAGTTGATTCAAGTGTTGAATGAGTCTAATTTAGATTTGATTCATCAAATCAATTTAAATTAAATGAATAGAGATTCATTAAATTAAATTGACTTGAGTCAAGTGGTTAGATTTGATCAACCATGGGAGATTAGAGGTCAAGTTTGACTTGACTTGAGAGGGAAGATGAAAGGTTAAGTTTGACTTGACCAAATGCCATGTCATGATGATGACTTGGCATGGCCGACCAATGATGATGCTCCACATCATCATTGACTTTGTCAATTGGTGCCACATCATGAGGGAGACCAAGGGTCATGGGAGTTACATGCATGCATGTAACCCCCTCTCCATGAAGTGGCCGGCCACTTCTAGATCTAATGGGAATTGATTTTGGGTAACTCCATCTTCTTCTTCCTTGCATCATCTTGTTCCTTAGAGGAATTTCCCTCAAGCTCTCCTTCTTTTTCCTCATCTTGCCGAGATCTTCTAGGAGTGCTAGCACACTCAAGTTTGTCTCTTTCTCCACCTATTGCTTGTGTGGATACCAATAGAGGAGTGTGCACTTGACACTCTCGAGTTCCGGCGAACTTTTGACGAGCGGGATAAGCGAAGGGCGTCGCTACGAGGGTAATGATCTAACCTCTTAGATCTAAGGTCGATCTAGGGTTTTTAGTAAGCACATACATGTTTTATTATAATTTTTATACTTCGCACGGATCCGTGGCCGGGGCTTCCGAGGTTTCCGCAACGCAAAAAGCGGTTTTTACAGCTCGGAAAAACCCAACATATAGAGCCAAAGATGTGTTGAGATGGTTCATTCTGATTTGTGTGGTCCTATGGCTATCTAGGCAAGAGGTAATCTTGAATATTTCATCTCTTTTGTAGATGATTATTCAAGATATGGATGATACTACGATCTGATCGTGGTGGTGACAACCTCTTGGGAGAGTTTAGGAACTACTTATCAGAGGTTGGGATTCAATCCCAATTGACTGCACCTGGCACACCCCAGCAGAACGGTGTAGCAGAGCGAAGGAATAGGACTCTTATGGAGATGGTTAGATCGATGATGAGTTATTCTGACTTGTTTTATAGTCCTAGAGATCAGAGGGTGATCGTTAACACGAACACCAGATTTCTAGAGGAAGACTATGTGATAAAGCCACAAGCCCAAGAGTGAAATTGTTCAGGAAGAGTTAAAAAGGGAAGTCACTTCTTTAGTACTGCCGGTACAAGAAGATATACCACATGTCACTGCACCGCGTGTCACAAAGGATACATAGATGATACCTCGTCGTAGTGGGAGGGTTGTTAGACAGCCTCTTAGATTCATGTTTTTGGGTGAATCTTCTGATTTGGTCCCTAGCAAACAAGAACCTGATCCCTAGACATACGACGAGACAATCCAAAATATAAATACGGCATCTTGGCAAAGTGCAATGAATACTGAGATTGAATCTATGGATTCAAGTCAGGTCTGGGAGCTCTTATGCATAGCAGCTCATATGGATTATGAGGTGTGGCAAATGGATGTCAAGACAACTTTCCTTAATGGAAGTCTTGAGGAAAACATCTATATGAAGCAACCAGAGGGATTCATTGCTAAGAGCAAAGAGCGTATTGTATGTAAGCTTAATCGGTCCGTTTATGGACTGAAGCAAGCTTTGAGGTCTTGGAACATCTGCTATGATGTGGTAAATCCAGACTTATAGATTTATTCAAAGTCCGGATGAGTCTTGTGTATACAAGAGATGTGATGGAAACGTAGTGGTATTTTTTGTACTATACGTAGATGACATTTTGGTAGTTGGCAACAATATTAGAGTGTTATCAGACGTAAGGGTATGGTTGTCCAAACAGTTTTGAAGGACTTGGGAGAAGTGGGTCACAACCTTGGGATCAAGGTTGTTGTGCTTATCCCAAGCTTCATACATAGACATGATTTTGGATCGTTTTAGCATGCATAACTCCAAGAAGGGTTTTCTACCTTTCAGGTATGGAGTTCCTTTATCTAAGGAGATGTGTCCTAGATCATCTGAGGTGATAAAGGAGCTGAAGACGGTTCCTTATGCTTCGGCAGTAGGAAGCCTCATGTATGCTATGTACGAGACAATATATCTGCTTTTCCATGGGCATGGTTAGCAGATATCAGAGTAATCCAGGACAGGGACATTGGACTGCGGTAAAAGCATATATTGTAGTGCCTGAGAAGGACTAGGGATTATATGCAAGTTTACCGGGCAGACCAATTTCTCCTTGTGGGTTGCATGGATTGCGATTTCCAATCAGATAGGGATAACAGTAAGTCTACCTCGGGGTTTGTGTTTACTTTTGGAGGTGGAGCCATAGTATGGAGGAGTGTCAAGCAGAAATGCATGGCGGACTCCACCATGGAAGCTGAGGATGTAGCAACCCCTGTGGCGGCCAAAGAAGTTGTGTGGTTCAGGAACTTCCTGATGGACTTGGATGTGATTCCTGGTTTGCCCAGAACTATCATAACTTATTGTGATAATAATGGTGCAGTTGCAAACTCGAAGGAACCACGAGCCCATAAGGCTAGTAAACACATAGAGTGCAAGTACCACCTGATACGAGAAATCGTAAAGGAGGTAGAAGTTGTTGTCGCCTAGATTGCATCAGAGGATGACCTGGTAGACCCTTTCACTAAGGCCCTTCTAGCGAGAGCTTTGATAGGCATGTGAAAGGAAGGGGAATCAGATGTATGGCAGTATGAGGACAACATAGTCTTTTAGTATAACTGGGAGATTGTTGGGATGTATACTGAAAGACTAGCTCTTTTGTATGAACATCTTTATTTTGAAATAAGAATCACATGATCATTGTTTGCACTTTATATTTATTATATGTGTGCATATTGTCTAATACTTTACATTGTAGATAACATGGTGCTTGGGTGTGGCACAGAAGATCATGTTATCAGTCCCTTGTAGAGTATAAGTAGAGGCTCACAACCAAGATGGTTTTGGACAAACCATTGGGATGGTTGTAGTGTAGCTTGATATTGTTTTGTCTTGAACATAGAGTTACACTAGTACACTTAGGTGTATTGAGCAGGACCGACATAGAGGTGATTCAATTTATTGTTGACTACATAATTGAATCGGACCTCGGATATTATGTTGTACATGCTCTTAATCCCGATATAATAACGGGCACATGTACTTAGTATTTATTTCTTTGATTTACCAGAGGGTGAGATTTCTATGGATTAAATCAATATGCCCGGTAAGTTGGGAAATGATATTATTTACATGGTGTGCCGTTGATTATAGGAGGAATCCGTGTCCTATATATGAGGTTGATGATGTCCCCTTGAGGAGCTCATAAGGTACATCATGTAAACCCTGCAGGTTGACTTAGTCAACATGATGATAAGGTTGAGTGGTACTACTCGAGGAGATTAGATGTTAATTAATTGATGGTCAGTAAATCAATTAATTGACGGACATTCGATATCTTAAACACGGGGAGATGGATGTACAAATAATATATGGAGCCCATATTAATTTATGGGGGTTGGTGAGGTAGTTCGATGATGATCCTCTAGTGGAATGGAACATTATTGATGGATCAAGTTTGTGTGGTCCCGATCCATCGGGTGGCCAAGACCCAACTCCTCCTCATGGTCCCTATCGTAGCCTAATATAAACCTCATGAAGTCTAGATCAAATGATGGAGATTAAATCTCTAGAACTGACGGTTGAGATTAAATCTCTAGATCCTATGGTTGGGATTAAATCCCTAGAACCGACGGTGGAGATTAAATCTCTAGAACCGACGGTTGAGATTAAATCTCTAGATCCGACGGTTGGGATTAAATCCCTAGAACCGATGGTTGGGATTAAATCCCTAGAACCGACGGTGGAGATTAAATCTCTAGAACCGACGGTTGAGATTAAATCTCTAGATCCGACGGTTGGGATTAAATCCCTAGAACCGATGGTTGAGATTAAATCCCTAGATTCGATGGTTGAGATTAAAACCCTAGAACCGACGATGGAGATTAAAACAAGGCTTAAGCCTAACTCTATAAATAGAGCTTCTTGGCTTGGGCGGCAAGTTAATGGCCAAGGATTAGGATTTTGGAGAGACCATGGGCGGCAAGAATTAGGGTGGAGAACCCTAATGCTTGGACGCCAAGATTGGGGTTGAGAACCCTAATGCTTGGGCGGCAACCATTAGGGTTTAGAACCCTAATTGTTGGGCGGCGCCCATGGCCTATGGGATGTGGCCGGCGGCAAGGAGGGAAGGGAGAAGCTTTTCATCTTCATCTCATGGCCGGAGCATCCTCTCCTCTTCTCTTGGCCGGCGGCAACCTTCTTCAAGGTTGGTCGGCAATCCTTTTTCTCTCTTTGGGCCGGCGGCAAACATCATGCTTGGAGCTTGATGGTTGGTTCTAGATAAGAGATGAGTTTTATTTCCATTTTGTTCTCTCTATTCTTGGGGCCGGCGGCATCAATCCTTTGAGGATTGGTGGTTGGCTCAAGCAAGAAGGGAAAGAGAGTTCTTCTTTCTTTGGATTGAAGAAGATCTAGGAAGCTTCAACTTATGGAGGATCTTCGCCCACACGAAGTCTACAAGGAGGTTAGGACATACGATAGAAGATCAAGAGGTATAAAAGTTTTACAACTTTTATTATTCTTCTTTGCATGTTCTTATTGATATGCTAGCTTATGTTCTTTATGTTAGTATATGTTGATTATACTAGTTTACATTTGCATGTATTTGTATAATCATGGACCCCGATAAGAAACACAAAAATCGGCGATTTGTCCGTCGTCTCTTTCGCGGCTAACCAACTAGAAGAGTTGTGTTGGTTGAACAAGTAGTTTGTTCAAGCGATCGCTCAAGTGGTTAGCACGACGACGAATTGGTTGTGCTTTGGAAAGTCATCCCATCCGGATTAGTTTTCACTGGTGAAAATTTTAATCCGGGGACATGGGAGCCGATGAGCATCCGAGCTAGCATGCCATTCCCAACAAAGAACATCTATATGAAGCAACCAGAGGGATTCATTGTAAAGGGCAAAGAGCATCTTGTGTGTAAGCTTAATCAGTCCATTTATGGATTGAAGCAAGCTTCGAGGTCTTGGAAAATCCGCTTTGATGAGGTAATCCAGTCTTATGGATTTATTCAAAGTCTAGATGAGTCTTGTGTATACAAGAGATGCGACGGAAATGTAGTGGTATTTCTTGTACTATACGTAGATGACATTTTATTAATTGACAACAATGTCAAGGTGTTATTAGACGTAAGGGTATGGTTGTCCAAACAGTTTGATATGAAGGACTTGGGAGAAGTGGGACACATCCTTGGGATCAACGTTATAATGGATCAAAAGAAAAGGATGTTGTGCTTATCTCAAGCTTCATACATAGACACCATTATGGATCGTTTTAGCAGTCAGAACTCTAAGAAAGGTTTTCTACCTTTCAGGCATGGAGTTCCTTTATCTAAGGAGATAGAGGAGATGAAAGTGGTTCCTTATGTTTCGACAGTAGGAAGCCTCATGTATGCTATGCTATGTATGAGATCGGATATCTGCTTTACCGTAGGCATGGTCAGAAAATATCAAAGTAATCCAGGACAGGGACATTGGACTACGGTAAAGCATATATTGAAGTACCTGAGAAGGACTAGGGATTATATGCTAGTTTACCAGGTAGACCAATTACTCCCTGTGGGTTACACAGATTCTGACTTTCAATTAGATAGGGATAACAATAAGTCTACGTTAGATTTTGTGTTTACTTTGGGAGGTGGAGCCATTGTATGGAGGAGTGTCAAACAGAAATGCGTGGTGGACTCTACCATGGAAGCTGAGTATGTGGCAACCTTTGAGACAGCCAAAGAAGTTGTGTGGCTCAGGAACTTCTTGATAGACTTAGATGTGATTCCTAGTTTGCCCAGAACCATTACAATTTATTGTGATAATAGTGGTGCAGTTGCAAACTCGAAGGAACCATGAGCCCATAAGGCAAGTAAACACATAGACCGCAAGTACCACCTGATACGAGAAATCGTAAAGCGAGGAGAAGTTACTGCGGCCAAGATTGCATCAGAGGATAACCTGACAGATCCTTTCACTAAGGCCCTTCCAACGAGAGCTTTTGATAGGCATGTGGAGGGAATGATAATCAGATGTATGACAGTATGAGGACAACATAGTCTTTTATTATAAGTAGAAGATTGTTGGGTTGTATACTGAAAAGTCTATTTTTTGAATGAACATCTTTATTTTTGAAATAAGAATCACATGATCATTGTTTGCATATTTTTGGTTATGCATATTGTCTAATACATTACATTGTAGATAACATGATGTGTAGTGTCACATGGGAGATCATGTTATCAGTTACTTGTAAAGTATAAGTAAAGGCTTACAACCGAGATGATTTTAGACAAACCATTGGTATGGTTGTAGTGTGATTTGGTATTGATTTTTCTTGACCTTAGAATTACACTAGTACACTTTGTGTGTATTGAGCAGGACCGACTTAGAGGTGATTCAATTTATTGCTGACTACATAATTGAATCGGACCTCGGATATTATGTTGTACATCCTCTCAATCCCGATATAATAACGGGCACATATACTTAGTATTCATTTCTTTGATTTACCAGTGGGCAAGATTTATAGAGTAAATCGATAGGCTCGAAAAGTTTGGAAATGATATTATTTATATGGTGTGTCGTTGATTATAGGAGGAAATAGTGTCCTATATATTAGGATGATGATGTCTCCTTGAGGAGCTCATAAGGTTCATCATGTAAACCCTACAGGTGGACTTGGTCCGGCATGATGATAAGGATGAGTGGTACTACTCATGGAGTTAGATGTTGATTATTTAATTGTCAGTAAATTAATTAATCGACAGACATTCGAGATCTTAAACACGGGGAGATATATGTACAAATAATATATGGATCCCATATTAACTTATGGGGGTTGGTGAGGTAGATCAATGATAATCCCTAGATCTAACGGTGGATATTAAAAGGAGGCTTAAGCCTAGCTCTATAAAAGGAGGCCAAGGCTTGGGTGTGGAACACACAAGGGAGATTAGGTTTTGGCTTGGGCGGCAAGGCTTCTAGGGTTAGGGTTTGAGGCGGCAAGCTTGCTAAGGTTTGATCCTCCTAGGGCCGGCGACAGCAATAATGGAGGCTTAGGTTTTCTTCTTCTCCTCCTTTCCTTGGTCAGTGACTCTCTCCCTCAAGCTTTTCCCGATGTTTTCTCCTCTCCTTTGGCCGGCGGCATCCTCTCTTCAAGGTTGGCTAGTGATCTTTTTCTCCTCCTTGGCCGGTGGCAACATCAAGTCCATTGACTTGGTGGCCGGTTGTAGATAGGAAGAAGAGCTTTGTTCTATTCTTCCCTTTGTTCGGGGTGAGCAAAGAAGGGAAGAACGTGATCTAGGAGGCTTCAACTCTTGGAAGATCGTTGCCCACACAATGTCCAAGAGGAGGATAGGACATATGATAGAAGACCTTGAGGTAAACAAGAGGTATAATTCTTGTTTTGCTTTCCTTTTGTTTCTTTGTATATTGTATGTATGGTATGTGACTAATTTACTTGGACCCCGAATACAAACACAAAAACTGACGACCGTACATCATCTATTCAACGGCTAATCGTAGAATAGAGGTTGGTTGCACGATGATGGAACGATTGCTTGGGTAATCCATATTTGTCAAGGATAATTATTTTTATCCGGGGATGTAGACGGGATCGCCATGAACAAGCGACCGAGTTGAAGTAGAAAGCAAAGTTTACTACCTTCAAGGTGATACCTCGTCATAGTGGGAGGTTTGTTAGACAACCTGAGTGATTTATGTTCTTGAAAGAATCTTCTAATTTGGTCCCTGGCAAACATAAATCTGATCCTTGGACATATGACGAGACAATCCAAGATAAAGATGCAGTATCTTGGCAAAGGGCGATGAATTCTGAGATAGAATCTATGGATTCAAATCAGGTCTGGGATCTAGTAGAACCACCCAATGGTATAAAAGTCATTGGATGCAAGTGGATCTATAAAAGAAAGAGAGGAACAGATTAGAAGGTTGAGACCTTCAAAGCAAGGCTTGTTGTGAAAGGGTATACTCAGAAAGAGGGCATCAATTATGAGGAGACCTTTTTGCCGGTAGCCTGCTTAAGTCTATCCAGATTCTCTTATCTATTGCTACTCATATGGATTATAAGGTTTGGCAAATGGATGTCAAGACAGCTTTCCTTAATGGAAGTCTTGAAAAAACATCTATATGAAGTAACCAGAGGGATTCATTGCAAAGGGCAAAGGGCATCTTGTGTGCAAGCTTAATC
This sequence comes from Wurfbainia villosa, assembly GCA_025175895.1. Taxonomy (NCBI): domain Eukaryota; kingdom Viridiplantae; phylum Streptophyta; class Magnoliopsida; order Zingiberales; family Zingiberaceae; genus Wurfbainia; species Wurfbainia villosa. The sequence goes on along the minus strand of CM045998.1, from coordinate 31,973,273 downwards.
GGTCCATTTATGGATTGAAGCAAGCTTCAAGATCTTAGAACATCTGCTTTGATGAGGTAATCCATTCATATGGATTTATTCAAAGTCCGGATGAGTTTTGTGTATACAAGAGATGGGACGGAAACGTAGTGGTATTTCTTGTACTATACATAGATGACATTTTGCTCATTGGCAACAATGTCAAAGTGTTGTCAGATGTAAGGGTATGGTTGTCTAAACAATTTGATATGAAGGACTTGGGAGAAGTGGGACACATCCTTGGGATCAAGGTTATAAGGGATCGCAAGAAAAGAATGTTGTGCTTATCTCAAACTTCATACATAGACACTATTTTGACTCGTTTTAGCATGCAGAACTCCAAGAAAGGTTTTCTACCTTTTAGGCATGGAGTACCTTTATCTAAAGAGATGTGTTCTAGAACATTAAAGGAGATAGAGGAGATGAAGGCAGTTCCTTATGCTTTGGTGGTAGGAAGCCTTATGTATGTTGTGTTATGTACGAGGCCGGATATCTGCTTTATCGTGGGCATGGTTAGCAGATATCAGAGTAATCCAGGACAGGGACATTGGACTACGGTAAAGCATATATTGAAGTACCTGAGAAGGACTAAGGATTATATGTTGGTGTACTAGGCATATCAATTACTCCCTATGGGTTACACAAATTTTGACTTCGAATTAGATAGGGATAACAGTATGTCTACCTCGGGTTTTGTGTTTAATTTGGGAGGTGGAGCCATTGTATGAAGGAGTGCCAAGCAAAAATGTGTGGCGGACTCCACCATGGAAGCTGAGTATGTGGTAGCCTTTGAGGCAGCCAAAGAAGTTGTATGGCTCAGGAACTTCTTGATGGACTTGGATGTGATTTCTAGTTTTCCCAGAACTATCACAATTTATTGTGATAACAGTGGTGCAGTTGCAAACTCGAAGGAACCATGAGCCCATAAGGCAAGTAAACACATAGAGCGTAAGTACCACCTGATACGAGAGATCGTAAAGCGAGGAGAAGTTGCTGTCGCCAAGATTGCATCAAAGAATAACCTGGTAGATCCTTTCGCTAAGGCCCTTCCAGCGAGAGCCTTTGATAGGCATGTGGAGGGAATGAGAATTAGATGTATGGTAGTTTGATGGAAGCATAGTCTTTTAGTATAAGTGGGAGATTGTTGGGATGTATACTGAAATCCTAGCCTTTGTATGAACATCTTCATTTTGGAATAAGAATCACATGATCATTATTTGCATTTTATATTTATTATATGTGTGCATCTTGTCTAATAATTTACATTGTAGATAACATAGTGTGTGGTATCACACAGAGGATCATGTTATTAGTTCCTTGTAGAGTATAAGTAGAGACTCACAACCAAGATGGTTTTGAACAAACCATTGACTTGGTGGTAGTGTAATTTGGTATTGGTTTATCTTGACCATAGAATTACACTAGTACACTTTGTGTGTATTAAGCAAGACCGACATAGAGGTGATTCAATTTATTGCTGACTACATAATTGAATCGAACCTCGGATATTATGGTGTATATGCTCTTAATCTCGATATAATAACAGACACATGTACTTAATATTTATTTCTTTGATTTTCCAATGGGCGAGATTTATGGGTTAAATCGATAGGTCGGGTAAGTTGGGAAATGATATAATTTACATGGTGTGCCATTGATTATTGGAGGAAACCGTATCCTATGTATTAGGATGATGATGTCCCCTTGAGGAGCTCATAATGATCATCATATAAATCTTGCAGGGGGGCTTGGTTCAACATGATGATAAGGTTGAGTTGTACTACTCATGGAATTAGATGTTAATTAATTAATTGTCAGTAAATTAATTAATTAATGGACATTCAATATCTTAAACACGGGGAGATATTTGTACAATTAATATATGGAGCCCATATTTAATTATGGGGGTTGGTGAGATATATCAATGATAATCCTCTAGTGGAATGGATTATCATTAATGGATCGGTTTTTATGTGGGCCGGATCCATTGGGTGGCCAGGATCCAACTCCTCCTCATGGTCCCTATTGTAGCCTATTAAAACCCTCACAAAGCCTAGATCCAACCGACACGATTAAAAGGAGGCTTGGGCGAAAATCTATAAAAAGGTTCCAAGGCTTGGGCGGCAAGGATAGTTTTTGGATGCTAGGGTTTGCTTCCAAGGCTTGGGCAGCAAGGATAGAAGAAGCTTTAAGGTTTAGAGTTGGCTAGGGCGGTGGCAAGAGGTGGAGGAGGTTTAGGGTTTTAGTTTTCCTCTCTTCCTAAGGTTTGGTCGGTGCCTCTTCTTCATCCCTTTAGGGCCGGCGCTCCTTCCTTGAAGCAAAGGTCGGCGGTTATTCTTCCTCTACTTATCCTTGGCCGGCGACAACAAGAGTTCATCTCTTGGTCGACGCCCACCTCTCCTTCTTCCTCTCCTTGGCCGGCGGCAACAACTAAGCTTGGTGGTCAACACTAGATAGGAGAAGAAGAGTTTAGTCATCTTCCCTTGTTCGGAGCGAGCAAGGAAGGGAAGATACGTGATCTAGGAGGCTTCAACTCTTAGAAGTTCGTTGCCCACACAACGTCCAAGAAGAGGATAGGTCATACAATAGAAGATCAAGAGGTAAACAAGAGGTATAATCTTGTTTGTTTTTTTTAGTTCTCTTGTATAATATATGTGGTTTATTTACTTGGACCCCGATGATAAACACAAAAACTGGCAATCCGTACATCATCTATTCCGCGGCTAATCGAGGAAAAGAGTTAGGTTGCTTGAACAACAAGTTTGATCAAGTGACGACTTAAATCAAGAAGAACGATGATGAATCGGTTGCTTGGGTAATCCATTTTCATCTGGGTTAATTTTTTTTTAATCCGGGGATGCGAGATAGGATCGCCATGTATAAGCGATCGAAGCGAAGTAAGAAGCGAAGCTTCAACCTTCACCCTTAGCCTAGACCTAAGCCTTCTAGCCACCTTCATCAGCCTCTCGATCTCAGGGTCCATCCATGTCCTCCATGACTCCTTCACCTTTCATGTTAACCTTCATGTGCTTCCATCATCTATGTCATGCTAACCATGTTTTTTTTGCCAAAGTTCATTTGGACTTATGCCACCAAGACTACATGCTTGACTTTATGTTGCCAAAAATTGCACCCTTGGACTTTCCGATTGCCAAGCCTCAATGCTTGGACTTTCACTGTCAAGACTACACACTTGGGCTTACATGAACAAGACTTCAAACTTGGACTTTCCATGCTAAGAGCATTCTTGGACTTTTCATGCTATGTATCCAAACTTGGACTTCCATTGCAAGGCCATTCTTGGACTTTCCATGCCAAAACCATTCTAGGACTTTTCATGCTAAGTATCCAAACTTGGACTTCTATGCCAAGACCATGCTTGGACTTTCCATGCCAAGACCATTCTTGGACTTTCCATGCCAAGTATCCAAACTTTGACTTCCCCTCAAGTCTCACTCGAGTCTAGTCAACCTTGACCCAAGGTTGATTGCTCCAACAATCTCCCCCTTAAACAAACTCCCCCATATGACCTTGGATGTCCTAAACATCCACTTGTCATATGATCAATATATGGTCAAACCCATTTAGTCAACTCTATTGGCAAACATCAAAACACTATTAGAGTCCCACTCGAGTCTGGTATATCGTGACCTGGGCCAATTGCACCAATACTCAAGGGTACTGATAGATGAAGAAACAGACCTTGTTCAGTCGAAATCATCTCCAACATTTGATTGAATCAGAAATCAGTCGACTAATCAAGAACCAGTCTACTGCTTTAAAAGTCAGTCGACTGGTTTCTGTAGATTGCAGAAATCATCCTCTAGAATTGAATTTCAAAAATTCATAAGTAATTATATGATTTTTTAAAAATCATGAAATTTCATATGTATAATACTTATATCAAACATTATGGGTGAAAAATAATTTTATATGAAAATATCCATTATATTCAAAGAATGATACAAAGTTCAAAAGCATTGAAACCTTTAATGTTTTTCCTAACTTTGTGCCAATCTTATCAATGGTGGTTCTTATCAAAATATAGACTTACCAAGGTTTTTCAAAATGATTTTGAATTTGTTTTCAAACCTTAATTTCAATCATGGTTGTATGGGCTAGATGTCCATGACTTGTACATTAACTTTCCTCATGATTCATTCTTATGATTTAATGAGTTCTAAATTTAGATTGATGTACCATATAGACACATTGAACTCAACTCAATTTCCTAACATCTCACATGTCTAAGGTGTATCAATACATACACATGTCATCCTATGGTTTTTGTGAGATGTGGATATGGTCTTCCCTAAATCTAAGGGTTCATGCATTATATCTAGGCATATCCATTTGATTCCTTTATCTAGGACATCAAATAATGTCATTTGTCCTTAAATTCAATTTTAATGCATTCTAATGCATGATTATGATCATGGCATAAATGATTTGCTTAATTTAAGCATATTTGCCAATGATTCATGATATCATACCAGTGTACAAATTATCCTAAGCATTATTATGACATTTTAAATAATAATATGAGCATGGTGTCATGACATAGTATATGACAAACAAAGCATGACAAATTTTATAAAGTAAAGGTATAGAAATACCTAAGTTTAAAGCTTAATTGCCATTATTTAGGATTAGGTCAATTTGTCATAATAACAATTTAAATCCCTCAAGTGTGCCAAAACTCAAAATGATACACTATAGACTTTTTATCTAATGGTGCCAAATATGATCAATTTTCAAACTTCATAATTTCTATTGGCACATCCTAAATTCCTTTAGGATTAATTTCTAAACTCATTTCCAAGGTGTCACATAACCTTGAAAATGTCTTAAAGTGTCAACTCTACCATGGTTAGGTTAACTATCCATCCATTCAAGGTTGACACATCCTAAACCCATCTAGCATGAAGGAATCATGCTCCTAGGAACCTAAAGCCAATTTAAGCTCTTTGGGTTTACAAGGTACTCGGTAGGGATAGCCTCCCTTAGTACCTTCTTAGGCTTAGTGGCCTTGGTCATTGTGGCCTTGTCTAGGTCAATTCTAGGGATGACTTCTCTTATGACCTTGACTCTCCTCGACCTAGAGTTGGTTCCATAGTCAAATGGAACACTATGGTATGATGACATTACCTTCATGGACTTAGGTTTGTGACTCAAACCATTCTTGTCCATGGATGCACCTACTGTTAGTGTCAGCCCTTAGTGTCAATCATGAGATGATTGATTAGGGATCATATGTATCATATTTCATTAATAACAGGCAAAGATTGATTATTATATTTACTTTATGCATGTGCCAGCTAAATAAATATAATAATGTCCTTGAATAGTAGGCTCTAATCTACAGTATATCAATTGGTAAAATTAATTATGAGAAGCTGTAGAGAACACTATTCTTAAACATTCCTAGTCAAGTATTGTATTAATAGACAAAGGGATATATTGATACATTGAGACTAGAATGTAGGTAAATGGATGACTTGATCTCACATGTCCCAGATATGTGATATCACATTGACACATGGGTATATATATTGGAGAATATATGTACTGAATTGACCCGCCATGAGAAAGTGTCATGGATCGTTATATGAGTGTCATATACTTTCTCATGTGACTATTGGTATGAATAGTCTTTAGACATGAAGTCACTATGGTTCCCTACATAAGGAGTTATGTACTTTAGTATCGTCTAATGTCACCCGTAACAGGGTGTACTATAACGGCGATTACTAGGTATGTAACGAATTATGCAGAGGGATGTGAGTGATGTAGATGAGATCTATCCCTCCCATATGATGGGAGTGATATCTTTGGCCTCTTGATAGAGTATGACCACGAAATACATATCCATGCTCAAATGAGTCAATATGAGATATTAAACTCATTTGTTTAAGTGAGTATACTTGGGGATCAAGAAACATAAAGATCGATAAGGGGATGATACGGTCTATGCCTCATTGATTGATCTAAGATATCAAGGATAGAAGGACACTGTTATACATGATAATAGTGACGGAAAGGTTGTCGGATCTTGACTTTCTTATAACTTGGGTAGCAATGATGTATTTCTAGATGTCGTTCATTGCTTATGTGTCTAAAAGGGGGTTTTAGACACATTGCCAACGTTACAAGAACCTATTGGGTAACAAACAAATGACATTCTATTTTAGAGATGGTTTCTTTTAGTTTGGATAAAAGAACAATTGAGCATATGGCCAAGACTTGAGTTAGACTCAAGCTGGTTGAACTTGAGTGAGACTCAAGTTAAACCATGGAAGATGACTCATCATGTAGAAAATCCAAGGGTCATCTATTACTTTGAATGATTAATGTGATTAATCATGCAAGGGAATACCAAGGGCCTTGGTATTCATGATGAGGAGATGAGAGGTTTTATGCATTGATGAAAGAGAATACCAAGGGTCATGGTATTCATTAGGAGTAATGGGAGTTGATGGCTTGGTGTCCATTGAAATGCTTTCAACGTGAAAGCTTTGGGGCATTGGTTTTTGGGGGTGCAAGCCAAGAGAGCCTTCTCCTTCTTCTCCTTCTTTCTTCCAAGTGTTCTTGGCATTTTGCTAGGGTTGCTAGCACAACGTGACTCCAAAACTGCTGAGTGTCAGTGTGGATACTGTGGAGATACGGTTATACTTACCGTATTGAGATCCGGGAGTGCTTAGATAAGCGGGATTGCGAAGGGCTCGCATCGAAGGTATACTTCTTCCTCTAGATTAAATCTAGACAAAGTAGGATAATCGAAACGATTTATATGTTTTACATGGATCTCTAGAAGGATCCGATTTATATTATGTTTCCGCTGCGGTTGTACGAAGTATTCGCCCGCGATATTGTGAATGTCACGATCTGGATTTTCCCCTATAGTGGTATTAGAGCCACTTGAAAAACATATATTTTGTTATGATGATTTATATGTGATATAAATGTAGATTTTTATGTTTTCTATGAGATATAAAACATTTGAATTATGGGTACATGAGTTTTAGGCTTGGAATGTTACGAAAGGGATAAAAATGGGGTTGAACAAAATGTCACACAATCATGTTGAAAAACACGGCCTGGCCATATTCACAACCCATGACCGTGTTGACAAACACAGCCTGGCCGTGGGCGCCTTTGTAAGAGCAACTCACAGCCGTGTTGAAAGACACGGCCTGGCCATGGTCGTCTCTGATCACCCCAGAATGGTCGTGCCAATTTGCATGACCCCACTGTGTTGGACACGGGATGCTCCGGAAGCAAGGGTCTTGGGTTCATAATGATGGACTAAGGGAAGCAACTCATTCAAGGAGTTGAGTTGAAGCGGGACCGTGCGTGGCGTTGTGGTTTATTGGTGATGCGGCTTAAAATTCATATGTGTATTCATAATAAATTTTATAAAATTACATCATTATGATTGATATGGAGCATGGTGCATGGTTATGGCCTAGGACCCAATGTGATTGTGGTTGTGTGTTGTATGTGAATGTTGTAATTCATAATACGACTTGCGTGTCATGCCTTCATCTCTATTTTCCTGGTTGTAAAATAGACTTAGACTCGAATGTAACTCGAGTGTTCTTATTTTGTAACGTAAAAAATAAAGAAATGAAAAAGTCCATTGAAGGTTGAAGTTACAAGGAGAATGCCGATAACACAGGATGACCAAAGGTAGAACTTGGAGAAGATGCCATCCCTAGGTTAACCATTCTCTCTTCTCATTGACTTGAGAAGATCGTAGATTCGGGCCATAACCATGTCAGGTTTATATGTTGATATATATATTGTGTATGTGATGCATGCGTAGTTAGTTGTCACAAAGTTAGGTCACTTATCATATGCCTACCAAAGTTTAATACTTACTATTAGCTTGTTCAATCATAGCACGTTTGCCAAAGCAAAGTGACTCGATTTATCTCAGTAAAGTATGACAGGACAATCGTGATGTCTGCCTATTAAACCTTGGGTTTGACTTAATGAAGCTCTCTCAATTAGATTGATGAACTTAGAGGCATGACTCATACGAGACATCTACCTACATTATACAAATCTTGGTCGATTAGCCAAAGCTAACTCAAGATGAGTAGTAATTTAGAAGGATATCTCATGCGATGGGCACTATGAACAAATGTTGTCCATAATATACAAGAGTTACATTAGATGTAATCGGTACAAGTTACCTACCTAACTTATACGTGTCTTGGGAGATTAGCCAAAGCTAAATCAAGATGTAGTATAATATGGATCTTGTCCCACTTTGTGACCAATGGGAGAATCATTTAGTTAAAGGCCTAATTAAATGATAGAAATATGATACATATTTGCATTTTTGCATTGTAGATCACCATGTCGTAAAATACATCAGACACACTCTCTCTGCTATCTGTCCTTGATAAGGACAAGCTCATTGGAGCTAACTTCCTGGACTGGTACAGGAACTTGAGGATAGTCCTCAAGCAAGAACGCAAATTGTACATCCTAGAGCAGTCCATTCCTGAACCACCCGCACCTACGACCACTCGTTCTAACAAGGATGCTTATAAGAAGCATTAAGATGATGCATTGGATGTGTCATGCCTTATGCTTGCCACCATGAACTCTGAGCTTCATAAACAACATGAGAACATGGATGCCTATGGTATGGTTGAGCATTTAAAACAACTATACCAGGGACAAGAAAGGCACGAGCGATACGAAGTATAAAAGGCCAGGGACAAGATGCAAGAGGAAACTCCCGTAGGCACTCATGTACTCAAGATGATTGGGTATGTTGAGAACCTATAGAGATTGAGATTTCCATTGGGCCAAGAACTGGCCACTGACCTTGTTATGCAGTCACTGGCAAAAGGCTACAGTCAATTTGTCATGAACTATAACATGAATGAAATTGACAAGCCTTTACCTGAGTTGTTGAGCATGTTACAAACTACTGAACTCAACCTTAAGAAGGCAAATCCTGGTACAATTATGATGGTGAACAAGAACAAAGGCAAAGGCAAGTAGAATCCTAAAGGTAAGGGTATGACCAAAGCCAAAGGCAAAAGCATGGTAAATGCATTGAAACCCAAAGGAGGGGTGTCAAAGGAAGGGGAATGCTTCCACTGTGGTGAGACCGGACATTGGAAGAGAAACTGTAAGATATACCTAGAAGAGGTGAAAAAGAAGAGAAGTGAGACTTCTGCCTCAGGTATATATGTTATAGAAGTCAATTTATCTATCTCGTCTTCTTGGTTATTAGATATCGATTGTGCTTCTCACATTTGTACCAATGTGCAGGGCCATCGAAAGACTAGATAATTGACGAAGGGCGAAGTGGACCTACATGTTGGTGCAATCGACCCAGGTCACGATTGACTGGACTCGAGTTTGACTCGAGTGATGTTTGACATGGAAGTTTGACATTGATGTCTGATATTGTTTTGGGGAGATTGTTGATGCAATCACCACGGGTCATGATTGACCGGACTCGAGTTTGACTCGAGGTGATTTTAATGGTTGACTGGAGTTGACCATATCATGGAAAGTCCAAGAATGGGTCTTGGCAAGAAAAAGTTCAAGCATGGGTCTTGGCATGGAAAGTCCAACATGGGTTGGCAAGGGAAAGTCCAAGCTTGAGTCTTGGCATTTGAGAAGTTCAAGGGGTTTGATATTGGCGGCTAAAGTCCAAGTGGTAGTCTTGCTAGAATAAGTCCAATGGTTGGCGGCGTAAAGTCCAAGCATAGTCTTGGCAGCATAAGTCCAATGTGCCTTGGCAGTGTAGACACCGTTAGCATGACATAGCCGATGGAAGCACCTAAAGGCTAGCATATGGATGAACAAGTCATGGATGACTTGGAGGGATCCGATAGATGCGAGGCTGACGGAGGTGGCTATAAGGCATAGGTCTAGGCTAAGGGTGGTCTAGCAAGTATGGGGGCACCATACTTGGGTTAAAACCTCATGTTTGAGGTGTGTTAGTCGACTAGTGTAAGTCAACTAGGGTCTGACTGCGGGAAGTGTCCCAGCAGCCGACTGTAGAGGTGGGCAGTCGACTGCTGGCTCGAGCAATCAACCTATCATATGATCAGTCGACTGGTGCTCCAAAATTTGGGCACAGAATGGAGTCGAGACTCGACTGCAGGGGTTAGTAGTCGAGTGAAGGCTCCATCAGTCGACTGATGGGTATGATCAGTCGACTGATGATGGATTCGTTGGATTTTTCCAGTGTGGATCTAGCCGTTGTCTCACGACAACAGTGACATCAGTTAATTGATGGTCCCGAGCAGTTGACTGATCGGCAATTTCTAGCCTAGGCAACAACTTTAAAGGGAGCTCTTGGAGGAGGAAATCAAAAGCATTTCTTGAGGTGTTTTGGGGCGATTTGCTGCTGTAAATCAGGATCTCCAAGTGCAATTCAAGAAACCACAAAGCAAGCAATCAAAGATCAATTGTAAAGTGTTGTTTTCTTTACTTGTTGTGTATTTCATTTGTATATTGCTTGTATTTATCTCTTACTATTGTAAGATCACTTGTACGAGGTTTTTCCGCCTCCGACTTGTGTCGAGAAGGAGTGTTTATTAATCGTGTGTGATTGACATCGCTAGAGCTCTTTAGAGCTCGATCCGTAGAGTAGGAACTGTTAGGTTCCAAACCACGTTATATGATTGTGTAATTGTGTTTGTCTTGTTTCGTTATTACTATTATTTCTATTTCCGCTATGCTAACAAGATTTGTAGATGAGCACGCAACGAAATCCATCGAGCATCTCATCAACGCTATTCACCCCCCTTTAGCGGTCAACATTTCCTCTATAATTGGTATCAGAGCTAGGAGATCTTCTACGGACTAACTGCCTGGAGCAAACTGCTAGAGGAAGAAGATGGAAGTTCAAGAACAACTAGGATGGGACATCAACACACAGGTCCCGTACGCACTATATGGACGAGAAGGCTTCAATTCTTGGAAGAGAAGAATTGAAGATTTTATCATGATGAGAGACTTTGAGGAGTGGTTCATCTTAATGGAAGGATTTGAATATCCAAGAGGACCAAAAGGTGGCTTCCTCAAAAAGAAGAGATGGAGTGAGGAGCAATTCCAACAATTCGAGAAAAATAAGAAGGTAATCAAATTTATTTTTGATTTAATTCCTAATGACTTCTTGTGTAGCCTAGGTGATTGCATGGATGCAAAGGAGCTTTGAAGGGAATTGTCCAAGCTCCATTAAGACCCATCACCGGCTTAAGAAGTGGAGGCCAAAGATGAATCCTCATCCTCACAAGCGAGTGAGGATTCGGAAGTTGATAGGGAGTCAACCTTTGAATCGGTGGAAGAAGAGGAAAAAGTGGAAGAAGCCTCCACTTCAAGGATTGAGGGGGAGGAGAGACTATCCACACTGGAGCAACCTCAAGAGGAGCCATCCACCTCCGGGAGAGATGAAGAATCCACTCTGACCACCACAAATACCCTAGGTAACTCAAGCAATTTAGGTTTAAACAAAAATCATATAATTTGCTTTGAGTGTAGGGAATCCGAGCACTATAAGAGCAAGTGCCCAAAGAGAGTAAGGAAAGCTCCTCCGACACAAAAAGTAAATGAAAAAGTCAAGGATGTTGATGTCTCCACCAAGAAGAGCAAGGAGCACATGGTGTGCTTCAAATGCCGACAACCGGGACACTATGGGAGCCAATGTCTTAGGAGAAAGGAAGGAGCATCACATGTAGGGGGACCTAAGGCTAACCCTAAGGTATATTTCAATAATGCACCTTCTAGTTTTTATAGTAAAAAGCATGCAAAAATAATGTTAATTCACTTGCTATTGCCCATGAACATAAGCATGCTAATAAGAACAAATATTTTTGTTTAGGAGCTAAAAATATCCACTTTTCAAATAAGGAGAAATTTGGGACTAATGTCTCTAAAAATATCTTACCTAAGGACAAACCTAGATCAAACAACTCTAGACCTATTCTTCCTAGGGAGACCATAAGGAAGATAGAGGATCACCTAGGTCTTAATCCTAAATGGACTAGGCATATGCCTAGGAAGAACAATGCCCAAAGACCATATCAAAATTCAAAAATTGGACAATTAGAGGTTGAAAATCAAGCCTTGAGGTCAAGGCTTGAGAAACTTGAAAAGACCATTGCAAAAATGACAAATCAAATGCAAAGATCAAACGGTCAAACTATAGGGCCTAAGAGACAAGAGTCAACCAAGGGCAATAAAGGTTTGGGTCATAAACCTAAGCCCTAGGTGATTTATCATAGTGTTTCATTTGATTATGGAACACAAACTAGATCTAGTAAAACCAAGGTCAATAGGGAAGTCATCCCTAAGGTTGACCAAGGAATGTGCCTAGTGGCCAAGGTTTCCATGAAACCTAGGAAGACCACTAAGAAGGTTACTAGGGAGGCAATCCCTAAGGTTACCCATGGCAAGACCCAAATGACCAAGGCTAACAAGCCTAGAAGGGTCATTAGGAAGGTATTTAGGGAGGTTATCCCTAAGGAATACCTAGTAAACCCTAGGAGCTCAAATAGGTTTTGGGTTCCTAAGAGCATGATCGATTCACGCTAGATGGGTTTAGGGTGTGCCAACTTTAAATGGAAGGGTAGTTAACCTAAGCATGGTAAAGGTGGAACTTTAGGTAATTTTCAAGGTTATGGATACCTTGGAAATAGATTTGATATTATTATCCTAAAAGATTTTAGGATGTGCCAATACATTTTTGGAATTATGAAAACTCAATTAATTTGACACAATTTAGGTCTAGAGGTCATTGTGTGCCATTTTGGGTTTTTGGCACACTAGGGAGAAAAGTAATAATATGGAAAAATATATTTAATTATATCAAATGGCAATTAATACTATGTTTTAGGTTTTATTATACCTATACATTTTATGTGCCATGCTTTGTTTGCCATATAACATGTCATGACATCATGTTTATTTTTATCATTTATATGTCATGATTATGTGTAGGATTAAAGTTTATTGTCATGTGTTTTTAGATTGTCTCATATGCCATGACATCATGATCATTGGTCATGCTTAATTATTGCTATCATTTATGCCATGATCATTCATGCATTAATTAAAATTGAGTTAAGGATTATGGCATGATTTGAAGTCCCATCTATAAGGGAGTCAAATAGAGTTGCCTAGAAAATGCATGAGGCTATAATAACCCTAATTCCACATCTCACAATTACTTTGACTTGTGTGAGCTTAATACATCTTAGATACATGTGAGATGTTAGGAAAATAAGTTAAGTTCAAGGTGCATAGATAGTGCATCTTGATGAACTTAAACTTATCTCAATCATTAATATGAATCATGAGGAAAGCTAATGTACAAGTCATGTACATCTAGCCAAGAGTCCATGGTTCAAAATAAATTTTCAAAAATATTTTAAAATCACTTTAGAAAACCTTGGTGAAGTCTATCTTCTGATAGCAATCACCATTGATGAAGTTGATACAAAGTAGGGCAAAAAACATTAAAAATTTCAATGGTTTTGAACTTTGTATCAATTTTACTATTTTATGGGTAAATTATTTTTCAAATATTTTTCACCCATTGTATTAGTCATAAGTATTATACGTATGAAATTTTACAATTTTTAAACTTACGTATAATTACTTATCAATTTTTAAAGTTCATATTTGATAATTGAAAAATTGAGTTTTCAATTATCAGTCAACTGCCACTGTTTGGCAGTCGACTGATGGGCAACAACTTCCTTGGCGGCAATCGCCTCGCGAAACCTCCTAGTGGAAACCACCTGGCGCACTGTTCCGTCGACGACGAGTAACTACCGCGAAACCGCCCCGGTGGAAACCGCACTAGCGAAAACCACCCTGGCAGAACTGCCCTGGCGCAGTTATTAGTCGACTGTTGCTTGGTGCCAGTCGATTGATGTGCACTTCAGTCGACTGATTTCTAAAGGACTCGACTAATTGGCTTATTTTGGGAAAAACAAGGTTGTTTAGCCCGTGTTCAGTTACGGTAAAGTTCCCTAACTACTCCTAACCCTAGGATATGCTTTGGGAAGCATTATGAAGGGTTAAAATCCATTGGATGTGGATTAGGAGAGGTGTTAGGATGATGTATCAAATTTAAGGTATGGGAAAGTTCAATGTTGAACTTTAGACCTTATTTTTTATGGTTTAGAGTTCCTATTAGCTTAGGGACTTCCCAAGGACATTATTGGTGCAATTGTCAAGGGGGAGCAAACCTTTATGGGGAGGTATCCATCAAGGGATGATGGATGATATTTTTCCTCAAGAGGGGGAAAATGGAATTTTTAGATGCCCAATTTAGAAATTGGGAGAGTGTATAGGATTGTCTCTCTTGAGTGATATGAGACTTATCACTAGGAAGATGGTAGGCATCCTAGGTAGTTTTGGACCAAGGGGGAGATTGTAAGATCTCATTGGGACATGAGACATTGACCTCCATGGAGAGAAAACCTTTTTGTTGTTAGTCAAAAAGGGGGAGAATGTTTTGAGGGAGAATGTTATGGAAAGTGTTATCAATTGATGCCATCAATTGTCAAATCGGAAAATTGGGGAGAATGTTTGGGATTACCAATTTTGAATAATTGGTAAGAAGAATTGAGTTAGTATTCTAACTCAAAGATATGTGTTTTTGTCAAACATAAAAAAGGGGGAGATTGTTAGTGCAATTGACCTAGGTCACGATTGACCGGACTCGAGTTTGACTCGAGCGATGTTTTGATGTTTGACATGGAAGTTTGACATTGATGTCTGATATTATTTTGGGGAGATTGTTGATGCAATCGACCCGGGTCATGATTGACCGGACTCGAGTTTGACTCGAGGTGATTTTGATGGTTGACTAGAGTTGACCATGTCATGGAAAGTCCAAGTCTTGAGTACTTAGCATGTAAAGTCCAAGCATGGGTCTTGGCAAGGAAAAGTCCAAGCATGGGTCTTGGCATGGAAAGTTCAACATGGGTTGGCAAGAGAAAGTCCAAGCTTGAGTCTTGGCATTTGAGAAGTCCAAGGGGTTTGATATTGGCGGCGTAAAGTCCAAGTGGGAGTCTTGGCAGCATAAGTCCAATGGTTGGCAGCGTAAAGTCCAAGCAGAGTCTTGGCAGCATAAGTCCAATGTACCTTAGCGGTGTAGACACTGTTAGCATGACATAGCCGATGTAAGCACTTGAAGGCTAGAGTATGGATGAACAAGTCATGGATGACTTGGAGGGATCCGATAGACACGAGGCTGACGGAGGTGGCTAGAAGGCTTAGGTCTAGGCTAAAGGTGGTCTAGCAAGTATGGGGCTACCATACTTGGATTAAAACCTCATTTTTGAGGTGTGCCAGTCGACTGGTGCCATACGACAGTCGACGGGTGTAAGTCAACTAGGGTTTGGATCATGCGAGAAGTGTCGATTGATCGCTAGAGGTGGGCGATCATTCTGGCTCGAGCGATCGATCATCTATGATCGGATCGTGATGCTCGTTTGAGCACAAAATGAAATCGAGACTCGACTGCGGGGGTTAGCAGTTGATTGAAGGATCCATTAGTCGAATGATGGGTATGATCAGTCGACTGATGATGGATCTATTGGATTTTTCTAGCGTGGATCTAGCCGTTATCTCACGACAACAGTGACATCGGTCGACTGATGGTCCCGAGTAGTCGACTGATCAGCGATTTTCAACCCAGGCAACAGCTTTAAAGGGAGCTCGTGGAGGAGGAAATCAAAAGCTTTTGTTGTGGTGTTTTAGGGCGATTTGCTGCTGCAAATCAGGGTCTCCAAGTGCAATTCAAGCAACCACAAAGCAAGCAATCCAAGAGCAATGGTAAAGTGTTGTTTTCTTTACTTGTTGTGTACTTCATTTGTATATTTCTTGTATTTATCTCTTACTGTTGTAAGATCACTTGTACGAGATTTCTCCGCCTTCGACTTGTGTCGAGGAGTGTTTATTAGTGGTGTGTGATTGACATCACTAGAGCTCTTTAGAGCTCGATCCGTGGAGTAGGAACCGTTAGGTTCCGAACCACATTATATGATTGTGTAATTGTGTTTGTCTTGTTTCGTTATTGCTATATTTCTATTTCCGCTACGCTAATGAGATTTGTAGACGAGCACACAACGAAATCCATCGAGCATCGCATCAATGCTATTCACCCCCCTCTAGCGGTCAACATTTTCTCTACACTACGGGTAGGCAATGGAGCAAAGGTTGCCGCCATCGTTGTAAGGATATATTCTTTATCTTTGCCCACTGGGCTTATCTTAGAACTAGAGGACTGTTGTTATGTGCCTGCCTTGACGAAAAATATTATCTCCGTTTCTTGTTTGGACAAGAAAGGGTTCTCATTTGTAATTAACGACAAGTGTTGTTCCATTTATTTAGATGATATATTTTTTTGTAGTCCACACCTTGTGAATGGTCTCTATCTTCTAGATCTTGAAACCCTAGTCTATAACATAAATACCAAACGGTTCAAGTCTAATGATCTGAACCAAACATATCTCTGGATTTGTCGCCTGAGCCAAATAAATGAGAGTCGCATATCCCAGCTCCATAAGAATGGATTACTGGACTCATTTGATTTTGAATCATATGAGACATGCGAATCTGGTCTTCTAGGCAAGATGACCAAAACTCCATTTAGTGAACATGGCGAACGAGCTACTAATTTGTTAGAACTCATACATACTGATGTATGTTGGCCTTTCAATGTAGCAGCTAGAGGAGGCTATCAGTACTTCATTACTTTTACTGATGATTTCAGTAGATATGGATATGTGTGTCTTATGAGACACAAATCTGAATCCTTTGAAAAGTTCAAAGAATTCAAGAATGAAGTACAAAACCAACTTGGTAAGAGTATTAAAGTGCTTCAATCAGATCGAGGTGGGGAAAACCTTAGCCAAGCTTTTCGTGACTATCTCATTGAGTTTGGGATTAAATCTCAACTCACTCCACCTGGAACATCACAGTGGAATGGTGTATCATAAAGGAGAAATTGTACATTATTAGATATGGTACGATCCATGATGAGTCACACAAATCTTTCTTCTTTCTTCTAGGGATACGTGATGTGAGCAAAACATATAGGATTTTA
The DNA here is from genome assembly GCA_025175895.1 of Wurfbainia villosa. NCBI lineage: Eukaryota > Viridiplantae > Streptophyta > Magnoliopsida > Zingiberales > Zingiberaceae > Wurfbainia > Wurfbainia villosa. Next base: position 31,956,154 of record CM045998.1, on the reverse strand, counting down.
GGAGTAGTTTTTGCTCACCTCTTGTTATATTTTGTGTTAGTTTCATACATATGTTACTATATTCTTGCACGCATTGCCTATTTTCTGGTTCGGAGGTCTACTCATTGTACTTTTGTGTGCAAGTTAGCTTTTCTGGTGAAAAAGACACGTTTTCAAAGCAAAAGAAGGACTTTCACAGCTAGACGCAAAGTGGGACACGACCAGGGCATGTGGATTCACATGACCGTGTTGAATAGGCGAAGAAAAGCACTCCAGGGCCACACATGGCCTGGTAGTGTGGAAACACACGGCCGTGTGGCGGCCCGACAAATTTGTGCGACTAGGGCTTTTTCCGAATTTTGCAGTGGTCCGAGGCGATGTCTATATAAGGATGGCTCTGCCCAAACCCTAGGGGGGAGGCACGACGGCTAGGACAGCACGCCGAAGCCCTAAAAAGCTTCGGTAACTCGCAGCGGGGAGGAGGAACGCCGTCAGAGGTCCATAACTTGCAATACAACGCTGGAGAGAAGATCACAAAGCATCGTATATCTCTATTTCTGTGCTTTACTTCTATTGTATTCAAACTTAAACATGTTTTGTGATTCTTCCTTCGCATTTATGGAGTAGTACTTTCAATTCTAGGATTAGGGAGTAGCTTGTGTACATAAACAATGTTGGTTCATATTAAATTCTAGCCAAAAGTTTGATTTGACAATTGGTAGTTGCTCTCTATTATATTTATGTGTGTTTGGCTTTCTTTCCGCTGTGCTTAGGCGATATGAGGTGTTGATAGCCCTCGAAATCTAAAATTAGGAGGTTTAATCCAAGGAACCTAGGGGTAAACCTAACCTCCCGTAACTGCGGGGAGAAGGGAGTGGTGGAATCAGAAACGATCCACCGTAAGGATTGATTTGGCATCCTCGTACCCTCTATCCCGTCCTTTTGGGCGAGGATAACTCCCGATGAATGCGGCAGCTCTGCGGGAGAGTGTATGATGTCCCTTCCCCAAAATCGTAGGTAGATGTTTAGACGACGCCAATTGACAACATTGTTCTATGATACACAAGCGAAATCGAAGTCCTAGAATCGCCTCTTAAGACCCCGGCACACTCTTTTCCTCCTCCGTGTGACACCGCACAGAGTAGGGTCCACCGATAGTCATCACCAACTGACTCTCTCAGAGATTTCATCCAAACAATCACAACCACTTAGTGTATTAGTATTCGAATCCCAGTCCCTGTGGGATCGATAAATCTTTATTACTTGACGACATCCATGCACTTGCGGGCATTGAGCGCGAGCATGCGCTTTGAGTCCTCAGTGGTATCCATCGTGAGATTCGAGGTCGCATTTGTGAGCATCAAGTTTTTTGTGCTGTTGTCGGGGACTATCGATTCGATATCAAATTGAACAGTGGTAGATTGGATCGGACTTAGGATTAGATTATTTTCTTGCTTTATTTTCCTTTTAGTTTAATCTTATCTGCTTAGTTTTATTTTCCATATTTAGATTTAGTTTTTATTTTCAGTAGTAGTTTCCTATTTACTTATTGAATCTTAGATTTTTATTTGCTAGATTTATTTACTTTCTACTTTTAGCATTAGGATAGCACTCTTAACTTTTTGGTTTGGTTATACACCTTGAGAGATGTTAATACAGGTCGCTCGACCCTTGAAAGATTACATAGCACCTAAACGAAAGGCCTGGAACTCCTACATTGTTATTCGCCAAATTCAGGCAACAAGCTGGGAAATAAACCCTGCATTAATTGCTCTCATTCAAGGAAAACATTTTGGAAGGACTCAGATTGAGGAACCCTATCTACACCTTGAGGAATTCCTGGCTTACTGCGGGATGGTGCAATATGAAGGAGTCCCAACAGAGGCCATCAAGCTTATTATGTTCCCATTCTCATTGAAAGGAGGGGCTAAGCAATGGATACGCGCGCTACCCGAAGGAAGCATAACGATGTGGTAACAAATGGAAAACACTTTCCTAAGAAAATTCCCCCCACCCCCCACCCCCCCCCCCCCACCCCCACAAAACAGCCTACTTTAGGGACAAAATCCTTTCATTTGAGCATGGACAAGAAGAGACTCTAGTCGAAGCATGTAAGAGGCTACAAGGGCTGGTGATTCGCTGCCCGCACCATGGATTACAAGAGTGGTTACTCCTCCATGTTTTTTTATTCCGGAATAACTATCACGTCGAAAGAACTCTTGGCACAGCCACAAGGGGCATGTTGATGAAAAAGAGCACAAACGACACATATAGCATTATAGAGACAGTGGTAGGGACTCTCGAAATATGGGCTAACAACGAGCAACACTTTCATGGGAATCTTCCAATCAAGGGGATAGATATGTTGGGATGTATACTGAAAAGTCTATATTTTGTATGAACATCTTTATTTTTGAAATAAGAATCACATGATCATTGTTTGCATATTTATGATGATGCATATTGTCTAATACATTACATTGTAGATAACATGGTGTGTGGTGTCACATGGGAGATCATGTTATCGGCTCCTTGTAAAGTATAAGTATAGGCTCACAACCGAGATGACTTTGGACAAACCATTGATATGGTTGTAGTGTGATTTGGTATTGGTTTGTCTTGACTATAGAATCACACTAGTACACTTTGTGTGTATTGAGCAGGATCGACTTAGAAGTGATTCGATTTATTGCTAACTACATAATCGAATCGGACCTCAGATATTATATTGTACATGCTCTTAATCCCGATATAATAACGGGCACATATACTTAGTATTCATTTCTTTGATTTACCAATGGGCGAGATTTATAGATTAAATCGATAGGCTTGGTAAGTTGGGAAATGATATTATTTATATGGCGTGACGTTGATTATAGGATGAAACTGTGTCCTATATATTTGGATGATGATGTCCCCTTGAGGAGCTCATAAGGTTCATCATGTAAACCCTACAGGTTGACTTGGTCCGGCATGATGAAAAGGTTGAGTGGTACTACTCATGGAGTCAGATGTTGATAAATTAATGGTCAGTAAATTAATTAATCGATGGACATTCGAGATCTTAAACACGGGGAGAAAATATACATATAATATATGGAGACCATATTAACTTATGGGGGTTGGTGAGGTAGATCAATGATAATCCTCTAGTGGAATGGATAATCATTAATGGATCGGACTTTATGTGGGCTTGATCCATTGGGTGGCCAAGATCCAACTCCTCCTCATGGTCCCTATTGTAGCCTATTAAAACCTCATGAAGCTTAGATCCAATGGATGAAAACAAAACTCTAGATCCAATAGTAGAGATTAAATCTCTAGATCTGATGGTTGAGATTAAATCTCTAGATCCGACGGTTGAGATTAAATCCCTAGAACCAATGGTGGAGATTAAAACAAGGCTTATTCCTAACTCTATAAAAGAAGAGGATAGGGGTGGGCGGCAACATGATGGATGGGGATTAGGTTTGCTTCCCTTGGGCGGCAAGCTATCCCATTAGAGATAGGATTGTGTTTGGGCAGCTAGGGTTAAGGTGTTGAGGGTGGGCGGCAACATGGGGAGAAGCTCCTTTCTTCTTCATCCTAAGGTATTGACGGCAACCTATCCTTCTTCCCTTTGTTTTGGCCGGTGCTCAACCTATCCTTCTTCCCCTCTTCTTTGGCCGGCAATTAGGAGAGCTAGGGTTAGGGTTTTGGGTGGCTACAAGGAGAAGGGTTGGTTTCTTTTCTCTTCTCCAAGTGTTGGCCGGCGCCCATGCTCTTATTGATTCTCCTTTGGGCGGTTCTCATACTCCATGTTCTCTTCCTTGGTCGGCGACAACATTGAGTCTATTGACTTGGTGGCCGGTTATAGAAAGGAAGAAGAGTTTTGTTTTATGATCTTCCTTTGTTCGGAGTGAACAAGGAAAGGAAGATTGGTGATCTTGGAGGCTTCGACTTTTGGAAGATCGTCGCCCACATGACGTCCAAAAGGAGGAAGGACATACAATAGAAGATCAAGAGGTATAACAAGAGGTGTAATCTTGTTTATTTTGATTAGTGTTCTTTTGTATTATGTCTATAATTGTTTTTCAATTATATGCATGTTGTATGTGGTTGTTTACTTTATGTATGTGGCTAAATATACTTGGACCCCAAACATAAACACAAAAGTCGGCGACCCGTACATCGTCTATTCCACGGCTATTCGTAGAATAGAGATTGGTCGCTTGAACAACAAGTTTGTTCAAGTGACTACTCTAATCGAATAGCACGACGATGAAACGGTTGCTTGGGTGTTCCCTTTTTGTTTAGGATTAAATTTTTTTTATCTGGGGACATAGAAGGGATCGCCATGAACAAGCGACCGAGTTGAAGTGGGAAGCGAAGTTTCCAATCTTCAAGTGGTATTAGAGCCACTATTTCCGGTTTTGTGTGTTTAGGATTCGGTTACTCTTATGCATTTTTCATATATTATATGTGTCGGATAATAGTAGGATATGCATAGGTTAACTCTTTGGTTGCAGGCATAGGATCCAACTATTATGGCCATATGTATGTATGCGATTGTATGTGTGTAATTGTATATTTTGTTGAATCCTCGCAGTTGACAATGTTGTGATGTGTACTGAAAAGTTTATCTTTTGTATGAACATCTTTATTTTTAAATAAGAATCACATGATCATTGTTTGCATATTTTTATGGATATGCATATTTTCTAATACATTACATTGTAGATAACATGGTGTGTGGTGTCACATGGGAGATCATGTTATCAGCTCCTTGTAAAGTATAAGTAAAGGCTCACAACCAAGATGACTTTGGACAAACCATCAGAATGATTGTAGTGTGATTTGGTATTGGTTTGTCTTGACCATATAATCACACTAGTGCACTTTGTGTGTATTGAGCAGGATCGACTTAGAGGTGATTTGATTTATTGCTGACTACATAATCGAATCGGACCTCAGATATTATATTGTACATGCTCTTAATCCCGATATAATAACGGGCACATATACTTAGTATTCATTTCTTTGATTTACCAATGGGCGAGATTTATAGATTAAATCGATAGGCTCGGTAAGTTGGGAAATTGTATTATATATATGGTGTGTCGTTGATTATAAGAGGAAACCGTGTCATATATATTAGGATGATGATGTCCCCTTGAGGAGCTCATAAGGTTCATCATGTAAACCCTGCAGGTGGACTTGATCCGGCATGATGAAAAGCTTGAGTGGTACTAATAATGGAGTTAGATGTTGATTAATTAATGCTCAGTAAATTAATTAATCGACGGGGAGAAAATGTACATATAATATATGGAGTCCATATTATCTTTTGGGGGTTGGTGAGGTAGATCAATGATAATCCTTTAGTGGATTGGGTTATCATTAATGGATCGGACTTTATGTGGGCTTGATCCAAGGGTGCCCAAGATCCAACTCCTCCTCATGGTCTCTATTGTAGCCTATTAACACCTCATGAAGCTTAGATCCAATGGATAGAAACAAAACTCTAGATCCAAAGGTAGATATTAAATCTCTAGATCCGACGGTTGAGATTAAATCTCTAGATCCGACGGTTGAGATTAAATTCCTAGAACCAATGGTGGAGATTAAAAGGAGGCTTATCCCTAATTCTATAAAAGGAGAACAAGGGGTTGGCATGGAGTACAATTGAGAGAGCTAGGGTTTTTGGAGGTTGGCGGCGAGAAGCAAGGGCTAGGGTTTGGAGCATTGGCGGCACCTAATAAGGAAACAACTTCCTTGTTTGTCTTCTTCCTCAAGCTTGTCGACGCCCATTGAAGTCCTTCCATCCCTTGGCCAGCGTCCAAACTCCCTCATCTCCTTCTCCTTGGTTGGTGGAAACAAGATTTAGGGATTTCCCTTGGTGTCTTGGCCGATTTCCACCTTAATCTCCTCTTCCTTCTTGGCCGGCAGCAAGCTCCAACATTGGATGTTGGTGGTTGGTTAAAAGAAGAAAAAGAGCTTTGCTTCTATTCTTCCTCTTGCTCAGAACGAGCAAGGAAGGAAGATTGGTGATCTAGGAGCTTCAACTTTTGGTAGATCATTGCCCACATGATGTCCGAAAGGAGGTAGGTCATACTGTTAGTTATAGCCCTAAAACCAAACATGTGGTGGTTGAAAAGGGAACATTTTGTATCATATTCTATAAAGGCAAAGGATTGGTTATTATATATTTACGTCTTGCTTGTGCCAGCTAAATTAAATATATAATAATACCCTAGAAAAGTAGGTTCTTATCTGCAGCACATCAATTGGCAGAATTGATTATGAGAGGCTGTAGAGAACACTTTCCTAAATGTTCCTAGTCAAGTATTAATATGCAAGGGCAATATTAATACATAAAGGCTAGCATGTAGGTCAATTGATGACTTGATCTCACAAGTCATGGATATATGATATCAAGTTGACACATGAGTATATATTAGAGAATATATACTGAACTGACCCGCCATGAGAAAGTTTCATGGATCGTCATATGAGTGTCATAAACTTTCTCATGTGAACATTGGTATGAATAGTCCTCAAACCTGAAGTCACTACGGTTCCCTACATAAGGAGTTATGTACTTTGGTATCGTCAAACGTCACCCGTAACAGGGTGGACCATAAAGGCGATTACTGGGTATATAACAAATTATGCGGAGGGATGTGAGTGATGTAGATGGGATCTATCCCTCCCATATGACGGGAGTGATATATGTGGGCCCCTTGATTGAGTAGAATTACTAAAACGCATGGCCATGCTCGAATGAGTCAATATGAGATATTGAGCTCATTTGTTTGAGTTAGTTTACTCAGGGATCAAGAAACAAATAGATTGATCGAGGATGACACGGTCTATACCTCATTGGTCAATCTGATATCAAGGATAGAAGGACACGGTCATACATTATAGTAGTCACGGAAAGGTTAGTCGGATCTTGACTTATCTCATAACTTGGGTAGCAATGATGTATTGCTAGATGCCGCTCATTTCTTGTGTATCTAAAAGAGTTTAGATCCACTGCCAATGTTATGAGAGCCTATAGGGTCACACACAAAGAGCATGATGATTAGAAGAATTAGTGCATTCTAGTTTGACTAGAATAATTTGGGAATAAGCTTAAGTATAAAATGGTTTTTGGACTTTAAGCTTAAAGAGAATTTTAGCTTATTGATTTAATGAGATTAATTCAATATGCTAAGCTTAATTGATTTAATAAGATTAATTCAATATGTTACCTTATTGATTTAATGAGATTAATTCAATATTATAACATAAGCTTATTGAATTAATAAGATTAATTCAACATCTATGAATGCCACATAAGCATGCCACCTAAGCATGCCACATAAGCATGCCACCTAAGCTTGATGAGTTGGAAGGAGACAAAGGGTTTTGACCCTTGGATTTCCTCCACATGTGGCCGGCCAAAACAAGGAGGATAACTCCTTGTTTAATTATCTTTCAATTCCATTGATTGCATTGAATGTGATAGGAGATGAAAGGTTTTTCAAATCCTATAAAACACCCCATGGGGTGGCCGGCCAAAGGAGTTGAGTAGGAGCTTAAGGCTTGGTGAGAGCTTGGTGGGAGAGGCTTTTGTTGTGTGGTTTTGTGAGTGTAAGCTAGCAAGAAGAGTAGTCTTCTTCTTCCTTTCTCTTCTTCCCTACCTTCCTCTCCTTTAGGGACTTCTCTAGCAAGAAGTAAAGGAGAGATCTTCTAGTTTTCTTTTGTGAGACAAGAGCTTGCTCGTGTGGATACATATAGAGGCACGGACATTTGAACGTGCTAAAAGATCCAACACATCCAAGGAAAAGCGGGATTGCAAAGGGCACGCAACAAAGGTAGAACTCTTCTATAAGATAGGTTTTCTTTTGAGAAATTTATTTTTGTACGAGTTTTTCTTTCGCAAGGATCACTTGGAAGGGATCCTAATTTTTCCGTTGCGCATATGCTATTTTGCATAAAGAGATCCCAACAGTGGTATCAGAGCCACTTGCGAAAGATCGTATAAAAATAGTCTTTCTCTATTTTATATATGATATAGAAGTAGGATAAATTTTATTATGAGTTGATAATTGCATTAGCAATTTTTCAAACATAATAAAATATCCGATGTCTTTTAAAAGTTAAAAATGACATGGTGCATGGTTATGGCCTAGTCCCAAAAAGTTTGTGAATGTGTGTTGTAATTCTTAATACGGCCTGCGAGTCGTGCCTTTCTCCTAAAAATCTTGTTGTAAAATTAGTTTTAGACTCGAATGTAACTCGAGTATTTCTCCTTTTGTAATATACAAAATAAAGATGGAGGGTCCATTGGAAGATGATGTTACAAGGAGGAAGTCAACAACACACGACAACCAAAAGGAAGCACTTGGGAGAAGATGCTATCCCTAGGTTGACCAATCAATCTTCTCATTGGCTTGAGAAGATTGTAGAATAAGGGCCATAACCATGACACGCTTAGTATGCTAATATGTATGTGATGCATGTTAATTTAGCTTATATATGATGTATGCTAATATGTATGGGATGCATGTTTAAGTTTATCTCTTAATAAGTCTAAACGATATGCCTACCAAAGTTTGGTACTCACTACTTCCTTGATCATTTGTTATTGGGTTTGCCAAAGCAAAGCAATGCATTTTATCTTGGAAGAGTGCGAGTGGACAATCGTGATGTCCCGCTATCAAACTTGGTTAAGACTTAATTAAGAAAGTAGAGGCATATATTAGCTTTGAACATAAGTTTTAAAAATTAGTTTTGTGTGATTTCCGAACATCAGCTTTGTCTTAGAAGTGGTCGTTGCTCCGATATCAAAGAAGGCCTCTGTGCCTCGCCACAGCCTGGAAGCTGGTTTAGGAATAAGCACTAAACTAATCTAAACTTAACCAAAGCTATTAAAGAGTTACATCAGATGTAATTGGCAAAAGATTGCCTACCTAATCATACTACGTCTTGGGCGATTAGCCAAAGCTAACTCAAGATGAATTATGATGTGGATCTTTATCCCATATAAATTTATAGCTAAATAGAAGCTAATGATGTAAGCAAAATGTGTTTGCCTACATCAATAATTAGCTCATATCAAAGCTATGAGAATTTAGTGGGAGCCTCATTTAATTAAAGGCCTAATTATATGACTTAGGTATGAAACTTAATTTTGCATTTTAATGTTGTAGATCACCATGTCATCTAACACGACACACCCCCTCAACTTGCGATCTGTCCTTGAGAAAGACAAGCTCAATGGAGCTAACTTTCTAGACTGGTATAGGAACTTGAGGATTATCCTCAAGCAAGAACGTAAACTCTATGTCCTAGAGCAGTCTATCCCTGAAACACCCGCCCCTGCGGCCACTCGTGCTGAAAAGGATGCTTATAAGAAGCATCAAGATGACACATTAGATGTGTCATGTCTTATGCTTGCCACCATGAACTCTGAGCTTCAGAAGCAACATGAGAACATGGATGCCTATGATATGGTTGAGCATTTAAAACAACTATATCAAGGACAAGCTAGGCACGAGCGTTTTGAAGTGTCTAAGGCTCTTTTTGCATGCAAGATGCAAGAAGGAACACCTGTAGGAACTCACGTACTTAAAATGATTTGGTACGTTGAGAACCTTGAAAGACTAGGTTTTCCATTGAGCCAAGAATTGGCAACCGATGTTATCCTGCAATCGTTGCCGGAAGCATATAATCAAATTCGTCATGAATTATAACATGAATGAAATTGATAAACCTTTGCCTGAGATTCTCAGCATGTTAAGAACTGCTGAACCGAATCTCAAAAAGAAAGTTAGTAATGTACTAATGGTTAAGAAAGGCAAAGGTAAGCGCAAAGGCAAGGGTAAGACCCAAGCCAAAGGCAAGGCCAATTCATTCACTTCAAAGGGTAAAGGTAAAGTACCTAAGGAAGGGGACTGTTTCCATTGCGGTGAGACTGGACACTGGAAGCGGAACTGCAAAGTCTACCTTGAGGAAGTAAAGAATAAAAGAAGTGGGACTTCTGCCTCAGGTATACACGTTATAGAAGTTAATCTATCTATTTCTTCTACATGGGTATTAGATACCGGATGTGCATCTCACATTTGTACTAATGTGCAGGGACTGAGAAATAGTAGACTAATGGCAAAAGGCTAAGTGGACCTACGAGTAGGCAATGGCGCAAAAGTTGCTGCTGTAGCTGTAGGAACATATTCTTTGTCTTTGCCCACTGGGCTTATCTTAGAACTAGAGGAGTGCTTTTATGTACCTGCATTAACAAAGAACATAATCTCTGTATCTTGTTTAGACAAGAAAAACTTCTCTTTTATAATAAAGGACAAATGTTGTTCCATTTATTTGAATGAAATGTTCTATTGTAATGCACCACTTATGAATGGTCTCTATGTTCTAGATTTAGAAAACCCAATTTATAACGTAAATACCAAACGGTTCAAATCGAATAATTTGAACCAAACATATCTCTGGCACTGTCGCCTAGGTCACATAAATGAAAAACGCATATCCCAACTCCATAAAGATGGATTATTGGACTCATTTGATTTTGAATCATATGAGATATGCGAATCTTGTCTTTTAGGAAAGATGACTAAAACTCCATTTAGTGGACATGGCGAGAGAGCGACGGACTTGTTAGGACTCATACATACTGATGTATGTGGCCCTTTCAATGTCGAAGCCAGAGGAGGCTATAAGTACTTTATTACTTTCACTGATGATATGAGTAGATTTGACTACTTATATTTGATGAGACATAAGTCAGAAACCTTTGAAAAGTTCAAAGAATTCAAGAATGAAGTACAAAACCAACTTGGTAAGCGTATTAAGCTACTTCGATCAGATCGAGGTGGTGAATACCTTAATCAAGAATTTCGTCATCACCTGGCTGAGTGTGGGATAATATCCCAACTCACTCCATCTGGAACACCACAATGGAATGGTGTATCTGAAAGGAGAAATCGTACTCTATTAGATATGGTACGATCAATGATGAGCCAGACTGATCTACCTACTTCCTTTTGGGGTTTAGCTCTAGAGACAGCCGCTTTCACACTTAATCGCGTCCCATCAAAAGCCGTAGAAAAGACACCATACACGTTATGGACTGGGAAGAGTCCCAAAATGTCTTTTATAAAGATTTGGGGTTGTGAAGCTTATGTTAGACGTCAAGTCTCAGATAAACTAGGACCCAAATCAGATAAGTGTTATTTTGTAGAATATCCCAAGGAAACTAAGGGATACTACTTTTACAATCCCACACATGGCAAGGTGTTTGTTGCCAGAAATGTTGTCTTTCTAGAAAGAGAATTTATTTCTAGAAAAACTAGTGGGAGTAAAATTCATCTTGAAGAAATTCAAGATGAAGATAACACTAAGGCTCGATGGAAAATGAACAAGCACCACAAAGTGTTGTGGATGAGGAAATTGTTGCCCAAAGAGTTGTGGAGCAAACACCTGTTCAAGTAGACTAACCTCTTCGTAGATCTGATAGGATCCGTCGTCAACCCGAGAGATATTCTTTTCTCTTAACTGAAAACGGTGAAGTATTGCTTGTCGATCTTGACGAGCCTACATCCTATCAAGAAGCTATGATGAGCCCAGATTTCGAGAAATGGCTAGAGGCCATGAGATCCGAAATGGAATCCATGTACACTAACCAAGTATGGACTTTGGTTGATCCACCTGAAGGGGTAAAACCTATTGGGTGTAAGTGGGTCTTTAAAGTAAAGACTGACATGGATGGTAATAAGCATACCTATAAAGGTAGATTGGTGGCTAAAGGATTCAAACAAATTCATGGTATTGACTATGATGAAACCTTTTCACCAGTTGCGATGCTTAAATCCATTTGGATCATACTTGCTATTGCAGCCTACCACGATTATGAGATCTGGCAGATGGATGTCAAAACCGCTTTTCTGAATGGAAAGCTACTCGAGGATGTGTACATGACACAGCCTGAGGGTTTTGAAGATCCAAAGCATCCTGGAAAGGTATGCAAACTGCAAAGGTCCATTTATGGACTAAAGCAAGCCTCTCGAAGCTGGAATCTTCGATTCGATGATGCAATCAAGGAGTTTGGTTTCATCAAGAATGAAGATGAACCTTGTGTCTACAAGAGAAATAGTGGGAGCACAGTTGTATTTCTTATCTTGTATGTAGATGACATACTTCTCATCGGAAATGATATTCCCTCACTCCAGTCTTTGAAGATGTGGTTAGGGAATTGTTTCTCGATGAAAGACTTAGGTGAAGCTGCTTATATTTTAGGCATCAAGATCTATAGAGATAGATCTAAAAGATTACTTGGCCTAAGTCAGAGTACATACATTGATAAAGTGCTAGATCATTTTGCTATGCAAAACTCCAAGAAAGGATTTATGCCTTTATCACATGGTGTAAGTCTTTCGAAGACTCAATGTCCCTCTTCTAAGGAGGAGAGAGATCGCATGGATAAGATCTCTTATGCATCTGCTATAGGGTCTATCATGTACGCCATGCTTTGTACTCATCCTGACGTCTCGTATGCTTTGAGCATGACGAGTAGATACCAGTCAAATCCAGGTGTAAGTCACTGGATAGCAGTCAAAAATATTCTTAAATACTTACGAAGAACGAAAGAATATTTTCTGATATTTGGAGGCAATGAGGAGCTAACTATAAAGGGTTACAGTGATGCAAGCTTCCAAACAGACAAGGATGACTATAGATCGCAATCGGGGTACGTGTTTTGCCTGAATGGTGGAGCTGTGAGCTGGAAAAGTTCAAGGTGACACGCTTGTCGATTCTACAATGTAAGCCGAGTATATTGTCGTGTCCGATGCAAAGAAAGGAGGTCGTTGGCTCCGCAAGTTCATCAGTGAACTTGGGGTAGTTCCTTGCATTGCAGATCCAATAGACCTCTATTGTGACAACAATGGGGCTATTGCACAGGCTAAGGAACCTCGATCACATCAGCGGACCAAACACATACTGCGGCGCTTCCATCTCATTCGAGAGATCATCGATAGAGGAGATGTGAGGATATGCAGAGTACCAACAGAAGCTAACATCGCAGATCCATTGACCAAGGCTTTGGCACAGAGGAAGCATGATGGTCACACTAGGTCACTAGGTATTAGATATCATAGTGATTGGTACTAGTGCTAGTGGGAGATTGTTAGTTATAGCCCTAGAACCAAACATGTGGTGGTTGAATAGGGAACATTTTGTATCATATTCTATAAAGGCAAAGGATTGGTTATTATATATTTACGTCTTGCTTGTGCCAGCTAAATTAAATATATAATAATACCCTAGAAAAGTAGGTTCTTATTTGCAACACATCAATTGGCAGAATTGATTATGAGAGGCTGTAGAGAACACTTTCCTAAATGTTCCTAGTCAAGTATTAATATGCAAGGGCAATATTAATACATAAAGGCTAGCATGTAGGTCAATTGATGACTTGATCTCACAAGTCATGGATATATGATATCAAGTTGACACATGGGTATATATTAGAGAATATATACTGAACTGACCCGCCATGAGAAAGTTTCATGGATCGTCATATGAGTGTCATAAACTTTCTCATGTGACTATTGGTATGAATAGTCCTCAAACCTGAAGTCACTACGGTTCCCTACATAAGGAGTTATGTACTTTGGTATCGTCAAACGTCACCCGTAACAGGGTGGCAAATAAAGGCGATTACTGGGTATATAACAAATTATGCGGAGGGATGTGAGTGATGTAGATGGGATCTATCCCTCCCATATGACGGGAGTGATATCTGTGGGCCCCTTGATTGAGTAGAACTACTAAAACGCATGGTCATGCTCGAATGAGTCAATATGAGATATTGAGCTCATTTGTTTGAGTTAGTTTACTCAGGGATCAAGAAACACATAGATTGATCGAGGATGACACGGTCTATGCCTCATTGGTCAATCTGATATCAAGGATAGAAGGACATGGTCATACATTATAGTAGTCACGGAAAGGTTAGTCGGATCTTAACTTATCTCATAACTTGGGTAGCAATGATGTATTGCTAGATGCCGCTCATTGCTTGTGTATCTATAAGAGTTTAGATCCACTGCCAACGTTATAAGAGCCTATAGGGTCACACACAAAGAGCATGATGATTAGAAGAATTAGTGCATTCTAGCTTGACTAGAATAATTTGGGAATAAGCTTAAGTACAAAATGGTTTTTGGACTTTAAGCTTAAAGAGAATTTTAGCTTATTGATTTAATGAGATTAATTCAATATGCTAAGCTTAATTGATTTAATAAGATTAATTCAATATGTTACCTTATTGATTTAATGAGATTAATTCAATATGATAACATAAGCTTATTGAATTAATAAGATTAATTCAACATCCATGAATGCCACATAAGCATGCCACCTAAGCATGCCACATAAGCATGCCACCTAAGCTTGATGAGTTGGAAGGAGACAAAGGGTTTTGACCCTTGGATTTCCTCCACATGTGGCCGGCCAAAACAAGGAGGATAACTCCTTGTTTAATTATCTTTCAATGCCATTGATTGCATTGAATGTGATAGGAGATGAAAGGTTTTTCAAATCCTATAAAACACCCCATGGGGTGGCCGGCCAAAGGAGTTGAGTAGGAGCTTAAGGCTTGGTGAGAGCTTGGTGGGAGAGGCTTTTGTTGTGTGGTTTTGTGAGTGTAAGCTAGCAAGAAGAGTAGTCTTCTTCTTCCTTTCTCTTCTTCCCTACCTTCCTCTCCTTTAGGGACTTCTCTAGCAAGAAGTAAAGGAGAGATCTTCTAGTTTTCTTTTGTGAGACAAGAGCTTGCTCGTGTGGATACATATAGAGGCACGGACATTTGAACGTGCTAAAAGATCCAACACATCCAAGGAAAAGCGGGATTGCAAAGGGCACGCAACAAAGGTAGAACTCTCCTATAAGATAGGTTTTCTTTTGAGAAATTTATTTTTGTACGAGTTTTTCTTTCGTAAGGATCACTTGGAAGGGATCCTAATTTTTCCGTTGCGCATATGCTATTTTGCATAAAGAGATCCCAACACATACATTAGAAGATCGAGAGGTATATCGATTCTCTATTCTCTTTTGTAACATGTTTGTTTTTGTTTTTCAATTATGAGCATGATATATTCTGTTTGTGGCTAAATAATACTTGGATCCCGAACATAAACACGAAAGCCGGCGATCCGGACATCGTCTATTCCGTGACTACTCGTAGAATAGAGGTTGGTCGCTTGAACAACAAGTTTGTTCAAGTGACCTCTCTAAACGAATAGTATGACGATGACTTGATTGTTTGGGAAATCCCTTTTGTCTAGGATTATTTTTTTTTAATCCGGGGACATCGATGGGATCGCCATGAACAAGCGACTGGGGTGAAGTGGGAAGCAAAGTTTCCCCTCACGGATCAATGAAACCAACCCTGCAATTGGTATCAGAGCAAAGGTTTCCGGTTTTGTGTGTTTAGGATTCGGTTAATTTTTATGCACTTTTCATATATTATATGTGCCGGATAATAGTAGGATATGCGTAGGTTAACTCTTTTGTTGCAGACATAAGATCCGACTATTATGGCCATATGTGTATATGTGATTGTATGTGTATAAATGTTTATTTTGTTGAATCCTCGGGGTTGACGAGGCTAGTATTTAATTTTTTGTAAATTAGATACGACATTGTTTAGCCACTCTTTTTATTTTAGTTTACTTTCGATCTAGATTTCATGTACACTCCCTCGTGGAGTATAGGATCGATGGATGTAAATTAAAATAGATTTTAGTCTCGGCTCGGATCTCCGGATGGCTCGTACATGGCGTCGGAGGAGTGGACGAGAAGGCGATGCGATGGGAGACATATTGAAGACAAAAGCCATAATAGTTGGAAAATAATTTATTTTTCATATTTATTGCTTATTGTTTGATATGCATGTCGTAGGCTAGAAAATTCCTCATTTTCAAATTACTAAGTGGGAGAGGGATATTTTTTATAAATTCCCACGACCTCCATTACGATTTGACAAGTGATGCAAACAAACTTGCACGTCGACTCTGAGTGCCTTCCTCCCCATCGGATGAGTTTGTTTGCGGATCACAAGGTCGAATATGGTTATAGGGAATTAATAAGGAGCGTGTGTACTTCTCCATCGGAAGGCACATAACCCGATATAATTACCTTGGTACCGAGTAATGGTGAACACTTAGATGCAAATATAAGTATCCTCCCCATCGGAGTCACTGCTTTTATTTGTAGGGCCAAAGAGGAAGCAACTATTAATTTTACTTGTCAAAAAGTTAGGTTGACAAGATGGTAAAATTAATGGGTAAAACCTCCTCTTACAAATGTAGAATTCGTATACGTCCACACTATCGTGGCATACGATATTCTCGGTGTTTTGAGGTGTTGGTTGATTTTAAAATTTTATTATTTGAGGAATCAATAATTTTTTGAAATCTAATGTTTTGATCTATGTGATTCTTAGGTTTTCTTTTAAAATGACTTTCAACCCGCTTGCTGTGATATTGAAAGAGAAAAAACTTACTGGACCCAACTATGTTCATTGGAAGAGGAATCTAGACATTGTCTTGACTGCTGAGGAATACAAATATGTACTCCTCGAAGAGTGCCCTCCTAAGCCTGTAGATGATTCTGGGGAAAAGGAGAAAGAGAGTTATAAGAAGTGGATAAAGGCCGATGAGATGGCGTGGTGTTACATTTTGGCATCTATGTCAAATGTACTGCAACATCAATATCAAGCCATGCCCATAACATATGATATGATGCTCAATCTCAAAGAGCTTTTCGGACACCAAAATCGGGTTGCTAGGCAAGAAGCCATGAGAAACATGATGATGACCACCATGATCGAGGGAACACCCGTAAGGGATCATGTTCTCAAGATGATGGCTCATTTGAATGAGCTGGAGGTCCTTGGAGCTGAGATCGATGGGGAAACCCAGGTCGATATCATTCTCCAGTCTCTACCTAGGAGTTTTGAACAGTTTCGCCTGAACTACAACATGAACAAGAGGTTGTATTCGTTGGCGGAGCTTCTAACAGAACTCTAGGCGGCAGAGGGGCTATTTCGTCAGAGTGCTCAGGCACATGCCATGGTGACCCAAAATATTTCTACTTCTAAGCCGAAAGGCAAGAAGAAGAAGAAACAAACTGGGGCAAAGGCGGTGGGAGGTACTCATGGAGGAGTGAAGAAGACGAAAGGCAAGTGCTTCACTTGTAAGCAGACTGGACACTGGAAGAAGGACTGCCCCAACCGCAAGCAGAACAAAGGTATATCTTTTGGTCTAGTTGTTGAAACATGTTTAGCGGTGTTATCTATCGACACCTGGTGTGTAGATATGGGAGCCACTGATCATGTCTGCAATACTTTATATGGGTTCCAGGAAACCAGACGACTGGCTGAGGGGGAGATTACCGTGTACTTGGGCGATGCCACGAAGGTGGCGGCTATTGTAGTGGGAGATGTTCATTTATCTTTTGAGAAAAATAAACTTTTGGCTCTTAAGAATTGCCTTTATATACCATTATTTAGAAAGAATTTAATTTCGGTTTCTAAATTATTTATGGATGGATATTCTATTTTCTTTTAATGACAGAGTTGTTATAAAAAAGAATAGGGACATTATCTGTTCAGGTGCATTGATAGGAAATCTATACACACTTGAACCAAAACCTCCCACGATGCAAATTGAAGTAAATAACTCATCTTCTAATTCCAATAAGAGAAAAGAACCTTTGAAGATGAACCAAACATATCTTTGGCATCTTAGCTTGGTCATATTAACCTAAGCAGAATTCAAAGGTTGATAGCAGATGGACCTTTGGGTTCATTAGTGGTGGAGGATTTCCCAACCTGCTAATCTTGCTTCGAGGGTATAATGACCAAGAGGCCTATTAAGGCCAAGGGGTATAGAGCCAAAGATGTGTTACAATTGGTTCATTCTGATTTGTGTGGTCCTATGTCTATCCAGGATAGAGGTGGTTTTGAGTATTTCGTCTCTTTTATAGATGATTACTCGAAATATGAATACATTTACCTGATGCGTTGCAAGTCTGAATGATTTGACAAGTTCAAAGAATTCAAGACTGATGTGGAGAAACGTCAAGGTAAAAGTATCAAGACACTACGATCTGATCGTAGTGGCGAGTACCTCTTGGGAGAGTTTAGGAATTACCTATCAGAGGCCGGGATTCAATCCCAATTGACAACACCTGGCACACCCCAGTAGAATGGTGTAGTAGAGCGAAGGAATAGGACTCTTATGGTGATGATTAGATCGATGATGATTTATTCTGAGTTGCCAGATTCGTTCTGGGGATATGCTCTAGATACGGTGGTGCACATTCTAAACTTAGTTCCATCTAAATCAGTGCCTTCTACTCCCACAGAATTGTGGACTGGGCGAAAGCCTAGTCTAAGACATATTCGGATATGGGGGAGTCTAGCACATGTGCTGAAGGCAGATGCTGGTAAGTTGGAACCTCGTACAAAAGTACACATGTTCGTTGGCTATCCAAGAGGAATGAAGGGTGGTCTATTTTATAGTCCTAGAGATCAGAGGGTGATCGTTAGCACGAACGCTAGATTTTTAGAGGAAGACTATGTGATGAGCCACAACTCCAAGAGTAAAATTGTTCTGGAGGAATTAAAAGGGGAAGTCACTTCTTTAGTACCACCGGTACAAGAAAATATACCATATGTTACGGCATCGCGTGTCACAAAGGATACACAGGTGATGCCTCGTCGTAGTGGGAGGGTTGTGAGACAGCCGGATAGATTCATGTTCTTGGGAGAGTCTTCTGATTTGGTCCCTGGCGAACATGAACCTGATCCTTGGACATATGACGAGGCAATCCAAGATAAAGATGCAGTATCTTGGCAAAGTGCAATGAATGCTAAGATTGAATCTATGGATTCAAATCAAGTCTGGGAGATAGTATAACCACCCGATGGTGTAAAAACCATTGGATGCAAGTGGATCTACAAGAGAAAGAGAGGAATATATGGGAAGGTTGAGACCTTCAAAGCAAGGCTTGTTGCGAAGGGGTATACTCAGAAAGAGGGTATCGATTATGAGGAGACCTTTTCGCCAGTAGTCATGCTTAAGTCTATCCGGATTCTCTTATGCATAGAAGCTCATATAGATTATGAGGTATGGCAGATGGATGTCAAGACAGCTTTCCTTAATGGAAGTCTTGAGGAAAACATCTATATGAAGCAACCAGAGGGATTCATTACTAAAGGCAAAGAGCATCTTGTGTGTAAGCTTAATCGGTCCATTTATGGATCGAAGCAAGCTTCGAGGTCTTGGAACATCCGCTTTGATGAGGTAATCCAGTCTTATGGATTTATTCAAAGTCCGAATGAGTCTTGTGTATACAAGAGATGTGACGGAAAAGTAGTGGTATTTCTTGTACTATACGTAGATGACATTTTATTGATTGGCAACAATATCAAGGTGTTATCGGACGTAAGGGTATGATTGTCCAAACAGTTTGATATGAAAGACTTGGGAGAAGTGGGACACATCCTTGGGATCAAGGTTATAAGAGATCGCAGGAAAAGGATGTAGTGCTTATCCCAAGCGTCATACATAGACACGATTATGGATCGTTTTAGCATGCAGAACTCCAAGAAGGGTTTTCTACCTTTCAGGCATGGAGTTCCTTTATTTAAGAAGATGTGTCCTAGAACATATGAGGAGATAGAGGAGATGAAGGCGGTTCCTTATGCTTCGGCAGTAGGAAGCCTCATGTATGCGATGCTATGTACGAGACCAGATATCTGCTATGCCATGGGCATGGTCAGCAGATATCAGAGTAATCCAGGACAGGGACATTGGACTGCGGTAAAGCATATATTGAAGTACCTGAGTAGGACTAAGGATTATATGCTAGTTTACTAGGCAGACCAATTATTCCCTGTGGGTTACATGGATTTCGACTTCCAATCTAATAGGGATAACAGTAAGTCTACCTCAGGTTTTGTGTTTACTTTGGGAGGTGGAGTCGTTGTATGGAGGAGTGTCAAGCAGAAATGCGTGGCAGACTCCACCATGGAAGCTGAGTATGTGGCAGCCTCTGAGGCGGCCAAAGAAGCTGTGTGGCTCAGGAACTTCCTGATGGACTTGGATGTGATTCCTGGTTTGCCCAGAACTATCTCAATTTATTGTGATAATAGTGGTGCAATTGCAAACTCGAAGAAACCACGAGCCCATAAGGCAAGTAAGCACATAGAGGGCAAGTACCACCTGATACGAGAAATCATAAAGAGAGGAGAAGTTGTTGTGGCCAAGATTGCATCGGAGGATAAACTGGCAGATCCTTTCCTTCTTGGCCACAGCAACTTCTCCTCTCTTTATGATTGTTTCGACATAATCGTAAAATTGTGTTTCGATGCCCAGGTTGTGTTTCGACATAATCATAAAATTGTTTTACAATAGTCGTAATTGTATTTATGGAAATTTTCTACTTTTGGAAGTTTAGAAGTATTTATGGAAATTTTCTAATTTTGGAAAGTCTAGAAGTATTTATGAAAATCTTCTACTTTTGGAAAGTCTAGAAGTATTTATGAAAATTAACACTTTCCATAAATAAAATATTTGATTATATTTGGAAATTTATTTCCTAATTTAATCATGATTTGATTTGGGAATCAAATCTTAAATATATTTTATTTCCATAAATATTTTTGATAATTTAGGAAATTTATTTCCTAAATTAAATTTGACTTTTCTTAATTAATACTTTTCATAATTTGATAATTTGCTTGATTTGTATTTCTAAGTTAATTGATTGATCATGATGTCTTAGAATTTGCTCTCTATTTTGAATTCGAATAAATTGACTGGGTCGAACTTCTTGGACTAGCTTAGAAACTTGAGAATTGTTCTCAAGGCGGAAAGCTTGCGTATGTCCTCGAAGAGCATCTTCCTGTCCATCCTAGTGATAACGCAACTCTGGACCAATTGTTGGCCTATCAGAAATATGTGAGTGATTCTGTACTAGTGAGTTGCATCATACTAGCCACGACGATACCTGAGCTGCGGAAGCAGCATGACCATATTATCTTTTGGGGGTTGGTGAGGTAGATCAATGATAATCCTTTAGTGGATTGGATTATCATTAATAGATCGGACTTTATGGGGGCTTGATCCATGAGTGGCCAAGATCCAACTTTTCCTCATGGTCCCTATTGTAGCCTATTAACACCTCATGAAGCTTAGATCCAATGGATAGAAACAAAACTCTAGATCCAAAGGTAGAGATTAAATCTCTAGATCCGACGGTTGAGATTAAATCTCTAGATCCGACGGTTGAGATTAAATCCCTAGAACCAATGGTGGAGATTAAAAGGAGGCTTATCCCTAACTCTATAAAAGGAGAACAAGGGGTTGGCATGGAGTACCATTGAGAGAGCTAGGGTTTTTGGTGGTTGGCGGCAAGAAGCAAGGGCTAGGGTTTGGAGCATTGGCGGCACCAAATAAGGAAACAACTGTTGGAATGTATACTGAAAGCCTAGCTCTTTTTGTATGAACATTTTATTTTGAAATAAGAATCACATGATCATTGTTTGCATTTTATATATTCATTATATATGTGTGCATATTGTCTAAATATTTTACATTGTAGATAACATGGTGCTTGGTGTGGCACAGAAGATCATGTTATCAGTTCCTTGTAAAATATAAGTAGAGGTTCACAACCAAGATGGTTTTGGACAAACCATTGGCATGGTTGTAGTGTAGCTTGGTATTGTTTTGTCTTGAACATAGAGTTACACTGGTACAATTAGGTGTATTGAGCAGGACCGACATAGAGGTGATTCAATTTAGTACTGACTACATGATTGAATCGGACCTCGGATATTATGTTGTACATGCTCTTAATCCCGATATAATAATGGGCACATGTACTTAGTATTTATTTCTTTGATTTACCAGTGGGTGAGATTTAGATGGATTAAATCAATATGCCCGGTAAGTTGGGAGATAATATTATTTACATGGTGTGTCGTTGATTATAGGAGGAAACCGTGTCCTATATATTAGGTTGATGATGTCCCCTTGAGGAGCTCATAAGGTTCATCATGTAAACCCAGCTGGTTGACTTAGTCAACATGATGATAAGGTTGAGTGGTACTACTCGAGAATTAGATGTTAATTAATTGATGGTCAAGAAATCAATTAATTGGACATTCGATATCTTAAACACAGGAGATTAATGTACAAATAATATATGGATCCCATATTGATTTATGGGGTTGGTGAGGTAGTTCAATGATGATCCTCTAGTGGAATGGAACATCATTGATGGATCAAGTTTGTGTGGTTCCGATCCATCGGGTGGCCAAGACCCAACTCCTCCTTATGGTCCCTATCGTAGCCTAATATAATCCATGTGAAGTCTAGATCCAAGAATGTAAAACAAAACCTAGAACCAACGGTTGGGATTAAATCCCTAGATCCGATGGTTGGATGAAACCCTAGAACCAATGGTTGGGATTAAATCCCTAGATCCGATGGTTAGGATGAAATCCTAGAATCGACGGTTGGAATTAAATCCCTAGATCCGACGATTGGGATAAAACCCTAGATCCGACCGTTGGGATGAAACCTTAGATCCGACGGTTGGGATGAAATCCTAGATCCGACGGTTGGGATTAAACCTTAGATCCGACGGTTGGGATAAAACCCTAGATCCGACGGTGGAGATTAAATCCCTAGATCCGACGGTGGAGATTAAAGGAGGCTTAAGCCCTATTCTATAAATAGATGCTTAGGGTTGGGCGGCAAGATTGATCAAAGAATTGGAGTTAGGGTTTTGGGCGGCTAGGGTTTTTGGGCGGCTAGGGTTTGGAGCAAAGTGGGCGGCAACCTCTTCCATCTTGTTGATTGCCGGCGCCCACTTCCATTGATAATTCCTTGGCTGGCGCCCATCCTAGAAGCTTCCCCCTTCTTCCTTGGCCGGCGGTTCTCCTCCCATTGGTGGCCGGTTCTCTTCCTCCTCCCTATTCTCCAAAGTGGCCGGCGGCAACACTTCTTGAAGTTGGCCGGCGCATCATCCATTGCTCCTTGGTCAAGGATTCCCTAATTTGGTGGCCGGTTCTAGATAGGAAAGGTATTTGTGAGTTCTTCTCTTTGTTCGCAGCGGACAAGGTAGAGAAGAAAGCGATCTAGAAGGCTTCTACTCGTGGAGGAACTTCGTCCACACGTCGTCCACGAGAAGGATAGGACATACGGTAGAAGATCGTGAGGTATAAAGTTATTTTAACTTTATGTACAGATCTGAGCATGTTCTTATTTGTTTTGATTATGCATGTGTGTGTATGAATATATATTGTATAATCATGGACCCCGAAGACAAACACAAAAACCGGCGATCCATCCGTCGTCTCTTCCGCGGCTAACCAACTGACCATCAATTAATTAACATCTAATTCCTCGAGTAGTACCACTCAACCTTATCATCATGTTGACTAAGTCAACCAGCTGGGTTTACATGATGAACCTTATGAGCTCCTCAAGGGGACATCATCAACCTAATATATAGGACACGGTTTCCTCCTATAATCAACGGCACACCATGTAAATAATATTATCTCCCAACTTACCGGGCATATTGATTTAATCCATCTAAATCTCACCCACTAGTAAATCAAAGAAATAAATACTAAGTAAATGTGCCCGTTATTATATCGGGATTAAGAGCATGTACAACACAATATCTGAGGTCCGATTCAATCATGTAGTCAGTACTAAATTGAATCACCTCTATGTCGGTCCTGCTCAATACACCTAAGTGTACCAGTGTAACTCTATGTTCAAGACAAAACAATACCAAGCTACACTACAACCATGCCAATGGTTTGTCCAAAACCATCTTGGTTGTGAGCCTCTACTTATATTTTACAAGGAACTGATAACATGATCTTCTGTGCCACACCAAGCACCATGTTATCTACAATGTAAAATATTTAGACAATATGCACACATATATAATGAATATATAAAATGCAAACAATGATCATGTGATTCTTATTTCAAAATAAAATGTTCATACAAAAAGAGCTAGGCTTTCAGTATACATTCCAACAACAACTCCCTTGTTTGTCTTCTTCCTCAAGCTAGCCGGCGCCCATTGAAGCCCTTCCAGCCCTTGGCCGACATCCAAACTCCCTCTTCTCCTTCTCCTTGGTTAGTGGAAACAAGATTTAGGGCTTTCCCTTGGTGTCTTGTCTGGTTTCCACCTTAATCTCCTCTTCCTTCTTGGCCGGCGGCAAGCTCCAACATTGGATGTTGGTGGTTGGTTGAAAGAAGAAAAGGAGCTTTGTTTCTATTCTTCCTCTTACTCGGAACAGGCAAGGAAGGGAGATTGGCGATCTAGGAGCTTCAACTTTTGGTAGATCGTCACCCACTCGACGTTCGAAAGGAGGAAGGTCATACATTAGAAGATCGAGAGGTATATCGATTCTCTATTCTCTTTTGTAACATGTTTGTTTTTGTTTTTCAATTATGAGCATGATATATTCTGTTTGTGGCTAAATAATACTTGGATCCCGAACATAAACACGAAAGTTGGCGATCTGGACATCGCCTATTCTGCGCCAACTTGTAGAATAGAGGTTGGTCGCTTGAACAACAAGTTTGTTCAAGTGACCTCTCTAAACGAATAGCACGATGATGACTTGGTTGTTTGGGCAATCCCTTTTGTCTAGGATTATTTTTTTTTTAATCCAGGGACATCGATAGGATCGCCATGAACAAGCGACTGAGGTGAAGTGGGAAGCGAAGTTTCCCCTCACGGATCAATGAAACCAACCCTACAGACGAGGCTAGTATTTAATTTTTTATAAATTAGATACGACATTGTTTAGCCACTCTTTTTATTTTTGTTTACTTTCAATCTAGATTTCATGTACACTCCCTCGTGGACTATAGGATCGATGAATGTATATTAAAATAGTTTTTTAGTCTCGTCTTGGATCTCCGCATGACTCATACATGGCGTAGGAGGAGCGGACGATATGGCGATACGACGGGAGACATATTGAAGACAAAAGCCATAATAGTTGGAAAATTTTTTATTTTTCATATTTATTGCTTATTGTTTGATATGCATGTCATAGGCTAGAAAATCCCTCAAATTTAAATTACAAATTGGGAGAGGGATATTTTTATAAATTCTCACGGCCTCCATTACGATTTGACATGTTATGCAAGCAAACTTGCGCGTCGGCTCTGAGTGCCTTCCTCCCCATCGGATGAGTTTGTTTGTGGATCATAGGGTCAGGCATGGTCATAGGAAATTATTTAGGAGCGAGTGTACTTCCCCATCGGAAGACACATAACCCAAGATAATTTCTTGGGTACCAAGTAATGGTGAACACTTAGATACAAATAGAAGTGTCCTCCCCATCGGAGTCACTGCTTCTATTTGTAGGGCCGAAGAGAAACCAACTTTTAATTTTACTTGTCAAAAAGTTTGGTTGATAAGATAGTAAAATTAATGGGTAAAACCTCCTCTTACAAATGTAGAATTAGTATACGTCCACACTATCGTGGCATACGATATTCTCGGTATTTTGAGGTGTTGGTTGATTTTAAAATTTTATTGTTTGAGGAATCAATAATTTTTTGAAATCTAAAGTAATGATCTATGTGATTCTTAGGTTTTTCAAAAATGACTTTCAGTCCACTTGCTATGATACTAAAGGAGAATAAACTTACTGTACATAATTATGTTGATTGGAAAAAGAAATCTTGATATTATGTCAACTGCTGAGGAGTACAAGTATGTACTCTTCGAAGAGTGTCCTCCTAAGCCTGCGAATGAGTTGGAAGTCCTTGGAGCTGAGATCGATGGGGAAACCTAGGTCGATATCATTCTCCAGGCGACAGAAAGGCTTGCTCAGGCTCAGGCCATGGTTGCTAAAAAGCTTTCTACTTCTAAGCCGAAAGGCAAGAAGAAGAAGAAACGAGCAAAGGTGGTGGGTGGATCTCAGGGAGGAGTGAAGAAGACGAAAGGCAAGTACTTCACTTGCAAGCAGGATGGACATTGGAAGAAGGATTGTCCCAATCGGAAGCAGAACAAAGGTATATCCTTTGGTCTAGTCTTTGAAATATGGTTAAGCCATGTTATCTACCGGCACCTGGTGTGTAGATACAAGAGCCGCTGATCATGTCTGCAATGTTAGGATCTTTGTAACGGCTAGAGGGGGGTGAATAGCGGTTAACCGTTTGTAGATGGAATTCGATCTCGTTCGTGTCTACAATTTCGTTAGCGCAGCGGAATATAGATAATGATAACAATAATGAAATAAACAATTACACACGAACACAAAGATATAACGTGGTTCGGAACCGCACAGTTCCTACTCCATGGATCGAGCTCTACGAGCTCTAGTGATGCACACGCAACCACTAATAAACACTCCTTCTCGGAACAATCCAGAGGCGGAGATGTAGGGATGTATACTGAAAAGTCTATCTTTTGTATGAACATCTTTATTTTGAAATAAGAATCACATGATCATTGTTTGCATATATTTATGCATATTGTCTAATACGTTACATTGTAGATAACATGGTGTGTGGTGTCACACGGTAGATCATGTTATCGGCTCCTTGTAAAGTATAAGTAAAGGCTCACAACCGAGATGGCTTTGGACAAACCATCGGAATGGTTGTAGTGTGATTTGGTATTGGTTTGTCTTGACCATAGAATCACACTAGTGCACTTTGTGTGTATTAAGCAGACCGACACAGGTGATTCGATTTATTGACTACATAATCGAATCGGACCTCGGATATTATTTAGTACATGCTCTTAATCCCGATATAATAACGGGCACATATACTTGGTACTCATCTCTTTGATTTACCAATGGCGAGATTTATAGATTAAATCGATAGACTGTAAGTTGGGAGATGATATTATTTATATGGTGTGCCGTTGATTATAGGAGGAAACCGTGTCCTATATATTAGGATGATGATGTCCCCTTGAGGAGCTCATAAGGTTCATCATGTAAACCCTGCAGGTGGACTTGGTCCGGCATGATGAAAAGGTTGAGTGGTACTACTCAAGGAGTTAGATGTTGATTAATTAATGGTTAGTAAATTAATTAATCGACGGACATTCGAGATCTTAAACACGGGGAGAAAATGTACAAATAATATATGGAGCCCATATTATCATATGGGGGTTGGTGAGGTAGATCAATGATGGACCTTTAGTGGTTTGGACCATCATTAGTGGATCGGACTTTATGTGGGCTTGATCCATGGGTGGCCAAGACCCAACTCCTCCTCATGGTCCCTAATGTAGCCCATTAACACCTCAAGATGCTTAGATCCAATGGATAGAAACAAAACTCTAAGATCCATTGGTAGAGATCAAATCTCTAAGATCCGACGGTTGAGATTAAATCTCTAGATCCGACGGTTGAGATTAAATCCCTAGAACCAATGGTGGAGATTAATTCATGACTTATCCCTAACTCTATAAAAGGAGGGCATGGGGAGTGGTCGTGGATGACATTATGAATAGGAGGAGAGCTAGGGTTTGGGTGGCAAGGAGCAATACTATTTGAGATAGGATTGGGATTAGGGTTTTGAGGCTAGGTTGGCACCAAATAAGGAAGGTTCTTTCTCTCTTCTTCTTCCTCTTTGGGCCAATGTCCAGCAGCCTTTCCATCTCTTTTCCAGCCTTATCCGGCACCCAAAGTCCCCTTCTTCTTCTCCTTAGGTGGTGGAAACAAGATATAGGGTTTCCCTTGGTGTCTTGGTAGTTTTCCACCATCTCCTTCTCCTTCTAGTTGGCCGGCGGCAAGAACTTCTATAGTTCTTTGTTGGTTGAGTTTTTGAAGGAGAAAAACATTGTTTCTCTTCTTCCTCTTGCTTGGGAAAAGCAAGGAAGGAAGTTTTGCGATCTAGGAGCTTCGACTTTTGGTGGATCGTCGCCAACACGACGTCCAAAAGGAGGAGGGTCATACATTAGAAGACCAAGAGGTATAACTATTCTTCTATCTCTTTTATTCATTGCTTGTGTTTGTTTTTCAAAATATAAGCATGTTATATTTCTGTAAATAGGCTAAATAATACTTGGATCCCGAGTATAAACACAAAAACCGGTGATCCGGACATCGTCTATTCCGCGGCTACTCGTAGAATAGAGGATGGTCGCTTGAACAACTAGTTTGTTCAAGTGACCTCTCTAAACGAATAGCACGACGATGACTTGGTTGCTTTGGGAATCCCTTTTGTGTAGGATTAAATTTTTAATCCGGGGACATCGAAGGGATCACCATGGTCAAGCAACCGAGGCGAAGGGGAAGCGAAGTTTCCTCTCACGGACTCGACAAGGGAAATCCATTCAATTGGTATCAGAGCTCACGGATCAACCCCTACAGGAGAAACCTCGTACAATAATGATTACAACAATAATCAAATGAATACAAGCAAATACAATGAAATACAAATGCAAGTAAAGGAAAAACACTTTACAAGAGCTTTGGATTGCTTGATCTTTGATTGCCTTGAACTAGCTTTGAAGGACTGGAAAGCACCAACTTCCCCCTTCAATTTCGCTCAAGAAAATCGCTATCTTTTCTTCCATCACGAGCTCCTTTTATAGCTTCAACCTGTGATGGAAAAGGTCGATCAGTTGACTGCTCGGGACCATCAGTCGACTGATAACACTGTTGCTGCGAGACAACGGTGTAATCCACGCTGGAAAAATCCAATGGCTATGACATCAGTCGAGTGATCATGACCATCAGTCGACTGATGAGCCATCACTCACCGCGTCTCAGCGATGAGTGAGACTCCGATTCTGGTAGAAATTCGAGCATCGATCGTGATCACATGATCGGTCGATCGCTCGCATCTATCGATCGATTGCCCAATAGTGGCGTCATTTGCTAGGCCACTTCCGCTGATCAAACCCTAGTTGACTCGGGCGGGCCATATGACACCTCAAACATGAGGTTTTAACCCAAGTATAGTGTCCCCATACTTGCTAGACCATCCTTAGCCTAGACCTAAGCCTTCTAGCTACCTCCATCAGCCTCACGCCTCTCGGATCCCTCCAAGTCATCCATGACTTGTTCATCCATCGCGCTAGCCTTCAGGTGCTTCCATCGGCTATGTCATGCTAACGGTGTCTATACCGCCAAGGCACATTGGACTTACGCTGCCAAGACTTCGCTTGGACTTTACGCCGCCAACCATTGGACTTATGCTGCCAAGACTCCCGCTTAGACTTTACGTAGCCAATATCAAACCCCTTGGACTTCTTATGCCAAGACTCAAGCTTGGACTTTCCCTTGCCAACCCATGTTGGACTTCTCAAATGCCAAGACCATGCTTGGACTTTCCCTTGCCAACCCATGTTGGACTTTTACATTGCCAAGGCCCAAGCTTGGACTTTTCATGTGCCAAGTGTCCCACTTGGACTTTTCATGCCAAGTACTCAAGACTTGGACTTTACCAAATGCCAAGTGTTCCACTTGGACTTTCCATGCCAAGTACCCAAGACTTGGACTTTCCCATGACAATTACATTGTCATATGTTTTTGTCGAACATCAAAACATCACTCGAGTCAAACTCGAGTCTCAGGCGATTGCACCAACAATCTCCCCCTTTTTGATGTTTGACAAAAACCAAACAAATCATTGAGTTAGAACACTAACTCAAATCCCTTACCAATTATCCCAAATTGGTAATCTTAAACATTCTCCAAATGTTCTCCCCTAAACATTCTCCCCCTTTTTGACTAACATCAAAAAGGTTTTCTCTCTAAGGAGGTCAATGCCTCATGTCCTAATGAGATCTTACAATCTCCCCCTTGGTCCAAAAATACCTAGGATACCTACCATCTTCTTAGTGATAAGTCCCATATCACTCAAGAGAGGCAATCCTATACACTCTCCCAATTTCCAAATTGGGTTTCTAAAAATCCATCAATTTTCCCAATTGATAACATTTTCCCTTTCAAGAAGAAAGAAAAACACATCCATCACTCCAAGATGGATACCTCCCCCTAAAGGCTTGCTCCCCCTTGACCATTGCACAAACAATGTCCTTAGAAAGTCCCTAAGCCAATAGGAACTCTAAACCATCAAATTAAGGTTAGAAGTTCAACATTGAACTTCCTAACACCTTAAAATTGATACAAACCCTAAACACCTCTCCTAATCCATATCCAATGGATTTTCACCCTTCATCATGCTTCCCAAAGCATATCCTAGGGTTAGGAGTGGTTAGGGACCTTAACCGCAGCTGAAATCGAGTTAAACACCTTTGGTTACCTCGAAATCAGACTATCAGTCGACTACATCGGCTACGATCGTGATGTGTCCATCGATCGGTAGACAGAAGCAGTCGACTGATAACTGAAAACCTGATTTTCAAAAATCAGACTCGACTTTTGGAAATTCATAAGTAATTCTACGTAAATAAAAAAATCACGAAACTTGATACGTATATTACTTATCACACATACAATCAGTGAAAAATTTCTGAAAAATATTTTTACCATTGAAATAGGATATTGGTACAAAGTTCAAAGCTATTAAAACTTTAATGTTTTTGATCCACTTTGTATCAACTTCTACAATGATGATGACTATCAAAAGATAGATTTCACTAAGGCTTTCTAAATTGATTTTAAAATGTTTTTGAAAACCTATTTTGAACCATAATTTATTGTCTAAATATACATAACTTGTATATTAGCTTTCCTTATGATTCTTGGTGATAATTAAAATAAGTTTGAGTTCATCTAGATGCACTGCCTATGCACCTTGAACCTAACTTATTATCCTAGCATCTCACATGTATCTAGGGTGTATAAATACACATACATGTCAATGTGATGTGAGATGTGGGTTTTGATTCATTTTATCTAGGGTTTCATGCATTTCCTAGGCAACCCTACTTGATTCCCTTATAAATGAGACTTCAAGTCATGCCATTTTCCTTAAATTAATGTTCAATCAAATTAATGCATGAAATGATCATGGCATAGTGATAGCAAAATAAAAACATGACCAATGATAATGATGTCATGGCATATGATGAAACTTAAGAACACATGACATTTAAAATAATCAATGACATGACATGTTATATAATAAGATGAAATTCCATGTCAAGTCATGATATACCAATTTTCATAAACCAATACAATAATATAAATACTCATCCAAACACACAAGATTTTCTAAAATAGAAATTTCATTTAATCTAAAAGATTTCAGTCTTGTACATTCAAAATGGAGATTGGATATGCTCAATCTCACTACAAAAACTGAAAACCAAAGAAAATCTAACATCCTCTATATCTAGTCGTCTGTAGGAGGTGGCGGTGGAGGAGGCTGCTGACTCAAAGTCCAAGCCCGCATCATCTCAAACATATCGAGCTGACGCCGCTCGATGCGGCTCTGAGACTCCTCCATCCGATCAAGACGTGCGCCGAAGGATGCTTGGCCTGCTAAGATCTCTGCCAGCCTAGAGTCAATCGTCTGCTGATAGTCCTGGAATCTGGACTCCAGCTGGCCACGACGATCTGATGGACCCGCCGCTGATGCATCTGCCGGCATCTGATCATCCTCATCAGCGGCGTCTACATCCTCATAGTCCTTGTCGCATCTCTGGGTACCGGAGGAGTCTCTCTGCGTGCCCTGGGTGGTGGTCGAGGCACCAACTCCATCTGTCCAGGCCCCATCCGCAGCTTCACTAACGAGAAGTTGCGAATCGATATGCAGTCATACACCTCAGAGAGCGCTCTCAGAGAACCCCTGTGAATGTTAATGCCTACGGACTCTAGTCATGCTGTGATGAGGTGACCATATGACATATGCACTTTCCCTTGTACAGGGGAAATGAAATGCACTATGCAATAAAATATATTTAATGCAAAGTTTATGTCTAACCTATTACGCATGGCATATAGTAGAAAGAGATGAGGAGGCCGAATCTTGGCCAGACCCCGAGTGACGATAGGAAGAAAACACCCAACAATGACCTTGTAGAGTACATTGTCAGGTGCAGACAACTCACTAATAGGGAATAAGTTCTGGGCCGGTGGACGAGGATGACCAAAAATATGCTCATGCATGGATTTTAAAGAAATATGGTAAAATGGCTCGAGCAAAGGAGCATCAAAGGTGGGGCAAAAGATGAAGGTGTCATCCGATGGCTTACACTCGAGAAACTCCTACAGTATCGCAGGAGTGAACTCTAAATCGCGTTTTGCAACGCGAGTAGTGTAGGTAGGACCATCGTCTACCTTCTTTAGGTTCTGATAAAATTCCTTAAGAAGGTCATCACTAATAGGATGGGTGCATAAGACAATTTTCATGAGATTATAGTATGCAAATAATTCCATGATATCACTACAGTAGCGATTGAAAAA
Organism: Wurfbainia villosa; assembly: GCA_025175895.1. NCBI lineage: Eukaryota > Viridiplantae > Streptophyta > Magnoliopsida > Zingiberales > Zingiberaceae > Wurfbainia > Wurfbainia villosa. The sequence continues at coordinate 31,923,735 of CM045998.1, read as the reverse complement.
ATCCCTATCGATGTACCTAATCAACATAGGTTGGTACAATCGAGATTCACCCTCTGGTGGATCATGCCTACAGGCTCTCCTATTATGAATGCAATGTAATGATATGACATGCAAGGACAATAATACATGATTAGATATAACTAAATTACAATAGGAAGAAGAATTAGGGTTTTGGGTAAGCAGAGTTTTACTTAGGTGCCATTTGGAGGTGTGACGATGGAATGCTCATATTGTTGGGTTTCCGGCACCGCGGCGTGTGTGTGTTCGATCATGTTTCGTAAACATGAGCACAGCGGAAGCAATTAAAAAATAATAAATCTATATTTATTACAACACACACAACACACGCATGCTATTACAACAAGTGTAGACATAACCGTAAATTAAAATTTGCAATATAAGGAAATTAAACTACGTTATACCTTCCGTATGACGTGTAGCGGGAACGGCATCAACCGGAACAATCCTCGTAAGAATCGTCTCTATCCGTATCCACGCCGAGCTCCTCGGGATGACTTCGCTAAGTCACGAGCTTCGTCTTCGTACGGGTTACTAGCCTCGTGTTGAAGACGACGTGATCGAGAGATGATCACAATCCGAATCCAAATTCGGACCTAAAAACAAGTCCTCAAGACTTGCTTCTCCGGAGAGGTATTCGTCAACCGATTGACGAATCCTTCGTCCTCCACCTCAGAGGATTACCGGAGATCAAATCCCCGGTATGTTAGCCGCTGTCGGAGCACTAACCGTCGTCCAAACGACGCTCCGACGAGAGGAGAAGAAGCTGTCCAGAAAACTGGACAGCTTGGTGGAGGATATAGGCGCCGGCTAAAGAGGAGATGGAGGCTCACCTTTACACCGAACCCAAGTGAGATCACCGGAGGGTCGCCGGAGGTCCACCGGCCCAGCTTGGGCCGGCAAAGAGATGGCAGCAGCTCAATGAGGTTGGCGGCTGCTCTTGTTAGCGCCAACAACAAGAGGGAGAGAGGGTGGGCGGCCAATTAGGGTTGCCTCAAAATTAAGTTTTACAAAAACCCTTAAGCCCTATTTTATAGAGAACCAAGTCTCTTAATGGTTATTAAATCATAACCATTAGGCCCGTTAACCCGCTCCATTAAGATAAGTTAAAATAAACCAAACCATGATGGTTTATTTTAAGTTAAAACGAACCGAACCAACTTTTGGTTCATTCGTTTAAAATAAACAAAACCCTTTGGTTTATTCTCATCCATTGGATTAGAACCAAACCATTTTGGTCCATCCATTATGTCTTCATAAGACACGGCCCATCCACGCTTCCATTGCGACTGAAACAATTTCAAGCTCGCTTTATGTTTGGTCCAACCAAACATAGTTTCTCTCGGTCTGAGAATCCCATTCTCAAGCTCGTTTTAAATCCTTTGGATTACACTCGTTGTGCGTGTGACCAAATAGGTTCTCGGTTTATGTTGGCCGTCTATAATTAACCATTAATTATAGAGCGATCATGAGTGGCACCTAGTAGTACATCATGATCCCCAATTAACGAAAAGATCAAGCGGTTGATCGAACTATTTACGAAACCCTTCAAGAATCGAATGAATCGTGCCCCATTCCCTTCACTCATCTTATACCCACTTGGTTCAGGACATGGTCTATTGTGTGATCCCCACTAAGTGACTCGTCACACCTAGCCCAAGTATCATTTCCTCGTCCTCACAGTTCTAGTTACTCCACATGTATCGAAGAGTACCTTACTCTAAACATGTAATGCTTTGGCCAAAGACTTTAGTAACAATCCAACGAGAGGCCATGGGTATACATCTCCTCGCAGGAGTGGTGAATCCTTTATAGGCTATTCAAACACCTTGATCACTTGACTTATACCCAATCATCCGGGTCCACATCTCCTTAGAGATGTTTGCTTAAGATGTCAAAGCATAAGTCTCCATGATCAAGATGACTTGAATACCGCAAGTCGAAGAACATCGCACTTAAGCCCACGATGAACTTCATTGACATATCTATATGCAGAGAACCATATGAAGTCTTACGGTGGTCACTCAATGAACTAGTTACCATAACTAGCATCCACGATCAACTCGGACATCACAATGTCTCCGGCCCGGTGAGAATCGGTGCTTGGATACACCAAGGAGTATACCTCGTGCTAGTCTCAGCGAATTGATGGTGTCCAAATCCATCAATTCATCGACTAGGATAATTCGATACATCACAATTACACATGTAGAGATACTCACTAGTTGTGATCCAATCACAAATTCTCTCATGCTGTGAATCGTATCGTGGACATTCAGTAAATGAGTTTAAGATCCAATCAAATACATAAAAACATGTATACTCAAATAGTGAATCTTCATTTATCATATAAATGGTTCATACATAAGGCGATTGCCTTAGGACATCTCTCATATATTACTAACAGACTCCCACTTGGCCTAATGCCAATCGCTACGGTATCGATACCATAAGCTCTAACATGACCCTCAAACTTACTTTGAGGTAATGCTTTAGTCAAAGGATCCGCTAAGTTCCTTTCGTTGGGAATTTTCTCGATTTGTATTTCATTCCCTCGATGATCTCTGATAAGATGATAGCGGCGAAGCACATGTTTGGATCATTGATGAGACCACATCAAGTTCAAAGATGAACTTCTTGATCCAAACCGCTTCCTTTGCTGCTTCCAAAGCTGCAACGTATTCTGCCTTAGTGGCAGAATCCGCTATATTGTCAAGCTTGGAACCTTTCCAACTTATTGCGCCTCCATTCTAGGTGAATACATACCCAGACTAAGACATGGAATCATCCTTGTCTGTCTGGATCTGGCATCCGTATACCCACGTATCACCATGTACCCTTCTCCATATATTAGGAATGTATCCTTAGTTCTTCTTAAGTACTTAAGGATCATCTTATGACCACCCAATGATCCATTCTGGATCGGTGGTATCTGCTCGTGACACTCGAGGCATACGATACATCGGGCCTCGTACATAACATAGCATACATGATAGATCTATTGCGGATGCATAGGGAATCTTACTCATGCAAATCCTCTCGTCTTACGTGCTTGGCGGACACATAGACTTGAAAGGTGTAACCCCATGCACGATGGGTAGGAAACCTTTCTTGGATTCGACATGCTAAACCTCTTTAGCACTCGGTCTATATATGTAGACTGCGAAAGACCAAGCAACCGTTTCGATCTATCTCTATAGATCTTAATCCTGAGGATGTAGGTTGCTTCTCCCAGGTCTTTCATGGAGAATGTCTTGGATAACCAAACCTTAGCTATTTGTAAGATTGACACATCGTTTCCTATAAGTAATATGTCATCGACATACAATACTAGGAACATTTGCACTCCCACTAACCTTCTTGTACACACAAGGTTAAATGCGGATTTTGTGAGAAATCAAACTTTTTGATTGTCTCATCAAAACGGATATTCCAGCTCCTGGATGCTTGCTTCAATCCATAAATGGATCGTCGCAATTTGCATACCTTGGTTTTATCAACCGATGTGAAACCCTCAGGCTGTGTCATATACACGTCCTCGAGCAGGTTTCCATTAAGGAAAGCTGTTTTCACATCCATCTGCCATATCTCATAATCATAATGAGCCGCTATGGCCAGGAGCATCTGAATGGATTTAAGCATAGCTACAGGCGAATAGGTTTCGTCATAATCAACACCTTGCTTTTGACGATATCCTTTCGCCACAAATCTAGCCTTATAGGTAATCACATTACCATCCATGTCGGTTTTCCTCTTGAAAACCCACTTGCACCCTATAGGCTTGATGCCTTCAGGTGGGTCAACCAAGTTCCAAACTTGGTTTTCATACATGGAATCCATTTCCGACTTCATGGCATCAAGCCATTTATCCCTTTCTGAACTTGTCAGCACTTCTTCATAACTGGTAGGCTCCTCATCATCAATGAGTAACACGTCGTTCGATTCACTTACGAGAAATCCATATCTCTCAGGAATGTTGCGTGTTCTACGAGATCTACGAAGATGTGGTGTTTCTGATAGAGGTCCAAATTGATTGCTCATCACTATGAGTTATCGACTGTTGTGCTTCACCAGGTATCTCATCAATGTCTATTTGAGTCTCTCGAGCCTCCTCAAGCTCGACGACACTCCCACTGTTTTCTTGCAAGAGAAACTCTTTCTCTAGAAACACAGCATGCCTTGAAACAAACACCTTTTGTTCCACAGGATGATGGAATTGGTAACCCCTTGTTTCCTTAGGGTATCCAATAAATAGACATTTATCAGACTTAGCATCCAATTTGTCTGATACAGTCCGCTTCACATAAGCAGGGCAACCCCATATCTTCAAGTAAGATACATGAGGTTTCTTACCATTCCATATCTCATATGGAGTAGTTGAGACTACCTTGGTAGGCATTCTGTTTAACAAGTAAATAGCTCTCTGAAGTGCATAACCCCAAAAGGACTTGGGAAGAGTCGCATGATTCATCATTGACCTGACCATGTCCAACAAGGTCCGGTTACGCCTCTCGGATACACCATTATGCTGTGGTGTATAGGGCGGAGTCCATTGAGACAATATGCCATTGTCTCTTAGATAATCAAGAAACTCTTGACTTAAGTATTCACCACCTCGATCCGATCGAAGTATTTTAATACTCTTGTCATGTTGTTCCTCTACTTCATTTCTGAATTCTTTGAACCTTTCAAAGGCTTCAGACTTTGTGTTTCATCAAGAACACATACCCAAACCATGAATGATCATCGGTGAAGGTAATGAAGTAGCTATAGCCTCCTAAAGCTTGAGTTGACATAGGTCCACATACATCGGTATGTATTAGACCTAGTAACTCTCCCACTCGTTCACCTTTTCCCATAAAAGGTAACTTAGTCATCTTGCCTTTTAGGCATGATTCGCATGTATCGCATGAATCCAATTCAAACGATTCCAGAATTCCACATCGGTGTAATTCGGACATGCGTTTCTTGCTTACATGGCCAAGATGACAATGCCACATGTAGGAGTCTATTTGATTATCCTTTCGAGCACTCTTGTTGCTCGCTTCGATATTGCAAATGTCACTGGATACGTCCAACGTATAAACACCATTGCTTAAAGTTCCCATAAAGAACCCCATTCAAAGTTATGTAACAACAATTGTTACTAAACGTCAAATGGAAACCATTTCTATTTAAACAAGAAATAGAAATGATGTTCTTTATCAACAAAGGAATATAAAAGCAATTGTCCAGTTCTAAGACAAGTCTTGCAGGGAGTTTCAACAAATACGTTCCGATGGCGAGTGCAGCAACCTTTGCTTCATTCCCAACACGTAAATTTGACTCTCCCTTGACGAGTCTTCTTCTATTCCTTAGCCCATGTATGTCTTTACATATATGTGAGCCACACCCAGTATCCAATACCCAAGTGTCTAAGGATATAGAATAACAATCAATAAAGAAGATTTCTGAAGAAGATGGGGCATCCGATGCCATATCCTTCTTCACGGACTCAAGATAAATCTTGTACTTTCTTCGCAAATGGCTCTCCTTGCCATAATGATGGCAAGTTTCCTTTTGTGCTAGTTGTACCTTCTTAGCCCTTCTCTTCTTTCCCTTCTGCTGTTCCTTTGACTTCCTCTTAGAACCTTTCTTCGAGGAATCAACAACAGCATTGTCCCCTGCTCATGCTTCTCAGAAGACTCCACAGTCTTCAACATATTGAGCAGTACCACAGATGAACCTTCTAGCATCTCAGAGGTGAAGAGGAACTTTGAGACTTCGAACCTTTCGAATCTCACTTGCTCATCAACCAACTCACAAAGATGAAGGACTACGATATGAGCATCCATATGCTCATGCTGCTTTCGTAGCTTGGGTTCCATCGCGGCTAGCATGATGCAACTCATTTGTTCAGAATCACTCACATGTTTCTGATAGGCCAACAATTGGTCCAAAGTTGCATCGTCACTAGGACGGGCGGGAAGAGGCGCTTCGAGGACATACACAAGCTTTTCCACCTTGAGAACAATTCTCAAGTTTCTAAGCTAGTCCAAGAAGTTCGGCCCAGTCAATTTATTTGAATCCAAAATGGAACGCAAATTCAAACACATCATGATCAATATATTAACTTAGAAATACAAAACGAGCATATATGAGAAAGATGATTTTAAAATGCATCAATATACATTTATAAATCCCATTCATTTTTCGAATTTCAAAAACCCCAAAATCACTTCGGGAGATCGTAGGTCCATCTCCGAATGGGTTGATATCCATCATAGTTATGAACAACCTTGGAGAGAGTCCAACAAGCCATTCATAACTACGACGGTAGGTATCATCTATACCGATTGCATATCACGTATATGCAACTATCACAATGTGCTATCAACTATTTGAATGTTCACACATACATCGGGTTGTTAACACATTAACAAGTATGCATCATATGCATAGCACCCAACTTCACCTCCCTTTACATCGACCTTGGAGAGAGTCCAACAAGCCGATGCTCCAGGTTAAAGCCAACCCATTAATCAAGAATAGTTTTAATATGGTTAGAGTGCATTCAACCAATTAGCCCAGCTTGGAGAGAGTCCAACAACCAAAGCTAACGATTGACCTCTGACTCTTACCATATTAGTATTAAACTATTCCATGGTTTGAACATGTTCGGGTTCGAGCCTGGCTTGGAGAGAGTCCAACAACCCAAACAAGAAACAGAACTCTGGTTCTAACCATATTAATGGAAGGTGTAGGCTTTAATATTGAGTTAGGGTTTTTTATGTCTCATCCTCTTTGCATGCAAATAACTATTATCTACATGGCATGGCATACATGGCATACATCTACATGTCACGACACGCATGACATAATGTTATGCATCTAATGCAATTACATGGCATACAATTATGTCATGTATATATTTCCTTATATGTCATAACTATTTATGGAAATAAAATATGTTTAAGATTTGATTCTCCAAATCAAATCATAATTAAATTAGGAAACAAATTTCCAAATCTAATCACATATTTTATTCATGGAATTATTTGATTAAGGAAAATCTATTTAGGAAACCAATTTCCTAAATCATTAAAACTACTTATGGAAATAAAATATTTTAAGATTTGATTTCCCAAATCAAATCATGATTAAATTAGGAAACAAATTTCCAGAATCTAATCAAATATTTTATTTATGGAAAATATCAATTTCCATAAATACTTCCAACTTTCCAAAAGTGGAAGATTTCCATAAATACTTCTAGACTTTCCAAAATTGAAAAATTTCCATAAATACTTCTAAATTTCCAAAATTAGAAAATTTCCAGAAATACATTATGACTATCGCAAAACCATTTTACGATTATGTCGAAACACAACCTCGGGCTCGATACCCTTTGTTGGGTTTAGACAATCAAGCGTGTGTGTGTTCGATCATGTTTCGTAAACATGAGCACATGAAGCAATTAAAAAATAATAAATCTATATTTATTACAACACACGCATGCTATTACAACAAGTGTAGACATAACCGTAAATTAAAATTTGCAATATAAGGAAATTAAACTACGTTATACCTTCCGTATGACGTGTAGCGGGAACGGCATCAACCGGAACGATCCTCGTAAGAATCGTCTCTATCCGTATCCACGCCGAGCTCCTCGGGATGACTTCGCTAAGTCACGAGCCGTCTTCGTGACGGGTTACTAGCCTCGTGTTGAAGACGACGTGATCGAGATGATCACAATCCGAATCCAAATTCGGACCTAAAACAAGTCCTCAAGACTTGCTTCTCCGGAGAGGTATTCGTCAACCGATTGGCGAATCCTTCGTCCTCCACCTCAGAGGATTACCGGAGATCAAATCCCGGTATGTTAGCCACTGTCGAGCACTAACCGTCGCCCAAACGACGCTCCGGGAAGGAGAAGAAGCTGTCCAGAAAACTGGACAGCTTGGTGGAGGATATAGGCGCCGGCTAAAGAGGAGATGGAGGCTCACCTTTACACCAACCCAAGGGAGATCACCGGAGGGTCGCCGGAGGTCCACCGCCAAGCTTGACGCTGGCAAAGAGATGGCAGCAGCTCAATGAGGTTGGGCGGCTGCTCTTGTTGTTGACGCCAACAACAAGAGGGAGAGAGGGGTGGGCGGCCAATTAGGGTTGCCTCAAAAATTAGGTTTTTACAAAAACCCTTAAGCCCTATTTTATAGAGAACCAATTCTCTTAATGGTTATTAAATCATAACCATTAGGCCCGTTAACCCGCTCCATTAAGATAAGTTAAAATAAACCAAACCAAGATGGTTTATTTTAAGTTAAAACAAACCGAACCAACTTTTGGTTCATTCGTTTAAAATAAACCAAACCCTTTGGTTTATTCTTATCCATTGGATTAGAACCAAACCATTTTGGTCCATCCATTATGTCTTCATAAGACACGGCCCATCCACGCTTCCATTGCGACTGAAACAATTTCATGCTCGCTTTATGTTTGGTCCAACCAAACATAGTTTCTCTCGGTCTGAGAATCTCATTCTCAAGCTCATTTTAAATCCTTTGGATTACACTCGTTGTGCGTGTGACCAAATAGGTTCTCGGTTTATGTTGGCCGTCTATAATTAACCATTAATTATAGAACGATCATGAGTGGCACCTAGTAGTACATCATGATCCCCAATTAACCGAAAAGATCAACGGTTGATCCAGAACTATTTCTGAAACCCTTCAGCAGCTCGAATGAATCGTGCCCCATTCCCTTCACTCGTCTTATACCCACTTGGTTCAGGACATGGTCTATTGTGTCAGCCCCCACTAGGCTGACTACGTCACACCTAGCCCAAGTATCATTTCCTCGTCCTACGGATTCTAGTTACTCCACATGTATCGAAGAGTACTTTACTCTAAACATGTAATGCTTTGGCCAAAGACTTTAGTAACAATCCGACGAGAGGCCATGGGTATACATCTCCTCGCAAGGAGTGGTGAATCTTTTATAGGCTATTCAAACACCTTCGATCACTTCGACTTATACCCAATCATCCCGGGTCCACATCTCCTTAGAGATGTTTGCTTAAGATGTCAAAGCATAAGTCTCCATGATCAAGATGACTTGAATACCGCAAGTCAAAGGAACATCGCACTTAAGCCACAGTAAGAACTTCATTGACATATCTATATATGCAGAGAACCATATGAAGTCTTACGGCTGGTCACTCCAATGAACTAGTTACCATAACTAGCATCCATGATCAACTCTGGACATCACAATGTCTCCAGCCAGTGAAAATCAGCTACTTGGATACACCAAGGAGTATACCTCGTGCTAGTCTCAACAGAATTGATGGTGTCCAAATCCATCAATTCATCGACTAGGGATAATTCCGATACATCACAATTACACATGTAGAGATACTCACTAGTTGTGATCCAATCACAAATTCTCTCATGCTGTGAATCGTATCGTGGACATTCAGTAAATGAGTTTAAGATCCAATCAAATACATAAAAACATGTATACTCAAATAGTGAATCTTCATTTATCATATAAATGGTTCATACATAAGGCGATTGCCTTAGGACATCTCTCATATATTACTAACACATATATCGCTGAGGGGGTCGTCGGAAAGTTGGCCGGAGGACTCAAACGCCGGAACCCTAATCGGAAAACAAGGAAACAAACCCTAGAACGAGTGAACTAAAGCTTGAAATAAGTGAAAAAAAGCAAGAGAAGGGGCTTATCTATCAAACCTAAAAGCTTGGGCGGCTGGCACATCCGGAAGGGTTGGTCGGAGAAAGGGATGGCGATCGGAGAGGAGAGGAAAAATGAAGGAGAGTCGCGTGAAGACGCCGAACCCTAGTGGTTCGGTGTTATAAAATCACGATGCGATCGATGTGATGCGACGATCGATCGCGATCATTTACCGGGTTTACCGAGTCGATCGATTCGGCTCGACAATCATCGATCTGAACCTTCTGTGATGTGCTACAGTAACATCAGTCGACTGATGTGGCTCATCAATCGACTGATAACACTATTGCTGCGAGACAACGGTGTAATCCACGCTGGAAAAATCCAATGGCTATGACATCAGTCGAGTGATCATGACCATCAGTCGACTGATGAGCCATCACTCGACTGCTCGTCTCAACAGTCGAGTGAGACTCCATTCTGTGGCCGAAATTCGAGCATCAGTCGACTGATCACATGATCAGTCGACTGCTCGTCTATCAGTCGATTGCCCAATAGTGGCAGTCGACTGCTAGGCCACTTCCCGCAGTCAAACCCTAGTTGACTCAGGCCAGTCGACTGCCATATGGCACCAGTCGACTGGCACACCTCAAACATGAGGTTTTAACCCAAGTATAGTGTCCCCATACTTGCTAGACCATCCTTAGCCTAGACCTAAGCCTTCTAGCTACCTCCATCAGCCTCACGCCTCTCGGATCCCTCCAAGTCATCCATGACTTGTTCATCCATCGCGCTAGCCTTCAGGTGCTTCCATCGGCTATGTCATGCTAACGGTGTCTATACCGCCAAGGCACATTGGACTTACGCTGCCAAGACTTCGCTTGGACTTTACGCCGCCAACCATTGGACTTATGCTGCCAAGACTCCCGCTTAGACTTTACGTAGCCAATATCAAACCCCTTGGACTTCTTATGCCAAGACTCAAGCTTGGACTTTCCCTTGCCAACCCATGTTGGACTTCTCAAATGCCAAGACCATGCTTGGACTTTCCCTTGCCAACCCATGTTGGACTTTTACATTGCCAAGGCCCAAGCTTGGACTTTTCATGTGCCAAGTGTCCCACTTGGACTTTTCATGCCAAGTACTCAAGACTTGGACTTTACCAAATGCCAAGTGTTCCACTTGGACTTTCCATGCCAAGTACCCAAGACTTGGACTTTCCCATGACAATTACATTGTCATATGTTTTTGTCGAACATCAAAACATCACTCGAGTCAAACTCGAGTCCTGGGCCGATTGCACCAACAATCTCCCCCTTTTTGATGTTTGACAAAAACCAAACAAATCATTGAGTTAGAACACTAACTCAAATCCCTTACCAATTATCCCAAATTGGTAATCTTAAACATTCTCCAAATGTTCTCCCCTAAACATTCTCCCCCTTTTTGACTAACATCAAAAAGGTTTTCTCTCTAAGGAGGTCAATGCCTCATGTCCTAATGAGATCTTACAATCTCCCCCTTGGTCCAAAAATACCTAGGATACCTACCATCTTCTTAGTGATAAGTCCCATATCACTCAAGAGAGGCAATCCTATACACTCTCCCAATTTCCAAATTGGGTTTCTAAAAATCCATCAATTTTCCCAATTGATAACATTTTCCCTTTCAAGAAGAAAGAAAAACACATCCATCACTCCAAGATGGATACCTCCCCCTAAAGGCTTGCTCCCCCTTGACCATTGCACAAACAATGTCCTTAGAAAGTCCCTAAGCCAATAGGAACTCTAAACCATCAAATTAAGGTTAGAAGTTCAACATTGAACTTCCCAACACCTTAAAATTGATACAAACCCTAAACACCTCTCCTAATCCATATCCAATGGATTTTCACCCTTCATCATGCTTCCCAAAGCATATCCTAGGGTTAGGAGTGGTTAGGGACCTTAACCGCAGCTGAAATCGGGTTAAACACCTTTGGTTACCTCGAAATCAGACTATCGATGTCGACTACTGGCTACGATCGTGATGTGTCCATCGATCGACCGCGCGGCAACGGTCGAGTGATCTGCTACTTGATGAGTCCAACGTTGCCCATCGATCAGACCGTAGAAGCGATCGATCGATAATCGAAACCTGATTTTCAAAAATCAGACTCGACTTTTGGAAATTCATAAGTAATTCTACGTAAATAAAAAAATCACGAAACTTGATACGTATATTACTTATCACACATACAATCAGTGAAAAATTTCTGAAAAATATTTTTACCATTGAAATAGGATATTGGTACAAAGTTCAAAGCTATTAAAACTTTAATGTTTTTGATCCACTTTGTATCAACTTCTACAATGATGATGACTATCAAAAGATAGATTTCACTAAGGCTTTCTAAATTGATTTTAAAATGTTTTTGAAAACCTATTTTGAACCATAATTTATTGTCTAAATATACATAACTTGTATATTAGCTTTCCTTATGATTCTTGGTGATAATTAAAATATGTTTGAGTTCATCTAGATGCACTGCCTATGCACCTTGAACCTAACTTATTATCCTAGCATCTCACATGTATCTAGGGTGTATAAATACACATACATGTCAATGTGATGTGAGATGTGGGTTTTGATTCATTTTATCTAGGGTTTCATGCATTTCCTAGGCAACCCTACTTGATTCCCTTATAAATGAGACTTCAAGTCATGCCATTTTCCTTAAATTAATGTTCAATCAAATTAATGCATGAAATGATCATGGCATAGTGATAGCAAAATAAAAACATGACCAATGATAATGATGTCATGGCATATGATGAAACTTAAGAACACATGACATTTAAAATAATCACAACCAATGACATGACATGTTATATAATAAGATGAAATTCCATGTCAAGTCATGATATACCAATTTTCATAAACCAATACAATAATATAAATACTCATCCAAACACACAAGATTTTCTAAAATAGAAATTTCATTTAATCTAAAAGATTTCAGTCTTGTACATTCAAAATGGAGATTGGATATGCTCAATCTCACTACAAAAACTGAAAACCAAAGAAAATCTAACATCCTCTATATCTAGTCGTCTGTAGGAGGTGGCGGTGGAGGAGGCTGCTGACTCAAAGTCCAAGCCCGCATCATCTCAAACATATCGAGCTGACGCCGCTCGATGCGGCTCTGAGACTCCTCCATCCGATCAAGACGTGCGCCGAAGGATGCTTGGCCTGCTAAGATCTCTGCCAGCCTAGAGTCAATCGTCTGCTGATAGTCCTGGAATCTGGACTCCAGCTGGCCACGACGATCTGATGGACCCGCCGCTGATGCATCTGCCGGCATCTGATCATCCTCATCAGCGGCGTCTACATCCTCATAGTCCTTGTCGCATCTCTGGGTACCGGAGGAGTCTCTCTGCGTGCCCTGGGTGGTGGTCGAGGCACCAACTCCATCTGTCCAGGCCCCATCCGCAGCTTCACTAACGAGAAGTTGCGAATCGATATGCAGTCATACACCTCAGAGAGCGCTCTCAGAGAACCCCTGTGAATGTTAATGCCTACGGACTCTAGCCATGCTGTGATGAGGTGACCATATGACATATGCACTTTCCCTTGTACAGGGGAAATGAAATGCACTATGCAATAAAATATATTTAATGCAAAGTTTATGTCTAACCTATTACGCATGGCATATAGTAGAAAGAGATGAGGAGGCCGAATCTTGGCCAGACCCCGAGTGACGATAGGAAGAAAACACCCAACAATGACCTTGTAGAGTACATTGTCAGGTGCAGACAACTCACTAATAGGGAATAAGTTCTGGGCCGGTGGATGAGGATGACCAAAAATATGCTCATGCATGGATTTTAAAGAAATATGGTAAAATGGCTCGAGCAAAGGAGCATCAAAGGTGGGGCAAAAGATGAAGGTGTCATCCGATGGCTTACACTCGAGAAACTCCTGCAGTATCGCAGGAGTGAACTCTAAATCGCGTTTTGCAACGCGAGTAGTGTAGGTAGGACCATCGTCTACCTTCTTTAGGTTCTGATAAAATTCCTTAAGAAGGTCATCGCTAATAGGATGGGTGCATAAGACAATTTTCATGAGATTATAGTATGCAAATAATTCCATGATATCACTACAGTAGCGATTGAAAAAATCCCTATCGATGTACCTAACCAACATAGGTTGGTACAATCGAGATTCACCCTCTGGTGGATCATGCCTACAGGCTCTCCTATTATGAATGCAATGTAATGATATGACATGCAAGGACAATAATACATGATTAGATATAACTAAATTACAATAGGAAGAAGAATTAGGGTTTTGGGTAAGCAGAGTTTTACTTAGGTGCCATTTGGAGGTGTGACGATGGAATGCTCATATATCGCTGAGGGGGTCGCCGGAAAGTTGGCCGGAGGACTCAAACGCCGGAACCCTAATCGGAAAACAAGGAAACAAACCCTAGAACGAGTGAACTAAAGCTTGAAATAAGTGAAAAAAAGCAAGAGAAGGGGCTTATCTATCAAACCTAAAAGCTTGGGCGGCTGGCACATCCGGAAGGGTTGGTCGGAGAAAGGGATGGTGATCGGAGAGGAGAGGAAAAATGAAGGAGAGTCGCGTGAAGACGCCGAACCCTAGTGGTTCGGTGTTATAAAATCACGATGCGAATCGATCGATGTGCGATCACGATCGATCGATCGCTTATTATCGGGTTTACCGAGTCGGCTCCGATCGATTCGGCCAAAGAATCGATCACAACCTTCGTGATGTGCTACAAGAATAACATCGATCGATGTGGCTCATCATCGACTAGTGTTGTCACCACTGTGATGCGCGAGCACTCAACCGATGCCCTCACCTCGGTGAGCATACCATCGATCGATGTATCCCATCACGATCGATGTTCAAGCGATCGAGTCATGAAGTCGACACTGATCGATGCGACATCGTATCGTGCTAAGATTATCCGATCGATAACTGTATCAGTCGACTGATATCTGATTTCCTCTTCTGAAAATCAGAAAATCTCGATTTCATCATCTAAATTATTCCATTTTATCATGTTAAATCTTGTACATCGAACATATTGATGTTATACTTATATTCATGTATTTGTTAATGTATTTTTAATATTTTATTCCATTTTGGCAAACATTAACATCCAAAGATTTCCAAATCCTAACATCTCACCCTTTCTAAGTGTTGAAATACACAATCAAGGTAAAAGGCTTGTTTTGTGAGATGCAATCCATCCTAGACATTCCTTCCATGCAAACACATGGTGAAACATATGAAGCATGGTAAGTACAACAAGACATCAAGTTGTGTGGCACTTGAGTATCACTCTTGATGTTACTTTTACATCTTAAACACACTTTTCTTGATACATGAACTTCTAAAGTGTGCCAAAAATCAAAGTTACACACTATGACCTCTAAATCTAGATTGTGCCAATTTTATTGATTTTTATGTTTTCAAGAAATATATTGACACATCCTAAAATCCTTTAAGATTAAGGCTCAAATGTATTTCCAAGATAACCATAATCTTGAAAATAACCTAAAGTGCCACCTTTACCATGGTTGAGTTAACTACTCATCCAATCATGGTTGGCACATTCTAATCCATTTAACGTGGATCAATCATGCTCTTTGGAACCCAAAATCTATTTGAGCTCATGGAATTAATTAGGTATTTCTTAGGGATAACCTCCCTAGATACCTTCATAATGATCCTCCGAGGCTTGTTAGCCTTGGTCATTTTGGTCTTACCTAGGTTGACTCTAGAGGTAACTTCCCTTGCAACCTTGGTCTTTCTAGACCTAGTTTGTGTTCCATAGTCAAATGGAACACAATGATAAGTCACCTTAGGCTTAGGTTTGTGACCCAAACCTTTCTTGCCCTTGGTTGACTTTTGTCTTTTGGGTCCTAGATGTTGACTTTGAGATCTTGACCCTTGACTTTGACTATTAGACCCTTGAAATTGATTTTGTAGCTTATTTAGGGTCTTTTCTGTTAAGAATCGTTGGAATGGCTAGAGGGGGGGGTGAATAGCGTAGATGAAATTCGCTCCCGTTTATGTCTACAATTTCGTTAGTGCACAGCGGAAATAGAAATAATAAAAGCGATAACGAAATAGACAACAAGCTAACACAATGATATAACGTGGTTCGGAACCGCACGGTTCCTACTCCACGGATCGAGCTCTAAAGAGCCCTAGTGATGCACACGCACTCACTAATGATAAACATAAAAGCTGGCGACCCGTACATCGTCTATTCCTCGACTATTCGTAGAATAGAGGTTGGTCACTTGAACAACAAGTTTGTTCAAGTGACTACTCTAATCAAATAGCACGATGATGAAACGGTTGCTTGGGTGTTCCCTTTTTGTCTAGGATTAAATTTTTTTTATCCGGGGGTGTAGAAGGGATCGCCATGAACAAGCGACCGAGTTGAAGTGGGAAGCACAGTTTCCTACCTTCAAGTGGTATCAGAGCCACGATTTTTGGTTTTGTGTGTTTAGGATTTGGTTACTCTTATGCATTTTTCATATATTATATGTGTCGGATAATAGTAGGATGTGTGTAGGTTAACTCTTTGGTTGCAGGCATAGGATCCAACTATTATGGCCATATGTATGTATGTGATTGTATGTGTGTAATTGTATATTTTGTTGAATGCTCGGGGTTGACGAGGCTAGTATTTAATTTTTTATAAATTAGATACGACATTGTTTAGCCACTCTTTTTATTTTAGTTTACTTTCGATCTAGATTTCATGTACACTCCCTCGTCGAGTATAGGATCGATGGATGTAAATTAAAATTATTTTTTAGTCTCGGCTTGGATCTCCGGATGGCTCGTACATGGCGTAGGAGGAGCGGACGAGATGGTGATACGACGGGAGACATATTGAAGACAAAAGCCATAGTATTTGGAAATTTTTTTATTTTTCATATTTATTGCTTATTTTTTGATATGCATATCGTAGGCTAGAAAATTCCTCAATTTTAAATTACTAAGTGGGAAAGGGATATTTTTATAAATTCTCATGACCTCCATTACGATTTGACATGTGATGCAAGCAAACTTGTGCGTCGGCTCTGAGTACCTTCCTCCCCATCGGATGAGTTTGTTTGTGGATCACAGGGTCGGATATAGTTATAGGAAATTATTTAGGAGCATGTGTACTTCCCTATCGGAAGGCAAATAACCCGAGATATTTTCCTTGGTACTGAGTAATGGCGAACACTTAGATACAAATATAAGTATCCTCCCCATCGGAGTCACTGCTTCTATTTGTAGGGCCGAAGAGAAACCAACTTTTAATTTTATTTTTCAAAAAGTTAGGTTGACAAGATAGTAAAATTATTGGGTAATACCTCCTCTTACTAATGTAAAATTCGTATACGTCCACACTATCGTGGCATACGATATTCTCGGTATTTTAAGGTGTTGGTTGATTTTAAAATTTTATTCTTTGCGGAATCAATAATTTTTTGAAATCTAAAGTAATGATCTATGTGATTCTTAGGTTTTTCAAATATGACTTTCAGTCCACTTGCTGTGATACTAAAGGAGAATACACTTACTCTACATAATTATGTTTATTGGAAAAAGGAATCTTGATAATGTCTCAACTGTTGAGGAGTACAAGTATGTACTCTTCGAAAAGTGTCCTCCTAAGCCTGCGAATGAGCTGAAAGTCCTTGGAGCTGAGATCGATGGGGAAACCTCGGTCGATATCATTCTCTAGGCGACAGAAAGGCTTGCTCAGGCTCAGGCCATGGTTGCTCAAAAACTTTCTACTTCTAAGCTGAAAGGCAAGAAGAAGAAGAAATGAGTAAAGGTGGTGGGTGGAACTCAGGAAGGAGTGAAGAAGCCGAAAAGCAAGTACTTCACTTGCAAGCAGGATGGACATTGGAAGAAGGATTGTCCCAATCGGAAGTAGAACAAAGGTATATCCTTTGGTCTAGTCGTTGAAACATTGTTAAGCAATGTTATCTACCGGCACCTGGTGTGTAGATATGGGAGTCACTGATCATGTTTGCAATACTCTGCAGGGGTTCCAAGAAACCCAACGACTAGCTGAGGGGAGATTACCATTTACTTGGGCAATGCCACGAAGGTGGCGGCTGTCGCAGTGGGAGATGTTTGTCTTTCGAAAGGAATAAACTTTGGTTCTAGAAAATTTCCTTTATGTACCTTTATTTAGAAAGAATTAGATTTCGATTTCTAAATTGTTTATGAATGGATATTCTATTTCTTTTAATGATAGAGTTGTTATAAAAAAGAATAGGGAGATTATCTATTTTGGTGCATTGATAGGAAATTTATCTACACTTGAACCAAAAGCTCCCACGATGCAAATAGAAGTTAATAACTCATCTTCTAATTCCAAAAGAGAAAAGAACCTTCGAAGATTAAACAAACATATCTTTGGCATCTTAGGCTTGGTCATATTAACCTAAGCAAAATTCAAAGGTTGATAGCTGATGAATCTCTGGGTTCATTAGTGGTGGAGGATTTCCCAACCTGCGAATCTTGCTTGGAGGGTAAAATGACCAAGAGGCCTTTTAAGGCCAAGGGGTATAGAGCCAAAGATGTGTTAGAATTGGTTCATTCTGATTTGTGTGGTCCTATGACTATCCAGGCTAGAGGTGACTTTGAATATTTTGTCTCTTTTATAGACGATTATTTAAAGTATGGATACATTTACTTGATGCGTCGCAAGTCTGAATGCTTTGACAAGTTCAAAGAATTCAAGGTTGATACAGAGAAATGTCAAGGAAAAAGTATCAAGACACTACGATCTGATCGTGGTGGTGAGTACCTCTTAGGAGAGTTTAGGAATTACTTATCAGAGGCTGGGATTCAATCTCAAATGTCTGCACCTACACACCCCAACATAATGGTGTAGCAGAGAGAAGGAATATGACTTTTATGGAGATGGTTAGATCGATGATGAGTTATTCCAAGTTACCAGATTCGTTCTGGGGATATGCTCTAGATACAGCGGTGTACATTCTGAACTTGGTTCCATCTAAATCAGTGCCTTCTACTCCCACAAAATTATGGACTGGGCGAAAGCCTAGTCTAAGACATATTCAGATATGGGGGAGTCCAGCACATGTGCTGAAGGCAGATGCTAATAAGTTGGAACCTCATACAGAAGTACGCATGTTCGTTGGCTATCCTAGAGGAATGAAAGGTGGTTTATTTTATAGTCCTAGAGATCAGAGGGTGATCGTTAACACGAATGCCAGATTTCTAGAGGAAGACTATGTGATGAACCACAAGCCCATGAGTAAGATTGTTCTGGAGGAAATAAAAGGGGAAGTCGCTTCTTCAGTACCACCAGTACAAGAGGATATACAACAAGTCACTGCACCGCATATCACAGAGGATACACAGGTGATACCTCCTCGTAGTGGGAGGGTTGTGAGACAGCATGATAGATTCATGTTCTTGGGAGAATCTTCTGATTTGATCCCTGGAGAATATGAACCTAATCCCTGGACATATGACGAGGCAATCCAAGATAAAGATGCAGTATCTTGGCGAAGTGCAATGAATGCTGAGATTGAATCTATGGATTTAAATCAGGTCTGGGAGCTAGTAGAACCACCCGATGGTGTAAAAACAATTGGATGCAAGTGGATCTATAAAAGAAAGAGAGGAATAGATGGGAAGGTTGAGACTTTCAAAGCAAGGCTTGTTGCAAAGGGGTATACTCAGAAAGATGGTATCGATTATGAGGAAACCTTTTCGCTGGTAGCCATGCTTAAGTCTATCCGGATTCTCTTATGCATTGCAGCTCATATGGATTATAAGGTGTGGCAGATGGATGTCAAGATAGCTTTCCTTAATGGTAGTCTTGAGGAAAACATCTATATGAAGCAACCAGTGGGATTCATTACAAAGGGCAAAGAGCATCTTGTGTGTAAGCTTAATCGGTCCATTTATGGATTGAAGCAAGCTTCGAGGTCTTAGAACATCCGCTTTGATGAGGTAATCCAATCTTATGGATTTATTCAAAGTCTGGATGATTCCTGTGTGTACAAGATATGTGACAGAAATGTAGTGGTATTTCTTGTACTATACGTAGATGACATTTTGTTAATTGGCAACAATGTCAAGGTGTTATCGGACGTAAGGATATGGTTGTCCAAATAGTTTGATATGAAGGACTTGGGAGAAGTGGGACACATCCTTGGGATCAAGGTTATAAGGGATCGCAGGAAAAGGATATCGTGCTTATCCCAAGCTTCATACATAGACACAATTATGGATCGTTTTAGCATGCAAAACTCCAAGAAAGGTTTTCTACCTTTCAGGCATAGAGTTCCTTTATCTAAGGAGATGTGTCCTAGAACATCAGAGGAGATAGATGAGATGAAGGTGGTTCCTTATGCCTTGGAAGTAGGAGGCCTCATATATGCGATGCTATGTACGAGACCAAATATCTGCTTTGCCGTGGGCATGGTCAGCAAATATCAGAGTAATCCAGGACAGGGACATTGGACTACGGTAAAGCATATATTGAAGTACCTGAGAAGGACTAGGGATTATATATTGGTTTTCCAGGCAGAACAATTACTCCCTGTGGGTTACACGGATTCCGACTTCCAATCTGACAGGGATAACAGTAAGTCTACCTCAGGTTTTGTGTTTACTTTGGGAGGTGGAGCCATTGTATGGAGGAGTGTCAAGCAGAAATGTGTGGCAGACTCCACCATGGAAGATGAGTATGTGGCGGCCTCTGAGGCGACCAAGGAAGCTGTGTGGCTCAGCAACTTCCTGATGGACTTGGATGTGATTCCTGGTTATCCCAGAACTATCACAATTTATTGTGATAATAGTTGTGCAGTTGCAAACTTGAAGGAACCATGAGCCCATAAGGCAAGTAAGCACATAGAGCGCAAGTACCACCTGATACGAGAAATCGTAAAGGAGGTAGAAGTTACTGTCGCCTAGATTGCATCAGAGGATGACCTGGTAGACTCTTTCACTAAGGTCCTTCTAGCGAGTGTTTTGATAGGCATGTGGAGGGAAGGGGAATCAGATGTATGACAGTGTGAGGATAATATAGTCTTTTAGTATATGTGGGAGATTGTTGGGATGTATACTGAAAAGTCTATCTTTTGTATGAACATCTTTATTTTTGAAAAAAGAGTCACATGATCATTGTTTGAATATTTATGATGATGCATATTGTCTAATACATTACATTGTAGATAACATGGTGTGTGGTGTTGTTGGGAGTATGGGGAATACAATCAAAGTCCCACATTGGTAAGACATGGAAAAGATCATGTGCTTATAAGAAAAAAGATATCTCCATTGGTATGAGGCCTTTTGGGTAAAGCCCAAAAACAAAAACCATGAGGGCTTAGACCCAAAGTGGACAATATCATGTCATTGTGGAGATATGTGGAGCTTATAAGCACTAACAATTGGTATCAGAGCCATGGTCCATGTCAAGCCATGAACCTCGAACGAAGGAAGTTGAGCTCCCACGTCCGGATCAAGAGAACCAGACATCAGGAAGGAAGTCTAGTTGGGTCGGGGGGACCGAACAACTGGCAGGACATCTTTATTTTTGAAAAAAGAGTCACATGATCATTGTTTGAATATTTATGATGATGCATATTGTCTAATACATTACATTGTAGATAACATGGTGTGTGGTGTTGTTGGGAGTATGGGGAATACAATCAAAGTCCCACATTGGTAAGACATGGAAAAGATCATGTGCTTATAAGAAAAAAGATATCTCCATTGGTATGAGGCCTTTTGGGTAAAGCCCAAAAACAAAAACCATGAGGGCTTGGGCCCAAAGTGGACAATATCATACCATTGTGGAGATATGTGGATCTTATATGCACTAACAGGTGTCACACAGGAGATCATGTTATCGGCTCCTTGTAAAGTATAAGTATAGGCTCACAACCGAGATGGCTTTGGACAAACCATTGGTATGGTTGTAGTGTGATTTGGTATTGGTTTGTCTTGACCATAGAATCACACTAGTACACTTTGTTTGTATTGAGCAGGACCGACTTAGAGGTGATTTGATTTATTGCTGACTACATAATCGAATCATACCTCAGATATTATATCGTACATGCTCTTAATCTCGATATAATAACGGGCACATATACTTAGTATTCATTTCTTTGATTTACCAATGAGCGAGATTTATAGATTAAATCGATTAGCTCGGTAAGTTGGGAAATGATATTATTTATAGTGTGTGCCATTGATTATAGGAGGAAACCGTGTCCTATATATTAGGATGATGATGTCCCCTTGAGGAGCTCATAAGGTTCATCATGTAAACCCTGCAGGTGGACTTGGTCCGGCATGATGAAAAGGTTGAGTGGTACTACTCATGGAGTCAGATGTTGATTAATTAATGGTTAGTAAATTAATTAATCGACGGATATTCGAGATCTTAAACACGGGGAGAAAATGTACATATAATATATGGAGCCCATATTAACTTATGGGGGTTGGTGAGGTAGATCAATGATAATCCTCTAGTTGAATGGATAATCATTAATGGATCGGACTTTATGTGGGCTTTATCCATTGGGTGGCCAAGATCCAACTCCTCCTCATGGTCCCTATTGTAGCCTATTAAATCTCATGAAGCTTAGATCCAATGGATGAAAACAAAACTCTAGATCCAATGGTAGAGATTAAATCTCTAGATCTGATGGTTGAGATTAAATCTCTAGATCCGACGGTTGAGATTAAATCCCTATAACCAATGGTGGAGATTAAAACAAGGCTTATCCCTAACTCTATAAAAGGAGAGGATTCGGGTGGGCGGCAACATGATGGATGGGGATTAGGGTTTGCTTCTTTTGGGCGGCAAGCAATCCCATTAGAGATAGGATTGTGTTTGGGCGGCTAGGGTTAAGGTTTTGAGGGTGGGCGACAACAAGGGGAGAAGCTCCTTTCTTCTTCTTCCTAAGGTGTTGCCGGCAACCTATCCTTCTTCCCTTTGTTTTGGCCAATGCTCAACCTATCCTTCTTCCCCTCTTCTTTGGCTGGCCATTAGGAGAGCTAGGGTTAGGGTTTTGGGCGCCTACAAGGAGAAGGGTTGGTTTCTTTTCTCTTCTCCAAGTGTTGGCCGGTGCCCATGCTCTTATTGATTCTCCTTTGGTCGGTTCCCATACTCCATGTTCTCTTCCTTGGCCGGTGGCAACATCGAGTCTATTGACTTGGTGGCCGGTTCTAGAAAGGATGAAGAGTTTTGTTTTATGATCTTCCTTTGTTCGGAGTGAACAAGGAAAGGAAGATTGGTGATCTAGGAGGCTTCGACTTTTGGAAGATCGTCGCCCACACGACATCCAAAAGGAGGAAGGACATACAATAGAAGGTCAAGAGGTATAACAAGAGATATAATCTTGTTTATTTTGATTAGTGTTCTTTTGTATTATGTCTATAATTGTTTTTCAATTATATGCATGTTGTATGTGGTTGTTTACTTTATGTATGTGGCTAAATATACTTGGACCCCGAACATAAACACAAAAGCCGGTGACCCGTACATCGTCTATTCCGTGGCTATTCGTAGAATAGAGGTTGGTCGCTTGAACAACAAGTTTGTTCAAGTGACTACTCTAATCGAATAGCACGACGATAAAACGGTTGCTTGGGTGTTTCCTTTTTGTCTAGGATTAAATTTTTTTTATCCGGGGACGTAGAAGGGATCGCCATGAACAAGCGACCGAGTTGAAGTGGGAAGCGAAGTTTCCTATCTTCAAGATAGTACTGAATTAGTCTACCATGTTCAGGGAGAGGATGGAGAAAGAGAGTATTTGATGGAAGAAGACTCCGTATCCTCCGAATCAGAAGAAGAGGGAGAATCGGGGGAGGTGGTAGAAGAAAAATACACAGGGCTTGAGATGAAGCCACTTCCCCCCAGTCTTAAGTACGAATTTTTAGGCCTACTTGCAACCCATCCGGTGATCATAAATGAAAATTTGAGTAAAGAAGAGACAAGGAAATTGCTAGAGGTGCTTAGGACATATAAAAAAGTGCTGGGGTATACCATCAATGACATAAAAAGGGGTAAGCCCGTCTCTGTGCATGCATAGGATAGTACTTGAGGACGGGTGTAAGTCAACCGTTGAGCGCCAAAGGCGACTTAACCCTCATTTGCAAAAGGTGGTGAAAAAGGAAGTACTTAAGCTCTTGGACGCCAGAATAATATACCCAATTTCAGATACTGAGTGGGTGAGTCCAGTACACATAGTCCCAAAGAAAGGCGGTACTATGGTAGTCAAGAATGAGGAGAACGAATTAATTCCTGTTCAAATGGTAACAGGGTGGAGAATGTGCATAGATTATCGTAAATTAAACAAAGCAACAAAGAAGGATCTTTTTCCACTTCCGTTTATCGACCATATGCTAGAATGCATGGCTAAACATTCCTATTTTTGCTACCTTGATGGGTACTCAGGATTTTTCCAAATCCCAATACACCCTAAAGACCAAGAGAAGACCTCTTTCACCTGTCCGTACGGGACCTTTGCATACAGACAGATGCCCTTTGGCCTATGTAATGCTCTAGCCACCTTCCAACGTTGTATGACAGCCATCTTTTCAGATATGATCGAACAAATTATGGAGGTTTTCATGGATGATTTTTTAGTCTACGGAACAAGTTTCGATGCATGTCCAAGGAATTTGGAAAGGGTTTTGCAAAGGTGTGAGGAGAATAGCTTGGTGCTGAATTGGGAAAAATGCCACTTCATGGTGACTGAAGGGATATTCTAGGGCATAAGATATCAGGGAATGGTATCGAAGTAGACAAGGCAAAGGTCGAAGTAATAGAGAAATTGCTGCCACCTAGGGATGTAAAGGGGGTTCGAAGCTTTCTTGGGCATGCGGGTTTCTATCGAAGGTTTATAAAGGATTTTTCCCAGATAACTAGACCACTAACAAATCTACTAGCTAAAGACGCGGGCTTTATTTTTGATCAGAAATGCTTAGTGGCATTTGAGAAAATAAAGAAAGCCCTAGTAACATCTCCGATAATTCAGCCGCCTGACTGGAGCCTACCATTTGAGATCATGTGTGATGCTAGTGATTATGCAATGGGGGCGGTCTTAGAGAAACGGAAGGAGAGAAAATTACATGCCATTCACTACGCCAGTAAGACCCTGAACGAGGCACAAATTAACTATGCCACGACTGAGAAGGAATTACTAGTAGTTGTGTTCTCATTCGACAAATTCAAAAAATACTTGGTAGGTTCAAAAGTAGTGGTATACACAGACCATGCTGCAGTTCGTTACTTGCTAAACAAGAAGGATGCAAAACCACGCCTTATTCGCTGGATTTTATTACTTCAAGAATTTGATGTAGAAATCAGGGATAAAAAGGGGATGGACAATGTCGTAGTAGACCACCTATCGCGCATGCCCATAGACCGTATGATAGAGGAAGGAGATAGTGCTCAAATAGACGATGCTCAGTGGGATGATACCCTAATGGCTATTAAGGTCACCAACACCCCCTTGTATGTAGATTTGGTGAATTTTCTTAAGGGAAGAGTGATACCACCAGAATTCATGACCCAACAAAGGAAAAGATTCTTTTCGGAAGTTCGACAATACATATGGGATGACCCCTTCCTATTCAGGAAGTGTGCAGACATCGTCTATCGGAGGTGCGTGCCATAAGAGGAAGTGGAGAGCATCCTTTTTCACTGCCATTCTTCCGCCGGAATTGCAAAAACAACCGTGAAAGTACTTCAGTCAGGATTCTATTGGCCTAGTTTGTTTAGGGATACGCACAACTATGTAGCTTCCTGTGACCGGTGTCAGAGAACAGGAAATATAGGAAGGAGACATGAAATGCCAGCAAGCACCATATTAGAAGTAGAACTTTTCGACGTATGGGGAGTGGATTTCATGGGACCCTTTCCCGTTTTCGATGGAAACAGATACATCTTGGTCGTGGTAGACTACCTCTCCAAATGGGTGGAGGCTGTGGCATTACCCCATTGCGATGCTAAGACCGTAATAAAGATGTTCAAAAGAAACATATTCCCTAGGTTCAGAGTCCCTCGAGTAGTAATCAGTGATGGAGGATCCCACTTCATTGAAAAATAGTTTGAAAAATTGCTACATAAGTATGGGGTGATCCACAAAGTCTCAATAGCGTTTCACCCATAAACTAGCAGGCAGGTGGAAATTTCGAATCAAGAAATCAAAAGTATCCTAGAGAAAACTATAGTGGCATCACGGAATGATTGGGCACCCAAAACTGGACGATGCTCTTTGGGCTTGTCGCACGGCTTACAAGACTCCGATAGGCATGACCCCATTCCGCTTAGTCCATGGGAAGCCTTTCCATCTTCCCGTTAAATTAGAACACAAGTCCTTCTGAGCAATTAAGAAACTCAACTTAGATTACGACGCGATGGGAGAGAAAAGGAAACTGCAGTTAAGCGAATTGGACGAAATTCGAAGAGATGCGTACGAGCATGCTAAGGCATACAAGGAAAGAATAAAGAAATGGCATGACCAACACATCTTGAGAAAGGAGTTTGAGGAAGGAGACGTAGTTCTCCTGTATAACTCCAGGTTGAAACTTTTTCCAGGAAAACTAAAATCAAGGTGGTCAGGATCGTTTCGGGTAAAAAGGGTACCCATATGGGGCAGTGGACATATAGAGTAGAGAATCGGGGGAGATCAAGGTAAATGGACAACGATTGAAGAAGTATCTAGGGGAGTCCACAGATCCCGAGATGGATGAATGGAGGTTCACTCAACCACTAGAGCCGAGTTGATAGAAGAGTGCAGTCGAGCTAAACGACCTTAAACAAAACACTTCTTGCGAAGCCAACCCAAGTTTAGTTTTAGATTTCCCTTTTCTATTTCATTACATACATTTGTTTAATTTTATTTTTGATTTCCATCACATTTAGAGTTAGGAATAGAAAAGAACTTTGCTAGGCAAAAATGAGACTCATATTAGCCTACACGCGCGAAGTGTATGAACAAATTCGAGCCATGGTGCATAAATGGGGCGAAAAATGGGGGCACGGCTTTGCCTGGTGTGTTTTCCTGATCGTGCTCGATTGACGAGGCGCATGCCCGCCATGTGTTTTCACTGACCATGGCCTTGAGGTTAAAAGGGGCGAACCGTGTGTTTTCACCCCATTTGCGTCGTGTGCTTCAAAAGTTCTTGCCCTAGCCATGTGATGTCACTTTCCCCTTCATCTAGAAGCATTTTAAACCTCTTAAGAAGCCAAAAGGATCAAGGATGAGGAGGACCAACATCGTAGCATCCCAATCCGGTGCTTCGGAGCGACGAACAAGAAGAGTCGACGCTCCTCAAGCTCCGGAAGAGGGTAATGCCCTACCCCCTCTACTTTTTCGCAATAATGAACATAAAGATAGGTACAATATGCTCTCTACTCATAAACTTACTTCTACTAGGTACTTAGATGAGGATTTGCTAGAATCTTTAGGGTTGTTAGGTGATATGCAAACCCTATTTGCAAAAATGGGGTGGGAAGAGATTATGGGAATAAGCCACCTAACCTACCCTAGGATAGTTTTGGAATTTTTGAGTTCTTTAGAGGCGGAAGTTTTAACAGGTAGAGAGAGAGAGAGAGGAGGGTAGGATAACTTTTAGGCTTTTTAACATAGAGCATGAGTGGACCCTTCACCAATGGAACTCATGCTTTGGCTTACCAAGTGAGGGAGAGAGAAAAACCCCTATTGGGTTCAACTCTCGGGAATGTTGGACCGAGTTGATGGGGGAGCATGCTTATGACCCTTCTAGGGCCAAAGCGTCGTGCCTCCAAAACCCCGTCTTTCGATACCTTCACCGCATCATGGTCAGTATTATATTTGGTGGTGAGGAGAGTGACGGTGTAGTTAGAGCTAGCGAGCTTTTTTGCATATGGGATATGCTACAAGAAAGGAGTAGCATCGATGTAGGGTCCCACTTCATCAGACACTTAGTGAAGATGGGTAAGGTAGCACGCGGAGAGATCAATGTGGGAGGTCTACTTACCCACATTTGTTATAGGATGGGATACGATTACACAACATTGGAGAGTATAGAGGGGAGCCCTAGGATCGACCTAGGAGTATGCATGGCCATGAAGATGATTGTAAGAGAAGGAGACTCCTTATGCTTTGTAAGGAAAAATCTTACAGCCCTTAGGCTCCCCGACCCGGATCGTACCACCATCGCTATATGTGCCAACTAGCGCTTAGACCGAATAGTGGAGTCCCCTCCACATGAGGGACCATCCACATCAACACCCATCTCTCCACCTTTGTATCACTCTCCCTCCAACCCACAGATGCATAGGAGCCCACCTAGTCCACACCAACATGAGCCTACACCTGCACCACAATCTTTTTCTACTTTTGAGCAGGATGCAGGTACATCGACATATGATTTCTTGGAGTTCCGATCACGCCTCAACGATATTTACACTGAGCAGCAGACACAGAGGCAGTGATGGGAGGAGTAGAGCGCCTACTAGCAGGTGGAGTTCCAGGGATTCTAGGAGCATTTCTAGAGAGTTGAGGAGTTCTACGATGAGGCCCGCATATACATCCAGGAGGAGGCTACTCGTCGCCAGGATGAGGCCGCCTACCGCAGGGAGATGTGGCAGCATATGCACGCCCAGTAGTCACAGTGGGCTAGGGATGAGGAGCATCGAGCAGCCGCTGCATCCACCAGTTCCCAGATCGACCACATGTACATGTGGCATCAGCGGCTCAGCAGCAGGTTCTCCCAGGATCCAGAGATGCCAAAGCTCCCAGACTTTCCACCTCGTCCACCATATTAGAGGTATATTTTTGTTTAAGTCTGGGGGGGATACCCCAAAATCTATTTTGTTTTGTTTCCTAGCAGTAGTTTATTTTCTGGTATTTTCATTCATTTTTTCATGCATGCATGAGTTGTTTAGTTCCTTTCAGTACTTAATTTTTAGTGTCAGAAAAGCTACCTCAGTAGTATTTTTGAAAGTTGCTTGCATGAGTTGTTCCCATTGGTAGCTTAACTCTATTTATCTTGTGGTATTTTATTCTATTCGCTCTATTGAATGTTCTAGACCTACACTGGTAAGCTTTATTTTTGCACTTACACATGTTGAACATTCTGAAAGGGAAAATCTAGTACAAACCTAGTTATGATTCACTTCAATAGTCTAGTACTTTGGAATCCATAGGTGACTCTAGGTTTAGCATTTTAGTTACTGGAGATGCTCGGATTGTGTAAGACCATTTGGGAAAATCAAAATCCCTATGAGCTGAAAAAAAAAGATTATGGGGGATGAAAAATAGTTGTCGTGTGTGGAAATGACTAGGTGCCCCTTTGAGACCAAGTTGGGTTACTGGGGAAACACCTCCCAATTTCTCTCAATACCGAGCACTCCTTTGAGATTTTATGCTAGATCTAGGGAACGACCCTCGCTTTGGGCAGGTAAGTGCTTAAGAGCCGAAAACTTTAGGAAAGCTATGGGGTGACGACTTAACTCACCATGGAACGGGCATCCCCTAAGAATGATTCGCCTAGCATGAGCACAAGGAGCTAACTTAGTGAATTTTTAGAACATATCTGTTTTGCTTTGATTGCAAATACCACCTGATAAATTTAGTTATCATGCTAATTATGGAACAATATCTTTTTAAAATTTTATGGCACTGAGGTTTGCTTGAGGACAAGCAAAGATTTAAGTCTGGGGAAAGTGATGTGAGCAAAACATATAGGGTTTTAGTAGTAGTTTTCACTCACATCTTGTTACATTTTGTGTTAGTTTCATGCATATGTTACTATATTCTTGCATGCATTGCCTATTTTCTGATTTGGAGGTCTGCTCGTTGTACTTTTGTGTGCAGGTTAGCTTTTCTGGTGAAAAAGATGTGTTTTCTGAGCAAAAGAAGGACTTTCACAGCTAGACGCAGAGTGGGACACGACCAGGGCGTGTGGATTCACATGGTCATGTTCAATGGGCGAAGAATAGCACTCTAGAGCCGCACACAGCCTGACCATGTGGAAACACACGGGCGTGTGGTCGCCCGATAGATTTGCGTGACTAGGGCTTTTTTCGGATTTTGCAGCGGTTCGAGGCGATGTCTATATAAGGATGGCTCCGCCCAAACCCTAGGGGGGAGGCACGATGGCTAGGACGGCACGCCAAAGCCCTAAAAAGCTTTGGTAACTCGTAGCGGGGAGGAGGAACGCCGCCAGAGGTCCACAACTTGCAATACATGCTGGAGAGAAGATCATAAAGCATCGTATATCTCTATTTCTGCGCTTTACTTCTATTGTATTCAAACTTAAACATGTTTTGTGATTCTTCCTTCGCATTTATGGAGTAGTACTTTTGATTCTAGGATTAAGGAGTATAAACAATGTTGGTTCATATTAAATTCTAGCCAAAAGTTTGATTTGACAATTGGTAGTTGCTCTCTATTATATTTACGTGTGTTTGGCTTTCTTTCCGCTGTGCTTAGGCGATATAAGGTGGTGACGGCTCTCGAAATCTAAATTTAGGAGGTTTGATCCAAGGAACCTAGGGGTAAACCTGACCTCTCATAACTGCAGGGAGAAGGGAGCGGTGGAATTCGAAACGATCCACCGCAAGGATTGATTTGGCATCCTCGTACCCTCTATCCCATCCTTCTGGGCGAGGATAGCTTCCGGTGAATGTGGCGGCTCTACGAGAGAGTGTATGATGTCCCTTCCCCAATACCGTAGGTAGATGTTTAGACGATGCCAATTGACAACAATGTTCTATGATACACAAGCGAAACCAAAGTCCTAGAATCGCCTCTTAAGACCCCGGCACACTCTTTTCCTCCCCGTGTGACACCGCATAGAGTAAGGTCCACCGATAGTCCTCCCCAACCGACTCTCTCAGATATTTCGTCCGAACAATCGCAACCACTTAGTGTATTGGTATTCGAATCTTAGTCCCTGTGGGATCGATAAATCTTTATTACTTGACGACATCTGTGCACTTGCGGACGTTGAGCATGAGCGTGGGCTTTGAGTCCTCGGCGGTATTTATCGCGAGATTCGAGGTTGCGTCCGTGCACATCAATATGCTTTAGAGACGGCTTCTTTCACACTTAATTGCATCCCATCTAAGGCAGTCATAAAGACACTATATGTGATATGGACTGGGAAGAGTTCCAAGATGTCTTTTATGAAGATTTGGGATTGTGAGGCTTATGTTCGATGTCAAGTCTCTGACAAACTAGGCTTCAAATCAGACAAGTGCTACTTTGTAAGATATCTTAAGGAAACTAAAGGATATTACTTCTACAATCCCACACAGGGTAAAGTGTTTGTCGCTAGAAATGGAGTATTTCTAGAAAGAGAGTTCTCTCTAAAAAACTAGTGGGAGTAAAATACATCTTGAAGAAATTCAAGATAAAGATAGCACTAAGATGGAAATTGAATAGGCACCACAAAATGTTGTGGATGATGAGGTTGTTGCACAAGAAGTTGTGGAGCAACAACCTGTTCAAGTAGACCAACCTCTTCGCAGGTCTGATAGGATACGTTGTCAACCTGAGAGATATTAATTTCTCTTGTCTGACAATGATGATGTTATTCTTGTTGAGTTGAACGAGCCTACATCCTATCAGGATGCTGTGATGAGCGCAGATTCTAAGAAATCGCTAGAGGCCATGAGATCCGAAATGGAATTCATGTACACTAACCAAGTATGGACTTTGGTTGATCCACCTGAAGGGGTCAAACCCATTTGGTGTAAGTGGGTCTTTAAGAGAAAGGCTAACATGGATGGTCTTATGCATACTTATAAAGGGCAATTGGTAGCTAAAGGTTTCAAACAGATTTATGGTATTGACTGTGATGAAACTTTTTCACCAGTTGCGATGCTTAAGTCTATTCGGATCATGCTTGCTATTGCAGCTTACCACGATTATGAGATCTGGCAAATGGATGTCAAAACTGCGTTTCTGAATGGAAACCTCCTCGAGGACGTGTACATGACCCATCCTGAGGGTTTTGTAGATGCAAAGCATGTTGGTAAGGTATGCAAGCTGTAAAGGTCCATTTATGGTTTAAAGCAAGCATCTAGAAGCTAGAATCGTCGATTCGTTGATGCAATCAAACAGTTTGGTTTCATCAAGAATGAAGATGAACCCTATGTCTACAAGAGCGTTAGTGGGAGCATAGTTATCTTTCTTATCTTGTATGTTGATGACATACTTCTCATGGGAAATGACATCCCTACGTTGCAGTCTGTGAAAACTTGGCTTGGGAATTGTTTCTCAATCAAGGACTTAGGTGAAGCAACCTACATTTTAGGTATTAAGATCTATAGAGATAGATCTTAGAGATTGCTTGGCCTAAGTCAGAGTGAATACATTGACAAGGTTCTGAAATGTTTTGCCATGCAAAACTCCAAGAAGGGATTTTTGCTAATGTCACATGGTGTGAGCCTTTTGAAGGCTCAATCCGCTTCTTCTAAGTAAGAAAGGGAATGCATGGATCAGATCCCTTATGCATCTTCTATAGGGTCTATTATGTGCGTCATGCTATGCACTCGTTCTGATGTCCCCTATGCTTTAAGCATGATGAGCAGGTACCAGTCAGATCTAGGTGACGGTCACTAGATAGCCATCAAGAATATTCTTAAATACTTGAGAAAAACTAAAGAATATTTCTTGATATTTAGAGGGGATGAGGAGTTCGCCGTAAAGGGTTACAGCGATGCTAGCTTCCAAACGGACAAGGATGATTACAGATCGTAGTCAGGGTATATCTTTTGTTTGAATGGTAGTGTTGTGAGCTGGAAGAGTTCAAAGCAAGACACAGTTGCGAATTCTACTACAGAGGTCGAGTATATTCTGCTTCTGATGCTACAAAATAGGTTGTTTAGATCAGGAAGTTTGTTTATGAGCTTGGTGTAGTTCCTAGCATCGTGAGCCCTATAGAGCTTTATTGTGACAACAACGAGGCTATAGCACAGGCTAAGGAACCTCGTTCTCACCAGCGTTCCAAACATATACTACGGTGGTATCACCTCATTCGAGAGATCATCGATAGAGGAGATGTGAGGATATGCAGAGAAGATACTGATGCTAACATTGCGGATCTCTTGACCAAAGCTTTGGCACAGAGAAAGTATGATGGTCATACTAGGTCACTGGGTCTTAGAGATTATAGTGATTGAAACTAGTGCTAGTGGGAGATTGTTAGTGTCATCCCTTAGTGTCAATCATGAGATGATTGATTAGGGATCATATGTATCATATTTCATTAATAACAGACAAAGATTGATTACTATATTTACTTTATGTGTGTGCCAGCTAAATAAATATAATAATGCCCTTGAATAATAGGTTCTAATCTACAGTATATCAATTGGTAGAAATGATTATGAGAAGCTGTAGAGAACATATTCTTAAACATTCCTAGTCAAGTATTGTATTAATAGACAAAGGGATATATTGATACATTGAGACTAGAATGTAGGTCAATGGATGACTTGATCTCACAAGTCATTCGCCATGAGAAAGTGTCATGGATCATTATATGAGTGTCATATACTTTCTCATGTGAATATTGGTATGAATAGTTTTTAGACCTGAAGTCACTACGGTTCCCTACATAAGGAGTTATGTACTTTGGTATCGTCTAACGTCACCCGTAATAGGGTGTACTATAACGGCGATTACTGGGTATGTAACGAATTATGCGGAAGGATGTGAGTGATGTAGATGAGATCTATTCCTCCCATATGACTGGAGTGATATCTTTGGCCTCTTGATAGAGTATGACCACGAAATGCATGGCCATGCTCAAATTAGCCAATTTGAGATATTGAGCTCATTTTTTTGAGTGAGTCTACTTGGGGATCAAGAAACATAAAGATCAATAAGGGGATGACACTGTCTATGCCTCATTGATCGATCTAAGATATCAATGATAGAAGGACACCATCATATATGATAATAGCCATGAAAAGGTTGTTGGATCTCGACTTTCTTGTAACTTGGGTAGCAATGATCTATTACTAGATGCCGCTCATTGCTTATGTGTCTAAAAGGGGTTTTAGACACATTGCCAACGTTACAAGAGCCTATTGGGTCACACACAAATGGTATTCTATTTTGGAGATGGTTTATTTTAGTTGACTAAATGAACAATTGAGAAAATGGCCAAGACTTGGGTTAGACTCAAGCTGGTTAAACTTGAGTTAGACTCAAGTTAAACCATGGAAGATAATCATAATGCAGGGAAAACCAAGGGTCATCGATCATCATGCATGATTAATGTGATTAATCATGATGAGGAGATGAGAGGTTTAATTCATTGATGAAAGAAAATAGTCATGGTATTCATTAGGAGTAATGGGAGTTGATGGCTTGGTGGCTATTGAAATGCTTTCAATGTGAAGGCTTTGGGTTTTTTGTGTAGGTTGGACGTGTAACACAAAGAGGCAAGCCAAGAGTTCTTCTCCTTCTCCTCCATCCTTTTCTTCCAAGTGTTCTTGGCATTTTCTAGGGTTGCTAGCACAACGTGACTCCAAAACTGTTGAGTGTCAGTGTGGATACCTTGGAGATACGGTTATACTTACCATATTGAGATCCGAGAGCACTTGGATTAGCGGGATTGCGAAGGGCTCGCATCGAAGGTATACTTCTTCCTCTAGATAAGATCTAGACAAAGTAGGATAATCGAAACGAATATTTGTTTTGCATGGATCTCTGGAGGGATCCAATTTATATTATATTTCCACTTCGGTTGTTCGAAGTATTCGCCCGCGATATTGTGAATGTCACGATCTGAATTTTTTCCTACACCTACCTTGCCTCCTGAAATCTAAGTTTTGTCTGTTAGACCCTAGAATTTTCCCTTAAGAACCTTTAAATCCATTTTCTATCTTCCTAAGGGTCTTTTCCATTTTCTTAAACTTTTACCTCAAAGCATAATTTTCTAACTCTAATTTCCCAATTTTTGATGTTTCATTTTGTCTTTTGGGCATTCCCATTCTTTCTAGGCATATGCCTACCCTTCTTAGGGTTATTGCCTAGATCTTTGTCATTCTTCCTATCCTTAGGTGGAATTCTAGAGTTAATGGTTCAAGATATGTCCTTAGATTTAAATTCATGATATTTAGCACCTAAGCAAAAATATTTATTGCTAGCATGCTTCTTATGAACAATTGCAAGTAAATTATGAGCATGCTTTTCATTGTAAAATATTGAAGGTGCATTGTTAAATGTTACCTTAGTCGTGGGAGCTCTCCTTACATGTGAGCTCTCTCCTTTGTCCTTTCTAGGGTGACTCCCCCTCGGACATTGGCTTCTATAATGACCTTTTTGTTTGCACCGGAAGCATTCTATATGCCCCTTGCCTTTTTCTATGGGGGCTCCGACCTCCTTTTCCTTCTCCTTGGCCTTAGGTGATGCTTGACCCTTCTTGACTCTTTTTGGGTATTTTCTCCTATAGTGCCCTTATTCCCTACACTCAAAATACATAATA
The DNA here is from genome assembly GCA_025175895.1 of Wurfbainia villosa. Lineage (NCBI taxonomy): Eukaryota > Viridiplantae > Streptophyta > Magnoliopsida > Zingiberales > Zingiberaceae > Wurfbainia > Wurfbainia villosa. The sequence continues at coordinate 31,888,515 of CM045998.1, read as the reverse complement.
TGATTTTAATTTTTAATACATGCATTTGAGTTACCTAGCTCGGCAGAGGAACCGTGAGCTTGCTCTTCATCTCTTTCAGATGTAGAAAGAAGCTTCTTCTTGTTCGGTGTTGAGGATCTAATCTTCTCCCCCTCAATTGTAGAGGTAGAGGCTTCTTCAACCTCCTCCTCTTCCTCGGATGTTGAGCATCTCTCAACTTCTAGCATCTCAAGCTCTTGAGATTATGAGATTGCTTCCTCTTCCTTGGATTCTTCATTATCGTCTTGGATCGGTGAGGACTTTTCATGGAGCTCAATCAACTTCCTCCATAACTCCTTAGCATCCTTAAAGCTACCTATCCTAGACAAGATATCATTATGTAATAAATTTACTATCATCTTTGTTACCTTGTTGTTTGTGTCGCATTTTTTGGACTTGTTCCTCCGTCCACTTCTTTTTCTTAAGAATCCTCCCCTTCTTGTCCATGGGAGCCTTGAACCCGTCCATTAAGATGAACTATTGCTCGATGTCCATCATAAGGAACATCTCCATCCTTGCACTCTATGCCAAGAAATCATCTCGATTGAATGATGGAGGAATCCAGATATCATATCTGAATCAGTCACTTGGCTCCATTTTCTTCTTCTTCTCCTCTAGCGCATGTGCTCTCGTGACATTTATTCCTTGAAGAGCATCCTCGCTCTGATACCACTTGTTGGGGACCTTTGGATGCACTAGAAGGGATGAATAGTATTTCGTCGATTCATGCTTCGATTTTTGCTGTGCTTGTCTACAATTCTTTAGTGCAAAGCGGAATATAAAATGCAAATACAAACAAATATGAAACACAAAAACACACGCACAAGGCAATAATTTTTATGTGGTTCGGAACCTACGATTCCTACTCTACGACTAGGCTTTAGTGTCTACTCCACTAAACCTTGTCTCCTTCTCGGGAATATGCCAGAGGTGGAGAAGACCACTTACAATGAGATTACAACAACCAAATCCAAGAAATACAAAAGTAAATACAAGAACAAGTGAAAAACACTTTACAACAATGATCTCTTGATTGCTTGCTTGTTTGGTTGCTTTGAACATCTTGAAAGATCTAGAATGCAATAGTAAAACCCCTCCCAAAAGCTCTAGAACCGACTTCCTCCTTTCTTCCTGTCAAGCTCCTTTTAAGTCAAGCGTTGAGTTGATTTTTTGCCTTTTAGTTGACCGGCCTTACTCACTAGTTGACTGCTCACCTATCTGTTGTCTCACATCAGACTAATCCATGTAGGATTAGGGTAGATTAGTCGATTGCCCTTATTCAGCAGTCAACTATTGGAAGCCACCAGTCAATTGCCATAAGCCAGTAGTCGACTGCCAAACCTTCAATGTTCTGGCCACTTAATTCCAGTGACTATTCAACCCTAGCAGTTAATTGCCCAACCATAGTAGTCGACTGCCAGAGCCAGAGTTAGTAGTCGAGCCTCAATCGACTACTCTGCCAGTCAACTTGGTCATAATGTCAATCGACTGCCCGAGTCAACTAGGTCTCCCGAGTGTCATGCACTCGACCAGTCGACTGGTCCAAAGGCCTAGTCGACTGCTAAGCCTAGAACATGAGGTTTAACCCAAGTATGATCCCCTCATACTTAATACTCACCTTTATCCTATACCTAAGACTTTAAGCCAGTTCCATCAGCCTCATGTGCTCAGGGTCCATTCGAAACCTCCATGACTCCTTCAACCTTCATGCTAGCCTTCAGGTTCTTCCATCAGCTTCGCCATGCCATCAGGTACCTTTTCCAAGAAGCCGCGCCTCCAAGACTTCTCCATTGCCAAGTCTCAATGCTAGGACTCTCATCGCCAAGACTACACACTTAGACTTACGTGACCAAGATTACATCCTTGGACTTTTCCTTTGCAGATATCCATATTTGGACTTTCGCCACCAAGACAACACAGTTGGACTTACATGACAAAGGCTACACTCTTAGACTTTCCTTTGCAAAGTATCCATACTTGGACTTTCCCTTGCCAAGACTATGTTGGTGCAATCGGGCCAGGTCATGATTGACCAAACTCGAGTGGGACACAAGTATAGTTTTGATGTTTGCCAATATGGTTGACTATATGTGTTTGACCATATGTTTACCTTATGAAAAGTGAAGGTTTGGGACATCCAAGACGTTATGGGGGAGTTTGCTTACGGGGAAAATTGTCGAAGAAATCAACCTCGAGTCAAGGTTGACCAGGCTTGAGTGAGACTCGAGAAGAAGTCCATCTTTGGAGACTTGGCAAGGGAAAGTTTAAGCATGATCTTGGCATGGAAGTCCAAGCATAGTCTTGGCATGGAAGTCCAAGTTTGGATTGGCATGGAAAATCCAAGAATGGTCTTGGCATGGAAAGTCCAAGCATGGTCTTGGCATAGAAGTCCAAGTAGGGATACTTGGCATGGAATGTCCAATAATGGTCATGGCATCGAAAGTCCATGTTTGAAGTCTTGGCCATGTAAATTCAAGTGTGTAGTCTTGGTGGTGAAAATCCAAGCATTGAGGCTTAGCAATCAGAAAGTTCAAGGGTGAGGTTTTTGGCAATTTAAAGTCCAAGCATGTAGTCTTGCCGACATAAGTCCAAATGAACCTTAGAAAAGGAAACTCGATTAGCATGACATAGACAATGGAAGAAACTGAAGGCTAACACAAATGGTGAAGGAGTTGTAAAGGATTTTGATGGACCCTGAGGGCGTGAAGCTGATGGAGGTGGCTAGAAGGCTTAGGTCTAGTCTAAGAGTGGTCGATCAAGTATGAGGGGATCATACTTGGGTTAAACCTTACTTTTGAGGTTTACTAGTCAACTGGTGGTATTGGCCAGTCGACTGACTGAGTGTTTGTCACTCAGAAGGTGATGTGTGCAAATCATAGAGGGTTTTAGGAGTAGTTTTAACACACATCTCATTGCATTTCATACTTGTTTCATGCATATTTTCCCTCGTTTTGCATCCATTTACTATTTCCTAGTTTAGAGATATGATCTTGTTATTTTTGAATGCAGGGTGGCATTTTGGAGGCAAAATAGCTAAATAAATAGAGCTAAAGGAAAGCAAGCGTGCTCTGGCTGTGTCCCAAAGACACGGGAACAATTTGGACCACATGATGAAGTTCGTTTGGATCTCCAGAGGAGGACACGACTGACCGTGTGAATCTCATAAGACCATGCCTTTTCCAGATGCCAAATTTCGAGCTTAACTTCTAGCTTGCCACATGACTAATCGTGTGGATTCCACACAGTCATGTGGCGATCACGCGATTTATGCAACTTAGGATTTCGTGGGCAAATAAGGAAATCTGAATTTACACCTATATAAGGGAAGGCATGTCCAAACCCTAAGAGGAGGCCCAATGACAGGGACAATAAAAAGGTGCCCTAAAAAGCACCAGAGGCTTGCAACGGGGAGGAAGGAAGCAAATAAAAGAGCAAAATCGATGCTCCTATGCCTTGAAGAACAACCAAGAAACCACATTGGATCCAACAGAGCATATTACTTATACTCTTAATTCTATTTGGATTGTAATGATTCATAAAAAGATGTCTTGAGTTCGTTTTATCTTATTAATAGAGTAGATACTACGATTCCAGGATTAGGGAGTAACTTTGTGTATGTTGGACATGCTAGTTCAAATATTCATTCATTGATTTTGAATTATATTTGCAATTTATGTTATTAAATCAATGAAAGCTATGTCTTGATTCTATTTATCCCACATGTAGTCGATATAAGGGAGAAAAACCTTTGTATCGAAATCTTGGAGAACCAAGGAGGAACCTTACGGTCATCCTCCCGCCCATAACCATAAGAAGTAGGATGTGAAAGAGTAGGGTATGAAATAATATCCACCTATTCATAGAGATTAATAGGACATCTTAGAACCCCATGAACCTATCCCTGCAGAAGGCCCTAAGTAGGAGACATCGATTCTAGAAGGGTTGAGGGACCCCAGTGATAGGGTGCTTCCAAAGATATCAACCCCCTAAGCTCTGACGATCCGAAAGGGAAACTTGGCTAGGAATAGACAGTTCCTGATAGAAGCAAAAGTTCATCGGGATTACACACGATGATCCTCCTACAAGATTATAACTATAGATCTTAAGAGCATTAAATTGATAACATGTTCAACAATGCACAAGTGAAATCGAAATTCTGGAATCCTTTAAGAAACTTTGAGCCTCCCTTCGCTTTCTCCAAGTGACACTGTACCTGAGTTAGGACAGTTATCGACCTCACTTCTAACTCACAAGAGACTTAATCCGAACAAGCAACATTCACTGGATAAATAGTACTCGAATCACAATCCCTAAGGGATAGATACAAATTTTATTACTTGATGACAACCGTGCACTTGCGGGCATTGAGCACGAGCACATGCTCCAAGATCAGAGATTTGGGCTCATGCTCGCATGCATCAGAAGGCCTAGTTGACTCGGGTAGTCGACTGGTCGAGTATTCGACTGAGGCTCGAATTCTTCTGTGGCTATGACAGTCAACTACTAGGGTTTGACAGTCGACTAACCACTAGTAGTAGCAGTCGATTGGAATTAAGTGGCCAGGGCACAGAATGTTGGGCAATCGACTGGTTGACTTAATTTGATGTGGATTAAGCCGTTGTTAGATAATAGTATAGTGTTCAGTTGTCTACTAGGTAAGAGCAGTCGATTGGAAGGCAAAAAATCTACCTGAGCGGAGTTATAAAAGAAGCTCGATGAAAAGATTGAAGGCTATCATTTTATTGGAATCTTGAAGGGGAATTGATACTGTGTTCTAGACCTTCCAAACTATCCAAAGCAACCAAAGTGTGATCGAGCAATCAAAGCTCATTTATAAAGTTTTTTTACTTGTATTTTGATTTGCTTAGTGTAGCTAGTTGTATTTCTTATTGTTGTAAGAACTTGTACGAGATTTCTCCACCTCCGGTGTCATTCCAGGAAGGAGAGGTTCATAATGAGGGTGGATCACTATAGCACTACCATGGAGTTGGAACCTTAGTTCCGAACCACGTAAAATATCATGTTATGATTGTGTTGTCTTTGTGTTTATTTGTACTTGTATATTTTGTATTCCGCTGCATATTATCATTTTGTAGACAAGCAATCATGATCGAAGCATGAAATCATTCACTCCCCTCTACCACACGACAAATCGGTCCCAACAAGTGGTATCAGAGTAGGGCGCTCTTCATTAGATTCATCGCTGCAAGAGCAATGCTAGAGGAAGATAGAGCCAAGTGATGGATTCGTCTAAGACACCCGAATCCCTCTATCATTTGAACAAGAAGATATTTCGGCATGGAAGGTAATAATGGAGAACTTCTTCATGATGAATATCGAGTAATGGTTCATCTTAATGGACGGATTCAAATTTCCAAAGGGTCTGAAGGAAGGATATCTCAAGATGAAGAGATGGATTGAGGAGCAAGAACAAAAATTTGAGATAAATATTAAAGTAATAAAAATTCTAATAAATTTAATACCTAATGATATTTTGTGCAAGTTAGGGGATTATATGGATGCCAAGGAGCTATGGAGCAAGTTGGCAAAATTCCATGAGAAGCCTCAACCAGTCTAAGAAATAGAGGGGGAGTCAAAGGAGGAAGAATCGAGCTCATCCTCCCAAGAGAGTGAATAATCGGTGGTTGAGAGGTGCTCAACGTCCGAGGAAGAGGAGGTCTTAGAAGCTTCCACCTCTAGGATTGAGGGGGAGGAGAGACACTCAACACTGGAGCAAGAGCATGAGGAACTCTCTACATCCAGAATGTTGGAGGATCGGTGGCCGGCTAGAGAGGGTAAATAGCCCCAATTTGCGTATACGGTGGAAGTCGATCGTTCTTCACGTGTTCGACTACAATTCTCATTAATGCGCAGCAGAATGATAATAAAACAAATACACAACAAGAATGCAAGGGACAACACATGATATACATGGTTCGGAACCTTAGGGTTCCTACTCCACGGGTGAGCTCAATGAGCTCGTGTTATGCGCATGACACTAACGACACTCCTTTTCGACAACACGTCGGAGATGGAGAAACCTCGTACAAGAAATTACAACACTAATATAAAAATACAAGAAAATACAAAGAACACAAATGAAATCTTTACACAAATGGCTTTGATCGCTTTTGCTTGTTGCTTGCATTGGATTGGCTTTTGAAGGTCTGGAATGCAGCAGCAATTCCCCTCCAAAATCTCCCCAAAAAGTCTTGTTAAAATCTTCCCCCAAGCTCCTCCTTTTATGCTTGACTCGGGATGATTTTGGGCCAATCAGTCGACTGCTCATGGCCTCCAGTCGATTGCTCCTGTAGCCGTTGTCTCACAACGGCCGAATCTACGTTGGCAAAAACCCAACGGATAACCATCAGTCGACTAGTAACCCCATCAGTCGAGTGTTCGCCGCGATCACTCGACTAGAAAATATTCTGTGCCCGAATTCGCCCTGGTCAATCGACTGATCTCTATCATCAGTCGACTGATGGCGTCGGCAGTCGACTGCCCTCCCTCTGTAGTCGATTGTTCGGCCAAAACCTAGTTAGTCGAACACCGGTCGAGTCCAATCGACCTACAGCAGTCGACTGGTACCTATACCTGTAAAGTCTCAAAAAAAAATAATAATAATAACAATACTAAAATGATAAAAATACACGGGAGAATATCATCGGAAAAGGGGGATAAATTTCGGGGTCTATTTACACCCCAAATAATCACAGTTGAGGGGCATGAAGGGGAAAAACCCTAAAACCCATATAACCGGTCGAACCCTATTTATTTTCCTTTCCTTTTTTTCTTTTTCCCTTCGCTCTATTCGCGCGACCCTCCTTCTGCTCGCGAGCCACCGCAGACGACGAAAGAGGCGATCGTCAAATCCCTGCCGCCAGAGTCGACGCCAACCTGCTGGAGCTACACCGACCTTCCTCCTTCCTCTTCACGGTGAGTAGTCTTTGGCTAGGGTTGTCGAGGGAGGTGAATCCAGCAGATTCTCGTTGGGACGGTCGCGGCGAGTTGGAGTCGGGGTGTTAGGGATTGAAGCATGCCGGTGAGTGGGATTCCCGATTAGGTTCTAGCATGCTTCCGCGGTGGATTACCGGTGTTGTTGGGGATGGGTTGAGCTAGGGAGAACGGTGAAGTTGGCTATCCGACGACTAGGTGGAGGTGACAGGCGGAGGGTCACGGGAAGGGGATTAGGGCCTTCAATCTTGGAGCTGAAGAAGGGGGTACTCGATGGGGGGGAAGGATTGGAATTCGGTGGTTTTGGGGATTTCATCGTGCCGGTGGAATGGGTTGCCAGATGGTGTTCTAGCAGGGGAAGCATAGGAAGTTTGTTTGATCGACGGAGCGATGGCAACCAGCGAAGCTGTTTTTCCGTCGGCTTGAGGGAGGTGAGGAGCAGAGAGATCTCGGGAGGTGGCTAGGAATTAAATCATTGGGCTATAATGGGAATTCAAGATGGTGGTGATCGAATCGGTGGATTAGGGTTCTCGGCAGGTGAAGAGCAGGGGAAAGGGAATGGGTAAACAGATTGGTGTCATTAGAAGGGAAGGGGATCGGTTTAGGATTTTAGGATCATATTCGATGAATTTAAGCATGGATTATTATGGAGGGTTTCATCCGGTAGGGGGATAATAACGGAGTATACACATGTTGGGGTCCTAATGAATTGAGTGAGCCGAGCGATGTATATGAGGGTTAAATCTTCAATTAATAGCCAGATAAATGCTTAATAGAGGTAAGGAGTAGTTTGTTGGAAATGAATCAGCATGCTAGGATGGATAGAAAAGTTAGTATGTATATGAGCTTTATGTCTGTAGATGATTCCTGTTATATGTGTTCTCAGTCAGTATGTTTAGTTAATCCTTTATAAAATTTTTCGTAATGCTGTAAATGATTTATAATATGTGATAAATATCGTCTATCTGTGTATGAGGTTAGATGCTATATGTATATGTGAGTAATTACCATCTACCTGTGTATGAGGTTAGATGCTATATGTATATGTGTGTAATTACCATCTACCTGTGTATGAGGTTAGATAATATATATAGTTATATATAATTGTTCACCCATGATGTTTAATGTTATTATTTTTAGCTAAATGTTCATCCGATATCTCTTGTGCTTCGATGTTATGTGAATAAGTTATATTATCATCTTCCTGTGTGTAAGGTTAGACACTATATGTACATGTGTGTAATTAACATCTACCTGTGTATGAGGTTAGATGCTATATATAGATATATATATATATATATATACTCATCCACTCATGATGTTCTATGTTATCCTTCTGTGACTGAGTATGATAGAAAATGACAGAAATTCTTATTTAACTAACTGTATGTACATGAGCATTAGTGGTGCCTGGATGGGTCGGGCTCCCCGGGTTGAGCTACGGGGAGGGCCCCCCAAATTGACAGATTGACTGATGACTGATGACTGATTCCCTTAGTTTCTTTCTAGAGGTACCTCAGGATTGCACAAGAAAATAAGGTATTTGACTGGCTCAGCATTTTAAATGCATAATGTGAGATACCACGAGGGTTTATGTTAGGTACAGTTAGCATGACAGAAAGACATGATTGGGTTCGCAGTACTGGTTATTATGACATGTTGTTAACTGTATTGGTTATGTTTCATATTGACTTACAGAACGTGTAACCGAAAATGCATGTTGAGCTACAGTAGTTTACATTTACAGTTGTAGATATATATGTTTTCTATTGAATTTTCCTCCCTGTGTATATCCCTATCATTGATCTACTTACTGGGCTGTGAACTCATGATGTCACATAACAATTTCAGTTAGGGATCTGGGTACTCAGATTGAGACGCAGGAAGCGGAGGTGGTGTGACTGAGGAGATGATGATGAGCATGGCACACATTGTCCGGGGCATATACGTAACAGTGTTTCTAGTTTGAGGGGAGATGATTTTTGTTGGATCGAAAGTGTCGCTAGAGGGGGGGGGGTGAATAGCGATACGATGTCGTTAAAAAACTTTTGCAATAAGTAAAAAGCAAGTAGAGAGTGCACAGCGGAAATATAAAGTAGACAAGATATTTTTACGTGGTTCACAATCTTTCGATTGCTAATCCACGGCCCTAGTGATCCTTGATCACGTACGGAGGGCAATTCACTAAAACCACTCCTCCTCGTTGGAGGTAGGAGCAACGATTACAAAAAGAAATCAAGGCAAAGGGACACTCCCCCTTTCCTTGTTACGATTAAAGCACAAAGACAATTTAAAGAAGTAGAACTTAAATAAATATACCGACAACTCTTATAAGTAGAAGATGTAGCTTTCGTTGTCGGCGGCACTTCGTCGTAGCAAATGTGAGTAGTAGTAGCGGCGTTACGACGGCGTGTTGAGAGCTCTTGAATTCTTGTGATTTGCTTGGCTTGAACATGTCTATTTATGGATATTGATCTATGAATTTAGACATAGGTAGTGTCCAAGGTGAGGTTCTTATCCCCCAAGACTTGTTCATCCACATCCTTTGCCAACTCAAGGATGAGGTGTTTCATCCAACCACCTTGTGCCACCTCCAACCTCCTTGTGCGCCAACTCAAGGATGAGGTGTTTCATCCAACCACCTTGTGCCACCTCCAACCTCCTTGGGCGCCAACTTGAGGATGAGGTGTTTCATCCAACCACCTTGTGCCACCTCCAACCTCCTTGGCGCCAACTTGTTGGAGCCATTCAACTTGTGCCACATCATGGGAGCCAACCATCTTGTGCCAACTCACCTTATTTTGCCCACCACAAGGAAGCTTGGTGATGGTTTGGATGTCCACCTTGATGCCACATCACCCTTTGTACCAAAACACGAGTCAAGTCCAAATTCACCCCCTTGAAATTCGAGCTCTTCTCGAGGTCGAACTTGACTAGCAGCTGATGTAGTCAAAGGGTTTTGACCGCAGTACAAGTTAGCTTAAAATATAAAGTACGATGGTTCTAACCATCCGATCTCGACCTAGACCTTCCATTGGAGGTATTGGGTGGGATCTACGCTAACGACCTTGCTTCGCTTTCACACGAGCTTACCTTGTAGCCTCGCTCGGTCTTCACCCGAGTACCTCGGCTTCCTCCAAGTCCTCTGGCGTTTCGACCACCTCGGTTCCCACCGGTGTCGCAGAACCTTCCGCCAACTTTAGCATTTCGCACACTTAATTGAGCTCGTAAGATAACAATATACCCTTAACTATTGAGCCTTTTGCCATAATCAAAATACCGGTTCGACTTTGGTGCCCATCGCACCAACAATCTCCCCTTTGATTCATGGCAAACCGACACAAAAGTTAAGGAAAAATTAAACATAACAAAGAAGCTAGCATAATGATTAAGCATGAATGAGCTAGCATAAAGATTAAATATGAATGAGCTAGCATAATGATTAAATATGAATGAGCTAGCATAATGATTAAATATGAATGAGCTAGCATAATGATTAAGTATGAATGAGCTAGCATAATGATTAAATATGAATGAGCTAGCATAATGATTAAGTATGAATGAGCTAGCATAAAGATTAAGCATGAGTGAGCTAGCATAAAGATTAAGCATGAGTGAGAAATATTATTGTTTCAAGTTCTCCCCTTTGAGGTAACCTCCCCCTTGACCGAAGGTGAGTTCTTGAAAAATAATTTTTACTCCCCCTTAATAGTTACTTAAGTAAACGGAATTACTTAATATAAAAGGTAATAATTTTGTTTACTTTCTTCCTTACTTTTGTGACTTTCTCCCCCTTTTGCCTTAACTCAAAAAGTTTGTAAATATATTTTAAGGTTTGTAAGTCCAAGCAAGTTCCCAATATAAATATATATATTTTTTTTTTAAAATAATAATAAGCTTGAAAATATGTTCATCTAAAATGTACAACTCCGGTTGGACTTGATTGATATAGAATGATCAATAAGTCTTGAAGGAGTTGATTAATTTTAAATAATTATACTCCATGGTTCATGTCGATGCACTGAATCTACATCTGGAACCAGGAGTAAGGTCCTAACATCTCACGCCCGTCTACGTGGCTAAGTACACAAACACATTAGTCCTATGTGTGAGATGTGTTGGCTCCTTAAATCTATAGGTATATGATTTCTAAGGTAAGACTTAGGCTAATTTCATAAAAAGAAGCAAAAGTAGAGTACATATATAGAAAAATTTAAATCCTACTCTATTACGCACATACCTAACTTTCGTCTTAATAAACTAAATTCGCTTGGGTAGTGGTTTGGTGAAGATGTCCGCTAGGTTTGATTTGGACTCAACATACTCTAGTTGTATAGTTCCATTAGTTACATGTTCCCTAATGAAGTGGTGTTTAACTTCTATATGTTTTGTCCTAGAATGACATATTGGATTTTTAGTTAAGTTAATTGAACTAATGTTATCTATGTAGGTTTTAATGTTGTTAAAGATTAAGCTAAAGTCTTGGAGAGTGTGCTTCATCCACAGGAGTTGAGAGACACACTCACCCATCGCAGCGTATTCGGCCCGGTGGTAGATAAGGCAACGCAATGCCGCTTCATCGCACTAACTTACTAGACTCGAGCCGAGGATTTGACAACAACCACTCGTGCTCTTTCTATCGAGTTTACTACCGCATAGTCGAGTCGGAGTAGCCGATTAGATTAAACTCGGTAGATCTAGGGTACCAAATACCTACGTTTAGCGTGCCCTTTAGATATCTAAGGATACGCTTGACTAGGGTTAGGTGAGAGGTTTGTAACCTTGCGCACATACTTACCGCGAATAAAATGTCTCGGCTGTTAAGTATAGGAGACTTCCTATTGCGCTCCTATAGTATTTTAGGTCAACGGGTTTTCCTTCTACATCTTCGCTTATATTAACATTAGTTGCCATAGGTGTATTGATTATTTTAGCATCTTGCATTCCAAATCGATTTATTAAGTCCTTAGTATATTTTTGTTGATGTAAATATATTCCATCTTTAGTTTGTTTAATTTGTAAACCTAAGAAGAAACTTAACTCTCCTACTAAATTCATTTCAAATTCACTTTCCATAAGTGAGATGAATTGCGTTTAGCGAGGATCGAGTTGGTAGTTCCAAAAATTATATCATCTACATAGATTTGGGCTATAAAGATTTCTTTTCCTACGGTTTTTACGAATAAGGTTGGGTCGACTAAACCTTGGTTGAATCCTTTGGACTTAAGATAGATCGAAAGCCTTCGTCAAGCTCTTGGGGCTTGTTTGAGTCCATATAGGGCTTTCTTAAGTCTAAGGACATGGTCGTTTATCTAGATTTTCAATCCGGAGGTTGACGACGTGAAACTTCTTCCTTAATGTATCCATTCAAAAATGCTGACTTGACATCCATTTGAAACAATTTAAAACCTCGATGTGCGATATGCTAACAACATTCGGATGGACTCTAGTCTGCTACGGGGCGTAGGTCTCATCGTAATCTAAACCTTCGACTTGACTAAACCCTTTGCGACTAACCTAGCTTTATTTCTAACTACTTCACCTTTATCATCAAGTTTATTTCGAAATACCCACCTTGTTCCAATAATTGATTTTTCTTTAGGTGGTGGTACTAATTCCCAGATTTCATTTCTAGTGAATTGAGCTAGCTCTTCTTGCATAGCAATAATCCAATAATCCGATCGGGATCAAGAAGTGCTTGTTCAATAGTTTTGGGTTCGATTTTGGAAATTAACGAGATTTGACTAAGGTTTCGATATGAAGCTCTAGTTCGAACTCCTAAATTTGGATCACCTATAACTTGATTGATAGGATGATTTGTTTGAGTCTTAGTGTGACTCGGGTTAGGGTCATCTATCACTTGGTCGATAGGATGACTTGGGTGAGTTCTAGTTTGACTTGGGTTAGAGTCATCTATCACTTGGTCGATAGGATGACTTGGGTTAGGACGAGATTCAAGTTCAAGATCAGAGTCGGGTTCGCTATAAGTTGATTTGCTAGTTGGTTTTGTTAAGGATTGAACGGGTTCGTGTCCTTCGTCGAAAACTATATTAATGGTTTCTTCGACTCTAAGAGTGTCGTGATTGTATACCCTATAAGCTCTACTGGTGGTTGAGTATCCTAGAAAGGTTCCAGTAGAGGTTTTGGATTTGAATTTCCCTAGGTAATCCTTAGTGTTTAAGATATGTACCTTGCATCCAAATACCCTAAAGTATTTGATGTTCGGTATTTTATCGTGATAAATCTCGTACGAGGACTTTTGGTGCCTCTTTACCATAAGGATCCTATTTTGGACATAGCAAGCCGTACTAACGGCCTCTGCCCAAAATCTATCGGGTAGGTTATACTCGTTTAACATTGTCCTAGCGGCTTCTTGTAGGGTTCTATTTTTCCGTTCGACTAACCCATTTTGTTGTGGGGTTCTAGGACATGAAAACTCATGGTGGTATCCGTTTAGGTTACAGAAATCTGTAAACCTGTGGTTTTCGAATTCACCACCATGATCGCTTCTAAGTCTTTTAATCTTAAGGTTCTTTTGATTTTCGATTAACCTACAAAGATTGATTAGTTGGTCTAGGGTATCATTTTTATGTTTGATAAACCTAACCCAAGTAAATCTAGAATAGTCGTCAATTATGACTAAGCAAAATTGACTACCATTGAGTGACTTAGCTCCATGTGAATCAAATAGATCCATGTGTAGGAGCTCAAGAACACTTTTGGTTCATTCTTGATTAGTTAATTGATGTTGTGTCCTAGATTGTTTACCTTGTTGACAAGCATTACATATTTTATTATCCAAGTTGTTTAGTTTAGGCAAACCTATAACCAAGCCACTCTGACTCATCTTGTGGACGAGTCTTGGGTGCGAGTGTCCGAGTCTTCGGTGCCATAACCAAGATTCCTCTTGCTTGCTGTGTCATAAGACACTTGGTTGAGGAGTTGGGTAAATTTATTGTGTAGATGTTGCTACTCCTAGTTCCTTTAAGTATTATTTTAGATGTTGCATTTATTTTGATTACGCATTCATTTTCTAGAAATATGACCTTATAATTGTTATCACACAATTGGCTTACACTAAGTAAATTATATTGAAAGTTTTCTACTAATAAGACATTTTGAATTGTAAAGTTAGAGTTGAGCTCAATATCACCGATCCGATGATTTTGAGCTTGCGTTATTTCAGAAGGCTACACCGATCCTTGTCGTTTGAATCGTAACCCGAAAATTTGAGTTGATCCCGGTCATGTGCTCGGGAGTAACAGCATCCCAACATCCATTGATCCTACACATAAGGTAGTTGGATCGGATATTGGAATTACTAAAGGGTTGTTTGTAAGTTTTTAAACCTAAATCATCTCACCAATATCTACATGATCAAAACATGTTATTCCTATGTGTTATTGTGAGATGACTTTCAATTTTACTTGATTAATTTTAATGAATTTAAATTAACCAACATTAGGTTAGATTCGGATTTAGTCTAAGCTCATCAAGTAATCTTTTCAAGAGATTAGCTTCGTGTCGTGGCGAGGCACGAGAGGCCTTCTTTGATCGGAACAACGACCACTTCCTTAGACAAAGCTAATTTCAAGAAATTGATAACTCGACTTACTTGAGACTACGTCTTGGTCTAACTAGTTATTTTGAAAAGAGGCTCTCGAGGCTCAATCTTTCGTAGGATTTTAGTTGGTTTATTTTTGAAAAGAGGCTCCCGAGGCTCAATCTTTTCGCAGGATTTTAGTTGGTTATGAGTCCTATCTAACCATTCTAAAAATAAAGGAAAAACTAAGCATGCAATTTCTAAGACTTAACAAAATACATTTTGTATTGGCTCCCCCTGGACCATTGAATCGAGTGGGTCTATTCACATAGTGAATTTGGTCCTTGGGAACCCAATACATGTTAGATCCTAAAGTTGAAATCAAAGTGGTCTTAGGGACCCATGCTTGGACATTTTTCTTATGTTGGTTTACTATAGACATATATGACTTATTGGTTGTATTTGAGTTAAACCCGAGTCCGGCCTTGTTGTACATGGCCCTTTGTGATCCAAGTAAGAGGTCAAGTCCCTTGGATCCCAAAGTGAACCTTTCCAACGTGTTCCTAAGGTCTTCGACTTGTGTTTTCAAAAGCGAGTTCTCAACTTCAAGCTTTTCAACTTGAGTTGAGTCCTCCTCTGGAATACGAGTAGTCGAAGAGGTTGGGGAGACCTCATGTTTGAGAAGGTTAACCTCCTCAATTAGGGTCTCGACCTTGGACTCGGACTTAGCTAGTTTCTTATTTAAAAATTTAATTGCACCATACAAAGTATTAAGTAACGACCGACTTACCCTTAATGATTCTTTTGAACCGGATACGGATCCGTGGCTTGTCTTGAATGGAAGCTCATCATCGGATTCGGACTCGGACTCTTCTTCGGTTTCGGAGTCGTGCTCGGTCGGCTTGGCCATTAGAGCTTGGATATCGTCTTCTTCCTCCGACAACTCCTCCCAAGTAGCGTTTAGCGCTTTCTTGGTCTTTGATGCGTTATTCTTTAGCTTTGGGCACTCGGACTTGATGTGACCGAACCTGTTACACTCATAGCATCTAAAATTAGAAGTATTTGAATTAGGTTTAGGCTTACCTTGAGTTGTTGGTCGTTTTCGTCTCTTGATCATCTTCCGAACTAGATTGACTAGTTCGGATTCTATTTCGGAGTCTACTTCCGATTCGGACTCGTCTTCTTCCTTCGGGGGTGGCTTGCTTGCGGGCTTCTTCTTCTTGGAACCTGCAACTAACGCAATACTCTTCTCGGCCTGGACCACGTTAGTTTGCTCATGTAATTCAAGTTCCGATAACAATTCGTCTAACCTAATTTTAGAAAGGTCCTTGGAGACCTTGTAGGCATCGACCATGGATGCCCACAAGGTGGTCCTAGGAAACGAGTTAAGAGAATACCTGATAAGGTCGCGATTCTCGACCTTTTGTCCGATGGCATGGAGTTGGTTGACGATGTCTTGGATACGAGCATGTAGTTGAGTTGCGGTCTCGTTTTCCTGCATTTTCAAGTTATACAATTTATTTAAAAGTAAATCTCTTTTACATACCTTCGTCGGTGCCTTCGTGTAGTTCCACTAGCTTGGTCCATAAGTCCTTTGCACTAATGAAGGGGCCGACGCGGTTGAGCTCTTCCTTGGACAACCCACATTGCAAGATTTGAGTTGCCTTGGCATCGGCTTCTACTTGTTTTTTCATGGAATTTGACCATTGATCGTAACCCAAAGATTCACCATCTTCATTAATAGGAAGTGTGAAACCGGTTTGGATTACGATCCACATCTCGATTTGGGTTTTAAGAAAGCATTCCATCCGACCCTTCCAATAAAGAAAGTCATTACCGTTGTAAAACGTGGGTCGGGCGGTGCTAAACCCTTCGAGATGGGCCATTTAAAAACAAGAAGAAGAACGACGAAAAGAATCTTGCAAAACACACACGGAAAGATTATTCCAAGACTTTCGTCTTGGATTAGTAGTGCGGGATGTAAAAAAAGATATATAAATTGTAACTTGCAAAAAGAAATAAAAAATCAAATGCGAATGTCGTTGAAGTTCCGAGGACAACCTTACTCGGATCTAACCCAAGGACAACCTTATCCGGATCCTAAAGCCTCTAATGCAATTCTATATGTAGGAGAAGATAAGCAAGTGAAATAATAATAAAAAACAGAAATAAATAAATAAAAATCTGTAAAAAAAAAACAAAGCTAGATTGGTGGTTTCACGAATCTTAGCGCCCGGCTTTGATACCAATTGTTGGATCGAACGTGTCGCTAGAGGGTGAATAGCGATATGTCGTTAAAAACTTTTGCAATAAGTAAAAGCAAGTAGAGAATGCACAGAAATATAAAGTAGACAAGATATTTTTACGTGGTTCACAATCTTTCGATTGCTAATCCACGGCCCTAGTGATCCTTGATCACGTACGGAGGGCAATTCACTAAAACCACTCCTCCTCGTTGGAGGTAGGAGCAACGATTACAACAAGAAATCAAGGCAAAGGGACACTCCCCCTTTCCTTGTTACGATTAAAGCACAAAGACAATTTAAAGAAGTAGAACTTAAATAAATATACCGACAACTCTTATAAGTAGAAGATGTAGCTTTCGTTGTCGCTCGTCGTAGCAAATGTGAGTAGTAGTGGCGGCGTACGTGGCGTGTTGAGAGCTCTTGAATTCTTGTGATTTGCTTGGCTTGAACATGTCTATTTATGGATATTGATCTATGAATTTAGACATAGGTAGTGTCCAAGGTGAGGTTCTTATCCCAACTCAAGGATGAGGTGTTTCATCCAACCACCTTGTGCCACCTCCAACCTTCTTGGGCGCCAACTTGAGGATGAGGTGTTTCATCCAACCACCTTGTGCCACCTCCAACCTCCTTGGGCGCCAACTTGAGGATGAGGTGTTTCATCCAACCACCTTGTGCCACCTCCAACCTCCTTGGGCGCCAACTTGTTGGAGCCATTCAACTTGTGCCACATCATGGGAGCCAACCATCTTGTGCCAACTCACCTTATTTTGGGCGTCCACCACAAGGAAGCTTGGTGATGGTTTGGATGTCCACCTTGATGCCACATCACCCTTTGTACCAAAACACGAGTCAAGTCCAAATTCACCCCCTTGAAATTCGAGCTCTTCTCGAGGCTGGAACTTGACTAGCAGTTGACTGTAGTCAAAGGGTTTTGGACTGCAGTACAAGTTAGCTTAAAATATAAAGTACGATGGTTCTAACCATCTGATCTCGACCTAGACCTTCCATTGGAGGTATTGGGTCGGATCTACGCTTAACGACCTTGCTTCGCTTTCACACGAGCTTACCTTGTAGCCTCGCTTCCGGTCTTCACCCGAGTACCTCGGCTTCCTCCGAAGTCCCTCTGGCGTTGCCCGACCACCTCGGTCCCCACCGGGTGTCGCAGACCTTCCGCTCAACTTTAGCATTTCTGCACACTTAATTGAGCTCGTAAGATAACAAATATACCCTTAACTATTGAGCCTTTTGCCATAATCAAAATACCGGTTCGACTTTGGTGCCCACTGCACCAACAATTTTGATGTTCTATTTTTCTTCAGTTGAGAGGGTATAGTGTGTGTAGTTGAGACTGCTAAACTGAATGGAATAAAATAAACTTGGATCCGGGTGTTTCGGTCTTGAGTATAATTGGGTAATATTGATGTGTGATTTGGGATTAAGTATATGCATACTGGGTTAGGTCTTTTCAGTTGGTATCAGAGCAAACGATCCTAAAGGACAGTGTGTGCATGCAATCTCATCAATGACTCAGATACATCCATCTCCGCGTTTGTAAGCTTTAAATTTACTTTTCAAGTAGTAGTCTTAATGTAATCATGTTTAGGTTTATGTACAAATTGGAGATAACGATGCAGGTATTGGGTTTTATAGGAGAATGGCGGGCCAAAGAAACAATGGTGAAGTGGGGCAGAGTAGTCAGTTTCTCGCTGAGCTTGCCGCAATTATGCAGGAATAGAGTCGGATTCAGGGAGAACAAATCCAACAGCTATTGGGAGCCAGGGAGCATGGAAACACCCACAGTGGTCCCACATCCAGTGTGAACCCAGTTTACAAGCAGTTCAGGGATCTTGGACCGACAGAGTTTAAGGGAAGTACAGACCCGATTGTGGCAGAAGGATGGATTCGATCATTGGAGATGATATATGACTTCATGCAGCTTACGGATGCTGACAAGGTGAGGTGCGCCATATTCATGTTGCGGGGCGATGCTCGGATATGGTGGGAGGGTGCACGTTCAGCGGTGGATTTAGCTACAGTTACTTGGGTTGAATTCAAGGAGGTATTTTATGGTAAATACTTCACTGCTGACACCAGAACCCGAATGGCCAGGGAATTCCTAGAGCTTCGCCAAGGGGACCGGACAGTGGCTGAGTATGTCAGGGAATTCGAGAAGGGGCGGTATTTTGTACCTATGATTGCCAGTCAACCAGTAGAGGAGCTGAAACATTTCACTGAGGGATTGAGGGCAGCCATTCGCCATGATGTCAGGGTGAGTCGAGTTACCACCTTCAGAGAGGCTGTGGATCAGGCTCTGATGGCAGAGAGGGACAGGAATGACATGATAAAGGAAGTACAGGCTAAGAGGTCTAGTTACCAGGGAAGGGAACCTCCTGCATTGAGTCAGAAGAAGTTTGCACCGAGCCAGTTTCGAGGCAAACAACCACAGTTTCAGACGCAGCCACGACAGCGACCCCAGGAACCCCGACCAGTCGATCATACTGTCTTCAAGGGCGAAAGCAAAACTCAGTGTCCCAAGTGCGATAAGACTCATGCAGGTCAGTGTTTGGTGGGTTCAGATGTGTGCTACAAGTGCAAGAAGTCTGGGCACTTTGCTATGAACTGCCCTCAGCTCAAAGATCCAACTAGAGGAAGGGTGTATGCTATGACACAGGAGCAGATGGATCCGGATTCGGCCATCATCACAGGTAGAATTTCTATTGTCAACCTAGCTTCTCATGCCTTAATTGATTCTGGAGCTACACACTCTTTCATATCGGTGGCCTACATTGCAAAACTAGGTATTTCATGTGATTGGATGGCTACCGGCTATAACGTGTCCTTGCCTTCGGGGGAAGAACTAACCAGCAATAGAATAGTGAGGAACTGTCCGATAAGGATGCAGAATTATACAGTGTACGCTGAACTTATTGTATTAGAGATGGTGGACTTTGATGTAATTCTGGGTATGGATTGGTTGACCCGGTACGAGGCCATTATTGACTGTAAACAAAGGACGGTTAAATTGAAATTACCAAATGATGGGTTTGTCATCTTCAATGCAACCTCCACGTTCAGTCATCTACCTATTATATCAGCATGTAAAGCTCAGAAAATGTTAAGTAAGGGGTGTACCGGATTTCTAGTCAACATAATGGGTAGTTCTGAGACTTTTAAACCAAGTCTGGAGGAAGTAGAGGTGGTCCGGGATTTCCCCGATGTATTTCCAGAAGATATTGCAGGATTACCCCCTTTCAGGGAGATTGAGTTTGGAATAGAATTAACATCGGGAACCACCCCTGTATCCAAAGCACCGCATCATCGCACCCACCGAAATGAAGGAACCAAGGAGCAACTACAAGAACTATCGGATAAGGGTTTCCAGTGTGTCACCCTGGGGAGCGCCAGTGTTGTTTGTCCGTAAGAAGGACGGTTCAATGCGGTTGTGCATTGACTACCGGGAGTTGAACCGGGTTACAGTCAAGAACAAGTACCCATTACCTAGAATCGATGATCTGTTCGATCAACTACAGGGAGCAACGGTGTTCTCAAAAATTGACTTGAGGTCGGGGTACCATCAATTGAGGGTGAAAGAAGAAGATGTTCATAAAACTGCATTCAGAACTCGATATAGTCATTATGAGTTTCTAGTTATGCCGTTTAGGCTCACTAATGCCCCCGCAGCCTTTATGGATTTGATGAACCAGATTTTCCAGCCATACCTGGATCAGTTTGTGATTGTCTTCATCGATGATATACTAATTTACTCTCAGAGTCGTGAAGAGCACCGACAACATCTGACGCTGGTGCTACAGACCCTGAAGGATAAGCGGTTATACGCTAAGTTCAGCAAATGCGATTTTTGGCTGAGACAAATAGCATTTTTGGGACATATAGTCTCGGAGAGGGGAATAAAGGTGGATCCAGTCAAAGTGGAGGCAATCCAGAGTTGGGCTACTCCGAGGAATGTTACAGAAATTCGAAGTTTCCTGGGACTAGCGGGGTATTATCGCAGATTCATTCAGAATTTTTCACGAATTGCGCTACCCCTGACTTCGTTGACCAAGAAGGGGGTGAGGTATGAATGGACTACTCAGTGCGAGAAGAGTTTTATGGAGCTAAAGGAAAGGCTGATGATAGCACCTGTGCTTGCAGTTCCAGACACTTCTGGGCAGTTTGTGGTGTACACTGATGCCTCCAAAACTGGCCTAGGGGCTGTATTGATGCAGAAGGGGAGGGTCATTGCCTATGCATCACGTCAGTTGAAGGTGCATGAGCAGAATTATCCTACACATGACCTGGAACTAGCTCGCCTTCGCTTCAAGATCCGCGACACTACCTTTACGGAGAACGCTGTAGATCTACATGCATCATAAAAGTTTGAAATATTTTTTTACTCAAAAGGAACTGAATATGCGGCAAAGACGATGGTCGAGTTGGTAAAAGATTATGACCGCAATATTAACTATCACCCGTAAGGCAAATGTGGTGGCGATGACCGAGTCGCAAGACTACGACGCTTATTACGACCACCCAACAAAGATTGATATCAGAATTTCAACAGATAAGAGTGGAGGTGATAGCACCAGGTGAGCAGGTTAGGTTGGCGGCACTGACGGTTACATCGAATTTACGGGATCAGATTCGGGCAGAACAAGCCTCGGATCAACAGTTAATGGAATGGAAACGCAAAGATGAAGTAAAGGGTAGCACCATCTACTCAGTGATTGATGGGATGGTGCGATACAAGGGCCGTATCTGGGTGCCTAAGGGTGGATCCCTGAGGGAGAATCTCATGAGGAAAGCTCACACTATCCCGTACTCTATCCACCCTGGCAGCACAAAGATGTATAAGGATATGTGGCTATTATATTGGTGGCCGGGCATGAAGAGAGACATAAGCAAGATGGTCCATGAGTGCCTTACCTGTCAACAGGTGAAAGCTGAGCACCAAAGGCCTGCGGGATTGCTCGAACCGCCTAGCATGCCTCGGAAGTGGGAAAATGTTGCCATGGATTTTGTGGTAGGCTTACCGATCTCGACTAAGGGATCCAATGCAGTGTGGGTTATTGTGGATCGACTGACGAAGTCAGCACACTTCTTGCCAGTGAAAACCACTTTCACTATGATACAATATGCAGAGTTGTATATACGGGAAATAGTAAGGTTACATGGAATTCCAGATCAGATTGTGTCAGATAGAGATCCAAAATTTACATCCGGGTTCTGGAAGAGTTTGCATCGGGGATTGGGTACAAAACTTGCTTTCAGCACTGCTTTCCATCCCCAGACTGACGGTCAATCTGAGCGAGTAATTCAGATTTTGGAAGATATGCTACGAGCTTGCATTATAGATTTCAAAGGGGGTTGGGAGTCCAAACTGCCCTTGGTAGAGTTCACCTATAATAATAGTTATCAATCCACCATCGGTATGGCTCCCTATGAAGCGCTATACGGAAGGAGGTGTAGAACCCCACTACATTGGGAAGAGGTAGGAGAAAGGGCAGTTCTGGGTCCAGAAATTGTGACACAAACTGTGGAACTAGTGGTAAAGACAAAGTCGCCAAAAGAGTTATCGATTGTCGAAGGAGGGACCTAGAGTTCACGATGGGAGACCATGTATTTCTTAAAGTGTCACCCATGAAGGGAATCGAGGTTCGGAAGGAAGGGCAAACTCAGTCTGAGGTATATTGGGCCTTTTGAGATACTCG
The DNA here is from genome assembly GCA_025175895.1 of Wurfbainia villosa. Taxonomy (NCBI): domain Eukaryota; kingdom Viridiplantae; phylum Streptophyta; class Magnoliopsida; order Zingiberales; family Zingiberaceae; genus Wurfbainia; species Wurfbainia villosa. Next base: position 31,866,043 of record CM045998.1, on the reverse strand, counting down.
ACCGGATTGGAACACGAGCATACCGAGTTGCTCTACCACCAAACCTGGCAGGAGTTCATAATGTGTTTCACGTATCCATGCTCAGGAGGTACCTTTCCAACCCTGCACATGTGATTGGGTATGAAGCCATACAGTGGACACCAGATCTATCCTACGAGGTAATACCAGAACAAATATTGGATCGTCAAGTGTGGAAGTTGAGAAATAAAGAAATCAGAATGGTGAAAGTTTTATGAGGAAATCAACAGATAGAGGAAGCTACCTGGGAGACCGAGCGGGATATGCGTGACCGTTACCCTGAACTATTTGGTAAGTCAAATTTCGAGGACGAAATTTTTTTTTAAGGGGGAAAGAGTTGTCAAGTCTCGAAAATAATAATAATAATAATAATAACAATACTAAAATGATAAAAATACACGGGCGAATATCATCGGAAAAGGGGGATAAATTTCGGGGTCTATTTACACCCCAAATAATCACAGTTGAAGGGCATGAAGGGGAAAAACCCTAAAACCCATTTAACCGGCCGAACCCTATTTATTTTCCTTTTCTTTTTTTTCTTTTTCCCTTCGCTCCGTTCGCGCGACCCTCATCCTTGCGCGAGCCACATGCAGACTCTACGAAAGAGGCGATCGCGAATCCTGCCGTCAGTCGGCGCTTGACTGGGAGCTACACCGACCTTCCTCCTTCCTCTTCACGGTGAGTAGTCTTTGGCTAGGGTTGTCGAGGGCGGTGATTCCAGCAGATTCTCGTTGGGACGGTCGCGGCGAGTTGGAGTCGGGGTGTTAGGGATTGAAGCATGCCGGTGAGTGGGATTCCCGATTAGGTTCTAGCAGGCTTCCGCGATGGATTACCGGTGTTGTTGGGGATGGGTTGAGCTAGGGAGAATGGTGGAGTTGGCTATCCGACGACTAGGTGGAGGTGACAGGTGGAGAGTCACGGGAAGGGGATTAGGGCCTTCAATCTTGGAGCTGAAGAAGGGGGTTCTCGATGGGGGGGAAGGATTGGAATTCGGTGGTTTTGGGGATTTCATCATGCCGGTGGAATGGGTTGCCAGATGGTGTTCTAGCAGGGGCATAGGGGGGGGAAGTTCGGAAGTTTGGACTGGACGGAGCGATAGCAACCAGCGAAGCTGTTTTTCCGTCGGCTTGAGGGAGGTGAGGAGCAGAGAGATCTCGGGAGGTGGCTAGGAATTAAATCATTGGGCTATAATGGGAATTATAGATGGTGGTGATCGAACCGGTGGATTAGGGTTCTCGGCAGGTGAAGAGCAGGGGAAAGGGAATGGGTAAACATATTGGTGTCATTGGAAGGGAAGGGGATTGGTTTAGGATTTTAGGATCATATTCGATGAATTTAAGCATGGATTAGTATGGAGGGTTTCATCCGGTAGGGGGATAATAACAGAGTATACACATGTTGGGGTCCTAATGAATTGAGTGAGCCGAGCAATGTATATGAGGGTTAAATCTTCAATTAATAGCCAGATAAATGCTTAATAGAGGTAAGGAGTAGTTTGTTGGAAATGAATCAGCATGCTAGGATGGATAGAAAAGTTAGTATGTATATGAGCTTTATGCATAGATGATTCTGTTATATGTGTTCTCATCAAGATGTTTAGTTAATCCTTTATAAGATTTTTGTAATCTGTAAATGATTTATAATATGTGATAAATATATCTACTGTGTATGAGGTTAGATGCTATATGTATATGTGAGTAATTACCATCTACCTGTGTATGAGGTTAGATGCTATATGTATATGTGTGTAATTACCATCTACCTGTGTATGAGCTTAGATGCTATATATAGTTCTATATAATTGTTCACCCATGATGTTTAATGTTATTATTTTTAGCTAAATGTTCATCAGATCTCTCTTGTGCTTCGATGTTATTTGAATAAGTTATATTATCATCTACCTGTGTGTAAGGTTAGACACTATATGTACATGTGTGTAATTAACATCTACCTGTGTATGAGGTTAGATGCTATATATAGATATATATATATATATACTCGTCCACTCATGATGTTCTATGTTATCCTTCTGTGACTGAGTATGATAGAAAATGACAGAAATTCTTATTTAACTAATTGTATGTACATGAGCATTAGTGGTGCCTGGACGGGTCGGGCTCCCCGGGTTGAGCTCCGTGGAGGGCCCCCCAAATTGACAGATTGACTGATGATTGATGACTGATTCCCTTAGTTTCTTTCTAGAGGTACCTCAGGATTGCACAAGAAAATAAGGTATTTGACTGGCTCAGCATTTTAAATGCATAATGTGAGGTACCACGAGGGTTCTGATTAGCTAGTGATGAAAAGACATGATTGGGTTCGCAGTACTGGTTATTATGACATGTTGTTAACTGTATTGGTTATGTTTCATATTGACTTACAGAACGTGTAACCGAAAATGCATGTTGAGCTACAGTAGTTTACATTTACAGTTGTAGATATATATGTTTTCTGTTGAATTTTCCTCCCTGTGTATATCCCTATCATTGATCTACTTACTGGGCTGTGAACTCATGATGTCACATAACAATTTCAGGTAGGGATCCGGGTACTCAGATTGAGACGCAAGAAGCGGAGGTGGTGTGACTGAGGAGATGATGATGAGCATGGCACACATTGTCCGGGGCATCTACGTAACAGTGTTTCCAGTTTGAGGGGAGATGATTTTGATGTTCTATTTTTCTTCAGTTGAGAGGGTATAGTGTGTGTAGTTGAGACTGCTAAACTGAATGGAATAAAATAAACTTGGAGCCGGGTATTTCGGTCTTGAGTATAATTGGGTAATATTGATGTGTGATTTGGGATTAAGTATATGCATACTGGGTTAGGTCTTTTCAATACCAGTCGACTGATGTCGAGTAAAACCTCAAACACCAAGTTGTTTGAGCATCCAACCATCAGGTAAACCCTCAAACACCACGTTTGAGCATCAGATACTCAGTCTTAACCACTTGACTAAGTCCACCTCATCCTCTCATGGAGTTCCCCCACCGAAGCTCTCTTCCCTCGGCCTACGTCCCTCGGATGCACCAAGTGCACGGCTTCGTAATGCCATCCTTCGCATCTCTTTCCCTCTAAGTATACTTCCCTTGGGCCTCACTCCATTCGCTCCCCGTCCAGTGGTCCCTCGGATGCACTAAGCGCACGGCTTCACAATGCCATCCTTCGCTGACTCAATGACCCCAAGTCTAATGAACTTGCCAAGTCCTCAAGACTTCCCATACCAAGCCTTATGCTTGGATTTTCCATGCCAAGCCCCCATGCTTGGACTTTCGCCGCCAAGGCTACACACTTGGACTTACGTGACCAACCCATGTTGGACTTTCCAACACCAAGCCCTATGCTTGGATTTTTCCCAACACCAAGCCCTATGCTTAGACTTTTCACCACCAAGGCTACACACCTAGATTTACGTGGCCAACCCATGTTGGACTTTCCAACACCAAGCCCTATGCTTGGATTTTCCCAACACCAAGCCCCATGCTTGGACTTTTCACCACCAAGGCTACACACTTGGATTTACGTAGCCAACCCATGTTGGACTTCCCATGACACTTTTATGTCACACGTTTTGTCTAACATCAAAATACAGTTCGAGTCAAACTCGAGTCCTTGGACGATTGCACCAACAATCTTCCCCTTTTTGATGTTTGACAAAACCTCAAACTCAAGTCTACCAATTATCCCAATTGGCAATTCTCACATCCCAATGAGAATTCCAACTATCCCAATTGGTAACTTCTCCCCCTTTTTGACATACATCAAAAAGGTCCTTCTCAAGGGTATGAATGTCTCATATCCCAATGAGATGTTACAATCTCTCCCTTGGAGGAACAAACATGCCTACAATCTTTCTAGTGATAAGTCCCATATCACTTAAGAGAGGCAATCCCAAATTTTTCTCTTATGAGGAAAAATACACATCCATCGTCCCATGATGGATACCTCCCCCTAAAGGCTTGCTCCCCCTTGACAATTGCACCAACAATTGTTGGGAGTATGGGGAATACAATCAAAGTCCCACATTGGTAAGACATGGAAAAGATCATGTGCTTATAAGAAAAAAGATATCTCCATTGGTGTGAGGCCTTTTGGGTAAAGCCCAAAAACAAAACCATGAGGGCTTGGGCCCAAAGTGGACAATATCATACCATTGTGGAGATATGTGGATCTTATATGCACTAACAATTGGTATCAGAGCCATGGTCCATGTCAAGCCATGAACCTCGAACGAAGGAAGTTGAGCTCCCACGTCCGGATCAAGAGAACCAGACATCAGGAAGGAAGTCTAGTTGGGTCGGGGGGACCGAACAACTGGCAGGAAGTCCTGGTGGGTTGAAGATCGGACATCAAGCAGAGAAAATCCTTCGAGGAGGGATAGGCTTGAGGGGGGGCCCAATGTGGTCCTTCGTTTGAGGGGGGGATTGTTGGGAGTATTGGGAATACAATCAAAGTCCCACATTGGTAAGACATGGAAAAGATCATGTGCTTATAAGAAAAAAGATATCTCCATTGGTATGAGGCCTTTTGGGTAAAGCCCAAAAATAAAACCATGAGGGCTTGGGCCCAAAGTGGACAATATCATACCATTGTGGAGATATGTGGATCTTATATGCACTAACAATTGGTATCAGAGCCATGGTCCATGTCAAGCCATGAACCTCGAACGAAGGAAGTTGAGCTCCCACGTCCGGATCAAGAGAACCAGACATCAGGAAGGAAGTCTAGTTGGGTCGGGGGGACCGAACAACTGGCAGGAAGTCCTGGTGGGTTGAAGATCGGACATCAAGCAGAGAAAATCCTTCGAGGAGGGATAGGCTTGAGGGGGGGCCCAATGTGGTCCTTCGTTTGAGGGGGGGATTGTTGGGAGTATGGGGAATACAATCAAAGTCCCACATTGGTAAGACATGGAAAAGATCATGTGCTTATAAGAAAAAAGATATCTCCATTGGTGTGAGGCCTTTTGGGTAAAGCCCAAAAACAAAACCATGAGGGCTTGGGCCCAAAGTGGACAATATCATACCATTGTGGAGATATGTGGATCTTATATGCACTAACAACAATGTCCTTGGAAAGTCCCTAAGCTAATAGGAATGCTAAACAATCAATATTAAGGCAAAGTTCAACAATGAGCTCTCACACACCTTAAAATTGATACTCACCCTAAACACTTCTCCTAATCCATATCCAATGGATTTCCACCCTTTCTAATGCTCTCCAAAGCATGTCTTAGGGTTAGGAGTGGTTAGGGGACCAAAACATAGCTGAACATGAGCCTAACAATAAAGGTTTACCCAAAATCAGCATTATCAGTCGACTCTCTCAGCTACCAGTCGACTCCTTCTCACATTAGTCGACTGTCATCCATGGCAGTTGATTGATAACTGGAAAATGCAGTTTTCAGTTTTCAGAAATGAATTTTTGAAATTCGTAAGTAAATATACATAAGGTGAAAAATCATGAAAATTCATATGTATATTACTTATACCAATCATTATGAGTGAAATATTAGAAAATTATTTTACCCACAAAATAGCGAGATTCATACAAAGTTCAAAAGTTAAGAAAAGCTTCAATATTAAGCCCTCTTTGTATCACCTCATTCAATGGTGATTGCTATCAAAAGATAGACTTCACCAAGGTTTTTCAAAATGTTTTTGAAATGTTTTTAAATTCTTTAATTCCTTTTTCCTAAACATCTCACTTGTATCTAAATGTGTAAGACACATACAAGTCAAGTATTAGTGAGATGTGGGGTCTTTGTTATTTAGGGTTTCATGCATATCTCTAGGCAACACTATTTGATTCCCTTATGCTTGGGACTTCAAATCATGCGTTAATCCTTAAATCCATTTTATTTATGCATGAATGATGATTATGGCATAATTGATACAAGGATAAGAGCATGTTCCAAAATCATGATATCATGGCATGTGATTGAAATCTAAGCATACATGATATATAAAGAATAACCCTAAAATTATGATGACATTTTATATGATAAAAATAAATATGATGTCATGTTATGGCAAGGCAAACAAAGCATGGAAATTATAAAGTGCTAAGGTATAAAATACCTAAGTGTTAAATTCAAATTGCCATTTCTTAAAATTAAATTCATTTGGACCCCTAGTGTGCCAAAAACCCAAATGGCACACCATTACCTCTAGAACCTAATTGTGCCAATTTAATCATTTTTCATCTTCTCAAACCACATTGGCACATTCTAATGTGTCAACTCTACGATGGCTAGGTTAACTACCCATCCACATAGGGTGGACACACTCTAACCCATCTAGCGTGAATCTATCACGCTCCTAGAATCCCAAAACCTATTAGATCTCCTTGGGTTAACTAGGTATTCACTAGGGATAACTTCCCTAGATACCTTCCTAATTCCTCTTTTTGGCTTAGAATCCTTAGTCACATGGGTCTTTCCTAGGTCAAACCTAGGGGTAACTCTCCCTTTGTCCTTCTTAGTGGCTACATTAGATTTTCTCGACCTTTTAGCCACTAGACACACACCATGGCAAATCTTAGGGATAACTTCCCTATTAGCCTTGGTTTTTCTAGACCTAGAAGTAATTCCATAATCAAATGGAACTTTATGGTAGAACATAGGTTTGTGACCCAAACCTTTCTTGCCCTTGGACATTTCTTGTTTCCTAGGCCTTAAATTTTGAACATTTAACCCTTTAAATGAATTTGTCATAATTTTGAGGGTCTTCTCAAGTTTCTCAAGACTTGACCTCAAGGCTCGGTTCTCTAACTCTAATTTTCTCAATTTTGAATTTTCATTAATCTTTGGGAATTATTTTTCTTCTTAGGAATATGCCTAGATTTCTTGAGATTAATGTCTAAATTTTCTTCAATTCTCCTAATGGACTCCCTAGGTAGAATTGGTATAGAGTTATGGTGTCTAGGTTTGTCCTTAGGCAAACTAACATGCTTAGCACTTAAACAAAAATATTTATTTCTACTAGCATGTTTTTCATTAATAAAAGCAAGTGAACTAAAATAATTTTTAGAATGCTTCTTTGTGTAACGCCTGTAAAATTCCTAGCAATTTTACATGAATTTTTGCATGATTATAATAGGCTTTGTATGGGCTCTTTCAAAAAAATAAAAGAAATAGAGCCAAAAATGATCCATGGCCCAGGATTTGAACCCCAAACCTCCAAGTAGATAGCTAAACCATAAGATGCATCCAATAACCAGAAGGCCAGTAGGGTTGTGCTATTAGAAGGATATGGGAAATGATAGATAAGGGTAAGGGAGGCTAAGGGACACCTTTAAGTGAATAAATAGGGGAATGAGGAGACAAGAGAAATCACAATTGCCATTCTCCACTTCTCTTCTTCTTCCTCACCGAAACCCTAAGCTCCCCCTCTTCCATTTTCCGAAAACCAACTAAGCTAGGAGAAAGCTCTAGTCTTGGCACAACCTAGGGTATTTTCTACTACTAAACAAAGCGAAGGATGTAAGTATCCCCTCACATGCATACAAGTTGTTTCGGTTGATGTTATTAAGAAAATCCTTACATGAAACTTTCGACCAAGACCTTCCTTATGCTTTCCATGATTGTCCATGCTATGTTTTGTATGAATATGATGATAATAGGTTGCTAGATATGTTTGGTCTAAGGGTTTGATCTTCAAGCTCCATGAAACTTTCGGCCAAGACCTCTTTTATGCTTGCCATGGTTGTCTATGCTATGTTTAGTTTGAATATGATGATAATAGGTTGCTAGATAGGTTTGGTCTAAGGGTTTGATATTCAAGCTTCATGAAACTTTCGGCCAAGACCTTTTTTTTTATGCTTTCCTTGATTGTCTATGCTATGTTTTGTATGAATATGATGATAAAATGTTTCTAGATAGGTTTGGTTTAAGTGTATGATCTTTAAGTCCCTTAAGACTCTTGGCCAAGACCTATTTGAAGCTCCTAATGGTTTTCTATGCTATGATCTATATGTGGTCATGTTATGTTTTGAATGTAGATGAAGATAATATGTTGATAGCTAAGCTAGATTTAAGTGTGGGAGCCTTAAGCCTCTTGAACCTCTCAGCCAAGACCCATTTAGGCCCATAAGGGCCTTCCATGCCATGATCTATATGTGATGGAGATTAACATGGGGTTAGTTAGATCTTGTACAAGTTGTTTAGGGTTTAAAATCTTGTTAGAACCCCATGAAGTTTAGACCACACCATGTTATGCTTGTTATGATGTTTATGCCATACTCTATATGTGTGTGATGTTAGTATTATGTTAAGTAGATCTTGCACAAGTGTTTAGCATGTAAACTCCTAAGAACCCTCCCTTAGGGTTTCGGCCAGCCCATGTACATGCCCTCTACTAAGTCCTCCATGCCATGCTACATGTAGAAAAGATGCAAATATGATGTTAGTTAGATTTTACGGTAGCATGATTGGTTTATGGCACTACCTTATGTCCATGTTGATTGTATGAATGTATGAATATGTCTTGCTCATTGGCATGCTAGTTGTATGAATGTATGAATATGCCATGGTCATTGCCATGTTAATTGTATGAAGCGATATGTCATAAAGAAGGAACATGATATGTTATGTAAAGAAATATGATATGTTATGAAGAAGGAAAATGATATGCCATGAAGAAGGAACATGATATGCCATGATAAGGAACATGATATATATATGAAAAAGAATGTTATATGTTATGATAAGGAACAAGATATGTTATGAAAAGAAATGTGATATGTAACGATAAGGAACATGATATGCTATTTTACTTTCTGCATGGCTTGTACCAGACCCTAACAAGGTCCAAGGGATGGGCTACTACGTGCCCCTGGGTCGACGGTCGTAGTACGGACTCAGTACAGGATGGGCTCCAGTTGCCCATGGCTGACGGTAATAAGTACAGGCTTAGGATGGGCTTCTATGTTATGTTGCCCCTAGGCCGACAGACATAGTACGGGCCTAGTACTCTAGTGAGTTTGGGATTAGCTACCTCGGGTCTATTAGGGATGCGCGCTATGATGATGATGTATGTGGTACAATGTCGGGCCCAATATGTTGAGATTATGAATAAGTACCTATAATATATATATATGTTTTCAAAGAGCATCTTGCATATACCTTTATTTCATGTCTAGATCATTATGATGTTATTATGGTTGTTATGCTTATATGTTTCTGAATGCTCATGTCATCTCGTTTATATGAATGCTATGCTTATGTTCTGGTATGTTTATATGCATGCTATGCTTGCTTATATGTTCGTGTACGTTTATATGAATGTTATGCTTATATGAGCTTATATGATCATGTCACTACTTGATGCTTAATGCTTGACGTATGGTTTTTGTGAGTAGGACAGGATCTTACTAAGCCTATGTGCTTATAGTTTTATATTCCCATATACTGCAGATAAGGGTAAAGAATGGCTAAACTAAAGGGAGCAGGATGGGTAAAGTGTGTGTGGTAATGGCATGGTGGAGGAGATCTGTTTATGTTTCCCATACTTATGCACATTTTCTTTAAGTTGAATGTCATGAACTTGAACTAAGTACTTATGAAATGATGATGCATGCTTATGTTTAAAATAAAGAAAAAAAAATAAGTTTAAAGTCTTCCACTGTAAGAAGTATATAGTCTTCCGCTGTAAATGCATGTATGTATGATCGTGTCGCGCCGCCCTTCCAATCCCTGGAAAGGGAGGGCGTGACACTTAGTTCTATAAATTGAAGGTTCATTAATTAAATTTACCTTAGGGTTAGCTTTGGAAGCTCCCCCTACATGAGATGCCCCTTCTTGCCCTTTCTTCTTCCCCCTGTTGGTGCAGGAGCACTAGATAATCGAACATTAGTTTTGATGATGGCAAAGATTCAAAGTTAAGTTATTTTGTAATCTCATGTGATATGCTAAGTGTGCAGGAAGTGTTTAAGCTAAGCCAAAGGTCGAGCGACATCCGGAGAATCTCAAGTTGAGAAACCGTGGTGGTCGGGCGACACCAGGAGAACCTCGGGGAGTCGAGGAACCTCAGTGGTGACCGAAAGCTAAGCGACAGGTCAAGAGGACCAAAGGTAAGCTCCGTGTGTGGAGCGGTGGTCAGGACGCGCCCTCGGTTAGAGGGCAATCCTAGGCGTCGATCTGACTAAGGCTTCCGAAGGAATGCTGAAGTCGAGATCGGACAGTCAAAGAACTGTCACACTGCATGGCATTATGCATCTATTGTGCTAATCTTATATTGTAGGAATTCTCAAGTGCAGCAGTCAACTGGAGATGTTAGTAGTCGACTGAAGGCCATCGACTACTAAGAGGATCAGTCGACTGATATCGATGAATCAGCCCAGTGCACAAGGTCAAAGAGATAGAGATTGATGTCACCACCTCAGGATAAGATAAGCTGCCACCTCAGGATAAGATAAGCCGCCACCTCAAGATAAGATCCACGAGTTTTGGATCTGGATCAGGACAAATTCCAAGGCGCAAATCTATAAAAGGATGGGAGGATTCTCACCCAAATTCAAGAATCTCTCAAGTGCTCGTGCTCTCTACAACGCTACTCCAACCGTGCGCCATCTTCCTAATTAATTGTCGGTATTATTATTATATTTTTGTACTTAATTTGTATAAGGACCGGTAAGGTTGTTACCGGCCTTATAATCATTGTAATCATCTTGTCTCTTACCTCCAACGAGGAAGAGACTTTTAGTGATTTCCCTTCGGAAGCGATCAAGGATCGCAGGGCCTTGGATTAGCAGTCGGTGGGTTATGAACCAAGTAAAAAAGCTTTGTGTCTTTCTTGTGTTTGTCTTTTAGTTTTCCGTTGTGTACTTGGTTTTAATCGTCGAAAAAGAAAAGTTTTTATGAACGCTATTCACCCCCCTCTAGTGCTCATATCGATCCAACAATTGGTATCAGAGCGGGGGCCCTCAGATTCGGTGCAACCACTGGTCGAGCATTTTCTTTTCTTTATTTTTATTTTTATTTTTAAATATCTCCCGCACTACTAATCCAAGACCAAGTCTTGAGACTTTTTGGTTTGTGTTTTTTTGTGAGTTTTAGAAAATCGTTGACCGAGCCAACCATGGAAGAGTCTCCCACAAGGCATAAAGGTAACAATGTCAATTTAAATTTTAAATTTTATATTATTTGCTTTAAGTGCAGGGAGAGAGGACACTATAAAAATAAGTGTCATACTCGTAAAACTCGAACGACGCAACCGACGGCAAAGGAGACACCATTGCTAGGAATCCGGAAGAACAAGGAGCACATCAAGTGCTTCGGGTGCGGAAGATTCAGTCACTACAAGAATCGGTGTCCGGAAAAAAAGGTTAGTAAAGTTAATAATTTTGAAAATTTGAGTTTTAGAATAGTTGATAATTTAGATAAATTGTGTAATTGTTGTCAATTAATTAATACAATTAATAATTCAACTAATAAAAAATTAATTAATTCAGATTTAATTAGTTTAAATAATAATAATAATAATATCATGGAAGAAAATGATCAAATTAATCTAACATTTGATAAAATTAACAAAGAGATTAATCAAATATTTAGTTTAATCAACATAGATCTAGATCAAGTCAAAGATAAAACCAACCTAGGACTTAATCAGAATAATCAAACCCTTGATCAGATTAATCTAGATAATTCCGAATTAAAAAATTCTGTTTTGAAAAATTCAACCATAAAAAAAATAGAAATTAACTTTAAAAAATTCCAAAGATAATCTAAATAATTCTAATAATAATTATACCTTTAAAAACTCTAACAATTTTATCTTAAATAATTCTAATAATAATTCTACCTTTAAAAATTCTAACAATCATATCTTAAATACTTCTAATAATAATTCTACCTTTAAAAATTCTAACAATCTTATCTTAAATAATTCTAATAATAATTCTACCTTTAAAAAGTCTAACAATCTTATCTTAAATACTTCTAATAATAATTCTACCTTTAAAAATTCTAACAATCTTATCTTAAATAATTCTAATAATAATTCTACCTTTAAAAAGTCTAGATCTGATTAATCTAGATAATTCTGAATTAAAAAATTCTGTTTTGAAAAATTCAACCATAAAAAAAATAGAAATTAACGTTAAAAAATTCCAAAGATAATCTAAATAATTCTAATAATAATTATACCTTTAAAAACTCTAACAATTTCATCCTAAATAATTCTAATAATAATTCTACCTTTAAAAACTCTAACAATCTTATCTTAAATACTTCTAATAATAATTCTATCTTTAAAAATTCTAATAATCTTTTCTTAAAAAATTCTAATAACTCTACTCTTAAAATGTCTAATAATCTTATATTGAAAAAGTCTAATAATATTATTTTAAAAAATTCTAATAATCCTATTTTAAATAATTCACAATCTAACTTAATTAAAAATTCAAAATTAGATAATCAAACCAATAAAATTAATTATAATAGAGTACCATTTGATTATACACAAATTAATAATCTAGTAATTAAACCTTCAACTTTTAAAAATTCAACTAATAAATATGTAGACTTGAGTTACAAGTCTAAGCTAACCAAAAATCAAGACACTAAAATTTGTAAACCTAATTATAATAAAGTATCTTATAACTATAGAACAAATAAAAGTCTACCCAAGAAAACAACCATTTCTTTAAATTTATTGAATGTAGCTTGCTCATGCATACATATCATTATCATGCTTATTTTGTCATGTCATACATTCTAGTTTTAAATTCACTCTCATAGAATGGTTAGATAGGAAATAATTAATTAATCTTGACAACATAGTATCAGGATGCGGTGAGATGATAGTACGTTAAGGAAACGAAGTCAAGTGTATCCGAGTTGGATAAGGAGTATCTAGCTTGGTGCATTTAACTAAGTAGAACTAACTGAAGCTACCTCACCACATCCTAAACTAGTTAGACCAGGATGTAATCCTAAGTGAATTAAGCGTGTAATTTCCTAAGTTGGCTTTGTCTAAGGAAGTGGTCGTTGTTCCGATCAAAGAAGGCCCCTGTGCCTCGCCACGACCTGGAAGCCCTCTTTTGAAATGTTCACTTAACTAACTAAAGGTGAAATCCAAATCTAACCCAAGATTAATTAATTTCTAAGACATTAAATTAAATTCATCTCACAATACCTATAAGAATAACTTAGTTGATCATGTAAAATGGGTGAGATGGTAAGGACAACAAATTAAAAATGATTTTGAAAATGATTTCAAAATTTATATACACATAAAAAGATTCTTAAAACTATTTTTATTGGTTGCCATGATTATTGTGTGTAGTTATACATAGTTTTCAAAACAACTATGCTTCTTAAAATGATGGTTAGTTGACCAATACTGAACGTATAAATCCTTAGGTCAACTTTAGATACGTAGACCCTCTGGACACTTAGGTGAGCCTTCCTTATGGCCAACAAGGATGTCCTAAGAGTTTGTCAGAAAAAAGGGGAGACCCTCTAGATATGCCTTCCTTGTGGCTAACAAGGATGTTAGGTTAAGGGGGAGGTTCTAATTGGATAATCATCATAGAAGTTGTTAAAAAATATTTTGTTTAAAAAAATCACCAATACTTTCTAAATTTAAATCCTTCTTTTGATAATATGCCATGGGGGAGAGAAGACTTAAGTCAGACAAACTTAGTATCTAGCTACCTCCAGTTTGGCATAAAAACCAATAGACATGAGCTTTTAAAATGTTTTTTTTTAATTCTTTCTCAAAATTTTATAACAATGTTAAAGGTTAGGGGGTCACATTCTAACCTAGGATATACATTGTTGGTGCAGGATCTAGAAACCTAAACTCCTTAACTCTTAAGTATTTAAGGGAGTTGAACATATTAAATCAACTTGATTAGCATGTTTAAAAATTCTATTTCTTGGCAATGTACCCAATATAAAGTTATTTTTGATATATGTCAAAGGGGGAGAGAGAATAAAGTTAAGAGGTTACTTACTTTTTCTTTCCCAAAAAGTAATTGTTTTTCAAAGCTCACCTAGGGTTAAGGGGGAGGTACCCTTAAGGGGGAGGTTTTGAAAAATGATTGTTCAATGCTTATTGCTTATTTTCTCTTAACTTTGAATTGGTTTGCCATAGATCAAAAAGGGGGAGATTGTTGGTACAGGGGCACTAGATAATCGAACCTTGGTTTTGATGATGGCAAAGATTCAAAGTTAAGTTATTTTGTTATCTCATGTGATATGCTAAGTGTGAAGGAAGTGTTTAAGCTAAGCCAAAGGTCGAGCAACATCTGGAGAATCTCAAGTTGAGAAACCGTGGTGGTCGGGCGACACCAGGAGAACCTCGGGGAGTCGAGGAACCTCAGTGGTGACCGAAAGCTAAGCGACAGGTCAAGAGAACCAAAGGTAAGCTCCGTGTGTGGAGCGGTGGTAAGGACGCACCCTCGGTTAGAGAGCAATCCTAGGCGTCGATCCGACTAAGGCTTCCGGAGGAATGCTGAAGTCGAGATCGGACAGTCAAAAGACTGTCACACTGCATGCCATTATGCATCTATTGTGCTAATCTTATATTGCAGGAATTATCAAGTGCAGCAGTCAACTGGAGATGTTAGTAGTCGACTGAAGACAGTCGACTGCTAAGAGGATCAGTCGACTGATGTCGACAAATCAGCCCAGTGCACAAGGTCAAAGAGATAGAGATTGATGCCACCACCTCAGGATAAGATAAGCCGCCACCTCAGGATAAGATAAGCCGCCACCTCAAGATAAGATCCACGAGTTTTGGATCTGGATCAGGACAAATTCCAAGGCACAAATCTATAAAAGGAGGGGAGGACTCACACCCAAATTCAAGAATCTCCCAAGTGCTCGTGCTCTCTACAACGCTACTCCGACCGTGCACCATCTTCAAATTAATTGTCGGTATTATTATTATCTTTCTGTACTTAATTTGTATAAGGATCGGTAAGGTTGTTACTGGCCTTATAATCATTGTAATTGTCTTGTCTCTTACCTCCAACGACAAAGAGACTTTTAGTGATTGCCCTTCGGAAGCGATCAAGGATCGCAGGGCCTTGGATTAGCAGCTGGTGGGTTGTGAACCAAGTAAAATAGCTTTGTGTCTTTCTTGTGTTTGTCTTTTAGTTTTCCACTGTGTACTTGGTTTTAATCGTCGAAAAAGAAAAGTTTTTATGAACGCTATTCACCCCCCCCCTCTAGCGCTCATATCGATCCAACACCCCCTAGGGCATTGGCTTCTATAATGTCCCCTTTGGTTGTATTTGAAGCACACAATGTGCTTCTTGCTTCTAATTGTGGGGACACCGACATCTTTCACCTTTGGTATTGGTTGAGCCTTCTTCACATTTTGGGACACTTACTTTTATAGTGCCCTTGTTCCCTACACTCAAAGCATATTATGAGTTTTTTACTTTAATTATAATGCATGAGTTACCTAGGGAGGTGGTGGAAGCCTCTTGATCACTTCTTTCGGAGGTAGATGCTTCATCTTGACCTTTCTCCGAAATGAAAACTCTCTCCTTCCCCTCAATGCTAGAGGTTGAGGTTTCCACCAAGTCAACCACATCTTGGAATGTGATGGAGATTCTTCAATATCCTCGGATCCGAATGTTGATGGACGTTCTTCCTCGGCCTCCTTCTTCGCCGGTTCGGGATGTTCATGAAATTTTACTAATTTCTCCCAAAAATCTTTGGCATCCCGATATTCTCCTAGCGAACACAAGATATGGTTAGGTATTAAATCTAATAGCATTTTTGTTACCTTAACCATTGTCTTGAATTCTTGATGTTGCTCTTGTGTCAATTTTGATTTTTCCATCGGCATTCCCTCTTCATCCCTAGGCACTTCAAAACCGCTTTCCATGATTAGCATAATATCAAAATTAGTTTCGAAGTATACCTTGTTGGTGCAATCGGCCCAGGTTGACTCGAGTTTGACTCGAGCAGTACCTTGATAGTATTTTGATGATAGACAAAACTCATGACATGGGATTGTTATGGGAAAGTCCAACATGGGGTTGGCATGGAAAATCCAAGCATGGAACTTGGTGGGAAAGTCCAAAGCATTACGAATCCGTGCGCTTGGTGCTTGGCATGGGAAGTCCAAAGCATTGCGAAGCCGTGCGCTTGGTGCTTGGCATGGGAAATCCAAAGCATTGCGAAGCCGTGCGCTTGGTGCTTGGTGAGAAATGCATTGCAAAGCCGTGCGCTTGGTACATTTGAGAAGTCTTGAGAACTTGGCAAGTTCACTAGGCTCGGGTCCTTGAGTCGGTGAAGGATGGTATTGCGAAGCCGTGCGCTTGGTGCATCCGAGGGACCGCCGGACGGGGAGCGAATGGAGTGAGCCCAAAGGGAAGCATACTTCTAGGGCATGAGACGCGAAGGATAGCGTTGTGAAGCCGTGCGCTTGGCGCATCCGAGGGACGTAGGCCGAGGGAAGAGAGCTTCGGTGGGGAACTCCATGAGGGATAAGGTGGACTTGGCCAAGTGGCTGTCCTGGACGCTCAAACAACTTTGTGTTTGAGGTTTTAGCCGACATCAATCGACTGACATAGGTGCCAGTCGACTGCTCTAGGTCATATGGGTTCGACGGTGTTCGTGAACCAAGTCAGCCGATCGATGATCACCGCCGAGGAGGAGGGCACGATCGTTGGGAGAATCCGACCGCCGAGGGATGGCGGATCGATGACACCGCACGGCATGTATCGGAGTCGAGCTCACCAGCACTCGACTGATGGTTGATCAGTCGACTGATGGGTGCCATCAGTCGACTGATGTGTGATCCATTGGAACTTAACCAACGTGGATCTGGCCGTTGTGAGACAATGGCTATGGGACTAGTCGACTGATGGTCATGATCAGTCGACTGATGGGCGTAAAAATAGCTTGATGCAGGTTATAAATAAAGCTCGAGTTGGAGGATTTCGCAATGGTTTTTGTGGAGCTATTGGAGGGGAATTGCTGCTGCATTATAGTCCTTCAAGAGCCAATCAAAGCAAGCAACAAATAAGTGATCAAAAGCAATCGGTGAAAAGTGTTTCTTTTATATTGTATTTGTATATTACTATTGTAATTGCTTGTGAGAGGTTTCTCCACCTCCGACGTGTAGTCGAGAAGGAGTTTGAGTATTGTTGTGTGCATCTCTAGAGCTCGAGGAGCTCGCCCGTGGAGTAGTAACCATTCGATTCCAAACCACGTATATCGTGTGTGTTTGCGTGTGCTTATTTGTTGTTAGTATTATTATTGTTTTATTGTTTCCGCTGCGCTAACGATAATTCGTAGACAAGCAACGCAACGAGAACGAACGAATTACGACATCCAATGATTGAGGGCTATTCACCCCCCTCTAGCCGGCCGTTTCGATCCCCCAACAAGTGGTATCAGAGCCGAGGTCGCTCTTCAAGGACTAACTGCCGCGAGAGCACTACAAAATGGCCGGCTTCATCCATCCACCGAAATTCGATGGAGATTTTGCTTGGTGGAGGAAACGGATGGAGGTATATCTTGAAACCGATTTTGATTCTATGTTAATTGTAGAAAATGGTTTTGAGATGCCTAGGGACAAACACAACAAGCCCATTGAAAAATCAAAGTGGACCCAAGACCAAATCAAGAACTTCAAGACAAATCTCGAGGTAATTAAATTGATTAGTGATTTGTTACCTAACACTATTTGGTCTAGATTGGATGATTATAGGGACGCAAGGGAACTATGGAATAAGATAATAAATTTCTAAGAAAATTCCCAACCGGCACAAGTAGAAAAAAATGTCGAGGAAGAAGAACCCACAACATATGAAGATGTTGATGATTTGGTGGAGACCTCCACCTCCAGCGTTGAGGGGGAGGAAAGGATTTCAATTCCGGAGCAAGATCATAATGAAGCTTCTACCTCCGGAAGAAGTGAAGAGGCCTCCACCAACTCCCTAGGTAACTCAAGTGTTGTTATTTTAAATAAAAATCACATAATATTCTTTGAGTGTAGGGAGAAAGGGCACTACAAGAGTAAATGCCCTAAATTGGCTAAGAAAAAGGCATCAACACCAAAAGTCAACCCAAAGTCAAAGGATGCCGGTGTTCCCAAAATCAAGAGCAAAGAGCACATTGTGTGCTTTAAATACAATCAAAAGGGGAACTACCGAAACCAATGCCCTAGGGGGAGGAAGAAAGGGCAAGAAGGTGTGACTTATGTAGGGGGAGCTCCTAAAGCTAACCCTAAGGTAAATTTATTTAATGCAGCTTTAATTTCTAGACTCAAAAAGCATGCTAAGAATTATTTTAGTTCTCTTGCAATTATAAATGAAAAGCATGCTAAGAGAAATAATAAGGTTTATTGCTTAGGTGTCAAGCATGTTCATATAACTAAGGATAAACCTAGGGCTCGTAATTCTAGACCTATTTTACCTAGGGAGTCAATTAGGAGAATTGAAGAAAACTTGGGTCTTAATCCCAAGAAATCTAGGCATATGCATAAAAAGAAAAACATTTCCCAAAAGATAAATGAAAATTCAAATTTGGGAAAATTAGAGTTAGAAAATCAAACCTTGAGGTCAAGGCTAGAAAAATTGGAGAAGACCCTAGCAATAATATCAAATTCGGTTAAGGGGTCTAATGTACAAAAGTCAAGACCTAGAAAACAAGAAATGTCTAAGGGAAAGAAGGGTTTGGGTCACAAACCTATGTCCTACCATAATGTTCCATTTAATTATGGAACCACATCTAGGTCTAGGAAAACCAAGGCTAATAGGGAAGCCATTCCTAAGTCTAGCCATGTTATGTGTTTAGTGGCTAACACCTCAAAGAAATCAAATGTAGCCACTAAGAAGGTCAATGGAGGAGTCACCTCTAGAGTTGACCAAAGTAAGACCCATTTGACTAAGGCTTCAAAGCCAAAAAGGGTCATTAGAAAGGTATCTAGGGAAGTTATCCCTAGGGAATACCTTGGTAACCCAAGGAGCTCCAATAGGTATTGGGTTCCTAAAAGTGTGATTGATTCACGCTAGATGGGTTACGGTGTGTCAACCCTAAATGGATGGGTAGTTAACCTAACCATAGTGGAGTTGACATATTAGGATGTGCCAATATGGTTTGAGAAGTCTTAAAATGATTCAAATTGGCACAATTAGGTTTTAGAGGTATTGGTGTGCCATTTTGGGTTTTTTGGCACACTAAGGAAATAATGGTATTAAGGCAAAATGTAATTAATCCCTAAAAATGGCAAATTGATTTTCACACTTAGGTATTCTATACCTTAGTATATTTTACTTGCCATGATTTGTTTGCCTTACCATGTCATGACATCATTTTCATTTTTATCTATAAAATGTCATGATCATGTTTAGAATTATTTTTAGATGTCATGTATGCTTAGTTCTCATTCACATGCCATGACATCATGATATTGGCATATGTTTTTATCTAAATCATATTTATGCCATAATCATATCATGCATAGTTTAAAATGGAGTTAAGGACTATGGCACAACTTGAAGGGAATCAAATTAATGTTTCCTAGAAATATGCATGAGAACATAAACAAAACAAAACTCACATCTAACAAAAAATTTGACTTGTATATGTTTTACAAATCTAGATATTGGTGAGATGTTTAGGAAAAAGAAAATAAAGGTTTGAAAAACATTTTGAAAACATTTTGAAAAACCTTGGTGAAGCCTATCTTTTGATAGCTATCACCATTGAATGGGATGATACAAAGAGGGCTCTTTATTGAAGCTTTTCTTAAATTTTGGACTTTGTATCAATCTCGTAATTTAATGGGTAAAATAAATTTCCAATATTTTTCACCCATAGTGTTTAGGATAAGTATTATACATATGCATTTTCAAGATTTTTAAAATTATGTATATTTACTTATGGATTTCGAAAATCCATTTCTGAGACTAAAAAATTGCAGAATGCAGTTATCAGTCGACTGCCTGTAATGACAGTCTACTGATGGTAAGTCCAGTCGACTAGTATCTGACGGAGTCGACTGGCACAGGCTGATTTCGGGTAAACTTGATAGTTAGGCCCATATTTAGCATGTTTTGGTTCCCTAACCACTCCTAACCCTAGGATATGCTTGGGAGAGCATTCAAGAGGGTGGAAATCCATTGGATATGGATTAGGAGTTGGGTTGAGGGTGAGTATCAATTTTAAGGTGGATGAGAGTTCATTGTTGAACTTTGCCTTAATTTTGTTTGGTTTAATGTTCCTATTGGCTTAGGGACTCTCCAAGGACATTGTTG
This sequence comes from Wurfbainia villosa, assembly GCA_025175895.1. Lineage (NCBI taxonomy): Eukaryota > Viridiplantae > Streptophyta > Magnoliopsida > Zingiberales > Zingiberaceae > Wurfbainia > Wurfbainia villosa. Next base: position 31,845,793 of record CM045998.1, on the reverse strand, counting down.
GTGCAATGGTCAAGGGGGAGCAAGCCTCTAGGCGGAGGTATCCATCATGGGAAGATGGATGTGTATTTCCTCATGGGAGGAAAATTGGGTTGCCTCTCTTTAAGTGATATGGGATCACTAGAAAGATGGTAGGCATGTGTTCCTCCAAGGGAGAGATATAAGATCTCATTGGGATATGAGACATTCATACCCTTGGGGAGGACCTTTTTTATGTAATGTCAAAAAGGGGGAGATGTTACCAAGTTACCAAATAGGTTTGGAATTCTCATTTGGGATATGAGAATTGCCAATATGGGAGAATTGGTAGACTTGAGATGGTAGTTTTGTCAATCATCAAGAAGGGGGAGATTGTTGGTGCAATCATCCCAGGTTGACTCGAGTTTGACTCGAGCAGTACCTTGATAGTATTTTGATGATAGACAAAACTCAAAACCTGGGATTGTCATGGGAAAGTCCAACATGGGGTTGGCATGGAAAATCCAAGCATGGAGCTTGGTGGGAAAGTCCAAAGCATTGTGAAGCCGTGCACGTGGAGCTTGGCATGGGAAGTCCAAAGCATTGCGAAGCCGTGCGCTTGGTGCTTGGCATGGGAAATCCAAAGCATTGCGAAGCTGTGCGCTTGGTGCTTGGTGAGAAATGCATTGCGAAGCCGTGCACTTGGTGCATTTGGGAAGTCTTGAGAACTTGGCAAGTTCACTAGGATCGGGTCCTTGAGTCAGTGAAGGATGGCATTGCGAAGCCGTGCGCTTGGTGCATCCGAGGGACCGCCGAACGGGGAGCGAATGGAGTGAGCCCAAAGAGAAGCATACTTCTAGGGCATGAGACGCGAAGGATGGTGTTGCGAAGCCGTGCGCTTGGCGCATCCGAGGGACGTAGGCCGAGGGAAGAGAGCTTCGGTGGGGAACTCCATGAGGGATAAGGTGGACTTGGCCAAGTGGCTAAGACTGAGTGTCAGATGCTCAAACAACTTCGTGTTTGAGGTTTTAGCCGACATCGGGCCGATCGCATAGGTGCTGCCCGATTCTAGGTCGTATGGGTTCGACCAAAGGTTCGATCAACTAAGTTCGGCCGATCACCGACCGCCGAGGGAGGGCAATCGACTGTTGGGAGAATCAGTCGATTGCCGAGGGATGGCAGTCGACTGATGACACTGTGCACGGGCACAAAATGGAGTCGAGCTCGCCAGCACTCGACTGATGGTTGACCAGTCGACTGATGGGTGCCATCAGTCGACTGATGTGTGATCCGTGTTAGGATCTTTGTGACGGCTAGAGGGGGGTGATTAGCGTAGATGAAATTCAATCTCGTTCGTGTCTACAATTTCGTTAGCGCAGCGGAATATAGATAATGATAACAATAACGAAATAGACAATTACACACGAACACGAGTATGTAACGTGGTTCGGAACCGCACGGTTCCTACTCCACGGATCGGGCTCAAACAAGCCCTAGCGATGCCAATCACACACCACTATAAAATAACTCCTTCTCGGAACAATCCGGAGGTGGAGAAACCTCGTACAATGTATACAACAGTAATACAAGATGAATACAAGCAATATAATGAAATACAAAAGCAATACAAGTAAAGAAAACACTTTACAAATGCTCTTTGAATGCTTGATCACTTGGTTGCTTGATATCAACTTGGAGACCCTGATTTGCAACAGCAAATCACCCCAAATCACCTCAAAGAAACCTTTTTTTTTCCTCCATCACGAGCTCCTTATAAAGCTTCAACCTGTGCTGGAAAAAGTCGATCAGTCGACTGATCGGGACCATCAGTCGACTGATGCCACTGTTGTCGTGAGACAACGGCTAGATCCACGCTAGATAAGTCCAACGGATCTACCATCAGTCGACAGATCATACACATCAGTCGACTGATAGAGTCCTCACTCGACCAGTCGAGTCTCGACTCCATTCTGTGGCCGATTTCTCGAGCACCCGTCGATTGATCACACGATCAGTCGACTGCTCGAGCCATAAGTCGACTATCCACCTATGGCAGTCGACTGCTAGGCCACTTCCCGCAGTCAAACCCTAGTTGACTCGGTCCAGTCGACTGCCACATGGCACCAGTCGACTGGCACACCTCAAACATGAGGTTTTATCCCAAGTATGGTGCCCCCATACTTGCTAGACCACCCTTAGCCTAGACCTAAGCCTTCTAGCCACCTCCATCAGCCTCACGCCTCTCGGATCCTTCCAAGTCATCCATGACTTGTTCATCCATCGCGCTAGCCTTCAGGTGCTTTCATCGGCTATGTCATGCTAACGGTGTCTACACCGCCAAGGCATATTGGACTTACGCTTCCAAGACTCCGCTTGGACTTTACGCCGCCAACCATTGGACTTATGCTGCCAAGACTCCCGCTTGGACTTTACGCAGCCAATATCAAACCCCTTGGACTTCTCATGCCAAGACTCAAGCTTGGACTTTCCCTTGCCAACCCATGTTGGCCTTCTCAAATGCCAAGACCATGCTTGGACTTTCCCTTGCTAACCCATGTTGGACTTCTCAAATGCCAAGACCATGCTTGGACTTTCCCTTGCTAACCCATGTTGGACTTCTCAAATGCCAAGACCATGCTTGGACTTTCCCTTGCCAACCCATGTTGGACTTCTCAAATGCCAAGACCATGCTTGGACTTTCCCTTGCCAACCCATGTTGGACTTCCCATGCCAAGTACTCAAGACTTGGACTTTCCCATGACAATTACATTGTCATATGTTTTTGTCAAACATCAAAACATCACTCGAGTCAAACTCGAGTCCTGGTCAATCATGACTTGGGCCGATTGCACCAAGAATCTCCCCCTTTTTGATGTTTGACAAAAACCAAACAAATCATTGAGTTAGAACACTAACTCATATCCCTTACCAATTATCCCTAATTGGTAAACACTCTCTAAATGTTCTCCCCCAAACATTCTCCCCCTTTTTGACTAACATCAAAAAGATTTTTTCTCCAAGGAGCTCAATGTCTCATGTCCCAAAAGAGATCTTACAATCTCCCCCTTCATCCAAAAAGACCTAGGATGCCTACCATCTTCTTAGTGATAAGTCCCATACCACTCAAGAGAGGCAATCCTATACACTCTCCCAATTTCCAAATTGGGTTTCTAAAAATCCATCAATTTTCCCAATTGATAACATTTTCCCCTTCAAGAAGAAGGAAAAACACATCCATCACTCCAAGATGGATACCTCCCCCTAAAGGCTTGCTCCCCCTTGACCATTGCACCAACAATGTCCTTGGGAAGTCCCTAAGCCAATAGGAACTCTAAACCATCAAAATTAAGGTTAGAAATTCAACATTGAACTTTCCAACACCTTAACATTGATACAAACCCTAAACAACCCTCCTAATCCATATCCAATGGATTTTCACCCTTTATAATGCTTCCCAAAGCATATCCTAGGGTTAGGAGGGATTAGGGACCTTAACCGTAGCTGAAATCGGGTTAAGCAACCTTGGTTACCCCGAAATCAGACAATCGGTCGAGTGGTTCATTACTACGATCGACACACACTCATCGATCGCCACCCGAGGCGATCGATAATCAAAATCCGATTTTCAGTTTTCAGAAACAAGTTTTGGAAAATCATAAATAATTATACGTATATAAAAAAATCAAGAAATTTGGTACGTATAATACCTATGACCAATACAATGGGTGAGAAATATTTGAAAATTATTTTACCCATAAAATAGTGAAATTGGCACAAAGTTCAAAACCATTGAAATTTTCAATGTTTTGGTCCTACTTTGTATCAACTTCATCAATGGTGATTGCTATCAAAAGATAGGCTTCACCAAGGTTTTCTAAAATGATTTTAAAATGTTTTCAAAACCTTATCTTGGATCATATTCCTTGGGCTCTATGTACATGACTTGTACACATGCTCTCCCAATGATCCACATTGAAATTAGATGAGTTTTAGTTCATCTAGATGCAAAAACTATGCACCTTGAACTTAACTCATATCCTAGCATCTCACATGTATCTAGGGTGTATAAATACACATACATGTCAATTAGATGTGAGATGTGGGTTTTGGTTCATTTAATCTAGGGTTTCATGCATTTCCTAGGCAACCCTACTTGATTCTCTTATAAATGGGACTTCAAGTCATGTCATTGTCCTTAGTTTAATTTTAATCAATTTAATGCATGAAATTATCATGGCATAAAGATAGCAATAAATAAACACATGCTCATAATCATGATGTCATGGCATATGATATAAAACTAAAGCACATGACATTTAACCTAAGCATAATCATGACATATAGAATGATTAAAAGTAAACATGATGTCATGACATGGCATATGACAATCAAGGCATGGCACATACAATATATAGGTATAGTAATACCTAAATTTTAATATTAGTTGCCATTTGAAATAATTAAGTATATTTTGCCATATTACTACTTTTCTCCCTAGTGTGCCAAAAACCCAAAATGGCACACTAACACTCTAAACCCTAAGTTGTGCCAATTTGATCAATTTATCAAATTTCTCAAATAATATTGGCACATCCTAAAAATCTTTAGGATTCAAATCTCAAATGTATTTCCAAGGTAACCATAACCTTGAAACTAACCTAAAATGCCACCTTTGCCATGGTTGAGTTAACTACCCATCCAATCAAGGTTGGCACACCCTAACCCCATCTTAGCGTGAATCAATCACGCTCTTAGGAACCCAAAAACGATTTGAGCTCCTAGGATTAATTAGGTATTCCTTCGGGATAACCTCCCTAGATACCTTCCTAATGACCTTCCTAGGCTTATTAGCCTTGGTCATTTTGGTCTTTCTTAGGTTAACTTTAGGGATTGCCTCCCTAACAACCTTCTTAGTGGCCACCCTAGGTTTCTTCGAAACCTTGGCCACTAGGCACAAACCTTGGTCAACTCTAGGGATGACTTCCCCATTGACCTTGGTCTTCCTAGACCTAGTTAGTGTTCCATAGTCAAATGGAACACTATGATAAGTCACCTTGGACTTAGGTTTGTGACCAAAACCATTCTTGCCCTTGGTTGACATTTGACTCTTAGGTCCTAAATGTTGACTTTGACTTCTTGACCTAGGAGTTTGACCATTAGACCCTTTAAATTGATTTTGCATAATGTTAAGGGTCTTCTCAAGTTTTTCAAGCCTTGACCTTAAGACTTGGTTCTCTAATTCTAATTGTCCAATTTTAGAATTTTGATTTAAACCATGGGCATTGGACTTCCTAGGCATATGCCTAGTCCATTTAGGGTTAACACCTAGGTGCTCTTGCACCTTTCTAATTGTCTCCCTAGGTAAAATTGATCTTGAGTTATTTGACCAAGGTTTGTTCTTAGGTAAATTGTTTTTAGGGACATTAGTCCCAAATTTATCCTTATTTCCTAAGTGGACATTTTTAGCACCTAAACAAGTATGTCTATTACTTTTAGCATGTTTTTCATGTACAATAGCAAGAGAATTAAAACTCCTAGCATGCTTTTGCCTATTAACTAAAGAAGGTGCATCATTGAAATATACCTTAGGGTTAGCTTTGGAAGCTCCCCCTACATGTGTAGCTCCCTCTTGGGTCTTCTTCTTCCCCCTAGGACATTGATTCCTATAATGTCCTTTTGAATTGCACTTGAAGCATATAACATGCTCCTTGCTCTTTTGACTTGGGGAACCGGCATCCTTGAACTTTTGTTGAATTTTGGGCGCCGGAGGAGCTTTCTTAACCTTCTTTGGACACTTGCTCTTGTAGTGCCCATACTCCCTACACTCAAAACACAATATATGGATTTTATTTGAAATTTGAGTGTTTGAGTTACCTAGTTCGGTGGTGAGGATCTCTTGAGCTTGTTCTTCCTCTTGACCGGATGTAGATGTCACTTCTTGTTGCTCCGGTGTTGAGGATGCTCTAATCTCCTCAATCCTAGAAGTGGATACTTCTTCCACTTCTTCCACCTCTTCTTTCTCCGATCCGGAGGTTGACTCCTCACTTTCTTGTGAGGATGATGATGATTCTTCTTCGGTCTCCTCCTCTTCCAAGTCTTCTTGGACCAATTCGGGATTGTCGTGGAACTTGAGCAACTTGTTCCACAACTCCTTGGCATCCCTATAGCTTCCTAATCTAGACAAAATGTCGTTAGGTATCAAATTAGTCAACATTTTTGTTACCTTAACGGTTATCTTGAATTTTTCCCATTGCTCCTCGGTCCATCGCTTCATTTTGAGGATTTCACCGTTCTCTCCTCTCGGAGCATCAAAACCTATAGTCACGGCAAACCAATTTTCGATATTTGTCATTAGAAAATATTCCATCCTACCTTTCCAATATGCGAAATGTTCGCGGTTGAAGGAAGGTGGAATGTTGACGTAGTCAACCAATTTTTTTTGGAAATCCATATTCTTCCCTCTAGCTTCTTGACTCCGGGTTGTTAATCCGTAGAAGAGCCCCGGGCTCTGATACCATTTGTTAGGATCTTTGTGACGGCTAGAGGGGGGTGATTAGCGTAGATGAAATTCAATCTCGTTCGTGTCTATAATTTCGTTAGCGCAGCGGAATATAGATAATGATAACAATAACGAAATAGACAATTACACATGAACATGAGTATGTAACGTGGTTCGGAACCGCATGGTTCCTACTCCACGGATCGGGCTCAAACGAGCCCTAGCGATGCCAATCACACACCACTATAAAATAACTCCTTCTCGGAACAATCCGGAGGTGGAGAAACCTCGTACAATGTATATAACAGTAATACAAGATGAATACAAGCAATATAATGAAATACAAAAGCAATACAAGTAAAGAAAATACTTTACAAATGCTCTTTGAATGCTTGATCACTTGGTTGCTTGATATCAACTTGGAGACCCTGATTTGCAACAGCAAATCGCCCCAAATCGCCTCAAAGAAACCTTTTTTTCCCTCCATCACGAGCTCCTTATAAAGCTTCAACCTGTGCTGGAAAAAGTCGATCAGTCGACTGATCAGGACCATCAATCGACTGATGCCACTGTTGTCGTGAGACAACGGCTAGATCCACGCTGGATAAGTTCAACGGATCTACCATCAGTCGACTGATCATACACATCAGTCGACTGATGGAGTCCTCACTCGACCAGTCGAGTCTCGACTCCATTCCGTGGCCGATTTCTCGAGCACCAGTCGACTGATCACACGATTAGTCGACTGCTCGAGCCATCAGTCGACAGTCCACCTATGGCAGTCGACTGCGAGGCCACTTCCCGCAGTCAAACCCTAGTTGACTCGGTCCAGTCGACTGCCACATGGCACCAGTCGACTGGCACACCTCAAACATGAGGTTTTATCCCAAGTATGGTGCCCCCATACTTGCTAGACCACCCTTAGCCTAGACCTAAGCCTTCTAGCCACCTCCATCAGCCTCACACCTCTCGGATCCCTCCAAGTCATCCATGACTTGTTCATCCATCGCGCTAGCCTTCTGGTGCTTCCATCGGCTATGTCATGCTAACGGTGTCTACACCGCCAAGGCACATTGGACTTACGCCGCCAAGACTCTGCTTGGACTTTACGCCGCCAACTATTGGACTTATGCTGCCAAGACTCCCGCTTGGACTTTACACAGCCAATATCAAACCCCTTGGACTTCTCATGCCAAGACTCAAGCTTGGACTTTCCCTTGCCAACCCATGTTGGACTTCTCAAATGCCAAGACCATGCTTGGACTTTCCCTTGCCAACCCATGTTGGACTTCTCAAATGCCAAGACCATGCTTGGACTTTCCCTTGCCAACCCATGATGGACTTCTCAAATGCCAAGACCATGCTTGGACTTTCCCTTGCCAACCAATGTTGGACTTCACATGCCAAGTACTCAAGACTTGGACTTTCCCATGACAATTACATTGTCATATGTTTTTGTCGAACATCAAAACATCACTCGAGTCAAACTCGAGTCCTGGTCAATCGTGACCTGGGCCGATTGCACCAACAATCCATTGGAACATAACCAACGTGGATCTGGCCGTTGTGAGACAATGACTACGGGACCAGTCGACTGATGGTCACGATCAGTAGACTGATGGGCGCGAAAACAGCTTGATGCAGGTTATAAATGGAGCTCGAGTTGGAGGATTTCGCAATGGTTTTTGTGGAGCTATTGGAGGGGAATTACTGCTGCATTCCAGTCCTTCAAGAGCCAATCAAAGCAATCAACAAACAAGTGATCAAAAGCAATCGGTGAAAAGTGTTTCTTTTGTATTGTATTTGTATTCTTGTTTGTATTTGTATATTGTTAGGGATCATTTGGAAGCTAGAGGGGGGGATGAATAGCGTTTTTCGGTTTCTACAAAAATGATTAGCGGAAGCAAACACAAATAATATATGTAAAAACAATAATAATGCAAACAAAGCCTTTTACGTGGTTCGGAGATAGCGCTCCTACTCCACGGTGATCCTTAAGGTGGATCAATCCAAGCAAATCCACTAAGAAGCTTTCTTTACAACACAACTCCTCTTCTTTAAAAAGAATGAAGATCTAAGCTTAGAGAGAAGAGGAGGAGATTTAAATCACTTAGAAAGCTAGAGAATTCATGGAGGCTTTTGAGAAAAGATTAGAGAATAAGCATTAACCCCAAAAACCTCCACCAACCCTCTTTTTATAGAGAAGAGGGTGATTTTCCCGTTGGAGCACGATCAGTCAACTGATGTACAACATCAGTCGACTGTTGGCATGGTTAACGGCTTTTGAATAGCCGAATTTGCGGGATTCAGAGTCGTTTCATCCAACGACACTTTCATCAGTCGATTGATCCCTCCATCAGTCGACTGATGGAGTGATCAGTCGAGTGATCGTCGGCCGCAGTCGAGTGCGACTCCATTCTGTGCTCGTATTTACGTTTATCACCGACCGCCACCGCTGGCGGTCGATCGATCGCAACATCGGTCGACTACCTTGATCAGCGATCGATGGTCGTGGTTTCATCCGACCGTCGGAGCACCGCGATCGATACATTGTATCAGTCGACTGATACTCATCAAGTGTGAGTAATTCACACTTGATTTCACCCCCTAGACCTAAACTTAACCTCCTAGCTCTTCTTTAAGCCTTGCGCCTCCAGGATCCCTCCGAGTCCGCGACTTGTTCATCCTTTGCGCTTTGATTCCAATAGCTTCCTTCGGTTTTGTCATGTCTAGGGTTTTCCTTTGCCAAAGCGTGCTTGGACTTTACGCCGCCAAGTCTACATGCTTGGACTTACGCTGCCAAGACTTGCCTTTGGACTTCTTTTGCCAAAGTTTGTTTGGACTTAATGCCGCCAAACCTTTACCTTGGACTTCTCTTGCCAAGATCATACTTGGACTTTGCTTTTACCAAGTCTTCATACTTGGATTTCCCTGTCACTTGAACACGTTCACAATTAGATCACAATTTGTTGCCTAACTTAGATGATTATCCAAACATCAAAACATATAACTGCTTGGGGCATTGTTGCACCAACAATCTCCCCCTTTTTGATGTTTGGAAATCATTTAAGTTAGGTCTTTTAAAGATGCACACATGATCATATATCCAATTCTAACTTAAATATTTCTTCTCCCCCTTTGACATACATGAAAAAGAAAAAAGAAATCATATATTCCATAGAAGAATTGAAAATATTGAAATCTTGAACTAAGGTATAAAATTGAAAATTAGCTCCCCCTTAATCCAAGATGTAGTTCATGGTGAGTAACAAAAACATGTGGAGCAAAAATCTATCAAACAATTTGAAGATTTAAATCCTAACTTTGCACCAACAATGTTCATTTAGGATGAAAAAGATAAAATTGTGAAACTCCCCCTAAAACACCACATTAACCAGTTACACAAGTTGTTTATACCCAATATTGTCAAGCTAGAGTTTTAGGACATCAAAGATACACTAAATATCAGAAAATGGAGCTATTTTTCCGAAAACACAGTGTATCAGTCGACTGGTTTCTGAACCAGTCGACTGCTACGTCTGTAATGCAAAATTCAGCCTTTTCAGTCGAAATTCAGAAATGCGTCAGAAATTCCAGAAACCACGAAAAATCACGAAATTTTGTATACACATTTCTGAAATCATACTTTATCAAGGAAAAATATTTTGAAAAATATATGTTTTTCAGATTTCAATTTTGATACAAACTTGGAAACTAGCAAAAGTTCTAAAATTTTGCAAAATTTGTATCACTTTTGTGTTTCACTCGAAAACTATTTTTCAAAACATAATAAACATAGTTTAAAATATGTTTTATTTCACATTTCCAATCATGTTCTTGGAGCTATATGCACATCAATTGTGAATAAGCCTTCCCAATGATTGGTCCAATGAAGGATCAATGTCTCTAGATGACACCTTGGTCCATAGTAATGCATCATAACAAGCATGATGAACCAAGTGCATCTTCCTAACATCTCACATGTTGTCTAAGTTGCTCAATACAAAAATCATGGTTTCTTAGGTATTTTGTGAGATGCTCAAAGGTATAAATCCTAGTATTTCTATGGGATCATGCAAAACCTATACCTTTACTCAACCAAGCACATTCCAAGTTCTCTCCTAAGTGATGAAAATTCTACCTCGGGAAGAGCCTTGGTAAATATGTCGGCTAGGTTGGACTTGGATTCAATGTAATTAAGCTCAATGTCCCCCTTTGCCACATGATCTCTAATGAAGTGATGTTTCACTTCAATGTGCTTGGTCCTAGAGTGATGCAACGGATTTTTGGTCAATTTAATGGTGCTCACATTATCACAAAATTATTTCATGTTGGAGTAAGATAGCTCATAATCTTCTAAGGTATGATTCATCCATAAGAGTTGAGCTACACAACCACCCATAGCCACATATTCGGCCTCGGTGGTGGATAAAGCAACACAAGGTTGCTTCCTACTACTCCAACTCACTAGGGAGGACCCAAGGAATTGGCATCCACCACTAGTACTCTTCCGATCCAATTTACAACCGGCATAATCAGAATCGGTGTACCTAATCAAATCAAAGGACCTAGTCCTAGGGTACCATAGAACTACATTTAGTGTGCCTTTAACATATCTTAGAATTCTCTTAACGGCAACTAAATGAGATTCCTTAGCACATGATTGATACCTAGCACACATACCAATCGCAAATAAAATGTTGGGTCTACTAGCGGTTAAATACAAGAGGCTACCAATCATGCTCCTATAAAGGGTAAGATCTATTTGTTTTCCTTCACTATCACTATCTATTTTAGTATTGGTTGCCATTGGAGTTGACACTACCTTAGCATTTTCCAAACCAAATTTCTTAATCATTTCCTTAGCATATTTGGTTTGATAAATGTAAATTCTGTTGGATCGAAAGTGTCGCTAGAGGGGGGGGGTGAATAGCGATACGGTGTCGTTAAAAACTTTTGCAATAAGTAAAAAGCAAGTAGAGAATGCACAGCGGAAATATAAAGTAGACAAGATATTTTTACGTGGTTCACAATCTTTCGATTGCTAATCCACGGCCCTAGTGATCCTTGATCACGTACGGAGGGCAATTCACTAAAACCACTCCTCTTCGTTGGAAGTAGGAGCAACGATTACAAAAAGAAATCAAGGCAAAGGGACACTCCCCCTTTCCTTGTTACGATTAAAGCACAAAGACAATTTAAAGAAGTAGAACTTAAATAAATATACCGACAACTCTTATAAGTAGAAGATGTAGCTTTCGTTGTCGGCGGCACTTCGTCGTAGCAAATGTGAGTAGTAGTAGCGGCGTTACGACGGCGTGTTGAGAGCTCTTGAATTCTTGTTATTTGCTTGGCTTGAACATGTCTATTTATGGATATTGATCTATGAATTTAGACATAGGTAGTGTCCAAGGTGAGGTTCTTATCCCCCAAGACTTGTTCATCCGCATCCTTTGCGCCAACTCAAGGATGAGGTGTTTCATCCAACCACCTTGTGCCACCTCCAACCTCCTTGTGCGCCAACTCAAGGATGAGGTGTTTCATCCAACCACCTTGTGCCACCTCCAACCTCCTTGGGCGCCAACTTGAGGATGAGGTGTTTCATCCAACCACCTTGTGCCACCTCCAACCTCCTTGTGCGCCAACTCAAGGATGAGGTGTTTCATCCAACCACCTTGTGCCACCTCCAACCTCCTTGGGCGCCAACTTGAGGATGAGGTGTTTCATCCAACCACCTTGTGCCAACTCACCTTATCTTGGGCGTCCACCACAAGGAAGCTTGGTGATGGTTTGGATGTCCACCTTGATGCCACATCACCCTTTGTACCAAAACACGAGTCAAGTCCAAATTCACCCCCTTGAAATTCGAGCTCTTCTCGAGGCTGGAACTTGACTAGCAGTTGACTGTAGTCAAAGGGTTTTGGACTGCAGTACAAGTTAGCTTAAAATATAAAGTACGATGGTTCTAACCATTTGATCTCGACCTAGACCTTCCATTGGAGGTATTGGGTCGGATCTACGCTTAACGACCTTGCTTCGCTTTCACACGAGCTTACCTTGTAGCCTCGCTTCCGGTCTTCACCCGAGTACCTCGGCTTCCTCCAAGTCCTCTGGCGTTGCGACCACCTCGGTTCCCACCGGTGTCGCATGAACCTTCCGCTCAACTTTAGCATTTCTGCACACTTAATTGAGCTCGTAAGATAACAAATATACCCTTAACTATTGAGCCTTTTGCCATAATCAAAATACCGGTTCGACTTTGGTGCCCACTACACCAACAATCTCCCCCTTTTTGATTCATGGCAAACCGACACAAAAGTTAAGGAAAAATTAAGCATAACAGTAAGCTAGCATAATGATTAAGCATGAATGAGCTAGCATAAAGATTAAATATGAATGAGCTAGCATAATGATTAAGCATGAATGAGCTAGCATAAAGATTAAATATGAATGAGCTAGCATAAAGATTAAATATGAATGAGCTAGCATAATGATTAAATATGAATGAGCTAGCATAATGATTAAGCATGAGTGAGCTAGCATAAAGATTAAGCATGAGTGAGAAATATTATTGTTTCAAGTTCTCCCCTTTGAGGTAACCTCCCCCTTGACCGAAGGTGAGTTCTTGAAAAATAATTTTTACTCCCCCTTAATAGTTGCTTAAGTAAACGGAATTACTTAATATAAAAGGTAATAATTTTGTTTACTTTCTTCCTTACTTTTGTTACTTTCTCCCCCTTTTGCCTTAACTCAAAAAGTTTGTAAATATATTTTAAGGTTTGTAAGTCCAAGCAAGTTCCCAATATAAATATATATATATATATATATATATATATATATATATATATATATATATATATATATATATATATTTTTAAAATAATAATAAGCTTGAAAATATGTTCATCTAAAATGTACAACTCCGGTTGGACTTGATTGATATAGAATGATCAATAAGTCTTGAAGGAGTTGATTAATTTTAAATAATTATACTCCATGGTTCATGTCGATGCATTGAATCTACATCTCGGAACCAGGAGTAAGGTCCTAACATCTCACGCCGTCTCGTGGCTAAGTACACAAACACATTAGTCCTATGTGTTGTGAGATGTGTTGGCTCCTTAAATCTATAGGTATATGATTTCTAAGGTAAGACTTAGGCTAATTTCATAAAAAGAAGCAAAAGTAGAGTACATATATAGAAAAATTTAAATCCTACTCTATTACGCACTTACCTAACTTTCGTCTTAATAAACTAAATTCGACCGGGTAGTGGTTTGGTGAAGATGTCCGCTAGGTTTGATTTGGACTCAACATACTCTAGTTGTATAGTTCCATTAGTTACATGTTCCCTAATGAAGTGGTGTTTAACTTCTATATGTTTTGTCCTAGAATGACATATTGGATTTTTAGTTAAGTTAATTGAACTAATGTTATCTATGTAGGTTTTAATGTTGTTAAAGATTAAGCTAAAGTCTTGGAGAGTGTGCTTCATCCACAGGAGCTGAGAGACACACTCACCCATCGCAAGCGTATTCGCTTGGTGGTAGATAAGGCAACGCAATCTTTGCTTCCCTCGCACTAACTTACTAGACTCGGTAGGATTTGACAACAACCACTCGTGCTCTTTCTATCGAGTTTACTACCGGCATAGTCGAATCGGAGTAGCCGATTAGATTAAACTCGGTAGATCTAGGGTACCAAATACTTACGTTTAGCGTGCCCTTTAGATATCTAAGGATACGCTTGACTAGGGTTAGGTGAGACTCCTTGGCACAGGTTTGTAACCTTGCGCACATACTTACCGCGAATAAAATGTCGGGTCGGCTCGCGGTTAAGTATAGGAGACTTCCTATTGCGCTCCTATAGTATTTTAGGTCAACAGGTTTTCCTTCTACATCTTCGTTTATATTAACATTAGTTGCCATAGGTGTATTGATTATTTTAGCATCTTGCATTCCAAATCGATTTATTAAGTCCTTAGTATATTTTTGTTGATGTAAATATATTCCATCTTTAGTTTGTTTAATTTGTAAACCTAAGAAAAAACTTAACTCTCCCACTAAATTCATTTCAAATTCACTTTCCATAAGTGAGATGAATTCGTTTAGCAGGATCGAGTTGGTAGTTCCAAAAATTATATCATCTACATAGATTTGGGCTATAAAGATTTCTTTTCCTACGGTTTTAACGAATAAGGTTGGGTCGACTAAACCTTGGTTGAATCCTTTGGACTTAAGATAGATCGAAAGCCTTTCGTACCAAGCTCTTGGGGCTTGTTTGAGTCCATATAGGGCTTTCTTAAGTCTAAGGACATGGTCGGGTTTATCTAGATTTTGAATCCGGAGGTTGGTAGCGTAAACTTCTTCCTTAATGTATCCATTCAAAAATGCTGACTTGACATCCATTTGAAACAATTTAAAACCTCGATGTGCAGCATATGCTAACAACATTTGGATGGACTCTAGTCTGGCTACGGGGGCGTAGGTCTCATCGTAATCTAAACCTTCGACTTGACTAAACCCTTTTGCGACTAACCTAGCTTTATTTCTAACTACTTCACCTTTATCATCAAGTTTATTTCGAAATACCCACCTTGTTTCAATAATTGATTTTTCTTTAGGTGGTGGTACTAATTCCCAGACTTCATTTCTAGTGAATTGAGCTAGCTCTTCTTGCATAGCAATAATCCAGTCGGGATCAAGAAGTGCTTGTTCAATAGTTTTGGGTTCGATTTTGGAAATTAAGATTTGACTAAGGTTTCGATATGAAGCTCTAGTTCGAACCCTAAATTTGGATCACCTATAACTTGATTGATAGGATGATTTGTTTGAGTCTTAGTGTGACTCGGGTTAGGGTCATCTATCACTTGGTCGATAGGATGACTTGGGTGAGTTCTAGTTTGACTTGGGTTAGAGTCATCTATCACTTGGTCGATAGGATGACTTGGGTTAGGACGAGATTCAAGTTCAAGATCAGAGTCGGGTTCGCTATAAGTTGATTTGCTAGTTGGTTTTGTTAAGGATTGAACGGGTTCGTGTCCTTCGTCGAAAACTATATTAATGTTTTCTTCGACTCTAAGAGTTTCGTGATTCTATACACTATAAGCTCTAATCTTGGTTGAGTATCCTAGAAAGGTTCCAGAAGAGGTTTTGGATAAGAATTTCCCTAGGTAATCCTTAGTGTTTAAGATATGTACCTTGCATCCAAATACCCTAAAGTACTTGATGTTCGGTATTTTATCGTGATAAATCTCGTACGAGGACTTTTGGTGCCTCTTTACCATAAGGATCCTATTTTGGACATAGCAAGCCGTACTAACGGCCTCTGCCCAAAATCTATCGGGTAGGTTATACTCGTTTAACATTGTCCTAGCGGCTTCTTGTAGGGTTCTATTTTTCCGTTCGACTAACCCATTTTGTTGTGGGGTTCTAGGACATGAAAACTCATGGTGGTATCCGTTTAGGTTACAGAAATCTGTAAACCTGTGGTTTTCGAATTCACCACCATGATCGCTTCTAAGTCTTTTAATCTTAAGGTTCTTTTGATTTTCGATTAACCTACAAAGATTGATTAGTTGGTCTAGGGTATCATTTTTATGTTTGATAAACCTAACCCAAGTAAATCTAGAATAGTCGTCAATTATGACTAAGCAAAATTGACTACCATTGAGTGACTTAGCTCCATGTGAATCAAATAGATCCATGTGTAGGAGCTCAAGAACACTTTTGGTTCGTTCTTGATTAGTTAATTGATGTTGTGTCCTAGATTGTTTACCTTGTTGACAAGCATTACATATTTTATTATCCAAGTTGTTTAGTTTAGGCAAACCTATAACCAAGCCACTCTGACTCATCTTGTGGACGAGTCTTGGAGTGCGAGTGTCAGAGTCTTGATTGCCATAACCAAGATTCCTCTTCTTTGTGTCATAAGACACTTGGTTGAGAGTTGGGTAAATTTATTGTGTAGATGTTGCTACTCCTAGTTCCTTTAAGTATTATTTTAGATGTTGCATTTATTTTGATTACGCATTCATTTTCTAGAAATATGACCTTATAATTGTTATCACACAATTGGCTTACACTAAGTAAATTATATTGAAAGTTTTCTACTAATAAGACATTTTGAATTGTAAAGTTAGAGTTGAGCTCAATATCACCCGATCCGATGATTTTGAGCTTGCCGTTATTCAAGGCTACCGATCCTTGTCGTTTGAATCGTAACCCAAAATTTGAGTTGATCCTGGTCATGTGTCGGGAGCCACCGCCCAACATCCATTGATCCTACACATAAGGTAGTTGGATCGGATATTGGAATTACTAAAGGGTTGTTTGTAAGTTTTAAACCTAAATCATCTCACCAATATCTACATGATCAAAACATGTTATTCCTATGTGTTATTGTGAGATGACTTTCAATTTTACTTGATTAATTTTAATGAATTTAAATTAACCAACATTAGGTTAGATTCGGATTTAGTCTAAGCTCATCAAGTAATCTTTTCAAGAGATTAGCTTCCAGGTCGTGGCGAGGCACAGAGGCCATCTTTGATCGGAACAACGACCACTTCCTTAGACAAAGCTAATTTCAAGAAATTGATAACTCGACTTACTTGAGACTACGTCTTGGTCTAACTAGTTATTTTTGAAAAGAGGCTCCCCGAGGCTCAATCTTTTCGTAGGATTTTAGTTGGTTTATTTTTTAAAAGAGGCTCCCCGAGGCTCAATCTTTTCGCAGGATTTTAGTTGGTTATGAGTCCTATCTAACCATTCTAAAAATAAAGGAAAAACTAAGCATGCAATTTCTAAGACTTAACAAAAATACATTTTGTATTGGCTCCCCCTGGACCATTGAATCGAGTGGGTCTATTCACATAGTGAATTTGGTCCTAACCCAATACATGTTAGATCCTAAAGTTGAAATCAAAGTGGTCTTAGGGACCCATGCTTGGACATTTTTCTTATGTTGGTTTACTATAGACATATATGACTTATTGGTTGTATTTGAGTTAAACCCGAGTCCGGCCTTGTTGTACACGGCCCTTTGTGATCCAAGTAAGAGGTCAAGTCCCTTGGATCCCAAAGTGAACCTTTCCAACGTGTTCCTAAGGTCTTCGACTTGTGTTTTCAAAAGCGAGTTCTCAACTTCAAGCTTTTCAACTTGAGTTGAGTCCTCCTCTTGAATACGAGTAGTCGAAGAGGTTAGGTAGACCTCATGTTTGAGAAGGTTAACCTCCTCAATTAGGGTCTCGACCTTGGACTCGGACTTAGCTAGTTTCTTATTTAAAAATTTAATTGCACCATACAAAGTATTAAGTAACGACCGACTTACCCTTAATGATTCTTTTGAACCGGATACGGATCCGTGGCTTGTCTTGAATGGAAGCTCATCATAGGATTCGGACTCGGACTCTTCTTCGGTTTCGGAGTCGTGCTCGGTCGGCTTGGCCATTAGAGCTTGGATATCGTCTTCTTCCTCCGACAACTCCTCCCAAGTAGCGTTTAGCGCTTTCTTGGTCTTTGATGCGTTATTCTTTAGCTTTGGGCACTCGGACTTGATGTGACCGAACTTGTTGCACTCATAGCATCTAAAATTAGAAGTATTTGAATTAGGTTTAGGCTTACCTTGAGTTGTTTGTCGTTTTCGTCTCTTGATCATCTTCCGAACTAGATTGACTAGTTCGGATTCTATTTCGGAGTCTACTTCCGATTCGGACTCGTCTTCTTCCTTCGGGGGTGGCTTGCTTGCGGGCTTCTTCTTCTTGGAACCTGCAACTAATGCAATACTCTTCTCGGCCTGGACCACGTTAGTTTGCTCATGTAATTCAAGTTCAAAACAATTGCCTAACCTAATTTTAGAAAGGTCCTTGGAGACCTTGTAGGCATCGACCATGGATGCCCACAAGGTGGTCCTAGGAAACGAGTTAAGAGAATACCTGATAAGGTCGCGATTCTCGACCTTTTGTCCGATGGCATGGAGTTGGTTGACGATGTCTTGGATACGAGCATGTAATTGAGTTGCGGTCTCGTTTTCCTGCATTTTCAAGTTATACAATTTATTTAAAAGTAAATCTCTTTTACATACCTTCGTGTCGTCGGTGCCTTCGTGTAGTTCCACTAGCTTGGTCCATAAGTCCTTTGCACTAATGAAGGGGCCGACGGTTGAGCTCTTCCTTGGACAACCCACATTGCAAGATTTGAGTTGCCTTGGCATCGGCTTCTACTTGTTTTTCATGGAATTTGACCATTGATCGTAACCCAAAGATTCACCATCTTCATTAATAGGAAGTGTGAAACCGGTTTGGATTACGATCCACATCTCGATTTGGGTTTTAAGAAAGCATTCCATCCGACCCTTCCAATAACGAAAGTCATTACCGTTGTAAAACGGGGGTCGGGCGGTGCTAAACCCTTCGAGATGGGCCATTTAAAAACAAGAAGAAGAACGACGAAAAGAATCTTGCAAAACACACACGGAAAGAATATTCCAAGACTTTCGTCTTGGATTAGTAGTGCGGGAAGTAAAAAAAGATATATAAAATGTAACTTGCAAAAAGAAATAAACAATCAAATGCGAATGTTGTTGAAGTTCCGGAGGACAACCTTACTCGGGATCTAACCCGAAGGACAACCTTATCCGGATCCTAAAGCCTCTAATGCAATTCTATATGTAGGAGAAGATAAGCAAGTGAAATAATTATACGAAAACAGAAATAAATAAATAAAAAATCTGTAAAAAAAAGAAAAACAAAGCTAGATTGGTGGTTTCACCGAATCTTAGCGCCCCCGGCTCTGATACCAATTGTTGGATCGAAAGTGTCGCTAGAGGGGGTGAATAAGCGATCTGATGTCGTTAAAAACTTTTGCAATAAGTAAAAAGCAAGTAGAGAATGCACAGTGGAAATATAAAGTAGACAAGATATTTTTACGTGGTTCACAATCTTTCGATTGCTAATCCACGGCCCTAGTGATCCTTGATCACGTACGGAGGGCAATTCACTAAAACCACTCCTCTTCGTTGGAAGTAGGAGCAACTATTACAAAAAGAAATCAAGGCAAAGGGACACTCCCCCTTTCCTTGTTACGATTAAAGCACAAAGACAATTTAAAGAAGTAGAACTTAAATAAATATACCGACAACTCTTATAAGTAGAAGATGTAGCTTTCGTTGTCGGCGGCACTTCGTCGTAGCAAATGTGAGTAGTAGTAGCGGCGTTACGACGGCGTGTTGAGAGCTCTTGAATTCTTGTTATTTGCTTGGCTTGAACATGTCTATTTATGGATATTGATCTATGAATTTAGACATAGGTAGTGTCCAAGGTGAGGTTCTTATCCCCCAAGACTTGTTCATTCACATCCTTTGCGCCAACTCAAGGATGAGGTGTTTCATCCAACCACCTTGTGCCACCTCCAACCTCCTTGTGCGCCAACTCAAGGATGAGGTGTTTCATCCAACCACCTTGTGCCACCTCCAACCTCCTTGTGCGCCAACTTGAGGATGAGGTGTTTCATCCAACCACCTTGTGCCACCTCCAACCTCCTTGTGCGCCAACTCAAGGATGAGGTGTTTCATCCAACCACCTTGTGCCACCTCCAACCTCCTTGGGCGCCAACTTGAGGATGAGGTGTTTCATCCAACCACCTTGTGCCAACTCACCTTATCTTGGGCGTCCACCACAAGGAAGCTTGGTGATGGTTTGGATGTCCACCTTGATGCCACATCACCCTTTGTACCAAAACACGAGTCAAGTCCAAATTCACCCCCTTGAAATTCGAGCTCTTCTCGAGGCTGGAACTTGACTAGCAGTTGACTGTAGTCAAAGGGTTTTGGACTGCAGTACAAGTTAGCTTAAAATATAAAGTACGATGGTTCTAACCATTTGATCTCGACCTAGACCTTCCATTGGAGGTATTGGGTCGGATCTACGCTTAACGACCTTGCTTCGCTTTCACACGAGCTTACCTTGTAGCCTCGCTTCCGGTCTTCACCCGAGTACCTCGGCTTCCTCCGAAGTCCCTCTGGCGTTGCCCGACCACCTCGGTTCCCACCGGGTGTCGCAGACCTTCCGCTCAACTTTAGCATTTCTGCACACTTAATTGAGCTCGTAAGATAACAAATATACCCTTAACTATTGAGCCTTTTGCCATAATCAAAATACCGGTTCGACTTTGGTGCCCACTGCACCAACAATTTCCTTCACTTGTTTGTTTAACTTGCAATCCTAGGAAGAAATTTAATTCTCCAACTAGACTCATCTCAAACTCTGTTTCCATATTTTGAATGAAGTCTTGAAGAAGTTCATCATTTGTTGACCCAAAGATAATGTCATCAACATACACTTGGGCTACAAAGATGTCCTTAGATGTTGACTTTATAAAGAGAGTTTGATCTATACTACCCCTTTTGAAATCCTTAGAGATTAGGAAAGATGACAATCTTTCATACCAAGCCCGGGGAGCTTGTTTCAAACCATATAAGGCTTTCCTAAGCTTGTATACATGGTTTGGGTAGTCCATATTTTCAAACCCGGGAGGTTGTTCCACATACACCTCTTCCTTAATAAACCCATTTAGGAATACCGATTTGACATCCATTTGATGGAGTTTGAAACCCATATAGGAGGCATATGCTAAAAGTATTCTAATGGACTCTAACCTAGCAACCGGGGCATATGTTTCATCATAATCAAGTCCTTCAACTTGATTAAAACCCCTTGCAACTAATCGTGCTTTATTTCTAGTGATAATTATTGGTGCAGTGAGGCACCGAAATCGAACCTGTGTTTTGATTATAGCAAAGACACAAGGTTAAGTCTATTTTGTTATCTCATGAGTCTACTTGAGTGTGCAGAAACAGGTTAAGCTTGAGTTGGAGATCTGCGACACAGTAAGTGCAAGGTAAGACTCGTGTCCGACGAGCGTAAGTGAGGTCGGATCCTCCATTTAGGAGTTGATCTTAGGCGACAATCCGACCCAAAACTTTCCATGAAAGTCTAAGTCGAGATCGGATGGTTAGAAACCATCTAAATCCATCACATTTAATATTTCTACATATTGCTTTGAGCTAACCCTTGTTTGAATTCGAAGTTACTCTAATTCGAATTAAAATTAGAATTCGAATTTATTCGAATTCGAATTAAAATTAGAACTCGAATTGAAATAAAATTAAATAACTAAAGTATCCTGAAAATGGGCAAAAGGAACTAAAAGCAAGGTGGCAACTTATCCCCCAAATCTTGGTGAGTTGGTTGGTCAAAAGCAAGGTGGAAACTTATCCCTCAATTGGTGGTGAGGTGGCCGGATCTCAAGTGGGCTGACAAGGCTTCAAATAGAGGGGGGTGCTTCACATCTTAGAGACAACAATTATTACAAAGCTCTCAAACGCCTCCTGGCGCCGCTCTTCTACGACGATGCCACTACAACGAAGTCTTTGCCAACCAGCTTCAAGTTAAAGTGTTGGTAATAGTTTTAGTCGATTAATTTAAGTTGTGTTTTTCGAGCTTTTATATCAAAAAGGAGAGAGGGGCTTGTCTCTCATCCTTGTGTTTTTGTCGAAAGTTTTGTAATCGTAACTCCTACCTCCAACGAGGAGGAGTGTTTTAGTGATTGCCCTCCGTACGTGGTCTAGGACCATTAGGGCCTTGGATTAGCAGCCGGTTGGCTGTGAACCAAGTAAAACTCCTTGTGTCCATCTCTTTTTCGCTGCGTTTATCTCTCACTTATCGTTTTTACAACAAAAGAAAAGAAAAACCGTTTTGCGCTATTCACCCCCCCCCTCTAGCGCTCATTTCGATCCTACAATTGGTATCAGAGCTGGGGGCACTCAAATTTGGTGAAACCACCAATTTGAGTAATTTTTATTTCTTTTGTTTCCTTTGTTTCTGTCTACGTTAATTTTTGTGTTTTTTTTAATTTTTCTAAATTTTTTTTTTTTAGACTTTTCTTTAATTTAATTTTATCGCTTTTAATCTTTCTATTGATCATCCTAACAAAAAAAAACTCTTAATTACGATTTTTTAATTCTATTACTGATTAAAATTAGTTTTTCCCAGAATTAAAAATTCTTTCATTTTTTTTAAACACTTGAATTTTTCAAACCCTAAAATCTTTATATTTCGTTTTATAAAGTTTTCTCGTTAATCTTAGCATTGAATTAAATCTTATTTCCACTAAAATAGATTTTCAATCAATTTACAAAATTTAATCAATTAAAAACTTATTTTAATTTTTAAATCTTGTCAAGAATATAAGTTTGGTTTTCAATATTTTTTACTTAATTTCAACATTAGATTTTTTTTCTACAAAATAGTTTTTAATTAATTTTCGAAATTAATTAATTAATTAATTTTTTTTACAGAATTAAAATTAATTTTCTAATTAGTTAATCTATTGATTGATTTATTTATCTTTTCTTCTTCCCGCACTACTAATCCAAGACGCAAGTCTTGGGACCTTTGTTGTCTGTGTGTTTTTTATTTTTTTTCTCTTCTTACCGTTTCGTGTTAATTGCCCGTCTCGAGGGTTTTAGCACCGTCCGACCACCATTTTACAACGGTGACGATTTCCGTTACTCGAAAGGTCGGATGGAGTGCTTCCTAAAAACCCAAATAGAGATGTGGATTGTGATCCAAACCGGGTTCACCCTTTCTACTAATGAAGAAGGTGAATCCTTGGATTACAATCAGTGGTCCATTACCACTAAACGACAAGTCGAGGCAGATGCAAAGGCGACTCAAATCCTACAGTGCGGGCTATCCAAGGAGGAGCTGAACCGAGTCGGACCCTTCATCAGCGCAAGAGATCTCTGGACTAGGCTGATCGAGTTACACGAAGGATCGGATCAAGCTAAGGTTTGCAAACGCGATTTGTTGTTCAATAAATTATACATACTAAAAATGCAGGAACATGAGACGGCAACACAATTGCACATCCGCGTCTAGGACATAGTCAACTAGCTGCATTCAATAGGACAGAAAGTCAAAAACCGAGATCTAATCAGGTATGTTCTAAATTCTTTCCCTAGGACCACCTTGTGGGCATCCATGGTCGATGCCTACAAGGTATCTAAGGACCTAGCTAAAGTTAGAATAGACGAATTATTCTCAGATTTCGAATTACATGAGCAGTCCAACTCGGAACCCGAGAGGGGTATAGCCTTGTTTGCAGGTTCAAAGAAGAAGAAAATCGCAAGCAAGCCACCACCAACCGAGGAGGAAGACGAGTCCAAAGAAGAAGTTGACCCGGAGTTGACTGCCGAACTAATGAACCTAGCTCGAAGGATAGCCAAGGGACGAAAGCGAACCACGACTCGACCCAACCAATGTAAGCCTAAAAGTTCTAATATTAGGTGTTATGAGTGTAACAGGTTTGGACATATCAAGTCCGAGTGCCCCAAGCTCAACCACCAAGCACCTAAGCACAAGAAGGCCCTCAACGCGACATGGGAAGAAGCGTCATCCGAAGAAGACGAAGACCACATCTTCATGGCGAAATCGATTGAGTCAGACACGGAGACCGAACCTGAACTTGAGTCAGAACCTGAGGATGACTCGGACTACGAAGCTACCTTCAAGTCAAGCCACGGATAAGCATCCGGTTCAAAAGATACCCTTAAAGTGAGTCAAACTTTATTTAATACTTTACATAATACGGTTAGGTTTTTGTCTAGGAAATTAGTTAAGTCCGAGTCCAAGGTCAAGACCCTGGTTGAGGAGGTCAAACTCCTCAAACACAAGGTCTCCCTAACCTCTTCGACTAGTCAAGTTCGAGAAGAGGACCCAACTAGAGCTGAAAAGCTCAAAGTTGAGAACTCTCTCTTGAAAAGTCAAGTTGAAGATCTTAGGAACACATTGGAAAGGTTCACTTCGGGATCCAAAGGACTTGACCTCCTACTTGGATCTCAAAGGGCCGTGTACAACAAGGCTGGACTAGGGTTTAACTCAAACACGACTAAAAGGTCATATATGTCGATTGTAAGTCGACATAGGAAACATGTCCAAGCATGGGTCCCTAAGAACTTTTTGATTTCAACTCTAGGATCCAACCCGTACGGGGTTCCCAAGGACCAAATCCACTATGTGGATAGACCGAACCAATTCAACGGTCTAGGGGGAGCCAGTACAAAACATGTTTGTGCTTTAACTTAGAAATTGCATGCTTTTTTTTTTTTTAAACTTGTGAACTCACTTAGAACACGTACATAACCAACTAAAATCCTTCGAAAAGATTGAGCCTCAGGGAGCCTCTTTTCAAAAATAACCAGTTAGACTAGGAAATAGTCTTAGGTGAGTCAAGTCATCATTTTCTTGAAAATGGCTTTGTCTAAGGAAGTGGTCGATGATCCGATAAAAGAAGGCCCCTGTGCCTCGCCACGACCTGGAAGCCATGATCTTGAAAAGGTAAACTTGACAAGCCTAGGGTCAAATCCAAATCTAACATAAAATTACTTGAACCTAAATGCACTTAATCAACTTAATTGGAAGTCATCTCACAAAAAACACATAAGTATAACATGCTTGATCATATAGACACAGGTGAGATGACCTAGGTTTAACAACTTACAACCAATTTTTTAAAAAATCTAACATCCAATCCAACCACCTTGTGTGTAGGATCAATGGATGTTGGTCGATTACTCGACACATGACCGGGGATCAACTCAAATTCACGAAGCTTCGATTCAAACGACAAGGATCAGTAGCCTTTGGGAATAACGACAAGCTTAAAATCATCGGATCAGGTGATATCGAGCTTAACTCGAATTTTGTTATTAAAAATGTATTACTTGTAGAGAATTTTGAATATACCCTACTTAGCGTAAGCCAATTATGTGACAATAACTATAAGGTCGTATTTTTAGAAAATGAATGTGTAATTAAAACAAATAAAACAGCTAAAACAATACTCAAAGGAACTAGGACAAATAACATTTATACAATTAACTTAATCAAATCCTCAGCCAAATGTCTTATGACACAGGAAGAGGAATCATGGTTGTGGCACCGACGACTCGGTCACTCGCACCCAAGACTCGTCCACAAGATGAGTCAGAGTGGCTTAGTCAGAGGCTTACCCAACCTCAACAATTTGGTTAATAAAATCTGCAATGCTTGTCAACAAGGAAAACAACCTAGGACACAACACAAGTTAACTAACCAAGAACGAACCTCAAGTGTACTTGAGCTCCTGCATATGGATCTATTCGATTCACGTGGAGCCAAGTCACTCAATAGAAGTCAATATTGCTTAGTCATAATTGGGGTTTACTCTAGGTTCATCAAACATAAAAATGATACCTAGATCAATTAATCAATCTATTCAAATTAATCGAGAATCAAAAAAACCTTAAGGTTAAAAGACTTAGAAGCGATCATGGTGGTGAATTCGAAAATCAAAGGTTCACCGACTTCTGTAACCTAAACGGATACCACCATGAATTCTCTTGCCCTAGGACCCCTCAACAAAATGGCCTAGTGGAGCGGAAAAACCGAACTCTACAAGAAGCCGCTAGGACCATGTTGAACGAATATGACCTACCTGATAGGTTTTGGGCAGAAGCCGTTAGCACGGCTTGCTATGTCCAGAATAGGATCCTTATGGTAAAGAGGCACCTTAAGACCTCGTACGAGATTTATCACAATAAAGTACCCAACATCAAGTACTTTAGGGTATTTGGATGTAAAGTACATATCTTAAACACTAAGAACCACCTAGGTAAATTCAAATCCAAAACCTCCACCGGAATCTTCTTAGGATACTCAACCACGAGTAGGGCCTATAGGGTATATAACCACGATACCCTTAAAGTCGAAGAGACTATTAATGTAGTGTTCGATGAAGTACCCGAACCTACAAAACCCTTAATGACCCCAAGTGTTGAGCCCACTGATACCAAACTCATCTCCGACCCTGAGATCGAGTCTAATCCACATCAACCAACTTCTCTTGTCGACCAAGTGACAAGTGATCCGAGTCAAACTAGTGTTCAACCAAGTCACCCCATTGATCAAGCATTAGGTGACACAAACCCAACCCAATCTAGGATTCAGACTAACCACCCTATCGATCAATTGATAGGAGATCCTAATCTAGGAGTTCGAACTAGAGCATCCTATAGGAACCTTAGTCAAATTTCCTTAATTTCAAAGATAGAACCCAAATCAATTGAACAAGCTCTTCTTGATCCCGATTGGATTATTGCAATGCAAGAAGAGCTAGCTCAATTTACTAGGAATGAAGTGTGGGAATTAGTACCACCACCTAAAGACAAAACGATAATTGGAACAAGGTGGGTGTTTTGAAATAAGCTTGATGATAAAGGTGAAGTAGTTAGAAACAAGGCTAGGTTAGTCGCCAAAGGGTTTAGTCAAGTCGAAGGCTTAGATTACGACGAAACCTATGCCCCAGTAGCTAGACTCGAATCCATTCGAATGTTGCTAGCTTATGCCGCACATCTAGGATTTAAGCTGTTTCAAATGGATGTTAAGTCGGCATTCCTAAATGGATACATTAAAGAAGAAGTTTATGTTAGCCAACCCCCCGGATTCGAAAATCTAGATAAACCTGACCATGTTCTAAAACTTAAGAAAGCTCTCTATGGACTTAAACAAGCTCCTCGAGCTTGGTACGAGAGACTTTCAATCCATCTTAAGTCAAAAGGGTTTAACCAAGGCTTAGTTGACCCAACTCTCTTCGTAAAAACCTTAGGTAAAGAAATATTCATAGCTCAAATTTACGTAGACGATATAATTTTTGGAACCTCTAACTCACCCTTACTAAACGAGTTCGTTTCACTCATGGAAAGTGAGTTCGAAATGAACTTGGTAGGCGAGTTAAGTTTCTTTTAAGGTCTACAAATTAAACAAACTAAGGATGGTATATACCTATATCAACAAAAATACACTAAGGAGTTAATTAAAAGATTTAGAATGCAAGACGCTAAGATAATAAACACCCCAATGGCGATTAATGTTAACATAGGAGAAGACCTAGAAAGTAAGTCCATTGACTTAAAGTACTATAGGAGCACGATAGGAAGTCTCCTATACTTAACTGCGAGTCGACCCAACATCCTATTCGTAGTAAGTATGTGCGCCAGGTTTCAAACCTATGCTAAGGAGTCTCACCTAACCCTAGTTAATCGTATCCTTAGATATCTTAAGGGTACACTTAACGTTGGTATTTGGTACCCTAGATCTACGGAGTTCGAACTAATCGGCTACTCCGATTCAGATTATGCCGGTAGTAAACTCGATAGAAAGAGCACGAGTGGTTGTTGTCAACTACTCGGCTCGAGTCTAGTGAGTTGGTGCAATAGGAAGCAACATTGTGTTGCCTTATCTACCACTGAAGCCGAATACGTTGCGATGGGTGAGTGTGTAACTCAGCTTCTTTGGATGAAGCACACTCTCAGAGACTTTAGGTTGGACTTCACCAAAACTAAAATTTTTATAGACAACATAAGTTCGATAAATCTAACTAAGAACCCTATATGCCATTCAAGGACAAAGCATATAGAGGTAAAACACCATTTCATTCGAGAACATGTAGCCAACGGCTCCATGTAACTCGAATATGTTGACTCGAAGTCTAACCTAGCAGACCTATTTACTAAACCACTACCCGAAGCCGAATTTAGTCTCTTGAGACGAAAATTGGGCTTGTGCGTAATAGAATAGGTTAGCAAAAGTTTTCAAATGCTATTTTCAAAAATTTTATTTTCGAATTTTATTTTTCTCATTTTTTTTCTTTATGCAAATGGAACTAGTTTAGGACTTCCCCTAGATATCATGATCCTATAGATTTAAGGAGCCAACACATCTCACAACACATAGGGTTAATGTGTTTGTGTATTAAGCCACCTAGAACGGCGTGAGATGTTAGGACCCTACTCCAGGTTCCAAGATGTAGATCAAGTGCGTCAATATGAACCTCGGAGTATAAATATGCAACTAATATTAACCAACTCTAATCAGGACTTATTGATAATATCATTTCAATCAAATCAAACTAGAGTTGAACATTTAGATGAATTATTTTCACATACTATTTTCAAAATCATCATGCTTGGACTTAGGGTTTTCTTAACCCCCCCCCCCCCCACTTTTTTTCTTGATTTATGTCAAAATGGGGAGAAAAGGCCAAAGTTAAGGTTCAATAAATTTAAATTTTTGAATTTGATAACTTAACTTAAAACTTTGATTCTGGCCTAAGTTAAGGGGGAGTAAGGTTTAGGTTTCAACTCTTCGGAATTGAAAACTTTAAAGGCCCAAGTTAAGAAATCAAAAGTTAAACCTTTTGAATAATTAACCTTTTGACTTAACTTTTGATTACTTAACACTTATTTTTGACTCTAAGGAGCCTAAGTTAAGTAATGTCATTTACTTAACTCGTTATCTTTTGTGTTTGGAGAACTAAAAGTCTTTTTCAAGTACTCACCCTCGGTCAAGGGGGAGGGTTCCTCTAAGGGGAGAACTTGAGAAATATTTTTACTACTCCTACTTTTGCTTCATGTCTTTACTGTTTCATGCACTTAATTTCCTTAACTTTGTGTGTTTTTGCCATAGATCAAAAAGGGGGAGATTGTTGGTGCAGTGAGGCACCGAAATCGAACCTGTGTTTTGATTATAGCAAAGACACAAGGTTAAGTCTATTTTTTTATCTCATGAGTCTACTTGAGTGTGCGAAGCGAGGTTAAGCTTGAGTTGGAGATCTGCGACACAGTAAGTGCAAGGTAAGACTCGTGTCCGACGAGCGTAAGTGAGGTCGGATACTCCGTTTAGAAGTTGATCTTAGGCGACAATCCGACCCAAAACTTTCCATGAAAGTCTAAGTCGAGATCGGATGGTTAGAAACCATTAAATCCATCACATTTAATATTTCTACATATTGCTTTGAGCTAACCCTTGTTTGAATTCGAAGTTACTCTAATTCAAATTAAAATTAGAATTCGAATTTATTCGAATTCGAATTAAAATTAGAACTCGAATTGAAATAAAATTAAATAACTAAAGTATCCTGAAAATGGGCAAAAGGAACTAAAAGCAAGGTGGCAACTTATCCCCCAAATCTTGGTGAGGTGGCCGGTCAAAAGCAAGGTGGAAACTTATCCCTCAATTGGTGGTGAGGTGGCCGGATCTCAAGTGGGCGGACAAGGCTTCAAATAGAGGGGGGTGCTTCACATCTTAGAGACAACAATTATTACAAAGCTCTCAAATGCCTCCACAACGCCGCTCTTCTACGACGATGCCACTACAACGAAGTGTTGCCAACACGAAGCTTCACCGTTAAAGTGTTGGTAATCGTTTTAGTCGATTAATTTAAGTTGTGTTTTTCGAGCTTTTATATCAAAAAGGAGAGAGGGGCTTGTCTCTCATCCTTGTGTTTTTGTCGAAAGTTTTGTAATCGTAACTCCTACCTCCAACGAGGAGGAGTGTTTTAGTGATTGCCCTACGTACGTGGTCTAGGACCATTAGGGCCTTGGATTAGCAGCCGGTTGGCTGTGAACCAAGTAAAACTCCTTGTGTCCATCTCTTTTTCGCTGTGTTTATCTCTCACTTATCTTTTTTACAACAAAAGAAAAGAAAAACCATTTTGCGCTATTCACCCCCCCCTCTAGCGCTCATTTCGATCCTACAATATTCCCTTGGTCATCTAGTTTGTTTCTAAAGACCCATCTTGTAGTAACAATAGTGTTTTCACTTGGTCTAGGAACTAACTCCCATACTTGACTCCTTTCAAATTGAGCCAATTCATCTTGCATTGCTAAGATCCAATCCGGATCAAGTAATGCATCTTTAATTGTTTTAGGCTCAATTTGAGAAATTAAAGCTATATGACTAGTAGGATCCCTATGGAATGATCTAGTCCTAACTCCTTGAGATAATTCCCCCACAATTTGATCTAAGGGGTGACTTTGATGAACTCTTATGGTTCTAGGAGGTGTATAAATTTGATTTTGATCATGATCAACCTCAATCCTACGCTCATCATCGGAATCATTCCTTACTCCCCCTTGATCCAATCCTCCCCCTTGATCATTACCCCTAAGGTTAAATCTTGCAATTGTTGGGTAATTTCTTGATTTTCATTATTAATATCATCATCAATAGGGGATTTTCTAGGGTAAGTATTGGAAGCTTCATCAAATTGGACATTTGAAGATTCTTCAATCTTTTGAGTCCTTTTATTGTACACTCTATACCCTACACTAGTGGATGAGTATCCAACTAGGATTCCCTCATCCGCTTTGGACTCAAACTTACCTAGGTTGTCTTTGGTATTTAAAATATAAACTTTACATCCAAAGACCTTAAAATAATGAATTGTTGGAATTGTACCATTCCACAATTCAAATGGAGTTTTTCCTAAAAATCTATGAATCAATACCCTATTTTGGATATAGCAAGCAGTATTAACCGCTTCCGTCCATAAGTAGTTAGGTAAGGAATATGCATTAAACATTGTCCTAGCCGCTTCTTGTAGGGCACGATTTTTCCTTTCCACAATCCCATTTTGTTGGGGTGTTCTAGGAACAGAAAATTCATGCTTGTACCCTTGTTCTAAGCAAAAATTTGAAAAATTTGAATTCTCAAATTCTCCACCATGATCACTATGGATCCGGTTGATTTTGAGTTTTCTTTCATTTTCTACTCTTTTGCTAAATCCTATGATTATTCCTAAGGTTTCATCTTTATTTTTCAAGAAAAACACCCAAGTAAACCTAGAAAAATCATCTACTATTACCAAGCAATATTTACTACCAATTATAGATGGGGTACTATGGCAATCAAATAAATCCATATGTAGTAATTCTAATGGTAAAGCGGTACTAAGTAAATTTTTACCTTTGTGTGATGTTTTTGATTGTTTCCCTTCTTGGCAAGCATCACACATCTTGTCCTTGAGAAATTTGACCCTAGGCAATCCTTTGACTAGCTTCAATTTTGCTATTTTGGCTATATTCTTCATGTTTATGTGTCCTAGCCTCCTATGCCAAAGCCAACTTTCTTCCTCTTTTGCAATAAGACACTTAGTGGAAGGATTAGTAGCATAGGATAAATCAACATAATATATATTTGATTTCCTAAAGCCTTCTAACATGCAATCATTTATAGTTTTTTGTCTTATAAAACATTTTGAGGAATCAAATTTAACATCAAAGTTTGCATCACATAATTGACTTACACTAAGTAAATTAAATTTCATATTTTTAACTAATAGAACTTTATGAATGACAAAATTAGAAGATACCTCAATGGTGCCCTTTCCTAGAATTTTAAGTTTGCCGCTATTACAAAATGACACTTTTCCTTGGCTAGTGTGGTTGATAGTGGAGAATTTTCTCTCATCCCCGGTCATATGCTTTGAGCACCCACTATCAACTATCCACAAGCTTGGTTCTTCTACCTATATCACATGAAAAACACAATCCTTAGGTACCCAAATCTTAGGACCACTAGCATCAATTATAAATTTCTTTGGTACCCATGCCTTTCTCCCCTTGCTTTTAATCATTGATTTTCTACTAACAAGGGATGCAAATACTACCTCTTTCTCCTTAGGTCTATATCCTAATCCGGCCTTGTTGTAAATTTCCCTTTGATCCTTAATAATCATATCTAGATATTTAGAACCATTAGTGAATTTTCTAGACATGCTCTTAATTTACCTATTTCTTTTCTTAACTCATCATTTTCATCCCTAAGAGTACATTCATCAATATCACTAGATGGTTTGCAACATGATGAATCTAGACTCTTAAGTGATTTGATTTCTAATTTTAGATCCTTAAACCTAATTTTTGATCTATTTAAAGCATTTTGTAAATATGCAATAGTCTTATAAAGTAAATCTACTTTAGGTGAGTTATTTACCTCATCATCATCACTTGATGATGATTCATCACTTGAAGAGGAAGAGGACTCCCCGCTTGAGCTCCCGGCTTCTTCCTCTAGTGTCATAAGGGCTAGGTTCCGGGTGGCATGGCATACTTCCTCATCGTCGGAAGACTCCTCCATACTTAGAGTGTCCCACGTTTGTGCCACCATTGCCTCCTTCTTCTTCTTCTCCTTCTTTTCCTTCTTTTTCTTTTCCTTCTCCTCCTTTTTTAGTTCCGGGCAATTTGGCTTTATATGCCCTTTCTTGTTGCAACCAAAACATGTCACATTAGAGATAGAATATGAATTACTTGAAGATTTACCTCTTGAGGATTGGAACATCCTCTTCACGTCTTTCTTGGTGAGTCTCCTTGACTTCCCACCGAACTTCTTGACGTAATGTGCCACCTCACTTGCCGACAACTCATCTTCACTACTTGATGAGTCTTCCTCGGATTCGGATGAGGAGGATACTTCCTTCTTCTCCTTCTTCTTCTTCTCCTTCTTTCCTACAAAAAGAGCTATACCCTTCTCTTTGGATGAAGTGTTAGATTGTTCATGTAATTGAAATTCACAAAAAAGTTCATCTAACTTGACTAATGAAAGATCCCTAGAGACCTTATAGGCATCTACCATTGAGGCCCATAAGGTGGTCCTAGGGATAGCTTATAATACATACCTTACAAGGTTTCGGTTATCGACCTTTTCACCTATAACTTGTAGTCCGTTGACTACTTCCTTGAAACGCCCGTGCATTTGGCTCACGGTCTCGTTTGTCTTCATAGTGAAGCTTTGGAGTTGGCCAATCAAAAGATCCCTCTTGGCTCTTCTTGTCTCTTTGGATCCCTGAGTTCGATGAGCTTCTCCCAAAGCTCTTTTGCGGAGTTGAAGGGCCCGACCTTAGAGAGTTGCTCCTTGGATAGACCACATTGAAGTGTGGTCATTGCTTTTGCATTTGCTTGTGATTTCTTGGCCATCTCTCTTGTCCAATCTTTTGTCGGTAGTGGTGCTCCGAATTCGTCGACCGGCTTCTCAAAACCATCTACAACACTAAACCAATTCTCAATATCGTTCATTAAATAATACTCCATCCTACCTTTCCAATATCCGAAATCATTGCCGTCGAAGAACGGAGGCCTCGCCGTGCTATACCCCTCTTGAAATGCCATATTTGCTCCGGTTGATTGCTAGATCTTCCGATGCGATCCGGGCTCTGATACCACTTGTTAGGGATCGTTTGGAAGCTAGAGCGGGGGATGAATAGCATTTTTCGGTTTCTACAAAAATGATTAGCGGAAGAAAACACAAATAATATATGTAAAAACAATAATAATGCAAACAAAGCCTTTTACGTGGTTCGGAGATAGCGCTCCTTCTCCACGGTGATCCTTAAGGTGGATCAATCCAAGCAAATCCACTAAGAAGCTTTATTTACAGCACAACTCCTCTTCTTTACAAAGAATGAAGATCTAAGCTTAGAGAGAAGAGGAGGAGATTTAAATCACTTAGAAAGCTAGAGAATTCGTGGAGACTTTTGAGAAAGATTAGAGAATAAGCATTAACCCCAAAAACCTCCATCATCCCTCTTTTTATAGAGAAGAGGCTGATTTTCCCGTTGGAGCACGATCAGTCGACTGATGTACAGCATCAGTCGACTGTTGGTGTGGTTAACGGCTTCTGAATAGCTGGATTCGCGGGATTCAGAGTTGTTTCATCCAATGACACTTTCATCAGTCGACTGATCCCTCCATCAGTCGACTGATGGAGTGATCAGTCGAGTGATCGCCGGCCGCAGTCGAGTGCGACTCCATTCTGTGCTCGTATTTATGTTTATCGATCATTGCCAGCTGGCGGTCGTGATCGATCACATCGATCATTGCCTTGATCAGCGGTCGGTGATGGTCGTGGTTTCATCTGGCCGGTCGAGCACCTAACGGTCGGTGATACATTGTATCAGTCGACTGATACTCATCAAGTGTGAGTAATTCACACTTGATTTCACCCCCTAGACCTAGACTTAACCTCCTAGCTCTTCTTTAAGCCTTGCGCCTCTAGGATCCCTCCGAGTCCGCGACTTGTTCATCCTTTGCGCTTTGCTTCCAAGAGCTTCCTTCGGTTTTGTCATGTCTAGGGTTTTCCTTTGCCAAAGCGTGCTTGGACTTTACGCCGCCAAGTCGACATGCTTGGACTTACGCTGCCAAGACTTGCCTTTGGACTTCTTTTGCCAAAGTTTGTTTGGACTTAATACCGCCAAACCTTTACCTTGGACTTCTCTTGCCAAGATCATACTTGGACTTTGCTTTTACCAAGTCTTCATACATGGATTTCCCTATCACTTGAACACGTTCACAATTAGATCACAATTTGTTGCCTAACTTAGATGATTATCCAAACATCAAAACATATAAATGCTTGGGGCATTGTTGCACCAACATATATTACTGTTGTAATTGCTTGTGAGAGGTTTCTCCACCTCCGACGTGTAGTCGAGAAGGAGTTTGAGTATTGCCGTGTGCATCTCTAGAACTCGAGGAGCTTGCCCATGGAGTAGGAACCATTCGGTTCCGAACCACGTATATCGTGTGTGTTTGCGTGTGCTTATTTGTTGTTAGTATTATTATTGTTTTATTGTTTCCGCTGCACTAACGACAATCGTAGACAAGCAACGCAACGAGAACGAACGAATTACGACATCCAACGATTGAGGGCTATTCACCCCCCTCTAGCCGGCCGTTTCGATCCCCCAACATACCTTCATCCTATTCTTCCACCAAGAAAAGTCTCATCAAATTTTGGTGGATGGATGTTGTAGCCGACTATCTTATCGTGCTTGTGTTGGCGATTAGTCTGGCACAAGCTCCTCGCTCTGATACCACTTGTTGGAGGATCGGTGGCCGGCTAGAGGGGGGTGAATAGCCCCAATTTGCGTATACGGTGGAAGTCGATCGTTCTTCGCGTGCTCGTCTACAATTCTCATTAATGCGCAGCGGAATGATAATAAAATAAATACACAACAAGAATACAAGAGACAACACACGATATACGTGGTTCGGAACCTTAGGGTTCCTACTCCACGGGTGAGCTCAACGAGCTCGTGTTATGCACATGGCACTAACAACACTCTTTTTTGACAACACGTTGGAGGTGGAGAAACCTCGTACAAGCAATTACAACACTAATATAAAAATACAAGCAAATACAAAGAACACAAATGGCTTTGATCGCTTTTTCTTGTTGATTGCTTTGAATTGGCTCTTGAAGGTCTGGATTGCAGCAGCAATTCCCCTCCAAAATCTCTCCAAAAAGTTTTGTTGAAATCTTCCCCCAAGCTTCTCCTTTTATGCTTGCCTCGGGATGATTTCGCACCGATCAGTCGACTTCTCATGGCCTCCAATCGACTGCTTTTGTAGTCGTTGTCTCACAATGGCTGAATCCACATTGCCAAAAACCCAACGGATAACCATTAGTCGACTGATGATACCTATCAGTCGACTGGTAACCCCATTAGTCGAGTGTTCGATGCGATCACTCAATTGGAAAATAATCTATGCTCGAATTCGCCCCGATCAGTCGATTGATCTCCATCACCAGTCGACTAATGGCGTCGACAGTCGACTCCCCTCCCTCGGCAGTCGACTGTTTGGCCAAAACCTGGTCAGTCGAACACCGGTCGAGTCCAATCAACCAAGAGCAGTCAACTGGTACCTATACCAGTCGACTGATGTTGGGTAAAATCTCAAACACCAAGTTGTTTGAGCATCTGACACTCTGTCTTAGCCACTTGACTAAGTCTACTTCATCATCTCATGGAGTTCCCCCACCGAAGCTCTCTTCCCTCGGCCTACGTCTCTCGGATGCACCAAGCGCACGACTTCACAATGCCATCCTTCGCATCTCTTGCCCTTGAAGTATGCTTCCCTTAAACCTCACTCCATTTGCTCCCCGTCCGGTGGTCCCTCAGATGCACAAAGCGCACAACTTCTCAATGTCATCCTTCACTGACTCAAGGACCCCGAGCCTAGTGAACTTGCCAAGTCCTCAAGACTTCCCATACCAAGGCTCATGCTTGGATTTTCCATGCCAAGCCCCATGCTTGGACTTTCACCGCCAAGGCTACACACTTGGACTTACGTGGCCAACCCATGTTGGACTTTCCAACACCAAGCCCTATGCTTAGATTTTTCCCAACACCAAGCCTCATGCTCGGACTTTTCACCACCAAGGCTACACACTTGAATTTACGTGGCCTACCCATGTTGGACTTTCCAACACCAAGCCTTATGCTTGGATTTTCCCAACACCAAGCCTCATGCTTGGACTTTTCACCACCAAGGCTACACACTTGGATTTACGTGGCTAACCCTTGTTTAACATCCCATGACACTCCCATATCATACGTTTTTTCTAACATAAAAATACTGTTCGAGTCAAACTCAAGTCTTGGGCGGATTGCACCAACATGGAAATGAGGCCAATGAAGAACAACCTCACCCTATAGGTAACTCAAACATGATCAATAAAATAAAAATCACATAACATGTTTTGAGTGTAGGGAAGTAGTACACTACAAGAGCAAGTGTCCTAGATTGATCAAGAAGAAAGCTTAAGTGCCATCTAAGGCTAAGAAGAAGGTGAGGGAGGCTGGTGCCCCGATCCATAAAAGTAAGGAGCATATTGTATGCTTCAAATACAATTAAAGAGGGCACTATAGAAGCCAATATCAGAGGGGAAATCACCTAAAGAGGGACAAAGGAGGAGCTTCACAAGTAATGGGAGTTAAGGCAACCCCCAAGGTATCATTTAACAATTCTTCTTCTTTTAGTAATGATAGGAAGATTCCTAGAAATTTTATTGCTATTGCTCATGAACAAAAGAATGCTAGGAATAAATTTTATTTCTTAGGTGTCAAACATGTTAATTTGTCTAAAGACAATTCAAGAACCATACCACCAAAAGATAGGAAGGTAGAGAACCTAGGCAATAACCATAAGAAGGGTAGGCACATGCTTAGGAGCAAGAAAATTCATGGAAATAATGAAAAATTATAATTGGACAAATTAGAGGTAGAAAACCAAGCCTTGAGGTCAAGGCTTGAAAAATTAGAAAAGAACCTTCAAATTATGACAAATTCAATTAAAGGTTCTAGGAGACAAAACTTAGGTGTTAAGAGGCTAGAATTGCCTAATGACAAGAAAGGCTTGGGTCATAAGCCTAAGTCCAAGGCAGTCATGCCTATCTACCACAATGTTCCATATAGCTATGGAACAAGTCCTAGGTCTAGGAAAACCACGGTCAGAAGGGAACTCATCCCTAGTGTTGACCATGGTAGATGTCTACTGGCTAAGGTTTCAAAGAAACCTAGGAAAGCCACTAACAAGGTTACAAGGGATGCTATCCCTATGGTTAACCTTGAGAAGACCAAAATGACCAAGGCTTCCAAGCCTAGAAGGGTCATTTGGAAGGAACTAAGGGAAGATATCCCCTAGTGAGTACCTAGTTAACCCAAGGAACTCAAATCAGTTTTGAATTCCTAGGAGCTTAATTCCCTCATGCTAGATGGGTTAAGGGTGTGTCAACCCTAAATGGATGAGTAGTTAACCTAGACATTGTAGAGTTGACACTTTAGAACATTTTCAAGGTAATGTGATACCTTGGAAATGAGTTTAGAGTTTAATCCTAAAAAAAAATTAGGATGTGTCAATAAAATTTGAGAAGTTTAAAAAGTCGATCAAAATTAACACAATTAGGTTTTAGAGTCATGGTATGTCAAGTTTGGGTGTTTGGCACACTTGAGGGAAAATTAGCATTATCGTAAAATAGTATAAATTCAAGAAAATGACATTTTGGGTTTAACCTTAGGTATTCTTGTACCTTTGTAGCTTATATAAAATTTGTCATGCTTTGTTTGTCATATGTCATGTCATGACATCATATTTCATTTGATCATATAAAATATCATGAAAATGCGCAAGTTAATATGTCATATTTGTATTTAGATTTATCTTTATGTCATGACATCATTATTATTAGCAAATGTTTTAAATTATATACATTTTTATGCCATGATCGTCATTCATGCATTTAGATAATTAAAATGAAATTAAGGACAATGACATGATTTAAAATCCCAAGATAAGGGAATCAAATAGAGTTTCCTAGATAAAATGCTTGAACCCTTAGATAAGGAAGAACAAAAACCCACATC
The DNA here is from genome assembly GCA_025175895.1 of Wurfbainia villosa. NCBI lineage: Eukaryota > Viridiplantae > Streptophyta > Magnoliopsida > Zingiberales > Zingiberaceae > Wurfbainia > Wurfbainia villosa. The sequence continues at coordinate 31,807,258 of CM045998.1, read as the reverse complement.
TCATAAAAATATTAAAGTGACATTGTAGAATCGCGAGTTCCTGAGAGAGGGGGGGAGTGAATCTCGCAGAATATAAAATTTTCTTTATCGTTTGAAAACTTTTCTTTTGATTTTGAAAACTGAGAGATATTGCAGCGGAAATGTAAATAAAGTAAAAAAGAACAAGTTCGTTTACTTAGTTCACAACCTGAGCCAGATTGCTACTCCATGGCTCGTATCCCTTCTTAAGGCTACTTCGGTGGACAATCATTAAAAACCCTCTGATTTGAGAACTCTCAAACTCGGAGTGTACTCTCTTTTTACAAAAGATAAGGGTAAGGTAGCAAGCTAAATTCCCTTTAGAAATTTAAGTACAAAAGAGAAGAAATGAAATAAATACAAAAAGTATACCACACTACTTTAAAGGTAGAAATGTAGCTCGAGTACGGAGTGTCAGAGTATCGATGCTTTTGTGGATGACAAATGATGGAGACATAACAATTTGAGGTATGAGAGTTGTTGTTCTCTGAGCTGGCTCTCCATTTCTTATATAGGTCCTTTCCAGTCGACGCCAAATTAGCCCATCGATTTGGTATTTCGACCTTCCCAGTCGACTGGACCTAGTCCAATCGACTCCACGTCGCAAAGCTTTGATCCTCTGCTATTTGGGAAATTTTCTATCCCAGTCGACTGGAATACTTTCCATCTTGATTACATGATCTCCGATTGATCACCAGATTGGTTGCCAACTCTACATCCCAGTCGATTGGACCATACTCAATCGACTGGGTCTGAGTCGACTGGAAACTTTCCAGTAGCCTGGAGACCTATAAAATGTGATTAAAAAAACATATAGTACAAAATGATGGGATAGTAGTAATATTGCCCAATCTCGACTTCCGAGTCCAACACGGACCCTCCGTCGGATCGATGCCTAGCTTTATCCCACTCGAGGATTTGACCTCACCTCTTCACTCGAGGTTGTCGGCTGTCCTACCAGACTTACCTTCCTTGACATTCGATCTAACCCATAGCCATTATCAATTGTCCGATCTCCCTAACTGAGTCGATCTTCTTCCAGATGTTCGGTCCACACGATCCATTTAGACTTTTTGCCTAATATTCGATCCTCCTAATCTGTCAAGTATTTTTCCTAGTATCTGGTCAACGCGACCTACTAGAACTTTTTGTTAAGTTTGCACACTTAACATGCATATTATTTCACAGGTTCATCCTAACATTTAACCCCGGTTCATACATCAAAATAGAGGAGTGTTGCTCCCTGCACCAACAATGTCCCCCTTTTTTATGTATGACAACTATTTAATATTAGAATTAAAGAAACTAAATTTTTAATTCATGAATTACAAAAAATTCATATACATGCATTTCTCCATCCTAACTTATACATGCATATACAAATGCATCTCTCAATTCTAAGTTTTAACTTAAACACACTCTCTCCCTTTTTGGTATACATCAAAATACAACAAAAAATTATATGCCAAGGAGTTTAGCAATGTCCCATGACTTATATACAAAGTTCACATAAATTTTTTAAGTCATGAAAAAGATTGCTTTCAAACTCAAAACTGCATTTTCAAATTACTTGAAGTTTGAGAACTTTAATCATAAGAGATATGAAACTATTTAAAGTTTGAAAATATTCATGTTTGAAATACTAGATTTGAAATTTTCAAAAAGTTGTCAAAGATCAAACTCTCCCTTATCATTTTCTTACTCTTAAAAAATTATTTGGATTTTCAAAAACAATATTTAGAAATATTCCAAATTTTCACTTATTATTTTTAAAATTATATAAGATAGAAAACCTTTATAGATTCAAAAATTTGTTTATGAAACATGAGTTTAGACAAACGTTTGTTTTGAAACACAGATTTTGTATAGCTTCCCCCTAGAACTAAGCTTTTTCACTAAGTTTGAAACTTCAAATATTCAAGTGCATTAGTTTGAAACGATAACTTCCATGTTTTTGAAAAAATATTGATACAATACAACCTCCCCCTTAACATATGCTTCTCATAATTTTCTAAATATCTCTTATTGTTTTGAAAATAGTATATCTAGATTTTTGTAAGCAAGCTTTCAGAAATAAATTCTTAACGTTTTGAATATAATCTTTCTAAGATCCTCCCCCTATGCCTCTCATCAATGATGCAAATATGATTATCATGATAGAAATTTGCTTTAAAACTTTCTAAGACACCAAGCATGGATAAAATATAAAAATGGTCCATAAGGTAAATGTCTTTTAGGTAAATATTTTAAGTGTAGATTTAGCTAAGCTAACTCCCTTTTAACTTTCCTTTTACATGCCTATTTTCTAAATTTTTTGACTAAGATATTTAGAATAAAAATTAGCAACGAGTTTAAGTAGCTTAGATAGATGAGTTCATGTTACTTGCTTTATTAGATTTCTTTCTCTCCCCCTTAGAGTAAGATCAACATTATACCTTTCATTATCAAAAATAAATTTTAAATGTCAAAAATTTCCCCATACATCAAAACCTTAGTGGTACTTCTTGTGCATTTTTAACTTGAAATTAGTCTTCTAAGAGGTTGCTCTCTTTTTCATTAGTTTGACAATAACCCATATTAAAAATATACTTTATAGATTTTCAAAAACAATGTTCAAGACAACTTCTTATTAGAAATTTTAATTTTTCGAAAGATCTAAACATAGATCCCATCATGATTTGTTAAATTTTGAAGTGACTTTTTAAGTTTAGACTTAGCTTCATCTTCCAAGTTTAGATAAATAAAAATTACTTAGGATAAGTGTTAAGTATTACTTAAATTGATAAGACCAATTTATTAAGTTCAAGTGAATTACTTGAGTTATTTTTCAACTCTTAAACATTTCTCTCTCCCCCTTAAGACCATTTCTCATAATAATTTAAATTCAAAAACTTAATTTTTGAAAAGCTATTAAACATTTCATAATTTAGCAAAACAAATCTTTTAGGCTCCCCCTAAAATCATGATCTTTCCCTAGAATGATGCTTTTACTTTACGTTTTCTAAATAAGTTTTTCAAATATATTTTAACTTAAACTTGAAAATAATTATGATATAACTTTTTAATTTGCGATCTTTGCATAAGATTTTTAATTTGATTTTTTAAACTTTATTTTGAAAATAGTTTGTAAATAATTTTTGATCAAAATATTTTGAACTTACAATGTAATAGTTTTCCAAAATGATTTTTCTTAAACTCCCCCTAAAATGTTGCCATAAAACTCACCCATAAGTTAATTGAGTTATCTATATTCATCTCACCAATTCTAGGGTTTCAATACATGTTAATCCTATAGGCTTTGTGAGATGATTGCACATTTTACATAATTAAATTTAATGAGAATTGAAAGTATTTAAACTTGTGTTAGATTTAAGTTTAGCTTGGGCTAATCAAGTAAGTTTTTCCAAAATCGACTTCTAGGTAGTGGCCTGGTGAGGCATATGACCTTCTTGGATATCAGGTGAACCACTTCCTAAGAAAAAGTCGATCAAGGAATGAAGTACTTCACTTACTTTGGACTAAGCTTTGGTCTAACTAGTTAAAGACTTAGTGCACCAGGTAGTGGCGAGACATATGACCTTCTTGGATATCAAGTGGACCACTTCCTAAGACATGCAATTCGAAGAGCTTCCCTGACTTACTATCAATTCACTTCGTCTTAGTATTAGATCGATCAAGTTTAAATTACTTTGTTTTCTATCTAGTTCATTCTAAATTAAGCAAGCACTAACTAAGCAAGCAAGAGTTTAACTAATTAATTAAACAAGTATAGAGTTAGCTCCCCCTGAGTGGTAGCTCTGATAGGTCTTGTTCACTAAGTGAGCTTGACCCTTGGGAATCCAAAATTGATTCGGTCTAACTTGGTTAACTAAGCTAGACATAAGAACCCATGCTTGGACTCGACCCTTAGCATTTCTATTAAACAAGGACATGTATGATCTATTTGTGTCCATAGCCTTGTATTTGAGTCCGGATTTATTGTGCATGACTCATTGAGACCCAAGCATCTTGTTGAGATACTTGAAGCCCGAGGTGAGCCTTTCTAACGTTCCAGTGAGATCTTCTACTTGCCTTTTAAGACGGAGTTCTCTTCATCAAGCTTTGCAACTTGAGTTGAGTCTCTATCCTCAACTTGGCAAGTTGAAGTCTTCGAGTTGAGTTGCTCCTTAAGTACTTGAACTTCCTTAAGAAGTGAATTGACACAATTATCGGACTTGGCTAATTTCCTACCTAGGCATGCTATGATGTTATATAATTTATCTTCTAAGGGTGAGTTTTCCTTGTCTAGTACTTCGGAAATGGATGAGGATTCATGGCTTCTCTTGGACTCGGAGCTTAATTCATCTTCGAACTCATTGACTGCCATGAATGTGATGAAGCTCATCTTCAGAATGTCCGTGTCCAATTCTTTCAATGAAGATTCGTCCAAGGTTTCCTTAGATGTATTTTTCTTTTTCTTTTTCTTTTTCAGTTTGGATTTCTTTTTCTTTTTGTTTGATCCTACCATTATCGGTTTGACCCAAGCTAGCCTGCTTGTGCAACTTTATTAACTTATCCCATAATTCTTTAGAATTTTTAAATGATATGACTCGGTTTAACTCATTATTGGTTAGCTCGCAGTGCAAGGTGTTTAATGCCTTGTAATCTATTTGGGCTTTCTTCCTTATTTCTAAGGACTATTTCTCCTAATCTAACAACTCTCCTAAGTTGTCGACCGGAGCTATGAATCCTTTCCTAATAGAAAACTAAACTTCTAAATCTATTTTTGAGAAACACTCCATCCACCTCTTCGAATGACTAAAGTTCTCTCCGTTAAAAAGAGGAGGGAAAACGATGCTATAACCCTCTAAGTGTGACATTTTTGATTTTTTATAAAACAAATTTAAATAATATTTATTATTATTATTTTTTAAAAAATATTTCTAGAGTTACAAAAATAAAGAAAGATTGCACTAGTACAAAACTTGAACATATACTAAAGCAAGATGGATAAGTATTAGAAAAATTGATCTCAGTGCACAATTTATAAATTAAAGCAAGACACAAATATAAAGAAAATTCTTAGAGCTCACTTTGGTGGTTTCACCAAAATCGGAGCACACCTTGCTTTGATACCATTGTGTTAGTGAAAGCCCTAGAGCCAATCATGTGATTGTTGTATGGACTTTATTGTATCATATTCCTATTTATAAAGGCATGGTTATTATATTTACTTGTATTGGTGCCAAATAACTAAATATAATAACGTCCTTGAGTAGTAGGTTCTTATCTATATCAATCGATTAGTTGAATCGATAATGAGATGATATAGAGAACACTACTCTTAATCATTCCTAGTCGAGTATTAACATTCAGGGACAATGTTAATGCGTAGAGACTAGCATGTAGGTCAACACGATGACTTGATCTCACAAGTCATGGATATGAGATATCAAGTTGACACATGGGTATGCATTGGAGAATGTATAGTGAATGACCCGCCATGAGAAAGTATCATGGATCGTTATATGAGTGTCATATACTTTCTCATGTGGCTATTAGTATGACTATTATTCCTTAGACCTGAAGTCACCACGGTTCCCTACATAAGGAGTTGCATACTTTGGCTTCGTCAAACGTCACCCGTAAATGGGTGGACTATAAAGGCGATTACTGGGTATGTAACAAATTATGCGGAGGGATGTGAGTGATGTAGATGAGATATATCCCTCCTATATGACGGGGGTGATATCGATATTTTTGATAGAGTGAGACCACGAAGTGCATGGCCATGCCCAAATGAGTCAATATGAGATATTGAGCTCATTTGATTAGAGTGAGTCTACTTGGAGTTCAAGATATAGATTGTACTGAGGATGACATGGTCTATGCCTCAATTGGTCTATCTAAATGTCAAGGATAGAGGGACATTGTCACATATTGTGAGAGTCACAATTAGTAGTCACAAAGGTGATGTTGGAGCTCAACATTCTTGTAACTTGGGTAGCAATGATGTGTTGCTAGATACGGCTCATTGCTTATGTTCCTAAATCGGTTTAGGGACATTACCAATGTTACAAAAACCTATAGGGTCACACACAAAGGGCAATTAGATGGAGATTATGTTCATATGATGAACCATGAGGATTAGGTTCATGGGATGAACCAAATTGGATTAAGAGTTATTGGGGATCGGTTGGCCGGCTAGAGGGGGGGTGAATAGCTCTCTTTCGATGGATGTTGGAATTCTCTCGTCTACAAAGCGTTAGCGCAAGCGGAATATACAAATACAAATAAAGACAACACAAAAGATAGTCAAGCAATACAAACACGAGATGTAACGTGGTTCACGGCTACGCCGCTAATCCACGATCCGATTCGTCCGAGGTGAATCACTCCTCCAAATCTATCCACTAGATCTCTCCTTTGCACAAAGCTAGGTGGAGGTAACCTCTTTACACAAAAACACTCCTCTTACAAATATAATGGAAATAAGCTTGAGTAAGAGGATGGAAAGCTTTAGGGAACTTTGGGAGAGTATTAGAGCATAAGCATTTGCCTCCCAAACCCCCACCCCCTTCCTTTTTATAGAGGAAGAGGGTTTCTTCCCGTTGACACAGGATCAGTCGACTGATGCCCTCGATCAGTCGACTGATCCCGTAGCCGTTGCCCAATAACGACCGCTTTCCACGTTGGATTCCATCCAACGGTATTCGCATCAGTCGACTGATGGCACCATCAGTCGACTAATGCTCGATCAGTCGAGTGCTCAATGGGGTCGACTCCATTACGTACTGCGCGCGCCATCGATCGTGCCATTCCACGGCGGCGCATTATGACCGATCGATCATTGCGAGTTCATGGCGATCGCCAAGCACTAAACTGGTTTTATACCAGTCGATCGACCCATCGACTTAGAGCAATCGACTGCCATGACATGGCAGTCGACTGGTGTCGGGAAAACCCATCCGACACTTGGCCAAATGGCCAAGTTTCACCTAAGAGCTACCCTTCCCGGGTTACAATCGCTCACTCTCATCCCTCGGAGTCCCTCGCCTTCGAAGTTCTCTTCGTTCGCGGCCACATCCCTCGGCAGCATCAGGCGCACGACACTGCAATGCTCCTTCGCGTCTCTTGCCTCGAAGTCTACTTCCTCCGGCTTCACTCTAAGCTTCTCGTCCGGCGGTCCCTCGGATGCTCCAAGTGCACGGCTTCCGTAAAGCTATCCTTCACCGACTCAAGGCACGAGTCATGAGATGTGAAACTCGCCACGGCTCCATGTGCGAATTACTAAGTCCTGCACGACTTCAACACACATATCAAATCACAATAACAACCTAACTTAAACCCTTTGCCACACCATCAAAACCATATTATGGCAAGAGATTTCCTTAACAATCTCCCCCTTTTTGATGTGTGGCAATCCGTTTAAGTTAGATAAAAACATTTGATAAAAATTTCTAAGGTAAGAAAGCATGTAAACATAAAACATGATATAGCAACATGCAACTCCCCCTTAATCCATGACACTCCCCATACAATTTAAATTTCTCCCCCTATCACTTTTTAATAATTTCTCCCTCCCCCTATCACAATTTACTTAAACATAATTATCTCTCCCCCTTTGACACCATCAAAAAGATTAACACTAAGTTAAAATCTCATGGCATCAAGTATATTAGAAGGAAAAATACCAAAAATTGCTCTAAAACCTGAATTCGGCCTCAACTAGTCTGATTTACAGGCCATCAGTTGACTGGTTCAGATACCAGTCGACTGGCACATGATTTTCAGGATTTTCTGATTTTCGGACCGAATTTCAGAAATGCATTAAAAATTCCAAAAAATTCAAAAAATCATGAAATTTGGGGAACACATTTCTTTTAAGTATATCTATCAGTGAAAAATAGGTTTTCATGAAAAATCATTATATTTCCACGTATTTGCCAAAAATCCAAAAGCTTTAAAAACTACTAGGTTTTTGATCATAAGAGTATCCATTTTGACACCTAGTATTGCTTTGAATTGTTTCAAAACATGAATACATAAATTTTAGATTAAGAAATTGTTTTGAAAACATATGAAATATCCAACCATGATCTTTGGGCAATATGTCTATGAATTAAACCTAAGCCTTCCCCATGATTGGTCTATTATTGTTATTTTGATACCTTAAATGACCATCTAAATGCCATAGGCATTAGTGGACATTTGTATCATCCTAACATCTCACTCATGCTAAGTTTGCAATCAAGTTAGCCTATAGTGAGTGTGAGATGCATCCTAAGGGGTATTTGTATACACTTAACCATTATATTCATGCAATTCTATCAAGGTTAAGTATCACCCTAACAATCCTCATGATCATAAAGGCATATATGATTTAATTTCACATTATGATCATGATGTTAGTAATATATGAGAGATGTCCTAAGGCAATCACCTTATGTATGAACCATTTATATGATAAATGAAGATTCACTATTTGAGTATACATGTTTTATGTATTTGATTGGATCTTAAACTCATTTACTGAATGTCCACGATACGATTCACAGCATGAGAGAATTTGTGATTGGATCACAACTAGTGAGTATCTCTACATGTGTAATTGTGATGTATCGGAATTATCCCTAGTCGATGAATTGATGGATTTGGACACCATCAATTCTGTCGAGACTAGCACGAGGTATACTCCTTGGTGTATCCAAGCAGCCGATTCTCACTGGCTGGAGACATAGTGATGTCCAGAGTTAATCGTGGATGCTAGTTATGGTAACTAGTTCATTGGAGTGACTAGCCGAAAGACTTCATATGGTTCTCTGCATATATAGATATGTCAATGAAGTTCTTACTGTGGCTTAAGTGCGATGTTCCTTTGACTTGTGGTATTCAAGTCATCTTGATCATGGAGACTTATGCTTTGACATCTTAAGCAAACATCTCTAAGGAGATGTGGACCCGGGATGATTGGGTATAAGTCGAAGTGATCGAAGGTGTTTGAATAGCCTATAAAAGATTCACCACTCCTTGCGAGGAGATGTATACCCATGGCCTCTCGTCGGATTGTTACTAAAGTCTTTGGCTAAAGCATTACATGTTTAGAGTAAGGTACTCTTCGATACATGTGGAGTAACTAGAATCCGTAGGACGAGGAAATGATACTTGGGCTAGGTGTGACGTAGTCAGCCTAGTGGGGACTGACACTATAGACCATGTCCTGAACCAAGTGGGTATAAGATGAGTGAAGGGAATGGGGCACGATTCATTCGAGCTACCGAAGGGTTTCAGAAATAGTTCTGGATCAACCGTTGATCTTTTCGGTTAATTGGGGATCATGATGTACTACTAGGTGCCACTCATTATCATTCTATAATTAATGGTTAATTATAGATGGCCAACATAAACCGAGAACCTCTTTGGTCACACGCACAATGAGTGTAATCCAAAGGATTTAAAACGAGCTTGAGAATGGGATTCTTAGACCGAGAGAAACTATGTTTGGTTGGACCAAACATAAAGCGAGCATGAAATTGTTTCAGTCGCAATGGAAGCGTGGATGGGCCGTGTCTTATGAAGACATAATGGATGGACCAAAATGGTTTGGTTCTAATCCAATGGATGAGAATAAACCAAAGGGTTTGGTTTATTTTAAGAATGAACCAAAAGTTGGTTCGGTTCGTTTTAACTTAAAATAAACCATCATGGTTTGGTTTATTTTAACTTATCTTAATGGAGCGGGTTAACGGGCTTTATGGATATGATCCATTAACCATTAAGAGAATTAGTTCGCTATAAAATAGGGCTTAAACCCTAACCCTAAAACCCTAATGAAGTTTTGGCCGCCCAACCCTAGCCCCCTTTTTTGTTGTTGCCGCCCAACATGGTGTTGCCGCCAACTTCATGGAGCTGCTGCCACCTCCTTGCCGCCGACATCCAAGCTTCAGCCGGCGATGCTCCGGCGACCCTCCGGTGATCTCTTGTGGGTTCGGTGATAAGGTGAGCTCCACATCTCCTTTGGCCGGCCTCTATTCCTCCACCAAAAGCTGTCCAGTTTTTCTGGACAGCTTGTTTCTTTGTTGTCGGAGCGTCGTTTGGACGACGGTTAGTGCTCCGACAGCGGATAACTTACCGGGGATTCGATCTCTGGTAATCCTATGAGGTGGAGGACGAAGGATTCGTCAAACGGTTGACGAATACCTCTCCGGAGAATCGAGTTTTGAGGACTCGGTTTTGGATCCGAATTTGGATTCGGATTGTGATCATCTCTCGATCACGTCGTCTTCAACACGAGGCTAGTAACCCGTACGAAGACGAAGCTCGTGGCTTAGCGAAGTCATCCCGAGGAGCTCGGCGTGGATACGGATAGAGACGATTCTTACGAGGATCGTTCCGGTTGATGTCGTTCCCGCTATACGTCATACGAAAGGTATAACGTAGATAAATTTCCTTTTATTGTAAATTTAAATTTACGGTTATGTCTACACTTGTTGTAATATGCATGCGTGTGTTGTGTGTGTTGTAATAAATATAGATTTATTAATTTTAATTACTTCCGCTGTGCTCATGTTTACGAAACATGATCGAACACACACACGCCGCGGTGCCGGAAGCCCAACAGTGGTATCAGAGCCCAGGTTGTGTTTCGACATAATCGTAAAAATGGTTTTGCGATAGTCATAATGTATTTCTGGAAATTTTCTAAATTTGGAAATTTAGAAGTATTTATGGAAATTTTTCAATTTTTGAAAGTCTAGAAGTATTTATGGAAATCTTCCACTTTTGGAAAGTTGGAAGTATTTATGGAAATTGATATTTTCCATAAATAAAATATTTGATTAGATTCTGGAAATTTGTTTCCTAATTTAATCATGATTTGATTTGGGAAATCAAATCTTAAAATATTTTATTTCCATAAGTAGTTTTAATGATTTAGGAAATTGATTTCCTAAATTGATTTTCCTTAATCAAATAATTCCATGAATAAAATATGTGATTAGATTTGGAAATTTGTTTCCTAATTTAATTATGATTTGATTTGGAGAATCAAATCTTAAACATATTTTATTTCCATAAATAGTTATGACATATAAGGAAATTATATACATGACATAATTGTATGCCATGTAATTGCATTAGATGCATAACATTATGCCATGCGTGTCGTGACATGTAGATGTATGCCATGTATGTCATGCCATGTAGATAATAGTTATTTGCATGCAAAGAGGATGAGACATAAAAACCCTTAATCAATATTAAAGCCTACACCTTCCATTAATATGGTTAGAACCAGAGTTCTGTTTCTTGTTTGGGTTGTTGGACTCTCTCCAAGCCCGGCTCGAACCTGAATATGTTCAAACCATGGAATAGTTTAATACTAATTTGGTAAGAGTAAGAGGTCAATCGTTAGCTTTGGTTGTTGGACTCTCTCCAAGCTGGGCTAATTTGTTGAATGCGCTCTAACCATATTAAAACTATGTCCTGATTAATGGGTTGGCTTTAACCTGGAGCATCGGCTTGTTGGACTCTCCAAGGTCGATGTAAAGGGAGGTGAAGTTGGGTGCTATGCATATGATGCATACTTGTTAATGTGTTAACAACCCGATGTATGTGTGAACATTCAATTAGTTGATAGCACATTGTGATAGTTGCATATACGGGAAATGCAATCGGTATAGATGATACCTACCGTCGTAGTTATGAATGGCTTGTTGGACTCTCTCCAAGGTTGTTCATAACTATGATGGATATCAGCCCATTCGGAGATGAACCTACAATCTCCCGAAGTGATTTTGGGGTTTTTGAAATTCAAAAAATGAATGGGATTTATAAATGTATATTGATGCATTTTTAAAATCATCTTTCTCATATATGCTCGTTTTGTATTTCTAAGATTGATCATGATGTCTTTGAATTGCGTTCCATTTTGGATTCGAATAAATTGACTGGGCCGAGCTTCTTGGACTGGCTTAGAAGCTTGAGAATTGTTCTCAAGGTTGAAAAGCTTGCAAATGTCCTCGAAGCGCCTCTTCCCGCCCGTCCTAGTGACGATGCAACTCTGGACCAATTGTTGGCCTATCAGAAACATGTGAGTGATTCTGAACAAAAGAGTTGCATCATGTTAGCCGCGATGGAACCCAAGCTACGAAAGCAGCATGAGCATATGGATGCTCATATCGTAGTACTTCATCTTTGTGAGTTGGTTGATGAGCAAGTGAGATTTGAAAGGTTCGAAGTTTCAAAGCTCCTCTTCACCTCTGAGATGCTAGGAGGTTCATCTGTGGTACTGCTCAATATGCTGAAGACTGTGGAGTCTTCTAAGAAGCATGAGCAGGGGACGGTGCTGTTAGTTGATTCCTCGAAGAAAGGTTCTAAGAGGAAGTCAAAGGAACATCAGAAGGGAAAGAAGAGAAGGGCTAAGAAGGTAGAACTAGCACAAAAGGAAACTTGCCATCTTTATGGCAAGGAGAGCCATTTGCGAAGAAAGTGCAAGATTTATCTTGAGTCCATGAAGAAGGATAAGGCATCAGATGCCCCATCTTCTTCAGAAATATTCTTTATTGATTGTCATTCTATTTCCTCAGACACTTGGGTATTTGATACTGGGTGTGGCTCACATATATGTAATGACATACATGGGCTAAGGAATAGAAGAACACTCGTCAAGGGGAGAGTCAAATTTACGTGTTGGGAATGGAGCAACGGTTGCTGCACTCGCCATCGGAACGTATTTGTTGGAACTCCCTGTAGGACTTGTCTTAGAACTGGACAATTGCTTTTATGTTCCTTCGTTGATAAAGAACATCATTTCTATTTCTTGTCTAAATAGAAATGAGTTCCATTTGACTTTTAGTAACAATTGTTGTTACATAACTTTGAATGGAGTTCTTTATGGGATTGGAACTTTAAGCAATGGTGTTTATACGTTGGACGTATCCAGTGACGATTTCAATATCGAAGCGAGCAACACGCGTGCTCGAAAGGATAATCAAATAGACTCCTATATGTGGCATTATCGTCTTGGCCATATAAGCAAGAAACGCATGTCCGAATTACACCGATGTGGAATTCTGGAATCGTTTGAATTAGATTCATACGATACATGCGAATCATGCTTAAAAGGCAAGATGAATAAGTTACCTTTTACTGGAAAAGGTGAACGAGTGGGAGAGTTACTAGGTCTAATACATACTGATGTATGTGGACCTATGTCAACTCAAGCATTAGGAGGCTATAGCTACTTCATTACCTTCACCGATGATCACTCACGGTTTGGGTATGTGTTCTTGATGAAACATAAGTCTGAAGCCTTTGAAAGGTTCAAAGAATTCAGAAATGAAGTAGAGAAACAACATGACAAGAGTATTAAAATACTTCGATCGGATCGAGGTGGTGAATACTTAAGTCAAGAGTTTCTTGATTATCTAAGAGACAATGACATATTGTCTCAATGGACTCCGCCCTATACACCACAGCATAATGGTGTATCTGAGAGGCGTAACCGGACCTTGTTGGACATGGTCAGGTCAATGATGAATCATGCAACTCTTCCCAAGTCCTTTTGGGGCTATGCACTTCAGACAGCTGTTTACTTGTTAAACAGAATGCCTACCAAGGTAGTCTCAACTACTCCATATGAGATATGGAATAGTAAGAAACCTCATGTATCTTACTTGAAGATATGGGGTTGTCTGCTTATGTGAAGCGGTATCAGACAAATTGGATGCTAAGTCTGATAAATGTCTATTTGTTGGATACCCTAAGGAAACAAGGGGTTACCAATTCTATCATCCTGTGGAACAAAAGGTGTTTGTTTCAAGGCATGCTGTGTTTTTAGAGAAAGAGTTTCTCTTGCAAGAAAACAGTGGGAGTGTCGTCAAGCTTGAGGAGGCTCGAGAGACTCAAATAGACATTGATGAGATACCTGGTGAAGCACAACAGCCGACAACTCATAGTGATGAGCAATCGGCTGGACCTATTGTAACACCACATCTTCGTAGATCTGGTATAACACGCAATATTCCTGAGAGATATGGATTTCTCGTAAGCGAATCGAACGACGTGTTACTCATTGATGATGAGGAGCCTACCAGTTATGAAGAAGTGCTGACAAGTTCAGAAAGGGATAAGTGGCTTGGTGCCATGAAGTCGGAAATGGATTCCATGTATGAAAACCAAGTTTGGAACTTGGTTAACCCACCTGAAGGGATAAAGCCTATAGGGTGCAAGTGGGTTTTCAAGAAGAAAACCGACATGGATGGTAATGTGATTACCTATAAGGCTAGATTGGTGGCGAAAGGATATCGTCAAAAATAAGGTGTTGATTATGACGAAACCTATTCGCCTGTAGCTATGCTTAAATCCATTCGGATGCTCCTGGCCATAGTAGCTCATTATGATTATGAGATATGGCAGATGGATGTGAAAACAGCTTTCCTTAATGGAAACCTGCTCGAGGACGTGTTTATGATACAACCTGAGGGTTTCACATCGGTTGATAAAACCAAGGTATGCAAATTGTGACGGTCCATTTATGGATTGAAGCAAGCATCCAGGAGCTGGAATATCCGTTTTGATGAGACAATCAAAAAGTTTGATTTCTCCCAAAATCCAGACGAACCTTGTGTGTACAAGAAGGTTAGTGGGAGTGCAGTCGTATTCCTAGTATTGTATGTCGATGACATATTACTTATAGGAAACGATGTCTCAATCTTACAGTTAATGAAGGTTTTGTTATCCAAGATATTCTCCATGAAAGACCAGGGAGAAGCAACCTGCATCCTCGGGATTAAGATCTATAGAGATAGATCGAAACAGTTGCTTGGTCTTTCGCAGTCTACATATATAGACCGAGTGCTAAAGAGGTTTAGCATGTCGGAATCCAAGAAAGGTTTCTTACCTATCAGGCATGGGGTACACCTTTCGAAGTCTATGTGTCCGCGCACAGAAGACGAGAGGATTTGCATGAGTAAGATTCCCTATGCATCCGCAATAGGATCTATCATGTACGCTATGTTATGTACGAGGCCCGATGTATCGTATGCTCTGAGTGTCACGAGCAGATACCAGTCTGATCTACGAATGGATCATTGGGTGACTGTTAAGACGATCCTTAAGTACTTAAGAAGAACTAAGGATACGTTCCTAATATATGGAGAAGGGTAAATGGTGATACGTGGGTATACGGATGCCAGCTCCAGACAGACAAGGATGATTCCATGTCTTTGTCTGGGTATGTATTCACCTGGAATGGAGGCGCAATAAGTTGGAAAGGTTCCAAGATTGACGCTATAGCGGATTCTGCCACTAAGGCAGAATACATTGCAGCTTTGGAAGCAGCAAAGGAAGCGGTTTGGATCAAGAAGTTCATCTCTGAACTTGATATGGTGTCATCAATGATCCAAACATGTGCTTCGCCGCTATCATCTTATCAGAGAGATCATCAGTAGGAACGAAATACAAATCGAGAAAATTCCCACTGAAAGGAACTTAGCGGATCCTTTGACTAAGGCATTACCTCAAAGTAAGTTTGAGGTTCATGTTCGAGCTTATGGTATTGGATACCGTAGCGATTGGCATTAGGCCAAGTGGGAGTCTGTTAGTAATATATGAGAGATGTCCTAAGGCAATCGCCTTATGTATGAACCATTTATATGATAAATGAAGATTCACTATTTGAGTATACATGTTTTATGTATTTAATTGGATCTTAAACTCATTTACTGAATGTCCACGATACGATTCACAGCATGAGAGAATTTGTGATTGGATCACAACTAGTGAGTATCTCTACATGTGTAATTGTGATGTATCAGAATTATCCCTAGTCGATGAATTGATGGATTTGGACACCATCAATTCTGTCGAGACTAGCACGAGGTATACTCCTTGGTGTATCCAAGCAGCTGATTCTCATTGGTGGAGACATAGTGATGTCGGAGTTAATCGTGGATGCTAGTTATGGTAACTAGTTCATTGGAGTGACCAGTAGTAAGACTTCATATGGTTCTCTGCATATATAGATATGTCAATGAAGTTCTTCTTGTGGCTTAAGTGCGATGTTCCTTTGACTTGCGGTATTCAAGTCATCTTGATCATGGAGACTTATGCTTTGACATCTTAAGCAAACATCTCTAAGGAGATGTGGACCCGGGATGATTGGGTATAAGTCGAGTGATCGAAGGTGTTTGAATAGCCTATAAAGGATTCACCACTCCTTGCGAGGAGATGTATACCCATGGCCTCTCGTCGGATTGTTACTAAAGTCTTTGGCCAAAGCATTACATGTTTAGAGTAAGGTACTCTTCGATAAATGTGGAGTAACTAGAATCCGTAGGACGAGGAAATGATACTTGGGCTAGGTGTGACGTAGTCAGCCTAGTGGGGACTGACACTATAGACCATGTCCTGAACCAAGTGGGTATAAGATGAGTGAAGGGAATGGGGCACGATTCATTCGAGCTACTGAAGGGTTTCAGAAATAGTTCTAGATCAACCGTTGATCTTTTTGGTTAATTGGGGATCATGATGTACTACTATGTGCCACTCATGATCGTTCTATAATTAATGGTTAATTATAGACGGCCAACATAAACCGAGAACCTATTTGGTCACACGCACAACGAGTGTAATCCAAAGGATTTAAAACGAGCTTGAGAATGAGATTCTTAGACCGAGAGAAACTATGTTTGGTTGGACCAAACATAAAGCGAGCATGAAATTGTTTCAGTCGCAATGGAAGCGTGGATGGTCCGTGTCTTATGAAGACATAATGGATGGACCAAAATGGTTTGGTTCTAATCCAATGGATGAGAATAAACCAAAGGGTTTGGTTTATTTTAAACGAATGAACCAAAAGTTGGTTCGGTTCGTTTTAACTTAAAATAAACCATCATGGTTTGGTTTATTTTAACTTATCTTAATGGAGCGGGTTAACGGGCTTTATGGATATCATCCATTAACCATTAAGAGAATTAGTTCTCTATAAAATAGGGCTTAAACCCTAACCCTAAAACCCTAATGAAGTTTTGGCCGCCCAACCCTAGCCCCCTTTTTTGTTGTTGCCGCCCAACATGGTGTTGCCTCCAACTTCATGGAGCTGCTGCCACCTCCTTGCCGCCGGCATCCAAGCTTCAGCCGGCGATGCTCCGGCGACCCTCCGGTGATCTCTTGTGGGTTCGGTGATAAGGTGAGCTCCACATCTCCTTTGGCCGGCCTCTATTCCTCCACCAAAAGCTGTCCAGTTTTTCTGGACAGCTTGTTTCTTTGTTGTCGGAGCGTCGTTTGGACGACGGTTAGTGCTCCGACAGCGGATAAATTACCGGGGATTCGATCTCTGGTAATCCTCTGAGGTGGAGGACGAAGGATTCGTCAAACGGTTGACGAATACCTCTCCGGAGAATCGAGTTTTGAGGACTCGGTTTTGGATCCGAATTTGGATTCGGATTGTGATCATCTCTCGATCACGTCGTCTTCAACATGAGGCTAGTAACCTGTATGAAGACGAAGCTCGTGGCTTAGCGAAGTCATCCCGAGGAGCTCGACGTGGATACGGATAGAGACGATTCTTACGAGGATCATTCCGGTTGATGTCGTTCCCGCTATACGTCATACGAAAGGTATAACGTAGATAAATTTCCTTTTATTGCAAATTTTAATTTACGGTTATGTCGACACTTGTTGTAATATGCATGCGTGTGTTGTGTGTGTTGTAATAAATATAGATTTATTAATTTTAATTGCTTCCGCTGTGCTCATGTTTACGAAACATGATCGAACACACACACGCCGCGGTGCCGGAAGCCCAACACATGACACTCATGTATTCATCAAATAACAATCATGCATTAGGTATTATATAATGATAATAAGCAAATTATCACCTAAAGCATGATTTAAACCTATTTCTTATGATAATGTGCCAAATTTCAAAATCATAAATCATGATTGCAACCATACATAGGAATTACATTAATCATCATGATTTAAGCATTATTATATATTTATGGGCACGTTATCATCACCCAACACTATTTAAAAATGTTGTCCCGTCATCCTAAGTCAACCAAAATATGATATAGGTCAATTGCATATGGTTGACTACCCTAGGGTTATCCTAACCCTTAAGGATGGATTTTGGAACCCAAAATAAGTTCTTTTCTATTGGGTTCACTAAGTACTCCTTGGGGATCCATTTCTTACCTATTACTTTCTTCTTATCTTGTCCCCTAGCTATTAGGCATTTATAGGCCTTTTCATTTTTCTTTTCTTTGTATCCTAGGCCTTTCTTATTGAAACTAGCTCTTTGGCTCCCAATTATCATGTTAAGGGTGTTGGAGCCAATTGTAAATTTTTCTAGGGCTTTTGTTAAATAGTCTACCTTTTCCCTTAAGGCCCTATTTTCATTTATACATGCATCACTAACATCTAATGGCACATATTCATGTGAGCATACATCATCATGGCAAGAAGAAATATTTTCATTTTGATTTAGGCATGCTTTTTCTAGTTTATTTTCTAAATCCTTAATTTGATCAAGCATACTTTTATTTTTCTTTTTCATTCCAAATAAGTCCTTAGTTAAACTAGAAATTATGGAAACTATTTTCTTATAAGAGGCATTCGTTACCATAGTTTCCAAGTCTTCTTCTTCTTCTTCGGATGATGAGGATGTAGAAGCTCCCCCTTCATTTGAGCTCTCCCCACTTGTGTTTGATTCTTCATTTGAGGAGGAGGAGCAATCCGAGTCATGAAGAGCCATTAGTGCTAGGTTGGAATAGACATGCTCTTCTTCTTCGGATGAGGATGAGGAAGCAAGGTCATCCCATGTCTTTGCTTTGAGAGTCATGGCCTTTCCTTTTTCCTTTTTCCTTGGCCTTCTTTTCTTCTTCCTTTTTCTTCTTGCTCCCCTTCTTCTTCTTCTTTTCTTCCTTCTTTTTCCTTTCCTCTTTGCTCTTGTTTAGGAGGGGACAATTGTCCCTTATGTGTCCCTCCCCTTGACAATTGTAACAAATGATCTTCCCCCATGGTCTTCTATTCCTATCATGAGATTTATCAAATCTAAAATTCTTAAATGCACGCCTTACCTTCCTTACCATGTAGGCTTCTTCCGTGCTATCCATGGAGGAGGTAGAAGCTTCATCATCGGAGGAGGAGGAGGGGATCTCTATCTTCTTCTTCCTCTTATTTGCCATCAATGCTACTCCTCTTGAAGGTTGGATTCTAGACTCTTCTTGTATTCCTTCAAGCCTCGTTTCGTGGAGCTCCATGGTTGAGAAGAATTCCTCCAAGGTGCTCACTTCTAAGTTCTTGGAGATGTAAAATGAGTCCACCATGGAACTCCATCTTGAGGACCGGGGAAAGGCATCTATGACCTTCATTACCATATCCTGGTTGGAAAGCTTTTCACCTACACTTGTTAAACCGGTTAGAATTTTCTTAAATCTAGAGTGTAGGGATTTTACCTTCTCTCCCTTTTCGAGTTTGATATTTGACAATTGGGAGCGAAGGACATCTCTCCTTGCTAGCTTTGCCTCGGATGTGCCTTCATGAATCTCTATTAATTTCTCCCACATTTCCTTGGCGCTAGCACACTCTGTTGGTGCAGTGGGCACCAAAGTCGAACCGGTATTTTGATTATGGCAAAAGGCTCAATAGTTAAGGGTATATTTGTTATCTTACGAGCTCAATTAAGTGTGCAGAAATGCTAAAGTTGAGCGGAAGGTCTGCGACACCCGGTGGGAACCGAGGTGGTCGGGCAACGCCAGAGGGACTTCGGAGGAAGCCGAGGTACTCGAGTGAAGACCGGAAGCGAGGCTACAAGGTAAGCTCGTGTGAAAGCGAAGCAAGGTCGTTAAGCGTAGATCCGACCCAATACCTCCAATGGAAGGTCTAGGTCGAGATCAGATGGTTAGAACCATCGTACTTTATATTTTAAGCTAACTTGTACTGCAGTCCAAAACCCTTTGACTACAGTCAACTGCTAGTCAAGTTCCAGCCTCGAGAAGAGCTCGAATTTCAAGGGGGTGAATTTGGACTTGACTCGTGTTTTGGTACAAAGGGTGATGTGGCATCAAGGTGGACATCCAAACCATCACCAAGCTTCCTTGTGGTGGACGCCCAAGATAAGGTGAGTTGGCACAAGATGGTTGGCTCCCATGATGTGGCACAAGTTGAATGGCTCCAACAAGTTGGCGCCCAAGGAGGTTGGAGGTGGCACAAGGTGGTTGGATGAAACACCTCATCCTCAAGTTGGCGCCCAAGGAGGTTGGAGGTGGCACAAGGTGGTTGGATGAAACACCTCATCCTCAAGTTGGCGCCCAAGGAGGTTGGAGGTGGCACAAGGTGGTTGGATGAAACACCTCATCCTTGAGTTGGCGCACAAGGAGGTTGGAGGTGGCACAAGGTGGTTGGATGAAACACCTCATCCTTGAGTTAGCAAAGGATGTGGATGAACAAGTCTTGGGGATAAGAACCTCACCTTGGACACTACCTATGTCTAAATTCATAGATCAATATCCATAAATAGACATGTTCAAGCCAAGCAAATAACAAGAATTCAAGAGCTCTCAACACGCATAAATGCGTCGCCTCACATTTGCTCTGACGAAGTGCGCCGAGCTACATCTTCTACTTATAAGAGTTGTCGGTATATTTATTTAAGTTCTACTTCTTTAAATTGTCTTTGTGCTTTAATCGTAACAAGGAAGAGTGTCCCTTTGCCTTGATTTCTTTTATGTCGTTGCTCCTACTCCAACGAGGAGGAGTGGTTTTAGTGAATTGCCCTCTCGTCGTGATCAAGGATCACTAGGGCCGTGGATTAGCAATCGAAAGATTGTGAACCACGTAAAAATATCTTGTCTACTTTATATTTCAGTGCACTCTACTTGCTTTTACTTATTGCAAAAGTTTTTAACGACATCGTATCGCTATTCACCCCCTCTAGCGACACTTTCGATCCAACAATTGGTATCGAGTCGGGCGCTAAGATTCGTGAAACCACCAATCTAGCTTTGTTTTTCTTTTTTTTTACAGATTTTTTATTTATTTATTTCTGTTTTCGTATAATTATTTCACTTGCTTATCTTCTCCTACATATAGAATTGCATTAGAGGCTTTAGGATCCGGATAAGGTTGTCCTTCGGTTAGATCCCGAGTAAGGTTATCCTCCGGAACTTCAACGACATTCGCATTTGATTGTTTATTTCTTTTGCAAGTTACATTTTATATATCTTTTTACTTCAAGATTACTAATCCAAGACGAAAGTCTTGGAATATTCTTTCGTGTGTTTTGCAAGATTCTTTTCGTCGTTCTTCTTCTTGTTTTTAAATGGCCCATCTCGAAGGGTTTAGCACTACCAACCCCGCTTTACAACTGTAATGACTTTCGTTATTGGAAGGGTCGGATGGAATGCTTTCTTAAAACCCAAATCGAGATGTGGATCGTAATCCAAACCGGTTTCACACTTCCTATTAATGAAGATGGTGAATCTTTGGGTTACGATCAATGGTCAAATTCCATGAATAAACAAGTAGAAGCCGATGCCAAGGCAACTCAAATCTTGCAATGTGGGTTGTCCAAGGAAGAGCTCAACCGCGTCGGCCCCTTCATTAGTGCAAAGGACTTATGTACCAAGCTATTGGAACTACAAGAAGGCACAGACGACACGAAGTTATGTAAAAGAGATTTACTTTTAAATAAATTGTATAACTTGAAAATGCAGGAAAACGAGACCGCAACTCAACTACATGCTCGTGATCCAAGACATCGCACAACCAACTCCATGCCATCGGACACACGGTCGAGAATCGCGACCTTATCAGGTATTCTCTTAACTCGTTTCCTAGGACCACCTTGTGTGCATCCATGGTCGATGACTACAAGGTCTCCAAGGACCTTTCTAAAATTAGGTTAGACGAATTGTTTTCGTATCTTGAATTACATGAGCAAACTAACGTGGTCCATGCCGTGAAGAGTATTGCGTTAGTTGCAGGTTCCAAGATGAAGAAGCCCGCAAGCAAGCCACCAAGGAAGAAGACGAGTCCGAATCGAAGTAGACTCGAATAGAATCCGAACTAGTCAATCTAGTTCTAAGATGATCAAGAGACGAAAACGACCAACAACTCAAGGTAAGCCTAAACCTAATTCAAATACTTCTAATTTTAGATGCTATGAGTGTAACATGAGTTCGGTCACATCAAGTCCGAGTGCCCAAAGCTAAAGAATAACGCATCAAAGACCAAGAAAGCGCTAAACGCTACTTGGGAGGAGTTGTCGGAGGAAGAAGACGATATCCAAGCTCTAATGGCCAAGCCGACCGAGCACGACTCTGAAATCAAGAAGAGTCCGAGTCCGAATCCGATGATGAGCTTCCATTCAAGACAAGCCACGGATCCGTATCCGGTTCAAAAGAATCATTAAGGGTAAGTCGGTCGTTACTTAATACTTTGTATGGTGCAATTAAATTTTTAAATAAGAAACTAGCTAAGTCCGAGTCCAAGGTCGAGACCCTAATTGAGGAGGTTAACCTTCTCAAACATGAGGTCTCCTAACCTCTTCGACTACTCAGATTCAAGAGGAGGACTCAACCTGCTGAAAAGCTTGAAGTTGAGAACTCGCTTTTGAAAACACAAGTCAAGACCTTAGGAACACGTTGAAAGGTTCACTTTGGGATCCAAGGGACTTGACCTCTTACTTGGATCACAAAGGGCGTGTACAACAAGGCAGACTCGGGTTTAACTCAAATACAACCAATAAGTCATATATGTCTATAGTAAACCAACATAAGAAAAATGTCCAAGCATGGGTCCCTAAGACCACTTTGATTTCAACTTTAGGATCTAACATGTATTGGGTTCCCAAGGAGCAAATTCACTATGTGAATAGACCCACTCGATTCAATGGTCCAGGGGGAGCCAATACAAAATGTATTTTTGTTAAGTCTTAGAAATTGCATGCTTAGTTTTTCCTTTATTTTTAGAATGGTTAGATAGGACTCATAACCAACTAAAATCCTGCGAAAAGATTGAGCCTCGGGGAGCCTCTTTTCAAAAATAAACCAACTAAAATCCTACGAAAAGATTGAGCCTCGGGGAGCCTCTTTTCAAAAATAACTAGTTAGACCAAGACGTAGTCTCAAGTAAGTCGAGTTATCAATTTCTTGAAATTAGCTTTGTCTAAGGAAGTGGTCGTTGTTCCGATCAAAGAAGGCCTCTGTGCCTCGCCACGACCTGGAAGCTAATCTCTTGAAAAGATTACTTGATGAGCTTAGACTAAATCCGAATCTAACCTAATGTTGGTTAATTTAAATTCATTAAAATTAATCAAGTAAAATTGATAGTCATCTCACAATAACACATAGGAATAACATGTTTTGATCATGTAGATATTGGTGAGATGATTTAGGTTTAAAAACTTACAAACAACCCTTTAGTAATTCCAATATCCGATCCAACTACCTTATGTGTAGGATCAATGGATGTTGGATGCTGGTTGCTCCCACACATGACCGGGATCAACTCAAATTTTCGGTTACGATTCAAACGACAAGGATCGTAGCCTTCTGAAATAACGGCAAGCTCAAAATCATCGGATCGTGATATTGAGCTCAACTCTAACTTTACAATTCAAAATGTCTTATTAGTAGAAAACTTTCAATATAATTTACTTAGTGTAAGCCAATTGTGTGATAACAATTATAAGGTCATATTTCTAGAAAATGAATGCGTAATCAAAATAAATGCAACATCTAAAATAATACTTAAAGGAACTAGGAGTAGCAACATCTACACAATAAATTTACCCAACTCCTCAACCAAGTGTCTTATGACACAAGAGGAATCTTGGTTATGGCAATCAAGACTCCTGACACTCGCACCCAAGACTCGTCCACAAGATGAGTCAGAGTGGCTTGGTTATAGGTTTGCCTAAACTAAACAACTTGGATAATAAAATATGTAATGCTTGTCAACAAGGTAAACAATCTAGGACACAACATCAATTAACTAATCAAGAACGAACCAAAAGTGTTCTTGAGCTCCTACACATGGATCTATTTGATTCACATGGAGCTAAGTCACTCAATGGTAGTCAATTTTGCTTAGTCATAGTTGACGACTATTCTAGATTTACTTGGGTTAGGTTTATCAAACATAAAAATGATACCCTAGACCAACTAATCAATCTTTGTAGGTTAATCGAAAATCAAAAGAACCTTAAGATTAAAAGACTTAGAAGCGATCATGGTGGTGAATTCGAAAACCACAGGTTTACAGATTTCTGTAACCTAAACGGATACCACCATGAGTTTTCATGTCCTAGAACCCCACAACAAAATGGGTTAGTCGAACGGAAAAATAGAACCCTACAAGAAGCCGCTAGGACAATGTTAAACGAGTATAACCTACCCGATAGATTTTGGGCAGAGGCCGTTAGTACGGCTTGCTATGTCCAAAATAGGATCCTTATGGTAAAGAGGCACCAAAAGACCTCGTACGAGATTTATCACGATAAAATACCGAACATCAAGTACTTTAGGGTATTTGGATGCAAGGTACATATCTTAAACACTAAGGATTACCTAGGGAAATTCAAATCCAAAACCTCTCGAACCTTTCTAGGATACTCAACCACCAGTAGAGCTTATAGGGTATACAATCACGACACTCTTAGAGTCGAAGAAACCATTAATATAGTTTTCGACGAAGGACACGAACCCGTTCAATCCTTAACAAAACCAACTAGCAAATCAACTTATAGCGAACCCGACTCTGATCTTGAACTTAAATCTCGTCCTAACCCAAGTCATCCTATCGACCAAGTGATAGATGACTCTAACCCAAGTCAAACTAGAACTCACCCAAGTCATCCTATCGACCAAGTGATAGATGACCCTAACCCGAGTCACACTAAGACTCAAACATATCATCCTATCAATCAAGTTATAGGTGATCCAAATTTAGGGGTTCGAACTAGAGCTTCATATCGAAACCTTAGTCAAATCTCGTTAATTTCCAAAATCGAACCCAAAACTATTGAACAAGCACTTCTTGATCCCGACTGGATTATTGCTATGCAAGAAGAGCTAGCTCAATTCACTAGAAATGAAGTCTGGGAATTAGTACCACCACCTAAAGAAAAATCAATTATTGGAACAAGGTGGGTATTTCAAATAAACTTGATGATAAAGGTGAAGTAGTTAGAAATAAAGCTAGGTTAGTCGAAAAGGGTTTAGTCAAGTCGAAGGTTTAGATTACGATGAGACCTACGCCGTGAGCTGACTAGAGTCCATCCGAATGTTGTTAGCATATGCCGCACATCGAGGTTTTAAATTGTTTCAAATGGATGTCAAGTCAGCATTTTTGAATGGATACATTAAGGAAGAAGTTTACGCTACCAACCTCCGATTCAAAATCTAGATAAACGACCATGTCCTTAGACTTAAGAAAGCCCTATATGGACTCAAACAAGCCCCAAGAGCTTGGTACGAAGGCTTTCGATCTATCTTAAGTCCAAAGGATTCAACCAAGGTTTAGTCGACCCAACCTTATTAAAACCGTAGGAAAAGAAATCTTTATAGCCCAAATCTATGTAGATGATATAATTTTGGAACTACCAACTCGATCCTCGCTAAACGAATTCATCTCACTTATGGAAAGTGAATTTGAAATGAATTTAGTGGGAGAGTTAAGTTTCTTCTTAGGTTTACAAATTAAACAAACTAAAGATGGAATATATTTACATCAACAAAAATATACTAAGGACTTAATAAATCGATTTGGAATGCAAGATGCTAAAATAATCAATACACCTATGGCAACTAATGTTAATATAAACGAAGATGTAGAAGGAAAACCCGTTGACCTAAAATACTATAGAGCGCAATAGGAAGTCTCCTATACTTAACCATGCGAGCCGACCCGACATTTTATTCGCAGAAGTATGTGCGCAAGGTTACAAACCTGTGCCAAGGAGTCTCACCTAACCCTAGTCGCGTTTATCCTTAGATATCTAAAGGGCACGCTAAACGTAGGTATTTGGTACCCTAGATCTACCGAGTTTAATCTAATCGGCTACTCCGACTCCGACTATGCCGGTAGTAAACTCGATAGAAAGAGCACGAGTGGTTGTTGTCAAATCCTCGGCTCGAGTCTAGTAAGTTGGTGCAGTAGGAAGCAGCATTGCGTTGCCTTATCTACCACCGAAGCCGAATACGTTGCGATGGGTGAGTGTGTCTCTCAGCTCCTGTGGATGAAGCACACTCTCCAAGACTTTAGCTTAATCTTTAACAACATTAAAACCTACATAGATAACATTAGTTCAATTAACTTAACTAAAAATCCAATATGTCATTCTAGGACAAAACATATAGAAGTTAAACATCACTTCATTAGGGAACATGTAACTAATGGAACTATACAACTAGAGTATGTTGAGTCCAAATCAAACCTAGCGGACATCTTCACCAAACCACTACCCGAAGCCGAATTTAGTTTATTAAGACGAAATTTAGGTATGTGCGTAATAGAGTAGGATTTAAATTTTTCTATATATGTACTCTACTTTTGCTTCTTTTTATGAAATTAGCCTAAGTCTTACCTTAGAAATCATATACCTATAGATTTAAGGAGCCAACACATCTCACAACACATAGGACTAATGTGTTTGTGTACTTAGCCACGAGATGGGCGTGAGATGTTAGGACCTTACTCTCGGTTCCGACGTAGATTCAAAGTGCATCGACATGAACCATGGAGTATAATTATTTAAAATTAATCAACTCCTTCAAGACTTATTGATCATTCTATATCAATCAAGTCCAACCAGAGTTGTACATTTTAGATGAACATATTTTCAAGCTTATTATTATTTTAAAAAAAATATATATATTTATATTGGGAACTTGCTTGGACTTACAAACCTTAAAATATATTTACAAACTTTTTGAGTTAAGGCAAAAGGGGGAGAAAGTCACAAAAGTAAGGAAGAAAGTAAACAAAATTATTACCTTTTATATTAAGTAATTCCGTTTACTTAAGCAACTATTAAGGGGAGTAAAATTATTTTTCAAGAACTCACCTTCTCAAGGGCTCACCTTCGGTCAAGGGGAGGTTACCTCAAAGGGAGAACTTGAAACAATAATATTTCTCACTCATGCTTAATCTTTATGCTAGCTCACTCATGCTTAATCTTTATGCTAGCTCACTCATGCTTAATCTTTATGCTAGCTCACTCATGCTTAATCTTTATGCTAGCTCATTCATACTTAATCATTATGCTAGCTCATTCATATTTAATCATTATGCTAGCTCATTCATATTTAATCTTTATGCTAGCTCATTCATATTTAATCTTTATGCTAGCTCATTCATGCTTAATCATTATGCTAGCTCATTCATATTTAATCTTTATGCTAGCTCATTCATGCTTAATCATTATGCTAGCTTACTGTTATGTTAATTTTTCCTTAACTTTTGTGTCGGTTTGCCATGAATCAAAAGGGGGAGATTGTTGGTGCAAAGGCACCAAAGTCGAACCGTATTTTGATTATGGCAAAAGGCTCAATAGTTAAGGGTATATTTGTTATCTTACGAGCTCAATTAAGTGTGCGTAAATGCTAAAGTTGAGCGGAAGGTTCGCGACCCGGTGGGAACCGAGGTGGTCGGGCAACGCCAGAGGGACTTCGGAGGAAGCCGAGGTACTCGGGTGAAGACCGGAAGCGAGGCTACAAGGTAAGCTCGTGTGAAAGCGAAGCAAGGTCGTTAAGCGTAGATCCGACCCAATACCTCCAATGGAAGGTCTAGGTCGAGATCGATGGTTAGAACCATCGATTTTTTATATTTTAAGCTAACTTGTATCAGCCCAAAACCCTTTGACTACCAATCGCTAGTCAAGTTCCAAATGAGAAGAGCTCGAATTTCAAGGTGGTGATTTTGGACTTGACTCGTGTTTTGGTACTAAGGGTGATGTGGCATCTAGGTGGACATCCAAACCATCACCAA
The DNA here is from genome assembly GCA_025175895.1 of Wurfbainia villosa. Classification (NCBI taxonomy): domain Eukaryota; kingdom Viridiplantae; phylum Streptophyta; class Magnoliopsida; order Zingiberales; family Zingiberaceae; genus Wurfbainia; species Wurfbainia villosa. The sequence goes on along the minus strand of CM045998.1, from coordinate 31,779,259 downwards.
GCTTCCTTGTGTTGGACGCCCAAAATAAGGTGAGTTGGCACAAGATGTTTGGCTCCCATGATGTGGCTCAAGTTGAATGGCTCGATCAAGTTGGCGCCCAAGGAGGTTGGAGGTGGCACAAGGTGGTTGGATGAAACACCTCATCCTCAAGTTGGCGCCCAAGGAGGTTGGAGGTGGCACAAGGTGGTTGGATGAAACACCTCATCCTTGAGTTGGCGCACAAGGAGGTTGGAGGTGGCACAAGGTGGTTGGATGAAACACCTCATCCTTGAGTTGGCGCAAAGGATGTGGATGAACAAGTCTTGGGGGATAAGAACTCACCTGACACTACCTATGTCTAAATTCATAGATCAATATCCATAAATAGACATGTTCAAGCCAAGCAAATAACAAGAATTCAAGAGCTCTCAACACGCCGTCGTAACGCCGCTACTACTACTCACATTTGCTACGACGAAGTGCCGCCGACAACGAAAGCTACATCTTCTACTTATAAGAGTTGTCGGTATATTTATTTAAGTTCTACTTCTTTAAATTGTCTTTGTGCTTTAATCGTAACAAGGAAAGGGGGAGTGTCCCTTGCCTTGATTTCTTTTGTAATCGCTGTTCTACTTCCAACGAGGAGGAGTGGTTTTAGTGAATTGCCCTCCGTACGTGATCAAGGATCACTAGGGCCGTGGATTAGCAATCGAAAGATTGTGAACCACGTAAAAATATCTTGTCTACTTTATATTTCCGCTGTGCACTCTCTACTTGCTTTTTACTTATTGCAAAAGTTTTTTAACGACATCGTATCGCTATTCACCCCCCCCTCTAGCGACACTTTCGATCCAACACACTCCCCTATCCTATTGACTTCTTGTTGAGGGAGCACATTGTAGAGGTGGTGCTTGGCCTTTGAATTTGCCAAATACTCCTCTCTTTGTCTTTTGCTCCATCTAGATTTTTCCAATGGCTCCCCATCTTCGTTCCTAGGCAACTCGAAACCGTTTTCCATAATTAATAATATTTCAAAGTCGGTTTCGAAGAATACCTCCATTCTCTTTTTCCACCAAGAGAATTCGCCGTCGAACTTTGGTGGGTGGATGTTTGAGCTGGCCATTTGAGATGTAGAGCTTGTTGCGGCGGTTAGTCCGATGACAAGCAACCTTGCTCTGATACCACTTGTTGGGGATCGGTTGGCCGGCTAGAGGGGGTGAATAGCCCTCTTTCGATGAATGTCGGAATTCTCTCGTCTACAAAGTGTTAGCGCAAGCGGAATATACAAATACAAATAAAGACAACACAAAAGATAGACAAGCAATACAAACACGAGATGTAACGTGGTTCACGGCTACACCGCTAATCCACGGTTCGATTCGTCCAAGGTGAATCACTCCTCCAAATCTATCCACTAGATCTCTCCTTTGCACAAAGCTAGGTGAAGGTAACCTCTTTACACAAAAACACTCCTCTTACAAATATAATGGAAATAAGCTTGAGTAAGAGGAAGGAAAGCTTTAGGGAACTTTGGGAGAGTATTAGAGCATAAGCATTTGCCTCCCAAATGTTAGTGCATATAAGATCCACATATCTCCACAATGGTATGATATTGTCCACTTTGGGCCCAAGCCCTCATGGTTTTGTTTTTGGGCTTTACCCAAAAGGCCTCATACCAATGGAGATATCTTTTCATCTTATAAGCACATGATCTTTTCCATGTCTTACCAATGTGGGACTTTGATTGTATTCCCAATACTCCAACAATCCCCCCCTCAAACGAAGGACCACATTGGGCCCCCCCTCAAGCCTATCCCTCCTCGAAGGATTTTCTCTGCTTGATGTCCGATCTTCAACCCACCAGGACTTCCTGCCAGTTGTTCGGTCCCCCCGACCCAACTAGACTTCCTTCCTGATGTCTGGTTCTCTTGATCCGGACGTGGGAGCTCAACTTCCTTCGTTCGAGGTTCATGGCTTGACATGGACCATGGCTCTGATACCAATTGTTAGTGCATATAAGATCCACATATCTCCACAATGGTATGATATTGTCCACTTTGATGCCACATCACCCTTTGTACCAAAACACGAGTCAAGTCCAAATTCACCCCCTTGAAATTCGAGCTCTTCTCGAGGCTGGAACTTGACTAGCAGTTGACTGTAGTCAAAGGGTTTTGGACTGCAGTACAAGTTAGCTTAAAATATAAAGTACGATGGTTCTAACCATTTGATCTCGACCTAGACCTTCCATTGGAGGTATTGGGTCGGATCTACGCTTAACGACCTTGCTTCGCTTTCACACGAGCTTACCTTGTAGCCTCGCTTCCGGTCTTCACCCGAGTACCTCGGCTTCCTCCGAAGTCCCTCTGGCGTTGCCCGACCACCTCGGTTCCCACCGGGTGTCGCAGACCTTCCGCTCAACTTTAGCATTTCTGAACACTTAATTGAGCTCGTAAGATAACAAATATACCCTTAACTATTGAGCCTTTTGCCATAATCAAAATACCGGTTCGACTTTGGTGCCCACTGCACCAACAATCTCCCCCTTTTTGATTCATGGCAAACCGACACAAAAGTTAAGGAAAAATTAAGCATAACAGTAAGCTAGCATAATGATTAAGCATGAATGAGCTAGCATAAAGATTAAATATGAATGAGCTAGCATAATGATTAAGCATGAATGAGCTAGCATAAAGATTAAATATGAATGAGCTAGCATAATGATTAAGCATGAGTGAGAAATATTATTGTTTCAAGTTCTCCCCTTTGAGGTAACCTCCCCCTTGACCGAAGGTGAGTTCTTGAAAAATAATTTTTACTCCCCCTTAATAGTTGCTTAAGTAAACGGAATTACTTAATATAAAAGGTAATAATTTTGTTTACTTTCTTCCTTACTTTTGTGACTTTCTCCCCCTTTTGCCTTAACTCAAAAAGTTTGTAAATATATTTTAAGGTTTGTAAGTCCAAGCAAGTTCCCAATATAAATATATATATATATATATTTTTTAAAATAATAATAAGCTTGAAAATATGTTCATCTAAAATGTACAACTCCGGTTGGACTTGATTGATATAGAATGATCAATAAGTCTTGAAGGAGTTGATTAATTTTAAATAATTATACTCCATGGTTCATGTCGATGCACTGAATCTACATCTGGAACCGAGTAAGGTCCTAACATCTCACGCCTGTCTCGTGGCTAAGTACACAAACACATTAGTCCTATGTGTTGTGAGATGTGTTGGCTCCTTAAATCTATAGGTATATGATTTCTAAGGTAAGACTTAGGCTAATTTCATAAAAAGAAGCAAAAGTAGAGTACATATATAGAAAAATTTAAATCCTACTCTATTATGCACATACCTAACTTTCGTCTTAATAAACTAAATTCGGCTTCGGGTAGTGGTTTGGTGAAGATGTCCGCTAGGTTTGATTTGGACTCAACATACTCTAGTTGTATAGTTCCATTAGTTACATGTTCCCTAATGAAGTGGTGTTTAACTTCTATATGTTTTGTCCTAGAATGACATATTGGATTTTTAGTTAAGTTAATTGAACTAATGTTATCTATGTAGGTTTTAATGTTGTTAAAGATTAAGCTAAAGTCTTGGAGAGTGTGCTTCATCCACGAGTGAGAGACACACTCACCCATCGCAACGTATTCGGCCGGTGGTAGATAAGGCAATGCAATCTTTGCTTCCTCTTGCACTAACTTACTAGACTCAACAACCACTCGTGCTCTTTCTATCGAGTTTACTACCGGCATAGTCGGAGTCGGAGTAGCCGATTAGATTAAACTCGGTAGATCTAGGGTACCAAATACCTACGTTTAGCGTGCCCTTTAGATATCTAAGGATACGCTTGACTAGGGTTAGGTGAGACTCCTTGGCACAGGTTTGTAACCTTGCGCACATACTTACCGCGAATAAAATGTCGGGTCGGCTCGCGGTTAAGTATAGGAGACTTCCTATTGCGCTCCTATAGTATTTTAGGTCAACGGGTTTTCCTTCTACATCTTCGTTTATATTAACATTAGTTGCCATAGGTGTATTGATTATTTTAGCATCTTGCATTCCAAATCGATTTATTAAGTCCTTAGTATATTTTTGTTGATGTAAATATATTCCATCTTTAGTTTGTTTAATTTGTAAACCTAAGAAAAAACTTAACTCTCCCACTAAATTCATTTCAAATTCACTTTCCATAAGTGAGATGAATTCGTTTAGCAGGATCGAGTTGGTAGTTCCAAAAATTATATCATCTACAGTAAGCTAGCATAATGATTTTACCCAAAAGGCCTCATACCAATGGAGATATCTTTTCATCTTATAAGCACATGATCTTTTCCATGTCTTACCAATGTGGGACTTTGATTGTATTCCCAATACTCCAACAATCCCCCCCTCAAACGAAGGACCACATTGGGCCCCCCCTCAAGCCTATCCCTCCTCGAAGGATTTTCTCTGCTTGATGTCCGATCTTCAACCCACCAGGACTTCCTGCCAGTTGTTCGGTCCCCCCGACCCAACTAGACTTCCTTCCTGATGTCTGGTTCTCTTGATCCGGACGTGGGAGCTCAACTTCCTTCGTTCGAGGTTCATGGCTTGACATGGACCATGGCTCTGATACCAATTGTTAGTGCATATAAGATCCACATATCTCCACAATGGTATGATATTGTCCACTTTGGGCCCAAGCCCTCATGGTTTTGTTTTTGGACTTTACCCAAAAGGCCTCATACCAATGGAGATATCTTTTCATCTTATAAGCACATGATCTTTTCCATGTCTTACCAATGTGGGACTTTGATTGTATTCCCAATACTCCAACACCAAACCCCCACCCCCTTCCTTTTTATAGAGGAAGAGGGTTTCTTCCCATTGACACAGGATCAATCGACTGATGCCCTCGATCAGTCGACTGATCCCATAGCCGTTGCCCAATAACGGTTGCTTTCCATGTTGGATTTCATCCAATGGTATTGGCATCAGTCGATTGATGGAACCATCAGTCGACTGATGCTCGATCAGTCGAGTGCTCAATAAGTCGACTGGATCGATTACGTACCGTGCGGTGCCATCGATCATTGCCATTCCTGGCGATCGATTCTTTGTCGACATCGATCGACCTACGAGTTCATAGCGATCACCAAGCACTAAGACGGTTTTATACCCGGTCGATCGACCCATCGACTTAGGCGATCATTGCCATGACATAGCGGTCGGTAGTGTCGGAAAACTCATCAAACTTGGCGAATAGCCAAGTTTCACCTAAGAGCTACCCTTCCCGGGTTACAATCGCTCACTCTCATCCCTCGGAGTCCCTCGCCTTCGAAGTTCTCTTCGTTCATGGCCATGTCCCTCGGCAGCATCAGTCGCACGACACTGCAATGCTCCTTCGCGTCTCTTGCCTCAAAGTCTACTTCCTCCGGCTTCACTCCAAGCTTCTCGTCCGGCGGTCCCTCGGATGCTCCAAGCGCACGACTTTCACAAAGCTATCCTTCACCGACTCAAGGCACGAGTCATGAGATGTGAAACTCGCCACGGCTCCATGTACGAATTACTAAGTCCTGCACGACTTCAACGCACATATCAAATCACAATAACAACCTAACTTAAACCCTTTGCCACACCATCAAAACCATATTACGGCAAGAGATTGCCTTAACAAGAGTAATCCTAATTAGACTAATTGAGTTGGACTCAATTTGATTCAAGTGTTGAATGAGTCTAATTTAGATTTGATTCATCAAATCAATTTAAATTAATTAATAGAGATTCATTAAATTAAAATTGACTTGAATCAAATGGTTGGATTTGATCAACCATTGGAGATAAGAGGTCAAGTTTGACATGACTTGAGAGGGAAAATGAAAGGTCAAGTTTGACTTGACCAAATGTCATGACATGATGATGACTTGGCATGGCCGACCAATGATGATGCTCCACATCATCATTGACTTATCATGTGGTGCCACCTCATGAGGGAGACCAAGAGCCATTGGCTCTTGGAGTTACATGCATGCATGTAACCCCCCAAGGTTAAAGTGGCCGGCCACTTCTTGATGAGGAGTGAATTGTTTTTGGGTAACTCCATCTTCTTCTTCCTTGGATCATCTTCTTCCTTAGCTCTCTTCCTCTCTTGCTCTCCCAATCCTCCATTGTCGAGACCTTCAAGGAGTGCTAGCACACTCAATATTGTCTTTTCTCCACCTATTGCTTGTGTGGATACCAATAGAGAAGTGTACACTTGTCACTCTCGAGTTCCGGCAATCTATTTGGACGAGCGGGATAAGCAAAGGGCATCGCTTCAAGGGTAACTTCTTATCATGTAGATCTAGAGTAGATCTAAAGGTATTAAACACATACATGTTAGTTTTATTTTTTATACTTCACACGGATCCATGGCCGGGGCTTACAAGGTTTTCGCAACGCAAAAAGCGGTTTTTGCGGCTCGGAAAACCCAACAGTGGTATTAGAGCCACATGCAAAGCCGTATGTATGTGATTTTGCTTGTATGTATGTGATGCATGCTAGTAGAATAATGCTTGTATGTATATGATGCATGCTAGGATATTTTTCTTGTATGTATATGATGCATGCTAGAATAATGCTTGTATGTATGTGATGCATGCTAATATAGGATAATAAAGGCCTTAATGAGTATATGATACACATTACGATTAGATTAGATCTTAATCGAATCAACTCGTAAATGCCTACCGGGTCCTTGATACCCATCACTACCTCGATCATTTGTAGTTGTTAAATCTGCCAAAGCAGAGCAACGCATATTATCTTGGTAGGGTGCGGAGGGACAATCTTGGTCCCGCCTATCACGGCTTGGGTTAGAGTAAGCTCAATTAGATTGAGTAAAACTAGTTAACTCAATTGGATCGAGTAGAATTATAGGCATATTCCAACCATTGGAAAGATAGGATAAGATCGCATTTACACTAAATCTTGGGCGATTTATTCAAAGCTAACTCAAGGTCTTTTGTAAATGTGGGTCTTGATCCTATAAACAAGAGTTGCATAGAGATGTAATCGGTAATGTGTTACCCACCAATCGTACTAAGTCTTGGGCGATTTAGCCAAAGCTAACTCAAGGCTTAGAATGATATGGATCTTGTCCCGCAAGAATTATTTATAGTTTGTATGAATCTAGTAATGTGGTTTGACCACATCCATAACTCGATTCTACAAAATTCCTATAATTCAGTGGGAGCATCATTTGATTAAAGGCCTAATTAAATGATAAAAGGAATATGATATTAATTCTCTGCATTGTATATTGTAGATTACTATGTCGACAAACACGAACACTCTCTCTCTGTGTTCTGTCCTTGAGAAGGACAAGCTCAATGGAGCAAATTTCCTGGAATGGTACAGGAACCTAAGAATCGTTCTCACCCAAGAAAGGAAACTGTACATCTTGGAGCAGCCCATTCCAGAGGCACCTCCTGCCATTGCCTCGCGAGCTGACAAAGATGCTTACAAGAAGCATCAAGATGATGCATTAGATGTGTCATGTCTAATGCTCGCGACCATGAACTCCGAGCTTCAGAAGCAATACGAGTTCATGAATGCTTATGATATGGTTGGACATCTTCGTCAACTATATCAAGGACAAGCAAGTCATGAGAGATATGAAGTCTCTAAGGCATTGTTTGGGTCCAAAATGTAAGATGGGACTCCCGTAGGTCCATATGTACTCAAGATGATTGGGTATGTAGAAAACCTACAAAGGTTGGGATTCTCACTTGGCCAAGAGCTAGCCACTGACCTGATCTTACAATCTTTGCCACAAGCCTACAATCAATTTGTCATGAATTACAACATGAATGAAATTGATAAGCCACTGCCTGAGATGCTCAGCATGTTGAGAACTCCTGAGCTCAATCTTAAGAAAGGAAAATCTGTCTCCATTATGATGGTGCAAAAGAAGAAAGGCAAGGGCAAGCCTAAAGGTAAGGGAAAGTCCCAAGCCAAGGGCAAAGGCAAAGAACTTAAACCCAATGGAGGGGTGGCCAAGGAAGGGGCTTGCTTCCACTGCAAGGAAGCTAGACACTGGAAGAATAACTACAAGGCATACCTGGATGATCTTAAGAAGAAGAGAAGTGAGACTTCTACTTCAGGTATAAATGTTATAGAAGTCAATCTATCTATTTATTCATCATGGGTATTAGATACCGGATGTTCATCTCACATTTGTACCAATGTGTAGGCGCTGAAAAATAGTAGGGCATTGACAAAGGGCGAGGTGGACCTACGAGTAGGCAATGGAGCAAGAGTTGCTGCTGTTGCTATAGGAACTTATGATCTATCTCTGCCCACTGGGCTTGTACTAGAATTAGATGAATGTTGTTATGTGCTTGCTTTAACTAAGAACATAATTTCGGTTTCTTGTTTGGACAAGAAAGGATTTACATTTATAATAAAAAACAAATGTTGTTCAGTTTATTTAAATGATATATTCTATTGTAGTACACCTATAATGAACGAACTCTACTTTCTAGACTTAGAGAGTCCTATCTATAACATAAGTACCAAAAGGTTCAAGTCAAATGAGTTGAACCAAACCTATCTCTGGCATTGTCGCTTAGGTCACATAAATGAGAGTCACTTGTCTCAGCTCCATAAGGATGGGCAGCTAGACTCATTTGATTTTGAATCATATGAGACATGTGAGTCTTGCCTTTTAGGCAATATGACCAAGACTCCCTTTAGTGGACACAGCGAAAGAGCAACAGACTTGTTAGGACTTATACATAGTGATGTATGTGGCCCTTTCAATGTTGCTGCTAGAGGTGGTTACAAGTACTTCATTACATTTACTGATGACTTCAGTAGATATGGTTATGTGTATCTTATGACACATAAATCAGAATCCTTTGAAAAGTTCAAAGAATTCAAGAATGAAGTACAAAACCAGCTTGGCAAGAGTATTAAGATACTTCGATCAAATCGAGGTGGTGAATACCTTAGCCATGAGTTTCGTGACTATCTAGCTGAGTGTGGGATTCTATCGTAACTCACTCCTCTTGGAACACCACAGTGGAATGGTGTATCCAAAAGGAGGAATCGTACCCTATTAGATATAGTACGATCTATGATGAGTCACACAGATCTTCCTATATCCTTTTGGGGATATGCTCTAGACACAGCAGCCTTTACCCTTAACTGTGTACCATCCAAGGCTGTGATAAAGACACCATATATGATATGGATAGGGAGAAATCCCAAGATATCTTTCATGAGGATTTGGGGTTGTGAGTCTCAGACAAACTGGGACCCAAATCTGATAGGTGATATTTTGTTGGATATCCCAAGGATACAAAGGGATATTACTTCTACATTTCCAGTCAGCACAAAGTGTTTGTAGCAAAGACTGGGGTTTTTCTAGAAAGGGATTTTGTTTCTAGAAAAACTAGTGGGAGTACGTTCGATCTTGAAGAAATTCAAGATAAGGACCATAGCACTGAGGCCTTGATGAAGGTTGAACAGAAACCACAAAGTGTTGTGGCTGATGAGATTGTTGCACAAAGAGTTGTGGAACAATCACCTATTCATGTAGACTTACCTCTTCGCAGGTCTGATAGGAGACATCGTTAGCTTGAGAGATACTCATTTCTCTTGTCTAACCATGATGACGTTATGCTCATTGAGAATAAGCCTACCTCCTATCAGGAAGCTGTGATGAGCCCAGATTCTGAGAAATGGCTAGAGGCCATGAGATCCGAGATGGAATCCATGTACACCAACCAAGTATGGACTTTGGTTGATCCACCTGAAGGGGTCAAACCCATTGGGTGTAAGTGGGTCTTTAGAAGAAAAACTGACATGGATGGACTTACGCATACCTATAAGGGTTGATTGGTGGCTAAAGGTTTCAAGCAAATTCATGGTATTGACTATGATGAAACCTTTTCTCCAGTGGCGATGTTTAAGTCCATTCGGATCTTGCTTGCTATTGTAGCATACCACGATTATGAGATCTGGCAGATGGATGTCAAAACTACATTTCTGAATGGAAACTTACTCGAGGATGTGTACATGACACAACCTGAGGGTTTTGAAGATCCACAACATATTGGGAAAGTATGCAAGCTGCAAAGGTCCATTTATGGGCTAAAGCAAGCCTCTCGGAGTTGGAATCTTCGATTCGATGATGCGATCAAACAGTTTGGTTTCATTAAGAATGAAGATGAACCCTGTGTCTATAAGAGGGTTAATGGGAACACATTTGTCTTGTATTGTATGTGGATGACATACTATTTATTGGGAATGACATCCCTTCGCTACAGTCTGTGAAGACTTGGTTGGGGACGTGCTTCTCAATGAAGGACTTAGCTGAAGCAGCATGTATTCTAAGCATCAAGATCTATAGAGATAGATCTAAGAGATTGCCTGGCCTAAGTCAGAGTACATACATTGACACGGTATTACTACGGTTTGCCATGCAGAATTCTAAGAAGGGACTTTTGCCGATGTCACATGGTGTGAGTCTTTCGAAGACTCAAAGTCCCTCTTCTAGAGAGGAGAGAGACTGCATGGATAAGATCCCTTACGCATCAGCTATAGGATCGATCATGTATGTCATGTTATGTACTCGTCCTGATATCTCGTATGCTTTGAGCATGACGAGTAGATACCAGTTAGATCCAGGTGAGCGTTACTGGATAGCAGTCAAGAATATTCTTAAGTACTTGAGAAGGACTAAAGAATATTTCTTGATATTTGGAGGTGATGAGGAGCTAGCTATAAAGGGTTACAACGATGCCAGCTTCCAAACTGACCAGGATGATTATAGATCGCAGTCAGGGTTTGTGTTTTGCTTGAATGGTGGCGCTGTGAGCTGGAAGAGTTCAAAGCAGGACACAGTTGCTGATTCTACAACAGAAGCCGAGTATATTGCTGCATCTGAGGCAGCAAAGGAGGCAGTTTGGATCCGCAAGTTCATTACTGAGCTTGGGGTGGTTCCTAGCATAGCAGATCCCATAGAGCTCTATTGTGACAACAATGGAGTGATTGCACATGCTAAGGAACCTCGCTCACACCAGCGGACCAAACACATACTACGGTGCTTCCATATCATTCGAGAGATTATCGATAAAGGAGATGTGAAGATTTGTAGAGTACCCACAGAGGCTAACATCACAGATCCCTTGACCAAGGCTTTGGCACAGAAAAAGCATGATGGTCACACTAGGTCATTGGATATTAGATACTACGGTGATTGACATTAGTGCTAGTTGGAGATTGTTAGTGAAATCCCTAGAGCCAATCATGTGATGATTGTTGTATGGACTTTATTGTATCATAATCCTATTTATAAAGGCATGGTTATTATATTTACTTGTATTGGTGCCAAATAACTAAATATAATAACATCCTTGAGTAGTAAGTTCTTATCTATATCAATCGATTGGTTGAATTGATAATGAAATGATATAGAGAATACTACTCTTAATCATTCCTAGTCTAGTATTAACATTCAGGGACAATGTTAATTCATAGAGACTAGCATGTAGGTCAACACGATGACTTGATCTCACAAGTCAAGGATATGAGATATCAAGTTGACACATGGGTATGCATTGGAGAATGTATACTGAATGACCCGCCATGAGAAAGTATCATGGATCGTTATATAAGTGTCATATACTTTCTCATGTGGCTATTAGTATGACTATTAGTCCTTAGACCTGAAGTCACCACGGTTCCCTACATAAGGAGTTGCATACTTTGGCATCGTCAAACGTCACCTGTAAATGGGTAGACTATAAAGGCGATTACTGGGTATGTAACAAATTATACGGAGGGATGTGAGTGATGTAGAAGGGATCTATCCCTCCTATATGACGAGGGTGACATTGATATTCTTGATAGAGTAAGACCACGAAGTGCATGGTCATGCCCAAATGAGTCAATATGAGATATTGAGCTCATTTGATTAGAGTGAGTCTACTTGGAGTTCAAGATATAGATTGTACCGAGAATTACATAGTCTATGCCTCAATTGGTCAATCTAGATGTCAAGGATAGAGGGACATTGTCACATATTGTGAGAGTCACAATTAGTAGTCACAAAGGTGATGTTGGAGCTCAACATTCTTGTAACTTGGGTAGCAATGATGTGTTGCTAGATACCGCTCATTGCTTATGTTCCTAATTCGGTTTAGGTACATTGCCAACATTACAAGAACCTATAGGGTCACACACAAAGGGCAATTAGATGGAGATTAGGTTAATATGATGAACCATTAGGATTAGTGTTGGGTTTCCGGCACCGCGGCGTGTGTGTGTTCGATCACGTTTCGTAAACATGAACACAGCGGAAGCAATAAAAATAATAAATCTACATTTATTACAACACACACAACACACGCATGCATATTACAACAAGTGTAGACATAACCGTAAATTTAAATTTGCAATAAAAGGAAATTTATCTACGTTATACCTTTCGTATGACGTGTAGCGGGAACGACATCAACCGGAACGATCCTCGCTAGAATCGTCTCTATCCGTATCCACGCCGAGTTCCTCGGGATGACTTCGCTAAGCCGCGAGCTTCGTCTTCGTACGGGTTACTAGCCTCGTGTTGAAGACGACGTGATCGAGAGATGATCACGATCCGAATCCAAATTCGGATCCTAATACGAGTTCTCAAAACTCGCTTCTCCGGAGAGGTATTCGTCAATCAATTGACGAATCCTTCGTCCTCCACCTCAGAGGATTACCAGAGATCGAATCCCCGGTAAGTTAGCCGCTGTCGGACCTCTAACCGTCGTCCAAATGATGCTCCGACGAGAGGAGAACAAGCTGTCCAGAAAACTGGACAGCTTTGGTGGAGGTGATAGGGCCGGCCAACCAAGGGAGATAGAACTCACCTTGATGCCAAACTTGAAGGAGATCACCGGAGCACTAACCGGCAGCAGCTCGACGCCGGCGAGGGGGAAGGAAGCAGCCTTCTGGACGCCGGTTGGAGGAGCTTTGGGCGGCGGCAATAGGTTGGCGCCGAGAGCTCCAAGGAGGAGGTGGGCGGCAACCTTAGGGCTAGGGGTTTTTTTGGATTAGGGCTTAATTATCCCTTAAGCCCTCTTTTATAGAGAACTAATTCTCTTAACGGTTATTGGATCATAACCATTACGCCCATTAACCCGCTCCATTAAGATAAGTTAAAATAAACCAAACCATGATGGTTTATTTTAAGTTAAAATGAACCGAACCAACTTTTTGGTTCATTCGTTTAAAATAAACCAAACCCTTTGGTTTATTCTCCTCCATTGGATTAGAACCAAACCATTTTGGTTCATTCATTATGTCTTCATAAGACATGGCCCATCCACGCTTCCATTGCGACTGAAACGATTTCATGCTCGCTTCTTATTTGGTCCAACCAAACCTAGTTTCTCTCGGTCTGAGAATCCCATTCTCAAGCTCGTTTTAAATCCTTCGGATTACGCTCGTTGTGCGTGTGACCAAATAGGTTCTCGGTTTATGTTGGTCGTCTATAATTAACCATTAATTATAGAACGATCATGAGTGGCACCTAGTAGTACATCATGATCCCCAATTAACCGAAAAGATCAACGGTTGATCCATAACTATTTCTGAAACCCTTCAGCAGCTCGAATGAATCGTGCCCCATTCCCTTCACTCATCTTATACCCACTTGGTTCAGGACATGGTCTAATAGTGTCAGTCCCCACTAGGCTGACTACGTCACACCTAGCCCAAGTATCATTTCCTCATCCTATGGATTCTAGTTACTCCACATGTATCGAAGAGTACCTTACTCTAAACATGTAATATTTTGGCCAAAGACTTTAGTAACAATCTGACGAGAGGCCATGGGTATACATCTCCTCGCAAGGAGTGGTGAATCCTTTATAGGCTATTCAAACACCTTCGATCACTTCGACTTATACCCAATCATCCCGGGTCCACATCTCCTTAGAGATGCTTGCTTAAGATGTCAAAGCATAAGTCTCTATGATCAAGATGACTTGAATACCGCAAGTCAAAGGAACATCGCACTTAAGCCACAGTAAGAACTTCATTGACATATCTATATATGCAGAGAACCATATGAAGTCTTACGGCTGGTCACTCCAATGAACTAGTTACCATAACTAGCATCCACGATTAACTCCGGACATCACAATGTCTCCAGCCAATGAGAATCAGCTGCTTGGATACACCAAGGAGCATACCTCGTGCTAGTCTCGACAGAATTGATGGTGTCCAAATCCATCAATTCATCGACTAGGGATAATTCTGATACATCACAATTACACATGTAGAGATACTCACTAGTTGTGATCCAATCACAAATTCTCTCATGCTGTGAATCGTATCGTGGACATTCATAAGTTTAAGATCAATCAAATACATAAAACATGTATACTCAAATAGTGAATCTTCATTTATCATATAAATGGTTCATACATAAGGCGATTGCCTTAGGACATCTCTCATATATTACTAACAGACTCCCACTTGGCCTAATGCCAATCGCTATGGTATCCAATACCATAAGCTCGAACATGACCCTCAAACTTATTTTGAGGTAATGCCTTAGTCAAAGGATCCGCTAAGTTCCTTATAGTGGGAATTTTCTCGATTTGTATTTCGTTCCTACTGATGATCTCTCTGATAAGATGATAGTGGCGAAGCACATGTTTGGATCATTGATGAGACCACATCAAGTTCAGAGATGAACTTCTTGATCCAAACCGCTTCCTTTGCTGCTTCCAAAGCTGCAATGTATTCTGCCTTAGTGGCAGAATCCGCTATAGTGTCAAGCTTGGAACCTTTCCAACTTATTGCACCTCCATTCCAGGTGAATACATACTCAGACTGAGACATGGAATCATCCTTATCTGTCTAAAAGCTGGCATCCGTATACCCACGTATCACCATGTACCCTTCTCCATATATTAGGAACACATCCTTAGTTCTTCTTAAGTACTTAAGGATTGTCTTAACAGCCACCCAATGATCCATTCCTAGATCAGACTGGTATCTGCTCGTGACACTCAGAGCATACGATACATCGGGCCTTGTACATAACATAGCATACATGATAGATCCTATTGCGGATGCATAGGGAATCTTACTCATGCAAATCCTTTCGTCTTCTGTGCGCGGACACATAGACTTCGAAAGGTGTACCCCATGCCTGATGGGTAGGAAACCTTTCTTGGATTCCGACATGCTAAACCTCTTTAGAACTCGGTATCTATATGTAGACTGCGAAAGACCAAGCAACCGTTTCGATCTATCTGTATAGATCTTAATCCCGAGGATGTAGGTTGCTTCTCCCAGGTCTTTCATGGAGAATGTCTTGGATAACCAAACCTTAACTGACTGTAAGATTGAAACATCGTTTCTTATAAGTAATATGTCATCGACATATAATACTAGGAACACGACTGCACTCCCACTAACCTTCATGTACACACAAGGTTCGTCTGGATTTTGTGAGAAATCAAACTTTTTTATTGTCTCATCAAAACGGATATTCCAGCTCCTGGATGCTTGCTTCAATCCATAAATGGTCCGTCGCAATTTGCATACCTTGGTTTTATCAACCGATGTGAAACCCTCAGGTTGTATCATATACACGTCCTCGAGCAGGTTTCCATTAAGGAAAGCTGTTTTCACATCCATCTGCCATATCTCATAATCATAATGAGCCGCTCTGGCCAGGAGCATCCGAATGGATTTAAGCATAGCTACAGGCGAATAGGTTTCGTCATAATCAACACCTTGCTTTTGACGATATCCTTTCGCCACCAATCTAGCCTTATAGGTAATCACATTACCATCCATGTCGGTTTTCTTCTTGAAAACCCACTTGCACCCTATAGGCTTTATCCCTTCACGTGGGTCAACCAAGTTCCAAACTTGGTTTTCATACATGGAATCCATTTCCGACTTCATGGCACCAAGCCACTTATCCCTTTCTGAACTTGTCAGCACTTCTTCATAACTGGTAGGCTCCTCATCATCAATGAGTAATACGTCGTTCGATTCGCTTACGAGAAATCCATATCTCTCAGGAATATTGCGTGTTCTACCAGATCTACGAAGATGTGGTGTTACAATAGGTCCAGCCGATTGCTCATCACTATGAGTTGTCGGCTGTTGTGCTTCACCAGGTATCTCATTAATGTCTATTTGAGTCTCTTGAGCCTCCTCAAGCTCGATGACACTCCCACTGTTTTCTTGCAAGAGAAACTCTTTCTCTAGAAACACAGCATGCCTTGAAACAAACACCTTTTGTTCCACAGGATGATAGAATTGGTAACCCCTTGTTTCCTTAGGGTATCCAATAAATAGACATTTATCAGACTTAGCATCCAATTTGTCTGATACTGTCCACTTCACATAAGCAGGACAATCCCATATCTTCAAGTAAGATACATGAGGTTTCTTACTATTTCATATCTCATATGGAGTAGTTGAGACTACCTTGGTAGGCATTCTGTTTAACAAGTAAATAGCTGTCTGAAGTGCATAGCCCCAAAAGGACTTGGGAAGAGTCGCATGATTCATCATTGACCTGACCATGTCCAACAAGGTCCGGTTACGCCTCTCAGATACACCATTATGCTGTGGTGTATAGGGCAGAGTCCATTGAGACAATATACCATTGTCTCTTAGGTAATCAAGAAACTCCTGACTTAAGTATTCACCACCTCGATCCGATCAAAGTATTTTAATACTCTTGTCATGTTGTTTCTCTACTTCATTTCTGAACTCTTTGAACCTTTCAAAGGCTTCAGACTTGTGTTTCATCAAGAACACATACCCAAACCGTGAGTGATCATCGGTGAAGGTAATGAAGTAGCTATAGACTCCTAATGCTTGAGTTGACATAGGTCCACATACATCAATATGTATTAGACCTAGTAACTCTCCCACTCATTCACCTTTTCCAGTAAAAGGTAACTTAGTCATCTTGCCTTTTAAGCATGATTCGCATGTATCATATGAATCCAATTCAAACGATTCCAGAATTCCACATCGGTGTAATTCGGACATGCGTTTCTTGCTTATATGGCCAAGACGACAATGCCACATATAGGAGTCTATTTGATTATCCTTTCGAGCACGCGTGTTGCTCGCTTCGATATTGAAAATGTCACTTTGGATCGTCCAGCGTATAAATGCCATTACTCAAGTTCCGGTTCCATAAAGTCGCCATTTAAAGTTATATAACAACAATTGTTACTAAGCGTCAAATGGAAACCATTTCTATTTAAGCGAAATAGAAACAATGTTCTTTATTAGAGAAGGAACATAATAGCAATTGTCATTCAAGACTAGTCCACTAGGAGCTTGACAAATAAGTTCGATGGCGCGCAACCTTTGCTCCATTGCCAACTCATAAATTTGACTCCCCTCGACAAGTCTTCTTCTATTCCTTAGCCCCTGTATGTCATTACATATATGTGAGCTACACCCGATTATCCAATACCCAAGTGTCCAAGGAAATAGAATGACAATCAATAACGAAGATACGAAGAGGATGGGGCATGCCTTCTTCTTCTTCATGGACTCAAGATAAATCTTGCAGTTTCTTCGCGGTGGCCTTCCTTGCCACAGTGATGGCAAGTGCCCTTTCTTTAGTTCCGCCTTCTTTGCCTTTTGTTCTTTCCTTTCTTACATTCTTTTGCCTTCCTCTTAGAACCTTTCTTTGAGAATCAACTATGAGAACCGCCTTCTCCTCATGCTTCACGAAGGCTCCACGATCTTGACATATTGAGGAGCTCGGGAATGGATTCAATTTGTTCATCAGATAGTTCATCACAAATTGCGAGAAACTCTTGGGCAAACAATGCGAATTAAGTCAATACTTAACTCATGATCCATCACAAAACCGAGGGTAGCTAGCCGCTCGATGTACCCGTTCATCTTTAGCACAAAGCCTCTGGAGCGAACCTTCTTGCATCTTCGTGGTGAAGGAGCCTAGAGACCTCGAACCTTTCGGATCTCGCTTGCTCATCGAACAACTCATGAAGATGGAAGACCATAGTATTAACATCCATATGCTCATGCGCTGCGGCTCGGTACCATCGCCGCTAGCATGATGCAACTCGCCCCATCGAATCGCCACATGCTTACGATAGACCAACATTTGATGCAGGTTGCATCGTCCTTAGGGGGGAAGAGGCTCTTCAAGGACATATGCAAGCTTTTCCGCCTTGAGAACAATTCTCGAGTTTCTAAGCGATCCGGAAGTTAGGCCCGGTCGGTTTGTTGAATCCAAAATAGTGCGCAAATTCAAAGGCGTCATGATCAATTTATTGACCTAGAAATACAAAGCGAGCATATATGAGAAAGATGATTTTAAAATGCATCAATATACATTTATAAATCCCATTCATTTTTCGAATTTCAAAAACCCCAAAATCACTTCGGGAGATCGTAGGTCCATCTCCGAATGGGTTGATATCCATCATAGATATGAACAACCTTGGAGAGAGTCCAACAAGCCATTCATAACTACGACGGTAGGTATCAACTATACCGATTGCATATCACGTATATGCAACTATCACAATGTGCTATCAACTAATTGAATGTTCACACATACATCGGGTTGTTAACACATTAACAAGTATGCATCATATGCATAGCACCAAACTTCACCTCCCTTTACATCGACCTTGGAGAGAGTCCAACAAGCCGATGCTCCAGGTTAAAGCCAACCCATTAATCGGGAAATAGTTTTAATATGGTTATAGCGCATTCAACCAATTAGCCCAGCTTGGAGAGAGTCCAACAACCAAAGCTAACGATTGAACTCTGACTCTTACCACATTAGTATTAAACTATTCCATGGTTTGAACATGTTCGGGTTCGAGCCGGGCTTGGAGAGAGTCCAACAACCCAAACAAGAAACGGAACTCTGGTTCTAACCATATTAATGGAAGGTGTAGGCTTTAATATTGTTTAAGGGTTTTTATGTCTCATCCTCTTTGCATGCAAATAAGTATTATCTACATGGCATGGCATACATGGCATGCATCTACATGTCACGACACGCATGGCATAATGTTATGCATCTAATGCAATTACATGGCATACAATTATGTCATGTATATATTTCCTTATATGTCATAACTATTTATGGAAATAAAATATGTTTAAGATTTGATTCTCCAAATCAAATCATAATTAAATTAGGAAACAAATTTCCAAATCTAATCACATATTTTATTCATGGAATTATTTGATTAAGGAAAACTATTTAGGAAACCAATTTCCTAAATCATTAAAACTACTTATGGAAATAAAATATTTTAAGATTTGATTTCCCAAATCAAATCATGATTAAATTAGGAAACAAATTTCCAGAATCTAATCAAATATTTTATTTATGGAAAATATCAATTTCCATAAATACTTCCAACTTTCCAAAAGTGGAAGATTTCCATAAATACTTCTAAACTTTCCAAAATTGAAAAATTTCCATAAATACTTCTAAATTTCCAAAATTAGAAAATTTCCAGAAATACATTATGACTATAGCAAAACTATTTTTTACGATTATGTCGAAACACAACCTGGGCTCTGATACCACTGTTGGGTTTCCGGCACCGCGACGTGTGTGTGTTCGATCACGTTTCGTAAACATGAACACAGCGGAAGCAATAAAAATAATAAATCTATATTTATTACAACACACACAACACACGCATGCATATTACAACAAGTGTAGACATAACCGTAAATTTAAATTTGCAATAAAAGGAAATTTATCTACGTTATACCTTTCGTATGACGTGTAGCGGGAACGACATCAACTGGAACGATCCTCGCTAGAATCGTCTCTATCCGTATCCACGCCGAGTTCCTCGGGATGACTTCGCTAAGCCACGAGCTTCGTCTTCGTACGGGTTACTAGCCTTGTGTTGAAGACGACGTGATCGAGAGATGATCACGATCCTTTCGAGCACGCGTGTTGCTCGCTTCGATATTGAAAATGTCACTGGATACGTCCAACATATAAATGCCATTACTCAAGGTTCCAGTTCCATAAAGTACGCCATTCAAAGTTATATAACAACAATTGTTACTAAACGTCAAATGGAAACCATTTCTATTTAAACAGGAAATAGAAACAATGTTCTTTATTAGAGAAGGAACATAATAGCAATTGTCCAGTTCTAAGACTAGTCCACTAGGGAGCTTCAACAAATAAGTTCCGATGGCGACCGCAGCAACCTTTGCTCCATTGCCAACTCGCAAATTTGACTCCCCTCTGACAAGTCTTCTTCTATTCCTTAGCCCCTGTATGTCATTACATATATGTGAGCCACACCCACTATCCAATACCCAAGTGTCTAAGGAAATAGAATGACAATCAATAACGAAGATACCTGAAGAGGATGGGACATCGGATGCCTTCTTCTTCTTCATGGACTCAAGATAAATCTTGCAGTTTATTCGCCAGTGGCCTTCCTTGCCACAGTGATGGCAAGTGCCCTTTTGCGCTGGTTCTGCCTTCTTTGTCTTTTTCTTCTTTCCTTTCTTCTGTTCTTTTGCCTTCCTCTTAGAACCTTTCTTTGAGGAATCAACTAACAGAACCGCCTTCTTCTCATGCTTCACAGAAGGCTCCATAGTCTTCAGAATATTAAGGAGCTCGGGAATGGTGGATTCTAATTTGTTCATCCGATAGTTCATCACAAATTGTGAAAAACTCTTGGGCAAACAATGCAGAATTAAGTCAATACTTAACTCATGATCCATCACAAAACCGAGGGTGGCTAGCCACTCGATGTACTCGTTCATCTTTAGCACAAACTGCACTACAGATGAACCTTCTTGCATCTTCGTGGTGAAGAGGAGCCTAGAGACCTCAAACCTTTTGGATCTCCCTTGCTCATCGAACTACTCATGATGATGGAAGACTATAGTATTAGCATCCATATGCTCATGCTGCTTTTGCAGCTCAGGTACCATCGCCGCTAGCATGTAGCAACTCGCCAGCTCAGAATCTACCACATGCTTCTGATAGACCAACATTTGGTCTGGAGTTGCATCGTCCTTAGGACGGTCAGGAAGAGGCTCTTCAAGGACATATGCAAGCTTTTCCGCCTTGAGAATAATTCTCAGGTTTCTAAGCCAGTCCAGGAAGTTAGGCCCAGTCAGTTTGTTCGAATCCAAAATAGTGCGCAAATTCAAAGATGTCATGATCAATTTATTGACCTAGAAATACAAAACGAGCATATATGAGAAAATGATTTTAAAATGCATCAATATACATTTATAAATCCCATTCATTTTTCGAATTTCAAAAACCCCAAAATCACTTCGGGAGATCGTAGGTCCATCTCCGAATGGGCTGATATCCATCATAGTTATGAACAACCTTGGAGAGAGTCCAACAAGCCATTCATAACTACGACGGTAGGTATCATCTATACCGATTGCATATCACGTATATGCAACTATCACAATGTTTTATCAACTAATTGAATGTTCACACATACGTTGGTTTGTTAACACATTAACAAGTATGCATCATATGTATAGCACCCAACTGCACCTCCCTTTACATCGACCTTGGAGAGAGTCCAACAAGATGATGCTCCAGGTTAAAGCCAACCCATTAATCGAGAAATAGTTTTAATATGGTTAGAGCGCATTCAACCAATTAGCCCAGCTTGGAGAGAGTCCAACAACCAAAGCTAACGATTGACCTCTGACTCTTACCATATTAGTATTAAACTATTCCATGGTTTGAACATGTTCGGGTTCGAGCCGGGCTTGGAGAGAGTCCAACAACCCAAATAAGAAACGGAACTCTGGTTCTAACCATATCAATGGAAGGTGTAGGCTTTAATATTGTTTAAGGGTTTTATGTCTCATCCTCTTTGCATGCAAATAACTATTATCTACATGGCATGACATACATGGCATACATCTACATGTCACGACACGCATGTCATAATGTTATGCATCTAATGCAATTACATGACATACAATTATGTCATGTATATATTTCCTTATATGTCATAACTATTTATGGAAATAAAATATGTTTAAGATTTGATTCTCCAAATCAAATCATAATTAAATTAGGAAACAAATTTCTAAATCTAATCACATATTTTATTTATGGAATTATTTGATTGAGGAAAATCTATTTAGGAAACCAATTTCCTAAATCATTAAAACTACTTATGAAAATAAAATATTTTAAGATTTGATTTCCCAAATCAAATCAAGATTAAATTAGGAAATAAATTTCCAAAATCTAATCAAATATTTTATTTATGGAAAATATCAATTTCCATAAATACTTCTAACTTTCCAAAAGTGGAAGATTTCCATAAATACTTCTAGACTTTCCAAAATTGAAAAATTTCCATAAATACTTCTAAATTTCCAAAATTAGAAAATTTCCAGAAATAACATTATGACTATCGCAAAACCATTTTACGATTATCTCGAAACACAACCTGGGCTATGATACCACTGTTGGGTTTCCGGCACCGCGGCGTGTGTGTGTTCGATCACGTTTCGTAAACATGAACACAGCGGAAGCAATAAAAATAATAAATCTACATTTATTACAACACACACAACACACGCATGCATATTACAACAAGTGTAGATATAACCATAAATTTAGATTTGCAATAAAAGGAAATTTATCTAGGTTATACCTTTCGTATTACGTGTAGCGGGAACGACATCAACCGGAACGATCCTCGCTAGAATCGTCTCTATCCGTATCCACGCCGAGTATCCTTAGGATGACTTCGCTAAGCCACGAGCTTCATCTTCGTATGGGTTACTAGCCTCGTGTTGAAGACGATGTGATCGAGAGATGATCACGATCCGAATCCAAATTCGGATCCAAAACCGAGTTCTCAAAACTCGCTTCTCCGGAGAGGTATTCGTCAACCGATTGACGAATATTTCGTCCTCCACCTCAGAGGAATACCGGAGATTGAATCCCCGGTAAGTTAGCCGCTGTCGGAGCTCTAACCATCATCCAAATGACGCTCCGACGAGAGGAGAACAAGATGTCCAGAAAACTGGACAGCTTTGGTGGAGGTGATAGGCGCCGGCCAACCAAGGAAGATAGAGCTCACCTTGATGCCAAACCAGAAGGAGATCTCCGGAGCACTAACCGGCAGCAGCTCGACGCCGGCGAGGGGGAAGGAAGCTGCCTTCTGGACGGCGGTTGGAGGAGCTATGGGCGGCGGCAAGAGGTTGGCACCGAAAACTCCAATAAGGAGGTGGGCGGCAACTTTAACCTAGGGGTTTTGGATTAGGGCTTAATTATCCCTTAAGGCCTCTTTTATAGAGAACTAATCGTCTTAATGGTTATTGAATCATAACCATTAGGCCCGTTATCCCGCTCCATTAAGATAAGTTAAAATAAACCAAACCATGATGGTTTATTTTATGTTAAAACGAACCGAACCAACTTTTGGTTCATTCGTTTAAAATAAACCAAACCCTTTGGTTTATTATCCTCCATTGGATTAGAACCAAACCATTTTGGTCCATCCATTATGTCTTCATAAGACACGGCCCATCCACGCTTCCATTGCGACTGAAACGATTTCATGCTCGCTTTATGTTTGGTCCAACCAAACTTAGTTTCTCTCGGTCTGAGAATCTCATTCTCAAGCTCGTTTTAAATCCTTTGGATTACGCTCGTTGTGCGTGTGACCAAATAGGTTCTCGGTTTATGTTGGCCGTCTATAATTAACCATTAATTATAGAATGATCATGAGTGGCACCTAGTAGTACATCATGATCCCCAATTAACCGAAAAGATCAACTGTTGATCCAGAACTATTTCTGAAACCCTTCAGCAGCTCGAATGATTCATGCCCCATTCCCTTCACTCATCTTATACCCACTTGGTTCAGGACATGGTCTATAGTGTCAGTCCCCACTAGGCTGACTACGTCACACCTAGCCCAAGTATCATTTCCTCGCCCTACGGATTCTAGTTACTCCACATGTATCGAAGAGTACCTTACTCTAAACATGTAATGCTTTGGCCAAAGACTTTAGTAACAATCCAATGAGAGGCCATGGGTATACATCTCCTCGCAAGGAGTGGTGAATCCTTTATAGGCTATTCAAACACCTTCGATCACTTCGACTTATACCCAATCTTTTCGGGTCCACATCTCCTTAGAGATGTTTGCTTAAGATGTCAAAGCATAAGTCTCTTTGATCAAGATGACTTGAATACCGCAAGTCAAAGGAACATCGCACTTAAGCCACAGTAAGAACTTCATTGACATATCTATATATGCAAAGAACCATATGAAGTCTTACGGCTGGTCACTCCAATGAACTAGTTACCATAACTATCATCCACGATTAACTCCGGACATCACTATGTCTCCAGCCAGTGAGAATCAGCTGCTTGGATACACCAAGGAGTATACCTCGTGCTAGTCTCGACAGAATTGATGGTGTCCAAATCCATCAATTCATCGACTAGGGATAATTCCGATACATCACAATTGCACATGTAGAGATACTCACTAGTTGTGATCCAATCACAAATTCTCTCATGCTGTGAATCGTATCGTGGACATTCAGTAAATGAGTTTAAGATCCAATCAAATACATAAAACATGTATACTCAAATAGTGAATCTTTATTTATCATATAAATGGTTCATACATAAGGCGATTGCCTTAGGACATCATTCATATATTACTAACAAAGTAGATCTAAAGGTATTAAACACATACATGTTAGTTTTATTTTTTATACTTCACGCGGATCCATGGCCGGCGCTTCTAAGGTTTTCGCAATGCAAAAAGCGGTTTTTGCGGCTTGGAAAACCCAACAAATTGTAGGATTGTGAGTTTCCAAGAGGAGGGGGTGAATCTAGGAGAATATAAAATTTTCGTTATCGTTTGAAAACTTTTCTTTTGATTTTGAAAACTTAGAGATATTGCAATGAAAATGTAAATAAAGTAAAAAGAACAAGTTCGTTTACATGGTTCACAACCCGAGCTGGGTTGCTACTCCAAGGCCCGTAGCCCTTCCTAGGGATACTTTGGTGGGCAATCACTAAAAGCCCTATGATTCGAGAACTCTAGAACTCGGAGGGTATTCACTTTTTACAAAAGATAAGGTTAAGGTAACAAACTACCTTCCCTTTAGAAATTTAAGTACAAAAATGAAGAAATGAAAGCAATACAAAAAGTATACCACACTACTTTAAAGGTAGAAATGTAGCTCGAGTGCAAAGTGTCGACGTATCAATGCTTTTGTGGATGACGAATGATGGCGACATCAATTTGATGCATGAGAGTTGTTGTTCTCAGAGATAGCTCTCCATTTCTTATATAGGCCATTTCTAGTCGACTGGAATACCCTCTAGTCAACTCTAAATTAGTCCATCGATTTGGTATTTTGACCTTCCCAATCGACTGGACCTAGTCCATTTGACTCCACGTCACATGACTCTTCTCCTCTACTATTCGAGAAATTTCCTATACCCTGATCCTAGGGCTCCCCCTATACTCTTCAGCGTAGTCAGATGTGATCACGGATGTAACAAATGTAGTAACGAGTAGTCGAGCGATGCGCATCACGACCACGAGCAAAATCACCGACCTCTCTTTATCAGAAGATCGCTTAAGCATGTATATTCTTCGCACCAATGTAGGTCCGATGCAGCGGGATCAAGCAATACGTAACCGAACGAACCCGATCTTGACTTATGAGTCTAACACAAACCCTCCGTCGGAACAACACCTAGCTTTGTCTCCACCTGAGGACTCAGTCTCACCTCTTCACTCGAGTCTTACCTGTTGGTTGTCCTGCTAGACTTACCTTGCTTGACATCCAATTTGACCCACTAGGACTTCATGTCAACTGTCCGGTCTCCCTGACCCAATCGGTCTTGTTGGATCGAGAAACATCGCTAGAGGGGGGTGAATAGCGAGCGTAAATCTTTTCGTTCGTTCGTTCGATACACGAGTAAGCACAACAGAAAATAAAGAGACACGTTTATTTTACTTGGTTCATAACCAAGCAGTTGCTACTCTAAGGCCCTATCGGTCCTAGACCTCGTACGGAGGGCAAAGCACTCTAACGTCTCCTCCTAGTTGGAGGTAAGAGACAATGATCACAAAACCGAATGTACGAGGATGAGGCAACCAGCCAACCTCACCTCGTTACGAATAAAAACAAAGAATACAATAGAATATGTTTACTTGTTGCTACTACCGACGAAGAGGATGAGAACTTATCGTTGCGTCAGCGTTATAACGTTGTCGGAGCATTGGCGTTGTAGGAGCACTTGAGAATAAACTTAATGATGTTTGGAGTTGGAATCCTCTCCTCCTTTTATAGATTTTGGCCTCTGAATTTATCTCCTCATCTTTCAGAACAGATCACGAAGTTGTAAAAATTTTATCGCAAAGTGGCTGCATCAAACCTTATCTGTTTTGACCTAGCTCAAGGGCTCATTCGTCACCATCAGTCGACTGATGCTTCCCATCAGTCGACTGATGAGCATCAGTCGACTGCCAAATGTCCTGCAGTTGACTGCCAGCCTGGCCACTTCCCTATAGTAAGAGGTTAGCTCAAAAAATGATAAATGCGATGGTTTCTAACCGTTTGATCTCGACCTAGACCTTCCACAGGAAGTCTTAGTCGGATCGCTGCCTACGGTCGTCCCCGTAAAGAGGACATGACCTTACCATCTCTCACTCACACGAGCTTACCTCGATACTTACTTTGTAGCTCTTGCTTCTGGCCTTCCACTCATTCCTTTGGCTCCCTCCGAAGTCACTCGAGTGTCGCCTGACCACTGCGGCTTCGTCCGGGTGTCGCTAGCCTTCAGCTCTAGCTTTAGTACTTTTCTGTACACTCGATTTAGATCGTGAGATAACGATGTAAACTTTACTTTGTGTCTTTGCCATAATTAAAACATAGGTTCGATTATCTAGTGCCCCTGCACCAACAGGTCTTCTACCATATGTCTGATCCACATGACCCATTTGGACTTCTTGCTTGATGTATGGTCCTCCTGATTTGTCAAGTCTTCTGCCTAGCATATGGTCAACACGACCTACTAGGACTTTCTGTTATGTCTGCACACTTAACATGCATATCAGTTCACAGCTTCATCCTAACATTAAACCTCGGTTCATACATCAAAATATAGGAGTGGTACTCCCTGCACCAACAAACATGTGTATGTATTGATACACCCTAAACACATGTTATGTAACGCCTATAAAATTCCTAGTAATTTTATAAGAATTTTTGGCATAATTATAATGGGCTTTTATGTGGGATCTTTCAAAAATAAAAGAAGTAGAGCCAAAAAAGATGCATGGCCTAGGAATTGAACTCCAAACCTCTAGTAGATACCTAAGCCCTAAAGATGCATCCAATAACCAGAAGCCCAGCAGGGTTGTGCTATTAGAGGAATATGGGAAATTATAGTTAGGGGTAAGGGAGACTATGGGACACTTCAAGAGAATAAATAGGGAATGAGGAGACAAGAGAAAAGTCATTTCTCATTCTCCACTTGTCCTCTCCTTCTCTTCTTCTTCCTCACCGAAACCTACCCCTCTCCCTTTCCATTTTTCTGAGATCTATCCAAGCAAGAAGAAGGCTTTAGGTTTGGCACCCCTTAGGGTATCTTCCAACCAATAGAAAAGCGAAGGAAGTAAGTATCCCCTCACCTGCATACAAGTAGTTTTTCGATTGATGTTATTATGTCAAACTCTTCATGAACCATGCGGCCAAGACCCTTACTTGAGTTTTCAATAAGGATCCATGCAATATATTGTATGAATATGATGATGATAGGATGCTAAATAGGTTAGGTTAAGTGCTTGACCTTAAAAACCCCGAGAAACTTTCGGCCAAGACCATTTCTTATGCTCTCCATGATGATCCATGCCATACCTTGTATTAATATGAAGATGATAGGTTTCTAGATGGGTTTGGTTAAGTGGTTGATCCTCAAAACCTTCTAAGACTCTCGGCCAAGTCCCTTTGGACCCCTAATGTGTTTTTCTATGCTATGTTTTAGATGAGTTTATGCTATGTTTTGATGTTAGATGAAGATAACATGTTCTATGCTCGGTTTTAAATGAGTTCATGCCATGTTGACGGTAGAAGAAGATAACATGTTCTATGCCATGCTATAGATCAGTTCTTGCTATGTTTTGATGGTAGTTGAAGATAACATGTTGTTGGCTAACCTAGAGTTAAGTGGTTGAGCCTTTAAGTCCTTTGAACCATTCGACCAAGACCCCTAATGAGATTTTCCATGCCATGTTTAGATGAGTTCATGATAACTTTTGATGTTAGATGAAGATAACATGTTCTATGCTAGGTTTTAAATGAGTTCATGCCATGTTGATGGTAGAAGAAGATAACATGTTCTATGCCATGCTATAGATGAGTTTATTGTATGTTTTGATGGTAGATGAAGATAACATGTTGTTGGATAACCTAGATTTATGTGGTTGACCCTTTAAGTCCTTTGAACCATTCGGCCAAGACCCATTTAGGTCTACCAAGCCATGATCTATAAATTATCATGTTATGTTTTGAATGTAGGTATAGGTAAGATGTGAAAGCTAAGCTAGATTTAAGGAATGGATCTTAGGATTTCTTGAAACTCTCGGCCAAGGCTTATCTAAAATCCTAAGTGCCCTCTCATGCCATGTTTTATATGGGAAAGGATTAACATGTGGTTAGTTAAATCATATATAAGTTGTTTAGGTTTTAAAATTTTGGTAGAGCTCCATGAAGTATAGGTCACTCCATGTATACTTGTTCATGATGTTTATGCCTTATGTCATGCCCTATATGTGTGTGATGTTAACATGATGCTAAGGAGTCCTTGCTCAAGTGGTTTAGAATGATTGGTTATGTCACTACCATATGTCTATGTCAATAGAAGGGATGCATGATAAATTTCTGCTCATTACCATGTTAAATTTATGATCATGTTATGCTCATTACTTTGTAATTGTATGAATGTATGATGTTTTACAAAGAAGGAACATGATATGCATGAAAAGAAATATGATATGTTATGAAGAAGAAATATGTTATGAAAAGCAATATGATATGATATGAAGAAGAAATATGTTATGATGTATGATATGTTATGAAGAAGAAATATGTTATGAAAAGCAATACGATATGTTATGAAGAAGAAATATGTTATGATATGAAGAAGAAACATGATATGCCATGATAAGGAACATGATATGTTTATGAAATGAAATATGATATGTTATGATAAGAAGCATGATATGTATTTTACTTTCTCCATGGCTTTTACCAGGACTCTAACAAGGTCCAAGGGATGGGCTCCTACGTGCCCCTAGGTCGACGGTCGTAGTACGGACTCAGTACGGGATGGGCTCCCAGATGCCCTTGGTCGATGGTCATAGGTACGGGCTTAGGATGGGCTTCTGTTATGTTGCCCCTAGGCCGACGGACTTAGTACGGGCCTTGTACTCTAGTGGGTTCGGGATTAGCTACCTCGGGTCTATTAGGGATGCGCGCTATGATGATGATGATGTGGTATAATGTCGGGCCCAATATGTTGAGATTTATGTTTAAATACCTATAATATATGTTTTCAAAGAGCATCCTGCATATATCTTTATGTTATGTCTTCTTATGTTCTTGTTATATTCATGTTATGCCTGCTTATGTTCTATGATGATATATTTATGTTATGCCTGCTTATGTTCTATGATGTTATATTCATGTTATGCCTGCCTATGTTCTATGATGTTATATATTCATGTTATGTCTGCTTATGTGTTTGTTATATTCATGTTATGCCTGCTTATGTTCTATGATGTTATATTCATGTTATGCCTGCTTATGTTCTATGATGTTATATTCATGTTATACCTGCCTATGTTCTATGATGTTATATATTTATGTTATGCCTGTTTATGTTCTTGTACCTTTACACGTTATGCTTGCTTATGATCTTCTATGTTTATACGAATGCTATGCTTATGTTCCGGTATGTTATATGCATGTTATGTTTGATTATATGTCTTTGTATGTTTATGTGAATGTTATGCTTATATGTGTTATATGATCATGTCGCTACTCTATGTTTAATGCTTGACGCATGGTTTTGTGAGTAGGACAGGATCTTACTAAGCCTATGTCCTTATAGTTTATGTTCCCTTGTACTGCAGATAAGGGTAAAGGGTGGCTAAACTAAAGGGAGCAGCAGGAGGGGCAAAGTGTGTGTGGTAGTGGCAAGGTGGAGGAGATCTGTTATGTTTCCTTATGCATGTTTTTCCTTAAGATGATTTTTATGAACTTGAACTAAGTACTTATGAAATGATGATGCATGCTCTATGTTTAAAAAGAAGTATCCATGAAATGATGATGCATGTTTATGTTTAAAAGTAGAAAAAAAAGTCTAAAGTCTTCCACTGTATGAAGTATATGTAGCCTTCCGCTGTAATGTATGTATGTACGATCGTGTCGCGCCGCCCCTCCGAACCCCTGAAAAGGGTGGGCATGATAGGTTGGTATCAGAGCAGATCTGCCTTTCCACTACACACATATCAAGCTCCAAATCCTGCCTCTCCAAGTAAGAATTTCTATGTCTGCTCTATTTTGTTCATGTACGATAAGAAATGCTTTTAGCTTAAGTATGCCTGAAAATATGTATGATAACCTTATGCTAGCATTTAGTTTAACTATGCATAGATAAATGGACGATAACCTTATACTAGCCTTACTTTAATATGTGAAGATAAGCATGGCTAGGAGACGCAGTAGTAGAGTCGACGAGATAGCACCCCCACATGACCTTACGCATGTGGTTACTGAACTCCAGCGTCAAGTCACAGAGCAGCAACAAGTAATAAATGCCTTAATGAATCAGCGAGGAAACCCTACTCTCCCACCAGCGGGCCCTGGCCCAATGGTTCGACAGGAAGCTTACCTGATCCAGTGGAAGAGGCTAAAGCCGGAAAATTTCTCTGGTACTGGCGAACCATTGGACGCCCAAGCCTGGTTCAAGATGGTGGAAAGCATCGTGGAGCTACTGGACTGGCCCGAATGTGAGAAGATTAAGTGTGCGTCATTTTGCCTTTCGGGAGATGCTCGGATGTGGTGGGAACGGGTTAAAGCAAAGAGGCAAGTAAATCAGATGAGATGGACGGATTTCAAGTATGAATTTTTCGAAGAATTCTTCCATATGAGGGTGACAAACAAGCATTACGACGAGTTCACTGGGTTCTGACAAGGTGACCTATCAGTCAACGAAGCCATGAAGAGATTCAACTGACTCGCACGCCTATGCCCAGAGTTGGTCAGCACGGAAAGAGAAAGAGTCAGACTCATGCTGAAGATGCTCCGACCCGAAATAGCTCTGAATGTGGCCAACGGAGTTCATAGACCGTAGACTGCAGAGGAGATGTTCAGTAGTGCCTTGATTACCGAATATTATTTGAACAATATTAACCAGCAAAAGAAGGCACTGAGTGAAGGCAGGAACCAAGCCCAGTCAAGAGGTCAGAGAAACCAGAGTATTTGGAAAGGGAACCACACTGGTAAGAGAAAGCAATGGGATGACTCTAAAGGTGGTCCAGCGAACAAGCAGCCCAAGATCCCTCTGTGTGCTACATGCGGGAAGATACATCCTGGAGTATGCTACCGAGGCACAAATAGATGCTACAACTGTGGACGGGAAGGGCATAGAGTCAAGGACTGCCCTATTCAGGTTCAGGAACCTCCTCAGCAGTATGCCCAGTACAGAGGTGCTCCTCCAAAGCTACACCAGATGCAGGCTGCAATCGAGGGAACCCCGATCAGTCAAGGGAGATTACTAGCCCCGCCAGTTATGATAGATGCCAGGGTATTCTCTCTCACCCAAGAATATGTGGCGAACGCTTCTACGGTTGTCATAGGTCAGATATTTATTTTCTGTCAGCATGCTACTGCATTATTTGATATTGGGGCAACACATTCGTTTGTTTCTACACCCTTCACGAAAAAGATAGACATGCCACCACAAGCTTTGGATCGCAAGTTCTTAACCACTCTGCCCTCGGGAGAAGTAATGCCCTCCACTCATATGCTGCGAACCGCACCCATCAGAATCATAGACGGAGAACTCTATTGTGATTTGATAGTGCTCGACATGCAGGATTATGATGTCATATTGGGTATGGATTTCTTAAGCAAGTACGGTGCTTCGATTGAGTGCCGTAAAAGAAAAGTGGTATTCCAGCCGAAGGTAGAACCTATGTTTGAATTTATTGGAGAGCCGAGGAGAAGAATCGATAAATTTCTATCAGCTCTACAGGCGCGCAAGATGTTAGACAGTGGATGCACTGGGTTTCTAGCACATGTGGTTGATCCAAGTCAAGCCAAGGACCAGAAGCTAGAAGATGTCAGAGTTGTATGCAACTACCCAGAAGTATTCCCAGATGAAGTACCAGGGTTAGCCCCAGATAGAGAAATTGAATTTGAGATCGAATTGATTGCTAGTACTAACCCGATCTCTAAAGCACCTTACCGTATGGCGCCGGCTGAATTGAAGGAACTTCAGGGACAATTACAGGAGTTACTCGACAAGGGACTCATACGCCCAAGTCGCTCTCCATGGGGAGCTCCAGTGCTGTTGGTGAAGAAGAAAGATGGGTCTATGCGAATGTGCATAGACTACCGAGCGCTAAATAATGTGACGATCAAGAACCAGTACCCTTTACCGCAGATTGATGACCTGTTCGACCAGCTAAAGGGTGCCACCGTCTTCTCTAAGATTGACCTGAGGCCTGGCTATTATCATGTGAAAGTGAAACCAGATGATATATCCAAGACGACTTTCCAAACAAGATACGGACATTACGAGTTCATAGTTATGCCCTTCGGAGTGACGAACGCACCTGGTATGTTCATGGATCTGATGAATCGGGTATTCTCGGCATTCCTCGATAAATTTGTAATCGTTTTCATCGACGATATACTGATATATTCAAGAACCTCAGAAGAGCACGCAGAACACCTGAATATGGTATTACAGATTCTTCGGGAAAAGCAGTTGTATACAAAGTTCTCCAAATGCGAATTCTGGCTCGATCAAGTATCATTTTTAGGTCATGTTATATCCAAGCACGGAGTGATGGTAGACCCAATAAAGATTAAAGCTGTGAGTAACTGGAACCGACCAAAGAATGCCAGTGAGATCAGAAGCTTTCTTGGGCTAGCAAGCTACTACAGGAAATTTGAGAACTTCTCTAGAATTACAGCCCCTATGACAGTCCTCACCAGAAAGAACAAAAAGTATGAATGGACGGACGCCTGCGAGAAGAGTTTCATAGAATTGAAAAAGAGACTGACTAGCGCTCCAATCCTTGCTCTTTCGGACAGTAATGAAGGCTTTGACTTGTACAGCGACGCTTCTAAGTTGGGACTCGGAGCTGTACTCATGTAGAACGGCAAGGTCATTGCCTACACCTCTAGGCAACTCAAAGAACATGAAAGGAATTATCCCACTCACGATCTAGAGTTAGTGGTCGTGGTCTTTGCTCTAAAAACATGGAGGCATTATCTATATGGAGCTCAATGTAGGATTTATACAGACCACCAGAATCTGAAATATTTCTTCACACAAAAGGACCTGAACATGAGACAATACAGATGGCTTGAGCTCATCAAGGATTATGACTGCGAGATCTTCTACCATCCAGGAAAAGCGAACAAGGTGGCTGATACACTCAGCAGGAAGTCCTGCGCCACCTTGATGTCTCTATCAGTATTATCTCGGCCCTTAGAAAAGGAAATTATGCATTATGGGGTTGAAATCATTTGCGGATAGCTCTTGACCATGACGATAGCACCAACGCTGTTCGACGATATATTGGAAAAGCAAACCCGTGACCTGAGCATTCAAGGGATCAAGCAAGAGGTCCTAGGAGGAATGGATGATGGGTTTCGTATCTCTGATAGTGGGATACTCTATCTCAGGGACCGCTTGTGTATTCACGATGATCCAAAATTACGGAAGAAGATATTTGAGGAAGATCACGGAACTCCTTATGCGATGCATCCAGGAACCACCAAGATGTACCAAGACCTGAAAAGAAAATTCTGGTGGTTTGGAATGAAAAGAGATGTGGCTCAATATGTCAGTACCTGCCAGACCTGCCAGAGGGTTAAAGCAGAACACTAGAGGCCTGGAGGAACACTGCAGCCGATCCAGATTCTAGAATGGAAATGGGAGGATATTTCTATGGATTTCATCTCAGGATTGCCCAAGACGACAAACAAATATGATGCTATATGGGTAATTGTGGACAGATTGACGAAGTCTGCCCATTTTTTAGCCATCAAGATGACCTATTCGACTGAGCAACTGGCTCAATTATATGCTAAGGAAATTATCAGATTACATGGGATTCCTAAGACCATCATTTCTGACAGAGATGGTCTTTTTATTTCCCATTTCTGGGAATGTGTTCAGAAGGCCCTTGGCACGAAGCTATTGTTCAGTACTACCTTCCATCCTCAGACAGACGGACAGACCGAAAGAGTAAATCAAGTACTGGAGGATATGTTACGAGCTTTCACCCTGGATTTCAAAGGTAGTTGGTGGCGATACTTATGCTTGTTAGAATTCGCCTACAACAATAGCTACCAAGCTACTATTGGAATGACACCCTACGAGGCACTATACGGGAGGAAATGTAGATCTCCTATATGCTGGTACGAGGGTGGTGAAAAGAAGGGGATGGGACTCCAGACAGACTTTATTGACGACACCACCCGAGCTATACAGAACATCTGCCAAAGAATTGAGACTACTCAGAGCCGGCAAAAAAGCTATGCAGATATGCGGCATAGACCATTAGAATTCGAAGTCGGAGATCTGGTATTTCTCAAAGTGGCCCCTATGAAGGGAGTGATGAGGTTCGGAAGGAAGGGTAAGCTGAGTCCACGCTACGTGGGACCGTATCCGATATTGAAGAGAGTTGGCAAGGTAGCTTACGAGCTAAAGCTGCCTCAAGAGATGTCGGCTATTCACAACGTGTTCCACGTTTCGATGCTCAAGAAGTGCATTTCCAGTACAGACCAAGTGATCGAGCCACAAACAGTGCAAGTTCAAGAGGACCTGAGTTATGAAAGTCGACCAATCTAGATACTAGACCGAGAAGTCAAGAGGCTACGGAATAAAGAGGTGCCCTTAGTAAACGTTCAGTGGCAAAATCAACGGTACGAAGAAGCTACCTAGGAACGCAAGGAGGACATGAAACAGAAGTACCTAGAATTGTTCTAAGTTTCGAAGATGAAACTTTTAAAAGGTATGAAGGATTGTAACGCCTGTAAAATTCCTAGTAATTTTACAAGAATTTTTGGCATGATTATAATGGGATTTATGTGGGCGCTTTCAAAAATAAAAGAAATAGAGCCAAAAAGGATGCATGGCCTATGAATTGAACCCCAAACCTCTAGTAGATACCTAAGCCCTAAAGATTCATCCAATAACCAGAAGCCCAACATGGTTGTGCTATTAGAGGAATATGAGAAATTATAGTTAGGGGTAAGGGAGACTAAGGGACACTTCAAGAGAATAAATAGGGAATGAGGAGACAAGAGAAAAGCCATTTCTCATTCTCCACTTCTCCTCTCCTTCTCTTCTTCTTCCTCACCAAAACCTACCCATCTCCCTTTCCATTTTTCCGAGATCTATCCAAGCAAGAAGAAGGCTTTAGGTTTGGCACCCCTTAGGGTATCTTCCAACTAATAGCAAAGAGAAGGAAGTAAGTATCCCCTCACCTACATACAAGTAGTTTTTCGATTGATGTTATTATGTCAAACTCTTCATGAACCATGCGGCCAAGACCCTTACTTGAGTTTTCAATAAGGATCCATGCCATATCTTGTATGAATATGATGATGATAGGATGCTAGATAGGTTAGGTTAAGTGCTTGACCTTAAAAACCCCGAGAAACTTTCGGCCAAGACCATTTCTTATGCTCTCCATGATGATCCATGCCATGCCTTGTATTAATATGAAGATGATAGGTTTCTAGATGGGTTTGATTAAGTGGTTGATCCTCAAAACCTTCTAAGACTCTCGGCCAAGTCCCTTTGGACCCCTAATGTGTTTTTCTATGTTATGTTTTAGATGAGTTTATGCTATGTTTTGATGTTAGATGAACATAACATGTTCTATGCTAGGTTTTAAATGAGTTCATGCCATGTTGATGGTAGAAGAAGATAACATGTTCTATGTCATGCTATAGATGAGTTCATGCTATGTTTTGATGGTAGATGAAGATAACATGTTGTTGGCTAACCTAGAGTTAAGTGGTTGAGCCTTTAAGTCCTTTGAACCATTCGGCCAAGACCCCTAATGAGTTTTTCCATGCCATGTTTAGATGAGTTCATGATAACTTTTGATGTTAGATGAAGATAACATGTTCTATGCTAGGTTTTAAATGAGTTCATGCCATGTTGGTGGTAGAAGAAGATAACATGTTCTATGCCATGCTATAGATGAGTTTATGCTATGTTTTGATGGTAGATGAAGATAACATGTTGTTGGATAACCTAGATTTATGTGGTTGACCCTTTAAGTCCTTTGAACCATTCGGCCAAGACCCATTTAGGTCTACCAAGCTATGATTTATAAATTATCATGTTATGTTTTGAATGTAGGTATAGGTAACATGTGAAAGCTAAGCTAGATTTAAGAAATGGATCTTAGGATTTCTTGAAACTGTTGGCCAAGACTTATCTAAAATCCTAAGTGCCCTCTCATGCCATGTTTTATATGGGAAAGGATTAACATGTGGTTAGTTAAATCATATATAAGTTGTTTAGGTTTTAAAATTTTGGTAGAGCTCCATGAAGTATATGTCACTCCATGTATACTTGTTCATGATGTTTATGCCTTATGCCATGCCCTATATGTGTGTGATGTTAACATGATGCTAAGGGGTCCTTGCTCAAGTGGTTTAGCATGATTGGTTATGTCACTACCATATGTCTATGTCAATAGTAGGGATGCATGATAAATTTCTGCTCATTACCATGTTAAATGTATGATCATGTTATGCTCATTACTTTGTAATTGTATGAATGTATGATGTTTTATAAAGAAGGAACATGATATGCATGAAAAGATATATGATATGTTATGAAGAAGAAATATGTTATGAAAAGCAATATGATATGCTATGAAGAAGAAATATGTTATGATGTATGATATGTTATGAAGAAGAAATATGTTATGAAAAGCAATACGATATGTTATGAAGAAGAAATATGTTATGATATGAAGAAAAAACACGATATGCCATGATAAGGAACATGATATATTTATGAAATGAAATATGATATATTATGATAAGAAGCATGATATGTATTTTACTTTCTGCATGACTTGTACCTGGACCCTAACAAGGTCCAAGGGATGGGCTCCTACGTGCCCCTGGGTTGTAATGCCCGTAATATTTCTAGCAATTTTAAAAGAATTTTTTGCTTGATTATGATGGGCTTTATGTGGTATTTTCAAAAATAAAAGAAAATGAGCCAAAAAGGATGCAAGGCCTAGGATTTGAACCCCAAACCTCTAGAGATAGCCAAGCCCTATAGATGCATCCACTAACCAGAAGCCCAACAAGATTGTATTATTAGAGGAATATGGGAAATTATAGATAGGGGTAAGGGAGACTAAGGGACTCTTCAAATGAATAAATAGGGGGGAATGAGGAGACATGAGTTATCAAGTTGATTTTCTCTCCTCTCATCCTCTTCCTCACCGAGATCCACTTCTCCTCCCCCTTCTCATCCACTGTCCGAAGGTCATCCAAGCATGAAGAAAGGCTAGGTTGCTTCCCTTAGGTCATCTTCCAACCAAAAAGCAAAGCGAAGGATGTAAGTATCCCCTCACCTGCATACAAGTAGCTTTTCGATTGAAGTTTTTGTGTCAACCCCCCCCCCCCCCCCCCTCTTGACCATTCGGCCAAACCCTTTTCTTGAAGTTTCCATGTAGTTCCATGCCATACTTGTATGAATATGATGATGTTAGGATGTTAGATGGATTAGGTTAAAAGTTTAACCCTAAAAGCCCCCATGAACCATTCGGCCAAAGCTTGTTCTTGAGGTTTCAATGAAATTCTTTACCATATTTTGTATGTGTATGATGATGTTAGGATGTTACATTGATTAGGTTAAAAGTTTAACCCTAAAAGCCCCCATGAACCATTCGGCCAAACCTTGTTCTTGAGGTTTCAATGAAATTCTATACCATATTTTGTATGTATATGATGATGTTAGGATGTTAGATGGATTAGGTTAAAAGTTTAACCCTAAAAGCCCCCATGAACCATTCGGCCAAACCTTGTTCTTGAGGTTTCAATGAAATTCTATACCATATTTTGCATGTATATGATGATGTTAGGATGTTAGATGGATTAGGTTAAAAGTTTAACCCTAAAAGCCCCATGAACCATTCGGCCAAACCTTGTTCTTGAGGTTTCAATGAAATTCTATACCATATTTTGTATGTATATGATGATGTTAGGATGTTAGATGAATTAGGTAAAAGTTTAACCCTAAAGGCCCCCATGAACCATTCGGCCAAACCTTGTTCTTGAGATTTCAATGAAGTTTTATACCATATCATGTATGTATATGATGTTGTTAAGATGCTAGATGAAGATAACATGCTCTAGGTTAGGTTAACATGTGTTTTATGTTTAGGTGATATTAAATGATGCTAGATGAAGATAACATGCTCTAGGTTAGGTTAACATGTGTTTATGCTTAGGTGAGTTCATGTTAACTTGTGATGTTAAATGATGCTAGATGAAGATAACATGCTCTAGGTTAGTGCTTACTTGCTCTTGATGTTTATGCCTTATGCCATGCCCTATATGTGTGTGATATCTGAAATATGTTATGTAATGAAATATGATATGGTTATGAAATGAAGTATGATCTGTTCATGAAGTAAAATATGATATGTTATGAAGTGATTTATGATATGTTTATGAAACGGAATATGATAAGTTTATGAAATGAAATGTAATATGTTTATGAAATGAAATATGATATGTTATGATAAGAAGCATGTATGTATTTTACCTTCTGCATGACTTGTACCAGGACCCTAATAAGATCCAAAGGGATGGGCTCCTAAGTTGCCCTAGGGCGACGGACTAAGATCGGGCCTAGGATGGGCTTCTATGTTAAGATTGCCCCTAGGTCGACGGACTAAGATCGGGCCTAGTACGGGATGGGCTCCCAGATGCCCTAGGTCGATGGACTAAGATCGGGCCTTGGATGGGCTTCTATGTTATGATGATGGCCCCTAGGTCGACGGACTAAGATCGGGCCTAGTAACCTAGTAGGTTCGAGACTAGCTACCTCGGGTCTATTTAGGGATGCGTGCTATGATGATGATGATGTGGTACAATGTCGGGCCCAATATGTTGAGATTTATGTTTACGTACCTATAATATATGTTTTTAAAGATCATCCTACATATGTTTACATGTTATGATTACTATGTTATAATTGTGTTTACATGTTATGTTGCTATGATATATATGTTGCATGTTATGTTTGATTATGCCATATATGTACATGATATGTTGCTATGTTGTATATGTTACATGTTATGTTTGCTTAGGTTACTTATGCTACATGTTATGTTTGCTTATGTTATATATGTCACATGTTATGTTTGCTTATGTTACTTATGCTACATGTTATGTTTGCTTATGTTATTTATGCTACATGTTATGTTTACTTATGTCACATATGTTACATGTTATATTGCTTATATGTTATGAGTGTTACATGCTATGCTTAATGTCGATGTATGGTTTTGTGAGAAGGGCAGGATCTTACTAAGCCTATGTGCTTATAGTTTATTTTCCCTTTTACTGCAGATAAGGGTAAAGGGTGGATAAACTAAAGGGAGCAGTAGGAGGGGCAAGTGTGTGTGTGGCAGTGGCATGGTGGAAGAAATCTGTTATGTCCCTTATGCATGTTTTCCTTAAGATGTTTTGTTTATGGTTTTGAATTAAGCACTAAGTACTTATGAAATAATGATGCGTGCTCTATGTTAAGAAGAAGTACCTATGAAATGACGATGCATGTTATGTTTAAAAGAAAAAAAAATATGTCTAAAGTCTTCCGCTGTAAGAAGTACGATATGTATAGTCTTCCGTTGTAAGTAGTACGATGTATGTATGTACGATCGTGTCGCGCCGCCCTTTCGGACCCTAGGAAAGGGCGGGCGTGACAAGTTGGTATCAGAGCAGATCTGCCTTTTCACTACACACACATCAAGCTCCAAATCCTGCTGCTCCAAGTAAGAATTCTGTCTACTCTAATTTTGTTAATTTTGTTCATGTATGATATGAAATGCCTTTAGCTTAAAATATGCATGAAAACATGAATGATCACTTTATGCTAGATTTTAGTTTAATTATGCGTAGATAAATGAACGATAAACTTATACTATCTTTACTTTAATATATGAAGATAAACATGTCCGGAAGACGCAGTAATAGAGCTGATGAGATAGCACCCCCACATGACCTTACACACGTAGTTACTAAACTCCGACGACAAGTCACAGAACAACAGCAAGTAATAAATGCCCTAATGAATCAGCGAGGAAACCCTACTGCCGCACTAGCGGGCCCTGACCCGATGGTTCGACAGGAAGCTTACCTGATCCAGTGGCAGAGGCTGAAGCCGGAAAATTTCTCTGGTACTGGTGAACCATGGGATGCCAAGGCCTGGTTCAAGACGGTGGAAAGCATCGTGGAGCTACTGGACTGGCCCGAATGCGAGAAGATTAAGTGTGCATCATTCTTCCTTTCGGGAGATGCTCGGATGTGGTGGGAACGGGTTAAAGCAAAGAGGCAAGTGAACCAGATGAGATGGATAGATTTTGAGTATGAATTTTTCGAAGAATTCTTCCACATGAGGGTAACCAACAAGCATTATGACGAGTTCACTGGGTTCTGACAAAGTGACCTATGAGTCAGCAAAGCCATGAAGAGATTCAACCGACTTGCACGCCTATGCCCAGATTTAGTCAGCACAGAAAGGGAAAGGGTCAGACTCATGCTGAAGATGCTCCGACCCGAAATAGCTCTGAATGTGGTTGGCGGAGTTCATAGACCGCAGACTGCAGAAGAGTTGTTCAGTAGTGCCTTGATTACCGAACATTATCTGAACAACATTAACCAGCAAAAGAAGGCGCTGAGTGAAGGCAGGGGTCAGGCCCAGTTAGGAGGTCAGAGAAACCAGACTACTTGGAAAGGGAACCACACTGGCAAGAGAAAACAATGGATCCTAAAGGTGGTCCAGCAAACAAGCAGCCCAGGATCCCTCTTTGTGCTACTTGCAGAAAGATAAATCCTGGAATATGCTACCAAGGCACAAATAGATGTTACAACTGTGGACGGGAAGGACATAGTGTCAGGAACTGCCCTATTCAGGTTCAGGCACCTCCTCTGCAGTATGCCCAGCACAGGAGTTCTCCTCCACAGTTATGTTGGGGATCATTTGGAAGCTAGAGGGGGGGGGGGGTGAATAGCATTTTTCTTTTCTACAAAAATGATTAGCGGAAGCAAACACAAATAATATATGTAAAAACAACAATAATGCAAACAAAGCCTTTACGTGGTTCGGAGATAACGCTCCTACTCCACGGCGATCCTTAAGGTGGATCAATCCAAGCAAATCCACTAAGAAGCTTTCCTTTACAACACAACTCCTCTTCATTACAAAGAATGAAGATCTAAGCTTAGAGAGAAGAGGAGGAGATTTAAAAACACTTAGAAAGCTAGAAAATTCGTGGAGGATTTTGAAAAGGATTAGAGAATGAGCATTAATCCCAAAAACCTCCACCAGCCCTCTTTTTATAGAGAAGAGGCTGATTTTCCCGTTGGAGCACGATCAGTCGACTGATGTACAACATCAGTCGACTGCTGGCGTGGTTAACGACTTCTGAATAGCCGGATTCGTGGGATTCATAGTCGTTTCATCCAACGACACTTTCATCAGTCGACTGATCCCTCCATCAGTCGACTGATGGAGTGATCAGTCGAGTGATCGCCGGCCGCAGTCGAGTGCGACTCCATTCTGTGCTTGTATTTACGTTTATCGATCGCCACCGCTGGCGATCGACTAATAACATCGATCGGCTTGATCAAAGCGATCGGTGATGGTCGTGGTTTCATCCTCGACTCGATGAGCACCGACGATCGATACATTGTATCGCCGATCGATACTCATCAAGTGTGAGTAATTCACACTTGATTTCACCCCCTAGACCTAGACTTAACCTCCTAGCTCTTCCTTAAGCCTTGTGCCTCCAGGATCCCTTCGAGTCCGCGACTTGTACATCCTTTGCGCTTTGCTTCCAAGAGCTTCCTTCGGTTTTGTCATGTCTAGGGTTTTCCTTTGCCAAAGTGTGCTTTGACTTTACGCCGCCAAGTCTACATGCTTGGACTTACACTGCCAAGACTTGCCTTTGGACTTCCTTTGCCAAATTTTGTTTGGACTTAATGCCGCCAAGACAACATGCTTGGTCTTATGCCGCCAAACCTTTACCTTGGACTTCTCTTGCCAAGATCATACTTGGACTTTGCTTTTACCAAGTCTTCATACTTGGATTTCCCTGTCACTTGAACACGTTCACAATTAGATTACAATTTGTTGCCTAACTTAGATGATTATCCAAACATCAAAACATATAAATGCTTGGGGCATTGTTGCACCAACAATCTCCCCCTTTTTGATGTTTGGCAATCATTTAAGTTAGGTCTTTTAAAGATACACACATAATCATATGATCATATATCCAATTCTAACTTAAACATTTCTTCTCCCCCTTTGACATACATCAAAAAGAGAAGAAATCATATATTCCATAAAAGAATTGAAAATATTGAAATCTTGAACTAAGGTATAGAATTGAAAATTAGCTCCCCCTTAATCCAAGATATAGTTCATGATGAGTAACAAAAACATGTGGAGCAAAAATCTATCAAACAATTTGAAGATTTAAATCCTAACTTTGCACCAACAATGTTCATTTAGGATGAAAAAGATAAAATTGTGAAACTCCCCCTAAAATGCCACATTAACCAGTTACACAAGTTGTTTATACCCAATATTGTCAAGCTAGAGTTTTAGGACATCAAAGATACACTAAATATCAGAAAATGGAGCTATTTTTCTGAAAACACAGTGTATCAGTCGACTGGTTTCTGAACCAGTCGACTGATACGTCTGTAATACGAAATCCAGCCTTTTCAGTCCAAATTCAGAAATGCGTCAGAAATTCCAGAAACCTCGAAAAATCATGAAATTTTGTGCACACATTTCTGAAATCATAATTTATCAAGGAAAAATATTTTGAAAAATATATGTATTCCATATTTCGAGATTGGTACAAACTTGAATGCTCACAAAAGTTCTAATGTTTTTGCAAACTTTGTATCACTTTTGTGTTTCACTTGAAAACTGTTTTTCAAAATATGATAAACATAGTTTAAAATATATTTTATTTGACATTTCCAATCATGTTCTTGGAGCCATATGCACATCAATTGTGTATAAGCCTTCACAATGATTGGTCCAATGAAGGATCAATGTCTCTAGATGACACCTTGGTCCATAGTAATGCATCATAACAAGCATGATGAACCAAGTGCATCTTCCTAACATCTCACATGTTGTCTAGGTACAAAAATCATGGTTTCCTAAGTATTTTGTCAGATGGTTATAGGTATAAATCCTAGTATTTCTATAGGATCATGCAAACCTACACATTTACTCAACCAAGCACATTCCAAGTTCTCTCCTAAGTGATGAGAATTCTACCTCGGGGAGAGCCTTGGTAAATATGTCGGCTAGGTTGGACTTGAATTCAATGTAATTGAGCTCAATGTCTCCCTTAGCCACATGGTCTCTAATGAAGTGATGCTTCACTTCAATGTGCTTGGTCCTAGAGTGATGCACCGGATTTTTGGTCAAGTTAATGGTGCTCACATTATCATAAAATACTTTCATGTTGGAGTAAGATAGCTCATAATCTTCTAAGGTATGTTTCATCCATAAGAGTTGAGCTACACAACCACCCATAGCCACATATTCGACCTCGGTGGTGGATAAAGCAACACAAGGTTGCTTCCTACTACTCCAACTCGCTAGGG
Organism: Wurfbainia villosa; assembly: GCA_025175895.1. NCBI lineage: Eukaryota > Viridiplantae > Streptophyta > Magnoliopsida > Zingiberales > Zingiberaceae > Wurfbainia > Wurfbainia villosa. The sequence goes on along the minus strand of CM045998.1, from coordinate 31,735,045 downwards.
AGGACCCAAGGAATTGGCATCCACCATTAGTACTCTTCCGATCCAATTTGCAACCGGCATAATCGGAATTGGTGTACCCAATCAAATCAAAGGACCTAGTCCTAGGGTATCATAGACCTACATTTAGTGTGCCTTTAACATATCTTAAAATTCTCTTAACGGCAACTAAATGAGATTCCTTACCACATGATTGATACCTAGCACACATACCAACCGCAAATAATATGTCGGGTCTACTAGCGGTTAAATACAAGAGGCTACCAATCATGCTCCTATAAAGGGTAAGATCTATTTGTTTTCCTTCACTATCACTATCTATTTTAGTATTGGTTGTCATTGGAGTTGACACTACCTTAGCATTTTCCAAACCAAATTTCTTAATCATTTCCTTAGCTTCATCAATAGGGGATTTTCTAGGGTAAGTATTGGAAGCTTCATCAAATTGGACATTTGAAGATTCTTCAATCTTTTGAGTCCTTTTATTGTACACTTTATACCCTACACTAGCGGATGAGTATCCAACTAGGATTCCCTCATCCGCTTTGGACTCAAACTTACCTAGGTTGTCTTTGGTATTTAAAATATAAACTTTACATCCAAAGACCTTAAAATAATGAATTGTTAGAATTGTACCGTTCCACAATTCAAATGGAGTTTTTCCTAAAAACCTATGAATCAATACCCTATTTTGGATATAGCAAGCGGTATTAACCGCTTCTGCCCACAAGTAGCTTTGTAAGGAGTGTGCATTAAGCATTGTCCTAGCCGCTTCTTGTAGGGCACGATTTTTCCTTTCCACAACCCCATTTTGTTGAGGTGTTCTAGGATAAGAAAATTCATGCTTGTACCCTTGTTCTAAGCAAAAAGTTGAAAAGTTAGAATTCTCAAACTCTCCACCATTATCATTACGGATCCGGTTGATCTTGAGTTTTCTTTCATTTTCTACTCTTTTGCTAAATCCTATGATTATTCCTAAGGTTTCATCTTTATTTTTCAAGAAAAACACCAAAGTAAACCTAGAGAAATCATCTACTATTACCAAGCAATATTTACTACCAATTATAGATGGGGTACTATGACAATCAAATAAATCCATATGTAATAATTCTAACGGTAAAGCGGTACTAAGTAAATTTTTACCTTTGTGCGATGTTTTTGATTGTTTCCCTTCTTGGCAAGCATCACACATCTTGTCCTTGAGAAATTTTACTCTAGGCAATCCTTTAACTAGCTTCAATTTTGCTATTTTGCCTATATTCTTTATGTTTATGTGTCCTAGCCTCCTATGCCAAAGCCAACTTTCTTCCTCTTTTGCAATAAGACACTTAGTGGAAGGATTAGTAGCATAGGATAAATCAACATAATATATATTTGATTTCCTAAAGCCTACTAACATGCAATCATTTATAGTTTTGTGTCTTATAAAACATTTGGATGAATCAAATTTAACATCAAAGTTTGCATCACATAATTGGCTTACACTAAGTAAATTAAATTTCATATTTTTAACTAATAGAACTTTATGAATGACAAGATTGGGAGATACCTCAATGGTGCCCTTTCCTAGAATTTTAAGTTTTCCGCTATTACCAAATGACATTTTTCCTTTGCTAGTATGGTTGATAGTGGAGAATTTTCTCTCATCCCCGGTCATATGCTTTGAGCATCCACTATCAACTATCCACAAGCTTGGTTCTTCTACCTATATCACATAAAAAATACAATCCTTAGGTACCCAAATCTTAGGACCACTAGCATCAATTATAAATTTCTTAGGTACCCATGCCTTTCTCCCCTTGCTTTTAATCATTGATTTTCTACTAACAAGGGATGCAAATGCTACCTCTTTCTCCTTAGGTCTATATCCTAATCCGACCTTATTGTAAATTGCCCTTTGATCCTTAATAATCATATCTAGATATTTAGAACCATTAGTGAACTTTTCTTGGCATGCTCTTAATTTACCTATTTCTTTTCTTAACTCATCATTTTCATCCCTAAGAGTACATTCATCAATACCACTAGATGGTTTGCAACATGATGAATCTACACTCTTAAGTGATTTGATTTCTAATTTTAGATCCTTAACCCTAATTTTTGATCTATTTAAAGAATTTTTTAAACATGCAATAGTCTTATAAAGTAAATCTATTTTAGGTGAGTTGTTTACCTCATCATCATCACTTGATGATGATTCATCACTTGAGGAGGAAGAGGACTCCTCGCTTGAGCTCCCGGCTTCTTCCTCTAATGCCATAAGGGCTAGGTTCCGGGTGGCATGGCATACTTCCTCATCGTCGGAAGACTCCTCCATACTTAGAGTGTCCCATGTTTGTGCCACCATTGCCTCCTTCTTCTCCTTCTTTTCCTTCTCCTCCTTCTTCTTTAGTTTCGGGCAATTTGGCTTTATATGCCCTTTCTTGTTGCAACCAAAACAAGTCACGTTAGAGATAGAATTTGAATTACTTGAAGATTTACCTCTTGAGGATTGGAACATCCTCTTCACGTCTTTCTTGGTGAGTCTCCTTGACTTTCCACCGAACTTCTTGACGTAATGTGCCACCTCACTTGCCGATAACTCATCTTCACTACTTGATGAGTCTTCCTCGGATTCGGATGAGGAGGACACTTCCTTCTTCTTCTTCTTCTTCTTCTCCTTCTTTCCTACAAAAAGAGCTATACCCTTCTCTTTGGATGAAGTGTTAGCTTGTTCATGTAATTGAAATTCACAAAAAAGTTCATCTAACTTGACTAATGAAAGATCCCTAGAGACCTTATAAGCATCTACCATTGAGGCCCATAAGGTGGTCCTAGGGAAAGCTTGTAATACATACCTTACAAGGTCTCGGTTGTCGACCTTTTCACCTATAACATGTAGTCCATTGACTACTTCCTTGAAACGCCCATGCATTTGGCTCACGGTCTCGTTTGTCTTCATAGTGAAGCTTTGGAGTTGGCCAATCAAAAGATCCCTCTTGGTCCTTCTTGTATCTTTGGATCCTTCGTTGAGTTCGATGAGCTTCTCCCAAAGCTCTTTTGCGGAGTTGAAAGGCCCGACTTTAGAGAGTTTCTCCTTGGATAGACCACATTGAAGTGTGGTCGTCGCTTTTGCATTTGCTTGTGCTTTCTTGGCCATCTCTCTTGTCCAATCTTTTGTTGGTAGTGGTGCTCCGAATTCGTCGACCGGCTTCTCAAAACCATCTACAACACTAAACCAATTCTCAATATCATTCATTAAGTAATACTCCATCCTACCTTTCCAATATCCGAAATCATTGCCATCGAAGAATGGAGGCCTTGCCGTGCTATACCCCTCTTGAAATGCCATCTTTGCTCCGGTTGATTGCTAGATCTTCCGATGCGATCCGGGCTCTGATACCACTTGTTGGGGATCGTTTGGAAGCTAGAGGGGGGTTGAATAACATTTTTCGTTTCTACAAAAATGATTAATGGAAGCAAACACAAATAATATATGTAAAAACAACAATAACGCAAACAAAGCCTTTACGTGGTTCGGAGATAACGCTCCTACTCCACGGCGATCCTTAAGGCGGATCAATCCAAGCAAATCCACTAAGAAGCTTTCCTTTACAACACAACTCCTCTTCTTTACAAAGAATGAAGATCTAAGCTTAGAGAGAAGAGGAGGAGATTTAAAAACACTTAGAAAGCTGGAAAATTCATGGAGGCTTTTGAGAAGGATTAGAGAATGACCATTAACCCCAAAAACCTCCACCAGCCCTCTTTTTATAGAGAAGAGGCTGATTTTCCCGTTGAAGCATGATCAGTCGACTAATGTACAACATCAGTCGACTGCTGGCGTGGTTAACGACTTCTGAATAGCCAGATTCTCGGGATTCAGAGTCGTTTCATCCAACGACACTTTCATCAGTCGACTAATCCCTCCATCAGTCGACTAATGGAGTGATCAGTCGAGTGATCGTCGGCCGCAGTCGAGTGCGACTCCATTCTGTGCTCGTATTTACATTTATCAGTCATCGATCGATTGCAACATCGGATCATTGCCTTCTTGATCAGTGATGTGATGGTCGTGGTTTCATCTCGACTCGATCGAGCACTGACCGATCGATACATTGTATCAGTCGACTAATACTCATCAAGTGTGAGTAATTCACACTTGATTTCACCCCCTAGACCTAGACTTAACCTCCTAGCTCTTCCTTAAGCCTTGTGCCTCCAGGATCCCTCCGAGTCCGCGACTTGTTCATCCTTTGCGCTTTTCTTCCAAGAGCTTCCTTCGGTTTTGCCATGTCTAGGGTTTTCCTTTATCAAAGCGTGCTTGGACTTTACGCCGCCAAGTCTACATGCTTGGACTTACGCTGCCAAGACTTGCCTTTGGACTTCCTTTGCCAAAGTTTGTTTGGACTTAATGCCACCAAGACAACATGCTTGGTCTTATGCCGCCAAACCTTTACCTTGGACTTCTCTTTCCAAGATCATACTTGGACTTTGCTTTTACCAAGTCTTCATACTTGGATTTCCCTGTCACTTGAACACGTTCACAATTAGATTACAATTTGTTGCCTAACTTAGATGATTATCCAAACATCAAAACATATAAATGCTTGGGGCATTGTTGCACCAACAAGTTACACCAGATGCAGGCTGCAATCGAAGGTACCTCGATCAGCCAGGGGAGACTAGAAGCCCCACTAGTTATGACAGATGCCAGGGTATTCTCTCTCACCCAAGAAGATGTGGCGAACGCTTCTACGGTTGTCACAGGTCAGATATTTATTTTCTGTCAGCATGCTACTGCATTATTTGATACTGGGGCAACACATTCATTTGTTTCTACACACTTTATTGGAAAGATTGACATACCACCACAAGCTCTGGGTCGCAAGTTCTTAACCATTGTGCCCTCGGGAGAAGTAATGCCCTCCACTCATATGCTGCGAGCCACACCCATCAGAATTGCAGACAGAGAACTCTACTATGATCTGATAGTGCTCGACATGCAGGATTATGATATTATATTGGGCATGGATTTCTTAAGCAAGTACGGTGCTTCGATCGAGTGTCATAAAAGAAAAGTGGTCTTCCAGCCGAAGGCAGAACCTATGTTTGAATTTATTGGAGAGCCAAGGAGAAGAGACAATAAAATTTTATCCGCGCTACAGGCACGCAAGATGTTAGATAGTGGATGCACTGGGTTTTTGGCACATATAGTTGATACAAGTCAAGCCGAGGACCAGAAGCTATATGATGTCAGAGTTGTATGCAACTACCCAGAGGTATTCCCCGATGAATTACCAGGGTTGCCCAAAGATAGAGAAGTTGAATTTGAGATCGAATTGATTCCTGGTACTAACCCGATCTCTAAAGCACCTTACCGTATGGCGCCGGCTGAATTGAAGGAACTTCAGGGACAACTATAGGAGTTACTCGACAAAGGACTTATTCGCCCAAGTCGCTCTCCATGGGGAGCTCCAGTGCTTTTGGTGAAGAAGAAAGATGGGTCTATGCGAATGTGCATAGACTACCGAGCGCTGAATAATGTGACGATCAAGAACCGGTACCCTTTGCCGTGGATTGATGACTTGTTCGACCAACTAAAGGGTGCCACCATCTTCTCTAAGATTGACCTGAGGTCTGGCTATCATCAAGTAAAATTGAAATCAGATGATATACCAAAGATGACCTTCTGGACAAGATACGGACATTACGAGTTCGTAGTTATGCCCTTCGGAGTGACGAATGCACCTGCTCTGTTCATGGATTTGATGAATCGGGTATTCTCGACATTCCTCGACAAGTTTGTGATCGTCTTCATCGACGACATACTGATATATTCGAGAACCCCAGAAGAGCATGCAGAACACCTGAATGTAGTATTGCAGATTCTTCGGGAAAAGCAGCTATTTGCAAAGTTCTCCAAATGCGAGTTCTGGCTCGAACAAGTATCATTTTTGGGCCACGTTATATCCAAGCACGGAGTGATGGTAGACCTAATAAAGATTGAAGCCGTGAGTAACTGGAACCGACCAAAGAATGCCAGCGAGATCAGAAGCTTTCTTGGGCTAGCAAGCTACTACAGGAAGTTTGTAGAGAACTTCTCCAGGATTGCATCCCCTATGACAATCCTCACCAGAAAGAACAAGAAATATGAGTGGACTGACGCCTGCGAGAGGAGTTTCACAGAATTGAAAAGGAGGCTGACCAGCGCTCCAATCCTTGCTCTTCGAGCGAACAAGGCTTCAACATGTACAGTGACGCTTCCAAGTTAGGACTCAGAGCTGTACTCATGCAGAATGGCAAGGTCATTGCCTACGCCTCTAGGCAACTCAAAGAACATGAAAGGAATTATCCCACCCACGATTTAGAGCTAGCGGTCGTGGTCTTTGCTCTCAAAATATGGAGGCATTATCTATATGGAGCTCAGTGTAGGATTTATACAGACCATTAGAGTCTGAAATATTTCTTCACACAGAAGGACCTGAACATGAGACAATGCAGATGGCTCGAGCTCGTCAAGGATTATGACTGCGAGATCTTCTACCATCCGGGGAAAGCAAACAAGGTGGCTGATGCACTCAGCAGGAAGTCCTGCGCCACCTTGATATCTCTATCAGTGTTATCTCGGCCCTTAGAAATGGAGATTTTGCGTTACGGGGTTGAAATCATTTCCGGACAACTCTCGACCATGACGATAGCACTGACGCTGTTCGATGATATACTGGAAAAGCAAGCCTGCGACCCAAGCATTCAGAGGATCAAGCAAGAGGTCCTAGAAGGAAAGGACGACGGGTTTCATATCTCTGATAGTGGAGTACTCTACCTCAGGGATCGCTTGTGTATTCCCGACGATCCAGAATTATGGAAGAAGATATTTGAGGAAGCTTACGGAACTCCTTATGCGATGCATCCTGGAACCACCAAGATGTACCAAGACCTGAAAAGAAAATTCTGGTTGTTCGGAATGAAAAGAGATGTGGCTCAGTATGTCAGTACCTGCCAGACCTACCAGAGGGTTAAAGCAAAACACCAGAGACCTGGAGGAACACTGCAGCCAATCCAGATTCCAGAATGGAAATGGGAAGACATTTCTATGGATTTCATCTCAGGATTGCCCAAGACGACAAACAGTTATGATGTTATATGGGTAATTGTGGACAGATTGACGAAGTCCGCCCACTTCTTAGCAATCAAGATGACCTATTCGATAGAGCAACTGGCTCAGTTATTTGCTAGGGAAATTATCAGACTACATGGAATTCCTAAGACCATCATTTCTGACAGAGATGGTCGCTTTATTTCCCATTTCTGGGAATGTATTTAGAAGGCCCTAGGCACAAAGCTATTGTTCAGTACTGCCTTCCATCCTCAGACGGATGGACAGACCGAAAGAGTAAATCAAGTATTGGAGGATATGTTACGAGCTTGTGCCCTGGATATCAAAGGTAGCTGGTGCCGATACTTATGTTTAGCAGAATTCGTCTAAAACAATAGCTACCAAGCTACTATCAGAATGACACCCTACGAGGCTCTATACAGGAGGAAATGTAGATCTCCCATATGCTGGTACGAGGGTGGTGAAAAGAAGGGGATGGGACTCCAGACGGAATTCATCGACGACACCACCCGAGCTATACAAAACATCCGTCAGAGAGAGCCGAGAAAAGAGCTATGCTGATATGCGGCATAGACCGTTAGAATTCAAAGTCAGGGACCTGGTATTCCTCAAGGTGGCCCCTATGAAGGGAGTGATGAGATTCGGAAGGAAGGGTAAGCTGAGTCCGCACTATGTGGGACCATATCCGATATTGCATAGGGTTGGTAAGGTAGCTTACAAGCTGGAGCTGCCTCAAGAGATGTCGACTATTCACAATGTGTTCCATGTCTCTGTGCTCAAGAAATGCATTTCCAGTGCGGACCAAGTGATCGAGCCACAAACAGTACAAGTTCAAGAGGACCTGAGTTATGAAAGTCGGCCTATCTAGATACTAGACCGAGAAGTCAAGAGACTAAAGAACAAAGAGGTGCCCTTAGTAAAGGTCCTGTGGCAGAATCAACGGTACGAAGAAGCTACCTGGGAACGCGAGGAGGACATGAAGCAGAAGTACCCAGAATTGTTATAAGTTTCGAGGATGAAACTTTTAAAAGGTATGAAAGATTGTAACGCCCGTAAAATTTCTAGCAATTTTACAAGAATTTTTGGATTGATTATGATGGGCTTTATGTGGGCTTTTCAAAAATAAAAGAAAATGAGCCAAAAAGGATGCAAGGCCTAGGAATTGAACCCCAAACCTCTAGAGATAGCCAAGCCCTATAGATGCATCCACTAACCAAAAGCCCAACAAGATTGTATTATTAGAGGAATATGGGAAATTATAATTAGGGGCAAGGGAGACTAAGGGACTCTTCAAATGAATAAATAGGGGGGAATGAGGAGACATGAGTTATCAAGTTGATTTTCACTCCTCTCATCCTCTTCCTCACCGAGATCCACTTCTCCTCCCCCTTCTCATCCATTGTCCGAAGGTCATCCAAGCAAGAAGAAAGGCTAGGTTGCTTCCCTTAGGTCATCTTCCAACCAAAAAGCAAAGCGAAGGATGTAAGTATCCCCTCACCTGCATACAAGTAGCTTTTCGATTGAAGTTTTTGTGTCAACCCCCCCCCCCCCCCCCCTTGACCATTCGGCCAAACCCTTTTCTTGAAGTTTCCATGAAGTTCTATGCCATACTTGTATGAATATGATGATGTTAGGATGTTAGATTGATTAGGTTAAAAGTTTAACCCTAAAAGCCCCCAAGAACCATTCGGCCAAACCTTGTTCTTGAGGTTTCAATGAAATTCTATACCATATTTTGTATGTATATGATGATGTTAGGATGTTAGAGAGATTTGGTTAAAAGTTTAACCCTAAAAGCCCCCATGAACCATTCGGCCAAACCTTGTTCTTGAGGTTTCAATGAAATTCTATACCATATTTTGTATGTATATGATGATGTTAGGATGTTAGATGGATTAGGTTAAAAGTTTAACCCTAAAAGCCCCAATGAACCATTCGGCCAAACCTTGTTCTTGAGGTTTCAATGAAATTCTATACCATATTTTGTATGTATATGATGATGTTAGGATGTTAGATGGATTAGGTTAAAAGTTTAACCCTAAAAGCCCCATTAACCATTCAGCCAAACCTTGTTCTTGAGGTTTCAATAAAATTCTATACCATATTTTGTATGTATATGATGATGTTAGGATGTTAGATGGATTAGGTAAAAGTTTAACCCTAAAGGCCCCCATGAACCATTCGGCCAAACCTTGTTCTTGAGATTTCAATGATGTTTTATACCATATCTTGTATGTATATGATGATGTTAAGATGCTTGATGAAGATAACATGCTCTAGGTTAGGTTAACATGTGTTTTATGTTTAGGTGATATTAAATGATGCTAGATGAAGATAACATGCTCTAGGTTAGGTTAACATGTGTTTATGCTTAGGTGAGTTCATGTTAACTTGTGATGTTAAATGATGCTAGATGAAGATAACATGCTCTAGGTTAGTGCTTACTTGCTCTTGATGTTTATGCCTTATGCCATGCCCTATATGTGTGTTATATCTGAAATATGTTATGTAATGAAATATGATATGGTTATGAAATGAAGTATGATCTGTTCATGAAGTAAAATATGATATGTTATGAAGTGATTTATGGTATGTTTATGAAACGGAATATGATAAGTTTATGAAATGAAATGTAATATGTTTATGAAATGAAATATGATATGTTATGATAAGAAGCATGTATGTATTTTACCTTCTGCATGGCTTGTACCAGGACCCTAACAAGGTCCAAAGGGATGGGCTCCTAAGTTGCCCTAGGCCGACGGACTAAGATCGGGCCTAGGATGGGCTTCTATGTTACAATTGCCCCTAGGTCGACGGACTAAGATCGGGCCTAGTACGGGATGGGCTCCCAGATGCCCTAGGTCGATGGACTAAGATCGGGCCTTGGATGGGCTTCTATGTTATGATGATGGCCCCTAGGTCGACGGACTAAGATCGGGCCTAGTAACCTAGTAGGTTCGAGACTAGCTATCTCGGGTTTATTTAGGGATGCGCGCTATGATGATGATGATGTGGTACAATGTCGGGCCCAATATATTGAGATTTATGTTTACGTACCTATAATATATGTTTTCAAAGAGCATCCTGCATATGTTTACATGTTATGATTACCATGTTATAATTGTGTTTACATGTTATGTTGCTATGATAAATATGTTGCATGTTATGTTTGATTATGCCATATATGTACATGATATGTTTCTATGTTGTATATGTTACATGTTATGTTTGCTTAGGTTAGTTATGCTACATGTTTTGTTTGCTTATGTTATATATGTCACATGTTATGTTTGCTTATGTTACTTATGCTACATGTTATGTTTGCTTATGTTATTTATGCGACAAGTTATGTTTGCTTATGTCACATATGTTACATGTTATGTTGCCTATATGTTATGAGTGTTACATGCTATGCTTATTGTCGATGTATGGTTTTGTGAGTAGGACAGGATTTTACTAAGCCTAAGGGTAAAGGGTGGATAAACTAAAGGGAGCAGCAGGAGGGGCAAGTGTGTGTGTGGCAGTGGCATGGTGGAAGAGATCTGTTATGTCCCTTATGCATGTTTTCGTTAAGATGTTTTGTTTATGATTTTGAATTAAGCACTAAGTACTTATGAAATAGTGATGCATGCTCTATGTTAAGAAGAAGTACCTATGAAATGACGATGCATGTTATGTTTAAAAGAAAAAAAAATATGTCTAAAGTCTTCCGCTGTAAGAAGTACGATATGTATAGTCTTCCACTGTAAGTAGTACGATGTATGTATGTACGATCGCGTCGCGCCACCCTTCCGGACCCTAGGAAAGGGCGGGCATGACATGGGTCGACGGTTGTAGTACAGACTTAGTACGGGATGGGCTCCCAGATGCCCTAGGCCGACGGTCATAAGTAAGGGCTTAGGATGAGCTTCTGTTATGCTGCCCCTAAGCCGACGAACTTAGTACGGGCCTAGTACTCTAGTGGGTTCAGGATTAGCTACCTCGGGTCTATTAGGGATGCGCGCTATGATGATGATGATGTGGTACAATGTTGGGGCTAATATGTTAAGATTTATGTTTAAATACCTATAATATATGTTTTCAAAGAGCATCCTGCATATATCTTTATGTTATGCCTGCTTATGTTCTTTTTATATTCATGTTTTACCTGCTTATGTTCTATGATGTTATATTTATGTTATGCCTGCTTATGTTCTATAATGTTATATTCATGTTATGCCTTCCTATGTTCTATGATGTTATATATTCATGTTATGTCAGCTTATGTTCTTGTTATATTCATGTTATGCCTGCTTATGTTCTATGATGTTATATTCATGTTATGTCTGCTTATGTTCTATGATGTTATATTCATGTTATGTCTGCCTATGTTCTATGATGTTATATATTTATGTTATGCCTGCTTATGTTCTTGTACGTTTACATGTTATGCTTGCATATGATCTTCTATGTTTATACGAATGCTATGCTTATGTTCCGGTATGTTATATGCATGTTATTTTTGATTATATGTCTTTGTATGTTTATGTGAATGTTATGCTTATATGTGTTATATGATCATGTCACTACTCTATGATTAATGCTTGATGTATGGTTTTGTGAGTAGGACAGGATCTTACTAAGCCTATGTGCTTATAGTTTAATTTCCCTTGTACTGAAGATAAGGGTAAAGGGTGGCTAAACTAAAGGGAGCAGCAGGAGGGGCAAAGTGTGTATGGTAGTGGCATGGTGGAGGAGACATGTTATGTTTCCTTATGCATTTTTTCCTTAAGATGATTTTTATGAATTTGAACTAAGTACTTATGAAATGATGATGCATGCTCTATGTTTAAAAAGAAGTATCCATGAAATGATGATGCATGTTTATGTTTAAAAGAAGAAAAAAAAAAGTCTAAAGTCTTACGCTGTAAGAAGTATATGTAGCCTTCCGCTGTAATATATGTATGTACGATCGCGTCGCGCCGGCCCTCCGAACCCCTGGAAAGGGCGGGCGTGACATGTTAGATGTTATAAAATGAGTTAAATTCAAGGAGCATAGATGTGTCATCTAGATGAACTCAAACTCATAATATAACATGGAGGAATCATGAGGAAAGCTAATGTACAAGTCATGTACATCTAGTCCATAGACCATGGTTCAAAATAAAGTTTGAAAACATTTTAAAATTATTTTAGAAAACCATGGTAAAGTCTATCTTTTGATTGCAATCACCATTGAACAAGTTGTCACAAAGTTAGGCAAAAATATTAAATTTTTCAATAGTTTTGAACTTTGTATCAATACTTTAATTTAATAAGTATTTTATTATAAAATTATTTTTCACCCATTGTATTTCATTAAGTAATGTACATATGAATTTTCAAGATTTTTTAAAATATGTATAATTACTTATGAATTTCCAAAATTTATATATGAATTTTGATTTCTACATTTGCAGAAACCAGTCAATTGGCTCTTGGAGTAGTTGACTTGTGGTAGTGCAGTCAACTAGTTTCTGATTTCAGTCAACTGTCATGTCTAATATTGGTTGAATAAGGTTTGTTTAGCTAATTATCAACACTCTTAAGTACCCTAATCTCTTCTAACCCTAGGATATGCTTTGGAAAGCATTGGAAGGGTAAAATAATCATTGAAAATGATTAGGGAGTTATTTAGGTTGGAGTATTAGATTTTAAGGAAGGTTAAAGTTCAGGTTTGAACTTTTACCCTTAATTTTGATTGTGTAGATTTCCTATAGGATTAGGAATTCTCCAAGGACCTTGTTGGTTCAATGGTCAAGGGGGAGCCAGCCTTTAGGGGGGAGTTTTGTCCATCTTGGTATGATGGATAACCTTTGATTACAAAGGGAGAGAAGTGAGGGTTTGATAAACCTTCATTATGGATTGCCTCTCATTTAGTGATTAGGGTTTTATGACTAAGAAGAGTGAAGGCATCCAAGATGATTTTGGACCAAGGTGAAGAATGTAGGATCTCATTGGGAGATGAAATATTGAAAATCTTGGTAGGCTTTTTGATATATGGCAAAGGGGGAGAAGTGAGGTTTAAGTTAGGTAAACCGTCACTTTGCTTTGGGAATGGAAGAGTTAAGTTGGGTTATTATTAGACTAACTTAAACGTATTGTCAAACATCAAAAAGGGGAAGATTGTTGGAGTAATTGACCCAGGTCATGATTGACCAGATGATGTGAGCAAAACATATAGGGTTTTAGGAGTAGTTTTCGCTCACATCTCATAGCATTTTATGTTCGTTTCATGCATATTTTACATTATGATGCATGAATTTCCTATTTTCTAATTTGAAGATCTGCTCTGTTTACTTTTGTGTGTAGGATTGCATTTTATAGGGAAAACGGTGCAATTTCAGAGCAAAAGAAGACATTTGGTTGCTGGACGCAGAGGGGAATACAGCGAGGCCATGTGCCCACACACAGCCATGTTCGGAGGGCAAAAATGGCCGCCACAGCCTGACACATGGCTAGGCTGTGTGTTTTGACACGACCGTGTGGCAGCCCAGGAAATTGATGCGACTAGGGTTTATTCTAGATTTCGCAGCGATCCGGCATGATGTCTATATAAGGAAAGCTCTGCCCAAACCGTAGGAGGAGGCACGACAGCTGGGACGACACTCTGAAGCCTTGAAAAGCTTTAGGAACTCGCAACGGGGAGGAAGAACACCGTCGAAGGTGAAGATTCTGCACTTCAACAACGAGGAGAAGACCTACATTGCATTGTAAATCCTATTCTTTGCGTAAATTCTATTGTTTATACGAATATGATCATGCCTTGTGTTTCTTCTCTCATATCTATGGAGTAGACTCTATGATTCTAGGATTAGGGAGTAGTTTGTGTTGATTTGGAACATATTAATTCAAATATCTTTTCGTTCTTGAATTTTTATTTGCAATTGGTGTTTTGGTTTAGATCTATAGTTATCATTTTGGTTTTCTAGTCACTGTGGTTAGCCGATATGAGGGGTGACAACCCTCGTATCAAAGATTTAGGGGAATTAAGGAGGGACCTAAGGATTGCCCTCATCGTCGGTAATTGTGGGTAGAAGGATGCGATAGAGTAGGAAATGCGCCTCATTTTCGACTCGTCGCAGGGATCGATTCGGCATCCTCGTACCAACTATCCCGTCCTAAAGGTAGGGGTTGACCTGGTATGGCAGAGGTAGCTTCCGATAGATGCGAAGGCTCATCGGGGGAGTGTATGTCCTTTCCACAAAACCATAACTAGAAACCTAAGCAAAACCCAATTGAAAACGTGTTTTGCGACACACAAACCAAACCGAAATCCTAGAATCCATCTAAAGACCCCTAGCGACCCTTCTTTTCCTCCATTTGACACCGTATTAAAGTTAGGACCGCCGACAACCCTCCTAATTGCAACCTTTAGAGTCTAGTCTCGAACAATAACATCCACTGAATAAATCGGTACTCGAATCTCAGTCCTTGTGGGATCGATAATCTTTTTATTACTTGACGACATCCGTACACTTGCAGGTGTTGAGCGTGAGCATGTGCTTCGAGTCCTCGATGGTCTCCATCGCGAGATTTGAGGTCGCATTTGCGTGCATCAAGTTTTTTGCACCGTTGCCGTGGACTGATTGATTCGATATCAAATAAAGAAGTGGATAATTGGATCAGACATAGGATTAGATTTATTTACTTGCTTTACTTCTTTTTTTATTTTTATTTTTAATTTTCTTTATTTACTTTAGTTCTAGATTTTTCATATATAGATTTAGTTTTATTTTATTTTAGCACTAGTTCTCTATTTTCTTATTGACTCTTTAATTTTGGTAAATATATTAGTTTATTTCTCGTTTCTAAGCATTAAGTAAATACTCCTAACTTTTCTTCTTGATTCAAGCTTTGGTTCCACCCTCAAAATTATTCATTGTATATGATTTATTACTCCTTTCTCATCAAAGGACGTTGAAATGTTAACACAACCCGCTCGACCCTTGAGAGATTACATAGTGCCTAGACGAAAAGAATGGAACTCCTATATAGTTATTCCTCGAATTCAGGCCGCGAGTTGGGACATAAACACTGCATTAATTGCTCTTATTCATGAAAAGTAGTTTGGAGGGGCTAGATTGAGGAACTCTATCTACACCTTGAAGATTTTTTAGCGTACTGTGACATAGCATAATATGAAGGAGTACCAGCTGTTAGTAATATATGAGAGATGTCCTAAGGCAATCGCCTTATGTATGAACCATTTATATGATAAATGATGATTCACTATTTGAGTATACATGTTTCATGTATTTGATTGGATCTTAAACTCATTTACTGAATGTCCACGATGCGATTCACAGCATGAGAGAATTTGTGATTGGATCACAACTAGTGAGTATCTCTACATGTGTAATTGTGATGTATCAGAATTATCCCTAGTCGATGAATTGATGGATTTGGACACCATCAGTTCTGTCGAGACTAGCACGAGGTATACTCCTTGGTGTATTCAAGCAGCTGATTCTCACTGGCTGGAGACATTGTGATGTCCGGAGTTAATCGTGGATGCTAGTTATGGTAACTAGTTCATTGGAGTGACCAGCCGTAAGACTTCATATGGTTCTCTACATATATAGATATGTCAATGAAGTTCTTACTGTGGCATAAGTGCGATGTTCTTTTGACTTGCGGTATTCAAGTCATCTTGATCATGGAGACTTATGCTTTGACATCTTAAGCAAACATCTCTAAGGAGATGTGAACCCGGGATGATTGGGTATAAGTCGAAGTGATCGAAGGTGTTTGAATAGCCTATAAAGGATTCACCACTCCTTGCGAGGAGATGTATACCCATGGCCTCTCGTCGGATTGTTACTAAAGTCTTTGGCCAAAGCATTACATGTTTAGAGTAAGGTACTCTTCGATACATGTGGAGTAACAAGAATCCGTAGGACGAGGAAATGATACTTGGGCTAGGTGTGACGTAGTCAGCCTAGTGGGGACTGACACAATAGACCATGTCCTGAACCAAGTGGGTATAAGATGAGTGAAGGGAATGGGGCACGAATCATTCGAGCTCCTGAAGGGTTTCAGAAATAGTTCTGGATCAACCGTTGATCTTTTCGGTTAATTGGGGATCATGATGTACTACTAGGTGCCACTCATGATCGTTCTATAATTAATGGTTAATTATAGACGGCCAACATAAACCAAGAACCTATTTGGTCACACGCACAACGAGCGTAATCCAAAGGATTTAAAACAAGCTTGAGAATGTGATTCTCAGACCGAGAGAAACTAGGTTTGGTTGGATCAAACATAAAGCGAGCATGAAATCGTTTCAGTTGCAATGGAAGCGTGGATGGGCCGTGTCTTATGAAGACATAATGGATGAACCAAAATGGTTTGGTTCTAATCCAATGGAGGAGAATAAACCAAAGGGTTTGGTTTATTTTAAATGAATGAACCAAAAGTAGGTTCGATTCGTTTTAACTTAAAATAAACCATCATGGTTTGGTTTATTTTAACTTATCTTAATGGAGCGGGTTAACGGGCCTAATGGTTATGATCCAATAACCATTAAGAGAATTAGTTCTCTATAAAAGAGGGCTTAATGGATAATTAAGCCCTAATCCAAAACCCTAGCAAGGAGTTGCCGCCCACCCCATTGAAGGAGTTGCCGCCCAAGCTCCTTGGCCGCCCAGCCCCTTGTGCCGGCGTCCAGCTCCTTGCCGGCGACCAAGCTTCAGCCGGTGATCCTCCGGCGACCCTCCGGTGATCTTCCTAGGCCTCGGTGAAAAGGTGAGCACTTGGCTTCCTTGTTTTGGCCGGCGCCTACTCCTCCACCAAGCTGTCCAGTTTTCTGGACAGCTTCTTCTCCTCTCGTCGGAGCGTCGTTTGGACGACGGTTAGAGCTCCGACAGTGGATAACTTACCGGGGATTCGATCTCCGGTAATCCTCTGAGGTGGAGGACGAAGGATTCGTCAATTGATTGATGAATACCTCTCCGGAGAAGCGAGTTTTGAGAACTCGTATTAGGATCCGAATTTGGATTCGGATCGTGATCATCTCTCAATCACGTCGTCTTCAACACGAGGCTAGTAACCCGTATGAAGACGAAGCTCATGGCTTAGTGAAGTCATCCCGAGGAACTCGGCGTGGATACGGATATAGACGATTCTAGCGAGGATCGTTCCGGTTGATGCCGTTCCCGCTACACGTCATACGAAAGGTATAACATAGATAAATTCCCTTTTATTGCAAATTTAAATTTACGGTTATGTCTACACTTGTTGTAATATGCATGCGTGCATTGTGTGTGTTGTAATAAATGTAGATTTATTATTTTTATTGCTTCCACTGTGTTCATGTTTACGAAACGTGATCGAACACACACACGCTGCGGTGCCGGAAACCCAACAGTGGTATCAGAGCCCAGGTTGTGTTTCGACATAATCGTAAAAATGGTTTTGTGATAGTCATAATGTATTTCTGGAAATTTTCTAATTTTGGAAATTTAGAAATATTTATGGAAATTTTTCAATTTTGGAAAGTCTAGAAGTATTTATGGAAATCTTCCACTTTTGGAAAGTTGGAAGTATTTATGGAAATTGATATTTTCCATAAATAAAATATTTGATTAGATTCTGAAAATTTGTTTCCTAATTTAATCATGATTTGATTTGGGAAATTAAATCTTAAAATATTTTATTTCCATAAGTAGTTTTAATGATTTAGGAAATTGGTTTCCTAAATAGATTTTCCTTAATCAAATAATTCCATGAATAAAATATGTGATTAGATTTGGAAATTTGTTTCCTAATTTAATTATGATTTGATTTGGAGAATAAAATCTTAAACATATTTTATTTCCATAAATAGTTATGACATATAAGGAAATATATACATGACATAATTGTATGCCATGTAATTGCATTAGATGCATAACATTATGCCATGCGTGTCATGACATGTAGATGTATGTCATGTATGTCATGCCATGTAGATAATAGTTATTTGCATGCAAAGAGGATGAGACATAAAAACCCTTAAACAATATTAAAGCCTACACCTTCCATTAATATGGTTAGAACCAGAGTTCCGTTTCTTGTTTGGGTAGTTGGACTCTCTCCAAGCCCGACTCGAACCCGAACATGTTCAAACCATGGAATAGTTTAATACTAATATGGTAAGAGTCAGAGGTCAATCGTTAGCTTTGGTTGTTGGACTCTCTCCAAGCTGGGCTATTTGGTTGAATGCGCTCTAACCATATTAAAACTATTTCCCGATTAATGGGTTGGCTTTAACCTGGAGCATCGGCTTGTTGGACTCTCTCCAAGGTCGATGTAAAGGGAGGTGAAGTTGGGTGCTATGCATATGATACATACTTGTTAATGTGTTAACAACCCGATGTATGTGTGAACATTCAATTAGTTGATAGCACATTGTGATAGTTGCATATACGTGATATGCAATCGGTATAGTTGATACCTACCGTCGTAGTTATGAATGGCTTGTTGGACTCTCTCCAAGGTTGTTCATAACTATGATGGATATCAGCCCATTCAGAGATAGACCTACGATCTCCCGAAGTGATTTTGGGGTTTTTGAAATTCGTAAAATGAATGGGATTTATAAATGTATATTGATGCATTTTAAAATTATTTTCTCATATATGCTCGTTTTGTATTTCTAGGTCAATAAATTGATCATGACGTCTTTAAATTTGTGCACTATTTTGGATTCAAACAAACTGACTGGGCCTAACTTCCTGGACTGGCTTAGAAACCTGAGAATAGTTCTCAAGGCGAAAAAGCTTGTATATGTCCTTGAAGAGCCTCTTCCTGACCGTCCTAAGGACGATGCAACTCCAGACCAAATGTTGGTCTATCAGAAGCATGTGGCAGATTCTGAGCTGGCGAGTTGCATCATGCTAGTGGCGATGGTTCCTGAGCTGCAAAAGCAGCATGAGCATATGGATGCTAATACTATGGTCTTCCATCTTCATGAGTTGTTCGATGAGCAAGCGAGATCCGAAAGGTTCGAGGTCTCTAGGCTCCTCTTCACCACGAAGATGTAAGAAGGTTCGTCTGTAGTGCAGTTTGTGCTAAAGATGAACGGGTACATCGAGCGGCTAGCCCCCCTCGGTTTTGTGATGGATCATGAGTTAAGTATTGACTTAATTCTACATTGTTTGCCCAAGAGTTTCTCACAATTTGTGATGAACTATCGGATGAACAAATTAGAATCCACCATTCCCGAGCTCCTCAATATGCTGAAGACTGTGGAGCCTTCTGTGAAGCATGAGGAGAAGGCGGTTCTGTTAGTTGATTCCTCAAAGAAAGGTTCTAAGAGGAAGGCAAAAGAACAGAAGAAAGGAAAGAAGAAAAAGGCAAAGAAGGCAGAACCAGCGCAAAAGGGCACTTGCCATCACTGTGGCAAGGAAGGCCACTAGCGAAGAAACTGCAAGATTTATCTTGAGTCCATGAAGAAGAAGAAGGCATCCGATGCCCCATCCTCTTCAGGTATCTTCGTTATTGATTGTCATTCTATTTCCTTGGACACTTGGGTATTGGATACTGGGTGTAGCTCACATATATGTAATGACATACAGGGGCTAAGGAATAGAAGAAGACTTGTCAGAGGGGAGTCAAATTTGCGAGTTGGCAATGGAGCAAAGGTTGCTGCGGTCGCAATCGGAACTTATTTGCTAAAGCTCCCTAGTGGACTAGTCTTAGAACTGGACAATTGCTATTATGTTCCTTCTCTAATAAAGAACATTGTTTCTATTTCCTGTTTAAATAGAAATGGTTTCCATTTGACGTTTAGTAACAATTGTTGTTATATAACTTTAAATGGCGTACTTTATGGAACTGGAACCTTGAGTAATGGCATTTATACGTTGGACGTATCCAGTGACATTTTCAATATCGAAGCGAGCAACACGCGTGCTCGAAAGGATAATCAAATAGACTCCTATATGTGGCATTGTCGTCTTGGCCATATAAGCAAGAAACGCATGTCCGAATTACACCGATGTGGAATTCTGGAATCGTTTGAATTGGATTCATACGATACATGAGAATCATGCTTAAAAGGCAAGATGACTAAGTTACCTTTTACTGGAAAGGGTGAACGAGTGGGAGAGTTACTAGGACTAATACATACTGATGTATGTGGACCTATGTCAACTCGAGCATTAGGAGGCTATAGCTACTTCATTACCTTCACCGATGATCACTCACGGTTTTGGTATGTGTTCTTAATGAAACACAAGTCCGAAGCCTTTGAAAGGTTCAAAGAATTCAGAAATGAAGTAGAGAAACAACATGATAAAAGTATTAAAATACTTCGATCGGATCGAGGTGGTGAATACTTAAGTCAAGAGTTTCTTGATTATCTAAGAGACAATGTTATATTGTCTCAATGGACTCCGCCATATACACCACAGCATAATGGTGTATCTGAGAGGCGTAACCGGACCTTGTTGGACATGGTCAGGTCAATGATGAATCATGCGACTCTTCCCAAGTCCTTTTGGGGCTATGCATTTCAGACAGCTGTTTACTTGTTAAACAGAATGTCTACCAAGGTAGTCTCAACTCCTCCATATGAGATATGGAATGGTAAGAATCCTCATGTATCTTACTTGAAGATATGGGGTTGTCCTGCTTATGTGAAGCGGACTGTATCAGAAAAATTGGATGTTAAGTCTAATAAATGTCTATTTGTTGGATACCCTAAGGAAACAAGGGGTTACCAATTCTATCATCCTATGGAACAAAAGGTGTTTGTTTCAAGGAATGCTGTGTTTCTAGAGAAAGAGTTTCTCTTGCAAGAAAACAGTGGGAGTGTCGTCGAGCTTGAGGAGGCTCGAGAGACTCAAATAGACATTGATGAGATACCTGGTGAAGCACAACAGCCGACAACTCATGGTGATGAGCAATCGGCTGGACCTATTGTAACACCACATCTTCGTAGATCTGGTAGAACACGCAATATTCCTGAGAGATATGGATTTCTCTTAAGCGAATCGAACGACGTGTTACTCATTGATGATGAGGAGCCTACCAGTTATGAAGAAGTGCTAACAAGTTCAGAAAGGGATAAGTGGCTTGGTGCCAAGAAGTCGGAAATGGATTCCATGTATGAAAACCAAGTTTGGAACTTGGTTGACCCACCTGAAGGGATAAAGCCTATAGGGTGCAAGTGGGTTTTCAAGAAGAAAACCGACATGGATGGTAATGTGATTACCTATAAGGCTAGATTGGTGGCGAAAGGATATCGTCAAAAACAAGGTGTTGATTATGACGAAACCTATTCGCCTGTAGCTACGCTTAAATCCATTCGGATGCTCCTGGCCATAGCGGCTCATTATGATTATAAGATATGGCAGATGGATGTGAAAATAACTTTCCTTAATGGAAACCTGCTCGAGGACGTGTATATGATACAGCCTGAGGGTTTCACATCGGTTGATAAAACCAAGGTATGCAAATTGCGACGGTCCATTTATGGATTGAAGCAAGCATCTAGGAGCTGGAATATCCATTTTGATGAGACAATCAAAAGGTTTGATTTCTCACAAAATCCAGACGAACCTTGTGTGTACAAGAAGGTTAGTGGGAGTGCAGTCGTGTTCCTAGTATTGTATGTCGATGACATATTACTTATAGGAAACGATGTCTTAATCTTACAGTCAGTGAAGGTTTGGTTATCCAAGACATTCTCCATGAAAGACCTGGGAGGAGCAACCAACATCCTCGGGATTAAGATCTATAGAGATAGATCGAAACAGTTGCTTGGTCTTTCGCAGTCTACATATATAGACCGAGTACTAAAGAGGTTTAGCATGTCGGAATCCAAGAAAGGTTTCCTACCCATCAGGCATGGGTACACCTTTCGAAGTCTATGTGTCCGCGCACAAAAGACGAGAGGATTTGCATGAGTAAGATTCCCTATGCATCCGCAATAGGATCTATCATGTATGCTATGTTATGTACAAGGCCCGATGTATCGTACGCTCTGAGTGTCATAAGCAGATTACAGTCCGATCCGGGAATGGATCATTGGGCGGCTGTTAAGACGATCCTTAAGTACTTGAGAAGAACTAAGGATGTGTTCCTAATATATGGAGAAGGGTACATGGTGATACGTGGGTATACGGATGCCAGCTCCAGACAGACAAGGATGATTCCATGTCTTTGTCTGGGTATGTATTCACCTGGAATGGAGGCGCAATAAGTTGGAAAGGTTCCAAGCTTGACACTATAGCGGATTCTGCCACTAAGGCATAATACATTGCAGCTTTGGAAGCAGCAAAGGAAGCGGTTTGGATCAAGAAGTTCATCTCTGAACTTGATGTGGTCTCATCAATGATCCAAACATGTGCTTCGCCGCTATCATCTTATCAGAGAGAATATCAGTAGGAACGAAATACAAATCAAGAAAATTCCCACTGAAAGGAACTTAGCGGATCCCTTGACTAAGGCATTACCTCAAAATAAGTTTGAGGGTCATGTTCGAGCTTATGGTATTGGATACCGTAGCGATTGGCATTAGGCCAAGTGGGAGTCTGTTAGTAATATATGAGAGATGTCCTAAGGCAATCGCCTTATGTATGAACCATTTATATGATAAATGAAGATTCGCTATTTGAGTATACATATTTCATGTATTTGATTGGATCTTAAACTCATTTACTGAATGTCCATGATGCGATTCACAGAATGAGAGAATTTGTGATTGGATCACAACTAGTGAGTATCTCTACATGTGTAATTATGATGTATCGGAATTATCCCTAGTCGATGAATTGATGGATTTGGACACCATCAGTTCTGTCGAGACTAGCACGAGGTATACTCCTTGGTGTATCCAAGCAGCTGATTCTCACTGGCTGGAGACATTGTGATGTCCGGAGTTAATCGTGGATGCTAGTTATGGTAACTAGTTCATTGGAGTGACCAGCCGTAAGACTTCATATGGTTCTCTCGCATATATAGATATGTCAATGAAGTTCTTACTGTGGCTTAAGTGCGATGTTCCTTTCGACTTGCGGTATTCAAGTCATCTTGATCATGGAGACTTATGCTTTGACATCTTAAGCAAACATCTCTAAGGAGATGTGGACCCGGATGATTGGGTATAAGTCAAGTGATCAAGGTGTTTGAATAGCCTATAAAGGATTCACCACTCCTTGCGAGGAGATGTATACCCATGGCCTCTCGTGATTGTTACTAAAGTCTTTGGCCAAAGCATTACATGTTTAGAGTAAGGTACTCTCGATACATGTGGAGTAACTAGAATCCGTAGGACGAGGAAATGATACTTGGGCTAGGTGTGACGTAGTCAGCCTAGTGGGGACTGACACAATAGACCATGTCCCTGAACCAAGTGGGTATAAGATGAGTGAAGGGAATGGGGCACGAATCATTCGATCAAGGGTTTCAGAAATAGTTCTGGATCAACCGTTGATCTTTTCGGTTAATTGGGGATCATGATGTACTACTAGGTGCCACTCATGATCGTTCTATAATTAATGGTTAATTATAGACGACAACATAAACCGAGAACCTATTTGGTCACACGCACAACGAGCGTAATCCGAAGGATTTAAAACGAGCTTTAGAATGGGATTCTCGCATCGAGAGAAACGTTTGGTCGACCAAACATAAAGCGAGCATGAAATCGTTTCAGTCGCAATGGAAGCGTGGATGGGCCGTGTCTTATGAAGACATAATGGATGAACCAAAATGGTTTGGTTCTAATCCAATGGGGGAGAATAAACCAAAGGGTTTGGTTTATTTTAGACGAATGAACCAAAAGTTGGTTCGGTTCGTTTTAACTTAAAATAAACCATCATGGTTTGGTTTATTTTAACTTATCTTAATGGAGCGGGTTAACGGGCTTAATGGTTATGATCCAATAACCATTAAGAGAATTAGTTCTCTATAAAAGAGGGCTTAATGGATAATTAAGCCCTAATCCAAAACCCTAGCAAGGAGTTGCCGCCCACCCCATTGAAGGAGTTGCCGCCCAAGCTCCTTGGCCGCCCAGCCCCTTGTGCCGGCGTCCATCTCCTTGCCGGCGACCAAGCTTCAGCCGGTGATCCTCCGGCGACCCTCCGGTGATCTTCCTAGGCCTCGGTGAAAAGGTGAGCACTTGGCTTCCTTGTTTTGGCCGGCGCCTACTCCTCCACCAAGCTGTCCAGTTTTCTGGACAGCTTCTTCTCCTCTCGTCGGAGCGTCGTTTGGACGACGGTTAGAGCTCCGACAGCGGATAACTTACCGGGGATTCGATCTCCGGTAATCCTCTGAGGTGGAGGACGAAGGATTCGTCAATTGCTTGATGAATACCTCTCCGGAGAAGCGAGTTTTGAGAACTCGTATTAGAATCCGAATTTGGATTCGGATCGTGATCATCTCTCGATCACGTCGTCTTCAACACGAGGCTAGTAACCCGTATGAAGACGAAGCTCGTGGCTTAGTGAAGTCATCCCGAGGAACTCGGCGTGGATACGGATAGAGACGATTCTATCGAGGATCGTTCCGGTTGATGCCGTTCCCGCTACACGTCATACGAAAGGTATAACGTAGATAAATTTCCTTTTATTGCAAATTTAAATTTACGGTTATGTCTACACTTGTTGTAATATGCATGCGTGCGTTGTGTGTGTTGTAATAAATGTAGATTTATTATTTTTATTGCTTCCGCTGTGTTCATGTTTACGAAACGTGATCGAACACAGACACGCCGCGGTGCCGGAAACCCAACACCAGCAAATGCCATTATGCTCATCATGTTCCCATTTTCACTGAAAGGGGAGGCTAAGAAATGGATACACACGCTACCAGGAGGGAGTATAACGACATGGGAACAAATGGAAGATACTTTCCTAAGTAAATTCTTCCCTCCCCACAAAACAGCCTACCTTAGGGATAAAATCCTTTCATTTGAGCAAAGGCAAGAAGAGACTCTGGCCGAGGCATGGAAGAGACTACAAGGACTGGTTATTCGTTGCCCACACCATGGATTATAGGATTGGTTACTCCTCTATGTTTTTTTATTCCGGGATAACTAGTTCATTGAAAGAACTCTTGGACACAGTCGCGGGGGGTGTGCTGATGAAAAAGAGCACAGACAACACATATCACATTATAGAGACAGTGGTGGGGACTCTCGAAATATGGGTGAATAGCGAGCAACATTTTCAGGAGGCTTTCCCCACAATGGGGATAGACAACGCTAAAATAGCCTGCCAAGTATAGGGGGAGGACAAGGAGAGAGAGTACTAGATGGAAGAAGCTTCCTTATCTTTAGGATCAGAAGAAGAGGAAGAGTCAGGGCAGGTGGCAGAAGAGAAACACACAGGGCCTGAGATTAAGTCACTTCCCCCTAATCTCAAGTACGAATTTTTAGGACCAACTGCAACCCATCCGGTGATTATAAATGCCAAATTGAGTGAGGTAGAGACAAGGAAGTTGTTGGGGTTGCTCAGGACATATAAAAAAGTGTTGGGCTATACCATCGATGACATAAAAGGGATAAGCCCGTCTCTGTGCTTGCATAGGATAATACTTGAGGACGAGGGTAAATCAACCGTGGAGCGCCAAAGGCGACTTAACCCTCATTTGCAGGAGGTAGTGAAAAAGGAAGTGCTTAAACTCTTGGATGCCGGAATAATTTACTCAATTTCAGATAGTGAGTGGGTAAGTCCAGTGCACGTAGTTCCAAAGAAAGGAGGCACTACAGTAGTCAAAAATGAGGAGAATGAGTTGATCTCTGTTCGGACGGTAACGGGGTGGAGAATGTGCATAGATTACCATAAACTAAACAAAGCATCAATAAATGATCGTTTTCCACTTTCGCTTATTGATCAGATGCTGGAACGCCTCGCTAAACATTCCTATTTTTTCTACCTTAATGGGTACTCAGGGTTTTTCCAAATCCCAATCCACCCTAATGACCAAGAGAAGACCACCTTCACCTGCCCATATGGAACCTTCACATACAGATGAATTCCCTTTGGCCTATGTAATGCCCCAACCACCTTCTGATGTGCATGAACGCGATCTCAAATCTCGCGACGAAGGTCGTCAAGGACTCGAAGCGTGAGCTCGCGCTCAACGCCCGCAAGTGCACGGATGTTGTCAAGTAATAAAGATTATCGATCCCACAGGGACTTGATTCGAATATCAATATATTCAGTGGTTGTAATTGTTCGGACATAACTCTAAGAGGTTTCAATTTGTGAGGGCTGTCGGTGGACTTTACTCTATACGGTGTCACATGAAGGAGGAAAGGAGTGTGCCGAGGTCTTCAAAGGTGATTCTAGGACTTCAATTTCGCTTGTGTATCACAAAACAATATTGTCAATTGGCGTTGTCTAGACGTTTAGCTATGGTTTTGTGGAAGGGACATCATACACTCTCCTGCAGAGCCACTGCATCTACTGGGAGCTATCTCCGCCTAAAAGGACGGGATAGATGGTATGAGGATAATCAATCTCTACGATGAATCGTTTCCGATTCCACCGCACCCTTCTACCCACAATTACAGGAGATTAGGTTTACCCCTAGGTTCCTTGTATAAAATCCCCTAAATCTTAGATACGAGGGCTGTCACCCCTCGTATCACCTAAGCACAGTAGGTAGAAAACTAAACACACATAGATATAGTAAAAACAACTATCAATTGTCAAATCAAACTCAAAGGCAGAATTTAACATGCACCGACATTGTAATGTGCACACAAGCTACTCCCTAATCCTAGAATCGAAAGTACTACTCCATGTATATGAAGGAAGAATCACAAAGCATGTTTATGTTCGAATACATAAGGAATAAAACGCAGGAACAAAGAATTACAATGCTTTCGTGGTCTTCTCTCCGGTGTTGAAGTGTAAGGCATGGACCTCCGGCGGCGTTCCTCCTCCCCGTTGTGAGTTACCGAAGCTTTTTAGGGCTTCGGCGTGCCGTCCTAGCAATCGTGCCTCCCCCCTAGGGTTTGGACGGAGTCATCCTTATATAGACATCACTTCGGACCACTGCAAAATCTTGAAAAACCCTAGTCGCTCAAATCTGGCGGGCCACCACACGACCGTGTGTTTCCACATGACCAGGCCGTGTGCGACGCTAGGGTGCTGATTTCGCCCATTGGGCACGACCGTGTGAATCCACACGCCCTGGCCGTGTCCCAATCTATGTCTAGCTGCGAAATGTTCTTCTTTTGCTCCGAAAGCGCGTCTTTTTAACCCGAAATGCTAACCTGCACACAAAAGTCCAACGAGTAGACCTCCGAACCAGAAAATAGGAAATGGGTGCAAAATAGAGTAACATATGCATGAAACTAACATGAAATGTAACAAGATGTGAGCAAAAACTACTCCTAAAACCCTATACGTTTTGCTCACATCACTTCCCCCAGACTTAAATCTTTGCTTGTCCTAAAGCAAACCTCAGTTCTGTGAAAATTAAAAAGATTTTGTTCCATACTTAGCATGTTAACTAAATTTATCAAGTGGTATTTACAATCAAAGCAAAATAAATATGTCCTAGAAATTCACTAAGTTAGCTCCTCGTGCTCGTGCTAAGCAAACATTCTTAGGGGATACTCGTTCCATGGTAAGTTAAATCATCATCCTATAGATTTCCTAAGGTCTCTGGCTCTTAGGCACTTACCTACCCAAAGCGAGGGTCGTTCCCTAGATCTAGCACAAAGTCTCAAAGGCATGTTCGGTATTGAGAGAAATTTGTAGGTGTTTCCCTAGTAACCTAACTCAGTCTAAAAGGGGCACCTAACCATTTTCACCCACGACAACTATTTTTTATCCCTCATAATCTCCTTTCCTTCTTTTTTTTCTTTCTCTTTATTTTTTTCCTTTTTCATTTATTTTTCACTCTTTTTTTTACTCACCGGGATTTTGATTTTTTCGAATGGGCTTACATAATCCGAGCATCTCCAGTAACTAAAATGCTAAACCTAGAGTCACCTATGGATTCCAAAGTACTGGACTATTGAGATGAATCATAACTAGGTATGTACTAGATTTTTCATTTCAGAGTGTTCGACATGTGTAGGTGTAAAAATAGAAGCTGACCAGTGTAAGTCTAGAACATTCATTAGAGCAAATAAAATAAAGTACCACGAGATAAATGAATTACACTACTCATGGAAACAACTCATGAAGAAGACTTTTTTAAAAAAAATACTACTAAGGCAACTTTACAGATAACAAAAACTAAGTACTGAAAGAAACTCAACAACCCATGCATGAATAAATGAATGAAAACACTAGAAAAGAAACTACTGCTAGGAAACAAAACAAAATAGACTTTGGGCCCCACCAGACTTAAATGAAAATATACCTCTAGTATGGTGAACGAGGTGGAAAGTATGGGAGCCTTGACATCTCTGGATCCTAGGAGAACCTGCTGCTGAGACGCTGATGCCACATGTACATGTGGTCGATCTAGGAGCTGGTGGATGCAGCGGTTGCTCGGTGCTCCTCTTCCCTAGCCCACTACGCTTGTTGGGCATGCATGTGCTGCCGCATCTCTCTGCGGTAGGCGGCCTCATCTTGGCGACGAGCAGCCTCCTCCTGGAAGTATATGCGGGCCTCGTCATAGAACTCCTCAGCCCGCTAGAAATGCTCACGGAATCCCTGGAACTCCGCCTGCTGGTAGGCGCTCTGCTTCTCCCATCGTTGCCTCTGTGTCTGCTGCTCAATGTATATGTCATCAAGGCACGATTAGAACTCCAAGAAATCATAGGCTAACGTACCTACATACTGCTCAAAAGTAGAAAAAGGTGGTGGTGCAGGTGCAGGCTCATGTCAGCGTGGACTAGGCGGGCTCCTATGCATGTGTGGACTAGAGGGAGAGTGATATAAAGGTGGAGAGACGGGTGCCGATGTGGATGGTCCCTCATGTGGAGGGGACTCCACTATCAGGTTCAAGCGCCAGTTGGCGCGTATAGCGATGGTGGTACGATCCGCGTTGGGGAGCCTAAGGGCTGTCAGATTTTTCCTTACAAAGCATAAGGAGGCTCCTTCTCTCAAATCATCTTCATGGCCATGCACACTCCTAGGTCGATCCTAGGGCTCCCCTCTATACTCTCTAATGTAGTATAATTGTACCCCATCCTATGACAAATGTGGGTAAGTAGGCCTCCCACATTAATCTCTCCTCGTGCTGCTTTGCCCATCTTCACTAAGTGTCTGATGAAGTGGGACCCTACATCAATGCTACTCCTTTCTTATAGCATATCTCATAGGCAAAGCAGCTCGCTAGCTCTAACTACATTGTCATTCTTCCCACGACCAAATATAGTACTGGCCATGATGCGATGGAGGTATCGGAAAATGGGGTTTTGGAGGTGCGATGCTTTGGCCCTAGATGGGTCATAAGTGTGCTCCCCCGTCAACTCAGTCCAAACTATCCGAGAGTTGAACCCAATAGGGAGTCTTCTCTCTCCCCCCACTCGGCAAGCCAAAGCATAAGTTCCATTTGTGAAGGGTCCACTCATGCTCAATGTTAAAAAGCCTAAAAGTTATCCTACCCTCCTCGCTCTTTCTACCCGTTAAAATTTCCGCCTCTAAGGAACTTCAAAATTCTAGAACTATCCTAGGGTATGTTGGGTGCCTTATTCCCATCATCTCTTTCCACCCCATTTTTGCAAATAGGGCTTGAATATCACCCAACAACCCTAAAGACTCTAGAAAATCTTCATCTAAGTACCTAGTAGCAGTGAGCTTATGAGTAGAGAGCACATTATATCTATCTCTATGTTCATTATTGCGAAAAAGAAGAGTGGGTAGGGCGTTACCCTCCTCTGGAGCTTGAGGGGCATCGACTCTCCTTGTTCGTTGCTCCGTGGCGTTGGATCGGGGTGCTACATGCTTGGTCCTCCTCATCCTTGCTTCTTTTGGCTTCCTTAGAGGTTAAAAGTGCTTCTAGATGGTGGGGAAGACGAAATTACATGGTTAGGGCAAGAGCTTTTGAAGCACACGGTGCAAATGGGGTGAAAACACACGGCTCACCCCTTTTAACCTCACGCGACATGGCCATGTGAAAACACACGGCTAGGCCATGGGAAAACACATGGCCAGGCCATGTGCGCCTCGGGTTGGTTGGGCACGGCTGTGGGAAAACACACGGCTAGGTCGTGTGTCCCCATTTTTCACCAATTTATTCACCACTGTCCGAATTTTCTCATAAACTTCACCGTGTAGGCTAATATGGATTTCATTTTTGCCTAGCAAAGTTCTTTTCTAGTCCTAACTCTAAATGAGATGGATATCAAAACTAAAATCTAACAAATGCATGCAATACAATCAAGGGGAAATCTAAAACTAAACTTGGGTTGCCTCCCAAGAAGCGCTTTGTTTAAGGTCGTTTAGCTCGACCGCACTCCATTATCAACTTTGCTCTAGAGGTTTAGTGAACCTCCATTCATCCATCTCAGGATCTGAGGACTCCCCTAGATACTTCTTCAATCGTTGTCCATTTACCTTGATCTCCCCCGATTCTCTACTCTATATGTCCACTGCCCCATATGGGTATACCCTTTTTACCTGAAACGGTCCTGACCACCTTGATTTTAGTTTTCCTAGAAAAAGTTTCAACCTGGAGTTATACAGGAGAACTAAGTCTCCTTCCTCAAACATCCTTCTCAAGATGTGTTGGTCATGTCATTTCTTTGTTCTTTCCTTATACGCCTTAGCATGCTCGTATGCATCTCTTCGAATTTTGTCCAACTCGCTTAACTATAGTTTCCTTTTCTCTCCTGCTATGCAATAGTCCAAATTGAGCTTCTTAATTGCCCAGAAAGCCTTGTGTTCTAATTCAACGGGGAGATGGCAAGGCTTCCCGTAGACTAAGCGGAATGGGGTCATGCCTATCGGGGTCTTATAAGTTGTGCGGTAAGCCCAAAGAGCATCGTCCAGTTTTGGTGCCCAATCTTTCCGTGATGCCACTACCATTTTTTCTAGGATACTTTTGATTTCCCAATTCAAATTTCCACCCATTCACTAGTTTGCGGGTGGTACGCTGTTGAGACTCTGTGGATCATCCCATACTTATGTAGCAATTTTTCGAACTGTTTTTCAATGAAGTGGGATCCTCCATCACTGATTACTACTCGAGGAACTCCAAATCTAGGGAATATGTTTCTTTTGAACATTTTTATTACGGTCCTAGCATCACAATGGGGTGATGCCACGGCCTCCACCCATTTGGAGACGTAGTCTATAGCGACCAAGATGTATATGTTTCCGTCGAAAACGAAAAAGGGCCCTATTAAATCCACTCCCCATACGTCGAAGAGCTCTACCTCTAATACGGTGCTTGCCGGCATCTCATGTCTACTTCCTATATTTCATGTTCTCTGACACCGATTGCAGGAAACTACATAGTTGCGCGTGTCCCTAAACAGACTAGGCTAGTAGAATCCTGACTTAAGCACATTCACGGCCATTTTTGCAATCCCGGCATGACCCCCATATGCGAAAGAATGACAGTGAAAGAGGATGCTCTCCACTTTCTCTTCTGGCACGTACCTTCGATATACGTTGTCTGTACACTTCCTGAATAAAAAGGGGTCATCCCATACGTATTGCCGAACCTCCAAAAAGAAACTTTTCCTTTGTTGAGTCGTGAATTCTGGTGATATTACTCTTCCCGCAAGAAAATTCACCAAATCTGCATACCAGGGGGTGGTGACCTTAATATCCATGAGGGCATCATCTCGCAGAGCATCGTCTATTTGGGTAGTGTCTCCTTCCTCTATCCTACAATCTATGGACATGCACGATAAGTGGTCTACGACGACATTGTCCGTCCCCTTTTTATCCCTGATTTCTATATCAAATTCTTGAAGTAATAAAATCCAGTGAATAAGGGGGTTTTGCATCCTTCTTGCTTAGCAAGTAACGAACTGCAGTATGGTCGGTGTATACCACTACCTTCGAACCTATCAAGTATTGTCTGAACTTGTCGAATGCGAACACAATTGCTAGTAATTCCTTCTCAGTCGTGGCATAATTAATTTGTGCCCCGTTCAGTGTCTTACTGGCGTAGTGAATTACATGTAATTTTTTCTCCTTCCGTTGCCCTAAGACTGCCCCCACTGCATAATCACTAGCATCGCACATGACCTCGAATGGTAGGCTCCAGTCAGGTGGCTGAATTATCGGGGATGTCACTAAGGCTCTCTTTATTTTCTCAAATGCCACTAAACATTTCTGATCAAAAATAAAGTCCGTGTCTTTATCTAGTAGATTTGTCAGCGGTCTAGTTATCTGGGAAAAATTCTTTATAAACCTTCGATAGAAACTCGCATGCCCAAGAAAGCTCCGAATCCCCTTTACATCCTTAGGTGGCGACAATTTCTCTATTACTTCGACCTTCACCTTGTCTACTTCGATACCATTCCCTGATATCTTATGCCCTAGAACTATCATTTCAGTCACCATGAATTGGAAATTTTCCCAATTCAGAATCAAGCTATTCTCCTCACAACTTTGCAAAACCCTTTCTAAATTCTTTAGACATGCATCAAAACTTATTCCATAGACTGAAAAATCATCTATGAATACCTCCATAATTTGTTCGATCATATCCGAAAAGATAGCTATCATACAACGTTGGAAGGTGGCTGGGGCATTACATAGGCCAAAGGGCATTCGTTTGTATGTGAAGGTTCCGTACGGGCAGGTGAAGGTGGTCTTCTCTTGGTCTTTAGGTGGATTGGATTTGGAAAAATCCTGAGTACCCGTCAAGGTAGCAAAAATAGGAATGTTTAGCCAGGTGTTCCAGCATCTGATCAATAAATGAAAGTGGAAAATGAACCTTTTTTGTTGCTTTGTTTAATTTATGGTAATCTATGCACATTCTCCACCCCGTTACCATTCGAACAGGGATCAACTCATTCTCCTCGTTTTTGACTACCGTAGTGCCGCCTTTCTTTGGAACTACATGTACTGGACTCACCCACTCACTATCTGAAATTGGGTATATTATTCCAGCATCCAAGAGTTTAGGCACTTCCTTGTTCACTACCTCCTGCAAATGAGGGTTAAGTCGCCTTTGGCGCTCCACGGTTGACTTACACCCGTCCTCAAGTATTATCCTATGCATGCACAGAGACGGACTTACCCCTTTTATGTCATCGATGGTATAACCCAGAACTTTTTTATATGTCCTGAGCACCTCTAGCAATTTCCTTGTCTCTTCCTTACTCAAATTGGCATTTATAATCACTGGATGGGTTGCAAGTGGGCCTAAAAATTCATACTTTAGACTAGGGGAAGTGGCTTCATCTCAAGCCCCGTGTGTTTTTCTTCTTCCACCTGCCCCGATTCTTCCTCATCTTCTGATCCAGAGGATAAGGAGTCTTCTTCCGTCAAGTACTCTTTCTCCTTATCCTCTCCCTGTACCTAGTAGACTACTTCAGTGCTATCTATCCCCTTGATCGAAAAAGTCTCCTGAAAGTGTTGCTCGCTGTTAGTCCATATTTCGAGAGTCCCCACCACTGTCTCTATAATGCTATATGCGTTGTCTGTGCTCTTTTTCATCAACACGCCCCCCGCGGCTGTGTACAAGAGTTCTTTCGACGTGTCAGTTATCCCAGAATAAAAAACATGGAGGAGCAACCAATCTTGTAATCCATGGTGTGGGCAGCGAATCACTAGCCCATGTAGCCTCTTCCATGCATCGACCAGAGTCTCTTCTCGCCCTTGCTCAAATGAAAGGATTTTATCCCTAAGGTAGCGTGTTTTGTGGGGGGGGGGGGGGGGGTGAGAATTTACTTAGGAAAGTGCCTTCCATTTGTTCCCATGTCATTATACTTCCTTCGGGTAGTGCACGTATCCATTGCTTAGCCCCTCCTTATAGTGAAAATGGGAACATAATGAGCTTAATGGCATCTGCTGGGACTCCTTCATATTGCACCGTGCCGCATTATGTAAGGAATTCTTCAAGGTGTAGATAAGGTTCCTCAATCTGAGTCCCTCCAAACTACTTTCGTTGAATGAGAGCCATTAATGCAGTGTTTATTTCCTAGCTTGCTGCATGAATTCGGGGAATAACAATGCAGGAGTTCCAGGCTTTTCGTTTAGGCACTATGTAATCTTTCAAGGGTCGAGTGGGCTGTATTAACATTTCAACGCCCTTCGATGAGAGATGCTTAATAGATCATATGAAATAGATGACTTGGAGGGTAAAACCAAAGATTTAGTTAAGGAGAAAAGTTAGGAGTATTTACCTAATACAAAAAAAAAGGAAATAAGCAAATCTAGCCAACAAAATCAAAGAAGCAATAAGGAAATAGGAAACTACTGCTAAAAGTAAAAACTAAATCTAAATATAGATAATATAGAACTTAAACAAATGAAGCAAACTAAAAAGAAAATAAAGCAAGTAAATAAATCTAATCGTAAATCTGATCCAATTTACCACTATTCGATTTGATATCAAATCGATCAATGCCCGACAATGGTGCCAAAAACTTGATGTGCACGAATGCGACCTCAAATATCGCGATGAACGCCGTCGAGGACTCGAAGCGCGCAGTCGCGCTCAATGCCCGCAAGTGCACAGATGTCATCAAGTAATAAAGATTATCGATCCCACAGGGACTGGGATTCGATTATCAATATATTCAGTGGTTGTAATTGTTTGGACGTAACTCTAAGATGTTTTGATTGGTGAGGGTTGTCGGTGGACTATACTCTATACGGTGTCACACAGAGGAGGAAAGGAGTGTGCCGAGGTCTTCAAAGGTGATTCTAGGATTTCGGTTTCGCTTGTGTATCATAAAACAATGTTGTCAATTGGCGTTGTCTAGACGTTTAGCTATGGTTTTTTGGAAGGGACATCATACACTCTCCCACAGAGCCGCCGCATTTACCGGGAGCTATCTCGGCCTAAAAGGACGAGATAGACGGTACGAGGATGCCAAATCAATCCCTACGATGAACCATTTCCGATTTCACCGCACCCTTCTACCCACAGTTACAGGAGATCAGGTTTACCCCTAGGTTCCTTGTATAAAATCCCCTAAATCTTAGATACGAGGGTTGTCACCCCTCGTATCGCCTAAGCATAGCATGTAGAAAACCAAACATGCATAGATATAGTAAAAACAAATATCAATTGTCAAATTAAACTGAAAGGCAGAATTTAACATGAACTGACATTGTAATGTGCACACAAGCTACTCCCTAATCGTAGAATCGAAAGTACTACTCCATGTATATGAAGAAAGAATCACAAAGCATGTTTATGTTCGAATACATAAGGAATAAAACGCAGGAACAAAGAATTACAATGCTTTCGTGGTCTTCTCTCCGTTGTTGAAGTTCAAGGCGTGGACCTCCAGCGGCGTTCCTCCTCCCCATTGCAAGTTATCAAAGCTTTTTAGGGCTTTGGTGTGTCGTCCTAGCCATCGTGCCTCCCCCCTAGGGTTTGGGCGGAGCCATCCTTATATAGACATCACCTCGGACTGCTGTAAAATCCGAAAAAACCCTAGTCGCGTAAATCTGGTGGGCCGCCACATGGTCGTGTGTTTCCACATGGCCAGGCCGTGTGTGGCCCTGGAGTGCTGATCTCGCCCATTGGGCATGGTCGTGTGAATCCACATGCCCTGGCCGTGTACCACTCTGCGTCTAGCTACGTAATGTCATTTTTTACCTCCGAAAGTGCATCTTTTTAACTCGAAATGCTAACCTGTACACAAAAGTCTAACGAGAAGACCTCCAAACCAGAAAATAGGAAATGCGTGCAAATTAGAGTAACATATGCATGAAACTAACATGAAATGTAATAAGATGTGAGCAAAAACTACTCCTAAAACATTATACGTTTTGCTCACATCACCTTCGAGCGTTGTACGATAGCTATCTTTTCAGACATGATTGAAAAGATTATGGAGGCATTCGTGGATGATTTTTCAGTCTACGGAACATGTTTCGATGCATGTCAAAAGAATTTATAAAGGGTTCTGCAAAGGTGTCAGGAGAATAGCTTGATTTTGAATTGGGAAAAATGTCACTTCATGGTAATTAAAGGGATAGTTCTAGGACATAAGATATCAGGGAACGGTATCAAAGTAGACAAGACGAAGATCGAAGTAATTGAAAAATTGCCGCCACCCAAGGATGTAAAGGGGGTCCGGAGCTTTCTTGGGCATGCAAGTTTTTATTGAAGGTTCATAAAGAATTTTTTTCATATAACTAGACCTCTGACAAATCTACTAGCTAAGGACACAGAGTTTATTTTTGACCAACAATGTTTTGCAACGTTTGAAGAAAAAAAGAGAGCCTTAGTAACATCCCCGATAATACAACCACCTGACTGGAGCCTACCATTCGGGGTCATGTGCGATGCTAGTGATTATGCAGTGGGGGCAACGGAAGGAGAAAAAGCTACATGCCATTCACTATGCCAGTAAGATGCTGAATGGAGCACAAATAAATTATGCCACGATCGAGAAGGAATTACTGGCAGTCGTGTTAGCATTCGACAAGTTCAGACAATACTTAGTGGGTTCGAAGGTAGTGGTTTACACCGACCATACTGCAGTTCGTTACTTGCTAAGTAAGAAGGATGCTAAACCCCGCCTTATTCGCTGGATTCTATTACTTCAAGAATTTGATATAGAAATCAAGGATAAAAAGGGATCGGACAACATCATCGTGGACCACTTATCGCGCATGCCCATAGATAGCAGGATAGAAGAAGGAGACATTGCCCAAATAGACGATGCTCTACGGGATGATACCCCATGGGTATTACTAAGGTTACCACCCCCTGGTATGCAGATTTGGTGAATTTTCTTGCAGGAAGAGTGATACCGCCAGAATTCATGACCCAACAAAGGAAAAGATTTTTTTTCAGAAGTTCGACAATATGCATGGGATGATCCCTTCCTATTTAGGAAGTGTGCAGATAGCATATATCGAAGGTCCGTACCAGAAGAGGAAGTGGAGACCATCCTCTTTCACTGTCATTCCTCAGCATATGGAGGCCATGCCGGAATTACAAAAATAGCTGCGAAGGTACTTCAAGCAGGATTCTACTGGCTTAGCCTATTTAGGGACACACTCAACTATGTAGTCTCCTGCGATCGGTGCCAGCGAATAGGAAATATAGGTAGGAGACATGAGATGCCGACAAGCACCATATTAGAGGTGGAGCTCTTCAACGTATGGGGGATAGATTTCATGGGACTCTTTCCTACTTCTGACGCAAACAGATATATCCTGGTCGCTATAGACTACATCTCTAAATGGGTGGAGGTCATACATCACCCCATTGCGATGCTAGGACTGTAATAAAAATGTTCAAAAGAAACATATTCCCTAGAATCGGAGTTCCTCGAGTCGTAATTAGTGATGGAGGATCCCACTTCATCAAAAAATAGTTTGAAAAATTGCTACGTAAATATGGAATGATCCACAAAGTTTCGACAGCGTACCACCCACAAACAAGTAGACAAGTGGAAATTTCGAATCGGGAGATTAAAAGTATTATAGAAAAAATAGTAGTGGCATCAAGGAAAGATTGGTCACAAAACTAGACGATGCTCTTTGGGCTTATCGAATAGCTTAAAAGACCCTGATAGGCATGACCCCGTTCTGCTTAGTCTATGGGAAGCCTTGCCACCTACCCGTTGAATTAGAACACAAGACTTTCTGAGCCATCAAGAAGCTCAACTTGGACTACTGCACGACAGGAGAGGAAAGGAAACTGTAGTTAAGCGAGCTGGATAAAATTCGAAGCGATGCATATGAACATGCTATGGCGTATAAGGAAAGAACTAGGAAATGACATGACCAACATATACTGAGAAGGGAGTTTAAGGAAAAATACTTAGTTCTTCTGTATAATTCTAGGTTAAAACTTTTTCCAGGGAAGCTAAAATCAAGGTGGTCAGGACCGTTTCGGGTGAAGAGGGTATTCCCATATGGTACAGTGGATATATGGAGTAAGGAATCAAGGGAGATCAAGATATATGGGCAACGATTAAAGAAGTATCTAGGTGAGTCTCCAGAATTTGAGATTGATGAATGGAGCTTCACGGAGCCTCTAGAGCCAAGTTGATAATGGAATGTAGTCGAGCTAAACGACCTTAAACAAAGCGCTTCTTGGGAGGAAACCCAAGATTAGTTTTTAGGTTTTCCTTTGATTTTATTGCATGCATTTAGTTAATTTGAACTTTGATTTCCATTTCATTTAGCATTAGGACCAGAAAAGAACTTTGCTAGGTAAAAATAAAATCAATTTTTAGCTTAAATGGTGAAGCGTGTGAGAAAATTCGGACCGTTGTGCTCAAAAGGTGAGAAAAAGGGGACACACGGCTTGGCCGTGTGTTTTCCCACAGTCGTGCCCAACCAACCCAAGGCACACATAGCCTGGCCATGTGTTTTCACACGGCCGTGGAGCACAGGGTTAAGTAGGGCACGCCGTGTGTTTTGATTTTCTATCCCTAGCCGTGTGGATCTTTTGTCCCCACCACCTAGAAGCCTTTCCAACCCTCAAGAAAGCCCAAAAGAAGTAAGGATGAGGAGGACCAAGTAAGTGGCATCTCGATCCGGTGTGTCGGAGCGACAAGCAAGGAGAACCGACACCCCTCAATCTCCGGAGGAGGGTAACACTCTTCCAACCCATCTTTTTCGTAACAATGAGCATAGGGATAGATATAACCTACTTTCTACTCGTAAACTCACTGCAACTAGGTATCTTGATGAAGATTTGCTAGAGTCCTTAGGGTTGTTGGGTGACATTCAAGCCCTATTTGCAAAAATGGGGTGGGAAGAGATAATCGTTATAAGACACCCAACCTACCC
Organism: Wurfbainia villosa; assembly: GCA_025175895.1. Taxonomy (NCBI): domain Eukaryota; kingdom Viridiplantae; phylum Streptophyta; class Magnoliopsida; order Zingiberales; family Zingiberaceae; genus Wurfbainia; species Wurfbainia villosa. Next base: position 31,696,129 of record CM045998.1, on the reverse strand, counting down.
TAGGATAGTTAGAATTTTTGAGTTCCTTAGAAGTGGAAATTTTAATGGGTAGAGAGAGCGAAGAGGGTAGGATTACCTTTAGGACATTTAACATTGAGCATGAATGGACACTTCACTAATTGAATTCATGTTTTGGCTTGCCAAGTGGGAGAGAGAGAAGAACCCCTATTGGGTTTAACTCTCGGATCTTTTGGACCGAATTGATAGGAGAGCATGCTTATGACCCATCTAGGGCCAAAGCATCGCGCCTCCAAAACCCCATTTTCCGATACCTCCACCGAATCATGGCAAGCACTATTTTTGGTCGTGGGGAGAGTGACGGTGTAGTGAGAGCTAGCGAGCTACTTTGCCTATGGGACATGCTACAAGAAAGGAGTAGAATAGTTGTAAGGTCTCATTTCATTAGACACTTAGTGAAAATGGGAAAAGCAACGAGAGGAGAGATTAATGTGGGGGGCATGCTTACCCACATTTGCCATAGGATGGGGTACGACTACACTGTACTAGATAGCATAGAGGGGAGCCCTAGGATCGACCTGGGAGTGTGTATGGCCATGAAGATGATTGTAAGAGAAGGACACTCCTTATGGATTGTAAGGAAAAACCTGACGGCCCTTAGGCTCCCCGACCCCGATCGTACGACCATCACTACACGCGCCAACTAGCGCTTAGACCTGATAGTGGAGTCCCCTTCATATGAGGGACCATCCACATCGGTGCCCATCTCTCCCCCTTTACATCACTCTCCCTCCAGTCCACGCATGTATAGGAGCCCACCTAGTCCACGTCGACATGAGCCTGTACCTGCACCACCACCTTTTTCTACTTTTGAGCAGGATGCAGGTACATCGGTCTATGATTTTTCAGAGTTCCGATCCCGCCTCGACGATATAAACGCCGAGCAACAGACGTAGAGGTAGCAATGGGAGGAGATGCCATGACACATTATATGGATTTTATTTGAAATTAGAGTGTTTTAGTTACCTAGGTTAATGGAGACCGGAATTGGATTTTGGGCTTCTTCATCTTGACCTGATGCCGAAGCTTCTTTTTGGTATTGCTCCGGTGTTAAGGATGGTCTCTCCTCTTCAATCCTATAAGTGGATGCTTCTTCCACTTCTTCCACCTTTTCCGATTCGGATATTGATTCCCTATCAACCTCCGAAGCCTCAAGCTCTTTAGATGATGATGTACTTGCTTGAGCTAGAGAAGGTGAGCACTCCTCTTCTTCTTCTTCTTCTTGGATTGATGATGAATTTTCATGAAGCTTGGACAAATCTCTCCATAGCTCCTTGGCATCAATGTACTCACCTAGGCTACACAAGATGTCATTAGGAATTAAATCAAAAATGAAATTGATTACCTTCTTGTTTTTCTCAAATCTTTAGAGTTGATCTTCACTCCATTTCTTCTTCTTGAGGAAGCCACCCTTTGGTCCTTTTGGATTTTCGAATCCTTCCATTAATATGGACCATTCATCAAAATCCTTCATCATCAAAAAATCTTCAATTCTTCTCTTCCAAGAATTGAAGCCTTCTCGTCCATAGAAAGCATATGGGACCGGCGTGTTGATATCCCATCCTAGTTGTTCTTGGACTTCCATCTTTACCCTCTACCGTGCTCCCTTAGTTGTTAAACTTCAAGAGCGGCCTCGCTCTGATACCACTTGTTACGACCTATGCCCCCGCTAGAGGGGGGGGTGAATAGCGATGGGCTCGAACGTTGATGGAAATCGTTCGCGTGCTTGTCTATAATTTTCGTTAGCGCAGCGAAAACAAAGATAATAAAGCAATAACTAAAATACAAACACACAAATGCAAGGATATAACGTGGTTCGGAACCGAACGCTTCCTACTCTACGGATTAGGTTCGTACGAACCCTAGCGATGCCACAAACACCACTACGCACAATAAGCTCCTTCTCGATAACACATCGGTGGTGGAGAAACCTCGTACAAGGATTACACTAAGTAATACAAAGTAAGACAAGCAAATACAACAATAATACAACAATCTATGCAAAGAAAACTTTACAAATGCTCTTTGGATTGCTTTCTTTTGGTTGCCTTGGACTAGCCTTGAAGGACTAGAAGAGCACCACCTATTCCCCTTCAAATCGCCCAAGAAAACGCTAGCTTGAAACCCTCCACGAACAACTGCTTTTAACCTGCATCGGGCTGGATTTCCACTGATCAGTCGACTGCCATAAGTCACCAGTCGACTGATGCCACTATTGTCGTGAGACAACGGGTCGATCCACACTGGAAAAACACCAACGGATCCCTTGCTAGTCGACTGCCAACATTGGCAGTCGACTGCCCAGTCGGCTATGGAGCATTCTATGCTCGCGGTTGAACTATCAGTCGACTGCCATCCCTTGGTAGTCGACTGCTGTCAACATCAGTCCACTGCTCCAATGAGAAGTCGACTGCCAGAGTAATTTCTGCTCTAAACTGACAGTCAAACTCTAGTCGACTCACGTCAGTCGAACCGGCCATAATGCTAGTCGACTGCCAACCTCAAACATGAGGTTTTAACCCAAGTATGGTGCCCCCATACTTGCTAGACGACCCTTAGTTTAGACCTAAGCCTTCTAGCCACCTCCATCAGCCTCACGCCTCTCGGATCCCTCCAAGTCATCCATGACTTGTTCATCCATCGTGCTAGCCTTCAGGTGCTTCCATCGGCTATGTCATGCTAAAGGTGTCTACACCTCCAAGGCACATTGGACTTACGTGGCCAAGACTCCGCTTGGACTTTACGGCGCCAACCATTAGACTTATGCTGCCAAGACTTCACCCTTGGACTTTACACCGCCAATATCAAACCCCTTAGACTTCTCAAATGCAAAGACTCAAGCTTGGACTTTCCCTTGCCAACCCTTGCTTGGACTTTCCCATAATCACATGGTCAACCCTAGTCAACCATCAAAGTCTCCCTCGAGTCAAACTCGAGTCTGGTCAATTATAACCTAGGTCGATTGTATAAACAATCTCCCCAAAATATTAACCGACATCAATGTCAAACATACTATGTCAAACCACTTTGTCAAACATCAAAATATCACTCGAGTCAAACTCGAGTCTGGTCAATCGTTACCTGGGTCGATTGCACAAACAATCTCCGCCTTTTTGATGTTTGACAAAATAAACCTTGAGTTAGGCCCCTAACTCAAATTCCCTTACCAATTTTCCAAATTGGTAATTTAAGTTTCTCCCCCTTTTTGACATACATCAAAAAGGTCTTCTCTCCAACGAGGTCAATGTCTCATGTCCCAATGAGATCTTACAATCTCCCCCTTGATCCAAAAATACCTAGGATGCCAACCATCTTCCTAGTGATAAGTCCCAAATCACTCAAGAGAGACAATCCTATACTCTCTCCCAATTTCCAAATTGGATTTCTCAAAATCCCATCAATTTTCCCAATTGATAACATTCTCCCCTTCAAGAAGAAAAGCACATCCATCATCCCATGATGGTTAACTCCCCCTAAAGGCTTGATCCCCCTTGACCATTGCACGAACAATGTCCTTGTGAAGTCCCTAAGCCAATAGGAACTCTAAACCATCAAAATTAAGGTTCAAAGTTCAAACATGTACTCTTCCACCCTTAAATTTGATACTTTGACCTAACACCTTTCCAAATCCATATCCAATGGATTTTCACCCTTTATAATGCTTCCCAAAGCATATCCTAGGGTTAGAAGTGGTTAGGGACCTTTACTATGGCTGGAAATGGGCTAAAGAACATTGTTTTACACAAAATTAGCTTGGCAGTCGACTACTTACAGTAATCAGTCGACTACCACTCACATCAGTCGACTTCCACAAAGGGCAGTCGACTGATAACTGAAATTTCCGAATTTCAATTATCAGAGTTGAATTTTAGAAAATCATAAGTAATTCTATGTATATCGAAAAATTACAAAATTTGATACGTATATTACTTATAGTCAATGCAATGGGTGAAAAATATTTGAAAATTATTTTACCCATAAAATATCAAAATTGATACAAAATCCAAAAGTGAAGAAAAACTTCAATGTTTTAGCTCACTTTCAATCAACCTCATCAATGATGATTGCTATCAAAAGATAGGATTCACCAAGGTTTTTTAAATTGATTTTAAAATGTTTTCAAAACCTTATTTTGGATCATATTCCTTGGGCTCTATGTACATGACTTGTACACATGCTTTCCCAATGATCCACCGCTCATATAAGATGAGTTTGAGTTCATCTAGATGCAAAAACTATGCACCTTGAACTTAACTCATATCCTAGCATCTCACATGTATCTAGGATGTATAAATACACATACATGTCAATGTGATGTGAGATGTGGGTTTTGTTCTCCCTAATCTAGGGTTTCATGCATTTTCTAAGGCAACTTTACTTTATTCCCTTATACATGGGACTTCAAGTCATGTCAATTGTCCTTAACTCAATTTTAATCAAATGCATGAATGATTATGACATTAATGATGATATAAATAAGCATATGCTCATAATCATGATGTCATGGCATAATATGAAATCTAAAAATACATGACATTAATCCTTAATCCAAAAAACATGATCATGACATATAAATGCTAGAAATAAATATGATGTCATGGCATGTTACATGGAATATCAAGGCATGACAAATAAAAAGTATAGGTATAATAATACCTAAATTTTAATATTAATTTCCTTTTGAGATAATTAAGAATATTTTTGCCATATTCCTATTAATCTCCCTAGTGTGCCAAAAACCCAAAATGGCACACTAAGACTCTAAACCCTAAGTTGTGCCAATTTGATTGATTTATCAAACTTCATAATTAATATTGGCACATCCTAAAAACCTTTAGGATTCAAATCAAACCACATTCCCAAGGTAACCATAACCTTGAAAATGACCTAAAGTGCCACCTTTACCATGGTTAGGTTAACTACCCTTCCATTTAAAGTTGGCACACCCTAACCCATTTAGCGTGAATCTATCACGCTCTTAGGAACCCAAAACCTATTTGAGCTCCTAGGATTAATTAGGTATTCCTTAGGGATAAACTCCCTAGATACCTTCCTAATGACCCTCCTAGGCTTGGTAGTCTTGGTCATTTGGGTTATACCTAGGTTGACTCTAGGGGTAACTCCCCTTGCAACCTTCTTAGTGGCCATCCTAGGTTTCCTTGAAACCCTAGCCACTAGGCACACACCTTGGTCAGCCTTAGGGATGACTTCCCTATTGATCTTGGTCTTCCTAGACCTAGATTTAGTTTCATAGTCAAATGGAACATTATGATAGGTTTCCTTGGGCTTAGGTTTGCCCTTGGATGAATTTAGTTTCCTAGGTCTTGATTTTTTACCATTTGACCCTAGACTTTGACTTCTAGACCCTAAATGTTGACCTCTTGACCCTTGAAATTGTTTTTGCATTTTTGCAAGGGTCTTCTCCATCTTTTCAAGCCTTGACCTCAAGACTTGATTTTCCTTTTCTAATTGCCCAATTTTTGAATTTTGATCTAATCTTTGGGCATTGTTTTTACTAGGCATATGCCTAGTCCATTTAGGGTTGAGACCTAGATGCTCTTGTACCTTTCTAATGGTTTCCCTAGGTAGGATTTGTCTAGACTTGTTTGACCTAGGGTTGTCCTTAGGTAAAATATTTCTAGGGACATTAGTCCCAAATTTCTCCTTCTTCCTAAGGTTGACTTTCTTAGCTCCTAAACAAAAGTCCCTATTCCTAGCATGCTCTTTATGATAAATTGCAAGAAAATTAAAATTTCTAGCATACTTTTTGACATTTAAACTAGAAGATGCATTACTAAAATATACCTTAGGGTAAGCCTTAGCTCCCCCTACTTGTGATGCTTCTTCTTGGGTCTTTTTGCTCCCGCTAGGGCATTGGCTTCTATAGTGCCCCTTTTGATGGCACTTGAAGCATACTACGTGCTCCTTGTTTTTGATGGTTGGGGGACCGACTTCCTTTGATTTTTCTTGACTTTTAGGTGTCAGAGGAGTCTTCTTAACCTTCTTTGGGCACTTTCTCTTGTAGTTCCCATACTCCCTACACTCAAAATACATTATATGGATTTTATTTGAAATTAGAGTGTTTGAGTTACCTAGGTTAATGGAGACCGGAATTGGATTTTGCACTTCTTCATCTTTATCGGATGTCGAAGGTTCTTTTTGGTATTGCTCCGGTGTTGAGGATGGTCTCTCCTCCTCAATCCTAGAAGTGGATGCTTCTTCCACTTCTTCCACCTTTTCTGATTCGGATATTGATTCCCTATCAACCTCTGAATCCTCAACCTCTTTAGATGATGATGTACTTGTGGGGGGATCGGTTGGCCGGCTAGAGGGGGGTGAATAGCCCTCTTACGCTGGATGTCGAAATTCTCTCTTTCGTTTGCTCGTCTACACAATCGTTAGCGCAAGTGGAATATGAAAATATAAATAAAGACAAGCAAAATATAAACAAGCAATACAAACACGAGATGTAACATGGTTCACGGCTACGCCGCTAATCTACGGTCCGATTCGTCCAAGGTGAATCACTCCTCCAAATCTATCCACTAGATCTCTCCTTTGCACAAAGCTAGGTGGAGGTAACCTCTTTACACAAAAACACTCCTCTTACAAATATAATGGAAATAAGCTTGAGTAAGAGGATGGAAAGCTTTAGGGAACTTGGGAGAGTATTAGAGCATGAGCATTAGCCTCCCAAAGCCCCACCCCCTTCCTTTTTATAGAGGAAGAGGGTTTCTTCCCGTTGACACAGGATCAGTCGACTGATGCCCTCGATCAGTCGACTGATCTCGTAGCTGTTGCCCAATAACGGCCACTTTCCACGTTGGATTCCATCCAACAGTATTGGTAACAGTCGACTGATCCTACCATCAGTCGACTGATACTCGATCAGTCGAGTGCTCAATGGAGTCGACTCCATTCTCGCGTGCAGTGCACGATCACCGACCGCCATTCTCTCGGCAATGATCATTGTCGACATCAGTCGACTGCCAGTCCATGACAGTCGACTGCCAAGCACTAAACTGGTCTTATACCAGTCGATCGAACCATCGACTTAGAGCAGTCGACTGCCATGACATGGCAGTCGACTGGTGTCGGGAAAACTCATCCGACACTTGGCCAAATGGCCAAGTTTCACCTAAGAGCTACCCTTCCCGGGTTACAATCGCTCACTCTCATCCCTCGGAGTCCCTCGCCTTCGAAGTTCTCTTCGTTCGCGGCCACGTCCCTCGGCAGCATCAGGCGCACGACTCTGCAATGCTCCTTCGCGTCTCTTGCCTCGAAGTCTACTTCCTCCGGCTTCACTCCAAGCTCCTCGTCCGGCGGTCCCTCGGATGCTCCAAGCGCACGACTTTCGCAAAGCTATCCTTTACCGACTCAAGGCACGAGTCATGAGATGTGAAACTCGCCACGGCTCCATGTGCGAATTACTAAGCCCTGCACGACTTCAATGCACATATCAAATCACAATAACAACCTAACTTAAACCCTTTGCCACACACATCAAAACCATATTACGGCAAGAGATTGCCTTAACAATCTCCCCCTTTTTGATGTGTGGCAATCCGTTTAAGTTAGGTAAAAACATTTGATATAAATTTTAAGGTAAGAAAGCATGTAAACATAAATATGATATAGCAACATGCAACTCCCCCTTAATCCATGAAAATCTCTATACAAATTTTCTCCCCCTATCATATATTTCTCCCCCTAAAATAATTAACTTAAACATAATTATTTCTCCCCCTTTGACACCATCAAAAAGATTAACACTAAGTTATAAACTCATGACATCAAGTATAATAGAAGGAAAAATACCAAAAATTGAGTTAAAACCTGAATTTGGCCTTCCGATTTTGGGTTCAGATACCAGTCGACTGGCACATGATTTTCAGGATTTTCTGATTTTCGGACCGAATTTCAGAAATGCATTAAAAATTCCAGAAAATTCGAAAAATCATGAAATTTGGGGAAAACATTTCTTTTAAGTATATCTATCAGTGAAAAATAGGTTTTCATGAAAAATCATTATATTTCCACGTATTTGCCAAAAATCCAAAAGCTTTAAAAAACTACTAGGTTTTTGATCATAAGAGTATCCATTTTAACACCTAGTTTTGATTTCAATTGTTTCAAAACATGAATACATTTATTTTAAGGTAAGAAATTGTTTTGAAAATATATGAAATATCCAACCATGATCTTTGGGCAATATGTCTATGAATTAGACATAAGCCTTCCCCATGATTGGTCTATTATTGCTATTTTGATATTTTAAATGACCATCTAAATGTCATAGGCATTAGTGGACATTTGTATCATCCTAACATCTCACTCATGCTAAGTTTTCAATTAAAGTAGCCTATAGTGAGTGTGAGATGCATCCTAGGGGGTATTTGTATATATTTAACCATCATATTCATACAATTCTATCAAGGTTAAGTATCAACCTAACAATTCTCATGATCATAAAGGCATATATCAATTAAATTTACATTATGATCATGAAATACATATTTTCATCAAATATTAATCATGCATTAGGTATTATATGATGATAATAAACAAAGTATCACCTAAGGCATGATTTAACCCTATTTCTCATGATTATGTGCCAAATATCAATAGCATAAATCATGATTGCAAACATGTGTAGGAATTACTTTAATCATCATAATTTAAGCATTATTATCTATTTATGGGCACGTTATCATCACCCAACACTATTTAAAAATGTTGTCCCGTCATCCTAAGTCAACCACAATATGATATAGGTCAATTGCATATGGTTGACTACCCTAAGGTTATCCTAACCCTTAAGGATGGATTTTGGAACCCAAAATAAGTTCTTTCCTATTGGGTTCACTAAGTACTCCTTGGGGATCCATTTCTTAGCTATTACTTTCTTCTTATCTTGTCCCCTAGCTATTAGGCATTTATAGGCCTTTTCATTTTTCTTTTCTTTATAACCTAGGCCCTTTTTGTTGAAGCTAGCTCTTTGGCTCCCTAAGATCATGTTCAATGTGTTGGAGCCAATTGTGAATTTTTCTAGGGCTTTTGTTAAATAGTCTACCTTTTCCCTTAAGGCCCTATTTTCATCCATACATGCATCACTAACATTAAATGGCATATATTCATGTGAGCATGCATCATTTAAGCTAGAAGAAATATTATCATTATCATTTAAGCATGCATTTTCTAGCTTATGTTCTAAATCCTTAATTTGATCAAGCATACTTTTATTTTTCTTTTTCATTCCAAATAAGTCCTTAGTTAAACTAGAAATTATGGAAACTATTTTCTTAGGAGAGGCATTCGTTACCATAGTTTCCAAGTCTTCTTCTTCTTCTTCGGATGATGAGGATGTAGAAGCTCCCCCTTCATTTGAGCTCTCCCCACTTGTGCTTGATTCTTCATTTGAGGAGGAGGAGCAATCCGAGTCATGAAGAGCCATTAGTGCTAGGTTGGAGTAGACATGCTCTTCTTCTTCGGATGAGGATGAAGAGGCAAGGTCATCCCATGTCTTCGCTTTGAGTGACATGGCCTTTCCCTTTTCCTTGGCCTTCTTTTCTTCTTCCTTTCTCTTGCTCCCCTTCTTCTTCTTCTTTTCTTCTTTCTTCTTCCTTTCTTCCTTGCTCTTGTTTAGGAGGGGACAATTATCCCTTATATGTCCCTCTCCTTGGCAATTGTAGCATATGATCTTCCCTCTTGGTCTCCTATTCCTATCATTTGATTTGTTTAATTTAAAACCCTTTAAAGCACGTCTTACCCTCCTTACCATATATGCTTCTTCGGTGCTATCCATGGAGGAGGATGAGGATGCTTCATCGTCGGAGGAGGAGGGAATCTCCATCTTCTTCTTTCCCTTATTTGCCATTAAGGCTACTCCTCTTGAGGGTTGAATTCTAGGCTCTTCTTGTATTCCTTCAAGCCTAGTTTCGTGGAGCTCCATTGTTGAGAAAAACTCCTCCAAGGTACTTACTTCCAAATTCTTGGAGATGTAAAATGAATCCACCATGGAACTCCATCTTGAGGACTGGGGAAAGGCATCTATGACCTTCATTACCATATCCCGATTGGAAAGCTTTTCACCTACACTAGTTAAACTGGTTAGAATTTCCTTAAATCTAGAGTGTAGGGATTTTACCTTCTCTCCCTTTTCGAGTTTGATATTGGACAATTGGGAGCCAAGGACATCTCTCCTTGCTAGTTTTGCCTCGGATGTGCCTTCATGAATCTCTATTAATTTCTCCCACATTTCCTTGGCGCGAGCACACTCCCCTATCCTATTGACTTCTTGTTGAGGAAGCACATTGTAGAGGTGGTGCTTGGCCTTTGAATTTGCCAAATACTCCTCCCTTTGTCTTTTGCTCCATCTCGATTTTTCCAATGGCTCCCCATCTTCGTTCCTAGGCAACTCGAAACCGTTTTCCATAATTAATAATATTTCAAAGTCGGTTTCGAAGAATACCTCCATTCTCTTTTTCCACCAAGAGAATTCGCCGTCGAACTTCGGTGGGTGGATGTTTGAGCCAGCCATTTGAGATGTAGAGCTTGTTGCGGCGGTTAGTCCGGTGACAAGCAACCTGGCTCCGATACCACTTGTGGGGGGGATCAGTTGGCCGGCTAGAGGGGGGTGAATAGCCCTCTTATGATGGATGTCGGAATTCTCTCTTTCATTTTCTCGTCTACACAATCGTTAGCGCAAGCGGAATATGAAAATATAAATAAAGACAAGCAAAATATAAACAAGCAATACAAACACGAGATGTAACGTGGTTCACGGCTACACCGCTAATCCACGGTCCGATTCGTCCAAGGTGAATCACTCCTCCAAATCTATCCACTAGATCTCTCCTTTGCACAAAGCTAGGTGGAGGTAACCTCTTTACACAAAAACACTCCTCTTACAAATATAACGGAAATAAGCTTGAGTAAGAGGATGGAAAGCTTTAGGGAACTTGGGAGAGTATTAGAGCATGAGCATTAGCCTCCCAAAGCCCCACCCCCTTCCTTTTTATAGAGGAAGAGGGTTTCTTCCCGTTGACACAGGATCAGTCGACTGATGCCCTCGATCAGTCGAATGATCCCATAGCCGTTGCCCAATAACGGTCGCTTTCCATGTTGGATTCCATCTCGACCGATCCTACCATCGGTCGATACTGATCACCGAGTGCTCAATGGAGTCGACTCCGCGTGCCGTGCGTGCAGTGCCATCGATCGACCGCCATTCCACAGCGGCAATGACCGATCGGCCGACATTATCGATCCGCCGCTACCCATGGCAGTCGACTACCAAGCACTAAACTGGTCTTATACCAGTCGATCGAACCATCGACTTAGAGCAGTCGACTGCCATGACATGGCAGTCGATTGGTGTCGGGAAAACTCATCTGACATTTGGCCAAATGGCCAAGTTTCACCTAAGAGCTACCCTTCCCGGGTTACAATCGCTCACTCTCATCCCTCGGAGTCCCTCGCCTTCGAAGTTCTCTTCGTTCGCGGCCACGTCCCTCGGCAGCATCAGGCGCACGACTCTGCAATGCTCCTTCGCGTCTCTTGCCTCGAAGTCTACTTCCTCCGGCTTCACTCCAAGCTCCTCGTCCGGCAGTCCCTCGGATGCTCCAAGCGCACGACTTTCGCAAAGCTATCCTTTACCGACTCAAGGCACGAGTCATGAGATGTGAAACTCGCCACGGCTCCATGTGCGAATTACTAAGCCCTGCACGACTTCAATGCACATATTAAATCACAATAACAACCTAACTTAAACCCTTTGCCACACACATCAAAACCATATTACGACAAGAGATTGCCTTAACAGTACTTGCTTGAGCTTGAGAAGGTGAGCACTCCTCTTCTTCTTCTTCTTCTTTGATTTATGATGAATTTTCATGAAGCTTGGCCAAATCTCTCCATACCTCCATGGCATCCATGCACTCACCTAGGCTACACAAGAAGTCATTAGGAATTAAATCAAAAATGAAATTGATTACCATCTTCTTTTTCTAAAATCTTTGGAGTTGATCTTCACTCCATTTCTTCTTCTTGAGGAAGCCACCCTTTGGTCCTTTTGGATATTCGAATCCTTCCATTAATATAGACCATTCCTCAAAATCCTTCATCATCAAAAAATCTTCAATTCTTCTCCTCCAAGAATTGAAGCCTTCTCGTCCATAGAAAGCATATGAGACCCGCGTGTTGATATCCCATCCTAGTTGTTCTTGGACTTCCATCTTTACCCTCTAGCGTGCTCCCTTAGTTGTTAAACTTAAAGAGCGACCTCGCTCTGATACCACTTGTTAGGACCTATGCGCCTGCTAGAGGGGGGGGGGTGAATAGCGATGGGCTCGTACGTTGATGGAAATCGTTCACGTGCTTGTCTATAATTTTCGTTAGCGCAACGGAAACAAAGATAATAAAGCAATAACGAAAATACAAACACACAAACGCAAGGATATAATGTGGTTCAGAACCAAACGGTTCCTACTCCACGGATTGGGTTCGTACGATCCCTAGCGATGCCACAAACACCACTAAGCACAATAAGCTCCTTCTCGACAACATGTCGGAGGTGGAGAAACCTCGTACAAGGATTACACTATGTAATACAAAGTAAGACGAGAAAATACAACAATAATACAACAATCTATGCAAAGAAAACTTTACAAATGCTCTTTAGATTGCTTGCTTTTTTATGCCTTGGACTAGCCTTGATGGACTAGAAGAGCACCAACTATTCCCCTTTAAATCGCCCAAGAAAATGCTAGCTTGAAACCCTCCACGAACAGCTGCTTTTAACCTGCATCGGGCTGAATTTCCGTCGATCAGTCGACTGCCATAAGTTACCAATCGACTGATGCCACTGTTGTCATGAGACAACGGGTCGATCCACGCTGGAAAAACTCCAACGGATCTTTTGGCAGTCGACTGCCAACATTAGCAGTCGACTACCAACTGCGTAGTCGCCGCCTACCGCTGGAGCATTCTGCGCATGGTGAACTAGCAATGATCGCTTCAATGAGCAATGATCGCCAGAGAAATTTCAGCTCTAAATCGACAGTCGAACTCTAGTCGACTCACGACAGTCGAACCGGCCATAATGCCAGTCGACTTCCAACCTCAAACATGAGGTTTTAACCCAAATATGGTGCCCCCATACTTGCTAGACCACCCTTAGCCTAGACCTAAGCCTTCTGGCCACCTCCATCAGCCTCACACCTCTCGGATCCCTCACAGTCATCCATTACTTGTTCATCCATTGCGCTAGCCTTTAGGTGCTTCCATCGGCTATGTCATGCTAACGGTGTCTACACCGCCAAGGTACATTGGACTTATGCCGCCAAGACTCCGCTTGGACTTTACGCCGCCAACCATTGGACTTATGCTGCCAAGACTTGACCCTTGGACTTTACGCCGCCAATATCAAACCCCTTGGACTTCTTAAATGCCAAGACTCAAGCTTGGACTTTCCCTTGCCAACCCATGCTTGGATTTTCCCATAATCATATGGTCAACCCTAGTCAACCATCAAAGTCTTTCTCGAGTCAAACTCGAGTCTGGTCAATTATAACCTGGGTCGATTGCATAAACAATCTCCCCAAAATATTAACCAACATCAATGTCAAACATACTATGTCAAACCACTTTGTCAAACATCAAAACATCACTCAAGTCAAACTCGAGTCTGGTCAATTGTGACCTGGGTTGATTGCACCAATAGAGTAGAGCGCCTACTCGCAAGCGGAGTTTCTGGACTTTCGGGAGCACTTCTAGTGCGCCGAGGAGTTCTACGATGAGGCCCGCATCAACTTCCAGGAGGAGTCTACCCGTCGCCAAGTGGAGGCCGCCTACTACCAGGAGATGCGGCAACATATGCGAGCCCAGCAGGCACAGTGGACTAGGAAGGAGGAGCACTGAGCAGCCGCTACATCCACCAACTCTTAGATCGACCACATGTACATGTGGCATCAGCAGCTTAGCAGCAGGTTGTCCCAGGACCCCGAGATTCCGAGGCTACCAGATTTTCCACCTCATCCACCATACTAGAGGTATGCTTCACTTAAGTCTAGGGGGAACCCCAAGTTTTGTTTTGTTTCTAGCAGTAGTTTCTTTCCTAATGTTTGCATTTTAGTTAGCATTCATTTATTCATGCATTAGTTCTTTAGTTTCTTTCAACACTTAGTTTTTGCCACCTATAAGCTGCCTCAATAGTATTTTTAAAAGTCTCCTTCATGAGTTGTTTCTATGAGTAGTGTAACTTCATTTATCTCGTGGTATTTTATTTTATTGACTTTGAATGAATATTCTAGACTTACATTGGTTAGCTTTTAGTTTACACATACACTGTAAAGCCCATAAAATTTCTAGAAATTTTACTAAGAATTTTTGCATGATCATAATAAGCTTTTATGTGGGCTCTTTCAAAAATAAAAGAAAATAGAGCCAAAAAGGATGCATGGCCCAGGGTTTGAACCCTAAACCTCCAAGTAGATAACTAAACCTTAGGATGCATCTGATAACCAAAAGCCCAGTAGGGTTGTGCTATTAGAAGGGTATGGGAAATGATAGATAAGGATAAGGGAGGCTAAGGGACACCTTCAATTGAATAAATAGGAGTATGAGGAGACAAGAGAACCCAAGTTGTCATTCTCCTCTTCCTCTCTTCTTCCTCCACCGAAACCTTATCTCCCCCTTCTTCCATTTTCGAAAACCAAATAAGCAAGAAGAGAGCTCTTGCCTTGGCACCATCTAGGGTATATTCTATTACTAAACAAGCGAAAGGATGTAAGTATCCCCTCACCTGCAGTACAAGTTGTTTCGATTGTTAGTTGCTTAAAAATGCTTTTTGAAACTTTCGGCCAAGACCTCCTTCATGCTTCCAATGATTTTCCATGCCATGTTTTGTATGAATATGATGATCATATGTTGATAGATAGGCTTGATTTGAGTGTTTGATCCCAATGTTCCCCTTGAAGTTTCGGCAAAGACCTAATCATGCACCTAATGGCCTTCCATGCTATGATCTATATGTTTCCATGTCATGTTTTGTATGTAGATGAAGATAACATGTTGATAGATAGGCTTGATTTGAGTGTTTGATCCCAAAGTTCCTCTTGAAGTTTCGGCCAAGACTAATCATGCTCGTAATGGCCTTCCATGCTATGATTTATATGTTTCCATGCCATGTTTTGTATTTAGATGAAGATAACATGTTGATAGATAGGCTTGACTTGAGTGTTTGATACCAAATTCCCCCTTGAAGTTTCGACCAAGACCTAATCATGCTCCTAATGGCCTTCCATGCTATGATCTATATGTTTCCATGCCATGTTTTGTATGTAGATGAAGATAACATATTGATAGATAGGCTTGATTTGAGTGTTTGATCCCAAAGTCCCCCTTGAAGTTTCGGCCAAGACCTAATTCTGCTCCTAATGGTCTTCCATGCCATGATCTATATGTAATGGATGTTAACATGTGGTTAGTTAGACCTTGTACAAGTTGTTTAGGGTTTGAATTTTGTTAGAACCCCATGAAGTTTCGGCCACACCATGTTATGCTTGTTAATGATGTTTCTGTTGGGATGTATACTGAAAGCCTAGCTCTTTTGTATGAACATCTTTATTTTGAAATAAGAATCACATGATCATTGTTTGCATATTTTTATGATTATGCAAAATTGTCTAATATTTTACATTGTAGATAACATGGTGCTTGGGTGTGGCACAGAAGATCATGTTATCAGTTCCTTGTAGAATATAAGTAGAGGCTCACAACCAAGATGGTTTTGGACAAACCATTGGCATGGTTGTAGTGTAGCTTGGTATTGTTTTGTCTTGAACATAGAGTTACACTAGTACACTTAGGTGTATTGAGCAGGACCGACACAAAGGTGATTCAATTTATTGCTGACTACATAATTGAATCGGACCTCGGATATTATGTTGTACATGCTCTTAATCCCGATATAATAACGAGCACATGTACTTAATATTTATTTCTTTGATTTACCAGAGGGTGAGATTTCTATGGATTAAATCAATATGCCCGGTAAGTTGGGAAATGATATTATTTACATGGTGTGTCGTTGATTATAGGAGGAAACCGTGTCCTATATATTAGGTTGATGATGTCCCCTTGAGAAGCTCATAAGGTTCATCATGTAAACCCTGCAGGTTGACTTAGTCAACATGATGATAAGGTTGAGTGGTACTACTCGAGGAGTTAGATGTTGATTAATTGATGGTCAGTAAATCAATTAATTGACGGACATTCGATATCTTAAACACGGGGAGATGGATGTACAAATAATATAAGGAGCCCATATTAATTTATGGGGGTTGGTGAGGTAGTTCGATGATGATCCTCTAGTGGAATGGAACATCTTGATGGATCAAGTTTGTGTGGTTCCGATCCATCGGGTGGCCAAGATCCAATTCCTCCTCATGGTCCCTATCATAGCCTAATATAAACCTCATGAAGTCTAGATCAAATAATGGAAAACAAATCTCTAGATCCGACGGTTGGGATTAAATCCCTAGAACCGACGGTGGAGATTAAATCTCTAGATCTGACGGTTGGGATTAAAACCCTAGAACCGACGGTGGAGATTAAATCTCTAGATCCGACAGTTGGGATTAAAACCCTAAAACTGACGGTGGAGATTAAATCTCTAGATCCGATGGTTGGGATTAAATCCCTAGAACCGACGGTTGAGATTAAATCTCTAGATCCGACGGTTGGGATTAAAACCCTAGAACCCACGGTTGAGATTAAATCTCTAGATCCGACGGTTGGGATTAAAACCCTAGAACCGACGGTTGAGATTAAATCTCTTGATCCGATGGTTGAAATTAAAACCCTAGAACCGACGGTGGAGATTAAACTAAGGCATAAACCTAACTCTATATATATGGGAGAATGGGTTGGGCGGCAACTAAGTTTTTTGGTGGATGATGGATGCTAAGGAGATTAGGGTTTTGCCTAGCATTGCTTGGGCGGCAAGAAACCCTAAGGAGGAAACCCTAATTGGATTAGGGTTTGGCTCTTTTGGTTGGGCGGCCAAGGTTAGGAAACAAGGGTGGGCGGCAACTTGTGGAAGATCTCTTCTTCTTCCTTGAAGGTGGCAAGCTCCTAGATCTCTTCTCTCCACCTTGGTTGGGCGGTAAGAAAGCCTAAGGAGGAAACCCTTATTAGGGTTTGGCTCCTATGGTTGGGCGGCATCTATAGGAGAGGAGCTCTTCTTCTTCCTGGGGTGTGGCCGACTCCTTCCTCTATTCCCACCACCTTGGCCGGCGCCCAACATATTCCCTTTCTCCTCTTCACTCCATCTTGGCCGGCGGCACCAAAACTAGGGTTTGTCCCTAGTTCGGTTCCTTGGTTGTTTCCATTATGTTCTCTCTATTCTTGGGGCCGGCGGCATCAATCCTTTGTGGATTGGTGGTTGGCTCAAGCAAGAAGGGAAAGAGAGTTCTTCTTTCTTTGGATTGAAGAAGATCTAGGAAGCTTCAACTTGTGGAGGATCTTCGCCCACACGAAGTCTACAAGGAGGTTAGGACATACGATAGAAGATCAAGAGGTATAAAAGTTTTACAACTTTTATTATTGTTCTTTGCATGTTCTTATTGATATGCTAGCTTATGTTCTTTATGTTAGTATGTGTTGATTATACTAGTTTATATTTGTATGTATTTGTATAATCATGGACCCCGATAAGAAACACAAAAACCGGTGATCCGTCCGTCGTCTCTTCCGCGGATAACCGACTAGAAGAGTTGTGTTGCTTGAACAACAAGTTTGTTCAAGCGATCGCTTGAGTCGTTGGCACGACGACGAATTGGTTGTGCTTAGGAAACTCATCCCATCCGGATTAGTTTTCATTAGTGAAAATTTTAATCCGGAGACATGGGAGCCGATGAGCCTCCGAGGAATAGCACATTGCCAACTAATGGTATCAGAGCCACGGTTTCCGGTTTGTGTGTTTTGGATTCGGTTACTTTCACGCACTTATCATATATTGTGTATGCCGGATAATAGTAGGATGTGCGTAGGCTAACTTTTTGGTTGCAGGCATAAGATCAAACTATTATGACTATATATGTGTGTATGTGATTGCATGTGTGTGTGATTGTATATTATTTGAATCCTCGGGGTTGACGAGGCTAAATTAGTATTTAATTTTTGTAATTGAATACGACATTGTTTAGCCACTCTTTATTTTATTTTACTTTCGATCTAGATGTCATGTACACTCCCTCGTGGAGTATAGGATCGATGGATGTAAAATAAAATAGGTTTTATTCTCGACTCTGATCTCCGGATGGCTCGTACATGGCGTAGGAGGAGCGGACGAGGTGGCGATGCGACGGGAAGCATATTGGAGAACAATGCCATAATAGTTGGAAAAAATTCTGTTTTTTCCATATTTATTGCTGATTTGTTTTATATGCAGGTTGTGTGTGCTTGAAAATTCCTCATTTTCAATTTACTAAGTGGGAGAGGGACATTTTAATTAATTCCCGCGGCCTCCATTACAATTTGACATGTGATGCAACAAACTTGCGCGTCGGCTCTGAGTGCCTTCCTCCCCATCAGATGAGTTTGTTTGCGGATCACTAGGTCAAATAATGGTTATAGGAAATTATCTAGGAGCGTGTGTACTTCCACAGTGGTAAGGCACATAATCCGAAATGATTCCCTTAGTACTGTGTAATGGTGCACACTTAGATGCAAATAAAAAGTATCCTCCCCATCGGAGTCACTGCTTTTATTTGTAGGGCCAAAGAGGAACCAACTATTAATTTTATTTGTCAAAAAGTAAGGTTGACAAGATAATAAAATTAATGGGTAAAACCTCCTCTTACAAATGTAGAATTCGTATACGTCCACACTATCGTGGCATGCGATATTCTCGGTGTTTTGAGGTGTTGGTTGATTTCGAAATTTTATTGTTTGAGGAATCAATAATATTTGAAATCTAATATTTTGATCATTGTGATTCTTAGGACTTTCAAAATTGACTTTCAGTCCACTTACTATGATACTAAAGGAAATAAACTTACTGTATCCAAATAATATTGATTGGAAAAGATTCTAGATATTGTCTTATCTGCTAAGGAGTACAAGTATGCACTCTTCAAAGAGTGTCCTCAAGCCATCATTGCTCAAAAAGGGTTTCTACTTCTAAGCCGAAAGGCAAGAAGAAGAAGAAACAAGGTGAAGCAAAGATGGTGGGAGGATCTCAGGGAAGAGTGAAGAAGCCGAAAGGCAAGTACTTCACTTGCAAGCAGGATGGACATTGGAAGAAGGACTGTCCCAATCCAAAACAGAACAAAGGTATATCTTTTGGACTAGTCATTGAAACATGATTAGCGGTGATATCTACCGGCACCTGGTGAGTAGATACGGGAGCCACTAATCATGTCTGCAACAATTTGCAGGGGTTTCAGGAAACCCGATGACTAGCTAAAGGGGAGATTACCATTTACTTGGGCAATGCCATGATGGTGGCGGCTATTGCAGTGGGAGAAGTTTTATTTATGTCTTGAAAATAATAAAACTTTGGTTCTGGAAAATTCCCTTTATGTACCTTTATTTAGAAAGAATTTAGTTTCAGTTTCTAAATTATTATGGATGGATATTCTATTTCTTTTAATGACAGAGTTGTTATAAAAAGGAATAGAGAGAATATCTATTCAGGTACATTGAAAGGTTATTTGAACCAAAACCTCCCACGATGCAAATTGAAGTTAATAACTCATCTTCTAATTCCAATAAGAGAAAAGAACCTTCGAAGATGAACCAAACATATCTTTGGCTTCTTAGGCTTGGTCACATTAACCTTAGCAGAATTCAAAGGTTGATAGCTGATGGACCTTTGGGTTCATTAGTGGTGGAGGATCTCCCAACCTACGAATCTTGCTTGGAGGGTAAGATGACCAAGAGGCCTTTTTAAGGCCAAGGGGTATAGAGCCAAAGATGTGTTAGAAATGGTTCATTATGATTTGTGTGGTCCTATGACTATCTAGGCAAGAGGTGGTCTTGAATATTTCGTCTCTTTTATAGACAATTATTCAAGATATGGATGACACTACGATCTGATCGTGGTGGTGAGAACCTCTTGGGAGAGTTTAGGAACTACTTATCAGAGGTTGGGATTCAATCCCAATTGACTGCACCTGGCACACCCCAGCAGAACGGTGTAGCAGAGCGAAGGAATAGGACTCTTATGGAGATGATTAGATCGATGATGAGTTATTCTGACTTGTTTTATAGTCCTAGAGATCAGATAGTGATCGTTAACACGAACGCCAGATTTCTAGAGGAAGACTATGTGATAAGCCACAAGCCCAAGAGTAAAATTGTTCTGGAGGAGTTAAAAGGGAAGTCACTTCTTTAGTACCACCGGTACAAGAGGATATACCACATGTCACTGCACTGCATGTCACAAAGGATACACAGATGATAGCTCGTCGTAGTGGGAGGGTTGTTAGACAGCCTCTTAGATTCATGTTTTTGGACGAATCTTCTGATTTGGTCCCTAGCAAACATGAACCTGATCCCTAGACATACGATGAGGCAATCCAAGATATAAATACAACATCTTGGCAAAGTGTAATGAATACTGAGATTGAATCTATGGATTCAAGTCAGGTCTGGGAGCTCTTATGCATTGTAGCTCATATGGATTATGAGGTGTGATAGATGGATGTCAAGACAACATTCCTTAATGGAAGTCTTGAGGAAAACATCTATATGAAGCAACCAGAGGGATTCATTGCTAAGGGCAAAGAGCATATTGTATGTAAGCTTAATCGGTTCGTTTATGGACGGAAGCAAGCTTTGAGGTCTTGGAACATCCTCTTTGACGAGGTAAATCCAGACTTATGGATTTATTCAAAGTACGGATGAGTCTTGTGTATACAAGAGATGTGACGAAAACGTAGTGGTATTTCTTGTACTATACGTAGATGACATTTTTGTAGTTGGCAACAATATCAGAGTGTTATCAGACGTAAGGGTATGGTTGTCCAAATAGTTTTGAAGGACTTGGGAGAAGTGGGACACATCCTTGGGATCAAGGTTAGTGTGCTAATCCCAAGCTTCATACATAGACACAATCTTGATCGTTTTAGCATGCAGAACTCCAAGAAAGGTTTTCTACCTTTTTGGCATGGAGTACCTTTATCTAAAGAGATGTGTCCCAAAATCAAAGAAGATAGAGGAGATGAAGGTGGTTCCTTATGCTTTTGTAGTAGGAAGCCTCATGTATGCGATGCTCTGTACGAGACTAGATATCTGCTTTGCCGTGGGCATGGTCATCAGATATCAGAGTAATCCAGGACAAGGACATTGGACTGCTGTAAAGCATATATTGTAGTGCCTGAGAAGGACTGGGGATTATATGCTAGTTTACCGGGCAGACCAATTACTCCCTATAGGTTGCATGGATTGCGATTTCCAATCAGATAGAGATAACAGTAAGTCTACCTCAGGATTTGTGTTTACTTTAGGAGGTGGAGCCATTGTATGGAGGAGTGCCAAGCAGAAATGTGTGGTGGACTCTACCATGGAAGCTGAGTATGTGGCAGCCTATGAGGCGGCCAAAGAAGTTGTGTGGCTCAGGAACTTCCTGATGGACTTGGATGTGATTCCTGGTTTGCCCAGAACTATCACAATTAATTGTGATAATAATGGTGCAGTTGCAAACTCGAAGGAACCACGAGCCCATAAGGCTAGTAAACACATAGAGTGCAAGTACCACCTGATACGAGAAATCATAAAGGAGGTAGAAGTTGTTGTTGCCTAGATTGCATCAGAGGATGACGTGGTAGACCCTTTCACAAAGGCCCTTCTAGCAAGAGCTTTGATAGGCATGTGGAGGGAAGGGGAATCAGATATATGGCAGTATGATGACAGCATAGTCTTTTAGTATAAGTAGGAGATTGTTGGGATGTATACTGAAAGCCTAGCTCTTTTGCATGAACATCTTTATTTTGAAATAAGAATCACATGATCATTGTTTGCATATTTTTATGATTATACAAAATTATCTAATATTTTACATTGTAGATAACATGGTGCTTGGGTGTGGAACAGAAGATCATGTTATCAGTCCCTTGTAGAATATAAGTAGAGGCTCACAACCAAGATGGTTTTGGACAAACCATTGGCATTGTTGTAGTGTAGCTTGGTATTGTTTTGTCTTGAACATAGAGTTACACTAGTACACTTAGGTGTATTGAGCAGGACCGACACAGAGGTGATTCAATTTATTGCTGACTACATAATTGAATCAGACCTCGTATATTATGTTGTATATGCTCTTAATCCCGATATAATAACGGTCACATGTCCTTAATATTTATTTCTTTGATTTACCAGAGGGTGAGATTTCTATGGATTAAATCAATATGCCCGGTAAGTTGAAAAATGATATTATTTACATGGTGTGCCGTTTATTATAGGAGGAAACTGTGTCCTATATATTAGGTTGATGATGTCCCCTTGAGGAGCTCAAAAGGTTCATCATGTAAACCCTGCAGGTTGACTTAGTCAACATGATGATAAGGTTGAGTGGTACTACTCGAGGAGTTAGATGTTGATTAATTGATGGTCAGTAAATCAATTAATTGACGGACATTCGATATCTTAAACACGGGGAGATGGATGTACAAATAATATAAGGAGCCCATATTAATTTATGGGGTTGGTGAGGTAGTTCGATGATGATCCTCTAGTGGAATGGAACATCATTGATGGATCAAGTTTGTGTTGTTCCGATCCATCGGGTGGCCAAGATCCAACTCCTCCTCATGGTCCCTATCGTAGCCTAATATAAACCTCATGAAGTCTAGATCAAATGATGGAAAACAAATCTCTAGATCCGACGGTTGGGATTAAATCCCTAGAACCGACGGTGGAGATTAAATCTCTAGATCCGACGATTGGGATTAAAACCCTAGAACCGACGGTGGAGATTAAATCTCTAGATCCGACGGTTGGGATTAAACCCTAGAACCGACGGTGGAGATTAAATCTCTAGGTCCGACGGTTGGGATTAAATCCCTAGAACCGACGGTTGAGATTAAATCTCTAGATCCGATGGTTGGGATTAAAACCCTAGAACCGACGGTTGAGATTAAATCTCTAGATCCGACGGTTGAAATTAAAACCCTAGAACCGACGGTGGAGATTAAACCAAGGCCTAAACCTAACTCTATATATATGGGAGAATGGGTTGGGCGGCAACTAAGTTTTTTGGTGGATGATGGATGCTAAGGAGATTAGGGTTTTGCCTAGCATTGCTTGGGCGGCAAGAAACCCTAAGGAGGAAACCCTAATTGGATTAGGGTTTGGCTCTTTTGGTTGGGCGGCCAAGGTTAGGAAACAAGGGTGGGCGGCAACTTGTGGAATATCTCTTCTTCTTCCTTGAAGGTGGCTAGCTCCTAGATATCTTCTCTCCACCTTGGTTGGGCGGCAAGAAAGCCTAAGGAGGAAACCCTAATTAGGGTTTGGCTCCTATGGTTGGGCGGCTAGGGTTTGCAAGAAGGTGGGCGGCATCTATAGGAGAGGAGCTCTTCTTCTTCCTAGGGTGTGGCCGGCTCCTTCCTCTAATCCCTCCACCTTGGCCGGCGCCCAACATATTCCCTTTCTCCTCTTCACCCCATCTTGGCCGGCGGCACCAAAACTAGGGTTTGTCCCTAGTTCGGTTCCTTGGTTGTTTCCATTATGTTCTCTCTATTCTTGGGGCTGGCGGCATCAATCCTTTGTGGATTGGTGGTTGGCTCAAGCAGGAAGGGAAAGAAAGTTCTTCTTTCTTTGGATTGAAGAAGATCTAGGAAGCTTCAACTTGTGGAGGATCTTCGCCCGCACGAAGTCTACAAGGAGGTTAGGACATACGATAGAAGATCAAGAGGTATAAAAGTTTTACAACTTTTATTATTGTTCTTTGCATGTTCTTATTGATATGCTAGCTTATGTTCTTTATGTTAGTATGTGTTGATTATACTAGTTTACATTTATATGTATTTGTATAATCATGGACCCCGATAAGAAATACAAAAACCGGCGATCCGTCCGTCATCTCTTCCGCGACTAACTGACTAGAAGAGTTGTGTTGCTTGAACAACAAGTTTGTTCATGAGATCGCTCGAGTCATTGGCACGACGATGAATTGGTTGTGCTTAGGAAACTCATCCCATCCGGATTAGTTTTCATTAGTGAAAATTTTAATCCGGGGACATGGGAGCCGATGATCCTCCGAGGAATATCACATTGCCAACAGTTTCATGCCATACTCTATATGTATATGATGTTAGTATGATGTTAGGTAGACCTGGTACAAGTTATTTTAGTGTTTGAATTCTTAAGAACCCTCTCTTAGGGTTTCTGCCAACCCATGTTCATGCCCTCTAATAATCCTCCATGCCATGCTACATGTATATAAGATGTTAATATGATGTTAGTTAGACATTATGATAGCATGATTGGTTTATGTCTCTACCTTATGTCCATGTAAATTGTATGAATGTATGATTATGTTATGCTCATTGCATCATGATGAACAAGTATGTATGATGAAAATGCCTAAGAGATGCTTCCCTATGAATGGGGACTAAGAGCACTCTTTATGTTATGAAAAGGAACATGATATGTTATGAAAAGGAACATGATATGTTATGATAAGGAACATGATATGCTATTTTACTTTTGCATGGCTTGTACCGGACCTTAACAAGGTCCAAGGGATGGGCTCCTACATGCCCCTAGGTCGGCAGTCATAGTACGGACCTAGTACGGGATGGGCTCCTAAGTTGCCCTAGGCCGACGATCGTAGTACGGGCCTAGGATGGGCTTCTATGTTATGTTGCCCCTAGGTCGACGGACGTAGTACGGACCTAGTACCCTAGTAGGTTCGGGATTAGCTACCTCGGGTCTATTTAGGTATGCGAGCAATGATGATGATGTATGTGGTACAATGCCGGGCTCAATATGTTGAGATTATGTTTAAGTACCTATAAAATATATGTTTTCAAAGAGCATCATGCATATACCCCTTTTCATGTCTATGTGATTATGATATTTATATGTATGCTATGCTTATATGTTCTTGAATCATCATGTCATTAATTTTATATGAATGTAATGCTTATATGTTCTTGAATGATCATGTCATTACTTTTATATGAATGCTATGCTTATATGTTCTTGGATGATCCTGTCATTACTCTTATATGTATGATATGTTTATATGTTCTTGAATGATCATGTCATTACTTTTAGATGAATGCTATGCTTATATGTTCTTGGATGATCCTGTCATTACTCTTATATGTATGCTATGTTTATACGTTCTTGAATGATCATGTCACTACTCTTATATGTATGCTATGTTTATATATTCTTGAATGATCATGTCACTTCTCTTATATGTATGCTATGTTTACATGTTCTTAAATGATCATGTCACTACTCTATGTCTAATTCTTGATGTATGGTTTTGTAAGTAGGAAATGATCTTACTAAGCCTATGTGCTTATAGTTCATGTTTCCCTTGTACTGCAGATAAGGATAAAGAATGACTAAACTAAAGGAAGCAGCAGGAGGGGCAAAGTGTGTGTGGTAGTGGCATGGTGGAAGAGATCTGTGTTATGTTCCAAGACTTATGCATGTTTTCCCTTTAAGTTTGCATGATAGTTGTTAAGAGTCGAACTCTACTTGATAATGATAGTTGCTACTTGGTGTCCATTAAGGTGATTATCACGAACTTGAACTAAGTAGTGTCCTTATGAAATGATTATGCATGCTCCATGTTTCATGCTTTATGTTTTAAAAAGAAAAAAAAAGAAAAGAAGTTTTGAAGTCTTCCACTGTAAATGCATGTATGTATGATCGCGTTGCACCGCCCTTCTAACCCTTATAGATTACGAAAAGAAAAGTGCAGGCGTGACATACACATGATGAACTTTCTGAAAAGGAGAGTCTACCACATACCTAGTTATGATTCATCTTAGTAGTCTAGTACTTTTGAATCCATAGGTGACCCTAAGTTTTGCATTTTAGTTACTGGAGATGCTCGAATTGTGTAAGCTCATTCGGAAAAATCAAAATCCCAGTGAGTAAAAAAATAAAAAGAGAGAGAGAGAGAGAGAGAGAAAGAAATGAAAAAAGAAAAAAATTATGAGGGATAAAAAACAGTTGTCGTGGGTGGAAATGGTTAGGTGCCCCTTTGAGACCGAGTTAGGTTAATGGGAAAACACCTATCAATTTCTCTCAATACCGGGCATGCCTTTGAGACTTTGAGCTAGATTTAGGGAACGACCCTCACTTTGGGCAGGTAAGTGCCTAAGAGTCGGAGACCATAGGAAAGCTTTAGGATGATGACTTAACTCACCATGGAACGAGTATCCCCTAAGAAGATTCGCTTAACACGAGCACGAGGAGCTAACTTTGTTATTTTCTAGAACATATATATTTTTCTTTGATTGCAAATACCACTTGATAAATCTAGTTAACATGCTAAGCATGGAACAATACCTTTTAAAATTTCATGGCACTGAGGTTTGCTTGAGGACAAGCAAAGATATAAGTCTGGGGAATTGATGTGAGCAAAACATATAGGATTTTAGGAGTAGTTTTCGCTCACATCTCATAGCATTTTATGTTCGTTTCATGCATATTTTATATTATGTTGCATGCATTTCCTATTTTCTAGTTCGGAGATCTACTCTGTTTACTTTTGTGTGCAGGATAACATTTTATAGGGAAAATGGATCCCTCCAAGTCATCCATGACTTGTTCATCCATACGCTAGCCTTCTGGTGCTTCCATCGGCTATGTCATGCTAACAGTGTCTACACCGCCAAGGCACTTGGGACTTACACTGCCAAGACTTCACTTGGACTTTTCGCCGCCAACCATTAGACTTATGCTGCCAAGACTTCACCTTTGGACTTTACTCCGCCAATATCAAACCCCTTGGACTTTCCAAATGCCATTTACTCATGACTTGGACATTCACCGCCAAGACTACACCCTTGGACTTACATGGCCAAGACTACACCCTTGGACTTTACTTGCCAACCCATGTTGGACTTTCCATGACATAGTCAACCCTAGTCAACCATCCAAATCCCCTTCTAGTCAAATTGGAGTCCGGTCAATCATGGCCCGGGTCGATTGCACCAACAATCTCCCCAAAACATTATCAGATATTAATGTCAAACCTTTATGTCAAACATCAAAACATCGCTCGAGTCAACTCTCGAGTCCGGTTAATCATGACCTGGGCCGATTGTACCAACAATCTCCCCCTTTTTGATGTTTGAAAAAAACACATACCTTTGAGTTAAAACACTAACTCAAATCTTCTTACCAATTATCCCAAATTGATAATCCCATAAATTCTCCCAAACATTCTCCCCCTTTTTGGCTAACAAAAAAAAGTTTTTCTCCAAAGAGGTCAATGTCTCATATCCCAATGAGATCTTATAATCTCCCCCTTGGTCCAAAAATACCTAGGATGCCTATAATCTTCCTAGTGATAAGTCCTATATCACTCAAGAGAGGCAATCCTACAAACTCTCCCAATTTCGAAATTGGGTATCTCAAAATTCCTATTTCCCCCTTATGAGGAAAAATACCATCCATCATGCCATGATGGATACCTCCCCCTAAAGGCTTGCTCTCCCTTGACCATTGCACCAACAATGTCCTTGAGAAGTCCCTATGCCAATAGGAACTCTAAACCATCAAAAATAAGGTTCAAATTTCAACATTAAACTTTTTCATACCTTAAATTTGATACATCACCCTAACAACTTTCCTAATCCATATCCAATGGATTTTCACCCTTTATAATGTTTCCCAAAGCATATCCTAGAGTTAGGAGGGGTTAGGGATTTTTACCGTAGCTTAAAACTGGCTAAACAATCTTGTTTTTCCCAAAAATCAGCCTGACAGTCGACTCTATCAGAGATCAGTCGATTGCCATGCCAATCAGTCGACTGCCACCAAAGGCAGTCGACTGATAACTAAAATATCAAAATTTCAATTATTAGAAATAAAATTCAGAAAAGTGTAAGTAATTCTACATATATTAAAAAATCATGAAAATTCATATGAATCTTACTTATGACCAATACAATGGGTGAAAAATATTAGAAAAATATTTTACCTATAAAATATCGAAATTAATACAATGTTCAAAAGTGAAGAAAAACTTCAATGTTTTTACTCACTTTGTATCAACTTCATCAATGGTGATTACTATCAAAATATAGACTTCACCAAGGTTTTCTAAAAGGATTTTAAAATGATTTTGAAAACCTATATTGGATCATGTTCCTTGGGCTTAATGTACATGACTTGTACACTAGCTTTTCCAATGATCCACAATTAAAATAAGATGAGTTTTGATGCAAAAGCTATGCACCTTGAACTTAACTCATATCCTAACATCTCACATGTATCTAGGGTGTATAAATACACATACATGTCAATTTAGATGTGAGTTTTGTTTTCTTAGTCTAAGGCCTCATGCATTTTCTAAGGCAACACTACTTGATTCCCTTATAAATGGGACTCCAAGTCATGCCATTGTCCTTAAATCAATTTTAATCAAATTAAATGCATGAATGATCATGGCATAAATAATAACATAATTTAGCATGGGCAATGATCATGATGTCATGACATATGATATAATATAAAAACACATGACATTAAACCTTAATCCTAATATGATCATAACATATTAAATGATTAAAAATAAACATGATGTCATGGCATGTTATATGAGAAACAAGGCATGGCAAATAAAAGGTATAGGTATAATAATACCTAAATTTTAATATTTGTTGCCATTTGATATAGTTAAATATATTTTGCCATATTACCCAAACTTTCCCAAGTGTGCCAAAAACCCAAAATGGCACACCAATACCTCTAAACTTAAATTGTGCCAATTTGATTGATTTTTCAAACTTCTTAAATAATATTGGCACATCCTAAAAACCATTAGGATTTAAGATCAAAAGACATTACCAAGGTAACTATAACCTTGAAAATGACCTAAAGTGCCACCTTTACCATGGTTAGGTTAACTACCCATCTATTTAAAGTTGGCACAACCTAACCCATTTAGCGTGAATCGATCACGCTCCTAGGAACCCAAAACCTATTTGAGCTCCTTGGATTAACTATGTATTCCTTAGGGATATCTTCCCTAGATACCTTCCTAATGACCCTTCTAGGCTTGTTAGCCTTGGTCATTTGGGTCTTGCCTAGGTTAACTCTAGGGGTGACTCCCCTTGTAACCTTCTTAGTGGCTTCTCTAGGTTTCTTCGAAACCCTAGCCACTAGGCACATACCTTGGTTACCCTTAGGGATGACTTCCCTAGTATCCTTGGTCTTCCTAGACCTAGTTTTAGTTCCATAATCAAATGGAACATTATGATAAGTATTTTTGGGCATAGCCTTGCCCTTGGATTTTTCTTGTTTCCTAGATCTTTGACTATTTGACCCTTTAAATTGATTTTGTATATTCCTAAAGGTCTTTTCAATTTTATCAAGCCTTGACCTCAAGGCTTGATTTTCCTTTTCTAATTGTCCAATTTTTGAATTTTGATTTAATCCTTAGGCATGGTTCTTCCTAGGCATATGTCTAGTCCATTTGCGGAAAAAATCTAGGTGCTCTTGTACCTTTCTAATTGTCTCCCTAGGTAGAATTGGTCTAGAATTATTTGACCTAGATTTGTCTTTTAGGTAAATTTGTTTTAGGGACATTAGTCCCAAATTTCTCCTTATTCCTAAGGTTGACCTTCTTAGCTCCTAAACAATATTCATTGTTCATAGCATGCTTTTCATGTACAATAGCAAGATTGTTAAAATTATTCCTAGCATGCTTTTTGACATTTAAACTAGAAGGTGCATTATTAAAATATACCTTAGGGTTAGCCTTAGCTCCCCCTACATGTGATGCTCCTTCTTGGGTCTTTTTCTTCCCCTTTTGACATTGACTCCGGTAATGTCATTTTTGATGGCATTTGAAGCACACCACGTGCTCCTTGCTCTTCTTGGTGGGGACTCCAGCTTCATTTGACTTCTCTTAACTTTTAGGTTCCGGTGGAGTCTTCTTTACTCTTTTTGGACACTTGCTTTTATAGTGCCCTTTTTCTTTACACTCAAAACATATTATATGCATTTTATTATTAACACATGTGTTTGAGTTACCTAGATCTGTGGTGGAAGCCTCTTGAGCTTGTTCATCTTCTCAATAGAAGGTTGATGGTTCCTCTTGAGGTTGCTCCGGTGTAGATGCTCTAATCTCCTCCCCCTCAATTCTAGAGGTGGAGGCTTCTCCTACTTCTTCCTCTTCTTCCACCGATCCTGATTCGAATGATGATTCTCCATCAACTTCCGAATCATCACTTTCTTGTGATGAGGATGATGTGGTCTCTTCTTCGGTTTCCTCCTCCATTTGAGCCGATGAGCACTCTTGTTCTTTAGGCTCCTCATGGAATCTTGCCAACTTGCTCCATAGCTCCTTAACATCCATGTAATCTCCTAGCCTAGACAAAACATCATTAGGTATCAAATCTTCTAAAAGTTTTGTTACCTTAACTTCGGTCTTGAACTTAAGACGTTGCTCTTGGGTCCACTTCTTCAACTTCAAGACCTCTCCCTTCTTGTTCCTAGGTGGTCCAAAACCTTCCATGACGATGAACCAATCTTCTATGTCCATCATCAAGAATGTCTCTATTCTAGCCCTCCACGTCGAAAGATCTTCTTGATCGTATGGTGGTGGTGTGTTGATGTCCCATCCTAGATTTTATTGAAAATCCATCTTCTTTTTCTCTAGCATCTTTTGCTCCCAGGTGTTAGTCCGTAGAAGATCCCCGGGCTCTGAAACCAATTGTAGAGGATTCAGTGACCGCTAGAAGAGAGGTGAATAGCACGTTGAATGCATTGATGGAATTCATTCGTGATTGCATCTACAAGTCGTGTTAGTGCATA
Organism: Wurfbainia villosa; assembly: GCA_025175895.1. Lineage (NCBI taxonomy): Eukaryota > Viridiplantae > Streptophyta > Magnoliopsida > Zingiberales > Zingiberaceae > Wurfbainia > Wurfbainia villosa. The sequence continues at coordinate 31,665,091 of CM045998.1, read as the reverse complement.
GTGGAATAATAACAATAAAAATAATAACAGGATACAGACACGTAAACACAATGATATAACATGGTTTGGAACTGAACAGTTCCAACTCCACTAATCGAGCTCTAAAGAGCTCTAGCGATGCCACAAACAACACTAAATAATAAACTCCTTCTCGACAACACGTCGGAGGAGGAGAAACCTCGTACAATAACTCTTAAAATAGTAAGAAACAAATACAAGCAAGATACAAATGAAATACACAACAAGTAAAGAAAACAACACTTTACAATTGCTCTTTTGATTGGTTGCTTGATGGTTGCTTGAAATGCACTTAGAGACCTTGATTTGCAGCAGCAAATCGCCCAAAAACTCCTCAAGAACCAGTTACAAAATCCTCCTCCACGAGCTTCCTTTATAGCTGCTGCCTAGGCTAGATTTCGCATATCATTCGACTGATCGGGACCATCAGTCGACTGATGACACTGTTGTTGAGAGACATCGGTGTAATCCACGTTGGAAAAATCCAACGGATAGGACATCAGTCAACTGATCATGTCCATCAGTTGACTGATTGAGCCTTCACTCGACTGATAACTCTAGCAGTCGAGTCAGAATCCATTCTGTGCCCAAAATACCAAGCACCAGTCGACTGATCACAAGATCAGTTGATTGCTCGATCAAGCAGTCGACTGCTAGGGCACTCCTCGCAGTCAAACCCTAGTTGACTCAAACCAGTCGACTGCCATATGGTACCAGTCGACTGATACACCTTAAACATGAGGTTTTAACCTCAAACAAGAGGTTTAACCCAAGTATGGTGCCCCCATACTTGCTAGACCACCCGTAGCCTAGATCTAAGCCTTCTAGCCACCTCCGTCAGCCTTGCACCTATCGGATCCGTCCAAGTCATCCATGACTTGTTCATCCATACGCTAGCCTTCAGATGCTTCCATCGGCTATGTCATGCTACACATTGGACTTACACTGCCAAGATTCCACTTGGACTTTACGCTGCAAACCATTGGACTTATGGTGCCAAGATTTCACCATTTGACTTTACCCCGCTAATATCAAACCCCTTGGACTTTCCAATTGCCAGGTACTCATGACTTGGACTTTCACTGCCAAGACTACACCGTTGGACTTACGTGGCCAAGACTACACCCTTAGACTTTACTTGCCATGTTAGTAATATATGAGAGATGTCCTAAGGCAATCGCCTTATGTATGAACCATTTATATGATAAATGAAGATTCACTATTTGAGTATACATGGTTTCATGTATTTGATTGGATCTTAAACTCATTTACTGAATGTCCGCAATACGACTCATAGCATGATAGAATTTGTGATTGGATCACAACTAGTGAGTATCTCTACATGTGAAATTGTGATGTATCGGAATTATCCCTAGTCGATGAATTGATTGATTTGGACACCATCAATTCTGTCGAGACTAGCACGAGGTCTACTCCTCGGTGTATCCAAGCAGTTGATTCTCACTGGCTGGAGACATTGTGATGTCCGGAGTTAATCGTGGATGCTAGTTATGGTAACTAGTTCATTGGAGTGACCAGCCGTAAGACTTCATATGGTTCTCTGCATATATATAGATATGTCAACGAAGTTCTTACTGTAGCTTAAGTGCGATGTTCCTTTGACTTACGGTATTCAAGTCATCTTGATCATGAAGACTTATGCTTTGACATCTTAAGCAAGCATCTCTGAGGAGATGTGGACCCGGGATGATTGGGTATAAGTCCAAGTGATCGAAGGTATTTGAATAGCCTATAAAGGATTCACCACTCCTTGCGAGGAGATGTATACCCATGGCCTCTCGTCGGATTGTTACTAAAGTCTTTGGCCAAAGCATTACATGTTTAGAGTAAGGTACTCTTCGATACATGTGCAGTAACTAGAATCCGTAGGACGAGGAAATGATACTTTGGCTAGGTGTGACGTAGTTAGCCTAGTGGGGACTGACACTATAGACCATGTCCTGAACCAAGTGGGTATAAGATGAGTGAAGGGAATGAGGCACGATTCATTCGAGCTGCTGAAGGGTTTCAGAAATAGTTTTGGATCAACCATTTATCTTTTCGGTTAATTGGGGATCATGATGTACTACTAGGTGCCACTCATGATCGTTCTATAATTAATGGTTAATTATAGATGGCCAACATAAACCGAGATCCTATTTGGTCACACGCATAATGAGTGTAATCCGAAGGATGTAAAACGAGCTTGAGAATGAGATTCTCAGACCGAGAGAAACTAAGTTTGGTTGGACCAAACAAGAAGCGAGCAAGAAATTGTTTCAGTCGCAATGGAAGCGTGGATGAGCCGTGTCTTATGAAGACAAAATGGATGAACCAAAATGGTTTGGTTCTAATCAAATGGAGGAGAATAAACCAAAGGGTTTGGTTTATTTTGAACGAGTGGACCAAAGGTGGTTCGGTTCGTTTTAACTTAAAATAAACAATCATGGTTTGGTTTATTTTAACTTATATTAATGGAGCGGGTTAACGGGCCTTATGGTTATGATCCAATAACCATTAAGAGAATTAGTTCTCTATAAAATAGGGCTTAAGGATTTGTTAAGCCCTAATCCAAAAACCCTAGCCTTAAGTTGCCGCCCACCTCCTCCCCTTGGAGATTTCGGCGACAACCCTCTTCCTTGCCGCCGCCCACCTTGAGGCTCCTTGGCTGGCGTCTAGAAGGTGCTGACCTTCCCTCTTGCCGGCGTCGAGCTGCTGGCGGAGGATCTCCGGTGATCTCCCTTGGGTTCGGTAGTAAGGTGAGCTTCCACCTTTCCTTTTTGGCCAGCCCTACTCCTCCACAAAAGCTGTCCAGTTTTCTGGACAGCTTGTTTCCCTCTCGTCGGAGCATCGTTTGGATGACGTTTGGAGCTCCGACAGAGGTAGCCTTGCCGGGGATTTGATCTCTGGTAATCCTCACAGGTGGAGGACGAAGGATTCGTCAAACGGTTGATGAATACCTCTCTGGAGAAGCGAGTTTTGAGGACTCGTTTTTGGATCCGAATTTGGATTCGGATCGTGATCTTCTCTCGATCACATCGTCTTCAACACGAGGCTAGTAACCCGTACGAACACGAGGCTCGTGACTTAGTGAAGTCATCCCGAAGATACTCGGCGTGGATATGGATAGAGACGATTCTAGCGAGGATCGTTCCAGTTGATGCCTTTCCTCTACACGTGATACGTATGGTATACGTAATTAAATTTACTTTTTATTGCAAAATTTAAAATTACGGTCATGTCTACACATGTTGTACTATGCATGCGTGTGATGTGTGTGTTGTAATAAATGTAGATTTATTATTTTATTCCTTCCGCTGTGCACATGTTTACGAAACATGTTCGAACACACACTCGCCGCGGTGGTGGAAACCCAACAGTTGTATCAGAGCACAGGTTGTGTTTCGACATAATTGTAAAATTGTTTTGCGATAGTTATAATGATATTTCTAGAAATTTTCTACTTTTGGAAAGTTAGAAGTATTTATGGAAAATTTTCAATTTTGGAAAGTCTAGAAGTATTTATGGAAATCTTCCACTTTTGGAAAGTTGGAAGTATTTATGGAAATTGATATTTTCCATAAATAAAATATTTGAATAGATTTGGAAATTTGTTTCCTAATTTAATCATGATTTGATTTGGGAAATCAAATCTTAAAATATTTTATTTCCATAAGTAGTTTTGATGATTTAGGAAATTGGTTTCCTAAATTGACTTTCCTTAATCAACTATTTTCACAAATAAAATATGTGATTAGATTTGGAAATTTGTTTTCTATTTTAATCATGATTTGATTTGGAGAATCAAATCTTAAACATATTTTATTTCCATAAATAGTTATGATATATAAGGAAATATTGTACATGACATAATTGTATGTCATGTAATTGCATTAGATGCATATCATAATGTCATGTGTGTCGTGACATGTAGATGTATGCCATGTAGATAATAGTTATTTGCATGCAAAGAGGATGAGACATAAAAACCCTAATTCAATATTAAAGCCTACACCTTCCATTAATATGGTTAGAACCAGAGTTCCGTTTCTTGTTTGGGTTGTTGGACTCTCTCCAAGCCCGACTCGAACCCGAACATGTTCAAACCATGGAATAGTTTAATAGAATATGGTAAGAGTCAGAGGTCAATCATTAGCTTTGGTTGTTGGACTCTCTCCAAGCTGGGCTAATTGGTTGAATGCGCTCTAACCATATTAAAACTATGTCTTGATTAATGGGTTGGCTTTAACCTGGAGCATCGGATTGTTGGACTCTCTCCAAGGTCGATGTAAAGGGAGGTGAAGTTGGGTGTTATGCATATGATGCATACTTGTTAATGTGTTAACAACCCGATGTATGTGTGAACATTCAATTAGTTGATAGCACATTGTGATAGTTGCATATACGTGATATGCAATCAGTATATTTGATACCTACCATCGTAGTTATAAATGGCTTGTTGGACTCTCTCCAAGGTTGTTCATATCTATGATGGATATCAGCCCATTCGGAGATAGACCTACGATCTCCCGAAGTGATTTTGGGGTTTTTGAAATTCGAAAAATGAATGGGATTTATGAATGTATATTGATGCATTTTAAAATCATTTTCTCATATATGCTCGTTTTGTATTTCTAAGTTAATCGATTGATCATGATGTCTTTGAATTTGCGTTCCATTTTGGATTCAAATAAATTGACTGGGCCGAACTTCTTGGACTGGCTTAGAAACTTGAGAATTGTTCTCAAGGTGGAAAAGCTTGCGTATGTCCTCGAAGAGCCTCTTCCTGCCCATCCTAGTGATAACGCAACTCTAGACCAATTGTTGGCTTAACAGAAACATGTGAGTGATTCTGAACAAGTGAGTTGCATCATGCTAGCCGTGATAGAACCCAAGATGCAAAAGCAGCATGAGCATACGGATGCTCATACCATAGTCCTTCATCTTTATGAGTTGTTTGATGAGCAAGTGAGATTCGAAAGGTTCGAAGTCTCCAAGCTCCTCTTCACCTCAGAGATGCAAGATGGTTCATCGGTGGTACTGCTCAACATGCTGAAGACTATGAAGCCTTCTGAGAAGCATGAGTAGGGGACGGTTATGTTAGTTGATTCCTCGAAGAAAGGTTCTAAGAGGGAGTCAAAGGAACAGCAAAAGGGGAAGAAGAAAAAAGCTAAAAAGGTAGAACCAGCTCAAAAGGGCACTTGCCATCATTATGGCAAGGAGGGCCATTGGCGAAGAAATTGCAAGATTTATCTTGAGTTCATGAAGAAGAATAAGGCATCGGATGCCCCATCTTCTTTAGATATCTTCGATATTGATTGTCATTCTATTTCCTCAAACACTTGGGTATTGGATACTAGGTGTGACTCACATATATGTAATGACATACATGGGCTAAGGAATAGAAGAAGACATGTTAAGGGAGAGTCAAATCTACGTGTTGGGAATGGAGCAAAGGTTGTTGCACTCGCCATCAAAACGTATTTGTTGAAACTCCCTACAGGACTTGTCTTAGAACTGGACAATTTGTTTTATGTTCTTTCATTGATAAAGAACATCATTTCTATTTCTTGTTTAAATAGAAATGGGTACCATTTGACTTTTAGTAACAATTGTTGTTACATAACTTTGAATGGAGTTCTTTATGGGACTAGAACTTTAAGCAATGGTGTTTATACGTTGGACGTATCCAATGACGTTTTCAATAGATAAGCGAGCAACAAGCGTGATCGAAAGGATAATCAAATAGACTCCTACATGTGGCATTGTCGTCTTGGCCATGTAAGCAAGAAACGCATGTCCGAATTACACCGATGTGGAATTCTGGAATCATTTGAATTGGATTCATACGATACATGCGAATCATGCTTAAAAGGCAAGATGACTAAGTTACCTTTTACAGGAAAAGGTGAACGAGTGGGAGAGTTACTTTGCTAGGCCTAATACATAGTGATGTATGTGGACCTATGTCAACTCAAGCTTTAGGAGGCTATAGCTACTTCATTACCTTCACCGATGATCACTCACGGTTTGGGTATGTGTTCTTGATGAAACACAAGTCTGAAGCCTTTGAAAGTTTCAAAGAATTTAGAAATGAAGTAGAGAAACAACATGACAAGAGTATTAAAATACTTTGATCGGATCGAGGTGGTGAATACTTAAGTCAAGAGTTTCTTGATTATCTAAGAGACAATGGTATATTGTCTCAATGGACTCCGCCATATATACCATAGCATAATGGTGTATCTGAGAGGCGTAACAAGACTTTGTTGGACATGGTTAGGTCAATGATGAATCATGTGAATCTTCCCAAGTCCTTTTGGGGCTATGCACTTCAGACACCTGTTTACTTGTTAAACAGAATGCCAACCAAGGTAGTCTCTACTACTCCATATGAGATATGGAATGGTAAGAAACCTCATGTATCTTACTTGAATATATGGGGTTGTCGTTCTTATGTGAAACTGACTGTATCAGATAAATTGGATGCTAAGTCTGATAAATGTCTATTTATTGGATACCCTAAGGAAACAAGGGGTTACCAATTCTATCATCCTGTGGAACAAAATGTGTTTGATTCAAGGCATGTTGTGTTTCTAGAGAAAGAGTTTCTCTTGCAAGAAAACAGTGGGAGTGTCGTCGGGCTTGAGGAGGCTCGAGAGACTCAAATAGACATTGACGAGATACCTGGTGAAGCACAACAACCAACAACTCATAGTGATGAGCAATCGGCTGGACCTATTGAAACACCACATCTTCGTAGATCTGGTAGAACACGCAATATTCCTGAGAGATATGGAGTTCTCATAAGTGAATCGAACGACGTGTTACTCATTGATGATGAGGAGCCTACCAGTTATGAAGAAGTGCTGACAAGTTCAGAAAGGGATAAGTGGCTTGATGCCATGAAGTCGGAAATGGATTCCATGTATGAAAACCAAGTTTAGAACTTGGTTGACTCACCTGAAGGTATTAAGCCTATAGGGTGCAAGTGGGTTTTCAAGAAGAAAACCGACATTGATGGTAATGTGATTATCTATAAGGCTAGATTGGTGGCGAAAGGATATCGTCAAAAACAAGGTGTTGATTATGACGAAACCTATTCGCCTGTAGCTATTCTTAAATCCATTCGGATGCTCCTGGCCATAGCGGCTCATTATGATTATGAGATATGGCAGATGAATGTGAAAATAGCTTTCCTTAATGGAAACCTGCTCGAGGACGTGTATATGATACAACCTGAGGGTTTCACATCGGTTGATAAAATCAAGGTATGCAAATTGCGATGGTCCATATATGGATTGATCAAGCATCCAGGAGCTGGAATATCCGTTTTGATGAGACAATCAAAAAGTTTGATTTCTCACAAAATCCAGACGAACCTTGTGTGTACAAGAAGGTTAGTGGGAGTGCAGTCGTGTTCCTAGTATTGTATGTCGATGACATATTACTTATAGGAAACGATATTTCAATCTTATAGTCAGTTAAGGTTTGGTTATCTAAGACATTCTCCATGAAAGACCTGGGAGAAGCAACCTACATCCTCGGGATTAAGATCTATAGAGATAGATCGAAACAGTTGCTTGGTCTTTCGCAGTCTGCATATATAGACTGAGTGCTAAAGAGGTTTAGCATGTCGGAATCCAAGAAAGGTTTCCTACCCATCAGGCATGGGGTACACCATTCGAAGTCTATGAGTCCGCGCACAGAAGACGAGAGGATTTACATGAGTAAGATTCCCTATGCATCCGTAATAGGATCTATCATGTATGCTAAGTTATGTACGAGGCCCGATGTATCGTATGCTCTGAGTGTCATGAGCAGATAACAGTCTGATCCAGGAATGGATCATTGGGTGGTTGTTAAGATGATCTTTAAGTACTTAAGAAGAACTAAGGATGTGTTCCTAATATATGGAGAAGGGGACTTGGTGATACGCGGGTATACAGATGTCAGCTTCCAGACAGACAAGGATGATTCCAGGTCTTAGTTTGGATACGTGTTCACCTTGAATGGGGGCACAGTGAGTTGGAAAAGTTCCAAACAAGACACTGTAGCGGATTCTACCACTGAGGCAGAATAGATTGCAGCTTCGGAAGTAGCAAAGGAAGCCATTTGGATCAAGAAGTTCATTTATGAACTTGGTGTGATTCCAGCCATTGTTGAAGCAATACCGGTCTACTGCGACAACAATGGAGCAATTGCACAGGCGAAAGAGCCAAGGTCTCATCAACGATCCAAACATGTGCTTCGCCGCTATCATCTTATCAGAGAGATCGTCAGTAGTAAAGAAATACAAATCGAGAAAATCCCCACTGAAAGGAACTTAGCGGATCCTTTGACTAAGGCATTACCTCAAAGTAAGTTTGAGGGTCATGTTACAGCTTATGGTATTGGATACCGTAGCGATTGGCATTAGGCCAAGTGGGAGTCTGTTAGTAATATATGAGAGATGTCCTAAGGCAATCGCCTTATGTATAAACCATTTATATGATAAATGAAGATTCACTATTTGAGTATACATGGTTTCATGTATTTGATTGGATCTTAAACTCATTTACTGAATGTCTGCGATACGACTCACATCATGAGAGAATTTGTGATTGGATCACAACTAGTGAGTATCTCTACATATGTAAATGTGATGTATTGGAATTATCCCTAGTCGATGAATTGATGGATTTGGACACCATCAATTCTGTCGAGACTAGCACGAGGTATACTCCTTGGTGTATCCAAGTAGCTGATTCTCACTGGCTGGAGACATTGTGATGTTCGGAGTTAATCGTGGATGCTAGTTATGGTACTAGTTCATTGGAGTGACCAGCCGTAAGACTTCATATGGTTCTCTGCATATATATAGATATGTCAATGAAGTTTTTACTGTAGCTTAAGTGCGATGTTCCTTTGACTTGCAGTATTCAAGTCATCTTGATCATGAAGACTTATGCTTTGACATCTTAAGCAAGCATCTCTGAGGAGATGTGGACCCGGGATGATTGGGTATAAGTCGAAGTGATCGAAGGTGTTTGAATAGCCTATAAAGGATTCACCACTCCTTGCGAGGAGATGTATACCCATGGCCTCTCGTCGGATTGTTACTAAAGTCTTTGGCCAAAACATTACATATTTAGAGAAAGGTACTCTTCGATACATGTGCAGTAACTAGAATCCATAGGACGAGGAAATGATACTTGGGCTAGGTGTGACGTAGTCAGCCTAGTGGGGACTGACACTATAGACCATGTCCTGAACCAAGTGGGTATTAGATGAGTGAAGGCAATGGGGCCCGATTCATTCGAGCTGCTGAAGGGTTTCAAAAATAGTTCTTGATCAACCATTGATCTTTTCGGTTAATTGGGGATCATGATGTACTACTAGGTGCCACTCATGATCGTTCTATAATTAATGGTTAATTATAGACGGACAACATAAACCGAGAACCTATTTGGTCACACGCACAACGAGCGTAATCCGAAGGATTTAAAACGAGCTTGAGAATGAGATTCTCAGACCGAGAGAAACTAAGTTTTGTTGGACCAAACAAGAAGCGAGCATGAAATCGTTTCAGTCGCAATGGAAGCGTGGATGAGCCGTGTCTTATGAAGACATAATGGATGAACCAAAATGGTTTGGTTCTAATCCAATGTAGGAGAATAAACCAAAGGGTTTGGTTTATTTTGAACGAATGAACCAAAGTTGGTTCGATTCGTTTTAACTTAAAATAAACCATCATGGTTTGATTTATTTTAACTTATATTAATGGAGCGGGTTAACGGGCCATGTGGTTATGATCCAATAACCATTAAGAGAATTAGTTCTCTATAAAAGAGGCCTTAAGGGTTTGTTAAGCCCTAATCCAAAAACCCTAGCCTTAAGTTGCCGCCCACCTCCTCCCCTTGGAGATTTCGACGCCAAGCCTCCTCCTTGCCGCCACCCACCTTGAAGCTCCTTGGCCGGCGTCCAGAAGGTGCTAACCTTCCCTCTTGCCGACGTCGAGCTGCTGGCGGAGGATCTCCGGTGATCTCCCTTGGGTTCGGTAGTAAGGTGAGCTTCCACCTTTCCTTTTTGGCCAGCCCTACTCCTCCACCAAAGCTGTCCAGTTTTCTGGACAGCTTGTTTCCCTCTCGTCGGACCGTCATTTGGACGACGTTTGGAGCTCCGACAGTGGTAGCCTTGCCGGGGATTCGATCTCCGGTAATCCTCACAGGTGGAGGACGAAGGATTCATCAAACGGTTGACGAATACCTTTCCGGAGAAGCGAGTTTTGAGGACTCATTTTTTGATCCGAATTTGGATTCGGATCGTGATCTTCTCTCGATCACATCGTCTTCAACACGAGGCTAGTAACCCGTACGAACATGAGGCTCGTGACTTAGTGAAGTCATCCCGAAGATACTCGGCGTGGATACGGATAGAGACGATTCTAGCGAGGATCGTTCCGATTGATGTCTTTCCCGCTACACGTGATACGTAAGGTATACGTAGTTAAATTTCCTTTTATTGTAAAATTTAAAATTACGGTCATGTCTACATATGTTGAACTATGCATGCGTGTGATGTGTGTGTTGTAATAAATGTAGATTTATTATTTTATTCCTTCCGCTGTGCACATGTTTACGAAACATGTTCGAACACACACTCGCCGCGGTGCCGGAAACACAACATGCCAACTCATGTTGGACTTTCCATGACATGGTCAACCCTAGTCAACCATCCAAATCCCCCTCGAGTCAAACTCGAGTCCGGTCAATCATGACCCGGGTCGATTGCACCAACAATCTCTCCAAAATTATCAGACATCAATGTCAAACCTTCATGTCAAACATCAAAACATCGCTTGAGTCAAACTCGAGTCCAGTCAATCGTGACCTGGGCCGATTGCACCAACAGGAACATGTTAATTCAAATATCTTTTCGTTCTTGAATTTATATTTGCAATTGGTGTTTTGGTTTAGATCTATAGTAATCATTTTGGTTTTCTAGTCACTGAGCTTAGCCGATACGAGGGGTGATAGCCCTTGTATCAAAGATTTAGGGGAATTAAAGAGGGACCTAAGGGTTGGCCTCATCGCCGGTAATTGTGGGTAGAAGGGTGTGATAGAGTAGGATACATGCCTCATTTTCGACTCGTCGCAGGGATCGATTCGGCATCCTCATACCGACTATCCCATCCTAAAGCCTAGGGTTGACCTTGTATGGCAGAGGTAGCTTCTGATAGACGCGAAGGCTCGTCGGGGGAGTGTATGATGTCTTTTTTGTTGGGTTTTCGATACTGCGGCGAGTGTGTGTTCGAACATGTTTCGTAAACATGTGCACAGCGGAAGAAATAAAATAATAAATCTAATTTATTACAACACACACACCACACTCATGCATAGTACAACATGTGTAGACATAACCGTTTCAAATTTTGCAATAAAAGGAAATTTATACTACGTATACCTGATGTATCACGTGTAGCAGGAAAGACATCAACCGGAACGATCCTCGCTAGAATCGTCTCTATCTGTATCTACGCCGAGTATCTTAAGGATGACTTCACAAAGTCACGAGCCTCATCTTCGTATGAGTTACTAGCCTCGTGTTGAAGACGATGTGATCGAGAGAAGATCACAATCCGAATCAAAAATTCGGATCCAAAACAAGTCCTCAAAAACTCGCTTCTCCGGAGAGGTATTCGTCAACTGTTTAACGAATCCATTGTCCTCCACCTATGAGGATTACCGGAGATCAAATCCCCGGCAAGGAAGCCACTGTCGGAGCTCCAAACATTGTCCAAACGACGCTCCGACATGAAATAAACAAGCTGTCCAGAAAACTTGACAGCTTTGGTGGAGGAAAAGGGCCGGCCAAATAGGGAAGCTAGACGCTCACCTTGTCACCGGACCAAAAGAATATCACCGGAGGGTCGTCGGAGGATCACCGGATGAAGTTTGGACGCCGGCAACAAACTTAGATGGCAGCACAAAGCTGGCCGGCGGCTAGGGTTGGGCGCCGACCACTAGAGGAGAGGAGGGGTGGGCGGCAACTAGGTATTGCATGAATTAGCGCTTAACAAAACCCTTAAGCCCTATTTTATAGAGAACAAATTCTCTTTATGGTATCGGATCATAACCAAAAGCTCGTTAACCCGCTCCATTAATTTAAGTTAAAATAAACCAAACCATGTTGGTCTATTTTAAGTTAAAACGAACCGAACCAACTTTGGTTCATTCGTTTAAAACAAACCAAACCCCTTTGGCTTATTCTCCTCCATTGGATTAGAACCAAACCAATTTGGTTCATCCATCATGTCTTCATAAGACACGGCCCATCCATGCTTCCATTGCGACTGAAATGATTTCATGCTTGCTCCTTGTTTGGTCCAACCAAACCGAGTTTCTCTAGGTCTGAGAATCTCATTTTAAATCATTCGGATTACGTTCATTGTGCGTGTGACCAAATAGGTTCTTGGTTTATGCTGGCCGTCTATAAATAATCATTAATTATAGAACGATCATGAGTGACACCTAGTAGTACATCATGATCCCCAAATAACCGAAAAGATCAACGGTTGATCCAGAACTATTTCTGAAACCCTTCAGCAGCTCGAATGAATCGTGCCCCATTCCCTTCACTCATCTTATACCCACTTGGTTCAGGACATGGTCTATAGTGTCAGTCCCAACTAGGCTGACTACGTCACACCTAGCCCAAGTATTATTTCTTCGTCCTACGGATTCTAGTTACTGCACATGTATCGAAGAGTACCTTACTCTAAACATGTAATGCTTGTTAGTGAAAGCCCTAGAGCCAATCATGTGATGATTGTTGTATGGACTTTATTGTATCATATTCCTATTTATAAAGGCATGGTTATTATATTTACTTGTATTGGTGCCAAATAACTAAATATAATAATGTCCTTGAGTAGTAGGTTCTTATCTATATCAATCGATTGGTTGAATCGATAATGAGATGATATAGAGAATACTACTCTTAATCATTCCTAGTCGAGTATTAACATTCAGGGACAATGTTAATGCATAGAGACTAGCATGTAGGTCAACAAGATGACTTGATCTCACAAGTCATGGATATGAGATATCAAGTTGACACATGGGTATGCATTGGAGAATGTATACTGAATGACCCGCCATGAGAAAGTATCATGGATCGTTATATGAGTGTCATATACTTTCTCATGTGGCTATTAGTATGACTATTAGTCCTTAGACCTGAAGTCACCATGGTTCCCTACATAATGAGTTGCATACTTTGGCTTCGTCAAACGTCACCCGTAAATGGGTGGACTATAAAGGCGATTACTGGGTATGTAACAAATTATGCGGAGGTATGTGAGTGATGTAGATGGGATCTATCCCTCCTATATGACGGGGGTGACATCGATATTCTTGATAGAGTGAGACCACGAAGTGCATGGCCATGCCCAAATGAGTCAATATGAGATATTGAGCTCATTTGATTCTGATGGTCTACTTGGAGTTCAAGATTTAGATTGTAAGGATGACACGGTCTATGCCTCGATTGGTCAATCTAGATGTCAAGGATAGAGGGACATTGTCACATATTGTGAGAGTCACAATTAGTAGTCACAAAGGTGATGTTGGAGCTCAACATTCTTGTAACTTGGGTAGCAATGATGTGTTGCTAGATATCGCTCATTGCTTATGTTCCTAAATCGGTTTAGGGACATTGCCAACGTTACAAGAACCTATAGGGTCACACACATAAGAGCAATTAGATGGAGATTAGGTTCATATGATGAACCATGAGGATAAGGTTCATGGGATGAACCAAATTGGATTAAGAGTAATCCAAATTAGACTAATTGAGTTAGACTCAAGTTGATTCAAGCGTTGAATGAGTCTAATTGAGATTTGATTCATCAAATCAATTTAAATTAATGAATAGAGATTCATTATATTAAATTGACTTGAGTCAAGTGGTTAGATTTGATCAACCATGGGAGATTAGAGGTCAAGTTTGACTTGACTTGAGAGGGAAGATGAAAGGTCAAGTTTGACTTGACCAAATGCCATGTCATGATGATGACTAGGCATGGACGGCCAATGATGATGCTCCACATCATCATTGACTTGGTCAATTGGTGCCACATCATGAGGGAGACCAAGGGTCATGGGAGTTACATGCATGCATGTAACCCCCCCTCCATGAAGTGGCCGGCCACTTTGGGGTTATGGGTGGAGAATTCATTTGGTGAGTTACACACTCTTAACTTCATCTTCTTCTTTGGGAATTTTTCTCTCAAGCTCTCCCTCTCCAACCTCATCTTGCCGAGACACCATAGAGGAGTGCTAGCACACTCAAGTGTCTTTTTCTCCACCTATTGCTTGTGTGGATACCATAGAGGAGTGTGCACTTGACACTCTCGAGTTCCGGCGGACTTTTGGACGGCCCGGGATAAGCGAAGAGCGTCGCTACGAGGGTAACGTCTTTGATCTAAGGTAGATCTAGGATTTCTGTAAGTGCATACATGTAATTATAATTTTATACTTGCGGATCCGTGGCGGGGCTTCGGGTTTTCCCTTGAGCGGTTTTGCGGCTCGGAAAAACCCATGATGGTATCGAGCCACGTCACGAAGCATGTATGTGTTTCGTTTTTGTAGTTTTTATATTAGATATAAAAATTACAGATTTATATGTTTCTGTAAATTTTCTTATTTTATAGAATTTTTGGGTATTTTTCTCGTAGAGTCGAAGCAACGAGTGTTGGGACACTCGTAGGCTTCAACCGTCGAGAAAAACTCTCCGAATCGGCGAGTTCTCGCTTTAGGTTTTTGGGACAGCGACTTAAGTCGCTGTAAGATCATTGTAGGGACACTCGCGAAGTTTATTTTGCGAGTAGGGGCGCTGCCCCTATCCCCGAAAGGGACCATGTCCCGCGATCGCGCCTGGAAACCGCTTAGCGGGACCGTTACGGAGAGTTGACTCATAAATTCGAAATAAATTAGGAAAAATTATAGAAATTTCTGTAAAAATACATAATTTAGAATTATGTATAATTCTGTGATTGTCATGGCCCAATAACCCAATTGGATTGGATTAAGTGTGTTGTAATTCATAATACGGCCTGCGTGCCGTTTTCTGGTTGTGTGTGTTGTAAAGTGTTTGCGACCTGCGCGTCGCGCCTATTCTTTTAATATTCTAGTTGTAAATAGTTTTAGACTCGAATGTAACTCGAGTTTCATATTTGTAATGTACAAAATGGAGCGGTGGAAAGTCCACTCGAAGACGAGATTACGAGAAGGGTGACGACGACACATGGCGGTCAAAGGAAGCGCTTGGAGAAGCCGCTAGCCTTAGGTTGACTGTCCGATCTTCTCATTGGCTTGAGAAGATCGTAGTAGGGCCATGACTATATCACATTTAATGATATATATATATGTTGATATATATATATGTATATTTAATTGATTTTGCTTGTATGTATGTGATGCATGCTAGTAGAAAAAATATTTGTATGTATATGATGCATGCTAGGTTAATTTTCTTGTATGTATATGATGCATGCTAGAATAATTAATGTATGTATATGATGCATGCTAATATAGGATAATAAAGGCCTAAATGCGTATAAGATACACATTACTATTAGATTAGATCATAATCGAATCAACTCGAAAATGCCTACCGAGCCTTGATACCCATCACTACCTCGATCATTTGTTGTTGTTGAATCTGCGAAGCGAGCAGCGCATATTATGGTAGGAGTGCGGAGGGACAATCTTGGTCCCGCCTATCATGACTCGGGTTAGAAATAGCTCAATTAGATTGAGCAAAACTAGTTAACTCAATTGGATCAGTAGAACTATAGGCATATTCAATCGTTGGAAAGATAGGTTAAGATCATTTACACTAAATCTTGGCGATTTGGCCAAAGCTAACTCAAGGTCTTTTGTAAATGTGGGTCTTAATCCTATAAATAAGAGTTGCATAGAGATGTAATCGGTAATGTATTTACCCACCGATCATTACTAAGTCTTGGCGATTGCTTGAAGCTAACTCAAGGCTTAGTATGATGTGGATCTTGTCCATAAAATTATAGCTAGTTTGTATGAATCTAGTAAAAGTGGTTTGACCACATCCATAACTCGATTCTACAAAATTCCTATAATTTAGTGGGAGCATCATTTGATTAAAGGCCTAATTAAATGATAAAAGGAATATGATATTAATCCTCTGCATTGTATGTTGTAGATTACTATGTCACAAACACGAACACTCTCTCTCTGCGATCGTCCTTGAGAAGGACAAGCTCGATGGAGCAAATTTCTGGGTGATGCAGGAACAATTGTATTCTCACCCAAGAAAGGAAGGTTATGCGTCTGGGCAGCCCATTCAGGAGGCACCTCACCTGCCATGCCTCGCGGTGACAAAGATGCTTACAAGAAGCATCAAGATGATGCATTAGATGTGTCATGTCTAATGCTCGCGACCATGAACTCGAGCTTGGAAGCAACACGAGTTCATGAATGCTATATTATGGTTGGACATCTTCGTCAACTATATCAAGGACAAGCTAGGCATGAGAGATATGAAGTCTCTAAGGCATTATTTGGGTCCAAAATGCAAGAAGGGACTCGTAGGTACATATGTACTCAAGATGATTGGGTACGTAGAAAACCTACAAAGGTGGATTCCCACTTGGCCAAGAGTCGCCACGACCTAATCTTGCAATCTTTGCCACAAGCCTTCAATCAATTTGTCATGAATTATAACATGAATGAAATTGATAAGCCATTGTACTGAAATGCTCAAAGATGTTGAGAATGAGCTTAACCTTAAGAAGGGTAAATCGACACCATTTTGATGGTGCAAAGAAGAAAGGCAAGGGCAAGCCTAAAGGTAAGGGAAAGTCCCAAGCCAAGGGCAAAGGCAAAGAACTTAAACCCAAAGGAGGGATAGCCAAGGAAGGGATTGCTTCTTACGCAGGAAGCGAGGACACCGGAAGCGTAATCGCAAGGCATACGGAAGATCTTAAGAAGAAGAGAAGTGAGACTTCTACTTGGTATAAATGTTATAGAAGTCAATCTATCTATTTCTTCATCATGGGTATTAGATACGGATGTGCATCTCACATTTGTACCAATGTGCTTGAGAAATAGCGGGGCATTGACAAAGGGCGAGGTGGACCTACGAGTAGGCAATGGAGCAAGGGTTCTTCTTTATTCTTTGTAGGAACTTATGATCTATCTACGCCCTCGGGCTTGTACTAGAATTAGATGAATGTTGTTATGTGCACCTTAACTAAGAACATCATTTCCGTTTCTTGTTTGGACAAGAAAGGTTTTTCATTTATAATAAAGAACAAATGTTGTTCAGTTTATTTAAATGATATGTTCTATTGTAGTGCACCTCTAATGAACGGACTCTACTTTCTAGACTTAGAGAGCCCTATCTATAACATAAGTACCAAGAGGTTCAAGTCAAATGAGTTGAACCAAACCTATCTCTGGCATTGTCGCTTAGGTCACATAAATGAGAGTCGCTTATCTCAGCTCCATAAGGATGGGCTGCTAGACTCATTTGATTTTGAATCATATGAGACATGCGAGTCTTGCCTTTTAGGCAAGATGACCAAGACTCCTTTAGTGGACATAGCGAAGAGAACAGATTTGTTAGGACTTATACATAGTGATGTATGTGGTCCTTTGATGTTCTTTGCTAGAGGTAGTTCTGGTACTTCATTAAATTTCTTGATGACTTCAGTAGATATGGTTGTGTATCTTATGACACATAAATCTGAATCCTTTGAAAGTTCAAAGAATTCAAGAATGAAGTACAAAACCAGCTTGGCAAGAGTATTAAGATACTTCGATCAGATCGAGGTGGTGAATACCTTAGCCATGAGTTTCGTGACTATCTAGCTGAGTGTGGGATTCTATCCCAACTCACTCCTCCTGGAACACCACAGTGGAATGGTGTATCCGAAAGGAGGAATCGTACCCTATTGGATATGGTACGATCTATGATGAGTCACACAGATCTTCCTATATCCTTTTGGGGATATGCTCTGGACACAGCATCCTTTACCCTTAACCGTGTACCATCCAAGGCTGTGGTAAAGACACCATATACGATATGGACAGGGAAAAATCCCAAGATGTCTTTTATGAGGATTTGGGGTTGTGAGGCTTACGTTCGACGTCAAGTCTCAGACAAACTGGGATCCAAATCCGATAGGTGCTATTTTGTTGGATATCTCAAGGATACAAAGGGATATTAATTCTACATTCCCAGTCAGCACAAAGTGTTTGTGGCAAAGACTGGGGTTTTTCTAGAAAGGGATTTTGTTTCTAGAAAAACTAGTGGGAGTACCTTCGATCTTGAAGAAATTCAAGATAAGGACCATAGCACTGAGGCCTTGATGGAGGTTGAACAGGAACCACAAAGTGTTGTGGGTGATGAGGTTGTTGCACAAAGAGTTGTGGAACAACCACATTCAAGTAGACCTACCTCTTAGCAGTGCGAAAGTGCGTCGTCGTCACCAGAGATACTCATTTCTCTTGTCTGACCATGATGACGTTATGCTCATTGAGAATGAGCCTACCTCCTATCAGGAAGCTGTGATGAGCCCAGATTCTAAGAAATGGCTAGACGCCATGAGATCCGAGATGGAATCCATGTACACTAACCAAGTATGGACTTTGGTTGATCCACCTGAAGGGGTCAAACCCATTGGGTGTAAGTGGGTCTTTAGGAGAAAGACGACATGGATGGACTTACGCATACCTATAAGGGCGATTGGTGGCTAAAGGTTTCAAGCAAATTCATGGTATTGACTATGATGAAACCTTTTCTCCGATGGCGATGTTTAAGTCCATTCGGATCTTGCTTGCTATTGCGGCATACCACGATTATGAGATCTGGCGGATGGATGTCAAAACCGCGTTTCGAATGGAAACTTACTCGAGGATGTGTACATGACACAACCGAGGGTTTTGTAGATCCACGACATCTTGGGAAGGTATGCAAGCTGCAAAGGTCCATTTATGGGCTAAAGCAAGCTTCTCGGAGCTGGAATCTTCGATTCGATGATGCGATCAAACAGTTTGGTTTCATCAAGAATGAAGATGAACCCTGTGTCTACAAGAGGGTTAATGGGAACACAATTGTGTTCCTTGTATTGTATGTGGATGACATACTACTCATTGGGAATGACATCCCTTCGCTACAGTCTGTGAAGACTTGGCTGGGGACGTGCTTCTCAATGAAGGACTTAGGTGAAGCAGCCTGTATTCTAGGCATCAAGATCTATAGAGATAGATATAAGAGATTGCTTGGCCTAAGTCAGAGTACATACATTGACACGGTATTACTTCGGTTTGCCATGCAGAATTCCAAGAAAGGACTTCTGCCGATGTCACATGGTGTGAGTCTTTCGAAGACTCAAAGTCCCTCTTCTAGAGAGGAGAGAGACCGCATGGATAAGATCCCTTACGCATCTGCTATAGGATCTATCATGTATGTCATGCTGTGTACTCGTCCTGATGTCTCGTATGCTTTGAGCATGACGAGTAGATACCAGTCAGATCCAGGTGAGCGTCACTGGATAGCAGTCAAGAATATTCTTAAGTACTTGAGAAGGACTAAAGAATATTTCTTGATATTTGGAGGCGATGAGGAGCTAGCTGTAAAGGGTTACAGCGATGCCAGCTTCCAAACTGACCAGGATGATTACAGATCGCAGTCAGGGTTCGTGTTTTGCTTGAATAGGTAGCACTGTGAGCTGGAAGAGTTCCAAGCAGGACACAGTTATTGATTCTACAACAGAGGCCGAATATATCGGTACTTCCATCTCATTCGTGAGATTGTCGATCGAGGAGATGTGAAGATTTGCAGAGTACCCACAGAGGCTAACATCGCAGATCCCTTGACCAAGGCTTTGGCACAGAAAAAGCATGATGGTCACACTAGGTCATTGGGTATTAGATACTACGGTGATTGGCACTAGTGCTAGTGGGAGATTGTTAGTGAAAGCCCTAGAGCCAATCATGTGATGATTGTTGTATGGACTTTATTGTATCATATTCCTATTTATAAAGGCATGGTTATTATATTTACTTGTATTGGTGCCAAATAACTAAATATAATAATGTCCTTGAGTAGTAGGTTCTTATCTATATCAATCGATTGGTTGAATCGATAATGAGATGATATAGAGAATACTACTCTTAATCATTCCTAGTCGAGTATTAACATTCAGGGACAATGTTAATGCATAGAGACTAGCATGTAGGTCAACAAGATGACTTGATCTCACAAGTCATGGATATGAGATATCAAGTTGACACATGGGTATGCATTGGAGAATGTATACTGAATGACCCGCCATGAGAAAGTATCATGGATCGTTATATGAGTGTCATATACTTTCTCATGTGGCTATTAGTATGACTATTAGTCCTTAGACTTGAAGTCACCATGGTTCCCTACATAATGAGTTGCATACTTTGGCTTCGTCAAACGTCACCCGTAAATGGGTGGACTATAAAGGCGATTACTGGGTATGTAACAAATTATGCGGAGGGATGTGAGTGATGTAGATGGGATCTATCCCTCCTATATGACGGGGGTGACATCGATATTCTTGATAGAGTGAGACCACGAAGTGCATGGCCATGCCCAAATGAGTCAATATGAGATATTGAGCTCATTTGATTCTGATGAGTCTACTTGGAGTTCAAGATTTAGATTGTCTGGGGATGACACGGTCTATGCCTCGATTGGTCAATCTAGATGTCAAGGATAGAGGACATTGTCACATATTGTGAGAGTCACAATTAGTAGTCACAAAGGTGATGTTGGAGCTCAACATTCTTGTAACTTGGGTAGCAATGATGTGTTGCTAGATACCGCTCATTGCTTATGTTCCTAAATCGGTTTAGGGACATTGCCAACGTTACAAGAACCTATAGGGTCACACACATAAGAGCAATTAGATGGAGATTAGGTTCATATGATGAACCATGAGGATAAGGTTCATGGGATGAACCAAATTGGATTAAGAGTAATCCAAATTAGACTAATTGAGTTAGACTCAAGTTGATTCAAGCGTTGAATGAGTCTAATTGAGATTTGATTCATCAAATCAATTTAAATTAATGAATAGAGATTCATTATATTAAATTGACTTGAGTCAAGTGGTTAGATTTGATCAACCATGGGAGATTAGAGGTCAAGTTTGACTTGACTTGAGAGGGAAGATGAAAGGTCAAGTTTGACTTGACCAAATGCCATGTCATGATGATGACTAGGCATGGACGGCCAATGATGATGCTCCACATCATCATTGACTTGGTCAATTGGTGCCACATCATGAGGGAGACCAAGGGTCATGGGAGTTACATGCATGCATGTAACCCCCCCTCCATGAAGTGGCCGGCCACTTTGGGGTTATGGGTGGAGAATTCATTTGGTGAGTTACACACTCTTAACTTCATCTTCTTCTTTGGGAATTTTTCTCTCAAGCTCTCCCTCTCCAACCTCATCTTGCCGAGACACCATAGAGGAGTGCTAGCACACTCAAGTGTCTTTTTCTCCACCTATTGCTTGTGTGGATACCATAGAGGAGTGTGCACTTGATACTCTCGAGTTCCGGCGGACTTTTGGACGAGCGGGATAAGCGAAGGGCGTCGCTACGAGGGTAACGTTCTAACCTCTTTGATCTAAGGTAGATCTAGGATTTCTGTAAGTACATACATGTAATTATAATTTTTATACTTCGCACGGATCCGTGGCCGGGGCTTCCGAGGTTTCCACAACGCAAAAAGCAGTTTTTCCGGCTCGGAAAAACCCAACAATGCTTTGGCCAAAGACTTTAGTAACAATCTGATGAGAGGCCATGGGTATACATCTCCTCGCAAGGAGTGGTGAATCCTTTATAGGCTATTCAAACACCTTCGATCACTTTGACTTATACCCAATCATCCCGGGTCCACATCTCCTCAGAGATGCTTGCTTAAGATGTCAAAGCATAAGTCTTTATGATCAAAATGACTTGAATACCGTAAGTCAAAGGAACATCGCACTTAAGCAGCAGTAAGAACTTCATTGACATATCTATATATGCAGAGAATCTTATGAAGTCTTACGGCTGGTCACTCCAATGAACTAGTTACCATAACTAGCATCCACGATTAACTCCGGACATCACAATGTCTCCAGCCTGTGAGAATCAGCTTCTTGGATACACCAAGGAGTATACCTCGTGCTAGTCTCGACAGAATCAATGGTGTCCAAATCCATCATTTCATCGACTATGGATAATTCCGATACATCACAA
Source organism: Wurfbainia villosa (assembly GCA_025175895.1). NCBI lineage: Eukaryota > Viridiplantae > Streptophyta > Magnoliopsida > Zingiberales > Zingiberaceae > Wurfbainia > Wurfbainia villosa. Next base: position 31,642,761 of record CM045998.1, on the reverse strand, counting down.
TTACACATGTAGAGATACTCACTAGTTGTGATCCAATCATAAATTCTCTCATGCTGTGAATCATATCGTGGACATTCAGTAAATGAGTTTAAGATCTAATCAAATACATAAAAACATGTATACTCAAATAGTGAATCTTCATTTATCATATAAATGGTTCAAACATAAGGCGATTTCCTTAGGACATCTCTCATATATTACTAACACTTTCCACAAAACCTTAACTAGAAACCTAAGCAAAACCCAATTGATAACGTGTTCCGTGACACACAAACGAAACCGAAATCCAAGAATCCATCTAAAGATGCGTGGCGACCCTTCTTTTCCTCCATGTGACACCGTATTAGAGTTAGGACTGCCGACCCTCCTAATTGCAACCTTTATAGTTTAGTCCCGAATAATAACATCCACTAAATAAATCGGTACTTGAATCTTAGTCCCTGTGGGATCGATAATCTTTTTATTACTTGACGACATCCGTGCACTTGTGAGTGTTAAGCGTGATCATACGCATCGAGTCCTCGACAGTCTCTGTCGCGAGATTTGAGGTCACATTCGCATGCATCACTAGACTCGAGTGGGACTCGAGTGGGACTCTGATGTTTGCCCATATGGTTGACTATATAGGTTTGACCATATGTTGACCATATGACAAGTGGATGTTTAGGACATCCAAGATCATATGGGGGAGTTTGTTTAAGGGGGAGATTGTTACAACAATCAAACTCGGGTCAAGATTGACTAGATTCGAGTGAGACTCGTGAGAAGTACAAGTTTGGTGTAAGACCTGGAAAAAAAATATAAATAATAATATCCCTTGTTAATTAAGAAATTATCTTAATTAATTTCTCAGGAATTCATAAAAAAAATTCAGGATTTAAAAGGGGTTCATATGACCACTTAAGAAGTTAATTATGCTTTAAATAGGTGGTTGGGTTAACATAGGCTTCCTTGGACTTGACCTAGGCTAACTTAACCATAAAGGACTGGCCTTTATAAGACCCCAAACTGGTCCGATCCACATTTTCTCTTCTAATCATTGTGATTTCCTCTGTTCACCGGCTTCTCATCGCGATTTTTGCACCCACCTCTGTTTCTCTTCTTCTTCGAAGCACCTGCTACCGGCATTTCTCTCTAGTGGGAGGTTCAGCAGGAGGGAGGGATGCCAATCGAGCTTTGCCGAGCTTGAATTGGGTGAGGGATCACATTGGGAGCTAGGGATCGACAGCAGGTTTTCGCTGTCATATTGTGAGCTACCCTACCGGATTGTCGATGGAGTTAGGTAAGTCAGTGATCCATTTCCTCGATCTCGGATGAGATCCACTTTCTTCTGAAATCCCTATCCCTCTTAGCTCTGATTTTTGGTGGTATGGGCAACAGTGATTGGTAGTTGTTGTGGGAGCAATTTCCGATGAACAGAGTGGATTTGGGAGGAATACAATTAGTGTGGCTTCATTTGCTGGTACATCTTGATCTTTCTCTTCATCTTCTATTGGTTCGATTTCTATTGATCGTTGATGTCGAGTGGATTGTGGTTGTCAGTCAGTCAACAGTTTGTTCATTATAAGATTTCTGGGTTTGTTTTGATAAGGAATGTTGAAGAGCTGTGGGCTTAAGGGCTGCTATCTGAGGTGATTTTTTGCATGCCCTATTGCAGAGGCTGATGGAAGTGGCTGTTGAAACTGCCATGGAAATCAAAGTTGAGTAGGGAAGCTAGATTTGCATTAGCGGTGCAAGGTAAGCTTGGATTGGGATGTTTGTAGATTATATGGTGAGTGTATGTTGTATGACTGTTGTTGCGACATTTGTGTCTTATGTAGCTCCTGGTTGTGTTGTTATTGGTTGAATCGCAGTTTCCTTCGGGTGAACAAGCTGGGAGAGATTAAAGCAACATGAGGTAAGTATAAATCTAAGTGATATGAATGCTTACTATATTTGTAGTTGATTGTGGATTATTAGTTGTGAATAAGGTAGGTGTTGTGGATTGAGATATGGATTTGGTTTGCTTGATCTACAGGTAATTAACTATGAATGGCAGGACTTTCATTAGTGATGATGCTCATAGTTATGGATGGCTGATACAAGCTACATAGTAGGTGGGTAATATCTACCCTGGTCAGGTAGTTTGTTGACTCCAGTGCATGAATCTGGATTTATGCTGATACCTTTTACCTTGACTCCACTCTTATTTAATCATGTGCTTGTACTGCCTTTGACCTTTGAGATATATTATTGACAATTCATCATTCATTTATCATGGATATGAATTACAAACCCTATTGTGTGTTGGGGTCACAATTGTGAACTCAGATTTGGGTTATCGTGTCACAACACTAGGGTTAGGTGATGGATTAGATTATGGAGTCGATTGCTGTATCGTACACATATTAGTTGTGTATCTATGGTTGATCTAGTCATCTGTGCATAGATAAGTGTGTGGTTGTTAGTATGTGGTTATGGACTAGAGGTCCTAGCATGGTTGTATATCCATTATGGATCATGTGTTTGTGTAGGGTTATATGGATAGTTGAGAGTGTGTTGCTTTGGATTGGAGATCCTAGCATGGTTGATTGTCGATAGTATGTCGCTACGGACTGGAGGTCCTAGCGTGGTTGACTATTAGTTGTATTTGACTCTTTGTGTGGTAGAGAGAGAGTCTTGTGGATTAGTAGTCCTTGCATAGTTGACTTTTGGTTGACTAGGACTCCCTGTGGGATAGGGAGTGTTGCAGGGATATGTGTGTGGAGCTATGCATCATTAAATTGCATGCATGTTGTCAAGTGGGTCTCCCTTGTGGTTGAGATTGGTCGTTAGTCATCCTGTCTCCCTGACCACTCGGGGTAGTGGTAGCAGGGTTGAGAGCAAAGCATTGGTTGTGTCGCGCTCAGCCACTATAGATGGTGGTTGCTGGAGTTGCATACTTGGCCATTATTGAGGGTGGTAGTTAGCGCACTCGCCCACTATAGATGGTGGTTGTGTGATTTTCAGTTGTCCTATGTGCGGTGCTTGACCACTCATGGATAGTGACGGAGCGGCCAGCAGCACGGACCCCTGTGGTATAGCATATAGCTCTATGGCGGCTAACTACTTATTCATACTACCCAATTCGGCCACTCGAAAGTAGTGGTAGTTGGAGTTGGGATAGTTGTCATGTCGTGCCACCCAAGCCATACTAGGGTCATGTTTGTGGTAGGCTCCGCAGACATGGTCATGCGTGTGCATTGCTGGATATGTATATATGTATGCATGTATTTTGATATATGTTTTACATATGCATGTGAGATGCTGCATTTGGTTGAGCTATGATTGCTGCATAGGCTTGTTCATCATGTTACATGCCATTTACATATTTTATACTACTGTGTGTTGAGCATGATGATCGTGTTGGTTCAGACTATTGTATACATTTAATTAGCGTCATGTCTTAGTATAAAATGGACCAGGTTGTTATTACATGTGATTATATAATGTTCATATGACTGAGTGTTGGTCAGGTGTGGTATAGACCCTGTATGTTATACAGGTTATGTTACCGTATATTTTTTCAAGACGATAGATGTTGTGTTGTAGCAGATTTTTAGGTACATTGGTACTTTACATTATATTCAGTAGATCAGTTTAATATATGCATTGATAATGTCTATACTGGTGGTTATTTGTTACTACATTTATGACTGTATATTTGTTGGATCTATCTGTATACTTGTAGCTCTCCACATGTATACTAGTAAATCTCTTTATCCTATATGTTGTTCATGCACTTCCTACATATTACCCCTGAGTTTATACTCACCACCACAAACCCTGGGTTTCTTGCCGCCCAAGTCACAGGTAGAAGATTCCTTCGATGTTCAGAGCTACGCCAGCTGATCCCATCTCACACTGGAATGGTTGGATGTTTATTCCGTTTTATTGTATTATGTTAGATTCGTTGGTTTTGGGATTTTATCCTACATTATTCCGCATTTGTGGAATACGGATGTGTTGTATGTATTTGGTCTTTGTTATGATTCTTGTTATGTCAAAGTCACTCCGGAGTGCATATTGAAGTCTTTGTATATTTATTATTTATCATTGTATTCCGCTGCGATTTATGGATTATTCCCATATATATGTTATGTGGTTGTGGCCGAAAGGCTTTGTGTCAGTAAGATATTGTATCACGTACAGAGGAGATGTCTGTTTACTTTCGGCTCAGCATACTCTCGGGGCCTGACAATTTTTTTGGTATCAGAGCCCTAGGTTGCGAAGTCCACTTTCGGATTTTATTTCAATTTGGACATTGAGTTTTGATTTACTCGGTTTTGATTGTGTGAGTTCTGGGATCTCGCTGTTGCGGGACGTATCGGAGCTGCAAGGGATAAGGTATGCTAATTTTTATCTCATATCTTTTGTTGGATATGCATTTAGTTTCTTATAACAGTGCATGACATGTCGTGTGTTAGTCATTATTCATAACCATGGTTTGAGTTGACCACGGGATCGACATGTTGAGGTCATTAGTCATGTACCTACTATCGAAAAGGTAAATTACCTTCTAGAGCCGACTAATACCGAGTCGGAAAACAGGAGTCAGGTTGTACATTTCTTATGGAGATTAAAGAATACAATCTTAGGTATTTTCACTAACTATGCTAGTCAGATCATTACCTGTGGGGTAATGGATAAGCGAGTATACTACTGCTGATGCAGATAGCGGAGGATTTGGTATATGGTGTTTCATAGGAATTTTGATCCCTGAGTTGATTGTGCTAGGTGGTATAATTTTGAAGGTACTTTTGAGTACATAACTCGTGTGATACAAAGAAAGTAGTGTTAGTTACATACCATTATCAGGATCAAGCCGGTAATTGGTGGAAGACGCAAGAAATAACCTTCGGGAAATAATGAATCACTTGGTCACAGTTTAGTGATGTTGTGAGAGAGTATTTCCCCACATCATCTTCTTGACTCATTGTCAGGGAATTCTTGAGCTTCAGGTTGGGTGATCGTTTGGTAACGAAGGTACCACGCAAAGTCATTAGATTTGCGAAGGTTACGCCCACCTAATATCTCAAGATTGTGATTGGGCTGGTTTCGGCCACCCACGGTTTATTGGCTGACATCTTGATCAGAATGTTTGGATCTCCTACCAGATCCTACCGGAATTCATTAGACCAAGTCATGTGTATAGAAATGACTCCACAAGAAGTGTTTTAAGAGTTGGAGATTTGATAAACAGACATTGCAAGTCAAATTATTGGAATCAGAAGTCTTCGAATGTTGGACAAAAGGAGCAAGATTGGAGTCATGGGCCATGAGCGACTATTGGAGAGTTTTCCGATCATAGAAGACCAACTACAGATCGTCAGCATCTTCTCATGTTTATCAACGAACTCAAAAGAAAGACTCTAAAGACATTGTGTGCATGTAGTGATCTGAGCAAAACATATAGGGTTTTAAGAGTAGTTTTCGCTCACATCTCATTACATTTTATGTTTGTTTCATACATATTTCACATTGTTTTGCATACATTTCATATTTTTTGGTGCGGAGACCTACTTTTTATACTTTTTTGTGTAGGATAGCATTTCATGGGAAAATGGTGCATATTTGGAGCAAAAATGGAGCAATTTGTGGAGCACGGATCTTAGGGAACATGCACTGGCCATGTCCCAAGATTGGGCATGTTTCTGAAGCGAAACGGATCAAAATGGAGGCTCCAGGAAAAGACACGGGCAGGCTGTGTGAAAACACAGTGCCATGTCATTTTTCTAGTTTAATTTCCAGCCGAGATTTCATCTATTTTCCAGCCTTGCACATGGCCAGGCCATGTGAAATTCACACGGCCATGTGGCAACGCAGTGAATTCAAGGAAATAGGGGTTTTCAAGCATTTATGGAAAGCCGAAGTCATCTCTATATATAGGAAACTCATCCAAGAGGTGAAGGATCATGAGAGAGCCACCCTAGGGCTCCCAAATCCTAGGGAGGAGGCACGACGGCTGGGACGGCACACCGAAGCCCTAAAATCTTTGAGAACTCACAACGGGGAGGAAGAATGTTGTCGGAGGTCCACATTCTGCACTTCCACACCGGAGAAGAGGCCACATAGGCATTGTAATTCCTTGTTCTTGCACTTTATTTCTGATATATTCGAACATGTACATGCCTTGTGATTCTCTTGCTTTATATATGGAGTAGTTCCTTCGATTCTAGGATTAGAGAGTATCTTGTGTGCGCATGATATGTTGGTTCAAATTAAATTCTATTTTTGAGTTTGAATTTGCAATTGGAAATTGTTTATGCTCATATCTATGCGTATTTGGTTTTTTACTTATTGTGCTTAGACGATATGAGGGGTGACAGCTCTTGTATCTAAGATTTAGGGGATTTTATATAAGGAACCTAGGGGTAAACTTGATCTCCTATAACCGTGGGTAGAAGAATGCGATGGAACCGAAAATAGTTTGTCGCAGGGATTGATTTGGCATCCTTGTATCTGTTAGTAATATATGAGAGATGTCCTAAGGCAATCGCCTTATGTATGAACCATTTATATGATAAATGAAGATTCACTATTTGAGTATACATGTTTCATGTATTTGATTGGATCTTAAACTCATTTACTGAATGTCCACGATGCGATTCATAGCATGAGAGAATTTGTGATTGGATCACAACTAGTGAGAATCTCTACATGTGTAATTGTGATGTATCGGAATTATCCCTAGTCGATGAATTGATGGATTTGGACACCATCAATTCTGTCGAGACTAGCACGAGGTATACTCCTTGGTGTATCCAAGCAGCTGATTCTAACTAGCTGGAGACATTGTGATGTCCGGAGTTGATCGTGGATGCTAGTTATGGTAACTAGTTCATTAGAGTGACCAGCTGTAAGACTTCATATGGTTCTCTGCATATATAGATATGTCAATGAAGTTCTTACTGTAGCTTAAGTGCGATGTTCCTTTGACTTGCGGTATTCAAGTCATCTTGATCATGGAGACTTATGCTTTGACATCTTAAGCAAACATCTCTAAGGAGATGTGGACCCGGGATGATTGGGTATAAGTCAAAATGATCGAAGGTGTTTGAATAGCCTATAAAGGATTCACCACTCCTTGCGAGGAGATGTGTACCCATGGCCTCTCGTCGGATTGTTACTAAAGTCTTTGGCCAAAGCATTACATGTTTAGAGTAAGGTACTCTTCGATACATGTGCAGTAACTAGAATCCGTAGGACGAGGAAATAATACTTGGGCTAGGTGTGACGTAGTCAGCCTAGTGGGGACTGACACTATAGACCATGTCCTGAACCAAGTGGGTATAAGATGAGTGAAGGGAATGGGGCACGATTCATTCGAGCCTTTGAAGGGTTTGAAATAGTTACGGATCAAGTTGATCTTTTCGGTTAATTGGGGATCATGATGTACTACTAGGTGCCACTCATGATCGTTCTATAATTAATGGTTAATTATAGACGGCCAACATAAACCGAGAACCTATTTGGTCACACGCACAACGAGCGTAATCCAAAGGATTTAAAACGATCTTGAGAATGGGATTCTCAGACCGAGAGAAACTAGGTTTGGTTGGATCAAACATAAAGCGAGCATGAAATCGTTTCAGTCGCAATGGAAGCGTGGATGGGCCGAGTCTTATGAAGATGTAATGGATGAACCAAAATGGTTTTGTTCTAATCCAATGGAGGAGAATAAACCAAAGGGTTTGGTTTATTTTAAACGAATGAACCAAAAGTTGGTTCGGTTCGTTTTAACTTAAAATAAACCATCATGGTTTGGTTTATTTTAACTTATCTTAATGGAGCGGGTTAACGGGCCTAATGGTTATGATCCACTAACCATTAAGAGAATTAGTTCTCTATAAAAGAGGGCTTAAGGGATAATTAAGCCCTAATAAAAACCCGAGCTTGGAGTTGCCGCCCAACCTTCATTGCCGCCCAACCTCCATTGCCGCCCAGCTTGTTGTGCCGCCATCCAGCTCCTTGCCGGCGACCAAGCTTCAGTCGGTGATCCTCCGGCGACCCTCCGGTGATCTCCTATAGGTTTGGCATCAAGGTGAGCCTTTTCTTCCCTTGGTTGGCCGACGCCTATCTCCTCCACCAAAGCTGTCCAGTTTTCTGGACAGCTTGTTCTCCTCTCGTCGGAGCATCGTTTGGACGACGGTTAGAGCTCCGACAGCGGCTAACTTACCGGGGATTCGATCTACGGTAATCCTCTGAGGTGGAGGACGAAGGATTCGTCAATTGGTTGACGAATACCTCTCCGGAGAAGCGAGTTTTGAGAACTCGTATTAGGATCCGAATTCGGATCGTGATCATCTCTCGATCACGTCGTCTTCAACACGAGGCTAGTAACCCGTACGAAGACGAAGCTCGTGGCTTAGCGAATTGATCCCGAGGAACTCGGCGTGGATACGGATAGAGACGATTCTAGCGAGGATCGTTCCGGTTGATGCCGTTCCCGCTACACATCATACGAAAGGTATAACGTAGATAAATTTCCTTTTATTGCAAATTTAAATTTACGGTTATGTCTACACTTGTTGTAATATACATGCGTGTGTTGTGTGTGTTGTAATAAATGTAGATTTATTATTTTTATTGCTTCCGCTCTGTTCATGTTTACGAAACGTGATCGAACACACACACACGCCGCGGTGCCGGAAACCCAGCAGTGGTATCAGAGCCCAGGTTGTGTTTCGACATAATCGTAAAAATGGTTTTGCGATAGTCATAATGTATTTCTGGAAATTTTCTAATTTTGGAAATTTAGAAGTATTTATGGAAATTTTTCAATTTTGGAAAGTCTAGAAGTATTTATGGAAATCTTCGACTTTTGGAAAGTTGGAAGTATTTAAGGAAATTGATATTTTCCATAAATAAAATATTTGATTAGATTCTGGAAATTTGTTTCTTAATTTAATCATGATTTGATTTGGGAAATCAAATCTTAAAATATTTTATTTCCATAAGTAGTTTTAATGATTTAGGAAATTGGTTTCCTAAATAGATTTTCCTTAATCAAATAATTCCATGAATAAAATATGTGATTAGATTTGGAAATTTATTTCCTAATTTAATTATAATTTGATTTGGAGAATCAAATCTTAAACTTATTTAATTTCCATAAATAGTTATGACATATAAGGAAATTATATACATGACATAATTGTATGCCATGTAATTGCATTAGATGCATAACATTATGCCATGCGTGTCGTGACATGTAGATGTATGCCATGTATGCCATGCCATGTAGATAATAGTTATTTGCATGCAAAGAGGATGAGACATAAAAACCCTTAAACAATATTAAAGCCTACACCTTCCATTAATATGGTTAGAACCAGAGTTCCGTTTCTTGTTTGGGTTGTTGGACTCTCTCCAAGCCCAGCTCGAACCCGAACATGTTCAAACCATTGAATAGTTTAATACTAATATGGTAAGAGTCAGAGGTCAATCGTTAGCTTTGGTTGTTGGACTCTCTCCAAGCTGGGCTAATTGGTTGAATGCGCTCTAACCATATTAAAACTATTTCTCGATTAATGGGTTGGCTTTAACCTGGAGCATTGGCTTGTTGGACTCTCTCCAAGGTCGATGTAAAGGGAGGTGAAGTTGGGTGCTATGCATATGATTTATACTTGTTAATGTGTTAACAACCCGACGTATGTGTGAACATTCAATTAGTTGATAGCACATTGTGATAGTTGCATATACGTGATATGCAATCGGTATATGTGATACCTACCGTCGTAGTTATGAATGGCTTGTTGGACTCTCTCCAAGGTTGTTCATAACTATGATGGATATCAGCCCATTCGGAGATGGACCTACGATCTCCCAAAGTGATTTTGGGGTTTTTGAAATTTGAAAAATGAATGGGATTTATAAATGTATATTGATGCATTTTAAAATCATTTTCTCATATATGCTCGTTTTGTATTTCTAAGATTGATCATGAAGTCTTTGAATTTGTGTTCCATTTTGGATTCGAATAAATTGACTGGGCCGAGCTTCATGGACTGGCTTAGAAGCTTGAGAATTGTTCTCAAGGTTGAAAAGCTTGCAAATGTCCTCGAAGCGCCTCTTCTCGCCCGTCCTAGTGACGATGCAACTCTGGACCAATTGTTGGCCTATCAGAAACATGTGAGTGATTCTGAACAAATGAGTTGCATCATGCTAGCCGCGATGGAACCCAAGCTGCAAAAGCAGCATGAGCATATGGATGCTAATACTATAGTCTTCCATCTTCATGAGTTGTTCGATGAGCAAGCGAGATCCGAAAGGTTCGAGGTCTCTAGGCTCCTCTTCACCACGAAGATGCAAGAAGGTTCGTCTGTAGTGCAGTTTGTGCTAAAGATGAACGGGTACATCGAGCGAATAGCCACCCTCGGTTTTGTGATGGATCATGAGTTAAGTATTGACTTAATTCTGCATTGTTTGCCCAAGAGTTTCTCACAATTTGTGATGAACTATCGGATGAACAAATTAGAATCCACCATTCCCGAGCTCCTCAAAATGCTGAAGACTGTGGAGCCTTCTGTGAAGCATGAGGAGAAGGCGGTTCTGTTAGTTGATTCCTCAAAGAAAGGTTCTAAGAGGAAGGCAAAAGAACAGAAGAAAGGAAAGAAGAAAAAGGCAAAGAAGGCAGAACCAGCGCAAAAGGGCACTTGCCATCAATGTGGCAAGGAAGGCTACTGGCGAAGAAACTGCAAGATTTATCTTGAGTCCATGAAGAAGAAGAAGGCATCCGATGCCCCATCCTCTTCAGGTATCTTCGTTATTGATTGTCATTCTATTTCCTTAGACACTTGGGTATTGGATACTGGGTGTGGCTCACATATATGTAATGACATACAGGGGCTAAGGAATAGAAGAAGACTTGTCAGAGGGGAGTCAAATTTGTGAGTTGGCAATGGAGCAAAGGTTGTTGCGGTCACCATCGAAACTTATTTGCTGAAGCTCCCTAGTGGACTAGTCTTAGAACTGGACAATTGCTATTATGTTCCTTCCCTAATAAAGAACATTGTTTCTATTTCCTGTTTAAATAGAAATGGTTTCCATTTGACGTTTAGTAACAATTGTTGTTATATAACTCTGAATGGCGTACTTTATGGAACTGGAACCTTGAGTAATGGCATTTATACATTGGACGTATCCAGTGATATTTTCAATATCGAAGTGAGCAACACGCGTGCTTGAAAGGATAATCAAATAGACTCCTATATGTGGCATTGTCGTCTTGGCCATATAAGCAAGAAACGCATGTCCGAATTACACCGATGTGGAATTCTGGAATCGTTTGAATTGGATTCATACGATACATGCGAATCATGCTTAAAAGGCAAGATGACTAAGTTACCTTTTACTGGAAAAGGTGAACGAGTGGGAGAGTTACTAGGACTAATACATACTGATGTATGTGGACCTATGTCAACTCAAGCATTAGGAGGCTATAACTACTTCATTACCTTCACCGATGATCACTCACGGTTTGGGTATGTGTTCTTGATGAAACACAAGTCTGAAGCCTTTGAAAGGTTCAAAGAATTCAGAGATGAAGTAGAGAAACAACATGATAAGAGTATTAAAATACTTCGATCGGATCGAGGTGGTGAATACTTAAGTCAAGAGTTTCTTGATTATCTAAGAGACAATGGTATATTTCTCAATGGACTCCGCCATATACACCACAGAATAATGGTGTATCTGAGAGGCGTAACTGGACCTTGTTGGACATGGTCAGGTCAATGATGAATCATGCGACTCTTCCCAAGTCCTTTTGGGGCTATGCACTTCAGACAGCTGTTTACTTGTTAAACAGAATGTCTACCAAGATAGTCTCAACTACTCCATATGAGATATGGAATGGTAAGGAACCTCATGTATCTTACTTGAAGATATGGGGTTGTCCTGCTTATGTGAAGTGGACTGTATCAGACAAATTGGATGCTAAGTCTGAAAAATGTCTATTTGTTGGATACCCTAAGGAAACAAGGGGTTACCAATTCTATCATCATGTGGAACAAAAGGAGTTTGTTTCAAGGCATGCTGTGTTTCTAGAGAAAGAGTTTCTCTTGCAAGAAAACAGTGGGAGTGTCGTCGAGCTTGAGGAGGCTCGAGAGACTCAAATAGACATTGATGAGATACCTGGTGAAGCCTGCGGTAGCAACTCATAGTGATGAGCAATCGGCTGGACCTATTGTAACACCACATCTTCGTAGATCTGGTAGAACACGCAATATTCCTGAGAGATATGGATTTCTCGTAAGTGAATCGAACGACGTGTTACTCATTGATGATGAGGAGCCTACCAATTATGAAGAAGTGCTGACAAGTTCAGAAAGGGATAAGTGGCTTGGTGCCATGAAGTCGGAAATGGATTCCATGTATGAAAACCAAGTTTGGAACTTGGTTGACCCACCTGAAGGGATAAAGCCTATAGGGTGCAAGTGGGTTTTCAAGAAGAAAACCGACATGGATGGTAATGTGATTACCTATAAGGCTAGATTGGTGGCGAAAGGATATCGTCAAAAGCAAGGTGTTGATTATGACGAAACCTATTCGTCTGTAGCTATGCTTAAATCCATTCGGATGCTCCTGGCCATAGCGGCTCATTATGATTATGAGATATGGCAGATGGATGTGAAAATAACTTTCCTTAATGGAAACACCTAGGGGCGTGTATATGATACACTGAGGTTTACATCGATTGATAAAACCAAGGTATGCAAATTGCGACGGTCCATTTATGGATTGAAGCAAGCATCCAGGAGCTGGAATATCCATTTTGATGAGACAATCAAAAAGTTTGATTTCTCACAAAATCCAGACGAACCTTGTGTGTACAAGAAGGTTAGTGGGAGTGCAGTCGTGTTCCTAGTATTGTATGTCGATGACATACTACTTATAGGAAACGATGTTTCAATCTTACTGATCAGTGAAGGTTTGGTTATCATGACATTCTCCATGAAAGACCTGGGAGAAGAAACCTACATCCTCGGGATTAAGATCTATAGAGATAGATCGAAACGGTTGCTTGGTCTTTCGCAGTCTACATATATAGACCGAGTGCTAAAGAGGTTTAGCATGTCGGAATCAAAGAAAGATTTCTTACCCATCAGGCATGGGGTACACCTTTCGAAGTCTATGTGTCCGCGCACAGAAGACGAGAGGATTTGCATGAGTAAGATTCCCTATGCATCCGCAATAGGATCTATCATGTATGCTATGTTATGTCGAGGCCCGATGTATCGTATGCTCTGAGTGTCACGGCGGATGCGATCCGATCAGGGAATGGATCATTGGGTGGTATTCTTAAGTACTTGAGAAGAACTAAGGATGTGTTCCTAATATATGGAGAAGGGGACATGGTGATACGCGGGTATACGGATGCCAGCTTCCAGACAGACAAGGATGATTCCAGATCTCAGTCTGGGTATGTATTCACCGAAAATGGAGGCGCAATAAGTTGGAAAGGTTCCAAGCTTGACGCTATAGCGGATTCTGCCACTAAGGCAGAATAGATTGCAGCTTTGGAAGCAGCAAAGGAAGCGCTTTGGATCAAGAAGTTCATCTCTAAACATGATGTGGTCTCATCAATGATCCAAACATGTGCTTTGCCGTTATCATCTTATCAGAGAGATCATCAGTAGGAACGAAATACAAATCGAGAAAATTCCCACTGAAAGGAACTTAGCGGATCCTTTTACTAAGGCATTACCTCAAAATAAGTTTGAGGGTCATGTTAGAGCTTATGGTATTGGATACCGTAGCGATTGGCATTAGGCCAAGTGGGAGTCTGTTAGTAATAATTGAGAGATGTCCTAAGGCAATCGCCTTATGTATGAACCATTTATATGAAAAATGAAGATTCACTATTTGAGTATACATGTTTCATGTATTTGATTGGATCTTAAACTCATTTACTGAATGTGCACGATGCGATTCACAGCATGAGAGAATTTGTGATTGGATCACAACTAGTGAGTATCTCTACATGTGTAATTGTGATGTATCGAAATTATCCCTAGTCGATGAATTGATGGATTTGGACACCATCAGTTACAGCCGAGACTCTTACGAGTATACTCCTTGGTGTATCAAGCGGTGATTTCTCCTTTGGTGGAGACATAGTGATGTCGGAGTTAATCGTGGATGCTAGTTATGGTAACTAGTTCATTGGAGTGACAGTAAGACTTCATATGGTTCTCTGCATATATAGATATGTCAATGAAGTTCTTCTTGTGGCTTAAGTGCGATGTTCCTTTGACTTGCGGTATTCAAGTCATCTTGATCATGAGACTTATGCTTTGACATCTTAAGCAAACATCTCTAAGGAGATGTGGACCGAGATGATTGGGTATAAGTCGAAAGTGATCGAAGGTGTTTGAATAGCCTATAAAGGATTCACCACTCCTTGCGAGGAGATGTATACCCATGGCCTCTCGTCGGATTGTTACTAAAGTCTTTGGCCAAAGCATTACATGTTTAGAGTAAGGTACTCTTGATACATGTGGAGTAACTAGAATCCGTGGGCGAATGAAATTGGGCTAGGTGTGGCGTAGTCGACCTAGTGGGGTGACACAATAGACCATGTCACGAACCAAGTGGGTATAAGATGAGTGAAGGGAATGGGGCACGATTCATTCGAGCTGCTGAAGGGTTTCAGAAATAGTTTTGGATCAACCGTTGATCTTTTCGGTTAATTGGGGATCATGATGTACTACTAGGTGCCACTCATGATCGTTCTATAATTAATGGTTAATTATAGACGGCCAACATAAACCGAGAACCAATTTGGTCACACGCACAACGAGCGTAATCCAATGGATTTAAAACGAGCTTGAGAATGAGATTCTCAGACCGAGAGAAACTAAGTTTGGTTGGACCAAACATAAAGTGAGCATGAAATCGTTTCAGTCGCAATGGAAGCGTGGATGGGCCGAGTCTTATGAAGACGTAATGGATGAACCAAAATGGTTTTGTTCTAATCTAATGGAGGAGAATAAACCAAAGGGTTTGGTTTATTTTAAACGAATGAACCAAAAGTTGGTTCGGTTCGTTTTAACTCAAAATAAAGCATCATGGTTTGGTTTATTTTAACTTATCTTAATGGAGCGGGTTAACGGGCCTAATGGTTATGATCCAATAACCATTAAGAGAATTAGTTCTCTATAAAAGAGGGCTTAAGGGATAATTAAGCCCTAATAAAAACCCGAGCTTGGAGTTGCCGCCCAACCTTCATTGTCGCCCAACCTCCATTGCCGCCCAGCTTCTTGTGGCGCCGTCCAGCTCCTTGTCGGCGACCAAGCTTCAGCCGGTGATCCTCCGGCGACCCTCCGGTGATCTCCTACAGGTTTGGCATCAAGGTGAGCCTTTTCTTCCCTTGGTTGGCCTGCGCCTATCTCCTCCACCAAAGCTGTCCAGTTTTCTGGACAGCTTGTTCTCCTCTCATCGGAGCGTCGTTTGGACGACGGTTAGAGCTCCGACAGCGGCTAACTTACCGGGGATTCGATCTCCGGTAATCCTCTGAGGTGGAGGACGAAGGATTCGTCAATTGGTTGACGAATACCTCTCCGGAGAAGCGAGTTTTGAGAACTCGTATTAGGATCCGAATTTGGATTCGGATCGTGATCATCTCTCGATCACGTCGTCTTCAACATGAGGCTAGTAACCCGTACGAAGACGAAGCTCGTGGCTTAGCAAAGTCATCCCGAGGAACTCGGCGTGGATACGGATAGAGACGATTCTAGCGAGGATCATTCTGATTGATGCCGTTCCCGCTACACGTCATACGAAAGGTATAACGTAGATAAATTTCCTTTTATTGCAAATTTAAATTTACGGTTATGTCTACACTTGTTGTAATATGCATGTGTGTGTTGTGTGTGTTATAATAAATGTAGATTTATTATTTTTATTGCTTCCGCTGTGTTCATGTTTATGAAACGTGATCGAACACACACACGTCGCGGTGCCGGAAACCCAACAGTATCGTCTATCCCGTCCGTGTAAGGCAGAGATAGTTCTCGGTTGATGCGGTGGCTCATCGAGAGAGTGTATGATGTCCCTTCCAAAAAACCATAGCTAGACGTTTAGACAACACCCAGTTGACAGCATGTTTTGTGACACACAAGCGAAACCGAATTCCTAGAATCCCTTTTAAAGATCTCGGCACACTCCTTTCTTCCTCCATGTGACACAGTATTAGAGTTTAGTCCACCGACAACCCTCATATTCTAAACTTTTTTGATTTTACTTCCGAACAATTTCATCCACTGAATAAATTGGAATTCGAATCCCAGTCCCTGTGGGATCGATAAACTTTTATTACTTGACGACATCCATGCACTTGCGGCCGTTGAGTGTGAGTGCACGCTTCGAGTCCTCGACGACCTCCATCGCGAGATTTTGGGACGCGTTCGTATGCATCGAGTTTTTAGCATCGTTGCTGGGGACTGATCGATTCGATATCGAATCGAGAAGTGGATAAATGGATCGGACTTAGGCTTGATTTATTTTCTTGTTTTATTTTATATTATTTTAGTTTTATTTCATTTAAGATTTTTGCTATTCAAATTGAAGATTAGATTAATTACATCTTTCTTTCTTTCAGTTTTTAGTAGTGCTCTAGTTTAATAAAAAAAAAGGGATACTCTTGCCGACCGACTGCTATTCCTTTCCTTTCCTATAATTTCCTGTGTATAACGATGCATGCTTTTACTCATGATTATGGTCAATTTAATGTTGTAAGTTTTGGTAACATTTATTATGAGCATTGTGGTGAAACATGGCATACCATTAAAGATTGTCCGGATATATTCGAGCCCTCACAATTTGAACAAGAAGATGTCACCTACAATTACAACTAGTGGCCACAAGATGATTTCTATTCATATAGTTATGCCCCTGGGTACTTAAACCCTCAATATTGTCTACCTAAATCGCGACTTGAGCAGATGATGGAAGATTTCATTCGAACATAACAAGCGGCGAACGATGAATTCTGATGGTGACATTCACAGACAGAGACTCAATATCGTTTCCAAAATGAGAATGAGAGATATGAGTCACCATGCAAATTTTATCCAGAACCAAGCCCCCACTTAGAAGCCCCGCTAGATAATTTTACTAGGGAATACCAGGAGCATAGCCAACAATTTACGGAGATTTAGGAACGAGATCTAGCAAGAGAAGAAACCAAATGACTAGAAGGTGGATTTAATGACTGAATCATACCTAATAGGGTGGAGACTCACTTTGAGTGAATGGATGAGGAGGACGTAGATGACATAGGAAGTAAAGAAGGGCAATCGATTCAATCACCACTTGAAGAAGTATTTGAGGACTATTTAATTGACACTTTAATCGAGGAGTGCATTGCTTCAATCAAAACACCTCATAACGTCAAGGAGCTAGAAGAGCCTACGTTAACCCTCACTGAAACTTTAGTTACTAGTAACAAAACCCTTTCGGTGATTGATAATGATAAAATTTCATTCAACATAATAGAATCTACTAATCAATCTTTTGGTGAGGATGTCTATGGTGAGTTAAATTATTTACAACATTTAGAATATAATGATCAAACTATTGATGATTCATTGAGACTAAGCATGTTAAACCTCGAGTCAAGGAAAGCATCGCCCAAGTATCTTGCCCCTCCACAAGGATGATTTAAAAGATATAGCAATGGAGGACCAAAAGCCAGGAAGCGAAAGGTGAGAAAGTATCTGGCTCCTCCACAAGCAAGATTTAAGGGATATAGCGATGGAGGACCACTAGGCAAGAGGCATAAAGTGAGCAAATATCTTGCTCCCCTCAAGCAAGATTCAAAAACATCAAATGGTAGGGGTATGGTCGAGCTAAAAGACCTTAAACAAAGCACTTCATGGGAGGCAACCCAAGTTTAGTTTTTAGGATTTCTTTTTATTGCATTCAATTTTTTGTAATTGGAACTTTGATTTATGGTATTTAGCATTTGTATCTAAGGAAAGAACTTGCTAGGTAAAAACAAAAGTCATTTTATGTTTATGCGGTGAAGTGAGTGAGAGAAATCAGACCATTATGCACCACAAGAAAAGAAACAAAGGACGCATGACTAGGCCATATGTTTTCACACGATCGAGCCCTAACTTCCAGAGTCGCACATGGTCAGGCAGTGTGTTTTCACACGACCGTGCCCTGACTTCCAGAGGTGCACACGGTCAGGCCATGTGATTTCACAAGGCCATGTCGTGCCCCCTAGTCCATGTGAAAAGCCTTCACCTATGCCATTTTCTTTTCCTACTTTTGAGCAGATGCAGGTACTTCTGCCTACGATTTCTTGGAGTTCCGATCGCGCCTCGATGACATACACACCGAGCAGCAGATGCAGGGGAAGTGATGGGATGATCATAACTCCTATACGCAGGCGGAGTTTACAGACTTACGGGAGCACTTCCAGTGGGCCGAGGACTTCTATGATGAGGCCCATATTTACTTTCAATAGGAGGATGCCTGACGCTAGGAGGAGGCCACCTACCGCTAGGAGATGCAATAGCATATGCATGCCCAGCAGACATAGTGGGTCCGGGAGGAGCACAGAGCGGTCGCTGCATCCACCAGCTCTCAGATCAGCCACATGTACATGTGGCATCAGCGGCTTAGCACCAGGTTTTCCCAGAAGCCTGAGATGTCGAGACTACTAGACTTCCCGCCTCGACCATAATATTAGAGGTATTGTTTCATATAAGTCTGGGGGAGGGACCCCAAGTTCTGATTTAGTTTGTTTCTAGCAGTAGTTTCTTCCATGATATTTTCATTTTAATTAACATTCATTTGTTCATGCATAGGTTGTTAAGTTTCTTTCAACACTTAGTTTTTGCTATCTATAAGCTACCTCAGTAGTATTTTTAAAGTTACTTACATGAGTTGTTCCCATAGGTAGCTTAACTTCATTTATCTCATTGTATTTTAATTTATTTGCTCTATTGAATGTTCTAGACTTACACTGGTTATCTTTTATTTTTACACCTACACATGTTGAACATTCTGAAAGGGAGAATCTAGTATGTAGCTAGTTATGATTCATCTTAGCAGTCTAGTACTTTGGAATCCATAGGTGACTCTAGGTTTAGCATTTAATTTACTGGAGATGTTTGGATTGTGTAAGCTCATTCAGAAAAATCAAAATCACAGTGAGCAAAAAAATAAAAGAAAAAAAAGAGAGAGAAAAAGAGAGAGAGAGAAATGAAAGAAATATATATATATATATATATATATATATATATATATATATATATATATATATATATATATATATATTATGAGGGATAAAAAAATAGTTGTCGTGGGTGGAAATGGTGAGGTGCCCCTTTGAGACCGAGTTAGCTTACTAGGGAAACACCTACCAATTTCTCTCAATACCGAGCACACCTTTGAGACTTTGTGCTAGATCTAGGGAACGAACTTCTCTTTGGGCTGGTAAGTGCCTAAGAGCTGGAGACCTTAGAAAAGCTATAGGATGACGACTTAACTCACCATGGAATGAGTATCCCCTAAGAATGATTCTCTTAGCACGAGCACGAGGAGCTAACTTAGTGAATTTCTAGAATATATTTATTTTTCTTTGATTGTAAATACCACTTGATAAATTTAGTTAACATGCTAAGTATGGAACAATATCATTTTAAAACTTCATAGAACTGAGGTTTGCTTGAAGACAAGCAAAGATTTAAGTCTGAGGGAAGTGATATGAGCAAAACATATAGGGTTTTAGGAGTTGTTTTCGCTCACATCTCATTACATTTTATGTTTGTTTCATGCATATTTCACTTTGTTTTGCATGCATTTCATATTTTCTGGTGCGGAGATATACTTTTTATACTTTTGTTTGAAGGATAACATTTCATGGGAAAATGGCACATTTTTGGAGCAAAAATGGAGCAATTTGTGGAGCACGGACCTTAGGGAACATGCACTGGCCATATCCCAAGACATGGGCATGTTTCCATAGCGAAATAGATCAAAATGGAGGCTCCAGAAAAAGATACGGCCAGACCGTGTGAAAACACACAACCGTGCCTTTTTTCCAGCTCAATTTCCAACCGAGATTTCATTTGTTTTCCAACCTTGCACACGGCCAGGCCATGTGAAATTCCTAGAATCCCTTTTAAAGAACTCGGCAGACTCCTTTCTTCCTCCATTTGACACCGTATTAGAGTTTAGTCCACCGACAACCCTCGCAATCGAAACCTTTTTTATTTTACATCCGAACAATTTCATCCATTGAACAAATCGGTATTCGAATCCTAGTCCCTGTGGGATCGATAATCTTTTATTACTTGACGACATCCATGCACTTGCGGGCGTTGAGCGCGAGTGCGTGCTTTGAGTCCTCGATGGCCTCCATCGCGAGATTTGGGGATGCATTCGCATGCATCATGTAGTGCAGGTCACGACGACATGCAAAGTCAGATTATTAGATTGAGCATTTTATCTGCTTCTATAGTAGACAATCGATATAAATGATGAGGAGAATGTACTTTGAAGAGTCAGTTGAAGACCATGGATGATGCTTTCGAGAGGACGATCCACAACCTCGAAAGTTGAGATCATCACAGAAGAGTGGATTATCACATCAGCAGCGATCTACTACCTCAGATATAGTTGGAGCTCTTTGATACTTCCACTCAGGAAAAGCAATTTACTCAGCAGTATCAGCAGAAGACATCTCAGAAGACTCAGATGTCCAGACGATAATTATTACCTCCCTAGGCGTGGTTATGCTTTGTACAGAGGAGAGAGTTTACGACGATGGTCGTATCTATGCTATATTCTGCAGTTGTAGCTATATTATTTGCAGAGTCAGAGCGTGCTACGATGTTGGCAGTTCTTTAGTACCTTACAGTTGGTGGTGTACTCTTTACTAGTACAATAGTGTTTACCATCTCCATTGTAGTCGTTCTGGGTTGTACATTAGTTCAGCAGCTGATTTCAGTTTTTCCATGGTAGCCTTTTGCACCTACATGAGCTTAGCCGCCAAGAGCAGAAGTTGGACGAGATATGTGATTACACGAGAAGAGGTATAGGGGAATGAAGGATTAGTCATTCGGGGTATTACTTTAGGTTACCCTATTTGTTGATATATTGAGAGATACTGGTAGTTACAGGTATCTTTGTCTAGAACATTCTAGATGGGATTAGAAGGTTTCCTATCGACTTATGGGTTGGTGATTTTTTCTCTACCGTCAGGTGAGATATTGATCAACAACCAAGAAGTTAAGGGATACCCTTAGCCTTTGCTAGACATATCTCTACTATAGACATATCTTTACGAATAGTTAAATGGTTGGAATGTTGGTATACTAGGTCTCTCGGATGTGCGTATAATACGAGAGTATTCGGATGTAGATTTGGATGAACTCCTAGGCTTGGTACTGCATAGGCGGGTGGAGTAGGCGATTGGAGTGATTTCGGGAATAGCTCTGATATTGAAGATCTCAGATTGGGAGATAATTTTATTGCTATCAGTGTTGCTAAACACTATGGGAGATTTATTTATCTTAGTGTTTCTTCTCGAGAAGATCCGGAACTCTTTGTTAAAGAGAGATGGACCTTTGTGGTTATTCATCGATTATCAATGATGGAATGCGAAAGCAGTTGAAAATGGATATCTTTCGTTGTGGATAGATGATTTGTTTAGATCAGCTAAAGGACACTTGGGTATATCCTAGGGTTGATCTATGATTGGAATGTTGATATTGTAGTGACTTGGTGTCATACAATTATCTTTGTCGGTGTGATGATTGAGATATCATCAGCTTAGAGTAAGCAGAATGCAGGTGTGTAGAAGATGACATTTCATATTTGGTATGAATTTTATGAGCTATTGATAATGTTGTTAGACTTATTGACGATTTAGTCATTCATGGACTTGAGGAAACGAGTATTCTGAAAGTGATTGGACTAGTTCATGGTATTTACCGTAGATGTGGATAGGATGCTCTAGCGTTATTATACCGCTGACTTGTTTGACCAAGTAGGTGATGGAAATCACTTGGTTAGAAGTTTGTTAAACTAGGTTTCAGGGCCTAGATGGTGGCCAACTTTTGCATAAGTGTTAGTCCTTCCGTTGTGGATGGACGAGTACTGCACACAGATGCGTCATTTCAGGGATTGGGAGCTTAGCATGATGGACTGTGTCGGGAGATTATCTAGAATTCGAAAAGGACTTGATGTGATTTGGGTAATCGATGATCGATTAGCTAAGTCTGTTCATTTTCTACCGAGTCGTAAGGTGGATTTTGTTGGATCGCTTGATGGAATTATATCCATGGAGTATCCTTGAGTATCATTTCTGATAGTGAATCATAATTTACCTTGCGATTCTGGCAAAGTGTCCAACATGTCACGGTTATAGAGCTCCACTCTGGTACAGTTATTTACCTTTTAATAGGTCGGTTGAAAGTGTATATAAGAGCTGGAATATAATATTCGAGCTCAGTACCCCACTTAGTATTTGAGGTGTGTGACTTTTCTTCGGATACTTGTGATGGTTATTGTGACATCTCGTACTCGTACATGTGTCGAAAATTTGGGGACCAAATTTTTTATAAGTGGTGGAGAATGTAAGATACCGAAAAAAAATATAAATAATAATATCCATTGATAATTAAGAAATTATCTTAATTAATTTCTCAGGAATTCACAGAAATTTTTCCGGATTTAAAAGGGGTTCATATGACAACTTAAGAAGTTAATTATGCTTTAAATAAGTGGTTGGGTTAACTTAGGATAGCTTGGACTTGACCTAGGCCAACTTAACCATAAAGGATCGGCCTTTATAAGACCCCAAACCGATCCGATCCGCATTTTCTCTTATAATCATCGTGATTTCCTCTCCTCATCGGCTTTTCAGCGCAATTTCCACTCCCACCTCTGTTTCTCTTGTTCTTCGAAGCACCTGCTTGTTGGAGGATCAGTGGCCGGCTAGAGGGGGGTGAATAGCCCTTGATGTGTACGATGGAAATTACTCGCTCTTAATTGTCTACAATGAAGATTAGCGCAATGAAATATATGCTAATTAAGATAATTAAAACAAATACAAGAAGTTAAGAGAATGCAAACGCTAACGCAATTGTGTAACGTGGTTCACGACCCTTGCCGCTAGTCCATGGACCGATTTATTCCAGGTGAATCACTCCTAATTCTTCACTAGTCTCTCCTTCAAGGTGGAGGTAAACCTTTATTACAACAAACACTCCTTCTTACAATAAGATTGAAATAAAGGCAAGGAGAAGGAGTTGGGTACGTGTGGAGCACTCAGGGAGCACTTAGGACCATGAAGATTAACCTCCCTAAAGCCCACACCCTCTTTTTTTATAGAGAGAGGCGAATTCTTCCCATTGGGGTTTCAACAGTCGACTGTTGCATGCCAGCAGTCAACTGTCGCCTTTGCAACGGCTTCTAACTACATCTGATCTGTGATCGTCACCGCCCAATGGAAACCTTGGTAGTCGACTGATCAGTCGGTTACGAGTGCTTATGTGCTTGCGACAACTTTCGGCAATCGACTGCCACCTTTGGCAGTCGACTGTTGGTCGGGCAATCTTGGTCGCACACCAGTCGAACTCAAGTCGACTTGGAGCAGTTCGACTGCCAATACTTGGCAGTCGACTTATGTCGGATAAACCTCAAACAAATGGCTTGTTTGAGCATCCGACTATCGGGTAAAATCTAAACCAACTTGGTTGAGCATCCGACACTCCCATTTGTTGGGTAAAACATCAAACTAATGTTTGAGTGTCCGACTTGACCAAATATCGGGTAAAACCTCAAACCCTAGTTTGAGCATCCGACTTGTCGGGTAAACCTCAACCCACTTGGTTGAGCATCCAACTTTTGACTTAGCCATTCGGCCAACTTCACCTATGAGCTACGTTACACTTGTTGGTGTAATCAGCCCATGTCACGATTGACCGGACTCAAGTTTGACTTGAGCGATGTTTTGATGTTCGATAAAAACATATGACAATGTAATTGTCATTGGGAAAGTCCAAGTCTTGAGTACTTGGCATATAAAGTCCAAGCATGGGTCTTGGCAAGGGAAAGTCCAACATGGGTTGGCAAAGGAAAGTCCAAGCATGGGTCTTGGTGTGGGAAGTCCAACATGGGTTGGAAAGAGAAATTCCAAGCTTGAGTCTTGGCATTTTGAAAGTCCAAGGGGAATATTGGCGACGTAAAGTCCAAGCGAGAGTCTTGCCGGCATAAGTCCAATGGTTGGTGGCGTAAATGTTGGAATGTATACTGAAAGCCTAGCTTTTTTTTATGAACATTTTTATTTTGAAATAAGAATCACATGATCATTGTTTGCACTTTATATTTATTATATGTGTGCATATTGTCTAATACTTTACATTGTAGATAACATGGTGTTTGGTGTGGCACAGAAGATCATGTTATCAGTCCCTTGTAGAATATAAGTAGAGGCTCACAACCAAGATAGTTTTGGACAAACCATTGACATGGTTGTAGTGTAGCTTGGTATTGGTTTATCTTGAACATAGAGTTACACTAGTACACTTAGGTGTATTGAGAAGGACCGACATAGAGGTGATTCAATTTATTGCTGACTACATAATTGAATCGGACCTCGGATATTATGTTGTACATGCTCTTAATCCCGATATAATAACGGGCACATGTACTTAGTATTTATTTCTTTGATTTACCAAAGGGTGAGATTTATATGGATTAAATCAATAAGCTCGGTAAGTTGGGAAATGATATTATTTACATGGTGTGCCGTTAATTATAGGAGGAAACCGTGTCCTATATATTAGGTTGATGATGTCCCCTTGAGGAGCTCATAAGGTTCATCATGTAAACCCTACAGGTTGACTTAGTCAACATGATGATAAGGTTGAGTGGTACTACTCGAGGAGTTAGATGTTAACTGATTGATGGTCAGTAAATCATTTAATTGACGGACATTCGATATCTTAAACACGGGGAGATGGATGTACAAATAATGTATGGAGCCCATATTAATTTATGGGGGTTGGTGAGGTAATTCAATGATGATCATCTAGTGGAATGGAACATCATTGATGGATCAAGTTTGTGTGGTTCCGATCCATCGGGTGGCCAAGATCCAACTCCTCCTCAATGTCCCTATCATAGCCTATTAAAACCTCATGGAGCCTAGATCCAATGATGGAAAACAAAACTCTAGATCCGACGGTGGAGATTAAATCTCTAGATCCGACGGTTGAGATTAAATCTCTAGATCCGACGGTGGAAATTAAATCCCTAGAACCGACGGTGGAGATTAAATCTCTAGATTCGACGGTTGAGATTAAATCTCTAAATCCGATGGTTGAGATTAAATCCCTAGAACCGACGGTGGAGATTAAATCTCTAGATTCGACGGTTGAGATTAAATCTCTAGATCCGATGGTTGAGATTAAATCCCTAGAACCAACGGTGGAGATTAAAACAAGGCTTAAGCCTAACTCTATAAAAGGGGGCTTAAGGTGGGCGGCAAGGATGTTTTTTTTTTTAGATTAGGGTTTTGCCTATCATTAGCTTGGGCGGCAAGAAACCCTAGGAAGGTTAGGGTTTGGTTGGGCGGCTAGGGTTTGGTTGGGCGGCTAGGGTTTGGAAGGTGGAGTGGGCGGCAACAATAGGGGAGGTTCTCTTCTTCTTCCTAGGGGTTTGCTGGCACCTATCTCTCTTCCCTCTACCTTGGTCGGCGCTCAACCTATTCCTCTTCTCCTCTTCTTTTCCTCTTGGCCGGCGGCACAAAGGAGCTAGGGATTGTTCCCTTGTTTGGTTCCTTGGTTGGCCATCTTATTCTCTCTTTTCTTGGGTCCGGCGGCATCAAGCTTTTGTGGCTTCATGGTTGGCTCAAGCAAGAAGGGAAGGAGAGTTCATCTTTATTTTGATTGAAGAAGATCTAGGAAGCTTCAACTTGTGGAGGATCTTCGCCCACACGAAGTCAACAAGGAGGTTAGGACATACGATAGAAGATCGAGAGGTATAAAAGTTTTACAAGTTTTATTATCGATCTTTGCTTGTTCTTATTAATATGTTTGTATGTGTTAATTATACATGTCTACATCCATATGAATTTGTATAATTATGGACCCCGAAGATAAACACAAAGACCGGCGATCCGTCCGTCGTCTCTTCCGCGGCTAACCGACTAGAAGAGTTTTGTTGCTTGAACAACTAGTTTGTTCAAGCGATCGCTCAAGTCATTACCACGACGATGAATTGGTTGTGCTTAAGAAACTCATCCCATCCGGATTAGTTTTCATTAGTGAAAATTTTAATCCGGGGAAATGGGAGCCAACGAGCCTCCAAGCATGCCATCAGTAAAGTCCAAGCAGGAGTCTTGGCAACATAAGTCCAATGTGCCTTGGCGGTGTGGACACCATTAGCATGGCAATAGCCGATGTAAGCACCTGAAAGCTAGCATATGGATGAACAAGTCATGGATGACTTGGAAGGATCCGATAGGCGTGAAGTTGATGGACGTGGCTAGAAGGCTAGGTCTTGGCTAAGGGTGGTCAAGCAAGTATGGGGGCACCATACTTGTGTTAAAACCTCATGTTTGAGGTGTATCAATCGACTGAGACTATGGTAAGTCGACTGATAGGAGTCAACTAGGGTTTGACTGCGCAAAGTGCCCTTGCAGTCGACTGCTAGAGTTGGGCATGTTGGGATATATACTGAAAAGTCTATCTTTTGTATGAACATCTATATTTTGAAATAAGAATCACATGATCATTGTTTACATATTTATGGTTATGCATATTGTCTAATACATTACAATGTAGATAACATGGTGTGTGGTGTCACACAGGAGATCATGTTATCAGTTCCTTGTAAAGTATAAGTAAATGCTCAAAACCTAGATGATTATGGACAAACCATTGGAATGGTTGTAGTGTGATTTAGTATTGGTTTGTCTTGGCCATTGAATTACACTAGTACACTTTGTGTATTGAGTAGGACCGACTTAGAGGTGATTCGATTTATTGCTGACAACATAATTGAATCGGACCTCAGATATTATGTTGTACATGCTCTTAATCCCGATATAATAATGGGCACATATACTTAGTATTCATTTCTTTGATTTATCAATGGGCGAGATTTATAGAGTAAATCGATACGTTCGATAAGTTGGGAAATGATATTATTTATATGGTGTGCTATTGATTATAGAAGGAAACCATGTCCTATATATTAAGATGATGATGTCCCCTTGAGGATCTCATAAGGTTCATCATGTAAACCCTGCAGGCGGATTTGGTCCGGCATAATGATAAGGTTGAGTGGTACTACTCAAGGAGTTAGATGTTGATTAATTAATTGTCAGTAAATTAATTAATCGATGGACATTCGAGATCTTAAACATGGATAGATATATGTACAAATAATATATAGAGACCATATTA
Source organism: Wurfbainia villosa (assembly GCA_025175895.1). NCBI lineage: Eukaryota > Viridiplantae > Streptophyta > Magnoliopsida > Zingiberales > Zingiberaceae > Wurfbainia > Wurfbainia villosa. Next base: position 31,615,303 of record CM045998.1, on the reverse strand, counting down.
ATTTATGGGGATTGGTGAGGTAGATCAATGGTAATCCTCTAGTGGAATGGATTATCATTAATGGATCGAACTTTATGTGGGCTTGATCCATTGGGTGGCAAAGATCCATCTCCTTCTCATGGTCCCTATTGTAGCCTATTAAAACCTCATGGAGCCTAGATCCGATGGTGGAAAATAAAACTCTAGATCCGACAGTGGAGATTAAATCTCTAGATCCGACAGTTGAGATTAAATCTCTCGATCCGACGGTTGAGATTAAATCCCTAGATCCGATGGTGGAGATTAAAAGGAGGCTTAAGCCTAACTCTATAAAAGGGTGGCCAAGGCTTGGGCGTGGAATTACTTTGAGATATTGGGGTTTTTGTTTGTTTTGGTTTGGGCGGCAAGAAACAAAAGTGAGGCTAGGGTTTTGGAGGAGGGCTTGGGCGGCCAGACTTTTGGAAGTTATTTTCCTTCTTTCTAGGGTTTTGGCCGGCATCCATAATCCTCTTCTTCTCTCCTTGGCCGGCGGCAAAGGCTAGGGTCTCTTCCCTTGGAGTTTTTGGCCGGCGTCCACAATCCTCATCTTCTCTCCTTGGTCGACGGAAATCACCAAGCAATGTGGCTTGGTGGTCGGTTCTAGAAAGAGAAGAGTTTTGTTTTATTCTTCCTTTTGTTCGGAGTGAACAAAGAAAGGAAGATTGGTGCTCTAAGAGGCTTTGACTTTTGAAAGATCATCGCCCACACGACGCCTAAAAGGTGGAAGGACATACAATAGAAGATTGAGAGGTATAATGCTTGTTTATATTATTTTGTATTATGTCTATAATTTTTTTTCAATTATATGCATGTTGTATGTTTTGCTTTGTTGCTAAATTACCTTGGACCCCGAATACAAACACAAAAACCTATTGGGTTTCCGGCACTGCGGCGAGTGTGTGTTCGAACATGTGCACAGCGGAAGAAATAAAAATAATAAATCTAATTTATTACAACACACACACCACACGCATGCATAGTACAACATGTGTAGACATAACCGTAAATTCAAATTTTGCAATAAAAGGAAATTTATACTACGTATACCTGACGTATCACGTGTAGCGGGAAAGACATCAACCGGAGCGATCCTCGCTAGAATCACCTCTATCCGTATCCACGCCGAGTATCTTCAGGATGACTTCACAAAGTCATGAGACTCGTCTTCGTACGAGTTACTAGCCTCGTGTCGAAGACGATGTGATCGAGAGAAGATCACAATCCTTCGTCCGGGTCCAAAAAGGTCTGGTTATGCCTCTCAGATACATCATTATGCTGTGGTGTATATGCGGAGTCCATTGAGACAATATACCATTGTCACTTAGATAATCAAGAAACTCTTGACTTAAGTATTCACCACCTCAATCCAATCGAAGTATTTTAATACTCTTGTCATGTTGTTTCTCTACTTCATTTCTGAATTCTTTGAACCTTTCAAAGGCTTCAGACTTGTGTTTCATCAAGAACACATGCCCAAACCGTGAGTGATCATCGGTGAAGGTAATGAAATAGCTATAGCCTCCTAAAGCTTGAGTTGACATAGGTCCACATACATCAGTATGTATTAGACCTAGCAACTGTCCCACTCGTTCACCTTTTCCTGTAAAAGGTAACTTAGTCATCTTTCCTTTTAAGCATGATTCGCATGTATCGTATGAATCCAATTCAAACGATTCCAGAATTCCACATCGGTGTAATTCGGACATGCATTTCTTGCTTACATGGCCAAGACGACAATGCCACATGTAGGAGTCTAATTGATTATCCTTTCGAGCACGCTTGTTGCTCGCTTCGATATTGAAAATGTCACTAGATACGTCCAACGTATAAATACAATTGCTTAAAGTTCCAGCTCCATAAAGAACATCATTCAAAGTTATGTAACAACAATTGTTACTAAAAGTTAAATGGTACCCATTTCTATTTAAACAAGAAATAGAAATGATGTTCGTTATCATCGAAGGAACATAAAAGCAATTGACCAGTTCTGAGACAAGTCCAGTAGGGAGTCTCAACAAATACGTTCCGATGGCGAGTGCAGCAACCTTTGCTCTATTACCAACACGTAAATTTGACTCTCTCTTGATGAGTCTTCTTCTATTCCTTAGCCCATGTTTGTCATTACATATATGTGAGCCACACCCTATATCTAATACCCAAGTGTTTGAGGAAATATAATGACAATCAATAACGAAGATATCTGAAGAAGATGGGGCATCCGATGCCTTATTCTTCTTCACGAACTCAAGATAAATCTTGCAATTTCTTTGCCAATGGCCCTCCTTGCCATAATGATGGCAAGTGCCCTTTTGAGCTGGTTCTACCTTTTTAGCCTTTTTCTTCCCCTTCTACTATTCCTTTGACTTCCTCTTAGAACCTTTCTTCGAGGAATCAACTTACAACACCGTACCCTGCTCATGCTTCATAGAAGGCTCCACAGTCTTCAGCATGTTGAGCAGTACCATAGATGAACCTTCTTGCATCTAAGAGGTGAAGAGGAGCTTGGAGACTTTGAACCTTTCGAATCTCACTTGCTCATCAACCAACTAATAAAGATGAAAGACTATGGTATGAGCATCCATATGCTCATGCTGCTTCCACAGCTCAGGTGCCATCATGGCTAGCATGATGCAACTCACCATTTCAGAATCAGTCACATGTTTCTGATAGGCCAACAATTGGACCAGAGTTGTATTGTCACTAGGACGGGTGGAAAGAGGCACTTCGAGGACATTCGCAAGCTTTTCAACCTTGAGAATAATTCTCAAGTTTCTAAGCCAGTCCAAGAAGTTCGACCCAGTCAATTTATTCGAATCCAAAATGGAACACAAATTCAAAGACATCATGATCAATAGATTAACGTAGAAATACAAAACGAGCATATATGAGAAAGATGATTTAAAATGCATCAATATACATTTATAAATCCCATTCATTTTTCGAATTTCAAAAACCCCAAAATCACTTCGGGAGATCGTAGGTCCATCTCTGAATGGGCTGATATTCAACATAGATATGAACAACCTTGGAGAGAGTCCAACAATCCATTCATAACTACGATGGTAGGTGTCAAATATACCGATTGCATATCATGTATATGCAACTATCACAATGTGCTATCAACTAATTGAATGTTCACACATACATCGGGTTGTTAACACATTAACAAGTATGCATCATATGCATAGCACCCAACTTCAACTCCCTTCACATCGACCTTGGAGAGAGTCCAACAAGCCGATGCTCTAGGTTAAAGCCAACCTATTAATCGAGAGATAGTTTTAATATGGTTAGAGCGCATTCAACCAATTAGCCCGGCTTAGAGAGAGTACAACAACCAAAGCTAATGATTGACCTCTGACTCTTACCATATTAGTATTAAACTATTTCATGGTTTGAACATGTTCGGGTTCGAGCCGGGCTTGAGAGAGTCCAACAACCCAAACAAGAAACGGAACTCTGGTTCTAACCATATTAATGGAAGGTGTAGGCTTTAATATTGAGTAAGAGTTTTTATGTCTCATCCTCTTTGCATGCAAATAACTATTATCTACAAGACATGGCATACATGACATACATCTACATGTCACGACACGCATGGCATAATGATATGCATCAAATGTAATTACATGGCATACAATTATGACATATACAAAATTTCTTTATATGTCATAACTATTTATGGAAATAAAATATGTTTGAAATTTTATTCTCCAAATCAAATCATGATTAAATTAGGAAACAAATTTCCAAATCTAATAACATATTTTATTTGTGGAAAGTGTTGATTAAGGAAAGTCAATTTAAGAAATAAATTTCCTAAATCATCAAAACTACTTATGGAAATAAAATATTTTTATGATTTGATTTCCCAAATCAAATCATGATTAAATTAGGAAACAAATATCTAAATCTAATCAAATATTTTATTTATGGAAAATATCAATTTCCATAAATACTTTCAACTTTCCAAAAGTAGAAGATTTCTATAAATACTTCTAGACTTTCCAAAATTAAAAATTTCCATAAATACTTCTAACTTTTCAAAAGTAGAAAATTTCCAAAAATACCATCATGACTATCGCAAAACAATTTTACGATTATGTTGAAACACAACCTGGGCTCTGATACCACTGTTGGGTTTTCGGCACCGCGGCGAGTGTGTGTTCGAACATGTTTCGTAAACATGTACACAGCGGAAGAAATAAAAATAATAAATCTAATTTATTACAACACACACACCACACGCATGCATAGTACAACATGTGTAGACATAACCATAAATTTAAATTTTGCAATAAAATAAAATTTATACTACGTATACCTGACGTATCACGTGTAGTGGGAAAGGCATCAACCAGAGCGATCCTCGCTAGAATCGCCTCTATCCGTATCCACGCCGAGTATCTTCAGGATGACTTCACAAAGTCATGAGCCTCATCTTCATACGAGTTACTAGCCTCGTGTCGAAGACGATGTGATCGAGAGAAGATCACAATCCGAATAAAAAATTCAGATTCAAAATGAGTCCTCAAAAACTCGCTTCTCTGGAGAGGTATTCGTCAACCGTTTGACGAATCCTTCATCCTCCACCATGAGGATTATCGGAGATCAAATCCCCGGCAAGGAAGCCACTGTCGGAGCTCCAAATGTCGTCCAAACAACACTCCGACACGAAATAAACAAGTTGTCCAGAAAATTGGACAGCTTTGGTGGAGGAATAGGGCCAGCCAAATAAGGAAGCTTGATGCTCATCTTGTTGCCGGACCCAAAGAAGATCACCGGCGGGTTGCCTGAGGATCACCGGTTGAAGCTTGGACGTCGAAAACTAGCTTGGATGGCGGCACAAAGCTGGGCGGCAGCTAGGGTTGGGTGCTGACCACTAGAGGAGAGGAGGGGTGGGCATCAACTACGGATTGCTTGGATTAGGGCTTAACAAAAATGCTTAAGCCCTATTTTATAGAGAAAAAATTCTCCTAATGGTTATCGGATCATAACCAAAAGCCCGTTAACCCACTCCATTAATTTAAGTTAAAATAAACCAAACCATGTTGGTCTATTTTAAGTTAAAATGAACCGAACCAACTTTTAGTTCATTTTTTTTAAAACAAACCAAACACCTTTGGTTTATTCTCCTCCATTGGATTAAAATCAAATCAATTTGGTTCATCCATCATTTCTTCATAAGATATGGCCCATCCACGCTTCCATTGCGAATGAAATGATTTCATGCTCGCTCCTTGTTTGGTCCAACCAAACCTAGTTTCTCTCGGTCTGAGAATCTCATTCTCAAGCTTGTTTTAAATCCTTCGGATTACGCTCGTTGTGCGTGTAACCAAATAGGTTCCCAGTTTATGTTGGCCATCTATAATTAACCATTAATTATAGAACGATCATGAGTGGAACCTAGTAGTACATCATGATTCCCAATTAAGCGAAAAGATCAACAGTTGATCCAGAACTATTTCTGAAACCCTTCAGCAGCTACACTGAATCGTGCCCCATTCCCTTCACTCATCTTATACCCACTTGGTTCAGGACATGGTCTATAGTGTCAGTCCCCACTAGGTTGACTATGTCACACCTAGCCCAAGTATCATTTCCTCGTCCTACGGATTCTAGTTACTGCACATGTATCCAAGAGTACCTTACTCTAAAAATGTAATTCTTTGGCCAAAGACTTTAGTAATAATCCGACGAGAGGCCATGGGTATACATCTCCTCACAAGGAGTGGTGAATCCTTTATAGGCTATTCAAACACCTTCGATCACTTCGACTTATACCAAATCATCCCGGGTCCACATCTCCTCAGAGATGCTTTCTTAAGATGTCAAAGCATAAGTCTTTATGATCAAGATGACTTGAATATCGCAAGTCAAAGGAACATTGCACTTAAGCTGCAGTAAGAACTTCATTGACATATTTATATATGCAGAGAACCATATGAAGTCTTACGGCTGGTCACTCCAATGAACTAGTTACCATAACTAGCATCCACGATTAACTCCGGACATCACAATGTCTCCAGACAGTGAGAATTAGCCGCTTGGATTCCCCAAGGAGTATATCTCGTGCTAGTCTCGACAGAATCGATGGTGTCCAAATCCATCACTTCATCGACTAGGGATAATTCCGATACATCTCAATTACACATGTAGATATACACACTAGTTATGATCCAATCACAAATTCTCTCATGCTGTGAATAGTATAGTGGACATTCAGTAAATGAGTTTAAGATCTAATCAAATACATGAAAACATGTATACTCAAATAGTGAATCTTCATTTATCATATAAATGGTTCAAATATAAGGCGATTTCCTTAGGACATCTCTTATATATTGCTAACAAAACCGGCGATCCGTACATCGTCTATTTCGTAGGAAATCGTAAAATAGCGGTTGGTTGCTTGAACAACAAGTTTGTTCAAGTGACCGCTCTAATCGAATAGCACAACAATGAAATGGTACCTTGGGTAATCCCTAATTGTCATGGATTAAATTTTTAATTCGGGGACGACGATGGGATCGCCATGAACAAGCAACCGAGTTGATGTGGGAAGCGAAGTTTCCTCCCTTCAAGTGGTATCAGAGCTTTGGTTCCGCAAAACCTTCAAGTGGTATCAGAGCCATGGTTTCCGGTTTGTGTGTTTAGGATTCGGTTACTTTTATGCACTATTCATATATTATATGTGCCGGATAATTATAGGATGTGCGTATGTTAACTTTATGGTTGCAGGCATAAGATCCAACTATTATGGCCATATGTGTGTATGTGATTGTATGTTTGTACTTGTATATTTTTTTGAATCCTCGGGGTTGATGAGGCTAGTATTTAATTTTTTAATTAAGTACGATATTGTTTAGCCACTCATTTATTTTAGTTTACTTTCGATCGAGAGATTTCATGTACACTCCTTCGAGGAGTATAGGATCGATGGATGTAAATTAAAATTTTTAGTCTCGGCTCGGATCTCCGGATGACTCGTACATGGCGTAGGGAGGAGCGGACGAGATGGCGATATGACGGGAGACATATTGGAGGCAAAAGCCATAATAGTTGGAAAATATTCTTTTTCATATTTATTGATTATTGTTTGATATGCATGTCGTAGGCTAGAAAATTCCTCAATTTTAAATTACTAAGTGGGAGAGGGATATTTTTATAAATTCCCACGACCTCCATTACAATTTGACATGTGATGCAAACAAACTTGCGCGTCGGCTCTGAGTGCCTTCCTCCACATTGGATGAGTTTGTTTCTGGATCACAAGGTCGAATATGGTTATAGGAAATTATTAAGGAGCATGTGTACTTCCCCATCGGAAGGCACATAACCCGAGATAATTACCTTGGTACCAAGTAATGGTGAACACTTAGATGCAAATAGGAGCATCCTCCCCATCGGAGTCACTGCTTTTATTTGTAAGGGCGAAGAGGAACCAACTATTAATTTTATTTGTCAAAAACTTAGGTTGACAAGATAGTAAAATTAATGGGTAAAACCTCCTCTTACAAATGTAGAATTCGTATACGTCCACACTATCGTGGCATACGATATTCTCGGTGTTTTAAGGTGTTGGTTGATTTTAAAATTTTAGTGTTTGAGGAATCAATAATTTTTTGAAATATAATGTTTTGATCTATGTGATTCTTAGGTTTTTTCAAAATGTCTTTCAACCCACTTGTTGTGATACTGAATGAAAATAAACTTACTGGACCCAATTATGTTGACTGGAAGAGGAATCTTGACATTGTCTTGACTACTGAGGAGTACAAATATGTACTCTTCAAAGAGTGTCCTCCTAAGCCTATGGATGATTCTGGGGAAAAGGAGAAGGAGAGTTATAAGAAGTGGATTAAGGCCGATGAGATGACGCGGTGTTACATTTTGGCATCTATGTCAAATGTATTGCAACATCAGCATCAAGCCATGCCCACTGCTTATGACATGATGCTCAATCTCAAAGAGATTTTCGGACACCAGAATCGGGCTGCTAGGCAGGAAGCCATGAGGAACTTGATGACGACCACCATGATCGAGGGAATACACGTGAGGGATAATGTTCTCAAGATGATGGCTCATTTGAATGAGCTGGAAATCCTCGGAGCTGAGATCGATGGGGAAACCCAGGTTGATATCATTCTCCAGTCTCTACCTAGGAGTTTTGAGCAGTTTTGCCTGAACTACAACATGAACAAGAGGTTGTATTCGTTGGCGGAGCTTCTGACAGAACTCCAGGCAGTAGAGGGGCTTTTTCGTCAGAGTGTTCAGGCGCAGGCCATGGTTGCCCAAAAGGTTTCTACTTCTAAGCCAAAAGAAAAGAAGAAGAAGAAACAAGATGGGGTAAAGGTGGCGGGAGGAACTCAGGGAGGAGTGAAGAAGCCGAAAGGCAAGTGCTCCACTTGCATGCAGACTGGACACTAGAAGAAGGACTGCCCCAACCGGAAACAGAACAAAGGTATATCTTTTGGACTAGTCGTTGAAACATGTTTAGCGGTGTTATCTACCGACACTTGGTGTGTAGATACGGGAGCCACTTATCATGTCTGCAATACTTTGCAGGGGTTCCAGGAAACCAGGCGACTAGCTGAAGGGGAGATTACCGTATACTTAGGCGATGCCACAAAGGTGGCGGCGGTTGCAGTGGGAGATGTTTATTTGTCTTTTGAGAAAAATAAAATTTTGGTTCTTAAAAATTGCCTTTATGTACCTTTATTTAGAAAGGATTTGATTTCGATTTCTAAATTTTTTATGGATGGATATTATATTTCTTTTAATGACAGAGTTGTTATAAAAAGGAATAGGGAGATTATCTATTCTGGTACATTGATAGGAAATTTATATACACTTGAACCAAAAGCTCCCACGATGCAAATAGAAGTTAATAACTCATCTTCTAATTCCAATAAGAGAAAAGAACCTTCGAAGATGAACTAAACATATCTTTGGCATCTAAGGCTTGGTCATATTAACCTAAGAAGAATTCAAAGGTTGATAGCTGATGGACCTCTGGGTTCATTAGTGGTGGAAGATTTCTCGAGCCTGCGAATCTTGGTTGGAGGGTAAAATGACCAAGAGGTCTTTTAAGGCCAAGGGGTATAGAGCCAAAGATGTGTTGGAATTAGTTCATTTTGATTTGTGTGGTCCTATGACTATCCAGGTTAGAGGTGGTTTTTAGTATTTCGTTTCTTTCATAGACGATTATTCAAGATATGGATACATTAACTTGATGCGCCCAAAGTCTGAATGCTTTGACAAGTTTAAAGAATTCAAGGCTGATATGGAGAAACGTCAAGGTAAAAGTATCAAGACACTACGATCTGATCGTGGTGGTGAGTACCTCTTGGGAGAATTTAGGAATTACTTATCAAATCCCAATTGTCTGCACCTGGCACACCCTAGTAGAATGGTGTAGCAGAGCGAAGGAATTGGACTCTTATGTAGATGGTTAGATCGATGATGAGTTATTCTGAGTTGCTAGATTCGTTTTGGGGATATGCTCTAGATACGACAGTTTATATTCTGAACTTGGTACCATCTAAATCAGTGCCTTCTACTCCCACAGAATTGTGGAGTGGGCGAAAGCCTAGTCTAAGACATATTCAGATTTGGGGGAGTCCAGCACATGTGCTGAAAGCATATGCTGGTAAGTTGGAATCTCGTATAGAAGTACAAATGTTCATTGGCTATCCTAGAGGAACGAATGGAGGTTTGTTTTATAGTCCTAGATATCAGAGGGTGATTGTTAGCACGAACGCTAAATTTCTAGAGGAAGACTATGTGATGAACCACAAGCCCATGAGTAAGATTGTTCTGGAGGAATTGAAAGGGGAAGTCACTACTTCAGTACCACCGGTATAAGACACTATACCACAAGTCACTGCATCGCGTGTCACAGAGGATACACAAGTGATACCTTGTTGTAGTGGGAGGGTTGTGAGACAGCCTGATAGATTAATGTTCTTGGGAGAATCTTCTGATTTGGTCCCTGGTGAATATGAACATTATCCTTGGACATATGACGAGGCAATCCAAGATAAAGATGCGATATCTTGGCAAAGTGAAATGAATGCTGAGATTGAATCTATGGATTTAAATCAGGTCTGGGAGCTAGTAGAACCACCCAATGGTGTAAAAGCCATTGGATACAAGTGGATCTATAAAAGAAAGAGAGGAATAGATGGGAAGGTTGAGACCTTCAAAGCAAGGCTTGTTGCGAAGGGGTATACTCAGAAAGAGGGTATCGATTATGAGGAGACCTTTTCGCCGGTAGCCATGCTTAAGTCTATCCGGATTCTCTTATGTATTGCTGCTCATATGGATTATGAGGTATGATAGATGGATGTCAAGAAAGCTTTCCTTAATGGAAGTCTTGAGGAAAACATGTATATGAAGCAACCAGAGGGATTCATTGCAAAGGGCAAAGAGCATCTTGTGTGCAAGCTTAATCGATCCATTTATGGATTAAAGCAAGCTTCGAGATCTTGGAACATCCGCTTTGATGAGGTAATCCAGTCTTATAGATTTATTCAAAGTCCGAATGAGTCTTGTGTATACAAGAGATGTGATGAAAACGTAGTGGTATTTCTTGTACTATACGTAGATGACATTTTGTTAATTGACAATAATATCAAGGTGTTATCCGACGTAAGGGTATGGTTGTCCAAACAGTTTTACATGAAGGACTTGGGAGAAGTGGGACACATTCTTGGGATCAAGGTTATAAGAGATCGCAGGAAAAGGATGTTGTGCTTATCTCAAGCTTCATACATACACACCATTATGGATCGTTTTAGCATGCAGAAGTCCAAGAAAGGTTTTCTACCTTTCAGGCATGGAGTTCCTTTATCTAAGGAGATGTGTCCTAGAACATCTAGGGAGATAGAGGAGATGAAGGCGGTTCCTTATGCTTCGGAAGCCTCATGTATGTTATGCTATGTACGAGATTGGATATCTACTTTGCCGTCGGCATGGTTAGCAGATATCAGAGTAATCTAGGACAGGGACATTAGACTGCGGTAAAGCATATATTGAAGTACCTAAGGACTAGGGATTATATGCTAGTTAACCAGGCAGACCAATTACTCCTTGTGGGTTACACAGATTCCGACTTTCAATCAGACAGGGATAACAGTAAGTCTACCTCAGGTTTTGTGTTTACTTTGGGAGGTGGAGCCATTGTTTGGAGGAGTGTCAAGCAGAAATGCGTGGCGGACTCCACCATGGAAGCTGAATATGTGGCAGCCTCTGAGGCAGCCAAAGAAGTTGTGTGGCTCAGGAACTTCTTGATGGACTTGGATGTGATTCTTGGATTGCCCAGAACTATCACAATTTATTGCGATAATAGTGGTGCAGTTGCAAACTCGAAGGAACCACGAGCCCATAAGGCAAGTAAACACATAGAGCGCAAGTACAACCTGATACTAGAAATCATAAAGAGTGTAGAAGTTGTTGTGGCCAAGATTGCATCGGAGGATAACCTGGTAGATCCTTTCACTAAGGCCCTTCCAACGAGAGCTTTTGATAGGCATGTGGAGGGAATGGGAATCTGATGTCTGGCAGTTTGAGGACAGCATAGTAAGAAGATTGTTGGGATATATACTGAAAAGTCTATCTTTTGTATGAATATCTTTATTTTAAAATAAGAATCACATGATCATTGTTTGCATATTTATGGTTATGCATATTGTCTAATACATTACATTGTAGATAACATGGTGTGTAGTATCACACAGGAGATCATGTTATCAGATCCTTGTAAATTATAACAAAAGACTCACAACCTAGATGGTTATGGACAAACCATTGGAATAGTTGTAGTGTGATTTGATATTGGTTTGTCTTGGCCATTGAATTACACTAGTACACTTTGTGTGTATTGAGCAGGACCGACTTATAGGTGATTCAATTTATTGTTGACTACATAATTGAATCGGACCTCTGATATTATGTTGTACATGATCTTAATCCTGATATAATAACAGGAACATATACTTAGTATTCATTTATTTGATTTACCAATGGGCGAGATTTATAGAGTAAATCGATAGACTTGGTAAGTTGGGAAATGATATTATTTATATGGTGTGCTGTTGATTATAGAAAGAAATTGTGTCTTATATATTAGGATGATGATGTCCCCTTGAGGAGATCATAAGGTTCATCATATAAACCCTGCAGGTGGACTTGGTCCGACATTATGATAAGGTAAGGTTGAGTGGTACTACTCATGGAGTTAGATGTTGATTAATTAATTGTCAGTAAATTAATTAATCGACGGACATTCGAGATCTTAAACACGGGGAGATATATTTACAAATAATATATGGAGCCCATATTAATTTATGGGGGCTGGTGAGGTAGATCAATGGTAATCCTCTAGTGGAATGGATTATCATTAATGGATCTGACTTTATGTGGGCTTGATCCATTGGGTGGCCAAGATCCAACTCTTCCTCATGGTCCCTATTGTAGCCTATTAAAATCTCATGGAGCCTGGATCCGATGGTGGAAAATAAAACTCTAGATCCGACAGTGGAGATTAAATCTCTAGATCCGACGGTTGAGATTAAATCTCTAGATCCGACGGTTGAGATTAAATCCCTAGATTCGACGGTGGAGATTAAACGGAGGCTTAAGCCTAACTCTATAAAGGGGTGGGCAAGGCTTGGGCGTGGAATTTCTTTGAGAGATTAGGGTTTTTGTTTCTTTTGGATTGGGCGGCATGAAACAAAAGGGAGGCTAGGGTTTTGGAGGAGGGCTTGGGAGGCCACACTTTTGGAAGTTTTTTCCTTCTTCCTAGGGTTTTGGTCGGCGTCCAGAATCCTCTTCTTCTCTCCTTGGCCGGTGTCCAATCTTCTTTCTCTCATCCTTGGCCAGCGGCAAAGGCTAGGGTCTCTTCCCTTGGAGTTTTTGGCCGGTGTCCACAATCCTCATCTTCTCTCCTTGGCTGGCGAAAATCACCAAGCAAGGTGGCTTGGTGGTCGGTTCTAGATAGGAGAAGAGTTTTATTTTATTCTTCCTTTTGTTCGGAGTGAACAAAGAAAGGAAGATTGGTGATCTAAGAGGCTTCGACTTTTGGAAGATCATCGCCCACACGACGTCCAAAAGGAGGAAGGACATACAATAGAAGATCGAGAGGTATAATGCTTGTTTATATTCTTTTGTATTATGTCTATAATTGTTTTTCAATTAAATGAATGTTGTATGTTTTTCTTTATGGCTAAATTAACTTCGACCCCGAATACAAACACAAAAACTGGCGATCCGCACATCGTCTATTCCGTGGTTAATCGTAAATAGAGGTTGGTTGCTTGAACAACAAGTTTGTTCAAGTGACCACTCTAATCGAATAACACGATGATGAAACAGTAGCTTGGGTAATCCCTAATTGTCATGGATTAAATTTTTAATCTGTGGACAATGACGGGATCGTCATGAACAAGCAACCGAGTTGAAGTGGGAAGCGAAGTTTCCTCCCTTCAGGTGGTATCAGAGCTTCGGTTCCGCAAAACCTTCAGGGCAGTCGACTGCTAGCCTAATCAGTCTACTGATTTGGTGATCAATTGAATGATGGTCGAGATTTCAAGCACAGAGGGCTCTCCAATCGAGTGATCAGCTTGAACACTCGACTGATTGAGACATCAGTCGACTAATGGTGTCACACCCCGAGAGCATGCCATGTCGAAAAGCAAACGGACGACATCTCCCCTGTACGTCGCAAAATTTTGGGTTAATACAAGGCCCGTAGGCCCACAATAACAACAACACATATAAAAAATGTAACCATACCACAACAACATAACAAACTAACTACAATAAATACACAGCGGAAACAACACAACAATAATACAATCCCACACAAATGCATACCGGTATGACTAACACCAAAACTAAGAACCACCGTAACAAAACCAGAAAGAAAGATACAACAACAATAGTACCTCACGAAAACACCAAATACACTACACCCATGAAGAAAGCCCAAAATGACCACCAGAGTCTCGGAGATGAGATTAGATGTCAGCCAACGGTGCTCTAAGCCGTCACGAAGACGTCTACCTGTTACCTGGGCGACAGAAAAATCCAGGGTCCGTGGTGGTGAGTAAAACTCAGTAGGTAATAGAAAAACTTGTATATATCAAATATCACATGTAATTCAACAACATAATCTAGAGATACAACTGGTATATCAGCATAGTATATAAATACAATCATATACCGTCTAACCAAATGAACAACGTAAAATGCAGACATACCTACAAGTCTACTACGCTACTCTGATCCAACCTGTGAATATATCCAACATATTTATATAATAGGAAGAGTAATATCAAATCACAATATACTCATGCTACAGGTCAAGGTATCTAATGGTCTGTCCAACACATATACATGTATCCAACATAACCGTATAATAAATGCAAGAAGCATGCATGAATATGATGTCCAACCAAATGCAGCAAGCATAGTACAATCAAATGCAACATCACAATAATCATATATATATAGACTGCATCTATATATATATATTATTCACAACCATCCATCTATATATATAAATGAATATATGTATATATATGGTAATATGCAAAGCGCCATAAGATACGGCAATGCAACATGCATGGTCATGCTTGCACACCCCTACTCGCTACCATGACCCTAGTGTGACCTAGGTGGCACGACATGACAACTGTACCAACTCAACACCAACCACCACTCTAGAATGGCCGAGTGGGCAGTATGATCAAGTAGCATATGAGCGTAAAGTGCTTGCTACACAACGGGGGTCCCTGCTGGCCACTCCGACTGACACTACCAATGAGTGGTCGAGTGCCACGCACCCAGAACAACTGCATGCAACTCCAACTACCACCGTCTATAGTGGTAGAGTGTTGCACAACAAATGCTCTGCCCTCACACTAGTTACTTCTCAGGGAGTAACCTTAGAGGCAAGATGACTAACGACTCTCTCAACCCCAAGGGAGATTAGGTCGTCAGAATGCATGCAAATGACATGAATGCAATTTCTCACATACAGACATCCACCATAGACTCTCTATTCTACAGAGAGTCATACTAATCAGATCAACGCACTCTCTATCCTGCAGAGAGTCATACTCAACTGATCATAATACTCTCTATCTGGTAGAGAGTCAAACCAATCTAATCGACACACTCTCTATCCTATAGAGAGTCGTACTTACTGATCGATGCACTCTCTATCCTATAGAGAGTCGTACTCAACTAATTATAACAAGCTAGGACCACCGGTCCGTAGGGACACACTAAGTACCATTCACGTGACCATTTACACAATACATGGTCGGTGGTAAACATGCAACCTAAGGGTACTAGAATTAACCCAAGGTTCAAGACATTATCTACCTACGAATGACCTTTTTCTTCAATTTACAATCAGGTCATCATCCGAACTTACTATTTGCATATAACTAAACAAATTCTAAGTTACTTACATCACCTATATATATAACTCCTAATCATGATAAAATCAAACATGATAGCAGCAATGGAGTTAACAGCCAAAGGTAAAGTATCAAGTGCACGAGTAAATAAGAACAGAGTCAAGGTAACATTATCAAATAAGATGATCATGCATCTAAATCTGTATGCATTAAAACTACCTGACCAGGGTAGGAATTACCCACTTGATATGAAGACTTATCTGAGCATCTCCACGTCCACAAGACCCTCCTGAACCCAGTTCCTACAATTAACATACAACATAACCAAATACCAACATAAACAATCTGTAGGAAAAAGGAACCTAACCCAATCCTAATCCCTGATCAATCAACTAAATCACATAGTTGTAGAATCTCATATCATTCATTAATTACCCAACAACTCTCCAATATTAATCAAATTAAATTCATTATATAATCCATGAATCAACTCTAGCATCAACTATAACGATAACACACCCTACTTCCTAACATACCAAATCAAAGCTTACCTCACAATGATTCACAGCTTCCTCACAAGCACAAATAGAGCATCGGCCGGACCGATATTCATCCATGCCTTTAATCTATCCTTGCCCTATTAAATCATATCCAATTTCTCCAACAAATTTATAATCACCACCGCAGCTTATCAACCCCACCAAACAACCTGTAAACAAAACATATATCTCAAATCTCTCAATACAACTCCTTACTCCTAAAATCAACTATCCAACAAACAAAAGATGGAGGAATTTTTATCCCACAATAATAAGGTGCTCACCAGAGCCCATTAACGCACAGTTGTAGCCTTAACCATGACAACACGAACCAAGGAAGGAGATCGGCGACTTCAACTGTTGACAGAGGCAGACAACCGTGACTAATGGGGGAGGAATGTTTGTCGGAGCTTGCTTCCGTCTGAATCGATGGAGCATAGCAAGGAAATTTGATGATACAACTAGGGCAGAGCACACAGGATACATATCATCACTGGCGAAGGGCAATCGACTGGGATGTGAAAACAAGAGGCCGGAGAGAGGGCAACAGTGTCGACGAAGCCAAGCTTGGAGCGATCCAAGGCGACAGTAGATCGAGATCGACGTTAGAAGAGGAGCTATGGTGTCGAAGCAGAGGGGAGAAGAGGTGACGGAGTCCGACCGCATGACTTCGAGCGAAAGGCTGCAGTGCGATGGCAGATCAATCTGGGCTCGCTGTTGCCTGCATCAACCGTTAGCGGCGACTGTTGGGAGCGAGAAGGTTCGCAGCTGCGGCTGCTCGAGCATGGCAGCGGCCAGATCGATCTAGAAGCATTGCGATCGACAATTGGGTGACAGCGACCTTGTTGCTATTGGATCGGGAGAATAACGGGGAGCGACTGGTGCTCGTATGGGTTCGATAGAGGGGACGATAGCGGCTAGAAATCGAGAGAGATAGAGATTGAGCGGAGATCGACAAGAAATCGAGCAGGTCTCACGGCAGCGAATGCGGCTGGGAGGACGAAAGTCACGATGAAGATCGGGATTGGGGAAGAAGGATTGGCGGAGATATAAACGTTTATCATAGGTTAATTAAACCTATAAATTCCTCAATAGCAGATAGTCTACACAGGCTTTACAAAAGCCTATCCGTTTTATCCCCATAAAATGTCCATAACACTTCCGTTTAAATCCATATATTTTTTTAAAAATTCCTAAAAATTCTTTAAGATAATTTCTTAATCAACAAGGGTTTTTTTCCCCGGTATTTTATATTCTCCCACACTTATAAAAATTTGGTTCCCAAATTTCGTACTAACATGCAAAAATTACTTCAAGTAAGTTTCCGAAAGGACCACATACCTTCCTCAAGTGAACAAATGAGACTATCGAGCCCAGATAGTATCTTCCAGCTCCCACATAGCCTTCTCATCCATATGATATTGCCATCCCACCTCTACGAGTCCGATGGTTTTGTTCCGCAACTGTCGCTTTTTGCGACCAAGAATCCACAGCGGGATCTCCTCATAAGCCGCATTCGCATGGAGTGGTATCGGAACCTCTTTCAGAACATGGTCAGATCGTGGAACATATTTCCTCAACATAGAAACATGAAATACGTTGTGAACACCCGCTAGTGTCGGAGGTAAGGCCAACGGATAAGCTATACCCCCAATCCGCTCTAATATCTCAAATGGACCAATGTAGTGTGGAGCTAATTTTCCTTTCAACCTAAATCGTTTCACCCTTTTCGTAGGTGAATCACGCAGAAATACTTGTTCCCTAACTAAGAACTCCAAAGGCCTTCGCCACCGGTCTGCGTAACTCTTCTGTCGACCCTGTACATCTAATAACCATCATCCGATGACGTGCACCAACTCTGCATCATGTTGGATACTCTGTGGCCCCAATAGCTGTTGTAACCCAACTTCCTCCAACAACACTGTAGATCTACAAGGTATACCGTATAGGCCCTCAAAAGGAATCATCTGAATGGAAGAGTGATAACTATTCTTATAGTCAAATTCCACTAAAGGAATGTGATTCTCCCAACTACCTCCATAATCCAGGACGCAAGATCTAAATAGATCCGCCAGAGTATGAATGTTACGCTCAGACTATCTATCTATCTGCGAATGAAACGTTATACTAAGCCGAAGCTCTGCATCCATAGCTTGCTGCTGACTCTGCCAACATCGCAAGGTAAATCGCAAGTCTCTATCAGATAATCCCTCGATAGTACAACTCTGCCAGCCGATCCAACAGATCCAGCCCACGTATAGATAGAAAGTTAATTGATTCGGTTAGATGATTCATGACCAACCGAATCGCATCATACCCTTTACGGGTTTTAGGAAAATCCTGTAACAAAATCCATCATGATTTGCTCCCACTTACATTCCGAAATTGAAATTTTCTGGAGCAGTCCAGCGGGTTTCTGATGTTCAGCCTTCACCTACTGGCATACCAAACATCGAGCAACAAAATCTGCTATACCTCTCTTCATACCGTTCCACTAGTATAAACGTTTTAAATCACGATACATTCAAGTACCACCAAGATTTATAGCAAAACTCAAATAAGGTGCTTCTTGTAGCAACTCCATAGTAGCTAGTCAAACTTCATGAGCACTTCTGTTCCATACCACTACAACACAAGCTGATATCTGCTAGAATCACGTCACGTGCCTAATAGCTTATCTCATAGTTTCTCAACTGTCATAAGCATGAGATACGTCTCATTCAACTGCATCGGGATCGCTCCAATCCGTGAAACAATGCATCTGCGTACAACATTCTTTCATCCACCTCAGAAGGATTAACTGATACCCATGTAAAAGTTAACCACCATCTAGGTCCTGTAACTGGTTTCACCAGCTTTCGACTAAATGATTTCCATCATCACCTTTGTCAAACAAGTGATATACTAACACTTAAAAGCATCCTATCCACATTCATAGGAATAACCAAATCATGCAAGGAAAAACCACCATCTACGGTGGTCAAGTGCACAACTTCCACTACCACAATCAATAGTGGCCAGATTATGCAACTCCAAAAACCACAAACTGATCCAATTGTGTCCAGGATACACGATTCTTAAATCTAGTGGCGACTAAATCATTAGTTAGCCTAACAACATAATCAAAACTCATAAAATTTATACTAAGTATGAAATTGTCGTCCTCCATACACCTACATCCTACTTACTCTAAGCTGATGATATATCAATCATCACAATGACAATGATAATTGTATGACACCATGTCACTACAATATCAACTCTCCAGTCGTAAATAAACCCTAAAGTATACACAGGTGTCTTTGGCTGATCTAAATAGATCATCTATCCACAACGAAGGATATTCTTCACAACAACTACTGTATTCCATCACCGATAATCAATGCATACTTTCAAAGGTCCATCTCTCTTTCAACAAAGAATTCCAGATCTTCTCAAGGAGGATTACTGGGATAGATAAATATCCCCTCCAACATCTCCTATGATCGCAACTCACGTTCTTTCAATTTCCATAGTGTTTAGTAACACTTATACAAGTAAAATTATCACTCGGTATGAGATCTTTGATATCGGAACTATTTCCACAATCATTCTGATCGCCCACTTCACTTGCCTATGGAACGGCAAGCCTTGGAGTTCACCCGAAACTACATCTGAATACTCTCAGATTTTACGCACATCCGAGAGACATATTGTACCATACTTCCAATAATTTAACCATCCGTAAGGATATGTCTACAGTGAAAGTATGTCTATCAAAGTCTAAGGGCATCCCTTAACTTCTTAATTGTTGATCCCCACCTCACCTGATGGTAGAGATACCACCGACCCACAAATTGATGTAAAGACCCCTTCTAATCCAAACTGAGAATGTTCTAGACAAAGATACCTGTAAATACAAGAATCTCTCAATATATTAACTCAGAGGGTAAACTAACGTAATACCCTGTATGATCAATTATCTGTCAATCCGATCCAAAGGCTCTAAGCAGGTCTTGACCTTTCTCCGAAGATAAAAAGATCAGAACCAACAATCTGCGATAAAGTGGTCACTTTTCTGCGATGAATGATCCGAGGATTTTTTTTCCTAGATCATCAGAGCCTATCACTTAATCCTACGAGCTGCAACTGTAGAATACCGAATAGATACGACCATCGTCGTATACTCTCTCCTCGATACAAAGCCAATCACATCTGGGGGTAACTATTGTTGTTGTCTGCATGTGTCTTCTATGATGTCTTCTGCTGATACTGTTTCTGTGTTGATCTCTGCTAAATGGAAGTATAAAGGAACTCCAACCACACCTGAGGTAGTAGGTCGCTACTGATGAGATAACCCAATCTTCTGTACTGGTCTCTGCTGTCGAGATGGTTCATCTTTCTCCCAGAATACCATCGATAGTCTTCAACTGAGTCTTCAAAGTACACCTCCTCCACTGTACTGGTTGCTCACAATAGCAACAGATGAACTGATCCAACGGATAATCTGACTTCACGTGTATTCATGATCTGCACTGCATGCACACAATCCCTTCGAAGTCCTTTTTCTGATTTTTGTTGATATCAACAAAAACAACCTGATGATCTGCGGTTGGTCTTCTATAATCGGAAAATAGCTCAAAGCCTATGACTCTGATCTTGCTCCTTTTATCCAACAATTGGAGACTTCTAACTCTATTAAGTTGACCTACAATATTTGTTTATCGGTCTCCAACTCTTAGACCCTTGAACAAAGTCATTTCTAAACTCCTGTCTCAATCCAACGTCTTCCGGCAGGATCTGATAGATGATCCCGAAATCCTAATCCAACAGTAAGCCAACAACCGTGGGTGGCTTAAAACATTCATTCACATTCTTGAGCTATTAGGTGAGCATAAACTCTGGAAGTCAAATGACTCTGCATGGTATTCCTGTTATCGACGATCACCCTACTTGAAGCTCCAGAATTCCCTAAAATGTGTCACTGAAAGTGACACAGGGAAATACTCTCTTTCTACATCACTAGACCATGATCAAGTGATATATTATTTCCCAAAGATTATTTTCTGCATTTACCACCAAATACCGACTTGATCCTAATAATGGTATGCAAATAAGTCTACCTTCTCTGTATAACCCGAGTTAAGTACTCAAAAGTACCTTCAAAGTTATACAACCTAGTACGCACAACTCTAGGATAAAAATCCCTATGCAACACCGAAACTAGCCTTCCGCTATCTGCATCAACAATAGCCTATTTGTCTTATCCATTACCCATCAGGTAATGATCTGACTAGTATCGTTAGTGAAAATCCCAAAGACTATAGTCTTTGATTTTTTTTATTTTTTTTTACAAGAAATGTGATGACTTGACCCCTATTTTTTGACTCGGTATCAGTCGGCTCTCAAAGGTAAATCACCTTTTCGACACAGGTTCAAGACCCACAGACTTAACAGGTCATTTTCGGGGTTAACTCATACCACGGTTACGATCAATAACTAACAACCTACAGGTTATTCCCTATTGTATACACTAAAAGCATAGCCAACAAAATCGGGAGTATAAACCCTATCGGCAACTCCAGTTGGTCGCCTCGGTGGACGACCTCTACTACAAGTCTGCATCGGTATAAATTATCTAACTGTATACACTTGTTAATCATTTCTAGATAAGTATCCAACTAGAAAATAATTCATCATGAATACTTACTTTGTGCTTCTTGGAGCTCAGGCCGCTGTCAATCTTATCTCAGAAAACCAAAACCGAATAAACCGACTCCCGAGAATCCAAGACTCGACACATAAACAACATTGTATGGCATCGCTGAACCTAGGGCTCTGAAACCACAAAAGTTCTCACGCCCCGAGAGCATGCCATGTCGAAATGCAAATGGACGACATCTCTCCTGTACGTGGCAACATTTTGGGTTAATACAAGGCCCGAAGGCCCACAATAACAACAACACATATAAAAAATGTAACCAAACCACAACAACACAACAACAATACAATCCCACACAACTGCATAACGGTATGACTAACACCAAAACTAAGAACCACAGTAACAAAACCAGAAAGAAAGATACAACAACAATAGTACATCACGAAAACTAAAAATAGACTACACCCAAGCAGAAAGCCCAAAACGACCACTAGAGTCTCGGAGATGAGATGAGATGTCAGTCAGCGTTGCTCCAAGCCATAATGGAGACTTCTACCTATTATCTGGGTGACAGAAAAATCGAGGGTCCGTGGTGGTGAGTAAAACTCAGCAGGTAATAGAAAAACATGTATATATCACTTATCACATGTAATTCAACAACATAATCTAGAGGTACAACAGGTATATCAGCATAGTATATAAATACAATCATATACCGTATAACCAAATGAACAATGTAAAATATAGACATACCTGAAAGTCTTCTATGCTACTCTGATCCAACTTGTGAATATATCCAATATATATATATAACAAAAAGAGTAATATCAACTCACAATATACTCATGCTACAGGTCAAGGTATCTAATGGTCTGTCCAACACATATACAAGTATCTGACACAACCGTATAACAAATGCAAGAAGCATGCATGAATATGATGTCCAACCAAATGCAGCAAGCATAGTACAATCAAATGCAACATCACAATAATCTTATATATAGGCTACATCTATATATATATTAATCACAACCATCCATATATATATATATATACATGCATATATGTATATATATGGTAATATGCAAAGCGCCATAAGATACGGCAATGCATCATGCATGGTCATGCCTGCGCACCCCTACTCGCTACCATGACTTCAGTGTGGCCTAGGTGGTACGACAAGACAACTGTCCCAATTCAACACCAACCACCGCTCTAGAGTGGCCAAGTGGACAGTATGATCAAGTAGCATATGAGCGTAAAGAGCTTGCTACACAACGGGGGTCCCTGCTCTGGCCACTCCGACTAACACAACCAATGAGTAGTCGAGTGCCATGCACCGAGGACAACTGCACGCAACTCCAACTACCACCGTCTATAGTTGTAGAGTGAGGCACAACAAATGCTCTGCCCTCACTCCAATTACTCCTCGGGGAGTAACCTATGAGGCAAGACGACTAACGACTCTCTCAACCCCAAGGGAGACTAGGTCATCAGAATGCATGCAAATGACGTGAATGAAATGTCTCACATATAGACATCCACCATAGACTCTCTATTCTATAGAGAGTCATACTAATCAGATCAACGCACTCTCTATCCTGTAGAGAGTCTCACTCAACTGATCATAACACTCTCTATCTAGTAGAGAGTCATACCAATCTAATCGACGCACTCTTTATCCTGTAGAGAGTCATACTTACTGATCGACGCACTCTCTATCCTGTAGAGAGTCGTACTCAACTGATTATAACAAGCTAGGACCACCGGTCCGTAGCGACACACTAAGTACCATTCGCCTGACCATTTACACAATACATGGTCGGTGGTAAACATGCAACCTAAGGGTACTAGAATTAACCCTAGGTTCAAGACATTATCTACCTACGGATCACCTTTGTGCCCAATTTACAATCAGGTCGTCATCCGAACTTACTATTTGCACGTAACTAAACAAATTCTAAGTTACTTACATCACCTATATATATAACTCATAATCATGATAAAATCAAACATGATAGCAATAATGGAGTTAACAGCAAAAGGTAAAGTATCAAGCGTAAGAGTAAATAAGAACATAGTCAAGGTAACATAATCATATAAGATGATCATTTATCAAAATCTGTATGCATTAAAACTACCTAACCATGGTAGAAATTACCCACCTGATATGAAGACTTATCTGAGCATCTCCACGTCCACAAGACCCTCCTGAACCCAACTCCTGCAATTAACATACAACATAACCAAATACCAACATAAACAATCTGTAAAAAAAAGGAATCTAACCCAATCCTAATCCCTGATCAATCAACCAAATCTCATAGTGGTACAATCTCATATCATTCATTAATTACCCAACAATTCTCAATCTTAATCAAATTAAATTCATTATATAATCCATGAATCAACTCTAGCATCAACTATGACGATAACACACCCTACTTCATAACATACCAAATCAAAGCTTACCTCACAATGATTCGCAACTTCCTCACAAGCACAAATAGAGCATCGGCCAGACTGATATTCATCCATGCCTTTAATCTATCATTGCCCTATTAAATCATATCCAATTTCTCCAACAAATTTTTGATCACCACCGCAGCTTATCAACCCTACCAAACAATCGGTAAACACAACATATATCTCAAATCTCTCAATACAACACCTTACTCCTAAAATCAACTATCCAACAAACAATAGAAGGAGGAATTTTTATCCCATAATAACAGGGTGCTCACCAGAGCCCATCAACGCACAGTTGTAGCCTTATCCTTGTCGACAGAGGCAGACAGCGGCGACCAGTGGGGGAGGGAAGGCTGTCTGAGCTTGCTACCATCTGAATCGGCAGAGCACGACAAGGAAATCAGACGACACAACTAGGGTAGAGCGCACAGGATGAAGATCGTCACTGGTGAAGGGGAATCGATTGGGATGTGAAAACCAGAGGCCGACGAGAGGGCAACAGTGCCAACGAAGCTAAGCTTGGAGTGATCCAAGGCGATAGTAGATATACATCGACGTAGGAAGAGGAGTTGTGGTGTCGAAGCAAAGGGGAGAAGAGGCGACGGAATCCGACCGCGTGACTATGAGCGAAAGGCTACAGCGCGATGGTAGATCGATCTGGTCTCGTTGTTTCCTGCATCAAAGGGAGGGAGAAGGTTCGCGACTGCGGCTGCTCGAGCATGGAAGCGGTCGGATAGATCGAGAATCATCGTGATCGACAGTTGGGTGGCGGCAACCTTGCTACTGTTGGTTCGAAAGAATAATGGGGAGCGGCTGGCGCTCGTATGGGTTCGAAAGAGGACACGACAGCGGCGAGAAATGGAGAGAGATAGAGATTGATGGGAGATTAGCAAGAAATCGAGCAGGTCTCACGGCTGTGGCTGCGGCTGGGAGGAGGAAATTCGGGATGAAGATCGAGATTCGGGAAGAAGGATTGGCGGAGAAATAAACATTTAGCATAGGTTAATTAAACCTATAAATTCCTCAATAGCAGACAGTCTAAACAAGCTTTACAAAAGCCTATCAGTTTTATTCCCATGAAATGTCCATAACACTTCCGTTTAAATCTAGAAAATTTTCTAAAAATTCGTAATAATTCTTTAAGATAATTTCTTAATCAATAAGGGTTTTCCCCCTCGATATTTTACATTCTCCCCCACTTAAAAAAATAGTCCCTAAATTTCGTACTAACATGTAAAAATTACTTTAAGCAAGTTTCCGAAAGAACCACATACCTTCCTCAAGTGAATAGATGAGACTATCGAGCCTGGATAGTATATTCCAGCTCCCACATAGCCTTCTCATTCATGTGATATTGCCATCCCACCTTTACATGTCGGATGATTTTGTTCCGCAACTACCTGACCAGGGTAGGAATAACCCACTTGATATGAAGACATATCTGAGCATCTCCACGTCCACAAGACCCTCCTGAACCCAGGTCCTGCAATTAACATACAACATAACCAAACACCAACATAAACAAATCTATAGGAAAAAGGAATCTAACCCAATCCTAATCCTTGATCAATCAACAAAATCTCATAGTGGTACAATCTCATATCATTCATTAATTACCCATCAACTCTCCAATCTTAATCAAATTAAATTCATTATATAATCCATGAATCAACTCTAGCATCAACTATAACGATAACACACCCTACTTCATAACATACCAAATCAAAGCTTACCTCACAATGATTCGCAGCTTCCTCACAAGAACAAATAGAGCATCGGCCAGACCGATATTCATCCATGCCTTTAATCTATCCTTGCCTTGTTAAATTATATCCAATTTCTCCAACAAATTTCTGATCACCACCGCAGCTTATCAACCCCACCAAACAACCTGTAAACACAACATATATCTCAAATCTCTCAATACAACTCCTTACTGCTAAAATATACTATCCAACAAACAAAAGATGGAGGAAATTTTATCCCAAAATAATAAGGTGCTCACCAGAGCCCTTCAACGCACAGTTCTAGCCTTAACCATGACAACCCGAACCAAGGAAGGAGATCGGCGACTTCAACTGTCAACAGAGGCAGACAGCCGCGACCAGTGGGGGAGGGAAGACTGTTGGAGCATACTACCGTCTGAATCGGTGGAGCATGGCAAGGATATCCGATGACACAACTTGAGCAGAGCGCACAGGATGCAGATCGTCACTAGTGAAGGGGAATCGATCGGGATGTGAAACCCAGAGGCCGATGAGAGAGCAACAGTGCCGCCGAAGCCAATCTTGGAGTGATCCAAGGCGACAGTAGATCGAGATCGACATCGGAAGAGGAGCTGTGGTGTCGAAGCAGAGGGGAGAAGAGGTGATGGAGTCCGACCACTTGACTACGAGCGAAAGGTTGCAGTGCGATGGCAGATTGATATGGGCTCACTGTTGCCTGCGTCAACAGAGGGCGGCGACTGTCAAGAGGGAAAAAGTTTACGACTACAGCTGCTTGAACATGGCAGCGGCCGGATCGATCAAGAAGCATCGTGATCAGCAGTTAGGTGGCGGCGACCTTGCTGCTGTTGAATCGGGAGAATAACGGGGAGTGGCTGGCACTCGTATGGGTTCAAGATATGGGACGATAGCGGCGAGAAATCGAGAGAGATAGATATTGAGTGGAGATCGGCAAGAAATCGAGCAGGTCTCGCGGCTGCGGCTGGGAGGAGGAAAGTCACGATGAAGATCGGGATTGGGGAAGAAGGATTGGCAGAGAAATAAACTTTTAGCATAGGTTAATTAAACCTATAAATTCCTCAATAGCAGATAGTCTAAATAGGCTTTATAAAAGCCTATCCATTTTATCCCCATGAAATGTCTATAACACTTCCATTTAAATCCAGAAAAATTCTAAAAATTCCTTATAATTCTTTAAGATAATTTCTTAATCAACAAGGGTTTTTTCCCCTCGGTATTTTACATTCTTCCTCACTTATAAAAATTTGGTCCCCAAATTTCATACTAACATGCAAAAATTACTTCAAGCAAGTTTTCGAATGGACCACATACCTTCCTCAAGTGAACAGATGAGACTATCGAGCCTGGATAATATCTTCTAGCTCACACATAGCCTTTTCATCCATATGTTATTGCCATCCCACCTTTATGAGTTGGATGGTTTTGTTCTACAACTGTCGCTCCTTGTGACCAAGAATCTATACTGAGATCTCCTCATAAGTCACATTCGCCTGGAGTGGTATCGAAACCTCTTTCAGAACATGGTCAGATCGCGGTGAAGGTAGAAAACTTCGCTTCCCCCTTCAACTCAGTCGCTTGTTCATGGCGATCCCTTCTACGTCCCCGGATAAAAAAATTTATCCTTGACAAGAGTGATTGCCCAAGAAACCTTGTCATCGTCGTGCTATTCGATTAGTGTAGTCACTTGAACAAACTTTTTGTTCAAACGACCAACCTCTATTCTACGAATAGCCGCGGAATAGACGATGTACGGATCGCTGACTTTTGTGTTTATGTTCGGGATCTAAGTTATATTTTGCCACAAAATAGAATATATCATGCATATATAATTGAAAAACAATTACAAACATGTTACATATGAAGATAGATTAGTTTTATACCTCTCGATCTTCTATTGTATGACCTTCTTCCTTTCGGACATCGTGTGGGAGACGATCTACCAAAAGTTGAAGCTCCTAGATCACCAATCTTCATTCCTTTCTCATTCCGAGCAAGAGGAAGAATAGAAACAAGACCCTTCTCCTTCCTTTAGCCAACCAACAAACAACAAGCAAGTTGCTTGTCGGCCGGCCAATAAGGAGAAGGAGAGAAATATGAATGCCGGCCAAAAGCTCCAAGGGAGGACCCTAATCCTTGGTTCCATCGGCCAAGGAGAAGAGGAGAGCTAGGTTTTGATGCCGGCCAAGGAAGGAGAGGAGTTGTATGGAAGCCGACCACAAAATAAAAAGAAGAAGATAAGGAAAATATTTCCGTATTTGGTGCCGCCAACTCCAAACCCTAACTCCAAGCTTCTTGCTGCCAACTCCAAAGCTCCCTTGCTTCTTATTATCCTCCACGCCAACCCTAAAGCCTCCTTTTATAGAGTTTAGGGATAAGCCTTATTTTAATCTCCACCATTGGTTCTAGGGATTTAATCTCAACCGTCGGATCTAGAGATTTAATCTCAAGCGTCGGATCTAGAGATTTAATCTCTACCTTTGAATCTAGAGTTTTGTTTCCATCCATTGGATCTAGGATTCATGAGGTATTAATATGATACAATAGGGACCATGAGGAAGAGTTGGATCTTGGCCACCCAATGGATCAAACCCACATAAAGTCCAATCCATTAATGATAATCCAATCCACTAAAGGATTATCATTGATCTACCTCACCAACACCCATAAGTTAATATGGGCTCCATATATTATATAAACATTTTCTCCCCGTGTTTAAGATCTCGAATGTCCGGCGATTAATTAATTTACTGACCATTAATTAATCAACATCTAACTCCATGAGTAGTATCACTCAACCTTTTCAACATGCCGGACCAAGTCCACCTACAGGGTTTACATGATGAACCTTATGAGCTCCTTAAGGGGACATCATCATCCTAATATATAGGACACAGTTTCCTCCTATAATCAATGGCACACCATATAAATAACATCATTTCCAAACTTACCGAGCCTATCGATTTAATCTATAAATCTCGCTCATTGGTAAATCAAAGAAATGAATACTATGTATATGTGACCGTTATTATATCGGGATTAAAAGTATGTACAATATAATATCTATGGTCCGATTCGATTATGTAGTCAACAATAAATCGAATCACCTCTAAGTCGATCCTGCTCAATACACACAAAGTGTACTAGTGTGATTCTATGGTCAAGACAAACCAATACCAAATCACACTACAACCATTCAAATGGTTTGTCCAAAGCCATCTCGGTTGTGAGCCTTTACTTATACTTTACAAGGAGTCGATAACATGATCTCCCATGTGACACCACACACCATGTTATCTACAATGTAATGTATTAGACAATATGTATAACCATAAAAATATGCAAATAATGATCATGTGATTCTTATTTCAAAATAAAGATGTTCATACAAAAGATAGACTTTTTAATATACATCCCAACAATCTCCCACTTATACTAAAAGACTATGCTGTCCTCAAACTGCCATACATCTGATCCCCATTCACTCCACATGCCTATCAAAAGCTCTCGTCGGAAGGGCTTTAGTGAAAGGATCTATCAGGTTATCCTCCGATACAATCTTGGCCACATTAACTTCTCCTCTCTTTACGATTTCTCATATCAGGTTGTACTTGCGCTCTATGTGCTTACTTGCCTTATGGGCTCATGGTTACTTCGAGTTTGAAACTGCACCACTATTGTCACAATAAATTGTGATAGTTCTGGGCAAACCAGGAATCACATCCAAGTCCATCAGGAAGTTCCTGAGCCACACAACTTCCTTGGCCGCCTCAGAGGCCGTCACATACACAGCTTCCTTGGTGGAGTCCGCCACGCATTTCTTCTTGACACTCCTGTTAGGGCAATCTCTTGCCATGATAAGGTTTTGATGTGTGTGGCAATGGGTTTAAGTTAGAGTGTTATTATGATTTGATATGTGCATTGGAGTCTTACAGGGCTTAGTAATTCGCACATGGAGCCTTGGCGAATTTCACCTCTCATGACTCGGTCCTTGAGTCGGTGAAGGATGGCTTTGCGGAAGCCGTGCTCTTGGAGCATCCAAGGGACCGTCGGACGAGGAGCTTGGAGTGAAGCCGGAGGAAGTAGACTTCAGGGCGAGAAGCGAGGGATGGCACTGCAGAGCCATGTGCTTGGCGCATCCGAGGGACGTGGCCGGACGAAGATAACTTCAAAGGTGAAGGACTCTGAGGAATGAGAGTTAGCGAGTGTAACACGGGAAAGGGGTAGCGCTCTTAGGTGAAACTTGGCCATTTGGCTAAGTGTCGGATGGGATTTCCCGACATTAGTTGACTACCATGTTATGGTAGTCGACTACTCTAAGTCGACGGTGACTCGACTAGTGTTCGAGTCCGGTTCAAGTGCCAACAGTCGACTGCCATGGAATGGCAGTCGACTGCGAGACCACCAGTCGACTGATAGGAACATCAGTCAACTGGTCGCAAGTGTTTCGGGCACAGAATGGAGTCGAGCTCGCGAAGCACTCGACTGATCGACCATCAGTCGACTGATGGCAATATCAGTCGACTGATGTCAGTACCGTTGGATGAAATCGAATGTGGAAAGCAGCCATTATTAGGCAACGACTACATGACCAGTTGACTGATAGGGACATTAGTCGACTGCTCCTGTGTCAATAGGAAGAAACCCTCTTCCTCTATAAAGAGGAGGGGTGTGGGGCTTTGGGGGCCTAATGTTAATGCTCTAATCTTCTCCCAAAGTGCCCTAAAGTATTCTCACTCTTCTTACTTGCTATTATTCCATTCTATTGTAAGAATAGGGATTGTAAAGAGGTTACCTCCACCTAGCTTGGTACAAAGGAGAGATCTAGTGGATTTGGCAAAGGAGTGATTCACATTGGACGAATCGGAATCGTGGATTAGCGGCGTAGCCGTGAACCACGTTACATTTCGGTGTTAGCATTGTTTGTATTCTTATTTCTATTTTGCTTGTCTTGTTTTGTTTTTCCACTTGCGCCGGCTTGTAGACCCGCCAATTATTCCGCGAAACAAAAGAGGGCTATTCACCCCCTCTAGTCGGCCGATCGATCCCCTACAAGTGGTCTCAGAGCCAAGGAAAGCTTGTCAAGGACTAACCGCCACAACAAGCACATTCAAGAATGGTCGAGTCTAATATTCATCTGCCAAAGTTCGAGGGAGAATTCTCTTGGTGGAAAAAGAGAATGGAGGTATTTTTCGAGACCGATTTTGAAATTCTTTTGATTATGGAAAACGGTTTCGAGATGCCTAGGAATGAAGAAGGGGAGTTATTGGAGAAATCAAGGTGGAGCAAGAGGCAAAGGGAAGAATACTTGGCAAATTCAAAGGGCAAGCACCACCTCTACAATGTACTCTCCCAACAAGAAGTAAACCGGATTCGGAAATGCTCTAGTGCCAAGGAGATGTGGGAGAAGCTAGAAGAGGTTCATGAAGGCACATCGGAGGCCAAACTTGCAAAAAGAGACCTCCTTCGCTCCCAACTATCAAATATCAAGCTTGAAAAGGGAGAAAACGTAACCTCCTTACATTCAAGATTCAAAGAAATTTTAATTGGGCTAATGAGTGTAGGAGAAAGACTTTCGAACCGGGACATGCTTATGAAAGCAATTGATGCTTTTCCTCGGTAATCGAAATGGAGCTCAATGGTGGACTCCTTCTACATGTCCATGAATTTATAAGTGCGCACCTTGGAGGAGTTCTTTTCAACAATGGGGCTTCATGAAACAAAACTTGAAGGAATAATAGAAGAGCCAAAATTTCAACCTTCAAGAGGAGTAGCACTTTTGGCCAACAAGGGGAAGAAGAAGATGGAGATCCCCTCCTCCTCCGATGAAGCATCCTCCTCTTCCTCCATGGATAGCACGGAAGAAGCCTATATGGTAAGGAGGTTAAGGCATGCTTTAAAAGGTTTTCAATTTAATAAATCTAATGATAGGAGGAGAAGACCAAGGGGGAAGGTCATTTGCTACAATTGCCAAGGGGAAGGACACATAAGGGAAAATTGTCCCCTCTTGAATAAAAGCAAGGAGGAGAAGAGAAAGAAGGAAGAAAAGAAGAAGGAAGACGAAACGAAGGCCAAAGAAAAAGGGAAGGCCAAGGCACTAAAAGAAAGGACATGGGATGACCCCTCTTCATCATCTTCATCATCATCGGAAGAGGAGAATGCCTTTGTCACAAATTTGGCATTAATGGCTTTTGACGACCTAGACACTTCCTCCTCCGAGCAAGAAGAAAGATCAAGCTCAAGTGGAGAGAGCTCAAGTGAAGGGGAAGCCTCCTCTACATCCTTATCATCGGAAGAGGATTTGGTAAGTGAGGTAACAAATCTACCCCTTAAGCAAATAATGGCCATGATTTCTAGTCTCACTAAGGATCTATTTAGAGCAAAGAAGAAAAATAAGAGCATGATAGATCAAATTATGGATTTAGAAAATAAGCTAGAAAAAGCATGCTTAAATGAAAATGATAATATTTCTTTTAGCTTAAATGATGCATGCTCACATGAATATATGTCTTTCAATGTTAATGATGCATTCATAGAAGAAAATAGGGCTCTACAGGAAAAGGTAGATTATTTGACCAAGGCCCTAGAAAAATTTACAATAGGCTCCAATACTCTTAACATGATAATTGGGAGCCAAAGGGCAAGCTTCAACAAGAAAGGCCTAGGTTGTAAGGAAAAGAAAAATGAAAAGGCCTATAAATGTCTAATTGCTTGGGGTCAAGATAAAAAGAAGGTAATAGCTAGAAAATGGATCCCTAAGGAATTTTTAGTGAACCCCATGGGAAAGAACTTATTTTGGGTTCCAAAATCCATCCTTAAGAGTTAAGAAAACCCTAGGATAGTCAACCATATGGAATTTACCTATATCATATTTTTGGTTGACTTAGGATGGCGGGACAACATTTTTGAAATAGTGTTAGGTGATGATAATGCACCTATAAGTAGATAAATCATGCTTTAGGTGATATTTGCTTTATTATCGTGATGTAATACCTAATGCATGATCACAATTTGATGAATACATTTGTTTCATGATCATAATGTGAAATTTATCCATATATGTCTTTATGATGATGTGGGATGTTAGGATGATACTTAACCTTGATAGAATTGCATGAAAATAATGGTTAAGTATATACAAATACCTTTAGGATACATCTCACACTCACCATAGGCTACCTTGATTGAAAACTTAGCATGAGTGAGATGTTAGGATGATACAAATGTTCACTAATGCCTATGGCATTTAGATGGTTATTTAAAGTATCAAAATAGCAATAATAGACCAATCATGGGGAAGACTTATGTTTAATTCATAGACATATTGCCCAAAGATCATGGTTGGATATTTTATATGTTTTCAAAACAATTTCTTACTTTAAAATATGTGTATTTATGTTTTGAAACAATCCAAAGCAAGATTAGGTGTTAAAATGGATACTAACATGATCAAAAACCTAGTGGTTTTTAAAGATTTTGGATTTTTGGCAAATCCTTGAAAATATAATGACTTTTCAGGGACAACTATTTTTCATTGATAAATATAACTACAAGAAATATGTTCCCCAAAATTTCATGATTTTTCAAATTTTATAGAATTTTTTATGCATTTATGAAATTCACCCCAAAAATCAAAAATCCTGAAATCCATGTGCCAGTCGACTGGTAGTCTGAACCAGTCGACTGGTAGCCTGATAACATGCCCAGTAATTCCTTTTATCCAATTTTAAGGCATGTTATGGTTTTTGTTTCTCTCTAGACTTGATGCCATGCCATATAAACATTGTTAATTATTTTTGATGGTGTCAAAGGGGGAGAAATATATTTGTTTAAGTAAGGGGGAATATATTTAGGGGGAGTTTCATGTATTAAGGGGGAGAGTTGCTAATCATGTTATTTACATGCTTTCTTTCCTTAATAGTTTATCAAATGTTTTACCTAACTTAAACGTGTTGGGATGTATACTGAAAGCCTTGCTCTTTTATATGAACATCTTTATTTTGAAATAAGAATCACATGATCATTGTTTGCACTTTATATTTATATATGTGCATTTGTCTAATACTTTACATTGTAGATAACATGGTGCTTGGGTGTGGCACAGAAGATCATGTTATCAGTCCCTTGTAGAGTATAAGTAGAGGCTCACAACCAAGATGATATTGGACAAACCATTGGCAAGATTGTAGAGCAGCTTGGTATTGTTTTGTCTTGAACATAAAGTTACACTAGTACACTTCGGTGTTTTGAGCAGGACCGACATAGAGGTGATTCAATTTATTGTTGACTACATAATTGAATCGGACCTCGGATATTATGTTGTACATGCTCTTAATCCCGATATAATAACGGACACATGTACTTAGTATTTATTTCTTTGATTTACCATAGGGTGAGATTTCTATGGATTAAATCAATATGCCCGGTAAGTTGGGAAATGATATTATTTACATGGTGTGCCGTTGATTATAGGAGGAATCCGTGTCCTATGTATTAGGTTGATGATGTCCCCTTGAGGAGCTCATAAGGTTCATCATGTAAACCCTGCAGGTTGACTTAGTCAACATGATGATAAGGTTGAGTGGTACTACTCGAGGAGTTAGATGTTAAATGATTGATGGTCAGTAAATCAATCAATTGATGGACATTCGATATCTTAAACACGGGGAGATGGATGTACAAATAATATATGGAGCCTATATTAATTTATGGGGGTTGGTGAGGTAGTTCGATGATGATCCTCTAGTGGAATGGAACATCATTGATGGATCAAGTTTGTGTGGTTCCGATCCATCGGGTGGCCAAGACCCAACTCCTCCTCATGGTCCCTATCGTAGCCTAATATAAACCTCATGAAGTATAGATCAAATGATGGAAAACAAATCTCTAGATCCGGCGGTTGGGATTAAATCCCTAGAACCGACGGTTGAGATTAAATCTCTAGATCCGACGGTTGGGATTAAAACCCTAGAACCGACGGTGGAGATTAAACCAAGGCCTAAACCTTACTCTATATATTTATAGGCTTAAGGTGGGTGGCAAAGGAGAATTGATCATGGATGGTTTAGGGGATTAGGGTTTGCTTCCTTTGGAGGCTAGAAACCCTAGTTGGTTTAGATTATTTTGGGCGGCTAGGGTTTGGAAGATAGGCATGGGGCGGCAACAATTGGAAGAAAAGTTTTCTTCTTCTTCCTAAGGCATGGCCGGTCCCTTCCTTCTACCTCTCTACCTTGGTTGGTCCACATTCTATTCTTCTATCCCCTCTTCCATGGCCGGCGCATAGTTGATGGAGTTGGATGGCTTGGGCGGCAAGAAACCCTAAGGAGGAAACCCTAATTAGGGTTTGGCTCCTTTTGGGTTGGGCGGCCAAGGTTTGGAAGGAGGGTAGGCGGCATCTTGTGGAAGAGTTCTTCTTCTTCCTAGGAAAGGTGGCCGGTTTAGATCTCCTCCTTCCACCTTGGTTGGGCGGCAAGAAGACCTAAGGAGGAAACCCTAATTAGGGTTTGGCTCCTATGGTTGGGCGTCTAGGGTATGCAAGGCAGGTGGGCGGCAACTATAGGAGAGGAGCTCTTCCTCTTCCTAGGTTGTGGCCGGCTCCTTCCTCTATTCCCTCCACCGTGGCCGGCGCCCAACATATTCCCTTTCTCCTCTTCACTTCATCTTGGCCGGCGGCACCAAAACATGGGTTTGTCCCTAGTTCGGTTCCTTGGTTGTTTCCATTATGTTCTCTCTATTCTTGGGGCCGGCGGCATCAATCCTTTGTGGATTGGTGGTTGGCTCATGCAAGAAGGGAAAGAGAGTTCTTCTTTTTTTGGATTGAAGAAGATCTAGGAAGCTTCAACTTGTGGAGGATCTTCGCCCACACGAAGTCTACAAGGAAGTTAGGACATACGATAGAAGATCAAGAGGTATAAAAGTTTTACAACTTTTATTATTGTTCTTTGCATGTTCTTATTGATATGCTAGCTTATGTTCTTTATGTTAGTATATGTTGATTATACTAGTTTACATTTGTATGTATTTGTATAATCATGGACCCCGAATAAGAAACACAAAAACCGGCGATCCGTCCGTCGTCTCTTCCGCGGCTAATCGACTAGAAGAGTTTGGTTGCTTGAACAACTAGTTTGTTCAAGCGATTGCTCGAGTCGTTGGCACGACGACAAATTGGTTGTGCTTAAGAAACTCATCCCATCCGGATTAGTTTTCATTAGTGAAAATTTTAATCCGAGGACATGGGAGCCTATGAGCATTCCAAGAAATAGCACAATCGCCAACATTTGGTGTCAGAGCCAGATTTCCGGTTTTGTGTGTTTTGGATTCAGTTACTTTCATGCACTTATCATATATTGTGTATGCCGGATAATAGTAGGATGTGCGTAGGCTATGTTTTTGGTTGCAGGCATAAGATCCAACTATTATGGCTATATATGTGTGTATGTGATTGCATGTGTGTGTGATTGTATATTATTTGAATCCTCGGGGTTGACGAGGCTAGATTAGTATTTAATTTTTGTAATTAAATATGACATTGTTTAGCCACTCTTTATTTTATTTTACTTTCGATCTAGATGTCATGTACACTCCCTCGTGGAGTATAGGATCGATGGATGTAAAATAAAATAGGTTTTATTCTCGGCTCGGATCTCCGGATGGCTCGTACATGGCGTAGGAGGAGCGGACGAGGTGGCGACGCGACGGGAAGCATATTGGAGAACAATGCCATAATAGTTGGAAAAATTCTGATTTTTCCATATTTATTGCTGATTTGATTCATATGCATGTTGTGTGTGCTTGAAAATTCCTCATTTTCAATTTACTAAGTGGGAGAGGGATATTTTAATTAATTCCCGCGGCCTCCATTACAATTTGACGTGTGATGCAACAAACTTGTGTGTCGGCTCTGAGTGCCTTCCTCCCTGAGGACGGGTTTGTTTACGGATCACTAAGTCAAATAATGGTTATAGGAAATTATCTAGGAGCGTGTGTACTTCCACAGCGGTAAGGCACATAATCCGAAATAATTCCCTTAGTATTGTGTAATGGTGCACACTTAGATGCAAATAAAAAGTATCCTCCCCATCGGAGTCACTGCTTTTATTTGTAGGGCCAAAGAGTAACCAACTATTAATTTTATTTGTCAAAAAGAAAGGTTGACAAGATAATAAAATTAATGGGTAAAACCTCCTCTTACAAATGTAGAATTCGTATACGTCCACACTATCGTGGCATGCGATATTCTCGGTGTTTTGAGGTGTTGGTTGATTTCGAAATTTTATTGTTTGAGGAATCAATAATATTTGAAATCTAAAGTAATGATCTATGTGATTAATAGGATTTTCAAAATGACTTTCAGTCAACTTATTGTGATACTAAAGAAAATAAACTTACTGTACCCAAATAATGTTGATTGGAAAAGAATCTAGATGTTGTCTTATCTGCTAAGGAGTACAAGTATGCACTCTTCAAAGAGTGTCCTCAAGCCATCATTGCTGAAAAGGGTTTCTACTTCTAAGCCGAAAGACAAGAAGAAGAAGAAACAAGGTGAAGCAAAGATGGTGGGAGGATCTCAGGGAAGAGTGAAGAAGCCGAAAGGCAAGTACTTCACTTGCAAGCAGGATGGACATTGGAAGAAGGACTGTCCCAATCCAAAATAGAACAAAGGTATATCTTTTGGACTAGTCATTGAAACATGATTAGCGGTGATATCTACCGGCACCTGGTGAGTAGATACGGGAGCCACTAATCATGTCTGCAACAATTTGCAGGGGTTCCAAGAAACCCGATGACTAACTAAAGGGGAGATTACCATTTACTTGGACAATGCCATGCAGATGGCGGCTATTGCAGTGGGAGATTTTTTTTTATCTTTTGAGAAAAATAAAGGTTTTGGTTCTTAAGAATTTCCTTTATGTACCCTTATTTAGAAAGAATTGATTTCGGTTTCTAAATTGTTTATGGATGGATAATCTATTTCTTTTTATGACATATTTGTTATAAAAGGAATAGGGACATTATCTTTTCAGGTACATAGATAGGAAATTTATAACTTCAACCACAAGCTCCCACGATGTAAATAGAAGTTAATAACTCATCTTCTAATTCCGATAAGAGAAAAGAACCTTCGAAGATGAACCAAACATATCTTTGGGATCTTAGGCTTGGTCATATTAACCTAAGTAGAATTCAAAGGTCGATAGCTGATGGACCTTTGTGTTCATTAGTGGTGGAGGATCTCCCAACCTGTGAATCTTGCTTGGAGGGTAAGATGACCAAGAGGCCTTTCAAGGCCAAGGGGTATAGATCAAAAGATGTGTTAGAATTGGTTCATTCTGATTCGTATGGTCCTATGTCTATCCAGGCAAGAGGTAGTTTTTAATATTTTGTCTTTTTCATAGACAATTATTCAAGATGACACTACGATCTGATTGTGGTGGTGAGTACCTCTTGGGAGAGTTTAGGAACTACTTATCAGAGGCTGGGATTCAATCCCAATTGACTGCACCTGGCACACCCCAGCAGAATGGTGTAGCGGAGCGAAGGAAAATGACTCTTATGGAGATGGTTAGATCGATGATGAGTTATTTTGACTTGCCAGATTCGTTCTGGGGATATGCTCTATATACGACCGTGTATATTCTGAACTTGGTTCCATCTAAATCAATGCCTTCTACTCCCACAGAGTTGTGGACTGGGCAGAAGCCTAGTCTAAGACATCTTCAGACACGGGGAGTCCAGCACATGTGCTGAAGGCTGATGCTGGTAAGTTGGAACCTCGTACAAAAGTGAGCTTGTTTGTTGGCTATCCTATGGGTTCGAAGGTGGTTTTTTTTATAGTCCTAGAGATCAGAGGGTGATCGTTGTTACGAATGTCAGATTTCTAGAGGAGGACTATGTGATGAACCACAAGCCCACGAGTAGGATTGTTCTTGAGGAGTTGACAGGGGATATCCCGACTTCAATACCACCGGTACAAGAGGATATACCACATGTCACTGCACTGTGTGTCACAGAGGATACACAGAAGATACCTCGTCGTAGTGGGAGGGTTGTGAGACAGCCTCTTAGATTCATGTTTTTGGACAAATCTTTTGATTTGGTCCCTAGCAAATATGAACCTGATCCCTAGACATACGACGAGGCAATCCAAAATATAAATACAGCATCTTTGCAAAGTGCAATGAATACTGAGATTGAATCTATGGATTCAAGTCAGGTCTGGGAGCTCTTGTGCACTGCAGCTCATATGGATTATGAGTTGTGGCAAATGGATGTCAAGACAGCTTTCCTTAATGGAAGTCTTGAGGAAAACATCTATATGAAGCAACCAGAGGGATTCATTGATAAGGGCAAAGAGCATATTGTATGTAAGCTTAATCGGTCCATTTATGGATTGAAGCAAGCTTCGAGGTCTTGGAACATCCGCTTTGAGGAGGTAAATCAGTCTTATGGATTTATTCAAAGTCTGAATGATTATTGTGTATACAAGAGATGTGACGAAAACGTAGTGGTATTTTTGTACTATACGTAGATGACATTTTGGTGGTTGGCAACAACATCGAAGTGTTATCAGACGTAAGGGTATGGTTGTCCAAACAGTTAGATATGAAGGACTTGGGAGAAGCAGGTCACAACCTTGGGATCAAGGTTGTTGTGCTTATCCCTAGCTTCATACATAGACACGATTATGGATCGTTTTAGCATGCAAAACTCCAAGAAAGGTTTTCTACCTTTCAGGCTTGGAGTTCCTTTATCTAAGGAGATGTGTCCTAGATCATCTGAGGTGATAAAGGAGCTGAAGGCGGTTTCTTATGCTTCGGCAGTAGGAAGCCTCATGTATGCTATGTACGAGACAAGATATCTGCTTTGCCATGGGCATGGTTAGCAGATATCAGAGTAATCCAGGACAGGGACATTGGACTGCGGTAAAAGCATATATTGTAGTGCCTGAGAAGGACTAGGGATTATATGCTAGTTTACCGGGCAGACCAATTACTCCCTGTGGGTTGCATGGATTGTGATTTCTAATCAGATTGGGATAACAGTAAGTCTACCTCAGGTTTTGTGTTTACTTTAGGAGGTGGAGCCATTGAATGGAGGAGTGCCCAGCAGAAATGCGTGGCAGACTCCACCATGGAAGCTGAGTATGTGGCAGCCTATAAGGCAGCCAAAGAAGCTGTGTGGCTCAGGAACTTCCTGATGGACTTGGATGTGATTCCTGGTTTGCCCAGAACTATCACAATTAATTGTGATAATAATGGTACAGTTGCAAACTCGAAGGAACCACGAGCCCATAAGGCAAGTAAACACATAGAGTGCAAGTACCACCTGATACGAGAAATCGTAAAGGAGGTAGAAGTTACTGTCGCCTAGCATGCATCAGAGGATGACCTGGTAGACCCTTTCACTAAGGCCCTTCTAGCGAGAGCTTTGATAGGCATGTGGAGGGAAGGGGAATCAGATGTATGGCAGTATGATGACAGCATAGTCTTTTAGTATAAGTGGGAGATTGTTGGGATGTATACTGAAAGCCTTGCTCTTTTATATGAACATCTTTATTTTGAAATAAGAATCACATGATCATTGTTTGCACTTTATATTTATATATGTGCATATTGTCTAATACTTTACATTGTAGATAACATGGTGCTTGGGTGTGGCACAGAAGATCATGTTATCAGTCCCTTGTAGAGTATAAGTAGAGGCTCACAACCAAGATGGTATTGGACAAACCATTGGCATGGTTGTAGTGTAGCTTGGTATTGTTTTGTCTTGAACATAAAGTTACACTAGTACACTTCGGTGTATTGAGCAGGACCGACATAGAGGTGATTCAATTTGTTGCTGACTACATAATTGAATCGAACCTCGGATATTATATTGTACATGCTCTTAATCCCGATATAATAACGGACACATGTACTTAGTATTTATTTCTTTGATTTACCATAGGGTGAGATTTCTATGGATTAAATCAATATGCCCGGTAAGTTGGGAAATGATATTATTTACATGGTGTGCCGTTGATTATAGGAGGAATCCGTGTCCTATGTATTAGGTTGATGATGTCCCCTTGAGGAGCTCATAAGGTTCATCATGTAAACCCTGCAGGTTGACTTAGTCAACATGATGATAAGGTTGAGTGGTACTACTCGAGGAGTTAGATGTTAATTGATTGATGGTCAGTAAATTAATCAATTGACCGACATTCGATATCTTAAACACGGGGAGATGGATGTACAAATAATATATGGAGCCCATATTAATTTATGGGGGTTGGTGAGGTAGTTCGATGATGATCCTCTAGTGGAATGGAACATCATTGATGGATCAAGTTTGTATGGTTCCGATCCATCGGGTGGCCAAGACCCAACTCCTCCTCATGGTCCCTATCGTAGCCTAATATAAACCTCATGAAGTATAGATCAAATGATGGAAGACAAATCTCTAGATCCGACGGTTGAGATTAAATCCCTAGAACTGACGGTTGAGATTAAATCTCTAGATCCAACGGTTGGGATTAAAACCCTAGAACCGACGGTGGAGATTAAATCAAGGCCTAAACCTAACTCTATATATATATAGGCTTAAGGTGGGCGGCAAAGGAGAATTGATCATGGATGGTTTAGGGGATTAGGGTTTGCTTCCTTTGAAGGCTAGGAACCCTAGTTGGTTTAGATTATTTTGGGCGGCTAGGGTTTGGGATATAGGCATGGGGCAGCAACAATTGGAAGAAAAGTTTTCTTCTTCTTCCTAAGGCATGGCCGGTCCCTTCCTTCTACCTCTCTACCTTGGTTGGTCCACATTCTATTCTTCTATCCCCTCTTCCATGGCCGGCGCATAGGTGATGGAGTTGGATGGGTTGGGCGGCAAGAAACCCTAAGGAGGAAACCCTAATTAGGGTTTGGCTCCTTTTGGGTTGGGCGGCCAAGGTTTGGAAGGAGGGTAGGCGGCATCTTGTGGAAGAGTTCTTCTTCTTCCTAGGAAAGGTGGCCGGTTTAGATCTCCTCCTTCCACCTTGGTTGAGCGGCAAGAAGACCTAAGGAGGAAACCCTAATTAGGGTTTGGCTCCTATGGTTGGGCGGCTAGGGTATGCAAGGAAGGTGGGCGGCAACTATAGGAGAGGAGCTCTTCCTCTTCCTAGGTTGTGGCCGGCTCCTTCCTCTATTCCCTCCACCGTGGCCGGCGCCCAACATATTCCCTTTCTCCTCTTCACTCCATCTTGGCCGGCGGCACCAAAACATGGGTTTGTCCCTAGTTCGGTTCCTTGGTTGTTTCCATTATGTTCTCTCTATTCTTGGGGCCGGCGGCATCAATCCTTTGTGGATTGGTGGTTGGCTCAAGCAAGAAGGGAAAGAGAGTTCTTCTTTTTTTGGATTGAAGAAGATCTAGGAAGCTTCAACTTGTGGACGATCTTCGCCCACACGAAGTCTACAAGGAGGTTAGGACATACGATAGAAGATCAAGAGGTATAAAAGTTTTACAACTTTTATTATTGTTCTTTGCATGTTCTTATTGATATGCTAGCTTATGTTCTTTATGTTAGTATATGTTGATTATACTAGTTTACATTTGTATGTATTTGTATAATCATGGACCCCGAATAAGAAACAGAAAAACCGGCGATCCGTCCGTCGTCTCTTCCATGGCTAATCGACTAGAAGAGTTTGGTTGCTTGAACAACTAGTTTGTTCAAGCGATTGCTCGAGTCGTTGGCACGACGACGAATTGGTTGTGCTTAAGAAACTCATCCCATCCGGATTAGTTTTCATTAGTGAAAATTTTAATCCGGGGACATGGGAGCCTATGAGCATTCCAAGAAATAGCACGATTGCCAACAAAACGGATTGCCACACATCAAAAAAGGGGGAGATTGTTAGGGCAATCTCTTGCCATGAAAAGGTTTTAATGTGTGTGGAAAAGGGTTTAAGTTAGAGTGTTATTATGATTTGATATGTGCGTTGGAGTCTTGCAGGGCTTAGTAATTCGCACATGGAGCCTTGGCGAGTTTCACCTCTCATGACTCGGTCCTTGAGTCGGTGAAGGATGGCTTTGCAGAAGTCGTGTGCTTAGAGCATCCGAGGGACCGTCGGACGAGGAGCTTGGAGTGAAGCCGGAGGAAGTAGACTTCAGGGCGAGACGCGAAGGATGGCGCTGCAGAGTCGTGCGCTTGGCGCAACCGAGGGACGTGGCCAGACGAAGATAACTTCGAAGGCGAAGGACTCCGAGGGATGAGAGTGAGCGAATGTAACCCGGGAAAGGCCTAGCACTTTTAGGTGAAACTTGGCCATTTGGCTAAGTGTCGGATGAGATTTCCTGACATCAGTTGACTACCATGTTATGGTAGTCGACTACTCTAAGTAGACAGTGACTCGACTAGTATTCGAGTCCGGTTCAAGTTCCAACAGTCGACTGCCATGGAATGGCAGTCGACTGCGAGACCACCAGTCGACTAATAGGGACATCAGTCGACTGGTTGCAAGGGTTTCGGGCACAGAATGGAGTCGAGCTCGCGGAGCACTCGACTGGTCGAGCATCGTCGACTGATGGCAATATCAGTCGACTGATGTTGGTATCGTTGGATGAAATCTAACGTGGAAAGCAGCCGTTATTGGGCAATGGCTACAGGACCAGTCGACTGATAGGGACATCAGTCGACTGCTCCTATGTCAACGGGAAGAAACCCTCTTCCTCTATAAAGAGGAAGGGTGTGGGGCTTTGGGGACCTAATATTCATGCTCTAATCTTCTCCCAAAGTGCCCTAAAGTATTCCCACTCTTCTTACTTGCTATTATTCCATTCTATTGTAAGAAGAGGGATTGTAAAGGGGTTACCTCCACCTAGCTTGGTGCAAAGGAGAGATCTAGTGGATTTGGTAAAGGAGTGATTCACCTTGGACGAATCGGGATCGTGGATTAGCGACGTAGCCATGAACCACGTTACATTTCGGTGTTA
Organism: Wurfbainia villosa; assembly: GCA_025175895.1. Lineage (NCBI taxonomy): Eukaryota > Viridiplantae > Streptophyta > Magnoliopsida > Zingiberales > Zingiberaceae > Wurfbainia > Wurfbainia villosa. Next base: position 31,571,508 of record CM045998.1, on the reverse strand, counting down.
GCATTGTTTGTATTCTTATTTCTATTTTACTTGTCTTATTTTGTTTTTTCGCTTAAGCTAATCTCTTTGTAGACAAGAAAAATCCACCACCAAACGATTGAGGGCTATTCACCCCTCTCTAGCCGGCCGATCAATCCCCTACAACTCCTCAATACAATGGCTCAACCTCCCAAAATAAACACAAAACCTGATGTAGACTTACTGTTATCCCTGTCAGATTGGAAGTCGAATCCGTGTAATCCACATGGAGTAATTGGTCTGCCTGGTAGACTAGCATATAATCCCTAGTCCTTCTAAGGTACTTCAATATATGCTTCACCACAGTCTAATGTCCCTGTCCTGGATTACTCTGATATCTGCTGACCATGCCCACGACAAAGCAGATATCTGGTCTCGTACATAGCATAACATACATGAGCCTTCCTACTGTCGAAGCATAAGGAACCGCCTTCATCTCCTCTATCTCCTCAGATGATCTAGAACTAATCTCCTTAGATAAAGGGACTCCATGCCTGAAAGGTAGAAAACCTTTCTTGGAGTTTTGCATGCTAAAATGATCCATAATCGAGTCTATGTATGAAGCTTAGGATAAGAACAACATCCTTTTCCTGCGATCCCGTATAACCTTGATCCCAAGGATGTGTCCCACTTCTCCCAAGTCCTTCATATCAAACTGTTTGGACAACTATACTCTTACGTCCGATAACACCTTGACATTGTTGCAAATTAACAAAATGTCATCTACGTATAGTACAAGAAATACAACTACGTTTCCCTCACATCTCTTGTATACACAAGACTCATCCGGACTTTGAATAAATCCATAAGACTGGATCACCTTATCAAAGTGGATGTTCCAAGACCTCGAAGCTTGCTTCAATCCATAAATGGACCGATTAAGCTTACATACAAGATGCTCTTTTCCCTTCGCAATGAATCCCTCTGGTTGCTTCAAATAGATGTTTTCCTCAAGACTTCCATTAAGGAAAGTTGTCTTGACATCCATCTGCTACACCTAATAATCCATATGAGCTAAAATGCACAAGAGAATCCGGATAGACTTGAGCATGGCTACCGACGAAAAGGTCTCCTCATAATCGATACCCTCTTTCTGAGTATACCCCTTCGCAACAAGCCTCGCTTTGAAGGTCTCAACCTTCCCATCTATTCCTCTCTTTCTTTTGTAGATCCACTTGCATCCAATGATTTTTACACCATCGGATGGTTCTACTAGCTCCCATACCTGATTTGAATCCATAGATTCAATCTCATCATTCATTGCACTTTGCCAAGATACCACATCTTTATCTTGGATTGCCTCGTCATATGTCCAGGGATCAGGTTCATGTTCGCCAGGGACCAAATCAGAAGATTCTCCCAAAAACATGAATCTATCAGGCTATCTAACAACCCTCCCACTACGACGAGGTATCACCTGTGTATCCTCTGTGACACGCGGTGCAATAACTTATGTTATATCCTCTTGTACCAGTGGTACTGAAGAAGTGACTTCCCCTTTAAATTCCTCAAGAACAATCTTACTCATGGGCTTATGGTTTATTACATAGTCTTCCTCTAGAAATCTGGCGTTCGTTCTAACGATCACCCTCTGATCTCTAGGACTATAAAATAAACCACATTTCGTTCCTCTAGGATAGCCAATGAACATGCGTACTTCTGTACGAGGTTCCAACTTACCAGCATCCGCCTTCAGCACATGTGCTGGACTCCCCCAAATCCGAATATGTCTAGACTAGGCTTTCGTCGAGTCCACAATTCTGTGGGAGTAGAAGGCACTGATTTAGATGGAACCAAGTTCAGAATGTACACCGCCGTATCTAGAGCATATCCCCAGAACGTATCTGACCACTCAGAATAACTCATCATCGATCTCACCATCTCCATAAGAGTCCTATTCCTTCGCTCTGTGACACCATTCTGCTGGGGTGTGCTAGGTGCAGACAATTGGGATTGAATCCCAGCCTCTGATAAGTAATTCCTAAACTCTCCCAAGAGGTACTCACCACCACGATCAGATCGTAGTGTCTTGATACTTTTACCTTGATGTTTCTCCACATCAGTCTTGAATTCTTTGAACTTGTCAAAGCATTCATACTTTGTTAGTAATATATGAGAGATGTCCTAAGGCAATCGCCTTATGTATGAATCATTTATATAATAAATGAAGATTCACTATTTGAGTATACATGTTTTATGTATTTGATTGGATCTTAAACTCATTTACTGAATGTCCACGATACGATTCACAACATGAGAGAATTTGTGATTGGATCACAACTAGTGAGTATCTCTACATGTGTAATTGTGATGTATCAGAATTATCCCTAGTCGATGAATTGATGGATTTGGACACCATCAATTCTGTCGAGACTAGCACGAGGTATACTCCTTGGTGTATCCAAGCAGCTGATTCTCACTGGCTGGAGACATAGTGATGTCCGGAGTTAATCGTGGATGCAAGTTATGGTAACTAGTTCATTGGAGTGACCAGTCGTAAGACTTCATATGGTTCTCTGCATATATAGATATGTCAATGAAGTTCTTACTGTGGCTTAAGTGCGATGTTCCTTTGACTTGCGGTATTCAAGTCATCTTGATCATAGAGACTTATGCTTTGACATCTTAAGCAAGCATCTCTAAGGAGATGTGGATCCGGGATGATTGGGTATAAGTCGAAGTGATCGAAGGTGTTTGAATAGCCTATAAAGGATTCACCACTCCTTGCGAGGAGATGTATACCCATGGCCTCTCGTCGGATTGTTACTAAAGTCTTTGGCCAAAGCATTACATGTTTAGAGTAAGGTACTCTTGATACATGTGGAGTAACTAGAATCCGTAGGACGAGAAATGATACTTGGGCTAGGTGTGACGTAGTCAGCCTAGTGGGGACTGACACAATAGACCATGTCCTGAACCAAGTGGGTATAAGATGAGTGAAGGGAATGGGGCACGAATCATTCGAGTGAAAGGTTTGAAATAGTTACGGATCAACCGTTGATCTTTTCGGTTAATTGGGGATCATGATGTACTACTAGGTGCCACTCATGATCGTTCTATAATTAATGGTTAATTATAGACGGCCAACATAAACCGAGAACCTATTTGGTCACACGCACAACGAGCGTAATCCACAGGATTTAAAACGAGCTTGAGAATGGGATTCTCAGACCGAGAGAAACTAGGTTTGGTTGGACCAAACATGAAGCGAGCATGAAATCATTTCAGTCGCAATGGAAGCGTGGATGGGCCGTGTCTTATGAAGACATAATGGATGAACCAAAATGGTTTGGTTCTAATCCAATGGAGGAGAATAAACCAAAGGGTTTGGTTTATTTTAAACGAATGAACCAAAAGTTGGTTCGGTTCGTTTTAACTTAAAATAAACCATCATGGTTTGGTTTATTTTAACTTATCTTAATGGAGGCGGGTTACGGGCCTAATGGTTATGATCAATAACCATTAATTAGTTCTCTATAAAGAGGGCTTAAGGATAATTAAGCTAATCCAAGCCCTAGCAAAATTGAAGGAGTTGGCGCTAACCTAAGCTTGCCGCCCAGCTCCTTGTGCCACCGTCCAGCTCCTTGCCGGCATCCAAGCTTCAGCCAGTGAACCCTCCGGCGACCCTCCGGTGATCTTCCTAGGCCTCGGTGAAAAGGTGAGCACTTGGCTTCCTTCTTTTGGCCGGTGCCTACTCCTCCACCAAGCTGTCCAGTTTTCTGGACAGCTTCTTCTCCTCTCGTCGGAGCGTCGTTTGGACAACAGTTAGAGCTACGACAGCAGCTAAACTACCGGGGATTCGATCTCCGGTAATCCTCTGAGGTGGAGGACGAAGGATTCATCAAACGGTTGACGAATACCTCTCTGGAGAAGCGTGTTTTGAGAACTCGATTTTGGATCCGAATTTGGATTCGTATCGTGATCATCTCTCGATCACGTCATCTTCAACACGAGGCTAGTAACCCGTACGAAGACGAAGCTTGTGACTTAGCGAAGTCATCCCGAGGATACTCGGCGTGGATACGGATAGAGACGATTCTAGCGAGGATCGTTCTGGTTGATGCCGTTCCCGCTACACGTCATATGAAAGGTATAACGTAGTTAAATTTCTTTTTATTGCAAATTTAAATTTACGATTATGTCTACACTTGTTGTAATATGTATGCGTGTGTTGTGTGTGTTGTAATAAATGTAGATTTATTATTTTTATTGCTTCCGTTGTGTTCATGTTTACGAAACGTGATCGAACACACACACGCCGCGGTGCCGGAAACCCAACAGTGGTATCAGAGCCCAGGTTGTGTTTTGACATAATCGTAAAAATGGTTTTGCGATAGTCATAATGTATTTCTGGAAATTTTCTAATTTTGGAAATTTAGAAGTATTTATGGAAATTTTTCAATTTTGGAAAGTCTAGAAGTATTTATGGAAATCTTCCACTTTTGGAAAGTTGGAAGTATTTATGGAAATTGATATTTTCCATAAATAAAATATTTGATTAGATTCTAGAAATTTGTTTCCTAATTTAATCATGATTTGATTTGGGAAATCAAATCTTAAAATATTTTATTTCCATAAGTAGTTTTAATGATTTAGGAAATTGGTTTCCTAAATAGATTTTCCTTAATCAAATAATTCCATGAATAAAATATGTGATTAGATTTGGAAATTTGTTTTCTAATTTAATTATGATTTGATTTGGAGAATCAAATCTTAAACATATTTTATTTCCATAAATAGTTATGACATATAAGGAAATTATATACATGACATAATTGTATGTCATGTAATTGCATTAGATGCATAACATTATGCCATGCGTGTCGTGACATGTAGATGTATGCCATGTATGCCATGCCATGTAGATAATAGTTATTTGCATGCAAAGAGGATGAGACATAAAACCCTTAAACAATATTAAAGCCTACACCTTCCATTGATATGGTTAGAACCAGAGTTCCGTTTCTTGTTTGCGTTGTTGGACTCTCTCCAAACCCGGCTCGAACCCGAACATGTTCAAACCATGGAATAGTTTAATACTAATATGGTAAGAGTCAGAGGTCAATCGTTAGCTTTGGTTGTTGGACTCTCTCCAAGCTGGGCTAATTGGTTGAATGTGCTCTAACCATATTAAAACTATTTCTCGATTAATCGGTTGGCTTTAACCTGGAGCATCGGCTTGTTGGACTCTCTCCAAGGTCGATGTAAAGGGAGGTGAAGTTGGGTGCTATGCATATGATGAATACTTGTTAATGTGTTAACAACCCGACGTATGTGTGAACATTCAATTAGTTGATAGCACATTGTGATAGTTGCATATACGTGATATGCAATCGGTATAGATGATACCTACCGTCGTAGTTATGAATGGCTTGTTGGACTCTCTCCAAGGTTGTTCATAACTATGATGGATATCAGCCCATTTGGAGATGGACCTACGATCTCCCGAAGTAATTTTTGGGTTTTTGAAATTCAAAAAATGAATGGGATTTATAAATGTATATTGATGCATTTTAAAATCATTTTCTCATATATGCTCGTTTTGTATTTCTAGGTCAATAAATTGATCATGACGTCTTTGAATTTGCGCACTATTTTGGATTCGAACAAACTGACTGGGCCTAACTTCCTGGACTGGCTTAGAAACCTGAGAATTGTTCTCAAGGCGGAAAAGCTTGCATATGTCCTTGAAGAGCCTCTTCCTGACCGTCCTAAGGACGATGCTGTTGGCAACCGTGCTATTTCTCGGAATGCTCATAGGCTCCCATGTCCCCGGAATAAAATTTTCACTAATGAAAACTAATCTGGATGGGATGAGTTTCCTAAGCACAACCAATTCGTCGTCGTGCTAACGACTCGAGCGATCGCTTGAACAAACTAGTTGTTCAAGCAACACAACTCTTCTAGTCGGTTAGCCGCGGAAGAGACGACGGACGGATCGCCGGTTTTTGTGTTTCTTATTCGGGGTCCATGATTATACAAATACATGCAAATGCAAACTAGTATAATCAACATATACTAACCTAAAGAACTTAAGCTAGCATATCAATTAAGAATAGAAACATGCAAAGATCATAAATAAAAGTTATAAAACTTTTATACCTCTTGATCTTCTATCGTATGTCCTAACCTCCTTGTAGACTTCGTGTGGGCGAAGATCCTCCACAAGTTGAAGCTTCTTAGATCTTCTTCAATCCAAAGAATGAAGAACTCTCTTTCCCTTCTTGCTTGAGCCAACCACCAATCCACAAAGGATTGATGCACGCCACAAGAATAGAGAGAACATAATGGAAACAACCAAACCAACTAGGGACAAACCCTAGCTCCTAGTGCCGCCGGCCAAGAGGAAAACAAAGGGAAAAGAGGAATAGGTTGGGCACCACCAAAGGTATAGGAAAAAGGATAGGAACCGGCCAACACCCTAGGAAGAAGAAGAACACTTCCCCTATGGTTGCCACCTACCTTACCTTCCAAACCCTAGCCGCCCAACCAAGCTTCCTTTGGATTTCTTGCCGCCCAAGGTAGAGGAAGAGAAGGTAGTGGCCGGCCAACCCTTAGAAGGAAGAAGATGAGCCCTTCCCCTATAGTTGCCGCCCAACCATAACTTCCAAACCTAGCCGCCTAATCCAAAGAGCCAAACCCTAATCTAATTAGGGTTTTCTCCATAGGTTTCTTGCCGCCTAAGCATGGTGGAGAGGAGAGATCTAGGAGCTAGCCACCTCCAAGGAAGAAGACAAGCTCATCCATAGGTTGCCGCCCCTTCTAGCTCCACCACCTTGGCTGCCCAACCTAAGGAGCCAAAACCCTAATTAGGGTTTCCTCCTTGAGGTTGCTTGCCGCCCAAGTAATGCTAGGCAAAACCCTAATTTCCTTAGCATCCATCATGAACCCTTCAAAAACTTAGTTTCCACCAACCCATGCTCCCTATATAGAACTTAGGAGAAAATTGGTTATTGATGAGGTAGCCAAAAATATAGGAACTAATTCCCAATTTTCTTACCACCTTATCCAACCTTTCCTCTCCCTTTTATATAGAGTTAGGTTTAGGCCTTGGTTTAATCTCCACCGTCGGTTCTAGGGTTTTAATCTCAACCGTCGGATTTAGAGATTTAATCTCAACCGTCGGTTCTAGGAAATAATCCCAACCGTCGGATCTAGAGATTTAATCTCAACCGTTGGTTCTAGGAAATTTAATCCCAACCGTCGGATCTAGAGATTTAATCTCCATCATTTGATCTAGACTTCATGAGGTTTATATTAGGCTACGATAGGGACCATGAGGAGGAGTTGGGTCTTGGCCACCCGATGGATCGGAACCACACAAACTTGATCCATCAATGATGTTCCATTCCACTAGAGGATCATCATCGAACTACCTCACCAACCCCCATAAATTAATATGGGCTCCATATATTATTTGTACATTTATCTCCCCGTGTTTAAGATATCGAATGTCCGTCAATTAATTGATTTACTGACCATCAATTAATTAACATCTAACTCCTCGAGTAGTACCACTCAACCTTATCATCATGTTGACTAAGTCAACCTGCAGGGTTTACATGATGAACCTTATGAGCTCCTCAAGGGGACATCATCAACCTAATACATAGGACACGGATTCCTCCTATAATCAACGGCACACCATGTAAATAATATCATTTCCCAACTTATTGGGCATATTGATTTAATCCATAGAAATCTCACCCTCTGATAAATCAAAGAAATAAATACTAAGTACATGTGTCCGTTATTATATCGGGATTAAGAGCATGTACAACATAATATCCGAGGTCCGATTCAATTATGTAGTCGACAGAATAAATTGAATCACCTCTATGTCGGTCCTGCTCAATACACCTAAGTGTACTAGTGTAACTCTATGTTCAAGACAAAACAATACCAAGCTACACTACAACCATGCCAATGGTTTGTCCAAAACCATCTTGGTTGTGAGCCTTTACTTATATTCTACAAGGGACTGATAACATGATCTTCTATGCCGCACCCAGGCACCATGTTATCTACAATGTAAAATATTAGACAATATACACACATATAACGTGCAAACAATGATCATGTGATTCTTATTTCAAAATAAAGATGTCCATACAAAAGAGCTAGGCTTTCAGTATACATCCCAACAATCTCCCACTTATACTAAAAGACTATGCTGTCATCATCGCCATACATCGATTCCCCTTCCCTCCACATGCCTATCAAAGCTCTCGCTGTGAAGGCCTTAGTGAAAGGGTCTACCAGGTCATCCTCTGATGCAATCTTGGCGACAGCAACTTCTACCTCCTTAACGATTTCTCGTATCAGGTGGTACTTGCACTCTATGTGTTTACTAACCTTATGGGCTCGTGGTTCCTTCGAGTTTGCAACTGCACCATTATTATCACAATAAATTGTGATAGTTCTGGGCAAACCAGGAATCACATCCAAGTCCATTAGGAAATTCCTGAGCCACCCAGCTTCTTTGGCCGCCTTAGAGGCTGCCATACAGTCAGCTTCCATGGTAGAGTCCACCACGCATTTCTGCTTGACACTCTTCCATACTATGGCTCCACCTCCAAAAGTAAACACAAAACCTGAGGTAGACTTACTGTTATCCCTATCAGATTGGAAATCAGAATCTATGTAACCCACAGGGAGTAATTGGTCTGCCCGGTAAACTAGCATATAATCCCTAGTCCTTCTCAGGCACTACAATATATGCTTTACCGCAGTCCAATATCCCTGTCCTGGATTACTCTGATATCTGCTGACCATGCCCACGGCAAAACAGATATCTGGTCTCGTACAGAGCATCGCATACATGAGGCTTCCTATTGCTGAAGCATAAGGAACCGCCTTCATCTCCTCTATCTCCTCAGATGATCTACGGACACATCTCCTTTGATAAAGGAACTCCATACCTGAAAGGTAGAAAACCCTTCTTGGAGTATTGCATGCTAAAACGATCCAAAACCATGTCTATGTATGAAGCTTGGGATAAGCACAACAACCTTGATCCCCAAGGTTGTGACCCACTTCTCCCAAGTCCTTCATATCATATTGTTTGGACAACCATACCCTTACGTCTGATAACACTTCGATGTTGTCGCCAACCGCCAAAATGTCATCTACGTATAGTACAAAAATACCACTACATTTCCGTCACATCTCTGATATACACAAGACCCATCCAAACTTTGAATAAATCCATAAGACTGGATTTTCTTCCTCAAAGCGGATGTCCCAAGACTTCAAAGCTTGCTTCAGTCCATCAACGGACCGATTAAGCTTATAAACAATACGCTCTTTGCCCTTAGCAATGAATCCCTCTGGTTGCTTCAAATAGATGTTTTCCTCAAGACTTCCATTAAGGAAAGCTGTCTTGACATCCATCTATCACACCTCATAATCCATATGAGCTGCAATGCATAAGAGCTCCCAGACCTGACTTGAATCCATAGATTCAATCTCAGTATTCATTGCACTTTGTATTTATATCTTGGATTTCCTCGTCATATGTCTAGGGATCAGGTTCATGTTTGCTAGGGACCAAATCAGAAGATTTGTCCAAAAACATGAATCTAAGAGGTTGTCTAACAACCCTCCCACTACGACGAGGTATCTTCTGTGTATCCTTTGTGACACGCGGTGCAGTGACATGTGGTATGTCCTCTTGTACCGGTGGTACTAAAGAAGTAACTTCCCTTTTTAATTCCTCCAGAACAATTTTACCCTTGGGCTTGTGGCTTATCACATAGTCTTCCTCTAGAAATCTGGCATTCGTGTTAACGATCACCCTCTGATCTCTAGGACTATAAAACAAGTCAGAATAACTCATCATCGATCTAACCATCTCCATAAGAGTCCTATTCCTTCGTACTGCTACACTGTTCTGTTGGGGTGTGCCAGGTGCAGTCAATTGGGATTGAATCCCAACCTCTGATAAGTAGTTCCTAAACTCTCCCAAGAGGTACTTACCACCACAATCAGCTCGTAGTGTCATCTTGAATAATTGTCTATAAAACAGACGAAATATTCAAGACCACCTCTTGCCTAGATAGTCATAGGACCATACAAATTAGAATGAACCAATTCCAACACATCTTTGGATCTATACCCCTTGGCCTTGAAAGGCCTCTTGGTCATCTTACCCTCCAAGCAAGATTCGCAGGTTGGGAGATGCTCCACCACTTATGAACCCAAAGGTCCATCAACTATCAACCTTTGAATTCTACTTAGGTTAATATGACCAAGCCTAAGATCCCAAAGATATGTTTGGTTCATCTTCGAAGGTTCTTTTCTCTTATTAGACTTAGAAGATGAGTCAATAACTTCTATTTGCATCGTGGGAGCTTGTGGTTCAAGTTATAAATTTCCTATTTATGTACCTGAATAGATAATGTCCCTATTCCTTTTATAACAAATTTGTCATGAAAAGAAATAGATTATCCATCCCTAAACTATTTAGAAACCGAAATCAATTCTTTCTAAATAAGGGTACATAAAGGAAATTCTTAAGAACCAAAACCTTTATTTTTCTCAAAAGATAAATAAAACATCTCCCACTGCAATAGCCGCCATCTTCATGGCATTGCCCAAGTAAATGGTAATATCCCCTTTGGCTAGTTGTCAGGTTTCCTGGAACCCCTGCAAAGTGTTGCAGACATGATTAGTGGCTCTCGTATCTACACACCAGGTTCCGGTAGATAACACCGCTAACCATGTTTCAACGACTAGACCAAAAGATATACTTTTGCTCTTGCTTCGGATTGGGACAATCCTTCTTCTTATGTCCAGTCTGCTAGTAAGTGAAGTACTTGCCTTTCGGCTTCTTTACTCCTCCCTGAGATCCTCCCACCACCTTTGCTCCACCTTGTTTCTCCTTCTTCAGCCTTTACCAGAAGTAGAAACCTTTTTGAGCAACCATGGCTTGAGCACACTCTTTGAAGAGTGTATACTTGTACTTCTTAGCAAATAAGACAACATCTAGATTCTTTTCCAATCAACATTGTTTGGGTACAGTAAGTTTATTTCCTTTAGTATCAAAATAAGTGGACTGAAAGTCATTTTGAAAATCCTAAGAATCACAATGATCAAAACTTTAGATTTCAAATATTATTGATTCCTCAAAACAATAAAATTCTGAAATCAACCAACACCTCAAAACACCGAGAATATCGCATGCCACGCAGTGTGGACGTATACGAATTCTACATTTGTAAGAGGAGGTTTTACCCATTAATTTTATTATCTTGTCAACCTTACTTTTTGACAAATAAAATTAATAGTTGGTTCCTCTTTGGCCCTACAAATAAAAGCAGTGACTCCTATGGGGAGGATACTTTTATTTGCATCTAAGTGTGCACCATTACACGATACTAAGAGAATTATTTCGAATTATGTGCCTTACCTCTGTGGAAGTACACACGCTCCTAGATAATTTCCTATAACCATTATTTGACCTAGTGATCCGCAAACAAACCCGTCCTCGGGGAGGAAGGCACTCAGAGCCAACACACAAGTTTGTTTGCATCACACGTCAAATTGTAATGGAGGCCGCGGGAATTAATTAAAATATCCCTCTCCCACTTAGTAAATTGAAAATGAGGAATTTTCAAGCACACACAACATGCATATAAAACAAATCAGCAATAAATATGGAAAAAACAGAATTTTTTCCAACTATTATGGCATTGTTCTCCAATACGCATCCCGTCGTGTCGCCACCTCGTCCGCTCCTCCTACGCCATGTACGAGCCATCCGGAGATCCGAGCCGAGAATAAAACCTATTTTATTTTACATCCATCGATCCTATACTCCACGAGGGAGTGTACATGAAATCTAGATCGAAAGTAAAATAAAATAAGGAGTGGCTAAACAATGTCGTATTCAATTACAAAAATTAAATACTAATTTAGCCTCGTCAACCCCGAGGATTCAAATAATATACAATCACACACACATGCAATCACATACACACATATATAGTCATAATAGTTGGATCTTATGCCTGCAACCAAAAAGTTAGCCTACGCACATCCTACTATTATCCGGCATACAAAATATATGATATGTGCATGAAAGTAACCGAATCAAAAACACACAAAACCGGAAACCATGGCTCTGATACCAATTGTTGGCAACCGTGCTATTTCTCGGAATGCTCATAGGCTCCCATGTCCCCGGATTAAAATTTTTACTAATGAAAACTAATCCGGATGGGATGAGTTTCCTAAGCACAACCAATTCGTCGTCGTGCTAACGACTCGAGCGATCGCTTGAACAAACTAGTTGTTCAAGCAACACAACTCTTCTAGTCGGTTAGCCGCGGAAGAGACGACGGACGGATTGCCGGTTTTTGTGTTTCTTATTCGGGGTCCATGATTATACAAATACATGCAAATGCAAACTAGTATAATCAACATATACTAACCTAAAGAACTTAAGCTAGCATATCAATTAAGAATAGAAACATGCAAAGATCATAAATAAAAGTTATAAAACTTTTATACCTCTTGATCTTCTATCGTATGTCCTAACCTCCTTGTAGACTTCGTGTGGGCGAAGATCCTCCACAAGTTGAAGCTTCTTAGATCTTCTTCAATCCAAAGAATGAAGAACTCTCTTTCCTTCTTGCTTGAGCCAACCACCAATCCACAAAGGATTGATGCCGCCCCAAGAATAGAGAGAACATAATGGAAACAACTAAGCAAACCGAACTAGGGACAAACCCTAGCTCCTAGTTCCATGCCAAGAGGAAAACAAAGGGAAAAGAGGAATAGGTTGGGCACCACCAAAGGTATAGGAAAAGGATAGGAACCGCCAACACCCTAGGAAGAAGAAGAACACTTCCCTATAGTTGCCACCTACCTTACCTTCCAAACCCTAGCCGCCAACCAAGCTTCCTTTGGATTTCTTGCGCCCAAGGTAGAGGAAGAGAAGGTAGTGGCCGGCCAACCCTTAGAAGGAAGAAGATGAGCCCTTCCCTATAGTTGCCCCAACCATAACTTCCAAACCTAGCCGCCTAATCCAAAGAGCCAAACCCTAATCTAATTAGGGTTTCCTCCATAGGTTTCTTGCCTAAGCATGGTGGAGAGGAGAGATCTAGGAGCTAGCCACCTCCAAGGAAGAAGACAAGCTCATCCATAGGTTGCCGCCCCTTCTAGCTCCACCACCTTGGCTGCCCAACCTAAGGAGCCAAAACCCTAATTAGGGTTTCCTCGTTGAGGTTGCTTGCCGCCCAAGTAATGCTAGGCAAAACCCTAATTTCCTTAGCATCCATCATGAACCCTTCAAAAAACATAGTTGCCGCCCAACCCATGCTCCCTTATATAGAACTTAGGAGAAAATTGGTTATTGATGAGGTAGCCAAAAATATAGGAACTAATTCCCAATTTTCTTGCCGCCCACCTTATCCAACCTTTCCTCTCCCTTTTATATAGAGTTAGGTTTAGGCCTTGGTTTAATCTCCACCGTCGGTTCTAGGGTTTTAATCTCAACCGTCGGATTTAGAGATTTAATCTCAACCGTCGGTTCTAGGAAATAATCCCAACCGTCGGATCTAGAGATTTAATCTCAACCGTTGGTTCTAGGAAATTTAATCCCAACCGTCGGATCTAGAGATTTAATCTCCATCATTTGATCTAGACTTCATGAGGTTTATATTAGGCTACGATAGGGACCATGAGGAGGAGTTGGGTCTTGGCCACCCGATGGATCAGAACCACACAAACTTGATCCATCAATGATGTTCCATTCCACTAGAGGATCATCATCGAACTACCTCACCAACCCCCATAAATTAATATGGGCTCCATATATTATTTGTACATTTATCTCCCCGTGTTTAAGATATCGAATGTCCACAATTAATTGATTTATCACCATCAATTAATTAACATCTAACCTCGAGTAGTACCACTCAACCTTATCATCATGTTGACTAAGTCAACCTGCAGGGTTTACATGATGAACCTTATGAGCTCCTCAAGGGGACATCATCAACCTAATACATAGGACACGGATTCCTCCTATAATCAACGACACACCATGTAAATAATATCATTTCCCAACTTACCGGGCATATTGATTTAATCCATAGAAATCTCACCCTCTGATAAATCAAAGAAATAAATACTAAGTACATGTGTCCGTTATTATATCGGGATTAAGAGCATGTACAACATAATATCCGAGGTCCGATTCAATTATGTAGTCAGCAATAAATTGAATCACCTCTATGTCGGTCCTGCTCAATACACCTAAGTGTACTAGTGTAACTCTATGTTCAAGACAAAACAATACCAAGCTACACTACAACCATGCCAATGGTTTGTCCAAAACCATCTTGGTTGTGAGCCTTTACTTATATTCTACAAGGGACTGATAACATGATCTTCTATGCCGCACCCAGGCACCATGTTATCTACAATGTAAAATATTAGACAATATACACACATATAACGTGCAAACAATGATCATGTGATTCTTATTTCAAAATAAAGATGTCCATACAAAAGAGCTAGGCTTTCAGTATACATCCCAACAGATGCAACTCCAGACCAAATGTTGGTCTATCAGAAGCATGTGGCAGATTCTGAGCTGGCGAGTTGCATCATGCTAGCGGCGATGGTACCTGAGCTGCAAAAGCAGCATGAGCATATGGATGCTAATACTATAGTCTTCCATCTTCATGAGTTGTTCGATGAGCAAGCGAGATCCGAAAGGTTCGAGGTCTCTAGGCTCCTCTTCACCACGAAGATGCAAGAAGGTTCGTCTGTAGTGCAGTTTGTGCTAAAGATGAACGGGTACATCGAGCGGCTAGCCACCCTCGGTTTTGTGATGGATCATGAGTTAAGTATTGACTTAATTCTGCATTATTTGCCCAAGAGTTTCTCACAATTTGTGATGAACTATCGGATGAACAAATTAGAATCCACCATTCCCGAGCTCCTCAATATGCTGAAGACTGTGGAGCCTTCTGTGAAGCAAGAGGAGAAGGCGGTTCGGTTAGTTGATTCCTCAAAGAAAGGTTCTAAGAGGAAGGCAAAAGAACAGAAGAAAGGAAAGAAGAAAAAGGCAAGGAAGGCAGAACCAGTGCAAAAGGGCACTTGCCATCACTGTGGCAAGGAAGGCCATGCCGAAGAAACTGCAAGATTTATCTTGAGTCCATGAAGAAGAAGAAGGCATCCGATGCCCTATCCTCTTCAGGTATCTTCATTATTGATTGTCATTCTATTTCCTTAGACACTTGGGTATTGGATACTAGGTGTGGCTCACATATATGTAATGACATACAGGGGCTAAGGAATAGAAGAAGACTTGTCAGAGGGGAGTCAAATTTGCAAGTTGGCAATGGAGCAAAGGTTGCTGCAGTCGCCATCGGAACTTATTTGCTGAAGCTCACTAGTGGACTAGTCTTAGAACTAGACAATTGCTATTATGTTCCTTCTCTAATAAAGAACATTGTTTCTATTTCCTGTTTAAATATAAATGGTTTCCATTTGACGTTTAGTAACAATTGTTGTTATATAACTTTGAATGGCATACTTTATGGAACTGGAACCTTGAGTAATGGCATTTATACGTTGGACGTATCCAGTGACATTTTCAATATCGAAGCGAGCAACACGCGTGCTCGAAAGGATAATCAAATAGACTCCTATATGTGGCATTTCGTCTTGGCCATATAAGCAAGAAACGCATGTCCGAATTACACCGATGTGGAATTCTGGAATCGTTTGAATTGGATTCATACGATACATGCGAATCATGCTTAAAAGGCAAGATGACTAAGTTACCTTTTACTGGAAAAGGTGAACGAGTGGGAGAGTTACTAGGACTAATACATACTGATGTATGTGGACCTATGTCAACTCAAGCATTAGGAGGCTATAGCTACTTCATTACCTTCACCGATGATGACTCACGGTTTGGGTATGTGTTCTTGATGAAACACAAGTCTGAAGCCTTTGAAAGGTTCAAAGAATTCAGAAATGAAGTAGAGAAACAACATGATAAGAGTATTAAAATACTTCGATCGGATCGAGGTGGTGAATACTTAAGTCAAGAGTTTCTTGATTATCTAAGAGACAATGGTATATTGTCTCAATGGACTCCGCCATATACACCACAGCATAATGGTGTATCTGAGAGGCGTAACCGGACCTTGTTGGACATGGTCAGGTCAATGATGAATCATGCGACTCTTCCCAAGTCCTTTTGGGGCTATGCACTTCAGACAACAGTTTACTTGTTAAACAGAATGCCTACCAAGGTAGTCTCAACTACTCCATATGAGATATGGAATGGTAAGAAACCTCATGTATCTTACTTGAAGATATGGGGTTGTCCTGCTTATGTGAAGCGGACTGTATCAGAAAAATTGGATGCTAAGTCTAATAAATGTCTATTTATTGGATATCGTAAGGAAACAAGGGGTTACCAATTCTATCATCCTGTGGAACAAAAGGTGTTTGTTTCAAGGCATGCTGTGTTTCTAGAGAAAGAATTTCTATTGCAAGAAAATAGTGGGAGTGTCGTCGAGCTTGAGGAGGCTCGAGAGACTCAAATAGACATTAATGAGATACCTGGTGAAGCACAACAGCTGACAACTCATAGTGATGAGCAATCGGCTGGACCTATTGTAACACCACATCTTCGTAGATCTGGTAGAACATGCAATATTCCTGAGAGATATGGATTTCTCGTAAGTGAATCGAACGATGTGTTACTCATTGATAATGAGGAGCCTACCAATTATGAAGAAGTGTTGACAAGTTCAGAAAGGGATAAGTGGCTTGGTGCCATTAAGTCGGAAATGGATTCCATGTATGAAAACCAAGTTTGGAACTTGGTTGACCCACCTGAAGGGATAAAGCCTATAGGGTGCAAGTGGGTTTTCAAGAAGAAAACCGACATGGATGGTAATGTGATTACCTATAAGGCTAGATTGGTGGTGAAAAGATATCGTCAAAAGCAAGGTGTTGATTATGACGAAACCTATTCGCCTGTAGCTATGCTTAAATCCATTCGGATGCTCCTGGCCATAGCGGCTCATTATGATTATGAGATATGGCAGATGGATGTGAAAACAGCTTTCCTTAATGGAAACTTGCTCGAGGACGTGTATATGATACAGCCTGAGGGTTTCACATCGGTTGATAAAACCATGGTATGCAAATTACGACGGTCCATTTATGGATTGAAGCAAGCATCCAGGAGCTAGAATATCCGTTTTGATGAGACAATCAAAAAGTTTGATTTCTCACAAAATCCAGACGAACCTTGTGTCTACAAAAAGGTTAGTGGGAGTGCAGTCGTGTTCCTAGTATTGTATGTCGATGACATACTACTTATAGGAAATGATGTTTCAATCTTACAGTCAGTGAAGGTTTGGTTATCCAAGACATTCTCCATGAAAGACCTAGGAGAAGCAACCTACATCCTCGGGATTAAGATCTATAGAGATAGATCGAAACAGTTGCTTGGTCTTTCGCAGTCTACATATATAGACCGAGTGCTAAAGAGGTTTAGCATGTCGGAATCCAAGAAAGGTTTCTTACCCATCAGGCATGGGGTACACCTTTCGAAGTCTATGTGTCCGCACGAGAAGAGGATTTGCATGAGTAAGATTCCTATGCATCCGCAATAGGATCTATCATGTATGCTATGTTATGTACAAGGCCCGATGTATAAATGCGCTCACGAGTGTCACGAGCAGATACCAGTCCGATCCGGGAATGGATCATTGGGCGGCTGTTAAGACGATCCTTAAGTACTTGAGAAGAACTAAGGATGTGTTCCTAATATATGGAGAAGGGGACATGGTGATACGCGGGTATATAGATGCCAGCTTCCAGACAGACAAGGATGATTCCAGGTCTCAGTCTGGATACGTGTTCACCTTGAATGGGGGCGCAGTGATTTGGAAAAGTTCCAAACAAGAGACTATAGCAGATTCTACCACTGAGGAAGAATACATTGCAGCTTCGAAAGCAGCAAAGGAAGCGGTTTGGATCAAGAAGTTCATTCATGAACTTGGTGTGATTCCGGCCATTGTTGAAGCAATACCGGTCTACTATGACAACAATGGAGCAATTGCACAGGCGAAAGAGCCAAGGTCTCATCAACGATCAAAACATGTGCTTCGCCGCTATCATCTTATCAGAGAGATCATCAGTAGGAACGAAATACAAATCGAGAAAATTTCCACTGAAAGGAACTTAGCGGATCCCTTGACTAAGGCATTACCTCAAAATAAGTTTGAGGGTCATGTTCGAGCTTATGGTATTGGATACCGTAGCGATTGGCATTAGGCCAAGTGGGAGTCTGTTAGTAATATATGAGAGATGTCCTAAGGCAATCGCCTTATGTATGAACCATTTATATGATAAATGAAGATTCACTATTTGAGTATACATGTTTTATGTATTTGATTGGATCTTAAACTCATTTACTGAATGTCCACGATAAGATTCACAGCATGAGAGAATTTGTGATTGGATCACAACTAGTGAGTATCTCTACATGTGTAATTGTGATGTATCGGAATTATCCCTAGTCGATGAATTGATGGATTTGGACACCATCAATTCTGTCGAGACTAGCACGAGGTATACTCCTTGGTGTATCCAAGCAGTTGATTCTCACTGGCTGGAGACATAGTGATGTCCGGAGTTAATCGTGGATGCTAGTTATGGTACTAGTTCATTGGAGTGACCAGCCGTAAGACTTCATATGGTTCTCTGCATATATAGATATGTCAATGAAGTTCTTACTGTGGCTTAAGTGCGATGTTCCTTTGACTTGCGGTATTCAAGTCATCTTGATCATAGAGACTTATGCTTTGACATCTTAAGCAAGCATCTCTAAGGAGATGTGGACCCGGGATGATTGGGTATAAGTCGAAGTGATCGAAGGTGTTTGAATAGCCTATAAAGGATTCACCACTACTTGCGAGGAGATGTATACCCATGGCCTCTCGTCGGATTGTTACTAAAGTATTTGGCCAAAGCATTACATGTTTAGAGTAAGGTACTCTTCGATACATGTGGAGTAACTAGAATCCGTAGGACGAGGAAATGATACTTGGGCTTGGTGTGACGTAGTCAGCCTAGTGGGGACTGACACTATAGACCATGTCCTGAACCAAGTGGGTATAAGATGAGTGAAGGGAATGTGGCACAAATCATTCGAGCTGCTGAAAGGTTTCAGAAATAGTTCTGGATCAACCGTTAATCTTTTCGGTTAATTGGGGATCATGATGTACTACTAGGTGCCACTCATGATCGTTCTATAATTAATGGTTAATTATAGATGGCCAACATAAACCGAGAACCTATTTGGTCACACGCACAACGAGCGTAATCCAAAGGATTTAAAATGAGCTTGAGAATGAGATTCTCAGACCGAGAGAAACTAGGTTTGGTTGGACCAAACATAAAGCGAGCATGAAATCGTTTCAGTCGCAATGGAAGCGTGGATGGGCCGAGTCTTATGAAGACGTAATGGATGAACCAAAATGGTTTGGTTCTAATCCAATGGAGGAGAATAAACCAAAGGGTTTGGTTTATTTTAAACGAATGAACCAAAAGTTGGTTCGGTTCGTTTTAACTTAAAATAAACCATCATGGTTTGGTTTATTTTAACTTATCTTAATGGAGCGGGTTAACGGGCCTAATGGTTATGATCCAATAACTATTAAGAGAATTATTTCTCTATAAAAGAAGGCTTAAGGGATAATTAAGCCCTAATCCAAGCCCTAGCAAAAGTTTCCCCATTGAAGGAGTTTTCGGCGCCAACCCTAAGCTTGCCGCCCAGCTCCTTGTGCCGCCATCCAGCTCCTTGCCGGCGTCCAAGCTTCAGCCGGTGAACCCTCCGGCGACCCTCCGGTGATCTTCCTAGGCCTCGGTGAAAAGGTGAGCACTTGGCTTCCTTGTTTTGGCCGGCGCCTACTCCTCCACCAAGCTGTCCAGTTTTCTGGACAACTTCTTCTCCTCTCGTCGGAGCGTCGTTTGGACGACGGTTAGAGCTCCGACAGCAGCTAAACTACTGGGGATTCAATCTCCGGTAATCCTCTGAGGTGGAGGACGAAGGATTCGTCAAACGGTTGACGAATACCTCTCCGGAGAAGCGAGTTTTGAGGACTCGATTTTGGATCCGAATTTGGATTCGGATCGTGATCATCTCTCGATCACGTCATCTTCAACACGAGGCTAGTAACCCGTACGAAGACGAAGCTCGTGACTTAGCGAAGTCATCCCGAGGATACTCGGCGTGGATACGGATAGAGACGATTCTAGCGAGGATCGTTCTGGTTGATGCCGTTCCCGCTACACGTCAAACGAAAGGTATAACGTTGTTAAATTTCTTTTTATTGCAAATTTAAATTTACGATTATGTCTACACTTGTTGTAATATGCATGCGTGTGTTGTAATAAATGTAGATTTATTATTTTTATTGCTTCCGTTGTGTTCATGTTTACGAAACGTGATCGAACACACACACGCCGCTGTGCCGGAAACCCAACAGACTTGCGGCGTATCAGGTAAATGTATTCATATCTCGAATAATCGTCTATAAAAGAGACGAAATACTCAAAACCACCTCTAGCATGGATAGTCATAGGACCACACAAATCAGAATAAACCAATTCTAACACATCTTTGGCTCTATACCCCTTGGCCTTAAAAGGCCTCTTGGTCATTTTACCCTCTAAGCAAGATTCACAGGTTGGGAAATCTTCCACCACTAATGAACCCAGAGGTCCATCAGCTATCAACCTTTGAATTCTGCTTAGGTTGATATGACCAAGCATAAGATGCCAAAGATATGTTTGGTTCATCTTCTAAGGTTCTTTTCTCTTATTGGAATTAGAAGATGAGTTATTAACTTCAATTTGCATCGTGGGAGCTTTTGGTTCAAGTGTGTATAAATTTCCTATCAATGCACCCGAACAGATAATGTCCCTATTCCTTTTTATAACAACTCTGTCATTAAAAGAAACAGAATATCCATCCATAAACAATTTAGAAACCAAAATTAAATTCTTTCTAAATAAAGGTACATAAAGGCAATTCTTAAGAACCAAAACTTTATTTTTCTCAAAAGATAAATGAATGTCTCCCACTGCAACAGTCGCCACCTTCGTGGCATCGCCCAAATATAAAGTAATCTCTCCCTTAGCCAGTCGTCTGGTTTCCTAGAACCCTTGCAAAGTATTGCAGACATGATCAGTGGATCCCGTATCTACACACCATGTGCCGGTAGATAACACCGCTAAACATGTTTCAACGACTAGACTAAAAGATATACCTTTGTTCTGCTTGCGGTTGGGGCAGTCCTTCTTCTAGTGTCCAGTCTGCTTACAAGTGAAGCACTTGCATTTCGGCTTCTTCACTCCTCCCTGAGTTCCTCCCACCGCCTTTGCCTCAGTTTGTTTCGTCTTCTTCTTGCCTTTCGGCTTAGAAGTAGAAACCTTTTGAGTCACCATGGCATGTGCCTAAGCACACTGACGAAATAGCCCCTCTGCCGCCTGGACTTCTGTCAGAAGCTCCGCCAACGAATACAACATCTTGTTCATCTTGTAGTTTAGGAGAAACTGCTCAAAACTCCTAGGTAGAGACTGGAGAATGATATCGACCTGCATTTCCCCATCGATCTCAGCTCCAAGGACCTCCAACTCATTCAAATGAGCCATCATCTTGAGAACATGATCCCTCACCGGTGTTCCCTCGATCATGGTGGTCGTCATCAAGTTCCTCATGGCTTCCTGCCTAGCAGCCCAATTCTGGTGTCCGAAAAGCTCTTTGAGATTGAGCATCATGTCATAAGCAGTGGGCATGACTTGATGCTAATGTTGCAGCACATTTGACATAGATGCCAAAATGTAACGCCGCGCCATCTCATCAGCCTTTATCCACTTCTTATAACTCTCTTTCTCCTTTTCCCCAGAATCATCCGCAGGCTTAGGAGGGCACTCTTCGAGGAGTACATATTTTTATTCCTCAGCAGTTAAGATAATGTCTAGATTCCTCTTCCAATCAACATAGTTGGGTCCAGTAAGTTTATTCTCTTTCAGTATCACAGCAAGCGGGTTGAAAGTCATTTTGAAAGAAAACCTAAGAATCACATATATCAAAACATTATATTTCAAAAAATTATTGATTCCTCAAACAATAATATTTTAAAATTAACCAACACCTCAAAACACCAAGAATATCGTATGCCACGATAGTGTGGACGTATACAAATTCTACATTTGTAAGAGGAGGTTTTACCCATTAATTTTACTATCTTGTCAACCTAACTTTTTGACCAGTAAAATTAAAAGTTGGTTCCTATTTGGCCTTACAAATAAAAGCAGTGACTCCGATTGGGAGGATACTTATATTTGTATCTACATGTTCACCATTACTCGGTACCACGGTAATTATCTCGGGTTATGTGCCTTCCAATGGGGAAGTACACACGCTCCTTAATAATTCCCTATAACCATATTCGACCTTGTGATCCACAAACAAACTCATTCGATGCGGAGGAAGGCACTCAGAGCCGACGCGCAAGTTTGTTTGCATCACATGTCAAATTGTAATGGAGGCTATGGGAATTTATAAAAATATCCCTCTCCTACTTAGTAATTTGAAATTGAGGAATTTTCTAGCCTACGACATGCATATCAAACAATAAGCAATAAATATGAAAAATAAAATTTTTTCAACTATTATGGCTTTTGTCTTCAATATGTCTCCCATCGTATTGCCATCTCGTCGGCTCCTCCTACGCCATGTACGAGCCATCCGGAGATCCGAGTCGAGACTAAAAAACTATTTTAATTTACATCCATCGATCCTATACTCCACAAGGGAGTGTACCTAAAATCTAGATCGAAAGTAAACTAAAATAAAAAGACTGGCAAAACAATGTCGTATCTAATTTACAAAAAGTTAAATACTAGCCTCGTCAACCCCGAGGATTCAACAAAATATACAATTACACACATACAATCACATACACACATATGGCCATAATAATTGGATCTTATGCCAACAACCAAAGAGTTAACCTACGCATATCCTACTATTATCTGACACATATAATATATGAAAAGTGGATAAAAGTAACTGAATCCTAAACACACAAAACCGGAAACCGTGGCTCTGATACCCCTTGAAGGTAGGAAACTTCGCTTACCACTTCAACTCGGTCGCTTGTTCATGGTGATCCCTTCTACGTCCCCGGATAAAAAAATTTATCCATGACAAGAGGGATTGCCCAAGCAACCTTGTCATCGTCGTTCTATTCGATTAGAGTAGTCACTTGAACAAACTTATTGTTCAAGCGACCATCCTCTATTCTACAAATAGCCGAAGAATAGACGATGTACGGATCGTGAGCTTTTGTGTTTATGTTCGGGGTCCAAGTTATATTTAGCCACAAAACAGAATATATCATGCATATATAATTGAAAAACAATTACAAACATGTTACATATGAAGATAGATAAGTGTTATACCTCTTTATCTTCTATTGTATGACCTTCCACCTTTCGGACGTCGTGTGGGCGACGATCTACCAAAAGTTGAACCTCCTAGATCACCAATCTTCCTTCCTTGCTCGTTCCGAGCAAGAGGAAGAATAGAAACAAGACCCTTCTCCTTTTTTTACCCAACCAACAAACAACAAGCAAGTTGCTTGCAGGCCGGCCAACAAGGAGAAGGAGAGAAAGATGAATGTCAGCCAAAAGCTCTAAGGGAGGACCCTAAGCCTTGGTTCCACCAGCCAAGGAGAAGAGGAGAGCTAGGTTTTGATGCCGGAAAAGGAAGGAGAGGAGCTCTATGGACGCCGGCCACCAAAGAAGAAGAAGAAGATAAGGAAAATGTTTCCTTATTTGGTGCCGGCAACTCCAAACCCTAACTCCAAGCTTCTTGCCGCCAACTCCAAAGCTCCCTTGCTTCTTATTATCCTCCACGCCAACCCTAAAGCCTCCTTTTATAGAGTTTAGGGATAAACCTTGTATTAATCTCCACCATTGGTTCTAGGTATTTAATCTCATCTGTCGGATCTAGAGATTTAATCTCAACCGTCGGATCTAGAGATTTAATCTCTACCTTTGGATCTAGAGTTTTGTTTCTATCCATTGGATCTAGTCTTCATGAGGTATTAATAGTCTACAATAGGGACCATGAGGAGGAGTTGGATCTTGGCCACCCAATGGATCAAGCCCACATAAAGTCCAATCCATTAATGATAATCCAATCCACTAAAGGATTATCATTGATCTACCTCACCAACCCCATAAGTTAATATGGGCTCCTATATTATATGTACATTTTCTCCTCGTGTTTAAGATCTCGAATATCCATCGATTACTTAATTTACTGACCATTAATTAATCAACATCTAACTCCATGAGTAGTACCACTCAACCTTTTCATCATGCCGGACCATGTCCACCTGTAGGGTTTACATGATGAACCTTATGAGCTCCTCAAGGGGACATCATCATCCTAATATATAGGACACGGTTTCCTCCTATAATCAAAGGCACACCATATAAATAATATCATTTCCCAACTTACCGAGCCTATCGATTTAATCTATAAATCTCGCCCAATGGTAAATCAAAGAAATGAATACTATGTATATGTGCCCGTTATTATATCGGGATTAAGAGTATGTACAATATAATATTTGAGGTCCGATTCGATTATGTAGTCAGCAATAAATCGAATCACCTCTAAGTCGATCCTGCTCAATACACACAAAGTGTACTAGTATGATTCTATGGTCAAGACAAACCAATACCAAATCACACTACAACCACTCCAATGGTTTGTCCAAAGTCATATCGATTGTGAGCCTTTACTTATACTTTACAAGGAGCCGATAACATGATCTCCCGTGTGACACCACATACCATATTATCAACAATGTAATGTATTAGACAATATGCATAACCATAAAAATATACAAATAATGATCATGTGATTCTTATTTCAAAATAAAGATGTTCATACAAAAGATAGACTTTTCAGTATACATCCCAACACGCAGCACATATTTCCTCAACATAGAAACATGAAATAGTTTGTGACCAACTTCTTGTGTTGGAGGTAAGGCCAACTAATAAGCTATACCCCCAATCCGCACTAATATCTCAAATGGACCAATGTAGTGTGGAGCTAATTTTCCTTTCAACCTAAATCGTTTCACTCTTTTCATAGGTGAAACACGCAGAAATACTTGTTCACCAACTGAGAACTCCAAAGGCCTTCGCCTCCGGTCTGCGTAACTCTTCTGTCGACCCTGTACCTCTAATAACCATCATCTGATGATGCGCACCAACTCTACATCATGTTGGACACTTTGTGGCCCCAATAGCTATTGTTCCCCGACTTCCTCATGCAACACGGGAGATCTATGGGGTCTACCGTATAGGGCCTCAGAATGAATCATCTGAATGGAAGAGTGATAACTATTCTAATAGTCAAATTCTACTAAAGGAATGTGATTCTCCCAACTACCTCCATAATCCAGGACACAAGATCTTAATAGATCCGCCAGAGTCTGAATGTTACGCTCAGACTATCTATCTGTCTGTGGATGAAATATTATACTAAGCCGAAGCTCTATGCCCATAGCTTGCTGCTGACTCTGCCAACATCGCAAGGTAAATCGCGGCTCTCTATCAGATAATCCCTCCACAGTACAACTCTGCCAGCCGATCCAACAGATCCAGCCCATGTATAGGCAAAAAGTTAACTGATTCGGTTAAATGATTCACGATCACCCGAATCGCATCATACCCTTTACGGGTTTTAGGAAAATCCCGTAATGAAATCCATCGTGATTTGCTCCCACTTACATTCCAGAATCGAAATTTTCTGGAGCACTCCAGCGGGTTTCTGTTGTTCAGCCTTAACCTGCTGGCATACCAAACATCGAGCAACAAAATCTGCTATACCTCTCTTCATACCGTTCCACCAATATAAACGTTTTAATTCTCGATACATCCAAGTACTACCAGGATGTATAGCAAAACTCAAATAAGGTGCTTCTTGTAGCAACTCCATAGTAGCTACTCAGTATCTAGTAAAACTTCATGAGCACTTATGCTCCATACCACTACTACACAAGCTCATATCTGCTAGAATCATGTCACGTGCCTAATAGCTTATCTCGTTGTTTCTCAATTGTCGTAAGCATGAGATACATCTCATTCAACTCCATCGGGATCGCTCCGATACCTGAAATGATGCATCTGCGTACAACATCCTTCCATCCACCTCGGAAGGATTAACTAATACCCGTGTAAAAGTTAACCGCTGTCTAGGTCCTATAACTGGTTTCACTAGCTTCCGAATAAATGATTTCCATAATCACGTTTGTCAAACAAATCAGTGATATACTAACCCTTAAAATCATCCTATCGGCATTCGTAGGAATAACTAAATCATGCAAGGAAAAACCACCATCTATGGTGGTCGAGTGCGCAACTCCCACTACCACAATCAACAGTGGTCAGATTGTGTAACTCCAACAACCACAAACTGATCCAATTGTGTCCAGGATACATGATTCTCAAATCCATTGGCGACTAAATCGTTAGTTAGTCTAACAACTTAATCAAAACTCATAAAATTCATACTAAGTATGAAATTATCATCCTCCATACACCTGCATCCTACTTACTCTAAGATGATGATATATCAATCATCACAACGACAATGATAATTGTATGACACTATGTCACTACAATATCAACTCTCCTGTCGTAAATCAACCCTAGAGTATACACAGGTGTCTTTGGCAGATCTAAATAGATCATCTATCCACAACGAAGGATATTCTTCACAACAACTACTGTATTCCATCACCAATAATCGATGCACACTTTCAAAGGTCCATCTCTCTTTCAACAAAGAATTCCGGATCTTCTCGAGGAGGAATACTGGGATAGATAAATATCCCCTCCAACATCTCCTATGATCGCAACTCACGTTCTTTCAATTTCCATAGTATTTAGTAATGCGACCGCTTGACCTAGGGGCAATCATACATAAAGTCCCATCCTAGCTGTCCGCGCTTTAGCGAAGGGGGGGCCGACGCATTTAGTTTCCTTGATAAGCCGCCTAGGCAGCAATACGCAACTGGAACGAATACTCTCAGATTATACGCACATCCGAGAGACATATCATACCATACTTCCAACAATTTAACCATCAGTAAGGATATGTCTACAGTGAAAGTATGTCTATCAAAGTCTAAAGGCATCCCTTGACTTCTTAATTGTTGATCCCCACCTCACCTGATGGTAGAGATACCACCGACTCACAAATCGATGTAAAGACCCCTTCTAATCCAAACTGAGAATGTTCTAGACAAAGATACCTGTAAATACAAGCATCTCTGAATATATTAACTCAGAGGGTAAACTAACGTAATACCCTGTACGATCAATTATCTTACAATCCGATCCAAAGGCTCTATGCAGTTCTCGGCCTTTCTCCAAAGAGAAAAAGATCAGATCCAACAGTCCGCGATAAAGCGGTCACATTTCTGCGATGAATGATCCGAGGATTTTTTTTTTCTAGATCATCAGATCCTATCACTTAATCCTATGAGCTACAACTGTAGAATACCGAATAGATACAACTATCGTCATATACTCTCTCCTCGGTACAAAGCCAATCACATCTGGGGGTAACTGTTGTTGTTGTCTACATGTGTCTTCGAAGATGTCTTCTGCTGATACTGCTTCTGTGCTGATCTCTGCTGAAGGGAAGTATAAAGGAACTCCAACCATGCCTGAGGTAGTAGGTCGCTACTGATGAGATAACCCAATCTTCTGTACTGGTCTCTGCTGTCGAGATGGTGCATCTTATTCTCGGAATACCATCGATAGTCTTCAACTGAGTCGTCAAAGTACACCTCCTCCACTATACTAGTTGCTCACAATAGAATTAGATGAACTGATCCAATGGATAAGTTGACTTCACGTGTCTTCATGATCTGCACTGCACGCACACAATCCCTTCGAAGTCCTTGTTATGATTTTTGCTGATATCCACGAAAACATCCTGATGATCTGCGGTTAGTCTTCTATAATCAAAATAATAGCTCAAAGCCTATGACTCCGATCTTGCTCATTTTATCCAACAGTTGGAGACTTCTGGCTCTATTAAGTTGACATGTAAAATTTGCTTATCGGTCTCCAACTTTTAGACCCTTGTACGAAGTCATTTCTAAACTCTTATCTCAATCCAACGTCTTTCAGAAGGATCTGGTAAATGATCCCGACATCCTAATCCAACAGTAAGCCAACAACCGTGGGTGGCTTAAAACATTCATTCACATTCTTGAGCTATTAGGTGAGCATAAACTCTGCAAGTCAAATGACTCTGCATGGTATTCCTGTTATCGACGATCACCCTACTTGAAGCTCCAGAATTCCCTAAAATGTGTCACTAAAAGTGACACAGGGAAATACTCTCTTTCTACATCACTAGACCATGATCAAGTGATATATTATTTCCCAAAGATTATTTTCTGCATTTACCACCAAATACCGACTTGATCCCGATAATGGTATGCAAATAAGTCTACCTTTTCTGTATAACCCGAGTTAAGTACTCAAAAGTACCTTCAAAGTTATACAACCCAGTACGCACAACTCTGGGATAAAAATCCCTATGCAACACCGTAAACTAGCCTTTCGCTATCTGCATCAATAATAGCCTATTTGTCATATCCATTACCCATCAGGTAATTATCTGACTAGTACCGTTAGTGAAAATCCCTAAGACTATAGTCTTTGATTTTTTTTTTACAAGAAATGTGACGACTTGACCCCTATTTTCTCACTCGGTATCAGTCGACTCTCAAAGGTAAATCACCTTTTCGACACAGGTTTAAGACTCACAGACTTAACAGGTCATTTCCGGGGTCAACTCATACCACAGTTACGATCAATAACCAATAATCTACAGGTTATTCCCTATTATATACACTAAAAGCATAGCCAACAAAACTGGGAGTATAAACCCTATCGGCAACTCCGGTTGGTCGCCTCGGTAGATGACCTCTACTACGAGTCTGCACAGGTATAATATATCTAACCGTATACACTTTTTAATACAGTCTAGATAAGTATCTAACTAGAAAATAAGTCATCAGAAATACTTACTTTGTGCTGCTTGGAACTCAGGCCGTTGTCAATCTCATCTCAGAAAACCAAAACTGAATAAATCGACTCCCGAGAATCCAAGACTCGACACATAAACAACATTGTATGGCATCGCTGAACCTAGGGCTCTTATACCACAAAAGTTGTCACGCCCCGAGAGCATGCCATGTCGAAAAGCAAACAGACGACATCTCCCCTGTACGTGGCAACTTTCGGGTTAATACAAGGCCCATAGGCCCACAATAACAACAACACATATAAAAAATGTAACCAAACCACAACAACATAACAAACTAACTACAACAAATACATAGCGGAAACAACACAACAACAATACAATCCCACACACATGCATACCGGTATGACTAACACCAAAACTAAGAACCACCATAACAAAACCAGAAAGAAAGATACAACAACAATAGTACATCACGAAAATTTCAAATAGACTACACCCATGCAGAAAGCCCATAACGACCACCAGAGTCTCGGAGATGAGATAAGATGTCAGTCAGCGGTGCTTCAAGCCATCACGAAGACATCTACCTGTTACCTGGGTGATAGAAAAATCGAGGGTCCGTGGTGGTGAGTAAAACTCAGCAGGTAATAGAAAAACATGTATATATCAAATATCACATGTAATTCAACAACATAATCTAGAGGTACAACAGGTATATCATCATAGTATATAAATACAAGCATATACCGTATAACCAAATGAACAACGTAAAATGTAGACATACCTGAAAGTCTGCTACGCTACTCTGATCCAACCTGTGAATATATCCAACATATATATATAACAAGAAGAGTAATACCACCTCACAATATACTCATGCTACAGGTCAAGGTATCTAATGGTCTGTCCAACACATATACAAGTATCCGACACAACCGTATATCAAATGCAAGAAGCATGGACGAATATGATATCCAACAAAATGCAACAAGCATTGTACAGTCAAATGCAACATCACAATAATCTTAAATATATAGACTGTATCTATATATATATATTAATCACAACCATCCATATATATATATATATATATATATATATATATATATATATATATATATATATATACATGCATATATGTATATATATGGTAATATGCAAAGCGTCATAAGATACGACAATGCAGCATGCATGGTCATGCATGTGCACCCCTACTCGCTACCATGACCCCAGTGTGGCCTAGGTGGCACGACATGACAACTGTCCCAACTCAACACCAACCACCGCTCTAGAGTGGCTGAGTGAGTAGTATGATCAAGTAGCATATGAGCGTAAAGAGCTCTGAACACAACAGGGGTCCCTGCTGCTGGCCACTCTGACTAACACAACCAATGAGCGGTCGAGTGTCATGCACCCAGGACAACTGCACGCAACTCCAACTACCATCGTCTATAGTTGTAGAGTGCAGCACAACAAATGCTCTGCCCTCACACCAGTTACTCCTCGGGGAGTATCCTGGGAGGCAAGATGACTGATGACTCTCTCAACCCCAAGGGTGACTAGGTCGTCAGAATGCATGAAAATGACATGAATGCAATGTCTCACATACATACATCCACCATAGACTCTCTATTCTACAGAGAGTTATACTAATCAGATCAACGCACTCTCTATTCTACAGAGAGTCATACTCAACTGATCATAACACTCTCTATCTGGTAGGGAGTCATACCAAACTAATCGACGCACTCTCTATCCTGTAGAGAGTCATACTTACTGATAGACGCACTCTCTATCCTGTAGAGAGCCGTACTCAACTGATTATAACAAGCTAGGACCACCAGTCCATAGTGACACACTAAGTACCATTCACCAGACCATTTACACAAATCATGATCGGTAGTAAACATGCAACCTAAGGGTACAAGAATTAACCCAAGGTTCAAGACATTATCAACCTACGGATGACCTTTTTGCCCAATTTACAATCAGGTCGTCATCCGAACTTACTATTTGCACATAACTAAACAAATTCTAAGTTACTTACATCACCTATATATATAACTCCTAATCATGATAAAATAAAACATGATAGCAGCAATGGAGTTAACAACCAAAGGTAAAGTATCAAGCGTAAGAGTAAATAAGAATAGAGTCAATGTAACAAGATCATATAAGATGATCATGTATCAAAATCTGTATGCATTAAAACTACCTGACCAGGGTAGGAATTACCCACCTGATATGAAAACTTATCTGAGCATCTCCACGTCGACAAGAACCTCTTGAACCCAGGTCCTGCAATTAACATACAACATAACTAAATTCCAACATAAACAATCTGTAGGAAAAAGGAATCTAACCCAATCCTAATCCTGATCAATCAACCAAATCTCATACTGGTACAATCTCATAACATTCATTAATTACTCAACAACTCTCCAATCTTAATCAAATTAAATTCATTATATAATCCATGAATCAACTCTAGCATCAACTATAACGATAACACACCCTACTTCATAACATACCAAATCAAAGCTTCCCTCACAATGATTCGCAGCTTCATCACAAGCTCAAATAGAGCATTGACCAGACCAATATTCATCCATGCCTTTAATCTATCCTTGCCCTGTTAAATCATATACAATTTCTCCAGCAAATTTCTGATCACCACCGCACTTTATCAACCCAACCAAACAACCGGTAAACACAACATATATCTCAAATCTCTCAATACAACTCCTTACTCCTAAAATCAACTATCCAACAAACAAAAGATGGAGAAATTTTTATCCCACAATAACAGGGTGCTCACCAGAGCCCATCAACGCACAGTTGTTGCCTTACCCATGACAACCCGAACCAAAGAAGGAGATCAGTGACTTCAACTATCGACAGAGGCAGATAGTCATGACAAGTGGGAGAGGGAAGGGTGTCGGAGCTTGCTACCGTCTGAATCGATGGAGCATGGCAGGGAAATCCGATGACACAACTAGGGTAGAGCGCACAGGATGCAGATCATCACTGGTGAAGGGGAATCAACCGAGATGTGAAAACCAGAGGTCGGCGAGTGGGCAACAGTGCCGACGAAGCCAAGCTTGGAGCGATCCAAGGGGACAGTAGATCGAGATCGACGTCGGAAGAGGAGCTAAGGTGTCGAAGCAGATGAGAGAAGAGGTGATGGAGTCCGACCGCGTGACTGCGAGCGAAAGACTACAGCGCGATGGAAGACCAATCTTGTCTCATTGTTGCCTGCATCAACCTAGGGCGGCGACTGTCAGGAGGGAGAAGGTTCGTGACTGCGGCTGCTCGAGCATGGCAGCGGGCGAATCGATCGAGAAGCATCGCGATCGGCAGTTGGGTGGCGGCGACCTTGCTGCTGTTGGATCGGGAGAATAATGGGGAGCGGTCGGCGCTCGTATGGGTTCAGGAGAGGGGACAACAGCGGTGAGAAATCGAGAGAGATTGAGCAGAGATCGGCAAGAAATCGAGCAGGTCTCGCGGCTGCGGCAGCAACTAGAAGGAGGAAATTCGGGATGAAGATCGGGATTCGGGAAGAAGCATTGGCGGAGAAATAAAAGTTTAGCATAGGTTAAATAAACCTATAAATTCCTCAATAGAAGATAGTCTAAACAAGTTTACAAAAGTCTATCCATTTTATCCCCATGAAATGACCATAACATTTACGTTTAAATCCAGAAAAATTTCTAAAAATTCTTTAAGATAATTTCTTAATAAATAAGGGTCCCCCCCGGTATTTTACATTCTCCCCCACTTATAAAAATTTGATCCCTAAATTTCGTACTAACATGCAAAAATTACTTAAAGAAAGTTTCCGAAAGAACCACATACCTTCCTCAAGTGAACAGATGAGACTATCTAGCCCGGGTAGTATCTTCCAGCTCCCACATAGCCTTCTCATACATGTGATATTGCCATCCCACCTTTACGAGTCGGATGGTTTTGTTTCGCAACTACCTGACCAGGGTAGGAATTACCCACCAGATATGAATACTTATCTGAGCATCTCCATGTCCACAAGACCCTCCAGAACCCAGGTCCTGCAATTAACATACAACATAACCAAACACTAACATAAACAATCTGTAGGAAAAAGGAATCTAACCCAATCCTAATCCCTGATCAATCAACCAAATCTCATAGTGATACAATCTCATATTATTCATTAATTACCCAACAACTCTCCAATCTTAATCAAATTAAATTCATTATATAATCCATGATTCAACTCTAGCATCAACTATAACGATAACACACCCTACTTCATAACATACCAAATCAAAGCTTATCTCAAAATGATTCGCAGCTTCCTCACAAGCACAAATAGAGCATCGACCAGACCGATATTCATCCATGCCTTTAATCTATCCTTGCCCTGTTAAATCATATACAATTTCTCCAACAAATTTCTGATCACCACCGCACCTTATCAACCCCACCAAACAACCCGTAAACACAACATATATCTCAAATCTCTCAATACAAATCCTTACTCCTAAAATCAACTATCCAACAAACAAAAGATGGAGGAATTTTTATCCCACAATAACAGGGTGCTCACAAGAGCCCATCAACGCACAGTTGTAGCCTTAACCATGACAACCCGAACCAAGGAAGGAGATCGGTGACTTCTACTATCGACAGAGGCAGATAGCCATGACCAGTGGGGGAGGGAAGGTTGTCGGAGCTTGCAACCGTCTGGAACGGCGGAGCACGGCAGGGAAATCCAACGACACAACTAGAGTAGAGCGCACAGGATGCAGATCGTCACAGGCGAAGGGGAATCAATCGAGATGTGAAAACAAGAGGCCGTCGAGAGGGCAACACTACCGACGAAGCCAAGCTTGGAGCGATCCAAGGTTACAGTAGATCGAGATCGACATCGGAAGAGGAGCTGTGGTGTCGAAACAGAGGGGAGAAGAGGCGATGGAGTCCGACCGCGTGACTGCAAGCCAAAGGCTACAGCACGATGGTAGATCGATCTGGTCTCGTTGTTGCCTGCATCAACCGAGGGCGGCGACTGTCGGGAGGGAGAAGGTTCGCGAGTGCAGCTACTCGAGCATGGCAGTGGCCGAATTGATCGAGAAGCATCGCGATCGGCAGTTGGGTGGCGACGACCTTGCAGCTATTGGATCGGGAGAATAATGGGGAGCAGTCGGCGCTCGTATGGGTTCGGGAGAGGGGACGGGAGCGGCGAGAAATTGATAGAGATAGAGATTGAGCGGAGATCGGCAAGAAATCGAGCAGGTCTCGCGGTTGCGGCTATGACTGAGAGGAGGAAATTCAAGATGAAGATCGGGATTCGGGAAGAAGCATTGGCGGAGAAATAAACGTTTAGCATAGGTTAATTAAACCTATAAATTCCTCAATAGCATATAGTCTAAATAGGTTTACAAAAGCCTATCTGTTTTATCCCCATGAAATGTCCATTTCATTTCCATTTAAATCTAGAAAAATTTCTAAAAATTCCTAAAAATTTTTTAAGAAAATTTCTTAATAAATAAGGGTTCCCCCCGGTATTTTACATTCTCCCCCACTTATAAAAATTTGATCCCTAAATTTCATACTAACATGCAAAAATTACTTCAAGAAAGTTTCCGAAAGAACCACATACCTTGCTCAAGTGAACATATGAGACTATCGAGCCCGGGTAGTATCTTCCAGCTCCCACATAGCCTTCTCATACATGTGATATTGCCATCCCACCTTTACGAGTCGGATGGTTTTGTTCCGCAACTACCTGACCAGGGTAGGAATTAGCCACCTTATATGAAGACTTATCTGAGCATCTCCACGTCCACAAGACCCTCCAGAACCCAGGTCCTGCAATTAACATACAACATAACCAAACACTAACATAAACAATCTGTAGGAAAAAGGAATCTAACCCAATCCTAATCCCTGATCAATCAACCAAATCTCATAGTGGTACAATCTCATATCATTCATTAATTACCCAACAACTCTCCAATCTTAATCAAAATAAATTCATTATATAATCCATGAATCAACTCTAGCATCAACTATAACGATAACACACCCTACTTCATAACATACCAAATCACCTCACAATGATTCGCAGCTTCCTCACAAGCACAAATAGAGCATCGGCCAGACCGATATTCATCCATGCCTTTAATCTATCCTTGCCCTATTAAATCATATCCAATTTCTCCTACAAATTTCTGATCACCACCGCAGCTTATCAACCCCACCAAACAATTTGTAAACGCAACATATATCTCAAATCTCTCAATACAACTCCTTACTCCTAAAATCAACTATCCAACAAACAAAACATGGAGGAATTTTTATCCCACAATAACAAGTTGCTCACCAGAGCCCATCAACGCATAGTTGTAGCCTTAACCATGACAACCTGAACCAAGGAAGGAGATCAGCGACTTCAACTGTCGA
This sequence comes from Wurfbainia villosa, assembly GCA_025175895.1. Lineage (NCBI taxonomy): Eukaryota > Viridiplantae > Streptophyta > Magnoliopsida > Zingiberales > Zingiberaceae > Wurfbainia > Wurfbainia villosa. The sequence continues at coordinate 31,535,900 of CM045998.1, read as the reverse complement.
TAGAGGTAGACAGCCGCGACCAGTGGGGGAGGGAAGGCTATCGGAGTTTGCTACCGTCTGAATTGGCGGAGCACAGTAAGGAAATTTGACGACATACCTCGGGCAGATTGCACAGAATGGAGATCATCACAGGCGAAGGGGAATCGACCGGGATGTAAAAACTAGAGGCCGGCGAGAGGGCAACAGTGCCGACGAAGCAAAGCTTGGAGTGATCCAAGGCGACAGTAGATCGAGATCGACGTGGGAAGTGGAGTTGTGGTGTCAAAGCAGAGGGGAGAAGAGGTGATGGAGTCCAACTGCATGACTGCAAGCGAAAGGCTGCAGTGCGATGGCAGATCGATTTGGGCTCACTGTTGCCTGCATCAACCGAGGGCGACGACTGTCGTGAGGGAGAAGGTTCGTGGTTGCGGCTGCTCGAGCATGGCAGCGACCAGATCGATCGAGAAGCATCGCGATCAGCAGTTGGGTGGTGGCGACCTTGCTGCTGTTGGATCGGGAGAATAACAGGGAGCGCCTGGAGCTCCTATGGGTTCGGGAGAGGGGACGGCAGTAGCCAGAAATTGAGAGAGATAGAGATTGAGCAGAGATCGGCAAGAAATTGAGCAGGTCTCGCGGCTGCGACTGCGGCTGGGAGGAGGAAAGTCGCGATGAAGATCGGGATTGTGGAAGAAGGATTGGCGGAGAAATAAATGTTTAGCATAGGCTAATTAAACCTATAAATTCCTCAATAGAAGATAGTCTAAACATGCTTTACAAAAGCCTATCCGTTTTATCCCCATGAAATATCCATAACACTTCCATTTAAATCCAAAAAAAAATCTAAAAATTCCTTAAAATTCTTTAAGATAATTTCTTAATCAACAAGAGTTTTTTCCCCGGGTATTTTACATTCTCCCCCACTTATAAAAATTTGGTCCCCAAATTTCGTACTAACATGCAAAAATTACTTCAAGCAAGTTTTCGAATGGACCACATACCTTCCTCAAGTGAACAGATGAGACTATCGAGCCCGGATAGTATCTTCCAACTCCCACATAGCCTTCTCATCCATATGATATTGCCATCCCACCTTTATGAGTCGGATGGTTTTGTTCCTCAACTGTCGCTCCTTGAGACCCAGAATCCACACCTGGATCTCCTCAAAAGTCGCATTCACCTGGAGTGGTATCGGAACCTCTTTCAGAACATGGCCAGATCGCGGCACATATTTCCTCAACATAGAAACATGAAATATAATGTGAACACCCGCTATTGTCGGAAGTAAGGCCAACTGATAAGCTATACCCCCAATCCGCTCTAATATCTCAAATGGACCAATGTAGTGTGGAGCTAATTTTCCTTTCAACCTAAATCGTTTCGCCCTTTTCGTAGGTGAAACACGCAGAAATACTTTTTCACCAACTGAGAACTCCAAAGGCCTTCGCCTCCGGTCTGCGTAACTCTTCTGTCAACCTTGTACCTCTAATAACCATCATCCGATGATGTACACCAACTCTATATCATGTTGGACACTCTGTGGCCCCAATAGCTGTTGTTCCCCGACTTCCTCACACAACACGGGAGATCTATAGGGTCTACCGTATAGGGCCTCAGAAGGAATCATCTAAATGGAAGAGTGATAACTATTCTAATAGTCAAATTCTACTAAAGGAATGTCATTCTCCCAACTATCTCCATAATCCAGGACACAAGATCTTAATAGATCCGCCAGAGTCTGAATGTTACGCTCAGACTGTCTATCTGTCTGCGGATGAAACATTATACTAAGCCGAAGCTCTGTGCCCATAGCTTGGTACTGACTCTACCAACATTGCAAGGTAAATCGCGGGTCTCTATCAGATAATCCCTCGACAGTACAACTCTGCCAGCCGATCCAACGGATCCAGCCCATGTATAGGCAAATACTTAACTGATTCGATTAGATGATTCACGATCACCCGAATCGCATCATACCCTTTACGGGTTTTAGGAAAATCTCGTAATGAAATCGATCGTGATTTGCTCCCACTTACATTCCGGAATCGAAATTTTCTGGAGCACTCCAGCGGGTTTTTGTTGTTCAGCCTTAACCTGCTGGCATACCAAACATCGAGCAACAAAATCTGCTATACCTCTCTTCATACCGTTCCACCAATATAAACGTTTTAAATCTCGGTACATCCAAGTATTACCAGGATGTATAGAAAATCTCAAATAAGGTGCTTCTTGTAGCAACTCCATAGTAGCTACTCAGTAGCTAGTAAAACTTCATGAGCACTTATGCTCCATACCACTACTACACAAGCTCATATCTGCTAGAATCACGTCACGTGCCTAATAGCTTATCTCGTAGTTTCTCAACGGTCGTAAGCATGAGATACATCTCATTCAACTTCATCGGGATCACTCCGATACCTGAAATGATGCATCTACGTACAACATCCTTTCATCCACCTCGGAAGGATTAACTAATACCCGTGTAAAAGTTAACTTCCTTCTAGGTCCTGTAACTGGTTTCACCAGCTTCCGAATAAATGATTTCCATAATCACCTTTGTCAAACAAGTCAGTGATATACTAACGCTTAAAAGCATCCTATCCGCATTTGTAGGAATAACCAAATCATGCAAGGAAAAACCACCATCTACGGTGGTCGAGTACGCAACTCCCACTACCACAATCAACAGTGGCTAGATTACGCAACTCCAACAACCACAAACTGATCCAATTTTGTCCAGGATACACGATTCTCAAATCCATTGGTGACTAAATAGTTAGTTAGTCTATCAACTTAATCAAAACACATAAAATTCATACTAAGTATGAAATTGTCATCGTCCATACACCTGCATCCTACTTACTCTAAGCTGATGATATATCAATCATCACAACGACAATGATAATTGTATGACACCATGTCACTACAATATCAACTCTTCAATCGTAAATCAACCCTAGAGTATACACAGGTGTCTTTGGCAGATCTAAATAGATCATCTATCCACAACGAAGGATATTCTTCACAACAACTACTGTATTCCATCACCGATAATCGATGCATACTTTCAAATGTCCATCTCTCTTTCAACAAAGAATTCCGGATCTTCTCGAGGAGGAATACTGGGATAGATAAATATCCCCTCCAACATCTCCTATCATCGCAACTCACGTTCTTCCAATTTCCATAGGGTTTAGTAACACTTATACCAGTCAAATTATCACCCGGTATGGGATCTTTGATATCGGAACTATTTCCGCAATCATTCTCATCGCCTACTTCACTTGCCTATGGAACGGCAAGCCTAGGAGTTCATCCGAAACTACATCTGAATACTCTCAGATTATACCCACATTCGAGAGACATATCGTACCATACTTCCAAAAATTTAACCATCCGTTAGGATATGTCTACAGTGAAAGTATGTCTATCAAAGTCTAAGGGCATCCCTTGACTTCTTAATTGTTGATCCCCACCTCACCTGATGGTAGAGATACCACCGACCCACAAATCGATGTAAAGACCCCTTCTAATCCAAACTGAGAATGTTCTAGACAAAAATACCTATAAATACAAGAATTTCTCAATATATTAACTCAGAGGGTAAACTAACGTAATACCCTGTACGATCAATTATCTATCAATCCGATCCAAAGGCTCTATGCAGGTCTCGGCCTTTCTCCGAAGAGAAAAAAATCAGATCCAACCGTCCACAATAATGCGGTCACATTTCTGCGATGAATGATCCGAGGATTTTTTTTCTAGATCATCATATCCTATCACTTAATCCTATGAGCTGCAACTGTAGAATCCCAAATAGATACGACCATCGTCATATACTCTCTCCTCGATACAAAGCCAATCACATTTGGGGGTAACTGTTGTTGTTGTCTGCATGTGTCTTCTAAGATGTCTTCTGCTAATACTGCTTCTGTGCTGATCTTTGCTGAAGGGAAGTATAAAGGAACTCCAACCACGCCTGAGGTAGTAGGTCGCTACTGATGAGATAACCCAATCTTCTGTACAGGTCTCTACTGTCGAGACGGTGCATCTTTCTCCCGGAATACCATCGATAGTCTTCAACTGAGTCTTCAAAGTACATCTCCTCCACTGTATTGGTTGCTCACAATAGCAACAGATGAACTGATCCAACGGATAATCTGACTTCACGTGTCTTCATGATCTGCACTCCACGCACACAATCCCTTCGAAGTCCTTGTTCTGATTTTTGTTGATATCCACGAAAACATCATGATGATCTGCGGTTGGTCTTCTATAATCGGAAAATAGCTTAAAGCCTATGACTCTGATCTTGATCCTTTGATCTAACAGTCAGAGACTTCTGACTCTATTAAGATGACCTGCAATATTTGCTTATCGGTCTCCAACTCTTAGACCCATGTACGAAGTCATTTCTAAACTCCTATCTCAATCCAACATCTTCTAGAAGGATCTGGTAGATGATCCCGGCATCATAATCCAACAGTAAGCCAACAACCGTGGGTGGCTTAAAACATTCATTCACATTCTTGAGTTATTATGTGAGAATAAACAATGCAAGTCTAATGACTCAGCATGGTATTCCTGTTATCGACAATCACCCTACTTGAAGATCCAGAATTCCCTAAAATGTATCACTGAAAGTGACACAGGGAAATACTCTCTTTCTACATCACTAGACCATGATCAAGTGATATATTATTTCCCAAAGATTATTTTTTGCATTTACCACCAAATACCGGCTTGATCCTGATAATGGTATGCAAATAACTCTACCTTCTATGTATAACCTGTTGGTAACTCATGCTTCGGAGGCTCGTCGGCTCCCATGTCCCCGGATTAAAATTTTCACTAATGAAAACTAATCCGGATGGGATGAGTTTCCTAAGCACAACCAATTCGTCGTCGTGCTAATGACTTGAGCGATCGCTTAAATAAACTAGTTGTTCAAGCAACCAAACTATTCTAGTCGGTTAGCCGCGGAAGAGACGACGGACAGATCGCCGGTTTTTGTGTTTATCTTCGGGATCCATGATTATACAAATACATACACATGCAGACTAGTATAATCAACACATACTAACATAAAGAACATAAGCTAGCATATCAATAAGAACATGCAAAGATCAATAATAAAAGTTATAAAACATTTATACCTCTTGATCTTCTATCGTATGTCCTAACCTCTTTGTAGACTTTGTGTGGGCGAAGATCCTCCACAAGTTGAAGCTTCCTAGATCTTCTTCAATCCAAGAAAGAAGAACTCTCCTTCCCTTCTTGCTTGAGCCAACCACCAATCCACAAAGGATTGATGCCGCCGACCCCAAGAATAGAGAGAACTAAATGGAAACCACCAAGGAACCAAACTAGGGACAAATCCTAGCTTCTAGTGCCGCCGACCAAGATGGAGTGAAGAGGAGGAAGGGATTATGTTGGGCGCCGGTCAAGGTGGAGGGAATAGAGGAAGGAGCCGACCACACCCTAGGAAGAAGAAGAGCTCCTCTCCTATAGTTGCCGCCCACCTTCTTGCAAACCCTAGCCGCCCAACCATAAGAGCCAAACCCTAATTAGGGTTTCCTCCTTAGGCTTTCTTGCCGCCCAACCAAGGTGGAAGGAAGAGATCTAGGAACCGGCCACCTTACCTAAGAAGAAGAAGAGCTCTTCTCCTATAGTTGCCGCCCCTCTCCTTCCAAGCCTTGCCGGCCAACCAAAAGAGCCAAACCCTAATCTAATTAGGGTTTCCTCCTTAGGGTTTCTTGCCGCCCAAGCCATTGATGGGCAAAACCCTAATCTCCAAAAAAACCAAATCCCTATTGCCGCCCAACCCATTCTCCCATATATATAGAGTTAAGTTTAGGCCTTGGTTTAATCTCCACAGTCGGTTCTAGGGTTTTAATCTCAACCGTCAGATCTAGGGTTCATCCCAACCGTCGGATCTAGGGTTTCATCCAACCGTCGGATCTAGGGTTTTATCCCAACCGTCAGATCTAGGGTTTCATCCCAACCGTCGGGTCTAGGGTTTCATCCCAACCGTCGGATCTAGAGATTTAATCTCAACCGTCAGTTCTAGAGATTTAATCTCAACCGTCGGATCTAGGGATTTGTTTTCCATCATTGGATCTAGACTTCATGAAGATTATATTAGGCTACGATAGGGACCATGAGGAGGAGTTGGATCTTGGCCACCCGATGGATCAGAACCACACAAACTTGATCGATCAATGATGTTCCATTCCACTAGAGGATCATCATTGAACTACCTCACCAACCCCCATAAATTAATACGGGCTCCATATATTATTTGTACATCCATCTCCCCGTGTTTAAGATATCGAATGTCTGTCAATTAATTGATTTACTGACCATCAATTAATTAACATCTAACTCCTCGAGTAGTACCACTCAACCTTATCATCATGTTGACTAAGTCAACCTGCAGGATTTACATGATGAACCTTATGAGCTCCTCAAGGGGACATCATCAACCTAATATATAGGACACGGTTTCCTCCTATATCAACGACACACCGTGTAAATAATATCATTTCCCAACTTACCGGGCATATTGATTTAATCCATAAAAATCTCACCCTTTGGTAAATCAAAGAAATAAATACTAAGTACATGTGTCCGTTATTATATCGGGTTTAAGAGCATATACAACATAATATCCGAGGTCCGATTCAATTATGTAGTCAGCAATAAATTGAATCACCTCTATGTCGGTCCAGCACAATACACCTAAGTGTACTAGTGTAACTCTATGTTCAAGACAAAACAATACCAAGCTACACTATAACCATGCCAATGGTTTGTCCAAAACCATCTTGGTTGTGAGCCTCTACTTATACTCTACAAGGGACTGATAACATGATCTTCTGTGCCACACCCAAGCACCATGTTATCTACAATGTAAAGTATTAGACAATATGCACACATATAATAAATATAAAGTGCAAACAATGATCATGTGATTCTTATTTCAAAATAAAAATGTTCATACAAAAAGAGCTAGGCTTTCAGTATACATTTCAACAATCTCCCACGTATACTAAAAGACTATGCTGTCATCACACTGCCATACATCTGATTCCCCTTCCCTCCACATGCCTATCAAAGCTCTCGCTAGAAGGGCCTTAGTGAAAGGGTCTACCAGGTCATCCTCTGATGCAATCTTGGCGACAACAACTTCTACCTCCTCGTGGTACTTTTATGCCTCTATGCATTTACTTACCTTATGGGCTCGTGGTTCCTTCGAGTTTGCAACTGCACCATTATTATCACAATAAATTGTGATATTTTTGGGCAAACTAGGAATCACATCCAAGTCCATCAGAAAGTTCCTGAGCCATCCAGCTTCTTTGGCCGCCTAAGAGGCTGCCACATATCAGCTTCCATGGTGAAGTCCGCCACGCATTTCTGCTAGACACTCCTCCATACAATGGCTCCACCACCCAAAGTAAATACAAAACCTGAGGTAGACTTACTGTTATCCCTATCAGATTGGAAATCGGAATCTATGTAACCCACAATGAGTAATTGGTCTGCCCGGTAAACTAGCATATAATCCCTAGTCCTTCTCAGGCACTACAATATATGATTTACCGCAGTCCAATGTCCCTGTCCTAGATTAATCTGATATCTGCTGACCATGCCCACGGCAAAGCAGATATCTGGTCTCGTACATAGCATAACATACATGAGGCTTCCTACTGCCGAAGCATAAAGAACAGCCTTCATCTCCTCTATCTCCTCAGATGATCTAGGACACATCTCCTTAGATAAAGGAACTCCATGCCTGAAAGGTAGAAAACCTTTCTTGGAGTTTTGCATGCTAAAACAATCCATAATCGTGTCTATGTATGAAGCTTGGGATTAGCACACTAACCTTGATCCCAAGGATGTGTCCCACTTCTCCCAAGTCCTTCAAAACTGTTTGGACAACCATTCCCTTACGTCTGATAACACTCTGATATTGTTGCCAACTACCAAAATATTATCTACGTATAGTACAAGAAATACCACTACGTTTCCGTCACATCTCTTGTATACACAAGACTCATCCGGACTTTGAATAAATCCATAAGTCTGGATTTACCTCATCAAAGCGGATGTTCCAAGACCTCGAATCTTGTTTCAATCCATAAATGGACCGATTAAGCTTACATACAAGATGCTCTTTGCCCTTAGCAATGAATCTCTGGTTGCTTCATATAGATGTTCTCCTCAAGACTTCCATTAAGGTAAGCTGTCTTGACATCCATCTGCCACACCTCATAATCCATATGAGCTGCTATGCATAAGAGCTCCCAGTCCTGATTTGAATTCTTAGATTCAATCTCAGTATTCATTGCACTTTGCAAAGATGCTGCATCTTTATCTTGGATTGCCTCGTCATATATCCAGGGATCAGGTTCATGTTCGTCAGAGACCAAATCAGAAGATTCTCCCAAGAACATGAATCTATCAGACTGTCTCACAACCCTCCCACTACGACGAGGTATCACCTGTGTATCCTCTGTGACACGCAGTGCAGTGACATGTAGTATATCCTCTTATACCGGTGGTACTGAAGTCGGGACTTCCCCTATCAACTCCTCAAGAACAATACTACTCGTGGGCTTGTGGTTCATCACATAGTCCCCCTCTAGAAATCTGGCATTCATACTAACGATCACCCTCTGATCTCTAGGACTATAAAACAAACCACCCTTCGTTCCCTTAGGATAGACAACAAAAAAGTGCACTTCTGTACGAGGTTCCAACTTACCAGCATCAGCCTTCAGCACATGTGCTGGACTCCCCCATCTCCGAATATGTCTTAGACTAGGCTTTCGCCTAGTCCACAACTCTGTGGGAGTAGAAGGCACTGATTTAGATGGAACCAAGTTCAGAATGTACACTGCCGTATCTAGAGCATATTCCCTAGAACGAATTTGGCAAGTCAGAATAACTCATCATCGATCTAACCATCTCCATAAGTGTCCTATTCCTTTGCTCCGCTACACTATTCTGCTGGGGTGTGCCAGGTGCAGACAATTGGGATTGAATCCCATCCTCTGATAAGTAATTCCTAAACTCTCCCAAGAGGTACTCACCACTACGATCAGATCGTAGTGTCATCTTGAATAATTGTCTATGAAAAAGATGAAATATTCAAAACTACCTATTGCCTGGATAGACATAGGACCATACGAATCAGAATGAACCAATTCCAACACATCTTTGGATCTATACCCCTTGGCCATGAAAGGCCTCTTGGTCATCTTACCCTCCAAGCAAGATTCGCAGGTTGGGAGATCCTCCACCACTAATGAACCCAAAGGTCCATCAACTATCAACCTTTGAATTCTACTTAGGTTAATATGACCAAGCCTAAGATCCCAAAGATATGTTTGGTTCATCTTCGAAGGTTCTTTTCTCTTATCGGAATTAGAAGATGAGTTATTAACTTCTATTTGCATCGTGGGAGCTTGTGGTTCAAGTTATAAATTTCCTATCTATGTACCTGAATAGATAATGTCCCTATCCCTTTTATAACAAACATGTCATTAAAAGGAATAGATTATCCATCCATAATTTAGAAACCGAAAGCAATTCTTTCTAAATAAAGGTACATAAAGAAAATTTCTAAGAACCAAAAACTTTATTTTTCTCAAAAGATAAATAAAACATCTCCCACTGCAATAGCCGCCACCTTCATGGCATTGCCCAAGTAAATGGTAATATCCCCTTTAGCTAGTCGTTGGGTTTCCTGGAACCCCTGCAAAGTTTTGTAGACATGATTAGTGGCTCCCATACCTACTCACCAGGTGCCGGTAGATAAGACCACTAATCATGTTTCAACGACTAGTTCAAAGAATATATCTTTGTTCTTCTTTGGATTGGGACAGTCTTTCTTCCAATGTCCATCCTGCTAGTAAGTGAAGTACTTTCCTTTCGGCTTCTTCACTCCTCCCTGGGATCCTCGCACCACATTTGCTCCACCCTGTTTCTCCTTCTTCTTGGCTTTCGGCTTAGAAGTAGAAACCTTTTTGAGCAACCATGGCTTGAGGACACTCTTTGAAGAGTGTATACTTGTACTTCTTAGCAGATAAGACAACATCTAGATTCTTTTCCAATCAACATTATTTGGGTACAGTAAGTTTATTTTCTTTAGTATCACAATAAGTTGACTGAAAGTCATTTTGAAAATCCTATTAATCACATAGATCATTACTTTAGATTTCAAATATTATTGATTCCTCAAAACAATAAAATCCCGAAATCAACCAACACCTCAAAACACCGAGAATATCGCATGCCACGCTGTGTGGACGTATACGAATTCTACATTTGTAAGAGGAGGTTTTACCCATTAATTTTATTATCTTGTCAACCTTACTTTTTGATAAATAAAATTAATAGTTGGTTCCACTTTGGCCCTACAAATAAAAGTAGTGACTCCGATGGGGAGGATACCTTTATTTGCATCTAAGTGTGCAGCATTACACGATACTAAGGGAATTATTTCGGATTATGTGCCTTACCGCTGTGGAAGTACACACGCTCCTAGATAATTTCCTATACCCATTATTTGACCTAGTGATCCGCAAACAAACTCATCCGCAGGGAGGAAGGCACTCAGAGCCGACACACAAGTTTGTTGCATCACACGTCAAATTGTAATGGAGGCCACGGGAATTAATTAAAATATCCCTCCTCTCCCACATAGTAAATTGAAAATGAGGAATTTTCAAGCACACACAACATGCATATAAAACAAATCAGCAATAAATATGGAAAAAATAGAATTTTTCCAACTATTATGGCTTTGTTCTCCAATATGTGTCCCGCCATGTCGCCACCTCGTCCGCTCCACCTTTTCCGTGCGCAAGCCACATAAAGAGATCTGAGCCGAGATATATCATTTTAATTTATATCCATCGATCCTATACTCCATGAAGGAGTGTACAAATACTCTAGATCGAAAGTAAACTAAAATGAGCGGCTAAACAATGCCGTATTTAATTACAAAAATTAAATACTAATCTAGCCTCGTCAACCCCGAGGATTCAAATAATAAATATTTACACACATACAATCACATACACACATATGGCCATAATAGTCGGATCTTACGCCTGCAACCAAAGAGTTAAACTACGCATATCCTACTATTATCCAGCACATATAATATATGAAAAAGTGCATAAAAATTAACCGAATCCTAAACACACAAAACTGGAAACTGTGGCTATGATACCAAATGTTGGTAACTCATGCTTCGGAGGCTTGTCGGCTCCCATTTCCCCGGATTAAAATTTTCACTAATGAAAACTAATCCGGATGGGATGAGTTTCCTAAGCACAACCAATTAGTCATCGTGCTAACGACTTGAGCGATCGCTTGAACAAACTAGTTGTTCAAGCAACCAAACTATTCTAGTCGGTTAGCCACGGAAGAGACGACGGACGGATCGCCGGTTTTTGTGTTTATCTTCGGGGTCCATGATTATACAAATACATACACATGCAGACTAGTATAATCAACACATACTAACATAAAGAACATAAGCTAGCATATCAATAAGAATATGCAAAGATCAATAATAAAAGTTATAAAACTTTTATACCTCTTGATCTTCTATCGTATGTCCTAACCTCCTTGTAGACTTCGTGTGGGCGAAGATCCTCCACAAGTTGAAGCTTCCTAGATCTTCTTCAATCCAAGAAAGAAGAACTCTCCTTCCCTTCTTGCTTGAGCCAACAACCAATCCACAAAGGATTGATGTCGCCGGCCCCAAGAATAGAGAGAACTAAATGGAAACCACCAAGGAACCAAACTAGGGACAAACCCTAGCTTCTAGTGCCTCCGGGCAAGATGGAGTGAAGAGGAGGAAGGGATTATGTTGGGCGCCGGTCAAGGTGGAGGGAATAGAGGAAGGAGCCAGCCACACCCTAGGAAGAAGAAGAGCTCCTCTCCTATAATTGCCGCCCACCTTCTTGCAAACCCTAGCCGCCCAACCATAGGAGCCAAACCCTAATTAGGGTTTCCTCCTTAGGCTTTCTTGCTGCCCAACCAAGGTGGAAGGAAGTGATCTAGGAACCGGCCACCTTACCTAGGAAGAAGAAGAGCTCTTCTCCTATAGTTGCCGCCCCTCTCCTTCCAAGCCTTGCCGCCCAACCAAAAGAGCCAAACCCTAATCTAATTAGGGATTCCTCCTTAGGGTTTCTTGCCGCCCAAGCCATTGATGGGAAAAACCCTAATCTCCAAAAAACCCAAATCCCTATTGCCGCCCAACCCATTCTCCCATATATATAGAGTTAGGTTTAGGCCTTGGTTTAATCTCCACCGTCGGTTCTAGGGTTTTAATCTCAACCGTCGGATCTAGGGTTTCATCCCAACCGTAGGATCTAGGGTTTCATCCAAACGTCGGATCTAGGGATTTATCCCAACCGTCGGATCTAGGGTTTCATCCCAACCGTCGGGTCTAGGGTTTCATCCCAACCGTCGGATCTAGAGATTTAATCTCAGCCGTCGGTTCTAGAGATTTAATCTCAACCATCGGATCTAGGGATTTGTTTTCCATCATTGGATCTAGACATCATGAGGATTATATTAGGCTACGATAGGGACCATGAGGAGGAGTTGGATCTTGGCCACCCGATAGATCAGAACCACACAAACTTGATCCATCAATGATGTTCCATTCCACTAGAGGATCATCATTGAACTACCTCACCAACCCCCATAAATTAATATGGGCTCCATATATTATTTGTACATCCATCTCCCTGTGTTTAAGATATCGAATGTCCGTCAATTAATTGATTTACTGACCATCAATTAATTAACATCTAACTCCTCGGGTAGTACCACTCAACCTTATTATCATGTTGACTAAGTCAACCTGCAGGGTTTACATGATGAACCTTATGAGCTCCTCAAGGGGACATCATCAACCTAATATATAGGACACGGTTTCCTCCTATAATCAACGAGACACCATGTAAATAATATCATTTCCCAACTTACCGGGCATATTGATTTAATCCATAGAAATCTCACCCTTTGGTAAATCAAAGAAATAAATACAAAGTACATGTGCCCGTTATTATATCGGGATTAAGAGCATGTACAACATAATATCCGAGGTCCGATTCAATTATGTAGTCAGCAATAAATTGAATCACCTCTATGTCGGTGCTGCTCAATACACATAAGTGTACTAGTGTAACTCTATGTTCAAGACAAAACAATACCAAGCTACACTACAACCATGCCAATGGTTTGTCCAAAACCATCTTGGTTGTGAGCCTCTACTTATACTCTAGAAGGGACTGATAACATGATCTTCTGTGCCACACCCAAGCACTATGTTATCTACAATGTAAAGTATTAGACAATATGCACACATATAATAAATATAAAGTACAAATAATGATCATGTGATTCTTATTTCAAAATAAAAATGTTCATACAAAAAGAGCTAGGCTTTCAGTATACATTCCAACATAACCCTAGTTAAGTACCTTCAAAGTTATACAACCCAGTACGCACAACTCTGTGATAAAAATCCCTATGCAACACCGTAAACTAGCCTTCCGCCATCTGCATCAACAATAGCCTATTTGTCTTATCCATAACCCATCAGGTAATGATCTGACTAGTACCATTAGTGAAAATCCCTAAGACTATAGTCTTTAATTTTTTTTTTTTTTATTTACAAGAAATGTGACGACTTGACCCCTATTTTCCGACTCGATATCAGTCGACTCTCAAAGGTAAATCACCTTTTCGACATAGGTTCAAGACTCAAAGACTTAATAGGTCATTTTCGGGGTCAACTCATACCACGGTTATGATCAATTACCAACAACCTATAGGTTATTCCCTATTATATACACTAAAAGCATAGCCACAAAACCGAGAGTATAAACCCTATCAGCAACTCCGGTTGGTCGCAGGTAATCGAAAAACATGTATATATTAAATATCACATGTAATTCAATAACATAATATAGAGGTACAACAGGTATATCAATATAGTATATAAATACAAGCATATACCGTATAACCAAATGAACAACGTAAAGTGCAGACATACCTGAAAGTCTGCTACGCTACTCAGATCCAACCTGTGAATATATCCAAGAAATATATATAACAGGAAGAGTAATACCAACTCACACTATACTCATGCTACAGGTCAAGGTATCTAATGGTCTGTCCAACACATATATAAGTATCCGACACAACCATATAACAAATGCAAGAAGCATACATGAATATGATGTCCAACCAAATGATGCAAGCATAGTACAATCAAATGCAATATCACAATAATCATATATATATAGACTGCATATATATAGATATTAATCATAACCATCCATATATATATATACATGCATATATGTATATATATGGTAATATGCAAAGAGCCATAAGATACGGCAATGCAGCATGCATAGTCATGCCTGCACACCCCTACTCGCTACCACGACCCCAGTGTGGCCTAGGTGGCACGACATGACAACTGTACTAACTTAACACCAACCACCTCTTTAGAGTGGCCGAGTTGGCAGTATGATCAAGTAGCATATGAGCGTAAAGAGCTCGCTACACAATGGGGGTCCCTGCTACTGGCCACTCCGACTAACACTACCAATGAGTGGTCAATTGCCATGCACCCAGGAAAATTGCATGCAACTCTAACTACCACCGTCTATAGTGGTAGAGTGCGGTACAAAAAATACTCTTCCCTCACACCAGTTACTCCTTGGGGAGTAACCTGGGAGGCAAGATGACTGACGACTCTCTCAACCCTAAGGGAGACTAGGTCATCAGAATGCATGCAAATGACATGAATGCAATGTCTCACTTACAGACATCCGCCATAGACTCTCTATTCTACAGAAAGTCATACTAATCAGATCAACGCACTCTCTATCGTGCAGAGAGTCATACTCAACTCATCATAACACTCTCTATCCAGTAGAGAGTCATACCAATCTAATCGACGCACTCTCTATCCTATAGAGAGTCGTACTTACTGGTCGACGCACTCTGTATCCTGTAGAGAGTCGTACTCAACTGATTATAACAAGCTAGGACTACCGGTCCGTAGCGACACACTAAGTACCATTCACCTGACCATTTACACAATATATGGTCGGTGGTAAACATGCAACCTAAGGGTACTAGAATTAACCCTATGTTCAAGATATTATCTACCTACGGATGACCTTTTTGCCCAATTTACAATCAGGTCATCATCTGAACTTACTATTTGAACGTAACTAAATAAATTCTAAGTTACTTACATCACATATATATATAACTCCTAATCATGATAAAATCAAACATGATAGCAGCAATGGAGTTAACAGCCAAAGGTAATGTATCAAGCGCAAGAGTAAATAAGAACAGAGTCAAGGTAACATGATCATATAAGATGATCATGCATCTAAATCTGTATGTATTAAAACTACCTGACCAGGGTAGGAATTACCCACCTGATATGAAGACTTATTTGAGCATCTTCACGTCCACAAGAGCCTCGTTAATCCAGGTCCTACAATTAACATACAACATAACCAAATACCAACATAAACAATCTGTAGGAAAAAGGAATCTAACCCAATCCTAATCCCTAATCAATCAACCAAATCTCATAGTGGTACAATCTCATATCATTCATTAATTACCCAACAACTCTCCAATCTTAATCAAATTAAATTCATTATATAATCCATGAATCAACTCTAGAATCAACTATAACGATAACACACCCTACTTCATAACATACCAAATCAAAGCTTACCTCACAATGATTCGCAGCTTCCTCACAAGCACAAATAGAGCATCGGCCAGACCGATATTCATCCATGCCTTTAATCTATCCTTTCCCTGTTAAATCATATCCAATTTCTCCAACAAATTTTTGATCACCACCGCAGCTTATCAACCCCACCAAACAACCTGTAAATACAATATATATCTCAAATCTCTCAATACAACTCCTTACTCCTAAAATCAACTATCCAACAAACAAAAGATGGAGGAATTTTTATCCCACAATAACAAGGTGCTCACCAGAGCCCATCAACGCATAGTTGTAGCCTTAACCATGACAACCCGAACCAAGGAAGGAGATCGGCGACTTCAACTCTCGATAGAGGCAGACAGTCGTGACCAATGGGGGAGGGAAGGCTATCGGAGCTTGCTACTGTCTGAATCGGTGGAGCACGGTAAGGAAATCTGATGACACAACTCGGGCAGATTGCACAGGATGCAGATCGTCACTGGCGAAGGGGAATCGACCAGGATATGAAAACTAGAGGCCGACGAGAGAGCAATAGTGCCGACTAAGCCAAGCTTGGAGTGATCCAAGGCGACAGTAGATCGAGATCGACGTCGACAGTGGAGTTGTGGTGTCAAAGAAGAGGGGAGAAGAGGTGATGGAGTCCAACCGCATGACTACGAGTGAAAGGCTGCAGTGCGATGGCAGATCGATCTGGGCTCAATGTTGCCTGCATCAACCGAGGGCGATGACTGTCGGGAGGGAGAAGGTTCGTGGTTGCGGCTGCTCGAGCATGGTAGCGGCTGGATCGATCGAGAAGAATCGTGATCGATAGTTGGGTGGTGGTGACCTTGCTGCTGTTGGATCGGGAGAATAACAGGGAGCGGCTGGCGCTCCTATGGGTTCGGGAGAGGGGACGACAGCAGCGAGAAATCGAGAGAGATAGAGATTGAGCAGAGATCGGCAAGAAATTGAGCAGGTCTCATGGCTGCGGCTGCGGCTGGGAGGCGGAAAGTCGCGATGAAGATCGGGATTATGGAAGAAGGATTGGCGGAGAAATAAACGTTTAGCATAGGCTAATTAAACCTATAAATTACTCAATAGCAGATAGTCTAAACATGCTTTACAAAAGTCTATCCGTTTTATCCCCATGAAATATCCATAACACTTCCGTTTAAATCCAAAAAAAATTCTAAAAATTCCTTAAAATTCTTTAAGATAATTTCTTAATCAACAAGAGTTTTTTCCCCCTGTATTTTACATTCTCCCCCACTTATAAAAATTTGGTCCCCAAATTTCGTACTAACATGCAAAAATTACTTCAAGTAAGTTTCCGAATAGACCACATACCTTCCTCAAGTGAACAGATGAGACAATCGAGCCCGGATAGTATCTTCCAACTCCCACATAGCCTTCTCATCCATATGATATTGCCATCCCACCTTTATGAGTCGGATGGTTTTGTTCGTCAACTGTCGCTCCTTGCGACCCAGAATCCACACCTGGATCTCCTCAAAAGTCGCATTCGCCTGGAGTAGTATCGGAACCTCTTTCAGAACATGGCCAGATCACGGCACATATTTCCTAAACATAGAAACATCAAATATATTGTGAACACCCGCTATTGTCGGAGGTAAGGCCAACTGATAAGCTATACCCCCAATCCGCTCTAATATCTCAAATGGACCAATGTAGTGTGGAGCTAATTTTCCTTTCAACCTAAATCGTTTCACCCTTTTCGTAGGTGAAATATGCAGAAATACTTATTCACCAACTGAGAACTCGAAAGGCCTTCGCCTCCGATCTGCATAACACTTCTGTCGACCCTGTACCTCTAATAACCATCATCCGATGATGCGCACCAACTCTACATCATGTTGGACACTCTGTGGCCCCAATAGCTGTTGTTCCCCAACTTTCTCACATAACACGGGAGATCTACAGGGTCTACCGTATAGGGCCTCAGAAAGAATCATCTGAATGGAAGAGTGATAACTATTCTAATAGTAAAATTCTACTAAAGGAATGTGATTCTCCCAACTACCTCTATAATCCAGGACACAATATCTTAATAGATCCGCCAGAGTCTGAATGTTACGCTCAGACTGTCTATCTGTCTGCGGATGAAACATTATACTAAGCCGAAGCTCTGTGCCCATAGCTTGTTGCTGACTCTACCAACATCGCAAGGTAAATCGCGGGTCTCTATCAAATAATCCCTCGACAGTACAACTCTGCCAGCCGATCCAACGGATCCAGCCCATGTATAGGCAAAAAGTTAACTGATTCAGTTAGATGATTCACGATCACCCGAATCGCATCATACCCTTTACGGGTTTTAGGAAAATCCCCTAACGAAATCCATCGTGATTTGCTCCCACTTACATTCCGGAATCGAAATTTTCTGGAGCACTCCAGCGGGTTTTTGTTGTTCAGCCTTAACCTGCTGGCATACCAAACATCGAGCAACAAAATCTGCTATACCTCTCTTCATACCGTTCCACCAATATAAACGTTTTAAATCTCGGTACATCCAAGTACTACCAGGATGTATAGCAAAACTCAAATAAGGTGCTTCTTGTAGCAACTCCATAGTAGCTACTCAGTAGCTAGTAAAACTTCATGAGCACTTCTGCTCCATACCACTACTACAAAAGCTCATCTCGTAGCATGATAGCTTATCTCGTAGTTTCTCAATGGTCGTAAGCATGAGATACAACTCTCATGCTAGAATCACGTCACGTGCCTAATAGCTTATCTCGTAGTTTCTCAATGGTCGTAAGCATGAGATACATCTCATTCAACTGCATCGGGATCACTCCGATACCTGAAATGATGCATCTACGTACAACATCCTTTCATCCACCTCGGAAGGATTAACTAATACCCGTGTAAAAGTTAACTGCCGTCTAGGTCCTGTAACTGGTTTCACCAGCTTCCGAATAAATGATTTCCATAATCACCTTTGTCAAACAAGTCAGTGATATACTAACGCTTAAAAGCATCCTATCCGCATTCGTAGGAATAACAAAATCATGCAAGGAAAAACCACCATCTACGGTGGTCGAGTACGCAACTACCACTACCACAATCAACAGTGGCCAGATTACGCAACTCCAACAACCACAAACTGATCCAATTGTGTCCAGGATACACGATTCTCAAATCCATTGGTTCCTAAATAGTTAGTTAGTCTAACAACTTAATCAAAACTCATAAAATTCATACTAAGTATGAAATTGTCGTCCTCCATACACCTGCATCCTACTTACTCTAAGCTGATGATATATCAATCATCACAACGACAATGATAATTGTATGACACCATGTCACTACAATATCAACTCTTCAATCGTAAATCAACCCTAGAGTATACACAGGTGTCTTTGGCTGATCTAAATAGATCATCTATCCACAACAAAGGATATTCTTCACAACAACTACTGTATTCCATCACCGATAATCGATGCATACTTTCAAATGGCCATCTCTCTTTCAACAAAGAATTTTGGATCTTCTCGAGGAGGAATACTGGGATAGATAAATATCCCCTCCAACATCTCCTATCATCGCAACTCACGTTCTTCCAATTTCCATAGTTTTTAGTAACACTTATACTAGTCAAATTATCACTCGGTATGGGATCTTTGATATCGAAACTATTTCCACAATCATTCTCATCGCCTACTTCACTTGCCTATGGAACGACAAGCCTTGGAGTTCATCCGAAACTACATCTGAATACTCTCATATTATACGCACATTCGAGAGACATATCGTACCATACTTCCAACAATTTAACCATCCGTTAGGATATGTCTACAGTGAAAGTATGTCTATCAAAGTCTAAGGGCATCCCTTGACTTCTTAATTGTTGATCCCCACCTCACCTGACGGTAGAGATACCACCGACTCACAAATCGATGTAAAGACCCCTTCTAATCCAAACTGAGAATGTTCTAGACAAAGATACCTGTAAATACAAGAATTTATCAATATATTAACTCAGAGAGTGAACTAATGTAATACCCTGTACGATCAATTATCTGTCAATCCGATCCAAAGGCTCTATGCACGTCTCGGCCTTTCTCCGAAGAGAAAAAAATCAGATCCAACCGTCCGCGATAAAGCGGTCACATTTCTGCGATGAATGATCCGAGGATTTTTTTTCCTAGATCATCATATCCTATCACTTAATCCTATGAGCTGCAACTGTAGAATACCGAATAGATACGACCATCATCGTATACTTTCTCCACGATACAAAGCCAATCACATTTGGGGGTAACTATTGTTGTTGTCTGCATGTGTCTTCTAAGATGTCTTCTGCTGATATTGCTTCTGTGCTGATCTTTGCTGAAGGGAAGTATAAAGGAACTCCAACCATGCCTGAGGTAGTAGGTCGCTACTGATGAGATAACCCAATCTTCTGTACTGGTCTCTACTGTCGAGACGGTGAATCTTTTTCCCGGAATACCATCGATAGTCTTCAACTGAGTCTTCAAAGTACACCTCCTCCACTGTACTGGTTGCTCACAATAGCAACAGATGAACTGATCCAACGGATAATCAGACTTCACGTGTCTTCATAATCTGCACTCCATGCACACAATCCCTTCGAAGTCCTTGTTCTGATTTTTGTTGATATCCACGAAAACATCCTGATGATCTGCAGTTGGTCTTCTATAATCGGAAAATAGCTCAAAGCCTATGACTCTGATCTTGCTCCTTTGATCTAACAGTCAGAGACTTCTGACTCTATTAAGTTGACCTGCAATATTTGCTTATCGGTCTCCAACTCTCAGACACTTGTACGAAGTCATTTCTAAACTCCTATCTCAATCCAACATCTTCTGGAAGGATGTAGTAGATGATCCCGGCATCATAATCCAACAGTAAGCCAACAACCGTGGGTGGCTTAAAACATTCATTCACATTCTTGAGTTATTATGTGAGAATAAACTCTGCAAGTCTAATGACTCTGCATGGTATTCCTGTTATCGACGATCACCCTTCTTGAAGATCCAGAATTCCCTAAATTGTATCGCTGAAAGTGACACAGAGAAATACTCTCTTTCTACATCACTAGACCATGATCAAGTGATATATTATTTCCCAAAGATTATTTTTTGCATTTACCACCAAATACCGGCTTGATCCTGATAATGGTATGCAAATAACTCTACCTTTTATGTATAACCCTAGTTAAGTACTCAAAAGTACCTTCAAAGTTATACAACCCAGTACGCACAACTCTGGGATAAAAATCCCTATGCAACACCGTAAACTAGCCTTCCGCTATCTGCATCAACAATAGCCTATTTGTCTTATCCAAAACCCATCAGGGAATGATTTGACTAGTACCGTTAGTGAAAATCCCTAAGACTATTGTCTTTAATTTTTTTTTTATTATTTACAAGAAATGTGACGACTTGACCCCTATTTTTCGACTCGGTATTAGTCGGCTCTCAAAGGTAAATCACCTTTTCGACACAGGTTCAAGACTCAAAGACTTAATAGGTCATTTTCGGGGTCAACTCATACCACGGTTATGATCAATAACCAACAACCTATAGGTTATTCCCTATTATATACACTAAAAGCATAGCCACAAAACCGAGAGTATAAACCCTATCAGCAACTCCGGTTGGTCGCAGGTAATGGAAAAACATGTATATATTAAATATCACATGTAATTCAATAACATAATATAGAGGTACAACAGGTATATCAACATAGTATATAAATACAAGCATATACCGTGTAACCAAATGAACAACGTAAAGTGCAGACATACCTGAAAGTCTGCTACGCTACTCTGATCCAACCTATGAATTTATCCAAGAAATATATATAACAGGAAGAGTAATACCAACTCACACTATACTCATGCTACAGGTCTAGGTATCTAATGGTCTGTCCAACACATATACAAGTATCCGACACAACTGTATAACAAATGAAAGAAGCATGCATGAATATGATGTCCAACCAAATGATGCAAGCATAGTACAATCAAATGCAATATCACAATAATCATATATATATAGACTGCATATATATAGATATTAATCATAACCATCCATATATATATATAAACATGCATATATGTATATATATGGTAATATGCAAAGAGCCATAAGATACGGCAATGCAGCATGCATGGTCATGCCTGCGCACCCCTACTCGCTACCACGACCCTAGTGTGGCATAGGTGGCACGACATGACAACTATACTAACTTAACACCAACCACCGCTTTAGAGTGGCCGAGTTGGCAGTATGATCAAGTAGCATATGAGCGTAAAGAGCTCGCTACACAATGGGGGTCCCTTCTGCTGGCCACTCCGACTAATACTACCAATGAGTGGTCAATTGCCATGCACCCAAAAAAATTGCATGCAACTCTAACTACCACCGTCTATAGTGGTAGAGTGCGGTACAACAAATGCTCTTCCCTCACACCAGTTACTCCTTGGGGAGTAACCTGGGAGGCAAGAAAACTGACGACTCTCTCAACCCTAAGGGAGACTAGGTCGTCAGAATTCATGCAAATGACATGAATGCAATGTCTCACATACAGACATCTGCCATAGACTCTCTATTCTACAGAGAGTCATACTAATCAGATCAATGCACTCTCTATCGTGCAGAGAGTCATACTCAACTGATCATAACACTCTCTATCCAGTAGAGAGTCATACCTATCTAATCGACGCACTCTCTATCCTGTAGAGAGTCGTACTTACTGATCGACGAACTCTCTATCCTGTAGAGAGTCGTACTCAACTGATTATAACAAGCTAGGACTAACGGTCCGTAGCGACACACTAAGTATCATTCACCTGACCATTTACACAATATATGGTCGGTGGTAAACATGCAACCTAAGGGTACTAGAATTAACCCTAGGTTCAAGATATTATCTACCTACAGATGACCTTTTTGCCAAATTTACAATCAGGTCGTCATCCGAACTTACTATTTGCACGTAACTAAATAAATTCTAAGTTACTTACATCACATATATATATAACTCCTAATCATGATAAAATCAAACATGATAGCAGCAATGGAGTTAACAGCCAAAGGTAATGTATCAAGCGCAAGAGTAAATAAGAACAGAGTCAAGGTAACATGATCATATAAGATGATCATGCATCTAAATCTGTATGTATTAAAACTACCTGACCAGGGTAGTAATTACCCACCTGATATGAAGACTTATTTGAGCATCTCCACGTCCACAAGAGCCTCGTTAACCCAGGTCTTACAATTAACATACAACATAACCAAATACCAACATAAACAATCTGTAGGAAAAAGGAATCTAACCCAATCCTAATCCCTGATCAATTAACCAAATCTCATAGTGGTACAATCTCATATCATTCATTAATTACCCAACAACTCTCCAATCATAATCAAATTAAATTCATTATATATCCATGAATCAACTCTAGCATCAACTATAACGATAACAAACCCTACTTCATAACATACCAAATCAAAGCTTACCTCACAATGATTCGCAGCTTCCTCACAAGCACAAATAGAGCATCGGCTAGACCGATATTCATCCATGCCTTTAATCTATCCTTTCCCTGTTAAATCATATCCAATTTCTCCAACAAAATTTTGATCACCACCGCAGCTTATTAACCCCACCAAACAACCTGTAAATACAACATATATCTCAAATCTCTAAATACAACTCCTTACTCCTAAAATCAACTATCCAACAAACAAAAGATGGAGGAATTTTTATCCCACAATAACAAGGTGCTCACCAGAGCCCATCAATGCACAGTTGTAGCCTTATCCATGACAACCCAAAACAAGGAAGGAGATCGGCAACTTCAACTGTCGACAGAGGCAAACAACCATGACTAGTGGGGGAGGGAAGGCTGTCGGAGCTTGCTACCATCTGAATCGGTGGAGCACGATAAGGAAATCCGACGACACAACTAGGGCAGAGCGCACAGGATGCAGATCGTCTATGGCGAAGGGGAATCAATCGGTATGTGAAAACTAGATGTCGGCGAGAGGGTAACAGTGCCAAGGAAGCCAAGCATGGAGCGATCCAAGGGGATAGTAGATCGAGATCGACGTCGAAAGAGGAGCTGTGGTGTCGAAGCAGAGGGTATAAGAGGCGACGGAGTCCGAACGCGTGACTGCGAGCGAAAGGATGCAACGTGATGGTAGATCGATCTGGGCTCGCTGTTGCCTGCATCAACCGAGGGCGGCGACTGTCGGGAGAGAGAAGGTTCACGGCTACGGCTGCTCGAGCATGGAAGCGGCCAGATCGATCGGGAAGCATCACGATCCGCAGTTGGGTGGCGGCGACCTTGCTGCTGTTGGATAAGGAGAATAACGGGTAGCGGTCGGTGCTCGTATGGGTTTGGGAGAGGGGATGGCAGTGGCGAGAAATCGAGAGAGATAGATATTGAGCGGAGATCGATAAGAAATCGAGCAGGTCTCGCGGCTGTGGCTACGGCTGGGAGGAGGAAAGTCGCGATGAAGATTGGGATTGGGGAAGAAGGATTGGCGGAAAAATAAACATTTATCATAGGTTAATTAAACCTATAAATTCCTCAATAGTAGATAGTCTAAACAGGCTTTATAAAAGCCTATCAATTTTATCCCCATGAAATGTCCATAACACTTCCATTTAAATCCAGAAAAATTTCTAAAAATTTCTAAAATTTCTTTAAGATAATTTCTTAATCAACAAGGGTTTTCCCCCCGGTATTTTAGAGATGGTCTATTTGTTGGAACATATCCAACATGACACATGTCGTTGTCTCACAACGTCTACTTGGGCAGTCGACTGATGGTCCCGATCAGTCTACTGCCAGGCGAAATCCAGCCCAAGGAGCAGCTTCAAAGGGAGCTCATGAAAGGAGGATTTGGCACGGGTTCTTCGACGTCTTTGGGGCAATTTGTTGCTACAAATCCGAGTCTCCAAGTGAAATTGAAGCAACCAAAGATCAAACAATTAAAAGAGCAATTGTAAAATGTTTGTCCTTTACTTGTAGCGTATTTCATATTTGTATTTTCTTGTATCTATTTGTTTATTGTTGTAAACAATTGTAAGGGGTTTCTCCACCTCCGGATTGTTCCGAGAAGGAGTTTATTGGATTGGTGGTGTGTGGTCGAATCACTAGAGCTCGTTTGAGCTCGATCCGTGGAGTAGAAACCATTCGGTTTCGAACCACGTTATATTATTGTGTTTGCATGTTTGTATTTCATTATTGCTTTATTATTTCCACTGCGTACTAATCAATTTGTAGCAAGCGCGCGATCGTGAAATATTTCCTCCATCTACATCATACGCGCTATTCACCCCGGCTCTAGTGGTCATGAAGGTTCCTTCAATTGTTATCAGAGCTAGGAGGTCTTCTACGGACTAACACCCGGGAGCAAAACTGCTAGAGGAAGAAAGATAGAGTTTGAAGAATAATTGGAATGGGACATCAACACACCGATCCCATATGCACTTTATGGACGAAAAGGCTTCAATTCATGGAAGAGAAGAATTGAAGACTTCATCATGATGAAGGATTTTGAAGAATGACCATTTTTATGGAAGGATTTAACTATCCAAGAGGACCAAAGGGAGGCTTCCTCAAGAAGAAGAGATGGACCGAGGAGCAACTCTAACAGTTTGATAAAAATAAAAAAGGTAGTCAAATTTATTTTTAATTTGATTCCTAATGACATCTTGTGTAGCCTAGGGGATTACATGGATGCCAAGGAGCTTTGGAGCGAATTGGCAAAATATCATGAAAATCCATCACCGGTCCAAGAACAAGAAGAAGAAGAGGTGTGCTCATCCTCTTAAGCTCAAGAAGAAGCAAGCACATCTTCATCCCAAGAGCTTGAGGATTTGGAGGTTGATAGGGAATCAACATCTGGATCGAAAGAGGAAGAAGAGATGGAAGAAGCCTCCACCTCTAGGATTGAGGGGGAGGAGGGATCACCTTCCATGTCGGAGCAAGGAGAAGAGCCTTCAACATCCGGTCAAGATGAAGAAGCTCAAAATTCAACTGCCAATGACCTAGGTAACTCAAGCATTCAATAAATAATAAAATTCATGTTATATGCTTTGAGTGTAGGGAGCAAAGATACTACAAGAGTAAGTGTCCAAAAAGAGTTAGGAAGACTCCTCCGGCACCAAAGGTCAACGAAAAAGTCTAGGATGTTGGTGCCCCCACTAGAAGAAGCAAGGAGCACATCACTTATTTCAAATGCAACCAAAAGGGCATTTTAGGAGTCAATGCCCTAGGGGGAAGAAGAAGGTCCAAGAGGAAGCATCACAAGTTGGGTGAGCCTCTAAGGCAAACCCTAAGGTAAAATTTATCAATGCACCTTCTTTAAGTTTAGGCAAAAGCATGTTAGAAATAATGTTAGCAATCATGCTATTTATCATAAAGATCATGCTAGAAATAGATTTTATAGTCTAGGTGCAAAATCATATCATTTTTCAAATAAGTTGAAATTTGGGACTAATATCCGTAGAAAAACCTTTCCTAGGGAATCCATTAAGAAAATGGAAGATCACCTAGGTTTTAACCCTAAATGGACTAGGCATATGCCAAGGAAAACCAATGTCCAAAGAATAGATGAAAAATCAAAACTTGGACAATTAGAGCTAGAAAACCAAGCCTTGAGGTCAAGGCTTGAGAAATTGGAGAGGACCCTTGCAAAGATGCAAAATTCAATTATAGGGTCAAATGATAAAAAATCTAGTTCTTAGAAAGCAAGGTTCCACCAAGGGCAAGAAAGGTTTGGGTCACAAACCTAAGCCCAAGGAGGCATATCATAGTGTTTCATTTGATTATGGAACACAACCTAGGTCTAGGAAGACCAAGGTTACTAGGGAAGTCATCCCTAAGGGTAACCAAGGTGTGTGCCTAGTGGCTAGGGTTTCAAGGAAACCTAGGGAAGCCATTAAGACAGTTACAAGGGGAGTCACCCCTAGAGTTAACCTAGGCAAGACCAAGATGACCAAGGCTTCGAAGCCGAAGAGAGTCATTAGGAGGGTATCTAGGGAAGTTATCCCTAATGAATACCTAGTAAATCCAAGGAGCTCCAATAGGTATTGGGTTCCTAGGAGCGTGATCGATTCATGCTAGATGGGTTTAGGTTTGCCAACCTTGAATGGATATGTAGTTAACCTAACCATGGTAAAGGTGACACTTTAGGTTATTTTCAAGGTTATGGATACCTTGGAAATAGATTTGAATTATGATCCTAAAAGAGTTTAGGATGTGGCAATATATTTTTGGGATTATGAAAAATCAATTAAATTAGCACAATTAGGCCTTAGAAGTCATGGTGTGTCATTTTGGGTTTTTGGCACACTAGGGGAATAGTTGGCATTAAGGCAAAAATGGATTTAATCTTAGAAATGACAATTTGGGCTTAACACTTAGGTATATTATACCTTAGTATTTTATAATTGTCATGCTTTGTTTGCCTTGCCATGTCATGACATCATATTTATTCATATCATATAAAATGTCATGATCATATTTAGGGTTAGTTATATATGTCATGTATGCTTAGATTTCAATCACATGTCAAGACATCATGATTTCGGCACATGTTTTTATTCTTGTATCATTATTACATAATCATCATTCATGCATAAATAAAATGGATTTAATGACTAAGGCATGATTTGAAGTCTCATGCATAAGGGAATCAAATAATGTTGCCAAGAAAAATGCATGAGACCCTAAACGAACAAAGCCCACATCTCACTAGAACTTGACTTGTATGTGTTTCACAAATTTAGATACAAGTGAGATGTTTATGAAAATGGAATTAAAGGATTTAAAAACATTTCAAAATCATTTTGAAAAACCTTGGTGAAGTCTATCTTTTGATAGCAATCACCATTGATGAAGTTGATACAAAGTGAGCTAAAACATTGAAAGTTTTTCTTTTTACTTTTAAACTTTGTGTCAATTTCATTGTTTTATGGGTAAAATATTTTTCAAACATTTTTCACCCATTGTATTGGTAATAAGTATTATACATATGGAGTTTTGTGGTTTTTAAAATTACGTATAATTACTTATGCATTTCGAAAAATTGTTTCTAAAGTCTGAATTTTGCATTTCACATATATCAATCGATTGCTCTTTATGTGTAATGGCCATAAAATTTCTAGCAAATTTTATACGAATTTTGTCTGATTATAATGGACTTTTATGTGGGCTCTTTCAAAAATAAAAGTGAATAGAGCCAAAAAGGATGCAAGGCCCAGGGTTTGAACCCTGAACCTCCAAGCAAGTAACTAAACCTTAGGATGCATGTGATAACTAGAATCCCAGCAGGTGTGTGCTATTAGAAGGGTAAGGGAAATGATAGATAAGGGTAGGGGAGGCAAAGGGATACCTTCAATTGAATAAATAGGAGTAATGAGGAGACAAGAGAACAACAAGTTATCCTTCTCTTTTTCCTTTCTTCTTCCTCCACCGAAACCATCCCTCTCCTTTCTCCCATTTCTGAAACCTTAAAAAGAAAAGAGGAGGCTTTGTCTTGGCTCCAAGGGTATAGTTCTATTAGTAAACCAAGAGAAAGGATGTAAGTAATCCCCTCACCTACAGTACAAGTTGTTTCGATTGTTTGAATTCATAAAACCCCCCTTGGAAGTTTCGGCCAACCCATGTTCATGTCTTCTAATGATCTTCCATGTCATGCTAGATGTATATATGATGTTAACATGTAGATAGTTAGACTTTGTACAAGTTGTTTTAGTGTTTGAATCCTTAAAACCTCAATTAGGGTTTTCGGCCAAGACCATGTTTGGGCGACTAATGATCTTCCATGCCATGCTACATGTATATAAGATGTTAACATGATGTAGTTAGCCTTTGTGTAAGTTGTTTGAGTATTTGAATCCTTAAAACCTCTATTAGGGTTTTGGCCAAGACCATGTTTTAGCTACTAATGATCTTCTATGCCAGCTACATGTATATAATATGTTAACATGATGTAGTTAGGCTTTGTGTAAGTTGTTTGAGTATTTGAATCCTTAAAACCTCTATTAGGGTTTCGGCCAAGACCATGTTTGGGCTACTAATGATCTTCCATGCCATGCTACATGTATATATGATGTTAACATGATGTTAGTTAGACCTTGTACAAGTTGTTTTAGGGTTTGAATTCTTAAGATCCCTCCCTTGGATGTTTCGGCCAAACCATGTTCATGCTCACCAATGATCTTCCATGCCATGATATATCTCTATATGATGTTAACATGTTGATAGTTATACTTTGTACAAGTATGTTTGAGTGTTTGATTTCCTAAGACCTTCCCATGGATGTTTCGGCCAAACCATGTTCATGCTCACCAATGATCCTCCATACCATGCTATATGTATATATGATGTTAACATGATGTTAGTTAGGCCTTGTGTTAGTATGTTTGAATGTTTGTTTTCTTAAAACCTCCATTAAGGGTTTTGGCCAAGACCAAGAATTAGGGTTAGGAAGAGATTCCAAGCCCCTCTATGGTTGCTAAGAATCCCCCATGTTAGGTAGTATGTGATGGTATTGGTTATCATCCTTAAAACATGCTTATGCTTACTAATGATTTTCCATGCCATGATGTATATGTATATATGATGTTGCCATGATGATGGTTAGACTTTATAATAGCATGATTTGTTTATGCCACTACCCTATGTCCATGTTAATTGTATTAATGTATGCTTATATTATGCTCATTGCGTCATGATGTACAAGTATGTATGATGAAATGCCTAAATTGTATTAATGTATGCTTATGTTATGCTCATTGCGTAATGATGTACAAGTATGTATGATGAAATGCCTAAGAGACGTTTCCCTATGAATGGGGACTAAGAGCACTCTTTATGTTATGATAAGGAATATGATGCGCTATTTTACTTTTGTATGGCTTGTACCGGACCCTAGCAAGGTCCATGGGATGGGCTCCTATGTGCCCCTAGGTCGACGGTCGTAGTACGGACCTAGTACGGGATGGGCTCCTACATTGCCCCTATGTCGACGGTTGTAGTACAGGCTTAGTACCCTAGTAGGTTCGGGATTAGCTACCTCAGATTATTAGGGATGCATGAAAAATGATGTATGTGGTACAATGCCGGGCCCTCATGTTGAGATTTATGTTTAAGTATCTATAAAATATATGTTTTCAAAGAACATCTTGCATATACCATTTCATGTCTATGTGATTATCGTGTTTTATGAATTCTAGTCTTATGTTCCTAAATGATCATGTCAAGACTTTTATATGAATGCTATGCTATATGTGTCTAGATGAACATGTCAATGTCTTTTTGAATTCTAGTCTTTTGCTCCTAAATGATCATGTCAAGACTTTTACATGAATGCTATGCCTATATGTTGTCTAGATGAACAAGTCACTACTCTATGTCTAATACCTGTTGTATGGCTTTTGTGAGTAGGAAAGGATCTTACTAAGGCTATGTGCTTATAGTTTCATGTTTCCCTTGTACTGCAGAAAAGGGTAAAGAATGGCTAAACTAAAGGGAGCTGCAGGTGGGGCAAAATATGTGTGGCAGTGCCATGGTGGAAGCGATCTATTTTATGTTCCAAGAATTATGCATGTTTTAAAGTTTTGCATGTTAGTTGTTAAGAGTTTATCACTACTTGATTTTTTGATGGTTGCTACATGGTGTTAACCTAGAATTGTTTTGAGGGTTGAACTACACTCGTTATGTTTTAAGAAACCTTGGCATGTTAAGAACTTGATTTAGTTAAGGAATTGCTAAGAACCTTTTTATCCTGATTGAATTGTTAAGTGATAGAGAACTATGTACCTAGATGATACTTTGAATGCCTCATTGACGTCCATGTACTCTATACCTATATTTATGCTCCCATAACCCCATTATGTTGATTATCATGAACTTGAACCAAGTAGTGTCCTTATGAAATGATTATGCATGCTTAGTAAATGTTCACCTGTTACATGGTTAAGAATGTTGAGTTATTTGCATGGTCGAAGGTAAATGCATGTTCCTTGTTTTATGTTTATTTTTAAAGTTTAAATTCTTCCACTGTATATGCACGCATGTATGATCGCGTCGCACCGCCCTTCCTCCCCCTCTAGATTACGGGAAAGGGCGGGCGTGACATTATGACAGTCGACTGATGATGAGGGCAGTCGACTGTTTCCTGATAAAGTCGACTGCCAATGCTGATTTCGAGAAAACAAAGTATGTTGAGCCCAATTTCAGCTATGTTAGGGTTCCCTAACTGCTCCTAACCCTAGGATAAGCTTTGGAAAGCATTGTAAAGGATGAAAATCCATTGGATATGGATTAGGGGAGTTGTTAGGGTGATGTATCAAATTTAAGGTGTGGGAAAGTTCAATGTTGAACTTTGAACCTTATTTTTGATAGTTTAGAGTTCCTATTGGCTTAGGAACTTCCCAAGGACATTGTTGGTGCAATGGTCAAGGGGGAACAAGCCTTTAGGGGGAGGTATCCATCATGGAATGATGGATGTTATTTTTCCTCATGAGAGGGAAAAATGAAATTGTGAAATGCCCAATTTGGAAATTGGGAGAGTTTATAGGAGTGCCTCTCTTTAGTGGTATGAGACTTTCACTAGGAAGAGTGAAGGCATCCTAGGTGTTTTTGGACGAAGGGGAAGATTATAAGATCTCATTGGGATATGAGACATTGATGTTGGAATGTCGGTGGCTGGCTAGAGGGCAGTAAATAGCCCTTTATCGTCGTACGGTGGAAATCGTTCATTCTTCTTGTGTCACTTGTCTACGATTGTCGTTAGCACAGCGGAATAGTAATATAAATGAAAATACTAACTACACATACAAGCATACACAAGATATACGTGGTTCGGAACCGAATGCTTTCTATTGGTGCAGTAGACACCTAAGTCGAACCTGAGTTTTGATTATAGCAAACGATACAAAGTTAAGCTCATGTCATTATCTCACGAGCTGAATCGAGTGTGCAGAAAATTGCTATAGCTGGAACTGAAGGCTAGCGGCACCCGGAGGATGCCACAGTGGTCGGGCGACACTAGAGTGACTTCGGAGGGAGCCGAAGGAATCGAGTGGAAGGCCAGAAGCAAAAGAAACATAGTAAGTATCGAGGTAAGCTCGTGTGTGTGAGCGTAAGTAAGGTCGTATCCTCTTTACGGGGATAATCTTAAGTGTAGATCTGACCAAAGACATCCTATAGGTGGTCTAGGTCGAGATCGGACGGTCGGAGGCCGTCAAAATAATTTTTTTGTTAAGCTAACTTTGCCTTGCAGCTAGCATCAGTCGACTGCCAGCTTGGAGGACTCAACTGCCATCCATCAGTCGACTCCCTGCGGTCAACATTCGACTGATGCTACCATCAGTCGACTGATGATGGCCATCAGTCGACTGATGGTCAAGGATCAGCCTCGAGGAGTCAAGCCTTATCACCATTTTTCAAGGAGCCATGTGCCAAAACTCTATTGGGTGAAGTTCCTCTCGAAAAGGGGCTCAAAGGCTATAAAAGGAGGGTCAATCCTAGGGTTTCTTCATCAATTCTAAACTTCCAAAAGCCTCCGCCAAGCTACAACTTTCCGACAACGAAGTGCTTCTTCTCTAACATTTAGGTTTAATTGTTTTCTTTTTATTACGTCGGTTTAAGTTGTTTATTTCAGTTCATTACTTTCAAATCTCGGAGCTTTTATCGTAACGAGAAGAGGGGGAGTGTCCCTCTACCTCAAGCTTTTTGCTTTTATTTGTAACGATTAACTCCTACCTCTAACGAGGAGGAGTTCTTTAGTGTTTTGCCCTCCGTGCGTGGTCAAGGACCACTAGGGCCTTGGAGTAGTAGCCGAAGGCTACGAGCCAAGTAAAATTATTTGTCTCCTTTATTTATTGTTTATCTTTCCGCTGCAATGAATTATCTACTCGGGTTTTAACGAACGAACAAAAAAAAAGGTTTTATCGCTATTCACCCCCCCCTCTAGTGATTCGCTTCGATCCAACAATTGGTATCAGAGCCGGGGGTGCTTAGATTTGGTGAAACCACCAATCTAGCATTTTTTACAGATTTGTTTTTCGTTCGTTTAAATTTTTCTCCCGCACTACTAATCCAAGACGAAGTCTTGGTACTCTTCGTTTGGTTTTGTTTTGCAAATATTCGCTTTTGGAGTAGCCGACGGTAAAACGGGCATAACTTTTCGTACAAGTTGACCCACGAAACGGGCTACCTACCAAAACGAAGCTCTCGGAGAGATCTACATTATTATGAAGGTAAAACCTCGTAACAATCTGTCTTCATCCCAAAAAACCATCGTTTAGTACCATTTCTGGGACATCAAAGGTTGTAAGTGCTAATCTTTTATTTTAGTTGGTTATTTCTTGTTTATTCCTTTTGTTTCTTTTCATTTCCTACATTACTAATCCAAGGCAAAGTCTTGGAACCTTTTTTGTGTTTTTTTTGGTATTTTTTGTGCAAGGTTTCCCTTCCAAATGGCCCATCTCGAGGGTTTTAGCACCGTCCGACCTCCGTTTTACAACGGAGATGATTTTCGTTACTGGAAAGGTCAGAAGGAATGCTTTCTCAAAACCCAAATCGAGATGTGGATCATAATCCAAATGGGTTTCACACTTCCGACTAACGAAGTGGGTGAATCCTTGGGTTATGACCAAAGGACCATTGCGACAAAATGACAAGTCGAAGCCAACGCAAAGGCAACTCAAATTCTCCAATGCGGTTTGTCCAAGGAGGAGCTAAATCACATCGGCCCCTTCATAAGCACAAAGGACCTTTGGACAAAGCTAGTAGAGCTACACGAAGGGACCGATGAAGCCAAGGTATGTAAGCATGATTTTTTTTTAATAAACTATATAATCTAAAAATGCAGGAACACAAGTCCGTGATGCAACTTCACGCCCGCGTCCAAGACATAGTCAACAATCTACACGCGATCGAGCAAAAGGTCAAAAATTGCGACCTTATAAGGTATGTCCTAAACTCCTTTCCGAGGACTACCTTGTGGGCATCCATGGTCGATGCCTACAAGGTCTCCAAGGATCTTTCGAAACTTAGGTTAGATGAACTATTTTCTGATTTTAAACTTCATGAGCAGTCTAACTCGGAACCCGAGAAGGGTACAACACTTTTTGCAGGTTCAAGGAAGAAAACCGCAAGTAAGCCACCCCCGAAGGAAGAAGAGGATGAGTCTGATTCGGAGGTCGACTCAGAAATCGAGGCCAAACTAGTCAACCTAGTTCGGAGGATAGTCAAGGGCCGAAAATGAACCATCACTCGACCCAACGAAGGTAAGCCTAAAAGTTCAAATATTAGATGTTATGAATGCAACAAGTTTGGACATATCAAGTTCGAATTCCCAAAACTCAAGAGCAAAGCACCAAAACACAAAAAGGCACTCAACGCTACTTGGGAAGAAGCATCTGAGGAAGAAGATAATGATCATGTTCTCATGGCTAAACCGGTGGAATCGGAGATGGAGTCGGAACCGAAACCTGAATCGGAAATCGAAGATGAGTCGGACTGCGAAACACTATTCAAGACAAGCCACGAATACGCATCCGATTCAAAAGATACACTCAAGGTAAGTCGGTCTCTCATTAGTACACTTTATAGTGCAATTAAGTTTTTAACTAGAAAGATAGCTAAGTCCGAGTCCAAGGTCGAGCCCCTGGTTGAGGAAGTTAAACTCCTCAAACACGAGGTCTCCCTAACCTCTTCGACTAGTCGAGTTCAAGAGGAGGACTCAACTCGGGTTGAAAAACTCGATATTGAGAACTCACTCTTGAAGAGTCAAGTCAAAGATCTTAGGAATACGTTGGAAAGGTTTACTTTAGGATCCAAAGGACTTGACCTCCTACTTGGATCGCATAGGGCCGTGTACAACAAGGTCGAGCTAGGGTTTAGCTCAAATACGACCAACAAGTCGTATATGTCGATTGTAAGTCGACATAAAAAACGTGTTCAAGCATAGGTCCCTAAGACTACCTTAATTTCAAACTTAGGATCGAACCAGTACTGGGTTCCCAAGGACCAAATCCACTATGTGGAGAGACCGAATCGATTCAACGGTCCAGGGGGAGCTAGTACGAAACTTGTTTGTGTTTTAACCTAGAAATTGCATGCTTAGGTTTTTATGTAGTTTGATTTTTCTTTTTAGAATGGTTAGATAGGACTATAACTCGTCAATACTTGATAACATAGTACCAGGATGCGACGAGATGATAGTACGCTAGGAAAGCAGAGTCTTGTGTATTCAGGCTAGATAAGGCGTATCTAGTTCGGTGCACTTGACGGAGCGAAACTAGTTGAAGCTACCTCGCCGTATCCTAGACTAGTTAGACCAGAAAGTCGTCTTAGGTAAGTCAAGTCTCTATTTTCTTGAAAATGACTTTGTCTAAGGAAGTGGTCGTTGTTCCGATCAAAGAAGGCCTCTATTCCTCCCCACGACCTGGAAGCCATGATCTTGAAAAGGTGACTTGATGAGCTTAAGGTCAAATCCGAATCTAGCGCAAGGTTGACAAGTGTTTAAGTCATTAAATTTAAATCAAGTAAAATTGGAAGTCATCTCACAAGAACATATAGGGTTAACGTGTTTGATCATTTAGACATGGGTGAGATGGTTTAGGTTAATAATTTTCAACCAATCTCTAATAAATCCAATATCCGATCCAACTACCTTGCGTGTAGGATCAATGGATGTTGGACAGTGGTTGCTCCCGACATATGATCGGGGATCAACTCAAGTTTTTGAAGCTTCGATTCAAACGACAAGGATCGGTAGCCTTCGAAAATAACGGCAAGCTCAAAATCATCGGATCAGGTGATATTGAGCTTAACTCAAATTTTATTATTCAAAATGTTTTATTAGTAGAAAATTTTCAATATAATTTACTTAGTGTAAGTCAATTGTGTGATAATAACTATAAGGTCATATTTCTAGAAAATGAATGTGTAATTAATACAAATGAAACCTCTAAAACAATCCTTAAGGGAACCAAAAATAACAATATTTACACTATTAACTTAACTAACTCCTCAACTAAGTGTCTTATGACACGACAAGAGGAATCATGGTTGTGGCACTGGCGACTCGGTCACTCACACCCAAGACTCATCCACAAGATGAGTCAGAGTGACTTAGTCAGAGGTTTGCCTAACCTCAATAACTTGAACAATAAAATATGTAATGTGTGTCAATAAGGTAAACAATCTAGGACACAACATCAACTAACTAATCAAGAACGAACTAAAAGTGTGCTTGAGCTCCTACACATGGATCTATTTGATTCACATGGAGCTAAGTCACTTAATGGAAGTAAATTCTGCTTAGTCATAATTGATGACTATTCTAGATTTACTTGGGTTAGGTTCATCAAACACAAAAGTAGATCAATTAATCAACCTATTTAAATTAATAGAAAATCAACAAAACATTAAAATCAAAAGACTTAGGACTGATCATGGTGGTGAATTCGAGAACCATGGCTTTACAGAATTCTGTAACCTAAATTGATACCACCATGAGTTCTCTTACCCTAGAACTCCTCATCCAAATGGCCTAGTAGAACGCAAAAATAGAACCCTACAAGAAGCCGCCAGGACAATGTTAAATGAGTATAACCTACCCGATAGGTTTTGGACGGAAGCCGTGAGTACGACATGTTATGTCCAAAATAGGATCCTTATGGTAAAGAGGCACCTTAAGACCTCATACGAAATTTATCACGATAAAATACCTAACATCAAGTACTTTAGGGTATTTGGGTGTAAGGTACATATCCTAAACACTAAGGATTACCTAGGGAAATTTACATCCAAAACCACGACCGAAATCTTTCTAGGATACTCGACTACAAGTAGAGCTTATAGAGTATATAACCATGACACCCGTAGAGTCGAGGAGACTATCAATGTAGTATTTGATGAAGGACATAAACCTACAAAACCCCCAGCAACCCCAATTAGTGAGTCGATTCATACTAGACCTAACTCTGATCCGAAGATCAGGTCTAGTGTTAATCCTAACCTAAGTCAACCAAGTCACTCTATCGACCAAGTGATAGATGACTCCAACCAAACTAGAACTCAAATGAGTCATCCTATGGATCAAGTTGTAGACTCAAACCCAAATCCAACTAGGACTCAAACGAATCATCCTATCGACCAAGTGATAGGTCATCCAAGTCTAGGAGTTCGAACTAGAGCCTCATACAAAAACATTAGTCAAATCTTGTTGATTTCTAAAATTGAACCCAAAACTATTGACCAAGCTCTTCTTGATCCCGATTGGATTAAGCAATGCAAGAAGAGCTGGCTCAATTCACTAGGAACGAAGTATGGGAATTAGTACCACCACCTAAAGATAAAACAATCGTTGGAACAAGGTGGGTGTTTAGAAATAAACTTGATAATAAAGGTAAAGTAGTTAGAAATAAAGCTAGACTAGTCGCTAAAGGGTTTAGTCAAGTCGAAGGTTTAGATTACGACGAGACCTATGCCCCAGTAGCTAGATTAGAGTCCATTCGAATGCTATTAGCGTATGCAGCACATCGAGGAGTTAAGTTGTTTCAAATGGATGTGAAATCTGCGTTCTTAAATGGATACATTAAAGAAGAAGTTTATGTTAGTCAACCCCCCGGTTTCGAAAGTTTAGACAAACCCAATCATGTCCTTAGGTTAAAGAAAGCTCTCTATGGACTTAAACAAGCTCCTCGAGCTTGGTACGAGAGACTTTCGATTTATCTCAAGTCCAAAGGATTTAACCAAGGTGTAGTTGACCCAACCCTTTTCGTAAAAACCTTAGGTAAAGACATATTCATAGCCCAAATCTACGTAGATGATATTATTTTCGGAACCACCAACTCAATCCTACTAATTGAGTTCATTTCACTTATGGAAAGTGAATTTGAAATGAATTTAGTAGGCGAGTTAAGTTTCTTCTTAGGTCTACAAATTAAACAAACTAAAGATGGAATATACCTACATCAATGTAAATATACTAGGGAATTAATCAAACGCTTTGGAATGCAAGACGCTAAAATTATTAATACCCCAATGGCAACTAATGTGAATATAGAATAAGATTTAATCGGAAACTCAATTGATTTAAAATACTATAGGAGCATAATAGGGAGTCTCCTTTACTTAACTACGAGCCGACCTGATATCCTATTTGCAGTAAGTATGTGCGCAAGGTTCCAAACATGTGCCAAGGAGTCTCACCTAACTCTAGTCAAGCGTATTCTTAGATATCTAAAGGGTACACTTAATGTCGGTATTTGGTACCCTAGATCTACCGAGTTTGAACTAACCGGCTACTCCGATTCGAACTATGCCGGTAGTAAGCTCGATAGAAAGAGTACGAGTGGTTGTTGTCAACTTCTTGGCTCGAGTCTAGTGAGTTGGTGCAGTATGAAGCAACACTGTATTGCCTTATCTACCACCGAAGCCGAATACATCGCGATGGGTGAGTGTGTCACTCAGATTCTTTGGATGAAGCACACTCTCCGTGCTTTAAGTTAGACTTTACAAATACTAAACTTCACGTAGATAACATTAGTTCAATTAATCTTACTAAGAATCTGATATGTCACTCTAGGACCAAACATATAGAGGTCAAACACCATTTCATTCGAGAACATGTGGCTAACGGAGCCATACAACTTGAATACGTCGAATCAAAGTCTAACTAGGCATACCTATTTATTAAACCCCTACCCGAAGCCGAATTTAGTCTGTTAAGATGAAAATTGGGCATGTGCGTAGTAGAATAGGACTTTGCAAATTATATTACTACTATTTCTTACTTTTCATTTTTCATGGAACTAGTATAGGACATACCTAGATATCATGCACCTATAGATTTAAGGAGTCAATACATCTCACAACACATAGGACTAATGTGTTTGTGTACTTAGCCACGTAGATGGGCGTGAGATGTTAGGACCTTACTCCTGGTTCCAGATGTAGAGCTAGTGCATCGCCATGAACCACGGAGTATAATCATACATACTAACTGACTCTGACCAGGATTGGTTGATCTTTCATATCAATCAAGCCAAATATGAGTCGAACATTCTATAGATGAGCTTATTTTTAGTGTATTATTTTCAAAATAATGTGGAATATGCTTGGACTTAAAATTTAATACTTATTTTCCACACACCCTTCCACTTTTCGATATATGGCAAAAGGGGGAGAAAAAGGCCAAAGTTAAGGGATCAAAAATTTCCATGGCCAAAAGTTAAGTAAATGTTTACTTAACATTAAGTTTTAAAAATTTACTTAAAAGGAAGTAAAGGCCAAGTTAAGAGAATTCTTAACTTAAACTTATTATTTTTTTAAAAACACTATGGCAAAATGCTAATGCTTTACTTAAGAAAGGGGAAGAAAGGGCCAAGTTAAGAAGTCTTCTTAACTTAAATGTTTTACTAAGGTCAACTTTAAGTAATGTTAATTACTTAAACTCTTCCTAAATAGCAATCCTCAAGGGGGAGGACTAAGGTCTTCTTTCAAGACTCACCCTTGGTCAAGGGGGAGGTTTCCTCAAGGGGAAGTACTTGAAGAAAATTCTTACTACTCCAACTTAATCTTTATTTTTGTTTTTCATGCACATTATTATTCTTCATACATGCTATTTTTATTCTTCATACATGCTATTTTTATTCTTCATGCATGCTATGTTCTTAACTTTGTATGTGGGTTTTCCATAAATCAAAAAGGGGGAGATTGTTGGTGCAGTAGGCACCTAAGTCGAACCTGAGTTTTGATTATAGCAAACGATACAAAGTTAAGCTCATGTCGTTATCTCACGAGCTGAATTGAGTGTGCATAAAATTGCTATAGCTGGAGCTGAAGGCTAGCGACACCCGAAGGATGCCACGATGGTCGGACGACACTCGAGTGATTTCGGAGGGAGTCGAAGGAATCGAGTGGAAGGCCGAAAGCAAAAGCAACACAGTAAGTATCGAGGTAAGCTCGTGTGTGCGAGCATAAGTAAGGTCGTATCCTCTTTACGGGGATAATCTAAAGCGTAGATCCGACCAAAGACATCCTATAGGTGGTCTAGGTCGAGATTGGACGATCGGAGGCCTTCAAAATAATGTTTTTGTTAAGCTAACTTTGCCTTGCAGCTAGCATCAGTCGATTGCCAGTTTGGAGGACTCAACTGTCGTCCATCAGTCGACTGCCTACGGTCAATATTCGACTGATGCTACCATCAGTCTACTGATGATGGCCATCAGTCGACTGATGGTCAAGGATCAGCCTCGAGGAGTCAAGCCTTATCACCATTTTTCAAGGAGCCATGTGCCAAAACTCTATTGGGTGAAGTTCCTCTCGAAAAGGGGCTCAAAGGCTATAAAAGGAGGGTCAATCCTAGGGTTTCTTCATCAATTCAAAGCTTCCAAAAGCCTCCGCCAAGCTACAACTTTCCGACAACGAAGTGCTTCTTCTCCGACGTTTAGGTTTAATTATTTTCTTTTTATTATGTCAGTTTAAGTTGTTTATTTCAGTTCATTACTTTCAAATCTCGGAGCTTTTATCGTAACGAGGAGAGGGGGAGTGTCCCTCTACCTCAAGATTTTTGCTTTTATTTGTAACGATTAACTCCTACCTCTAACGAGGAGGAGTTCTTTAGTGTTTTGCCCTCCGTGCGTGGTCAAGGACCACTGGGCCTTGGAGTAGTAGCCGAAGACTGTGAACCAAGTAAAAATATTTGTCTCCTTTATTTATTATTTATCTTTCCGCTGCAATTAATTATCTACTCAGGTTTTAACGAACGAACAAAAAAAAGGTTTTATCGCTATTCACCCCCCTCTAGCAATCCGCTTCGATCCAACAGTTTCTACTCCACGGGGTGAGCTCAACGAGCTCTAGTTATGTGCATGCCACTAACTAAACTCCTTCTCGACAACACATCGGAGGTGGAGAAACCTCGTACAAGCT
This sequence comes from Wurfbainia villosa, assembly GCA_025175895.1. NCBI lineage: Eukaryota > Viridiplantae > Streptophyta > Magnoliopsida > Zingiberales > Zingiberaceae > Wurfbainia > Wurfbainia villosa. The sequence continues at coordinate 31,495,164 of CM045998.1, read as the reverse complement.
ATTGCAACAGTAATACTAAAGTACAAGCAAGAATACAAAAACAATACGAAATACAAGTAACAAACACTTTACACAAATCGCTTTGAATCACTTGCTTGTTGCTTGCTTTGGACTGGCTTTGAAGACGTGGAATGCAGCAGCAATTCCCCTCCAAAATCACCCTTAAAGTCTTGGCAAAATCCTCCATCTCGAGCTACATTTATAACCTAAATCGAACTGATTTCGCGCCTAGCAGTTGACTGCGAAAAGGCCCCAGTCGACTGCTCCTGTAGCCGTTGTCTCATAACGGCTTGATCCACGTTGGACAAGTTCCAACGAATCCTCCATCAGTTGACTAATGATGACCATCAGTCGACTGCTGATCTCGGAGCCGACTGCCCAGTCGGCCACGGAGCATTCTGTGCCCGCGACACTTCCATCAGTCGACGGCCATCCCTTGGTAGTCAAGCCACTCGAGCATCGATCATTGTCATCCCTCGTGATCGGTGATAGGCTAACTCTGAATCCTAGTCGACTTGCATCAGTCGAGCCGGCACCTATGCCAGTCGACTACTGCCGGGTAAAACCTCAAACACCAAGTTGTTTCAGCATCCGACCATTGGGTAAACCCTCAAACACCATGTTTGAGCCTCCGACACTCAGTCTTAGCCACTTTGTGAAGTCCACCTCATCCTCTCATGGAGTTCCCCACTGAAGCTTTCTTCCCTCGGCCTACTTCTCTCAGATGCACCAAGCGCACGACTTCGCAATGTCATCCTTCACGTCTCATGCCCTCGAAGTATGCTTACCTTGGGCCTCACTCCATTCGCTCCCCGTCCGGCGGTCCCTCAGATGAACCAAGTGCATGACTTCGCAATGTCATCCTTTATCGACTGAAGGACCTCGAGCCTTGTGAACTTGCCAAGTCCTCATGACTTCCCACACCAAGCCTCATGCTTGGATTTTCCCAACACCAAGCCCCCTGCATGGACTTTTCACCACCAAGGCTACACACTTGGATTTACGTGGCCAACCCATGTTGGACTTCCCATGACAATCCCATGTCATGCGTTTTGTCTAACATCAAAATATAGTTGGAGTCAAACTCGAGTCCTGGGCCGATTTCACCGACAATCTCTCCCTTTTTGATGTTGGACAAAACCTCAAACCCAAGTCTACCAATTATCCCCAATTGGAAATTCTCACATCCCAATGAGAATTCCAACTATCCCAATTGGTAACTTCTCCCCCTTTTTAACATACATCAAAAAGGTCCTCCCCAAGGGTATGAATGTCTCATATCCCAATGAGATCTTACAATCTCTTCCTTGGAGGAACACACGCCTACAATCTTTCTAGTGATAAGTTCCATATCACTTAAGAGAGGCAACCCAATTTTCCTCCCATGAGGAAAAAGTACACATCCATCTTCCCATGATGGATACCTCCCCCTAAAGGCATGCTCCCCCTTGACCATTGCACCAACAATGTCTTGGAGAGTCCCTAAGCCAATAGGAACATTAAAACAATCAAAATTAAGGTAAAGTTCAACAATGAACTTCCATCCACCTTAAAATTGATACTCACCCTAAAAACTTCTCCTAATCCATATTCAATGGATTTCCACCCTTTCTAATGCTCTCCATAGCATGTCCTATGGTTAGGAGTGGTTGGGGGATCAAAACACCGTTGAACATGGGCCTAACAACCAAGGTTTACCCGAAATCAACAGTATCAGTCGACTGAATCAGATATCAGTCGACTCCTTCCCAAATCAGTCGACTGTCATTCATGGAAGTCGACTGATAACTGCAAAATGCAGAAATCAGATTTCAGAACCTGAGTTTCAAAATTCATAAGTAAATATAGATACATTGAAAAATCATGAAATTTTGTACGTACATTACTTATCACAAACACTATGGGTGAAAAATATTAGAAAATTATTTTATTCACAAATTAGTGAGATTGATACAAAGTTCAAAAGTTTAGAAACGCTTCAATATTGAGCCCTCTTTGTATCACCTCATTCAATGGTGATTGCTATCAAAAGATAGACTTCACCAAGGTTTTTCAAATATTTTTGAATTTTGTTTTAAAAACTTTTTATTCCTTTTTCCTAAATATCTCACTTGTATCTACATGTGTAAAACACATACAAGTCAAATATTAGTGAGATGTGGTGACTTTGTTATTTAGGGTTTCATGGATAGAGTGAGATGTGGTGACTTTGTTATTTAGGGTTTCATGCATATCTCTAGGCAACATTATATGATTCCTTTATGCATGAGACTTCAAATCATGCCTTAGTCCTTAAATCCATTTTATTTATGCATGAATGATGATTAGACCTAATTGATAACATGAATAAGCATGTGCCAAAATCATGTTGCCATGGCATGTGAATGAATTATAAGCATACATGACATATAAAAATAACCCTAAAAATGATCATGACATTTTATATGATAAAAATAAATATGATGTTATGTCATGGCAAGGCAAACAAAGTATGACAATTATAAAATACTAAGGTATAAAATACCTAAGTGTTAAATTCAAATTACCATTTCTAAGATTAAACCTATTTTTGCCTTAATGCCATTATCCCCCTAGTGTGCCAAAAATCCAAAATGGCACACCAATACTTTTAAGACCTAATTGTGCCAATTTAATCATTTTTCATCTTCTCAAACCACATTGGCACATCCTAATGTGTCAACTCACCATCGCTAGGTTAACTACCCATCCACTTAGGGTTGACACACCCTAACTCATCTAGCATGAATCGATCACGCTTCTAGGAACCCAATACCTATTGGAGCTCCTTGGGTTAACTAGGTATTCACTAGGGATAACTTCCCTAGATACCTTCCTAATGACCCTTTTAGGTTTTGACACCTTAGTCATTTGGGTCTTTCCTGGGTCAACTCTAGAGGTGACTCCTCCTTTGACCTTCTTAGTGGCTTTCTTGGTTTTTCTTAAGTCCTTAACCACTAAACACACACCATGGCTAGTCTTAGGGATAGCTTCCCTATTAGCCTTGGTTTTTCTAGTCCTAGAAATTGTTCCATAATTAAATGGAACATTATGGTATGACATAGGTTTGTGACCCAAACCTTTCTTGCCCTTGGACATTTCTTGCTTCCTAGGCCTTAAATTTTGATCACTAGACCCCTTAAATGATTTTGTCATAATTTCAAGGGTCTTTTCCAATTTTTATAGCCTTGACCTCAAGGCTCGGTTCTCCACCTCTAATCTTTCCAATTTTGATCTATCATTAGATTTTTGGGAATTGTTTTTCTTCTTTGGCATATGTCGAGATTTCTTGGGGTTAATGCCCAAGTTTTCTTCTATTCTCCTAATTGACTCCATAGGTAGGATTGGTCTAGAATTACGGTGTCTAGGTTTGTCCTTAGATAAACTAACATGCTTGACTCCTAATCAAACATATTTATTCCTACTAGCATGCTTTTCATTAATCATGGCAAGTGAACTAGAATAATTTTTGGCATGCTTGTTAACCTTAGGAATTGAAGGTGCATTAACTAAATTTACCTTAGGGTTAGCTTTGGAAGCTCCCCCTACATGAGATACACCTTCTTGCCCCTTCTTCCTCCGCCTAGGGCATTGGCTTCTATAAGGCCCCCTTTGGTTGCATTTGAAGCACACAATGTACTCCTTGCTTCTAATTGTGGGGACTCCGGCATTTTTGGCTTTTGGTGCCGGTTGAGCCATCTTCACCTTCTTGGGACACTTATTTTTATAGTGCCCTTGTTCCCTACACTCAAAGCATGTTATATGATTTTTATTTATAATCATAATACTTGAGTTACCTAGGGAATTTTCACTTCTCCGGATGTTGAAGCTTCTTCTTGAACTTGTTCCGGGAAGGAAGGCCTCTCCTCTCCCTCAATGCTAGAGGTGGAGGTCTCCACTAAATCATCAACATCATCGAAAGTGGATGGTGATTCCTCAACATCCTCGGATCCGGATGTTGATGGACATTTTTCCTCTTCATGGACCAATGTGGGCTCTTCATGAAATTTGATCACCTTGTCCCATAGGTCCTTTGCATCTCTATATTCACCTAATCTAGACCAAATACGGTTAGGAATCAAATCACTAAGCAATTTGATTACCTTGAGATTTGTCTTGAAATCCTTCATTTGGTCTTGGGTCCACCTTGACATCTCAATTTGCCTATTTTCTTCATCCCTAGGAATTTTGAAACCGTTTTCTAGAATTAACATAATATTAAAATCGGTTTCTAGATATACCTCCATCTTCCTTCTCCACCATTGAAAATCTCCTTCGAATTTTGGTGGTTGGAGGTAGTAGTCGGCCATCTTGTAGTGCTTGTGTTGGCAGTTAGTCCTCGACAAGCTCCTTGGCTATTATACCACTTGTTGGAACATCGGTGGCCGGCTAGAGGGGGGTGAATAGCCCTTTATCATCGTATGGTGGAAATTGTTCGTTCTTCTTGTGTCACTTGTCTACGATTGTCATTAGCGCAATGGAATTGTAATATAAATGAAAATACTAACAACACATACAAGCATACACAAGATATACGTGGTTCGGAACCGAATGATTCCTACTCCACGGGGCGAGCTCAACGAGCTCTAGTTATGCGCACGCCACTAACTAAACTCCTTCTCGACAACACGTCAGAGGTGGAGAAATCTCGTACAAGCTATTACAACAGTAATCCAAAAGTACAAGCAAGAATACAAATACAATACGAAATACAAGTAAAGAACACTTTACACAAATTGCTTTGAATCACTTGCTTGTAGCTTGCTTTGGACTGGCTTTGAAGGTTTAGAATGCAACAACAATTCCCCTCCAAAATCACCCTTAGAGTCTTAGAAAAATTCTCCATCTCGAGCTCCATTTATAACCTACATCGAGCTGATTTCGCACCTAGCAGTCGACTACCAAAAGGCCCCAGTCGGCTGCTCCTGTAGTCGTTGTCTCACAACAGCTTGATCCACGCTGGACAAGTTCTAACGGATCCTCCATCAGTCGACTAATGATGACCATCAATCGACTGCTGACCTCATAGCCGACTGTCCAGTCAACTACGGAGCATTCTATGCCCGTGACACTTCCATCAGTCGACTGCCATCCCTTGGCAGTCGACTTCTATCAACATCAGTCGATTGCCATCCCTCGGTAGTAAACTGATAGGCTACAAAATCCAGTCTAACACCAGTAGAACCCTAGTTGACTTTGATCAGTCGAACCGACACCTACGCCAATCGACTGCTGTCGGGTAAAACCTCAAACACCATGTTGTTTGAGCATCCGACCATCGGGTAAACCGTCAAACACCATATTTGAGCCTCCGACACTCAGTCTTAGCCACTTGGCTAAGTCCACCTCATCCTCTCATGGAGTTCCCCACCAAAGCTTTCTTCCCTCGGCCTACGTCTCTCAGATCCACCAAGTGCATGAATTCACAATGCCATCCTTCGCGTCTCTTGCCCTCGAAGTATGCTTCCCTTAGGCCTCACTCCATTCGATCCCCGTCCGACGGTCCCTCAGATGCACCAAGCGCATGTCTTCACAATGTCATCCTTCACCGACTCAAGGACCCCGAGCCTAGTCAACTTGCCAAGTCCTCAAGACTTCCCACACCAAGCCTCATGCTTGGATTTTCCCAACACCAAGCCCCATGCTTGGACTTTTCACCACCAAGGCTACACACTTGGATTTACGTGGCCAACCCATGTTGGACTTCCCATGACAATCCCATGTCATGCATTTTGTCTAACATCAAAATATAGTTCGAGTCAAACTCGAGTCCTGGACTGATTGCACCAAAAATTGACCTCCATAGAGACAACCTTTTTTATGTTACTCAAAAAGGGGGAGAATTTATGAGGAAATTTTATAAAATTACCAATTTGGGATAATTGGTAAGGGAATTTGAGTTGGGGGCCAAACTCAAGGGTGTTTTTGTCAAACATCAAAAAGGGAGAGATTATTAGTACAATCGTCGGCCCAGGACATGATTGACCGGACTCAAGTTTGACTCGAGCGATGTTTTGATGTTCGACAAAAATATATGACAATGTGATTGTCATTGGTAAAGTCCAAGTCTTGAGTACTTGGCATGTAAAGTCCAAGCATGGGTCTTGGCTAGGGAAAGTCCAACATGGGTTGGCAAAGGAAAGTCCAAACATGGGTCTTGGCATGGGAAGTCCAACATGGGTTGGCAAGGGAAAGTCCAAGCTTGAGTCTTGGCATTTGGAAAGTCCAAGGGAAATATTGGCGGCGTAAAGTCCAAGCGAGAGTCTTGGCGGCATAAGTCCAATGGTTGGCGGCGTAAAGTCCAAGCAGGAATTTTGGCATCGTAAGTCCAATGTGCCTTGGCGGTGTAGACATCGTTAGCATGACAATAACCGATGGAAGCACCTGAAGGCTAGCGCATGGATGAACAAGTCATGGATGACTTAGAGGGATCCGATAGGCATGAGGCAAATGGAGGTTGCTAGAAGGCTTAGTTATAGGCTAAGGGTGGTCTAGCAATTATGGGGGCACCATACTTAGGTTAAAACCTCATGTTTGAGGTGTATCAGTCGACTCATAGGAGTCAACTAGGGTTTAACTGCAGGAAGTGCCCTGGCAGTCGACTGCAAGAGTTGGGCAGTCGACTGCTAGCCTGAGCAGTCGATTAATCTAGTGATCAGTCGACTGATGGTCGAGATTTCGGGCACAGAGGGCTCTCCAGTTGAGTGATCAGTGCGAACACTCGACTGATTGAGCCATTAGTCGATTGATTGGTATGATTAGTCGACTGATGGTTTGTCCGTTGGAACTTATCCAACGTGGCATATGTCGTTGTCTCACAACGGCTACAGGGGCAGTGGACTGATGGTCTCAATCAGTCGACTGCCAGGCGAAATCCAGCCCAAGGAGAAGCTTTAAAGGGAGCTCGTGGAGGGAGGATTTGGTACCGGTTCTTGGACGTCTTTGGGGCGATTTTCTGCTGCAAATCGGGGTCTCCAAGTGCAATTCAAGCAACCAAAGATCAAACAATCAAAAAGCAATTGAAAAGTATTTTTCCTTTACTTATAGGGTATTTTATATTTGTATTTTCTTGTATCTATTTGTTTATTGTTGTAAACAATTGTAAGAGGTTTTTCCACCTCTGGATTGTTTTGAGAAGAGTTTATTGGATTGGTTGTGTGTGGTCGCATCGCTAGAGCTCGTTTGAGCTCGATCCGTGGAGTAGGAACCATTCGCTTCCAAACCACATTATATTATTGTGTTTGCGTGTTTGTATTTCATTATTGCTTTATTATTTCTGTTGCGCACTAATCAATCTGTAGCAAGCACGCGATCGTGAAATATTTCCTCCATCTATGTCATACGCGCTATTCACCCCCACTCTACCAGTCACAAAGGTTCCTACAACACTTTGCTCATTCTCTCATCTCCCTTGAAGTCCCTCGCCGAAGTTCTCTTCGTTCGGCCACGTCCCTCGGATGTACCAAGTGCACGGATTCGCAATGTCATCCTTCGCGTCTTACCCTAAAGTCTACTTCCCTGTGTTCACTCCAATGTTGCTCGTCCAGCGGTCCCTCAGATGCACCAAGCGCATGACTTCGCAATTCCATCCTTCACCGACTCAAAGACCCGAGCCATGAGATGGTGAACTCACCAATGCTTTCGTCAAGCCAATTCATGTGTGAATTACTAAGTCCTACATGACTTCAACACACATATCAAATCAACATAACAACCTAACTTAAACCTTTACCACACACATCAAAACCTTAAACCATACTTGGGTTGATTGCCCTAACAATCTCCTTCATTTTGATGTGTGGCAACCATGTTTAAGTTAGTAAATCAATTAACAAAAACATAAGGCAAGGAAAGCATGTAAACATAATGAGTATAAAACACTCCTCCTAAAAACATGCAACTCCCCCTTAATACATGCTAATTCTCTCCCCCTAGCATGATTAACTTAAACCCACATTTTCTCCCCCTTTGACATCACCAAAAACACTAAACATATGTTATAAACATGACATCAAAGTCTAAAGGATGAAAAACACTAAAATCAGCCTCAACACCTGTCAAAACAGGTTATTGTGCTCGTGCAGTCATCAATCGACTGCTATCAGAATAGCAGTCGACTGGTACAAGTAAAACCAATTTTCTGAATTTCGAACTGAAATTTAGAAATGCATTAAAAATTATAGAAATTTAGAAAAATCGTGAAATTTTGAAAACACATTTCGTGTAAGTCCCTTTATCAATGGAAAATAAGTTTTCATGAAAATTCATTCAATTTTCAATCATTTGAAAAAAACTCTAAAGTTGCAAAAACCTTCAATCATGTATCAATTTTAAGATCTAGTTTTGCCTTGAAATGATTTAAAATATGAATACACATATTATAAAACAAGAAATGGTTTTGAAAACATTTGAAATATCCAACCATAATCATTGGGCAATATGTCTATGAATTAAACATATATTTTCCCCATGATTGGTCTATTATTGCTATGTCATGATACATCTAATGACCCATCAAAATGTTATAATCATAAGCGAGTCATTTCTATCATCGTTACATCTCACCCATGCTATGTTTTCAATCAAGTTAGCCTATAGTGAGTGTGAGATGTGCCTAGAGTATTTATACTTAACCAAAAATTTCATGCAATTCTATCAAAGGTTAAGTATTATCCTAAAAACCTATCATGATCATAAAACAAGTATTATCCATGCTTCCATATTATGATCACAAATCAAGTATAAAATTCAAGTACAAACCATGATTTAAACATTATAATCACATTATCCACCATGCTCCTAACTCAAACATCACTACCCACATCATCCTAAGTCAACCATTTATCATGATAAAAATTAAGTCCACTTATGGTTGACTATTCTAAGTTCCTTTAACCCTTGAGGATTATCTTGGGAACCCAATACAAATTCTTTCCTATGGGGTTCACCAAGTATTCCTTTGGGATCCATTTTCTATCTACCATTGTAGTTGTTTTGGCTTGACCCATAGTAGGCAATTTTAGGCTTTTTCATTCTTGGTTCCCTTATAATCTAGGCCTTTCTTGTTAAAGCTTGCCCATTGGCTCCCAATAATCATGTTCAATGTGTTGGAGCCAATAGTAAATTTTTCTATGGCCTTAGTTAAATAATCTACCTTTTCCCTTAAGGCCTTATTTTCTTCTACTAATGCATCACTAGTCATAGAAAAAGAAGCATTATCACTAACATTTAAACATGCATTTTCTAACTTTTCTTCTAATTTCCTAATAACATCAAGCATGCATTTATTTTTCTTCTTACTCCTAAATAAATCACTAGTAAGACTAGAAATCATAGAAACAATTTCTTGAGTAGTAAGATTTCTTACCATAGTTACCATATCTTCTTCCTCCGATTTCGATGAGGATGCTCCCCCTACACTTGAGCTCTCCTCACTTGAGCTTGTTTCTTTTTTTTCGGAGGTGGTTGAGTCCAAGTCTTCTATCGCCATAAGTGCAAGACTTGTGAATGCTTGTTCTTCCTCCGATGAGGATGATGGATTATCCCACGTCACCACTTTAAGGTTGTGGGGCTTTGACTTCTTCTTTTCTTTGGGCTTCTTCTCTTCTTTCTTTTTTCCATTCTTCTTGCTATCCTTTTTCTTCTCTTATTCTTTGCTTTTGTTCAATAAGGGACACTTATCCCTCATATGTCCCTCTCCTTGGCAATTATAGCAAATTACCTTCCTTCTTGGCCTTCTACTATCATTGCTATCCATTGAAGAGGAAGATGAATCTTCATCGGATGAGGAGGGTGGCGTATCCTTCTTCTTCTTTCCCTTGTCGCCATGAGTGCTAATCCTCTTGATGGCTTGATTGGCTCTTCTACTATTCCACCAAGCCTTGTTTCATGTAACTCCATAGTTGAAATGAATTCTTCTAGAGTAATTACCTCTAGATTCTTGGAGATATAAAACGAATCTACCATGGATGACCATTTGGATGACTAGGGGAATGCATCTATCACCTTCATTATCATATCCCGGTTCGATAGTTTCTCTCCTACACTTGATAAACCAGTTATTATTTCTTTAAAACGTGAATGCAAAGATAATACCTTCTCTCCCTTTTCTAACTTGATGTTACTCAATTGTGATCGGAGGAGGTCTCTTCTTGCAAGCTTCACCTCGGAAGTGCCTTCATGAAGTTCTATAAGCTTTTCCCACCTTTCCTTGGCACTTGTGCATTCTCCTATCCAGTTTATCTCTTGTTGAGGAAGCACATTGAATAGGTGATGTTTTGCCTTTGAATTTGCCAAGTCCTCCTCCCTTTGCTTCTTGGTCCACCTTGACTTTTCAATTAGCTCATCCTCTTCATCCCTAGGCAACTCAAAACCATTTTCCATAATAAGCATTATATCGAAATCGATTTCAAAGAATACCTCCATTCGCTTTTTCCACCAAGCGAATTCTCCTTCGAATATAGGCAGATGAATGTTGGAGCCAACCATTTCTTGTCGTGCTTGTGTTGGCGATGAGTCCATGACAAGCTCCTCGCTCTGATACCACTTGTTGGAGGATCGGTGGATAGCTAGAGGGGGGTGAATAGCCCTCGATGTGTATGTTGGAAATTACTCACTCTTAATTATCTACAATGAAGATTAGCGCAGCAGAATATATGCTAATTAAGACAATTAAAACAAATACAAGAAGTTAAGAGAATGTAAATGCTAACATAATTGTGTAATGTGGTTCATGACTCTTGCCGCTAGTCCACTGACCGATTCGTTCCAGGTGAATCACTCCTAAACCTTCACTAGTCTCTCCTTCAAGGTGGAGGTAAACCTTTCTTACAACAAACACTCCTTCTTACAATAAGATTGAAATAAAAGCAAGGAGAAGGAGTTGGGAATGTGTGGAGCACATAGGAGCATGAAGATTAACCTCCCTATAGCCCACACCCCTCTCGTTTTATAGAGAGGGGAGAATTCTTACCATTAGGGTTTCAGCAGTCGACTGCTGCATGCTAGCAGTAGAATGTCGCCTTTGCAACAACTTCTGATGACGTCTGATCCATGATCGTCATTGTCCAACAGAAACCTTGGCAGCCGACTGATGACTTCATCAGTCGACTAATGATCTCGTAGCCGACTGATCAGTCATCTACGAGTGCTTATGTGCTCGCGACTACTTTCGATAGTCGACTGCCACCATTGGAAGTCGACTGCTAGTCGAGCAGTCCTGGTTGCACACTAGTCGAACTCAAGTCGACTTGGAGAAGTTCGACTGCCAATACTTGGCAGTCGACTGATGTCGAGTAAACCTCAAACAAATGGCTTGATTGAGCATCCGACGGTCGGGTAAAACCGCAACCCACTTGGTTGAGGATTCGACACTCTCATTTATCTGATAAAATCTCAAACTAATGTTTGATAGTCTGACTTAACCATATGTCGGGTAAAACCTCAAATTGTAGTTTGAGCATCCGACTTGTCGGGTAAACCTCAACCCACTTGGTTGAGTAATCGACTCTTGACTTAGCCATTCGACCAAGTTCGCCTATGAGCTATGTTACACTTCGCTCATTCTGTCATCTCCCCTGAAGTCCCTCACCGAAGTTCTCTTCGTTCGGTCACGTCCCTCAGATGCACCAAGCGGACGACTTTGCAATGTCATCCTTTGCGTCTCGCCCTGAAGTCTACTTCCTTGGCTTCACTCCAATGCTGCTCATCCGCCGATCCCTCAGATGCACCAAGCGCACGACTTCGCAATATTGTCCTTCACCGACTCAAAGACCCGAGCCATGAGATGGTGAACTCACCAATGCTTTCGTCAAGTCAACCCATGTGTGAATTACTAAGTCCTACACAACTTCAACACACATATCAAATCAACATAACAACCTAACTTAAACCTTTGCCACACACATCAAAACCTTAAACCATACTTGGGTTGTTTACCCTAACATTGCTGTCAGCGTTTCTCTCCAGTGGGAGGTTCAGCTGGAGGGAGGGATGCTGATCGAGCTTCGTCGAGCTTGAATCGAGTGAGGGATCACGTTGGGAGCTAGGGATCAACAGCAGGTTTTCACTGTCGGATTGTGAGCTACCCTACCAGATTGCCACCGGAGTTAGGTAGGTTAGTGATCAACTTCCTCGATCTCAAATGAGATCCACTTTCTTCTGAATTCCTTATCCTTATTAGCTCTATTTTTTTGTTGTATGGGCAGCAGTGACTGGTAGCTGTTGTGGGAGCAATTTCCGGTGAACAGAGTGGATTGGGGAGGAATACCACTAGTGTGGCTTCATTTTCTTGCACATCTTGATCTTTCTCTTCATCTTCTATTGGTTCGATTTATGTTGATCGTTGTTGTCGAATGGATTGTGGTTGCTAGTCAGTCAACATTGTAAGGGATCCTTGGAAGCTAGAGGGGGGGGGGTGAATAGCTTGTTTTCTTTTCTACAAAAATGATTAGCGGAAGCACAACAAAAACAATAGTAAAAGAAAATAAAAACACAATGCTAACACAAATCCTTTACGTGGTTCGGAGATAACGCTCTAACTCCACGGCGATCCTTAAGGTGGATCAACCCTAATCAATCTCACTAAGAAGCCTTCTTTTACAACAACCCTCCTCTTCTTACAAAGGATGAATATGAAGTTTAAAGAGGAGGAGGGGAATTAAAACACTAGAAAGCTTGGAAAAATCGTGGAGCCTTGAGAAGATGATCAGAAAGTAAGCATTAACCCTCATACCTATCACAAGCCCTATTTTTATAGAGAGAGGGCTATTTTTCCCATTGGGCCATGATCAGTTGACTGCCGCCGAAGCCAACGGCTTCTGACGAAACAAATCCGCGGAGATAAGTAGTCACCATTTCAAACGCACCGATCACCATCGACATTACTTCATCGATCGTGATGAAGCGATCGATCAGTGAACGCGTCTATGAGTCAAGTGAGACTCCATTCTGCGCGTCGTCGACTTGATCACCGACTACCGATATTGTCCGATCCGATGGCGACGCGTCGATCGACTTTCATCGCCTTTTCTACATGACTCGGCCGAGCACCTAACTGGATCGATACATCGATCATCGATCGATACTCATCAAGTATGAATAATTCATACTCGAATTGACTCCCTAGACCTAGACTCAACCTTCTAGCTCTTCCTTAAGCCTTGCGCCTCCAGGATCCCTCCGAGTCCGCGACTTGTTCATCCTTTGCACTTTGCTTCCAAGAGCTTCCTTCGGTTTTGTCATGTCTTGGGTTTCTCTTTGCCAAATTGCGCTTGGACTTTATGCCTCCAAGACTACATTCTTGGACTTATGCTGCCAAGACTTGCCTTTGGACTTCCTTTGCCAATGTTCGTTTGGTCTTAACGCCGCCAAGACTACATGCTTGGTCTTATGCTGCCAAATCTTTTCCTTGGACTTCTCTTGCCAAGATCATACTTGGACTTTGCCTTTACCAAGTCTTCATACTTGGATTTTCTTGTCACTTAAACATGTTCACAATTAGATCACAAAGTATTGCCTAACTTAGATGATTATCCAAACATCAAAACATATAAATGCTTGGGGCATTATTGCACCAACAATCTCCCCCTTTTTGATGTTTGGCAATCATTTAAGTTAGGTCTTTAACACATGCACATAATCATATTTCCAATATTATTTCTAACTTAAACATTCCTTCTCCCCCTATGACATACATTAAAAAGAGAAGGATTCATAAATTTCATGAAAGAATGAAATTTGTTGTAATCTTGAACTAAGGTATAAGATTGAAATTAAGCTCCCCATTAATCCAAGATATGGTTCATGATGAATGAATAACTTGTGGAGCAAATCCTAACAAATGATTGAAGGTTGAATCCTAATTTTGCACCAACAATATAAGTTTGGGAATGAAAAGATATATATTATGAAACTTCCCCTAAAATATTACATCAAACAGTCCTAAAAATATATTTATACTGAAGATTATCATACCATAGTTTTAAGACATTCAAAGAAACACTTAAATCCAGGAAAAGAACTTTTTATCAGAAAACACAATGTATCAGTCGATTGGTATCTGATGCAGTTGACTACTATGCCCGAATGGCACTTTTCTGATTTTTTCAGCCCAACTTTAGAAATGCTCCAAAAATTCTAAAAACATCGAAAAATCACGAAATTTTATGTACACATTTCTGAAGTTATTTTCTATCAATGAAAAATAAATTAAAAAATATATGTTTCCCAGATTTCGAAAATGATACAATTTTTAAACCTAGCAAAAACTCTAAGAATTTTGCAAACTTTATATCACTTTTGTATTCCACTTGAAAACTTTTTTTCAAAGTTTGATAAACATAGTTTAAATAATGTTTTATTTGACATTTCCAATCATATTCTTGGTGCTACATGCACATTAGTTGTGCATAAGCCTTCCCAATGATTGGTCCAATGAGGGATTAATGTCTCTAGATGGCACTTTGGTTCATGGTAATACATCATAACAAGCATGATGAACCAAGTGCATCTTCTTAACATCTCACATGTTGTCTAAGTGGCTTAATACAAAAATTATGATTTCTTAGCTGTTTTGTGAGATGCTTAAAGGTATAAATCCTAGGATTTCTATAGGATCATGCAAACCTACACCTTTATTCAACTAAGCAGATCCCAAGTTCTCTCCTTAGTGATGAAAATTCTACTTCGGGGAGAGGCTTGGTAAAGATGTCTGCTAGGTTGGACTTAGATTCAATGTAATTAAGCTCAATGTCTCCCTTAGCCACATGATCTCTAATGAAGTGATGTTTCACTTCAATGTGCTTGGTCCTAGAGTGATGCACCAGATTTTTGGTCAAGTTTATGGTGCTCACATTATCATAAAATACTTTCATGTTGGAGTAAGATAGCTCATAGTCCTCTAAAGTATGTTTCATCCATAGTTGTTGAGCTACACAACCACCCATAGCCACATACTCGGCCTCAGTGGTGGATAGGGCAACACAAGGTTGTTTCATACTACTCCAACTAACTAGGGAGGACCCAAGGAATTGGCATCCACCACTAGTATGTTGGGTTTTCGGCACCGCGGCGTGTGTGTGTTCGATCACGTTTCGTAAACATGAACATAGCGGAAGCAATAAAAATAATAAATCTACATTTATTATAACACACACAACGCACGCATGCATATTACAACAAGTGTAGACATAACCGTAAATTTAAATTTGCAACAAAAGGAAATTTATCTACGTTATACCTTTCGTATGACATGTACCGGGAACGGCATCAACCGGAACGATCCTCGCTAGAATCGTCTCTATCCGTATCCACGCTGAGTTCCTCGGGATGACTTCGCTAAGCCACGAGCTTCGTCTTCGTACGGGTTACTAGCCTCGTGTTGAAGATGACGTGATCGAGAGATGACCACGATCCGAATCCAAATTCGGATCCTAATACGAGTTCTCAAAACTCGCTTCTCCGGAGAGGTATTCGTCAACCAATTGATGAATCCTTCGTCCTCCACCTTAGAGGATTACCGGAGATCGAAGCCACGAGCTTCGTCTTTGGATTACGCTCGTTGTGCGTGTGACCAAATAGGTTCTCGGTTTATCTTGGTCGTCTATAATTAACCATTAATTATAGAACGATCATGAGTGGCACCTAGTAGTACATCATGATCCCCAATTAATCGAAAAGATCAACGGTTGATCCAGAACTATTTCTGAAACCCTTCAGCAGCTCGAATGATTCGTGCCCCATTCCCTTCACTCATCTTATACCCACTTGGTTCAGGACATGGTCTATAGTGTCAGTCCCCACTGTGACTCTTCACACCTAGCCCAAGTATCATTTCCTCGTCCTCACAGTTCTAGTTACTCCACATGTATCGAAGAGTACCTTACTCTAAACATGTAATGCTTTGGCCAAAGACTTTAGTAACAATCCGTCGAGAGGCCATGGGTATACATCTCCTCGCAAGGAGTGGTGAATCCTTTATAGGCTATTCAAACACCTTCGATCACTTCGACTTATACCCAATCATCCCGGGTCCACATCTCCTTAGAGATGTTTGCTTAAGATGTCAAAGCATAAGTCTCCTTGATCAAGAAGACTTGAATACCGCAAGTCAAAGGAACATCGCACTTAAGCCACAGTAAGAACTTCATTGACATATCTATATATACAGAGAACCATATGAAGTCTTACGGCTGGTCACTCCAATGAACTAGTTACCATAACTAGCATCCACGATTAACTCCGGACATCACAATGTCTCCAGCCAGTGAGAATCAGCTGCTTGGATACACCAAGGAGTATACCTCATGCTAGTCTCGACAGAATTGATGGTGTCCAAATCCATCAATTCATCGACTAGGGATAATTCCGATACATCATAATTACACATGTAGAGATACTCACTAGTTTTGATCCAATCACAAATTCTCTCATGCTGTGAATCGCATCGTGGACATTCAGTAAATGAGTTTAAGATCCAATCAAATACATGAAACATGTATACTCAAATAGTGAATCTTCATTTATCATATAAATGGTTCATACATAAGGTGATTGCCTTAGGACATCTCTCATATATTACTAACAGACTCCCACTTGGCCTAATGCCAATCGCTACGGTATCCAATACCATAAGCTCGAACATGACCCTCAAACTTATTTTGAGGTAATGCCTTAGTCAAGGGATCCGCTAAGTTCCTTTTAGTGGGAATTTTCTCGATTTGTATTTCGTTCCTACTGATGATCTCTCTGACAAGATGATAGCGGCGAAGCACATGTTTGGATCGCTGATGAGACCTTGGCTCTTTCTCCTGTGCAATTACTCCATTGTTGTCGCAGTAGACCGGTATTGCTTCAACAATGGCCGGAATCACACCAAGTTCATGAATGAACTTTTGATCCAAACCGCTTCCTTTGCTGCTTCCGAAGCTGCAATGTATTCTTCCTCAGTGGTAGAATCTGCTACAGTCTCTTGTTTGGAACTTTTCCAACTCACTGCGCCCCCATTCAAGGTGAACACGTATCCAGACTGAGACCTGGAATCATCCTTGTCTGTCTGGAAGCTGGCATCCGTATACCCGCGTATCACCATGTCCCCTTCTCCATATATTATGAACACATCCTTAGTTCTTCTCAAGTACTTAAGGATCGTCTTAACAGCCGACCAATGATCCATTCCTGGATCGGACTGGTATCTGCTCGTGACATTCAGAGCATACGATACATCGGGCCTCGTACATAACATAGCATACATGATAGATCCTATTGCGGATGCATAGGGAATCTTACTCATGCAAATCCTCTCGTCTTCTGTGCGTGGACACATAGACTTCGAAAGGTGTACCCCATGCCTGATGGGTAGGAAACCTTTCTTGGATTCCGACATGCTAAACCTCTTTAGCACTCGTTCTATATATGTGGACTGCGAAAGACCATGCAACTGTTTCGATCTATCTCTATAGATCTTAATCCCGAGGATGTAGGTTGCTTCTCCCAGGTCTTTCATGGAGAATGTCTTGGATAACCAAACCTTCACTGATTGTAAGATTGAAACATCGTTTCCTATAAGTAGTATGTCATCGACATACAATACTAGGAATACGACTGCACTCCCACTAACTTTCTTGTACACACAAGGTTCGTCTGGATTTTGTGAGAAATCAAACTTTTTGATTATCTCATCAAAACGGATATTCCATCTCCTGGATGTTTGCTTCAATCCATAAATGGACCATCGCAATTTGCATACCTTGGTTTTATCAACCGATGTGAAACCCTCAGGCTGTATCATATACACGTCCTCGAGCAGGTTTCCATTAAGGAAAGTTGTTTTCACATCCATCTGCCATATCTCATAATCATAATGAGCCGCTATGGCCAGGAGCATCCGAATGGATTTAAGCATAGCTACAGGCGAATAGGTTTCGTCATAATCAATACCTTGTTTTTGACGATATCCTTTCGCCACCAATCTAGCCTTATAGGTAATCACATTACCATCCATGTCGGTTTTCTTCTTGAAAACCCACTTGCACCCTATAGGCTTTACCCCTTCAGGTGGGTCAACCAAGTTCCAAACTTGGTTTTCATACATGGAATCCATTTCCGACTTCATGGCACCAAGCCACTTATCCCTTTCTGAACTTGTCAGCACTTCTTCATAACTGGTAGGCTCCTCATCATCAATGAGTAACACGTCGTTTGATTCGCTTACGAGAAATCCATATCTCTCAGGAATATTGCGTGTTCTACCAGATCTACGAAGATGTTGTGTTACAATAGGTCCAGCCGATTGCCCATCACTATGAGTTGTCGGCTGTTGTGCTTCACCAGGTATCTCATCAATGTCTATTTGAGTCTCTCGATCCTCCTCATGCTCGACGACACTCCCACTGTTTTCTTGCAAGAGAAACTCTTTCTCTAGAAACACAGCATGCCTTGAAACAAACACCTTTTGTTCCACAGGATGATAGAATTGGTAACCCCTTGTTTCCTTAGGGTATCCAATAAATAGACATTTATCAGACTTAGCATCCAATTTTTCTGATACAGTCCGCTTCACATAAGCAGGACAACCCCATATCTTCAAGTAAGATACATGAGGTTTCTTACTATTCCATATCTCATATGGAGTAGTTGAGACTACCTTGGCAGGCATTCTGTTTAACAAGTAAACAGCTGTCTGAAGTGCATAGCCCCAAAAGGACTTGGGAAGAGTTGCATGATTCATCATTGACCTGACCATGTCCAACAATGTCCGGTTACGCCTCTCAGATACACCATTATGCTATGGTGTATAGGGCGGAGTCCTTTGAGACAATATACCATTGTCTCTTAGATAATCAAGAAACTCTTGACTTAAGTATTCACCACCTCGATCCGATCGAAGTATTTTAATACTCTTGTCATGTTGTTTCTCTACTTCATTTCTGAATTCTTTGAACCTTTCAAAGTCTTCAGACTTGTTTTTCATCAAGAACACATACCCAAACCGTGAGTGATCATCGGTGAAGGTAATGAAGTAGCTATAGCCTCCTAATGCTTGAGTTGACATAGTTCCACATACATCAGTATGTATTAGACCTAGTAACTCTCCCCGTTCACCTTTTCCAGTAAAAGGTAACTTAGTCATCTTGCCTTTTAAGCATGATTCGCATGTATCGTATGAATCCAATTCAAACGATTCCAGAATTCCACATCGGTGTAATTCGGACATGCGTTTCTTGCTTATATGGCCAAGACGCCAATGCCACATATAGGAGTCTATTTGATTATCCTTTCGAGCACGCGTGTTGCTCGCTTCGATATTGAAAATGTCACTGGATACGTCCAACGTATAAATGCCATTACTCAAGGTTCCAGTTCCATAAAGTACGCCATTTAAAGTTATATAACAATAATTGTTACAAAACGTCAAATGGAAACCATTTCTATTTAAACAGGAAATAGAAACAATGTTCTTTATTAGAGAAGGAACATAATAGCAATTGTCCAGTTCTAAGACTAGTCCACTAGGGAGCTTCAGCAAATAAGTTCCGATGGCGACCGCAGCAACCTTTGCTCCATTGCCAACTCGCAAATTTGACTCCCCTCTGACAAGTCTTCTTCTATTCCTTAGCCCCTGTATGTCATTACATATATGTGAGCTACAACCAGTATCCAATACCCAAGTATCCAAGGAAATAGAATGACAATCAATAACGAAGATACCTGAAGAGGATGGGGCATCGGATGCCTTCTTCTTCTTCATGGACTCAAGATAAATCTTGCAGTTTCTTCGCCAGTGGCCTTCCTTGCCACAGTGATGGCAAGTGCCCTTTTGCGCTTGTTCCGCCTTCTTTGCCTTTTTGTTCTTTCCTTTCTTCTGTTCTTTTGCCTTCCTCTTAGAACCCTTCTTTGAGGAATCAACTAACAGAACTGCCTTCCCCTCATGCTTCACAGAAGGCTCCACAGTCTTCAGCATATTGAGGAGCTCGGGAATGGTTGATTCCAATTTGTTCATCCGATAGTTCATCACAAATTGCGACAAACTCTTGGGCAAACAATGCAGAATTAAGTCAATACTTAACTCATGATCCATCACAAAACCAAGGGTAGCTAGCCGCTCGATGTACCCGTTCATCTTTAGCACAAACTGCACTCATGATGAACCTTCTTGCATCTTCGTGGTGAAGAGGAGCCTAGAGACCTCGAACCTTTCGGATCTCGCTTGCTCATCGAACAACTCATGAAGATGGAAGACCATAGTATTAGCATCCATATGCTCATGCTGCTTTTTGCACTCGGTACCATCGCCGCTAGCATGATGCAACTCGCCAGCTCAGAATCTGCCACATGCTTCTGATAGACCAACATTTGGTCTGGAGTTGCATCGTCCTTAGGACGGTCAGGAAGAGGCTCTTCAAGGACATATGCAAGCTTTTTCGCCTTGAGAACAATTCTCAGGTTTCTAAGCCAGTCCAGGAAGTTAGGCCCAGTCAGTTTGTTCGAATCCAAAATAGTGCGCAAATTCAAAGACGTCATGATCAATTTATTGACCTAGAAATACAAAACAAGCATATATGAGAAAATGATTTTAAAATGCATCAATATACATTTATAAATCCCATTCATTTTTCGAATTTCAAAAACCCCAAAATCACTTCGGGAGATCGTAGGTCCATCTCCGAATGGGCTGATATCCATCATAGTTTTGAACAACCTTGGAGAGAGTCCAACAAGCCATTCATAACTACGACGATAGGTATCAACTATACCGATTGCATATCACGTATATGCAACTATCACAATGTGCTATCAACTAATTGAATGTTAACACATACATCGGGTTGTTAACACATTAACAAGTATGCATCATATGCATAGCACCCAACTTCACCTCCCTTTACATCGACCTTGGAGAGAGTCTAACAAGCCGATGCTCCAGGTTAAAGCCAACCCATTAATCGGGAAATAGTTTTAATATGGTTAGAGCGCATTCAACCAATTAGCCCAGCTTGAAGAGAGTCCAACAACCAAAGCTAACGATTGACCTCTGACTCTTACCATATTAGTATTAAACTATTCCATCGTTTGAACATGTTCGGGTTCGAGCCGGGCTTGGAGAGAGTCCAACAACCCAAACAAGAAACGGAACTCTGGTTCTAACCATATTAATGGAAGGTGTAGGCTTTAATATTGTTTAAGGGTTTTTATGTCTCATCCTCTTTGCATGCAAATAACTATTATCTACATGGCATGGCATACATGGCATACATCTACATGTCACGACACGCATGGCATAATGTTATGCATCTAATGCAATTACATGGCATACAATTATGTCATGTATATATTTCCTTATATGTCATAACTATTTATGGAAATAAAATATGTTTAAGATTTGATTCTCCAAATCAAATCATAATTAATTTATGAAACAAATTTCAAAATCTAATCACATATTTTTGTTGGGTTTCCGGCACCGCGGCGTGTTTGTGTTCGATCATGTTTCGCAAACATGAACACAGCGGAAGCAAAAAATAATAAATCTATATTTATTACAACACACACAACACACACATGCATATTACAACAAGTGTAGACATAACCGTAAATTTAAATTTGCAATAAAAGGAAATTTATCTACGTTATACCTTTCGTATGACGTGTAGCAGGAACGGGATCAACCGGAACGATCCTCGCTAGAATCGTCTCTATCCGTATCCACGCCGAGTTCCTCGGGATGACTTCGCTAAGCCACGAGCTTCGTCTTCGTACGGGTTACTAGCCTCGTATTGAAGATGACGTGATCGAGAGATGATCACGATCCGAATAAAAATTCGGATCCTAATACGAGTTCTCAAAACTCGCTTCTCCGGAGAGGTATTCGTCAACCAATTGACGAATCCTTCGTCCTCCACCTCAGAGGATTACCGGAGATCGAATCCCCGGTAAGTTATCCACTGTCGGAGCTCTAACCGTCGTCCAAATGACGCTCCAACGAGAGGAGAAGAAGCTGTCCAGAAAACTGGACAGCATGGTGGAGGAGTAGGCGCCAGCCAAAACAAGGAAGCCAAGTGCTCACCTTATCGCCACACCCAAGGAAGATCACCGGAGCACCAACCGGCAGCAGCTCGACGCCGGCGAGGGGGAAGGAAGCAACCTTCTGGATGCCGGTTGGAAGGGCAATGGGCGGCGACAATGGAGTTGGCGCCAACTCCTTCAATGGGGTGGGCGGCAACTAGGTTTAGGGCTCTTCAATTTGGATTATGCTCGTTGTGCATGAGACCAAATAGGTTCTCGGTTTATGTTGGCCGTCTATAATTAACCATTAATTATAGAACGATCATGATTGGCACCTAGTAGTACATCATGATCCCCAATTAACCGAAAAGATCAACGGTTGATCCAGAACTATTTCTGAAACCCTTCAGCAACTCGAATGATTCGTGCCCCATTCCCTTCACTCATCTTATACCCACTTGGTTCAGGACATGGTCTATTGTGTCAGTCCCCACTAGGTTGACTACGTCACACCTAGCCCAAGTATCATTTCCTCATCCTACGGATTCTAGTTACTGCACATGTATCGAAGAGTACTTTACTCTAAACATGTATTGCTTTGGCGAAAGACTTTAGTAACAATCCGACGAGAGGCCATGGGTATACATCTCCTCACAAGGAGTGGTGAATCCTTTATAGGCTATTCAAACACCTTCGATCACTTCGACTTATACCCAATCATCCCGGGTCCACATCTCCTTAGAGATGTTTGCTTAAGATGTCAAAGCATAAGTCTCCATGATCAAGATGACTTGAATACCGCAAGTCAAAGGAACATCGCACTTAAGCCACAGTAAGAACTTCATTGACATATCTTTATATGCAGAGAACCATATGAAGTCTTACGGCTTGTCACTCCAATGAACTAGTTACCATAACTAGCATCCAGGATTAACTCTGGACATCACAATGTCTTCAGCCAGTGAGAATCAGCTGCTTGGATACACCAAGGAGTATACCTCGTGCTAGTCTCGACAGAACTGATGGTGTCCAAATCCATCAATTCATCGACTAGGGATAATTCCGATACATCACAATTACAAATGTAGAGATACTCACTAGTTGTGATCCAATCACAAATTCTCTCATGCTGTGAATCGTATCGTGGACATTCAGTAAATGAGTTTAAGATCCAATCAAATACATGAAACATGTATACTCAAATAGTGAATCTTCATTTATCATATAAATGGTTCATATATAAGGCGATTGCCTTAGGACATCTCTCATATATTACTAACAGACTCCCACTTGGCCTAATGCCAATCGCCACGGTATCCAATACCATAAGCTCTAACATGACCCTCAAACTTACTTTGAGGTAATGCCTTAGTCAAAGAATCCGCTAAGTTCCTTTCAGTGGGAATTTTCTCGATTTGTATTTCATTCCTACTGATGATCTCTATGATAAGATGATAGCGGCGAAGCACATGTTTGGATCATTGATGAGACCACTGATGTGTTGTTTTCTGCAAGTGCACGGTTGTCGTCAAGTAAAAAAAATATCGATCCCACAGGGATTGGGTCAATTACCGAGTGGTCGTGATACCAAGTTATCTAGTCAATCGAATTGTGGTTTAAGCAAAGAACCTGAGAAGTCAAGAACAACGAATGAGAAGAATGAGCTGAAAGTCAAGAGTTGAGGAGAATCTAAGGATATGGATTTCACCACGTCGATGATTTATAAGGTGATTTAATTCTTTCCTAACCTTATTAGAGTTGTTTTGATGGAACCTATCCTAAGGTAAATCAACGGCCCCTTTCGAGGTCTACGTTAACTGTACCTATCAAACTCAATTTACCTGTCACGGTGTTCGAGCATAGGGGATCATAATCAGCTAAGAGGACCTGTCACGAGACCCCCGCAAACCTCCCTATGTCTTACCTCCGTTACTTGGTAAAAACTGGATTTGATAGATCCATTAAGTTCATGAGAGTTCCTCTAGAGTCAAATTTCCTCTTCACGGTAGGTTTGCACACGGGACCATAATCAGCTAAGGGGACCTGTCACGAGACCCCCGCAAGCCCTTATAGAAACACTACCGCTACTAGTAGGAGTTATTCCCTAGTTGGTTCTGGCTTTCGGGAACTCGGGTTCACTGTTAGGTACTTCCCCTTTACTCCTTCTAGTGTTGTTGACTGGAGACTATCAATCCTACAACAATCATCAAAAACAGAAGGTTGTTTAACAGCTTTTGAAAGGTCGAATTCAATTTTGTCGTTTCCAAATACAAGTGAGAGTTTGTGGTTCTTGACATCTATCATTGCCCCTGCAGTAGCCAAGAAAGGTCTCCCCAAAATGAGTGGAATGCATGGGTCTTCATCCATGTCAAGCACTACAAAATCTGCAGGAATAATAAATTTTCCCACCTGCACTGGTACATCTTCTAAGATTCCCAAAGGATATCTAATGGAGCGATCGGCTAACTGTAAGGCCATAGTAGTTAGTTTCATTTCTCCCAAATCCAATTTCTTGCATATGGAAAGAGGTATCAGATTTACACTCGCACCCAAATCACAAAAAGCCTTATCAAAATTTGAGTCATTAATTATGCAAGGTATAGAAAAGCTACCCGGATCATTTAGTTTGGGAGGTACCATGTTCTTAATTAAAGCGCTGCACTCCTCAGTAAGAGCCACTGTTACATGCTCCTCGACTTTTCTTTTATTGGTTAAGATATCCTTCAAGAATTTGGTCTATGTAGGCATTTGTTGAAGAGCTTCTATAAAAGGTATATTGATATACAACTTCCTAATTACCTCAAGGAACTTACCAAATTGTTCATCCAATTTTTCCTTAATCAGCCTTTGAGGGAACGGGATAGGGGGCTTATATGTTCTTGGTTCCCTATTCGACACGCCTGTGTCGTTCGGCCTGGGGTGTGTCATTCTTTCAGGTTACCGACACGGGTGTGTCGGTGACATGCGCTCGTGTCTGCTTTCCCTCAGTGTTGAACAATACTTCGGCTTCCTTTGCTACTCAACCCAGCGTCTTGTTGTCTTCTTCCAACTCGCACGCTCGTGTCATTTAGCAATTTGTTGAGCTGTTTGAAAATCCTTCCACTTCTCAAACTTATGGAATTACAATGCTCATTTGGGTTTACTTACGAATTTCCGGAAATCAGCGTCCTTGATCTTGGTGTGCAATTTGGGAAATTTGATTTTCCAGCATTCTTGTGTGATTAGTCAAATTATCAACCTTGCTTCCCAATTGCTTGATTGCCTTGGTATTATTTTGATGTTGCCGATTTGATTCTACAATATGCTGTCGAAATTCATCATTTATCTTCCCCTGACACGTAATAAAATTTTCCATCATCTTTTCTACGCTCGACTTGGGTCCTGGCTGAAATCCCGAAGGTGCTCCAAAACTGTTATGTCCCGAAGAATTTAGGTTGGCTCTATACGAAAAGTTGGGATGATTCCTCCAACCGGGATTGTACGTGTTCGAGTAAGGGTTGCCACCATTAGGCTTCTGATTAAAATTATTTAGCGCATCTACTTGCTCAATCCCAGCTCCTTCAGATGGTGCGTGTAGGATTTGGCAATTCATTGCTACATGTCCTGTTACACCACATATCTACTTAAGTGACATTAGATGAGTTTACATATACATTAAAATGTTCGAGCTTTTGAGTTAACGCATCAACTTTCGCACTGAGTAGATCAATGGTACTTACCTCAAACTTACCTGGCATTTTAGTTTGATATCCTCGTTCTGTAGCCCATTGGTGAGAATTCATTGCCACATTCTCGATGATCTCAAAAGCTTCATCCAATGTTTTGTTCATAAGAGCTCCTCCTGCAGCAGAATCAAGAGAAACTTTAGTAGCATACGAGATTCCATTGTAGAAAGTATGAACAATGAGCCACTTCTCCACCATGATGAGGGCATTCTTTGTAGTAATCCCTTAAATCATCCCGGGCTTCAAATAATGTTTCTCCATCCTTTTATGCAAAATTGTGATTTGATGACGCGAAGACTTGCAGTTTCTTTGAGTGGAAAATACTTGTCTAAGAATCTTTGCTCAGTGATCCCAGTAGTTATACAATCATTTGGAAGAGAGTGTAGCCAAGCTCTAGCTTTGTCCCATGATGAGAAAGGAAACAAGTGCGATCTAATAGCATCACCGAGGCTCCATTCAGTTTTAAAGTTTCGCAAAATTCCAAAAATACTTCCAAGTGTAGATTTGGATCTTCAGTGAGTGCTCCTCCGAATTGATGCTGTTGGACCATGGATAGTAGAGCCGGTTTTAATTCCAAATTATTCGCTTCAATAGGGGGTCTTCTAATACTCGATCTCAATCCCCTTGTACTAGGTGTTGCATAATCTCTTAGAGGTTTATTCTCATTCTGATCAGCCATGTTGGAGGTCAGATTTTCTTCTGCTGTTCTTTGAAATCGTCTTCTAGCAAGGAACGTTCTCTCTATCTCAGGATCAATATCGAGGATTTCCCTATTAAATCTGTGCATGCAACAACAAGGGAGGCTCCCAAAACAAGAATTCAGAATAGACACAAGAAAAAGAAAAAAAAAACAAAAACAGGAATCTAGATTAACTAAATCACGCTCAATTCAATATTGAGTGTCAATCCCCGGCAACGGCGCCAAAAACTTGATGTGTTATTTTCCGCAAGTGCACGTTTGTCGTGAAGTAAAAAAAATATCGATCCCACAGGGATTGGGTCAATTACCGAGTGGTCGTGATACCAAGTTATCTAGTCAATCGAATTGTGGTTTAAGCAAAGAACCTGAGAAGTCAAGAACAACGAATGAGAAGAATGAGCTGAAAGTCAAGAGTTGAGGAGAATCTAAGGATATGAGTTTCACCACGTCGATGATTTATAAGGTGATTTAATTCTTTCCTAACCTTATTAGAGTTGTTTTGATGGAACCTATCCTAAGGTAAATCAACGACCCCTTTCGAGGTCTACGTTAACTGTACCTATCAAACTCAATTTACCTATCACGGTGTTCGAGCATAGGGGATCATAATATGCTAAGAGGACCTGTCACGAGACCCCCGCAAACCTCCCTATGTCTTACCTCCGTTACTTGGTAAAAACTGGATTTGATAGATCCATTAAGTTCATGAGAGTTCCTCTAGAGTCAAATTTCCTCTTCACGGTAGGTTTGCACACGGGACCATAATCAATTCAAGGGGACCCTGTCAAGGACCCATAAACCCTCATAGATACACTACCGCTACTAGTAGGAGTTATTCCCTAGTTGGTTCTGGCTTTCGGGAACTCGGGTTCACTGTTAGGTACTTCCCCTTTGCTCCTTAGGTTTATCAATAAGAATCCAAAAGAACCAGATCAAAATAAACAATAGTTCAGGTAGTATAGATTATATCATCCATCATAAATCATTAAAGGCTACTCCCCCATCCTAAGATTACAGGATACTACTCCATAGTCTGACAAGAATTACTAGAGAAAGAAATTACGATACTGGGTGCCATATCCTTCTTCTGCCGACTCCTTCTCTTTATCTTCTTCTGTCGTCGATCTCTGACCACCCGCCGTCCTCCCTTAGGTTTAGAATCTCTCCTCTTTTATAGCCTTGGCCTCCTCTTCAATTAAGGCAATAGATTTCCCCGTAATTGAGATGAAGATCCTGATTGCTCACAGAAAAGGAATTCTAGAATCAGGCCAACACACCCGGGCTAAATGAGGGCACTGGCGTGTCGGGCATTTCCCACCGAGCGTGTTGCGCTTGAACTGGGGCGTGTTGGAGCTGAACAGGGCATGTCGGTTGTTGGAACCCCTGACACAGGCGTGTCAATCGGTGAGCTAGGGCGTGTTGGAGCTGAACTGGGCGTGTCGGCTGCTGGAACCCCTGACACAGGCGTGACAATCGGTGAACCAGGGCGTGTTGGCTGCTGGCTCTCATGACACGAGCGTGTTGATTTCTAACACGCCTGTGTTATTTTGATATGCCTGTTTCTTCGCCCTGTTAACACAAAAACACCCAAAAGCAGTCTCTTCATCCAAAATATGCTAAACTTTAACTGAATCATGATAAAATACATGCCTAGGATATGAAATGTGATAGAATGCATGTATATGGAGTAGTGAAAACATAGCATGATTTACACACATCAACCACATCAATTTCAGAGATGAACTTCTTGATCCAAACCGCTTCCTTTGCTGCTTCCAAAGCTGAAACATATTCTGCCTTAGTGGCAGAATCCGCTATAGTGTCAAGCTTGGAACCTTTCCAACTTATTGCGCCTCCATTCTCGGTGAATACATACCCAGACTGAGACATGGAATCATCCTTGTCTGTCTGGAGCTGGCATCCGTATACCCACGTATCACCATGTACCCTTCTCCATATATTAGGAACACATCCTTAGTTCTTCTCAAGTACTTAAGGATCATCTTAACAGCCACCCAATGATCCATTCCTGGATCAGACTGGTATCTGCTCGTGACACTCAGAGCGTATGATACATCGGGCCTTGTACATAACATAGCATACATGATAGATCCTATTGAGGATGAATAGGGAATCTTACTCATGCAAATCCTCTCGTCTTCTGTGCGCGGACACATAGACTTCGAAAGGTGTACCCATTGCCTGATGGGTAAGAAACCTTTCTTGGATTCCGACATGCTAAACCTCTTCAGCACTCGGTCTATATATGTAGACTGCGAAAGACCAAGCAACCGTTTCGATCTATCTCTATAGATCTTAATCCCGAGGAGGTTGCTTCTCCCAGGTCTTTCATGGAGAATGTCTTGGATAACCAAACCTTCACTGACTGTAAGATTGAGACATCGTTTCCTATAAGTAATATGTCATCGACATACAATACTAGGAACACGACTGCACTCCCACTAACCTTCTTGTACACACAAGGTTCGTCTGGATTTTGTGAGAAATCAAACTTTTTGATTGTCTCATCAAAACGGATATTCCAGCTCCTGGATGCTTGCTTCAATCCATAAATGGACCGTCGCAATTTGCATACCTTGGTTTTATCAACCGATGTGAAACCCTCAGGTTGTATCATATACACGTCCTCGAGCAGGTTTCCATTAAGGAAAGCTGCTTTCACATCCATCTGCCATATCTCATAATCATAATGAGCCGCTATGGCCAGGAGCATCCGAATGGATTTAAGCATAGCTACTGGCGAATAGGTTTCGTCATAATCAACACCTTGTTTTTGACGATATCCTTTCGCCACCAATCTAGCCTTATAGGTAATCACACTACCATCCATGTCGGTTTTCTTCTTGAAAACCCACTTGCACCCTATAGGCTTTATCCCTTCAGGTGGGTCAACCAAGTTCCAAACTTGGTTTTCATACATGGAATCCATTTCCGACTTCATGGCACCAAGCCACTTATCCCTTTCTGAACTTGTCAGCACTTCTTCATAACTGGTAGGCTCCTCATCATCAATGAGTAACACATCATTCGATTCACTTACGAGAAATCCATATCTCTCAGGAATATTGCGTGTTCTACCAGATCTACGAAGATGTGGTGTTACAATAGGTCCAGCCGATTGCTCATCACTATGAGTTGTCGGTTGTTGTTCTTCACCAGGTATCTCATTAATGTCTATTTGAGTCTCTCGAGCCTCCTCAAGCTCGACGACACTCCCACTGTTTTCTTGCAAGAGAAACTCTTTCTCTAGAAACACAGCATGCCTTGAAACAAACACCTTTTGTTCCACAGGATGATAGAATTGGTAACCCCTTGTTTCCTTAGGGTATCCAACAAATAGACATTTATCAGACTTAGCATCCAATTTGTCTGATACAGTCCACTTCACATAAGCAGGACAACCCCATATCTTCAAGTAAGATACATGAGGTTTCTTACTATTCCATATCTCATATGGAGTAGTTAAGACTACCTTGGTAGGCATTCTGTTTAACAAGTAAACAGCTGTCTGAAGTGCATAGCCCCAAAAGGACTTGGGAAGAGTCGCATGATTCATCATTGACCTGACCATGTCCAACAAGGTCGATTACGCCTCTCGGATACACCATTATCTTTGTGGCGTATAGGGCGGAGTCCATTGAGACAATATGCCATTGTCTCTTAGATAATCAAGAAACTCTTGACTTAAGTATTCACCACCTCGATCCGATCAAAGTATTTTAATACTCTTGTCATGTTGTTTCTCTACTTCATTTCTGAATTCTTTGAACCTTTCAAAGGCTTCAGACTTGTGTTTCATCAAGAACACATACCCAAACCGTGAGTGATCATCGGTGAAGGTAATGAAGTAGCTATAGCCTCCTAATGCTTGAGTTGACATAGGTCCGACACATCAAGCATGTATTAGACCTAGTAACTCTCCCACTCGTTCACCTTTTCCAGTAAAAGGTAACTTAGTCATCTTGCCTTTTAAGCATGATTCACATGTATCGTATGAATCCAATTCAAACGATTCCAGAATTCCACATCGGTGTAATTCGGACATGCGTTTCTTGCTTATATGGCCAAGACGACAATGCCACATATAGGAGTCTATTTGATTATCCTTTCGAGCACGCGTGTTGCTCGCTTCGATATTGAAAATGTCACTGGATACGTCCAATGTATAAATGCCATTACTCCTGGTTCCAGTTCCATAAAGTACGCCATTTAAAGTTATATAACAACAATTGTTACTAAACGTCAAATGGAAACCATTTCTATTTAAACTGGAAATAGAAACGATGTTCTTTATTAGAGAAGGAACATAATAGCAATTGTCCAGTTCTAAGACTAGTCCACTAGGGAGCTTCAGCAAATAAGTTCCGATGGCGACCTCAGCAACCTTTGCTCCATTGCCAACTCGCAAATTTGACTCCCCTCTGACAAGTCTTCTTCTATTCCTTAGCCCCTGTATATCATTACATATATGTGAGCTACACCCAGTATCCAATACCCAAGTGTCCAAGGAAATAGAATGACAATCAATAACTAAGATACCTGAAGAGGATGGGGCATCGGATGCCTTCTTCTTCTTCATGGACTCAAGATAAATCTTGCAATTTCTTCGCCAGTGGCCTTCCTTGCCACAATGATGGCAAGTGCCCTTTTGCACTGGTTCCGCCTTCTTTGCCTTTTTGTTCTTTCCTTTCTTCTGTTCTTTTGCCTTCCTCTTAGAACCCTTCTTTGAGGAATCAACTAACAGAACCGCCTTCTCCTCATGCTTCACAGAAGGCTCCACAGTCTTCAGCATATTGAGGAGCTCGGGAATGGTGGATTCCAATTTGTTCATCCGATAGTTCATCACAAATTGCGAGAAACTCTTGGGAAAACAATGCAGAATTAAGTCAATACTTAACTCATGATCCATCACAAAACCGAGGATAGCTAGCCGCTCGATGTACCCGTTCATCTTTAGCACAAACTGCACTATAGATGAACCTTCTTGCATCTTCGTGGTGAAGAGGAGCCTAGAGACCTCGAACCTTTCGGATCTCGCTTGCTCATCGAACAACTCATGAAGATGGAAGACCATAGAATTAGCATCCATATGCTCATGCTGCTTTTGCAGCTCAGGTACCATCGCCGCTAGCATGATGCAACTCGCCAGCTCAGAATCTACCACATGCTTCTGATAGACCAACATTTGGTCTGGAGTTGCATCGTCCTTAGGACGGTCAGGAAGAGGCTCTTCAAGGACATATGCAAGTTTTTCCGCCTTGAGAACAATTCTCAGGTTTCTAAGCCAGTCCAGGAAGTTAGGCCCAGTCAGTTTGTTCGAATCCAAAATAGTGCGCAAATTCAAAGACGTCATGATCAATTTATTGACCTAGAAATTCAAAACGAGCATATATGAGAAAATAATTTTAAAATGCATCAATATACATTTATAAATCCCATTCATTTTTCGAATTTCAAAAACCCCAAAATCACTTCGGGAGATCGTAGGTCCATCTCCGAATGGGCTGATATCCATCATAGTTATGAACAACCTTAGAGAGAGTCCAACAAGCCATTCATAACTACGACGGTAGATATCAACTATACCGATTGCATATCACGTATATGCAACTATCACAATGTGCTATCAACTAATTGAATGTTCACACATACATCGGGTTGTTAACACATTAACAAGTATGCATCATATGCATAGCACCCAACTTCACCTCCCTTTACATCGACCTTGGAGAGAGTCCAACAAGCCGATGCTCCAGGTTAAAGCCAACCCATTAATCGGGAAATAGTTTTAATATGGTTAGAGCGTATTCAACCAATTAGCACAGCTTGGAGAGAGTCCAACAACCAAAGCTAACGATTGACCTCTGACTCTTACCATATTAATATTAAACTATTCCATCGTTTGAACATGTTCGGGTTCGAGCCGGGCTTGGAGAGAGTCCAACAACCCAAACAAGAAACGGAACTCTGGTTCTAACCATATTAATGGAAGGTGTAGGCTTTAATATTGTTTAAGGGTTTTTATGTCTCATCCTCTTTGCATGCAAATAACTATTATCTACATGGCATGGCATACATGACATACATCTACATGTCACGACACGCATGGCATAATGTTATGCATCTAATGCAATTACATGGCAAACAATTATGTCATGTATATATTTCCTTATATGTCATAACTATTTATGGAAATAAAATATTTTTAAGATTTGATTCTTCAAATCAAATCATAATTAAATTAGGAAACAAATTTCCAAATTTAATCACATATTTTTGTTGGGTTTCCGGCACCGCGGCCTGTGTGTGTTCGATCATATTTCGCAAACATGAACACAGCGGAAGCAAAAAATAATAAATCTATATTTATTACAACACACACAACACACGCATGCATATTACAACAAGTGTAGACATAACCGTAAATTTAAATTTGCAATAAAAGGAAATTTATCTACGTTATACCTTTCGTATGACGTGTAGCGGGAACGGCATCAACCGGAACGATCCTCGCTAGAATCGTCTCTATCCGTATCCACGCCGAGTTCCTCGGGATGACTTCGCTAAGCCACGAGCTTCATCTTCGTATGGGTTACTAGCCTCGTGTTGAAGACGACGTGATCGAGAGATGATCACGATCCGAATCCAAATTCGGATCCTAATACGAGTTCTCAAAACTCGCTTCTTCGGAGAGGTATTCGTCAACCAATTGACGAATCCTTCGTCCTCCACCTCAGAGGATTACCGGAGATCGAATCCCCGGTAAGTTATCTGCTTTCGGAGCTCTAACCGTCGTCCAAATGATGCTCCGACGAGAGGAGAAGAAGCTGTCCAGAAAACTGGACAGCTTGGTGGAGGAGTAGGCGCCGGCCAAAACAAGAAAGCCAAGTGCTCACCTTATCGCCACACCCAAGGAAGATTGTTGGTGCAGTGGGCACCTAAGTCGAACCTATGTTTTGATTATAGCAAACAATACAAAGTTAAGCTTATATTGTTATCTCACGAGCTAAATCAAGTGTGCAAAAAGTCTCAATGCTGGAGCTGAAGGCTAGCGACACCCGGAGGAAGCCGCGGTGGTTGGGCGACACTCGAGTTACTTCGGAGGGAGCTGAAGGAATCGAGTGGAAGGCCGAAAGCAAAAGCGACAAGTAAGTATCGAGGTAAGCTCGTGTGTGCAAGCGTAAGTGAGGTCGTGTCCTTTGTACGGGGACGTCCTTAGGCGACGATCCAACCCAAGACTTCCCATGGAAGGTCTATGTTGAGATCGGACGGCAAGTGGCCATCGAATTCACTTGTATTTTGAGCTAAACTCCTTTTTTAGTCAAAAAGCTTCAACCGCCAGTTCAACCGGCGGCAGTTCAACCGGCCAGTTCAACCGGTGGTCAAAAATCAGCCTCGAGGAGTCAAGCTTTATCACCATTTTTCAAGGAGTTTTGTGCTCATTTGTGATTGGTTGAAGACCCATTCGTTGAGGGGATTAAAGGCTATAAAAGGAGGGCCAAACCTAGGGTTTTTCATGAATTCAAAAGCTTCCAAGTGCTTCCGATACGCTCCGACTCTCCGACATCCCTACGACGAGCTAGAGGCGACGACTAAAGCTTCAACCTCCAATCCTTGAAGTCGTATAATCTTTAATTTTGTATAAGTTGTCTTTATTTTCAAGCTTTAAATCATATCAAGGAGAGGATCCTCTACCTTGAATCTTTATTGAGTTTTTGTATTCGCTTAACTCCTATCTCTATCGAGAAGGAGTTCGTTTAATATTTGCCCTCCGTGCGTGGTCAAGGACCATTAGGGCCTTGGAGTAGTAGCCGTAGGCTACGAACCAAGTAAAAACCCCTCGTGTTTTTATTTATTTATTGCTATCTTTCCGCTGCGTTTACTCGTGCCAATTCGAACGATTACGAAAAGTTTTTTCTTATCGCTATTCACCCCCCCCCCTCTAGCGCTCAAATCGATCCAACAATTGGTATCAGAGCCGGGGGTTGCTAAGATTTGGTGAAACCACCAATCTAGCTTTTTTTTACAGATTTATTTTCTTTTAATTCTGTTTATTTCTATTTATTTTGTTTGTTAAATTCTCTCCCGCACTACTAATCCAAGACGCGAGTCTTGGTACTTGTTTTTGAGTTTTTGTCTTTGCTAGCTTTTCGGTTCGCCTCTTTTGTCTTTTTGTTTCAATGGCCCATCTCGAGGGTTTTAGCACCGTCCGACCTCCGTTTTATAACGGAGATGACTTCCGTTATTGGAAGGGTCGGATGGAATGCTTTCTCAAAACCCAACTCGAGATGTGGATCATAATCCAAACGGGTTTCACACTTCCGACTAATGAAGTGGGTGACTCCTTGGATTATGATCAATGGACCGTTGCAACAAAACGACAAGTCGAAGCCGATGCCAAGGCAACACAAATCCTCCAATGCGGCCTATCCAAGGAGGAGTTAAATCGCGTCGGCCCCTTCATAAGCGCAAAGGATCTTTGGACTAAACTAATCGAGTTACACGAAGGATCGGATCAAGCCAAGGTATGTGTGATTTGTTATTCAATAAATTGTACACACTAAAAATGCAGGAACACGAATCCGCGACGCAACTCCACGCCCGTGTCCAGGACATCGTCAACAACTTACACGCAATCGGGCAAAAGGTCGAAAACCGCGACCTTATAAGGTATGTTCTAAACTCTTTTCCGAGGACTACCTTGTGGGCATCCATGGTCGATGCCTACAAGGTCTCCAAGGATCTTTCTAAAATTAGGTTAGATGAACTCTTTTCCGATTTTGAATTACATGAACAATCCAACTCAACCCGAGAGGGTATAGCTTTATTTGCAGGATCAAAGAAGAAGAAAATCGCAAGCCACCACCAACCGAGGAGGAAGACGAGTCCAAGAAGAAGTTGACCCGAATTGATCCGAACTAATGAACCTAGCTCAAGAATAGCCAAGGGACGAAAGTGAACCACGACTCGACCCAACCAAGGTAAACCTAAAAGTTCTAATATTAGGTGTTATGAGTGTAACAGTTTGGACATATCAAGTCCGAGAGTGCCCCAAGCTCAACCACCAAGGACCTAAGCACAAGAAGGCCCTCAACGCGACATGGGAAGAAGCGTCATCCAAGAAGACGAAGACCACGCTCTTCATGGTGAAATCAATTGAGTCGAACCGGAGGATGATTGGACTCACGGCAACCTTCAAGTCAAGCCACGGATACGCATCCGGTTCAAAAGATACCCTTAAGGTGAGTCGACTTTATTTAATACTTTACATAATACGGTTAGGTTTTTGTCTAGGAAGTTAGCTAAGTCCGAGTCCAAGGTCGAGACTGGTTGAGGAAGTTAAACTCTCAAACACGAGGTCTCCTAACCTCTTCGACTAGTCGAGTTCAAGAGAAGGACTCAACTCGGGTTGAAAAACTCGTTGAGAACTCACTCTTGAAAAGTCAAGTCAAGATCTTAGGAATACGTTGAAAGGTTTACTTTGGGATCCAAAGGACTTGACCTCCTACTTGGATCGCAAAGGGCCGTACAACAAGGCGGACTAGGGTTTAGCTCAAACACGACCAATAAGTCGTATATGTCAATCGTAAGTAGACATAAAAATGTGTCCAAGCATGGGTCCCTAAGACCACTTTGATTTCAACTCTAGGATCTAACTCATCGGGTTCCTATGACCAAATCCACTATGTGGATAGACCGAACCGATTCAACCGCCTAGGGGAGCCAAGACAAAACATGTTTGTGCTTTAACTTAGAAATTGCATGCTTAGTTTTTTTGTTTTTTTAACTCACTTGGAATACACAAATAACCAACTAAAAATCCTTCAAAAGATTGAGCCTCGGGAGCCTCTTTTCAAATAACCAACTAAAATCCTTGAAAAGATTGAGCCTGGGAGCCTCTTTTCAAAAATAACTAGTTAGACTAGGAAATAGTCTTAGGTGAGTCAAGTCATCATTTTCTTGAACATGGCTTTGTCTAAGGAAGTGGTCGATGATCCGATAAAAGAAGGCCCCTGTGCCTCGCCACGACCTGGAAGCCATGATCTTGAAAAGGTAAACTTGACAAGCCTTGGGTTAAATCCAAATCTAACTTGAACCTAAATCCACTTAATCAAACTTAATTGAAAATCATCTCAACATAAAATTACTTGAACCTAAATCCACTTAATCAACTTAATTGAAAATCATCTCAATATAAAATTACTTGAACCTAAATCCTAATTACTTGAACCTAAATCCACTTAATCAATTTAATTGAAAATCATCTCAACATAAAATCACTTAAACCTAAATCCACTTAATAAATTTAATTGGGAGTCATCTCACAAAAACACATAAGTATAACATGCTTGATCATATAGACTGTGAGATGACCTAGGTTTAACAACTTACAACCAATTTAAAAATAAATCTAACATCCAATCCAACCACCTTGTGTGTAGGATCAATGGATGTTGGACAGTGGTTGCTCCCGACACATGACCGGGGATCAACTCAAATTCACAAAGCTTCGATTCAAACGACAAGGATCGGTAGCCTTTGGGACTAACGGCAAGCTCAAAATCATCGGATCAGGTGATATCGAGCTTAACTCGAATTTTGTTATTAAAAATGTATTACTTGTAGAGAATTTTGAATATAACATGCTTAGCGTAAGCCAATTGTGTGACAATAACTATAAGGTCG
The DNA here is from genome assembly GCA_025175895.1 of Wurfbainia villosa. Lineage (NCBI taxonomy): Eukaryota > Viridiplantae > Streptophyta > Magnoliopsida > Zingiberales > Zingiberaceae > Wurfbainia > Wurfbainia villosa. Next base: position 31,458,012 of record CM045998.1, on the reverse strand, counting down.
TATTTTTAGAAAATGAATGTGTAATTAAAACAAATGAAACAGCTAAAACAATACTCAAAGGAACTAGGACAAATAACATTTATACAATGAACTTAATCAAATCCTCAGCCAAATGTCTTATGACACAGGAAGAGGAATCATGGTTGTGGCACCGATGACTCGGTCACTCGCACCCAAGACTCGTCCACAAGATGAGTCAGAGTGGCTTAGTCAGAGGTTTACCCAACCTCAACAACTTGGTTAATAAAATCTGTAATGCTTGTCAACAAGGAAAACAACCTAGGACACAACACAAGTTAACTAACCAAGAACGAACCTCAAGTGTACTTGAGCTCCTGCATATGGATCTATTCGATTCACATGGAGCCAAGTCACTCAATAAAAGTCAATATTGCTTAGTCATAATTGACGACTACTACTGTTTACAGGTTAGGTTCATCAAACATAAAAATGATACCCTAGATCAATTAATCAATCTATTCAAATTAATCGAGAATCAAAAAGACCTTAAGGTTAAAAGACTTAGAAGCGATCATGGTGGTGAATTCGAAAATCAAAGGTTCACCGACTTCTGTAACCTAAACGGATACCACCATGAATTCTCTTGCCCTAGGACCCCTCAACAAAATGGCCTAGTGGAGCGGAAAAACCGAACTCTACAAGAAGCCGCTAGGACCATGTTAAACGAATATAACCTACCCGATAGGTTTTAGCGGTAGCACGGCTTGCTATGTCCAGAATAGGATCCTTATGGTAAAGAGGCACCTTAAGACCTCGTATGAGATTTATCACGATAAAATACCTAACATCAAGTACTTTAGGGTATTTGGGTGTAAGGTACATATTCTAAACACTAAGGATTACCTAGGAAATTTACATCCAAAACCACATACGGAATATTTCTAGGATACTACTACAAGCCGAGCTTATAGAGTATATAACCACGACACCCTTAGAGTCGAGGAGACTATCAATGTAGTATTTGATGAAGGACACGAACCTACAAAACCCCGACAACCCCAATTAGCGAGCCTACTCATACTAGACCTAACTCGACCACGAGATCGAGTCTAATCCACATCAACCAACTTCTCTTGTCGACCAAGTGACAAGTGATCCGAGTCAAACTAGTGTTCAACCAAGTCACCCCATTGATCAAGCATTAGGTGACACAAACCCAACCCAATCTAGGATTGGACTAACCACCCTATCGATCAAGTGATAGGAGATCCTAATCTAGGAGTTCGAACTAGAGCATCCTATAGGAACCTTAGTCAAATTTCCTTAATTTCAAAGATAGAACCCAAATCAATTGAACAAGCTCTTCTTGATCCCGATTGGATTATTGCAATAAGAAGAGCTAGCTCAATTTACTAGGAATGAAGTGTGGGAATTAGTACCACCACCTAAAGACAAAACGACAATTGGAACAAGGTGGGTGTTTAGAAATAAGCTTGATGATAAAGGTGAAGTAGTTAGAAACAAGGCTAGGTTAGTCGCCAAAGGGTTCGATCCAAGTCAAGGGCTTAGATTACGACGAAAACCTATGCCCCAAAGAGCTAGACTCGAATCCATTCGAATGTTGCTAGCTTATGCCGCACATCGAGGATTTAAGCTATTTCAAATGGATGTTAAGTCGGCATTCCTAAATGGATACATTAAAGAAGAAGTTTATGTTAGCCAACCCGGATTCAAAATCTAGATAAACCCGACCATGTTCTAAAACTTAAGAAAGCTCTCTATGGACTTAAACAAGCTCCTCGAGCTTGGTAGAGACTTTCAATCCATCTTAAGTCAAAAGGGTTTAACCAAGGCTTAGTTGACCCAACTCTCTTTGTAAAACCTTAGGTAAAGAAATATTCATAGCTCAAATTTACGAGAATATAATTTTGGAACCTCTAACTCAGCCTTACTAAACGAGTTCGTTTCACTCATGGAAAGTGAGTTTGAAATGAACTTAGTAGGCGAGTTAAGTTTCTTTTTAGGTCTACAAATTAAACAAACTAAGGATGGTATATACCTATATCAACAAAAATACACTAAGGAGTTAATTAAAAGATTTGGAATGCAAGACGCTAAGATAATAAACACCCCAATGGCGATTAATGTTAACATAGGAGAAGACCTAGAAAGTAAGTCCATTGACTTAAAGTACTATAGGAGCGCGATAGGAAGTCTCCTATACTTAACTGCGAGTCGACCCGACATCCTATTCGCAGTAAGTATGTGCGCCAGGTTTCAAACCTGTGCTAAGAAGTCTCACCTAATCCTAGTTAAGCGTATCCTTAGATATCTTAAGGGTACACTTAACGTTGGTATTTGGTACCCTAGATCTACGGAGTTCGAACTAATCGGCTACTCCGATTCGGATTATGCCGGTAGTAAACTCGATAGAAAGAGCACGAGTGGTTGTTGTCAACTACTCGCCCAAGTCTAGTGAGTTGGTGCAAGAGGAAGCAACATTGTGTTGCCTTATCTACCACCGGCCGAATACGCTATGCGATGGGTGAGTGTGTAACTCAGCTTCTTTGGATGAAGCACACTCTCCGAGACTTTAGGTTGGACTTCACCAAAACTAAAATTTTTGTAGACAACATAAGTTCGATAAATCTAACTAAGAACCCTATATGCCATTCAAGAACAAAGCATATAGAGGTAAAACACCATTTCATTCGAGAACATGTAGCCAACGGCTCCATACAACTCGAATATGTTGACTCGAAGTCTAACCTAACAGACATATTTACTAAACCACTACCCGAAGCCGAATTTAGTCTCTTGAGACGAAAATTAGGCATGTGCGTAATAGAATAGGTTTTGCAAATTATATTACTACTATTTCTTACTTTTTCATGAAACTAGCATAGGTCATACCTTAGATATCATGCACCTATAGATTTAAGGAGACAATACATCTCACAACACATAGGACTAATGTGTTTGTGTACTTAGCCACGTAGATGGGCGTGAGATGTTAGGACCTTACTCCTGGTTCCAGATGTAGAGCTAGTGCATCGCTATGAACCATGGAGTATAATCATACATACTAACCGACTCCGACCAGGACTGGTTGATCCTTCATATCAATCAAGCCAAATATGAGTCGAACATTTCATAGATGAGCTTATTTTCAATATACTATTTTTTAATAAAAAAATGTGGAACATGCTTGGACTTTAAATTTAGCAATTATTTTGATTTCCACACACCCCTTACTCTTTTCGATATACGGCAAAGGGAGAGAAAAAGGCCAAAGTTAAGGGTCAAATTTTTTCAAATTTTTGATAACTTAACTCTTACTTCATGTTTAAACCAAAAGTTAACTTTAGGTTTTGAGAACTTATTTAACTTTTGACAAAAGGCCAAGTTAAGAGAATTCTTAACTTATTTATGTCGTTAGTGTTTTACTTAAGGGGAGAAAGGTCTTAACTAAAACGCGTTTTACTAAAGCTAATTTTAAAACGCTTTACTAAAGCTAATTTTAAGTAATGTTAATTACTTAAAGCAACCTCAAGGGGAGGATTAAGGTCTTTCTTCAAAGACTCACCTCGGTCAAGGGGAGGTTTCCTCAAGGCGGAGTACTTGAAGAAAAGCCTTACTACTCCAACTTAATCATCCTATTTTTTCTCTCATGCACATTATTATTCTTCATGCTTGCTTAACTTTGTATGTGGGTTTGCCATAAATCAAAAAGGGGGAGATTGTTGGTGCAGTGGGCACCTAAGTCGAACCTATGTTTTGATTATAGCAAACGATACAAAGTTAAGCTTATATTGTTATCTCACGAGCTAAATCAAGTGTGCAAAAAAGTCTCAATGCTGGAGCTGAAGGCTAGCGACACCCGGAGGAAGCCGCGGTGGTCGGGCGACACTCGAGTTACTTCGGAGGGAGCCGAAGGAATCGAGTGGAAGGCCGGAAGCAAAAGCGACAAGTAAGTATCGAGGTAAGCTCGTGTGTGCTGGCGTAAGTGAGGTCGTGTCCTTGTACGGGACGCCTCTTAGGCGACGATCCAACCCAAGACTTCCCATGGAAGGTCTATGTTGAGATCGGACGGCAAGTGGCCGTCGAATTCACTTGTATTTTGAGCTAAACTCCTTTTTTAGTCAAAAATCGTGGCTGCCAGTTCAACCGGCCAGTTCAACCGGCGGCAGTTCAACCGGCCAGTTCAACCGGTGGTCAAAAATCAGCCTCGAGGAGTCAAGCTTTATCACCATTTTTCAAGGAGTTTTGTGCCCATTTGTGATTGGTTGAAGACCCATTCGTTGAGGGGATTAAAGGCTATAAAAGGAGGGCCAAACCTAGGGTTTTTCATCAATTCAAAAGCTTCCAAGTGCTTCCGATACGCTCCGACTCTCCGACATCCCTACGACGAAGCGCTGCCGAGACGACGACTAAAGCTTCAACCTCCAATCCTTGAAGTCGTCGGTATAATCTTTAATTTTGTATAAGTTGTCTTTATTTTCAAGCTTTAAATCATATCAAGGAGAGGGGGAGTGTCCCTCTACCTTGAATCTTTATTGAGTTTTTGTATTCGCTTAACTCCTATCTCTATCGAGAAGGAGTTCGTTTAATATTTGCCCTCCGTGCGTGGTCAAGGACCATTAGGGCCTTGGAGTAGTAGCCGTAGGCTACGAACCAAGTAAAAACCCCTCGTGTTTTTATTTATTTATTGCTATCTTTCCGCTGCGTTTACTCGTGCCAATTCGAACGATTACGAAAAGTTTTTTCTTATCGCTATTCACCCCCCCCTCTAGCGCTCAAATCGATCCAACAAAGATCACCGGAGCACCAACCAGCAGCAGCTCGACGCCGGCGAGGGGGAAGGAAGCAACCTTCTGGACGCTGGTTGGAGGAGCAATGGGCGGCGGCAATGGAGTTGGCGCCAACTCCTTCAATGGGGTGGGCGGCAACTTGGTTTAGGGCTCTTCAATTTGGATTACGCTCGTTGTGCGTGTGACCAAATACGTTCTCGGTTTATGTTGGCCGTCTATAATTAACCATTAATTATAGAATGATCATGAGTGGCACCTAGTAGTACATCATGATCCTCAATTAACCGAAAAGATCAACGGTTGATCCAGAACTATTTCTGAAACCCTTCAGCAGCTCGAATGATTCGTGCCCCATTCCCTTCACTCATCTTATACCCACTTGGTTAAGGACATGGTCTATTGTGTCAGTCCCCACTAGGCTGACTACGTCACACCAAGCCCAAGTATCATTTCCTCATCCTACGGATTCTAGTTACTGCACATGTATCGAAGAGAACTTTAATCTAAACATGTAATGCTTTGGCCAAAGACTTTAGTAACAATCCGACGAGAGGGCATGGGTATACATCTCCTCGCAAGGAGTGGTGAATCCTTTATAGGCTATTCAAACACCTTCGATCACTTCGACTTATACCAAATCATCTCGGGTCCACTTCTCCTTAAAGATATTTGCTTAAGATGTCAAAGCATAAGTCTCCATGATCAAGATGACTTGAATACCGTAAGTCAAAGGAACATCGCACTTAAGCCACAGTAAGAACTTCATTGACATATCTTTATATGCAGAGAACCATATGAAGTCTTACGGTTGGTCACTCCAATGAACTAGTTACCATAACTAGCATCCACGATTAACTCCGGACATCACAATGTCTCTAGCCAGTGAGAATCAACTGCTTGGATACACCAAGGAGTATACCTCGTGCTAGTCTCGACAGAACTGATGGTGTCCAAATCCATCAATTCATCGACTAGGGATAATTCCGATACATCACAATTACACATGTAGAGATACTCACTAGTTGTGATCCAATCACAAATTCTCTCATGCTGTGAATCGTATCGTGGACATTCAGTAAATGAGTTTATGATCCAATCAAATACATGAAACATGTATACTCAAATAGTGAATCTTCATTTATCATATAAATGGTTCATACATAAGGCGATTGCCTTAGGACATCTCTCATATATTACTAACAATTTTATTCATGGAATTATTTGATTAAGGAAAATCTATTTAGGAAACCAATTTCCTAAATCATTAAAACTACTTATGAAAATAAAATATTTTAAGATTTGATTTCCCAAATCAAATCATGATTAAATTAGGAAATAAATTTCCAGAATCTAATCAAATATTTTATTTATGGAAAATATCAATTTCCATAAATACTTCCAACTTTCCAAAAGTGGAAGATTTCCATAAATACTTCTAGACTTTCCAAAATTAAAAAATTTCCATAAATACTTCTAAATTTCCAAAATTAGAAAATTTCCAGAAATACATTATGACTATCGCAAAACGATTTTTATGATTATGTCGAAACACAACCTGGGCTCTGATACCACTGTTGGGTTTCCGGCACCGCGGCGTGTGTGTGTTCAATCACGTTTCGTAAACATGAACACAGCGGAAGCAATAAAAATAATAAATCTACATTTATTACAACACACACAATGCACGCATGCATATTACAATAAGTGTGACATAACCATAAATTTAAATTTGCAATAAAAGGAAATTTATCTACGTTATACCTTTCGTATGACGTATAGCGGGAACGGCATCAACCGGAACGATCCTCGCTAGAATCGTCTCTATCCGTATCCACGCCGAGTTCCTCGGGATGACTTCGCTAAGCCACGAGCTTCGTCTTCGTACGGGTTACTAGCCTCGTGTTGAAGACGACGTTATCGAGAGATGATCACGATCCGAATCCAAATTCGGATCCTAATACGAGTTCTCAAAACTCGCTTCTCCGGAGAGGTATTCGTCAACCAATTGACGAATCCTTCATCCTCCACCTCAGAGGATTAACGGAGATCGAATCCCCGGTAGTTTAGCCGCTGTCGGAGCTCTAACCGTCGTCCAAACGACGCTCCGACGAGAGGAGAAGAAGCTGTCCAGAAAACTGGACAGCTTGGTGGAGGAGTAGGCGCCGGCCAAAACAAGGAAGCCAAGTGCTCACCTTTTCACCGAGGCCTAGGAAGATCACCGGAGGGTCGCCGGAGGGTTCACCGGCTGAAGCTTGGACGCCGGCAAGGAGATGGACGGCGGCACAACAAGCTGGGCGGCACACCTAGGGTTGGCGCCGAAATCTCCAAGGATGAGGTGGGCGGCAACCTTAGGGCAAGGCTTTTGGATTAGGGCTTAATTATCCATTAAGCCCTCTTTTATAGAGAACTAATTCTCGTAATGGTTATTGGATCATAACCATTAGGCCCGTTAACCCGCTCCATTAAGATAAGTTAAAATAAACCAAACCATGATGGTTTATTTTAAGTTAAAACGAACCGAACCAACTTTTGGTTCATTCGTTTAAAATAAACCAAACCCTTTGGTTTATTCTCCTCCATTGGATTAGAACCAAACCATTTTGGTTCATCCATTATGTCTTCATAAGACACGGCCCATCCACGCTTCCATTGATCAAACGATTTCATGCTCGCTTTATGTTTGGTCCAACCAAACCTAGTTTCTCTCGGTCTGAGAATCCCATTCTCAAGCTCGTTTTAAATCCTTTGGATTACGCTCGTTGTGCGTGTGACCAAATAGGTTCTCGATTTATGTTGGCCGTCTATAATTAACCATTAATTATAGAACGATCATGAGTGGCACCTAGTAGTACATCATGATCCCCAATTAACCGAAAAGATCAACGGTTGATCCAGAACTATTTCTGAAACCCTTCAGCAGCTCGAATGATTCGTGCCCCATTCCCTTCACTCATCTTATACCCACTTGGTTCAGGACATGGTCTATAGTGTCAGTCCTCATTAGGCTGACTACGTCACACCTAGCCCAAGTATCATTTCCTCGTCCTACGGATTCTAGTTACTCCACATGTATCGAAGAGTACCTTACTATAAACATGTAATGCTTTGGCCAAAGACTTTAGTAACAATCCGACGAGAGGCCATGGGTATACATCTCCTCGCAAGGAGTGGTGAATCCTTTATAGGCTATTCAAACACCTTCGATCACTTCGACTTATACCCAATCATCCCGGGTCCACATCTCCTTAGAGATGTTTGCTTAAGATGTCAAAGCATAAGTCTCCATGATCAAGATGACTTGAATACCTCAAGTCAAAGGAACATCGCACTTAAGCCACAGTAAGAACTTCATTGACATATCTATATATGCAGAGAACCATATGAAGTCTTACGGCTGGTCACTCCAATGAACTAGTTACCATAACTAGCATCCACGATTAACTCCGGACATCACAATGTCTCCAGCCAGTGAGAATCAGCTGCTTGGATACACCAAGGAGTATACCTCGTGCTAGTCTCGACAGAATTGATGGTGTCCAAATCCATCAATTCATCGACTAGGGATAATTCCGATACATCACAATTACACATGTAGAGATACTCACTAGTTGTGATCCAATCATAAATTCTCTCATGCTGTGAATCGCATCATGGACATTCAGTAAATGAGTTTAAGATCTAATCAAATACATGAAACATGCATACTCAAATAGTGAATCTTCATTTATCATATAAATGGTTCATACATAAGGCGATTGCCTTAGGACATCTCTCATATATTACTAACATAGTACTCTTCCGATCCAATTTACAACTGGCATAATCGGAATCAGTGCACCCAACCAAATCAAAAGACCTATTCCTAGAGTACCATAGTCCTACATTTAGTGTGCCTTTAATATATCTTAAGATTCTCTTAACGACAACTAAATGAGATTCTTTGGCACATGATTGGTACCTAGCACACATACCAACCGGAAATAATATATCGGGTCTACTAGCGGTTAGGTACAAAAGGCTACCAATCGTACTCCTATAGAGTGTAAGGTCAATTTGTTTTCCTTTATGGTCACTATCTATTTTTGTATTGGTTGCCATTAGAGTTGAGACTACCTTAGCATTTTCCAAACCAAATTTATTAATAATTTTTCTAGCATATTTGGTTTGGTAAATATAAATTCCTTCACTTGTTTGTTTGACTTGTAATCCTAGGAAGAAATTTAGTTCCCCAACTAGACTCATCTCAAACTCATTTTCCATATTCTTGATAAAGTTTTGAAGGAGTTCATCATTTGTTGACCCAAAGGTAATTTCATCAACATATACATGGGCTACAAAGATGTCCTTTGATGTTGACTTTATAAATAGAGTTTGATCTACATTACCCCTCCTAAAGTCCTTATAGATTAAGAAAGATGATAATCTTTCATACCAAGCCCGGGGAGCTTATTTCAAACCATACAAACCTTTCCTAAGTTTGTATACGTGGTTTGGATAGTCCATATTCTCAAACCTGGGAGGTTGTTCTACATATATCTCTTCCTTAATGAACCCATTTAGGAATGTCGATTTCACATCCATTTGATGGAGTTTGAAACCCATATAAGAGGCATACCCTAATAGGATCCTAATAGACTCTAACCTAGCAACCGGGGCATATGTTTCATCATAGTCAAGTCCTTCAACTTGATTAAAACCTCTTGCAACTAACCTTGTCTTATTCCTAGTAATATTTCCTTGGTCATCTAGTTTGTTCCTAAAGACCCATCTTGTGGTAATGATGGTGTTGTCATTAGGTCTAGGAACTAACTCCCATACTTGACTTCTTTCAAATTGTGCCAATTCATCTTGCATTGCTAAGATCCAATCCGGATCAAGTAATGCATCATTGATTGTTTTGGGCTCAATTTGGGAGATTAGGGCTACATGACTAGAGGGATCCCTATGAAATGACCTAGTCCTAACACCTTGAGATAATTCACCTACAATTTGATCTAGAGGGTGATTTTGATGAACTATTATTGTTCTAGGTGGTGTATTAAATTGAGTTTGATCATAATTATCCTCAACCCTTCTTTCATCATTGGAATAACCTCTTACTCCCCCTTGATCATTACCCCCTAAAGTTAAATCTTGAAATTGTTGGGTAATTTCTTGATTTTTGTCATTGATATCATCATCAATGGGGGATTCCCTAGGGTATGTATTAGAGGTTTCATCAAATTAGGAATTTAAAGATTCCTCAATCTTTTGAGTTCTTTTATTATAAACTCTATATCCTACACTAGTGGATGAGTATCCAACTAGGATTCCCTCATCCGCTTTAGACTCAAATTTACCTAGGTTGTCTTTGGTGTTTAAAATATAGACTTTGCATCCAAAGACTTTAAAATAGTGAATTGTTGGAATTGTACCATTCCACAATTCAAATGGGGTTTTTCATAAAACCCTATGAATTAAAACCCTATTTTGGATATAGCAAGTGGTGTTAACCGCTTCCACCCACAAGTAGCTAGGTAAAGAATATGCATTAAGCGTAGTCCTAGCCACTTCTTGTAGGACACGATTCTTCCTTTCCACAACCCCATTTTGTTGGGGTGTTCTAGGACAAGAAAATTCATGCTTGTACCCTTGTTCTAGGCAAAAGGTTGAGAAATTAGAATTCTCAAATTATCCACCATGATCACTACGGATCCGGTTGATTTTGAGTTTTCTTTCATTCTCTACTCTCTTGCTAAATCCTATGATTATTCCTAGGGTTTCATCGTTATTTTTCATGAAAAATACCCAAGTAAATATAGCAAAATCATCTACTATTACTAAGCAAAATTTACTACCAATCATGGAAGGAGTACTATGACAATCAAATAAGTCCATATGCAATAGTTCTAGAGGTAAAGCGATACTAAGTAAAGTTTTACCTTTGTATGAAGTTTTTGATTGCTTCCCCTCTTGCCATGCATCACACATTTTGTCCTTGAGATACTTGACTTTAGGCAACCCCTTGATTAACTTCATTTTGACTATTTTGGCAATGTTCTTCATATTGATGTGCCCTAGCCTCCTATGACAAAGCCAACTCTCTTCTTCTTTTGCAATAAGACACTTAGTAGAAGCATTAGTAGAATAGGATAAATCAACATAGTATATATTTGATTTCCTAAAGCCTACTAACATGCAATCATTTAAAGTTTTGTGTCTTATAAAACATTTTGAAGAGTCAAATTGAACATCAAAATTGGCATCACATAGTTGACTTACACTAAGTAAATTAAATTTCATATTTTTAACTAATAACACTTTATGAATGGCAAGGTTGGGGGATACCTCAATTGTGTCTTTTCCTAGAATCTTATGTTTACCACTATTTCCAAAAGACACCTTCCCCTTGCTAGTGTGGTTGATGGTGGAAACTTTTCTCTTATCACCGGTCAGGTGTTTTGAGCACCCACTATCAATAATCCATAAGCTTGGTTCTTCTACCTATATAACATGAAAAATGCAAGCCTTAGGCACCCATATTTTAGGACGACTAGCATCAATCAAAAACTTCTTAGGGACCCAAGCCTTTCTAACCTTGCTCCTAACGGTGGATTTTTACTAACAAGGGATGTAAAAGCTACCTCCTTTTCCTTAGGCCTATATTCTATTCCGGCCTTGTTGTAAATTGCCCTTTGATCCTTAATTATCATATCTAGGTATTTAGAGCCATTTGTAAATTTTTCTAAGCATGCTCTTAGTTCACCTATTTCTTTTCTTAGTTTATCATTTTCATTTCTAAGTGTACATGTATCATCACAAAGTGGTTCTATATTTTTAAGTGATTTATTTTCTACTTTTAAGTCCATAATCCTAGTTTTTTATCTAATTAAGGCATTTTGAAGGCATGCAATGGTTTTATAAAGTAAATCTACCCTAGGGGAGTTGCTTACCTCATCATCACTTGATGATGATGTTAGTAATATATGAGAGATGTCCTAAGGCAATCGCCTTATGTATGAACCATTTATATGATAAATGAAGATTCACTATTTGAGTATACATGTTTAATGTATTTGATTGGATCTTAAACTCATTTATCATGTCCACGATACGATTCACAGCATGAGAGAATTTGTGATTGGATCACAACTAGTGAGTATCTCTACATGTGTAATTGTGATGTATCGGAATTATCCCTAGTCGATGAATTGATGGATTTGGACACCATCAATTCTGTCGAGACTAGCACGAGGTATACTCCTTGGTGTATCCAAGCAGCTGATTCTCACTGGCTGGAGACATTGTGATGTCCGGAGTTAATCGTGGATGCTAGTTATGGTAACTAGTTCATTGGAGTGACCAGTCGTAAGACTTCATATGGTTCTCTGCATATATAGATATGTCAATGAAGTTCTTACTGTGGCTTAAGTGTGATGTTCCTTTGACTTGCGGTATTCAAGTCATCTTGATCATGGAGACTTATGCTTTGACATCTTAAGCAAACATCTCCGAGGAGATGTGGACCCGGGATGATTGGGTATAAGTCGAAGTAATCGAAGGTGTTTGAATAGCCTATAAAGGATTCACCACTCCTTGCGAGGAGATGTATACCCATGGCCTCTCGTCGGATTGTTACTAAAGTCTTTGGCCAAAACATTACATGTTTAGAGTAAAGTACTCTTCGATACATGTGGAGTAACTAGAATCCGTAGGACGAGGAAATGATACTTGGGCTAGGTGTGACGTAGTCAGCCTAGTGGGGACTGACACAATAGACCATGTCCTGAACCAAGAGGGTATAAGATGAGTGAAGGGAATGGGGCACGATTCATTCGAGCCATCAAGGGTTTCGTAAATAGTTCGATCAACCGCTGATCTTTTGCTAATTGGGGATCATGATGTACTACTAGGTGCCACTCATGATCGTTCTATAATTAATGGTTAATTATAGACGGCCAACATAAACCGAGAACCTATTTGGTCACACGCACAACGAGTGTAATCCAAAGGATTTAAAACGAGCTTGAGAATGAGATTCTCAGACCGAGAGAAACTATGTTTGGTTGGAACAAACATAAAGTGAGCATGAAATTGTTTCAGTCGCAATGGAAGCGTGGATGGGCAGTGTCTTATGAAGACATAATGGATGGACCAAAATGGTTTGGTTCTAATCCAATGGATGAGAATAAACCAAAGTGTTTGGTTTATATTAAACGAATGAACCAAAGGTTGGTTCGGTTCGTTTTAACTTAAAATAAACCATCATGGTTTGGTTTATTTTAACTTATCTTAATGGAGCGGGTTAACGGGCTTTATGGATATGATCCATTAACCATTAAGAGAATTAGTTCTCTATAAAAGTGGGCTTAAGGGATTGTTAAACCCTAACTAATCCAAAATCAAAACCGTTGGAGTTGTGCCGCCCAACCTCCTTGCCGCCACCTTTGTGCTGCCGTCTAGCTCCTTGCCGACGACCAAGCTTCAGCCGGTGAACCTCCGGCGACCCTCCGGTGATCTCCTATAGGTTTGGCATCAAGGTGAGGCTTTTCTCTCCTTGTTTTGGCCGGCGCCTACTCCTCCACCAAGCTGTCCAGTTTTCTGGACAGCTTCTCCTCCTCTCGTCGGAGCGTCATTTGGACGACGGTTAGTGCTCCGACAGTGGCTAACATACCGGGGATTTGATCTCCGGTAATCCTCTGAGGTGGAGGACGAAGGATTCGTCAAACGGTTGACGAATACCTCTCCGGAGAAGCAAGTTTTGAGAACTCGTTTTGGATCCTAATTTGGATTCGGATCGTGATCATCTCTCGATCACGTCGTCTTCAACACGAGGCTAGTAACCCATACGAAGACGAAGCTCGTGACTTAGCGAAGTCATCCCGAGGAGCTCGGCGTGGATACGGATAGAGACGATTCTTACGAGGATCGTTCCGGTTGATGTCGTTCCCGCTACACGTCATACGGAAGGTATAACGTAGTTTAATTTCCTTTTATTGCAATTCTAATTTACGGTTATGTCTACACTTGTTGTAATAGCATGCGTGTGTTGTGTGTGTTGTAATAAATAGGAGTATTTATTATTTTTATTGCTTCCGCTGTGCTCATGTTTACGAAACATGATCGAACACACACACGCCGCGGTGCCGGAAACCCAACAGTGGTATCAGAGCCCAGGTTGTGTTTCGACATAATCGTAAAAATGGTTTTGCGATAGTCATAATGTATTTCTGGAAGTTTTCTAAATTTTGGAAATTTAGAAGTATTTATGGAAATTTTTCAATTTTGGAAAGTCTAGAAGTATTTATGGAAATCTTCCACTTTTGGAAAGTTGGAAGTATTTATGGAAATTTATATTTTCCATAAATAAAATATTTGATTAGATTCTGGAAATTTGTTTCCTAATTTAATCATGATTTGATTTGGGAAATCAAATCTTAAAATATTTAATTTCCATAAGTAGTTTTAATGATTTAAGAAATTTGTTTCCTAAATAGATTTTCCTTAATCAAATAATTCCATGAATAAAATATGTGATTAGATTTGGAAATTTGTTTCCTAATTTAATTATGATTTGATTTGGAGAATCAAATCTTAAACATATTTTATTTCCATAAATAGTTATGACATATAAGGAAATATAGACATGACATAATTATATGCCATGTAATTGCATTAGATGCATAACATTATGCCATGCGTGTCGTGACATGTAGATGTATGCCATGTATGTCATGCCATGTAGATAATAGTTATTTGCATGCAAAGAGGATGAGACATAAAAACCCTTAATCAATATTAAAGCCTACACCTTCCATTAATATGGTTAGAACCAGAGTTCTGTTTCTTGTTTGGGTTGTTGGACTCTCTCCAAGCCCGGCTCGAACCTGAATATGTACAAACCATGGAATAGTTTAATACTAATATGGTAAGAGTCAGAGGTCAATCGTTAGCTTTGGTTGTTGGACTCTCTCCAAGCTGGGCTAATTGGTTGAATGCGCTCTAACCATATTAAAACTATGTCCCGATTAATGGGTTGGCTTTAACCTGGAGCATCGGCTTGTTGGACTCTCTCCAAGGTCGATGTAAAGGGAGGTGAAGTTGGGTGCTATGCATATGATGCATACTTGTTAATGTGTTAACAACCCGATGTATGTGTGAACATTCAATTAGTTGATAGCACATTGTGATAGTTGCATATACGTGATATGCAATCGGTATAGATGATACCTACCGTCGTAGTTATGAATGGCTTGTTGGACTCTCTCCAAGGTTGTTCATAACTATGATGGATATCAGCCCATTCGGAGATGGACCTACAATCTCCCGAAGTGATTTTGGGGTTTTTGAAATTCGAAAAATGAATGGGATTTATAAATGTATATTGATGCATTTTAAAATCATTTTCTCATATATGCTCGTTTTGTATTTCTAAGTTAATATATTGATCATGATGTGTTTGAATTTGCATTCCATTTTGGATTCAAATAAATTGACTGGGCCGAACTTCTTGGACTGGCTTAGAAACTTGAGAATTGTTCTCAAGGTGAAAAGCTTGTGTATGTCCTCGAAGCGCCTCTTCTCGCTCGTCCTAGTGACGATGCAACTTTGGACCAATTGTTGGCCTATCAGAAACATGTGAGTGATTCTGAACAAATGAGTTGCATCATGCTAGCCACGATGGAACCCAAGCTACGAAAGCAGCATGAGCATATGGATGCTCATATCGTAGTCCTTCATCTCTGTGAGTTGGTTGATGAGCAAGTGAGATTCGAAAGGTTCGAAGTCTCCAAGCTCCTCTTCACCTCTGAGATGCTAGGAGGTTCATCTGTGGTATCGCTCAACATGTCAAGACTGTGGAGTCTTCTGAGAAGCATGAGCAGGGGACGGTGCTGTTAGTTGATTCCTCGAAGAAAGGTTCTAAGAGGAAGTCAAAGGAACAGCAGAAGGGAAAGAAGAGAAGGGCTAAGAAGGTAGAACTGGCACAAAAGGAAACCTGCCATCATTATGGCAAGGAGAGCCATTTGCGAAGAAAGTGCAAGATTTATCTTGAGTCCATGAAGAAGGATAAGGCATTGGATGCCCCATCTTCTTCAGAAATCTTCTTTATTGATTGTCATTCTATTTCCTCAGACACTTGGGTATTTGATACTGGGTGTAGCTCATATATATGTAATTATATACATGGGCTAAGGAATAGAAGAAGACTCGTCAAGGGAGAGTCAAATTTACGTGTTGGGAATGAAGCAAAGGTTGCTGCACTCGCCATCGGAACGTATTTGTTGAAACTCCCTGCAGGACTTGTCTTAGAACTGGACAATTGCTTTTATATTCCTTTGTTGATAAAGAACATCATTTCTATTTCTTGTTTAAATAGAAATGGTTTCCATTTGACGTTTAGTAACAATTGTTGTTACATAACTTTGAATGGGGTTCTTTATGGACCGGAACTTTAAGCAATGGTGTTTATACGCTGGACGATCCAAAGGACATTTGCAATATCGAAGCGAGCAACAAGAGTGCTCGAAAGGATAATCAAATAGACTCCTACATGTGGCATTGTCGTCTTGGCCATGTAAGCAAGAAACGCATGTCCGAATTACACCGATGTGAAATTCTGGAATCGTTTGAATTGGATTCATACGATACATGCGAATCATGCTTAAAAGGCAAGATGACTAAGTTACCTTTTACTGGAAAAGGTGAACGAGTGGGAGAGTTACTAGGTCTAGTACATACTGATGTATGTGGACCTATGTCAACTCAAGCATTAGGAGGCTATAGCTACTTTATTACCTTCACCGATGATCACTCACGGTTTGGGTATGTGTTCTTGATGAAACACAAGTCTGAAGCCTTTGAAAGGTTCAAAGAATTCAGAAATGAAGTAGAGAAACAACATGACAAGAGTATTAAAATATTTCGATCAGATCGAGGTGGTGAATACTTAAGTCAAGAGTTTCTTGATTATCTAAGAGACAATGGCATATTGTCTAAATGGACTCCGCCCTATACACCACAGCATAATGGTGTATCTGAGAGGCGTAACCGGACCTTGTTGGACATGGTCAGGTCAATGATGAATCATGCAACTCTTCCCAAGTCCTTTTGGGGCTATGCACTTCAGACAGCTGTTTACTTGTTAAACAGAATGCCTACCAAGGTAGTCTCAACTACTCCATATGAGATATGGAATAGTAAGAAACCTCATGTATCTTACTTGAAGATATGGGGTTGTCTGTATGTGAAGAGCGGGTATCAGACAAAGCTGGATGCTAAGTCCGATAAATGTCTATTTATTGGATACCCTAAGGAAACAAGGGGTTACCAATTCTATCATCCTGTGGAACAAAAGGTGTTTGTTTCAAGGCATGCTGTGTTTCTAGAGAAAGAGTTTCTCTTGCAAGAAAACAGTGGGAGTGTCGTTGAGCTTGAGGAGGCTCGAGAGACTCAAATAGACATTGATGAGATACCTGGTGAAGCACAACAGCCGACAACTCATAGTGATGAGCAATCGATTGGACCTATTATAACACCACATCTTCATAGATCCGTAGAACACGCAATATTCCCGAGAGATATGGATTTCTCGTAAGTGAATCGAACGACGTGTTACTCATTGATGATGAGGAGCCTACCAGTTATGAAGAAGTGCTGACAAGTTCAGAAAGGGATAAGTGGCTTGGTGCCATGAAGTCGGAAATGGATTCCATGTACGAAAACAAAGTTTGGAACTTGGTTGACCCACCTGAAGGCATAAAGCCTATAGGGTGCAAGTGGGTTTTCAAGAAGAAAACCGACATGGATGGTAATGTGATTACCTATAAGGCTAGATTGGTGGCGAAAGGATATCATCAAAAACAAGGTGTTGATTATGACGAAACCTATTCGCCTGTAGCTATGCTTAAATCCATTCGGATGCTCCTGGCCATAGTGGCTCATTATGATTATGAGATATGGCAGATGGATGTGAAAACAGCTTTCCTTAATGGAAACCTGCTCGAGGACGTGTATATGATACAGCCTGAGGGTTTCACATCGGTTGATAAAACCAAGGTATGCAAATTGCGACGATCCATTTATGGATTGAAGCAAGCATCCAGGAGCTGGAATATCCGTTTTGATGAGACAATCAAAAGGTTTGATTTGTCACAAAATCCAGACGAACCTTGTGTGTACAAGAAGGTTAGTGGGAGTGCAGTCGTGTTCCTAGTATTGTATGTCGATGACATATTACTTATAGGAAACGATGTGTCAATCTTACAGTCAGTTAAGGTTTGGTTATCCAAGACATTCTCCATGAAAGACCTGGGAGAAGCAACCTACATCCTCGGGATTAAGATCTATAGAGATAGATCGAAACGGTTGCTTGGTCTTTCGCAGTCTACATATATAGACCGAGTGCTAAAGTGGTTTAGCATGTCGGAATCCAAGAAAGGTTTCTTACCCATCAGGCATGGGGTACACCTTTCGAAGTCTATGTGTCCGCGCACAGAAGACGAGAGGATTTGCATGAGTTAGATTCCCTATGCATCCGCAATAGGATCTATCATGTATGTTATGTTATGTACGAGGCCCGATGTATCGTATGCTCTGAGTGTCACGAGCAGATACCAGTCTGATCCAGGAATGGATCATAGGGTGACTGTTAAGACGATCCTTAAGTACTTAAGAAGAACTAAGGATGCGTTCCTAATATATGGAGAAGGGTACATGGTGATACGTGGGTATACGGATGCCGACTCGCATGCATGCAAGGATGATTCCATGTCCGAAGTCCGGTATGTATTCACCTGGAATGGAGGCGCAATAAGTTGGAAAGGTTCCAAGCTTGACACTATAGCGGATTCTGCCACTAAGGCAGAATACATTGCCGCTTTGGAAGCAGCAAAGGAAGCGGTTTGGATCAAGAAGTTCATCTCTGAACTTGATGTGGTCTCATCAACGATCCAAACATGTGCTTCGCCGCTATCATCTTATCAAAGAGATCATCAGTAGGAACGAAATACAAATCGAGAAAATTCCTACTGAAAGGAACTTAGCGGATCCCTTGACTAAGGCATTACCTCAAAATAAGTTTGAGGGTCATGTTAGAGCTTATGGTATTGGATACCGTAGCGATTTGCATTAGGCCAAGTGGGAGTCTGTTAGTAATATATGAGAGATGTCCTAAGGCAATCGCCTTATGTATGAACCATTTATATGATAAATGAAGATTCACTATTTGAGTATACATGTTTAATGTATTTGATTGGATCTTAAACTCATTTACTGAATGTCCACGATACGATTCACAGCATGAGAGAATTTATGATTGGATCACAACTAGTGAGTATCTCTACATGTGTAATTGTGATGTATCGGAATTATCCCTAGTCGATGAATTGATGGATTTGGACACCATCAATTCTGTCGAGACTAGCACGAGGTATACTCCTTGGTGTATCCAAGCAGCTGATTCTCACTGGCTGGAGACATTGTGATGTCCGGAGTTAATCGTGAATGCTAGTTATGGTAACCAGTTCATTGGAGTGACCAGCCGTAAGACTTCATATGGTTCTCTGCATATATAGATATGTCAATGAAGTTCTTACTGTGGCTTAAGTGCGATGTTCCTTTGACTTGCGGTATTCAAGTCATCTTGATCATGGAGACTTATGCTTTGACATCTTAAGCAAACATCTCAGGAGATGTGGACCGGGATGATTGGGTATAAGTCGGTGATCGAAGGTGTTTGAATAGCCTATAAAGGATTCACCACTCCTTGCGAGGAGATGTATACCCATGGCCTCTCGTCGGATTGTTACTAAAGTCTTTGGCCAAAGCATTACATGTTTAGAGTAAAGTACTCTTCGATACATGTGGAGTAACTAGAATCCGTAGGACGAGGAAATGATACTTGGGCTAGGTGTGACGTAGTCAGCCTAGTGGGGACTGACACAATAGACCATGTCCTGAACCAAGAGGGTATAAGATGAGTGAAGGGAATGGGGCACGATTCATTCGAGCTACTGAAGGGTTTCAGAAATAGTTCTGGATCAACCGTTGATCTTTTCGGTTAATTGGGGATCATGATGTACTACTAGGTGCCACTCATGATCGTTCTATAATTAATGGTTAATTATAGACGGCCAACATAAACCGAGAACCTATTTGGTCACACGCACAACGAGTGTAATCCAAAGGATTTAAAACGAGCTTGAGAATGGGATTCTCAGACCGAGAGAAACTATGTTTGGTTGGAACAAACATAAAGTGAGCATGAAATTGTTTCAGTCGCAATGGAAGCATGGATGGGAAGTGTCTTATGAAGACATAATGGATGGACCAAAATGGTTTGGTTCTAATCCAATGGATGAGAATAAACCAAAGTGTTTGGTTTATATTAAACGAATGAACCAAAGGTTGGTTCGGTTCGTTTTAACTTAAAATAAACCATCATGGTTTGGTTTATTTTAACTTATCTTAATGGAGCGGGATAACGGGCTTTATGGATATGATCCATTAACCATTAAGAGAATTAGTTCTCTATAAAAGTGGGCTTAAGGGATTGTTAAACCCTAACTAATCCAAAATCAAAACCCTAGCCTCCAAGGAGTTGCCGCCCAACCTGGTTGTGCCGCCCAACCTCCTTGCCGCCCAGCTTGATTGTGCTGCCGTCTAGCTCCTTGCCGGCGACCAAGCTTCAGCCGGTGAACCTCCGGCGACCCTCCGGTGATCTCCTATAGGTTTGGCATCAAGGTGAGGCTTTTCTCTCCTTGTTTTGGCCGGCGCCTACTCCTCCACCAAGCTGTCCAGTTTTCTTGACAGCTTCTCCTCCTCTCGTCGGAGCGTCGTTTGGACGACGGTTAGTGCTCCGACAGCGTCTAACATACCGGGGATTTGATCTCCGGTAATCCTCTGAGGTGGAGGACGAAGGATTTTTCAAACGGTTGACGAATACCTCTCCGGAGAAGCGAGTTTTGAGAACTCGTTTTGGATCCGAATTTGGATTCGGATCGTGATCATCTCTCGATCACGTCGTCTTCAACACGAGGCTAGTAACCCGTACGAAGACGAAGCTCGTGACTTAGCGAAGTCATCCCGAGGAGCTCGGCATGGATACGGATAGAGACGATTCTTACGAGGATCGTTCCGGTTGATGCCGTTCCCGCTACACGTCATACGGAAGGTATAACGTAGTTTAATTTCCTTTTATTGCAATTTTAATTTACGGTTATGTCTACACTTGTTGTAATAGCATGCGTGTGTTGTGTGTGTTGTAATAAATAGGAGT
This sequence comes from Wurfbainia villosa, assembly GCA_025175895.1. Taxonomy (NCBI): domain Eukaryota; kingdom Viridiplantae; phylum Streptophyta; class Magnoliopsida; order Zingiberales; family Zingiberaceae; genus Wurfbainia; species Wurfbainia villosa. The sequence goes on along the minus strand of CM045998.1, from coordinate 31,436,985 downwards.
ATTTATTATTTTTATTGCTTCCGCTGTGCTCATGTTTACGAAACATGATCGAACACACACACGCCGCGGTGCCGGAAACCCAACAGATGATTCTTCTCTTGAGGAAGAGGATGAGGACTCCTCACTTGAGCTTCCGGATTCCTCCTCCAAGGCCATGATAGCTAGGTTCCGGGTGGCATGACACACTTCTTCATCATCAGAAGAGTCCTCCAAGCTTAGTGTGTCCCACGTTTGTGCCACCATTGCCTCCTTCTTTTTCTTCTCCTTCTTTTCCTTCTTCTCCTTATGCTTGTTTTCTTTCTCCTCCTTCTTCTTTAGTTTCGGGCAATTTGGCTTGATATGCCCTTTCTTGTTGCAACCATAACAAGTTACGTTAGATGAAGGAATTGAACTAGTTGAGGTTTTACCTTTGAAGGATTGGAACATCCTCCTCACATCTTTCTTGGTGAGTTTCCTTGACCTCCCACCAAACTTCTTCACATAGTGAGCTACCTCACTAGTCGATAGCTCGTCGTTGCTACTTGATGATTCCTCCTCGGATTCGGATGAGGAAGACACTTCTTTCTTCGCCTTCTTCTTTTTGTCATTCTTCCCTATGAAAAGAGCTATACCTTTCTCTTTGATGAAGTATTAGCTTGCTCGTGCAATTCAAATTCACAAAAAGCTCATCTAATTTAACCAAAGAGAGATCCCTAGAGACCTTATAGGCATCTACCATTGAAGCCCATAAGGTTGTTCTAGGGAAGGCTTGGAGTACATACCTCACTAGGTCTCGGTTGTTGACCTTCTCACCTATCACATGTAGTCCGTTAACTACTTCCTTAAAGCGACCGTGCATTTGACTCACGGTCTCATTGGTCTTCATGGCAAAGTTTTGGAGTTGGCCTACCAAGAGGTCCCTCTTGGCTTTCCTTGTCTCTTTTGATCCTTCATTCAATTCAATGAGCTTCTCTCAAAGCTGTTTAGCGAAGTTGAAGGGTCCAACCTTGGACAATTGCTCCTTTGATAGACCACATTGGTGTGTGGTTGTTGCCTTTGCATTTGCTTGTGCCTTCTTGGCTATGTCCCTCGTCCAATCTTTGGTCGGTATTAGCGCTCCATATTCATCGACCGGCTTCTCGAATCTGTCTACAATACTAAACCAATTTTCGATGTCATTCATGAGATAGTATTCCATCCTACCTTTCTAATAGCCGAAGTCGTTGCCATCAAAGAAAGGAGGCCTCACCGTGCTATACCCCTCTTGGAAAGCCATCTTTCTCCAGTTGATTGTTAGATCTTCCAATGCGATCCGGGCTCTGATACTACTTGTAGGGGATCCTTGCAAACTAAAGGGGGGGGGTGAATAGGTTGTTTTCATTTCTACAAAAATGATTAGCGGAAGCACAACAAAAACAATAGTAAAAGAAAATAAAAACACAATGCAAACACAAATCCTTTACGTGGTTCAGAGATAATGCTCCTACTCCACGACGATCCATAAGGTGGATCAACCCTAATCAATCTCACTAAGAAGCTTTCTTTTACAACAACCCTCCTCTTCTTACAAAGGATGAATATGAAGTTTAGAGAGGTGGAGGGGAATTAAAACACTAGAAAGCTTGGAAAAATCGTGGAGGCTTGAGAAGATGATCAGAAAGTAAACATTAACCCTCACACCTATCACAAGCCCTCTTTTTGTAGAGAGAGGGTTATTTTTCCCGTTGGGCCACGATCAGTCGACTAATGTACAGCATTAGTCGACTGCCACCGAAGCCAACGGCTATTGATGAAGCAAATATGCAGAGATACGCAGCTGCCCTTTCCAACGGTTGCCTGATCAGTCGACTGATGAAGCGATCAATCGAGTGATCGTCGTGCGGAGTCGAGTGAGACTCCATTCTGTGCCCATCGTCGATTTGATCAGTCGACTGTCGATATTGTCAGTCAACTGATGGCGACATCAGTCAACTGGCAAGACCATGTAGTCGACTGTTTGTCAACTTTTCAGCCTGACTCATTCGAGCACCCTAACAGTTTATTGATACATCATATCAGTCGACTGATACTCGTCAAGTTTGAATAATTCATACTCGAATTGACTCCCTAGACCTAGACTCAACCATCTAGCTCTTCCTTAAGCCTTGTGCCTCGAGTCCGCGACTTATTCACCCTTTGCGCTTTGCTTCCAAGAACTTCCTTCGATTTTATCATTTCTTGGATTTCCCTTTGCCAAATTGCGCTTGGACTTTACACCGCCAAGACTACATGCTTGGACTTACGCTGCCAAGACTTGCCTTTGGACTTCCTCTGCCAAGGTTCGTTTGGTCTTAACGCCGCCAAGACTACATGCTTGGTCTTGCGCCGCCAAATCTTTTCCTTGGACTTCTCTTGCCAAGATCATACTTGGACTTTGCCTTTACCAAGTCTTCATACTTGGATTTTTCCTGTCACTTAAACACGTTCACAATTAGATCACAAAGTATTGCCTAACTTAGATGATTATCCAAAAATCAAAACATATAAATTCTTGGGGCATTGTTGCACCAACAAACATTTTGTTCATTATTAAATTTCTGAATTTGTTTTGATAAGGAATGTTGAAGAGTTCTGGGCTTGCCGGCAGCGATCTGAGATGATGTTCTGTATACCCTATTGTGGAGGCTGATGGTAGTGGCTGTTGAAACTCCCATGGAAATCAGAGTTGAGCAGGGAAGCTAGATTTGCATTGGCGGATCAAGGTAAGTTTGGAATGGGGTGGTTGCAGATTATATGGTGAGTGTATGTTGTATGATTGTTGTTGCGATATTTGTGTCTTATGTAGCTCCTGGTTGGGTTGTTATTTGTTGAATCGCAGTTTTCTTCGGGCGAACAAGATGGGAGATATTAAAGCAACATGAGGTAAGTATAGATCTAAGTGATATGGATGCTTGCTATATTTGTAGTTGATGTTGTAGTTGATTGTGGATTATTAGTTATGAATAGGGAAGGTGTTGTGGATTGAGATATGGATTTGGTTAGCTTGATCTACAGGTAATTAACTGTGAATGGAAAGACTTTGATTAGTGATGATACTCGTAATTATGGATGGTTGATACAAGCTACATAGCAGGTGGGTAATATCTACCCTTGTCAGGTAGTTTGTTAACTCCAGCGCATGAATTTTGATTTATGCTGGTACCTTTTACCATGACTCCACTCTTATTTAATCATGTGCTTGTACTGCCTTTGACCTTTAAGATATATTGTTGATAATTCATCGTTCATTTATCATAGATATGAATTACAAACCCTATTGTGTGTTGGCTGATGGATGTTCAATTAAGTACATATGGTTAGGGTCATAGTTGTGAACTCAGATTTTGATTATCGTGTCACATCACTAGGGTTAGGTGATGGATTAGATTATGGGGTCGGTTGTTGTTTCATACACATATTAGTTGTGCATCTATAGTGGATTTAGTCATTTATGCATAGATAAGTGTGTGGTTGTCAGTATGTGGTTATGGACTAGAGGTCCTAACATTGTTGTATATCCATTATGGATCATGTGTCCGTGTAGGGTTATATGGATTGTTGATAGTGTGTTGCTATGGACTGGAGATCCTAGCATGGTTGATTATCGATAGTATGTCACTACGGACTGGAGGTCCTAGCATGGTTAACTATCAGTTGTGTATGCCTCTTTGTGTGATAGAGAAAGAGTCTTGTGGATTAGTAGTCCTTGCATAGTTGACTTTTAGTTGACTAGGACTCCTCGTGGGATAGGGAGTGTTGCGGGGATATGTGTGTGGAGCTATGCATCATTACATCGCATGCATGCTATCGACTGGGTCTCCCTTGTTGTTGAGATGTGTCGTCAGTCATCCTGCCTCCCCGGCCACTCGGAGTAGTGGTAGCAGGGTTGAATGCAGAGCATTGGTTGTGCCGCGCTCGACCACTATAGAGGGTGGTAGCTGGAGTTGCATACTTGGGCACTGTTGAGGGTGGTAGTTAGCTCACTCGTCCACTATAGACAGTGGTTGTGTGATGTGCAGTTGTACTGTGTTTGGTGCTCCACCACTCATGGGTAGTGATGGAGTGGCCAGCAATAGGGATCCCCGTGGTGTAGCATATACCTCTATGGCGGCTAGCTACTTATTCATACTACTCAATTCGGCCACTCGAGTGTAGTGTTAGCTGGAGTCAGGATAGTTGTCATGTCGTGCCACCCAAGCCATACTGGGGTCATGGTTGTGGTTGGGTCCGCAGACATGGCCATGCATGTACATTGCTAGATATGTATATATGTATGCATGTATTTTGATATATGTTTTACATATTCCTGTGAGATGCTACATTTGGTTGAGTTATGATTGTTGCATATGCTTGTCCATCATGTTACATGTCATTTGCATATTTTATACTGCTGTGTCTTGAGCTTGATGATCGTGTTGGTTCAAACTGTTGTATGCATTTAATTAGCGTCATGTCTTAGTATAGAATGGACCGGGTTGTTATTACATGTGATTATATATTGTTCATATGACTCAGTGTTGGTCAGGTGTGGTATAGACCCTATATGTTATATGGGTTATGTTACTGTGTATTTGTTCAGGATGATAGATGTTGTATTGCAGCAGACGTTCAGGTACGTCGGTACTTTACATTATATTCAATCAATTAGTTTAGTGTATGCATTGATCATGTTTATACTGGTGGTTATTTGTTACTACATTTATGACTATATATTTGTTGGATCTATCAGTATACCTGTAGCTCTCCACATGTATACTGGTAGATCTCATTATCCTATATGTTGTTCATGCACTTCATACATATTACGCCTGAGTTTATACTCACCACCATAGACCCTTAGTTTCTTGCCACCCAGGTCACAGGTAGAAGATTCCTTGGATGTTCGAAGCTCCGCCAGCTAATCCCATCTCACACCGGAATGGTTGGATGTTTATTCCGTTTTGTTGTATTCTGTTGGATTTGTTAGTTTTGGAATTTTATCCTACATTATTCCGCATTTGTGGTATTCGGATGTGTTGTATGTATTTGGTCTTTGTTGTGTCAAAGTCACTCGGGAGTGCATATTGAAGTCTTTGTATCTTTATTATTTGTCAGTGTTTTCCGCTGCGATTTATGGATTATACCCATATATATGTTATGTGGTTGTGGCAGAAAAGCTTTGTATCAGTAGGATATTGTATCACGTACAGGGGAGATGTTGTCCATTTACTTTCAACTCAACATACTCTCAGGGTGTGACATTTGGAGACTTAACAAGGGAAAGTCCAAGCATTGTCTTGGCATTGATAGTTCAAGCATGGTCTTGGCATGGAAGTCGTTTGGATACTTGGCATGGAAAGTCTAAGAATGGTCATGGCATGGAAAGTCCAAGCATGGTCTTAGCATGGAAGTCCAAGTTGGGATACTTGGCATGGAATGTCCAAGAATTGGCTTGACATAGAAAGTCCAAGGGTGTAGTATTGGTGGTGAAAGACCAAGCATTGAAGCTTGGCAATCGGAAAGTCCAAGGGTGAGGTTTTTGGTAGCGTAAAGTCCAAGCATAGTCTTGGCGACATAAGTATAAATGAACCTTGGATAAGGAGACCCAATTAGCATTAGATAGCCAATAGAAGCACCTGAAGGCTAACATGAAAGGTGAAGGATTCATGGAGGACTAAGATGGACCCTGAGGGTGTGATGCTAATGAAGGTGGTTAGAAGGTTTAGGTCTAGGCAAAGGGTAGTCGATCAAGTATGAGGGGATCATATTTGGGTTAAACCTTACTTTTGAGGTTTACTAATTGACTGGTGGTATTGGCCCAGTATTTGACACTGGAAGGCCTAGTTGACTTGGATAGTGAACTGGGGTTATGACCCAGTTGACTCGTCAAGTAGTCGATTGAGGCTCGACTGCTTCTGTGGCTATGATTGTCAACTGCTAGGTTTTGGCAGTCCCTTTGCCACTAGCAGTGGACTGCCATGTATTGGTAGTCGATTGGAATTAAGTGGCAAGGGAACATAATGTTGGACAGTCTACTGCTGGCCTATGACAATAGACTGATGCCTATAGCAGTCGACTGCTAGGTCGGGCAGTTGACTGGTGACTTAATCCGATGTGGATTAAGTCATTATGAGATAATGGTATAGTATCCAGTCGATTGCTAGGTAAGAGCAGTCGACTGGAAGGTGGAAAATCTACCCTAGTAGAGTTATAAAAGGAGCTCGATGGGTAGATTAAAGGCTATCAATTTTTGGTGATCTTGAAGGGGAATTGCAGCTGCATTCCAGACCTTCAAAGCTATCCAAAGCTACCAAAGCATGATCAAGCAATCAAAGCTCATTTGTAAAGTTTATTTACTTGTATTTCAATTTGATTAGTGTATTTGGTTGTATTTCTTATTGTTATAAGAACTTGTACGAGGTTTCTCTACCTCCGGTGTAATACCAAGAAGGAGAGGTTGATAGTGAGGGTAGATCACTATAGCATCATCGTAGAGTAGGAACCCTAGTTTCAAACCACATAAAATATCGTGTTGTGATTGTGTTGTCTTTGTGTTTATTTGTACTTATATATTTTTTATTCCGCTACATATTAACATTTTCTAGACAAGCAATCACGATCGAAGCACGAAATCGAAGAAACGCTATTCACCCGCTCTAGCGCATGACAAATCGGTCCCAACAGACTACACCTTTGGAATTTTCCTTTGCCTATCCTTACTTGAACATTCCCTTACCAAGATTTCACCCTTGGACTTTTCCTTATCAAGTATCCATAGTTGTACTTCTCCATTGTCAAGAATCCATTCTTGGACTTCTACTCAAGTCTCACTCGAGCTCGATCAAACATGACCTGAGGCCAATTGCTCCAACTATCACCTCCTAACAATCTACCCCATATGACCTTGGGTATCTCAAACATCCATTTGTCATATGGTTAATATATGGTTAAATCATATTGACAACCACATTGACAATCCTATTGTCAAACCCATTATCAAACATCAAAATCCTACTCGAGCCCCACTCAGGTCAGGTCAATCGTCACCCAGGTCGATTGCACCAATAATCTCCCCTTTTTTGATGTTTGACAATACTTTTAAGTTAGGTTATCCCATAAACCCAACTATGCCTTTTCTTATGCCAAAGCATAATGAATGTTTAACTAACTTAAACCCTCATTTCTCCCCCTTTGGCATACATCAAAAAGCCTACTAAGATTTTCAATGTCTCATCTCCAATGAGATCCTACATTCTCCCCCTTGGTCCAAAATTGTCTTGGATGCCTTCACTCTTCTTAGTGATATGACCCTTATCGCTAAATGAAAGGTAATCCTTCATTCTCCCCCTTAAAAAAAATATCTAACATCCCTTGATGGATAAGCTCACTCTAAAGGCTTACTCCCCCTTGATCGTTGCACCAACAATGTCCTTGGAAACTTTCTAGGCCTATAGGAAATCTAAACAATCGAAAGGGTAAACGTTTAAACTTGAACTTTAACCTCCCTTAAAATTCAATACTTCACCCTAATTGGCTCTCCTAATCATTTTTAATAAATATTTCTCCCTTCCAATGCTTGTACAAGCATCCCATAGGGTTTGGAGAAGTTAAGGTACTTAGGGTTGTTAATAGATGGCTAAACAACCCTTGTCAGCCGAAATCTATACCAATAGTCAACTATGTCAGCAACCAATCAGCGACCACTCACATTAGTCGACTGGCTACCTATAGCAGTCGAGTGCCATCTGATTTTCTAGAAATCAGAGTTTTCACATCAAATTTTGATAATTCATAAGTAAATATGTGATTTTCAAAAAATATTAAATTTCATACGTATATTATATTACTTATGTCACATAAAATGGGTGAAAAATAATTTTATCTGAAAATACCCATTAATTTCCAAAATTGATACAAAGTTCAAAAATATTAAAATCTTCAATGTTTTTCCTAACTTTGTGTCAATCTTATCAATGGTGGTTCCTATCAAAAGATAAACTTCATCAAAGTATTTCAAAATGATTTGAAATTATTTTCTAACTTTAATTTCAATCATGGTCTATGGGCTAATGTACATGACTTGTACATTAGCTTTCCTCATGATTTAGCCTAATGATTGAAAGAGTTTAAGTTTATTTTGATGTATCATATAAGCACATTGAACTCAACTCAATTTCCTAACATCTCACATGTGTCTAAGGTGTATTAATACACACACTTGTCATCCTATGGGTTTTGTGAGATGTGGACATGTTCTTCCCTAAATCTAAGGGTTCATGGATTATACCTAGGCATATCCATTTGATTCCTTTATCTAGGACATAAAAAAATGTCGTTGTTCTTAATTTCAATTTTTACAACTTAATGCATGAATATGATCTTGGCATAAATAATTTGCATAATTTAAGCATATTTTCCAATGATCAAAGCATGATACAAATTAACCTAAGCATTATCATGACATTTTAAATAATAATGTGAGCATGATGTCATGACATGACATATGATAAACAAAAAATGGCAAATATATAATATAAGGTATAGAAATACCTAAGTTTAAAGCTTAATTGCCATTTACTAAAACTTATACCAATTTTCCATACCCAACTAAATCCCTCAAGTGTGCTAAAACCCAAAATTACACACTATAGACTTCTACTCTAGTTGTGCCAATTATGATCCATTTTTCAACTTTCATAATTCAATTGGCAGATCCTAAATTCCTTTAGGATTAAATTCTAAACACATTTCCAAGGTATCACATAACCTTGAAAATGCCTAAATGTCAACTCTACCATGGTTAAGTTAACTACCCACCCATTCAAGGTTGACACACCCTAAACCCATCTAGCGTGAAGAAATCACACTCCTAGGAATCCAAATTTATTTGAGCTCCTTGGGTTTATAAGGTACTCACTAGGGATAACCTCCCTCAGTACCTTCCTCGGCTTATAGGCCTTGTTCATTATAGTCTTGTCTATGTCAACTCTAGGGATGGCTTCCCTTGTGACATTCTTAGTGACTTTGCTAGGCTTTTTCGAAACTTTAGCCACTAGACACCTATCATGGTCAACTCTAGGGATGACTTCCCTTATGACCTTGACTTTCGTATACCTAGAGTTAGTTACATAGTTAAGTGGAATATTATGATAAGAAGGCTTATCTTCCTTGGACTTAGGTTTGTGACCCAAACCTTTCTTGTCCATAGATGACTCTTGCCTCCTATAACCTAGGTTTTGACAACTAGATCCTTTAAATGAATTGGTCATTTTTCCAAGGATCTTTTCTAATTTATCAAGTCTTCTCCTCAAGACTTGATTTTCTACATCTAATTTCTCCATTTTTGATTCTTCATTATTTGTTGAGATATTCTTCTTTCTAGGTATATGCCTACTCTTCTTTGGATTAATGCCTAGATTCTCGTTATCCTTAGGTGGGGTAGTCCTAGAGTTATCTTATCCTTAGGTGGGGTAGTCCTAGAGTTATCCTTAGGCCTAATATTATAAGATTTTGTGCCTAAATAAAAATATTTATGTTTAGCATGATTTTTTCCTCATGAACAATTGCAACTAAATTATTAGCATGCTTTTTATCATTACATTAAGTACGAGCATTATTGAAGTATACCTTAGGGTTTACCTTGCTCCCCCTACATATGAAGCTCCTCCTTTGTCCTTCTTAGGGTGACTCCCCCTCAGACATTGGCTTCTATAGTGCCCATTTTGTTGGCATTTTAAGCACACTTTGTTCTCGTTGCTCTTGCGAATTGAGGCTCCGACATCCTTTACCTTCTCCTTCGCCTTAGGTGACACTTGAGTCATCTTCTTGACTCTTTTTGGACACTTGCTCTTATAATTCCCTACTTTCCTACACTCAAAACATATAATGTGATCTTTATTTTTAATTACTATGCTTGAGTTACCTATCTCGATTGTAGGGGACCCTTAAGCTTGTTCTTTATCTCTCCCAGAGGTGGAGGGTTCCTCTTCTTGCTATAGCTCCGATGTTGGTTGCCTATCCTCCCCCTCAATCCTAGAGGTGGACAATTCTACAATTTCTTCTACTCCAGATGTCATATACCTCTTGACATCCGAATCATCAGGCTTTTGGGTTGAGCAACTTGATTCTTCTTCGGGCTTATCATCTTCTTTTCCTAGGACTTGTGAAGGTTCTTCATGGAACTTGACCAAGTTTTTCCATAAATCTCTTGCATCCTTATAGCCACCTATCTTGGAAAAAATATCATTAGGTATTAATTTAATCAACATTTTGCTTACCTTATCATTGGTCTTAGATTTTTGAAGTTGCTCCTCGGTCCATATTTTCTTCTTAAGAAATCCACCCTTCGAACCCTTCGAACCCTTCGAGCTTTGAATCCATCTACAAGGATAAACGAATCTTCTATATTACAAATTAGAAAATTTTCCATCCTACCATTCCAATACTCGAAATTTTTGCGGTCGAAGGAGGGTGGAATTGTGATGTCGTAGCCCAATCCATCGTTGGGCAACTCCATTTCTCTTCTACTCCTCCAGTGCATGCTCCCTTGGTGATTAGTCCTTGAAGAGCGACCTCACTCAGATACCACTTGTTGGGGACCTTTTGGATGCACTATAGGGAGGTGAAGAGCATTTCATCAATTCTTCGATTCATTCATTGTCGTGCTTGTCTACAATCATTAGTTCTCAATGGAATATACAAAAACAAATACACACAAACATGAAACAAGCACAACACAAAGATTATTACGTGGTTCGAAACTTATGATTCCTACTCCATGGCGATCCTCTAAAATCTCTCCTTCTTGGTATGACATAGGAGGTGGAGAAACCTCATACAATATGAAGATTACATCAAGCTTCAAACAACCAAATACAAGATTATGAATGAAATACAAAACAAAAAGCTAAAAGCACTTTACAAGAAGTGAGCTTTTCTTGCTTGATGATTTGGTTGCTTTGGATCCCTTTGAAGGCCTAAAATGTAGTAGTGCTTCACCTCAAAATCACCCCAAAAACCCGTTGGGATGTATACTGAAAGCCTAGCTCTTTTTATATGAACATTTTTATTTTGAAATAAGAATCACATGATCATTGTTTGAACTTTATATTTATTATATGTGTGCATATTGTCAAATATTTTACATTGTAGATAACATGGTGCTTGGTGTGGCACAGAAGATCATATTATCAGTTCCTTGTAGAATATAAGTAGAGGCTCACAACCAAGATGGTTTTGGACAAACCATTGGCATGGTTGTAGTGTATCTTGGTATTGTTTTGTCTTGAACATAGAGTTACACTAGTACACTTAGGTGTATTGAGCAGGACCGACATAGAGGTGATTCAATTTATTGCTGACTACATAATTGAATCGGACCTCGGATATTATGTTGTACATGCTCTTAATCCCGATATAATAACGGGCACATGTACTTAGTATTTATTTCTTTGATTTACCAAAGGGTGAGATTTCTATGGATTAAATCAATATGCCCGGTAAGTTGGGAAATGATATTATTTACATGGTGTGCTGTTGATTATAGGAGGAAACCGTGTCCTATATATTAGGTTGATGATGTCCCCTTGAGGAGCTCATAAGGTTCATCATGTAAACCCTGCAGGTTGACTTAGTCAATATGATGATAAGGTTGAGTGCTACTACTTGAGGAGTTAGATGTTATTTGATTGATGGTCAGTAAATCAATCAATTGACGGACATTCAAAATCTTAAACACGGGGAGACAGATGTACAAATAATATATGGAGCCCATATTAATTTATGGGGGTTGGTGAGGTAATTCAATGATGATCCTCTAGTGGAATGGAACATCATTGATGGATCAAGTTTGTGTGGTTCCGATCCATCGGGTGGCCAAGATCCAACTCTTCCTCATGGTCCCTATCGTAGCCTAATATAATCCTCATGAAGTCTAGATCCAATGATGAAAAATAAATCTCTAGAACCGACGGTTGAGATTAAATCTCTATAACCGACGGTGGAGATTAAATCTCTAGATATGACGGTTGAGATTAAATCTCTAGAACCGACGGTTGAGATTAAATCTCTAGAACCGACGGTTGAGATTAAATCCCTAGATTCGACGGTTGAGATTAAATCTCTAGAACCGACGGTTGAGATTAAATCCCTAGAACCGACTGTTGAGATTAAATCTCTAGATCCAATGGTTGAGATTAAATCTCTAGATTCGACGGTTGAGATTAAATCTCTAGATCCAACGGTTTAAATTAAATCCCTAGAACCAATGTTGGAGATTAAACCAAGGCTTATCCCTAACTCTATAAAAGGGTGGCTTAGGGTGGGCAGCAAGAGCAGGTTGGTTTTTGAGAGAGATTAGGGTTTTCCAATCAAAAGGTTGGTTTTTGAGGGAGATTAGGGTTTGCCAATCAAAAGGTTGGGCGGCAAGAAACCCTAGGAGGATTAGGGTTTTGCCTATCTTTTGTTGGGCGGCAAGAAACCCTAGAAGGTGAGGAGGTTGGGCGGCTAGGGTTTGGAAGCTAAGGTGGGCGGCAACTATAGGAGAGGTGTTCTTCTTCTTCCTAAGGGGTGGTCGACTCCTACCTCTTCTTCCTTCTACCTTGGTCGGGGCTCAACCGATTTCCTCTTCTCCTCTTCTTTTCCTCTTGGTCGGCGGCAGAAAGGAGCTAGGAATTGTTCCCTAGTTCGGTTCCTTGGTTGGCCATCTTGTTCTCTCCATTCTTGGGTCGGCGGCATCAATCCTTTGTGGATTGGTGGTTGGCTCAAGCAAGAAGGGAAGGAGAGTTCTTCTTTCTTTTGATTGAAGAAGATCTAGGAAGCTTCAACTTGTGGAGGATCTTCGCCCACACGAAGTCTACAAGGAGGTTAGGACATACGATAGAAGAGAGGTATAAAACTTTTACAAGTTTTATTATTGATCTTTGCATGTTCCTTTTTATATGTTAGTATGTGTTGATTATACATGTCTATATCCATATGTATTTGTATAATCATGGACCCCGAAGATAAATACAAAACCGGCGATCCGTCCGTCGTCTCTTCCGCGGCTAACCGACTAGAAGAGTTTTGTTGCTTGAACAACTAGTTTGTTCAAGCGATCGCTCAAGTCGTTAGCACGACAACGAATTGGTTGAGCTTAGGAAACTCATCCCATCCGGATTACTTTTCATTAGTGAAAATTATAATCCGGGGACATGGGAGCCAATGAGCCTCCGACCCATGCCATTAATTGGTATCAGAGCCACGGTTTCAGGTTTTGTGTGTTTTGGATTCGGTTACTTTCACACACTTATCATATATTGTATATGCCAGATAATAGTAGGATGTGCGTAGGCTAACATTTTTGGTTGCAGGCATAAGATCCAACTATTATGGCTATATATGTGTGTATATGATTGCATGTGTGTGTGATTGTATATTATTTGAATCCTCTGGGTTGATAAGGCTAAATTAGTATTTAATTTTTGTAATTAAATATGACATTGTTTAGCCACTCATTTTAGTTTACTTTCGATCTAGATTATTTGTACACTCCTTCGTGGAGTATAGGATCGATGGATGTAAATTAAAATAGTTTATCTCGTCTCGGATCTCTTTGGTGACTTGCGCACGGGAAAAGGTGGAGCGGACGAGGTGGCGACACGACGGGACGCATATTGGAGAACAATGTCATAATAGTTGAGAAAATTCTGATTTTTTCCATATTTATTGCTGATTTGTTTTATATGTATGTTGTGTGTGCTTGAAAATTCCTCATTTTCAATTTACTAAGTGGGAGAGGGACATTTTAATTAATTCCCGCGACCTCCATTACAATTTGACATGTGATGCAACAAACTTGCACGTCGGCTCTGAGTGCCTTCCTCCCCATCGGATGGGTTTGTTTGCGGATCACTAGGTCAAATAATGGTTATAGGAAATTATTTAGAAGCGTGTGTACTTCCACATCGGTAAGGCACATAATCCGAGATAATTCCCTTAGTATCGTGTAATGGTGCACACTTAGATACAAATATAAAGTATCCTCCCCATCGGAGTCACTGCTTTTATTTGTAGGGCCAAAGAGGAACCAACTATTAATTTTATTTGTCAAAAAGTATGGTTGACAAGATAATAAAATTAATGGGTAAAACCTCCTCTTACAAATGTAGAATTCGTATACGTCCACACTATCGTGGCATGCGATATTCTCGGTGTTTTGAGGTGTTGGTTGATTTCGGAATTTTATTGTTTTGAGGAATCAATAATATTTGAAATCTAATATTTTGATCATTGTGATTCTTAAGATTTTCAAAAATGACTTTCAGTCCACTTATAATGATACTAAAGGAAATAAACTTACTATACCCAAATAATGTTGATTGGAAAAGAATCTAGATATTGTCTTATCTGCTAAGGAGTACAAGTATGCACTCTTCGATGAGTGTCCTCAAGCCATTGTTGCTCAAAAAGGTTTCTACTTCTAAGCCGAAAGGCAAGAAGAAGAAGAAACAAGGTGGAGCAAAGGTGGTGGGAGGATCTCAGGGAGGAGTGAATAAGCCGAAAGGCAAGTACTTCACTTACAAGCAGGATGGACATTGGAAGAAGGACTGTCCTAATCGAAAATAGAACAAAGGTATACCCTTTGGACTAGTCGTTGAAACATGATTAGCGGTGTTATCTACCGGCACCTGGAGTGTAGATACGGGAGCCACTAATCATGTCTGCAATACTTTGTAGGGGTTCTAGGAAACCCGACGATAAGCTGAGGGAGAGATTACCATTTACTTGGGCAATACCACTAAGGTGGTGGCTATTGCAGTGGGAGAAGATTTATTTATCTCTTCAGAAAAATAAAACTTAGGTTCTGGAAAAGTTCCCTTTATGTACCTTTATTTAGAAAGAATTTAGTTTCATTTTCTAAATTTTTATGGATGGATATTCTATTTCTTTTAATGACAGAGTTGTTATAAAAAGGAATAGGGAAAATATCTGTTCAGGTACATTGAAAGGAAATTTGTATACAAAGCCTCCCAGGATGTAAATTGAAGTTAATAACTCATCTTCTAATTCCAATGAGAGAAAAGAACCTTCGAAGATGAACCAAACATATCTTTGGCTTCTTAGGCTTGGTCACATTAACCTAAGCAGAATTCAAAGGATGATAGCTGATGGACCTTTGGGTTCATTAGTGGTGGAGGATCTCCCAACCTACGAATCTTGCTTGGAGGGTAAGATGACCAAGAGCCCTTTTTAAGGCCAGGGGGTATAGAGCCAAAGATGTGTTAGAAATAGTTCATTCTGATTTGTGTGGTCCTATGGCTATCCAGGCAAGAGGTGGTCTTGAATATTTCATCTCTTTCATAGACAATTATTCAAGATATGGATGACACTACGAACTGATCGTGGTGGAGAGTACCTCTTGGGAGAGTTTAGGAACTACTTATCAGAGGTTGGGATTCAATCCCAATTGTCTGCACCTGGCACACCCTAGTAGAATGTTGTAGCAGAGCGAAGGAATAGGACTCTTATGGAGATAGTTAGATCGATGATGAGTTATTCTGACTTGCCAGATTCGTTCTGGGGATATGCTCTAGAAACGACGGTGTACATTCTGAACATGGTTCCATCTAAATCATTGCCTTCTACTCCCACAGAATTGTGGACTGGGCGAAAGCCTAGTCTAAGACATATTCAGATATGGGAGTCCAGCACATATGCTGAAGGCAGATACTGGTATGTTGGAACCTCGTACAGAAGTACGCGTGTTCGTTGGCTATCCCAGGGGAACAAAAGGTGGATTGTTTTATAGTTCTAGAGATTAGAGGGTGATCGTTAGCACGAACGACAGATTTCTAGAGGAAGACTATGTGATAAGCCACAAGCCCAGGAGTGAAATTGTTCTGGAGGAGTTAAAAGGGGAAGTTACTTCTTTATACCGCGTGTCTCAGAGGATACACAGATGATACCTCGTCGTAGTGGGAGGGTTGTGAGACAGCCTCTTAGATTCATGTTCTTGGGTGAATCTTCTGATTTAGTCCCTAGCAAACATGAACCTGATACCTAGACATACGACGAGGCAACCCAAGATATAGATACAACATCTTGGCAAAGTGCAATGAATACTGAGATTGAATCTATGGATTCAAGTCAAGTCTGGGAGCTCTTATGCATAACAGCTCATATGGATTATGAGGTGTGGCAGAGGGATGTCAAGACATCTTTCCTTAATGGAAGTCTTGAGGAAAACATCTATATGAAGCAACCAGAGGGATTCATTGCTAAGGGCAAAGAGTGTATTGTATGTAAGCTTAATTGGTCCATTTATGGATTGAAGCAAGCTTCGAGGTCTTGGAACATCCGCTTTGATGAGGTAAATCCAGACTTATGGATTTATTCAATGCCCGGATGAGTCTTGTGTATACTAGAGATGTGACGGAAACGTAGTGGGATTTCTTGTACTATACGTAGATGACATTTTGATAGTTGGAAACAATATCAGAGTGTTATCGGGCGTAAGGGTATGGTTGTCCAAACAGTTTGATATGAAGGACTTGGGAGAAGTGGGACACATCCTTGGGATCAAGGTTAGTGTGCTAATCCCAAGCTTCATACATAGACACGATAATGGATCGTTTTAGCATGCAAAACTCCAAGAAGGGTTTTCTACCTTTCAGGCATGGAGTTCATTTATCTAAGGAGATGTGTCCTAGATCATCTGAGGAGATAGAAGAGATGAAGGTGGTTCCTTATGCTTCGGCGGTAGGAAGCCTCATGTATGCGATGCTCTGTACGAGGCCATATATCTGCTTTGCCGTGGGCATGGACAACAAATATCAGAGTAATCTAGGACAAGGACATTAGACTACAGTAAAGCATATATTGTAGTGCCTGAGAAGGACTAGGGATTATATGCTAGTTTACCGGGCAGACCAATTACTCCCTGTGGGTTACACAGATTCCGATTTCCAATTTGATAGGGATAATAGTAAGTCTACCTCAGGTTTTGTATTTACTTTGGGAGGTGGAGCCATTGTATGGAGGAGTGTCTAGCAGAAATGCGTGGCAGACTTCACCATGGAAGCTGAGTATGTGGCAGCCTCTTAGGTGGCCAAAGAAGCTGTGTGGCTCAGGAACTTCCTGATAGACTTGGATGTGATTCCTGGTTTGCCCAGAAATATCACAATTTATTGTGATAATAATGGTGCAGTTGCAAACTCGAAGGAACCACGAGCCCATAAGGTAAGTAAATGCATAGAGCGCAAGTACCACCTGATACGAGAAATCGTAAAGGAGGTTGCTGTCGCCTAGATTGCATCAGAGGATGACCTGGTAGACCCTTTCACTAAGGCCCATCTAGCAAGAGATTTGATAGGCATGTGGAGGGAAGGGGAATTAGATGTATGGCAGTTTGATGACAGCATAGTCTTTTAGTATAAGTGGGAGATTGTTGGGATGTATACTGAATGCCTAGCTCTTTTTGTATGCACATTTTTATTTTGAAATAAGAATCACATGATCATTGTTTGAACTTTATATTTATTATATGTGTGCATATTGTCTAATATTTTACATTGTAGATAACATGGTGCTTGGTGTGACACAGAAGATCATGTTATCAGTCCCTTGTAGAATATAAGTAGAGGCTCACAACCAAGATGGTTTTGGACAAACCATTGACATGGTTGTAGTGTAGCTTGGTATTGTTTTGTCTTGAACATAGAGTTACACTAGTACACTTAGGTGTATTGAGCAGGACCGACATAGAGGTGATTCAATTTATTGCTGACTACATAATTGAATCGGACCTCGGATATTATGTTGTACATGCTCTTAATCCCGATATAATAACGGGCACATGTACTTAGTGTTGGATCGAGCGGATCGCTAGAGAGGGGTGAATAGCGATAGAAATTTTTCGTTCAAAATCGTTCGTTAAAATGCGAGTAGACACAGCGGAAGATAAAAACAAAACAAGAGAGACAATATACACAAGGGTTTTACTTGGTTCGTAGTCGAAGGCTACTACTCCAAGGCCCTAGTGGTCCTTGACCACGTACGGAGGGCAAACTACTAAAGAACTCCTCCTCGTTGGAGGTAGGAGTTAGACGGATACACAAAATGACAAAAGCTCGAGGTAGAGGGACACTCCCCCTCTCCTCGTTATAATGAAAGCTTTACTAAAAAATAAACTAAAATACAATTTAAACTTTCGTTACCGACAACTTCAAAGGTTGGAGGTTGATGTTCTAGTCGTCGTCTCGGCAGCGCTTCGTCGTAGGGATGTCGGAGAGTCGGAGCATATCGGAAGCACTTGGAAGCCTTTTTAATTGATGAAAAACCCTAAGACAAGCCCTCCTTTTATAGCCTTTGAGCCCCTCATCGAATGGGTCTTCAACCAATCACAAATGGACACAAAACCTCCTTGAAATGGGGTGATAAGCCTTGACTCCTCGAAGCTGATCATTGACCATCGATCGGTGATGGTCATCATCGATCGGTGATGGTAGCATCGATCAGTCTTCGATAAGACGATCGGTGATGAAGAGCGTCGAGTCCCAAGTGGCAATGATCGTGATGCTAGCTGCAAGGCAAAGTTAGCTCAAAGAAAACATTATTTCGACGGCCTTGGACCGTTCGATCTCAACCTAGACCATCGATGGGATGTCTTTGGTCGGATCTACGCTTAAGACCATCCCCGTAAGGAAGATACGACCTCACTTACGCTCGCACACACGAGCTTGCCTCGATACTTACCATGTCGCTTTTGCTTCCGGCCTTCCACTCGATTCCTTCGGCTCCCTCCAAAGTCACTCGAGTGTCGCCCGACCACCGCGGCTTCCTCTGGGTGTCACTAGCCTTCAGCTACAGCTTTAGCACTTTTTTGCACACTCGATTCAGCTCGTGATATAACGATATATCCTTGACTTTGCATCTTTTGCCATAATCAAAATATAGGTTCGACTTAGGTGCCCCTGCACCAACAATCTCCCCCTTTTTGATCCTATGGCCAATTTACGCAAAGTTAAGGGAAAATATAAAGCAGAAAATGAGTAAGATAAATGTTACGCTCATTTGTAGTGAACTCATTCGGTGAGTTTTAAAACAAAAGTTTAATTTTCAAAAATTTAAATTTTGTTCTCCCCCTTAACTTATGCTCTTCTCCCCCTTTTGCCATGAATCAAAAAAAGGTATGGGGTTTTATATAAAAAGTAGGGGTTTTTTAATAGAAAAGGTAGCATGCATAAAGATTATCTAACATGAGTCCAAGCATGTGTCTTGATTTAATTTGGTTCGAGGTATAGCCCTCTGCACCAACAATGTAGATTTTTGGAAACTAAGTTTGATTTTCAAAATACTTATAAAATTAGCTTTGAGTTCCACTATACTTATACGTTATTAAGTTTTGAAAATATATATAACCCTTAGGGTTAGTTTGCTCTCCCCCTTAATATAAGGTATAGAAGAGTTAGGGGGCACTAAACATTGACCTAGAAGGTTGTATATTTAGAATTTTGTCCGAGTATAAGTACACGTTTAAGCTCAATAGTTTGAAAAATAGATAGCATTTTTGAAAAGATTATGCAAATTGAAATTGTTCCTTAGTCATATCACCCATTCTAAGTGTCTTAGAATTGGTCACCTTATATGTTGTGTGAGATGATTCCAATTTTATCTTGATTATGTTTTAATGATTTGAAACTAGTCAATCTTGCGTTAGATTCGGATTTGATCCTAAGCTCATCAAGTCACCTTTTAAAGATCTTGGCTTCCAGGTCGTGGCGAGGCACATGGGCCTTCTTTGATCGAAAAAACGACTACTTCCTTAGCCAAAGCCAATTTCGAGAAAATAGTAACTTGACTCACCTAAGACCACTTCCTGGTCTAACTAGTCTAGGATACGGTGAGGTAGCTTCAGCTAGCTCCACTCGGTCAAGTGCACCGAACTAGATACGCTTTATCTAGCCCGAATACACACGACTCCGCTTTCCTAGCGTATTATCATCTCGCCGCATCCTGATACTATGTTATAAAGCATTGACGAGTTATAGTCCTATCTAACCATTCTAAAATAAATAAGAGTTTTAGGTTACCGGATATACTATTTTGGTATTAGCTCCCCCTGGATCATTGAACCGATATGGTCTGGTCAAGTAATGAACTTGATCCTTGGGAATCCAAAACCTATTGGTCCTTATATGTGAGTTTAATAAATTTCTCGGGACCCACGCTTGGACTAGATGATGACTACGGTTTACGATAGACATGTAAGATATATTCGTAGTCTTTGAGCTATATATCCGTCCGCTCATTGTACGGCTCTCTGAGTTCCAAGAAGTCGGTTAAGATTCTTGGAACCCGTCGAGAACTTGTTCAACCGAGCTTCGAGCTCTTGGACTTGCCCTTTCAAGAGAGAGTTCTCTTCTTCGAGTTTTTCAACTCGAGTTGAGTCCTCCTCTTGAACTTGACTAGTCGAAGAGTTTAGGGGTGTCTCTTGTTTGAGGGTTTCAACCTCCTCAACCAAGGACTCGACCCTAGACTCGGATTTAGCTAATTTTCTAGTTAGCAATTTAATCGTATTGTAAAGCGTATGAATTAGTGAGCGGCTAACCTTAATTTTATCTTTCGGTCCGGCTTTGAGTTGCTTCTCGAAGTAGTCCTCGAGTTCGGAGTCGGTGTTGTAGTTTGATTCAGATTCGGACTCGGACTCTTCGGGTCTTGCCATGCATGCTATGCTGACGCCTTCTTCATTGTCCCATGTTGCATGAAACGCCTTCTTTTGATTTGATTTGAATTGTGCCCTCTTTTTGTTTTTTAGTAGCCTCCTTTCCCTCCGAACGATCTTCCGCACTACGTTCACTATTGCTTCAACCTTTTCGGATTCGGACTCTGATTCGTCTTCGGGTTCGAGTCCATCTTCTTGCTTGGTGGGTGCCTTGCTTCTTTGTCCTGCAAGTAGAGCAATACCTCTCTCGGCCTGGACCATGTTAGTTTGCTCATGAAGTTCAAACTCGAAAAATAACTCGTCTAACCTAAGCCTTGAAAGGTCCTTAGAAACCTTGTAGGCATCGACCATGGATGCCCACAAGGTAGTCCTAGGAAATGAATTAAGAACGTACCTTAGGAGGTCGCGGTTTTTGACCTTGTGTTCGATGGTGTGCAATCCGTTGACAATGTCCTGGACGCGAGCATGTAGTTGCGTTGCCGTCTCACATTCCTGCATTTTTAGGTTATACAATTTATTAAGTAGTAAGTCACGCTTACTTACCTTCGCGTCGTTAGTCCCTTCGTGTAGTTCTATGAGTTTTGTCCATAAATCTTTTGCGCTGATGAAGGGTCTGATGCAGTTGAGCACTTCCTTAGACAATCCGCATTGCAATATTTGGGTTGCCCTTGCATCGGCTTCGATTTGCCTCTTGGTTGCATTATTCCACTTGTCGAAGTCCAAAGGCTCGCCTTGATCATTAGTGGGTAGAGCAAAGTCAGTTTGGATGATTATCCAAGTCTCGACTTGTGTTTTTAGAAAACACTCCATCCGACCTTTCCAATAACGGAAATCATCTCCGTTAAAGAATGGAGGCCGGATGGTCTTTGTACTCAATGTGGGCCATAAAGAAAAACTTGCACACACAAAAAAAACAACAAAACTTGCCAAGACTTGGTCTTGGATTAGTAGTGCAGGAAATAAAAAGAAACAAACGAAAAATAGAAAGTTAAGCAAAGAAATAAGAAACTAAATGAAAAGTAAGTACTCACAACCTTCGATGTCCCCAAAAGGCTACTAAACGTCGATTTTTGAGGATGAAAACAGCTTGTTACGGGGGTAAACCCCTAGTAAGAAGTGTAGATCTCTACGAAAGCTTCGATTTGGTGGGTAGATCGTTTCGTGAGTCCACTTGTAGCAAAAGTTATGCTCGTTTGATCGTGAGGTACTCCGAAGGCGATCAATACTTGCAAAAACACAACCAAAAACTATGTACAAAGACTTGGTCTTGGATTAGTAGTGTGGGAGAAATCTTAAAACGTTAAATACGAAAATAAAAAATGCTCGACCGGTGGTTGCACAGAATCTGAGCGACCCCGACTCTGATACCAATTGTTGGATCGAGCGGATCGCTAGAGGGGGGGTGAATAGCGATAGAAATTTTTCGTTCAAAATCGTTCGTTAAAATGCGAGTAGACACAGCGGAAGATAAAAACAAAACAAGCGAGACAATAGACACAAGGGTTTTACTTGGTTCGTAGCCGAAGGCTACTACTCCAAGGCCCTAGTGATCCTTGACCACGTACGGAGGGCAAAGTACTAAAGAACTCCTCCTTGTTGGAGGTAGGAGTTAGACGAATACACAAAATGACAAAAGTTCGAGGTAGAGGGACACTCCCCCTCTCCTCGTTATAATGAAAGCTTTACTAAAAAATAAACTGAAATACAATTTAAACTTTTGTTACCGATGACTTCAAAGGTTGGAGGTTGAAGCTCTAGTCGTCGTCTCGGCAGCGCTTCGTCGTAGGGATGTCGGAGAGTCGGAGCGTATCGGAAGCACTTGGAAGCATTTTTAATTGATGAAAACCCCTAAGACATGCCCTCCTTTTATAGCCTTTAAGCCCCTCATCGAATGGGTCTTCAACCAATCACAAATGGACACAAAACCTCCTTGAAATGGGGTGATAAGCCTTGACTCCTCGAAGCTGATCATTGACCATCAGTCGACTGATGGCCATAATCAGTCGACTGATGGTAGCATCAGTCGAGTGCTGACAGTAGACAGTCGACTGATGAAGGGCAGTCGAGTCCTCCAAGCTGGCAGTCGACTGATGCTAGCTTCAAGGCAAAGTTAGCTCAAAGAAAACATTATTTCGACGGCCTTCGACCGTCCGATCTAGACCTAGACCATCGATGGGATGTCTTTGGTCGGATCTACGCTTAAGACCATCCCCGTAAGGAAGATACGACCTCACTTACGCTCACACACACGAGCTTACCTCGATACTTACCATGTAGCTTTTGCTTCCGGTCTTCCACTCGATTCCTTCGGCTCCCTCCGAAGTCACTCGAGTGTCGCCCGACCACTGCGGCTTCCTCCGGGTGTCGCTAGCCTTCAGCTCCAGCTTTAGCACTTTTCTGCACACTCGATTCAGCTCATGAGATAACGATATATCCTTGACTTTGCGTCTTTTGCCTTAATCAAAATATAGGTTCGACTTAGGTGCCCCTGAACCAACACTTAGTATTTATTTCTTTGATTTACCAAAGGGTGAGATTTCTATGGATTAAATCAATATGCCCGGTAAGTTGCGAAATGATATTATTTACATGGTGTGTCGTTGATTATAGGAGGAAACCTTGTCCTATATATTAGGTTGATGATGTCCCCTTGAGGAGCTCATAAGGTTCATCATGTAAACCCTGCAGGTTGACTTAGTCAACATGATGATAAGGTTGAGTGGTACTACTCGAGGAGTTAGATGTTAATTGATTGATGGTCAGTAAATCAATCAATTGACGGATATTCGATATCTTAAACACGGGGAGACGGATGTACAAATAATATATGGAGCCCATATTAATTTATGGGGGTTGGTGAGGTAATTCAATGATGATCCTCTAGTGGAATGGAACATCATTGAAGGATCAAGTTTGTGTGGTTCCGATCCATCGGGTGGCCAAGATCCAACTCCTCCTCATGGTCCCTATCGTAGCCTAATATAATCCTCAGGAAGTCTAGATCCAATGATGGAAAACAAATCTCTAGAACCGACGGTTGAGATTAAATCTCTAGAACTGATGGTGGAGATTAAATCTCTAGATCCGACGGTTGAGATTAAATTTCTAGAACCGACGGTTGAGATTAAATCTCTAGAACTGACAGTTTAGATTAATTCCCTAGATTCGACGGTTGAGATTAAATCTCTAGAACCGACAGTTGAGATTAAATCCCTAGAACCGACGGTTGAGATTAAATCTCTAGATCCGATGGTTGAGATTAAATCTCTAGATCCAACGGTTGAGATTAAATCTCTAGATCCGACGGTTGAGATTAAATCCCTAGAACCAACGGTGGAGATTAAACCAAGGCTTATCCCTAACTCTATAAAAGGGTGGCTTAGGGTGGGCAGCAAGAGCAGGTTGGTTTTTGAGGGAGATTAGGGTTTTCCAATCAAAAGGTTGGTTTTTGAGGGAGATTAGGGTTTGCCAATCAAAAGGTTGGGTGGCAAAAAAACCTAGGAGGATTAGGGTTTTGCCTATCTTTTGTTGGGTGGCAAGAAACCCTAGAAGGTGAGGAGGTTGGGCGGCTAGGGTTTGGAAGCTAAGGTGGGCGGAAACTATAAGAGAGGAGTTCTTCTTCTTCCTAAGGGGTGGCCGACTCCTACCTCTTCTTCCTTCTTCCTTGGTCGGGGCTCAACCGATTTCCTCTTCGCCTCTTCTTTTCCTCTTGGCCGGCGGCACAAAAAAGCTAGGGAATGTTCCCTAGTTCGGTTCCTTGGTTGGCCATCTTGTTCTCTCCATTCTTGGGGCCGGCGGCATCAATCCTTTGTGGATTGGTGGTTGGCTCAAGCAAGAAGGGAAGGAGAGTTCTTCTTTCTTTCGATTGCAGAAGATCTAGGAAGCTTCAACTTGTGGAGGATCTTCGCCCACACGAAGTCTACAAGGAGGTTAGGACATACGATAGAAGATCGAGAGGTATAAAACTTTTACAAGTTTTATTATTGATCTTTGCATGTTCTTATTTATATGTTAGTATGTGTTGATTATACAAGTCTATATCCATATGTATTTGTATAATCATGGACCCCGAAGATAAACACAAAAACCGGCGATCCGTCCGTCGTCTCTTCCGCGGCTAACCGACTAGAAGAGTTTTGTTACTTGAACAACTAGTTTTTTCAAGCGATCGCTCAAGTCATTAGCACGACGATGAATTGGTTGAGCTTAGGAAACTCATCCCATCCGGATTAGTTTTCATTAGTGAAAATTTTAATCCGAGGACATGGGAGCCAATGAGCCTCCGAGCCATGCCATCAAAACTGCTGTGGAAGAAGCTCCCATTGTTTTCCATTTAAAGCTCTACTAGGGTTGATTTCATGCCTCCTAGTCAATTGACCTTACCCACCAATCGACTGGGCACAATGCCATAGTCTCACAATGGACTAATCCATATAGGATTAGGGTCGATCAGTCGACTTCCCTTACTCAACAGTCGACTGTCAAACCTTATGTGACCATGTCCACTGAAACTAGTCAACTACTCAACCCTAGCAGTCGACTGCCATAGCCATAGGTCACAATCGAGCCTCAATCGACTACATGACCAATCAACTGAGTAATAATCCCAATCGACTACCTGAGTCAACTAGGTCTTCTGAGTGTGGTGCACTTGACCAATCAATTGATCCAAAGCCCCAGTCAACTGCTAAATCTCAAACATAAAGTTTAACCCAAGTGTGATCCCCTCATACTCGATACTCACCCTTAGCCTAGACCTAAGCCTTCAAGCCACATCTATCAGCCTCACATCCTCGTTGTCCATCTGAGTCCTCCATGACTCCTTCACCCTTCATGCTAGACTTCAGGTGCTTCTATCAGCTTCGTCATGCCATTGGGTACCTTTGGTAAGAGGTCGCACCTCCGAAACTTCTCCATTGCCAAGCCTCAATGCTTGGACTTTCACCGCCAAGACTATACACTAGAACATACATGGCCAAGACTATACCCTTGGACCTTTCCTTTGCCAAATATCAATATTTGGACTTTCGCCGCCAAGACTACACACTTGGACTTATATGACCAAGACTACACCCTTGGACTTTTCCTTTGCTAAGTATCCATACTTGGACATTTCCTTGCCAAGACTACACCCTTAGACTTTTCCTTTGCTATCAAGATTTCAACCTTAAACTATTCCTTGCCAAGTATCCATACTTGGACTTCTCCATTGCCAAGAATCTGTTCTTGGACTTCCACTCAAGTTTCACTTAAGCTAGGTGAACCTTGACCTGAGGTCGATTGTGTTAGTGATATATGATAGATGTCTTAAGGCAATCACCTTATGGTTGTACCATTTATTTGATAAATGAAGATTTACTATTTGAGTATACATGTTTTCATGTATTTGATTATATCTTAAACTCATTTGTTGAATGTCCGCAACACGATTCATAGCATGAGAGAATTTGTGATCGGATCACAACTAGTAAGTATCTCTACATGTGTAATTTTAAAGTATTGGAATTATCCCTAGTCAATGAATTGATGTATTCGGATACCATCAATTCTGTTTAGACAAGCATGAGTTATACTCTTTGGTTTATCAAAGCAGTTGTTCTTCATTGGCTGGAGACATTGGGATGTCCGAAGTTAATCATGGATGCTAGTTATGATAACTAGTTCATTGGAGTAACTAGCTGTAAGGCTTCATATGGTTCTCTGCATATATGGATATGTCAATAAAGTTCTTACTACAGCTTAAGTGCGATGTTCCTTCGACTTGCGATATTCAAGTCATCTTGGTCATGGAGACTTATGCTTTGGCATCTTAAGTAAGCATCTCCAAGGAGATGTGGACACAGAATAATTGGGTATAAGTCAAAGTGGCCGAAGGTGTTTGAATATCCTACAGAGGATTCACCACTCCCTATGAGGAGATGTATACCCTATGGCCTCTCGTCAGATTGTTACTAAAGTCTTTGGACAAAGCATTACATGTTTAGAGTATGATACTCTTGGATACATATGCAGTAACTAGAATCCATAGGACAAGGAAGTAAGACTTGGGCTAGGTGTGACGTAGTCAGTCTAGTGGGGACTGACACATAGATCATATTCTGAAACAAGTGGGCATAAGATGTGTGAAGGGAATGGGGCATGTATCACTGTAGTTACTGAAAGGTTTCAGAAGATGTTCTTGGGTCAATCGTTGATTTTCCAGTTAATTGGGGATCATGATGTACTACTAGGTGTCACTCATGATTATTCTATAATTAATGGTTAAAGATCGATAGCCAACATAAACCGAGAATCTATTTGGTCACACGCACTACGAGTGTTATCCGAAGGATTTAAAACGAGCTTGAGAATAGGATTCTCAGATCGAGAGAGACATGGTTTGGTTAGACCAACTAAAGAGCGAGAATGAAATTGTTTCAGTCACAGTGGAAGTGTGGATGGGTCGAGTATTATGAAGACATGATGGATGAACCAAATCGGTTTGGTTCTAATCCAATGGTGGAAATAAACCAAAGTGGTTTGGTTTATTTTAAACGAATGAACCAAAGTTGGTTTAGTTTGTTTTAACTTAAAATAGACCAACGTAGTTTGATTTATTTTAACTTAAGTTAATGGAGCGTGTTAATGGGTTTTGGTTGTGAACCGATAACCCTTAAAGAAAAGGCTTCTTAAGAAAAGGTTTTAGAGAAGAGGTCTTGAGAAAAGGTCTTGAGAAAAAGTCTCTTAATGGATAAGAGATATGTTCTCTATAAATAACGGGGTTGAGAGATATCTTGGAATTAATCGGTTCAAGGTTTGTGAAACCCTAGCCAATTTCTCCTTTCTCCCTCTCCTTTTCTTGTGCCGCCCAAGCTTGGTGTTGCCCAAGCTTTGCCGCCGCCCAAGCTCCATCTACCGGCCAGCCACCACCGTCGGCTAGCAGGCTTAGACGCCGGTCAGCAACTCCACCTCCGGTTTGCCTCCAGCCGTCGGCTCCCCTTGGCTGTCGTCGGCCATCTTTGATTTGCCGGCCACCTTCCTCCACCAAGTTTCCCTCTTGGATAGATTGTGTCATTTGCAATGAGAGCATCGTTTAGTCGGCATTTGGAACTCCGACAATGACCTCCTTGCCAAGGATTGGATCCCAAGCAATTCTCTTTAGTGGATTAACGATGTTTCATCAATCGGTTGACGAAAACTGCTTCCGAGAAGCGAGTTTGTTAAACTCGATTTTTGGATCCGAATTTGATTTGGATTATGACCGTCTCTCGGATCACAACGACTTCAACGCGAAGCTAGTATTATTGGGATGTATACTGAAAAGTTTATCTTTTGTATGAACATCTTTATTTTTGAAATAAGAATCACATGATCATTGTTTGTATATTTTTGTGGTTATGCATATTGTCTAATACATTACAATGTAGATAACATGGTGTGTGGTGTCACACGGGAGATCATGTTATCGGCTCCTTGTAAAGTATAAGTATAGGCTCACAACCGAGATGGCTTTGGACAAACCAATGGTATGGTTGTAGTGTGATTTGGTATTGGTTTGTCTTGACCATAGAATCACACTAGTACACTTTGTGTGTATTGAGCAGGACCGACTTAGAGGTGATTCGATTTATTGTTGACTACATAATCGAATCGGACCTCAGATATTATATTGTACATGCTCTTAATCCCGATATAATAACGGGCACATATACTTAGTATTCATTTCTTTGATTTACCAATGGGCGAGATTTATAGATTAAATCGATAGGCTCGATAAGTTGGGAAATGATATTATTTATATGGTGTGTCGTTTATTATAGGAGGAAACCATGTCGTATATATTAGGATGATGATGTCCCCTTGAGGAGCTCATAAGGTTCATCATGTAAACCCTGCAGGTGGACTTGGTCCGGCATGATGAAAAGGTTGAGTGGTACTACTCATGGAATTAGATGTTAAATAATTAATAGTCAGTAAATTAATTAATCGATGGGCATTCGAGATCTTAAACACCGGGAGAAAATATACATATAAGATATGAGTTATGGGGGCTGGTAAGGTAGATCAATGATAATCCTTTTGTGGATTGGATTATCATTAATGGATCGGAGTTTATGTGGGTTTGATCCATTGGGTGGCTAAGATCCAACTCCTCCTCATGGTCCCTATTGTAGCCAATTAATACCTCATGAAGCCTAGATCCAATGGATAGAAACAAAACTCTAGATCCAAAGGTAGAGATTAAATCTCTAGATCTGACGGTTAAGATTATATCTCTAGATCTGACAGTTGAGATTAAATCCCTAGAACCAATGGTGGGGATTAAAACAAGGCTTATCCCTAACTCTATAAAAGGAGAGCAAGGGGTGGGCAGCAAGTTGAATCCAATTAGAGATTGGATTAGGGTTTTGGGCGGCAAGAAGCTTAGATTAAGGTTTGGGCTTGGCGGCACCAAATAAGGAAAGTCTTTCCTTGTCTTCTTCTTCTCCATTGGTGGTCGACGCCCATACCAGCCTTTTCCAACCCTTGGCCGTCATCCAAAGTAGCTCTTCTCCTTCTCCTTGGCCGGTGGATCCAAGGCTTAGGGTCCTCCCTTGAAGCTCTTGGCCGGCAACCATCTTTTTCTCCCTTCTCCTTGTTGGCCGACGACAAGCAAGTTGCTTGTTGCTTGTTGGTTGGCTAAAGGAAGGAGAAGGGTCTTGTTTCTATTCTTCCTCTTCCTCGGAATGAGCAAGGAAGGAAGATTGGTCATCTAGGAGCTTTGACTTTTGGTAGATCGTCGCCCACACGACGTCCGAAAGGAGGAAGGTCATACAATAGAAGATCGAGAGGTATATCGATTCTCTATTTTCATTTGTTACATGTTTATACCTGTTTTTCAATTATATGCATGATATATATTCTGTTTTATGGCTAAATATACTTGGACCCCGAACATAAACACAAAAGTCGGCGATCCGTACATCGTCTATTCCCCGGCTATTCGTAGAATAGAGGTTGGTCGCTTGAACAAGAAGTTTGTTCAAGTGACTACTCTAATCGAATAGCACGACGATGACAAGGTTACCTAGGCAATCCCTCTTGTCAAGGATAATTTTTTTTATCCGGGGACGTAGAAGGGATCACCATGAACAAGCGACCGAGTTGAAGTGGGAAGCGAAGTTTCCTCTACCTTCAAGTGGTATCAGAGCCACGGTTTTCGATTTTGTGTGTTTAGGATTTGATTACTTTTATGCACTTTTCATATATTATATGTGCCGGATAATAGTAGGATATGCGTAGGTTAACTCTTTGGTTGCAGGCATAGGATCCAACTATTATGGCCATATGTGTGTATGTGATTGTATGTGTGTAAATGTTTATTTTGTTGAATCCTCGGGGTTGATGAGGCTAGTATTTAATTTTTGTAAATTAGATACAACATTGTTTAGGCACTCTTTTTATTTTAGTTTAATTTCGATATAGATTTCATGTACACTCCCTCGTGGAGTATAGGATCGATGGATGTAAATTAAAATAGATTTTAGTCTTGGCTTGGATCTTCGGATGGCTCGTACATGGCGTAGGAGCGGACGAGATGGCGATACGACGGGAGACATATTGAAGACAAAAGCCATAATAGTTAGAAAATAATTATTTTTCATATTTATTTCTTATTGTTTGATATGCATGTCGTAGGCTAGAAAATTCCTTAATTTCAAATTACTAAGTGGGAGAGGGAAATTTTTATAAATTCCCACGGCCTCCATTACAATTTGACAAGTGATGCAAACAAACTTGCGCATCGGCTCTAAGTGCCTTCCTCCCCATCGGATGAGTTTGTTTGCAGATCACAAGGTCTAATATGGTTATAGGAAATTATTAAGGAGCATGTGTACTTCCCCATCGGAAGGTACAAACCCCGAGATAAATACCTTGGTACCGAGTAATGGTGAACACTTAGATACAAATATAAGTATCCTCCCCATCAGAGTCACTGCTTTTATTTGTAGGGCGAAAGATGAACCAACTATTAATTTTATTTGTCAAAAAATTTGGTTGACAAGATAGTAAAATTAATGGGTAAAACCTCCTCTTACAAATGTAGAATTCGTATATGTCCACACTATCGTGGCATACGATATTCTTGGTATTTTGAGGTGTTGGTTGATTTTAAAATATTATTGTTTGAGGAATCAATAATTTTTTGAAATCTAATGTTTTGATCTATGTGATCTTAGGTTTTCTTTCAAAATGACTTTCAACCCGCTTGTTGTGATACTGAAAGAGAATAAACTTACTGGACCCAATTATGTTGATTGGAAGAGGAATCTAGACATTGTCTTGACTGCTGAGGAATACAAATATGTACTCCACGAAGAGTGCCCTCCTAAGCCTGTAGATGATTCTGGGGAAAAGGAGAAAGAGAGTTATAAGAAGTGGATAAAGGTCGATGAGATGGCGCGGTGTTACATTTTGGCATCTATGTCAAATGTACTACAACATCAGCATCAAGCCATGCCCACTGCTTATGACATGTTGCTCAATCTCAAAGAGCTTTTCAGACACCAGAATCGGGCTGCAAGGTAGGAAGCCATGAGGAACATGATGACGACCTCCATGATCGAGGGAACACCCGTGAGGGATCATATTCTCAAGATGATGGCTCATTTGAATGAGTTGGAAGTCCTTGGAGCTGAGATCGATGGGAAATCCCAGGTCGATATCATTCTCCAGTATCTACCTATGAGTTTTGAGTAGTTTCGCCTGAACTACAACATGAACAAGAGGTTGTATTCGTTGGCGGAGCTTCTGACAGAACTCCAGGCAGCAGATGGACTATTTCATCAGAGTGCTCAGGCACATGCCATGGTGACCCAAAAGGTTTTTACTTCTAAGCCGAAAGGCAAGAAGAAGAAGAAATAAACTGGGACAAAGGCGGTGGGAGGAACTCAGGCACGAGTGAAGAAGTCGAAAGGCAAGTGCTTCACTTATAAGCAGACTGGACACTGGAAGAAGGACTGCCCCAACCGCAAGCAGAACAAAGGTATATCTTTTGTTCTAGTCGTTGAAACATGTTTAGCGGTGTTATCTACTGACACCTAGTGTGTAGATACGGGAGTCACTGATCATGTCTGTAATACTTTGTAGGGGTTCTAGGAAACCAGACGACTGGCTGAGAGGGAAATTACCGTATACCTAGGCGATGCCACGAAGGTGGCGGTTGTTGCAGTGGGAGACGTTTATTTATCTTTTGAGAAAAATAAAGTTTTGATTCTTAAGAATTGCCTTTATGTACCTTTATTTAGAAAGAATTTAATTTCGGTTTCTAAATTGTTTATGGATGGATATTCTGTTTCTTTTAATGACAGAGTTGTTATAAAAAGGAATAGAGACATTATCTATTCAGGTGCATTGATAGGAAATCTATACACACTTGAACCAAAAGCTCCCATGATGCAAATAGAAGTAAATAACTCATCTTCTAATTCCAATAAGAGAAAAGAACCTTCGAAGATGAACAAAACATATCTTTGACATCTTAGGCTTCGTCATATTAACCTAAGCAGAATTCAAAGGTTGATAGCTGATTGACCTCTGGATTCATTAGTGGTGGAAGATTTCCCAACCTGCGAATCTTGCTTGGAGGGTAAAATGACCAAGAGGCCTTTTAAGGACAAGGGGTATAGAGCAAAAGATGTGTTAGAATTGGTTCATTCTGATTTGTGTGGTCCTATGTCTATCGAGGCTAGAGGTGGTTTTGAGTATTTTGTCTCTTTTATAGATGATTATTCGAGATATGGATACATTTACTTGATGCGCCGTAAGTCTGAATGCTTTGACAAGTTTAAAGAATTCAAGGCTGATGTAGAGAAACGTCAAGGTAAAAGTATCAAGACACTACGATCTGATCGTGGTGGTGAGTACCTCTTGGGAGAGTTTAGGAATTACTTATCAGAGGCTGGGATTCAATCCCAATTGTCTTCACCTGGCACACCCCAGCAGAATGGTGTAGTAGAGCGAAGGAATAGGACTCTTACGGAGATGGTTAGATCAATGATGAGTTATTCTGAGTTGCCAGATTCGTTCTGGGGATATGCTCTAGATACGATGGTGTACATTCTAAACTTGGTTCCATCTAAATCAGTGCCTTCTACTCCCACAGAATTGTGGACTGGGCGAAAACCTAGTCTAAGACATATTAGGTGATAGATCTAAGGAGGAGGAACCCGCATGTAACGCGCATGTTAGTTGGTTATGGTTATCCTAGAGGAACGAAAGGTGGTTTGTTTTATAGTCCTAGAGATTAGAGGGTGATCGTTAGCACGAACGCCAAATTTCTAGAGGAAGACTATGTGATGAACCACAAGCCTATGAGTAAGATTGTTCTAGAGGAAATAAAAGGGGAAGTCACTTCTTCAGTACCATTGGTACAAGAAGATATACCATAAGTCACTACACCACGTGTCACAGAGGATACATAGGTGATACCTCGTCGTAGTGGGAGAGTTGTGAGACAGCCTGATAGATTCATGTTCTTGGGAGAATCTTCTGATTTGGTCCCTGGCGAACATGAACCAAATCCTTGGACATATGACGAGGCAATCCAAGATAAAGATGTAGTATCTTGGCAAAGTGCAATGAATACTGAGATTGAATCTATGGATTCAAATCAGGTATGGGAGATAGTGGAACCACCCGATGGTGTAAAAACCATTGGATGCAAGTGGATCTATAAAATAAAGAGAGGAATATATGGGAAGGTTGAGACCTTCAAAGCGAGGCTTGTTGCGAAGGGCGATACTCAGAAAGAGGGTATCGATTATGAGAAGACCTTTTCGCCGGTGGCCATGCTTAAGTCTATCCGGATTCTCTTATGCATTGTAGCTCATATGGATTATGAGGTGTGGTAGATGGATGTCAAGACAACTTTCCTTAATGGAAGTCTTGAGGAAAACATCTATATGAAGCAACCAGAGGGATTCATTGCGAAGGGCAAAGAGCATCTTGT
Organism: Wurfbainia villosa; assembly: GCA_025175895.1. Classification (NCBI taxonomy): domain Eukaryota; kingdom Viridiplantae; phylum Streptophyta; class Magnoliopsida; order Zingiberales; family Zingiberaceae; genus Wurfbainia; species Wurfbainia villosa. Next base: position 31,403,335 of record CM045998.1, on the reverse strand, counting down.
ATGTAAGCTTAATCGGTCCATTTATAGATTGAAGCAAGCTTCGAGGTCTTGGAACATCCGATTTGATGAGGTAATCCAGTCTTATGGATTTATTCAAAGTCTGGATGAGTTTTGTGTATACAAGAGATGTGATGGAAACGTAGTGGTATTTCTTGTATTATACATAGATGACATTTTGTTGATTGACAACAATATCAAGGTGTTATCGGACGTAAGAGTATGGTTGTCCAAACAGTTTGATATGAAGGATTTGGGAGAAGTGGGACACATCCTTGGGATCAAGGTTATAAGGGATCGTAGGAAAAGGATGTTGTGCTTATCCCAAGCTTCATACATAGACACGATTATGGATCATTTTAGCATGGAAAACTCCAAGAAAGGTTTTCTACCTTTCAGGCATGGAGTTCCTTTATCTAAGGAGATGTGTCCTTTGAGGATATAGAGGAGATGAAGGCAGTTCCTTATGATTCGACAGTAGGAAGCCTCATGTATGCGATGTTATGTACGAGACCAGATATCTGCTTTGCCATGGGCATGGTCAGCAGATATCAGAGTAATCTAGGATAGGGACATTGGACTGCGGTAAAGTATATATTGAAGTACCTGAGAAGGACTAGGGATTATATGCTAGTTTACCAGGCAGACCAATTACTCCCTGTTGGTTACACAGATTCTGACTTTCAATAAGATAGGGATAATAGTAAGTCTACCTCAGGTTTTGTGTTTACTTTGGGAGGTGGAGCCATTGTATGGAGGAGTGTCAAGCAGAAATGCATGGCGGACTCTACCATGGAAGCTGAGTATGTGGCAGCCTATGAGGTGGCCAAAGAAGCTGTGTGTCTCGGGAACTTCCTGATGGACTTGGATGTGATTCCTGGTTTGCCCAAAACTATCACAATTTATTGTGATAATAGTGGTGCAGTTGCAAACTCGAAGGAACCACGAGCCCATAAGGAAAGTAAGCACATAGAGCGCAAGTACCACCTGATACGAGAAATCGTAAAGAGAGGAGAAGTTGTTGTGGACAAGATTGCATCAGAAGATAACCTGACAGATCCTTTCACTAAGGCCCTTCCGGCGAGAGCTTTTGATAGGCATGTGGAGGAAATGGGGATCGGATGTATGACAGTTTGAGGATAGCATAGTCTTTTAGCATAAGTGGGAGATTGTTGAGATGTATACTGAAAAGTCTATCTTTTGTATGAACATCTTTATTTTTGAAATAAGAATCACATGATCAATGTTTGCATATTTTTGTGGTTATGCATATTGTCTAATACATTACATTGTAGATAACATGGTGTGTGGTGTCACACGGGAGATCATGTTATCGGCTCTTTTTAAAGTATAAGTATAGGCTCACGACCGAGATGGCTTTGGACAAACCATTGGTATGGTTGTAGTGTGATTTGGTATTGATTTGTCTTGACCATTGAATCACACTAGTACACTTTATGTGTATTGAGCATGACCGACTTAGAGGTGATTCGATTTATTGCTGACTACATAATCGAATCGGACCTTAGATATTATATTGTAAATGCTCTTAATCTCGATATAATAACGGACACATATACTTAGTATTCATTTCTTTGATTTACCAATGGGCGAGATTTATAGATTAAATCGATAGGCTCGGTAAGTTGAGAAATGATTTTATTTATATGGTGTGTCATTGATTATAGGAGGAAACCGTGTCCTATATATTAGGATGATGATTTCCCCTTGAGGAGCTCATAAGGTTCATCATGTAAACCCTACAGGGGAACTTGGTCCGGCATGATGATAAGGTTGAGTGGTACTACTCATGGAGTTAGATGTTGATTAATTAATAGTCATATAAATTAATTAATCGACGGATATTCGAGATCTTAAACACGGGGAGAAAATGTACATATAATATATGTAGCCCATATTTGCTTATGGTGGTTGGTGAGGTAGATCAATGATAATCCTTTAGTGGATTGGATTATCATTAATGGATCGGACTTTATGTAGGCTTGATCCATTGGGTGGCCAAGATCCAACTCCTCCTCATGGTCCCTATTGTAGCCTATTAATACCTCATGAAGCCTATATCCAATGGATAGAAACAATACTCTAGATCCAAATGTAGAGATTAAATCTCTAGATCCGACAGTTGAGATTAAATCTCTAAATCTGACGGTTGAGATTAAATCCCTAGAACCAATGGTGGAGATTAAAACAAGGCTTATCCCTAACTCTATAAAAGGAGAGCAAGGGGTGGGCAGCAAGTTGAATCCAATTAGAGATAGGATTAGGGTTTTGGGCGGCAAGATGCTTGGATTAGGATTTGGGATTTACGACACCAAATAAAGAAAGTCTTTTCTTGTCTTCTTCTTCTCCATTGGTGGCCAACGCCCATACCAGCCTTTTCCAGCCCTTGGCCAGCGTCCAAAGTAGCTCTTCTCCTTCTCCTTGGCCAGTGGATCCAAGGCTTAGGGTCCTCCCTTGAAGCTCTTGGCCGGCAACCATCTTTTTCTCCCTTCTCCTTGTTGGCCAGCGGCAAGCAAGTTGCTTGTTGCTTGTTGGTTGGCTAAAGGAAGGAGAAGGGTCTTGTTTCTATTCTTCCTCTTGCTCAGAACGAGCAAAGAAGGAAGATTGGTGATCTAGGAGCTTCGAATTTTGGTAGATCATCGCCAACACGACGTCCGAAAGGAGGAAGGTCATACAATAAAAGATCAAGAGGTATATCGATTCTCTATTTTCATTTTTTACATGTTTATACTTGTTTTTTAATTATGTGCATGATATATATTCTATTTTGTGACTAAATATACTTGGACCCCGAACATAAACACATAAACTGGTGATCCGTACATCGTCTATTCTGCAGCTATTCGTAGAATAGAGGTTGGTCGCTTGAACAACAAGTTTGTTCAAGTGACTACTCTAATCGAATAGCACGATGATGACAAAGTTGCTTGGGCAATCCCTCTTATCAAGGATAATTTTTTTTATCCGGGGACGTAGAAGGGATCGCCATGAACAAGCGACCGAGTTGAAGTGGGAAGCGATGTTTCCCCTACCTTCAAGTATCTCTCATCAAGTCGGGGCTAGTGGCTTGGTGAAGCTACCCCGACGATACTCGGCGTGGATATGGATAGAGGCAAAACTTACGAGGGTCACTAAGGTTGATGCCCTTTTCGCTTCACGTAATTCATCAAGTATACCTAGATTAGTTTTTTTATTACAAAGTTTGAAATAGCGATTATGTCTACACATGTTGTATCTTTTGCAAGCGTATGATGTGTGTGTTGTAATAAGTTAGTTATTACTTGTTTTATTTGCTTCCGCTGTGCATGTTTACGAAACATGTTTGAACACATACTCATGTCGGTGCTAGGGAAACCCAACAGTGGTATCAGAGACTGACTGTGTTCCAACATAATCGTAAAAATATTTTGGGATAGTCATAATTTTATTTTGGAAATTTTCTACTTTTGGAAAATTTAGAAATAATTATGGAAATTTTAATTAGTAAAGAAATTCAAATTGAAAATTTTCTAATGTGATTAGGAAATTTGTTTCCTAAATTAAATTTTAATTTCCTTAATTAATATTTTCCATAAATAAAAAATGTGATTAAATTTGGAAATTTGTTTCGTAATTTAATCGAGATTTGTTTTGGGAAATCAAATCTCAAACATATTTTATTTCCAAAATTAATTATGACAAATTAGAAAACTATTTTTATATGTCATAATTGTATGTCATGTAATTGCATTAGATGCATATCATTATGCCATGTGTGTCGTGAAATGTAGATGTATGTCATGTGTATCATGTCATGTAGATAATAGTTATTTGCATGCAAATAGAATGAGATATTAAAACCATTACACAATATTAAAGACGACACCTTCCATTAATATAGTTAGAACCGGAGTTCTGTTTCTTGTTTGGGTTGTTGGACTCTCTCCAAGTCCGGCTCGAACCTGAACATGTTCAAACCATTGGAATAGTTTATTACTAATATGGTAAGAGTCAGAGGTCAGTCGTTAGTTTGAGTTGTTGGATTCTCTCCAAACCTGGCTAATTGGTTGATGTTGGGTTTCCGGCGCCGCAGCGAGTGTGTGTTCGAACATCTTTCGGAAACATGTGCATAGCGGAAGAATTAAAAAAAAATAAATCTAATTTATTACAACACACACACGAAACGCATGCATAGTACAACATGTGTATACATAATCGCAGTTTCAAATTTTGCAATAAAAGGAAATTACACTAGTTATTCCTGGCGTATCACGTGCAGTGGGAATGACATCAATCTAGCAACTCTCGCTAGAATTGACTCTATCCGTATCCACACCGAGTACCGTCGGGATAGCTTCACCAAGATATGAGCCTCATCTTTGTAGGAGTCACTAGTCTCGTGTTGAAGACGATGTGATCGAGAGAAGATCACAATCAGAATCAAAATTCGGATTTGAAATTGAGTCCCCAAAACTCACTTCTCCGGAGAGGTATTCGTTAACCGATTGATGAATCCTTAGTCCTCCACCTATGAGGATTACCGAATATCCTATCCCCGACAATAAATTCGCTGTCGGAGCTCCAAACTTCGTCCAAACGACGCTCCGACAAGAACGAAACAAGCTATCCAAAGACTGGATAGCTTGGTGGAGGACTTAGCACTGGCAAAGGAGATGGCCAGCTAATCCTTGGTCGCTGGAACCAAGGTGGATCGCTGGAGAGTCACCAGAGGAGTGGTCGGCAGCAACTAGACGACGGCTGAAGGTTGAAGCTTTGCTTCTCCCTTCGCCTCGGTCGCTTGTGCATGGCGATCCTATCTCGCGTCCCCAGATTAAAAAAAAATAATCCGGACGATAATTGATTACCCAAGCAACCGATTCATCATCGTGCTTCTCGATTTGAGTCATCGCTTGAACAACAAGAACAAACTTGTTGTTCAAACAACCTAACTCTTTTCCTTGATTAGCCACAGAATAGATGATGTACGGATCGCCGAATTTTGTGTTTATTATCGAGGTCCAAGTAAATTAACCACATGCATGATACAAAAGAACTAAATCAAAACAAACAAGATTATACCTCTTGTTTACCTTTTGATCTTCTATTGTATGACCTATCCTCCTCTTGGACATTGTGTGGGCAATGATTCTCCAAGAGTTGAAGTTTCCTAGATTGCGTCTTCCTGTCCTTGCTCTCTCCGAACAAGGGAAGAATAAACTCCCTTCTTCTCCTTGCTTGTGCCGACCACCAATCACCAAGAGAGGTTGCCGCCGGTCCTAGGAGAGGGAGAGGAGATGTGGGCACCGACGAAGAGAGAAGCTCTTGTTGTCGCCGGCCAAGGAGAAAGAGAAGGAGGCGCCGGCAATAGAGAAGGATGACTTGTTGCCACCGGCCAAAGTAGATGCTATCCTAGGTTTCCGTTGCCCAATAGGAGAAGCAAACCCTAGCCACCTCCAACACCAACCTTTGCTTGCCGCCCAAGCCTTGGAAGCAAACCCTAATCTCCAAAAATTATCATTGCCGCCCAAGCCTCCTCTACTCCTTATATAGATTTCGCCCAAGCCTCCTTTTAATCGTGTCCGTTGGATCTAGGCTTCATGAGGCTTTTAATAGGCTACAATAGGGACCATGAGGAGGAGTTGGATCTTGGCCACCTAATGGATCCGACCCACATAAAACCCAATCCATTAATGATAATTCATTTCACTAGAGGATTATCATTGATCTATCTCACCAACCCCCATAATTAAATATGGGCTCCATATATTAATTGTACAATTATCTTCCCGTGTGTAAGATATCAAATGTTCATTAATTATTTAATTTACTGACAATTAATTAATTAACATCTAATTCCATGAGTAGTACCACTCAACATTATCATCATGCTAGACCAAATCCACTTGCAGGATTTACATGATGATCCTTATGAGTGTTAGGGCAATCAACCCATGATATGATTTTGATGAGTGTGGCAAAGGGTTTAAGTTAGGATGATTGGATTTGATATGTGTGTAGGAGTCTTGTAGGACTTAATAATTTGCACATGGAGAATTGGTGAGTTTCACCTCTCATAACTCGGTCCTTGAGTCGGTGAAGGATGGCTTTGCAGAAGCCGTGCGCTTGGAGCATCCACGGGACCGTCGAATGAGGAGAATTGGAGTGAAGCCGGAAAAGTAGACTTCAGGGCGAGACGGGAAGGATGGCGTTGTAGAGCTATGCGCTGGTGCATCCGAGGGATGTGGCCGGACGAAGACAACTTCAATGGAGAGGGACTCCAAGGGATGAGATTGAGCGAATGTAACCCGGGAAGGGGTAGTGCGCTTAGGTGGAACTTGGCCATTGGCTAAGTGTCAGATGGGATTTCCCGACATCAGTCGACTGCCATGTCATGGTAGTCGACTACTCTAAGTCGACTGTGACTCGACAAGTATTTGAGTCTGGTTCATGTACCAACAGTCTACTGACATGGATTGACAGTTGACTGTCGAGACCACTAGTCGACTGATGAAGACATCAATCGACTGGTCACAAGGGTTTCGGGCATAGAATGGTGAGCAGTCGAGTGCTCGCTTCCTTCACTCGACTGATAGCTCCATCGGTCGACTGATGGGACGATCAGTCGATTGATGTAGGAGCCATTCGTTGGGATCCAACGTGGAAGAAGCCGTTATTGGGCAATGGCTACAAGATCATTCGACTGATAGGGCATTAGTTGACTGCTTCTGTGCTAACGGGAAAAAAATCCTCTTCTTCTATAAAAATAAGGGGTGAGGGACTTTGGGAGGCTAATGCTTATGCTCTAAACTCCTCCAAAGTGCCCAATACGTTTTCCATCCTCTTACTTGAGCTTATTTACATCATATTGTAAGAGGAGTGATTCTTGTGTAAAAGTTTACCTCTACATAGCTTGGTGCAAAGGAGAGATCTAGTGGATAGATTGAGGAGTGATTCACCATGGACGAATCAGATGGTGGATTAGCGGCAAAGCCGTGAACTACGTTACATCCCTTGTTAGCATTGTTTGGTTTCTTGCTTATCTTTATTGTTGTTTAGTTGTATTTTCCGCTTGCACTAATGATAGTTGTAGACGATCAACGAACAACTTCATCATACGACGAAAGAGGGCTATTCACCCCCCTCTAGTCGGCCACCATCGACCCTACAAGTGGTATCAGAGCCAAGAAAGTTTGTCGAGTACTAACCACCACACACAAGCACAATCAAAGATGGCCAGCTCCAACATTCACCCACCAAAGTTTGAAGGAGAATTCTCTTGGTGGAAGAAGAGAATAGAGGTATTTTTTAAAAGCAAATAGAAAAGACAAGATGGACAAAAAGTCAAAGGGAGGAGTACTTGGTGAATTCAAAGACAAAGCACCACCTCTACAATGTACTCCCCCAACAAGAAGTAAACCGGATAGGGGAATGTGCAAGCGCCAAGGAAATGTGGGAGAAGCTCATAGAACTCCATGAAGGCACTTCCGAGGACAAGCTTGCAAGGAGAGACCTTCTCCGCTCCCAACTAACGAATATCAAACTTGTAAAGGGAGAAAAGGTAACATCACTACACTCTGGATTTAAGGATTTTTTAATTGGGCTAACAAGTGTAGGAGAAAGACTTTCGAACCGGGATATGCTTATGAAAGCAATCGATGCCTTTCCCCGGACATCGAAATGGAGCTCAATGGTGGACTCCTTCTACATGTCGAAGAACCTAGAAGTGAGCACCTTGGAGGAGTTCTTCTCAACCATGGAGCTCCATGAAACAAGGCTTGAAGGAATAAATAAAGAGCCAAGAATTCAACAATCAAGAGGAGTGGCACTATTAGCCAACAAGGGGAAGAAGAAGACGGAGACTCCTTCCTCCTCCAATGAAGCCTCCTCCTCCTCCATGGATAGTATGAAAGAAGCTTATATGGTAAGGAAGGTAAGGCATGCATTAAAAGGTTTTAAATTTAACAAATCTCATGATAGGGGGAAAATGCCAAGGAGGAAAATAATTTGCTACAATTGCCAACAAGAGGGACACATAAGAGATAATTGTCCACTCTTGAACAAGAGCAAAGAAGAGAAGATAAAGAAAGAAGAAAAGAAGAAGAAGGGGAGCAAGAAGAAGGAAGAAGAGAGGAAGGCCAAAGAAAAGGGGAAGGTAAAAGCACTCAAAGCAAGGACATGGGATGATCCTTCTTCTTCATCATCATCATCATCCGAAGAAGAAGAACATGTCTACTCAAACCTTTCCCTAATGGCAATAGGTGACCTAGACTCCACCTCCTCCTCCGAGCAAGAAGAAAGAAGTACTAGTGAGGAGAGCTCAAGTGAAGGGGGAGCTTCATCCTCATCATCATCGGAATCGGAGGAAGAGGACATGGAAACTATGGTAACGAATCTCTCACCCAAGAAAATAGTTTCCATGATTTCTAGCCTTACTAAGGATTTATTTAGGGCTAAGAAAAAGAATAAAAGCTAGCTAGATCAAATTAAGGCTTTAGAAAATAAATTAGAACAATCATATTTAAATGTTAATAATGATGATGAATGTTCACATGACTATATGCCTTTTGATGTTAATGATGCATGCATTGAGGAAAATAGGATGTTAAGGGAAAAGGTAGATCATTTGACCAAGGCCTTAGAAAAATTTACAATTGGCTCCAACACCCTTAATATGATTATAGGTAGCCAAAGAGCTAGCTTTAATAAGAAAGGCCTAGGATATAAGGGAAAAACAAATGAAAAGGCCTATAAATGTTTAATTGCTAGGGGCCAAAGCAAAAATAAGACAATTGCTAGAAAATGGATCCCTAAGGAATATTTAGTGAACCCCATAGGAAAGAACTTATTTTGGGTTCCTAAATCCATCCTTAAGGGTTAGGAAAACCCTAGGGTAGTCAACCAAATGGAATTTACCTATATCATATTGTTTGGTTGACTTAGGATGGTGGGACTAAATTTTTAAAATAGTGTTGGGTAATGATAATGTGCCCATAAATTGATAATAATGCTTAAATCATGATAGTTAATGTAATTTGTTATATATGTTTGCAATCATGATTTATGATCTTGATATTTGACATATAATCATGGGCATTAGGGTTTAAATCAAGCTTTGGGTGATACTTGACTTTTTATCATGATTTTATACCAATGCATGATTACTAATTGATGAATATGATCATAATGTGAAATTAATTCATATATATTTTTATGATCATGTAGTATGTTAGGATGATACTTAACCTTCTGTAAAATTGCATTAAATTAATGGTTAAGTATGTACAAATACCTTTAGGAACATCTCACACCCACTATAGGCTACCTTGATTGAAAACTTAGCATGAGTGAGATGATAGGATGATACTAATGGTCCACTAATGCCTATGGCATTTAGTAAAGTATCAAAAGAGTAATAATAGACCAATCATGGGGAAGACTTATGTTTAATTCATAAACATATTGCCCAAAGATCATGGTTGAATATTTTAAATGTTTTGAAAACCATTTCTTGTTTCATAAACTGAATTTTCATGTTTTGAAAATCTTCAAGGCAAAACTAGGTTTCAAAATTGATACAAACTTTAGAGTTTTTCCAACTTTTGAGTTTTCCCCCTAATTTTTGAAAATATAATGATTTTTCATGGAAAAATATTTTTTATTGATAAAGGAACTTACAAGAAATGTGTTCCCCAAATTTCATGATTTTTCGAATTTTATAGAATTTTCAATGCATTTTTGAAATTCAGCTCGATAATTAGAAAATCCTGAAATCAGAGTGCCAGTCGACTGGTAGTCTGAACCAGTCGACTGATCGACTGAAAACATGCCCAGTAACTTTTTTTTATCAGATTTTAAGTCATGTTTTTGGTATTTTTCCTCTTCTTAGACTTGATGACATGCTTAAATAACTCAGTTTAATCTTTTTGATGGTGTCAAATGGGGAGAAATATATATGTTTAAGTGAGTTATATTAAGGGGGAGAATTGTATTTAGGGGGAGTTTCATGTATTAAGGGGGAGAGTTGATAATCATGTTTATTTACATGCTTTCTCACCTTAATATTTTTATCAAATATTTTACCTAACTTAAACGGATTGCCACATATAATAAAGGGGGAGATTGTTAGGGCAATCAACCCGTGATATGGTTTTGATGTGTGTGGAAAAGGGTTTAAGTTAGGATGATTGGATTTGATATGTGCGTTGGAATTGGTGAAGGATGGCTTTGCGGAAGCCGTGCGCTTGGAGCATCCGAGGGATCACCGGATGAGGAGCATTGGTGTGAAGCCGGAGGAAGTAGACTTCAGGGCAAGACGCGAAGGATGGCGCTGCAGAGTCGTGCACTTGGCGTATCCGAGGGACGTGGCCGGACGAAGACAACTTCAAAGGCGAGGGACTCCAAGGGATGAGAGTTAGCGAATGTAACCGGGAAGGGGTAGTGCGCTAAGGTGGAACTTGGCCAATTGGGTAAGTGTCGCATGGGATTTCCCGACATCAGTCGACTGCCATGTCATGGTAGTCGACTACTCTAAGTCGACTGTGACTTGACTAGTATTCGAGTCCGGTTCATATGCCAACAGTCGACTGACATGGATTGACAGTCGACTGCCGAGACCACCAGTCGACTGATGAAGGTATCAGTCGACTGGTGGCAAGGGTTTCGAGCATAGAATGGTGAGCAGTCGAGTGCTCTCTTCCGGCACTCGACTGATAGCTCCATAAGTCGAGTGATGGGATGATCAGTCGATTGATGTAGGAGTCATTGGTTTGAATCCAACGTGGAAGAAGTCATTATTGGGCAATGGCTACAGGATCAGTCGACTGATCTGGGCATCAGTCGACTGCTTCCGTGCTAATGGGAAAAAAATCCTCTTCTTCTATAAAGAGAAGGGGTGAGGGACTTTTGGAGGCTAATGCTTATGCTCTAAAGTCCTCCAAAGTGCCCAATACGTTTCCTATCCTCTTACTTAAGTTTATTGACATCATATTGTAAGAGGAGTGATTCTTGTGTAAAACATTACCTCCACCTAGCTTGGTGCAAAGGAGAGATCTAGTGGATAGATTGAGGAGTGATTCATCTTGGACGAATCATACCATGGATTAGCGGCGAAGTCGTGAACCATGTTACATCCCTTGTTAGCATTGTTTGGTATCTTGCTTATCTTTATTGTTGTTTAGTTGTATTTTCCGCTTGCGCTAACGATAGTTGTAGACGATCAACAAACAACTTCATCATACGACGAAAGAGAGGTATTCACCCCCCTCTAGCCAGCCACCTTCGACCCTACAATGAGCTCCTCATGGGGACATCATCATCCTAATACACAGGACACATTTTTCTCCTATAATCAACGACACACCATGTAAATAATATCATTTCCCAACTTACCGTGCCTATTGATTTCGCCCATAAATCTCGCCCATTGGTAAATCAAATAAATAAATATTAAGTATATGTGTCCGTTATTATATCGAGATTAAGAGCATGTACACCATAATATCTGAGGTCCGATTCAATTATGTAGTCAACAATAAATTGAATCACCTCTAAGTCGGTCCTGCTCAATACACACAAAGTGTACTACTGTAATTCTATGGTCAAGATAAACCAATACCAAATTACACTACAACCATTCAAATGGTTTGTCCAAAACCATCTTGGTTGTGAGCCTCTACTTATACTTTACAATGAACTGATAACATGATCCTCAGTGTGACACCACACACAATGTTATCTACAATATAAAGTATTAGACAATATGCATAACTATAAATATGCAAACAATGATCATGTGATTCTTATTTCAAAATGAAGATGTCCACACAAAGACTAGGATTTCAGTATACATCCCAACAATCTCCCACTTATACTAAAAGACTATGCTGCCATCAAAGTGTCATACATCTGATTCTCATTCCCTCCACATGCCTATCAAAAGCTCTCGCTGGAAGGACCTTAGTTAAAGGATCTGTTAGGTTATCCTTTGATGCAATCTTGGCAACAATAACTTCTCCTCGCTTTACAATCTCTCGTATCATGTGGTACTTGCGCTCTATCTGTTTACTTACCTTATTGGCTCGTGGTTCCTTCGAGTTTGCAACTGCACCACTGTTATCACAATAAATTGTGAGAGTTCTGGGTAAACAAGGAATAACATCCAAGTCCATCAAGAACTTCCTGAGCCATATAGCTTCTTTGGCTACCTCAGAGGTTGCCACATACTCATCTTCCATGGTGAAGTCTGCCACGCATTTCTGCTTGACACTCCTCCATACAATGGCTCCACCTCCCAAAGTAAACACAAAACCTGAGGTAGACTTACTGTTATCCCTATCTAATTGGAAGTCAGAATCTGTGTAACCCATAGGGAGTAATTGATCTGCCTGGTATACTAGTAAATAATCCCTAGTCCTTCTATGGTACTTCAATATATGCTTTATCGTAGTCCAATGTCCCTATCCTAGATTACTCTGATATCTGCTAACCATGCCCATGGCAAAGCAGATATCCGGCCTCGTACATAACATAGCATACATGAGGCTTCCTACTGTCGAAGCATAAGGAACCGCCTTCATCTCCTCAATCTCCTTTGATGTTCTAGGACACATCTCTTTAGATAAAGGTACTCCATGCCTAAAAGGTAGAAAACCTTTCTTGGTATTCTGCATGCTAAAACAAGCCAAAATAGTGTCTACGTATGAAGCTTGAGATAAGCACAACATCCTTTTCTTGCGATCCCTTATAACCTTGATCCCAAGGATGTGTCCCACTTCTCCCAAGTCCTTTATATCAAACTGTTTGGACAACCATATACTTACGTCTGACAACACTTTGACATTGTTGCCAATGAGAAAAATGTCTTCTACGTATAGTATAAGAAATAATACTACGTTTCTGTCACATCTCTTGTATACACAAGACTCATCCAGACTTTGAATAAATCCATAAGACTGGATTATCTCATCAAAGCGGATGTTCCAAGATCTCGAGGCTTGCTTCAATCTATAAATGGACCGATTAAGCTTGCACACAAGATGCTCTTTGCCCTTTGCAATGAATCCCTCTGGTTGCTCCATATAGATGTTTTCTTCAATATTTCCATTAAGGAAAGCTATCTTGACATCCATCTGTCAAACCTCATAATCCATATGAGCAACAATAGATAAGAGAATCCGGATAGACTTAAGCATGGATACCGATGAAAAGGTCTCCTCATAATCGATACCCTCTTTCTGAGTATACCCTTTTGCAACAAGCCATGCTTTGAAGGTCTAAACCTTCCTGTATGTTCCTTTCTTTCTTTTGTAGATCGACTTACATCCAATGATTTTTACACCATTGGGTGATTCTACTAGCTCCCAGACCTTATTTGAATCCATAGATTCTATCTCAGAATTTATCTCCCTTTGCCAAGATACCACATCTTTGTCTCGGATTGCCTCGTCATATGTCCAGGGATCAAATTCATGTTTGCTAGGGATCAAATTAGAAGATTCTCTCAAGAACATAAATCCTCAGGTTGTCTAACAACCCTCCCACTACAACGAGGTATCGCCTGAGTATCCTCTATGTCACGCGGCACAGTCACTTGTGGTATGCCCTCTTATACCGTTGGTACTAAAGTAGTGACTTCACCTATCAACTCCTCCAGAACAATCTTGCTCATGGGCTTGTAGTTCATCACATAGTCTTCCTCTAAAAATTGGGCATTCATGCTAATGATCACCCTCAAATCTCTAGGACTATAGAATAAACCACCTTTTGTTCCTCTAGGATAGCCTTCGAACAAGCGCACTTCTGTACGAGGTTCCAACTTACCAGCATCTACCTTCAGCAAATGTGCTGAACTCCCGCAAATCCAAATATGTCTCAGACTAGGCTTTTGCCCAGACCATAATTCTGTGGGAGTAGATGGTACTTATTTATATGGTACCAAGTTTAGAATATATACTGTCTTATCTAGAGCATACCCCCAGAACGAATTTGGTAACTCAGAATAACTCATCATCGATCTAACCATCTCCATAAGAGTCCTGTTCCTTCGCTCCACCATACCATTCTGCTGGGGTGTACCAGGTGCAGATAGTTGGGATTGAATCCCAGCCTCTACTAAGTAACTCCTAAACTCTCCCAAGACGTACTCACCACCACGATCAGATCGTAGTGTCTTAATGCTTTTACCTTGACGTTTCTCTAGATCAGCCTTGAATTCTTTGAACCTGTCAAAGCATTCAGACTTGCGGCGCATCAAGTAAATGTATTCATATCTTAAATAATCATCTATAAAAGAGACGAAGTATTCAAAACCACCTCTAGCCTGGATAGACATAGGACCACACAAATCAGAATGAACCAATTTCAACACATCTTTGGCTCTATACCCCTTGGCCTTAAAATGCCTCTTGGTCATTTTACCTTCCAAGCAAGATTCACAGGTTGGGAAATCTTCCACCACTAATGAACCCAAAGGTCCATTAGCTATCAACTTTTGAATTCTACTTAGGTTAATATGACCTAACCTTAGATGTCAAAGATACGTTTGGTTCATTTTCGAAGGTTCTTTTCTCTTATTAGATTTAGAAGATGAATGATTTATTTCTATTCGCATCGTTGGAGATTTTGGTTCAAGAGTACACAAATTTCCTACCAACGTACCAGAACAGATAATCTCTCTATTTCTTTATAAAACAACTCTATTATTAAAAGAAATAGAATATCCATCCAAAAATAATTTAGAAACTGAAACCAAATTCTTTCTAAATGAAGGTACATAAAGGCAATTTCTCCGAATTAAAGTTTTATTCCTATCAAAAGATAAATAAACATCTCCCACTGCAATAGTCGTCACCTTTATAGCATTTCCCCTCAGCTAGTCATCTGGTTTCCTGGAACTCCTGCCAAGAGTTGCAGACATGATCAGTGGCTCCCGTATCTACACACTAGGTGCCGGTAGATAACACCGCTAAACTTGTTTCGACGACTAGACCAAAAGATATACCTTTGTTCTGCTTTCAATTGGGGCAGTCAGCCTTCTGATGTCCAGTCTGCATGCAAGTAAAGCACATGCCTTTTGGCTTCATTACTCTTCCCTGAGATCCTCCAACCACCTTCGTTTCACCTTGTTTCTTCTTCTTCTTGCCTTTCGACTTAAAAGTAGAAACCTTCTGTGTTAGGGCAATCTCTTGCCATGATTAGGTTTTGATGTGTGTGGCAAAGGGTTTAAGTTAGATTG
Source organism: Wurfbainia villosa (assembly GCA_025175895.1). Classification (NCBI taxonomy): domain Eukaryota; kingdom Viridiplantae; phylum Streptophyta; class Magnoliopsida; order Zingiberales; family Zingiberaceae; genus Wurfbainia; species Wurfbainia villosa. The sequence goes on along the minus strand of CM045998.1, from coordinate 31,388,106 downwards.
TTATGTTGATTTGATATGTGCGTTGAAGTCGTGCAGGACTTAGTAATTCGCACATGGAGCCATGGCGAGTTTCACATCTCATGACTTGGTCCTTGAGTCGGTGAAGGATAGCTTTGCGGAAGCCGTGCGCTTGGAGCATCCGAGGGACCTCCGGACGAGGAGCTTGGAGTGAAGTCGGAGGAAGTAGACTTCGAGGCAAGATACGCGAAGGAGCATTGCAGAGTCGTGCGCCTGATGCTATCGAGGGACGAGGCCGCGAACGAAGAGAACTTCGAAGGCGAGGGACTCCGAGGGATGAGAGTGAGCAAATGTAACCCGGGAAGGGGTAGCTCTTAGGTGAAACTTGGCCATTTGGCCAAGTGTCAGATGAGTTTTCCCGACACCAATCGACTGCCATGTCATTGCAGTCGACTGCTCTGAGTCGATGGTTCGATCGACTAGTTTAAGTCTGCTGAATCAAGTTGATCAGTCGACTGATGGCAATGATCGATCGCTGATGGCGATCGATCAGCCAAGGGCGGCGATCGGTGATGGCATTGTGCACGGGCACAGAATGGAGTCGACCTCGTTGAGCACTCGACTGATTGACATCAGTCGACTGATGGGTGCCATCAGTCGACTGATGCCAATACCGTTGGATGGAATCCAACGTGGAAAGCAGCCGTTATTGGGCAACGGCTACAGGACCAGTCGACTGATGGGTGCCATCAGTCGACTGCTCCTGTGTCAACGGGAAGAAACCCTCTTCCTCTATAAAAAGGAAGGGGATGGGGCTTTGGGAGGTAAATGCTTGAACGCCCAACTACTCCCAAAGTGCCCTAAATGGTTTTCCACTCTTCTACTTGCTCTAATCTCCATTCTATTGTAGAAGAGTGATCTTGATTGTAAAGGTTACCTCCACCTAGCTTGGTGCAAAGGAGAGACCAATAGTGGATTGGTTTTGGCGGAGTGATTCACCGAGGACGAATCGGGTCGTGGATTAGCGGCGTAGCCGTGAACCACGTTACATCCTTGTTAGCATTGTTTGTTTATGTTTTGCTTTGTCTTTATTTATTTGTATTTGCATATTCCGCTTGCGCTAACATTTTGTAGACGAGCAAAATCTAACATACATCGATTGAGGGCTATTCACCCCCCTCTAGCCAGCCATTTCAATCCCCCAACAAGTGGTATCAGAGCCAGGTTAGCTTGTCGAGGACTAACCGCCACAACAAGCAACATTCAAAATGGCCGGCTCCAACATCCACCCACCGAAGTTCGACGGCGAATTCTCTTGGTGGAAAAAGAGAATGGAGGTATTTTTCGAAACGGATTTTGATATTATGATTACAATGGAATCCGGTTTTGTTTTGCCTAGGGATGGAGAGGGAAAGCTAATAGAGAAGTCAAGGTGGACCAAGAGGCAAAGAGAGGAGCACCTTGCAAATTCAAAAGCAAAGCACCATCTCTACAATGTGCTTCCTCAACAAGAAATAAATAGAATTGGAGAATGCCTAAGTGCCAAGGAGATGTGGGAGAAGCTAATTGAACTTCATGAAGGCACATCCGAGGCGAAGCTAGCAAAGAGAGACCTTCTCCGCTCCCAACTCAACAATATTAAACTAGAAAAGGGAGAAAAGGTAATTTCCTTACATTCTCGTTTCAAGGAAATTATAACTCGTTTTTCAAGTGTAGGTGAGAAGATATCAAACCGGGATATGGTTATGAAGGCTATAGATGTCTTTCTGCGATCCTCAAAGTGGAGCTCCATGGTGGACACCTTCTATATTTCGAAGAATTTAGAAGTGATCACCTTGGAGGAGTTCTTCTCAACAATGGAGCTCCACGAAACGAGGTTTGAAGGAATACAAGAAGAGCCAAGAATCCAACCTTCAAGAGGAGTAGCATTATTGGCCAACAAGGCGAAGAAGAAGATAGAGATCCCATCCTCCTCCGATGATGAAGCCTCTTCCTCCTCCTCCATGGATAGCACGGAAGAAGCGTATATGGTAAGGAGGGTAAGGCGTGCATTAAAAGGTTTTAGATTTAATAAGTCTAATGATAGGAATAGAAGACCAAGGGGGAAGGTCATATGCTACAATTGCCAAGGAGAGGGGCACATAAGGGATAATTGTCCTCTCCTAAACAAGAGCAAAGAAGAGAGGAAGAAGAAAGAAGAAAAGAACAAGAAAAAGGGTAACAAGAAAAAGGAAGAAGAAAAGAAGGCAAAGTAAAAGGGGAAGGCCAAAGCATTCAAGGCCAAGACATGGGATGACCCTTCTTCCTCTTCCTCATCCGATGAAGAAGAGCATGTCTACTCCAACCTTGCATTGATGGCTTTCAACGACTTGGATTGCTCCTCCTCCGAAAATGAAGGATCAAGCTCAAGTGGAGAGAGCTCAAGTGAAGGGGGAGCTTCCTCATCCCCCTCATCAGAAGAAGAAGACATGGAAACTATGGTAACGAATGCCTCTCCTAAGAAAATAGTTTCCATAGTTTCTAGCTTAACTAGGGATTTATTTAGAGCAAAGAAGAAAAATAAGAGCATGCCAGATCAAATTAAGGACTTAGAAAATAAGCTAGAAAAAGCATGCTTAAATCAAAATGAAAATATTTCTTCTTGCCATGATGATGCATGCTCACATGAATATATGCCATTCAATGTTAGTGATGCATGTATGGATGAAAATAGGGCCTTAAGGGAAAAGGTAGATTATTTGACAAAAGCCCTAGAAAAATTCACTATAGGCTCCAACACCTTGAACATGATCATAGGGAGCCAAAGAGCTAGCTTCAATAAGAAAGGCCTAGGATACAAAGAAAAGAAAAATGAAAAGGCCTATAAATGCCTAATTGCTAGGGGACAAGATAAGAAGAAGGTAATAGCTAGAAAATGGATCCCCAAGGAGTATTTAGTGAACCCAATAGGAAAGAACTTATTTTGGGTTCCAAAATCCATCGTTAAGGGTTAGAAAAACCCTAGGATAGTCAACCATATGGACTTGACCTATATCATATTTTTGGTTGACTTAGGATGTTGGGACACATTTTTGAAATAGTGTTAGGTGATGATAACGTGCCTATAAATAGATAATAATGCTTAAATCATGATAATTAATGAAATTGCTATGAATATTTGCAATCATGATTTATGATTTTGAAATTTGGCACATCATCATGAGAAATAGGGTTTAAATCATGCCTTAAGTGATATTTGCTAATTATCATGATATAATACCTAATGCATGATAACAATTCAATGAATACATGTGTTTCTTGATCATAATATGAATTTAAGTCATATATGTCTTTATGATCATGTTGAGTGTTAGGATGATACTTAACCTTGATAGAATTAATATAATGGTTAAGTATATACAAATACCCTCTAGGATGCATCTCACACTCACCATAGGCTACTTTGATTGAAAACTTAGCATAGGTGAGATGTTAGGATGATACAAATGTCCATAATGCCTATGGCATTTAGATGGTCATTTAAAGTATCAAAATAGCAATAATAGACCAATCATGGGGAAGGCTTATGTTTAATTTATAGACATATTGCCCAAAGATCATGGTTGGATATTTCATATGTTTTCAAAACAATTTCTTACTTTAAAATCTATGTATTCATGTTTTGAAACAATTGGAGCCAAAACTAGGTGGTAAACTTGATACTCACATGATCAAAAACCTAGTGGTTTTTAAACCTTTTGGATTTTTGGCAAATACGTGAAAATATAATGATTTTTCATGAAGACCTATTTTTCACTGATAAAGAATCTTACCAGAAATATGTTCCCCAAAATTTCATGATTTTTTGAATTTTCTAGAATTTTTAATACATTTCTGAATTTCGGTCCGAAAATCAGAAAGTTTTGAAAACCACGTGCGATCGTAGTAAATGCGAACGATTCATCGATGGCACAAAATCGAATTCTGGTTTTAGAATAATTTTTGGTATTTTCCTTCTATTAGACTTGATGCCATGAGTTTATAACTTAGTGTTAATCTTTTTGATGGTGTCAAAGGGGGAGAAAATATTATGTTTAAGTTAATTATGATAGGGGGAGAATTTGTAGAGAGAGTTTCATGGATTAAGGGGGAGTTGCATGTTGCTATATCAATGTTTATGTTTACATGCTTTCTTACCTTAGAAATTTTTATCAAATGTTTTTACCTTACTTAAACGGATTGCCACACATCAAAAAGGGGGAGATTGTTAGGGCAATCTCTTGCCATGATTAGGTTTTGATGTGTGTGGCAAAGGGTTTAAGTTAGTTTGTTATGTTGATTTGATATGTGCATTGAAGTAGTGCAGGACTTAGTAATTCGCACATGGAGCCGTGGCGAGTTTCACATCTCATGACTCGGTCCTTGAGTCGGTGAAGGATAGCTTTGCGGAAGTCGTGCACTTGGAGCATCCGAGAGACCGCCGGACGAGGAGCTTGGAGTGAAGCTGGAGGAAGTAGACTTCGAGGCAAGATACGCGAAGGAGCATTGCAGAGTCGTGCACCTGATGCTGCCGAGCGACGTGGCTGCGAACGAAGAGAACTTCGAAGGCGAGGGACTCTGAGAGATGAGAGTGAGCAAATGTAACCCGGGAAGGGGTAGCTCTTAGGTGAAACTTGGCCATTTGGCCAAGTGTCGGATGAGTTTTCCCGACACTAGTCGACTGCCATGTCATGGCAGTCGACTGTTCTGAGTCGATGGTTCGATCGACTGGCTTAAGTCAGCTGAATCAAGTTGATCAGTCGACTGACGGCATGGGCAGTCGACTGATGGCTTGATTAGTCGACTGCCAAGGGACGGTAGTCGACTGATGGCACTGTGCATGGGCACAGAATGGAGTCGACCTCGTTGAGCACTCGACTGATTGACATCAGTCGACTGATGGGTGCCGTTAGTCGACTGATGCCAATACCATTGGATGAAATCCAACGTGGAAAGCAGCCGTTATTGGGCAACGACTACAGGACTAGTCGACTGATGGGTGCCATCAGTCGACTGCTCCTGTGTCAACGGGAAGAAACCCTCTTCCTCTATAAAAAGGAAGGGGATGGGGCTTTGGGAGGTAAATGCATGAACGCCCAACAACTCCCAAAGTGACCTAAACGATTTTTCACTCTTCTACTTGCTCTAATCTTCATTCTATTGTAGAAGAGTGATCTTGATTGTAAAGGTTACCTCCACCTAGCTTGGTGCAAAGGAGAGACCAATAGTGGATTGGTTTTGGCGGAGTGATTCACCGAGGATGAATCGGGTCGTGGATTAACGGCGTAGCCGTGAACCACGATACATCCTTGTTAGCATTGTTTATTTATGTTTTGCTTTGTCTTTATTTATTTGTATTTTCATATTCCGCTTGCACTAACATTTTGTAGACGAGCAAAATCCGACATACATCGATTGAGGGCTATTCACCCCCCTCAAGCTGGCCATTTCGATCCCCCAACATTCTGGGCAACCAAAACCTGAGAACTCTGACGAAAAAGCCCCTTTGTCGCCTGGAGTTCTGTCAGAAGCTCCGCCAACGAATACAACCTCTTATTCATGTTGTAGTTCAGGCAAAACTGCTCAAAACTCCTAGGTAGAGATTGGAGAATGATATCGACCTGGGTTTCCCCATCGATCTCAGCTCCAAGGACTTATTGCTCATTCAAATAAGCCATCATCTTGAGAACATGATCCCTCACGGGTGTTCCCTCAACCATGGTGGTCGTCATCAAATTTCTCATGGCTTCTTGCCTAGCAGCCCGATTCTGGTGTCCGAAAAGTTCCTTAAGATTGAGTATCATGTCATAAGTAGTAGTCATGGCTTGATGCTGATGTTGCTTAACATTTGACATAGAAGCCAAAAAGTAACACCGTGCCATCTCATCAACCCTGATCCACTTCTTATAACTCTCTTTCTCCTTTTCCCCAGAATAATCCGTAGGTTTAGGAGGACACTCCATGTGAAGTACATACTTGTACTCCTCAGCAGTCAAGACTATCTCCAAATTCTTTTTCCATTCCACATAGTTAGGTCCAGTAAGTTTATTTTCCTTTAAAATCACAGCAAGTGGGTTGAAAGTCATTTTGAAGAAACCTAAGAATCACATAGATCAAAAACATTTAGATTTAAAAAAATTATTGATTCCTCAAACAATAAAATTTTAAAATCAACCAATACCTCAAAACACCGAGAATATCCTATGCCACGATAGTGTGGACGTATACGAATTCTACATTTGTAATAGGAGGTTTTACCCATTAATTTTATTATACTGTCAACCTTACTTTTTGACAAATAAAATTAATAGTTAGTTCCTCTTCGGCCCTACAAATAAATGTAGCGACTCCGATGGGGAGGATACTTTTATTTGCATCTAAGTGTTCACCATTACCCGATACTAAGGCAATTACCTCAGATTATGTGCCTTCCGATGGGGAAGTACACATGATTTTAAATAACTTCCTATAACCATATTTGATCAAGTGATCCACAAAACAAACTCATCCGATATAGAGGAAGGCACTTAGAGCCAACGCGTAAGTTTGTTTTCATCACATGTCATATTGTAATGGAGGCCGCGGGAATTTAAAAAATATCTCTCTTCAACTTAGTAATTTAAAATTGAGGAATTTTAACTATTCAAGGACAACAAGCATATAAATCAAAAGCAATAAATATGAAAAATAAATTTTCCAACTATTATGGCTTTTGTTCTCCAATATGCCTCCAGTCGTGTTGCCACCTCGTCCGCTCCTCCATACACCATGTCCAAGCCATCCGGAGATCCGAGGTGAGAAAAATTATTTTAATTTACATCCATCGATCCTATACTCCACAAAAGAGTGTACATGAAATCTAGATCAAAAGTAAACTAAAATAAAAGAGTGGCTAAACAATGTCGTACTTAATTACAAAAATTAAATACTAGCCTCGTCAACCCCGAGGATTCAAATAATATTACGATTATTACGATTACACACATACAATAACATACACACACATATGACAATAATAAGTTGGATCTTATGTCTGCAATCGAAAAATTAGCCTACGACCATCCTACTATTATCCAGCACACATAATATTTGACAAGTGCATAAAAGTAACAAAATCCTAAACACACAAAACCGGAAATCTGGCTCTGATACCACTTGAAGGTTGAAGCTTCGCTTCTCGCTTCGCCTCAGTCGCTTGTGTATGGAGATCCTATCTCTCATCCTTTGATTAACAAAAATTAATCCGCACGAAAATGGATTACCCAAGCAACCGATTCATCATCGTGCTTCTCGATTTGAGTCATCACTTGAACAAACTTATTGTTCAAGCAACCTAACTCTTTTCCGTGATTAGCTGTGGAATAGATGATGTACGAATCGCCAATTTTTGTGTTTATCATCGGGGTCCAAGTAAATAAACAACATGCATGATACAAAAGAACTAAATCAAAACAAACAAGATTATTCCTCTTGTTTACCTCTTGATCTTCTATTGTATGACCTATCCTCCTCTTGGACGTTGTGTGGGCAACGATCCTCCAAGAGTTGAAGCCCTCTAGATCGCGTCTTCCCGTCCTTGCTCGCTTCGAACAAGGGAAGAACAAACTCCCTTGTTCTCCTTGCTTGTGCCGACCACCAATCACCAAGAGAGGTTGCCGCCGGCCCTAGGAGAGGGAGAGGAGATGTGGGCACCGGCAAAGAGAGGAGCTCTTGTTGCCACCGGCCAAGGAGAAAGAGAAGGAGGCGTCGAGAATTGAGAAGGATGACTTGTTGCCGCCGACCAAAGGAGAAGCTATCCTAGGTTTACACCACCCAAGAGGAGAAGCAAACCCTAGCCTCCTCCAACACCAACCTTTGCTTGCCGCCCAAGCCTTGGAAGCAAACCCTAATCTCCAAAAATTATCATTGCCGCCCAAGCCTCCTCTACTCCTTATATAGATTTCGCCCAAGCCTCCTTTTAATCGTGTCCATTGGATCTAGGCTTCATGAGAATTTTAATATGCTATAATAGGGATCATGAGGAGGAGTTGGATCTTGGCCACCTAATCGATCCGACCCACATAAAATCCGAACCATTAATGATAATCCATTCCACTAGAAGATTATCATTGATCTACCTCACCAACCCCTACAATTAAATATGGGCTCCATATATTAATTGTATAAATATCACCCCGTGTTTAAGATATCGAATGTCCGTTAATTAATTAATTTACTGACAATTAATTAATTAACATCTAACTCCATGAGTAGTACCACTCAACCTTATCATCATACTGGACTAAGTCCACCTGCAGGATTTGCATGATGATCCTTATGAGCTCCTCAAGGGGACATCATCATCCTAATACATAGGACACGGTTTCCTCCTATAATCAATGACACACCATGTAAATAATATCATTTCCCAACTTACCGGGCCTATTGATTTAACCTATAAATCTTGACCATTGGTAAATCATAGAAATAAATATTAAGAACATGTGCCCGTTATTATATCGGGATTAAGAGCATGTACACCATATTATCTAAGGTCCGATTCAATTATATATTCAACAATAAATTGAATCACCTCTAAGTCGGTCCTGCTCAATACACACAAAATGTACTAGTGTAATTCTATGGTCAAGATAAACCAATACCAAATTACACTACAACCATACCAATGGTTTGTCCAAAACCATCTTGGTTGTGAGCCTCTACTTATACTCTACAAGGAACTGATAACATGATATTCTGTGTGATACCACACACCATGTTATCTACAATGTAAAGTTTTAGACAATATGCATAACTATAAATATGCAAATAATAATCATGTGATTCTTTTTTTTTATTTACAAGTGGTATCCAGGCTTTGCCCGACTAATCTACTTGGTGAACTGGCCTGCCCCACGGCCTCCGAAGTGTCTCCACCGCCCCACAAGGGTAAATCAGGATGATGCACCGCCAAATCGCCATGAGGGGTATGTACGCCAATTAGGGTCCGCACCCCACACCAACCCAGCTGGAAAATGGGAACCCGCCTTCGCAACCCGCAAGAGAGTGGAAAACGGTGAAATTCCCTCCGCAAATTGCATCTGGCAAGGATCGAACCATGGCTTGCTGTAGGGACCGCCCAAGCTCTTACCGACGCGTCGTTGCCCTAGGGCAATATAATCATGTGATTCTTATTTCAAAATGAAGATGTCCATAAAAAGACTAGGCTTTCAGTATACATCCCAACACCGACAACTAGGGTGGATGGCGGTACAAATGGGATGGGCAGCATGGACTCCTTGGGCGGCAGCAAAGAGAAGAGAGGGAGAGGAGAGGAAGAGTATTTCGAAAAATAAACTTAGGGCTCTCCAAACCTCTAACTGCATTTTTATAGAGCATGTGTTTATTAACTATCAAGAAACCTTCTCCTTAGAGTTATTGGTTCATAACCAAAACCCATTAACCCGCTCCAATAACTTAAGTTAAAATAAACCGAACCCAGTTGGTCTATTTTAAGTTAAAACGAATCGAACCAACTTTAGTACATTCGTTTAAAACAAACCAAACAACTTTGGTTTATTTTCCAATTTGGTTCATCCATCATGTCTTCATAAGACTCGGCCCATCCATGCTTTCGTTGCGACTGAAACGATTTCATGCTCGCTCCTTGTTTGGTCCATCCAAACCTAGTTTCTCTCGATATGAGAATCTTATTCTCAAGCTCATTTTAAATCCTTCGGATTATGCTCGTTGTGCGTGTGACCAAATAGGTTCTCGATTTGTGTTGGTCGTCTATAATTAAACATTAATTATAGAACGATCATGAGTGGCACCTAGTAGTACATCATGATCCCCAATTAACCGAAAAACCAACGGTTGATCCACAACCATTTTTGAAACCCTTCAACAACTACAATGAATCGTGCCCTGTTCTCTTCATGCATCTTATGTTGGTGCAATCGGCCCAAGTTGTTAGGGCAATCTCTTGCTATGATAAGGTTTTGATGTGTGTTGCAAAGGGTTTAAGTTAGGTTGTTATTATGATTTGATATGTGCGTTGGAGTCTTGCAGGACTTAGTAATTCGCACATGGAGCCTTGGCAGGTTCACCACTCACAACCTCATGCTTGAGTCAGAGAAGGAGCATTGTAGAGTCATGCGCTTGATGCTGCCAAGGGACCGCCGGACGAGATGACTTGAAGCGAAGCCAAAAAAGCACACTTCGGAGGCAAGAGACACAAAGGAACATTGCAGAGTCGTGCGCCTGATGCTGCCGAGGGATGTGGCCGTGAACGAAGAGAGTTTCAGCGAGGGACTTCGAGTGAGATGAGAGAATGAGTGAATTGTAAGTAGCTCATTAGGTGAACTTGGCCGAATGACTGAGTGTCGGAGTCTCGGACCACAAGGGTTGAGGTTTACCCGATCGACGAATGCTCAAACGAATGTTAAGTTTGTGTTTCACACGACACCAGTCGAAAGCCATGAAATGACAGTCGACTACTTTGAGTCGAACGTGATTTGACTGATGGGTTTATGCCAAGCAGTCGACTGCCATGGATGTCGCGGGCATAGAATCGCTCGTAGCCAACTGGGTAGTCGACTACGGAGGCAGCAGTCGACTGATAGATCCATCAGTCGACTGATAGATCCATCAGACGACTGCCAAGGGATCCGTTGGACTACAACGATCGAGACCCGACGTGTTCGGAAGCCGTTGAAGTGGCAGCAGTCGACTGCCAAGGGCGGCAGTCGACAGGTGGCGGCCAACGGGAAGAAATCAGCCCTCTCTATAAAAAGAGAGGGTGTGGGCTTTTGGATGCCTAATACTTATGCTCTAAGTGATCATCCAAGTGCTCCACAAGATTCAAACTCCTTCTCTTTGTTTTCTTTCAAATCTATTGTAAAAGATGGAGTGTTCTTGAGTTGTAAGGGTTACCTCCACCTAGCTTAGTGCAAAGGAGAGACCGAGAGTGATTTGGTTGCGGAGTGATTCACCGAGGATGAATCGGGGACCGTGGATTAGTGGTGTAGTCGTGAACCACGTTATATTTCGGTGTTAGCATTATTTGTATTCTTATTTCTATTTGTTTGCCTTGTTTGTTTCCGTTGTGCTAATTTCTTTGTAGACGAGCAAATTCCGTCATCCAACGAAAGAGGCTATTCACCCCCCTCTACCCGACCTCATCCACACTTCATCGATCCTACAAGTGGTATCAGAGCCGAGGAATGCTTGTCAAGGACTAACCGCCATAACAAGCAGATTCAAGAATGGCCGGCTCCAACATTCACCCACCAAAATTTGAAGGCGAATTCTCTTGGTGGAAAAAGAGAATGGAGGTATTCTTCGAAACCGACTTTAAAATTTTATTAATTATGGAAAACGGTTTCGAGATGCCTAGGAATGAAGAAGGGGAGCTTTTGGAGAAATCAAGATAGAGTAAAAGACAAAGAGAGGAGTATTTGGCGAATTCAAAAGCCAAGCACCACCTCTACAATGTACTTCCTCAACAAGAAGTGAATAGGATAGGGGAGTGTGCAAGTGCCAAGGAGATGTGGGAGAAGCTAGTAGAGCTTCATGAAGGCACTTCGGAGGCTAAGCTTGCAAGAAGAGATCTCCTTCGCTCCCAACTATAAAATATCAAGCTTGAAAAGGGAGAAAAGGTAACCTCCTTACATTCTAGATTCAAAGAAATTTTAATTGGGCTAATGATTGTAGGAGAAAGACTTTCGAACCGGGACATGCTCATGAAAGCAATTGATGCTTTTCCCCGGTCATCGAAATGGAGCTCAATGGTGGACTCCTTCTACATGTCCAAGAATTTAGAAGTGAGCACCTTGGAGGAGTTCTTCTCAACCATGGAGCTCCATGAAACGAGGCTTGAAGGAATAAATGAAGAATCAAGCATCAAGCCATCAAGAGGAGTAGCCCTAATAGCAAATAAGGGGAAGAAGAAGAAGATAGAGACTTCCACCTCCTCCGATGAGGCATCCTCCTCCTCTTCCATGGATAGCATGGAAGAAGCCTATATGGTAAAGAGCGTAAGACGTGCATTAAAAGGTTTTAAATTTAATAAATCTTATGATAGGAGGAGAAGACTAAGGGGGAAGGTTATTTGCTACAATTGCCAAGGGGAAGGACATATAAGGGATAATTGTCCACTCATGAACAAGAGCAAAGAGGAGAAGAGAAAGAAGGAAGAAAAGAAGAAGAAAAAGGGGAGCAAGAGGAAAGAAGAAGAGAAGAAAGCCAAAGAAAAGGGAAAGACAAAGGCACTAAAGGCAAGGACTTGGGATTACCCCCTCCTCATCATCTTCATCATCATCGGAAGAGGAGAATACCTTTGTCACCAACTTAGCCCTAATGGCCTTTGACGACCTAGATTGCTCCTCCTCCGAATATAAAGGATCAAGCACGAGTGAGGAGAGCTCTAGTGAAGGGGGAGCTTCTTCACCATCCTCATCCGAAGAAGAAGAAGACATGGAAGCTATGGTAACAAATCTAACTCCCAAGAAAATAGTTTCCATGGCTTCTAGCTTAACTTGGGATTTATTTAGAGTAAAGAAGAAAAATAAGAGCACGATAGATCAAATTAAGGATTTAAAAAATAAGCTAGAAAAAGCATGCTTTAATGTAAATGATAATATTTCTTCTAGCTTAAATGATGCATGCTCACATGAATATATACCATTTAATGTTAGTAATGCATGTATGGATGAAAATAGGGCTCTAAGGGAAAAGGTAGATTATTTGACCAAGGCCCTAGAAAAATTTACAATAGGCTCCAATACCCTTAACATGATAATTGGGAGCCAAAGGGCAAGCTTCAACAAGAAAGGCCTAGGTTATAAGGAAAAGAAAAATGAAAAGACCTATAAATGTCTAATAGCTAGGGGTCAAGACAAAAATAAGGTAATTGCTAGAAAATGGATCCCTAAGGAGTATTTAGTGAACCCCATAGGAAAGAACTTATTTTGTGTTCCTAAATCCATCCTAAAGGGTTAGGAAAACCCTTGGATAGTCAACCATAAGGATTTCACCTATATCATATTTTTGGTTGACTTAGGTGTTAGTGAAAGCCCTAGAGCCAATCATGTGATGATTGTTGTATGGACTTTATTGTATCATATTCCTATTTATAAAGGCATGGTTATTATATTTACTTGTATTGGTGCCAAATAACTTAATATAATAATGTCCTTGAGTAGTAGGTTCTTATCTATATCAATCGATTGGTTGAATCGATAATGAGATGATATAGAGAACACTACTCTTAATCATTCCTAGTCGAGTATTAACATTCAGGGACAATGTTAATGCGTAGAGACTAGCATGTAGGTCAACAAGATGACTTGATCTCACAAGTCATGGATATGAGATATCAAGTTGACACATGGGTATGCATTGGAGAATGTATACTGAATGACCCGCCATGAGAAAGTATCATGGATCGTTATATGAGTGTCATATACTTTCTCATGTGGCTATTAGTATGACTATTAGTCCTTAGACCTGAAGTCACCATGGTTCCCTACATAATGAGTTGCATACTTTGGCTTCGTCAAACGTCACCCGTAAATGGGTGGACTATAAAGGCGATTACTGGGTATGTAACAAATTATGCGGAGGGATGTGAGTGATGTAGATGGGATCTATCCCTCCTATATGACGGGGGTGACATCGATATTCTTGATAGAGTGAGACCACGAAGTGCATGGCCATGCCCAAATGAGTCAATATGAGATATTGAGCTCATTTGATTAGAGTGAGTCTACTTGGAGATCAAGATTTAGATTGTACCGAGGATGACACGGTTTATGCCTCGATTGGTCAATCTAGATGTCAAGGATAGAGGGACATTGTCACATATTGTGAGAGTCACAAAGGTGATGTTGGAGCTCAACATTCTTGTAACTTGGGTAGCAATGATGTGTTGCTAGATACCTCTCATTGCTTATGTTCCTAAATCGGTTTAGGGACATTGCCAATGTTACAAGAACCTATAGGGTCACACACATAAGAGCAATTAGATGGAGATTAGGTTCATATGATGAACCATGAGGATTAGGTTCATGGGATGAACCAAATTGGATTAAGAGTAATCCAAATTAGACTAATTGAGTTAGACTCAAGTTGATTCAAGTGTTGAATGAGTCTAATTGAGATTTGATTCATCAAATCAATTTAAATTAATGAATAGAGATTCATTATATTAAATTGACTTGAGTCAAGTGGTTAGATTTGATCAACCATGGGAGATTAGAGGTCAAGTTTGACTTGACTTGAGAGGGAAGATGAAAGGTCAAGTTTGACTTGACCAAATGCCATGTCATGATGATGACTAGGCATGGCCGGCCAATGATGGTGCTCCACATCATCATTGACTTGGTCAATTGGTGCCACATCATGAGGGAGACCAAGGGTCATGGGAGTTACATGCATGCATGTAACCCCCCTCCATGAAGTGGCCGGCCACTTAGGGGTTATGGGAGATGAAATTCATTTGGGTGAGTTAATTCCATCTTCATCTTCTTCCTTGGAACCTTTCCTCTCAAGCTCTCCCTCTCCCATCCCTCTCTTTGGCCGAAATTCCTAAGGGAGTGCTATCACACTCTAAGGCATTTCTCTCCACCTATTGCTTGTGTGGATACAATAGAGGAGTGTGCACTTGACACTCTCGAGTTCCGGCGAACTTTTGGACGAGCGGGATAAGCGAAGGGCGTCGCTACGAGGGTAACGTTCTAACCTCTTAGATCTAAGGTAGATCTAGGATTTCTGTAAGCACATACATGTAATTATAATTTTTATACTTCGCACGGATCCGTGGCCGGGGCTTCCGAGGTTTCCGCAACGCAAAAAGCGGTTTTTGCGGCTCGGAAAAACCCAACAGTGGTATCAGAGCCACGTGCGAAGCATATATGTGTTTCATTTTTGTAGTTTTTATATTAGATATAAAAATTACAGATTTATATGTTTCTGTAAATTTTCTTATTTTATAGAATTTTTGGGTATTTTTCTCGTAGAGTCGAAGCAACGAGTGTTGGGACACTCGTAGGCTTCAACCGTCGAGAAAAACTCTCCGAATCGGCGAGTTCTCGCTTTAGGTTTTTGGGACAGTGACTTAAGTCACTGTAAGATCATTGTAGGGACACTCGCGAAGTTTATTTTGCGAGTAGGGGCGCTGCCCCTATCCCCGAAAGGGGCCATGTCCCGCGATCGCGCCCGGAAACCGCTTAGCGGGACCGTTACGGAGAGTTGACTCATAAATTCGAAATAAATTAGGAAAAATTATAGAAATTTCTGTAAAAATACATAATTTAGAATTATGTATAATTCTGTGATTGTCATGGCCCAATGACCCCAATTTGATTGAATAAGTGTGTTGTAATTCATAATACGGCCTGCGTGCCGTTTTGTGGTTGTGCGTGTTGTATAGTGTATGCGACCTGCACGTCGTACCTCTTATTTTGAAATTCTAGTTGTAATTAGTTTTTAGACTCGAATGTAACTCGAGTTTCATATTTGTAATGTACAAAATGGAGCGGTGGAAAGTCCACTCGAAGACGAGATTACGAGAAGGGTGACGACGACACATGGCGGTCAAAGGAAGCGCTTGGAGAAGCCGCTAGCCTTAGGTTGAGCGTCCGATCTTCTCATTGGCTTGAGAAGATCGTAGTAGGGCCATGACTAAATCACATTTAATGATATATATATATATGTTGATATATATATGTATATTTAATTGATTTTGCTTGTATGTATGTGATGCATGCTAGTAGAAAAATGTTTGTATGTATATGATGCATGCTAGGTTAATTTTCTTGTATGTATATGATGCATGCTAGAATAATTAATGTATGTATATGATGCATGCTAATATAGGATAATAAAGGCCTTAATGCGTATAAGATACACATTACGATTAGATTAGATCATAATCGAATCAACTCGAAAATGCCTACCGAGCCTTGATACCCATCACTACCTCGATCATTTGTTGTTGTTGAATCGCAAAGCGAGCAACATATTATCTTGGTAAGTGCGGAGGGACAATCTTGGTCCCGCCTATCACGACTCGGGTTAGAGTAAGCTCAATTAGATTGAGCAAAACTAGTTAACTCAATTGGATCGAGTAGAACTATAGGCATATTCCAATCGTTGGAAAGATAGGTTAAGATCGCATTTACACTAAATCTTGGGCGATTTAGCCAAAGCTAACTCAAGGTATTTTATAAATGTGGGTCTTAATCCTATAAACAAGAGTTGCATAGAGATGTAATCGGTAATGTGTTACCCACCGATCGTACTAAGTCTTGGGCGATTTAGCCAAAGCTAACTCAAGGCTTAGTATGATGTGGATCTTGTCCCGTAAGAATTATAGCTAGTTTGTATGAATCTAGTAAAAGTGGTTTGACCACATCCATAACTCGATTCTACAAAATTCCTATAATTTAGTGGGAGCATCATTTGATTAAAGGCCTAATTAAATGATAAAAGGAATATGATATTAATTCTCTGCATTGTATGTTGTAGATAACTATGTCGACAAACACGAACACTCTCTCTCTGCGATCTGTCCTTGAGAAGGACAAGCTCAATGGAGCAAATTTCCTGGACTGGTACAGGAACTTGAGAATTGTTCTCACCCAAGAAAGGAAGTTGTACGTCCTGGAGCAGCCCATTCCGGAGGCACCTCCTGCCAATGCCTTGCGAGCTGACAAAGATGCTTACAAGAAGCATCAAGATGATGCATTAGATGTGTCATGTCTAATGCTCGCGACCATGAACTCTGAGCTTCAGAAGCAACACGAGTTCATGAATGCTTATGATATGGTTGGACATCTTCGTCAACTATATCAAGGACAAGCTAGGCATGAGAGATATGAAGTCTCTAAGGCATTATTTGGGTCCAAAATGCAAGAAGGGACTCCCGTAGGTACATATGTACTCAAGATGATTGGGTACGTAGAAAACCTACAAAGGCTGGGATTCCCACTTGGCCAAGAGCTGGCCACTGACCTAATCTTGCAATCTTTACCACAAGCCTTCAATCAATTTGTCATGAATTATAACATGAATGAAATTGATAAGCCATTGCCTGAAATGCTCAGCATGTTGAGAACTGCTGAGCTTAACCTTAAGAAGGGTAAATCTGACACCATTTTGATGGTGCAGAAGAAGAAAGGCAAGGGCAAGCCTAAAGGTAAGGGAAAGTCCCAAGCCAAGGGCAAAGGCAAAGAACTTAAACCCAAAGGAGGGGTAGCCAAGGAAGGGGCTTGCTTCTTCTGTAAGGAAGCAGGACACTGGAAGCGTAACTGCAAGGCATACCTGGAAGATCTTAAGAAGAAGAGAAGTGAGACTTCTACTTCAGGTATAAATGTTATAGAAGTCAATCTATCTATTTCTTCATCATGGGTATTAGATACCAGATGTGCATCTCACATTTGTACCAATGTGCAGGGGCTGAGAAATAGCAGGGCATTGACAAAGGGCGAGGTGGACCTACGAGTAGGCAATGGAGCAAGGGTTGCTGCTGTTGCTGTAGGGACTTATGATCTATCTCTGCCCTCTGGGCTTGTACTAGAATTAGATGAATGTTGTTATGTGTCTGCCTTAACTAAGAACATCATTTCAGTTTCTTGTTTGGACAAGAAAGGTTTTTCATTTATAATAAAGAACAAATGTTGTTCAGTTTATTTAAATGATATGTTCTATTGTAGTGCACCTCTAATGAACAGACTCTACTTTCTAGACTTAGAGAGCCCTATCTATAACATAAGTACCAAGAGGTTCAAGTCAAATGAGTTGAACCAAACCTATCTCTGGCATTGTCGCTTAGGTCACATAAATGAGAGTCGCTTATCTCAGCTCCATAAGGATGGGCTGCTAGACTCATTTGATTTTGAATCATATGAGACATGCGAGTCTTGACTTTTAGGCAAGATGACCAAGACTCCCTTTAGTGGACATAGCGAAAGAGTAACAGATTTGTTAGGACTTATACATAGTGATGTATGTGGTCCTTTCAATGTTGCTGCTAGAGGTGGTTACAGGTACTTCATTACATTTACTGATGACTTCAGTAGATATGGTTATGTGTATCTTATGACACATAGAATCCTTTGAAAAGTTCAAAGAATTCAAGAATGAAGTACAAAACCGACAGCAAGAGTATTAAGATACTTCGATCAGATCGAGGTGGTGAATACCTTAGCCATGAGTTTCGTGACTATCTAGCTGAGTGTGGGATTCTATCCCAACTCACTCCTCCTGGAACACCACAGTGGAATGGTATATCCGAAAGGATGAATCGTACCCTATTGGATATGGTACGATCTATGATGAGTCACACAGATCTTCCTATATCCTTTTGGGGATATGCTCTGGACACAGCAGCCTTTACCCTTAACCGTGTACCATCCAAGGCTGTGGTAAAGACACCATATACGATATGGACAGGGAAAAATCCCAAGATGTCTTTTATGAGGATTTGGGGTTGTGAGGCTTACGTTCGACGTCAAGTCTCAGACAAACTGGGACCCAAATCCGATAGGTGCTATTTTGTTGGATATCCCAAGGATACTAAGGGATATTACTTCTACATTCCCAGTCAGCACAAAGTGTTTGTGGCAAAGACTGGGGTTTTTCTAGAAAGGGATTTTGTTTCTAGAAAAACTAGTGGGAGTACCTTCGATCTTGAAGAAATTCAAGATAAGGACCATAGCACTGAGGCCTTGATGGAGGTTGAACAGGAACCACAAAGTGTTGTGAGTGATGAGGTTGTTGCACAAAGAGTTGTGGAACAACCACCTGTTCAAGTAGACCTACCTCTTCGCGGTCCGATAGTGCGTCGTCGACTGAGAGATACTCATTTCTCTTGTCGACCATGATGACGTTATGCTCATTGAGAATGAGCCTACCTCCTATCGAGAAGCGTGATGAGCCAGTTCGAGAAATGGCTAGAGCCATGAGATCAGAGATGGAATCCATGTACACTAACCAAGTATGGACTTTGGTTGATCCACGAAGGGTCAAACCCATTGGGTGTAAGTGGGTCTTTAGGAGAAAAGGCGACATGGATGGACTTACGCATACCTATAAGGGCGATTGGTGGCTAAAGGTTTCAAGCAAATTCATGGTATTGACTATGATGAAACCTTTTCTCGATGGCGATGTTTAAGTCCATTCGGATCTTGCTTGCTATTGCGACATACCACGATTATGAGATCTGGCGGATGGATGTCAAAACGCGTTTACGAATGGAAACTTACTCGAGGATGTGTACATGACACAACGAGGTTTTGTAGATCCACGACATCTTGGGAAGGTATGCAAGCGCAAGGTCCATTTATGGGCTAAAGCAAGCTTCTCGGTGGAATCTTGATTCGATGATGCGATCAAGCAGTTTGGTTTCATCAGAATGAAGATGAACCTGTGTCTACAAGAGGGTTAATGGGAACAGAGTGTTCCTTGTATTGTATGTGGATGACATACTACTCATTGGGAATGACATCCCTTAGCTACTGATCTGTGAAGACTTGGTTGGGGCGTGCTTCTCAATGAAGGACTTAGGTGAAGCGACTGTATTCTAGGCATCAAGATCTATAAAGATAGATCTAAGAGATTGCTTGGCCTAAGTCGAGTACATACATTGACACGGTATTACTTGGTTTGCCATGCGAGAATTCCAGAAGGACTTACGATGTCACATGGTGTGAGTCTTTGAAGACTCAAAGTCCCTCTTCTAGAGAGGAGAGAGACCGCATGGATAAGATCCCTTACGCATACGCTATAGGATCTATCATATGCATACATCTTTGTGTACTCGTCGATGTCTCGTATGCTTTGAGCATGGCGAGTAGATACCCGATCGGATCGGTGGCGTCCTTTGGATAGCGGTCAAGAATATTCTTAAGTGAGAAGGACTAAAGAATATTTCTTGATATTTGGAAGCGATGAGGAGCTAGGATGTAAAGGGTTCTGTGATGCGGCTTCAAGTGACCGAGGATGATTATAGATCGCGATCGAGTTCGTGTTTTGCTTGAATAGGTAGCAGCGTGAGTCGGAAGAGTTCCAAGCGAGACACGTTATTGATTCTACAACAGAGGCGAATATATCGGTGCTTCCATCTCATTCGTGAGATTGTCTATCGAGAGATGTGAAGATTTGCGAGTACCCACAGAGGCTAACATCGCAGATCCTTGACCAAGGCTTTGCACGAAAAGCATGATGGTCACACTAGGTCATTGGGTATTAGATACTACGGTGATTGACACTAGTGCTAGTGGGAGATTGTTAGTGAAAGCCCTAGAGCCAATCATGTGATGATTGTTGTATGGACTTTATTGTATCATATTCCTATTTATAAAGGCATGGTTATTATATTTACTTGTATTGGTGCCAAATAACTAAATATAATAATGTCCTTGAGTAGTAGGTTCTTATCTATATCAATCGATTGGTTGAATCGATAATGAGATGATATAGAGAACACTACTCTT
The DNA here is from genome assembly GCA_025175895.1 of Wurfbainia villosa. Lineage (NCBI taxonomy): Eukaryota > Viridiplantae > Streptophyta > Magnoliopsida > Zingiberales > Zingiberaceae > Wurfbainia > Wurfbainia villosa. Next base: position 31,367,653 of record CM045998.1, on the reverse strand, counting down.
AATCATTCTTAGTCGAGTATTAACATTCAGGGACAATGTTAATGCGTAGAGACTAGCATGTAGGTCAACAAGATGACTTGATCTCACAAGTCATGGATATGAGATATCAAGTTGACACATGGGTATGCATTGGAGAATGTATACTGAATGACCCGCCATGAGAAAGTATCATGGATCGTTATATGAGTGTCATATACTTTCTCATGTGGCTATTAGTATGACTATTAGTCCTTAGACCTGAAGTCACCATGGTTCCCTACATAATGAGTTGCATACTTTGGCTTCGTCAAACGTCACCCGTAAATGGGTGGACTATAAAGGCGATTACTGGGTATGTAACAAATTATGCGGAGGGATGTGAGTGATGTAGATGGGATCTATCCCTCCTATATGACGGGGGTGACATCGATATTCTTGATAGAGTGAGACCATGAAGTGCATGGCCATGCCCAAATGTGTCAATATGAGATATTGAGCTCATTTGATTAGAGTGAGTCTACTTGGAGATCAAGATTTAGATTGTACCAAGGATGACACGGTCTATGCCTCGATTGGTCAATCTAGATGTCAAGGATAGAGGGACATTGCCACATATTGTGAGAGTCACAATTCGTAGTCACAAAGGTGATGTTGGAGCTCAACATTCTTGTAACTTAGGTAGCAATGATGTGTTGCTAGATACCTCTCATTGCTTATGTTCCTAAATCGGTTTAGGGACATTGCCAACGTTACAAGAACCTATAGGGTCACACACATAAGAGCAATTAGATGGAGATTAGGTTCATATGATGAACCATGAGGATTAGGTTCATGGGATGAACCAAATTGGATTAAGAGTAATCCAAATTAGACTAATTGAGTTAGACTCAAGTTGATTCAAGTGTTGAATGAGTCTAATTGAGATTTGATTCATCAAATCAATTTAAATTAATGAATAGAGATTCATTATATTAAATTGACTTGAGTCATGTGGTTAGATTTGATCAACCATGGGAGATTAGAGGTCAAGTTTGACTTGACTTGAGAGGGAAGATGAAAGGTCAAGTTTGACTTGACCAAATGTCATGTCATGATGATGACTAGGCATGGCCGGCCAATGATGGTGCTCCACATCATCATTGACTTGGTCAATTGGTGCCACATCATGAGGGAGACCAAGGGTCATGGGAGTTACATGCATGCATGTAACCCCCCCTCCATGAAGTGGCCGGCCACTTAGGGGTTATGGGAGATGAAATTCATTTGGGTGAGTTAATTCCAACTTCATCTTCTTCCTTGGAACCTTTCCTCTCAAGCTCTCCCTCTCCCATCCCTCTCTTTGGCCGAAATTCCTATGGGAGTGCTATCACACTCTAAGGCATTTCTCTCCACCTATTGCTTGTGTGGATACCATAGAGGAGTGTGCACTTGACACTCTCGAGTTCCGGCGAACTTTTGGACGAGCGGGATAAGCGAAGGGCGTCGCTACGAGGGTAACGTTCTAACCTCTTAGATCTAAGGTAGATCTAGGATTTCTGTAAGCACATACATGTAATTATAATTTTTATACTTCGCACGGATCCGTGGCCGGGGCTTCCGAGGTTTCCGCAACGCAAAAAGCTGTTTTTGCGGCTCGGAAAAATCCCAACATTAGGATGGCGGGACAACATTTTTTAAATAGTGTTAGGTGATGATAATACACCTATAAGTAGATAAATCATGCTTTAGGTGATATTTGCCTTATTATCATGATGTAATACCTAATCATGATCACAATTTGATGAATACATTTGTTTCATGATCATACTATGAAATTCATATATATATGTCTTTATGATCATGTGGATTGTTAGGATGATACTTAACCTTGATAGAATTGCATGAAAATAATGGTTAAGTATATTTACAAATTCCTTTAGGATGCATCTCACAGTCACCATAGGCTACCTTGATTGAAAACATAGCATGAGTGAGATGTTAGGATGATACAAATGTCCACTAATGCCTATGACATTTAAATGGTCATTTAAAGTATCAAAATAGCAATAATAGACCAATCATGGGGAAGGCTTATGTTTAATTCATAGATATATTGCCCAAAGATTATGGTTGGATATTTCATATGTTTTCAAAACAATTTCTTACTTTAAAATCTGCATGTTCATGTTTTGAAACAATTCAAAGCAAAACTAGGTGTTAAAATTGATACAAACTTGATAAAAACACTAGTTGTTTTTAAAGCTTTTGGATTTTTGGCAAATCTTTGAAAATATAATGTCTTTTCATGGAAAACTATTTTTCATTGATAAAGAACCCTAAAAGAAATGTGTTCCCCAAATTTCACTTTTTTTTTGGATTTTTTGGAATTTATAGTGCATTTCTGAAATTCGTCAAGAAAATTAAAATTTCGGATTTCATTGTGCGATCGCATACTTGATAGCAATGATCATTGCTCACCAAAAAAAACAAAGAACTTCTGATACAAGGTTTTAAGGCATGTTTTTGGCTTTTGTTTCTCTCTAAATTTGATACCATGATATATAAATTTTGCTTAATCTTTTTGATGGTGTCAAAGGGGGAGAAAGATGTATGTTTAACTAAGGGGGAATATATTTAGGGGGAGTTTCATGTATTAAGGGGGAGAGTTGCTAATCATGTTATTTACATGCTTTCTTTCCTTAATAGTTTATCAAATATTTTACCTAACATAAACGGATTGCCACACATCAAAAAGGGGGAGATTGTTAGGGCAATCTCTTGCCATGATAAGGTTTTGATGTGTGTGGCAAAGGGTTTAAGTTATGTTGTTATTATGATTTGATATATGCGTTGGAGTCTTGCAGGACTTAGTAATTCTCACATGGAGCCTTGGCGGGTTCACCACTCATAACCTCGTGCTTGAGTCGGAGAAGGAGCATTGCAGAGTCGTGCGCTTGATGCTGCCGAGGGACCGCCGGACGAGATGACTTGAAGCGAAGCCAAGGAAGCACACTTCGGAGGCAAGAGACACGAAGAAGCATTGCAGAGCCGTGCGCCTGATGCTGCCGAGGGATGTGGCCACGAACGAAGAGAGCTTCGACGAGGGACTTCAAGTGAGATGAGAGAATGAGTGAATTGTAAGTAGCTCATTAGGTGAACTTGGTCGAATGACTGAGTGTCGGAGGCTCGACCGCAAGGGTGGAGGTTTACCTGACCGTCGAAAGCTCAAACGAATGTTAAGTATGATCGAATGATGATCCGGAGGATGTCACGCATGAGATCGCTCGTAGCCGACCGAGCGATCGACTATGGAGGCGTGAATGATTGATGGATCCATCGATCCGCTAAGGATCTCGTTGGACTACACGGTCCGAGTCGACATGTTCGGAGGCCGTTGAAGTGGCGACAGTCGATTGCCAAGGGCAGCAGTCGACTGGTGGTGGCCAATGGGAAGAAATCATCCCTCTCTATAAAAAGAGAGGGTGTGGGCTTGTGGATGCCTAATGCTTATGCTCTAAGTGATCATCCAAGTGCTCCACAAGATTCAAACTCCTTCTCTTAGTTTTCTTTCACATCTATTGTAAAAGAAGGAGTGTTCTTGAGTTGTAAGGGTTACCTCCACCTAGCTTAGTGCAAAGGAGAGACCGATAGTGATTTGGTTGCAGAGTGATTTACCGAGGACGAATCGGGGACCATGGATTAGCGGCGTAGCCGTGAACCACGTTACATTTCGGTGTTAGCATTGTTTGTATTCTTATTTCTATTTTCTTGTCTTGTTTGTTTCTGTTGCGCTAATTTCAGAGACAGCAAATTCCGGGCTATCCAAATCTAACCTATTAGCAATACGTAAACTGAACGAAATCCACACTTCATCAATCCTACACAGGTCACGATTGACTAGACTCGAGTTTGACTCGAGCGATGTTTTGTTGTTTGACATGAAGGTTTGACATTGATGTCTGATAATGTTTTAGGGAGATTGTTGGTGCAATTGACCCAGGTCATGATTGACCAGACTCGAGTTTGACTCGAGGGGGAATTTGATGGTTGACTGGAGTTGACCATGTCATGGAAAGTCCAAGTCTTGAGTACTTGGCATGTAAAGTCCAAGCATGAGTCCTGGCAAGGAAAAGTCCAAGCATGGGTCTGTTGGGGTTGATCCGTGAGGGGAAACTTCGCTTCCCCTTCACCTCGGTTGCTTGACCATGGTGATCCCTTCGATGTCCCCGGATTAAAAAATTTAATCCTAGACAAAAGGGATTCCCAAAGCAACCAAGTCATCGTCGTGCTATTCGTTTAGAGAGGTCACTTGAACAAACTAGTTGTTCAAGTGACCATTCTCTATTCTACGAGTAGCCGCGGAATAGACGATGTCCGGATCGCCGGTTTTTGTATTTATACTCGGGATCCAAGTATTCTTTAGCCTATTTACAGAAATATAACATGCTTATATTTTGAAAAACAAACACAAGCAATGAATAAAAGAGATAGAAGAATAGTTATACCTCTTGGTCTTCTAATGTATGACCCTCCTCCTTTTGGACGTCGTGTGGGCGACGATCCACCAAAAGTCGAAGCTCCTAGATCGCAAAACTTCCTTCCTTGCTTTTCCCAAGCAAGAGGAAGAAGAGAAACAATGTTTTTCTCCTTCAAAAACTCAACCAACAAAGAACTATAGAAGTTCTTGCCGCCGGCCAACTAGAAGGAGAAGAAGATGATGGAAAACTACCAAGACACCAAGGGAAACCCTATATCTTGTTTCCACCACCTAAGGAGAAGAGAGGGGAGTGTTTTTGGGCGTGGCCAAGGGCTGGGAAGGGCTGGAATAGCTGCTGGACGTTGGCCACAAGGCAAGGAAGAAGAAGGAAAACTTGCCTTATTTGGTGCCACCCTTGCTTCCAAACCCTAACCCTAATTCCAATCCTATCTCAACTAGGATTGCCCTATTCTTGCCGCCCAAGCCTTGCTCCCTCCCTATGATGTTATCCATGACCACTTCCCATGCCCTCCTTTTATAGAGTTAGGGATAATTCATGAATTAATCTCCTCCATTGGTTCTAGGGATTTAATCTCAACCGTCGGATCTAGAGATTTAATCTCAACCGTCGGATCTTAGAGATTTAATCTCTACCAATGGATCTTAGTGTTTTGTTTCTATCCATTGGATCTAAGCATCTTGAGGTGTTAATGGGCTACATTAGGGACCATGAGGAGGAGTTGGGTCTTGGTCACCCATGGATCAAGCCCACATAAAGTCCGATCCACTAATGATGGTCCAATCCACTAAAGGTCCATCATTGATCTACCTCACCAACCCCCATATGATAATATGGGCTCCATATATTATTTGTACATTTTCTCCCCGTGTTTAAGATCTCGAATGTCCGTCGATTAATTAATTTACTAACCATTAATTAATCAACATCTAACTCCATGAGTAGTACCACTCAACCTTTTCATCATGCCGGACCAAGTCCACCTGCAGGGTTTACATGATGAACCTTATGAGCTCCTCAAGGGGACATCATCATCCTAATATATAGGACACGGTTTCCTCCTATAATCAACGGCACACCATATAAATAATATCATCTCCCAACTTACCGAGTCTATCGATTTAATCTATAAATCTCGCCCATTGGTAAATCAAAGAGATGAGTATCAAGTATATGTGCCCGTTATTATATCGGGATTAAGAGCATGTACTAAATAATATCTGAGGTCCGATTCGATTATGTAGTCAGCAATAAATCGAATCACCTCTGTGTCGGTCCTGCTCAATACACACAAAGTGCACTAGTGTGATTCTATGGTCAAGACAAACCAATACCAAATCACACTACAACCATTCCGATGGTTTGTCCAAAGCCATCTCGGTTGTGAGCCTTTACTTATACTTTACAAGGAGCCGATAACATGATCTCCCGTGTGACACCACACACCATGTTATCTACAATGTAACGTATTAGACAATATTGCATAACCATAAAAATATGCAAACAATGATCATGTGATTCTTATTTCAAAATAAAGATGTTCATACAAAAGAGCTAGGCTTTCAGTATACATCCCAACAATCTCCCACTTATACTAAAAGACTATGCTGTCCTTATACTGCCATACATCTGATTCCCCTTCCCTCCACATGCCTATCAAAGCTCTCGCTAGAAGGGCCTTAGTGAAAGGGTCTACCAGGTCATCCTCTGATGCAATCTAGGCGACAACAACTTCTACCTCCTTTACGATTTCTCGTATCAGGTGGTACTTGCGCTCTATGTGTTTACTAGCCTTATGGGCTCGTGGTTCCTTCGAGTTTGCAACTGCACCACTATTATCACAATAAATTGTGATAGTTCTGGGCAAACCAGGAATCACATCCAAGTCCATCAGGAAGTTCCTGAGCCATACAGCTTCTTTGGCCGCCTCATAGGCTGCCACATACTCAGCTTCCATGGTGGAGTCCGCCACGCATTTCACGGGCACTCCTCCATACAATGGCTCCACCTCCCAAAGTAAACACAAAACTGAGGTAGACTTCGTTATCCCTATCGATTGGAAATCTAATCAGTGTAACCCACAGGAGTAATTGGTCTCGCCTGCAAACTAGCATATAATCCCTAGTCCTTCTCGTGCACTACAATATATGCTTTACCGCACCCAATATCCCTGTCCTGGATTACTCTGATATCTGCTGACCATGCCCACGGCAAAGCAGATATCTAGTCTCGTACAGAGCATCGCATACATGAGGCTTCCTACTGCCGAAGCATAAGGAACCGCCTTCATCTCCTCTATCTACTCAAATGATCTAGGACATATCTCCTTAGATAGAGGTACTCCATGCCTGAAAGGTAGAAAACCCTTCTTGGAGTTCTGCATGCTAAAACACTCCATAATCGTGTCTATGTATGAAGCTTGGGATAAGCACAACATCCTTTTCCTGCTATCCCTTATAACCTTGATCCCAAGGATGTGTCTCACCTCTCCCAAGTCCTTCATATCAAACTGTTTGGACAACCATACCCTTACGTCCGATAATACTTCGATGTTGTTGCCAACTACCAAAATGTCATCTACGTATAGTACAAGAAATACCACTACGTTTCCGTCACATCTCTTGTATACACAAGACTCATCCGGACTTTGAATAAATCCATAAGACTGGATTATCTCATCAAAGCGGATGTTCCATGATCTTGAAGCTTGCTTCAATCCATAAATGGACCGATTAAGCTTACACACAAGATGCTCTTTGCCCTTAGCAATGAATCCCTCTGGTTGCTTCATATAGATGGTTTCCTCAAGACTTCCATTAAGGAAAGCTTTCTTGATATCCATATGCCACACCTCATAATCCATATGAGCTGCTATGCATAAGAGCTCTCAAACCTGACTTGAATCCATAGATTCAATCTCAGTATTCATTGCACTTTGCCAAGATAGTGCATCTTTATCTTGGATTTCCTCGTCATATGTCCAGGGATCAGGTTCATGTTCGCCAGGGACCAAATCGAAAGATTCTCCCAAGAACATGAATCTATCAGGCTATCTCACAACCCTCCCACTACGACGAGACATCACTTGTGTATCCTCTGTGACACGCGGTGCAGTGACATGTGGTATATCCTCTTGTACCGGTGGTACTAAAGAAGTGACTTCCCCTTTTAACTCCTCCAGAATAATTTTACTCTTGGGCTTGTGGCTCATCACATAGTCTTCCTCTAGAAATCTAGTGTTCGTGCTAACGATCACTCTCTGATCTCTAGGACTATAAAACAATCCACCCTTCGTTCATCTAGGATAGCCAACGAACAAGCGCACTTTTGTATGAGGTTCCAACTTACCATCATCTGCCTTCAGCACATGTGCTGGACTCTCCCATATCCGAATATGTCTTAGACTAGGCTTTCACCCGGTCCACAACTCTGTGGGAGTAGAAGGCACTGATTTAGATGGAACCAAGTTCAGAATGTACACCGCCGTATCTAGAGCATATCCCCGACGAGTCCGCAAGTCGTAATAACTCATCATCGATCTAACCATCTCTGTAAGAGTCCTATTCCTTCGCTCTTCTACATCATTCTCACTGGGTGTGCCGGCATAATTGGGATTGAATCCCAACCTCTGATAGGTAATTCCTAAACTCTCCCAAGAGGTACTCGTCACCACGATCAGATCGTAGTGTCATCTTGAATAATTGTCTATGAAAAAGACGAAATATTCAAAACTACCTCTTGCCAGGATAGACATAGGACCATACGAATCAGAATGAACCATTTCTAACATATCTTTGGCTCTATACCCCTTGGCCTTGAAAGGCCTCTTGGTCATCTTACCCTCCAAGGAAGATTCGTAGGTTGGGAGATCCTCCACCACTAATGAACCCAAAGGTCCATCAGCTATCAACCATTGAATTCTGCTTAGGTTAATGTGACCAAGACTAAGATGGCAAAGATATGTTTGGTTCATCTTCGAAGGTTCTTTTCTCCTTTTGGAATTAGAAGATGAGTTATTACCTTCAATTTGCATCGTGGGAGGTTTTGTATACAAATTTCCTTCAAATGTACCTGAACAGATATTCTCCCTATTCCTTTTTATAACAACTCTGTCATTAAAAGAAATAGAATATCCATCCATAATAATTTAGAAATTGAAACTAAATTCTTTCTAAATAAAGATACATAAAGGGAATTTTCCAGAACCTTAGTTTTATTTTTCTCAAGAGATAAATAAAACTTCTCCCACTGCAATAGCCGCCACCTTCATGGCATTGCCCAAAATGGTAATCTCCCCTTTAGCTAGTCGTTGGGTTTCCTGAAACCCCTGCAAAGTGTTGCAGACATGATTAGTGACTCTCATATCTACACACCAGGTGCCGGTAGATAACACCGCTAATCATGTTTCAACGACTAGTCCAAAGGATATACCTTTGTTCTGTTTTGGACTGGGACAGTCCTTCTTCCAATGTCCATCCTGCTTAAAGTACTTGCCTTTCGGCTTCTTCACTCCTCCCTGAGATCCTCCCACCACCTTTGCTCCACCTTGTTTTTTCTTCTTCTTGCCTTTCGGCTTAGAAGTAGAAACCTTTTTGAGCAACCATGGCTTGGGGACACTCTTCGAAGAGTGCATACTTGTACTCCTTAGCAGATAAGACAATATCAAGATTCTTTTCCAATCAACATTATTTGGGTACAGTAAGTTTATTTCTTTTAGTATCACAACAAGTGGACTGAAAGTCATTTTGAAAATCCTAAGAATCACATAGATCATTACTTTAGATTTCAAAAAATTATTGATTCCTCAAACAATAAAATTTTGATATCAACCAACACCTCAAAACACCGAGAATATCGCATGTCACGCAGTGTGGACGTATACGAATTCTACATTTGTAAGAGGAGGTTTTACCCATTAATTTTATTATCTTGTCAACCTTACTTTTTGACAAATAAAATTAATAGTTGGTTCCTCTTTGGCCCTACAAATAAAAGCAGTGACTCCGATGGGGAGGATACTTTTTATTTGCATCTAAGTGTGCACCATTACACGATACTAAGGGAATTATTTCGGATTATGTGTCTTACCACTGTGGAAGTACACACGCTCCTAGATAATTTCCTATAACCATTATTTGACCTAGTGATCCGCAAATAAACTCATCCACAGGGAGGAAGGCACTCAGAGCCGACACGCAAATTTGTTGCATCACACGTCAAATTGTAATGGAGGCCGTGGGAATTAATTAAAATATCCCTCTCCCACTTAGTAAATTGACAGTGAGGAATTTTCAAGAATCCCATAGATTATTATTTTATATTTCAAAAAATTATTGATTCCTCAAAACAATAAAATTTCGAAATCAACCAACACCTCAAAACACCGAGAATATCGCATGCCACGCAAAGGTGGACGATAATCTGAATTCTACATTTGTAAGAGGAGGTTTTACCCATTAATTTTATTATCTTGTCAACCTTACTTTTTGACAAATAAAATTAATAGTTGGTTCCTCTTTGGCCCTACAAATAAAAGCAGTGACTCCGATGGGGAGGATACTTTTTATTTGCATCTAAGTGTGCACGATTACACGATACTAAGGGAATTATTTCGGATTATGTGTCTTACCGCTGTGGAAGTACACATGCTCCTAGATAATTTCCTATAACCATTATTTGACCTAGTGATCCGCAAACAAACTCGTCACAGGAGGAAGGCACTCAGAGCCGACACGCAAGTTTGTTGCATCACACGCCAAATTGTAATGGAGGCCATGAATTAATTAAAATATCCCTCTCCCACTTAGTAAATTGAAAATGAGGAATTTTACTAGCCAACGACATGCATATCAAACAAAAAGCAATAAATATGAAAAATAAAAAATTTTCCAACTATTATGGCTTTTGCCTTCAATATGTCTTCCGTCGCATCGCCATCTCGTCCGCTCCTCCTATGCCATGTACAAGCCCTCCGGAGATCCGAGCCGAGACTAAAACCTATTTTAATTTACATCCATCGATCCTATACTCCACGAGGGAGTGTACATGAATCTAGATCGAAAGTAAAATAAAATAAAGAGCAGCTAAACAATGCCGTATTTAATTTACAAAAACTAAATACTAACCTCGTCAACCCCGAGGATTCAACAAAATAAATATTTACACACATACAATCACATACACACACATGTCATAATAGTGGAATCTTATGCCTGCAACCAAAGAGTTAAGCTATGCATATCCTACTATTATCCGACACATTTAATATATGAAAAAGTGCATAAAAATTAATCGAATCCTAAACACACAAAACCGGAAACCTTGGCTCTGATACCAATTGTTGGGGTTGATCCGTGAGGGGAAACTTCGCTTCCCCTTCACCTCGGTTGCTTGACCATGGTGATCCCTTCGATGTCCCCGGATTAAAAAATTTAATCCTAGACAAAAGGGATTCCCAAAGCAACCAAGTCATCATCGTGCTATTCGTTTAGAGAGTTCACTTGAACAAACTAGTTGTTAAAGCGACCATTCTCTATTCTACGAGTAGCCGCGGAATAGACGATGTCCGGATCGCCGGTTTTTGTATTTATACTCGGGATCCAAGTATTATTTAGCCTATTTATAGAAATATAACATGCTTATATTTTGAAAAACAAACACAAGCAATGAATAAAAGAGATAGAAGAATAGTTATACCTCTTGGTCTTCTAATGTATGACCCTCCTCCTTTTGGACGTCGTGTGGGCGACGATCCACCAAAAGTCGAAGCTCCTAGATCGCAAAACTTCCTTCCTTGCTTTTCCCAAGCAAGAGGAAGAAGAGAAACAATGTTTTTCTCCTTCAAAAACTCAACCAACAAAGAACTATAGAAGTTCTTGCCGCCGGCCAACTAGAAGGAGAAGAAGATGATGGAAAACTACCAAGACACCAAGGGAAACCCTATATCTTGTTTCCACCACCTAAGGAGAAGAGAGGGGAGTGTTTTTGGGCGTGGCCAAGGGCTGGGAAGGGCTGGAATAGCTGCTGGACGTTGGCCACAAGGCAAGGAAGAAGAAGGAAAACTTGCCTTATTTGGTGCCACCCTTGCTTCCAAACCCTAACCCTAATTCCAATCCTATCTCAACTAGGATTGCCCTATTCTTGCCGCCCAAGCCTTGATCCCTCCCTATGATGTTATCCATGACCACTTCCCATGCCCTCCTTTTATAGAGTTAGGGATAATTCATGAATTAATCTCCTCCATTGGTTCTAGGGATTTAATCTCAACCGTCGGATCTAGAGATTTAATCTCAACCGTCGGATCTTAGAGATTTAATCTCTACCAATGGATCTTAGTGTTTTGTTTCTATCCATTGGATCTAAGCATCTTGAGGTGTTAATGGGCTACATTAGGGACCATGAGGAGGAGTTGGGTCTTGGCCACCCATGGATCAAGCCCACATAAAGTCTGATCCACTAATGATGATCGATCCACTAAAGTCCGTCGTTGATCTACCTACCAACCCCATATGATAATATGGGCTCCATATATTATTTGTACATTTTCTCCCGTGTTTAAGATCTCGACGTCCGTCGATTAATTAATTTACTAACCATTAATTAATCAACATCTAACTCCATGAGTAGTACCACTCAACCTTTTCATCATGCCGGACCAAGTCCACCTGCAGGGTTTACATGATGAACCTTATGAGCTCCTCAAGGGGACATCATCATCCTATTATATAGGACACGGTTTCCTCCTATAATCAACGGCACACCATATAAATAATATCATCTCCCAACTTACCGAGTCTATCGATTTAATCTATAAATCTCGGCCATTGGTAAATCAAAGAGATGAGTACCAAGTATATGTGCCCGTTATTATATCGGGATTAAGAGCATGTACTAAATAATATCTGAGGTCCGATTCGATTATGTAGTCAGCAATAAATCGAATCACCTCTGTGTCGGTCCTGCTCAATACACACAAAGTGCACTAGTGTGATTCTATGGTCAAGACAAACCAATACCAAATCACACTACAACCATTCCGATGGTTTGTCCAAAGCCATCTCGGTTGTGAGCCTTTACTTATACTTTACAAGGAGCCGATAACATGATCTCCCGTGTGACACCACACACCATGTTGTCTACAATGTAACGTATTAGACAATATTGCATAACCATAAAAATATGCAAACAATGATCATGTGATTCTTATTTCAAAATAAAGATGTTCATACAAAAGAGCTAGGCTTTCAGTATACATCCCAACAGGGTCTTGGCATGGAAAGTCCAACATAGGTTGGCAAGGGAAGTCCAAGCTTGAGTCTTGGCATTTGAGAAGTCAAAGGGGTTTGATATTGGTGGTGTAAAGTCTAAGCGGGAGTCTTGGCAGCATAAGTCCAATAGTTGGTGGCGTAAAGTCCAAGCAGAGTCTTGGCAGCATAAGTCCAATGTGCCTTGGCAGTGTAAACACCGTTTGCATGACATAGCCGATGGAAGCACCTGAAGCCTAGTGTATGGATGAACAAGTCATGGATAACTTGGAGGGATCCGATAGGCACGAGGCTGACGGAGGTAGCTAGAAGGCTTAGGTCTAGGCTAAGGGTGGTCTAGCATGTATGGGGGAACCATACTTGGGTTAAAATCTCATGTTTGAGATGTATCAGTCGACTAGTACCATGTGGCAGTCGATTAGTCTGAGTCAACTAGGGTTTGACTTCGGGGAGTGCCCTTGCAGTCGATTGCTAGAGGTGGGTGTTGGATCGAGCGAATCGCTTGAGGGGGGGGGGGGTGAATAGCGATAAAACTTTTTCGTTCGAATTCGTTCGAGTAGACAATTAAACGCAGCGGAAGATAAATGAAAAATAAATGAGATAAGAAGATTTTTTACTTAGTTTGTAGCCTACGACTACTACTCCAAGGCCCTAGTGGTCCTTAACCATGCACGGAGGGCAAAACACTAACGAACTCATCCTCGTTGGAGGTAGGAGTTAATCGAATACAAGAAAATACAAAAAGCTTGAGGTAGAGGGGCACTCCCCCTCTCCTTGTTAAGATAAAAAGAAAGCTTCAAGACAATAATATTAAAGAAACAATCTAAATTAAGCTTATACCAATGAATAAAAAAATGAGAACTCAAGAATAGATCGTCGGAGTAGTAGCACTTTGTCGTCGGAGAGTCGTAGCCTTGTGGAGGCTTTTGAGAACTTAGAATTGATGAGAAAACCCTAGGAGATGCCCTCCTTTTATAGCCTTTGAGCCCCTTCTTGAGAAGAACTTCAGTCAATGAGATTTGAGCAACAATCCCCTTGAAATGAGGTGATAAGCCTTGACTCCTCGAAGGTGATCCTTGACCATTAGTCGACTGATGGCCATCATCAATCAACTGATGGCAGCATCAGTCGAATGCTAACCGCAGGTTGTCGACTGATGAAGGGTAGTCGAGTCCTCCAAGCTGGCAGTCGACTGATTCTAGCTGAAATCAAAAGTTAGCTTAACAAAAATATTATTTCAACGGTCTTCGACCATCCGATTTTGACCTAGACCATCCATGGGATGTCTTGGGTCAGATCTACGCTTAAGACCATCCCCGTAAGGAGCATATGACCTCTCTTACGCTCACACACACACGAGATTAACTCGATACTTACTGTGTCACTTTCGCTTCTGGCCTTCCACTCGATTCCTTCGTCTTCCTCCGAAATCACTCAAGTATCGCCCAACCACCGCAGCTTCCTCCGGGTGTCGCTAGCCTTCAGCTCCATCGTTGGCACTTTTTTGCACACTCGATTTAGCTTGTGAGATAACAATTTGAGCTTAACTTTGTATCTTTGCTATAATCAAAACTCAGGTTCGACTTAGGTGCCGATTGCACCAATAATCTCCCCCATTTTTATCTATGACAACCCCACATACAAAGTTAAGAAAATAATATGCATGAGAAACAATAATAATAAAGATTAAGTAGGAGTAGTAAGGATTTTCTTCAAGTACTCCCCCTTGAGGAAACCTACCCCTTGACCGAGGGTGAGTCTTGAAAGAAGATCTTAATCCTCCCCCTTGATGGTTGCTATTTAGGAAGAGTTTAAGTAATTACTTAACGTTGGCCTTAGTAAAACATTTTAAGTTAAGAGGACTTCTTAACTTGGCCCTTTCTCCGCCTTTCTTAAGTAAAGCATTAACGTTTGGCCATAGTATTAAAAATAAGTTTAAGTTAAGAATTCTCTTAACTTGGCCTTTATTTCCTTTTTGTTAACTCAAACAGGTTAAGATGCAAAAATTAAAGCACAAATTAAAGTTAAGTAAATTTTCAAAACTTAAAGTTAAGTAAACATTTACTTAACTTTTGGCCATGTGAATAAGTATGAAGTGAGTTAAGTTATCAAAATTTTGATCCCTTAACTTTGGCCTTTTTCTCCCCCTTTTGCCATATATCGAAAAGAGTGGGGGTGTTTAAAAAAAATATAGGTATTAAATTTAAAGTCCAAGCATGTTCCATATTATTTTGAAAATAATATACTAAAAATACGCTCATCTATAAAATGTTCGACTCTTATTTGACTTGATTGATATGAAAGGTCAACAAGTCCTGGTCAGAGTCAGTTAATATATATGATTATACTCCGTGGTTCATGGTGATGTACTAGCTCTACATTTGGAACCAAGAGTAAGGTCATAACATCTCACGCCCATCTACGTGGCTATGTACACAAACACATTAGTCCTATGTGTTGTGAGATGTATTGGCTTCTTAAATCTATAGTTGCATGATATCTAAGGTATGTCCTATACTAGTTCCATGAAAAAGTAAGAAATAGTAATAAGAAAATATAATTTGTAAATTCCTATTCTACTATGCACATGCCCAATTTTCGTCTTAATAGATTGAATTCGTCTTCGGGTAGGGGTTTAGTAAATAGGTCTGCCAAGTTGGACTTCGATTCAACGTATTCGAGTTGTATGGAACCGTTAGCCACATGTTCTCAAATGAAATGGTGTTTGACATATTGGATTCTTAGTTAGGTTAATTGAGATAATGTTATCTACATGGAGTTTATTGTTCGTAAAGTCTAACTTAAAATCTCGCAGAGTGTGCTTCATCCAATAAAGCTGAGTGACACACTCACCCATCGCGATGTATTCGGCTTCGGTGGTAGATAAGGCAACACAGTGTTGCTTCCTACTGCACCAACTCACTAGACTCGAGCCAAGAATTTGACAACACCCACTCATACTCTTTCTATTGAGCTTACTACCGGCATAGTATAAGTTGGAGTAGCCGGTTAGTTCGAACTCGGTACATCTAGGGTACCAAATACCTACATTAAGTGTACCCTTTAGATTTTTAAGGATACGCTTGATTAGAGTTAGGTGAGACTCCTTGGTACAGGTTTGGAATATTGCGCACATACTTACTGCAAATAAGATATCAGGTCGGCCTGCAGTTAAGTAAAGGAGACTCCCTATCATGCTCCTATAGTGTTTTAAGTCTACTGGATTTCCAGTTACATCTTCTTCTATATTTACATTTGTTGTCATTGGGGTATTAATAATTTTAGCGTCTTGCATTCCAAAGCATTTAATTAATTTCCTAGTATATTTGCATTGATGTAGGTAAATTCCATCTTTAGTTTGTTTAATTTGTAGACCTAAGAAGAAGCTCAACTCACCTACTAAATTCATTTCAAATTCACTTTCCATAAGTGAAATGAATTTGTTTAGTAGGACCGAGTTGGTGGTTCCGAAGATGATATCGTCTACGTAAATTTGGGCTATGAATATGTCTTTACCTACGATTTTTACGAAAAGGGTTTGGCCAACTAAACCTTGGTTAAATCCATTGGACTGAAGATAAACCGAAAGCCTCTCGTACCAAGCTCGAGGAGCTTGTTTAAGTCCATAGAGAGCTTTCTTTAACCTACGGACATGGTCAAGTTTATCTAGGCTTTCGAAATCGAGGGGTTGACTAACATAAACCTCTTCTCCATTCAAGAATGCTGACTTTACATCCATTTGAAACAACATAAATCCTCGATGTGCAACATATGCTAATAACATTCGAATGGACTCTAATCTAGCTACTGGGGCATAGGTCTCATCGTAATCTAAACCTTCGACTCGACTAACCCAAATTAGCGAGCCGATTCATACCAGACTCAACTCCGATCTGGAGATCAAGTCTAGTATTAATCCTAACCTAAGTCAACCATGTCATCCTATCGACCAAGTGGTAGATGACTCACGCCCAAATCAAACTAGGACTCAAACTAGTCATCCTATCGACCAAGTGGTAGATGACTCAAACCCAAATCAAACTAGGGCTCAGACAAATCATCCTATCGACCAAGTGATAGGTGATCCAAGCCTAGAAGTTCGAACTAGAGCCTCATACAGAAACCTTAGTCAAATCTCCTTGATTTCCAAGACTGAACCCAAAACTATTGACCAAGCGCTTCTTGATCCCGATTGGATTATTGCAATGCAAGAAGAGTTGGCTCAATTCACTAGGAACGAAGTATGGTAATTAATACCACCACCTAAAGATAAAACAATCGTTGGAACAAGGTGGGTGTTTAGAAATAAACTTGATGATAAAGGTGAAGTAGTTAGAAATAAAGCTAGGTTAGTCGCTAAAGGGTTTAGTCAATTGATACCAATTGTTGGATCGAGCGGATTGCTAGAGGGGGGGTGAGGGTTTTGTAGGTTCGTGTCCTTCATCAAACACTACATTGATAGTCTCCTCGACTCTAAGGGTGTCATGGTTATATACTCTATAAGCTCTACTCGTAGTCGAGTATCCTAGAAAGATTCCGGTCGACGTTTTGGAAGTAAATTTTCCTAGGTAATCTTTAGTATTTAGGATATGTACCTTACACCCAAATACCCTAAAGTACTTGATGTTAGGTATTTTATCGTGATAAATCTCGTACGAGGTCTTAAGGTGTCTCTTTACCATAAGGATCTGATTTTGGACATAGCATGTCGTACTAAAGGCTTCAGCCCAAAACCTATCGGGTAGGTTATACTCGTTTAACATTGTCCTAGCGGCTTCTTGTAGAGTTCTATTTTTACGTTCTACTAGGCCATTCTGCTGTGGGTTTCTAGGGCATGAAAACTCATGGTGGTATCCATTTAGGTTACAGAATTCTGTAAACCTATGGTTCTCGAATTCACCACCATGATCACTCCTAAGTCTTTTGATTTTTAAGGTTTTGTTGATTTTCTATTAGTTTAAATAGGTTGATTAATTGATCTAGGGTGTCACTTTTGTGTTTGATGAACCTAACCCAAGTAAATCTAGAATAGTCGTCAATTATGACTAAGCAGAATTGACTCCCATTAAGTGACTTAGCTCCGTATGAATCAAATAGATCCATATGTAGGAGCTCAAGAACACTTTTGGTTTGTTCTTGATTAGTTAGTTGATGTTGTGTCCTAGATTGTTTACCTTGTTGACAAGCATTACATATTTTATTATCCAAATTGTTGAGGTTAGGCAAATCTATGACTAAGTCACTCTGACTCATCTTGTGGATGAGTCTTGGGTGCGAGTGACCGAGTCATCAGTGCCACAACCAAGATTCCTCTTGCTGTGTCATAAGACACTTGGTTGAGGAGTTAGTTAGATTGATAGTATAAATGTTGTTATTTTTGGTTCCTTTAAGAATTGTTTTAGAGGTTTCATTTTTATTAATTACGCATTCATTTCTTAGAAATATGACTTTATAGTTATTATCACACAATTGGCTTACACTAAGTAAATTATATTGAAAATTTTCTACTAATAAGACATTTTGAATAATAAAGTTAGAGTTGAGCTCAATATCACTTGATCTGATGATTTTGAGCTTGTCGTAGTTTTCGAAGGCTACCGATCCTTGTCGTTTGAATCGAAGCTTTGAAAACTTGAGTTGATCCCCGGTCATGTGTCGGGAGCAACCACTGTCCAACATCCAGTGATCCTACACGCAAGGTAGTTGGATCGGATATT
This sequence comes from Wurfbainia villosa, assembly GCA_025175895.1. Classification (NCBI taxonomy): domain Eukaryota; kingdom Viridiplantae; phylum Streptophyta; class Magnoliopsida; order Zingiberales; family Zingiberaceae; genus Wurfbainia; species Wurfbainia villosa. The sequence continues at coordinate 31,349,218 of CM045998.1, read as the reverse complement.
GGAATTATTAAAGGTTGGTTGAACATTATTAACCTAAATCATCTCACCCATGTCTACATGATCAAGCATGTTAACCTTATATGTTCTTGTGAGATGACTTCCAATTTTACTTGATTTACATTTAATGATTTGAACACTTGTCAACCTTGCGTTAGATTCGGATTTGTCCTTAGGCTCATCAAGTCACCTTTTCAATATCATGGCTTCCAAGTCGTGGCGAGGCACAGAGGCCTTCTTTAACCTGAACAACGACCACTTCCTTAGACAAAGCCATTTTCAAGAAAATAGAGACTTGACTTACCTAAGACCACTTCCTAGTCTAACTAGTCTAGGATACGGCGATGTAGCTTCATCTAGTTCCGCTCGGTAAAGTGCACCGAACTAGATACGCCTTATCTAGCCCGAATACACGAGACTCCGCTCCTAGCGTACTATCATCTCGCCGTGTCCTGGTACTATGTTACCAAGTATTAATGAGTTATAGTCCTATCTAACCATTCTAAAAAGAAGAATAAAAAATCTAAGCATGCAATTTCTAAGTTAAGACACAAACAAGTTTTGTACTGGCTCCCCCTGGACCATTGAATCGGTTCGGTCTCTCCACATAGTGGATTTGGTCCTTGGGAACCCAGTACTGGTTCGACCCTATGTTTGAAATCAAAGCGATCTTAGAGACCCATGGTTGGACACATTTTTTATGTCGATTTACAATCGACATATATGACTTGTTAGTCATATTTGAGCTAAACCCTAGTTCGGCCTTGTTGTACACGACCCTTTGCGATCCAAGTAGGAGGTCAGTCCTTTGAATCCCAAAGTAAACTTTTCCAACGTGTTCCTAAGATCTTCGACTTGACTTTTCAAGAGTGAGTTCTCAACTTCGAGCTTTTCAACCAAAGTTGAGTCCTCCTCTCAAACTCGACTAGTCGAAGAGGTTTGGGAGACCTCGTGTTTCAGGAGTTTAACTTCTTCATCCAGGGTCTCGACCTTGGACTCGGACTTAGCTAATTTCCTAGTTAAGAATTTAATTGCACTATAAAGCGTACTAATAAGGGATCAACTTACCTCGGGTGTATCTTTTGAACCGGATGTGGATCCGTGGCTTGTCTTGAATAGCGCTTCGCAATTCGATTCATCTTCAGTTTCAGATTCGTGTTTCGGTTCCGACTTCGTCTCCGATTCAACCGCTTTAGCCATGAAGATGCAATCATCATCTTCTTCCTCAGATGCTTCTTCCCACGTATCATTGAGTGCCTTTTTGTGTTTCGGTTCTTTGCTTTTGACCTTCGGACATTCGGACTTGATGTGTCCAAACCTGTTGCATTCGTAACACCTAATATTAGAACTTTTAGGCTTACCTTCGTTGGGTCGAGTGACGGTTCGCTTTTGGCCCTTGACCATCCTCCGAACTAGATTGACTAGTTCAGCCTCCATTTCCGGGTCGTCCTCCGAATCGGACTCATCTTCTTCCTCCTTCGGGGGTGGCTTGCTCGCGGTTTTCTTCTTCGAACCTGCAAAAAGTGTTATACCCTTCTTGGGTTCCGAGTTAGACTGTTCATGGAGTTTGAAATCGGAAAACAACTCATCTAATCTAAGTTTTGAATGATCCTTGGAGTCCTTGTAGGCATCGACCATGAATGCCCACAAGGTAGTCCTAGGAAATGAATTTAGTACATACCTAATAAGATCGCGGTTTTTGACCCTTTGTCCGATTGCATGTACGTTGTTGATGATATCTTGAACGCAAGCGTGAAGTTGCATCGCCGTCTCGTGTTCCTACATTTTTAGATTATATAACTTATTGAACAAGAGATCGTGCTTACATACCTTGGCTTCATCGGTCCCTTCATGTAGCTCCACTAGTTTTGTCCAAAGATCTTTTGCGCTGATGAAGGGGCTGACGAAATTAAGCTCCTTTTTGGACAAGCCACATTGGAGGATTTGAGTTGCCTTGGCATCAACTTCGACTTGTCTTTTAGTCGCATTGGTCCATTGGTCATAATCCAAAGATTCACCCACTTCGTTAGTCAGAAGTGTGAATCCCGTTAGGATTATGATCCATATCTTGATTTGGGTTTTAAGAAAGCATTCCATCCAACCCTTCCAATAACGAAAGTCATCTACGTTGTAAAACGGAGGTCGGATGGTGCTAAAACTCTCGAGATGGGCCATTGAAACAAAAAAAAACAAGAGGATGAAGCGAAAGAAACCTAACAACACAAACGACAGAAATGTCCCAAGACTTGTGTCTAGGATTAGTAGTGTGGGAGAAGAAAAATTACACGAATAAAATAGAAAGAAAAAAAAATAGAAAAAAATAGAAAATAAAACAAAAAAAATCCTTAGAAAGATAGATTGGTGGTTTCACCAAATCTTAGCACCCCCAGCTTTGATACCAATTGTTGGATCGAGCGGATCGCTAGAGGGGGGTGAATAGGGATAAAGCTTTTTCGTTCGAATTCATTCGAGTAGACAATTAAATGCAGCGGAAGATAAATGAAAAATAAATGAGACAAGAAGAATTTTTTCTTGGTTCGTAGCCTTCGGCTACTACTCCAAGGCCCTAGTGGCCCTTGACCACGCACGGAGGGCAAAGCACAAACGAACTCCTCCTCTTTGGAGGTAGGAGTTAATCGAATATAAGAAAACACAAAAGCTTGAGGTAGAGGGACACTCCCCCTCTCCTCTTTATGATTAAAAGAAAGCTCTGAGGCAATAATATTAAAGAAACAATCTAAATTAATCTTATACCGACGAATAAGAAAATGAGAACTCAAGAATAGATCGTTAGAGTAGTAGCACTTCGTCATCGCAGAGTTGAAGTGTTGCAGAGGCTTTTGAGAACTTAGAATTGATGAGAAAACCCTAGGAGAGGCCCTCCTTTTATAGCCTTTGAGCCCCTTCTCGAGAGGAACTTCAGTCAATGAGATTTGAGCACCAATCCCCTTGAAATTAGGTGATAAGCCTTGACTCCTTGAAGCTGATCCTTGACCATCAGTCGACTGATGGCAATTATCAGTCGACTAATGGCAACATCACCAAATGTCGACCGCAGTAGTCGATCGATGAGACGCAATTAGTCCTCCAAGTCGGGCAATGATCGATGCTATAAATCAAAAGTTATCTTAACAAAAATATTATTTCGACGACCGCCGACCATCTGATCTCGACCTAGACCATCCATGGGATGTCTTGGGTCGGATCTATGCTTAAGACCATCCCCATAAGGAGGATATGACCTCTCTTACGCTCACACACACATGAGCTTACCTCGATACTTACTGTGTCGCTTTCACTTTCGGCCTTCCACTCGATTCCTTAGGCTTCTTCCGAAATCACTCGAGTGTCGTCCGACCACCGCGGCTTCCTCCGGGTGTTGCTAGCCTTCAGCTCCAGCATTGGAACTTTTTTGCACACTCGATTTAGCTCGTGAGATAACAATATGAGCTTAACTTTCTATCGTTTTCTATAATCAAAACTCAGGTTCGGCTTAGGTGCCTAATGACTAACAACAAGGCCGATCGCTGATTGATCACGATCGATCTTAAGGATCACGACCCCGTATTTCATAGAATGAGTACCAATCGCTAGCAATGAAAGGAATTCGATCGATTTTTCCAAATGCGGATCGCACTCGCAGCAATACGTAACCGAACGAAAAAGAACAATGTCATCAGTCAATTGATGGTCACGAGCATTCGACTGATAGACGAAAATCTAACCCGATTGTAGGTTATAAAAGCATCTCAGAATAGGAATTTTGGCAATGATTTCTTGGACATTCTTGAGGCGATTTGCTGGTGCAAATCAGGGTCTTCAACCACGGTTCAAGCAATCAACAAGCAAGCTCTTTGTAAAGCTTTCTTTACTTGTATTCCATTGTATTTGCTTGTATTTTTATTATATTATTATTGTATACATTGTACGAGGTTTCTCCACCTCTGGATTGTTCCGAGAAGGAGTTATTCTTGATTAGTGGTGTGTGGTTGCATCACTAGAGCTCGTTGAGCTCTATCCGTGGAGTATGAACCATTCGATTCCGAACCACGTTATATTATCGTGTTTGCGTGATTGTGTTTCTTGTTATTTCTTTTTGTTATTACTATTCCGCTGTGCTAATAAGATTATAGATGATCCTACGCGAACGAATTTTCATCAAGCATTGAAACACACTATTCACCCCCCCTCTACCTTCCACTGAATCCTCTACAATTGGTATCAGAGCTAGGAGTCCTTCTATGGATTAACACCTGGGAGAAACACCGCTAGAGGAAGAAAGATTGAGGTTCAAGAGACGTTGGGATGGGATATCAACACGTTGGTCCCTTATGCTTTCTATGGATGAGAGGGATTCAACCAATGGAAGGCAAGGATTGAAGACTTCTTGATGATGAGGGATTTTGTGGAGTGGTCCATTTTGATGAAAGGATTCAAATTTCCAAGAGGACCAAAGGGAGGCTTCCTCAAAAAGAAGAGATGGACAGAGGAGCAACTCTAAGCCTTCAAGAAAAATGATAAGGTAATAAAATTCTTGGTTGATTTGATTCCTAACAACATTGTGTGTATGTTAGGTAATTACATTGATGCCAAGGAGCTTTGGAGTGATTTGGCAAAGCTTCATGAAAATCCCGAACCGGTCCAAGAAGACTAGGAAGAGGAGGAGAACAAAGAAGAAGCCTCATCATCCTCACAAGAAAGTGAGGAGTTAGAAGTTGAGAAGGAGTCAACTTCCGGATCGGAGGAAGAAGTAGAAAAGTTGGAAGAAGCCTCCACCTCTAGGATTGAGGGGGAGGAGATTAAGACATCCTCAATACTGAAGCAACAAGAAGAACCATCTACATCCGGTCGAGAGGAAGAGCAAGCTCAAGAGACCCTCACCACCACCCTAGGTGACTCAAACACTTCAATTTCAAATAAATTTTATTTAATGTGTTTTGAGTGTAGGGAATTTGGGCACTATAAGAGTAAGTGTTCAAAGAAGGTCAAGAAAAGTCCACCGGAACCTAAAAGTCAAGAAAAGTCAAAGGATGCCGGTGTCCCCACCAAGAAGTCCAAGGAGCTCGTAGTATGCTTCAAGTGCCATAAGAAGTAGCACTATAGAAGTTAATGCCCTAGCAAACAGGAAATCAAAGATAAAGAAGGAGCATCACAAGTAGGGGGAGCCTCTATGGCAAACCCTAAGGTATATTTTAATGCACCATCTAGTTCTAATTTAAATGTCAAAAGGCATGCTAGGAATAATTTTAACAATCATGCTATTGTAAATGAAAAGCATGCTAGAAACAATAAATATTTTTGCCTAGGAGCTAAGAGTGTTCATTTTGAAACTAAGGAAAAATTTGGGACTAATGTCCCTAAAAATATTTTACCTAAAGAATCTATTAGAAAAATTGAAGATGACCTAGGTTTTAACCCTAAATGGACTAGGCATATCCCTAGGAAGAACTATTCCCAAAGAACAAATGAAAAATCTAATTTGGGAAGATTAGTGCTAGAAAATCAAGCCTTGAGAAATTAGAGAAGACCCTTAGGAATATACAAAATTCAATTAAAGGGTCAAATGGTCACAAGCCTAGGTCCAAGGTAGATAAGCCTACCTACCATAATGTTCCATTTGATTATGGAACTCAAGTTAGGTCTAGGAAGACCAAGGTTACTAGGGAAGCTATCCCTAAGGGTAACCAAGGTATGTGCCTAGTGGCTAGGGCTTCAAGGAAACTTAGGGAAGCCACTAAGAAGGTTACAAGGGGAGTCACCCTTAGAGTTAACCATGGCAAGACCACAATGACCAAGGCTAACAAGCCTAGAAGGTTCATTTAGAGGGTATCGAGGGAGGTCATCCCTAAGGAATACCTAGTAAACCCAAGGAGCTCAAATAGGTTTTGGGTTCCTAGGAGCGTGATTGATTCACGCTAAATGGGTTAGGTTGTTCCAACTTTAAATGGATGGGTAGTTAACCTAACCATGGTAAAGGTGGAACTTTAGGTTATTTTCAAGGTTATGGATACCTTGGAAATATATTTGAATTTTAATCCTAAAAGATTCTAGGATGTGCCAATATATTTTTGGAATTATGGAAAATCAATCAAATTGGCACAATTTAGGTTTAGAGGTCTTAGTTTGACATTTGGGTTTTTGGCACACTTTGGAAGATAAGAAACAATATGGAAAAATGAGAATAATTATAAAAAATGGCAACAAATAGTAAAATTTAGGTATTATATACCTTTATATATTATTTGTCATGTTTTGTTTGTCATATAACATGTCATGACATCATATCTATTTTTAATCATTTAATATGTCATGATCATGTTTAGGTTATGTCTTAATGTCGTGTATGCTTAAGTTATATCATATGTCATGACATCATGATCATTGGTCATGCTTAATTATGCTATCAATTATGCCATGATCATTCATGCATTTAATTTGATTTAAATTGAGTTAAGGACAATGACATGACTTGAAGTCCCATTTATAAGGGAATCAAGTAGTGTTTCCTTAGAAAATGCATGAAACCCTAGATTAGGAGAACAAAACCCACATCTCACATCACATTGACATGTATGTGTATTTTATACACCTTAGATACATGTGAGATGCTAGGATATGAGTTAAGTTCAAGGTGTATACTTTTTGCATCTAGATGAACTAAAACTCATCTTATATTATTGGTGGATCATTGGGAAAGCTTATGTTCAAGTCATGTACATTAATCCCAAAGAATATGATCCAATATAAGGGTTTAAAAATATTTTAAAATCCTTTTAGAAAACCTTGGTGAAGTCTATCTTTTGATAGCAATCACCATTGATGAAGTTGATACAAAGTGACCTAAAACATTGAAGTTTTTCTTCACTTTTGAACTTTGTATCAATTTCGATATTCTATGGGTAAAATATTTTTCACCCATTCTATTAATCATAATTAATATACGTAAGAATTTTCACAATTTTTCAATAAATGTAGAATTACATACACTTTTCCGAATTTCATTTCTGATAATTGAAATTCTGATTCTTCAGTTATCAGTCGATTGCCCTTGTTGGCAGTCGACTGATGAGCACGACAGTCAACTGTTGTCTGATAGAGTCGACTGCCAAACTGATTTCGAGAAAACAAGGTTGTTTAGCCTATTTTCATCTACGGTAAAGTTCCCTAACCACTCCTAACTATAGGATATGCTTTGGGAAGCATTATAAAGGGTGAAAATCCATTGAATATGGATTAGGAGAGTTGTTAGGGTGATGCATCAAATTTAAGGTATGGAAAAGTTCAATGTTGAACTTTGAACCTTATTTTTGATGGTTTTGAGTTCCTATTGACTTAGGGACTTCCCAAGGACATTGTTGGTGCAATGGTCAACGGGGAGCAACCCTTTAGGGGGAGGTATCCATCATGGGATGATGGATGATATTTTTCCTCATGAGGGAGAAAATGGGAATTTTATGATACCCAATTTGGAAATTGGGAGAGTTTGTAGGATTGCCCCTCTTGAGTGATATTGGACTTATCACTACGAAGATTGTAGGCATCCTAGGTATTTTTGGACCAAGGGGGGATTATAAGATCTCATTGGGACACGATATATTGACCTCCTTGGAGAAAACCTTTTTGATGTTAGTCAAAAAGAGGGAGAATGTTTTGGGAGAATGTTTGGGAGAATTTATGGGATTACCAATTTGGCATAATTGGTAAGAAGATTTGAGTTAGTGTTCTAACTCAAAGCTATGTGTTTTTGTCAAACATCAAAAAGGGAGAGATTGTTGGTGCAATCGACCTAGGTCACGATTGACCGAACTCGAGTTTGACTCGAACGATATTTTGATGTTTGACATGAAGGTTTGACATTGATGTCTGATAATGTTTTGGGGAGAATGTTGGTGCAATCGACCCGAGTCATGATTGACCAGACTCGAGTTTTACTCGAGCGGGATTTTTATGGTTGACTGGAGTTGACCATGTCATGGAAAGTCCAAGTCTTGAGTACTTGACATGTAAAGTCTAAGCATAGGTCTTGGCAAGGAAAAGTCCAAGCATGGGTCTTGGCATGGAAAGTCCAAGATGGGTTGGCAAGGGAGTTCCAATCTTGAGTCATGGCATTTGAGAAGTCCAAGGGGTTTGATATTGGTAGCGTAAAGTCCAAGCGGGAGTCTTGGCAGCATAAGTATAATGGTTGGCGACGTAAAGTCCAAGCGGAGTCTTGGCATAAGTCCAATGTGCCTTGGCGGTGTAGACACCGTTAGCATGACATAGCCGATGGAAACACCTGAAGGATAGCGTATGGATGAACAAGTCATGGATGACTTGGAGGGATCCGATAGGCGCGAGGCTGACGGAGGTGGCTAGAAGGCTTAGGTCTAGGCTAAGGATGGTCTAGCAAGTATGGGGGAACCATACTTGGGTTAAAACCTCATGTTTGAGGTTTATCAGTCGACTGATACCATGTGGTAGTTGATTGGTGTGAGTCAACTAGGGTTTGACTGCAAGGAGTGCCCTATCAGTCGATTGCCAGAGGTGGGCGGTCGACTGCTGGACCGATCAGTCGACTGATCTTGTCATCAGTCGACTGGTGCTTGGTATTTCGAGCATAGAATTGAGTCAGACTCGACTACTAGGGTTAGCAGTCGAGTGATGGCTCAATCAGTCGACTGATGGACATGATCAGTCGACTGATGTCCTATCCGTTGGATTTTTTCAGCGTGTATTGCACCGTTGTCTCATAGCAACTGTCTCATCAGTCGACTGATGGTCCTGAGTAGTCGACTGCTTGGCGAAAATCCAGCTCGATTGTAGGTTATAAAAGCAGCTAGGAAGAGGGATTTTGGCAGTGATTTCTTGTACATTCTTGAGGCGATTTGTTGGTGTAAATCATGGTCTTCAACCACGGTTCAAGCAATCAACAAGCAAGCTCTTTGTAAAGTTTTCTTTACTTGCATTCCATTTTATTTGCTTGTATTTTTATTGTATTACTATTTTATACATTGTACGAGGTTTCTCCACCTCCGGATTGTTCCAAGAAAGAGTTATTTTTGATTAGTGGTGTGTGCTTGCATCGCTAGAGCTCGTTGAACTCGATCCGTGGAGTAGGAACCGTTCAGTTCCGAACCACATTATATTATTGTGTTTGTGTGATTGTGTTTCTTGTTATAACTATTCCGCTGTGCAAACAAGATTGTAGACGATCAAACCCGAACGAATTCCATCAAGCATCGAAATGCACTATTCAACCCCCCTTTAGCGGCCACCGAATCCTCTACATCTTATACCCACTTGGTTTAGGTCATGGTCTATAGTTTCTGTTCCCAGTAGGTCGACTACGTCATACCTAGCCCAAGTATCATTTCCTCATCCTACGAATTCTAGTTACTGCACATGTATCCAATGTTGGGAAAACTCCTAATCTGATGTTCACAGCATCGCGGGCGAATACTTCGCACAACCGCACCAGAAACAAAATAATTAAACCGGATCCCACCAGTGATCCATGCAAAACTATATAAGTCATTTTATTTAATATAGTGTAGATCTTATTTAGATGAGGAATATATATCTTCGGTGTGTGCCCTTCGCAATCTCGCATTTCTAAACGCTTTCATATCTCAATACGGTAAGGGTAACCATATATCTATGGTATCCACACTGACACCCACACGATTTGGAGTCACGTTGTGCTAGCAACCCCTGGCAAAATGTCAAGAACTCTTTGGAAGAAGAAAGAGAGGAAGGAGATGAAGGTAGGAAACTTTGCTTCCAACTTCAACTCGGTCGCTTGTTCAGGGCGATCCCTTCTACATCCCCGGATTAAAAATTTAATCCATGACAATTAGGGATTACCCAAGCTACCATTTCATCATCTTTCTATTCTATTAGAGTGGTCACTTGAACAAACTTGTTGTTCAAGCAACCAACCTCTATTTTACGATTAGCCATGGAATAGACGATGTACGGATCGCCGGTTTTTGTGTTTATGTTCGGGGTCCAAGTAAGCTTAACTAAAAAATAGAATATACAACATATATATGATTGAAGAACAAATATAGACATATTATAAAAGAATATAAACAAATATTATACCTCTTGATCTTCTATTGTATGTCCTTCCTCCTTTTGGACGTTGTGTGGGCGACGATCTTCCAAAAGTAGAAGCCTCCTAGATCACCAATCTTCCTTCCTTGCTCGCTCCAAACAAGAGGAAGTATATAATCAAAACTCTCCTCTTTCCTTTAGCCAACCACCAAGCACCAACCTTGATGCTTGCCGCTGGCCACCAAGAAGAAGAGGTGAGGAAATGGGTGTCGACCAAGAGCTCCAAGGAATCACCCTAACCCTTGTTTCCACCGGCCAAGGAGAAGAGAAAGAAGAGCTTTGGACAGCGGCCAAAGAGAGGAGAGGAGAAGATGGGCGCCGGCCACCAAGGATGAAGAAGAAGAAGGAAACAATTTCCTTATTTGTGGCCGCCCAACCTCCAAGCTCCTTGCCGCCCAAAACCCTAATCCCCTTTTGCTTTCAATTTCCTTGCTGCCCACCCTAATTCTTCCTTATATAGAGTTAGGCTTAAGCCTTGTTTTAATCTCCACCATTGATTCTAGGGATTTAATCTCAACCGTCGGATCTAGAGATTTAATCTCAACCGTCAGATCTAGAGATTTAATCTCTACCATTGGATCTAGAGTTTTGGTTTCCATCATTGGATCTAGGCTCCATGAGGTTTTAATAGGCTACAATAGGGACCATGAGGAGGGGTTGGATCTTGGCCACCCAATGGATCAAGCCCACATAAAGTCCGATCCATTAATGATAATTGATTCCACTAGAGGATTATCATTGATCTACCTCACCAACCCCCATAAGTTAATATGGGCTCCATATATTATTTGTACATTTTTATCCCCGTGTTTAAGATCTTGAATGTTCGTCGATTAATTAATTTAGTGAAAATTAATTAATCGACATCTAACTCCATGAGTAGTACCACTCAACCTTATCATCATGTCGGATCAAGTCCACCTGTAGGGTTTACATGATGAACCTTATGAGCTCCTCAAGGGGACATCATCATCCTAATATATAGGACACGATTTCCTCCTATAATCAATGACACACCATATAAATAATACCATTTCCCAACTTATCGAGCCTATCGATTTACTCTATAAATCTCATCCATTGGTAAATCAAAGAAATGAATACTAAGTATATATGTCCATTATTATATCAGGATTAAGAGCATGTACAATATAATATTTGAGGTCCGATTCAATTATGTAGTCAGCAATAAATCGAATCACCTCTAAGTCGGTCCTGCTCAATACACACAAAGTGTACTGGTGTAATTCTATGGTCAAGACAAACCAATACCAAATCACACTACAATCGTTCCAATGGTTTGTCCAAAGTCATCTAGGTTGTGAGCCTTTACTTATACTTTACAAGGAACCAATAACATGATCTCCCGTGTGACACTACACACCATGTTATCTACAATGTAATGTATTAGACAATATGCATAACCATAAATATGCAAACAATGATCATGTGATTCTTATTTCAATATAAAGATGTTCATACAAAAAATAGACTTTTCAATATACATCCCAATAGGAGAGATAAGAGAACTCTTTGTCTTGGCTCTTTTGGCTTGCACGCCCAAAACAAAAACCACACACAAGTGATACACGTCCAACACCAAAAAGGGCCTTTTAATCCCATAGCCATCAATGCCATTATCTCCCCATTAAGAAAACTCTTAATACAAGACCCTTGGTATTCCCTTCTTTTAATTCTCATCATGAATATCAAGCCCTTTGGTATTCCTATTCATGATTAATCAAATTAATCATGAATGATGATGAATCATCTTCCATGGTTCAACTTGAGTCTAACTCAAGTTTAATGAGTTTGAGTCTAACTCAAATCTTGGCCATATGCTCAATTGTCCTCTTAGTCCAACTAAAAGAAACTCCATAACAGAATGTCATTTGTGTGTGACCCTATAGGCTCTTGTAAAATTGGAAATGTATCTAAAATCATTTTAGATACATAAGCAATGAGCGACATCTAGCAATACATCATTGCTACCCAAGTTATAAGATCGTCGAGATCCGACAACCTTTCCGTGACTATTATCATGTATGACAATGTCCTTCTATCTCTGATATCTTAGATCAATCAATGAGGCATAGACCGTGTCATCCCCTTATCGATCTTTATGCTTCTTGATCCCCAAGTAGACACACTCAAACAAATGAGCTCAATATCTCATATTGACTGATTTGAGCATGGCCATGCATTTCGTGGTCCTACTCTATCAAGAGGCCAAAGATATCACTCCTGTCATATAGGAGGGATATATCCATCTACATCACTCACATCCCTCCGCATAATTCGTTACATGCTCAGTGATCGCCGTTATAGTGCACCCAGTTACGGTGTGACGTTAGACGATACCAAAGTACATAACTTCTTATGTAGGGAACCATAGTGACTTCAGGTCTAAGGACTATTCATACCAATAATCACATGAGAAATTATATGACACTCATATAACGATCCTTGATACTTTCTCATGGAGGGTCAATTCAGTATATATATTCTTTAATATATATACCCATGTGTCAATGTGATATCACATATCCATGACTTGTGAGATCAAGTCATCCATTGACCTACATGCTAGTCTCAATGTATTAATATTGCCCTTGTATATTAATACTTGACTAAGAATATTAAGAAAAGTATTATCTACAGCTTCTCATAATAAATTCTATCAATCGATAAAAAGTAGATTAGAACCTACTATTCAAGGGCATTATTATATTTATTTTAGCTGACACATGTATAAAGTAAATATAATAAACAATCCTTACCTTTTATTAATGAAATATGATACACATGATCCCTAATCAATCATCTCATGATTGGCACTACATCTCATGATTGGCACTAAGGGTTGACACTAACATCCAAGAGTACCATACTCTAAACATGTAATGCTTTGGCCAAAGACTTTAGTAACAATCCAACGAGAGACCATGGGTATACATCTTTTCGCAAGGAGTGGTGAATCCTTTATAGGCTATTCAAACACCATCGGCCACTTCGACTTATACCCAATCATTCCGGGTCCACATCTCCTCAGAGATGCTTGTTTAAGATGTCAAAGCATAAGTCTTCTTGACAAAGATGACTTGAATACTACAAGTCAAAAGAACATCACACGTAAGCTGTAGTAAGAACTTCATTGACATATCCATATATCAGAGAACCATATGAAGTCTTATAGTTGGTCACTCCAATGAACTAGTTACCATAACTAGCATCCACTATTAACTCCAGACATCACAATGTCTCTAGCCAGTGAGAATCAGCTGCTTGGATACACCAAGGAGTATCCTCGTGCTAGTCTCGACAGAATTGATGGTGTCCAAATCCATTAATTCATCGACTAGGGATAATGCCAATACATCACAATTACACATATAGAGATACTCACTAGTTGTGATCCAATCACAAATTCTCTTATGCTGTGAATCGTACTGTGGACATTCAGTAAATGAGTTTATGATCTAATCAAATAGATTAAAACATGTATACTCAAATAGTGAATCTTCATTTATCATATAAATGGTTTAAATATAAGGTGATTGCCTTAGGACACCACTTATATATATAACTAACAAACTCCCACTTGGCCTAATGCCAATCGCCATGGTATCCAATACCATAAGCTCTAACATGACCCTCAAACTTACTTTGAGGTAAGGCCTTAGTTAAAGGATCCTCTAAGTTCTTTTCAGTGAGAATCTTCTCGATTTGTATTTCCTTCCTACTTATGAACTCTTTGATCAAATGATAGTAGGAAGCACATGTTTGGATCGTTGATCAGACCTTGGCTCTTTCTCCTGTGCAATTGCTCCATTGTTGTTGCAGTAAACCGGTATTGATTCAACAATGGTTGGAACCACACTAAGTTTATAAATGAACTTCTTGATTCAAACCGCTTCCTTTGTAGCTTCTGAAGTTGCAATGTATTCTGCCTCTGTGGTAGAATCCGCTACAGTGTCTTGTTTGGAACTTTTCCAACTCACTACGCCCCCATTAAGGTGAACACGTACCCAGACTGAGACCTGGAATCATCCTTGTCTATCTGGAAGATGACATTCGTATACCCGCATATCACCATGTCCTCTTCTCCATATATTAGGAACACATCCTTAGTTCTTCTTAAGTGCTTAAGGATCGTCTTAACAGCCGCCCAATTATCTATTCCTGGATCAGACTGGTATCTTCTCGTGACACACAGAGCTTACGATACATCAGGCCTCGTACATAATATAGCATACATGATAGATCCCAATACGGATGCATAGGGAATCTTACTCATGCAAATCCTCTCGTCTTCTGTGGGCGGACACATAGACTTCGAAAGGCGTATCCCATTCTGATGGAAAGGAAACCTTTCTTGAATTTTGGCATGCTAAACCTCTTTAGCACTCAATCTATATATGTAGATGATGTTAGCAAAACATATAGGGTTTTAGAAGTAGTTTTCGCTCACATCTCATTACATTTTATGTTAGTTTCATGCATATGTCACTCTATTTTGCATGCATTTCCTATTTTCTGGTTCGGAGGTCTGCTCTTTGTATTTTTTTGCATAGGATAGAATATCATAGGAAAACAGTGCATTTTTGGAGCAAAAATAGAGTAATTTGTGGAGCACGAACGTTAGGGAACACACACTGGCTATGTACCAAGACTTGGGCATGTTTTCGATGCGAAACAGATCAAAACGGAGTCTCCAAAAAAAGACACGGGCAGGCCGTGTGAAAACACATGGTCGTGCCTTTTTTCCAACTCAATTTACAACCGAGATTTCACCTATTTTCCAGCCTTGCACACGACCAGTGTTGGGATGTATACTGAAAAGTATATCTTTTGTATGAACATCTTTATTTTGAAATAAGAATCACATGATCATTATTTTCATATTTATGATGATGCATATTGTTGAATACATTACATTGTAGATAACATGATGCGTGGTGTCACACGAGAGATCATGTTATCGGCTCCTTGTAAAGTATAAGTATAGGCTCACAACCAAGATGGCTTTGGACAAACCATTAGTATGGTTGTAGTGTGAGTTGGTATTGGTTTGTCTTGACCATAGAATCACACTAGTACACTTTGTGTGTATTGAGCAGGACCGACTTAGAGGTGATTCGATTTATTGCTGACTACATAATCGAATTAGACCTCAGATATTATATTGTACATACTCTTAATCCCGATATAATAACGGGCACATATACTTAGTAGAAATTTCTTTGATTTACCAATGGGCGAGATTTATAGATTAAATCGATAGGTTCGGTAAGTTGGGAAAAGATATTATTTATATGGTGTGTCGTTGATTATAGGAGGAAACTGTGTCCTATATATTAAGATGATGATGTCCCCTTGAGGAGCTCATAAGGTTCATCATGTAAACCCTGCAGGTTGACTTGGTCCGACATGATGAAAAGGTTGAGTGGTTCTACTCATGGAGTTAGATGTTGATTAATTAATGGTCAGTAAATTAATTAATCGACAGACATTTGAGATCTTAAACATGGGGAGAAAATGTACATATAATATATGGATCCCATATTAACTTATGAGGGTTGGTAAGGTAGATCAATGATAAACCTTTAGTGGATTGGATTATCATTAATGAATCAAACTTTATGTGTGCTTGATCCATTGGGTGGCCAAGATCCAACTCCTCCTCATGGTCCCTATTGTAGCCTATTAAAACCTCATGAAGCTTAGATCCAATGGATAGAAACAAAACTCTAGATCCAAAGGTAGAGATTAAATCTCTAGATCCGACGGTTGAGATTAAATCTCTAGATCCGACGGTTGAGGTTAAATCCCTAGAACCAATGGTGGATATTAAAACAACGCTTGAGCCCAACTCTATAAATATAGCATTAAGGTGGCTGGCAAGGCTTGATGGCTTAAGAGGATTAGGGTTTGCTTCCCTTGGGTGGCAAGTAATCCTAGTTTGGTTAGGATTAGGAGTGGGCGGCTAGGGTTAGGGTTTGGGTGTTGGTTGTGGGCGGCAACATGAGGAGAAGGCCTTTTCTTCTTCTTCCAAGGTTTGGTCGGTAACGTATCCTTCCCCCCTCTAATTTAGCTGGTGCTCAACCTATCCTTCTTCCCCTCTTCCATGGTCGGGAATTAGGAGAGCTAGGTTTAGGGTTTTTGGGCGGCTACAAGGAGAAGGATTGGTTTCTTTTTCCTACTCCAAGTGTTGGCCGGTGCCCATCAACCCCATTGATTCTCCTTTGGCCGGTTCCTATACACCATGTTCTCTTCCTTGGTCGGTGGCAACATCGAGTCTATTGACTTGGTGGCCGGTTCTAGATAGGAACAAGAGTTTTGTTTTTTGATATTCCTTTGTTCGGAGTGAACAAAAAAAGGAAGATTGGTGATCTAAGAGGCTTCGACTTTTGGAAGATCGTCGCCCACACGACATCCAAAAGGAGGATGGACATATAATAGAAGATCAAGAGGTATAACAAGAGGTATAATCTTGTTTATTTTGATTAGTGTTCTTTTGTAACATGTTTATATTTGTTTTTTAATTATGAGCATGATATATTCTATTTGTGGCTAAATAATACTTGGATCCCGAATATAAACACAAAAGTCGACGATCTGTACATCGTCTATTCCGTAGCTACTCGTAGAATAGAGGTAGGTCGCTTGAATAACAAGTTTGTTCAAGTGACCACTCTAAACGAATAGCATGACGATGACAAGGTTGCTTGGGTGTTTCCTTTTGTCTATGATTAAATTTTTTTAATCCAGGGACATTGATGGGATGGCCATGAACAAGCGATCGAGTTGAAGTGGGAAGCGAAGTTTCCCCTCACGGACTCGAAGACACAACCCAACAAGTGGTATCAGAGCCACAGTTTCCGGTTTTGTGTGTTTAGGATTCGG
The DNA here is from genome assembly GCA_025175895.1 of Wurfbainia villosa. Lineage (NCBI taxonomy): Eukaryota > Viridiplantae > Streptophyta > Magnoliopsida > Zingiberales > Zingiberaceae > Wurfbainia > Wurfbainia villosa. The sequence goes on along the minus strand of CM045998.1, from coordinate 31,332,220 downwards.
TTACTCTTATGCATTTTTCATATATTATATGTGTCGGATAATAGTAGGATATGCGTAAGTTAACTCTTTGGTTGCAAGCATAAGATCCGACTATTATGGTCATATGTGTGAATGTGATTGTATGTCTGTAATAGTATATTTTGTTGAATCCTCGGGGTTGACGAGACTAGTATTTAATTTTTTGTAAATTAGATACGACATTGTTTAGCCACTCTTTCTATTTTAGTTTACTTTCGATCTAGATTTCATGTACACTCCCTCGTGGAGTATAGGATCGATGGATGTAAATTAAAATTGGTTTTAGTCTCGGCTCGGATCTTCGGATGGCTCGTACATGGCATAGGAGGAGCGGACGAGAAGGCGATACGACGGGAGACATATTGAAGACAAAAGCCATAATAGTTGGAAAATTTTTATTTTTCATATTTATTGCTTATTGTTTGATATGCATGTCGTAGGCTAGAAAATTCCTTAATTTCAAATTACTAAGTGGGAAAGGAATATTTTTATAAATTCCCATGACCTCCATTACAATTTGACATGTGATGCAAACAAACTTGTGCGTCGGCTCTGAGTGCCTTCCTCCCCATCGGATGAGTTTGTTTGCGGATCACAAGGTAGAATATGGTTATAGAAAATTATTAAGGAGCGTGTGTACTTCCCCATCATAAGGCACATAACCCAAGATAATTACCTTGGTACCAAGTAATGGTGAACACTTAGATACAAATATAAGTATCCTTCCCATCGGAGTCACTGCTTTTATTTGTAGGGCCAAAGAGGAACCAACTATTATTTTTACTTGTCAAAAAGTTAGGTTGACAAGATAGTAAAATTAATGGGCAAAACCTCCACTTACAAATGTAGAATTCGTATACATCCACACTATCGTGGCATATAATATTCTCAGTGATTTGAGGTGTTGGTTGATTTTAAAATTTTATTGTTTGAGGAATCAATAATTTTTTGAAATCTAATGTTTTGATCTATATGATTCTTAGGTTTTCATTCAAAATGACTCTCAGTCCACTTGCTATGATTCTAAAGGAAAATAAACTTACTATACATAATTATGTTGATTGGAAAAAGGAATCTTGACATTGTCTTAACTGCTTAGGAGTACAAATATATACTCTTCAAAGAGTGTCCTCCTAAGCATGCGAATGAGTTGGAAGTCCTTGGAGCTGAGATCGATGGGGAAACCTAGGTCGATATCATTCTCCAGGCGACAGAAAGGCTTGCTCAGGCTCAGGCCATGGTTGCCCAAAAGCTTTCTACTTCTAAGCCAAAAGGCAAGAAGAAGAAGAAACGAGGTGGAGCAATGGTGGTGGGAGGATCTTAGGGAGGAGTGAAGAAGCCGAGAGGAATGTACTTCACTTGCAAGCAGACTGGACACTGGAAGAAGGACTGCCCCAACCGCAAGCAGAACAAAGGTATATCTTTTGGTCTAGTCGTTGAAATATATTTAGCGGTGTTATCTACCGACACCTGGTGTGTATATACAGGAGCCACTGATCATGTCTATAATACTGTGCAAGGGTTCCAGGAAACTAGATAACTGGCTGACGGGGAGATTACCATGTACTTGGGCGATGCCACGAAGGTCGCGGCTATTGCAGTGGGAGACGTTCATTTATCTTTTGAGAAAAATAAAGTTTTGGTTCTTAAGAATTGCCTTTATGTACCTTTATTTAGAAAGAATTTAATTTCGATTTCTAAATTATTTATGGATGGATATTCTATTTCTTTTAATGACAGAGTTGTTATGAAAAGAAATAGAGATATTATCTGTTCGAGTGCATTGATAGGAAATTTGTACAAACTTGAACCAAAAACTCCCATGATGCAAATTGAAGTTAATAACTCATCTTCTAATTCCAATAAGAGAAAAGAACCTTCGAAGATGAACCAAACATATCTTTGGCATCTTAGGCTTGGTCATATTAACCTAAGTAGAATTCAAAGGATGATAGCTGATGGACCTTTGGGTTCATTAGTGGTGGAAGATTTCCCAAGTTGTGAATCTTGCTTGGAGGGAAAATTGACCAAGAGGCCTTTTAAGGCCAAGGGGTATAGAGCCAAAGATGTGTTAGAATTGGTTCATTCCGATTTGTGTGGTCCTATGTCTATCCAGGCTAGAGGTGGTTTTGAGTATTTCGTCTCTTTTATAGACGATTATTCGAGATATGGATACATTTACTTGATGAGCCGCAAGTCTGAATGCTTTGACAAGTTGAAAGAATTAAAGGCTATAAAAGTATCAAGACACTGCGATCTGATCGTAGTGGTGAATACCTCTTGGGAGAGTTTAGGAACTACTTATCAGAGGCTGAGATTCAATCCCAATTGTCTTCACCTGGCCCACCCAGTAGAATGGTGTAGCAGAGCGAAGGAATATGACTCTTATGGAGATGGTTAGATCAATGATGAGTTATTTTGAGTTGCCAGATTTGTTTTGGGGATATGCTCTAGATACGGCGGTGTACATTTTGAACTTGGTTCCATCAAAATCAGTGCATTCTACTCCCACAAAATTGTGGACTGGGCGAAAGCCCAGTCTAAGACATATTCGGATTTGGGGGAGTTCAGCACATGTGCTGAAGGCAGATACTGGTAAGTTGGAACCTCGTACAGAAGTACGCATGTTCGTTGGCTATCCTAGAGGAACGAAAGGTGGTTTGTTTTATAGTTGTAGAGATCAGAGGGTGATCATTAGCACGAATGCTAGATTTCTAGAGGAAGACTATATAATGAACCACAAGCCCATGAGTAAAATTGTTCTTGAGGAATTGAAAGGGGAAGTCACTTATTCAAAACACCGGTACAAGAGGATATACCACAAGTCACTGCACCGTGTGTCACAGAGGATACACAGGTGATACCTCGTCGTAGTGGGAGGGTTGTGAGACAGCCTGATAGATTTATGTTCTTGAGAGAATCTTCTGATTTGGTCTCTGACGAACATGAACCTGATCCCTAGACATATGATGAGGCAATCAAAGATATAGATGCAGCATCTTGGCAAAGTGCAATGAATACTGTGATTGAATCTATGGATTCAAATCAGGTCTGGGAGCTAGTGGAACCACCCGATGGTGTAAAAACCATTGGATGCAAGTGGATCTACAAAAGAAAGAGAGGAATATATGTTGGGTTTCCGGCACCGCGGCGTGTGTGTGTTCGATCATGTTTCGTAAACATGAACACAGCGGAAGCAATAAAAATAATAAATACTCCTATTTATTACAACACACAAAACACACGCATGCATATTACAACAAGTGTAGACAGAACCGTAAATTTAAATTTGCAATAAAAGGAAAATTTATCTATGTTATACCTTTCGTATGACGTGTAGCGGGAACGGCATCAACCGGAACGATCCTCGCTAGAATCGTCTCTATCCGTATCCACGTCGAGTTCCTCGGGATTACTTCGCTAAGCCACGAGCTTCGTCTTTGTACGGGTTACTAGCCTCGTGTTGGAGACGACGTGATCGAGAGATGATCACGATCCGAATCCAAATTCGGATCCAAAACGAGTCGTCAAAACTCGCTTCTCCGGAGAGGTATTCGTCAACCGATTGACGAATCCTTCGTCCTCCACCTCAGAGGATTACCGGAGATCGAATCCCCGGTAAGTTATCCGCTGTCGGAGGTCTAACCGTCGTCCAAACGACGCTCCGACGAGAGGAGAAGAAGTTGTCCAGAAAACTGGACAGCTTGGTGGAGGAGTAGGCGCCGGCCAAAACAAGGAAGCCAAGTGCTCACCTTTTCACCGAAGCCTAGGAAGATCACCGGAGGGTCGCCGGAGGGTTCACCTGCTGAAGCTTGGACGCCGACAAGGAGATGACGGTGGCACAACAAGCTGGGCGGCAACCTAGGGTTGGCGCCGAGCAACTCCAAGGGTGGGCGCCAACTCAAGGGCTAGGGGTTTTTGGATTAGGGCTTAATTATCCATTAAGCCCTCTTTTATAGAGAACTAATTCTCTTAATGGTTATTGGATCATAACCATTAGGCCCGTTAACCCGCTCCATTAAGATAAGTTAAAATAAACCAAACCATGATGGTTTATTTTAAGTTAAAACGAACCGAACCCACTTTTGGTTCATTCGTTTAATATAAACCAAACCCCTTTGGTTTATTCTCATCCATTGGATTTGAACCAAACCATTTTGGTTCATCCATTACGTCTTCATAAGACGCGGCCCATCCATGCTTCCATTGCGACTGAAACGATTTCATGCTCGCTTTATGTTTGGTCCAACCAAACCTAGTTTCTCTCGGTCTGAGAATCCCATTCTCAAGCTCGTTTTAAATCCTTTGTATTACGCTCGTTGTGCGTGTGACCAAATAGGTTCTCGGCTTATGTTGGCCGTCTATAATTAACCATTAATTATAGAACGATCATGAGTGGCACCTAGTAGTACATCATGATCCCCAATTAACCGAAAAGATCAACGCTGATCCGTAACTATTTCAAACCCTTCAAGAGCTCGAATGATTCGCGGCCCCATTCCCTTCACTCATCTTATACCCACTTGGTTCAGTGACATGGTCTATAGTGTCACCTCACTAGGCTGACTACGTCACACCTAGCCCAAGTATCATTTCCTCGTCCTACGGATTCTAGTTACTGCACATGTATCGAAGAGTACTTTACTCTAAACATGTAATGCTTTGGCCAAAGACTTTAGTAAAAATCCGACGAGAGGCCATGGGTATACATCTCCTCGCAAGGAGTGGTGAATTCTTTATAGGCTATTCAAACACCTTCGATCACTTCGACTTATACCCAATCATCCCGGGTCCACATCTTCTTAGAGATGTTTGCTTAAGATGTCAAAGCATAAGTCTCCATGATCAAGATGACTTGAATACCGCAAGTCAAAGGAACATCGCACTTAAGCCATAGTAAGAACTTCATTGACATATCTATATATGCAGAGAACCATATGAAGTCTTACGGCTGGTCACTCCAATGAACTAGTTACCATAACTAGCATCCACGATTAACTCCGGACATCACTATGTCTCCACTGAGAATCACCGCTTGGATACACCAAGGAGTATACCTCATGCTAGTCTCGATGTAATTGATGGTGTCCAAATCCATCAATTCATCGACTAGGATAATTCCGATACATCACAATTACACATGTAGAGATACTCACTAGTTGTGATCCAATCACAAATTCTCTCATGCTGTGAATCGTATCGTGGACATTCAGTAAATGAGTTTAAGATCCAATCAAATACATAAAACATGTATACTCAAAAAGTGAATCTTCATTTATCATATAAATGGTTCATACATAAGGCGATTGCCTTAGGACATCTCTCATATATTACTAACAGACTCCCACTTGGCCTAATGCCAATCGCTATGGTATCCAATACCATAAGCTCGAACATGACCCTCAAACTTACTTTGAGGTAATGCCTTAGTCAAAGGATCCGCTAAGTTCCTTTCAGTGGGAATTTTCTCGATTTGTATTTCGTTCCTACTGATGATCTCTCTGATAAGATGATAGCGGCGAAGCACATGTTTGGATCGTTGATGAGACCTTGGCTCTTTCGCCTGTGCAATTGCTCCATTGTTGTCGCAGTAGACCGGTATTGCTTCAACAATGGCCGGAATCACACCAAGTTCATGAACGAACTTCTTGATCCAAACCGCTCTTCTTCGCCGCCGCCGCAATGTATTCTCGCCTCGCTGGTAGAATCCGCCATCTCTTGTTTGGAACTTTTCCAACTCATCGCGCTCATTCAAGGTGAACACGATGATGATCGAGACTGGAATCATCCTTGTCCGTTCGAAGCCGGCATCCGTATACCCGCTGTATCACCATGTCCCTTCTCCATATATTAGGAACACATCCTTAGTTCTTCTCAAGTACTTAAGGATCGCCTTAATACCGCCCAATGATCCATTCCTCGATCGGGATCGCATCCGCCGTGACACTCAGAGCATACGATACATCAGGCCTCGTACATAACATAGCATACATGATAAATCCTATTGCGGATGCATAGGGAATCTTACTCATGCAAATCCTCTCGTCTTCTGTGCGCGGACACAGAGACTTCGAAAGGTGTACCCCATGCCTGATGGGTAGGAAACCTTTCTTGGATTCCGACATGCTAAACCTCTTTAGCACTCGGTCTATATATGTAGACTGCGAAAGACCAAGCAACCATTTCGATCTATCTCTATAGATCTTAATCCCGAGGATGTAGGTTGCTTCTCCCAGGTCTTTCATGGAGAATGTCTTGGATAACCAAACCTTCACTGACTGTAAGATTAAAACATCATTTCCTATAAGTAGTATGTCATCGACATACAATACTAGGAATACGACTGCACTCCCACTAACCTTCTTGTACACACAAGGTTCGTCTGGATTTTGTGAGAAATCAAACTTTTTGATTGTCTCATCAAAATGGATATTCCAGCTCCTGGATGCTTGCTCCAATCCATAAATGGATCGTCGCAATTTGCATACCTTGGTTTTATGAACCGATGTGAAACCCTCAGGTTGTATCATATACACATTCTCGAGCAGGTTTCTATTAAGGAAAGCTGTTTTCACATTCATCTGCCATATCTCATAATCATAATGAGCCGCTATGGCCAGGAGCATCCGAATGGATTTAAGCATAGCAACAGGCGAATAGGTTTCGTCATAATCAACACCTTGTTTTCGACGATATCCTTTCGCCACCAATCTAGCCTTATAGATAATCACATTACCATCCATGTCGGTTTTCTTCTTGAAAACCCACTTGCACCCTATAGGCTTTATCCCTTCAGGTGGGTCAACCAAGTTCCAAACTTGGTTTTCATACATGGAATCCATTTCCGACTTCATGGCACCAAGCCACTTATCCCTTTCTGAACTTGTCAGCACTTCTTCATAACTGGTAGGCTCCACATCATCAATGAGTAACACGTTGTTCGATTCGCTTACGAGAAATCCATATCTCTCAGGAATATTGCGTGTTCTACCAGATCTACGAAGATGTGGTGTTACAATAGGTCCAGCCGATTTCTCATCACTATGAGTTGTCGGCTATTGTGCTTCACCAGATATCTCATTAATGTCTATTTGAGTCTCTCGAGCTGTTGGTGCAGTGGGCACCAAAGTCGAACCGGTATTTTGATTATGGCAAAAGGCTCAATAGTTAAGGGTATATTTGTTATCTTACGAGCTCAATTAAGTGTGCAGAAATGCTAAAGTTGAGCTTGGTGGTCCCAGAACAACGAGCAATACGTAACTGTCGCAACGCCAGAGGGACTTCTGAGGAAGCCGAGGTACTCGGGTGAAGACCGGAAGCGAGGCTACAAGGTAAGCTCGTGAAAGCGCAAGGTCGCAGCGTAGATCCGACCCAATACCTCCAATGGAAGGTCTAGGTCGAGATCGGATGGTTAGAACCATCGCATTTTATATTTTAAGCTGATCAAAACCCTTTGACTACAGTCAACTGCTAGTCAAGTTCCAGCCTCGAGAAGAGCTCGAATTTCAAGGGGGTGAATTTGGACTTGACTCGTGTTTTGGTACAAAGGGTGATGTGGCATCAAGGTGGACATCCAAACCATCACCAAGCTTCCTTGTGGTGGACGCCCAAAATAAGGTGAGTTGGCACAAGATGGTTGGCTCCCATGATGTGGCACAAGTTGAATGGCTCCAACAAGTTGGCGCCCAAGGAGGTTGGAGGTGGCACAAGGTGGTTGGATGAAACACCTCATCCTCAAGTTGGCACCCAAGGAGGTTGGAGGTGGCACAAGGTGGTTGGATGAAACACCTCATCCTCAAGTTGGCGCCCAAGGAGGTTGGAGGTGGCACAAGGTGGTTGGATGAAACACCTCATCCTTGAGTTGGCGCACAAGTAGGTTGGAGGTGGCACAAGGTGGTTGGATGAAACACCTCATCCTTGAGTTGGGATAAGAACCTCACCTTGGACACTACCTATGTCTAAATTCATAGATCAATATCCATAAATAGACATGTTCAAGCCAAGCAAATAACAAGAATTCAAGAGCTCTCAACACGCTGCCGTAACGCCGCTACTACTACTCACATTTGCTACGACGAAGTGCCGCCGACAACGAAAGCTACATCTTCTACTTATAAGAGTTGTCGGTATATTTATTTAAGTTCTACTTTTTTAAATTGTCTTTGTGCTTTAATCGTAACAAGGAAAGGGGGAGTGTCCCTTTGCCTTGATTTCTTTTTGTAATCGTTGCTCCTACCTCCAACGAGGAGGAGTGGTTTTAGTGAATTGCCCTCCGTACGTGATCAAGGATCACTAGGGACGTGGATTAGCAATCGAAAGATTGTGAACCACGTAAAAATATCTTGTCTACTTTATATTTCCGCTGTGCATTCTCTACTTGCTTTTTACTTATTGCAAAAGTTTTTAACGACACCGTATCGCTATTCACCCCCCCCTCTAGCGACACTTTCGATCCAACAATTGGTATCAGAGCCGGGGGCGCTAAGATTCGGTGAAACCACCAATCTAGCTTTGTTTTTCTTTTTTTTTACAGATTTTTTATTTATTTATTTCTGTTTTCGTATAATCATTTCACTTGCTTATCTTCTCCTACATATAGAATTGCATTAGAGGCTTTAGGATCCGGATAAGGTTGTCCTTCGGGTTAGATCCCGAGTAAGGTTGTCCTCCGGAACTTCAACGACATTCGCATTTGATTGTTTATTTCTTTTTGCAAGTTACATTTTATATATCGTTTTTTTACTTCTCAAGATTACTAATCCAAGACGAAAGTCTTGGAATATTCTTTCCGGTGTGTTTTGCAAGATTCTTTTTTGCTCTTCTTCTTCTTGTTTTTAAATGGCCCATCTCGAAGGGTTTAGCACCGACCGACCCCCGTTTTACAACGGTAATGACTTTCGTTATTGGAAGGGTCGGATGGAATGCTTTCTTAAAACCCAAATCGAGATGTGGATCGTAATCCAAACCGGTTTCACACTTCCTATTAATGAAGATGGTGAATCTTTGGGTTACGATCAATGGTCAAATTCCATGAAAAAACAAGTAGAAGCCGATGCCAAGGCAACTCAAATCTTGCAATGTGGGTTGTCCAAGGAAGAGCTCAACCGCTGGCCCCCTTCATTAGTGCAAAGGACTTATGGACCAAGCTAGTGGAACTACACGAAGGCACCGACGACACGAAGGTATGTAAAAGAGATTTACTTTTAAATAAATTGTATAACTTGAAAATGCAGGAAAACGAGACCGCAACTCAACTACATGCTCAGATCCAAGACATCACAACCAACTCCATGCCATCGGACAAAAGGTCGAGAATCGCGACCTTATCGTATTCTCTTAACTCGCTTCCTAGGACCACCTTGTGGGCATCCATGGTCGATGCCTACAAGGTCTCCAAGGACCTTTCTAAAATTAGGTTAGACGAATTGTTTTCGAACTTGAATTACATGAGCAAACTAACGTGGTCCAGCCGAGAAGAGTATTGCGTTAGCGTGTTCCAAGAAGAAGAAGCCCGCAAGCAAGCCACCCCGAAGGAAGAAGACGTTTAGTCCGAATCCAAGTAGACTCGAATAGAATCCGAACTAGTCAATCTAGTTCTAAGATGATCAAGAGACTAAAAACGACCAACAACTCAAGGTAAGCCTAAACCTAATTCAAATACTTCTAATTTTAGATGCTATGAGTGCAACAGTTCGGCCACATCAAGTCCGAAAGTGCCCAAAGCTAAAGAATAACGCATCAAAGACCAAGAAAGCGCTAAACGCTACTTGGGAGGAGTTTTGAGGAAGAAGACGATATCCAAGCTCTAATGGCCAAGCCGACGAGCACGACTCAAACCAAGAAGAGTCCGAGTCCGAATCCGATGATGAGCTTCCATTCAAGACAAGCCACGGATCCGTATCCGGTTCAAAAGAATCATTAAGGGTAAGTCGGTCGTTACTTAATACTTTGTATGGTGCAATTAAATTTTTAAATAAGAAACTAGCTAAGTCCGAGTCCAAGGTCGAGACCCTAATTGAGGAGGTTAACCTTCTCAAACATGAGGTCTCCTAACCTCTTCGACTACTCAGTATTCAAGAGGAGGACTCAACTCAAGTGAAAAGCTTGAAGTTGAGAACTCGCTTTTGAAAACACAAGTCAAGACCTTAGGAACACGTTGGAAAGGTTCACTTTGGGATCCAAGGGACTTGACCTCTTACTTGATCACAAAGGGCCGTGGTACAACAAGGCCTGACTCGGGTTTAACTCAAATACAACCAATAAGTCATATATGTCTATAGTAAACCAACATAAGAAAAATGTCCAAGCATGGGTCCCTAAGACCACTTTGATTTCAACTTTAGGATCTAACATGTATTGGGTTCCTATGACCAAATTCACTATGTGAATAGACCCACGATTCAATGGTCCAGGGGAGCCAATACAAAATGTATTTTTGTTAAGTCTTAGAAATTGCATGCTTAGTTTTTCCTTTATTTTTAGAATGGTTAGATAGGACTCATAACCAACTAAAATCCTGCGAAAAGATTGAGCCTCGGGAGCCTCTTTTCAAAATAAACCAACTAAAATCCTTTAAAAGATTGAGCCTCGGGAGCCTCTTTTCAAAAATAACTAGTTAGACCAAGACGTAGTCTCAAGTAAGTCGAGTTATCAATTTCTTGAAATTAGCTTTGTCTAAGGAAGTGGTCGTTGTTCCGATCAAAGAAGGCCTCTGCCTCGCCACGACCGAAGCTAATCTCTTGAAAAGATTACTTGATGAGCTTAGACTAAATAATCTAACCTAATGTTGGTTAATTTAAATTCATTAAAATTAATCAAGTTGAAAGTCATCTCACAATAACACATAGGAATAACATGTTTTGATCATGTAGATATTGGTGAGATGATTTAGGTTTAAAACTTACAAACAACCCTTTAGTAATTCCAATATCCGATCCAACTACCTTATGTGTAGGATCAATGGATGTTGGAGCTGGTTGCTCCCGACACATGACCGGGATCAACTCAAATTTTCGGTTACGATTCAAACGACAAGGATCGTAGCCTTCGAAATAACGGCAAGCTCAAAATCATCGGATCGTGATATTGAGCTCAACTCTAACTTTACAATTCAAAATGTCTTATTAGTAGAAAACTTTCAATATAATTTACTTAGTGTAAGCCAATTGTGTGATAACAATTATAAGGTCATATTTCTAGAAAATGAATGCGTAATCAAAATAAATGCAACATCTAAAATAATACTTAAAGGAACTAGGAGTAGCAACATCTACACAATAAATTTACCCAACTCCTCAACCAAGTGTCTTATGACATAGCAAGAGGAATCTTGGTTATGGCAATCAAGACTCTGACACTGCACTCCAAGACTCGGGCCCACAAGATGAGTCGAGTGGCTTGGTTATAGGTTTGCCTAAACTAAACAACTTGGATAATAAAATATGTAATGCTTGTCAACAAGGTAAACAATCTAGGACACAACATCAATTAACTAATCAAGAACGAACCAAAAGTGTTCTTGAGCTCCTACACATGGATCTATTTGATTCACATGGAGCTAAGTCACTCAATGGTAGTCAATTTTGCTTAGTCATAATTGATTTACTATTCTAGATTTACTTGGGTTAGGTTTATCAAACATAAAAATGATACTCTAGACCAACTAATCAATCTTTGTAGGTTAATCAAAATCAAAAGAACCTTAAGATTAAAAGATTTAGAAGTTTATCATGGTGGTGAATTCAAAACCACAGTTTACAGATCTCTCAGAACCTAAACGGATACCACCATGAGTTTTCATGTCCTAGAACCCCTCAACAAAATGGGTTAGTCGAACGGAAAAATAGAACCCTACAAGAAGCCGCTAGGACAATGTTAAACGAGTATAACCTACCCGATAGATTTTGGGCAGAGGCCGTTAGTACGGCTTGCTATGTCCAAAATAGGATCCTTAGGGTAAAGAGGCACCAAAAGACCTCGTACGAGATTTATCACGATAAAATACCGAACATCAAGTACTTTAGGGTATTTGGATGCAAGGTACATATCTTAAACACTCAGGATTACCTAGGAAATTCAAATCCAAAACCTCATCGAACCTTTCTAGGATACTCAACCACCAAGAGAGCTTATAGGGTATACAATCACGACACTTTAGAGTCGAAGAAACCATTAATATAGTTTTCTTAAGGACACGAACCCGCTCAATCCTTAACAAAACCAACTAGCAAATCAACTTATAGCGAACCCGACTGATCTTGAACTTGAATCTCGCCCTAACCCAAGTCATCCTATCGACCAAGTGATAGATGACCCTAACCCGAGTCACACTAAGACTCAAACAAATCATCCTATCAATCAAGTTATAGGTGATCCAAATTTAGGGGTTCGAACTAGAGCTTCATATCGAAACCTTAGTCAAATCTCGTTAATTTCCAAAATCAAACCCAAAACTATTGAACAAGCACTTCGATCCCGATCGATTATTGCTATGCAAGAAGAGCTAGCTCAATTCACTAGAAATGAAGTCCGAATTAGTACCACCACCTAAAGAAAAATCAATTATTGGAACAAGGTGGGTATTTCAAATAAACTTGATGATAAAGGTGAAGTAGTTAGAAATAAAGCTAGGTTAGTCGCAAAAGGGTTTAGTCAAGTCGAAGGTTTAGATTACGATGAGACCTACGCCCCGTGAGCTGCACTAGAGTCCATCCGAATGTTGTTAGCATATGCCGCACATCGAGGTTTTAAATTGTTTCAAATGGATGTCAAGTCAGCATTTTTGAATGGATACATTAAGGAAGAAGTTTACGCTACCAACCTCCGGATTCGAAAATCTAGATAAACCTCGACCATGTCCTTAGACTTAAGAAAGCCCTATATGGACTCAAACAAGCCCCAAGAGCTTGGTACGAAAGGCTTTCGATCTATCTTAAGTCCAAAGGATTCAACCAAGGTTTAGTCGACCCAACCTTATTCGTTAAAACCAGGGAAAAGAAATCTTTATAGCCCAAATCTATGTAGATGATATAATTTTTTGGAACTACCAACTCGATCCTCGCTAAACTAATTCATCTCACTTATGGAAAGTGAATTTGAAATGAATTTAGTGGGAGAGTTAAGTTTCTTCTTAGGTTTACAAATTAAACAAACTAAAGATGGAATATATTTACATCAACAAAAATATACTAAGGACTTAATAAATCGATTTGGAATGCAAGATGCTAAAATAATCAATACACCTATGGCAACTAATGTTAATATAAACGAAGATGTAGAAGGAAAACCCGCTGACCTAAAATATATAGAGCGCAATAGAAGTCTCCTATACTTAACCGCGACCCGACATTTTATTCGGGTAAGTATGTGCGCAAGGTTACAAACCTGTGCCAAGGAGTCTCACCTAACCCTAGTCAAGCGTATCCTTAGATATCTAAAGGGCACGCTAAACGTAGGTATTTGGTACCCTAGATCTACCGAGTTTAATCTAATCGGCTACTCCGACTCCGACTATGCCGGTAGTAAACTCGATAGAAAGAGCACGAGTGGTTGTTGTCAAATCCCTACCGAGTCTAGTAAGTTGGTGCAAAGAGGGGAAGCAGATTGCGTTGCCTTATCTACCACCGGAATACGCGATGGGTGAGTGTGTCTCTCAGCTCCTGTGGATGAAGCACACTCTCCAAGACTTTAGCTTAATCTTTAACAACATTAAAACCTACATAGATAACATTAGTTCAATTAACTTAACTAAAAATCCAATATGTCATTCTAGGATAAAACATATAGAAGTTAAACACCACTTCATTAGGGAACATGTAACTAATGGAACTATACAACTAGAGTATGTTGAGTCCAAATCAAACCTAGCGGACATCTTCACCAAACCACTACCCGGTTTAATTTAGTTTATTAAGACGAAAGTTAGGTATGTGCGTAATAGAGTAGGATTTAAATTTTTCTATATATGTACTCTACTTTTGCTTCTTTTTATGAAATTAGCCTAAGTCTTACCTTAGAAATCATATACCTATAGATTTAAGGAGCCAACACATCTCACAACACATAGGACTAATGTGTTTGTGTACTTAGCCACGAGACGGGCGTGAGATGTTAGGACCTTACTCTGGTTCCGCACGTAGATTCAAGCAGCATCGACATGAACCATGGAGTATAATTATTTAAAATTAATCAACTCCTTCAAGACTTATTGATCATTCTATATCAATCAAGTCCAACCGGAGTTGTACATTTTAGATGAACATATTTTCAAGCTTATTATTATTTAAAAAAATATATATATATTTATATTGGGAACTTGCTTGGACTTACAAACCCTCAAATATATTTACAAACTTTTTGAGTTAAGGCAAAAGGGGGAGAAAGTCACAAAAGTAAGGAAGAAAGTAAACAAAATTATTACCTTTTATATTAAGTAATTCCGTTTACTTAAGCAACTATTAAGGGGGAGTAAAAATTATTTTTCAAGAACTCACCTTCGGTCAAGGGGGAGGTTACCTCAAAGGGGAGAACTTGAAACAATAATATTTATCACTCATGCTTAATCTTTATGCTAGCTCATTCATACTTAATCATTATGCTAGCTCATTCATATTTAATCATTATGCTAGCTCATTCATATTTAATCTTTATGCTAGCTCATTCATATTTAATCTTTATGCTAGCTCATTCATGCTTAATCATTATGCTAGCTCATTCATATTTAATCTTTATGCTAGCTCATTCATGCTTAATCATTATGCTAGCCATCGTTATGCTTAATTTTTCCTTAACTTTTTAGCGGTTTTGCCATGAATCAAAAGGGGGAGATTGTTGGTGCAAGGGGCACCAAAGTCGAACCGTATTTTGATTATGGCAAAAGGCTCAATAGTTAAGGGTATATTTGTTATCTTACGAGCTCAATTAAGTGTGCGTAAATGCTAAAGTTGAGCGGAAGGTTCATACACCGGTGGGAACCGAGGTGGTCGGGCAACGCCAGAGGGACTTCGGAGGAAGCCGAGGTACTCGGGTGAAGACCGAAGCGAGGCTACAAGGTAAGCTCGTGTGAAAGCCGGCAAGGTCGTTAAGCGAGATCCGACCCAATACCTCCAATGGAAGGTCTAGGTCGAGATCGATGGTTAGAACCATCGCATTTTATATTTTAAGCTAACTTGTATCAGCCCAAAACCCTTTGACTACACCAACTCGCTAGTCAAGTTCCAAATTTCGAAGAGCTCGAATTTCAAGGGGGTGAATTTGGACTTGACTCGTGTTTTGGTACAAAGGGTGATGTGGCATCAAGGTGACATCCAAACCATCACCAAGCTTCCTTGTGGTGGACGCCAAAATAAGGTGAGTTGGCACAAGATGGTTGGCTCCCATGATGTGGCATTGTTGAATGGCTCCACAAGTTGGCGCCAAGGAGGTTGGAGGTGGCACAAGGTGGTTGGATGAAACACCTCCGCCCCAAGGAGGTTGGAGGTGGCACAAGGTGGTTGGATGAAACACCTCATCCTCAAGTTGGCGCCCAAGGAGGTTGGAGGTGGCACAAGGTGGTTGGATGAAACACCTCATCCTTGAGTTGGCGCACAAGAAGCTTGGAGGTGGCACAAGGTGGTTGGATGAAACACCTCATCCTTGAGTTGGGATAAGAACCTCACCTTGGACACTACCTATGTCTAAATTCATAGATCAATATCCATAAATAGACATGTTCAAGCCAAGCAAATAACAAGAATTCAAGAGCTCTCAACACGCCGTCGTAACGCCGCTACTACTACTCACATTTGCTACGACGAAGTGCCGCCGACAACGAAAGCTACATCTTCTACTTATAAGAGTTGTCGGTATATTTATTTAAGTTCTACTTCTTTAAATTGTCTTTGTGCTTTAATCGTAACAAGGAAAGGGGGAGTGTCCCTTTGCCTTGATTTCTTTTGTAATCGCTGTCTACTTCCAACGAAGAGGAGTGGTTTTAGTGAATTGCCCTCCGTACGTGATCAAGGATCACTAGGGCCGTGGATTAGCAATCGAAAGATTGTGAACCACGTAAAAATATCTTGTCTACTTTATATTTCCGCTGTGCATTCTCTACTTGCTTTTTACTTATTGCAAAAGTTTTTAACGACACCGTATCGCTATTCACCCCCCCCTCTAGCGACACTTTCGATCCAACACGAGCCTCCTCAAGCTCGACGACACTCCCACTGTTTTCTTGCAAGAGAAACTCTCTCTCTAGAAACACAGCATGCCTTGAAATAAACACCTTTTGTTCCACAGGATGATAGAATTGGTAACCCCTTGTTTCCTTAGGGTATCCAACAAATAGACATTTATCAAACTTAGCATCCAATTTGTCTGATACAGTCCGCTTCACATAAGCAGGACAACCCCATATCTTCAAGTAAGATACATGAGGTTTCTTACCATTCCATATCTCATATGGAGTAGTTGAGACTACCTTGGTAGGCATTCTGTTTAACAAGTAAACAACTGTCTGAAGTGCATAGCCCCAAAAGGACTTGGGAAGAGTTGCATGATTCATCATTGACCTGACCATGTCCAACAAGGTCCGGTTACGCCTCTCAGATACACCATTATGCTGTGGTGTATAGGGCGGAGTCCATTGAGACAATATGCCATTGTCTCTTAGATAATCAAGAAACTCTTGACTTAAGTATTCACCACCTCGATCCGATCGAAGTATTTTAATACTCTTGTCATGTTGTTTCTCTACTTCATTTCTGAATTCTTTGAACCTTTCTAAGGCTTCAGACTTGTGTTTCATCAAGAACACATACCCAAACCGTGAGTGATCATCGGTGAAGGTAATGAAGTAGCTATAGCCTCCTAATAGTTGAGTTGACATAGGTCCACATACATCAGTATGTATTAGACCTAGTAACTCTCCAACTCATTCACCTTTTCCAGTAAAAGGTAACTTAGTCATCTTGCCTTTTAAGCATGATTCGCATGTATCGTATGAATCCAATTCAAACGATTCCAGAATTCCACATCGGTGTAATTCGGACATGCGTTTCTTGCTTATATGGCCAAGACGACAATGCCACATATAGGAGTCTATTTGATTATCCTTTCGAGCACGCGTGTTGCTCGCTTCGATATTGAAAATGTCACTGGATACGTCCAACGTATAAATGCCATTACTCAAGGTTCCAGTTCCATAAAGTACGCCATTTAAAGTTATATAACAACAATTGTTACTAAACGTCAAATGGAAACCATTTCTATTTAAACAGGAAATATAAACAATGTTCTTTATTAGAGAAGGAACATAATAGCAATTGTCCAGTTCTAAGACTAGTCCACTAGGGAGATTCAAAGAAATAAGTTCCGATGGGCACTACAAAGAACCTTTGCTCCATTGCCAACTCACAAATTTGACTCTCCGACAAGTCTTCTTCTATTCCTTAGCCCTCAGATGTCATTACATATATGTGAGCTACACGCAGTATCCTTTACACAAGTGTCTAAGGAAAGAGAATGACAATCAATAACGAAGATACCTGAAGAGGATGGGGCATCTGATGCCTTCTTCTTCTTCATGGACTCAAGATAAATCTTGCAGCTTCTTCGCCAAGGGCCTTCCTTGCCACAGGATGGCAAGTGCCCTTTATACTGGTTCCGCCTTTCTTTGCCTTTTGTTCTTTCCTTTCTTCGCTCTTTTGCCTTCCTCTTAGAACCTTCGAGGAATCAACTAATGTAACCGCTTTCTCTCATGCTTCACTGTAAGGCTCCACCTTTCAAAGATATCGAGGAGCTCGGGAATGGTGGATTCCAATTTGTTCATCCGATAGTTCATCACAAATTGTGAGAAACTCTTGGGCAAACAATGCAGAATTAAGTCAATACTTAACTCATGATCCATCACAAAACCAAGGGTAGCTAGCCGCTCGATGTACCCGTTCATCTTTAGCACAAACTGCACTACAGATTAACCTTCTTGCATCTTCGTGGTGAAGAGGAGCCTAGAGACCTCGAACCTTTCGGATCTCGCTTGCTCATCGAACAACTCATGAAGATGGAAGACCATAGTATTAGCATCCATATGCTCATGCTACTTTTGCAGCTCAGGTACCATCGCCGCTAGCATGATGCAACTCGCCAGCTCAGAATCTGCCACATGCTTCTGATAGACCAACATTTGGTCTGGAGTTGCATCGTCCTTAGGACGGTCAGGAAGAGGCTCTTCAAGGACATATGCAAGCTTTTCCGCCTTGAGAACAATTCTCAGGTTTCTAAGCCTGTCCAGGAAGTTAGGCCCAGTCAGTTTGTTCGAATCCAAAATAGTGTGCAAATTCAAAGACGTCATGATCAATTTATTGACCTAGAAATACAAAACGAGCATATATGAGAAAATGATTTTAAAATGCATCAATATACATTTATAAATCCCATTCATTTTTCGAATTTCAAAAACCCCAAAATCACTTCGGGAGATCGTAGGTCCATCTCCGAATGGGCTGATATCCATCATAGATTTGAACAACCTTGGAGAGAGTCCAACAAACCATTCATAACTACGATGGTAGGTATCAACTATACCGATTGCATATCACGTATATGCAACTATCACAATGTGCTATCAACTTATTGAATGTTCACACATACATCGGGTTGTTAACACATTAACAAGTATGCATCATATGCATAGCACCCAACTTCACCTCCCTTTACATCGACCTTGGAGAGAGTCCAACAAGCCAATGCTCCAGGTTAAAGCCAACCCATTAATCAGGAAATAGTTTTAATATGGTTAGAGCGCATTCAACCAATTAGCCCAGCATGGAGAGAGTCCAACAACCAAAGCTAACGATTGACCTCTGACTCTTACCATATTAGTATTAAACTATTCCATGGTTTGAACATATTCGGGTTCGAGCCGGGCTTGGAGAGAGTCCAACAACCCAAACAAGAAACAGAACTCTGGTTCTAACCATATTAATGGAAGGTGTAGGCTTTAATATTGTTTAAGGGGTTTTATGTCTCATCCTCTTTGCATGCAAATAACTATTATCTACATGGCATGACATACATGGCATACATCTACATGTCACGATACGCATGGCATTATGTTATGCATCTAATGCAATTACATGGCATACAATTATGTCATGTATATATTTCCTTATATGTCATAACTATTTATGGAAATTAAATATGTTTAAGATTTGATTCTCCAAATCAAATCATAATTAAATTAGGAAACAAATTTCCAAATCTAATCACATATTTTATTCATGGAATTATTTGATTAAGGAAAATCTATTTAGGAAACCAATTTCCTAAATCATTAAAACTACTTATGGAAATAAAATATTTTAAGATTTGATTTCCCAAATCAAATCATGATTAAATTAGGAAAAAAATTTCCAGAATCTAATCAAATATTTTATTTATGGAAAATATCAATTTCCATAAATACTTCCAACTTTCCAAAAGTGGAAGATTTCCATAAATACTTCTAGACTTTCCAAAATTAAAAAATTTCCATAAATACTTCTAAATTTCTAAAATTAGAAAATTTCCAGAAATACATTATGACTGTCGCAAAACCATTTTACGATTATGTCGAAACACAACCTGGGCTCTGATACCACTGTTGGGTTTCCGGCACCGCGGCGTGTGTGTGTTCGATCATGTTTCGTAAACATGAACACATCGGAAGCAATAAAAATAATAAATACTCCTATTTATTACAACACACACAACACACGCATGCATATTACAACAAGTGTAGACATAACCATAAATTTAAATTTGCAATAAAAGGAAAATTTATCTACGTTATACCTTTCGTATGACGTGTAGCGGGAACGACATCAATCGGAACGATCCTCGCTAGAATCGTCACTATCCGTATCCACGCCGAGCTCCTCGGGATGACTTCGCTAAGCCACGAGCTTCGTCTTCGTACGGGATACTAGCCTCGTGTTGGAGACGATGTGATCGAGAGATGATCACGATCCGAATCCAAATTCGGATCCAAAACGAGTCCTCAAAACTCGCTTCTCCAGAGAGGTATTCGTCAACCGATTGACGAATCCTTCGTCCTCCACCTCAGAGGATTACCGGAGATCGAATCCCCGGTAAGTTATCCGCTGTCGGAGCTCTAACCATCGTCCAAACGACGCTCCGATGAGAGGAGAAGAAGCTGTCCAGAAAACTGGACAGCTTGGTGGAGGAGTAGGCGCCGGCCAAAACAAGGAAGCCAAGTGCTCACCTTTTCACCGAAGCCTAGGAAGATCACCGGAGGGTTCACCAGCTGAAGCTTGGACGCCGACAAGGAGATGATGGCGGCACAACAAGCTGGGCGGCAGCCTAGGGTTGGTGCCGAGCAACTCCAAGGGTGGGCGGCAACTCAAGGGCTAGGGGTTTTTGGATTAGGGCTTAATTATCCATTAAGCCCTCTTTTATAGAGAACTAATTCTCTTAATGGTTATTGAATCATAACCATTAGGCCCGTTAACCCGCTCCATTAAGATAAGTTAAAATAAACCAAACCATGATGGTTTATTTTAAGTTAAAACGAACCGAACCAACTTTTGGTTTATTCGTTTAATATAAACCAAACCCCTTTGGTTTATTCTCATCCATTGGATTAGAACCAAACCATTTTGGTTCATCCATTACGTCTTCATAAGACGCGGCCCATCCACGCTTCCATTGCGACTGAAACGATTTCATGCTCGCTTTATGTTTGGTCCAACCAAACCTAGTTTCTCTCGGTCTGAGAATCCCATTCTCAAGCTCGTTTTAAATCCTTTGGATTACGCTCATTGTGCGTGTGACCAAATAGGTTCTCGGTTTATGTTGGTCGTCTATAATTAACCATTAATTATAGAACGATCATGAGTGGCACCTAGTAGTACATCATGATCCCCAATTAACCGAAAAGATCAACGGTTGATCCAGAACTATTTCTGAAACCCTTCAGTAGCTCGAATGATTCGTGCCCTATTCCCTTCACTCATCTTATACCCACTTGGTTCAGGACATGGTCTATAGTGTCAGTCCCCACTAGGCTGACTACATCACACCTAGCCCAAGTATCATTTCCTCGTCCTACGGATTCTAGTTACTGCACATGTATCGAAGAGTACTTTACTCTAAACATGTAATGCTTTGGCCAAAGACTTTAGTAACAATCCGAGGAGAGGTCATGGGTATACATCTCCTCGCAAGGAGTGGTGAATCCTTTATAGGCTATTCAAACACCTTCGATCACTTCGACTTATACCCAATCATCCCGGGTCCACATCTCCTTAGAGATGTTTGCTTAAGATGTCAAAGCATAAGTCTCCATGATCAAGATGACTTGAATACCGCAAGTCAAAGGAATATCACACTTAAGCCACAGTAAGAACTTCATTGACATATCTATATATGCAAAGAACCATATGAAGTCTTACGGCTGGTCACTCCAATGAACTAGTTACCATAACTAGCATCCACGATTAACTCCGGACATCACTATGTCTCCAGCCAGTGAGAATCAGCTGCTTGGATACACCAAGGAGTATACCTTTAGTCTCGAGTAATTGATGGTGTCCAAATCCATCAATTCATCGACTAGGATAATTTCGATACATCACAATTACACATGTAGAGATACTCACTAGTTGTGATCCAATCACAAATTCTCTCATGCTGTGAATCGTATCGTGGACATTCAGTAAATGAGTTTAAGATCCAATCAAATACATAAAACATGTATACTCAAATAGTGAATCTTCATTTATCATATAAATGGTTCATACATAAGGCGATTGCCTTAGGACCTCTCTCATATATTACTAACAATATATGGGAAGGTTGAGACCTTCAAAGTGAGGCTTGTTGCGAAGGGGTATACTCAGAAAGAGGGTATCGATTATCAGGAGACCTTTTCGCCGGTAGCCATGCTTAAGTCTATCCAGATTCTCTTATGTATTGCAGGTCATATGGATTATGAGGTGTGACAGATAGATGTTAAGACAACTTTCCTTAATGGAAGTCTTGAGGAAAACATCTATATGAAGCAACTAGAGGGATTCATTGCGAAGGGCAAAGAGCATCTTGTATGTAAGCTTAATCGGTCCATTTATGGATTGAAGCAAGCTTCAAGGTCTTGGAACATCCGATTTGATGAGGTAATCCAGTCTTATGGATTTAACCAAAGTCCCAATGAGTCTTGTGTATACAAGAGATGTGACAGAAACGTAGTGGTATTTCTTGTACTATACATAGATGACATTTTGTTGATTGGCAACAATATCAAGGTGTTATCGGACGTAAGGGTATGGTTGTCCAAATAGTTTGATATGAAGGACTTGGGAGAAGTGGGACACATCCTTGGGATCAAGGTTATAAGGGATTGCAAGAAAAAGATGTTGTGCTTATCCCAAGCTTCATACATAGACACGATTATGGATCGTTTTAGCATGCAAAACTCCAAGAAAGGTTTTCTACCTTTTGGGAATGGAGTTCCTTTGTCTAAGGAGATGTGTCTTAAAACATTTGAGAATATAGAGGAGAAGCAGGCGGTTCCTTATGCTTCGGCGATAGGAAGCCTCATGTATGTGATGCTATGTATGAGACCAGATATCTGCTTTGCCATGGGCATGGTCAGCGGATATCAGAGTAATCCAGGACAGGGACATTGGACTGCGGTAAAGCATATATTGAAGTACCTGAGAAGGACTAGGGATTATATGCTAGTTTACCAGGCAGACCAATTACTCCCTGTGGGTTATACAGATTCCGACTTCCAATCAGATAGGGATAACAGTAAGTCTACCTCAGGTTTTGTGTTTACTTTGGGAGGTGGAGCCATTGTATGGAGGAGTGTCAAGTAGAATTGCGTGGCGGACTCCACCATGGAAGCTGAGTATGTAGCAGCCTCTGAGGCAGCCATAGAAGCTGTGTGGCTCAGGAACTTCCTGATGGACTTGGATGTGATTCCTGGTTTGCCCAAAACTATCATAATTTATTGTGATAATAGTGGTGCAGTTGCAAACTCGAAGGAACCACGAGCCCATAAGGCTAGTAAACACATAGAGTGCAAGTATCACCTGATACGAGAAATCGTAAAGGAGGTAGAAGTTGCTGTCACCTAGATTGCATCAGAGGATGACGTGGTAGACCCTTTTCACTAAGGTCCTTCTAGGGAGAGCTTTGATAGGCATGTGGAGGGAAGGGGAAACAGATGTATGGCAGTTTGATGACAACATAGTCTTTTAGTATAAGTGGGATATTGTTGGGATGTATACTGAAAATTCTATCTTTTATATGAACATATTATTTTTGAAATAAGAATCACATGATCATTGTTTGCATATATTTATATTTATGCATATTGTCTAATACATTACATTGCAGATAACATGGTGTGTGGTGTCACACGGGATATCATTTTATCGGCTCCTTGTAAAGTATAAGTAAAGGCTCACAACCGAGATGGCTTTGGACAAACGATTGGAATGGTTGTAGTGTGATTTGGTATTGGTTTGTCTTGATCATTGAATCACACTAGTACACTTTGTGTGTATTGAACAGGACCGACTTAGAGGTGATTCGATTTATTGCTGACTACATAATTGAATTAGACCTCAGATATTATATTGTACATACTCTTAATCCCGATATAATAACAGGCACATATACCTAGTAGCCATTTCTTTGATTTACCAATGGGCGAGATTTATAGATTAAATCGATAGGCTCGGTAAGATGGGAAATGATATTATTTATATGGTGTGTCGTTGATTATACGAGGAAACCGTGTCCTATATATTAGGATGATGATGTCCCCTTGAGGAGCTTATAAGGTTCATCATTTAAACCCTGCAGGTGGACATGGTCCGGCATGATGAAAAGGTAGAGTGGTACTACTCATGGAGTTAGATGTTGATTAATTAATGGTCAGTAAATTAATTAATCGACGGACATTCGAGATCTTAAACACGGCGAGAAAATGTACATATAATATATGGAGCCCATACTAACTTATGTGGGTTGGTGAAGTAGATCAATGAAAAACCTTTAGTGGATTGAATTATCATTAATGGATCGGACTTTATGTGGACTTGATCCATTGGGTGGCTAAGATCCAACTCCTCCTCATGGTCCCTATTGTAGCGTATTAAAACCTCATGAAGCATAGATCCAATGGATAGAAACAAAACTCTATATCCAAAGGTAGAGATTAAATCTCTAGATCCAACGGTTGAGATTAAATCTCTAGATCTGACGGTTGAGATTAAATCCCTAGAACCAATGGTGGAGATTAAAACAAGGCTTGAGCCCAACTCTATAAATAGAGTATTAAGGTAAGCGGCAAGGCTTGATGGCTTAAGAGGATTAGGGTTTGCTTCCCTTGGGCGGCAAGTAATCCTAGTTTGGTTAGGATTAGGAGTGGCCGGCTAGGGTTAGGGTTTGGGTGTTGGTTGTGGGCGGCAACATGAGGAGAAGGCCTTTTCTTCTTCTTCCAAGGTTTGGCTGGCACCTATCCTTTCTCCCTCTACTTTGGTCGGTGCTCAACCTATTCTTCTTCACCTCTTCCATGGCCAACAAGTAGGAGAGCTAGGTTTAGGATTTTTGGGCGGCTACAAGGAGAAGGATTGGTTTCTTTTTCCTTCTCCAAGCGTTGGCCGGCGCCCATCAACCCCATTGATTCTCCTTTGGCCGGTTCCCATACTCCATGTTCTCTTCCTTGGCCGGTGGCAACATCGAGTCTATTGACTTGGTGGCCGGTTCTAGATATGAAGAAGAGTTTTGTTTTATGATCTTCCTTTGTTTGGAGTGAACAAGAAAAGGAAGATTGGTGATCTAGGAGGCTTCGACTTTTGGAAGATCATCGCCCACACGACGTCCAAAAGGAGGAAGGACATACAATAGAAGATCAAGAGGTATAACAAGAGGTATAATCTTGTTTATTTTGATTAGTGTTCTTTTGAAACATGTTTATAATAGTTTTTTAATTATGAGCATGATATATTCTATTTGTGGCTAAATAATACTTGGATCCTGAATATAAACAAAAAAGTCGGCGATCCGTACATCGTCTATTCCGCGGCTACTCGTAGAATAGAGATAGGTCGCTTGAACAACAAGTTTGTTCAAGTGCCCACTCTAAACGAATAGCACGACGGTGACAAAGTTTCTTGGATGTTTCCTTTTGTCTCGGATTAATAATTTTTTAATCCGGGGACATTTATTGGATCGCCATAAACAAGCGACCGAGTTGAAGTGGGAAGCGAAGTTTCCCCTCACGGACTCGAAGACACAACCCAACATGGTATTACTCATGGAGTTAGATGTTGATTAATTAATGGTCAGTAAATTAATTAATCGACGGACATTCGAGATCTTAAACATGGGGAGAAAAATGTACAAATAATATATGGAGCCCATATTAACTTATAGGGGTTGCTGAGGTAGATCAATGATAATCCTTTAGTGGATTGGATTATCATTAATGGATCGGACTTTATCTGGGCTTGATCCATTGGGTGGCCAAGATCCAACTCCTCTTCATGGTCCCTTTTGTAGCCTATTAAAACCTCATGAAGCCTAGATCCAATGGATGAAAACAAAACTCTAGATCCAAATATAGAGATTAAATCTCTGGATCCGACGGTTGAGATTAAATCTCTAGATCCGACGGTTGAGATTAAATCCCTAGAACCAATGGTGGAGATTAAAACAAGGCTTATCCCTAACTCTATAAATGGAGAGGAGGGGGTGGGCGGCAAGATGAATCCCATTAGAGATAGGATTAGGGCAAGGGGCAGCAAGCATTGGGGATTAGGGTTTAGGTGTTGGCAGCACCAAATAAGGAAAAGTTTTCCTTATCTTCTTCTTCTTCCTTGGTGGTCGTCGGCCATACATCCCTTCCCTCGCTTGGCCGGTGTCTAAACCAGCCCTTATCCTTCTCCTTGGCCAGTGGAAACATGACTTAGGGTCTTCCCTTGGAGTCTTTGTCGGTTACCATCTTATTCTACTTCTCCTTCTTGGCCGGTGGCAAGCACCAAGCTTGGAGCTTGGTGGTTGGTTGAAAGAAGGAGAGGTGTTTTGTTTCTTAGTATTCCTCTTGTTCGGAGCGAGAAAGGTAGGAAGATTGGTGATCTAGGAGCTTCGACTTTTGGTAGATCGTCTCCCACACGACGTCCAAAAGGAGGAAGGGCATGCGATAGAAGATCGAGAGATATAATACTTGTCTATTTTCTTATGTAACATGTTTATGATTATTTTCAATTATATATGAATGATATATTCTGTTTTGTGGCTAATATAACTTGGACCCCCAACATAAACACAAAAGCCGACGATCCATACATCGTCTATTCTGCGGCTATTCGTAGAATAGAGGTTGGTTGCTTGAACAACAAGTTTGTTCAAGTGACTACTCTAATCGAATAGCACGACGATGAAACGGTTGTTTGGGTAATCTCTCTTGTCAAGGATAAATTTTTTTTATCCGGGGACATAGAAGGGATCGCCATGAACAAGCGACCGAGTTGAAGTGGGAAGCGAAGCTTCCTACCTTCAAGTTGTATCAGAGCCACGGTTTCCGATTTTGTGTGTTTAGGATTCGATTACTTTTATGCACTTTTCATATATTATATGTGCTGGATAATAGTAGGATATGCGTAGGTTAACTCTTTGGTTGCAGGCAGAGGATCCAACTATTATGGCCATATGTGTGTATGTGATTGTATGTGTGTAATTGTATATTTTGTTGAATCCTCGGGGTTGATGAGGCTAGTATTTAATTTTTGTAAATTAGATACGACATTATTTAGCCACTCTTTTTTTTTTAGTTTACTTTCGATCTAGATTTCATGTACACTCCCTCATGGAGTATAGGATCGATGGATGTAAATTAAAATATTTTTTCTCGGCTCGGATCTCCCAATGGCTTGTACATTGCGTTGGGAGGAGCGGACGAGATGACCATATGACGGGAGACATATTGAAAACAAAAGCCATAATAGTTGGAAAATTTTTATTTTTCATATTTATTGCTTATTATTTGATATGCATTCGTAGGCTAGAAAATTTCTCAATTTTAAATTACAAAGTGGGAGAGGGATATTTTTATAAATTCCCACGGCCTCCATTACGGTTTGACATGTGATGCAAATAAACTTACGCGTCGGCTCTGAGTGCCTTCCTCCCCATCGGATGAGTTTGTTTGCGGATCGCAAGGTCAAATACGGTTATAGGAAATTATTAAAGAGCGTGTGTACTTCCCCATCGGAAGGCACATAACCCGAGATAATTACCTTGGTATCGAGTAATGGTGAACACTTAGACACAAATATAAGTATCCTCCCCATCGGAGTAACTTCTTTTATTTGTAGGGCCAAAGATAACCCAACTATTAATTTTACTTGTCAAAAAGTTAGGTTGACAAGATAGTAAAATTAATGGGTAAAACCTCCTCTTACAATTGTAGAATTCATATACGTCCACACTATCGTGGCATATGATATTCTCGGTGTTTTGAGGTGTTGGTTGATTTTAAAATTTTATTGTTTGAGGAATCAATAATTTTTTGAAATCTAATGTTTTGATCTATGTGATTCTTAGGTTTTCTTTCAAAATGACTTTCAACCCACTTGCTGTGATACTGAAAGAGAATAAACTTACTAGGCCCAACTATGTTGATTGGAAGATGAATCTTGACATTGTCTTGACTACTGAGGAATACAAATATGTACTCCTCGAAGAGTGCCCTCCTAAGCCTGCGGATGATTCTGGGGAAAAGGAGAAGGAGAGTTATAAGAAGTGGATCAAGGCCAATGAGATGGTGCGGTGTTACATTTTGGCATCTATGTCAAATGTACTGCAACATCAGCATCAAGCTATGCCCACTGCTTATGACATGATGCTCAATCTCAAAGAGCTTTTCGGACACCAGAATCGAGCTGCAAGGCAGGAAGCCATGAGGAACTTGATGATGACCACCATGATCGAGGGAACACCCATGAGGGATCATGTTCTCAAGATGATGACTCATTTGAATGAGCTGGAGGTCCTTGGAGCTGAGATCCATGGGGAAACCCAGGTCGATATCATTCTCCAGTCTCTACCTATGAGTTTTGAGCAGTTTCACCTGAACTACAACATCAAAAAGAGGTTGTATTCGTTGGCAGAGCTTCTGATAGAACTCCAGGCGGCAGAGGGGCTATTTCGTCAGAGTGCTCAGGCGCATGCCATGGTTACCCAAAAGGTTTCTACTTCTAAGCCGAAAGGCAAGAAGAAGAAGAAACAAGCTAGGGCAAAGGCGGTGGGAGGAACTCAGGGAGGAGTGAAGAAGCCGAAAGGCAAGTGCTTCACTTGTAAACAGACTGGACACTTGAAGAAGGACTGCCCCAACCACAAGTAGAACAAAGGTATATCTTTTGGTCTAGTCGTTGAAACATGTTTAGCGGTGTTATCTACCGGCACCTGGTGTGTAGATACGGGATCCACTGATCATGTCTCCAATACATGTGGGGTTCCAGAAACCATGACCGGGCCGAGGGAGATTACTGTGATACTTGGGCGATTCCACTAAGGTGGCTAACAGCAAAGGGGA
Source organism: Wurfbainia villosa (assembly GCA_025175895.1). Taxonomy (NCBI): domain Eukaryota; kingdom Viridiplantae; phylum Streptophyta; class Magnoliopsida; order Zingiberales; family Zingiberaceae; genus Wurfbainia; species Wurfbainia villosa. The sequence goes on along the minus strand of CM045998.1, from coordinate 31,303,620 downwards.
AACGTTTATTTATCTTTTGATAAAAATAAAGTTTTGGTTCTTAAGAATTGCCTTTATGTACCTTTATTTAGAAAGAATTTAATTTTGGTTTCTAAATTATTTATGGATGGATATTCTATTTCTTTTAATGATAGAGTTGTTATAAAAAGCAATAGGGACATTATGTATTCGGGTGCATTTATAGGAAATTTATACACACTTGAACCAAAAGCTCTCACGATGCAAATAGAAGCTAATAACTCATCTTCTAATTCCAATAAGAGAAAAGAACCTTTGAAGATGAACCAAACATATCTTTGGCATCTTAGGCTTGGTCATATTAACCTAAGCAGAATTCAAAGGTTGATAGCTGATGGACCTCTGGGTTCATTAGTGGTGGAAGATTTCCCAACCTGCGAATCTTGCTTGGAGGGTAAAATGACCAAGAGGCCTTTTAAGGCTAAGGGGTATAGAGCCAAAGATGTGTTAGAATTGGTTCATTCTGATTTGTGTGGTCCTATGTCTATCTAGGCTAGAGGTGGTTTTGAGTATTTCGTCTCTTTTATAGATGATTATTCGAGATATGAATAAATTTACTTGATGCGTCGCAAGTCTAAATGCTTTGACAAGTTCAAAGAATTAAAGGATGATGCGGAGAAATGTCAAGGTAAAAGTATCAAGACACTACGATCTAATCGTAGTGGTGAGTACCTCTTGGGAGAGTTTAGGAATTACTTATCAGAGGCTGGGATTCAATCCCAATTGTCTGCACCTGGCACATCCCAGCAGAATGGTGTAGTAGAGCGAAGGAATAGGACTCTTATAGAAATGTTTAGATCGATGATGAGTTATTCTGAGTTGCCAGACTCGTTCTGGGGATATGCTCTAGATACGGTAGTGTATATTCTTAACTTGGTCCCATCTAAATCAGTGCCTTCTACTCCCACAGAATTGTGGACTGGGCGAAAGCCTAGTCGAAGACATATTCGGATTTGGGAGAGTGCAGCACATGTGCTGAAGGCGGATGCTGGTAAGTTGGAACTTCGTACAGAAGTACGCATGTTCATTGGCTATCCTAGGGGAATGAAAGGTGGTTTGTTTTATAGTCCTAGAGATCACAAGGTGATCGTTAGCATGAACACCAGATTTCTAGAGGAAGACAATGTGATGAACCACAAGTCCATGAGTAAAATTGTTCTGGAGGAATTAAAAGGGGAAGTAGCTTCTTCAGTACCATTGGTACAAGAGGATATACCACAAGTCACTGCACAACGTGTCACACAGGATACACAGGTGATACCTTGTCGTAGTGGGAGGGTTGTTAGACAGCCTAATAGATTCATGTTCTTGGGAGAATCTTCTTATTTGGTCCCTAGAGAACATGAACATATGACGAGGCAATCCAAAATAAAGATGTTGTATCTTGGTAAAGTGCAATGAATACTGAGATTGAATCTATGGATTCAAATCAAGTCTGGGAGCAAGTAGAACCACCCGATGGTGTAAAAACCATTGGTTGCAAGTGGATCTACAAAAGAAAGAGAGGAATAGACGGGAAGGTTGAGACCTTCAAAGCTAGGCTTGTTGCGAAGGGGTATACTCAGAAAGAGGGTATCGATTATAAGGAGACCTTTTTGCCGGTGGCCATAATTAAGTCTATCCGGATTCTCTTATGCATTACATCTCATATGGATTATGAGGTGTGACAGATGGATGTCAAGATAGCTTTCCTTAATGGAAGTCTTGAGGAAAACATCTATATGAAGCAACCAGAGGGATTCATTGCGAAGGGCAAAGAGCATCTTGTATGTAAGCTTAATCGGCCCATTTATGGATTGAAGCAAGCTTCGAGGTCTTGGAACATCCGCTTTGATGAGGTAATCCAGGCTTATGGATTTATTCAAAGTCCGGATGAGTCTTGTGTATACAAGAGATGTGATGGAAATGCAGTGGTATTTCTTATACTATACGTAGATGACATTTTGTTAATTGGCAACAATGTCAAGGTATTATCGGGCGTTAGGGTATGGTTGTCCAAATAGTTTAACATGAAAGACTTGGGAGAAGTGGGACACATCCTTGGGATCAAAATTATAAGGGATCGCAGGAAAAGGATGTTGTGCTTATCCCAAGCTTCATACATAGACACAATTATGGATTGTTTTAGCATTCAAAACTCTAAGAAAGGTTTTCTGCCTTTCAAGCATGGAGTTCCTTTATCTTAGGAGATGTGTCCTAGAACATCTGAGGAGATAGAGGAGATGAAGGCGGTTCCTTATGCGTTGGCGGTAGGAAGCCTCATATATGCGTTGCTATGTACGAGACCAAATATCTACTTTTCCGTGGGCATAGTCAGCAGATACCAGTGTTGGGTTTCCGACACCGCGGCGAGTGTGTGTTCGAACAAGTTTCATAAACATGTGCACAGTGGAAGAAATAAAAATAATAAATCTAATTTATTGCAACACACACACCACACGCATGCATAGTACAACATGTGTAGACATTATCGTAGTTTCAAATTTTGCAATAAAAGGAAATTTATTCTACGTATACCTTACGTATCACGTGTATCGGGAAAGGCATCAACCGGAGCGATCCTCGCTAGAATCTCCTCTATCCATATCCACATCGAGTATCATTGGGATGACTTCACAAAATCACGAGCTTCATCTTCGTACGAGTCACTAGCCTCGTGTCGAAGACGATGTGATCGAGAGAAGATCACAATCCGAATCAAAATTCGAATTCAAAATGAGTCCTCAAAAACTCGCTTCTCCGGAGAGTTATTCGCCAACCGTTTGATGAATCCTTCGTCCTCCACCTCTAAGGATTACTGGAGATCAAATCCCCAGCAAAGTAGCCGCTGTCAGAGCTCCAAACGTCATCCAAACGACGCTCCGACACGAAATAAACAAGCTGTCCATAAAACTGGACAGCTTTGGTGGAGGATTAGCGCCGTCCAAATAAGGAAGTTAGATGCTCACCTTGTCGCCGGAGCCAAAGAAAGATCACCGGAGGGTCGGCGGAGGATCGCCGGCTGAAGCTTGGATGCCGGCAAGGATCTTGGACGGCGTCACAAGGGTGGGCGGCGGCTAGGGTATGGGCGTCGACCACAAGAGGAGAAAAGGGAGGGGGTGGCAACTTGGATTGCTTAGATTAGGTTTTCACAAAACCCTTAAGCCCTATTTTATAGAGAACAAATTCTCCTAATGGCTATTGGTTCATAACCAAAACCCGTTAACCCGCTCAATTAATTTAAGTTAAAATAAACCAAACCGATTTGGTCTTTTTTAAGTTAAAACGAACCGAACCGACTTTGGTTCATTCATTTAAAACAAACGAAACCCCTTTGGTTTATTCTCCACCATTAGATTAGAACCAAACCAATTTGGTTCATCCATCATGTCTTCATAAGACATGGCCCATCCATGCTTCCATTGTGCCTGAAACGATTTCATGCTCGCTCCTTGTTTGGTCCAACCAAACCTAGTTTCTCTCGTTCTAAGAATCTCATTCTCAAGCTCATTTTAAATCCTTCGGATTACACTCATTGTGCGTGTGACCAAATATTTTCTCGATTTATGTTGGTCGTCTATAATTAACCATTAATTATAGAACGATCATGAGTGGCACCTAGTAGTACATCATGATCCCTAATTAACCGAAAAGATCAACGGTTGATCCAGAACTATTTCTGAAACCATTCAGCAGCTACAATGAATCGTGCCTCATTCCCTTCACTCATCTTATACCCACTTGGTTTAGAACATGGTCTATTGTGTCAGTCCCCACTAGGTTGACAACGTCACACCTAGCCCATGTATCATTTCCTCATCTTACGGATTCTAGTTACTGCACATGTATCCAAGAGTACCTTACTCCAAACATGTAATGCTTTGGCTAAAGACTTTAGTAACAATCCAACGAGAGCCCATGGGTATCCATCTCCTCTCAAGGAGTGGTGAATCCTTTATAGGCTATTCAAACACCTTCGATCACTTCGACTTATACCCAATCATCCCGGGTCCACATCTCCTCAGGGATGCTTGCTTAAGATGTTAAAGCATAAGTCTTCATGATCAAGATGACTTGAATACCGCAAGTCAAAGGAACATCGCAGTTAAGCTGAAGTAAGAACTTCATTGACATATCTATATATGCAGAGAACCATATGAAGTCTTACGGCTGGTCACTCCAATGAACTAGTTACTATAATTAGCATCCACGATTAACTCTAGACATCACAATGTCCCCAGCTAGTGAGAATTAGCTGCTTGGATACACTAAGGAGTATACCTCGTTCTAGTCTTGACAGAATTGATGGTGTCCAAATCCATCAATTCATCGACTAGGGATAATTCCGATACATCAGAATTACACATGTAGAGATACTCACTAGTTGTGATCCAATCACAAATTCTCTCATGCTGTGAATCATATCATGGACATTCAGTAAATGAGTTTAAGATCTAATCAAATATATGAAAACATATATACTCAAATAGTGAATCTTCATTTATCATATAAATGGTTCGAACATAAGGCGATTGCCTTAGGACAACTCTCATATATTACTAACAAACTCCCACTTTGCCTAATGTCAATCGCTACGGTATCCAATACCATAGGATCTAACATGACCCTCAAACTTACTTTGAGGTAATGCCTTAGTCAAAGGATCCGCTAAGTTCCTTTCAGTGGGGTTTTCTCGATTTGTATTTCCTTCCTACTAATGATCTCTCTGATCAGATGATAGCAGCAAAGCACATGTTTGGATCATTGATGAGACCACATCAAGTTCAGAGATGAACTTCTTGATCCAAACCGCTTCCTTTGCTGCTTCCAAAGCTGCAATGTATTTTGCCTTAGTGGCAGAATCTGCTATAGTGCCAAGCTTGGAACCTTTCCAACTTATTGCGCCTCCATTCCAGGTGAATACATACTCAGACTGAGACATGGAATCATCCTTGTCTATCTGGAAGATGGCATCAGTATATCCACGTATCACCATGTCTCCTTCTCCATATATTAGGAACACATCCTTAGTTCTTCTCAAGTACTTAAGGATTGTCTTAATAGCCACCCAATGATCCATTCCTGGATCAGACTAGTATCTACTCGTTACACTCAGAGCATACGACACATCGGGCCTTGTACATAACATAGCATACATGATAGATCCTATTGTGGATGCATAGGGAATCTTACTCACACTACAACAAATATGACTTTCCGCAGCACGTTATCAACAGCGCACAATTTTAGCACGCTGTTAATAATAGTTTTTACAGCGTGCTCAATTTTGTACGCTGCGGATAATATAATATTTTTGCAAACAACAGCATGCAAAAATAATACGTTGTCAATACTCATTTTAACAGCGTACAGTGCGCGCTATTAATATTAAATAATAACAGCGTGCATTCTGCACGCTGTTAAAAATTTTATCATAAAAAGTTAAACTTTTCGCAGCGCGCCAATCATGTGCGCTGCGGATAATATTAGATTTATTAATATGAGACTTTTAACAGCGTGCATTTTGTACGCTGTTAAAAGTCTCACTATAAAAAATTAAATTTTTTGCAGCGTGCCAATCAAGTGCGCTGCGGATACAATGTTTAACTATGCATTTGCCCTTATTATTAAAGTTTGGTATGTACAAATTTTATATTTATTTTTTTTAATTTAAAATTCATCTAGACCTAATTAAAACTATATTCGATAATTTTTCTGATATAAAAATATAAAATATAAAATTTCTCGTTTTAATTTGGATGTTTGGATTTGGATTTTGATGAGGATATCCGTAACCCATTTTCCTTTTCTTTTCTACTCGACAAATGCGATACAACGAAATCCCTAATCCACCGCACGCTCTCTACCGGATCGCCGCCTACCCTAGCCTAATCCGCCGCACGCCATTTCCAGCTTCTTTACCGGATCGCCGCCTACCCTAGCCTAATCCGCCGCACGTCGTTTCCAGCTTCTCTACCGGATCGCCTCCTACCCTAGCCTAATCCGCGACGCTGCTTCCTTCTCCGGATCGCGCCTCGCCTTTCATCCTTTCACATCCCCGCAGGAGCACGCCCTCATCTCTCCCTCCGGCCGGCAACCATTCTTGATTTTCCTTCTGTCAGTTATGTTGTGTTTCTGTTCGAGTTCTTTCGTTCCGATATCTTTGATAGGAACCCGTGTAAATAGCAAATTTAATAATAATTCTAGCAAAAAAAAACATTAATCTTCTGTTGGTGCAGCTTCAAGGTGTATGTGCAGTAAAAACACATTTTTTCTGACATTCGAGTTGCATTAAACATATGGCTGTAGTGCTAAATTTATGTGGATGGTGAACTAAGGTTTTGTTTTGCATATTTTGATAGCTGCTTCATTTGAAAGCAAAGTCAAATAAGACCAGTGTGTTACCAATCAGCTAGACTTGTATGGATGAGTATTTTTTCGTTGGATTATGGTTATTATGTCTAAGTTACAGGGAAAAATCATCATGTGAATATTAGGTTCTTCCTGTTAATAGAGGCATGCAAATCGGAGATGGGAAAAGAGAATGTTTGGTATATTTATGGGAGCTAGAGCTTAAAATACCTCAAGATGACTTGTAAATTGCATTTACTGTTGTCTTTTATTCTCTTTTACACGCCACTGTTAGAATGATTAGTATCTAAGCAATTTATAAGGAACTGAAAGTTAGCTAAGCATGCAGGATGTGAATAACAATAATACAAATCAATACTATCTTCTTACCAAGATTTAATATAATGTAATATCACTTTGTTCTAGTTTCCTTTATTCATATTTTTCAATTCTAGTTGACCATTGGTCAGTGAGCATCTTTTGGTTATTTCATGCTTCTTACTTATTACTATTATATTTTCTGTTCGTGATACTTATTTTATCACGATTAACTGAAACTTCCCTTTTCCAAATCCATATTCATGTTTAGCTAAACTTAATAGATGCATAAGTATGTGCATCTTAAGTCATCTTAAGTAAATATGAAGAACATCAGACTTATTTGAAGTGTTTTCAATAATTGTTAATCCCTTTGTCTCTGATTTCATGTTGTTCTTGTCGATCTAGATGTGAATTATATTTTTCATTTATCTTAATATATATGCACAATGTGAAGGAATGTTCTCTTTGAAAAAATTGAGTCATCATTATATTTTAGGATTTTCCTCATTTACAAAATGGATAAGGAATGGATGCATTTTTTCAAGACTTGTAATCGAGTATGAGGAAGGGGTTCAAAAATTCTTGCACAAGCTAGGAACTATGCTAAAACACGTGAAGTAATCTTATGTCCTTGCAAGCGTTGTAAAAACAAGAAGTATATGAAATTTGACCAAGTGTACGAGCATTTAATTATGAAGGGGATCGATCCTTCTTACACTATCTGGGTCTTCCATGGTGAAACTTATACATCACAATTTCAAAGTGAAAGTAGTTCAAGAGGAGTACAGAAAGAGGAGGATGAAAATAGAGAGGCATATCGTTTATATAGAGATGTATTTGTGTCTGGAAATGAGGATGAACACACAATGTCTGAGACAATAGACTATGAGTATATTGATTTATTAGAAGATGCAGAAACTCCACTTTTTCCTGGTTGTACAACTTACACAAAGTTGTCAGCAATTGTCACATTATACAATTATAAGTCTACTAATGGTCACACTGATAATAGTTTCAATGAGCTTTTGAAGATCTTAGGTGGCATGCTTCCAGAAAAAAATACACTTCCAACAAATGTTTACTCAATGCGAAAACTATTGAAACCATTTGATTTAGGATATGAGAAGATTCATGCTTGCCCAAATGATTGTTGTCTATTTAGAAAGGAGCTTAAAGATTTGGATTCATGCACAAGGTGTGGTTTCTCAAGATGGAAGGTGGACAAAATCACTAATAAAGTTTGTAAAGGAGTTCCAGCAAAGGTGCTTCGGTATTTTCCCGTGATACCTAGATTGAAAAGGATGTTTAAACTAAAAGAAAAGGCTGAAGACTTGATTTGGCACTCCAACTACAAAAGTCAAGATCATATGATGCGTCATCCAGTTGATTCAGTTGCTTGGGATACAATAAATAATAAGTGGCCAGCTTTTGCATCAGATCCTAGAAATCTGCGGCTTGGTTTGGCAACAGATGGATTCAATCCTTTTGGTGATCTTAGTTCTAGATATAGTTGTTGGCCAGTTATTTTGGGTAATTACAACCTTCCTCCATTGATGTGCATGGCGAAGGAAAATCTTTTGCTGACATCATTGATTCCAGGCCCAAAGCAACCAGGAAATGATATAGATGTATACTTGGAACCCCTTGTGGAGGAATTAATGGAGTTGTGGGACATAGGTGTGGAGGCGTATGATGCATTTAGTAAGTCAATGTTCAATCTGAAGGCTATTTTGATGTGGACAATCAATGATTTTCCAGCTTATGGAAACCTATCTGGGTGTACCACAAAAGGAAAATTTGGTTGTCCGATTTGTGGTGAAGACATATGTTCTATGTGGCTTAAATACAGTAGAAAGTTTGCATACATGGGCCATAGGAGATTCCTTGCTTATGATCATCCATTTCGTGAGAAAAAGAAGTGGTTTAATGGGAAAAAAGAGAGAAAAGGGAAACCGGACCAAAGGCGGGTTAGAAATTCTCAATGCGATGAAAAGACATTGAAAATGTAAAGGTAAAAAACAAAGAAGTGTGACTATCAACACTATAAAGAAAAAGAGGAAGAAACATGATAATTCAAAAAAAGTACGACTACCAGTTCAAATGTGGAAGAAAAAGTCAATTTTTTTCAATTTGCCATACTGGAGTGTAAGTTATTTAGCTCTCTATTCATTATTTTTTAATTAATTTGTTATATTAATGAACTAATACTATGAAATATGTTGATGTTACTTGTAGGGGCTATTGTTACGTCATAACTTAGATGTGATGCATGTTGAAAAGAATATCTGCAAAAATGTCATAGGCACATTGTTAAATGTGAAGACAAAAACCAAAGATGGTGTTAATGCCCGCAAAGATTTGATGCGCTTAAAAATTAGAGAAGAATTACATCCTAAAAAAAAAAGGAGAAAACATGTATCACTTGCTCACGTGACCTTACACATTGTCTAAAAAAGAAATGGATGTATTTTGCAGTAGGTTGAAGAAATTAAAGTTACCAGATGGATATAGCTCAAATATTGCTAATTGTGTTTCTTTAGAAGAGCGTAAGCTTATTGGGATGAAATCTCATGATTGTCATATTCTAATGCAACAATTGCTATCGGTTGCATTAAGAAGTCTTTTACCAAAAGGTCCACGGAATGCTTTATTTCTGCTGTGTGCATTTTACAATGAATTATGTCAAAGAGTGTTAGACAGGAACCGCTTAGAACAACTCGATGAGAATATTGCTGAAACGCTATGCATGTTAGAAAGGTATTTTCCACCATCTTTCTTTACCATTTCGGTTCATTTGACAATTCATTTAGCAAGGGAGGCTCGCTTGTGTGGGCCAGTCCATTTCCGCTGGATGTATCCATTTGAAAGGTAATAAATATTATTAGATAAATTATATTTTGCTATCAACAACTTTTGATTGCAAATTTTTTTTTTTTAGATTTATGAAAGTACTTAAAGGGTATGTGAAGAACCGAGCAAGGCCAGAGGGTTGCATAGCTGAGTGTTACCTCGCAGATGAAAGAATGCAATTTTGTAGTGCATATTTTCAAAAAGCTACTAGTATTGTTGTCCGTTATAATCGGAATGATGATTTGGAAAATGGATTAGTGGAAGGTCGCCCAATTTCTAAAGGACAAGAAATAATTTTAGACGACCAGGTGTTGCAAGCTGCACATCGATATGTGTTATTCAATACTGCAGAAGTTGAACCGTACTTACAGTGAGTATAGTTAATTGCAAACCATATTAGATAATCATGGTCTCTTATATAATTTGTATATTCTGACAATCACCTTTCAATGATTTTAAATAGGATGCACATTGAGGAGCTGAAACAAGTTGATCGTCGTTTCATAACTAATGAAACATTACTACAAAAGTGGCATATGGAAACATTTGCAAAATGGTTATCAAAACATGATCTTAACAACTCCTCGGGCCGAATTCAATGGCTAGCACATGGTGCAAGAAAGAATGCTATATCTTATACGGGTTATATTATAAATGGACATCGGTTTCACACAATTGATGTTGGAAGGTCAACACAAGATAGTGGTGTTTCAATTGATAACTATTTATCAGAGCGCCTACTTATCCGCTCTCGTATGGCGCTACTTTAGTCTATATATATTTTTTTTTATTAGCATACTACATATGGATCCGTTCAAAGTCTACATGCTTAAACAGGTTATCATAACTGAAACCTTCTTTGGCACATGCATCACCTATCTTATTCATCATTAGCATGACCACATATCTTATCTCATTTCATAACATGCATAACGAAAGGATTCGTTCATGAGTTCTAACATATCGAACCTCTTAAATAAAGGGATACTCATTAAACACAAGTCTTATAAGCGGAAGCAATGTCTTAAATTGTTCTTAGAGCATATAAATATAAGCAGATAGTGAAGGGTCTTCTTCCACCATGCCACTATCACACACGCACATGGCCCCTCCCGCCACTTCCTCTAGTGCATTATTCCTTTATCTGCAGTATATGGACAACATAAACTATAAGCATATAGCTTAGTAAGATCCTTGCCTACTCACAAAAGCCACGATTTCATCAAACTATTAGAACATGAGCATGCTGGCATAGAAAATGACCTAAGCATTTCATAGCAACACTAATCAACAACATATCCAGGTAATAGTACAAAAAGAACTAAGCATGGCATAGAATTGTTCATAAGGTGTTAAGCATAATTAATCTAAGCAGGCATACTTTGAACATGAGCGTTATAATCGCATAAACTAAGCGTGCATGAAAGAACGTAATCATAAGCATTTGGTTAACTTGAACATAAACATTTGTAATAACATAAACCCTAATCATGCAGGAAGGAACATAGTCACAAGTATTCTTAACCTTACCCTTAACCTTCACCACATCATAAATTCTAAACTAGCATAAAGTACATAGTCACCACATACTTAGACTTAACTCTAAACATCATAACTTCATAACATCTAGCATGCATAAAGAACCTAGTTCGTAAGCATTCAGAGCATTTAACATAAGCATACACAATATCATAAAAGTCTTTTCTTTTCAAAACATATACTTATAAATACTTCAATATCATCATAACTTCATAACATCTAGCATGCATAAAGAACCTAGTTCGTAAGCATTCAGAGCATTTAACATAAGCATACACAATATCATAAAAGTCTTTTCTTTTCAAAACATATACTTATAAATACTTCAATATCATCATAACTTCATAACATCTAGCATGCATAAAGAACCTAGTTCGTAAGCATTCAGAGCATTTAACATAAGCATACACAATATCATAAAAGTCTTTTCTTTTCAAAACATATACTTATAAATACTTCAATATCATCATAACTTCATAACATCTAGCATGCATAAAGAACCTAGTTCGTAAGCATTCAGCATTTAACATAAGCATACACAATATCATAAAAGTCTTTTCTTTTCAAAACATATACTTATAAATACTAATATCATCATAACTTCCATACATCTAGCATGCATAAAGAACCTAGTTCGTAAGCATTGAGCATTTAACATAAGCATACACAATATCATAAAAGTCTTTTCTTTTCAAAACATATACTTATAAATACTTCAATATCATCATAACTTGTTTGGGGGCCCTGTGTTAAGTACCACATAATGCGCTCTCCCTAATAGGTCAGTAGCGAGCCACCACCCTACTAGAGCAAGACCTCTTACGCCTTACTGTGGCAAGACCTCTTACGCCTTCTTGTGTCCCTATGGATTTGATTAACGACCACCGACGGTCGGGTACTTAACCTCTTGCAAAGTAAAATACTTAATTCTTTCCTTTTTATTGTCATAATATAAAGAATGCTCTTGATCCCCAACACAAAAAGGGAAGCATCTTGATTTTATCTTGTCATAAAGAGAGCTCTTGATCCCTACTTGAAAGGGAAGCATCTCCATCTTATCATATCATAAGGAGAGCTCTTGATCCCTACTTGAAAGGGAAGCATCTCCATCTTATCTTGTCATAAGGAGAGCTCTTGATCCCTACTTGAAAGGGAAGCATCTCCATCTTATCTTATCATAAGGACACATGCATTCATAACGTAAGAGTACCCTAAAGGGGTCCTAAAGCATAAACGTGTTCATCACATAAGCATGTTTCATTGCATCGTAAACATGAAGCATATTCATGACATATTAAATCACAAAACATGTTCTTCACCTAGGCAAATCACAATATTCATAACACATTACATCATAAACATGTAGCACATTTCCTAGGCATATTCATGGCATATTGAATCATAAAACATGTTCATCACATGGCCTAATTTCATGGCATACTAATTCATAAACTTGAAGCATATTCCCTAAACATATACATGGCATATTAATTCACGCAGCATGTTCATCACCTAAGCATATTTCATGGCACATTACATCATAACATGAAGCTTATTTCCTAGGCCTATTCAAGGCATATTAAATCATCAAACATGTTCATCACATAGCCTAATTTCATGTTGCATTGAATCATAACATATTCATCACACAAGCATAGTTCATGTCATATTAAAAAAAACCTACCCATAGCACAACTACATATAGGGGTGTTTTCATGAAACCCTAACCCTAAAATCATTGGTTGGCCGAATCTTGAAAGGGGCTCAAGCTTAGGTTTTGTCCCCTAAAATTCATTCATAAAGCATTATAACCTAGCATAGCCTCATTAGGGATATTTTCATGCAACCCTAACCCTAGTTACCTAGGGTGGCCAAACCTATAAGGGCTCAACTAGGGTTCTTGTCACCTAATATTCATTCATGAGCACTACACCCTAGCATAGCATCTTTAGGGATATTTTCATGCAACCCTAACCCTAGTTACCTAGGGTGGCCGAAACCTATAAGGGCTCAACTAGGGTTCTTGTCACCTAACCTTCATTCATGAGCATTATAACCTAGCATAGCATCATTAGGGATATTTTCATGCAACCCTAACCCTAGTTACCTAGGGTGGCAGAAACCTATAAGGGCTCAACTAGGGTTCTTGTCACCTAACCTTCATTCATGAGCATTATAACCTAGCATAGCATCATTAGGATATTTTCATGCAACCCTAACCCTAGTTACCTAGGGTGGCGAAACCTATAAGGGCTCAACTAGGGTTCTTGTCACCTAACCTTCATTCATGAGCATTATAACCTAGCATAGCATCATTAGGGATATTTTCATGCAACCCTAACCCTAGTTACCTAGGGTGGCAAACCTAGAAGGGCATCATCTTGGATGGTGGTTACTTAAAGGTCTTACTTGAAACATACCATCTAAGAACATAACTTTAGAATCAAGTTCATGCAACCCTAACCCTAAAATCTTGGGGTTTAACCATATAGGGTCATCCCTTTGGACTTTGGACTCCTAAAGGTATCTACTTGAAACATACCACCCATACAAACCTCCCTTAGTAGCATTTTCATGAATCCTAGCCCACCAACTTAGTTGGTCAAACTTATAAGGCTACAATTTCATATTTCTCAACCTAACCTATCAAACTAATACCGCAGTGAGGGAAAACTTACTTCCTTCGCTTTGCTTGAGGAGATGACCTAATGGAAGTCACCTAGCTCTCTCCTAGCTTGCAAGGGGCTCTCGGCCAAAGGAAGAAGAAGAAGGGCTTAGGTTTCGGTGAGAATGAAGAGAAGAGGAAGAAGGAAAGAAGAAGTGGCCAAGTGGGACTTCTCTCTTCTTTATAAAGGGGAGGAAGAGAAGTTTCTCTTCTCTTTGTCAAGCCTCTTCATTTACCCTCCTCCCATTTATCTATAGGTTCCCCTTTTCCTCTAATGATATGATTCTATTGGGCTCATGGTTAGTGGGTGCATCTATAAGGCTTGGCTATCTCTAGAGGTGGGGGGTTCAATTCCTAGGCTTTGCATCTCTTTTTGGCTTATTTTCTTTTATTTCTCCAAAAAGGCCTACATAAAGCCTATCATCATAAAGCCAAAAATTCTCGTAAAATTGCTAGAATTTCACGGGCGTTACATTGTCAATCTAGTGCTAATGATTTTTCACATACAAGAGGAAGACTATCATACTACGGGGTTATACGAGATATTATTTTACTAGACTACTATTCTTTCAAAGTGCTTGTTTTTAGATGTGATTGGGCTGATACTAGAACCGGTATTAAAATGGAAGATGGTTTTACACTGGTCAACTTACACCAAGGACTAAGAACTTTTGAAAGTGATCCTTTCATTTTAGCATCACAAGCAAAGCAAGTATTTTATTCTAGGGACAGTGATGAATCAAATTGGTATGTCTTGCTAAAAGCACCCCCTCGGGGTATTCATGACATGAACTTGATTGAAGAGGAAGCCTATACGTCATCAACACCTCTTGATGTGTCTACACTTGATATTAACATTACTGAGAAAGAGCCATATGCAAGGAATGAGTGTGATGGAATTGATGTGCTTGATCCATGACTTAACTTTATCAATGAAAATTTTATAGTTATCTTATTTCAATAATAAATGTTCTTCTCAAGTTTCATTATAGATTTCATCCAATAAGCATGGAGATTATTTCTTCTCCTTGTTATAAGTTACTTTCGTATTTTTTTCATTGTAAAGTCAAGTTCCTCAATGTTTGTTCAATATTCACTAGCTTACTATTGTGACCTACGATGTTGATGAAAAGTCTGTTTTTTTTATGGTACTTTGTTTTTTTTTTAATTTTTTTTCGCTGGTAAGGAAGAAGATAGTGATTAGATTTCTCGTAAAGGCCTTCATGAAATTTGTGCTATTTATTTTTGCTTAGTCTTGAAATATATCTTGATTGTTCCATCTTCAGGATTGAAAAATCAGTGTAGTTGTTGTTCAAGTTGTCTAACCATTCAAAATCCATAGGTGAGGTCTGAAATATGCATTGATCTTTCATTTGAAACTAGGTCTCTGGGGACTAGATCAGTTCCACTAATATTATTTTCATTCTAAAAGGATGCCAATAATAAATGTTCTTCTCAAGTTTCATTATAGATTTCACTATTTCTATATTTTGGATCATTTTTTATTTTTGACTGATGTATCATGTCATATTGTTTATAAGGTGCAATTATACAACATTCGAAAGAAAAGGAAAATGGGGAAAACGCAGAAAGCATCCGTAGAAGAAATTCAGTGATATTGTATTTTTTTAATCTTGGTTTAATTTAATAAAGTTTACTGCATAATTCAACTGCTTATGGTAATTTGCAGGAAAATATAGAGAAGAGGCTATCGAGAGTGGACTCTAATACTTCACCTGCTTCATCACAAGAGTTGCATGGTAAAGAGGCAATTGATGACGACAAAATTTATAAGAAAAAGGGACGGGGTCCATCAAAGTTTAATTTAGCTAGTGGTCAACTAAAGCCCACAGAACTAGAACGTAATGAGTTTGGACAACCGATTGGGGACAATTCTGTGAAGTATGCTTCTTTTCTAGGTTGCATGGTAAAGGAATTTGTGCCATACACATTAGATGGATGGAATGATGTAAGCGAAGAAATGAAGAATAGGATGTGGAGTTGTCTTCAGGTAATGGCTTGAGTCACTGAATTTATCAAGTCTATAGATGCAGTACAAAAAGTAGACATAATATTATGCTTCTTTATATATAGGTGAACTATAATGTTGAGGAGTATGAAAAAAAAATGATCTTTCAAAAATTAGGAAAGTTGTGGCATGATAGAAAATCCAAGTTGCAAATACTTGTACGAGAAGCTAATGTTGGTCAAGCAGCTTCACGAAAACTTAATCTTTTGAGGCCTGAATTTATGGATCAACATCAATGGGAATTGTTTGTAAAGAGGACATTATCGCCTGAATTTCAAGTAAGTATTAATTACAAGTTAATTTTTATGTTACAGATTAAGACTGAAATGTACACTTGTAAATTTCTTTTGTCTAGTTTCTATTGAGAAAAGTGTTTTTGACATCTAATTGATGAAGTAGTCACTCTAGAGTTATATCTGGGTTTTGACAAAATGTGGGGTGTTCTAGGTTACTTATCTTGGTATTGAATGTCCCAAGGTTGATATTTTTGTGTGAAATTGTTTTCCCTTGAATGTCAAATTTGTAGTCATATGGGTAATGCTCAAATTTGTAACATCTAAATTTGTTATGTTTTACTTTTAGGAAAAGAGTGAAAAATTTAGAACACTGAGGGAAAATCAAGACCACATTCACACTATGAGCCGAAGATGTTATGCCCGTTTGGCTAGCATGATGGTAAGCATTATTATTTATAAAACATTTTGAAAAATTCTTCAAATACACTTATTAATTTTATTATTTGTCCCTATCTATTTTTTTATATATTTATATATGTTTCATATTTAAGGAAAAAGCAAGTCCTGCAGATACACCAATAACAAGATCAAAAGTTTGGATTGAAGGTCATACGAAGAAAAATGGACAACCTATTAGTCAAGTCGTTGGAGATAAAATAGTAATAAGATTATTTCCTGTTATTCTTTATAAAAGTGTTCATACCAATTACATCACTTGTAATCTAAAAGTGTTATTTTACAAAAGTTCTATCTTGGTATTTGTAGAAAGGAATAGAAGAATGCCCATCTGAATCTTTAAACACAACTAATATTGCTGATGATGCAATGAGCCTTGTATTTGGCAAGGAATCTCGAGTTAGAGTACGAGGAATGGCCTTTGGAGTTATACCATCAAAGGTTGGAGCTTCTGTGCAACAAAATAGTACCATCAAACGCCTTGAAAGTATAGTGAATAATTTTCAACAAGAAATGCAAGAAATGAGGCTCATGTTTTTGAAAAATATGAGACAACAAAATGAACAAGACCAGGTTAGTAATTTTCAAAAATGCATTTTGTCTTAATTAATTTGTTTTTTTATGTCCTTATTAGTGAAATTATATTATGATAATATTATTTGACAAAATTTGTTTGAATAATTAGGTTGCTAGTGGCGGCATTGGTGACAATATTTTGAATAATCTTAGTGTTGGTAGTGATGTCAATGGTGCAAAAAGGAATGACAATATTGGAACTCAGGTAATCATATTCACTGATTTTAAATAAGTAATTAGATTCTTCTTTACAAATATATACTGTGCTTGAATACTTTGAACTGAATAGATGAACCACTACCATATGGATGAAATGCTTGAATACTTTTTGAATTTTGTCAGTTGACATGGTCTTATATGTTTGATACTGAATAGATGTATTCTTTTGAAACACTATAGCACTTTTGAGTTTGTTATTAGAAACATGAAAAGCAGTGATGTTAGTGGCTTTTAATCAAATTATCACTCGGAAGATGCAACATTTGCCCCCAATCACATATCTGCATTTAATCAAATAACATCCCCTGGATTTTTCGTAGGCACAACAGGCTATAATTAGAGTAGTTACAAGTCTGGCAATGAGGTCCATCAACCTCTCGAGCTATTGGGGCATCCTAGTGAAAACTTCAATGTGACTACTGCCACAGGAACAATTGTATAAATATATGCATGAAAGGCAAAGCGCCATAAGTTTAGATGGTTGTACAGGTGTTAAGAATCTCTAAATGTTGGGTGGATCATTCATCCTATACTCCATGTACCATCTCATCATTGAACCCCCTTATAGAGCCAATGTTAATGCTCATGGTTAGAAAATTGGTTTCATTTGGTAGGCTTCAATGATCAAGCTATTGGTTGTGCCTTCCTGTATGATATCTTTTGGGTTTTTATCTCTTTCGGGCAAATAGATCAAGCTATTTTGGTAGCTATACCCTGGTCAATTGAAAAGCAGTATGTTCACCTAAATTCATGCATGGTTATAAAAATTAGATGGAATGTTTTATATTTTATCTTTTTGTCAAGCTTAGATCTCTCGTCTTTAGGAAAATGTATAGATGTCTTGCGACTAAAAACTCTCGATGTAGCCATGAGAGATATCTTTTCTCGTCTAAATTATTTTCAACACATCTTCATCCAAAAAACCGTAGGAGACAAATTTATCAAATCAATAACGATTCTTATTGTTTCCCAAAAAGACTTTGTTCACTCTGCGTGACGGAGCACACACCTAATATTCTTTTATTGATTGTTTAGTTCGACCTCTTTGGAACTCCATTTTATCGAGCAGTTTTTTGGCACTATGTAGTAAATACCAGTGTGAACTGTGTGCAGATTTTAAAGTCAGGAAGATTTTGCCTCAAAGCATTAGAGTCCGCAACCCAATCTCTTAAGACGCAAGATTAGCATTCCACTATAACTAATAATACGATCATCATTAACTATAGTTGTATGTGTTTTCTTCTCTAGTTTTTCCTTTATTTTGCCCCTTTTTAAGTACTATGCATTGAAACTCTTCCAACAAAGAACCAATTGGACATAAAGAATGAATCTTATCGTCTAACTTCATTTAAATCACAGCCAGCTAATTCAGCATATCTAAACCAAAATTTCATCTTTTTATTTTTTCTGCTGCTTCTATCCCTTTCAGTTTATTTATTCTCGGGCAATGAAACAATGCCATATTGTCACGATGAACTCATGATCTTCTTCAGTTTGCCACACGTCGACTGCAGCGATTGCAGGCGTTGATTAATGAGTTGCAGAGTAACTTAACAAAGTGTACCTTCAATTCATGCATGGTTTTACAGATTTTACCGTTAAACCTTTTTTTTGTTCTTGTTAGTTAATGTGCAATCACCATCTAGCATTTTATTATGTCTCTATTTATCTTTTTTTGTTCTTGTTAGTGAATGTGCAATTATGATAATATTATTTGACAATATTTATTAAAAAAATTAGGTTGCTAGTGGTGACATTGATGACGATATTAGGAATTATGTTAGTGGCGATAGTGATGTCAATGGAGCAAAAAAGAATGACAATATTGCAACTCAGGTAACCATATTGATATGAGGAATATTGTTTTTTCTTTTACATGATAGAATCTCTCTCTTATTACTAATAACTTGTTTTGTTATAAAGATATATTTGGGAACATTAATAATTTTTTATTATTATACAGGGAAAATTGAAGAACGTGAATTGTGGAGATGTCAGCGTTAATACTAAATGTAAACTGCTTCATTGGTCTGGTGATGGAGTTGTTGCAGAAGGTCGAATTGCATCCACAGATCCAAAAGCAAAAGTGCATCACGTTCCTCTTGGTGGATCTTGTTGGAAAGTTTGGATTGATAGAGTTTTGATGGAGAAGGTGGATCTAATTCGACCCAATGATGAAATGTATTTTCTTGAGGATGCAATAGGAAGCACAGTCGCTTGGTTCTCTAAGTATATAGTTTTGTGTGACTGATATAGATTGTGTTGTTGGTTGAATTGTTAATGCGACTAAGTGAGTATTTATTTTGTAAGAAAGAAATTATGTAAGTGAATTTATGTTATTAGTTTGAATTTTTTTTCTGTGACTAAGTGAATAATTAGTACACTAACTATTTAAGTGTGGTGGTGATGATTATTTATGGTATCATAATTGTTTTAGTTTTGATTTTATAATCGTGTGTATGTGATGTTAAAAATGAGTTTAATATTTGTATGTGATATTATAATTGTGTGGTCTTTGTGGGTTGGATTATAATTATTTGAGTTTTTATATTACAATACTGCACTTAACCGCAGCGTGCGATCGTGCGCTGCGAATGCACTTAACCGCAGCGTGCGAATGCACCTAACTGCAGCGTGCGATCGTGCGCTGCGAATGCACTTAACTACAGCGCGCAATTGTGCGCTGCAAATGCACTTAAGCGCAGCGCGCGATCGCACGCTGCGAATGCACTTAACCGCAGCGCGCGATCGCGCGCTGCGAATGCACTTAACCGCAGCGTGCGATTGCGCGCTGCGAATGTATTTAACCGCAGCGCGTCATCGCGCGCTGCGAATGCACTTAAGCGCAGCGCGCAATCGCGCGCTGCGAATGCACTTAACCGCAGCGCACAACCGTGCGCTGCGAATGTCTTATGACTTTCAACAGCTTAGCGTTGTGCAGCATGCGATGCGCGCTGCGGATAGCATATTTGTGCGCTGCGGAAAGTCAAATTTGTTGTAGTGTCATGCAAATCCTCTCGTCTTCTGTGTGTGGACACATAGACTTCGAAAGGTGTATCCCATGCCTGATGGGTAGTAAACCTTTCTTGGATTCCGACATGCTAAACCTTTTAAGCACTCGTTCTATATATAGAGACTGCGAAAGACCAAGCAACCATTTTGATCTATCTCTATAGATCATAATCTCGAAGATGTAGGTTGCTTCTCCCAGGTCTTTCATGGAGAATGCCTTGGATGACCAAATCTTAACTGACTATAAGACTGAAACATTGTTTCCTATGAGTAATATGTCATTGACATACAATACTAGGAACACGATTGAACTCCCACTAACCTTCTTGTACACACAAGGTTCGTCTGGATTTTGTGAGAAATCAAACCTTTTAATTGTCTCATCAAAATTGATATTCCAGCTCCTGGATGCTTGCTTCAATCCATATATGGTCCGTTACAATTTGCATACCTTGGTTTTATAAACCGATGTGAAATCCTCAGGCTATATCATATACACGTCCTCGAGCAAATTTCCATTAAGGAAAGTTGTTTTCACATCCATCTGCCATATCTCATAATCATAATGATCCGCTATGGCCAGGAGCATCCAAATGGATTTAAGCATAGCAACAGGCGAATAGGTTTCGCCATAATCAACACCTTGTTTTTGACGATATCCTTTCGCCACCAATCTAGCCTTATAGGTAATCACATTACCATCCATGTCGGTTTTCTTCTTGAAAACCCACTTGCACCCTATAGGCTTTATGCCTTCAGGTGGGTCAACCAAGTTCCAAGTTTTCATACATGGAATCCATTTTTGACTTCATGGCTTCAAGCCACTTATCCCTTTCTGAACTTGTCAGAACTTCTTCATAACTGGTAGGCTCCTCATCATCAATGAGTAACACATCGTTCGATTCACTTACGAGAAATCCATATCTCTCAGAAATATTGCGTGTTCTACCAGATCTACGAAGATTTGGTGTTTCAATAGGTCTAGCCGATTGCTCATCACTATGAGTTATCGACTGTTGTGCTTCACCAAGTATCTCATCAATGTCTATTTGAGTCTCTCGAGCCTCCTCAAGCTCGACGACACTTCCACTGTTTTCTTGCAAGAGAAACTCTTTCTCTAGAAATACAGCATGCCTTGAAACAAACACCTTTTGTTCCACAGGATGATAGAATTGGTAACCCCTTATTTTCTTAGGGTATCCAATAAATAGACATTTATTAGACTTAGCATCCAATTTGTCTGATACAGTCTGCTTCACATAAGCAGGACAACCCCATATCTTCATGTAAGATACATGAGGTTTCTTACTATTTCATATCTCATATGGAGTAGTGGAGACTTCCTTGGTTGGCATTCTATTTAACAAGTAAACAGTTGTCTGAAGCGCAAAGCCCAAAAAGGACTTGGGAAGATTCGCATGATTCATCATTGACCTGACCATGTCCAAAGAGGTCCGGTTATGCCTCTCAGATACCTATTATGTTGTGGTGTATATGGCGGAGTCCATTGAGACAATATACCATTGTCTCTTAGATAATCTAGAAACTCTTGACTTAAGTATTCACCACCTCGATCCGATCAAAGTATTTTAATACTCTTGTCATGTTGTTTCTCTACTTCATTTCTTAATTCTTTGAACTTTTCTAAGGCTTCAGACTTGTGTTTCATCAAGAACACATACCCAAACCGTGAGTGATCATCGGTGAAGGTAATGAAGTAGTTATAGCTTCCTAAAGCTTGAGTTGACATAGGTCCAGATACATCAGTATGTATTAGACCTAGCAACTCTCCCACTTGTTCACCTTTTCCTGTAAAAGGTAACTTAGTCATCTTGCCTTTTAAGCATGATTCGCATGTATTGTATGAATCCAATTCAAACGATTCCAGAATTCCACATCAGTGTAATTCGGACATGTGTTTATTGTTTGCATGGCCAAGACGACAATGCCACATGTAGGAGTCTAATTGATTATCCTTTCGAGCACACTTGTTGCTCGCTTCGATATTGAAAATGTCACTGGATACGTCCAATGTATAAATACCATTGCTTAAAGTTCCAATCCCATAAAGAATGTCATTCAAAGTTATGTAACAACAATTGTTACTAAAAGTTAAATGGTACCCATTGCTATTTAAACAAGAAATAGAAATGATGTTCTTTATCAACGAAGGAACATAAAAGCAATTATCCAGTCCTAAGACATGTCCTGTAGGGAGTTTCAATAAATACATTCCGATAGCGAGTGCAGCAACCTTTGCTCCATTCCCAACACGTAAATTTGACTCTCCCTTGACGAGTCTTCTTCTATTCCTTAGCCCATGTATGTCATTATATATATGTGAGCCACACCCAGTATCAAATACCCAAGTGTCTGAAGAAATAGAATGACAATCAATAATGAAGATATCTGAAACAGATGGGGCATCTGATGCCTTATTCTTCTTTAGGGACTCAAGAAAAATCTTGCAGTTTCTTCGCCAATGGCCCTCCTTGCCATAATGATCGTAAGTGCCCTTTTGAGCTGGTTCTACCTTTTTAACCTTTTTCTTCTTCCCCTTCTGTTGTTCCTTTGACTTCCTCTTAGAACCTTTCTTCGAGGAATCAACTAACAACACCGCCTTCTCCTCATGCTTCACAGAAGGCTCCACGGTCTTCAGCATATTGAGCAATACCACAGATGAACTTTCTTGCATCTCAGAGGTGAAGAGGAGCTTGGAGACTTCGAACCTTTCGAATCTCACTTGCTCATCAAACAACTCATAAAAATGAAGGACTATGGTATGAGCATACATATGCTCATGCTGCTTCCGCAGCTCGGGTACCAATGCGGCTAGCATGATGCAACTCACTTTCTCAGAATCACTCACATGTTTATGATGGGCCAACAATTGGTCCAGTGTTGAATCATCACTAGGACGGGCGGGAAGAGATGCTCCGAGGACATACTCAAGCTTTTCCACCTTGAGGATAATTCTCATGTTTCTAAGCTAGTCCAAGAAGTTCGGCCCAGTCAATTTATTCGAATTCAAAATAGAGCACAAATTCAAAGACATCATGATCAAGCGATTAACCTAGAAATACAAAATGAGCATATATGAGAAAATGATTTTAAAATGCATCAACATACATTTATAAATCCCATTCATTTTTTTGAATTTCAAAAACCCCAAAATCACTTCAGGAGATCGTAGGTCCATCTCCGAATAGGCTGATATCCAACATAGATATGAATAACCTTGGAGAGAGTCCAACAAGTCATTCATAACTACGATGGTAGGTATCAAATATACCGATTGCATATCACATATATGCAACTATCACAATGTGCTATCAACTAATTGAATGTTCACATATACATCGGGTTTTTAACACATTAACAAGTATGCATCATATGTATAACACCCAACTTCACCTCCCTTCACATCGACCTTGGAGAGAGTCCAACAAGTCGATGCTCCAGGTTAAAAACAACCTATTAATCAAGAAATAGTTTTAATATAGTTAGAGTACATTCAATCAATTAGCCTGACTTGGAGAGAGTCCAACAACCAAAGCTAACGATTGACATCTGACTCTTACCATATTAGTATTAAACTATTCCATGATTTGAACATGTTCGGGTTCGAGCCGGGTTTGGAGAGAGTCCAACATACCAAACAAGAAACGGAACTCTGGTTCTAACCATATTAAAGGAAGGTGTAGGCTTTAATATTGAGTAAGGGTTTTTATGTCTGATCCTTTTTGCATGCAAATAACTATTATCTACATGGTATGGAATACATGACATACATCTACATGTCACGATACGCATGGCATAATGATATGCATCTAATGCAAGTACATGAGATACAATTATGACATGTATAAAATTTCTTTATATGTCATAACTATTTATGGAAATAAAATATGTTTGAGATTTAATTATCGAAATCAAATCATGATTAAATTAGGAAACAAATTTCCAAATCTAATCAAATATTTTATTTGTGGAAAGTGTTGATTAAGGAAAGTCAATTTAGGAAACAAATTTTCTAAATCATCAAAACTACTTATGGAAATAAAATATTTTAAGATTTGATTTCCCAATTCAAATCATGATTAAATTAGGAAACAAATTTCCAAATCTAATCAAATATTTTATTTATGAAAAATATCAATTTCCATAAATACTTCTATCTTTCCAAAAGTAGAAGATTTCCAAAAATACTTCTAGACTTTCCAAAATTAAAAAGTTTCCATAAATAATTCTAACTTTACAAAAGTAGAAAATTTCCATAAATACCATTACGATTATTGCAAAATAATTTTATGATTATGTCGAAACACAACCTGGCTCTGATACCACTGTTGGGTTTCCGGCACCGCGGCGAGTGTGTGTTCGAACATGTTTCGTAAACATGTGCACAACGGAAGAAATAAAAATAATAAATCTAATTTATTACAACACACACACCGCACACATGCATATTACAACATGTGTAGATATAATCATAGTTTCAAAATTTGCAATAAAAGGAAATTTATTTTACGTATAACTTAAGTATCATGTGTAGTGGGAAAGATGTCAACCGGAGCGATCCTCGCTAGAATCGCCTCTATCCGTACCCACACCGAGTATCTTTGGGATGACTTCACAAAGTCACGAGCCTCGTCTTCGTACGAGTCACTAGCCTCGTGTCGATGATGATGTGATCGAGAGAAGATCACAATCCAAATCAAAATTCAGATCTAAAATGACTCCTCAAAAACTCGCTTCTCCGGAGAGGTATTCGCTAACCGTTTGACGAATCCTTCGTCCTCCACCTATGAGGATTACCAGAGATCGAATCCTCGGCAAAGTAGCCACTGTCAGAGCTCCAAACGTCGTCTAAACGATGCTCCGACACGAAATAAACAAGCTGTTCAAAAAACTGGACAGCTTTGGTGGAGGATTAACGCCGACCAAATAAGAAAGCTAGATGCTCACCTTGTCGCCGGAGACAAGGAAGATCATCGGAGGGTCGGTGGAGGATCGCCGGCTGAATCTTGGATGCCGGTAAGGATCTTTGACGGTGGCACAAGGGTGGGCGGCATCTAGGGTATGGGCGCCGACCACAAGAGGAGAAAAGGGAGGGGGCGGCAACTTGGATTGCTTAGATTAGGTTTTCACAAAACCCTTAAGCCCTATTTTATAGAGAACAAATTCTACTAATGGTTATTGGTTCGTAACCAAAACCCGTTAACTCGCTCCTTTAATTTAAGTTAAAATAAACCAAACCGATTTGGTCTATTTTAAGTTAAAACGAACCGAACCAACTTTGGTTCATTCGTTTAAAACAAACCAAACCCCTTTGGTTTATTCTCCACCATTGGATTAGAACCAAAACAATTTGGTTCATCCATCATGTCTTCATAAGACATGGCCTATCCACGCTTCCATTGCGCCTGAAACCATTTCATGCTCACTCATTGTTTGGTCCAACCAAACCTAGTTTCTCTCTGTCTGAGAATCTCATTCTCAAGCTCGTTTTAAATCCTTCGGATTACACTCGTTGTGCGTGTGCCAAATAGGTTCTCGATTTTTGTTGGCCATCTATAATTAACCATTAATTATAGAATGATCATGAGTGGCACCTAGTAGTACATCATGATCCCCAATTAACCGAAAAGATCAACGGTTATTCTAGAACTATTTCTGAAATCCTTCAGCAGCTACAATGAATCGTGCCCCATTCCTTTCACTCATCTTATACCCACTTAGTTTAGGACATGGTCTATAGTGTCAGTCCCCACTAGGTTGACTACGTCACACCTAGCCCAAGTATCATTTCCTCGTCCTATGGATTCTAGTTATTGCACATGTATCCAATAGTACCTTACTCCAAACATGTAATGCTTTGGCCAAAGACTTTAGTAAGAATCCGACGAGAGACCATGGGTATACATCTCCTCGAAAGGAGAGGTGAATTCTTTATAGGCTATTCAAACACCTTCTATCACTTCGACTTATACCCAATCATCTCGGGTCCATATCTCCTCAGAGATGCTTGCTTAAGATGTCAAAGCATAAGTCTTCATGATCAAGATGACTTGAATACCACAAGTCAAAGGAACATCGCACTTAAGCTGCAGTAAGAACTTCATTGACATATCTATATATGCAGAGAACCATATGAAGTCCTACGGCTGGTCACTCCAATGAACTAGTTACCATAATTAGCATCTACGATTAACTCCGGACATCACAATGTCTCTAGCTAGTGAGAATTAGCTTCTTGGATACACCAAGGAGTATACCTCGTGCTAGTCTCGACAGAATTGATGGTGTCCAAATCCATCAATTCATCGGCTAGGGATAATTCTGATACATCAGAATTACACATGTAGAGATACTCACTAGTTGTGATCCAATCACAAATTCTCTCATGCTGTGAATCGTATCATGGACATTCAATAAATGAGTTTAAGATCTAATCAAATACATGAAAATATGTATACTCAAACAGTGAATCTTCATTTATCATATAAGTAGTTCAAACATAAGGCGATTGCCTTAGGACATCTGTCATATATTACTAACAATCAGAGTAATCCAGGACAGAGACATTGGACTGCGGTAACCTTATATTGAAGTACCTGAGAAGGACTAGGTATTATATGCTAGTTTACTTGGCAGACCAATTACTCCCTGTGGGATATATAGATTCCGACTTCCAATCAGATAAGTATAACAGTAAGTCTACCTCAGGTTTTGTGTTTACATTGGGAGGTGGAGCCATTGTATGGAGGAGTGTCAAGCAAAAATGCGTGGCGGACTCTACCATGGAAGCTGAGTATGTGGCAGCCTCTGAGGTGGCCAAAGAAGTTGTCTGGCTCAGGAACTTCTTGATGGACTTGGATGTGATTCCTGGTTTTCCCAGAACTATCACAATTTATTGTGATAATAGTGGTGCAGTTGCAAACTCGAAGGAACCACGAGCCCATAAGGCAAGTAACACATAGAGCGCAAGTACCACGTGATACGAGAAATCGTAAAGAAAGGAGAAGTTGCTGTTGCCAAGATTGCATCAGAGGATAACCTTGTAGATCCTTTCACTAAGGCCCATCCGGCGAGAGCCTTTGATAGGCATGTGGAGGGAATGGGAATCAGATGTATGGCAGTTTGAGGACAGCATAGTCATTTAGTATAAGTGGGAGATTGTTGGGATGTATACTGAAAAGTCTATCTTTTGTATGATCATTTTTATTTTGAAATAAGAATCACATGATCATTGTTTGCATATTTATGGTGATGAATATTGTCTAATACATTACATTGTAGATAACATGGTGTGTGGTGTCACACGGGAGGTCATGTTATCGACTCCTTGCAAAGTATAAGTATAGGCTCACAACCAAGATGACTTTGGACAAACCATTGGTATGGTTGTAGTGTGAGTTAGTATTGGTTTGTCTTGACCATAGAATCACACTAGTATACTTTGTGTGTATTGAGCAGGACCGACTTAGAGGTGATTTGATTTATTGCTGACTACATAATCAAATCCGACCTCAGATATTATATTGTACATGCTCTTAATCCCGATATAGTAACGGACACAGATACTTAGTATTCATTTCATTGATTTACCAATGGGCAAGATTTATAGATTAAATAAATAGGCTCGGTAAGTTGGGAAATGATATTATTTATATGATATGTCATTGATTATAGGAGGAAACCGTGTCCTGAATATTAGGATGATGATATCCCCTTGAGGAGCTCATAAGGTTCATTATGTAAACTCTGCAGGTGGACTTGGTCCGACATGATGAAAAGGTTGAGTGGTTCTACTCATGGAGTTAGATGTTGATTAATTAATGGTCAGTAAATTAATTAATCGACAGACATTCGAGATATTAAACACGGGGAGAAAATTGTACAAATAATATATGGAGCCCATATTAACTTATGGGGGTTGGTGAGGTAGATCAATGATAATTCTTTAGTGGATTGGATTATCATTAATGGATCGGACTTTATGTGGGTTTGATCCATTGGGTGGCCAAGATCCAACTCCTCCTCATGGTCCCTAATGTAGCCTATTAAAACCTCATGAAGCCTAGATCCAATGGATGAAAACAAAACTCTAGATCCAAAGGTAGAGATTAAATCTCTAGATCCGACGGTTGAGATTAAATTTCTAGATCCGATGGTTGAGATTAAATCCCTAGAACCAATGGTGGAGATTAAAACAAGGCTTATCCCTAACTCTATAAAAGGAGAGGAGGGGGTGGGTGGCAAGATGAATCCCATTAGAGATAGGATTAGGGCAAGGGGCGACAAGCATTGGGGATTAGGGTTTAGGTGTTGGCGGCACCAAATAAGGAAAAGTTTTCCTTATCTTCTTCTTCTACCTTGGTGGTCGATGCCCATACAGCCCTTCCCTCCCTTGGCCGGTGTCCAAACCAGCCCTTCTCCTTCTCCTTGGCTGGTGGAAACAAGACTTAGGCTCTTCCCTTGGAGTCTTGGTCGGTTTCCATCTTATTCTTCTTCTCCTTTTTGGCCGGCGGCAAGCACCAAGCTTGGAGTTTGGTGGTTGGTTGAAAGAAGGAGAGGTGTTTTGTTTCTTAGTCTTCCTCTTGTTCGGAGCGAGCAAGGAAGGAAGATTGGTGATCTAGGAGCTTCGACTTTTGGTAGATCGTCGCCTACATGGCGTTCAAAAGGAGGAAGGACATACGATAGAAGATCGAGAGGTATAATACTTGTATATTTTCTTATGTAACATGTTTATGATTGTTTTCAATTATATATGCATGATATATTCTATTTTGTGGCTAATATAACTTGGACCTCGAACATAAACACAAAAGTCGGCGATCCGTACATCGTCTATGCCACGGCTATTCGTAGAATAGAGGTTGGTTGCTT
Organism: Wurfbainia villosa; assembly: GCA_025175895.1. Taxonomy (NCBI): domain Eukaryota; kingdom Viridiplantae; phylum Streptophyta; class Magnoliopsida; order Zingiberales; family Zingiberaceae; genus Wurfbainia; species Wurfbainia villosa. Next base: position 31,274,477 of record CM045998.1, on the reverse strand, counting down.
GAACAACAAGTTTGTTCAAGTGACTACTCTAATCGAATAGCACGACGATGGAACAGTTGCTTGGGTAATCCCTCTTGTCAAGGATAATTTTTTTTTATCCGGGGACATTGAAGGGATCGCCATGAACAAGCGACCGAATTGAAGTGGGAAGTGAAGCTTTCTACCTTCAGCCAGGCCGTGTGAAATTCACACGGCCGTGTGGCGGCGCCGCGAATTCAAGGAAATAGGGTTTTTCAAGCATTTATGGAAAGCCGGAGATGCCTCTATTTATAGGAAACTCATCCAAGAGGCAAGGGCTCCAAAACCTTAGGTGGGAGGCACGACGACTAGGACGACACACCGAAGCCCTAAAAAGCTCCGACATCTCACAACGGGGAGGAGAAACACTACCGGAGGTCCATGCCTTGCACTTCAACACCGGAGAGAAGACCACGAAAGCATTGTAATTCTTTGTTCCTGCATTTTATCTCTGATATATTTGAACACGTACATGATTTGTGATTCCTCCTTTATATACATGGAGTAGTTCTTTCGACTCTAGGATTAGGGAGTTGCTTGTGTGCACATTACATGTTGGTTCATGTTAGATTATTTCTTTGAATTTAATTTGGCGATTGGAAGTTGTTTGTACAATATCTATGCGTTTTTAGTTTTCTACCTGCTCCTCTTAGGTGATACGAGGGGTGGCAACCCTCGTATCTAAGATTTAGGGGATTTTATATAATGAACCTAGGGGTAAACCTGCTCTCCTATAATCGTGGGTAGATGCGATTGAACCAGAAGCGGTTCATCGTAGGGATTGATTCAGCATCCTCGTACCATCTATCCCATCCTTTTAGGCGGAGATAGCTCCAGGTATATGTGGCGGCTCATCGGGAGAGTGTATGATGTCCCTTCCACAAAATCATAGCAAAATGTCTAGACAACGCCAATTGACAGCATTGTTTTGTGACATACAAGCGAAACCGAAGTCCTAGAATCACCTTTGAAGACCTCGGCACGCTCCCTTCTTCCTCCGTGTGACACCGTATAGAGTATAGTCCACCAACAATTCTCACAAGTCGTAGCCCCTTAGAGTTTTACTTCCGAACAATTTCAACCACTTAACATATCGATATTCGAATCTCAGTCCCTGTGAGATCGATAATCTTTTATTACTTGATGACATCCGTGCACTTGCGGGCGTTGAGCGCGAGCGCATGCTTTGAGTCCTCGACGGCCTCCGTAGCGAGATTTGAGGTCGCGATCGCGTGCATCAAGTTTTAGCGCCGTTGTCGGCGACTGATCGATTCGATATCGAATCGGGAAGTGGAAAATTGGATCAGACTTAGGATAGATTTACTTTTCTTGTTTTATTTTATTTTATTTTATTTCAGTTTTGTTTATTCAGTTGCTCTTTACTTATTTATAATTTCCTGCATATAACGATGCATGCTTTTACTCATGATTATGGTAAATTGAATGTTGTAAGTTTTGTTAATATTTATTGTGAACATTATGGTGAAACATGGCATACCATTAACGATTGTCCGGATATATTCGAACCTTCACAATTTGAACAATAAGATGTCACCTACAATTACAACCAGTGGCCACAAGATGATTCCTATTCATATAGTTATGACCCTAGGTACTTAAACCCTCGATATTGTCTGCCTAAATCCCGACTTGAGTTGATGATGGAAGATTTCACATGAACAGAATAAGCGGTGAACAATTAATTCCAACGGTGGCATTCGCAGACAGAGACTCAATATTGTTTCCAAAATTAGAACGAGAGATATGAGTCACCATGCAAATTTTATCTAGAACCAAGTCCCCACTTAGAAGCCCCGCTAGATAATTTTACTAGGGAATGCGAGGAGCATAGACAACAATTTACTGAGATTTTGGAACGAGATCTAGCAAGAGAAGAAACCAAATGACTAGAAGGTGACTTTGATGACTGGATTAAACCTAATATGACAGAGACTCACTTTGAACGAATCGATGAGGAGGACGTAGATGACATTGGAAGTAAAGAAGGACAATCCATTCAATCACCACTAGAAGGAAAACAAAAGTCATTTTAAGTTTATACGGTGAAGTGAGTGAGCGAAATCAGACCATTGTGCACGACGAGAAAAGAAACAAAGGGCCCACGACCAGGCCATGTGTTTTCACACGGTCGTGCCCTGACTTCCAGAGTCGAACACGGTCAGGCAGTGTGTTTTCACATGGTCGTGCCTTGACTTCAAGAGCCACAGACGGTCAGGCCGTTTGATTTCACACGGTCGTGTCACGCCCCCTAGTCCACGTTAAAAGCCTACACTTGCACCGTTTTCTTTTCCAACTTTTGAGCAGGATGCAGGTACTTCTGCCTACGATTTCTCAAAGTTCCGATCGTGCCTCGATGACATATACGCTGAGCAATAGATGTAGGGGCAGTGATGGGATGATCATAGCTCCTATACACAGTCAGAGTTTACAAGCTTATGGGAGCACTTCCAGTGGGCCGAGGACTTCTACGACGAGGCTCGTATTTACTTTCAAGAGGAGGATGCTCGATTCCAGGAGAAGGCCACCTACGGCCAGGAGATGCGACAACATATGCGTGCCCAGCAGGCATAGTGGGCTCGGGAGGAGGAGCATAGAGCGGTCGTTGCATCCACCAGCTCTCAGATCAACCACATGTACATGTGGCATCAGCGGCATAGCACCAGGTTTTCACAGGAGCCTGACATGCCAAGACTACTAGACTTCCCGCCTCAACCATAATATTAGAGGTATTATTTCGTATAAGTCTCGGGGGACCCCAAATTTTATTTTGTTTCTAGCAGTAGTTTCTTTCTTGGTATTTGCATTATTGTTAGCATTCATTTGTTCATGCATAGGTTGTTGAGTTTCTTTCAACACTTGGTTTTTGTTATCTGTAAAGCTGCCTCAGTAGTATTTTTGTTAAAGTTACTTACATGAGTTATTCCCATAGGTACCTTAACTTCATTTATCTTGTGGTATTTTATTTTATTTCCTCTAATGAATGTTCTAGACTTACACTAGTTAGTTTTTATTTTTACACCTACACATGTCGAACACTCTGAAAGGGAGAATCTAGTACATACCTAGTTATGATTCATCTTGGTAGTCTAGTACTTTGTGTTGGGGATCGAACGACCGGCTAGAGGGGGGTGAATAGCCCTCGATCGATGGATGACGGTATTTTCTCATCTACAAAACTAATTAGCGCAAGCGGAAATAACAAAAACAAGACAAGCAAACAAACATAGAAGAATACAAATGCTAACACAAAATGTAACGTGGTTCACGACTACGCCGCTAATCCATGGTCCGATTCGTCCATGGTGAATCACTCCTCCAAAGCCAATCACTATTGGTCTCTCCTTTGCACCAAGCTAAGTGGAGGTAACCTTTACAACAAAGATCACTCTTCTTACAATAAGAATGAAGCAAAAGCAAGTAAGAAGAGTGGGAAGACGTTTATGGTACTTTGGGAGAAGATTGGAGTTCAAGCATTAGCCTCCCAAAGCCTCATCCCCTTCCTTTTTATAGAGGAAGAGGGTTTCTTCCTGTTGACACAGGAGCAGTCGACTGATGCCCCGATCAGTCGACTGGTCCTGTAGCCGTTGCCCAATAACGGCCACTTTCCACGTTGGATTTCATCCAACGGTATCATCATCAGTCGACTGATCTTGCCATCAGTCGACTGATGTACCATCAGACGAGTGCTCCGTGAGCTCGACTCCATTTTGTGCCCGTGCGGTGCATCGATCATTGCCATCCCTTGGCGATCGGTGTCGATAGCGATCGCTAGTCCATGGCAATGACGGGGCCAAATGCCCATGAGAGACACTAAGTCGAACCCATTCGTCTCGGAAGCGATCATTGCGCCATTTCATGGCTGATCTGTCGAAAACTCATCCGACACTTAGCCAAAAGGCCAAGTTTCACCTAGGAGCTACTACCCCTTTCCCGGGTTACATTCGCTCACTCTCATCTCTCGAAGTCCCTCGCCTTCGAAGTTTTATTCGTCTGGCCACGTCCCTCGGATGCGCCAAGCGCACGGCTCTACAGCGCCATCCTTCGCATCTCACCCTGAAGTCTACTTCCTCCGGCTTCACTCCAAGTTCCTCGTCCGGCGGTCCCTCGGATGCTCTAAGAGCACGACTTCCGCAAAACTATCCTTCACCGACTCAAGGATCGAGTCATGAGTTGTGAAACTCGCCTAGGCTTCCATGTGTGAATTACTAAGTCCTGCAAGACTCCAATGTACATATCAAATCATAATAACAACCTAACTTAAACCCTTTGCCACACACATCAAAACCTTATCATGGCAAGAGATTGCCCTAACAATCTCCCCCTTTTTAATGTGTAGCAATCCGTTTAAGTTAGGTACAAACATTTGATAGAATTTATAAGGTAAGAAAGCATGTAAACATAAACATGATATAGCAACATGCAACTCCCCCTTAATCCATGAAACTCCCCATATATATTCCTCCCCCTATCATAATTTACTTAAACACAATTATTTCTCCCCCTTTGACACCATCAAAAAGATTGAAACTAAGTTATAAACTCATGGCATCAAGTCTAATAGAAGGAAAATACCAAAAATTGATTAAAAATTGAATTTAGCCTTTACTGTTCTAATATTCAGGCCACCACCGATCGGTTCGTAGGACTACGACCGTCACGCAGATTTCGTGATTTACGATTTTCGGGGTGAAATTCAGAAATGCATTAAAAATTCTAGAAAATTCAAAAAATCATGAAATTTGGAGAACATATTTCTTTTAAGTATATCTATCAATGAAAAATAGTTTTTCATGAAAAATCATTAGATTTTCTTGTTTTTTTCCAAAAATCCAAAAGCTTTAAAAAACACTAGGTTTTTGATCATTCTAGTATCAAGTTTACTACCTAGTTTTGCATCCAATTGTTTCAAAACATGAATACACAGATTTTAAAGTAAGAAATTGTTTTGAAAATATATGAAATATCCAACCATGATCTTTGGGCAATTTGTCTATGAATTAAACATAAGCCTTCCCCCTGATTGGTCTATTATTGCTATTTTGATACCTTAAATGACCATCTAAATGCCATAGGCATTAGTGGACATTTGTATCTTCCTAACATCTCACTCATGCTAAGTTTTCAATCAAGGTAGCCTATTGTGAGTGTGAAATGTATTCTAATGGTATTTCTATGTACTTAACCATTATTTTCATGCAATTCTATCAAGGTTAAGTATCATCCTATCAATCCTCATGATCACAAAGACATATATGAACTAATTTCACATTATGATCATGAAATATATGTATTCATTAATTTAAACCCTATTTCTCATGATTATGTGCCAAATATCAAAATCATAAATCATGATTGCAAACATACATAGCAATTTCATTAAATATCACGATTTAAGCATTATTATCTATTTTTGGGCACATTATCATCACCCAACACTATTTCAAAAATATTGTCCCGTCATCCTAAGTCAACCAAATTATGATATAGGTCAAGTCCATATGGTTGACTATCCTAGGGTTTTTCTAACCCTTAAGGATGGATTTTGGAACCCAATACAAATTCTTGCCTATGGGGTTCACTAGAAATTCCTTAAGGATCCATTTTCTTGCAATTACCTTCTTCTTGTCTTGACCCCTAGCTATTAGGCATTTATAGGCCTTTTCATTTTTCTTCTCCTTATATCCTAGGTCTTTTTTGTTAAAACTTGCTCTCTGGCTCCCTATGATCATGTTCAAGGTGTTTGAGCCAATAGTGAATTTTTCTAGGGCTTTTGTCAAATAGTCTACTACCTTTTCCCTTAAAGCCCTATTTTCTTCTATGCATGCATCATTAACATCTAATGGCAAATAGTTATCATGTGAGTATGCATCATCATCATTATCATTAAAACATGCTTTTTCTAATTTTTGCTCTAATTCCTTAATTTGGTCAAGCATGCTTTTGTTCTTTTTCTTGGCTCTAAATAGATCCTTAGTTAAGCTAGAAATCATAGAAACTATTTTACTAGGTTAAAGGTTAGTCACCATAGTTTCCATGTCCTCTTCTTCTTCTTCGGATGAGGATGTAGAGGAGGCTCCCCCCCCCTTCACTTGAGCTCTCTCCACTTGAACTTGATTCTTCATTTTCGGTGGAGGAGCAATCCAAGTAGTCAAATGCCATCAATGCTAAGTTGGTGACAAATGCATTTTCTTCCTCGGATGATGATGAGGAGGAGGAAGGGTCATCCCAAGTCCTAGATTTTAATGCTTTGGCCTTTCCCTTTTCCTTTGCCTTCTTCTCCTCTTCCTTTTTCTTCTTGCTCCCCTTTTTCTTCTTCTTTTCTTCCTTCTTTTTCCTTTCTTCCTTGCTCTTGTTTAGGAGGGGACAATTGTCCCTTATGTGTCCCTCTCCTTGCCAATTGTAGCAAATGACTTTCCCTCTTGGTCTTCTCCTCCTATCATTAGATTTATTAAATTGAAAACCATTTAAAGCACGCCTTACCCTCCTTACCATATATGCTTCTTCTGTGCTATCCATGGAGGAGGAGGAGGATGCTTCATCATCGGAGGAGGAGGGGATATCTATCTTCTTCTTCCCCTTGTTTGCCAAAAATGCTACTCCTCTTAAAGGTTGGATTCTTGGCTCTTCTTGTATTCCTTCAAGCCTAGATTCGTGCAATTCCATAGTGGAGAAAAATTCATCTAGAGTACTTACCTCTAGATTCTTTGAAATATAGAATGAGTCCACCATTGAACTCCACTTGGATGATCGGGGAAAAACCTCTATGACATTCATTACCATATCTCGGTTGGAGAGCTTTTCACCTACACTTGTTAGCCCAATTAAAATCTCTTTAAACCTAGAATGCAATGAAGTTACCTTTTCTCCCTTTTCTAATTTTATGTTGGATAATTGGGAGCGGAGGAGATCTCTTCTTGCAAGTTTAGCCTCCGAGGTACCTTCATGAAGCTCTACTAGCTTCTCCCACATCTCCTTGGCACTTAGGCATTCTCCAATTCTATTTATTTCTTGTTGAGGAAGCACATTGTATAGATGGTGCTTGGCTTTTGAGTTTGCAAGGTGCTCCTCTCTTTGCCTCTTGGTCCACCTTGACTTCTCTATTGGCTTCCCCTCTTCATCCCTAGGCAAAACAAAACCGGATTCCATTGTAATCATAATATCAAAATCCATTTCGAAAAATACCTCCATTCTCTTCTTCCACCAAGCAAATTCTCCTTCAAACTTCGGTGGATGAATGTTGGAGCCGGCCTTCTTTTGAATATGCTTGTTGTGGCGGTTAGTCCTCGACAAGCTTTCCTTTGCTCTGATACCACTTGTTGGGGATCGAACGGCCGACTAGAGGGGGGTGAATAGCCCTCGATCGATTGATGAAGGTATTTGCTCGTCTACAAAACTAATTAGCGCAAGCGGAAATAACAAAAACAAGACAAGCAAACAAACAAAGAAGAATACAAACGCTAACACAAAATGTAACGTGGTTCACGGCTACACCGCTAATCCACGGTCTGATTCGTCCAAGGTGAATCACTCCTCCAAAGCCAATCACTATTGGTATCTCCTTTGCACCAAGCTAGGTGGAGGTAACCTTTATAACCAAGATCACTATTCTTACAATAAGAATGAAGTAAAAGCAAGTAAGAAGTGTAGGAAGACGTTTATGGCACTTTGGGAGAAGATTGGAGTTCAAGCATTAGCCTCCCAAAGCCTCATCCCCTTCCTTTTTATAGAGGAAGAGGGTTTCTTCCCGTTGACACAGGAGCAGTCAACTGATGCCCCAATCAGTTGACTGGTCCTGTAGCCGTTGCCCAATAACGACCACTTTCCACATTGGATTTCATCCAACGGTATCATCATCAGTCGACTAATCTTGCCATCAGTCGACTGATGTACCATCAGTCGAGTGCTCCGCGAGCTCGACTCTATTCTGCGTCTCGTGCGCGGTGCCATCGATCAGCTAGTCCCTTGGCGGTCGGTAGTGTCGGCAACCGATATGATCGCTAGTCCATGGCGCGATCATTGCGCAAACAAATGTCCATGAGTCGGACACTAGTCGAACCCATTTGACTCAGAGCAGTCGACTGCCATTTCATGGGAGTCGACTGTTGTCGGGAAAACTCATCCGACACTTAGCCAAAAGGCCAAGTTTCACTTAGGAGCTACTACCCCTTTCCCGGGTTACATTCGCTCACTCTCATATCTTGGAGTCCCTCGCCTTCGAAGTTTTCTTCATCCGGCCACGTCCCTCGGATGCGCCAAGCACACGACTCTGCAGCGCCATCCTTCGTATCTCGCCCTGAAGTCTACTTCCTCCGGCTTCACTCCAAGCTCCTCGTCCGACGGTCCCTCGGATGCTCCAAGCGCACGACTTCCGCAAAGCTATCCTTCACCGACTCAAGGATCGAGTCATGAGTTGTGAAACTCACCTAGGCTTCCATGTGCGAATTACCAAGTCCTGCAAGACTCCAACGCACATATCAAATCATAATAACAACCTAACTTAAACCCTTTGCCACACACATCAAAACCTTATCATGGCAAGAGATTGCCCTAACACTTTGGAATCCATAGGTGACTCTAGGTTTAGAATTTTAGTTACTGGAGATGCTTTGATTGTGTAAGCCCATTCGGAAAAATCAAAATCCCAGTGAGCCGAAAAAAAAAGAGAGAAAAGAAAAGAGAATTAAAAGAGAGAGATAAAAAAAGAAATGAAAAAGAAAACAAAGAAAAAAAGAGAGAGAAGATTATGAGGGATAAAAAATAGTTGTCGTGGGTAGAAATGGCTTGGTACCCCTTTTAGACCGAGTTAGGTTACTGGGGAAACACCTACCAATTTCTCTCAATACCGAGCACACCTTTGAGAATTTGTGCTAGATCTAGGGAACAACCCTCACTTTGGGCAAGTAAGTGCTTAAGAGCCGGAGACCTTAGGAAAGCTATAGGATGATAACTTAACTCACCATGGAACGAGTATCCCCTAAGAATGATTCGCTTAGCACGAGCACGAGGAGCTAACCTAGTGAATTTCTAGAACATATTTATTTTGCTTTGATTGCAAATACCACTTGATAAATTTAGTTAACATGCTAAGTATGGAACAATATCTTTTTAAAAAAAAATTTATTCCACTAAGGTTTGCTTGAGGACAACCAAAGATTTAAATCTGGGGGAAGTGATGTGAGAAAAACATATAGGGTTTTAGGAGTAGTTTTCGCTCACATCTCATTACATTTTATGTTAGTTTCATGCATATGTCACTCTATTTTGCATGCACTTCCTATTTTCTAGTTCGGAGATATGCTCTTTGTACTTTTGTGTGGAGGATAGCATTTCATGGGAAAATGGCGTGTTTTTGGAGCAAAAATGGAGTAATTTATGGATCACGGACCTTAGGGAACACGCACTGCCCATGTCCCAAGACTTGGGCATGTTTCCAAAGTGAAATGGATCAAAACAGAGGCTCCAGAAAAAGACACGGCTAGGCCGTGTGAAAACACACGACTGTGCCTTTTTTCCAGCTCAATTTCCAGCCAAGATTTCACCTATTTTCCAACCTTGCACACGGCCAGGCCATGTGAAATTCACATGACCATGTGGTGGCACCGCGAATTCAAGGAAATAGGATTTTTCAAGCATTTATGGAAAGATGGAGCTGCCTTTATATATAGGAAACTCATCCAAGAGGCGAGGGATCACGAGGGAGCCGCCCTAGGGCTCCCAAACCCTAGGGGGGAGGCATGACGCCTAGGATGGCATACCGAAGCCCTAAAAAGATTCAGGAACTCGCAACGGTGAGGAGAAACACCACTGGAGGTCCACACCTTGCACTTCAACGCCAGAGAGAAGACCACGAAAGTATTGTAATCCTTTGTTCCTGCGTTTTATCTCTAATATATTTGAACATGTACATGCTTTCTGATTCCTCCTTTATATACATGGAGTAGTTCTTTCGATTCTAGGATTAGGGAGTAGCTTGTGTGCACATTACATGTTGGTTCATGTTAGATTCTGTCTTTAAATTTAATTTGGCGATTGGAAGTTGTTTATACTATATCTATGCGTGTTTGGTTTCCTACCTGCTGCGCTTAGGCGATACGAGGGGTGACAACCCTCGTATCTAAGATTTAGGGGATTTTATATAAGGAACCTAGGGGTAAACCTGATCTCCTATAATCGTGGGTAGAAGGATGCGAATGAACTGGAAACGGTTCATCATAGGGATTGATTCGGCATCCTCGTACCATCTATCTCGTCCTTTTAGGCGGAGATTGCTCCCGGTAGATGCGGCGGCTCATTGGAAGAGTGTATAATGTCCCTTCCATAAAACCATAGCCAAACGTCTAGACAACACTAATTGACAGCATTATTTTGTGACACACAAGCGAAGCCTAAGTCCTAGAATCACCTTTGAAGACCTCGGCACGCTCCCTTCTTCCTCTGTGTGACACAGTATAGAGTATAGTCCACTGACAGCCCTTACAGGCCGAAACCTCTTAGAGTTTTATTTCTGAACAAAGTCAACCACTCAACATATCGATATTCGAATCCCAGTCCCTATGGGATCGGTAATCTTTTATTACTTGACGACATCCGTGCACTTGCGGACGTCGAGCGCGAGCGCGCGCTTCGAGTCCTCGATGACCTCTGTCACGAGATTTGAGGTCGTGATCGCATCCATTAGTAGACAATGAAAGACCAAGCAACCGATTCGATCTATCCATATAGATCTTAATCCCAAGGATGTAAGTTGCTTATCCCAGGTCTTTCATGGAGAATGTCTTGGACAACCAAATTTTAACTGACTGTAAGACAGAAACATCGTTTCCTATAAGTAATATGTATCGACATACAATATTAGGAACACGACTGCACTCCCACTAACCTTCTTGTACACACAAGGTTCGTCCGGATTTTGTGAGAAATCAAACTTTTTGATTGTCTCATCAAAACGGATATTCCAGCTCCTGGATGCTTGCTTCAATCCATATATGGACCATTGCAATTTGTATACTTTGGTTTTATCAACCGATGTGAAACCCTCAGGTTGTATCATATACATATTATCGAGTAGATTTCCATTAAGGAAAGCTATTTTCACATTCATCTGCCATATCTCATAATCATAATAAGCCGCTATGGCCAGGAGAATACGAATGGATTTAAGCATAGCAACAGGTGAATAAGTCTCGTCATAATCAACACCTTGCTTTTGACGATATCCTTTCATCACCAGTCTAACCTTATAGGTAATCACTTTACCATCCATGTTGGTTTTCTTCTTGAAAACCCACTTGCACCATATAGGCTTTATGCCTTCAGGTGGGTCAACCAAGTTTCAAACTTGATTTTCATACATGGAATCCATTTCCGACTTTATAGTGTTAAGCTATTTATCCCTTTCTGAACTTCTTCATAACTGGTAGGCTCCTCATCATCAATGAGTAACACGTCATTCAATTCACTTATGAGAAATCCATATCTCTCAGAAATATTGCATGTTCTATCAGATCTACAAAGATATGGTGTCACAATAGGTCCAGCCGATGGCTCATCACTATGAGTTATCGGTTGTGGTGCTTCACCAGGTATCTCATCAATGTCTATTGGAGTCTATTGAGCCTCCTCAAGCTCAACGACACTCCCACTATTTTCATGCAAGAGAAACTCTTTATCTAGAAACAAAGCATGCCTTGAAACAAACACCTTTTGTTTCACAGAATGATAGAATTGTTAACCCCTCATTTTCTTAGGGTATCCAATAAATAGATATTTATCACACTTAGCATCCAATTTGTCTGATACAGTCTGCTTCACATAAGAAAGACAACCCCATATCTTTAAGTAAGATACATGAGGTTTCTTTCTATTCCATATCTCATATGGAGTAGTAGAGACTACCTTGGTTGGAATTCTGTTTAGCAAGTAAACAGATGTCTTAAGTGCATAGCCCCAAAAGGACATGGGAAGATTCACATGATTCATCATCAACCTGACCATGTCTAACAAGGTCAAGGTACGCATCTTAGATACACCATTATGCTGTGGTGTATACGGCGGAGTCCATTGAGACAATATACCATTGTCCCTTAGATAATCTAGAAACTCTTGACTCAAGTATTCACTACCTCGATCTGTTTGAAGTATTTTAATGCTCTTGCCAAGTTGTTTCTCTACTTCATTTCTAAATTCTTTGAACCTTTCAAAGGCTTCAGACTTGTGTTTCCTTACAAACACATACCCAAACCATGAGTGATCATCAGTGAAGGTAATGAAGTAGCTATAGCCTACTAGAGCTTGAGTTGACATAGGTCTGCATACATCAATATGTATTAGACCAAGCAACTCTCCCACTGGTTCACCTTTTCCCATAAAAGGTAACTTGGTCATCTTGCCTTTTAAGCATGATTCGCATGTATCGAATGAATCATATTCAAACGATTCCAGAATTCCACATCGGTATAATTCAGGCATGCATTTCTTGCTTGCATGGCCAAGACGACAATGCCACATGTAGGAGTCTAATTTATTATCCTTTCGAACACGATTGTTGCTCGCTTCGATATTGAAAATGTCATTGGATACGTCCAATGTATAAATACCATTGCTCAAAGTTCCAGTCCCATAAAGTACGCCATTCAAAGTTATATAACAACAATTGTTACTAAATGTCAAATGGTAACCATTTCTATTTAAGTAGAAAATAGAAACAATGTTCTTTATTAGAGAAGGAACATAATACCAATTGTCTAGTTCTAAGACTAGTCCACTAGGGAGCTTCAGTAAATAAGTTCCGATGGCGATCGCAACAACCTTTGCTTCATTGCAAACTCGTAAATTTTACTCCCCTTTGATGAGTCTTCTTCTATTCCTTAGCCCCTGTATGTCATTACATATATGTGAGACACACCCAATATCCAATAACCAAGTGTCTAAGGAAATAGAATGACAATCAATAACGAAGATACCTAAAATGGATGGGGCATCGGATGCCTTCTTCTTCTTCGCGAACTCAAGATAAATCTTACAGTTTCTTCGCTAGTGGCCCTCCTTGCCACAATGATGGCAAGTGCCCTTTTGTGCTGGTTCTTCCTTCTTAGCCTTTTTCTTCTTCCCTTTCGTCTGTTCTTTTGACTTCCTCTTAGAACCTTTCTTTGAGGAATAAACTAATAGAACCGCCTTCTCCTCACGCTTCATAAAAGGCTCCACAGTCTTCAGCATATTGAGGAGCTTAGGAATAGTGGATTTGAGTTTGGTCATCCGGTTGTTCATCACAAATTGTGAGAAAATCTTGGGCAAACAATGCAAAATTAAGTCAATACTTAATTCATGATCCATCACAAACCCGAGGGTAGCTAGCCGCTCGATGTACCCATTCATCTTTAGCAAAAACTGCAATACAGATGAACCTTCTTTCATCTTAGAGGTGAAGAGGAGCCTGGAGACTTCAAACCATTCAGATCTCGCTTACTCATCAAACAACTCATGAAGATGGAAGACTATGGTATTAGCATCCATATGGTCATGCTGCTTTTGCAGCTTGGGTACCATCGCAACTAGCATGATGCAACTCGCTAGTTCAGAATCAACCACATGTTTCTGATAGGCCAACAATTGGTATGGAATTGCTTCATCCTTAGGACGGTTGAGAAGAGTCTCTTCGAGGACATACGCGAGCTTTTCTGCCTTGAGAATAATTCTCAAGTTTCTAAGACAGTCCAAGAAGTTAGGCCCAGTCAATTTATTTGAATCCAAAATAGTGTGCAAATTCAAAGGCGTCATGATCAATCGATTAACCTAGAAATACAAAATCGAGCATATATGAGAAAGATGGAAAAATGCATCAACATACATTTACAAATCCCATTCATTTTTCGAATTTTAAAAACCCCAAAATCACTTCGGGAGATCATAGGTCCATCTTTGAATGGGCTGATATCCAACATAGATATGAACAACTTTGGAGAGAGTCCAACAAGTCATTCATAGCTACAATGGTAGGCATCAAGTATACCGATTGCATATCACATATATACAACTATCACAATGTGCTATCAACTAATTGAATGTTCACACATACATCGGGTTGTTAACTCATTAACAAGTATGCATCATATACATAGCACCCAACTTTACCTCCCTTCACCTCAACCTTGGAGAGAGTCCAACAAGCCAATGCTCAAGGTTAAAGCCAACCCATTAATAAAAAAAATCGTTTTAATATGGTTAGAGCTCATTCAACCACTTAGCCCCGCTTGGAGAGAGTCCAACAACCAAAGCTAACGATTGACCTCTGACTCTTACCATATTAGTATTAAACTATTCCATGGTTTGAACATATTCGGGTTCGAGCCGGGTTTGGAGAGAGTCCAACAACCCAAACAAGAAATAGAACTCTTGTTCCATCCATATTAATGGAAGGTGTAGGCTTTAATATTGTGTAAGAGTTTTAATGTCTCATCTTCTTTGCATGCAAATAACTATTATCTACATGGCATTGCATACATAACATATATCAACATGTCACGACACGTATGACATAATGATATGCATCTAATGCAATTACATGACATACAATTATGACATGTAAAAAATTTTCTTATATGTCATGACTATTTATGGAAATAAAATATGTTTGAGATTTGATTCCCCAAATCAAATCATGATTAAATTAGGAAACAAATTTCCAAATCTAATCACATATTTTATTTTTAGAAAGTCTTAATTAAGGAAAGTCAAATTTAATTTAGGAAACAAATTTCCTAAATTGTCAAAAGTATTTATGGAAATAAAATATGTTTTAGATTTGATTCCTAAATCAAATCATGATTAAATTAGGAAACAAATTTCCAAATCTAATCACATATTTTATTTATGTAAGTGTTAATTTCCATAAATACTTCTAAACTTTCCAAAAGTAGAAGATTTCTATAAACACTTCTACAATTTCAAAAATTAGAAAATTTCCTTAAATACTTCTAAACTTTCCAAAAGTAGAAAATTTTCATAAATACAATTATGACTATCGCAAAACAATTTTACATTTATGTCGAAATACAACCTGGGTTCTGATACCACTATTGGATTTCTGGCACCGTGGCGAGTGTGTATTCGAACATGTTTCGTAAACAAGTCCACAACGAAAGAATTAAAAAATAATAAATCTAATTTATTACAACACACACACCACACGCTTGCATAGTACAATATGTGTAGACATAATCACAGTTTCAAATTTTTCAATAAAAGGAAATTATGTTAGTTATACCTGGCGTATCACAGGCAACGGGAATGACATCGACCGGAGAAACTCTCGCTAGAATTGTCTCTATGCGTATCCACGCCAAGTACCGTTGGGATAACTTCACCAAGCTATGAGCCTCATCTTCGTAGGAGTAACTATCCTCGTGTTGAAGACGATGTGATCGAGAGAAGATCACAATCCGAATCAAAATTCAGATTCGAAAACGAGTCCCCAAAACTCGCTTTTCCGGAGAGGTATTCGTCAACCGATTGACGAATCCTTGGTCCTCCACCTAGGAGGATTATCGGAGATCCAATCCCCGACAATAAAGTCGCTGTTGGAGCTCCAAATGTCATCCAAATGATGCTCCGACAAGAAGGAAACAAGCTGCCCAAAAACTGGACAGCTTGGTGGAGGACTTGGCACCGGTGAAAGGAGATGGCCGGCTAATCCTTGGTCGCCGGAACCAAGGTGGGTCGCCGGAGGAGTGGCCAGCAGCAGCTGAATGATGACAGCTAGGGTGGACGACGGTAGAAAAAGGGTTGGCCGGCGTGGACTCTTTGGGCAGCGACAAAGAGAAGCGAGGGAGAGGAGAGGAAGAGTATTTCCAAAAAGACAATTAGGGCTCTCTAAACCTCTAACCGCATTTTTATAGAGCGCGTGTTTCTCAACCATCAAGAAACCTTCTCCTTAGAGTTATTGGTTCATAACCAAAATCCATTAACCCGCTCCAATAACTTAAGTTAAAATAAACCGAACCGAGTTGGTCTATTTTAAGTTAAAACAAACCGAATCAATTTAGGTTCATTCGTTTAAAACAAACCAAACCACTTTGGTTTATTTTCCACCTTTGGATTAGAACCAAACCAATTTGGTTCATCCATCATATCTTCATAAGACTCAGACCATCCATGCTTCCGTTGTGACTAAAACGATTTCATGCTCGCTCCTTGTTTGGTCCAACCAAACCTAGTTTCTCTCTATCTGAGAATCTCATTCTCAAGCTCGTTTTAAATCCTTTGGATTACGCTCGTTGTGCGTGTGACCAAATAGGTTCTCGGTTTATGTTGGTCATCTATAATTAACCATTAATTATAGAATGATCATGAGTGACACCTAGTAGTACATCATGATCCCCAATTAATCGAAAAATTAACGGTTGATCCAGAACCATTTCTGAAACCCTTCAGCATCTACAATGAATCGTGCTCCATTCCCTTCACGAATCTTATACCCACTTGGTTCAGGACATGGTCTATAGTGTCAGTCGCCACTAGGTCGACTACGTCACAACTAGCCCAAGTATCATTTCCTCGTCCTACGGATTCTAGTTACTGCACATGTATCCAAGAGTACCATACTCTAAACATGTAATACTTTGGCCAAAGTCTTTAGTAACAATCCGACGAGAGTCTATGGGTATACATCTCCTCGCAAGGAGTGGTGAATCCTTTATAGGATCTTCAAACACCTTCGACCACTTTGACTTATACCCAATCATCCCGGGTCCACATCTCCTCAGAGATGCTTACTTAAGATGTCAAAGCATAAGTCTTCATGACCAAGATGACTTGAATATCGCAAGTCAAAGGAACATCACACTTAAGCTGTAGTAAGAACATCATTGACATATCCACATATGCAGAGAACCATATGAAGTTTTATAGTTGGTCACTCCAATGAACTAGTTACCATAACTAGCATATACGATTAACTCCGGACATCACAATGTCTCCAGCTAGTGAGAATCAGCTACTTGGATACACCAAGGAGTATACCTCATGCTAGTCTCGACAAAATTGATGGTGTCCAAATCCATCAATTCATCGACTAGGGATAATTCCAATACATCACAATTATACATGTAGAGATACTCACTAGTTGTGATCCAATCACAAATTCTCTCATGCTGTGAATCCTACTGTGGACATTCAGTAAATGAGTTTAAGATATAATCAAATACATGAAAATATGTATACTCAAATAATGAATCTTCATGTGTCATATAAATGGTTTAAACATAAGGTGATTGCATTAGGACACCTCTCATATATATAACTAATAGTGGAATACGCTCTAACTATATTAAAACTATTTTGCGATTAATGGATCGGCTTTAACTTGGAGCATCGGTTTGTTGGACTCTCTCCATGGTTGATGTGAAGGGAGGTGAAGTTGGGTGCTATGCATATGACGCATACTTGTTAATGAGTTAACAACCCGATGTATATGTGAACATTCAATTAGTTGATAGCACATTGTGATAGTTGCATATATGTGATATGCAATTGGTATACTTTGTACCTACCATTGTAGCTAAGAATGTCTTATCGGACTCTCTCTATGGTTGTTCTTATCTATGTTGGATATCAACCCATTCAGAGATGGACCTATGATCTCCCGAATTGATTTTGAGGGTTTTTTATTTCGAAAATGAATGGGATTTGTAAATGTATGTGGATGCATTTTAAATAATCTTTCTCGTATATGCTCGATTTGTATTTCTAGGTTAATCGCTTAACCATGACGTCTTTGAATTTGCGATCGATTTTTGATTCAAATAAATTGACTGAGCCAAACATCTTGGACATGCTTAGAAACCTGAGAATTGTTCTCAAGGAGGAAAAGCTTGCCTATGTCCTCGAAGAGCCTCTTCCCACTTTCCCTAAAGATGATGCAACTCTGGATCAATTGTTGTCTTATTAGAAACATGTGAATGATTCTAAACTAGCGAGTTGCATCATGCTAGTGGCGATGGTACCCGAGCTTTAGAAGCAACATGAGCATATGGATGCGAATATTATAGTCTTTCATCTTCAAGAGTTGTTTGATGAGCAAGCGAGATCCGAAATGTTCGAAGTCTCCAAGCTCCTTTTCACCTCTAAGATGCAAGAAGGTTCATCTGCAGTACAATTTGTACTAAAGATGAACGGGTAAATCGAGCATTTAGCAACACTCAGTTTTGTGATGGATCATGAATTAAGTATTAACTTGATTCTACATTGTTTTCCCAAGAGTTTCTCACAGTTTATGATGAACTACCGGATGAACAAAATTGAAACCACAATTCCTCAGCTCCTCAACATGCTGAAGACTGTGGAGCCTTCTGTGAAGCATGAGGAGAAGACAATGTTGTTAGTTCATTCCTCTAAGAAAAGTTCTAAGAGGAAATCAAAGGAACAATGCAAGGGCAAGAAGAAGAAGGCTAAGAAGACGGAACAGGCTTAAAAGGGCACTTGCCATCACTATGGCAAGGAAGGACATTGGCGAAGAAACTACAAAATTTATCTTGAGTCCATGAAGAAGAAGAAGGCATCTGATGCCCCATTATCTTCAGGTATCTTCGATATTGATTGTCATTCTATTTCCTCTAACACTTGGATATTGGATACTGGGTGTAGCTCACATATATGTAATGACATACAGGGGCTAAGGAATAGAAGGAGACTCGTCAAGGGAGAATCAAATTTGCGAGTTGGCAATGGAGCAAAGGTTGCTACAGTCGCCATCGGAACATATTTGTTGAAGCTCCCTACAGGACTTGTCTTAGAACTAGACTATTGCTCTTATGTAGCTTCGTTAATAAAGAACATTATTTCTATTTCTTGTTTAAATAGAAATGGATATCATTTGACTTTTAGTAACAATTCTTGTTACATAACTTTGAATGATGTTCTTTATGGGACTGGAACATTATGCAATGACATATATACGTTAGACGTATCCGGTGACATTTTCAATATCGAAGCGAGCAACAAGCATGCTCAAAAAGATAATCAATTAGACTCCAACATGTGGCATTGTCATCTTGGCCATGTAAGTAAGAAACGCATGTCTGAATTACACCGATGTGGAATTCTGGAATCGTTTGAATTCGATTCATACAATACATGCGAATCATGCTTAAAGGGCAAGATGACGAAGTTACGTTTTATTGGAAAGGGTGAACCATGGGAGAGTTTCTTGGTATAATACATATTGATGTATGCAGACCTATGTCAACTCAAGCTCCAGGAGGCTATAGCTACTTCATTACCTTCACCGATGATCACTCACGGTTTGGGTATGTGTTTTTGATTAAACACAAATTTAAAGCCTTTGAAAGATTCAAAGAATTTAGAAATGAAATAGAGAAACAACATGGCAAGAGTATTAAAATGCTTCAATAAGATCGAAGTGGTGAATACTTGAGTCAAGAGTTTCTAGATTATCTAAGGGACAATGGTATATTGTGTCAATGGACTCCGTCATATACACCACACCTTAATGGTGTGTCTGAGAGGTGAACCCGAACCTTGTTGGGCCTGGTTAGGTCTATGATGAATCATGCGAATCTTCCCAAGTCCTTTTGAGGCTATGCACTTCAGACTGCTACTTACTTGCTATACAGAGTTTTGACCAAGGTAGTCTCTACTACTCCATATGAGATATGGAATAGTAAGAAACCTCATTTATCTTACTTGAAGATATGGGGTTGTCCTGCTTATGTGAAGCAGACTGTATCAAACAAACTGGATGATAAGTTTGATAAATATCTATTTATTAGATACCCTAAGGAAACGAGGGGTTACCAATTCCATCACCCTATGGAACAAAAGGAGTTTGTTTCAAGGCATGCTGTGTTTCTAGAGAAAGAGTTTCTCTTCCAAGAAAACAGTGGGAGTGTCATTGAACTTTAGGAGGTTCATCAGACTCTAATAGACATTGATGAGATACCTAGTCAAGCACCTCAACCGAAAACTCATAGTGATGAGACATCAGCTGAACCTATTGTAACACCAAATCTTCATATCTCTGGTAGGACACATAACATTCCTGAGAGATATGGATTTCTCATAAGCAAATCGAATGATGTGTTACTCATTGATGATGAGGAGCCAACCAGTTATGAAGAAGTTCTGAAATGTTCAGAAAGGGACAAATGGCTTGAAGCCATGAAGTCGGAAATGGATTCCATGTATGAAAATCAAGTTTGGAACATAGTGGACCCACCTGAAGGCATTAAGCCTATAGGGTGCATGTGGGGTTTCAAGAAGAAGACCAACATGGATGGTAATGTGATTACCTTTAAAGCTAGTTTAGTGGCGAAAGCCTATCGTCAAAAGCAATGAGTTGATTATGACGAGACCTATTCACCAGTAGCTATGCTTAAATCCATTCAGATGCTCATGACCATAGCGGCTCATTATGATTATGAGATATGACAAATGCATGTGAAAATGACTTTCCTTAATGGAAACCTCCTCGAGGACGTGTATAAGATACAACTTGAAGGTTTCACATCGGTTGATAAAATCAAGATATGCAAACTTTGACGGTCCATTTGTGGACTGAAGCATGCATCCAGGAGCTGGAATATCCATTTTGATGAGACAATTAAAAGGTTTGATTTCTCACAACATCCGGACGAGCCTTATGTGTACAAGATGGTTAGTGGGAGTGCATTTGTCTTCCTAGTATTGTATGTCGATGACATATTACTTATAGG
Source organism: Wurfbainia villosa (assembly GCA_025175895.1). Classification (NCBI taxonomy): domain Eukaryota; kingdom Viridiplantae; phylum Streptophyta; class Magnoliopsida; order Zingiberales; family Zingiberaceae; genus Wurfbainia; species Wurfbainia villosa. The sequence continues at coordinate 31,253,712 of CM045998.1, read as the reverse complement.
AAACGATATATCGATCTTATAGTCAGTCAAAATTTAGTTATACAAAACATTCTCAATGAAAGACCTTGGAGAAGCAACCTACATCCTCGGGATCAAGATCTATAGAGATAGATCGAAATGGTTGCTTGGTCTTTCATAGTCTACATATATAGACCGAGTGCTAAAGAGATTTAGTAGGTCGGAATCCAAGAAAGGTTTTTGTTAGGATGTATACTAAAAGCCTAGATTTTGTATGAACATCTTCATTTTGAAATAAGAATCACATAATCATTGTTTGCATTTTATATTTATGCATATTGTCTGATACTTTACATTGTAGATTGTTGGTTTTCCGGCACCGCGGCGTGTGTGTGTTCGATCATGTTTCGTAAACATGAACACAGCGGAAGCAATAAAAATAATAAATCTACATTTATTACAACACCCACAACACACGCATGCATATTACAACAAGTGTAGACATAACCGTAAATTTAATTTTGCAATAAAAGGAAATTTATCTACGTTGTACCTTTCGTATGATGTGTAGCGGGAATGGCATCAACCGGAACGATCCTCGCTAGAATCGTCTCTATCTGTATCCACGCCGAGTTCCTCAGGATGACTTTGCTAAGCCACGAGCTTCGTCTTCGTACGGGTTACTAGCCTCGTGTTGAAGACGACGTGATCGAGAGATGATCACGATCCGAATCCAAATTCGGATCCTAATACGAGTTCTCAAAACTCGCTTCTCCGGAGAGGTATTCGTCAACCAATTGACGAATCCTTCGTCCTCCACCTCAGAGGATTACCGGAGATCGAATCCCCAGTAAGTTAGCCGCTGTCGGAGCTCTAACCGCCATCCAAACGACGCTCCGACGAGAGGAGAAGAAGCTGTCCAGAAAACTGGACAGCTTGGTGGAGGAGTAGGCGCCGGCCAAAACAAGGAAGCCAAGTACTCACCTTATCGCCACACCCAAGGAAGATCACTGGAGCACCAACTGGCAGCAGCTCGACGCCGGCGAGGGGGAAGGAAGGCTCCTTCTGGACGCCGGTTGGAGGAGGAGAGGGGCGGCAGCCTAGGGTTGGCGCCGAATCCTTCAAGGGGTGGGCGGCAACTCTTGAGGCTTGGGTTTTTGGATTAGGGCTTAATTATCCATTAAGCCCTCTTTTATAGAGAACTAATTCTCTTAATGGTTATTGGATCATAACCATTAGGCCCGTTAACCCGCTCCATTAAGATAAGTTAAAATAAACCAAACCATGATGGTTTATTTTAAGTTAAAACGAACCGAACCAACTTTTGGTTCATTCGTTTAAAATACACCACACCCTTTGGTTTATTCTCCTCCATTGGATTAGAACCAAACCATTTTGGTTCATCCATTATGTCTTCATAAGACACGGCCCATCCACGCTTCCATTGCGACTGAAACGATTTCATGCTCGCTTTATGTTTGGTCCAACCAAACCTAGTTTCTCTCGGTCTGAGAATTCCATTCTCAAGCTCATTTTAAATCCTTTGGATTACGCTCATTATGCGTGTGACCAAATAGGTTCTCGGTTTATGTTGGCCGTCTATAATTAACCATTAATTATAGAACGATCATGAGTGGCACCTAGTAGTATATCATGATCCCCAATTAACCGAAAAGATCAACGGTTGATCCTGAACTATTTCTGAAACCCTTCAGTAGCTCGAATGAATCGTGCCCCATTCCCTTCACTCATCTTATACCCACTTGGTTCAGGACATGGTCTATTGTGTCAGTCCCCACTAGGCTGACTACGTCACACCTAGCCCAAGTATCATTTCCTCGTCCTACGGATTCTAGTTACTCCACATGTATCGAAGAGTACCTTACTCTAAACATGTAATGCTTTGCCTAAGACTTTAGTAACAATCCGACGAGAGGCCATGGGTATACATCTCCTCGCAAGGAGTGGTGAATCCTTTATAGGCTATTCAAACACCTTCGATCACTTCGACTTATACCCAATCATCCCGGGTCCACATCTCCTTAGAGATGTTTGCTTAAGATGTCAAAGCATAAGTCTCCATGATCAAAATGACTTGAATACCGCAAGTCAAAAGAACATCGCACTTAAGCCACAGTAAGAACTTCATTGACATATCTATATATGCAGAGAACCATATGAAGTCTTACGGCTGGTCACTCCAATGAACTAGTTACCATAACTAGCATCCACGATTAACTCCGGACATCACAATGTCTCCAGCCAGTGAGAATCAGCTGCTTGGATACACCAAGGAGTATACCTCGTGCTAGTCTCGACAGAATTGATGGCGTCCAAATTCATCAATTCATCGACTAGGGATAATTCCGATACATCACAATTACACATGTAGAGATACTCACTAGTTGTGATCCAATCACAAATTCTCTCATGCTGTGAATCGTATCGTGGACATTCAGTAAATGAGTTTAAGATCCAATCAAATACATAAAATTTGTATACTCAAATAGTGAATCTTCATTTATCATATAAATGGTTCATACATAAGGCGATAGCCTTAGGAAATCTCTCATATATTACTAACAGACTCCCACTTGGCCAAATGCCAATCGCTATAGTATCCAATACCATAAGCTCGAACATGACCCTCAAACTTATTTTGAGGTAATGCCTTAGTCAAGGGATCCGCTAAGTTCCTTTCAGTGGGAATTTTCTCGATTTGTATTTTCTTCATCGATGATCTCTCGATAAGATGATAGCGCGGCACATGTTTGATCGCTGATGAGACCTTGGCTCTTTCGTCATAGGTAATTGCTCCATTGTTGTCGCAGAGACCGATATTGCTTCAACAATGGATTTAATCACACCAAGTTCATGAACGAACTTTGATCCAAACCGCCTTTGTCGCTCGCCGCAATGTATTCTCGCCTCGTAGAATCCGCCATGCCTCTTGTTTGGAACTTTTCCAACTCATCGCGCTTCTATTCAAGGTGAACACGATCCGCATCGAGATCCGAATCATCCTTGTCCGTCTCGAAGCCGCATCCGTGATACCCGCCAGATCACCATGTCCCCTTCTCCATATATTAGGAACACATCCTTAGTTCTTCTCAAGTACTTAAGGATCGCCTTAATACCGCCCAATGATCCATTCCTGGATCGGACTGGTATCTGCTCGTGACACTCAGAGCATACGATACATCGGGCCTCGTACATAACATAGCATACATGATAGATCCTATTGCGGATGCATAGGGAATCTTATTCATGCAAATCCTCTCGTCTTCTGTGCGCGGACACATAGACTTCGAAAGGTTTACCCCATGTCTGATGGGTAGGAAACCTTTCTTGGATTCCGATATGCTAAACCTCTTTAGCACTTGGTCTATATATGTAGACTGCGAAAGACCAAGCAACTATTTCGATCTATCTCTATAGATCTTAATCCCGAGGATGTAGGTTGCTTCTCCCAGGTCTTTCATGGAGAATGTCTTGGATAACCAAACCTTCACTGACTGTAAGATTGAAACATCGTTTCCTATAAGTAGTATGTCATCGACATACAATACTAGGAATACGACTGCACTCCCACTAACCTTCTTGTACACACAAGGTTCGTCTGGATTTTGTGAGAAATCAAACTTTTTGATTGTCTCATCAAAACGGATATTCCAGCTCCTGGATGCTTGCTTCAATCCATAAATGGACCGTCGCAATTTGCATACCTTGGTTTTATCAACCGATGTAAAACCCTCAGGCTGTATCATATACACGTCCTCGAGCAGGTTTCCATTAAGGAAAACTGTTTTCACATCCATCTGCCATATCTCATAATCATAATGAGCCGCTATGGCCAGGAGCATCCGAATGGATTTAAGCATAGCTACAGGCGAATAGGTTTCATCATAATCAACACCTTGTTTTTGACGATATCCTTTCGCCACCAATCTAGCCTTATAGGTAATCACATTACCATCCATGTCGGTTTTCTTCTTGAAAACCCACTTGCACCCTATAGGCTTTATCCCTTCAGGTGGGTCAACCAAGTTCCAAACTTGGTTTTCATACATGGAATCCATTTCCGACTTCATGGCACCAAGCCACTTATCCCTTTCTGAACTTGTCAGCACTTCTTCATAACTGGTAGGCTCCTCATCATCAATGAGTAACATGTCATTCAATTCACTTACGAGAAATCCATATCTCTCAGGAATATTGCGTGTTCTACCAGATCTACGAAGATGTGGTGTTACAATAGGTCCAGCCGATTGCTCATCACTATGAGTTGTCGGCTGTTGTGCTTCACCTGGTATCTCATCAATGTCTATTTGAGTCTCTCGAGCCTCCTCAAGCTCGACGACACTCCCACTGTTTTCTTGCAAGAGAAACTCTTTCTCTAGAAACACAACATGCCTTGAAACAAACACCTTTTGTTCCATAGGATGATAGAATTGGTAACCCCTTGTTTCCTTAGGGTATCCAATAAATAGACATTTATCAGACTTAGCATCCAATTTGTCTGATACAGTCCGCTTCACATAAGCAGGACAACCCCATATCTTCAAGTAAGATACATGAGGTTTCTTACTATTCCATATCTCATATGGAGTAGTTGAGACTACCTTGGTAGGCATTCTGTTTAACAAGTAAACAGCTGTCTGAAGTGCATAGCCCCAAAAGGACTCGGGAAGAGTTGCATGATTCATCATTGACCTGACCATGTCCAACAAGGTCCGGTTATGCCTCTCAGATACACCATTATGCTGTGGTGTATAGGGCGGAGTCCATTGAGACAATATACCATTATCTCTTAGATAATCAAGAAACTCTTGACTTAAGTATTCACCACCTCGATCCGATCGAAGTATTTTAATACTCTTGTCATGTTGTTTCTCTACTTCATTTCTGAATTCTTTGAACCTTTCAAAGGCTTCAGACTTGTGTTTCATCAAGAACACATACTCAAACCGTGAGTGATCATCGGTGAAGGTAATGAAGTAGCTATAGCCTCCTAATGCTTGAGTTGACATAGGTCCACATACATCAATATGTATTAGACCTAGTAACTCTCCCACTCGTTGACCTTTTCCAGTAAAAGGTAACTTAGTCATCTTGCCTTTTAAGCATGATTCGCATGTATCGTATGAATCCAATTCAAACGATTCCAGAATTCCACGTCGGTGTAATTCGGACAAGCGTTTCTTGCTTATATGGCCAAGACGACAATACCACATATAGGAGTCTATTTGATTATCCTTTCGAGCACGTGTGTTGCTCGCTTCGATATTGAAAATGTCACTGGATACGTCCAACGTATAAATGCCATTACTCAAGGTTCCAGTTCCATAAAGTACGCCATTTAAGGTTATATAACAACAATGGTTACTAAACGTCAAATGGAAACCATTTCTATTTAAACAGGAAATAGAAAAAATGTTCTTTATTAGAGAAGGAACATAATAGCTATTGTCCAGTTATAAGACTAGTCCACTAGGGAGCTTCAGCAAATAAGTTACGATGGCGACCGCAGCAACCTTTGCTCCATTGCCAACTCGCAAATTTGACTCCCCTCTAACAAGTCTTCTTCTATTCCTTAGCCCCTGTATGTCATTACATATATGTGAGCTACACCCAGTATCCAATACCCAAGTGTCCAAGGAAATAGAATGACAATCAATAACGAAGATACCTGAAAAGGATGGGGCATCGGATGCCTTCTTCTTCTTCATGGACTCAAGATAAATCTTGCAGTTTCTTCGCCAGTGGCCTTCCTTGCCACAGTGATGGCAAGTGCCCTTTTGCACTGGTTCCGCCTTCTTTGCCTTTTTGTTTCTTTCCTTTCTTCTGTTCTTTTGCCTTCCTCTTAGAACCTTTCTTTGAGGAATCAACTAACAGAACCGCCTTCTCCTCATGCTTCACAGAAGGCTCCACAGTCTTCAGCATATTGAGGAGCTCGGGAATGGTGGATTCCAATTTGTTCATCTGATAGTTCATCACAAATTGCGAGAAACTCTTGGGCAAACAATGCAGAATTAAGTCAATACTTAACTCATGATCCATCACAAAATCGAGGGTAGCTAGCCGCTCGATGTACCCGTTCATCTTTAGCACAAATTGCACTACAGATGAACCTTCTTGCATCTTCATGGTGAAGAGGAGCCTAGAGACCTCGAACCTTTTGGATCTCGCTTGCTCATCGAACAACTTATGAAGATCGAAGACCATAGTATTAGCATCCATATTCTCATGCTGCTTTTGCAGCTCAGGTACCATCGCCGCTAGCATGATGCAACTCGCCAGCTCAGAATCTGCCACATGCTTCTGATAGACCAACATTTTGTCTGGAGTTGCATCGTCCTTAGGACGGTCAGGAAGAGGCTCTTCAAGGACATATGCAAGCTTTTCCGCCTTGAGAACAATTCTCAGGTTTCTAAGCCAGTCCAGGAAGTTAGGCCCAGTCAGTTTGTTCGAATCCAAAATAGTGCGCAAATTCAAAGACGTCATGATCAATTTATTGACCTAGAAATACAAAACGAGCATATATGAGAAAATGATTTTAAAATGCATCAATATACATTTATAAATCCCATTCATTTTTCGAATTTCAAAAACCCCAAAATCACTTCGGGAGATCGTAGGTCCATCTCCGAATGGGCTGATATCCATCATAGTTATGAATAACCTTGGAGAGAGTCCAACAAGTCATTCATAACTACGACGGTAGGTATCAACTATACCGATTGCATATCACGTATATGCAACTATCACAATGTGCTATAAACTAATTGAATGTTCACACATACATCGGGTTGTTAACACATTAACAAGTATGCATCATATGCATAGCACCCAACTTCACCTCCCTTTACATCGACCTTGGAGAGAGTCCAACAAGCCGATGCTCCAGGTTAAAGTCAACCCATTAATCGGAAATAGTTTTAATATGGTTAGAGCGCATTCAACCAATTAGCCCAGCTTGGAGAGAGTCCAACAACCAAAGCTAACGATTGACCTCTGACTCTTACCATATTAGTATTAAACTATTCCATCGTTTGAACATGTTCGGGTTCGAGCCAGGCTTGGAGAGAGTCCAACAACCCAAACAAGAAACGGAACTCTGGTTCTAACCATATTAATGGAAGGTGTAGGCTTTAATATTGTTTAAGGGTTTTTATGTCTCATCCTCTTTGCATGCAAATAACTATTATCTACATGGCATGACATACATCTACATGTCACGACACGCATGGCATAATGTTATGCATCTAATGCATTTACATGACATATAATTATGTCATGTATATATTTCCTTATATGTCATAACTATTTATGGAAATAAAATATGTTTATGATTTGATTCTCCAAATCAAATCATAATTAAATTAGGAAACAAATTTTCAAATCTAATCACATATTTTATTCATGGAATTATTTGATTAAGGAAAATCTATTTAGGAAACCAATTTCCTAAATCATTAAAACTACTTATGGAAATAAAATATTTAAAGATTTGATTTCCCAAATCAAATCATGATTAAATTAGGAAACAAATTTCGAGAATCTAATCAAATATTTTATTTATGGAAAATATCAATTTCCATAAATACTTCCAACTTTCCAAAAGTGGATGATTTCCATAAATACTTCTAGACTTTCCAAAATTGAAAAATTTCCATAAATACTTCTAAATTTCCAAAATTAGAAAATTTCCAGAAATACATTATGACTATCGCAAAACCATTTTTACGATTATGTCGAAACACAACCTGGGCTCTGATACCACTGTTGGTTTTCCGGCACCGCGGCGTGTGTTTGTTCGATCATGTTTCGTAAACATGAACACAACGGAAGCAATAAAAATAATAAATCTACATTTATTACAACACACACAACACACGCATGCATATTACAACAAGTGTAGACATAACCATAAATTTAAATTTGCAATAAAAGGAAATTTATCTACGTTATACCTTTCGTATGACGTGTAGCGGGAACGGCATCAACCGGAACGATCCTCGCTAGAATCGTCTCTATCCGTATCCACGCCGAGTTCCTCGGGATGACTTCGCTAATCCACGAGCTTCGTCTTCGTACGGTTTACTAGCCTCGTGTTGAAGACGACGTGATTGAGAGATGATCACGATCCGAATCCAAATTCGGATCCTAATACGAGTTCTCAAAACTTGCTTCTCCGGAGAGGTATTCGTCAACCAATTGACGAATCCTTCATCCTCCACCTTAGAGGATTACCGGAGATCGAATCCCCGGTAAGTTAGCCGCTGTCGGAGCTCTAACCGCCATCCAAACGATGCTCCGATGAGAGGAGAAGAAGCTGTCCAGAAAACTGGACAGCTTGGTGGAGGAGTAGGCGCCGGCCAAAACAAGGAAGCCAAGTGCTCACCTTATCGCCACACCCAAGGAAGATCACCAGAGCACCAACCGGCAGCAGCTCGACGCCGGCGAGGGGGAAGGAAGGCTCCTTCTGGATGCCGGTTGGAGGAGGAGAGGGGCGGCAGCCTAGGGTTGGCGCCGAATCCTTCAAGGGGTGGGCGGCAACTCTTGAGGCTAGGGTTTTTGGATTAGGGCTTAATTATCCATTAAGCCCTCTTTTATAGAGAACTAATTCTCTTAATGGTTATTGGATCATAACCATTAGGCCCGTTAACCCACTCCATTAAGATAAGTTAAAATAAACCAAACCATGATGGTTTATTTTAAGTTAAAACGAACAGAACCAACTTTTGGTTCATTCGTTTAAAATAAACCAAACCCTTTGGTTTATTCTCCTCCATTGGATTAGAACCAAACCATTTTGGTTCATCCATTATGTCTTCATAAGACACGGCCCATCCACGCTTCCATTGCAACTGAAACGATTTCATGCTCGCTTTATGTTTGGTCCAACCAAATCTAGTTTCTCTCGGTCTGAGAATCCCATTCTCAAGCTCGTTTTAAATCCTTTGGATTATGCTCGTTGTGCGTGTGACCAAATAGGTTCTCGGTTTTTGTTGGCCGTCTATAATTAACCATTAATTATAGAACGATCATGAGTGGCACCTAGTAGTACATCATGATCCCCAATTAACCGAAAAGATCAACGGTTGATCCAGAACTATTTCTGAAACCCTTCAGTAGCTCGAATGAATCGTGCCCCATTCCCTTCACTCATCTTATACCCACTTAGTTCAGGACATGGTCTATTGTGTCAGTCCCCACTAGGCTGACTACGTCACACCTAGCCCAAGTATCATTTCCTCGTCCTACGGATTTTAGTTACTCCACATGTATCGAAGAGTACCTTACTCTAAACATGTAATGCTTTGGCCAAAGACTTTAGTAACAATCCGACGAGAGGCCATGGGTATACATCTCCTCGCAAGGAGTGGTGAATCCTTTATAGGCTATTCAAACACCTTCGATCACTTCGACTTATACCCAATCATCCCGCGTCCACATCTCCTTAGAGATGTTTGCTTAAGATGTCAAAGCATAAGTCTCCATGATCAAGATGACTTGAATACTGCAAGTCAAAGGAACATCGCACTTAAGCCACAGTAAGAACTTCATTGACATATCTATATATGCAGAGAACCATATGAAGTCTTACGGCTGGTCACTCCAATGAACTAGTTACCATAACTAGCATCCACGATTAACTTCGGACATCACAATGTCTCCAGCCAGAGAGAATCAGCTGCTTGGATACACCAAGGAGTATACCTCGTGCTAGTCTCGACAGAATTGATGGCATCCAAATCCATCAATTCATCGACTAGGGATAATTCCGATACATCATAATTACACATGTAGAGATACTCACTAGTTGTGATCCAATCACAAATTCTCTCATGCTGTAAATCGTATCGTGGACATTCAGTAAATGAGTTTAAGATCCAATCAAATACATAAAATATGTATACTCAAATAGTGAATATTCATTTATCATATAAATGGTTCATACATAAGGTGATTGCCTTAGGACATCGCTCATATATTACTAACATAGATAACATGGTGTGTGGTGTCGCACAGAAGATCATGTTATCAGTTCCTTAGGGCATGGTTGTAGTGTAATTTGGTATTGGTTTGTCTTGACCATAGAATTATACTAGTACACTTTGTGTCTATTGAGTAGGATCGATTTAGAGGTGATTCAATTTATACTGACTATATAATTGGATCAGACCTCAGATATTTTGGTGTACATGCTCTTAATCCCGATATAATAATGGGCACATGTACTTAGTATTTATTTCTTTGATTTACCAATGGAAGAAATTTATGTGTTAAGTCGATAGGCCTGGTAAGTTGGAAAATAATATTATTTACATGGTGTGTCATTGATTATAGGAGGAAATTGTGTCCTGTACACTAGGATGATGATCTCCCCTTGAGGAGCTCATAAAGTTCATCATGTAAATCCAGTAGGTCGACTTAGTCCAACATGATGATAAAGATGAGTGGTACTACTCATGGAGTTAGATATTGATTAATTAAATTGTCAGTAATTTAATTAATTAATGGACATTTGATATCTTAAACACGGAGAGATATTTTATAAAAATAATATGTAGAGCCCATATTTAATTATGGGGGTTGGTGAGGTAGAACAATGATGATCCTCTAGTGGAATGGATCATCATTAATGGATCAGGTTATATGTGGTTCGGATCCATTGGGTGGCCAAGATCTAACTCCTCCTCATGGTTTCTATTGTAGCCTATTATAAATACCTCATGAAGCCTAGATCTATAAGAGGAGGTAGAGAGGCAAGGACACGAGTGGTAAGGGTTTTGCTTCTTCTAGGGTCGACAGCAAGAGAGGATTAGGGTTTCCTTCTCTTCCTTTTTTTTGGCCGGCACTTCTTCTTCCTCTCCTAGGAGCGACTCCTCCTTTCCTCAAGATAGGGTTGGCGCCTCCTCTCCCTCTCCTAGGGCTGGCAGCAACAAGCAAGGAGGAAGGGGGTTCTCTCTTCCTCAATCTCCTCTCCTCTCTTTAGGGCCGACGGACACCACTTCTTGGAGTTTTGGTGGTCGGTACAAGCAAGGAGAAGAGGAGAAGGCTTTGTGTTCGGCACAAGAAAGGAGAAGAAGGGAGGGTTTTCTTCCCTTGTTTGGAGCGAGCAAGGAAGGGAAGATACGTGGTCTAGGAGGCTTCAATTCTTTGAAGATTGTCGCCCACACGACGTCTAAGAAGAGGATAGGAATACAATATAAGATCAAGAGGTAAAACAAGAAATATAATCTTGTTTAATTTTAATTCTTGTTCTTTTGTATTTTGCATGTTTTTGATTGCCATGAACCCCGATCATAAACACAAAAATCGGCGATCCGTTCATCATCTATTCCGCGGCTAATCGAGGAAAAGGGTTAGGTTGCTTGAACAACAAGTTTGCTCAAGTGACCACTTAAATCGAATAGCACGATGATGAATCGATTGCTTGGGAAATCCATCTCCGTCCTGATTAGTTTTAATTAATAAAATTTTTATCCGGGGACATGAGATAGGATCGCCATGCATAAGCGATCGAAGCGAACTGAAACTCCCTTCAGTTTCCTTCCCATCAAGCATGGGATACACCTTTCGTAGTCTATGTGTCCATGCACAAAAGATGAGAGGATTTGCATGAGTAAGATTCCCTATGCTTCCGCAATAGGATCTATCATGTATGCTATGTTATGTACGAGGCCCGATGTATCGTATGCTCTGAGGGTCACCAGCATATACCAATTTGATCCAGGAATGGATCATTGGGCGGCTGTTAAGACAATCCTTAAGTACTTAAGAAGAACTAAGGATGTATTCTTAATATATGGAGAGGGTGATACGGTAATACGTGGGTATACGGATGCCAACTTCCAGACAGATAGGGATGATTCCAGCTCTCAGTCTGGGTACATATTCACCTTGAATGTGAAACACCCATAAAATTTCTAGAAATTTTATGAGAATTTTTGCATGATCATATGGGCTTTTATGTGGGCTCTTTCAAAAATAAAAGAAATACAGCCAAAAAGGATGCATGGCCCAGGAATTCAACCCAAAACCTCTAAGTAGATAGCTAACCCTTACGATGCACCCAATAACCAGAAGCCCAGCAGGGTTGTGGTATTAGAAGGGTATGGGAAATGACAGATAAGGGTAAGTGAGGCTAAGGGACACCTTCAAATGAATAAATAGGGGAATGAGGAGACATGAGAAATCAAAATTTTCATTCTCTCCTTCTCTTCTTCTTCCTCACCGAAACCCTACTTTCTCCCCCTCTTCCATTTTCTGAAAACCTACCCAAGCAAGAAGAAGACTCTAGGTTGGGATCACTTAGGGTGTTTTTCCAACTATTAAACAAAGCGAAGGATGTAAGTATCCCCTCACCTGCATACAAGTTGTTTCGATTGAAGTTATTAAGAAAAAGCTACATGAAAACTTTTAGCCAAGACCTTCCTAATGCTTTCCATGATGGTCCATGCTATACTTTGTATGAATATGATGATAATAGGTTTCTAGATAGGTTTGGTTAAGTGTTTGATCTTCAAACCTTCATGCAACTTTTGGCCAAGTCCCCTTTGGACCCCTAATGGTTTTCTATGCTATGCTCTAGATGTGTTCATGCTATGTTTTGATGTTAGATGAAGATAACATGTTGTTAGTGTTGGATCGAGAAGTGTCGCTAGAGGGGGGGGGTGAATAGCGATCGTAAATCTTTTCGACATTTCATTCGAGTAGATAATTAAATGAGTAAGAGCAGCGGAAAATAAAGAAACACATTTATTTTTACTTGGTTCACAACCCAGCGGTTGCTACTCCAAGACCCTATTGGTCCTAGACCGCGTACGGAGGGCAAAGCACTATAATGTCTCCTCCTCGTTGGAGGAAGGAGACAACGATCACAAAACCGAATATACGAGGATGAGGCAACAAGCCTACCTCACCTCGTTACGAATAAAAACAATGAATACAATATCAAAATATATTACTAGATGTTGCTACCGACGAAGAAGATCTGAACTTGTTATCGCATCGGCGTTATGACGGTGTTGGAGCATTGGCGTTGTAGGAGCACTTGATGAATAAACTTGATGATGTTTGGAGTTGGAATCCACCCCTCCTTTTATAGATTTTGCCCTCTGAATATGTCTCCTCTTTTTTCGGAACAGATCATGAAGTTGTAATAAATTTTATCGCGAAGTGGCCGCGTCAAACCTTATCCGTTTTAACCTAGCACAAAGGCTGATTCGTCGCCATCAGTCAACTGATGACTCCCATCAGTTGACTGATGAGCATTAGTCAACTGGCCAATGTCCAGCAGTCGACTGCCAGCCTGGCCACTTCCCTGCAGTGAGAGGTTAGCTCGAAAAATGAAAAATACGATGGTTTCTAATCGTCAGATCTCGACCTAGACCTTCCACAAGAAGTCTTAGTCGGATCGCCGCCTACGGTCGTCCCCGTATAGAGGACATGACCTTACAATCTCTCACTCACACGAGCTTACCTCGATACTTACTGTGTCGCTTTCGCTTCCGGCCTTCCACTCGATTCCTTCAGCTCACTTCGAAGTCACTCGAGTGTCGCCCGACCACCGCGGCTTCCTCCGAGTGTCGCTAGTCTTCAGCTCTAGCTTTAGTACTTTTCTGCATACTCGATTTAGCTCATGAGATAATGATGTAAACTTAACTTTGTGTCTTTTCCATAATCAAAACACAGGTTCGATTATCTGGTGCCCCTGCACCAACAGTTAGCTAAACTAAAGTTAAGTGTTTGATCTCCAACCTTCATAGAACTCTCGGCCTAGCCCCCTTTGGACCCCTAATGGTTTTTCTATGCTATGCTCTAGATGTATTCATGCTATGTTTTGATGTTAGATGAAGATAACATGTTGTTAGCTAAACTAAAGTTAAGTGTTTGATCTCCAACCTTCATCGAACTCTCGGCCAAGCCCCCCTTGGACCCCTAATGGTTTTTTTATGCTATGCTCTATATGTGTTCATGCTATGTTTTGATGTTAGATGAAGATAACATGTTGTTAGATAAACGAAAGTTAAGTGTTTGATCTCCAACTTTCATAGAACTCTCGGCCAAGCCCCCTTTTGACCTCTAATGGTTTTTCTATGCTATGCTCTAGATGTGTTCATGTTATGTTTTGATGTTAGATGAAGATAACATGTTGTTAGCTAAACTAAAGTTAAGTGTTTGATCTCCAACCTTCATAGAACTCTCGGCCAAGCCCCCCTTTGGACCCCTGATGGTTTTCTATGCTATGCTCTAGTTGTGTTCATGCTATGTTTTGATATTAGATGAAGATAACATGTCGTTAGCTAAATTAAATTTAAGTGGTTGATCTTTAAAGCTCCTTGAAACATTCGGCCAAGACCCATTTAGGCCTATCATGCTATGATCTATAAGTTGTCATGCTATGTTTTGAATGTAGATGAAGATAACATGTTGATAGCTAAGCTAGGTTTAAGAAATGGATCTTAGGATTCCTTGAAGCTCTCGGCCAAGACTCATTTAAACTCCTAAGGGCCTTCCATGCCATGATTTATATGTGATAGAATTAATATGTGGTTAGTTAGATCATGCACAAGTTGTTTTGGGTTTAAAATTCTTGGTAGAACCCCATGAAGTTTAGATCACACCATGTTATGCTTGTTCAAGATGTTTAAGTCATACCCTATATGTGTTGATGTTAGTATGATGTTAAGTAGACCTTGCACAAGTTGTTTAACATGTAAACTCCTAAGAACCCTCCCATAGGGTTTCGGCCAGCCCATGTACATGCCCTCTACTAAGCCCTTCATGCCATGCTACTTGTAGAAAAAGATGCAAATATAATGTTAGTTAGATTTTATGATAGCATGATTGATTGATGTCACTACCTTATGTCCATGTTAATTGTATGAATGTATGATTAGGTTATGCTCATTGCCATGTTAATTGAATGAATGTATGATTATATTATGATCATTGCCATGTTAATTATATGAGTATATGATATGTCATAAAGAAGGAACATGATATGATATGAAAAGAAATATGATATGTTATGAAGAAGGAAACATGATATGTTATAAAGAAGGAACATGCTATGTTATGAAAAGAAATATAATATGTTATGAAGAAGGAAAAGAAGGAACACGATATGCTATGAAGAAGAAACATGATATGTCATGATAAGGAACATGATATGTTTATGAAAAGAAATATGATATGTTATGATAAGGAACTTGATATGCTATTTTACTTTCTGCATGGTTTGTACCAGGACACTAATAAGGTCCAAGAGATGGGCTCCTACGTGCCCCTGGGTCGACGGTCGTAGTACGGACTCAGTACGGGATGGGCTCCCATATGCCCTAGGTCGACGCTCATAAGTACGGGCTTAGGATGGGCTTCTATGTTATGTTGCCCCAAGGCCGACGGACATAGTACGGGCCTAGTACTCTAGTGGGTTCGGGATTAGCTACCTTGGGTCTATTAGGGATGCCCGCTATGATGATGATGTATGTGGTACAATGACGGGTCCAATATGTTGAGATTGTTGGAATGTATACTGAAAGTCTAGCTCTTTTTGTATGAACATTTTATTTTGGAATAAGAATCACATGATCATAGTTTGCACTTTATATATTTATTATATGTGTGTGCATATTGTCTAATATTTTACATTGTAGATAACATGGTGCTTGGTGTGTCACAGAAGATCATGTTATCAGTCCCTTGTAAAATATAAGTAGAGGCTCACAGCCAAGATGGTTTTGGACAAACCATTGGCATGGTTGTAGTGTAGTTTGGTATTGTTTTGTCTTGAACATAGAGTTACACTAGTACACTTAGGTGTATTGAGCAGGACCGACATAGAGGTGATTCAATTTCTTGCTGACTACATAATTGAATCGGACCTCGGATATTATGTTGTACATGCTCTTAATCCCGATATAATAACGGGCACATGTACTTAGTATTTATTTCTTTAATTTAACAGAGGGTGAGATTTAGATGGATTAAATCAATATGCCTGGTAAGTTGGGAAATGATATTATTTACATGGTGTGTCGTGGATTATAGGAGGAAATCGTGTCCTATATACTAGGTTGATGATGTCCCCTTGAGGAGCTCATAAGGTTCATCATTTAAACCCAGCTGGTTGACTTAGTCAACATGATGATAAGGTTGAGTGGTACTACTCGAGGAATTAGATGTTAATTAATTGATGGTCAGTAAATCAATTAATTGACGGACATTCGATATCTTAAACACGGGGAGATGAATGTACAAATAATATATGGAGCCCATATTAATTTATGGGGGTTGGTGAGGTAGTTCAATGATGATCCTCTAGTGGAATGGAACATCATTGATGGATCAAGTTTGTGTGGTTCCGATCCATTGGGTGGCCAAGATCCCACTCCTCCTTATGGTCCCTATCGTAGCCTAATATAATCCTCATGAAGTCTAGATCCAAGAATGTAAAACAAAACTCTAGAACCAACGGTTGGGATTAAATCCCTAGATCCGATGGTTGGGATGAAACCTTAGAACCAACAGATGGGATTAAATCCCTAGATCCGATGGTTGGGATAAAACCCTAGAATCGACGGTTCGAATTAAATCCCTAGATCCGACGGTTGGGATAAAACCCTAGATCCGACGGTTGGGATGAAACCCTAGATCCGACGGTTGGGATGAAATCCTAGATCCGACGGTTGGGATGAAACCCTAGATCCGACGGTTGGGATAAAACCCTAGATCCGACAGTGGAGATTAAATCCCTAGATCCGACGGTGAAGATTAAAGGAGGCTTAAGCCCAATTCTATAAATAGAGGGCTTAGTTTAGGCGGCAAGCATGGTTCACTTGCATTAGGGTTTTGCCTCTCAAGTGCTTTAGGCGGCTAGGTTTTTTTTGGATTTGGTTTGGGCGCCAACTAGAAGGGAGATTAGGGTTTCCTCCTTTGCTCCTTGGTGGCCGGCGCTCATTCCCTTCTTCTCCTTGGTTTTGGCCAGCTCTCTTCCTCCTCCCTTGCTCCTTGGTGGCCGGCGGTTCTCCAACAATTGGTGGTCGGCGCTTCTCCAACCTCTAGGTGGCCGGCGGCAACCTTGCAACAAGTTGGCCGACGCTCATCCACTGGTTCCTTGGCCGGCGGTGGCATCAAATTCCCTTGCTTGGTGGCCGGTTCTAGAAAGGAAAGGTTTTGTTGGTTCTTATCTTTGTTTGCAGCGAACAAGAAAGGGAAGAACGTGATCTAGAAGGCTTCTACTCGCGGAGGATCTTCGCCCACACGTCGTCCACGAGGAGGATAGGACATACGGTAGAAGATCGTAAGATATAAAGTTTTACAACTTTATTTTCTGATCTTAGCATGTTATTTTATGTGTTGATTATACAAGAGTGCGTATGTATATATGTTGTATAATCATGGACCCCGAAGACAAACACAAAAACCGGCGATCCATCCATCGTCTCTTTCGCGGCTAACCAACTAGAAGAGTTGTGTTGCTTGAACAACTAGTTTGTTCAAGCGATCACTCAAGTTGTTAGCACGACGACGAATAGGTTGTGCTAAGGAAACTCATCCCATCCGGATTATTTCTTTCATTGGTGAAAATTTTAATACGGGGAAGTGGGAGCCAATGAGTCTCCGAAGCATCACCCTACAGAGATTATGTTTAAGTATCTATAATATATATGTTTTCAAAGAGCATCTTGCATATACCTTTATTTCATGACTAGATCATTATGATGTTATTATGGTTGTTATGCTTATATGTTTTTGAATGCTCATGCCATTTCTTTTATATGAATGCTATGCTTATGTTCTTGTATGTTTATATGCATGTTATGCTTGCTTATGTTCTTGAATGTTTATATGAATGCTATGATTATGTTCTGGTATGTTTATATGCATGTTATGCTTGCTTATGTTCTTGAAGGTTTATATGAATGTTATGCTTATGTTCTGGTATGTTTATATGCATGCTATGCTTGCTTATATGTTCGTGTACGTTTATATGAATGTTATGCTTATATGAGCTTATATGATCATGTCACTACTCGATGTTTAATGCTTGACGTATGGTTTTTGTGAGTAGGACAGGATCTTATTAAGCCTATGTGCTTATAGTTTTATGTTCCCTTGTACTGCAGATAAGGGTAAAGAATGGCTAAACTAAAGGGAGCAGCAGGAGGGGCAAAGTGTGTGTGGTAGTGGCATGGTGGAGGAGATCTGTTTATGCTTCCCATACTTATGCACATTTTCTTTAAGTTGAATGTCATGAACTGGAACTAAGTATTTATGAAATGATGATGCATGCTTATGTTTAAAAGAAAGAAAAAAAAAGAAGTTTAAAGTCTTCCGCTGTAAGAAGTATATGTAGTCTTCCGCTGTAATGCATGTATGTACGATCGCGTCATGTCGCCCTCTAACCCCTGGAAAGGGAGGGCATGACATGTTGGTATCAGAGCATATCTGTCTTTCCACTATACACACATCAAGCTCCAATCCTGCCGCTCCAAGTACGAAATTCTATGCCTACTCCATTTTTTTGTTCATGTATGATAAGAAATACTTTTAGCTTAAATATGCATGGATATATGTAGGATAATCTTATGCTAGACTTTAGTTTAAATATGCATAGATAAATGAATGATAATCTTATACTATCCTTATTATAATATATGAAGATAAACATGGCTGGAAGATGTAGTAATAGAGACGATGAGACAGTAATATATGGAAGACGTAGTAATAGAGTCGATGAGACAGTCATATATGGAAGATGTAGTGATAGAGTCGATGAGAAAGTATTTCGCTCTCCATGGGGAGCTCCGATACTGTTGGTAAAGAGGAAAGATGGGTCTATCCGAATGTGCATAGACTACCGAGCGCTAAATAATGTGACGGTCAAGAATAGGTACCCTTTACCACGGATTGACGACCTGTTCGACCAGCTAAAGGGTGCCACCGTCTTCTCTAAGATTGACCTGAGGTCTGGATATCAAGTGAAAATGAAACCAGATGATATACCAAAGACGACTTTTCTAACAAGATACGGACATTATGAGATCGTAGTTATGCCCTTCGGAGTGACGAATGCACCTGCTATGTTCATGGATCTGATGAATCAGGTATTCTCGGCATTCCTCGACAAATTTGTAATCATTTTCATCGACGATATACTGATATATTCGAGAACCCAAGAAGAGCATGCAGAACACCTCAATATGGTATTACAGATTCTTCGAGAAAAGCAGTTGTATGCAAAGTTCTCCAAATGCGAATTCTGGCTCGATCAAGTATCATTTTTTGGGTCACGTTATATCCAAGCACAGAGTGATGGTAGACCCAATAAAGATTGAAGTTGTGAGTAACTGGAACAGGCCAAAGAATGCCAGCGAGATCAGAAGTTTTCTAGGACTAGCAAGCTACTACAGGAAGTTTGTAGAGAACTTCTCTAGAATTGCAGCTCCTATATCAGTCCTCACCAGAAAGAACAAAAAGTATGAATGGACGGACACCTGCGAGAAGAGTTTCACAGAATTGAAAAAGAGACTAACCAGCGCTCCAATCCTTGGTCTGCCAGACAGTAACGAAGGCTTCGACATATACAAATGACGCTCCAAGTTGGGACTCCTGAGTCAGACTAATGTAATGGCAAGGTCATTGCCTACGCCTCTAGTTAACTCAAGGAACATGAAAGGAATTATCCCACTCACGATCTAGAGCTAGCAATCGTGGTCTTTGCTCTCAAAACATGGAGGCATTATCTATATGGAGCTCAGTGTAGGATTTATACAGACCACCAGAGTCTGAAATATTTCTTCACACAGAAGGACCTAAACATTAGACAATGTAGATGGCTTGAGCTCGTCAAGGATTATGACTGTGAGATCTTCTACCATCCAGGAAAAGCGAACAAGGTGGCCGATGCACTCAGCAGGAAGTCCTGTGCCACCTTGATGTCTCTATCGATATTATCTCGGCCCTTAGAAAAGGAAATTATGCGTTACGGGGTTGAAATCATTTCCGGACAACTCTCGACCATGACGATAGCACCGACGTTGTTCGACGATATATTAGAAAAGCATGCCCGTGACTCGAGCATTCAAAGGATCAAGCAAGAGGTCCTAGAAGGAAAGGATGATGGGTTTCGTATCTCTGACAGTGGAGTACTCTACCTCAGGGATCGCTTGTGTATTCTCGATGATCCAGAATTACAGAAGAAGATATTTGAGGAAGCTCAAAGAACCCCTTATGCGATGCATCCTGGAACCACCAAAATGTACCAAGATCTAAAAAGGAAATTCTAGTGTTTTGGTATGAAAAGAGATGTGGCTCAGTATGTCAGTACCTACCTGACCTGCCAGGGGGTTAAAGCAGAACACCAGAGACCTGGAAGAACACTGCAATCGATCCAAATTCTAGAATGGAAATGGGAAGATATTTCTATGAATTTCATCTCAGGACTGCCCAAGATGACGAATGGATATGACGTTATATGGGTAATTGTGGACAGATTGACGAAGTCTGCCCACTTCTTAGCAATCAAGATGACCTATTCAACTGAGCAACTGGCTCAATTATATGCTAAGGAAATTACCAGATTACATGGGATTCCTAAGACCATCATTTCTGACAGAGATGGTCGCTTTATTTCCCATTTCTAGGAATGTGTTTAGAAGGCCCTTGGCACGAAGCTATTATTCAGTACTGCCTTTCATCCTCAGACTGATGGACAGACCGAAAGGGTGAATCAAGTATTGGAGGATATGTTATGAGCATGCGCCTTAGATTTCAAAGGGAGCTGGTGTCGATACTTATGCTTGGCAGAATTCGCCTACAATAATAGCTACTAAGCTACTATTGGAATGGAACCCTACGAAGCTCTATACGGGAGGAAATGTAGATCTCCTATATGCTAGTACGAGGGTGGTGAAAAGAAGGGGATGGGACTTCAAATAGATTTCATTGACAACACCACCCGAGCTATACAGAATATCCGCCAAAGAATCAAACGCCAGAGCGCAAAAAGAGCTATGCGTGAGATATGCGCATGACTATTAATTAGAATTCGAAGTCGGGGATCTGGTATTCCTCAAAGTTTCCCCTATGAAGGGAGTGATGAGATTCGGAAGGAAGGGTAAGCTGAGTCCGCGCTATGTGGGACCATATCTGATATTAAAGATAGTCGGCAAGGTAGCTTACGAGCAAGAGATGCCTCAAGAGATGTCAGCTATTCACAACGTGTTCCACGTTTCGATGCTCAAGAAGTGCATTTCCAGTACGGACCAAGTGATCGAGCCACAAATAGTACAAGTTCAAGAAGACCTGAATAATGAAAGTCGGCTTATCCAGATACTAGACTGAGAAGTCAAAAGGCTAATGAATAAAGAGGTGCCCTTAGTGAAGGTCCTGTGGCAAAATCAATGATACGAAGAAGATACCTGGGAACGCGAGGAGGACATGAAACAGAAGTACCCAGAGTTGTTCTAAGTTTCGAGGATGAAACTTTTAAAAGGTATGAAGGACTGTAACACACGTAAAATTTCTAAAAATTTTATGAGAATTTTTGCATGATCATATTGGCTTTTATGTGGGCTCTTTCAAAAATAAAAGAAATAGAGCCAAAAAGGATGCATGGCCCAGAAATTGAACCCCAAACCTCTAAATAGATAGCTAACCCTCAAGATGCACCCAATAATCAGAAGCCCAGCAGTGTTGTGCTATTAGAAGGGTATGGGAAATGATAGATAAGGGTAAGGGAAGCTAAGGGACACCTTCAAGTGAATAAATAGGAGAATGAGGAGACATGAGAAATAAAAAATTTCATTATCTCCTTCTCTTCTTCTTCCTCACCGAAACCCTACTCCTCCCCCCTCTTCCATTTTCCGAAAACCTACCCAAGAAAGAAGAAGGCTCTAGGTTGGCATCACTTAGGGTGTTTTTTGAACTATTAAACAAAGCGAAGGATGTAAGTATCCCCTCACCTGCATACAAGTTGTTTCGATTGAAGTTAATAAGAAAAAGCTTCATGAAAACTTTCGGACAAGACCTTCCTTATGCTTTCCATGATGGTCCATGCTATACTTTGTATGAATATGATGATAATAGGTTTCTATATAGGTTTGGTTAAGTGTTTGATCTTCAAACCTTCATGCAACTTTCGGCTAAGTCCCCTTTGGACCCCTAATGGTTTTCTATGTTATGCTCAAGATGTGTTCATGCTATGTTTTGATGTTAGATGAAGATAACATGTTGTTAGCTAAACTAAAGTTAAATGTTTGATCTCCAACCTTTATAGAACTCTCATCCAAGCCCCCTTTGGACCCCTAATGGTTTTTCTATGCTATGCTCTAGATGTGTTCAGGCTATGTTTTGATGTTGGATGAAGATAACATATTGTTAGCTAAACTAAAGTTAAGTGTTTGATCTCCAACCTTCATAGAACTCTCAGCCAAGCCCCCTTGTGACCCTTAATGGTTTTTCTATGCTATGCTCTAGATGTGTTCATGCTATGTTTTGATGTTAGATTAAGATAACATGTTGTTAGCTAAACTAAAGTTAAGTGTTTGATCTCCAACCTTCATAGAACTCTCGGCCAAGCCCCCCTTTGGACCCCTAATGGTTTTTTATGCTATGCTCTATATGTGTTCATGCTATGTTTTGATGTTAGATGAAGGTAACATGATGTTAGCTAAACTAAATTTAAGTGGTTGATCTTTAAAGCTCCTTGAAACATTTGGCCAAGACCCATTTAGGTCTATCATGCTATGACCTATAAGTTGTCATGCTATATTTTGAATGTAGATGAAGGTAACATGTTGATAGCTAAGCTAGGTTTAAGAAATGGATCTTAGGATTCCTTGAAGCCCTTGGCCAAGACTCATTTAAACTCCTAAGGGTCTTCCATGCCATGATTTATATGTGATAGAATTAATATGTGGTTAGTTAGATCATGCACAAGTTGTTTAGGGTTTATAATTCTTGGTAGAACCACATGAAGTTTTGATCACGCCATGTTATGCTTGTTCATGATGTTTAAGCCATACACTATATGTGTTGATGTTAGTATGATGTTAAGTAGACCTTGCACAAGTTGTTTAGAATGTAAACTCCTAAGAACCCTCCCTTAGGGTTTTGGCCAGCCCATGTACCTGCCCTCTACTAAGCCCTCCATGTCATGCTACATGTAGAAAAAGATGCAAATATGATGTTGGTTAGATTTTATGATATCATGATTGATTGATGTCACTACCTTATGTCCATGTTAATTGTATGAATGTATGATTAGGTTATGCTCATTGCCATGTTAATTAAATGAATGTATGATTATGTTATGCTCATTGCCATGTTAATTGTATGAGTATATGATATGTCATAAAGAAGGAACATGATATGATATGAAAAGAAATATGATATGTTATGAAGAAGGAAACATGATATGTTATAAAGAAGGAACGTGCTATGTTATGAAAAGAAATATGATATGTTATGAAGAAGGAAAAGAAGGAACACGATATGCTATGAAGAAGAAACATGATATGTCATGATAAGGAACATGATATGTTTATGAAAAGAAATATGATATGTTATGATAAGAAACATGATATGCTATTTTACTTTTTTGCATGGCTTGTACCAGGACAGTAATAAGGTCCAAGGGATGGGCTCCTACGTGCCCCTGGGTCGACGGTCGTAGTACGGACTCAGTACGGGATGGGCTCCCAGATGCCCTAGGCCGACGGTCATAAGTACGGGCTTAGGATTGGCTTATATGATATGTTGCCCCTAGGCCGACGGACATAGTATGGGCCTAGTACTCTAGTGGGTTTGGGATTAGCTACCTCGTGTCTATTAGGGATGCACACTATGATGATGATGTATGTTGTACAATGTCGGGCCCAATATGTTGAGATTATGTTTAAGTACCTATAATATATATTTTTCAAAGAGCATCTTGCATATACCTTTATTTCATGACTAGATCATTATGATGTTATTATGGTTGTTATGCTTTATATGTTTTTGAATGCTCATGTCATTTCTTTTATATGAATGCTATGCTTATGTTCTGGTATGTTTATATGCATGTTATGCTTGCTTATGTTCTTGAAGGTTTATATGAATGCTATGCTTATGTTCTGGTATGTTTATATGCATGCTATGCTTGCTTATATGTTCGTGTACGTTTATATGAATGTTATGCTTATATGAGCTTATATGATCATGTCACTACTCGATGTTTAATGCTTGATGTATGGTTTTTGTGAGTAGAACAGGATCTTACTAAGCCTATGTGCCTATAGTTTTATGTTCCCTTGTACTGCAGATAATGGTAAAGAATGGCTAAACTAAAGGGAGCAGCAGGAGGGGCAAAGTGTCTGTGGTAGTGGCATGGTGGAGGAGATCTGTTTATGCTTCCCATACTTATGCACATTTTCTTTAAGTTGAATGTCATGAACTGGAACTAAGTATTTATGAAATGATGATTCATGCTTATGTTTAAGAGAAAGAAAAAAAAAGTTTAAAGTCTTCCGCTGTAAGAAGTAAATGTAGTCTTCCACTGTAATTCATGTATGTACGATCGCGTCTCGCCGCCCTCCAACCCCTGGAAAGGGCGGGCGTGACAGAATGGAGGCGCAATAAGTTAGAAAAGTTTCAAACAAGACACTGTAGCAGATTTTACCACTGAGGCAAAACATATTGTAGCTTCGGAAGCAGCAAAAGAAGCGGTTTGGATCAATAAGTTCGTCTCGAAATTGGTGTGATTCCAGCCATTGTTGAAACAATACCAGTCTACTGTGACAAAAATGGAGCGATTGCATAGGCAAAAGAACCAAGGTCTCATCAACGATCAAAACATGTGCTTCGCTACTATCATTTGATCAGGGAGATCATTAGTAGGAAGGAAATACAAATCGAGAAGATTCCCAGTGAAAGGAACTTAGCGGATACTTTAACTAAGGCCTTACCTCAAAGTAAGTTTGAGGGTCATGTTAGAGCTTATGGTATTGGATATCGTGACGATTGGCATTAGGCCAAGTGGTAGCTTGTTAGTGATATATGAGAGATGTCCTAAGGCAATCGCCGTATGGTTGTACTATTTATTTGATAAATGAAGATTCACTATTTGAGTATACATGTTTTCATATATTTGATTGGATCTTAAACTCATTTGTTGAATGTCCACAATATGATTCACAACATGAAAGAATTTGTGATTGAATCACAACTAATAAGTATCTCTACATGTGTAATTGTGATGTATTGGAATTATCCCTAGTCAATGAATTGATGTATTCATATACCATCAATTCTGTTGAGACTAGCATGAGTTATACTCTTTGGTTTATCAAAGCAGTTGTTCCTCACTAGATGGAGATATTGGAATGTACGGAGTTAATCGTGGATGCTAGTTATGGTAACTAGTTCATTGGATTGACTAGCTGTAAGACTTCATATGGTTCACTTTATATATGGATATGTCAATGATGTTCTTATGGCAGCTTAAGTGTGATGTTCCTTCGACTTGCGGTATTCAAGTTATCTTAGTCATGGAGACTTATGCTTTGACATCTTAAGCAAGCATCTCCGAGGAGATGTGGACCCGGGATGATTGGGTATAAGTCGAAGTAGCCAAAGGTGTTTGAATAGCTTACAAAGGATTCACCACTCCTTGCGAGGAGATGTATACCCTATGGCCTCTCATCGGATTGTTACTAAAGTCTTTGGCCAAAGCATTACATGTTTAGAATATGGTACTCTTGGATACATGTGCAGTAACTAGAATTCGTAGGATGAGGAAGTAAGACTTGGGTTAGGTGTGATGTAGTTAGCCTAGTGGGGGCCGACACATAGACCATGTCCTAAACCAAGTGGGTATAAGATGTGTGAAGGGAATGAGGCACGTATCACTGTAGCAGCTGAAAGGTTTTAGAAGTTGTTATGGGGTCGATCATTGATTTTCCGGTTAATTAGGGATCATGATGTACTATTAGATGCCACTCATGATCGCTCTATAATTAATGGTTAATTATAGACGACCAACATTAATCGGAAACCTATTTGGTCACACGGACTATGAGTGTTATCCAAAGTATTTAAAATGAGCTTGAGAATAGGATTCTCATATCGAGAGAGACATGGTTTGGTTGGACCAAACAAAGAGCGAGCATGAGATTGTTTCATTCGCAGTGGAAGCGTGGATTAGCTGAGTCTTATAAAGACATGATAGATGAACCAAATCGGTTTGGTTCTAATCCAATGGTAGAAATAAACCAAAGTGGTTTGATTTGTTTTAAATGAATGAATCCAAAGTTGGTTCGGTTCATTTTAACTTAAAATAGACCAACGCGGCTTGTTTTATTTTAACTTAAGTTAATGGAGCAAGTTAATGAGTTTTGGTTGTGAACCGATAACCCTTTAAGAAAAGGTTTCTTGAGAAAAGGTTTTAGAGAAGAGGTCTTGAGAAAAGGTCTTGATAAAAAGTCTTTTAATGGATAATAGATATGTTTTTTATAAATAACGGGGTTGAGAGATATCCCGGAATTAATCGGTTCAAGGTTTGTGAAACCCTAGCCCTTTTCTCCCCTCTCCCTCTGTTTTTCTTATGCCGCCCAAGCTTTGTCGCTGCCCATGATCCAACTGCCGGCCATTCACGGCTTCGCCAGCCTAGCCTTGACCGACCACATCGTCCGCCTCCCGTGGACTCTCCTTGCCTGCCGCCGACCATCTTTAATTGGCCGGCCACCTTCCTCCACTAAGCTGGCCTCTTGGACAACTTGTGTCCTTTGCGACAAGAGCATCGTTTAGTCGGTGTTTGGAACTTCGACAGTGACTTCCTTATCGAGGATTGGATCCTCAACAATTCTCTTTAGTGGAGGAACGAAGTTTCATTAATCGGTTGACGAAAACCACTTCCTTGAAGCAAGTTTGTGAAACTCGATTTTTGGATCTGAATTTGATTCAGATTGTGATCGTCTCTCGGATCACAACGACCTACATGAAGCTAGTACCTCTTGTGAAGTCGGACGATACTCGGTGTGGATACGGATAGAGGCAAAACTTACATGGGTCACTAAGGTTGATACCATTTTCACTTCATGTAATTCGTCAGGTATACCAAGATTAGTTTCTTTATTGCAAAATTTGAAATAGCGATTATGTCTACACATGTTGTATCTTTTGCATGCATGTGGTGTGTGTGTTGTAATAAGTTAGTTATTACTCATTTTATTTGCTTTCGCTGTGCATGTTTACGAAACATGTTCGAATGCACAACCCACGTCGGTGTCGGGGAAACCCAACAGATTGCTCCAACAATCGCCTCCTAACAATCTCCCCCATATGACATTGGTGTTAGAAATATATAAGAGGTGTCCTAAGATAATCGCCTTATGTTTGAACCATTTATATGATAAATGAAGATTCACTATTTGAGTATACATGTTTTCATGTATTTGATTAGATCTTGAACTCATTTAATTAATGTCCACGATACGATTCACAGCATGAGAGGATTTGTGATTGGATCACAACTAGTGAGTATCTCTACATGTGCAATTATGATGTATTGGAATTATCCCTAGTCGATGAATTGATAGATTTGGACAACATCAATTCTGTCGAGACTAGCATAAGGTATACTCCTTGGTGTATCCAAGCAGCTGATTCTCATTGACTGGAGACATTGTGATGTTCGGAGTTAATCGTGGATGCTAGGTATAGTAACTAGTTCATTGGAGTGATCAGCTGTAAGACTTCATATGGTTCTCTACATATATGGATATGTCAATGAAGTTCTTACTGCAGTTTAAGTGCGATGTTCCCTTGACTTGTGATATTCAAGTCATCTTGGTCATGAAGACTTATGCTTTAACATCTTAAGCAAGCATCTTTGAGGAGATGTGAACCCGGGATGATTAGGTATAAGTCGAAGTGACTGAAGGCGTTTGAATATCCTATAAAGGAGTCATCACTCCTTGCGAGGATATGTATACCCATGGCCTCTTGTCAGATTGTTACTAAAGTCTTTGGCCAAAGCATTACATGTTTAGAGTAAGGTACTCTTGGATACATGTGGAGTAACTAGAATCCGTAGGACGAGGAAATGATACTTGGTCTAGGTGTGACGTAGTCAACCTAGTGGGGGCTGACACTATAGACCATGTCCTAAACCAAGTGGGTATAAGATGCGTGAAGGGAATAGGGCATGATTAAATGTAGTTGTTGAAGGGTTTCTGAAATAGTTCAGGATCAACCGTTGATCTTTTCGGTTGATTGGGGATCATGATGTACTACTAGATGCCACTCATGATTGTTCTATAATTAATGGTTAATTATAGACGGCCAATATAAACTGAGAACCTATTTGGTCACCCACACAATGAGCGTAATCCGAAGGATTTAAAATGAGCTTGAGAATGAGATTCTCAGACCGAGAGAAAATAGGTTTGGTTGGACCAAACAAGGAACGAGCTCGAAATCATTTCAATTGCAATAGAAGCATGGAAGGGAAGTGTCTTATGAAGACATGATGGATGAACCAAATTGGTTTGTTTCTAATCCAATGGTGAAGAATAAACCAAAGGGGTATGGTTTGTTTTAAACGAATAAACCAAAGTTGGTTCAGTTCATTTTAACTTAAAATAGACCAACTCGGTTCGGTTTATTTTAACTTAAGTTATTGAAGCGGGTTAACGGATTTTAGTTATGAACCAATAAACGTTAGGAGAATGTGTTCTCTATAAAAACACGGCTTAAGGGTTTTTCATTGATAACTTGTGTGTTGGAAAACCTAGCCACCCTCTCCCTCTCTTCTCCTTGCCGCCACCCAACAAGGTTGCCACCCAACCTTATTGCCGCTCAGCTTTTTTGCCGCCGTCCAAGCTGTTGTCGGGGTCCAAGTTGCTGCCGGCCATCCTCGACGACCCTTCGGCGACTCACCTTGGTTCCGGCGACCAAGGGTTGGCCGGCCATCCTCCTTTGGCCGGAGTAAATCCTCCACCAACCTGTCCAATTTTCTAGACAGCTTGTTTCCTTACGTGTCGAAGCATCATTTCGACGACATTTAGAGCTCCGACAGTGGCTACATTGCCGGGGATTCTATCTCCGGTAATCCTCAAATGTGGAGGACGAAGGATTCGTCAATCGGTTGACGAATACCTCTCCGGAGAAGCGAGTTTTGGGGACTCGATTTCTAATCCGAATTTTGATTCGGATTGTGATCTTCTCTCGATCACATCGTCTTCGACACGAGGCTAGTGACTCCTATGAAGATGAGGTTCATGGCTTTGTGAATTCATCCCAACGATACTTAGCGTGGATACGGATAGAGGCGATTCTAGCGAGAGTCGCTCCGGTTTATGTCTTTCCCGCTACACGTGATACGTCAGGTATACATAGAGTAATTTCCTTTTATTGTAAAATTTGAAATTGCGATTATGTCTACACATGTTGTACTATGTATGTGTGTGGTGTGTGTGTTGTAATAAATTAGATTTATTGCCTTTTATTTCTTCCGATGTGCACATGTTTACGAAACATGTTCGAACACACATTCGCTGAGGTGTCGGAAACCCAACAGTGGTATCATAGCCCAGATTGTGTTTCAATATAATCGTAAAAATGATTTGCGATAGTCGTAATTGTATTTATGGAAATTTTCTACTTTTAGAAAGTTTAGAAATATTTATGGAAATTTTCTAATTTTGAAAAGTCTAGAAGTATTTATGGAAATCTTCTACTTTTGGAAAGTCTATAAGTATTTATGGAAATTAACACTTTCCATAAATAAAATATTTGATTAGATTTGGAAATTTATTTCCTAATTTAATCATGATTTGTTTTGGGAATCAAATCTTAAATATATTTTATTTCCATAAATAGTTTTGACAATTTAAGAAATTTATTTCCTAAATTAAATTTGACTTTCCTTAATTAACACTTTCCATAAATAAAATATGTGATTTGATTTGGAAATTTCTTTCCAAATTTATTAATGATTTGATTTGAGAAATCAAATCTCAAACATATTTTATTTCCATAAATAGTTATGACATATAAAGAAATTTTTGTACATATCATAATTGTATGTCATGTAATTGCATTAGATGCATATCATTATGTCATGCATGTCGTGACATGTAGATGTATGACATGCTATGTAGATAATAGTTATTTGCATGCAAAGAGGATGAGACATAAAAAACCCTTACAAAATATTAAAGCCTACATCTTCCATTAATATGGTTAGAACCAGAGTTCTATTTCCTGTTTGGTTTGTTGGACTCTCTCCAAGCCCGGCTCAAACCTGAACATGTTCAAACCATGGAATAGTTTAATACTAATACGGTAAGAATAAAAGGTCAATCGTTAGCTTTGGTTATTGGACTCTCTCTAAGTCAGGCTAATTGGTTGAATACGCTCTAACCATATTAAAACTATTTCTCGATTAATGGGTTGGCTTTAAGCTGGAGCATTGGCTTGTTGGACTCATTCCAAGGTCGATGTGAAGGAAGGTGAAGTTGGGTGTTATGCATATAATGCATACTTGTTAATGTGTTAACAACCATATGTATGTGTGAACATTCAATTAGTTGATAGCACATTGTGATAGTTGCATATATGTGATATGCAATCGATATATTTGATACCTACCATCGTAGCTATGAATGACTTGTTAGACTCTCTCCAAGGTTGTTCATATCTCTGTTGGATATCAGCCCATTTGGAGATGGACCTACGATCTCCCGAAATGATTTTGGAGTTTTTTGAAATTCGAAAAATGAATGAGATTTATTAATGTATATTGATGCATTTTAAATTATCTTTCTCATATATGCTCGATTTGTATTTCTAGGTTAATCGATTGATCATGACATCTTTGAATTTGCACTCTATTTTGGATTCAAATAAATTGACTGGGTCGAACTTCTTGGACTGGCTTGGAAACTTGAGAATTGTTCTCAAGGCAGAAAAGCTTGAGTATGTCCTCGAAGCACCTCTTTTCGCTCGTCCTAGTGATGATACAACACTAGACTAATTGTTGGCCCATCAGAAACATGTGAGTGATTCTAAACAAGTGAGTTGCATCATGCTAGTCGCGATGGTACTCGAGCTACGGAAGCAGCATGAGCATATGGATGCTCATATCATAGTCCTTCATCTTTGAGTTGTTTGATGAGCAAGTTAGATTCGAAAGGTTCGAAGTCTACAAGCTCTTCTTCACCTCTGAGATGCAAGAAGGTTGTCTGTGGTACTGCTCAACATGCTGAAGACTGTGGAACCTTTTGAGAAGCATGAGCAGGGGACAGTGTTGTTAGTTGATCCCTCGAAGAAAGGTTCAAAGAGGAAGTCAAAGGAACAACAGACGGGGAAGAAGAAAAAGGCTAAAAAGGCAGAACCAGCTCAAAAGGGCACTTGCCATCATTGTGGCAAGGAGGGATATTGGTGAAGAAACTGCAAGATTTATCTTGAGTCCGTGAAGAAGAATAAGGCATTAGATGCCCCATCTTCTTCAAATATCTTCGTTATTGATTGTCATTCTTTTTCCTCAGACACTTGGGTATTGGATACTAGGTGTGGCTCCGATATATGTAATGACATACATGTGCTAAGGAATAGAACAAGAATCGTCAAGGGAGAGTCAAAATTTACATGTTGGGAATGGAGCAAAGGTTGCTGCACTTGCCATCGAAATGTATTTATTGAAACTCCCTACACGCTTGTCTTAGAACTGGACAATTGCTTTTATGTTCCTTTCTTGGTAAAGAATATCATTTCTATTTCTTGTTTGAATAGAAATGGGTAACATTTAACTTTTAGTAACAATTATTGTTGCATAACTTTGAATGACATTCTTTATGGGACTGGAACTTTAAGCAATGGTATTTATACATTGGACGTATCCAGTGACGTTTTCAATATCGAAGCGAGAAACAAGCATGCTCGGAAAGATAATCAATTAGACTCCTATATATGGCATTGTCGTCTTGGCCATGTAAGCAAGAAACGCATGTCCGAATTACACCGATGTGGAATTCTAGAATCATTTGAATTGGATTCATACGATACATGCGAATCATGCTTAAAATGCAAGATGACTAAGTTACCTTTTACTGGAAAAGTTTAATGGGTGGAAGAGTTGCTGGGTCTAAAACATACTGATGTATGTGGATCTATGTCAACTCAAGCTTTAGGAGGCTATAGCTACTTCATTACCTTCACTGATGATCACTCACGGTTTGGGTATGTGTTCTTGATGAAACACAAGTTTGAAGCCTTTTAAAAGTTCAAAGAATTCAGAAATGAAGTAGAGAAATAACATGACAAGAGTATTAAAATACTTTAATCGAATCGAGGTGGTGAATACTTAAGTCAAGAGTTTCTATATTATCTAAGAGACAATGGTATATTGTCTCAATGAACTCCGCCATATACACTACAGCATAATGGTGTATCTGAGAGGCGTAACCGGACCTTATTGGACATGGTAAGGTCAATGATGAATCATGCTAATCTTCCCAAGTCCTTTTGGGGCTATGCACTTCAGACAACTATTTACTTGCTAAACAGAATGCTAACCAAGGTAGTCTCTACTACTCCATATGAGATATGGAATAGTAAGAAACCTCATATATCTTACTTGAAGATATGGGGTTGTCTTGCTTATGTGAAGCGGACTGTATCAGTCAAATTGGATGGAAAGTCTGATAAATGTCTATTTATTGGATACCCTAAGGACATAAGGGGTTACCAATTCTATCATCTTGTGGAACAAAAGGTGTTTGTTTCAAGGCATGCTGTGTTTCTAGAGAAAGAATTTCTCTTGCAAGAAAACAGTGGGAGTGTCATTGAGCTTGAGGAGGCTCGAGAGACTCAAATAAACATTAATGAGATACCTGGTGAAGCACCATAGCCAATAACTTATAGTGATGAGCCATCGGCTGGACCTATTGAGACACCACATCTTCGTAGATCTGGTAGAACACGCAATATTTCTGAGAGATATAGATTTCTTGTAAGTGAATCGAACGACGTGTTACTCATTGATGATGAAGAGCCTACGAGTTATGAAGAAGTTTTGAAAAGTTCAGAAAGGGATAAGTGGCTTGACGCCATGAAGTCGAAAATGGATTCCATGTATGAAAATTAAGTTTGGAACTTGGTTGAGCCACCTAAAGGCATAAAGCCTATAGGGTGCAAGTGGGTTTTCAAGAAGAAAACCGACATGGATGGTAATGTGATTACCTATAAGGCTATATTGGTGGCAAAAGGATATCGTCAAAAGCAAGGTGTTGATTATAACGAGACCTATTCACCTGTTGCTATGCTTAAATCCATTTGGATGCTCCTAGGCATAATGGCTCATTATGATTATGAGATATGACAGATGAATGTGAAAATAACTTTCCTTAATGGAAACCTACTCGAGGACGTGTATATGGTACAACCAGAGAGTTTCACATCGGTTAATAAAACCAAGGTATGCAAAATGCGACATTCTATATATAGACTGAAGAAAGCATCTAGGAGCTGGAATATCCGGTTTGATGACACAATCAAAAAGTTTGATTTCTCAAAAAATCTGGACGAACCTTGTGTGTACAAGAAGGTTAGTGGGAGTGCAGTCGTGTTCCTAGTATTGTATGTCAATGACATATTACTTATAGGAAACGATGTTTCTATCTTTCAGTCAGTTAAAATTTGGTTGTCCAAGACATTCTCCATGAAAGACCTGGGAGAAGCAACCTACATCATTTGGATTAAGATCTATTGGGATAGATAGAAACGGTTACTTGGTCTTTCCCAGTCTATATATATAGACCGAGTGCTAAAGAGGTTTAGCATGTCGGAATCCAAGAAAGGTTTCCTACCCATCAGGCATGGAATACACCTTTCGAAGTCTATGTGTCTGCGCACAGAAGACGAGAGGATTTTCATGAGTAAGATTCCCTAAACATTCGCAATAGGATCTATCATGTATGTTATGTTATGTACGAGGCCCAAAGTATCGTATGCTCTGAATGTCATGAGTAGATACCAGTCTGATCCAGGAATGGATCATTGGGCGGCTGTTAAGACGATCCTTAAGTACTTAAGAAGAACTAAGGATGTGTTCCTGATATTTGGAGAATGGGACATAGTGATATGCAAGTATACAGATGCCAGCTTCCAGACAGACAAGGATGATTATAGGTCTCATTCTGGGTACGTGTTCATCTTGAATGGAAGTGCAATAAGTTGGAAAGGTTCCAAGCAAGACATTATAGTGGATTCTGCCACTGAGGTAGAATACATTGCAGCTTTGGAAGTAGCAAATGTAGCAGTTTGGATCAAGAAGTTCATCTCTAAACTTGATGTGGTCTCATCAATGATCCAAACATGTGCTTCGCCGCTATCATTTGATCAGAGAGATCATTAGTAGGAGGGAAATACAAATCGAGTAGATTCCCACTAAAAGGAACTTAGCGGATCCTATAACTAAGGCATTACCTCAAAGTAAGTTTAAGGGTCATGTTAGAGCTTATGGTATTGGATACCATAGCGATTGACATTAGGCCAAGTGGGAGTTTGTTAGTAATATATTAGAGGTGTCCTAAGGCATTCGCCTTATGTTTGAATCATTTATATGATAAATGAAGATTCACTATTTGAGTATACATGTTTTTATGTATTTGATTAGATCTAAAACTCATTTACTGGATGTCCACCATACGATTCACAGCATGAGAGAATTTGTGATTGGATCACAACTAGTGAGTATCTCTACATGTGCAATTATGATGTATTGGAATTATCCCTAGTCGATGAATTGATAGATTTGGACACCAATAATTCTATCGAGACTAGCACGAGGTATACTCCTTGGTGCATCAAAGCAGCTGATTCTCACTGGCTGGAGACATTGTGATGTCCGGAGTTAATCGTAGATGCTAGTTATGTTAACTAGTTCATTA
The DNA here is from genome assembly GCA_025175895.1 of Wurfbainia villosa. Taxonomy (NCBI): domain Eukaryota; kingdom Viridiplantae; phylum Streptophyta; class Magnoliopsida; order Zingiberales; family Zingiberaceae; genus Wurfbainia; species Wurfbainia villosa. Next base: position 31,218,799 of record CM045998.1, on the reverse strand, counting down.
GAGTGACCAGTTGTAAGACTTCATATGGTTCTCTGCATATATAGATATGTCAATGAAGTTCTTACTGTAGCTTAAGTGCGATGTTCCTTTGACTTACGGTATTCAAGTCATCTTGTTCATGAAGACTTATACTTTGACATCTTAAGCAACCATCTCTGAGGAGATGTAGACCCGGGATGATTGGGTATAAGTCAAAGTGGCCGAAGGCGTTTGAATAGCCTATAAAGGATTCACCACTCCTTGCGAGGAGATGTATACCCATGGCCTCTCGACGGATTATTACTAAAGTCTTTGACCAGAGCATTACATTTTTTAGAGTAAGGTACTCTTGGATACATGTAGAGTAACTAGAATCCGTATGATGAGGAAATGATACTTGGGCTAGGTATGACATAGTCAACCTAGTGGGGAATGACACAATAGACCATGTTCTGAACCAAGTGGGTATAAGTTGCGTGAAGGGAACGGGACATGATTCAATGTAGCTGCTGAAGGGTTTCAAAAATAGTTCAGGATCAACCGTTAATCTTTTCGATTAATTGGGGATTATGATGTACTACTAGGTGTCACTCATGATCGTTCTATAATTAATGATTAATTATAGACGACCAACATAAATCGAGAACCTATTTGGTCACACACACAACGAGCATAATCCAATTGATTTAAAATGAGCTTGAGAATGAGATTCTCAGACCGAGAGTAAATAGGTTTGGTTGGACCAAACAAGGAACGAGCGTGAAATCATTTCTGTCACAATGGAAGCATGGATAGGTCATGTCTTATGAAGACATGATGGATGAACCAAATTGGTTTGGTTCTAATCCAATGGTGAAGAATAAACCAAAGGGGTATGGTTTGTTTTTAATGAATGAACCAAAGTTGGTTCGGTTCGTTTTAACTTAAAATAGACCAACTCAATTCGGTTTATTTTAACTTATGTTATTGGTGTGGGTTAACGGGTTTTGGTTATGAATCAATAACCGTTAGGAGAATGTGTTCTCTATTAAAACATGGCTTAAGGGTTTTTCGTTGATAACTTGTGTGTTGGAAAACCTAGCCACCCTCTACCTCTCTTCTCCTTGCCGCTGCCCAACAAGGTTGCCACCCAACCTTGTTGGCGCCCAACTTTTGTGCCACCATCCAAGTTGCTGTCGGCCATCCTCGGTGACCCTCCGGCGACTCACCATGGTTCCGGCAACCAAGGGTTGGCCGACCATCCTCCTTTGGCCGGCACAAATCCTCCACCAAGTTGTCTAATTTTCTAGACAGCTTGTTTCCTTACGTGTCGGAGCGTCATTTCAATGACATTTAGAGCTCCGATAGCGGCTACATTGTCGGGGATTCTATCTCCGGTAATCCTCAAATGTGGAGGACGAAGGATTCGTCAATCGGTTGACGAATACCTCTCCGGAGAAGCGAGTTTTGGGGACTCGATTTCTAATCCGAATTTTGATTCGGATTGTGATCTTCTCTCGATCACATCTTCCTCGACACGAGGCTAGTGACTCCTACGAAGACGAGGCTCGTGACTTTTTAAAGTCATTCCGATGATACTCAGCATGGATACAGATAGAGGCGATTCTAGAGAGAGTCGCTCCGGTTGATGTCTTTCCCGCTACACGTGAAACGTCAGGTATACGTAGAGTATTTTCCTTTTATTGAAAAATTTGAAATTGCGATTATGTCTACACATATTATACTATGCATGCGTGTGGTGTGTGTGTTGTAATAAATTAGATTTATTGCCTTTTATTTCTTCCGTTGTGCACATGTTTACAAAACATGTTCGAACACACACTCGCCGTGGTGCCGAAAACCCAACAATTAGATATCCCATACATCCACTTGTCATATGGTCAATATATGGTCAAACCATATATTGACATGGAGAGCTAGATGCAGAAGGATGATATGCATGGGAAAAAGAAACACGGGAGATGCACATATGCTACACTCATGTGCAGGACATGTATAAGTTGATGTTGTTAGGGCAATCTCTTGCCGTAATATGGTTTTGATGGTGTGGCAAAGGGTTTAAGTTAGTCTGTTATGTTGATTTGATATGTCCGTTGAAGTCATGCAGGATTTAGTAATTCGCACATGGAGCCTTGGCGAGTTTCACATCTCATGACTCGTGCTTTGAGTCGGTGAAGGATAGCTTTGCGGAAGCCGTGCGCTTGGAGCATCCGAGGGACCGCCGGATGAGAAGCTTGGAGTGAAGCCGGAGGAAGTAGACTTTGAGGCAAGAGACGCGAAGGAGCATTGCAGAGTCGTGCGCCTGATGCTGCCGAGGGATGTGGCCGAGAACGAAGAGAACTTCGAAGGCGAGGGACTCCGAGAGATGAGAGTGAGCGATTGTAACCCGGGGAGGGGTAGCTCTTAGGTGAAACTTGGCCATTTGGCCAAGTGTCGGATGGGTTTTCCAGACACCAGTCGACTGCCATGTCATGGCGACTCTCTCGAGTCGATGGGTCGATCGACCGTATAAAACCAGCTTTAGTGATTGGTAGTCGATCGCCATGGATCGAAGTCGATCGATGTCGATGAGTCGATCGCCAGGAATGGCAATGATCGATGGCACTGCACGGCAGCGTAATGGAGTCGACTCCATTGAGCACTCGACTGATCGAGTATCAGTTGACTGATGGTAGGATCAGTCGACTGATGCCAATACTGTTGGATGGAATCCAACGTGGAAAGCGGCCGTTATTGGGCAATGACTACGGGATCAGTCGACTGATCCTGTGTCAACGGGAAGAAACCCTCTTCCTCTATAAAAAGGAAGGGGGTGGGGGTTTGGGAGGCTTAATGTTTGAACGCCCAACTACTCCCAAAGTGCCCTAAACGGTTTTCCACTCTTCTACTTGTTCTAATCTTCATTCCATTGTAGAAGAGTGATCCTTGTGTAAAAGAGGTTACCTCCACCTAGCTTTGTGCAAAGGAGAGATCTAGTGGATAGATTTGGAGGAGTGATTCACCTTGGACGAATCGGACCGTGGATTAGCGGCGTAGCCGTGAACCACGTTACATCTCGTGTTTGTATTGCTTGTCTATCTTTTGTGTTGTCTTTATTTGTATTTGTATATTCCGCTTGCGCTAACGCTTTGTAGACGAGAGAATTCTGACATCCATCGTAAGAGGGCTATTCACCCCCCTCTAGCTGGCCAACCGATTCCCTACAAGTGGTATCAGAGCCAGGTTGCTTGTCACCGGACTAACCGCCGCAACAAGCTCTACATCAAAAATGGCCGGCTCAAACATCCACCCACCGAAGTTCGATGGCGAATTCTCTTGGTGGAAAAAGAGAATGGAGGTATTCTTCGAAACCGACTTAGAAATATTGTTAATTATGGAAAACGGTTTCGAGTTGCCTAGGAACGAAGATGGGGAGCCATTGGAAAAATCGAGATGGAGCAAAAGACAAAGAGAGGAGTATTTGGCAAATTCAAAGGCCAAGCACCACCTCTACAATGTGCTCTCTCAACAAGAAGTCAATAGGATAGGGGAGTGTGCTAGCACCAAAGAAATGTGGGAGAAATTAATAGAGATTCATGATGGCACATCCGAGGCAAAGCTAGCAAGAGAGATGTCCTTCGCTCCCAATTGTCCAATATCAAACTCGAAAAGGGAGAGAAGGTAAAATCCCTACACTCTAGATTTAAGGAAATTCTAACCGGTTTAACAAGTGTAGGTGAAAAGCTTTCTAACCGGGATATGGTAATGAAGGTCATAGATGCCTTTCCCTGGTCCTCAAGATGGAGTTCCATGGTGGATTCATTTTATATCTCCAAGAACTTGGAAGTAAGTACCTTGGAGGAGTTTTTCTCAACAATGGAGCTCCACAAAACTAGGCTTGAAGGAATACAAGAAGAGCTTAGAATTCAACCCTCAAGAGGAGTAGCCTTAATGGCAAATAAGGGAAAGAAGAAGATGGAGATTCCCTCCTCCTCCGACGATGAAGCATCCTCATCCTCCTCCATGGATAGCACCGAAGAAGCATATATGGTAAGGAGGGTAAGACGTGCTTTAAAGGGTTTTAAATTTAACAAATCAAATGATAGGAATAGGAGACCAAGAGGGAAGATCATATGCTACAATTACCAAGGAGAGGGACATTTAAGGGATAATTGTCCCCTCCTAAACAAGAGCAAGGAAGAAAGGAAGAAGAAAGAAGAAAAGAAGAAGAAGAAGGGGAGCAAGAGAAAGGAAGAAGAAAAGAAGGCCAAGGAAAAGGGAAAGGCCATGGCACTCAAAGAGAAGACATGGGATGACCTTGCCTCTTCATCCTCATCCGAAGAAGAAGAGCATGTCTACTCCAACCTAGCACTAATGGCTCTTCATGACTCGGATTGCTCCTCCTCCTCAAATGAAGAATCAAGCACAAGTGGGGAGAGCTCAAATGAAGGGGGAGCTTCTACATCCTCATCATCCGAAGAAGAAGAAGAAGACATGGAAACTATGGTAACGAATGCCTCTCCTAAGAAAATAGTTTCCATAATTTCTAGTTTAACTAAGGACTTATTTGGAATGAAAAAGAAAAATAAAAGTATGCTTGATCAAATTAAGGATTTAGAGCATAAGTTATAAAATGCATGCTTAAATGATAATGATAATATTTCTTCTAGCTTAAATGATGCATGCTCACATGAATATATGCCATTTAATGTTAGTGATGCATGTATGGATGAAAATAGGGCTCTAAGGGAAAAGGTAGATAACTTGACAAAAGCCCTAGAAAAATTTACAATTGGCTCCAACACCCTTAACATGATAATTGGGAGCCAAAGAGCTAGCTTCAATAAGAAAGGCCTAGGATACAAAGAAAAGAAAAATGAAAAGGCCTACAAATGCCTAATTGCTAGGGGACAATATAAGAAGAAAGTAATAGCTAAGAAATGGATCCCCAAGGAGTACTTAGTGAACCCAATAGGAAAGAACTTATTTTGGGTTCCAAAATCCATCCTTAAGGGTTCCAAAATCATGATGACTTAGGATTGACCATATGCAATTGACCTATATCATATTTTGGTTGACTTAGGATGACGGGACAACATTTTTAAATAGTGTTGGGTGATGATAACGTACCCATAAATAGATAATAATGCTTAAATCATGATGATTGAAGTAATTCCTACACATGTTTGCAATCATGATTTATGCTATTGATACTTGGCACATAATCATGAGAAATAGGGTTAAATCATGCTTTAGGTGATACTTTGTTTATTATCATCATATAATACCTAATGCATGATTACAATTTGATGAATACTTGTATTTCATGATCATAATGTAAATTTAATTGATATATGCCTTTATGATCATGAGGATTATTAGGTTGATACTTAACCTTGATAGAATTGTATGAATATAATGGTTAAGTATATACAAATACCCCCTAGGATGCATCTCACACTCACCATAGGCTACTTTGATTGAAAACTTAGCAAGACTGAGATGTTAGGATGATACAAATGTCCACTAATGCCTATGGCATTTAGATGGTCATTTAATGTATCAAAATAGCAATAATAGACCAATCATGGGGAAGGCTTATGTTTAATTCATAGACATATTGCCCAAAGATCATGATTGGATATTTCATATGTTTTCAAAACAATTTCTTACTTTAAAATCTATGTATTCATGTTTTGAAACAATTGGAATCAAAACTAAGTGTTAAACTTGATACTTTTATGATAAAAACCTAGTAGTTTTTAAAGCTTTTGGATTTTTGGCAAATATGTGGAAATATAATGATTTTTCATGAAAACCTATTTTTCACTAATAGATATACTTAAAAGAAATGTGTTCCCCAAATTTAATGTTTTTTAGAATTTTCTAGAATTTTTAATGCATTTCTGAAATTCGGTCCGAAAATAGGAAATCCTGAAAATCATGTGCGGTCTGACCGTATCTGAACCAATGATCGATGGCCTCAGAATCATCAGACGATTGCCAATTCAATTTAAATCAATTTTTGGTATTTTTCCTTCTCTTAGACTTAATGCCATGAGTTTATAACTTAATATTAATCTTCTTGATGGTGTCAAAGGGGGAGAAATAATTATGTTTAAGTTATGATAGGGGGAGAAATTTGTATGATAGGGGGAGAAATTGTAGAGAGAGCTTCATGGATTAAGGGGGAGTTGCATGTTGCTATATCATGTTTATGTTTACATGCTTTCTTACCTTAAAATTTTTTTATCAAATATTTTTACCTAACTTAAACGGATTGCCACATATAAAAAAGGGGGAGATTGTTAGGGCAATCTCTTGCCGTAATATGGTTTTGATGGTGTGGTAAAGGGTTTAAGTTAGTCTGTTATGTTGATTTGATATATGCGTTGAAGTCATGCAGGACTTAGTAATTCGCACATGGAGCTGTGGCGAGTTTCACATCTCATGACTCGTGCTTTGAGTCGGTGAAGGATAGCTTTGCGGAAGCCGTGCGCTTGGAGCATCCGAGGGACCGCCGAAGGAGAAGCTTGGAGTGAAGCCGGAGGATGTAGACTTCGAGGCAAGAGATGCGAAGGAGCATTGCAGAGACGTACGCCTGATGCTGCCGAGGGACGTGGCCGAGAACGAAGAGAACTTCGAAGGCGAGGGACTCCAAGAGATGAGAGTGAGCGATTGTAACCCGGGGAGGGGTAGCTCTTAGGTGAAACTTGGCCATTTGGCCAAGTGTCGGATGGGTTTTCCCGACACCAGTCGACAGCCATGTCATGGCGGCAATGACGCTTCGAAGTCGATGGGTCGATCGACCGTATAAAACCGCTTTAGTGATTGGCGGTCATTATCATGGATCGAAGTGGATCGATGTCGACGAGTCGAGTCGCTGCGGGAATGGCAATGATCGATGGCACTATGCACGGGCACAGAATGGAGTCGACTCCATTGAGCACTCGACTGATCGAGTATCAGTCGACTGATGGTAGGATCAGTCGACTGATGCCAATACCGTTGGATGGAATCCAACGTGGAAAGCGGCCATTATTGGGCAACAAATACGGGATCAGTCGACTGATTGAGGGCATCAGTCGACTGATCCTGTGTTAACGGGAAGAAACCCTCTTCCTCTATAAAAAGGAAGGGGGTGGGGGTTTGGGAGGCTCAATGTTTGAACGCCCAACTACTCCCAAAGTGCCCTAAACGGTTTTCCACTCTTCTACTTGTTCTAATCTTCATTCCATTGTAGAAGAGTGATCCTTGTGTAAAAGAGGTTACCTCCACCTAGCTTTGTGCAAAGGAGAGATTTAGTGGATAGATTTGGAGGAGTGATTCACCTTGGACGAATCAGACCGTGGATTAGCGGCGTAGCCGTGAACTACGTTACATCTCATGTTTGTATTGCTTGTCTATCTTTTGTGTTGTCTTTTTTTGTATTTGTATATTCTGCTTGCGCTAACGCTTTGTAGACGAGAGAATTCCGACATCCATCGTAAGAGGGCTATTCACCCCCCTCTAGCCGGCCAACCGATTCCCTACAGATGTATCAAGTGAGAGGGTTAGTACACAAGAGAGAGGAGGTAAGCAAGAGAGCACATGTACGCTGCACCTAGGATACATCTCAGATCTGACACTTCGTCAAACATGACATGAGTATGAATCCTAGGCTTTTGTATGACTGTGCCTTTTTTTGATGATATATATTTACCTTTCATAAATATATATATATATATATATATATGGTCAAACCATATTTTACAATACATTGACAATCCCACTATCAAACATCCAAATCCTACTAGTGTCACACTCGAGTTTGGTCAATTGTGACTTGGGCCAATTGCACCAACAAGAGGACCCTATTGATAGGACAACTCCAAACATTCTCCATGAAGTCAAATGCATGGAATATTGAAGGAGATAGTTAATGGACTTCACGTTATAGGTGAGAAGGTAGAAAATCAGGATTTGGTAAGGTATGTTCTTCATTATTTTCCTAGAAGCACTTTATGGGCATCAATTGTTGATGCTTATAAGGTCTCTAGTGATCTATCTTTAGTTAAATTATATGAATTGTTTTTTGAATTTGAGTTACATGAGTAAGTTAACATGTCATCAAAGGAGAAAGGTCTAGTTCTTTTTGTAGAAAAGAAGGGGAAGAAGAAGGAGAAGAAGGAAGAATCATCTTCATTTGAATCGGGCGATGAATCATCTAGTAGTGACGAAGAGATGTTGGCAAAAGAAATAGTGAATTATATCAAGAAATTGTTGGGAAGATAAAAAAGATTTAGAAGAAAGGATGTGAAGAGGAAGTTCCAATCCTCAACAGGTAAATCAAGTAGTAATTCAATTTCTAATACTAATGTTACTTGCTATGGATGCAACAAAAGGGGGCACATTGAGCAAAATTGCTCAGAGTTGAAGAAGGAGGAGGAAAAGGAAAAGAAGAGGAAAGAAAAGAAGGAGAATACGAAGAAGGAGGCCATGATGGCACAAGCAACATGGGACACTCAAAGTTTTTAGGACTCATCAGATGAGGAGGAGCTATACCACATCACTAGACACATGACATTCATGGCCTTGGATGATGATATCGAAGGCTCAAGTCAAGAACAATCCTCATCTAGTGACGAATCATCATCTAGTGATGATGAGGTAAATGATTCCCCCCATGTAGAATTTTTATATAAAACTATTGCTTACCTTAATAATGCATTGGATAAGTCAAAATCTAAGGTTAAGAATTTGAAGGTAGAAATTAAGGTAATTAGAAATGACACATCTTTATCTAGTGATTCATGCATGCTTAAGGAGGAGAATGAACATTTAAGGAAGAAAGTTGTTGAATTAAGGACATGCTTAGAGAAGTTTAGTAATGGCTCAAAATACATTGATATGATCCTTAGAGACCAAAGAGTAATTTACAAAAGGCCGGTATAGGATACAAGCCTAAGGATAAGGAAGTTTCTTATATTTCTCTAATAAACAGAAAGACAACCATTAAGGGTAAGTTAAAGAAGCCATGAGTCCTAAAGAAATATTTAAATGATGTTTTCGGTCCAAACATTTGGGTACTAAAGAAGTTTGTTTTTCGTGTTGTTTAGGTAGGTGAGCAAAGTATGTGGATTATGGGCAGTGGTTGCTCAAGACACTTGACTGGAGATGTGAGCAAGTTCTCCACAATCGACTACGTTAAGAAGGGGACCGTATAATTTGGGAATAGTAGAAAGCTCAAGATTTTAGGTGGAGGTACAATTGAGGTATCACCTAAAATCATCATTCATAAAGTTTTATTAGTCAAGAGCATGAAATTTAACTTGCTTAGTGTGAGTCAACTTTGTGATGCTAGCTATAATGTAGAGTTTAAATCGATTAAGTGTTTAATTAAACATAAGAGCTTAGAAGATGCATGTTAGTTGGATATAGGAAAACAAATATTTATTATGTTGATATTTCCTATGCTTCTAACATTTCTACTAAGTGGCTCATGTCAAAAGAAGAAGAAGGTTGGGTATGGCATAGGCGACTTGGTCACATCAATATGAAGAACATTGCCAAGATAGCCAAGTTGGAACTAGTGAAAGGACTATCAAAAGTCAAGTGCATTAAAGACAAAATGTGTGATGCATGCCAAGAAGGAAAATAGTCAAAGTCATCACACAAAGGTAAAACCCTAACTAGCACTTCATTACCATTAGAATAATTGCATCTAGACCACTTTGATTTTCACAGTACTCCCTCATTAGACGGTAATAAATATTGCTTAGTCATAGATGATGATTTTTTTAGATATACTTGGGTTTACTTTATGAAACATAAGGATGATACCCTAGAAATAATCATAGATTTTAGTAAAAGGGTAGAAAATGAAAGAATCTCAAAATCAACCAGATCTGTAGTGATCATGGTGGAGAAATTGAGAATTCTAACTTTCCTATATTTTTCTTAGAACAAGGATATAAGCATGAATTCTCTTTTCTTAGAACACCCAACAAAATGGGATGGTGGAAAGGAGAAATCATACCCTACAAGAGGCGGCTAGAACTATGCTTAATGTATATTATTTACCAAGCTTCTTATGAGCGGAAGTGGTTAACACCGTATGTTATATCCAAAACCATGTCTTAGTCCATAGGTTTTTAGGTAAAACACCCTTTGAATTATGGAATGATACAATTCCTACAATTCACTATTTTAAGGTCTTTGGTTGTAAAGTTTATATTTTAAATACCAAAGATAATTTAGGAAAATTTGAGTCTAAGGCGGATGAAGGAATATTAATTGGATACTCATGCACTAGTAGAAGTTATAGGGTATAGAACAAGATGACTCAAAAGGTTGAGAAATCCTCTAATGTTAAATTTGATGAGTCTACTAGTAGCTACCCTAGGAAATACTCCATTGATAAAGATATCAATGAAAAAAGTCAAGACATTACCCAAAGACTTCAATATTTAAACTAGGGGGTAATGATCAAAGGGGAGGAAGAGAAGTTTCCGATGATGAAAGGAGGAAAGATAACAATGATCAATGTGATTCACCTCCTAGGACTTTAAGAATTCATCAAAATCATCCTCTAGACCAAGTAGTAGGAGAACTTTCACAAGGAGTAAGAACTAGATCCTTGTATAGGGATCCTACTAGTCATGTTGCCCAAATCTCCCAAATTAAGCCAAAATCAATCAATGATGCCTTGCTTGATGCGCATTGGATATTAGCAATGCAAGAAGAATTAGCTCAATTTGACAGAAGTCAAGTATGAGAACTAGTTCCTAGGCCAAATAATAGCACAATTGCTACCACAAGATAGACCTTTATGAACACATTGGGTGATCAAGGGAAAATCACTAGAAACAAGGCTAGATTAGTGGCCCGAGGGTTTAATCAAGTTGAAGGACTTGATTATTATGAGACCTATGTTTCAGTAGCTAGATTAGAGTCTATCTAAATCCTATTAGAGTATGCCTCTCACATGGGTTTCAAACTCTATCAAATGAATATGAAATCAACATTTCTAAATGGGTTCATTAAGGAAGAGGTTTATGTTGAGCAACCACTTGGGGTTGAGATTGTAGATTACCAAACCATGTTTATAGGCATAAGAAAGCCTTATATGGGTTAACATAAGCTCTCTGGGTATGGTATGAAAGGCTCTCATCTTTCCTAATATCTACGAACTTTAGAAGAGGCCAAGTTGACCAAACATTATTCCTAAAGTCCAAAGAAAAAGACAACTTTGTTGCTCAAGTGTATGTTGATGACATCATATTTGGGTCAACAAATGATGAACTTCTCCAAAACTTTATCAAAAATATGTAAAATGAATTTGAGATGAGTCTAGTAGGAGAATTAAACTTTTTTATAGTCTTACAAATCAAACAAACTAGTGAAGGAACCCATATTTATCAAACCAAATATGCCAATGAAATCATTAAGAAATTTCCTTTATAAAATGCTAAGTCGTGTCTACTCCTATGGGAACCAACACTACAATTGACAATGATCTAGATGAAAAATTAATATACTCAAAACTTTATAGGAGTATGATTGGTAGCTTACTATACCTAACTACTAGTGTTGGGTTTCTGGCACCGCGGCGAGTGTGTGTTCGAACATGTTTCGTAAACATGTGCACAACAGAAGAAATAAAAATAATAAATCTAATTTATTACAATACACACACCACACGCATGCATAGTACAACATGTGTAGACATAACTGCAATTACAAATTTTTCAATAAAAGGAATTTTATACTACGTATACCTGATGTATCACGTGTAGCGGGAAAGACATCAACCGGAGCGATCCTCGCTAAAATCGCCTCTATCCATATCCACGCCAAGTATCTTCGGGATGACTTCAAAAAGTCACGAGCCTCGTCTTCGTATGAGTTACTAGCCTCATGTTGAAGACGATGTGATCGAGAGAAGATCACAATCCAAATCAAAATTCGGATCCAAAACGAGTCCTCAAAAACTCGCTTCTCCAGAGAGTATTCGTCAACCGTTTGACGAATCCTTCGTCCTCCACCTATGAGGATTATCGGAGATCGAATCTCCGGCAAAGTAGCCACTGTCGGAGCTCCAAATGTCATCCAAATGACGCTCCAACTCAAAGAAAGCAAGCTGTCCAGAAAACTAGACAGCTTGGTGGAGGAGTTTGCGCCAGCCAAAGAGAAGAAGGTCAGCGAGTCCTTGGTCACCGGAGCGAAGGAGGATCACCGGAGGGTCGCCAAAGGATAGCCGGCTGGAGCTTGGACGCCGACAACAAGCTTGGATGGCGGCACAAGGGTGGGCAGCTACTAGGGTTGGGCGCAGACCACAAGAGGAGAGGGAGAGGGTGGGCAGCAACTATGGGTTGCTTGGATTTGGTTTTCACAAAACCCTTAAGCCCTATTTTATAGAGAACAAATTCTCCTAATGGTTATTGGATCATACCCACAAGCCCATTAACCCGCTCCATTAATTTAAGTTAAAATAAACCAAACCGATTTGGTCTATTTTAAGTTAAAACGAACCGAACAAACTTTGGTTCATTCGTTTAAAACAAACCAAACCCATTTGGTTTATTCTCCACCATTGGATTAGAACCAAACCAATTTGGTTCATCCATCATGTCTTCATAAGACATGGCCCATCCATGCTTCCATTGCGACTGAAACGAATTCATGCTTGCTCCTTGTTTGGTCCAACCAAACCTAGTTTCTCTCAGTCTGAGAATCTCATTCTCAAGCTTGTTTTAAATCCTTCGGATTACACTCGTTGTGCGTGTGACCAAATAGGTTCTTGGTTTATGTTGGTCATCTATAATTAATCCTTAATTATAGAACGATCATGAGTGTCACCTAGTAGTACATCATGATCCCCAATTAACCGAAAAGATCAACGGTTGATCCAGAACTATTTCTGAAACCCTTCAGCAGCTACAATGAATCGTGCCCCATTCCCTTCACTCATCTTTTACCCACTTGGTTTAGGACATGGTCTATAGTGTCAGTCCCCACTAGGTTGACTACGTCACACCTAGCCCAAGTATTATTTTCTCATCCTATGGATTCTAGTTACTGCACATGTATCCAAGAGTACCTTACTCTAAACATGTAATGCTTTGGCCAAAGACTTTAGTAACAATCCAATGAGAGACCATGGGTATACATCTCCTCACAAGGAGTGATGAATCCTTTATAGGCTATTCAAACACCTTCGATCACTTCGACTTATACCCAATCATCCCGGGTCCACATCTCCTTAGAGATGCTTGCTTAAGATGTCAAAGCATAAGTCTTCATGATTAAGATGACTTGAATAACACAAGTCAAAGGAACATCGCACTTAAGCTGCAGTAAGAACTTCGTTGACATATCTATATATGCAGAGAACCATATGAAGTCTTACAGCTGGTCACTCCAATGAACTAGTTACCATAACTAGTATCCATGATTAACTCCCGACATCACAATGTCTCCAGCTAGTGAGAATCAGCTGCTTGGATACACCAAGGAGTATACCTCGTGCTAGTCTCGATAGAATCAATGGTGTCCAAATCCATCAATTCATCGACTAGGGATAATTCCGATACATCACAATTACACATGTAAAGATACTCACTAGTTGTGATCCAATCACAAATTCTCTCATACTGTGAATCGTAGCATGGACATTCAGTAAATGAGTTTAAGATCTAATCAAATACATGAAAACATGTATACTCAAAAAGTGAATCTTCATTTATCATATAAATGGTTCAAACACAAGGAGATTGCCTTAGGACATCTCTCATATATTACTAATAGCTAGTAGATCCGATATATTATTTACGGTAGGTATGTGTGAAAGATACTAATCATGTGCCAAAAAGTCTCATCTAATAGTGGTCAAAAGATTTTTAAGATATATCAAGGGTAATCTTAATGTAGGTCTATTGTCACGCCCTAAGAGTATATTTGTCCGTCAACCGAACAATACCCTCTTGTGACAATATAAAATAAACTACCAATACATGACCCAAATAGTTGCTATCACTGATAAGCCATAAAACATAGCAGAATACACTGATAAATAATAATGATACAGAGACTCAAATATATGCATATCGATATGACTTTGACACAACAAGAAAACATAGTTGAAACCAACATCCAATCAAATCCATAGTAAAGGCCACAACCATACACTCCAAATGTTGAAACAACATAGGATAAAATCCCGAAACAAACGATCCAAAATATACAACAATATGGAATACAATCCATACACTCGGTGTGAGATGGGATCATGTGGCGGAGCTCCAAGCACCCAAGGAATCTTCTACATGTTACCTGGGGGACAAGAAAACCCAGGGTATGTGGTGGTGAGTATAAAATTCAGCGGTAATATGAAAGATAGTGCATGAACAACATATATCATATGGAGATCTATAGGTATACAGTCTTAAAGGTAATAACAAATATCCAGTAGTATATCTATAATAAATGCATAAACAAACCAACTGATCAAGTTAACATAATGTAAGGTACTGACATACCTGAAGATTTGCAACGATACAACCCATACAACCTGAACACATATACCATAATATAACACATACAACATAGAAGAACAATACTACACCTGTAATCAACACACTACTATACGAAACATCCTATAAACAAATACATCAACGAACCTGGTCCATCCTATACAACAACGTTGATCAAATGTGTACAGCAGTCTGACCCAACTCATACACTGTACTGCACACACAACAGTATAGAATATGCAAATATTATGCAAAATGATGAAAAAACATATGCAGCAAGCATAGCTCAAAAAAATGCAACATCACAACAAGCATATATAGACTATATCTATATATACTGACACACACACACACACAAACACGCACACACACACACACACACACACACACACACACACACATAAATGCCATCATACATGGCAATGCAAATGCAGGGTCATGGTTGCCCACCCCCCTCGCTACGATGACCCTAGTGTCGTCTAGGTGGCACGACATGATAACTGTCCCAACTCAACAACTATCACTACTCTCGAGTGACCGAGTAGGCAGTATGAATAAGTAGCGATAAGCTAAATAGCTATAAGCTACACAATGGGAGTACCTACTGTTGGCCACTCCGACTATGACTATCAATCAATTGTCGAGCATCGCACATAGGACAAACTACACGCAACTCTATCTACCACCATCAACAGTGGCCGAGTGCGGCACAATAAATGATTTTCCCTCACACCAGCTACTACTACCATGAGTAACCATGGAGGTAGGATGACTAACGACCCTCTCAACAACAAGGGAGACCAAGTCGACACCATGCATGAAAATGTAATGATGCATAACTCCACACACATAATATCCACAACACTCTCTCTATCACACAGAGAGACATAACAACTGATAATTAGCCATGCTAGGACCTCCAGTCCGTAACAACACACCATCGACAACCCATCACCATGTATAAAATATGATCCACAATAGATGCACAACATAAAGGGATGTGACATGATGATCAAACCCACATTTGGATCCACTGCCTATAACCAATAATACAACATGTCAACACAAACCAAAACTGCAACTGTACTCTGCTACATGCAGTTACACAACATCTATAAATCAGACATATATGGAGTCTATAATCCACAATAGTGATGAATGAAACTGTAAAGATAACAATAGAGAATCTCAAAGTCCAAAGACTAAGTATCAAGCACAAGAATAAATCAGAGTGGAGTCAAGGTAATGGTGTCATCATCATCATAAAATCTCATGCACTAGGATCAACAATCTACCTGACCAAGGTTGGAATTACCCACCTGATATGTAGCTCGTGACAATAATCTTCTCACCCATGAACTTGCTTCGTAACCAAGTCCTGCACACAACATAGAATGCAGTTAAGTTCTATTGTATAACGAATGATCAAATCGAATCCTATATCGATTTGGTATTCCAACCTACTAAATGAATATTAACTAATGTCTCATTCATCCATCCCACATTATATTGATCAAAATCATAGCTACACAATTCACCTTATTCCCATCACTCAGATAAAACATTCACATTACCCTATCATGCATCTCCAATTAATCCATAGATTCGTTAAACCACTTATCAATGTTATGCATTCATAAATATTCAGATACAGACTTACCCAACATCGTTTCATTCATCCACAGCTTCTTCATCGGCTTAAGAAAATCCAATCTGTATCAAACAATTGGACTTAAGCAACATCCAACTCCAATAGACCTCTACAGATATATCAATCCTAATTCATCAATTTCATAACCAAACAACAACATAAAATCCTTACCAACATTAATTTAACCACCGTGCATAACTCCTTTTCCCCCCTCAACGACATGAACTGATTACTCCCATTGATGCTGCTCATGGTAGCAAAGCTGCTGATGACAGTAATGAAGGCAACTCTGTTGGAATGTATACTGAAAAGTCTATCTTTTGTGTGAACATCTTTTTTTTGAAATAAGAATCACAAGATCATTGTTTCCATATTTATGGTTATGCATAATTGTCTAATACATTACATTGTAGAAAACATGGTGTGTAGTGTCACATAGGAGATCATGTTATCAGTTCCTTATAAAGTATAAGTAGAGGCCCACAACTGAGATAGTTCTGGATAAACCATTGGTATGGTTGTAGTGTGATTTGGTATTGGTTTGTCTTGACCATAGAATTACACTAGTGTACTTTGTATGTATTGAGCAGGACAAACTTAGAGGTGATTCAATTTATTGCTGACTACATAATTGAATCGGAACTCGAATATTATGTTGTACATGCTCTTAATCTCGATATAATAACAGGCACATATACTTAGTATTAATTTCTTTGATTTATTAATGGACGAGATTTATAGAGTAAATTGATAGGCTCGGTAAGTTGGGAAATGATATTATTTATATGGTGTGTCGTTGATTATAGGAGGAAATTGTGTCCTATATATTAGGATGATGATGTCCCCTTGAGGAGCTCATAAAGTTCATCATGTAAACCCTGCAGGTGGACTTGGTCCGGCATGATGATAAGGTTGAGTGGTACTACTCATGGAGTTAGATGTTGATTAATTAATTGTCAGTAAATTAATTAATTGACGGACATTCGAGATCTTAAAAACGGGGAGATAAATGTACAAATAATATATGAAGCCCATATTAACTTATGGGGGTTGGTGAGGTAGATCAATGATAATCCTCTAGTGGAATGGATTATCATTAATTGATCAGACTTTATGTGGGCTTAATCCATTTGGTGGCCAAGATCCATCTCCTCCTCATGGTCCCTATTGTAGCCTATTAAAACCCTCATGAAGCCTAGATCCAATGGTGGAGATTAAATCTTTAGATCCAATGGTGGAGATTAAATCTCTAGATCCAATGGTGGAGATTAAATCTCTAGATCCGACGGTGGAGATTAAATCCCTAGATCCGACGGAGGAGATTAAATCTCTAGATCCGACGGTGGAGATTAAATACCTAGATCCAATGGTGGAGATTGAAAGGAGGCTTAAGCCTAACTCTATAAATAAGGAAGAGGCTTGGGCGGCAAGATTATCTTGGTGATTAGGGTTTAGGAGTGGGCGGCAACATAAGAAGATTAGGGTTTGGCTTCTCTTGGGCGAAAATCCTAAGGTGTGCTTCTCTTGGCCGGCGGCTACTTGGAGATTAGGGTTTGTCCCTTTGCTCTCCTTGGCTGGTTCCACCCTCTTCTTCTCCATATTCATTGTCGGCACCTTCACCTATTTATCCTTAGCCGGCGGCAATAAGAACTCCTTTTGTTGGCCGGCGCCCACTTCTTCCTCTCCCTCTCCTTGGCCGACGCCAACAATTCTTGGAGGATTGTTGGTCAGCACTAGATAGGAGAAGAAGGGAGCATGTGTCTTCCCTTTGTTCGAGTGAGAAAGGAAGGGAAGCTAGTGATCTAGGAGGCTTCAACTCTTGGAGGATCATTGCCCACACAACGTCCAAGAGGAGGATAGGACATACAATAGAAGACCTTGAGGTAAACAAGAGGTATAATCCTTGTTTTGCTTTCCTTTTGTTTCTTTGTATATTGTATGTATTGTATGTGGCTAAATTTATTTGGACCCCGAATATGAACACAAAAACCGGCGATTCGTACATCGTCTATTCCGCGGCTATTCGAAGAATAGAGGTAGGTTGCTTGAACAACAAGTTTGTTCAAGTGACCACTCTAATCGGATAGCACGATGATGGAACAGTAGCTTGGGTAATCCCTAATTGTCATGGATTAATTTTTTTAATCCGGGGACGATGACAGGATCGCCATGAACAAGCAACCGAGTTGAAGTGGGAAGCGAAGTTTCCTACCTTCAAGTGGTATCAGAGACACGGTTTCGGATTTTGTGTGTTTAGGATTCAGTTAATTTTATGCACTTTTCATATATTGTATGTGACGGATGATAGTAGGATGTGCGTAGGCTAACTCTTTGGTTGCAAGCATAAGATCCAACTATTATGGTCATATGTGTGTATGTGATTGTATGTGTGTAATATTATTTGAATCCTCGGGGTTGACGAGGCTAGTATTTAATTTTTGTAATTAAGTACGACATTGTTTATCCACTCATTTATTTTAGTTTACTTTCGATCTATATTTCATGTACACTCCTTCGAGGAGTATAGGATTGATGGATGTAAATTAAAATAGTTATTCTCGGTTCGGATCTCCGGATGGCTCATACATAGCATAGGGAGGAGCGGACGAGATGGTGATAAGACGGGAGGCATATTGGAGACAAGAGCCATAATAGTTGGAAAATATTTTTTTCATATTTATTGCTTTTTGTTTGATATGCATGTCGTAGGCTAGGAAAATTCCTCAATTTTAAATTACTAAGTGGGAGGGGGATATTTTTATAAATTCCCACGGCCTCCATTACGATTTGACATGTGATGCAAACAAACTTGCGCGTCGGTTCTGAGTGTCCTCCTCCCCATCGGATGAGTTTGTTTGCAGATCATAGGGTCAAATATGGTTATAGGAAATTATTAAGGAGCGTGTGTACTTCCCCATCGGAAGGCACATAACCCGAGATGATTGCCTTGGTACCAAATAATGGTGAACACTTAGATGCAAATAGGAGTATCCTCCCCATCGGAGTCACTGCTTTTATTTGTAAGGCCAAAGGGGAACCAACTATTGATTTTAAATGTCAAAAAGTTAGGTTGACAAGATAGTAAAATTAATGGGTAAAACCTCCTCTTACAAATGTAGAATTCGTATACGTCCACACTATCATGGCATACGATATTCTTGGTGTTTTGAGGTGTTAGTTGATTTTAAAATTTTATTGTTTGAGGAATCAATAATTTTTTAAAATCTAATGTTTTGATCTATGTGATCATTAGGTTTTTCAAAATGTCTTTCAACCCACTTGCTGTGATACTGAAAGAAAATAAACTTACTGGACCCAATTATGTTGATTGGAAAAGGAATCTTGATATTGTCTTGACTGCTGAGGAGTATAAGTATGTACTCTTCGAAGAGTATCCTCCTAAGCCTGCAAAGGAGCTAGAAGTCCTTGGAGCTGAGATCGATGGGGAAATCCAGGTCGATATAATTTTCCAATCTCAACCTAGGAGTTTTGAGCAGTTTCGCCTAAATTACAACGTGAATAAGAGGTTGTATTCGTTGGCGGAGCTTCTGACAGAACTCCAGGTGGAAGAAGGGCCTGCTCACGCTCAGGCCATGGTTGCTTAGAAGGTTTTTTCTTCTAAGCCGAAAGGCAAGAAGAATAAGAAACAAAGTGGAGCAAAAGTGGTGGGAGGATCTCACGGACGAGTGAAGAAGCCGAAAGACAAGTGCTTCACTTGCAAGCAGACTGGACATTGAAAGAAGGACTGTCTCAACCGAAAACAGAACAAAGTTATATCCTTTGGTCTAGTCATTGAAACATGTTTAGCGGTGTTATCTACCGGCACCTGGTGTGTAGATACGGGATCCATTGATCATGTCTGCAATACTTTACAGGGGTTCCAGGAAATCAGACGACTGGTTGAGGGGGAGATTACCGTATACTTGGGTGATGCCACGAACGTGGCGGTTGTTGTAGTGGGAGATGTTTATTTGTCTTTTCAGAGGAATAAAGTTTTGGTTCTTAAAAATTGCCTTTATGTACCTTTATTTAGAAAGAATTTGATTTTGGTTTCTAAATTGCTTATGGATGGATATTCTATTTCGTTTAATGATAGAGTTGTTATAAAAAGGAATAGGGAGATTATCTGTTCTGGTGCATTGATAGGAAATTTATATACACTTGAACCAAAAGCTCCCACGATGCAAATAGAAGTTAATAACTCATCTTCTAATTGCAACAAGAGAAAAGAACCTTCAAAGATGAACCAAACATTTCTTTGGCATCTAAGGCTTGGTCATATTAACCTAAGCAGAATTCAAAGGTTGATAGCTGATGGACCTCTGAGTTCATTAGTGGTGGAAGACTTCCCAACCTGCGAGTCTTGCTTGGAAGGTAAAATGACAAAGAGGCCTTTCAAGGCCAAGGGGTATAAAGCCAAAGATGTGTTGGAATTGGTTCATTCTGATTTGTGTGGTCCTATGTCTATCCAAGCAAGAGGTGGTTTTGAGTATTTCGTCTCTTTTATAGATGATTATTCATGATATGGATACATTTACTTGATGCGTCACAAGTCTGAATGCTTTGACAAGTTCAAAGAATTCAAGGCTGATGTGGAGAGACGTTAAGGTAAAAGAATCAAGACACTACTGAAGGACGTCGCTTCGGAGGTTCATTGGCTCCCATGTCCCCGGATTAAAATTTTAACTAATGAAAGAATTAATCCGGATGGGATGAGCTTCCTTAGCAACACCATTTCGTCATCGTGCTAACAACTTGAGTGGTCGCTTGAACAAACTAGTTGTTCAAGCAACACAACTCTTCTAGTTGGTTAGCCGCGGAAGAGACGACGGATGGATCGCCATTTTTTGTGTTTGTCTTCAGGGTCCATGATTATACAATATATATTCATACACACACATGCATAATCAAAATATTAAAGAATATATTCAGATCTGTAAATAAAGTTAAAATAACTTTATACCTTACGATCTTCTATCGTATGTCCTATCCTTCTCGTGGACGACGTGTGGACGAAGATCCTCCACGAGTAGAAGCCTTCTAGATCACTTTCTTCTCTATCTTGTCCGCTGCGAACAAAGAGAAGAAACCACAAATACCTTCCTATCTAGAACCGGCCACCAAATTATGGAACTTGGTGCAACCGCCGGCCAAGGAAACAATTGGATGAAGCGCCGGCCAACTTGAAGAGGAGTTGCCGCCGGCCACCAAGGAGAAAGGAAGGAGGAAGACCACCGGCCACCAATGGAAGGAGAACCGCCGGCTAAGGAAGAAGAGAAAGGCCTTAATGATGGGCGCCGGCCAAGTATTGATGGAGGAAATTGGGCGCCGACAACAACTAGAAGGAAGAAGAAAGTTGCCGCCCACTTTTGCTCCAAACCCTAGCCGCCCACTTCTCCAAAAGCCAAACCCTAATTCTCTAATTCAAATCCTTGATTATTATTGCCGCCCAACCCTAAGCATCTATTTATAGAATAGGGCTTAAGCCTCCTTTAATCTCCACCGTCGGATCTAGGGATTTAATCTCCACCGTCAGATCTAGGGTTTTATCCCAACCGTCGGATCTAGGGTTTCATCCCAACCGTCGGATCTAGGGTTTTATCCCAACTGTCAGATCTAGGGATTTAATCCCAACTGTCGATTCTAGGGATTCATCCTAACCATCGGATCTAGGGATTTAATCCCAACCGTTGGTTCTAGGGTTTCATCCAACCATCGGATCTATGGATTTAATCCCAACCGTTGGTTCTAGGTTTTGTTTTACATCCTTGGATCTAGACTTCATAAGGATTATATTAGGCTACGATAGGGACCATAAGGAGGAGTTGGGTCTTGGCCATCCGATGGATCGGAACCACACAAACTTGATCCATCAATGATGTTCCATTCCACTAGAGGATCATCATTGAACTACCTCACCAACCCCCATAAATCAATATGGGCTCCATATATTATTTGTACATCTAATCTCCCCGTGTTTAAGATATCGAATATCCGTCAATTAATTGATTTACTGACCATCAATTAATCAACATCTAAATCCTCGAGTAGTACCACTCAACCTTATCATCATGTTGACTAAGTCAACCAGCTGGGTTTACATGATGAACCTTATGAGCTCCTCAAGGGGACATCATCAACCTAATATATAGGACATGGTTTCCTCCTATAATCAACGGCACACCATGTAAATAATACTATTTCCCAACTTACCGGGCATATTGATTTAATCCATCTAAATCTCACCCACTAGTAAATCAAAGAAATAAATACTAAGTACATGTGCCCGTTATTATATTGGGATTAAGAGCATGTACAACATAATATCCGAGGTCCGATTCAATTATGTAGTCAGTACTAAATTGAATCACCTCTATGTCGGTCCTTCTCAATACACCTAAGTGTACCAGTGTAACTCTATGTTCAAGATTAAACAATACCAAGCTACACTACAACCATGCCAATGGTTTGTCCAAAACCATCTTGGTTGTGACCTTCTACTTATATTTTACAAGGAACTGATAACATGATCTTCTGTGCCACACCAAGCACCATGTTATCTACAATGTAAAATATTAGACAATATGCACACATATAATAAATATATAAAGTGCAAACAATGATCATGTGATTCTTATTTCAAAATAAAATATTCATACAAAAAGAGCTAGGCTTTCAGTATACATTCCAACAACTACGATCTGATCGTGGTGGTGAGTACCTCTTGGGAGAGTTTAGGAATTACTTATCAGAAGCTGGGATTCAATCCCAATTGTCTGTACTTGGCACACCTCAGCAGAATGGTGTAGCAGAGTGAAGGAATAGGACTCTTATAGAGATGGTTAGATCGATGATGAGTTATTTTGAGTTGCTAGATTCGTTCTAGGGATATGCTCTAGATACGACAGTGTATATTCTGAACTTAGTACCATCTAAATCAGTGCCTTCTACTCCCACAGAATTGCGGAGTGGGTGAAAGCCTAGTCTGAGACATATTCAGATTTAGGGGAGTCTAGCACATGTGTTGAAGGCAGATACTGGTAAGTTTGAACCTCGTACAGAAGTGTGCATGTTCGTTGGCTATCCTAGAGCAACGAAAGGTGATTTATTTTATAGTCCTAGAAATCAGAAGGAGATCGGTAGTACGAATGTCAGATTTCTAGAAGAAGACTATGTAATGAACCACAAACCCATGAGTAAGATTGTTCTGGAGGAATTAAGAGGGGAAGTCACTGCTTCAGTACCACCGTTACAAGAGGATATACCACAAGTCACTGCACCGCGTGTCACAAAGGATACACAGATGATACCTTGTCATAGTAGGAGGGTTGTTAGACAGCCTGATAGATTCATGTTCTTGAGAGAATCTTCTGATTTAGTCCCTGAGGAACATGAACCTGATCCCTAGACATATGACGAGGCGATCCAAGATAAAGATACGATATCTTAGCAAAGTGCGATGCAATCTGAGAAAGAATCTATGGATTCAAATCAGGTCTGGGAGCTAGTAGAACCACCCAATGGTGTAAAAGCCATTGGATGCAAGTGGATCTACAAAAGAAAGAGAGAATAGATGGGAAGGTAGAGACCTTCAAAGCCAGGCTTGTTGCGAAGGGCTATACTCAGAAAGAAGGTA
Organism: Wurfbainia villosa; assembly: GCA_025175895.1. NCBI lineage: Eukaryota > Viridiplantae > Streptophyta > Magnoliopsida > Zingiberales > Zingiberaceae > Wurfbainia > Wurfbainia villosa. Next base: position 31,195,041 of record CM045998.1, on the reverse strand, counting down.
GCGATTATGAGGAGACCTTTTCGCCGGTAGCCATGCTTAAGTCTATCCGAATTCTCTTGTGTATTGCTACTCATATGGATTATGAGATATAGCAGATGGATGTCACGACAACTTTCCTTAATGGAAGTCTTGAGGAGAACATCTATATGAAGCAACCAAAGGGATTCATTGAAAAGGGCAAAGAGCATCTTGTGTGCAAGCTTAATCGGTCCATTTATGGATTGAAGCAAGCTTCGAGGTCTTGGAACATCCGCTTTGATGACGTAATCCAGTCTTATGGATTTATTCAAAGTACGGATGAGTCTTGTGTATACAAGAGATGTGACAGAAACGTAGTGGTATTTCTTGTACTATACGTAGATGACATTTTGTTAATTGGCAACAATGTCAAGGTGTTATCGGACGCAAGGGTATGGTTGTCAAAACAGTTTGATATGTAGGACTTGGGAGAAGTGGGACACATCCTTGGGATCAAGGTTATAAAGAATCAAAGGAAAAGGATGTTGTGCTTATCTCAAGCTTCATACATAGACACCATTATGGATCGTTTTAGCATGCAAAACTCCAAGAAAGGTTTTCTACCTTTCAGGCATGGAGTTCCTTTATCTAAGGAGATGTGTCCTAGAACATCTAAGGAGATAAAGGAGATGAAGGTGGTTCCTTATGCTTCGGCAGTAGGAAGCCTCATGTATGTCATGCTATGTACGAGATCAGATATATGCTTTGCCGTTGGCATGGTTAGCAGATATCAGAGTAATCCAGGACAGGGACATTGGACTGCAATAAAGCATATATTGAAGTACCTGAGAAGGACTAGGGATTATATGCTGGTCTACCAGATAGATCAATTACTCCCTGTGGGTTACACAAATTCTGACTTCTAATCAGATAGGGATAACAGTAAGTCTACCTTGGGTTTTATGTTTACTTTAGGAGGTGGAGCCATTGTATGGAGGAGTGTCAAGCAGAAATGCGTGGCGGACTCTACCATAGAAGCTGAGTATGTGGCAGCCTCTACGGCCGCCAAAGAAGCTGTATGGCTCAGGAACTTCATGATGGACTTAGATGTGATTCTTGGTTTGCACAAAACTATCACAATTTATTATGATAACACTGGTGCAATTGCAAACTCGAAGGAACCATGAGCCCATAAGACAAGTAAACACATAGAGCGCAAGTACCACCTGATATGAGAGATCGTAAAGTGGGTAGAAGTTGATGTCGCCTAGATTGCATCAAAGGAAGACCTAGTAGATCCTTTCACTAAGGCCCTTCTAGCGAGAGTTTTGATAGGCATGTGGCGGGAATGGGAATCAGATGTATGGCAGTATGAGGACAACATAGGCTTTTAGTATAAGTGGGAGATTGTTGGGATGTATACTGAAAAGTCTATCTTTTGTATGAACATCTTTATTTTGAAATAAGAATCACATGATCATTGTTTGCATATTTATAGTTATGCATATTTGTCTCATATATTACATTGTAGATAACATGGTGTGTAGTGTCACACAAGAGATCATGTTATTAGTTCCTTGTAAAGTATAAGTAAAGGGTCACAACCGAGATGGTTCTGGACAAACCATTGGTATGGTTGTAGTGTGATTTGGTATTAGTTTGTGAGTATTGAGCAGGATCGACTTAGAGGTGATTTGATTTATTGCTAACTACATAATTGAATCGGACATCGGATATTATGTTTTATATTCTCTTAATTCCGATATAATAATGGGCACATATACTTAGTATTCATTTCTTTAATTTACCAATGGGCGAGATTTATAGAGTAAATCGATAGGCTCGGTAAGTTGGGAAATGATATTATTTATATGGTGTGTCGTTGATTATAGGAGGAAATTGTATCCTATATATTAGGATGATGATGTCTCTTTGAGGAGCTCATAAGGTTCATCATGTAAACCCTGCAGGTGGACTTGGTCCGACATGATGATAAGGTTGAGTGGTACTACTCATGAAGTTAGATGTTGATTAATTAATTGTCAGTAAATTAATTAATTGACGGACATTCGAGATCTTAAACACAGGGAGATATATGTACAAATAATATATGGAGCCCATATTAACTTATGGGGGTTGGTGAGGTAGATCAATGATAATCCTCTAGTGGAATGGATTATCATTAATGGATCGGACTTTATGTGGGCTTGATCCATTGGGTGGCAAAGATCCAACTCCTCCTTATGGTCCCTATTGTAGCCTATTAAAACCCTCATGAAGCCTAGATCCAATGGTGGAGATTAAATCTCTAGATCCAATGGTGGAGATTAAATCTCTGGATCCAATGGTGGAGATTAAATCTCTAGATCCGACGGTGGAGATTAAATCCCTAGATCCGACGGTGTAGATTAAATCTCTAGATCTGACAGTGGAGATTAAATCCCTAGATCCGATGGTGGAGATTGAAAGGAGGCTTAAGCCTAACTCTATAAATAAGGAAGAGGCTTGGGCGGCAAGATTATCTTGGTGATTAGGGTTTAGGAGTGGGCGGTAACATAAGAAGATTAGGGTTTGGCTTATCATGGGCGAAAATCCTAAGGTGTGCTTCTCTTGGCCGGCGGCTACTTGGAGATTAGGGTTTGTCCCTTGGCTCTCCTTGGACGGCACCACCCTCTTCTTCTCCAGATTCAGTGCTGGCGCCTTCACCTATTTATCCTTGGTCGGCGGCAACAAGAACTCCTTTTGTTGGTAGGCGCCCACTTCTTCCTCTCCCTCTCCTTAGCCGGCGGCAACAATTCTTGGAGGATTGTTGGTCGACACTAGATCGGAGAAGAAGGGAGCGTGTGTCTTCCCTTTGTTCAGAGCGAGCTAGGAAGGGAAGCTAGTGTTCTAGGAGGCTTCAACTCTTGGAGGATCGTTGCCCACACAACGTCCAAGAGGAGGATAGGACATACAATAGAAGACCATGAGGTAAACAAGAGGTATAATCCTTGTTTTCCTTTCCTTTTGTTTTTTTGTATATTGTATGTATTGTATGTGGCTAAATTTACTTGGACCCCGAATACGAACACAAAAACCAGCAATCCGTACATCGTCTATTCCGCGGCTATTCGAAGAATAGAGGTAGGTTGCTTGAACAATAAGTTTGTTCAAGTGACCACTCTAATCAGATAGCACGATGATGGAACGGTAGCTTGGGTATTCCCTAATTGTCATGGATTAATTTTTTTTAATCCGGGGACTACGACGGGATCATCATGAACATGCAACCGAGTTGAAGTGGGAAGCGAAGTTTCCTACCTTCAAACTCACAATGACAGAGGCAGCTGTTGTGAAGCGCAGAGTATTTGTGATGGCAATGGTGATCAAAAGCATGGTGGCAACACAAGCAAGGAAAAGACCCGATGGTAGATCTGAGTGCGGCAGTCGACTCTACTGCTCACAGTGTAGAGTCAGCCGGAGGCGCCCCTCGTCTAGAGCAGTGGAGCACAACAAGGAGTCAACGATGCAGATCATGTTGAGCTGAGCTTGCATGGTCACAAATGTCGTTGGCCGATTGCTCCGATGGTCGGAGGCAAGTCGACAACTGACTGAGCAGAGGCAGCGACGATGGAAAAGAAGAAGAAATGGCGAAGGAAAATGACGGAAGTGACGGATCAATCCCATGGCTAGAGTAGGGATCGAGCGGCACCGACTTTGCTATTGGAACACCGTGGTCGGCCAAGATGGGTCGATGATGATCTTCCAGCTCGTGATGAAGAGATCAAGAGAACGAAGAAAATGCAATCGAGGGTGGTATAGCGTGGATACATCAAGCGATTCAGAGAGACAGGTGACGACGATCGACTGAGCACAGAGAGGAAGGAAGAGGCGGTGTCGCATACACAACGACAGTGGCACATGAGTTGGAGGCAGCGCTCGGGCACCGGAGATGAATAGAAGAAGGACGCGATTGGGAGAGGGAATTGTGGCAGTGGAGAAGGAATTCGGGAGAATAGAAATAACGAGTAAAAAAATATAAACCTAAGTTTAATAATTATAACTTAGGATAATTAATTCAATTAACTTGCTAATTACTGATAATCCAAATAGATTCTACCAAAGCCAATTTATTTTATCGCCGTGAAATATCATAAAACATCCATTTAAATTCCAAAAAATTTCTTAAAATTCATAGAAAATTATATAAGATAATTTCTTAATTAATAAGGGATACTTTATTATTATTTTACTTTTCGATATCTCACATTCTCGCACACTAACAAAAAATTTGGTCTCCAAATTTCTTACTCAAGTACGATGAGTAAGCAATACCACACTGCTCAACTCAACTAAGTGGGGGTACTGATGACCTCCAAAATCTATCACGTATGCTTCCAACAGTCCTTCGAAAGTATGAACAGTACCTCCATATTGACCATCTATCAAAAGGTAAGTAATCGTACCAGAGTGGAGCTCTATATCCCCATGTTCGACGAAAAATAGCAGAAACAAATAGAAAGAAAGAAAACATCACACACAGTTTATTACTTGGTTCACAGTTCCCCCACGAACTGCTATGTCCAAGTCCTACCTCTACTCTTTCTCCTACTCGAAAAATCTCTGAAGGTGGAGAAACCTCTTAATACAAGTTTACAAGGATTACACAAGAATTTATAGCTGAAAGAGATAGAGAAGAGCATAATTATAGTATGCAGTATGAGCTAGGGCTTCTTCTCTTCACTCCTTTGATTGCCTTTGAGGATTTTTAGAGCTTGGAGGATGAAGGCAAAATGCTGGAAAATTGCTTCAAGGAGTTTGGTGAACAGTAGTGTCGAGACTATAGAAAAAGAGCCGGAGAAACCCTTTATATCGTGTCCCGATTAGGGCTGTTTCTGCTCGCACAGTCGAGTCACCTCGACTGGCTTTTGATTATCGTTCCAATGGTAAGTTTTTCCCTTTAAATTTGACTTATTCATCCATTGTAACATAGGTCCAGTCGAGGTGATGAACCATCGCCTCGATTGTTAACCTTTGTCAAGCTTCCAATCGAGCCTACCTCGCTTCTGTTTCAACTGAACAGAGCATCAATCAAGGCAGTGCCTCGACTGCTATGGATTTCTGCTTAAGTTATGCTATGCCAGTCGAGGTTGCAGTCAACATTGCCTTGCTTTTTTTCGATCGAACAAAGCAACAGTCGAGGTGCCGCCTCGACTGATATGGGGTTATGCTCAAAGAATGCTACCCTAGTCGAGGTGGCCATCGACTATGCCTTGCTTCTGTTTGAGTGAAAGAAGCACCAGTCGAGGTGCCGCCTCGACTGATGTTGCTTTCTTAGCAACTACGAGGCCAGTCGAGTTGACTCCTAAATCCTAACCACGTCCAGTCGAGGCGACACCTCGACTGTGTAAGCTTAGACCAATCCTGAGCTCTGAGCTCAGCAACTCGTCCAGGATAGTAGATTCCAGTTGAGGCGCCACCTCGACTGATAAGATAATCAGTCGAGGTTATGCCTTGACTATACCCTTGACCCTTAACTATTTCAACTCATCTAGAGTGGAAACCATGCCTAAGAAGAGGTCTACCCTGTACCCTTTACATGATGCCTGTGAACCACTGTTCATAGGTCTCTCATGCGAAAAATCGCTTCCGAGTCTTCATCTGCCAAGACTTCTCGTCCGGTCTTCGTGATAAGACTCCTTGTCCGGGTCTTCATGCTAGGACTCCTCATCCAGGTCTTCATGTCATGACTCCACGTCTGGTTCTTCACTTGCCAAGACTCCTCATCTGGGTCTTCATTTCACAACTCCTCGTCCGGGTCTTCACTTGCCAAGACATCTCGTCCGGGACTTCATGCCAAGACTCCTCATTCGGGACTTCATTACCTTGTATCCGGTCCTCGACCTATAAGGAATTTCTTGAAAATACATCTCAACCAACCACGTGAGATAACACATAATTATCACCTTGACTTAAACCCTTGTCAAACACCAAAACATCATTTGGGCCTGATTGCACCAACAATCTACCTCTTTTTGATGTTTGACAAGATGGTTTAAGTTTAGGTGATGTAATTATAGCATAATATAGTATTCTCAGAATTGTACAGAATTTGCATAAAAGATATGACAGAAAATTTTGAGCTTTTAGAACTTCATCGAATCAGGATATGCAATAACATTGTCATGCCATATTTTTTAGAACTTCATCGAATCATGACAAACCAAGATATGAAATAAGATTGTCATGCCATAATAGGATACTCCCCTTACCAAGATATTTCTTAGATTTAAGCTCCATTTAAATTTAAAAACTTAAGCTATTTAAGCTCCACTTATCTAAATTTACACTCCACTTATCTCTCCCCCTTTGGCAAACACACAAAAAGATCATAGGAATGTTGGGAGTATAGGGAATTAAATTGAGTAATTTACAGTGTCCTCCCCCTTGATCCTTACCCTTGTTATCCAATGCACCAACAATGTATTTCAGTAAAATGGATGTCGATCATTTTTTTTGAATGAAAACATAGTGAGAAGCATGGAGAACTCTAAAAAAAATGTGATAGAATTTTCCCTTAAAATAGTTGTGATAAAATATTCTAACAGTATATAAACACGTATAGACAATGGAATAATATCAAAACTCATATTCATAGGGATCACCACAACTGGCTATAAATATTTAACACTCAAAACATTTTTACATAAATCACTACACTCCATTAAAAGTGTGCATTTCACAGAATTGCAAAAATTTTTACACTTTTTTAGAATTATAAAGTTTAAATACACAACATGTAACGCCCGTAAAATTCCTAGCAAATTTTATAAGAATTTTTGCATGATTATAATGGGCTTCTATGTGGGCTCTTTCAAAAATAAAAGAGAATAGAGCCAAAAAGGATGCATGGCCAAGGTTTGAACCCTGAACCTCCAACCAGGTAACTAAACCTTAAGATGCATGTGATAACCAGAAGCCCAACAGGGGTGTGTTGTTAGAAGGGTAAGAGAAAGGATAGATAAGGGTAGGGGAGGCAAAGGGACACCTTCACTTAGAATAAATAGGAGTAGGTGAGGAGGCAAGAGAACAACAAGTCATTCTCTTCTTCCTCCACCGAAACCACTCCTCTCCTTCTTCCATTTTCGAAATCTCAACGAGAAAAAGGAGGCCTTGTCTTGGCACCAAGGGTATATTTCTTATAGTAAACCAAGCGAGAGGATGTAAGTAATCCCCTCACTTGAAGTACAAGTTGTTTTGAGTGTTTGAATTCTTAAAAACCTCCCTTGGAAGTTTCGGCCAAGTCCATACTTATGTTTACTAATGATCTTCTATGCCATGATATTGTTGGGATGTATACTGAAAGCCTTGCCCTTTTGTATGAACATCTTTATTTTGAAATAAGAATCACATGATCATTGTTTGCATATTTTTATAGTTATGCAAAATTGTCTAATATTTTGCATTGTAGATAACATGGTGCTTGGTGTGGCACAGAAGATCATGTTATCAGTCCCTTGTAGAATATAAGTAGAGGCTCACAACCAAGATGGTTTTGGGCAAACCATTGGCATGATTGTAGTGTAGCTTGGTATTGTTTTATCTTGAACATAGAGTTACACTAGTACACCTCGGTGTATTGAGCAGGACCGACATAGAGGTGATTCAATTTATTGCTGACTACATAATTGAATCGGACCTCGGATATTATGTTGTACATGCTCTTAATCCCGATATAATAACGGGCACATGTACTTAGTATTTATTTCTTTGATTTACCAAAGGGTGAGATTTCTATAGATTAAATCAATATGCCGGTAGGTTGGGAAATAATATTATTTACATGGTGTGTCGTTGATTATAGGAGGAAACTGTGTCCTATAATATTATTTATGGTTCATCATGTAAACCCTGCAGGATGACTTAGTCAACATGATGATAAGGTTGAGTGGTACTACTCGAGGAGTTAGATGTTAATTAATTGATGGTTAGTAAATCAATTAATTGACGGACATTCGATATCTTAAACACAGGGAGATGGATGTACAAATAATATATGGAGCCCATATTAATTTATGGGGGTTGGTGAGGTAGTTCGATGATGATCCTCTAGTGGAATGGAACATCATTGATGGATCAAGTTTGTGTGGTTCCGATCCATCGGATGGCCAAGACCCAACTCCTCCTCATGGTCCCTATCGTAGCCTAATATAAACCTCATGAAGTCTAGATCAAATGATGGAAAACAAATCTCTAGATCCGACGGTTGAGATTAATTCTCTAGATCCGACGGTTGAGATTAATTCTCTATAACCGACGGTTGAGATTAATTCTCTAGAACCGATGGTTGAGATTAATTCTCTAGATCCGACGGTTCGGATTAAATCTCTAGAACCGATGGTGGAGATTAAAATCTCTAGAACCAACGGTTGAGATTAAATCTCTAGATCCGACGGTTGAGATTAAATCTATAGAACCAATGGAGGAGATTAATCCAAGGCAAAAACCCAACTCTATATATAAGGCTTATTGGGTTGGGCGGCAAGGATGATGGATGGTTTAGGGGATTAGGGTTTGCTTCCTTTGGAGGCTAAGAAACCCTAGTTTGTTTAGAATTTTTGGGCGGCTAGGGTTTGGGAGCAAAGATGGGCAGCAACAAGTGGAAGATTAGTTTCTTCTTCTTCCTAAGGCATGGCCGGTCCCTTCCTTCTACCCTCTACCTTGGTCGGTCCACACTCTCTCCTTCTTCCCCTCTTCCATGGCCGGCACATAGAAGATGGTTTTCAAAGAGATTAGGGTTTTGCCTTTCCTTTGGTTGGGCGGCAAGAAATCCTAGGTTAGGGTTTGGTTGGGCGGCTAGGGTTTGGAAGTTGGAGTGGGCGGCAACTATAGGAGAGGTTCTCTTCTTCTTCCTAAGGTGTTGCCGGGACCTATCTCTATTCCCTCTACCTTGGTCGGCGCTCAATTCATTCCTCTTCTCCTCTTTATTTCATCTTGGCCGGTGACACTAGAAGCTTGGGTTTGTCCCTAGTTTGGTTCCTTGGTGGTTTCCATTATGTTCTCTCTATTCTTGGGGCTGCGCGGCATCAATCCTTTGTGGATTGGTGGTTGGCTCAAGCAAGAAGGGAAAGAGAGTTCTTCTTTCTTTGGATTGAAGAAGATATAGGAAGCTTCAACTTGTGGAGGATCTTCGCCCACACGAAGTCTACAAGGAGGTTAGGACATACGATAGAAGATCAAGAGGTATAAAAGTTTTAAAACTTTTATTATTGTTCTTTACATGTTCTTATTGATATGCTAGCTTATGTTCTTTATGTTAGTATGTGTTGATTATACTAGTTTACATTTGTATGTATTTGTATAATCATGGACCCCGAAGATAAACACAAAAATCGGCGATCCGTCCGTCGTCTCTTCCGCGGCTAACCGACTAGAAGAGTTGATTGCTTGAACAACAAGTTTGTTCAAGCGATTGCTCGAGTCGTTGGCACGACGATGAATTGGTTGTGCTAAGGAAACTCATCCCATCCGGATTAGTTTTCATTAGTGAAAATTTTAATCCGGGGATATGGGAGCCAATGAGCCTCCGAGGAATAGCACGATTCCAACAATTGTTATCAGAGCCACGGTTTCCGGTTTTGTGTGTTTTGGATTCGATTACTTTCACGCACTTATCATATATTGTGTATGCCAGATAATAGTAGGATGTGCGTAGGCTAACTTTTTGGTTGCAGACATAAGATCCAACTATTATGGCTATATATGAGAGTATGTTATTGCATGTGTGTGTGATTGTATATTATTTGAATCCTCGGGGTTGACGAGGCTAAATTAGTATTTAATTTTTGTAATTGAATATGGCATTGTTTAGCCACTCTTTATTTTATTTTACTTTCGATCTAGATTTCATGTACACTCCCTCGTGGAGTATAGGACCGATGGATGTAAAATAAAATAGGTTTTATTCTCGGCTCGGATCTCCGGATGGCTCGTACATGGCGTAGGAGGAGCGGACGAGGTGGCGACACGACGGGACGCATATTGGAGAACAATGCCATAATAGTTGGAAAAAATTCTATTTTTTCCATATTTATTGCTGATTTGTTTTATATGCATGTTGTGTGTGCTTGAAAATTCCTCATTTTCAATTTACTAAGTGGGAGAGGGATATTTTAATTAATTCCCGCGGCCTCCATTACAATTTGACGTGTGATGCAACAAACTTGTGCGTCGGCTCTGAGTTCCTTCCTCCCCATCGGATGAGTTTGTTTACGGATCACTAGGTTAAATAATGGTTATAGGAAATTATCTAGGAGCGTGTGTACATCCACAGCGGTAAGGCACATAATCTGAAATAATTCCCTTAGTACCATGTAATGGTGCACACTTAGATGCAAATAAAAAAGTAGTTTTATTTGTAGGGACGAAGAGAAACCAACTATTAATTTTATTTGTCAAAAAGTAAGGTTGACAAGATAATAAAATTAATCGGTTAAACCTCCTCTTACAAATGTAGAATTCGTATACGTCCACACTATCGTGGCATGCGATATTCTCGGTGTTTGAGGTGTTGGTTGATTTCAAAATTTTATTGTTTGAGGAATCAATAATTTTTATTGAAATCTATAGTAATAATAAGCATGTTGTGTGTGCTTGAAAATTCCTCATTTTCAATTTACTAAGTCGGAGAGGGACATTTTAATTAATTCCCGCGGCCTCCATTACAATTTGACATGTGATGCAACAAACTTGCGCGTCGGCTCTGAGTGCCTTCCTCCCCATCGGATGAGTTTGTTTGTGGATCACTAGGTCAAATAATGGTTATAGGAAATTATCTAGGAGTGTGTGTACTTCCACAGCGGTAAGGCACATAATCTGAAATAATTCCCTTAGTACCGTGTAATGGTGCACACTTAGATGCAAATAAAAAGTCTCCTCCCCATCGGAGTCACTGCTTTTATTTGTAGGGCCAAAGAGGAACCAATTATTAGTTTTATTTGTCAAAAAGTAAGGTTGACAAGATAATAAAATTAATGGGTAAAACCTCCTCTTACAAATGTAGAATTCGTATACGTCCACACTATCGTGGCATGCGATATTCTCGGTGTTTTAAGGTGTTGGTTGATTTTGAAATTTTATTGTTTGAGGAATCAATAATTTTTTGAAAAATAAGGTAATGATCTATGTGATTCTTAGGATTTTCAAAATTGACTTTCAGTCCACTTGCTGTGATACTAAAGGAAATAAACTTACTGTACCTAAATAATGTTGATTGGAAAAGATTCTAGATATTGTCTTGTCTGATAAGGAGTACAAGTATGCGCTCTTCAAATAGTGTCCTCAAGCCATCGTTGCTCAAAAAGGGTTTCTACTTCTAAGCCGAAAGGCAAGAAGAAGAAGAAACAAGGTGGAGCAAAGATGGTGGGAGGATCTCAGGGAAGAGTGAAGAAGCCGAAAGACAAGTACTTCACTTTCAAGCAGGATGGACATTTGAAGAAGGACTGTCCCAATCCAAAACAGAACAAAGGTATATCTTTTGGACTAGTCATATGAACATGATTAGCAGTGATATCTACTGGCACCTGGTGAGTTGATACGGGAGCCACTAATCATGTCTGCAACAATTTGCAAGGGTTCCAGGAAACCCGATGACTAGCTAAAGGGCAGATTACCATTTACTTGGGCAATGCCATGATGGTGGCGGCTATTGCAGTGGGAGAAGTTTTATTTATCTCTTGAGAATAATAAAACTTTGGTTCTGGAAAATTCCCTTTATGTACCTTTATTTAGAAAGAATTTAGTTTCAGTTTCTAAATTATTATGGATGGATATTCTATTTCTTTTAATGACAGAGTTGTTATAAAAGGAATAGGGAGAATATCTATTCAGGTACATTGAAAGGAAATTTCAACCAAAACCTCCCACGATGCAAATTGAAGTTAATAACTCATCTTCTAATTGCAATAAGAGAAAAGAACCTTCGAAGATGAACCAAACATTTCTTTGGCTTCTTAGGCTTGGTCACATTAACCTAAGTAGAATTCAAAGGTTGAAAGTTGATGGACCTTTGGGTTCATTAGTGGTGGAGGATCTCCCAACCTACGAATCTTGCTTGGAGGGTATGATGACCAAGAGGCCTTTTTAAGGCCAAGGGGTATAGAGCCAAAGATGTGTTAGAGATGGTTCATTCTGATTTGTGTGGTCCTATGGCTATCTAGGCAAGAGGTAATCTTGAATATTTCGTCTCTTTTGTAGATGATTATTTAAGATATGGATGAGACTACGATATGATCGTGGTGGTGACAACCTCTTGGGAGAGTTTAGGAACTACTTATCAGAGGTTGGGATTCAATCCCAATTGACTGCACTTAGCACACCCCAGTAGAACGGTGTAGCAGAGCGAATGAATAGGACTCTTATGGAGATGGTTAGATAGATGATGAGTTATTCTGACTTGTTTTATAGTCCTAGAGATCAGAGGGTGATCGTTAACACGAACACCAGATTTCTAGAGAAAGACTATGTGATAAAGCCACCAGCCCAAGAGTAAAATTGTTCTGGAAGAGTTAAAAAAGGGAAGTCACTTCTTTAGTACCACCGGTACAAGAGGATATACCACATGTCACTGCACCAGTGTCACAAAGGATACACAGATGATACCTCGTCGTAGTGGGAGGGTTGTTAGACAGCCTCTTTGATTCATGTTTTTGGGTGAATCTTTTGATTTGGTCCCTAGCAAACATGAACCTGATCCCTAGACATACGACGAGACAATCCAAGATATAAATACGGCATTTTGGCAAAATGCAATGAATACTAAGATTGAATCTATGGATTCAAGTCAGGTCTGGGAGCTCTTATGCATAGCAGCTCATATGGATTATGAGGTGTGGCAGATGGATGTCAAGACAACTTTCCTTAATGGAAGTCTTGAGGAAAACATCTATATGAAGCAACCAGAGGAATTCATTGCTAAGGGCAAAGAGCATATTGTATGTAAGCTTAATCGGTCCGTTAATGGACTGAAGCAAGCTTTGAGGTCTTGGAACATCCGCTTTGATGAGGTAAATCCAGACTTATGGATTTATTCAAAGTCCGGATGAGTCTTGTGTATACAAGAGATGAGATGGAAACGTAGTGGTATTTCTTGTACTATACGTAGATAATATTTTGGTAGTTGGCAACAATATCAGAGTGTTATCAGACGTAAGGGTATGGTTGTCCAAACAGTTTTGAAGGACTTGGGAGAAGTGGGTCACAACCTTGGGATCAAGGTTGTTGTTCTTATCCCAAGATTCATACATAGACATGATTTTGGATCGTTTTAGCATGCAGAACTCCAAGAAGGGTTTTCTACCTTTCAGGTATGGAGTTACTTTATCTAAAGAGATGTGTCCTAGATCATCTGAGGTGATAAAGAAGATGAAGGCGGTTCCTTATGCTTCGGCAGTAGGAAGTCTCATGTATGCTATGTACGAGACAAGATATCTGCTTTACCGTGGGCATGGTTAGCAGATGTCAGAGTAATCTAGGACAGGGACATTAGACTACGGTAAAAGCATATATTGTAGTGCCTGAGAAGGACTAGGGATTATATGCAAGTTTATCGGGCAGACCAATTACTCCCTGTGGGTTGCATGGATTACGATTTCCAATCAGATAGGGATAACAGTAAGTCTACCGCGGGGTTTGTGTTTACTTTTGGAGGTGGAGCCATAGTATGGAGGAGTGTCAAGCAGAAATGCGTGGCGGACTCCACCATGGAAGCTGAGTATGTGGCAGCCCCTGTGGCGGCCAAAGAAGTTGTGTGGTTCAGGAACTTCCTGATGGACTTGGATGTGATTCCTGGTTTGCCCAGAACTATCACAATTTATTGTGATAATAATGGTGTAGTTGCAAACTCGAAGGAACCACGAGCCCATAAGACTAGTAAACACATAGAGTGTGAGTACCACCTGATACGAGAAATCGTAAAGGAAGTAGAAGTTGTTGTCGCCTAGATTGCATCAGAGGATGACCTGGTAGACCCTTTTCACTAAGGCCCTTCTAGCGAGAGCTTTGATAGGCATGTGGAGGGAAGGGGAATCAAATGTATGGCAGTGTGATGACAGCATAGTCTTTTAGTATAAGTGGGAGATTGTTGGGATGTATACTGAAAGTCTTGCTCTTTTGTATGAACATCTTTATTTTGAAATAAGAATCACATGATCATTGTTTGCATATTTTTATAGTTATGCAAAATTGTCTAATATTTTGCATTGTAAATAACATGGTGCTTGTGTGGCAAAGAAGATCATGTTATCAGTCCCTTGTAGAATATAAGTAGATGCTCACAACCAAGATGGTTTTGGACAAACCATTGACATGGTTGTAGTGTAGCTTGGTATTGTTTTATCTTGAACATAGAGTTACACTAGTACACCTCGGTGTATTGAGCAGGACCGACATAGAGGTGATTCAATTTATTGCTGACTACATAATTGAATCGGACCTCGGATATTATGTTGTACATGCTCTTAATCCCGATATAATAACAGGCACATGTACTTAGTATTTATTTCTTTGATTTACCAAAGGGTGAGATTTCTATAGATTAAATCAATATGCCCGGTAGGTTGGGAAATAATATTATTTACATGATGTGTCGTTGATTATAGGAGGAAACCGTGTCCTATATATTAGGTTGATGATGTCCCCTTGAGGAGCTCATAAGGTTCATCATGTAAACCCTGCAGGTTGACTTAGTCAACATGATGATAAGGTTGAGTGGTACTACTCGAGGAGTTAGATGTTAATTAATTGATGGTTAGTAAATCAATTAATTGACAGACATTCGATATCTTAAACATGGGGAGATAGATGTACAAATAATATATGGAGCCCATATTAATTTATCGGGGTTGGTGAGGTAGTTCGATGATGATCCTCTAGTGGAATGGAACATCATTGATGGATCAAGTTTGTGTGGTTCTGATCCATCGGGTGGCCATGACCCAACTCCTCCTCATGGTCCCTATTGTAGCCTAATATAAACCTCATGAAGTCTAGATCAAATGATGGAAAACAAATATCTAGATCCGACAGTTGAGATTAATTCTCTAGATCCGACGGTTGAGATTAATTCCCTAGAACCGACGGTTGAGATTAATTCTCTAGAACCAATGGTTGAGATTAATTCTCTAGATCCGACGGTTCGGATTAAATCTCTAGATCCGATGGTGGAGATTAAAATCTCTAGAACAAACGGTTGAGATTAAATGTCTAGATCCGACGGTTGAGATTAAATCTATAGAACCAATGGAGGAGATTAATCCAAGGCAAAAACCCAACTCTATATATAAGGCTTATTGGGTTGGGCGGCAAGGATGATTGATGGTTTAGGGGATTAGGGTTTGCTTCCTTTGGAGGCTAAGAAACCCTAGTTTGTTTAGAATTTTTGGGCGGCTAGGGTTTGGGAGCAAAGATGGGCGGCAACAAGTGGAAGATGAGTTTCTTCTTCTTCCTAAGGCATGGTCGGTCCCTTCCTTCTACCCTCTACCTTGGTCGGTCCACACTCTATCCTTCTTCCCCTCTTCCATGGCCGGCACATAGAAGATAGTTTTCAAAGAGATTAGGGTTTTGCCTTTCCTTTGGTTGGGCGCCAAGAAATCCTAGGTTAGGGTTTGGTTGGGCGGATAGGGTTTGGAAGTTGGAGTGGGCGGCAACTATATGAGAGGTTCTCTTCTTCTTCCTAAGGTGTTGCCGGGACCTATCTCTATTCCCTCTACCTTGGTCGGCGCTCAACTCATTCCTCTTCTCCTCTTTATTTCATCTTGGCCGGCGGCACTAGAAGCTAGGGTTTGTCCCTAGTTTGGTTCCTTGGTGGTTTCCATTATGTTCTCTCTATTCTTGGGGCCGGCGGCATCAATCCTTTGTGGATTGGTGGTTGGCTCAAGTAAGAAGGGAAAGAGAGTTCTTCTTTCTTTGGATTGAAGAAGATCTAGGAAGCTTCAACTTGTGGAGGATCTTCGCCCACACGAAGTCTACAAGGAGGTTAGGACATACGATAGAAGATCAAGAGGTATAACAGTTTTAAAACTTTTATTATTGTTCTTTACATGTTCTTATTGATATGCTAGCTTATGTTCTTTATGTTAGTATGTGTTGATTATACTAGTTTACATTTGTATGTATTTGTATAATCATGGACCCCGAAGATAAACACAAAAACCGGCGATCCGTCCGTCGTCTCTTCCGCGGCTAACCGACTAGAAGAGTTGATTGCTTGAACAACAAGTTTGTTCAAGCGATCGCTCGAGTCGTTGGCACGACGACGAATTGGTTGTGCTAAGGAAACTCATCCCATCCGGATTAGTTTTCATTAGTGAAAATTTTAATCCGGGGACAAGGGAGCCAATGAGCCTCCGAGGAATAGAAGATATATATATATATATGATGTTGACATGATGATAGTTAGACCTTGTGTTAGTATGTTGAGTGTTTGATTTCTTAAGATCTCCCTTGGAAGTTTCGACCAAGACCATGTTCATGCTTACTAATGATCTTCCATGCCATGATATATATATATATATATATATATATATATATATGATGTTAACATGATGTTCGTTAGACCATGTGTTAGTATGTTTGAGTGTTTGATTTCTTAAGATCTCCCATGGATGTTATATATATATATATATATATATATATATATATATATATATGATGTTAACATGATGTTAGTTAGACCAGGTGTAAGTATGTTTGAGTGTTTGATTTCATAAGATCTCCCTTGGAAGTTTCGGCCAAGACCATGTTCATTCTTACTAATGATCTTCCATGCCATGATATATATATATATATATATATATATATATATATATGATGTTAACATGATGTTAGTTAGACCTTGTGTTAGTATGTTTGAGTGTTTGATTTCTTAAGATCTCCCTTGGAAGTTTCGGCCAAGACCATGTTTATGCTTACTAATGATCTTCCATGTCATGATATATATATATGATGTTAACATGATGTTAGTTAGACCTAGTGTTAGTATGTTTGAGTGTTTGATTTCTTAAGATCACCCTTGGAAGTTTCGGCCAAGACCATATTTATGCTTACTAATGATCTTCCATGCCATAATATATATATATATATATATATATATATATATATATATATATATATATATATATATATATATATATATATATATATATATATATATATGATGTTAAAATGATGTTAGTTAGACTTTGTGTTAGTATGTTTGAGTGTTTGATTTCTTAAAAACCTCCCAACCAAGTTTCGGCCATGTCCAAGAACTAGGGTTAGGAAGAAATTCCGAGCCCCTCTATGGTTGCTAAAAATCCTCCATGTTAGGTAGTGTGTGATGGTATTGGATGCCATCCTTAAAACATGCTTATGGTTACTAATGATCTCCCATGTCATGCTCTATATATACATGACGTTTACATGATGATAGTTAGAGTTTATGTTAGCATGTTTTGTTTATGCCACTACCTTATGTCCATGTTAATTGTACTAATTTATGCTTATGTTATGCTCATTGCGTCATGATGTACACGCTTATGTTTCATGTCCACTAGGGCACACCTACATTATGCATGGCTTAAGTATGTATGATGAAATGCCTAAGAGACGCTTCCCTATGAATGGGGACTAAGATCACTCTTTATGTTATGACAACGAACATGATATGCTATTTTACTTTTGTATGGGTTGTACCGGACCCTAGCAAGGTCCATGGGATGGGCTCCTACGTGCCCCTAGGTCGACGGTCATAGTACAAACCTAGTACGGGATGGGCTCCTACATTGCCCCTAGGTCGATGGTCGTAGTACGGGCCTAGTACCCTAGTAGGTTCGAGATTAGCTACCTCGGATCTTTTTTGGGATGCGCACAAAATGATGTATGTGGTTCAATGTCGGGCCCTCATGTTGAGATTTATGTTTAAGTACCTATAAAATATATGTTTTAAAAGAACATCATGCATATACCCATTTCATGCCTATGTGATTGTCACTATTTTTTTGAATTCTAGTCCTATGTTCCTAAATGATCATGTCACGACATTTATATAAATGCTATGCCTATATGTTGTCAAGATGAACATGTCTTATTTTTATGAATTCTAGTCGTATGTTCCTAAATGATTATATCATGACTTTTATATGAATGATATGCCTATATGTTGTCTAGTGAACATGTCACTACTCTATGTCTAATCCTTGATGTATAGCTTTTGTGAGTAGGAAAGGATCTTACTAAGCCTATGTGCTTATAGTTTCATGTTTCCCTTGTACTGCAGAAAAGGACAAAGAATGGCTAAACTAAAGGGAGCAGCAGGAGGGACAAAGTGTGTGTGGCAGTGGCATGGTGGAAGAGATCTATTTTATGTTACAAGACTTATGCATGTTTTAAAGTTTTGCATGTTAGTTGTTAAGAGTTGATCACTACTTGATGTTTTGATGGTTGCTACTTGGTGTTAACTTAGACTTGTTTTGAGGGTTATACTTGATGTGACACTATACTCGTTATGTTTTATGAAACCTTGACATGTTAAGCATTTGATTTAGTTAAAGAATTGCTAAGAACCTTCTTATCCTGATCGAAGTGTTAAGTGATAGAGAACTATGTACCTAGATGATACTTTGAATGCCTCATTGATGTCCATGTACTCTATACTTGTATTTAGTCTCCAATAACTCCATTATATTGATTATCATGAACTTGAACCAAGTAGTGTCCTTATGAAATGATTATGCATGCTTAGTAGTTCACCTCCTACTCATAGTGTATAGTTAAAAGAGCATGTATAGTAGGGCAGAAAGAAAAGCTTTAACCACTTATACCCATTCATGTTAAGCATACTCCCATGAGGTAAATGTTCACCTGTTACATGGTTAAGAATGTTGAGTTATTTGCATGGTTGAAAGTAAATGCATGTTCCATGTTTTTTTTTAGTTTAAATTCTTTCGCTTTATATGCACGCATGTATGTTTGCGTCGCGCCGCCCTTCCTCCCCCTCTAGATTATGAGAAAGGGCGGGCCTGATAGGTTGGTATCAGAGCAGATCTACCTTTCCACTACACACACATCAAGCTCCTATCCTGCCGCTCTAAGTAAGAAATTCTATGCCTACTCTATTTCTTTTATGTATGATAAGGAATGCTTTTAGTTTAAATATGCATGAATATATGTATGATAATCTTATAACAGCCTTTTTATAATATATGAAGATAAGCATGGTTGGAAGATGCAGTAATAGAGTCGATGAGATAGTACCCCCACCTGATCTTATGCATGTGGTTACTGAACTCCAGCGTCAAGTCACAGAGCAACATCAAGTGATAAATGCTTTAATGAACCGAGAAACCCTCTACCCCACCACCAGATAGTTCAGTTCGACAAGAAGCTTACCTAATCCAGTGGCAGAGGCTGAAGCCGGAAAATTTCTCTGGTATTGGTGAACCAAGGGATGCCCAAGCCTGGTTCAAGACTGTGGAAAGCATCGTAGAGCTACTGGTTTGGCCCGAACATGAAAAGATTAAGTGTGCATCATTTGCCTTTCGGGAGATGCCCGAATGTGGTGGGAAAGGGTTAAAGCAAAGAGGCAAGGGAACCAAATGAGATGGACGGACTTCGAATATGATTTTTTCGAAGAATTCTTCCATATGCAGGTGACAAACAAGCATTACGACGAGTTCACCGGGTTCCGGTAAGGTGACCTCTCAGTTAATGAAGTTGTGAAAAGATTCAACCGGCTCGCACGCCTATGCCCAGAGTTGGTCAGTACAGAAAGAGAGAGAGTCAGACTCATGATTAAGATGCTCTGACCCGAGATAGCTCTGAACGTGGCTGGCGGAGTTAATAGACCGCAGACCATAGAGGAGTTGTTCAGTAGTGCCCTGATCAACAAGCACTACCTAAACAATATTAACTAGCAAAAGAAGGCACTAAGTGAAGGCAAGAGTCAAGCCCAGTCAGGAGGTCAGAAAACCCAGAGTACTTGGAAATGAAACCACAATGACAAGAGAAAGCAATGGAATGACTCTAAAGGTGGTCCACCGAACAAGCAACCCAAGATCAATCAGTGTACTACATGCGGGAGGATACATCCCGGAGTGTGCTATAAGGGCATGAATAGATGCTTCAGTTGTGGACTGGAAGGGCACAGAGTCAAGGACTGCCCTACTCAAGTTCAGGCAGCTCCTCAATAGTATACCCAGTACAGGGGTGCTCCTCCATAGCTACACCAGATGCAGGCTGCAATCAAAGGTACTCAGATATATTTATTTTCTGTCAGCATGCTACTGTATTATTTGATACTGGGGCAACACACTCGTTTGTCTCTACACCTTTCAGGAAGAAGATGGACATGCCACCACAAGCTTTGGATTGCAAGTTCTTAATGACGCTGCCCTCGGGAGAAGTGATGCCATCTACTCATATGCGGTGAGCCGCACCCATCATAATTGCAGACAGAGAACTCTATTGTGATCTGATAGTGCTCGACATGTAGGATTATGATATCATATTGGGCATGGATTTCTTAAGTAAGTACGGTGCTTCGATCGAGTGTCGTAAAAGAAAAGTGGTCTTCCAGCCGAAGGCAGAACCTATGTTTGAATTTATTGGAGAGCCAAGGAAAAGAATCGATAAATTTTTATCAGCTCTAAAGGCACGCAAGATGTTAGACAATGGATGCACTGGGTTTCTAGCACATGAGGTTGATACAAGTCAAGTCGAGGGCCAGAAGCTAGAAGATGTCAGAGTTGTATGCAACTACCTAGAGGTATTCCTAGATGAACTACCAGGGTTAGCCCCTAATAGAGAAATTGAATTTGAGATCGAATTGATTCCTGGTACTAATCCGATCTCTAAAGCACCTTACCGTATGGTGCCGGCTGAATTGAAGGAACTTCAGGGATAGCTACAGGAGTTACTCGACAAGGGACTTATATGCCCAAGTCGCTCTCCATGGGGAGCTCCAGTACTGTTGATAAAGAAGAAAGATGGGTCTATGCAAATGTGCATAGACTACCAAGCGCTAAATAATAAGACAATCAAGAACAGGTACCCTTTACCACGGATTGACAACCTGTTCGACCAGTTAAAGGGTGCCACCGTTTTCTCTAAGATTGACTTGAGGTCTGGCTATCATCAAGTGAAAGTGAAACCAGATGATATACCAAAGATGACTTTCCAAACAAGATACGAACATTATGAGTTCGTAGTTATGTCTTTCGGAGTGATGAATGCACCTGCTATGTTAATGGATCTGATGAATCGGGTATTCTCGGCATTCCTCGACAAATTTGTGATCATTTTCTTCGACGATATCCTGATATATTCGAGAACCCAAGAAGAGCACGCCGAACAACTGAATATGGTATTGCAAATTCATCAGGAAAAGCAACTGTATGCAAAGTTCTCCAAATTCGAGTTCTGGCTCGATCAAGTATCATTTTTGGGTCATGTTATATCCAAGCACGGAGTGATAGTAGACCCAATAAAGATTGAAGCTGTGAGTAACTGGAATAGGCCAAGGAATGCCAGCGAAATCAGGAGCTTCCTCGGGCTAGCAAGCTACTACAGGAAGTTTGTAGAGGACTTCTCTAGAATTGCAACCCCTATGACAGTTCTCACTAGAAAGAACAAAAAGTATGAATGGACGGACGCCTGTGAGAAGAGTTTCACGGAATTGAAAAGAAGACTGACTAGTGCTCTAATCCTTACTCTTCCGGATAGTAATGAAGGCTTCGACATGTACAGTGATGCTTCCAAGTTGGTACTCGGAGCTATACTCATGCAGAATGGCAAGGTCATTGCCTACGCCTCTAGGCAACTCAAGGAACTTGAAAGGAATTATCCCACTCACGATCTAGAGCTAGCGGTCGTGGTCTTTGCTCTCAAAACATGGAGGCATTATCTATATGGAGCTCAGTGTAGGATTTATACAGATCACCAGAGTCTGAAATATTTCTTCACACAGAAAGACCTAAACATGAGACAACGCAGATGGCTCGAGCTAGTCAAGGACTATGACTGCGAGATCTTCTACCATCCAGGAAAAGTGAACAAAGTGGCTGATACACTCAGCAGGAAGTCCTGTGCCACCTTGATGTCTCTATCGGTATTATCTCGGCCCCTAGAAAGGGAAATTATGTGTTACGGGGTTGAAATCATTTCCGGACAGCTTTCTACCATGATGATAGCACCGATGTTATTCGACGATATATTAGAAAAGCAAGCCCGTGACCCAAGCATCCAAAGGATCAAGCAAAGAGGTCCTAGAAGGGAAGGATGATGGATTTCTTATCGCTGACAGTGGAGTACTATACCTCAGGGATCGCTTATGTATTTCAGACGACCCAGAGTTACGGAAGAGGATATTTGAGGAATCTCACGGAACACCCTATGCGATGCATCCTGGATCCACCAAGATATACCAAGATCTGAAAGGGAATTTCTAGTGGTTTAGTATGAAAAGAGATGTGGCTCAGTATGTCAGTACCTGCCTAACCTGCCAGAGGGTTAAAGTAGAACACCAGAGACCTAGAGGAGCACTGCAGCCAATCCAAATTCCATAATGGAAATGGGAAGATATTTCTATGGATTTCATCTCAGGACTACCTAAGACGACGAACGTATATGACGCTATATGGGTGATCGTGGACAGATTGACGAAGTCTGTCCACTTCTTAGCAATCAAGATGACCTACTCGACTAAGCAACTGGCTCAATTATATGCTAGAGAAATTATCAGACTACATGGGATTCCTAAGACCATCATTTCTGATAGAGATGGTCATTTATTTCCCATTTTTGGTAATGTGTTCAGAAGGCCCTTGGCATGAAGCTATTATTCAATACTACCTTTCATCCTCAGACCGATGGATAGACAGAAAGGGTGAACCAAGTACTGGAGGATATGTTACGAGCTTACGCCTTGGTTTTCAAAGGGAGCTGGTGTCGATACTTATACTTGGAAGAATTCTCCTACAATAATAGCTACCAAGCTACTATTGGAATGACGCCCTACAAGGCTCTATACGGGAGGAGATGTAGATCTCCTATATCCTAGTACGAGGGTGGTGAAAAGAAGGGGATGGGACTCCAAACAGATTTCATTGATGACACCACCTGAGCTATACAGAACATCCGCCAAAGAATTGAAACTGCACAGAGTTAGCAAGAGAGCTATCCGGATATGCAGCGAAGACCATTGGAATTCGTAGTCGGGGATTCGGTATTCCACAAGTTAGCCCCTATGAAGGGAGTGATGAGATTCGAAAGGAAGGGTAAGCTGAGTCCACGCTATGTGGGACCATGTCCGATACTGAAGAGAATCGGCAAGGTAGCTTACGAGCTAGAGCTGCCTTAAGAGATGTCGACTATTCACAACGTGTTCCACGTTTCGATGCTCAAGAAGTGCATTTCCAATACAAACCAAGTGATTGAGCCACAAACAGTGCAAGTTCAAGGGGACCTAAGTTATGAAAGTCGGTCATCCAAATATTAGACTAAGAAGTCAAAAGACTAAGGAATAAAGAGGTGCCCTTAGTGAAGGTCATGTGGCAAAGTCAACTGTATGAAGAAGCCACCTGGGAACGCGAGGAGGACATGAAACAGAAGTATCCAGAGTTGTTCTAAGTTTTGAGGACGAAACTTTTAAAAGGTATGAAGGACAGTAATGCCCGTAAAATTTCTGGCAAATTTTATAAGAATTTTTGCATGATTATAATGGGCTTCTATGTGGGCCCTTTCGAAAATAAAAGAGAATAGAGCTAAAAAGGATGCATGGCCAAGGTTTGAACCCTAAACCTCCAACCAGGTAACTAAACCTTAAGATGCATGTGATAACCAGAAGCCCAGCAAGGGTGTGCTATTAGAAGGGTAAGAGAAAGGATAGATAAGGGAAGGGGAGGCAAAGGGACACCTTCACTTAGAATAAATAGGAGTAAGTGAGGAGGCAAGAGAACAACAAGTCATTCTCTTCTTCCTTCTTCTTCCTTCACCGAAACCACTCCTCTCCTTCCATTTTCGAAATATCAAGGAGAAAAAGGAGGCCTTGTCTTGGCACCAAGGGTATATTTCTTATAGTAAACCAAGTGAGAGGATCTAAGTAATCCCCTCACCTACAGTACAAGTTGTTTTGAGTGTTTGAATTCTTAAAAACCCCCCTTGGAAGTTTCGGCCAAGTCCATACTTATGTTTACTAATGATCTTCTATACCATGATATAAATATATATGATGTTGACATGATGATAGTTAGACCTTGTGTTAGTATGTTGAGTGTTTGATTTCTTAAGATCTCCCATGGAAGTTTTGGCCAAGACCATGTTCATGCTTTATCTTCCATGCCATGATATATATATATATATATATATATATATATATATATATATATATATATATATATATATATGATGTTAACAAGATGTTAGTTAGACCTTGTGTTAGTATGTTTGAGTGTTTGATTTCTTAAGATCTCCCTTTGAAGTTTCGGCCAAGACCATGTTTATGCTTACTAATGATCTTCCATGCCATGATATATATATATATATATGATGTTAACTTGATGTTTGTTAGACCTGGTGTTAGTATATTTGAGTGTTTAATTTCTTAAGATCTCCCTTGGAAGTTTCGGTCGAGACCATGTTCATGCTTACTAATGATCTTCCATGCCATCATATATATATATATATATATATATATCATGTTAACAATGAGTGTTTGATTTCTTAAGATCTCCCTTGGAAGTTTCGGCAAAGACCATGTTTATGCTTACTAATGATCTTCCATGCCATGATATATATACATATGATGTTAACATGATGTTGGTTAGACCTGGTGTTAGTATGTTTGAGTGTTTGATTTCTTAAGATATCCCTTGGAAGTTTTGGCCAAGACCATGTTTATGCTTACTAATGATCTTCCATATATTTATATATATATATATATATATATATATATATATATATATATATATATATATATATATATATATATATATATATATATATATATATATATATATATATATATATATATATATATATATATATATATATATATATATATATATATATATATATATATATGATGTTAACATGATGTTAGTTATACTTTGTGTTACTATGTTTGAGTGTTTGATTTCTTAAAAACCTCCCAACCAAGTTTCGACCATGTCCAAGAACTAGGGTTAGGAAGAAATTCCAAGCCCCTCTATGGTTGCTAAAATCCCCCATGTTAGGTAGTGTGTGATGGTATTGGATACCATCCTTAAAACATGCTTATGGTTTCTAATGATCTTTCATGCCATGCTATATATATAAATGACGTTGACATGATCATAGTTAGGCTTTATGATAGCTTGTTTTGTTTATGCCACTACCTTATGTCAATGTTAATTGTACTAATGTATGCTTATGTTATGCTCATTGCGTCATGATGTACCCGCTTATTTTTCATGTCCACTAGGGCACACCTACATTATGCATGGCTTAAGTATGATGAAATGCCTAAGAGACGCTTCCCGATGAATGGGGACTAAGAGCACTCATTATGTTATGACAAGGAACATGATATGCTATTTTACTTTTGTATGGCTTGTACCGGACCCTAGCAAGGTCTATGGGATGGGCTCCTATGTGCCCCTAGGTTGACGGTCATAGTACGGACCTAGTAGGGGATGGGCTCCTACGTTGCCCCTAGGTCAACGGTCGTAGTACGGGCCTAGGACCCTAGTAGGTTCGGGATTAGCTATCTCGTATCTATTTAGGGATGCGCACAAAATGATGTATGTGGTACAATATCGGGCCCTCATGTTGAGATTTATGTTTAAGTACTTATAAAATATATGTTTTCAAAGAACATCTTGCATATACACATTTCATGCCTAAGTGATTGTCACTATTTTTATGAATTCTAGTCCTATGTTCCTAAATGATCATGTCATGACTTTTATATGAATGCTATGCCTATATGTTGTCTAGATGAACATGTCATATTTTTTATGAATTCTAGTCCTATGCTTCTAAATGATTATGTCACGACTTTTATATAAATGCTATGTATATATATTGTCTAGATGAACATGTCACTACTTTATGTCTAATCCTTGATGTATGACTTTTGTGAGTAGGAAAGGATCTTACTAAGCCAATGTGCTTATAGTTTCATGTTTCCCTTGTACTACAGAAAAGGGCAAAGAATGGCTAAACTAAAGGGAGCAGCAGGAGGGGCAAAGTGTGTGTGGCAGTGGCATGGTGGAAGATATCTGTTTTATGTTCCAAGACTTATGCATGTTTTAATGTTTTGCATGTTAGTTGTTAAGAATTGATCACTACTTGATGTTTTGATGGTTGCTACTTGGTGTTAACTTAGACTTGTTTTGAGGCTTATACTTGATGTGACACTATACTCGTTATGTTTTATGAAACCTTGACATGTTAAGCACTTGATTTAGTTAAAGAATGGCTAAGAACCTTCTTATCCTGATTGAAGTGTTAAGTGATAGAGAACTATGTACCTAGATGATACTTTGAATGCCTCATTGATGTCCATGTACTCTATACACGTATTTAGGCTCCCATAACTCCATTATGTTGATTATCATGAACTTGAACCAAGTAGTGTCCTTATGAAATGATTATGCTTGCTTAGTTGTTCACCTCCTACTCATAGTGTACTATAAGTTGCAGTTAAAAGAGCATGTATAGTATGGAAGAAAGAAAAGCATTAACCACTTATACCCATGCATGTTAAGCATACTCCCATGAGGTAAATGCATTCCTATTACATGGTTAAGAATATTGAGTTATTTGCATGGTTGAAGGTAAATGCATGTTCTATGTTTTTTTTAGTTTAAATTCTTTCGCTATATATGCACGCATATATTTTCGCGTTGTAGGGTTAATCACATTGATCCGTGAGGGGAAACTTCGCTTCCCACCTCACCTTGGACATTTGTTCATGGCGATCCCATCGATGTCACCGGATTAAAAAAATTTAATCCTAGTCAAAAGGGATTGCCCAAACAACCAAGTCATCATCGTGCTATTCGTTTAGAGAGGTCACTTGAACAAACTTGTTGTTCAAGCGACCAACCTCTATTCTACGAGTAGCCGCGGAATAGACGATGTCCGGATCGCTAGCTTTCGTGTTTATGTTCAGGATCCAAGTATTATTTAGCCACAAATAGAATATATCATGCTCATAATTGGAAAATAAAAACAAACATGTTACAAAAGATAATAGAGAATCGATATACCTCTCGATCTTCTAATGAATGACCTTCCTCCTTT
The DNA here is from genome assembly GCA_025175895.1 of Wurfbainia villosa. Lineage (NCBI taxonomy): Eukaryota > Viridiplantae > Streptophyta > Magnoliopsida > Zingiberales > Zingiberaceae > Wurfbainia > Wurfbainia villosa. The sequence continues at coordinate 31,167,786 of CM045998.1, read as the reverse complement.
CGGATGTCGTGTGGGTGACGATCTACAAAAAGTTGAAGCTCCTAGATCGCCAATCTTCCTTCCTTGCTCTTTCAAAGCAAGAGGAAGAATAGAAACAAGGCTCTTCTCCTTCCTTTAGCCAACCAAGAAGCAACAAGGAGAATCCTTGCCGTCGACCAACAAGGAGGAGGAGATTATGATGGAAACCGGCCAAGACACCAAGGGAAATCCCTAAATCTTGTTTCCGCTGGCCAAGGAGAAAGAGAGGAGCTACTTTGGATGCTAGCCAAGAGCTGGAAAGACTTCAATGGGCGTCGGCCACCAATGGAGAAGGAGAAGACAAGGAAAAACTTTCCTTATTAGGTGCCGCCAAGCCCAAACCCTACCTCCAAACTCTTGCCGCCAACCTTCAAAAACCCTAGCTTCTCTAATTGTTCTCCACGCCAACCCCTTGTTCTCCTTTAATAGTGTTAGGGATAAGCCTCCTTTTAATCTCCACCATTGGTTCTAGGGATTTAATCTCAATCGTCGGATCTAGAGATTTAATCTCAACCGTCGGATCTAGAGATTTAATCTCTACCTTTGGATCTAGAGTTTTGTTTCTATCCATTGGATCTAAACTTCATGAGGTTTTAATAGGATACAATAGGGACCATGAGGAGGAGTTGGATCTTAGCCACCCATGGATCAAGCCTACATAAAGTCCGATCCATTAATGATAATCCAATCCACTAAAGGATTATCAATGATCTACCTCACCAACCCCCATAAGTTAATATGGGCTCCATATATTATTTGTACATTTTCTCCCCGTGTTTAAGATCTCGAATGTCCATCGATTAATTAATTTACTGACCATTAATTAATCAACATCTAACTCCATGAGTAGTTCCACTCAACCTTTCCATCATGCCGGACCAAGTCCACCTGCAGGGTTTACATGATGAACCTTATAATCTCCTCAAGGGGACATCATTATCCTAATATATAGGACATGGTTTCCTCCTATAATCAACGACACACCATATAAATAATATCATTTCCTAACTTACCGAGCCTATCGATTTAATCTATAAATCTCGTCCATTGGTAAATCAAAGAAATGAATACTAAGTATATGTGCCCGTTATTATATCGGGATTAAGAGTATGTACAATATAATATCTGAGGTCCGATTCGATTATATAGTTAGCAATAAATCGAATCACCTCTAAGTCGGTCTTGCTCAATACACAAAGTGCACTAGTGTGATTCTATGGTCAAGACAAACCAATACCAAATCACACTACAACCATTCCAATAGTTTGTCCAAAGCCATCTTGGTTGTGAGCCTTTACTTATACTTTACAAGGAGCCGATAACATGATCTCCCATGTGACACCACACACTATGTTATCTACAATGTAATGTATTAGACAATATGCATAGTTATAAAAATATGCAAACAATGATCATGTGATTCTTATTTCAAAAAAAAAGATGTTCATACAAAAGATAGACTTTTCGGTATACATCCCAACAATCTCCCACTTATACTAAAAGACTATGCTATCCTCAAACTGCCATACATCTAATCCCCATTCCCTCCACATGCCTAACAAAATCTCTCGCCGGAAGGGCCTTAGTGAAAGGATCTGCCAGGTTATCCTCTGATACAATCTTGGCCACAGCAACTTCTCCTCTCTTTACGATTTCTCGTATCAGGTGGTACTTGCATTCTATGTGTTTACTTGCCTTATGGGCTCGTGGTTCCTTCGAGTTTGCAACTGCACCACTATTATCACAATAAATTGTGATAGTTCTAGGCAAACCAGGAATCACATCCAAGTCCATCAGGAAGTTCCTGAGCCACACAACTTCTTTGGCCGCCTCAGAGGCTGCCACATACTCAGCTTCCATGGTAGAGTCCGCCACGCATTTCTTCTTGACACTCCTCCATACAATGGCTCCACCTCCCAAAGTAAACACAAAATTTGAGGTAGACTTACTGTTATCCCTATCAGATTGGAAGTCAGAATCCGTGTAACCCATAGGGAGTAATTGGTCTGCCTGGTAAACTAGCATATAATCCCTAGTCCTTCTCAGGTACCTCAATATATGCTTTACCAAAGTCCAATGTCCCTGTCATGGATTACTTTGATATCTGCTGACCATGCCCACGGCAAAGCAGATATCTTGTCTCGTACATAGCATTGCATACATGAGGCTTCCTATTGCCGAAGCATAAGAAACCGCCTTCATCTCCTCTATCTCCTCAGATGTTCTAGGACACATCTCCTTAGAAAAAGGAATTCCATGCCTGAAAGGTTGAAAACCCTTCTTGGAGTTCTGCATGCTAAAACAATTCATAATGGTGTCTATGTATGAAGCTTGGGATAAGCACATCATCCTTTTCCTGCGATCTCTTGTAACCTTGATCCCAAGGATGTGTCCCACCTCTCCCAAGTCCTTCATATCTAACTATTTGGACAACCATACCCTTACGTCCGATAACACCTTGATATTGTTGCCAATCAACAAAATGTCATCTACGTATAGTACAAGAAATACCACTACATTTTCGTCACATCTCATGTATACACAAGACTCATCTGAACTTTGAATAAATCCATAAGACTGGATTACCTCATCAAAGCAGATGTTCCAAGACCTCGAAGCTTGCTTCAATCCATAAATGAACCGATTAAGCTTACATACAAGATGCTCTTTGCCCTTAGCAAGGAATCCCTCTGGTTGCTTCATATAGATGTTTTCCTCAAGACTTCCATTAAGGAAAGCTGTCTTGACATCCATCTGTCACACCTCATAATCCATATGAGCTGCTATGCATAAGAGAATCCGGATAGACTTAAGCATGGCTACCGGCGAAAAGGTCTCCTCATAATCGATACCCTCTTTCTGAGTATACCCCTTCGCAACAAGCCTCGCTTTGAAGGTCTCAACCTTCCCATCTATTCCTCTCTTTCACTTGTAGATCCACTTGCATCCAATGGTTTTTACACCATCGGGTGGTTCTACCAACTCCTAGACTTGATTTGAATCCATATATTCAATCTCAGCATTCATTGCACTTTGCCAAGATACTGCATCTTTATTTCGCCAGGGACCAAATCAGAAGATTCTCCCACAACCCTCCCACTACGACGAGGTATCTCTTGTGTATCCTCTGTGACATGCAGTGCAGTGACTTGTGGTATATCCTCTTGTACTGGTGGTACTGAAGAAGTGACTTCCCCTTTTAATTCCTCCAGAACAATTTTACTCTTGGGCTTGTGGCTCATCACATAGTCTTCCTCTAGAAATCTGGCATTCATGCTAACGATCACCCTCTGATCTCTATGACTATAAAACAAACCACCCTTCATTCCTCTAGAATAGCCAACGAACATGCGTACTTCTATATGAGGTTCCAACTTACAAGCATCTGCCTTCAGCACATGTGCTGAACTCCCCCATATCCGAATATGTCTTAGACTATGCTTTCGCCCAGTCCATAATTTTGTGGGAGTAGAAGGCACTGATTTAGATGGAACTAAGTTCAAAATGTACACCGTCGTATCTAGAGCATATCCCCAGAACGAATCTATCAACTCAGAATAACTCATCATCGATCTAACTATCTCCATAAGAGTCCTATTCCTTCGCTCGTCTACACTGTTCTGCTGGGGTGTGTCAGGTGCTGACAATTGGGATTGAATCCCAGCCTCCGATAAGTAGTTCCTAAACACTCCTAAGAGGTACTCGCCACCACGATCAGATCATAGTGTCTTGATACTTTTACCTTGACGTTTCTCCACATCAGCCTTGAATTCTTTGAACTTGTCAAAGCATTTAGACTTGCGGTGCATCAGGTAAATGTATTCATATCTCGAGTAATCATCTATAAAAGAGACGAAATACTCAAAACCACCTCTAGCCTGGATAGTCATAGGACCACACAAATCAGAATGAACCAATTCTAACACATCTTTGGCTCTATACCCCTTGGCCTTAAAAGGCCTCTTGGTCATTTTACCCTCTAAGCAAGATTTGCAGTTTGGGAAATCCTCCACCACTAATGAACCCAAAGGTCCATCAGCTATTAACCTTTGAATTGAGCTTAGGTTAATATGACCAAGCCTAAGATGCCAATGATATGTTTGGTTCATCTTCGAAGGTTCTTTTCTCTTATTGGAATTAGAAGATGAGCTATTAACTTCAATTTGCATCGTGGGAGGTTTTGGTTCAAGTGTGTATAGATTTCTTATCAATGCACCTGAATAGATAATGTCCCTATTTCTTTTTATAACAACTCTGTCATTAAAAAAAATAGAATATCCATCCATAAACAATTTAGAAACTGAAATTAAATTCTTTCTAAATAAAGGTACATAAAGGCAATTCTTAAGAACCAAAAGTTTATTTCGCCTAAGCACTCTGACGAAATAGCCCCTCTACCTCCTGGAGTTTTGTCCGGAGTTCCGCCAACGAATACAACCTCTTGTTCATGTTGTAGTTCAGGCAAAACTGCTCAAAACTCCTAGGTAGAGACTGGAGTATGATATCGACCTGGGTTTCCCCATCGATCTCAGCTCCAAGGACCTCCAGCTCATTCAAATGAGCCATCATCTTGAGAACATGATCCCTCACGGGTGTTCCCTCGATCATGGTTGTCATCATCAAGTTTCTCATGGCTTCTTGCCTCGCAACCCGATTTTGGTGTCCGAAAAGCTCTTTAAGATTGAGCATCATGTCATAAGTTGTGGGCATGGCTTGATGCTGATGTTGCAGTACATTTGACATAGATGCCAAAATGTAACACCGCGCCATCTCATCGGCCTTTACCCACTTCTTATAACTCTCTCTCTCCTTTTCCCCAGAATCATCAGCAGGCTTAGGAGGGCACTCTTCGAGGAGTACATATTTGTATTCCTCAGCAGTCAAGACAATGTCTAGATTCCTCTTCCAATCAACATAGTTGGGTCCAGTAAGTTTGTTCTCTTTCAGAATCACAGCAAGTGGGTTGAAAGTTATTTTGAAAGAAAACCTAAGAATCACATAAATCAAAACATTAGATTTCAAAAAATTATTGATTCCTCAAACAATAAAATTTTAAAATCAACCAACACCTCAAAACACCGAGAATATTGTATGCCACGATAGTGTTGACGTATATGAATTCTACATTTGTAAGAGGAGGTTTTACCCATTAATTTTACTATCTTGTCAACCTAAATTTTTGACAAGTAAAATTAATAGTTGGTTCCTCTTTGGCCCTACAAATAAAAGCAGCGACTCTAATGGGGAGGATACTTATATTTGTATCTAAGTGTTCACCATTACTCGGTACCAAGGTAATTATCTCGGGTTATGTGCCTTCCGATGGGGAAGTGCACACACTCTTTAATAATTCCCTATAACCATATTTGACCTTGTGATCCACAAATAAACTCATCCGATGGGGAGGAAGGCACTCAGAGCCGACGCGCAAGTTTATTTTCATCACATGTCAAATTGTAATGGAAGCCGTGTGAATTTATAAAAATATCCCTCTCCCACTTAGTAATTTTAAATTGAGGAATTTTCCTAGCCTACGACATGCATATCAAACAAAAAGCAATAAATATGAAAAATAATTATTTTCCAACTATTATGGCTTTTGTCTTCAATATGTCTCCCGTCGCATCGCCTTCTCGTCTGCTCCTCCTACGCCATATACGAGCCATTCGGAGATCCGAGCCGAGACTAAAATCTATTTTAATTTACATCCATCGATCCTATACACCATGAGGGAGTGTACATAAAATCTAGATCGAAAGTAAACTAAAATAAAAAAAGTGGCTAAACAATGTCGTATCTAATTTACAAAAAATTAATAATAGCCTCTTCAACCCCGAGGATTCAACAAAATAAACATTTACACACATACAATCACATACATACATATGGCCATAATACTCGGATCTTATGCCTGCAACCAAAGAGTTAACCTACGCATATCCTACTATTATCCGGCACATATAATATATGAAAAGTGCATAAAAATTAACCGAATCCTAAACACACAAAATCGGAAACCTTGGCTCTGATACCAACTGTTGGGTTGATCACATTGATCCATGAGGGGAAACTTCGCTTCCCACCTCACCTTGGTCATTTGTTCATGGCAATCCCATCGATGTCCCCGGATTAAAAAAATTTAATCCTAGAAAAAAGGGATTGCCCAAACAACCAAGTCATCGTCGTGCTATTCGTTTAGAGAGGTCACTTGAACAAACTTGTTGTTCAAGCGACCAACCTCTATTCTACGAGTAGCCGCGGAATAGACAATGTCCAGATCGCCGGCTTTCGTGTTTATGTTCGGGATCCAAGTATTATTTAGCCACAAACAGAATATATCATGCTCATAATTGAAAAACAAAAACAAACATGTTACAAAAGAGAATAGAGAATCGATATACCTCTCGATCTTCTAATGTATGACCTTCCTCCTTTCGGACGTCGTGTGGGCGACAATCTACCAAAAGTTGAAGCTCCTAGATCGCCAATCTTCTTTCCTTGCTCTTTCAAAGCAAGAGGAAGAATAGAAACAAGCCTCTTCTCCTTCCTATAGCCAACCAACAAGCAACAAGGAGAATCCTTGCCGCCGGCCAACAAGGAGGAGGAGATTATGATGGAAACCGGCAAAGACACCAAGGGAAAGCCCTAAATCTTGTTTCCACTGGCCAAGGAGAATGAGAGGAGCTACTTTGGATGTCGGCCAAGAGCTAGAAAGACTTTAATGGGCGCCGGCCACCAATGGAGAAGGAGAAGACAAGGAAAAACTTTCCTTATTAGGTGCCGCCAAGCCCAAACCCTAACTCCAAGCTCTTGCCGCCAACCTCCAAAAACCCTAGCTTCTCTAATTGTTCTCCATGACAACCCCTTGTTCTCCTTTTATTGAGTTAGGGATAAGCCTCCTTTTAATCTCCACCATTGGTTCTAGGGATTTAATCTCAACCGTCGGATCTAGAGATTTAATCTCAACCGTCGGATCTAGAGATTTAATCTCTACCTTTGGATCTAGAGTTTTGTTTCTATCCATTGGATCTAAACTTCATGAAGTTTTAATAGGCTACAATAGGGACCATGAGGAGGAGTTGGATCTTGGCAACCCATGGATCAAGCCCACATAAAGTTCGATCCATTAATGATAATCCAATCCACTAAAGGATTATCATTGATCTACCTCACCAACCCCTGTAAGTTAATATGGGCTCCATATATTATTTGTACATTTTCTCCTGGTGTTTAAGATCTCGAATGTTCGTTGATTAATTAATTTACTGACCATTAATTAATTAACGTCTAACTCCATGAGTAGTACCACTCAACCTTTCCATCATGCCAGACCAAGTCCACCTACAGGGTTTACATTATGAACCTAATGGGCTCCTCAAGGGGACATCGTCATCCTAATATATAGGACACGGTTTACTCCTATAATCAATGGCACACCATATAAATAATATCATTTCCCAACTTACCGAGCCTATCAATTTAATCTATAAATCTCGCCATTGGTAAATCAAAGAAATGAATACTAAGTATATGTGCCCGTTATTATATCCGGATTAAGAGTATGTACAATATAATATCTGATGATCGATTTGATTATGTAGTCAGCAATAAATCGAATCACCTCTAAGTCGGTCCTGCTCAATACACACAAAGTGCACTAGTGTGATTCTATGGTCAAGACAAACAAATACCAAATCACACTACAACCATTCCAATGGTTTTTATCAAAGTCATCTCGGTTGTGAGGCTTTACTTATACTTTACAAGGAGCCGATAACATGATCTTCCGTGTGACACCACACACCATGTTATCTACAATGTAATGTATTAGACAATATGCATAGTCATAAAAATATGCAAACAATGATCATGTGATTCTTATTTCAAAATAAAGATGTTTATACAAAAGATAGACTTTTCAGTATAGATCCCAACACGCGTCGTGCCTCCCTTCCTCCCCCTCTAGATTACGAGAAGGGCGGGTGTGATAGGTTGGTATCGCGTCACCCTTTCTTCCCCTCTAGATGTCCAAAAGGCATGTATATTTTAATTTGAATAGGGATTATGAAGTGGACGATGCAAAGAAAAATGTTTAATGCAACATTGAAGTTAAGACGATTCTTTAGGAGATGGAGAGTGAGTAAATGATGGGGCCTGACTTTAGCTTGCCCCCGTGTGACAATGGGAAGGATGCAACCTACAACGATCTTGTATAGGACATTGTCGGGGGCAGCTAATGCCATGGCTGGAAATAAGTTAAGACCGGGTTATCTGGTTTTCTAAAGAAATATTCATGGATGGCATTAATGGAGTAACCTTCAATAGGTTCTTGAATGTTAGGATAGCATTCAAGAGTTGACTCTGACTCTCTACACTATAAGAATTCTCTAAGAATGTCTGAAGTGAATGAGATATCCCTCCTGGCTACCCTACTTTTATATATGAGCCTATCTTCTATAGGTTGTAGATTGTTATAGAACTCAGTAACTAAGTCTACATTAATATCATGATCATTGTAGACTAATTTACTAAGCCTATAATAATCAAATACACTTATTACATTTTAAAAAAATCCAGTAAAAAAATCTCTATCTAAAGAGCAAGTAGGCATCAATTGGAATTTATGGTTCATGAATGAATGTTGATGATATTCGGAAGGAAATCGGGAGTCCGTAGAAGGTTTCTCTCTAGATGTTTCCTTCCTAATACTCTCGATTTCTTTTTGTTTTTGCCTAGAGAAGCAAAATTTTTGGCAAAAATGTAGGATGAATGCAGAATGATGTGGTATGATTAATGACAGAGATAAACAATGATCAGTGATTAACAGTTAGGTATCAAACACTAAAAATAGGGAGAAAGAGGTAAAGATCTATACTTGGGCGCCATTGAATCTTGTTCACAAAGATTAGGGCTCGAGAGACTTAGAGTTGACACGATCTCTATTCGAGATTGATTTCTCATGTGAGAAGGAGAGTCCAGTGAACCCTTGCTGTGAAGAATCGGTGATTAGGGATAGGGCTTTGACCTAGAAATGGAAGGAGAGGTAAGAGGACTTACACTAGGTTAGTTTGGGTTCGAAAGAGGTAGTCTAGGGTTTAGGCAGTGTGAATGTGGCCGGAGACTTCGAGCACTGACAGCGAAGGCAACGAAAGAGAAATCACGAAGGAAAACAGTCGAGACGATATCGAGTTTGGGAGACACGGAAATAAGGGTTTCTTTATATATTCCCGCGATTAGTAGTCGAGCCGATAAGTTGAGCGCCTCGACTGATTTCCCAATCGAGGTGATGGTCGAGGCTGACTCGAGTCCGTGCTTAAATTTTTACGGCCAGTCGAGGCACTGGTCGAGGGTGCTTCGATTATGTTCGCTGGTGGTTGCTACCGATAGGTGCCAATCAAGGTGCTGGTTGAGTGCGCCTCGATTCTGTTTGCCTGTAATAGCTAGCACTCGAGGCGATTACTGAAATGCCTCGATTGTTAATATGATATTCCATTTTTCTTGGTATATTAAGTCCTAAATTATTTTTACTTAAGTCCCTAAACCATTTTGCAAGTGTCAATACACTTCATAGGCAATTTCTAACATCGTTTTGACATTTTATTTAAGTTTTATTATTGTATTGGATGTCCAACTAATTGACTTGGTTGGAATTTTGAATCATGATCTTAGAACTAAATACACATGAATTATGTATTGGCCTTTCTCATAATTGGTCAACTTAATGATTTGTATTATTTCCAAAATCATTACTCAAGTTGATGCATCATAACAAGAATTTTGAGTAAATTGGTTGCTCCTAACATCTCACCCATATCTAGCAATACACAGACATGGTTAATTTTATAGTTTGTGTGAGATGTTTTCCCAAGGTATCCCAAATCATTTTTCTTGGTGCTATCGGCCCAGGTCACGATTGACCGATTTCTAGTTTGACTCGAGCGATGTTTTGATGTTTGACATGAAGGTTTGATATTGATGTAATGTTTTGGGGAGATTGTTGGTGCAATCGACACGGATCATGATTGAATGGACTCGAGTTTTACTCGAGGGGGATTTTGATGGTTGACTAGGGTTGACCATGTCATAGAAAGTCCAAGTCTTGAGTACTTGGCATGTAAAGTCCAAGCATGGGTCATGGCAAGGAAAAGTCCAAGCATGGGTCTTGGCAAGGAAAAGTCTAACCATGGGTCTTGGCATGTAAAGTCCAACATGGGTTGGCAAGGGAAAGTTCAAGCTTGAGTCTTGGCATTTGGAAAGTCCAAGGGTGTAGTCTTGGTGGTGAAAGTCCAAGTCATGAGTACTTGGCATTTGGAAAGTCCAAGGGGTTTGATATTGGCGGCGTAAAGTCCAAGGGTGGAGTCTTGGCAGCATAAGTCCAATGGTTGGCGGCGTAAAGTCCAAGCGGAGTCTTGGCAGCGTAAGTCCAATGTGCCTTGGCGGTGTAGACACCGTTAGCATGATATAGCCGATGGAAGCACTTGAAGACTAGCGTATAGATGAATAAGTCATGGTTGACTTGGAGGGATCCGACAGGCGTGAGCCTAACGGAGGTGACTTGAAGGCTTAGGTCGAGGCTAAGGGTGGTCTAGCAAGTATGGGGGCACCATACTTGAGTTAAAACATCATGTTTAAAGTTTGCGATCCGCAATATGGCGATGCCGCTAAGGCTGCAGCGCAACACGCTCATTGGAGGAGTCGACTGATGGGCTTATCAGTCCACTGCCATAGATGACAATCGACTGATGGTTCGGCTGCGTGCACAGAACACTCCGTAGCTGACTGGGCAGTCGGCTACGGGCATTGGCAATCGAATGCTAATGTTGGCATTCAACTGCCAAGAGATCCGTTGGAATTTTTACAGCATGGATCGAGCCGTTGTCTCACGATAACAATGTTGGCAGTCGAACTGGGGATTTTTGCAATCGACTGCCAAGGCAGAATCCAGCCCGATGCAGGTTAAAAAGAGGAGCACGAGGAGAATTTTTGCAATGGTTCTTTGGGAGCTTTGGTGAGGCGATTTGAAGGCGAATTGCAGGTGCATTTTAGGGTCCTTCAAGCTCATCTAAGCAGCTAACAAGCAAGGGCTCAAAACACTAGATTGTAAAAGTGCTCTTTATATTTTCACTTGTATTTGCTTGTTTACTTTGTATTACTTGTTGTAATTCATTGTACGAGGTTTCTCCACTTCCAACTTGTTGTCGAGAAGTAGTTTATTGGATTAGTAGTGCGTGTTTGCATTGCTAGGGCTCTTATGAGCCCAATCCGTGGAGTAAGAACCGTTCAGTTCTGAACCACGTTATATCTTGTGTAGTGCTTGTATTTGTGTTGTATTTGTTTTATTATTTTTATTTCCGTTGCGTATAACACATTTTGTAGCGAGCAATCAACGAATTCCATCGACGCATCGAAACAAGCTATTCACCCTGTAACGCCCGTAAAATTTCTAACCATTTTACGAGAATTTTTGGCTTGACGATAATGGGCTTTATGTGGACCTTTTTCAAAAATAAAATAAAATAAGCCAAAAAGGGGTGCAAGGCCTAGGAATTGAACCCCAAACCTCTAGAGATAGCCAAGCCCTATAGATGCACCCACTAACCAGAAGCCCAATAGGATTACATCATTAGAGGAGTAGGAGAAATTATGGTTAAGTGTAAGGGAGATCAAGGGGTTCTTCAAATGAATAAATAGGAGGAATGAGGGGGCATAAGTATCCAAACTTCATTTCTCCTCTTCTCTTCTTCTTCCTCACCGAAATCCCTTCCTCCCCCTCTCCATTTTCACCCTTTGCCCGAACCCCATTCAAGCAAGGAGAAGGCTAGGTTTTTTGTTGCCTTAGGTCATCTTCCCACTCAAAGCAAAGCGAAGGATGTAAGATTTCCTAACCTGCAGTATATTAGTTTTGTAGGACATGTTACATGAAAGAAATATGAAGTTTTGTTCCCTACATGTTTCGGCCAACCATGTCTTTGGGGCTAGGGTGTCATGAAAGTGATGCTAAGGATCTATTACAAGTTGTATGCTTCATGTAGGAATTTTTAGGTGACAAAAATCCAAGTTTATAGCCCCTACAAGTTTCGGCCAACCATGTCTTTGGGGGCTAGGGTTACATGAAAGTGATGCTAAGGATCTTTTACAAGTTGTATGCTTCATGTAGGAATTTTTAGGTGATAAAAATCCAAGTTTATAGCCCCTACAAGTTTCGGCCAACCATGTCTTGGGGGCTAGGGTTTCATGAAAGTGATGCTAAGGATCTTTTACAAGTTGTATGCTTCATGTAGGAATTTTTAGGTGAAAAAAATCCAAGTTTATAGCCCCTACAAGTTTCGGCCAGCCTTGGGTTTAGGGTTAGGGTTTCATGAAAACACCCCTTGTGAAGTTATATCATGTTGTATGCCTTCATGTAGGAGTTTATGTAACAAAAAAATAAAGAAATTGGTACCCTACAAGTTTCGGCCAACCTTGGGTTTAGGGTTAGGGTTTCATGAAAACACCCCTTGTGAAGTTATATCATGTTGTATGCCTTCATGTAGGAGTTTATGTAACAAAAAAAAAAATAAAGAAATTGGCACCCTACAAGTTTCGGCCAACAATGGTTGTAGGGCTAGGGTTGCATGAAAACTCCCCTTGGGAAATCAGGACATGTGGTATGCTTAGGTGATGAACATGATTATGATTTTTATATGCCATGAAATATGCTTAGGTGATGAACATGATTATGATTTTAATATGCCATGAAATATGCTTATGTGATGAACATGATTATGATTTTTATATGCCATGAAATATGCTTATGTGATGAACATGATTATGATTTTTATATGCCATGAAATATGCTTATGTGATGAACATGATTATGATTTTTATATGCCATGAAATATGCTTATGTGATGAACATGATTATGATTTTAATATGCCACGAAATATGCTTATGTGATGAACATGATTATGATTTTAATATGCCATGAAATATGCTGATGTGATGAACATGATTTCGCTTTAGGACCCCTTTAGGGTACTCTTACGTTATGAATGCATATATGTTATGACATGTCTAAGAGATGCTTCCCTTTCAAGTAGGGATTAAGAGCTCTCTTTTTGATAAGATAAGATGGAGATGCTTCCCTTTCAAGTAGGGATTAAGAGCTCTCCTTATGATAAGATAAGATGGAGATGCTTCCCTTTCAAGTAGGGATTAAGAGCTCTCCTTATGATAAGATAAGACAGAGATGCTCCCCTTTTATTTGGGGGATTAAGAGCATTCTTTATGATATGACAAGAAAGAAAGGAATTAAGTATTTTACTTTGTAAGAGGTTAAGTACCCGACCCGTCAGGTGGTCGTTAATCAAATCCAAAGGGACATAAGAAGACGTAAGAGGTCTTGCCCTGGTAAGACGTAAGAGGTCTTGCTCTAGTAGGTCTGGTGGCTTGCTACCCCAGCCTATTAGGGAACGCACATTATGTGGTACTTAACCTGAGGCCCCCCATGCAAGTTATGATTATGTTGAAGTACCTATATGTATATGTTTTGAAAAGAAAGGATTTAAGATATTATGAATGCTTATGTTCAAGTGTAAGAATGCTTATGATTATGTCCTTTATGCATGTTTAGGATTTATGATAGTATAAATGCTTATGTTTCACTTATGCCCTGCTTAGATTTAATTATGCCTAGCATGCTTATGTAAATTTCATGCCATGTTTAGGTTTCATTACATTAGTATGATGATGTGTAGTGTTGTTATGCCCTACTTATGTTGTTTATGCTAGTATGCTCATGTTGTCTAATTATTGATGAGGTTTGTGGCTTTTGTGAGTAGGCAAGAATCTTACTAAGCTATATGCTTATAGTTTATGTTGTCCATATACTGCAGATAAAGGAAACATGAACTAAGAGGAAGTAGCAGGAGGGGCCAAGTGGGTGTGATAGTGGCATGGTGAAAAAAAAAGACCCTATTACTATTTGCTTATATTTATATGCTCAGTGAACACCTTAAGACATTTGCTTCCTCTTATAAGACTTGAGATTTATTCGTACCATGTTGAATGTTGCTTAGTTATGTTACTGTTCAGTTACTTATAAAAGTTGATATGCTAGAACTCATGAATGGATGTTTATGTTATGCATGTTATAAAAAGAGATAAGAGATGTTAACATGCTTATTACGAATATGATAGGTAATGCATGTATAAGAGAAGGTTTATGCCATGAAAACACGTTAAGTACGTAGATTGTGAAATGATCCCTATATGTCATGTTATAAAAAAAAAAAGTAGCGCCGCCCTGAGAGCAGATAAGGGCGGGCGTTACAGGTTGGTATCAGAGCGGGTTCACCTTTCCACTATCACACATCAAGCCTCCTTCCTGCTGTTTCCAAGTAAGTAACTTTATGCATACCTAAGTTTCTTTTATAATGAAGAGTGTCTTCTATCTAGTTAAAAATAATACCTCATCATGTTTTAGTAGAATGGAATCACACTCGTGATTTAGATAGAAATAATACCTCGTCATGTTTTAGTAGAATGGAACCATGCTTGTGACCTAGATAGTAATGATACCTTACCATGCCTTATATGATGGAAACAGGTCTCTCACCTAGAATTTCAACTAAGAAGGATACCTTACCTTATTTATGATAAGGAATGTTTAGATGCATGTGTATGAGTAGAAATTATAATAATACCTTAATTATTTATTTATCTCTAGATAACATGAACGGGAGACGTAGTAATAGAGGGAATGAATCGGCACCCCACGGATCGATGCATGTAGTTCTGAGCTCTGTTGTCGGGTTGCCAAACAACAGCTGGTTATCAATACTCTCATGAATCAACAAGGGAACCCTAGCACCACACCAGAGACGCAGAACGTGACTCCTAACACGACCACTATGGTGCAAGCACCACTAATCAATGCTGTCACCGGGGTCCGACCCGAAGCTTATCTGATTCAGTGGCAGAGGCTGAAACCAGAAAATTTCTCCGGTGCCAACGAACCATGGGATGCCCAAGCCTGGTTCAAAACAGTTGAGAGCATCGTGGAGCTGCTGGATTGGCCCGAGTACGAAAAGATAAAATGTGCCTCATTCTGTCTTTCCGGAGATGCGAGGATATGGTGGGAGAGAGTCAAAGCAAAGAGACAAGTAAATCAAATGAGGTGGACAGACTTTGAATCGGAGTTCTTCGAGGAGTTCTTTCAGAGATGGATCACAAATAAGCACTACGACGAGTTCCTCAAGTTCCGACAAGGTGATCTATCGGTCAGTGAAGCTATGAAAAGGTTCAACCGGCGCTCTCTCGCCCGAATTAGTCGATGCTTGAAAGGGAGGATCAGACTCCTGTTGAAAATGTTGCAGCCGGAGATAGCCCTGAATGTGGCCGACGGAGTCAATCGACCCCAGACCGCCGAAGAGCTATTCAGTAGTGCCCTGGTCACCGAGCACTACCTGAACAACATCAGTCAGCAGAGTAAGGCATGGACCGGAGATCCGAAATCTTAGAATACTAGCTGGAAGAGGGACCACAGTGGCAAGAAGAAACAGTGGAATGACCCAAAAGGGGGCCCGAGACCAACCAGGTATCTATTTGTCCTACATGTGGGAAGAAGCATCCGGGGGAATGTCGTCAGGGCACGAGGAAGTGTTACAACTTTGGACTGGAGGGGCACATAGCACGAATCGCCCTACCCGAGTTCGTGCACCTCCTCGTGATATGTCCAGATGCAGGAGCTCCTCCACGGCTTCACCGGATCACGGGCTACGATAGAGGGTCCTCAGATAAGCCAAGGGAGACTGGAAGCCCCACCTGTTGGGACAAATGCCAGGGTGTTCTCCCTCACCAGAGAAGATGTGGCGAGTGCCTCGACGGTTGTCACAGGTCAGATATTTATTTTCAACGGATGCTATCAGATATTTGACACTGGGGTAACCCATTCGTTCATCTCTACGCCTTTCACAAGAAAGATAGATAGGCATCCCCAAGTTTTGGACTATAAATTCTTAACAACGTTACCTTCGGGAGAAGTGATTCCATCCACCCATATTCTGCGCGCCGCACCAATTAGACTCGCAGACAGGGAGCTCTATTGTGACCTGATAGTCCTAGATATGTGGGACTATGATGTTATATTGGGCATGGATTTTCTGCACAAGTACGGTGCTTCAATTGAGTGCCATAAACAGAGGGTGACCTTCCGACCTGAAGCAGAGGGTTCATTTGAGTTTATCGGGGAGTCAAAGAAAGGAACAAGGAAATTTTTATCGGCGCTAAAAGACCGAAAAATGTTAGAGAATGGATGCACCGGATTTCTAGCACATGTGGTTGATACCATATCAGCAAAGAACCAGAAGATAGAAGATGTCAGAGCAGTATGTGACCATCCGGAGGTATTCCTTGATGACCTACCTGGATTACCACCTAATAGAGAAATTGAGTTCGAGATCGAATTTATTCCCGGAACTAATCCGATCTCCAAGGCACCTTACTGTATGGTGCCGACTGAGTTGAAAGAACTTCAGAAACAACTACAGGAGTTACTTGACCAGGGATTTATCCGCCCCAGTCACTCACCATGGGGAGCTCTAGTGCTATTCATAAAGAAAAAAGATGGGTCTATGCGAATGTGTATAGATGACCGGGCACTGAACAATGTGACCATCAAGAATAGATACCCCCTTCCCAGGATCGATGACCTGTTCGACCAACTGAAGGGAGCTACTGTCTTTTCAAAAATCGATCTCAGGTCTGGCTATCATCAAGTAAAAGTAAAGCCAGATGATATTTCGAAGACGACCTTCCGGACGAGATACGGACATTAAGAGTTCGTAGTTATGCCCTTCGGAGTAACCAATGCTCTTGCGATGTTCATGGACTTGATGAATCGAGTATTCTCGGCCTTCCTCGACAAATTTGTAATCGTGTTCATCGACGATATTCTTATCTACTCGAGAGACCGAGAAGAGCATGCCGAACATCTGAAGACAATACTATAGATTCTTCAGAAAGAGCAACTATATGCGAAATTCACCAAATGTGAGTTCTGGCTCGATCAAGTATCATTCATGGGTCATGTCATCTCTAAAGAAGGAATCATGGTGGACCCAATAAAGATTGAAGCTGTGAGGAACTAAAATAGGCCAAGGAATGCGAGTGAAATCGGAAGTTTTCTCGGGCTAGCAGGCTATTATAGAAAGTTTGTAGAGAACTTCTCTAGAATTGCAGCCCCTATGACAGCACTCACCCGAAAGGACCAACAATACAAATGGACTGAGGACTGTGAGAGGAGTTTTACGGAACTGAAGAGGAGACTAACCAGCGCTCCCATTCTGACTCTCCCTGAAGATATTGAAAGCTTCGATATATATAGTGATGCTTCTAAACTGGGGCTCGGAGCTGTACTTATGCAAAATGGCAAGGTTATCGCTTACGCCTCTAGACAGCTCAAGAAGCACGAAAGAAATTATCCTACCCATGACTTATAACTAGCAGCCGTGGTATTCGCTCTGAAAATATGGAGGCACTACTTATCACGAGCTCGGTCACGAGATTTATCTCAGACCACCAGAGTCTGAGATATTTCTTCACTCAGAAAGACCTAAATATGAGGCAACGCAGATGGCTTGAGCTAGTCAAGGATTATGATTGTGAGATATTCTATCATCCCGGAAAGGCCAACAAAGTGGCAGATGCACTTAGCAGAAAGTCCTGTGCCGCTTTGATGTCCTTATTAATGCTATCTCAGCCCCTGCAAAGTGAAATAATGAATTACGGAATAGAGATTATTTCTGGACAACTTTCCACCATGAAGATAGCGCCGACATTGTTCGACGATATATTGGGAAAGCAAGATGGTGTTTCAGACATCCAGAAGATCAAACAGGAAGTCCTGGAAGGAAGGGATAATGGATTCCGCATTTTCGACAGCGGACTATTATACCTCCGGGACCGACTATGTATTCCGGATGATACGGAACTTCGGAAGAAGATACTCAAGGAATCCCATGGAACACCTTATACCATGCATCCTGGATCTACAAAAATGTATCAGGACTTAAGAGATAAATTTTGGTGGTCCAGCATGAAAAGGGATGTGGCTCGATGCGTCGATTACCTATCGACTGCCCGGAGGGTTAAGGCGGAACACGTAAACCCAGGGGATTACGCGGTACTGATTCAGTGGAAATGGGAAGAAATTTCTATGGATTTCATTTTGGGATTACCCAGAACAACAAATGGTTATGATGCTATATGGGTAATCATAGATCGGTTGACAAAGTCTGCCCATTTTCTGGCGATTAAGATGACCTATACGGTTGAGCAGCTAGCTCAATTATATGTCAAGGAAATTATCAGATTACATGGAGTGCCTAAGGCTATTATTTCTGATCGTAATGGCCATTTTACCTCCCATTTCTGGGAATGTGTTCAAAAGGCTCTTGGCACTAAGTTAAGATTCAGCACTGTGTTTCATCCTCAGACCGGCCAGTGAACAAAAGTGAACCAGTCTTTGGAAGATATGTTGCGGGCTTGTGCTCTAGACTTTAAGGGGAGTTGGTATCGATATTTGTGCTTGGCAGAATTTGCTTACAACAACTGTTATCAGGCTACTATTGGAATGGCACCATATGAAGCTCTATATGGGAGAAGATGTAGGTCTCCTATCTGTTGGTACGAGGGTTGTAAAAGGAGGGAAATGGGTCTTCAGGCCGATATTATTGACGATACCACCCGAGCTATATAGAATATCCATCAGAGAATCGAAACTGCTCAGAGCTGACAAAAGAGCTATGCGGATATGCGGAGTAGACCGTTAGAGTTCGAAGTCGGGGACCTAGTATTCCTCAAAGTGGCCCCTATGAAGGGAGTGACGGGATTCGGAAGGAAGGGTAAACTGAGTCCACGCTACGTGGGACCGTATCCGATATTGCAGAGGGTTGGCAAGGTAGCTTACAAGCTGGAGCTGCCTCAAGAGATGTCAGCTATACACAACGTATTCCATGTCTTTGTACTCAAGAACTGCTTATCCAGTGCGGACCAAGTGATCGAGCCACAAACCGTACAAGTTCAAGAGGACCTGAGTATGGAAAGTCGGCCTATCCAGATACTAGACCGAGAAGTCAAGAGGCTAAGGAACAAAGAGGTGCCCTTAGTAAAGGTCCTGTGGCAGAATCAACGATACGAGGAAGCAACCTGGGAACGCGAGGAGGACATGAAGCAGAAGTACCCATAATTGTTTCAAGTTTCGAGGATGAAACTTTTTACAAGGTATGAGGGATTGTACCGCCCGTAAAATTTCTAACCATTTTACGAGAATTTTTGGCTTGACGATAATGGGCTTTATGTGGGATTTTTTCAAAAATAAAAGAAAATAAGCCAAAAAGGGGTGCAAGGCCTAGGAATTGAACCCCAAACCTCTAGAGATAGCCAAGCCCTATAGATGCACCCACTAACCAGAAGCCTAATAGGATTATATCATTAGAGGAGTAGGGGAAATTATGGTTAAGTGTAAGGGAGATCAAGGGGCTCTTCAAATGAATAAATAGGAGGAATGAGGGGGCATGAGTATCCAAACTTCATTTCTCCTCTTCTCTTCTTCTTCCTCACCGAAATCCCTTCCTCCCCCTCTCCATTTTCACCCTTTGGCCGAACCCCATTCAAGCAAGGAGAAGGCTAGGTTTTTTGTTTCCTTAGGTCATCTTCCCACTCAAAGCAAAGCGAAGGATGTAAGATTTCCTCACCTACAGTATATTAGTTTTGTAGGACATGTTACATGAAAGAAATATGAAGTTTTGTGCCCTACATGTTTCGGCCAACCATGTCTTTGGGGCTAGGGTTTCATGAAAGTGATGCTAAGGATCTTTTACAAGTTGTATGCTTCATGTAGGAAATTTTAGGTGACAAAAATCCAAGTTTATAGCCCCTACAAGTTTCGGCCAACCATGTCTTTGGGGACTAGGGTTTCATGAAAGTGATGCTAAGGATCTTTTAAAAGTTGTATGCTTCATGTAGGAATTTTTAGGTGACAAAAATCCAAGTTTATAGCCGCTACAAGTTTCGGCCAACCATGTCTTTGGGGCTAGGGTTTCATGAAAGTGATGCTAAGGATCTTTTACAAGTTGTATGCTTCATGTAGGAATTTTTAGGTGACAAAAATCCAAGTTTATAGCCCCTACAAGTTTCGGCCAACCTTGGGTTTAGGGTTAGGGTTTCATGAAAACACCCCTTGTGAAGTTATATCATGTTGTATGCCTTCATGTAGGAGTTTATGTAACAAAAAAATAAAGAAATTGGTACCCTACAAGTTTCGGCCAACCTTGGGTTTAGGGTTAGAGTTTCATGAAAACACCCCTTGTGAAGTTATATCATGTTGTTTGCCTTCATGTAGGAGTTTATGTAACAAAAAAATAAAGAAATTGGTACCCTACAAGTTTCGGCCAACCATGGGTTTAGGGTTAGGGTTTCATGAAAACACCCCTTGTGAAGTTATATCATGTTGTATGCCTTCATGTAGGAGTTTATGTAACAAAAAAAAAATAAAGAAATTGGCACCCTACAAGTTTCGGCCAACAATGGTTGTAGGGCTAGGGTTGCATGAAAACACCCCTTGGGAAATCAGGACATGTGGTATGCTTAGGTGATGAACATGATTATGATTTTTATATGCCATGAAATATGCTTAGGTGATGAACATGATTATGATTTTAATATGCCATGAAATATGCTTATGTGATGAACATGATTATGATTTTTATATGCCATGAAATATGCTTATGTGATGAACATGATTATGATTTTTATATGCCATGAAATATGCTTATGTGATGAACATGATTATGATTTTAATATGCCATGAAATATGCTTATGTGATGAACATGATTATGATTTTAATATGCCATGAAATATGCTGATGTGATGAACATGATTACGCTTTAGGACCCCTTTAGGGTACTCTTACGTTATGAATGCATATATGTTATGACATGTCTAAGAGATGCTTCCCTTTCAAGTAGGGATTAAGAGCTCTCCTTATGATAAGATAAGATGGAGATGCTTCCCTTTCAAGTAGGGATTAAGAGCCCTCCTTATGATAAGATAAGATGGAGATGCTTTCCTTTCAAGTAGGGATTAAGAGCTCTCCTTATGATAAGATAAAATAGAGATGCTCCCCTTTTATTTGGGGGATTATGAGCATTCTTTATGATATGACAAGAAAGAAAGGAATTAAGTATTTTACTTTGTAAGAGGTTAAGTACCCGACCCGTCAGGTGGTCGTTAATCAAATCCAAAGGGACATAAGAAGACGTAAGAGGTCTTTCCCTGGTAAGACATAAGAGGTCTTGCTCTAGTAGGTCTGGTGGCTCGCTACCCCAGCCTATTAGGGAACGTGCATTATGTGGTACTTAACCTGGGGCCCCCATGCAAGTTATGATTATGTTGAAGTACCTATATGTATATGTTTTGAAAATAAAGGATTTAAGATATTATGAATGCTTATGATTATGTCCTTTATGCATGTTTAGGATTTAAGATATTATGAATGCTTATGTTCAAGTGTAAGAATGCTTATGATTATGTCCTTTATGCATGTTTAGGATTTAAGATATTATGAATGCTTATGTTAAAGTATAAGAATGCTTATGATTATGTCCTTTATGCATGTTTAGGATTTATGATAGTATGAATGCTTATGTTTCACTTATGCCCTGCTTAGATTTAATTATGCCTAGCGTGCTTATGTAAATTTCACGCCATGTTTAGGTTTCATTACGTTAGTATGCTGATGTGTAGTGTTGTTATGCCCTACTTATGTTGTTTAGGCTAGTATGCTCATGTTGTCTAATTATTGATGAGGTTTGTGGCTTTTGTGAGTAGGCAAGAATCTTACTAAGCTATATGCTTATAGTTTATGTTGTCCATATACTACAGATAATGGAAACATGAACTAAGAGGAAGTAGCAGGAGGGGCCAAGTGGGTGTGATAGTGGCATGGTGAAAAAAAAAGATCCTATTACTATCTGCTTATATTTATATGCTCAGTGAACACCTTAAGACATTTGCTTCCGTTTATAAGACTTGAGATTTATTCGTACCATGTTGAATGTTGCTTAGTTATGTTACTGTTCAGTTACTTATAAAAGTTGATATGCTAGAACTCATGAATGGATGTTTATGTTATGCATGTTATAAAAAGAGATAAGAGATGTTAACATGCTTATTACGAATATGATAGGTAATACATGTATAAGAGAAGGTTTATGCCATGAAAACACGTTAAGTACGTAGATTGTGAAATGATCCCTATATGTCATGTTATTAAAAAAAAAAAAGTAGCGCCGCCCTGAGAGCAGATAAGGGCGGGCGTTACACACCCCCTCTAGCGGTCATCGAATCCTCAAAAATTGGTATCAGAGCCCGAGACTCTTCTACAGATTAACAACCCAGAGCCAAGATGCTAGAGGGTGAAGAGGAGCAAGGTAGAACTTCAAGAGAATTTGGGTTGAGACATCAACACCCCAATCCCATATGGTTTCTATGGACAAGAGGGCTTCAACCAATGGAAGGCAAGGATTGAAGACTTCTTGATGATGAGGGACTTTGAAGAATGGTCCATATTGATGGAGGGATTTAATTATCCAAGAGGACTAAAGGTAGGCTTCCTCAAGAATAAGAGATGGACCGAAGAGAAACTCCAACAATTCGATAAAAATAAGAAGGTAGTCAAATTTATTTTTGATCTAATTTCTAATGATATCTTTTGTAGCCTAGGGGATTACATGGATGCCAAGAAGCTTTGGAGCGAATTGGCAAAATATCACGAAAATCCCAAACCGGTCCAAGAAGACTTGGAAGAGGAGGAGAACGAAGAAGAAGCTTCATCATACTCACAAGAAAGTGAGGAGTCGGAAGTTGAGAAGGAATCAACTTCCAAATCGGAGGAAGAAGTAGAAAAGGTGGAAGAAGCCTCCACGTCTAGGATTGAGGGGGAGGAAATTAGACCTTCCACACTGGAGGAACCTCAAGAAGAACCATCAACCTCCGGTCGAGAGGAAGAGGAAGCTCGGGACTCCCCTACTGTGGAAGGTAACTCAAACATACCATTTCAAAATAAAATTCATATAATGTGTTTTGAGTGTAGGGAGTTTGGGAACTATAAGAGAAAATGCACAAAGAAGGTCAAGAAAAGCCCACCGGCGCCTAAAATTCAAGAAAAGTCAAAGGGTGTCGGTGTCCCCATCAAGAAGACCAAGGAGCTCATAGTATGCTTCAAATGCCGACAATTGGGACACTATTGGAGTCAATGCCCAAAAGGGGAGAAGAAGACTAAAAAGGGAGCATCACAAGTAGGGGGATCCTCTAAGGCAAACCCTAAGGTATATCTAAATAATGCTCTTTCTTTAAATTATGGGCAAAAGCATGCTAGAAATAATTTTAACAACCTTGCTATTGTACATGAAAAGCATGCTAGGAACAATGAATATTGTTTAGGAGCTAAGAAGGTCAACCTTAGGAATAAGGAGAAATTTGGGACTAATGTCTCTAAAACAAATTTACCTAAAGACAAATCTAGGTCAAACAATTATAGACCAATTCTACCTAGGGATACAATTAGAAAGGTACAAGAGCACCTAGGTTTTAATCCCAAATGGACTAGGCATATGCCTAGGAAGAACCATGCCCAAAGATTAAATCAAGATTGAAAAATTGGGCAATTAGAAAAAGACTATCAAGCTTTGAGGTCAAGGCTTGAGAAATTAGAGAAGACCCTTAGGAATATACAAAATCAATTTAAAGGCTCAAATGATAAAAAATCTAGGTCCAATGGTCAAAGTCAAAGACCTAGAAATCAAGAACCATCCAAGGGAAAGCTTAAGCCCAAAAAGACCTACCATAATGTTTTATTTTATTATGGAACTCAAATATGTCTAGGAAGACCAAGGTTACTAGGAAAATCATCCCTAAGGGTAACCAAGGTATGTGCCTAGTGGCTAGGGTTTCGAAGAAACCTAGGGAAGTCACTAAGAAGGTTACAAGGGGAGTCACCCCTAGAGTCAACCTAGGTAAGACCCAAATGACCAAGGCTTCTAAGCCTAGGAGGGTCATTAAGAGGGTATCTAGGGAGGTCATCCCTAAGGAATACCTAGTAAACCCTACGAGCTCAAATAGGTTTTGGGTTCCTAACAGCGTGATCGATTCACGCTAAAAGGGTTTAGGTGTTCCAAGCTTGAATGGATGGGTAGTTAACCTAACCATAGTAAAGGTGACACTTTAGGTCATTTCCAAGGTTATGGGTATCTTGGAAATAAGTTTGATCTTATATCATAATAGATTTTAGGATGTGCCAATATTATTCAAGAAGTTTGATAAAACAATCAAATTGGCACAATTTAGATTTAGAGGTCTTTGTGTACCATTTTGGATTTTTGGCACACTAGGGGGATTAGTAGAAATATGACAAAATATACTCAATAATAACAAATGGAAATTAATGCTAAAATTTAGGTATTATATACCTATACATTTTATTTTCCGTGTTTTGTTTGTCATATAACATGTCATGACATCATATCTATTTTTGATTATTTAATATGTCATGATCATGTCTAAGATTAAGGTAAAATGTCATGTATGCTTAGACTCTATCATATGCCATGACTTCATCATCATTGGCCATGTTTAATTATATTATCATTTATGCCATGATCATTCATGAATTTAAAATAATTAAAATCGATTTAAGGACTATGGCATGACTTGAAGTATCATGCATAAAGGGAATCAAGTAGGGTTGCCTTAGAAAATGCATGAGGCCCTAGATTAAGAGAACAAAACCCACATCTCACATTACATTGACATGTATATATATTTATACACCCTAGATACATGTGAGATGCTAGGATATGAGTTATGTTCAAGGTGCATAGTTTTTGCATCTAGATGAACCAAAACTCATCTTATATTAGAGGTGGATCATTGGGAAAGCTTATGTTCAAGCCATGTACATTAAGCCCAAATAATATGATCCAATATAAGGTTTTAAAAGTATTTTAAAATCGTTTTAGAAAACCTTGATGAAGTCTATCTTTTGATAGCAATCGCCATTGATGATGTTGATACAAAGTGAGCTAAAACATTGAAGTTTTTCTTCACTTTTGAACTTTGTGCCAATTTCAATATTTTATGGGTAAAATAGTTTTCTAACATTTCTCACCCATTTTATTGCTTATAAGTAATGTACGTATAAATTTTCATGATTTTTCGATATACATAGAATTACTTATGCTTTTTCGAATCTCATTTCTAATAATTGAAAATCAAAATTTTCAGTTATCAGTCGACTGCCCTTGGTGGCAGTTGATTGATGGGCACGACAGTCGACTGATGCCTGATAAAGTCGACTGCCAAGCTGATTTTGGGAAAAATAAGATTGTTTAGCTCGTGTTCAGCTATAGTAAAGTTCCCTAACCACTCTTTGTTAGTAATATATGAGAGATGTCCTAAGGCAATCGCCTTATGTATGAACCATTTATATGATAAATGAAGATTCACTATTTGAGTATACATGTTTCATGTATTTGATTGGATCTTAAACTCATTTACTGAATGTCCACGATACGATTCACAACATGAGAGAATTTGTGATTGGATCACAACTAGTGAGTATCTCTACATGTGTAATTGTGATGTATCGGAATTATCCCTAGTCGATGAATTGATGGATTTGGACACCAACAATTCTGTCGAGACTAGCACGAGGTATACTCCTTGGTGTATCCAAGCAGCTGATTCTCACTAGCTTGAGACATAGTGATGTCCAGAGTTGACCGTGGATGCTAGTTATGGTAACTAGTTCATTAGAGTGACCAGCCGTAAGACTTCATATGGTTCTCTGCATATATAGATATGTCAATGAAGTTCTTACTGTAGCTTAAGTGTGATGTTCCTTTGACTTGCGGTATTCAAGTCATCTTGATCATGGAGACTTATGCTTTGACATCTTAAGCAAACATCTCCAAGGAGATGTGGACCCGGGATGATTGGGTATAAGTCAAAGTGATCGAAGGTGTTTGAATAGCCTATAAAGGATTCACCACTCCTTGCGAGGAGATGTATACCCATGGCCTCTCGTCAGATTGTTACTAAAGTCTTTGGCTAAAGCATTACATGTTTAGAGTAAAGTACTCTTCGATACATGTGCAGTAACTAGAATCCGTAGGACAAGGAAATGATACTTGGGCTAGGTGTGACGTAGTCAGCCTAGTGGGGACTGACACTATAGACCATGTCCTGAACCAAGTGGGTATAAGATGAGTGAAGGGAATGGGGCACGATTCATTCGAGCTGCTGAAGGGTTTCAGAAAAAGTTCTGGATCAACCGTTGTTCTTTTCGGTTAATTGGAGATGATGATGTACTACTAGGTGCCACTCATGATCATTCTATAATTAATGGTTAATTATAGACAGCCAACATAAACCGAGAACCTATTTGGTCACACGCACAACGAGCGTAATCCGAAAGATTTAAAACGAGCTTGAGAATGAGATTCTCAGACCGAGAGAAATAAAGTTTGGTTGGACCAAACATGGAGCGAGCATGAAATCATTTCAGTCGCAATGGAAGCGTGGATGGGCCGAGTCTTATGAAGACATAATGGATGAACCAAAATGGTTTGGTTCTAATCCAATGGAGAAGAATAAACCAAAGGGTTTGGTTTATTTTAAACGAATGAACCAAAAGTTGGTTCGGTTCGTTTTAACTTGAAATAAACCATCATGGTTTTGTTTATTTTAACTTATCTTAATGGAGCGGGTTAACGGGCCTACTGGTTATGATCCAATAACCATTAAGAGAATTAGTTCTCTATAAAAGAGGGCTTAAGGGATAATTAAGCCCTAATAATAAAAAAAACCCTAGATCAAGTTGCCGCCCACCTCATCCCCTCTAAGAGTTGGCGCCAACCTCCATTGCCGCCCAACCTCTTGTGCCGCCGTCCAAGTTGTTGTCGGCGTCCAAGCTTCGGCCGGTGATCCTCCGGCGACCCTCCGGTGATCTCTTTTAGGTTTGGCATCAAGGTGAGCTTTATCTTCCCTTGGTTGGCCGGCGCCTATCTCCTCCACCAAAGCTGTCCAATTTTCTGGACAGCTTGTTCTCCTCTCGTCGGAGCGTCGTTTGGACGACGGTTAGAGCTCCGACAGCAGCTAACTTACCGGGGATTCGATCTCCGGTAATCCTCTGAGGTGGAGGACGAAGGATTCGTCAATCGGTTGATGAATACCTCTCCGGAGAAGCGAGTTTTGAGGACTCATTTTTGGATCCGAATTTGGATTCGGATCGTGATCATCTCTCGATCACGTCGTCTTCAACACGAGGCTAGTAACCCGTACGAAGACGAAGCTCGTGGCTTAGCGAAGTCATCCAGAGGATACTCGGCATGGATACGGATAGAGACGATTCTAGCGAGGATTGTTCCGGTTGATGCCGTTCCCGCTACACGTCATACGAAAGGTATAACGTAGTTAAATTTCCTTTTATTGCAAATTTAAATTTACGGTTATGTCTACACATGTTGTACTATGCATGCGTGTGATGTGTGTGTTGTAATAAATGTAGATTTATTAATTTTATTGCTTCCGCTGTGCTCATGTTTACGAAACATGATCTAACACACACACACACCGCGGTGCCGGAAACCCAACAGTGGTATCAGAGCCCATGTTGTGTTTCGACATAATCGTAAAATGGTTTTGCGATAGTCATAATGTTATTTCTGGAAATTTTCTAATTTTGGAAATTTAGAAGTATTTATGAAAATTTTTCAATTTTGGAAAGTCTAGATGTATTTATGGAAATCTTCCACTTTTGGAAAGTTGGAAGTATTTATGGAAATTGATATTTTCTATAAATAAAATATTTGATTAGATTCTGGAAATTTGTTTCCTAATTTAATCATGATTTGATTTGGAGAATCAAATCTTAAAATATTTTATTTCCATAAGTAGTTTTGATGATTTAGGAAATTAGTTTCCTAAATTGATTTTCCTTAATCAATTATTTTCATAAATAAAATATGTGATTAGATCTGGAAATTTGTTTCCTAATTCAATCATGATTTGATTTGGAGAATCAAATCTTAAACATATTTTATTTCCATAAATAGTTATGACAAATAAGGAAATTATGTACATGACATAATTGTATGTCATGTAATTGCATTAGATGCATAACATTATGCCATGCATGTCGTGACATGTAGATGTATGCCATGTATGCCATGCCATGTAGATAATAGTTATTTGCATGCAAAGAGGATGAGACATAAAACCCTAACTAAATATTAAAGCCTACACCTTCCATTAATATGGTTAGAACCAGGGTTCTATTTCTTGTTTGGGTTGTTGGACTCACTCCAAGCCCGGCTCGAACCTGAACATGTTTAAATCATTGGAATAGTTTAACTCTAATATGGTAAGAGTCAGAGGTCAATCGTTAGTTTGGGTTGTTGGACTCACTCCAAGCCTGGCTAATTGGTTGAATGCGCTCTAACCATATTAAAACTATTTCGCGATTAATGGGTCGGCTCTAACTTGGAGCATCGATTTGTTGGACTCATTCCAAGGTCGATGTGAAGAGAGGTGAAGTTGGGTGCTATGCATATGATGCATACTTGTTAATGTGTTAACAACCCAATGTATGTGTAAACATTCAATTAGTTGATAGCACATTGTGAGAGTTACATATACATGATATGTAATCGGTATACTTGATACCCACCATCATAGCTAAGAATGGCTTGTTGGACTCACTCCAAGGTTGTTCTTATCTATATTGGATATCAGCCCATTCGGAGATTGACCTACGCTCTCCCGAATTGATTTCAAGGGTTTTTGAATTCGAAAAATGAATGGGATTTATAAATGTATATTGATGCATTTTAAAAATCATCTTTCTCATATATGCTCGTTTTGTATTTCTAAAATTGATCATGTTGTCTTTTAATTTGCGTTCCATTTTGGATTCGAATAAATTGACTGGGCCGAACTTCTTGGACTGGTTTAGAAACTTGAGAATTGTTCTCAAGGTGAAAAGCTTGCGTATGTCCTTGAAGTGCCTCTTCCCGCCCATCCTAGTGATGATGCAACTTCGGACCAATTGTTGGTCTATCAGAAACGTGTGACTGATTCTGAACTGACAAGTTGCATCATGCTAGCCGCGATGGAACCCAAGCTACGAAAGCAGCATGAGCATATGGATGCTCATATCGTAGTCCTTCATCTTTATGAATTGTTTGATAAGCAAGTGAGATTCGAAAGATTCGAAGTCTCCAAGCTCCTCTTCACCTCTGAGATGCAAGAAGGTTCATCTGTGGTACTGCTCAACATGCTGAAGACTGTGGAGCCTTCTGAGAAGCATGAGCAGGGGACGGTGTTGTTAGTTGATTCCTCGAAGAAAGGTTATAAGAGGGAGTCAAAGGAACAACAGAAGGGGAAGAAGAAAAAGGCTAAAAAGGAAGAACCAACTCAAAAGGGCACTTGCCATCATTATGGAAAGTAGGGCCATTTGCGAAGAAAGTGCAAGATTTATCTTGAGTCCGTGAAGAAGGACAAGGCATCGGATGCCCCATCTTCTTTAGAAATCTTCTTTATTGATTGTCATTCTATTTCCTCAGACACTTGTGTATTTGATACTGGGTGTGGCTCACATATATGTAATGACATACATGGGCTAAGGAATAGAAGAAGACTCGTCAAGGGAGAGTCAAATTTACGTGTTGGGAATGGAGCAATGGTTGCTGCACTCGCCATCGGAATGCATTTGTTGGAACTCCCTGTAGGACTTGTCCTAGAACTGGACAATTGCTTTTATGTTCCTTCGTTGATAAAGAACATCATTTCTATTTCTTATTTAAATAGAAATGGGTACCATTTGACTTTTAGTAACAATTGTTGTTACATAACTTTGAATGGAGTTCTTTAAGGGACTGGAACTTTAAGCAATGGTGTTTATACGTTGGACGTATCCAGTGATATTTTCAATATCGAAGTGAGCAACAAGCGTGCTCGAAAAGATAATCAATTAGACTTCTACATGTGGTATTGTCGTCTTGGCCATGTAAGCAAGAAACGCATATCCGAATTACACCGATGTGGAATTCTGGAATCGTTTGAATAGGATTTATACGATACATGCAAATCATGCTTAAAAGGCAAGATGACTAAGTTACCTTTTACTGGAAAAGGTGAACGAGTGGGAGAGTTACTAGGTCTAATACATACTAATGTATGTGGACCTATGTCAACTCAAGCTTTAGGAGGCTATAGCTACTTCATTACCATCACCGATGATCACTCACGATTTGGGAATGTGTTCTTGATGAAACACAAGTCTGAAGCCTTTGAAAGGTTCAAAGAATTCAGAAATGAAGTAGAGAAACAACATGACAAGAGTATTAAAATACTTCGATCGGATCGAGGTGGTGAATACTTGAGTCAGAAGTTTCTTGATTACCTAAGAGACAATGGTATATTGTCTCAATGGACTCCGCCCTATACACCACAACATAATGGTGTATCTGAGAGGAGTAACCGGACCTTGTTGGACATGGTCAGGTCAATGATGAATCATGCGACACTTCCCAAGTCCTTTTGGGGTTATGCACTTCAGACAGCTGTTTACTTGTTAAACAGAATGCCTACCAAGGTAGTCTCAACTACTCCATATGAGATATGGAATAGTAAGAAACCTCATGTATCTTACTTGAAGATATGGGGTTGTCCTGCTATCACCTTATGAAGATGTCGGAAAAAATTGGATGCTAAGTCTGATAAATGTCTATTTATTGGATACCCTAAGGAAACAAGGGGTTACAAATTCTATCATCCTATGGAACAAAAGGTGTTTGTTTCAAGGCATGTTGTGTTTCTAGAGAATGAATTTCTCTTGGAAGAAAACGGTGGGAGTGTCGTCGAGCTTGAGGAGGCTCGAGAGACTCAAATAGACATTGATGAGATACCTGGTGAAGCACAATAGCCGACAACTCATAGTGATGAGCAAACGGCTGGACCTATTGTAACACCACATCTTCGTAGATCTGGTAGAACACGCAATATTCCCGAGAGATATGGATTTCTCATAAGTGAATTGAATGACGTATTACTCATTGATGATGAGGAGCCTACCAGTTATGAAGAAGTGCTGACAAGTTCAGAAAGGGATGAGTGGCTTGGTGCCATGAAGTCGGAAATGGATTCCATGTATGAAAACCAAGTTTGGAACTTGGTTGACCCACCTGAAGGCATAAAGCCTATAGGATGCAAGTGGGTTTTCAAGAAGAAAACCGACATGGATGGTAATGTGATTACCTATAAGGCTAGATTGGTGGCGAAAGGATATTGTCAAAAGCAAGGTGTTGATTATGACGAAACCTATTCGCCTGTAGCTATGCTTAAATCCATTCGGATGCTCCTGGCCATAGCGGCTCATTATGATTATGAGATATGGCAGATGGATGTGAAAATAACTTTCCTTAATAGAAACCTGCTCGAGGACGTGTATATGATACATCCTGAGGGTTTCACATCGGTTGATAAAACCAAGGTATGCAAATTGTGACGGCTCATTTATGGATTGAAGCAAGCATCCAGGAGCTGGAATATCCATTTTGATGACACAATCAAAAAGTTTAATTTCTCACAAAATCCAAACGAACCTTGTGTGTACAAGAAGGTTAGTGGGAGTGCAGTCGTATTCCTAGTATTGTATGTCGATGACATATTACTTATAGGAAACGATGTTTCAATCTTACAGTCAGTTAAGGTTTGGTTATCCAAGACATTCTCCATGAAAGACCTGGGAGAAGCAACCTACATCCTCGGGATTAAGATCTATAGAGATAGATCGAAACGGTTGCTTGGTCTTTCGCAGTCTACATATATAGACCGAGTGCTAAAGAGGTTTAGCATGTTGGAATCCAAGAAAGGTTTCCTACCCATCAGGCATGGGGTACACCTTTCAAAGTCTATGTGTCCGCGCACAGAAGACGAGAGGATTTGCATGAGTAAGATTCCCTATGCATCCGCAATAGGATCTATCATGTATGCTATGTTATGTACGAGACCCGATGTATCGTATGCTCTGAGTGTCACGAGCAGATACCAGTCTGATCCAGGAATGGATTATTGGGTGGCTGTTAAGACGATCCTTAAGTACTTGAGAAGAACTAAGGATGTGTTCCTAATATATGGAGAAGGGTACATGGTGATACGTGGGTATACGGATGCCAGCTCCAGACAGACAAGGATGATTCCATGTCTCAGTCTGGGTATGTATTCACCTAGAATGGAGGCGCAATAAGTTGGAAAGGTTCCAAGCTTGACGCTATAGCGGATTCTGCCACTAAGGCAGAATACATTGCAGCTTTGGAAGCAGCAAAGGAAGCGGTTTGGATCAAGAAGTTCATCTCTGAACTTGATGTGGTCTCATCAATGATCCAAACATGTGCTTCGCCGCTATCATCTTATCAGAGAGATCATCAGTAGGAACGAAATACAAATCGACAAAATTCCCACTGAAAGGAACTTAGGGGATCCTTTGACTAAGGCATTACCTCAAAGTATGTTTGAGGGTCATGTTAGAGCTTATGGTATTGGATACCGTAGCGATTGGCATTAGGCCATGTGGGAGTCTGTTAGTAATATATGAGAGATGTCCTAAGGCAATCGCCTTATGTATGAACCATTTATATGATAAATGAAGATTCACTATTTGAGTATACATGTTTCATGTATTTGATTGGATCTTAAACTCATTTACTGAATGTCCACGATACGATTCATAGCATGAGAGAATTTGTGATTGGATCACAATTAGTGAGTATCTCTACATGTGTAATTGTGATGTATCGGAATTATCCCTAGTCGATGAATTGATGGATTTGGACACCATCAATTCTGTCGAGACTAGCATGAGGTATACTCCTTGGTGTATCCAAGCAGCTGATTCTCACTAGCTGGAGACATAGTGATGTCCAGAGTTGATCGTGGATGCTAGTTATGGTAACTAGTTCATTGGAGTGACCAGCCGTAAGACTTCATATGGTTCTCTGCATATATAGATATGTCAATGAAGTTCTTACTGTAGCTTAAGTGTGATGTTCCTTTGACTTGCGGTATTCAAGTCATCTTGATCATGGAGACTTATGCTTTGACATCTTAAGCAAACATCTCCAAGGAGATGTGGACCCGGGATGATTGGGTATAAGTCAAAGTGATCGAAGGTGTTTGAATAGCCTATAAAGGATTCACCACTCCTTGCGAGGAGATGTATACCCATGGCCTCTCGTCGGATTGTTACTAAAGTCTTTGGCCAAAGCATTACATGTTTAGAGTAAGGTACTCTTCGATACATGTGCATTAACTAGAATCCGTAGGACGAGGAAATGATACTTGGGCTAGGTGTGACGTAGTCAGCCTAGTGGGGACTGACACTATAGACCATGTCCTGAACCAAGTGGGTATAAGATGAGTGAAGGGAATGGGGCACGATTCATTCGAGCTGCTGAAGGGTTTCAGAAATAGTTCTGGATCAACCGTTGATCTTTTCGGTTAATTGGAGATCATGATGTACTACTAGGTGCCACTCATGATTGTTCTATAATTAATGGTTAATTATAGACGGCCAACATAAACCGAGAACCTATTTGGTCACACGCACAACGAGCGTAATCCGAAGGATTTAAAACGAGCTTGAGAATGGGATTCTAAGACCGAGAGAAATAAAGTTTGGTTGGACCAAACATGGAGCGAGCATGAAATCATTTCAGTCGCAATGGAAGCGTGGATGGGCCGAGTCTTATGAAGACATAATGGATGAACCAAAATGGTTTGGTTCTAATCCAATGGAGGAGAATAACCAAATGGTTTGGTTTATTTTAAACGAATGAACCAAAAGTTGGTTCGGTTCGTTTTAACTTAAAATAAACCATCATGGTTTGGTTTATTTTAACTTATCTTAATGGACTGGGTTAACGGGCCTAATGGTTATGATCCAATAACCATTAAGAAAATTAGTTCTCTATAAAAGAGGGCTTAAGGGATAATTAAGCCCAAATAAAAAAAAAACCCTAGCTCAAGTTGCCGCCCACCTCATCCCCTCTAAGAGTTGGCGCCAACCTCCATTGCCGGCCAACCCTCTTGTGCCGCCGTCCATGTTGTTGTCGGCGTCCAAGCTTCGGCCTGTGATCCTCCGGCGACCCTCCGGTGATCTCCTTTAGGTTTGGCATCAAGGTGAGCTTTATCTTCCCTTGGTTGGCCGGCGCCTATCTCCTCCACCAAAGCTGTCCAGTTTTCTGGACCGCTTGTTCTCCTCTCGTCGGAGCATCATTTGGACGACGGTTAGAGCTCCGACAGCGGCTAACTTACCGGGGATTCAATCTCCGGTAATGCTCTGAGGTGGAGGACGAAGGATTCGTCAATCGGTTGACGAATACCTCTCCGGAGAAGCGAGTTTTGAGGACTCGTTTTTGGATCCGAATTTGGATTCGGATCGTGATCATCTCTCGATCACGTCATCTTCAACACGAGGCTAGTAACCCGTATGAAGACAAAGCTTGTGGCTTAGCGAAGTCATCCAGAGGATA
Source organism: Wurfbainia villosa (assembly GCA_025175895.1). NCBI lineage: Eukaryota > Viridiplantae > Streptophyta > Magnoliopsida > Zingiberales > Zingiberaceae > Wurfbainia > Wurfbainia villosa. The sequence goes on along the minus strand of CM045998.1, from coordinate 31,133,135 downwards.
CTCGGCGTGGATATGGATAGAGACGATTCTAGCGAGGATCGTTCCGGTTGATGCCGTTCCCGCTACACGTCATACAAAAGGTATAACGTAGTTAAATTTACTTTTATTACAAATTTAAATTTATGGTTATGTCTACAGATGTTGTACTATGCATGCGTGTGATGTGTGTGTTGTAATAAATGTAGATTTATTAATTTTATTGCTTCCGCTGTGCTCACGTTTACGAAACATGATCGAACACACACACGCCGCGGTGCCGGAAACCCAACACTCTTAACCCTAGGATATGCTTTGGGAAGCTTTATAAAGGGTGAAAATCCATTGGATATGGATTAGGAGAGTTGTTAGAGTGATGTATCAAATTTAAGGGGTTGGAAAGTTCAATGTTTAACCTTGAACCTTATTTTTGATGGTTTAGAGTTCCTATTGGCTTAGGACTTCCCAAGGACATTGTTGGTGCAATGGTCAAGGAGGATCAAGCCTTTAGGGGGAGGTATCCATCATGGGATGATGAATGTTATTTTTCCTCATGAGGGAGAAAAATGGGACTTTGAGATACCTAATTTTAAAATTGGGAGAGTGTGTAGGATTGCCTCTCTTGAGTGATATGGGACTTATTACTAGGAAGATTGTGGGAATCCTAGGTATTTTTGGACCAAGGGGGAGATTGTAAGACCTCATTGGGGCATGAGACATTGACCTCTTTGGGGATTACCTTTTTGATGTTAGTCAAAAAGGGGGAGAATGTTTGGATGAATTTATGGGATTACCAATTTGGGATAATTGGTAAAATGATTTGAGTTAGTGCTCTAACTCAAAGGTATGTGGTTTTGTAAAACATCAAAAAGGGGGAGATTGTTGGTGCAATCGGCCCAGGTCACGATTGACCGGTCTCGAGTTTGACTCAAGCGATATTTTGATGTTGACATGAAGGTTTGATATTGATGTAAAGTTTTGGGGAGTTTGTTGGTGCAATCGACCCGGGTCATCATTGAATGGACTCGAGTTTGACTCGAGGGGGATTTTGATGGTTGACTAGGGTTGACCATGTCATGGAAAGTCCAAGTCTTGAGTACTTAGCATGTAAAGTCCAAGCATGGGTCTTGGCAAGGAAAAGTTCAAGCATGGGTCTTGGCAAGGAAAAGTTCAAGCATGGGTCTTGGCATGTAAAGTCCAATATGGGTTGGCAAGGGAAAGTCCAAGTTTGAGTCTTGGCATTTGGAAATTCCAAGGGTGTAGTCTTGGCCACGTAAGTCCAAGAGTGTAGTCTTGGCGGTGAAAGTCCAAGTCAAGAGTACTTGGCATTTGGAAAGTCCAAGGGGTTTGATATTGGCGGCGTAAAGTCCAAGGGTGGAGTCTTTGCAGCCTAAGTCCAATGGTTGGCGGCGTAAAGTCCAAGCGGAGTCTTGGTAGCGTAAGTCCAATGTGCCTTGGCGGTGTAGACACCGTTAGCATGACATAGCTGATGGAAGCACCTGAAGGCTAGCCTATGGATGAACAAGTCATGGATGACTTGGAGGGATCCGATAGATGCGAGGCTGACGGAGGTGGCTAGAAGGCTTAGGTCTAGGCTAAGGGTGGTCTAGCAAGTATGGGGGCACCATACTTGGGATTAAACCTCGTGTTTGAGGTTGGAAGTCGACTAGCTATATGGCCTGTTCGACTACCGTGAGTCGACTAGAGTTCGACTATCGTTTAAGGGTTGAAAAGGCTCTAGCGATCATTTGCTCATTGGAAGCGATCGGTGATGCGATGAGTTAGCGGCCATGGGCGATCAGGATAGTTCCACCGCGATCCACAGAACACTCCGTAGGTGGTGGCGTCACTACGAACCTTAACGATCAGTGCTAATGTTGTGATCAGAATTTTTCCAATGTGGATCGAGCCGTTGTCTCACGACAACAGTGTTGGCAATCAAACTGGGGATTTTGGCAATCGACTACCAAGGCAGAATCTATCCCAATGTAGGTTAAAAAGAGGAGCTCGAGGAGAATTTTAGCAATGGTTCTTTGGGAGCTTTGGTGAGGCAATTTGAAGGCGAATTGCAGGTGTATTTCAGGGTACTTCAAGCTCATCCAAGCAACCAACAAACAAGTGCTCAAAACCCTAGATTGTAAAGTGCTCTTTACATTTTCACTTGTATTTGCTTGTTTACTTTGTATTACTTGTTGTAATTCATTGTACGAGGTTTCTCCACCTTTGACTTGTTGTCGAGAAGGAGTTTATTGGATTAGTAGTCCGTGTTTGCATTGCTAGGGCTCTTACGAGCCCAATCCGTGGAGTTGGAACCGTTCGGTTCCGAACCACGTTATATCTTGTGTACTGCTTGTATTTGTATTGTATTTGTTTTATTATTTCTATTTCCACTGCGTATAACACATTTTGTAGCGAGCTTGCAATGAATTCCATCGACGCATCGAAACGAGATATTCACCCCCCCCTCTAGCGGTCATCGAATCCTCAACAATTTTCCCATTTCTCTTGTACTTATGGATTTGTCCTTAAGATCATGGATAGTTTTTACTCAGCAACACACATTCCTAATTCTCTTCTTAAATAACTGAATTCATTTCTGGAAGAGGTTTTGTGAAAATATCAGCAAGATTAGCCATTGACTCAATATAATTGAGTATGATTTATCCTCTTGCTACATGATCCATAATGAAGTGATGTCTCAGTTCAATGTGTTTTGTCTTGGAATGATGGACTGGGGTTTTCGTAAAATTTATTGTTCTAATGTTATCACAAAGCAATTTAATGTTCTTATATGAAAACCCATAATCTTCCAGGGTATGATTCATCCATAATAGTTGCGATACACTCTCTCCCATTGCTATATACTCAGCCTCAGTTGTAGAGAGAGCGACACAATGTTTCTTTCGACTCGACCAACTAATTAATGCTGAACCTAGGAATTGACAACCCCCACTAGTGCTTTTCCTATCTTTTTTGCATCCTGCATAATCTGAATTGGTATAGCCTACTAAATCGAAAGATTCAGTTCACGGATACCACAATCCAACAACTATTGTTGCTTTAAGATATCTCATAATTCTTGTAACCGCAACCCAATGAGGCTCTTTTGCATATGATTGATATCGCGCGCACATACCCATAGTAAATACTATATCAGGTCTACTCGCTGTAGGGTATAAAAGACTACCTATGACACTCCTATAAGGTTTCAAATCAATAGATTTTCCATCTACATCACTATCTAAATGTGTTTTGTGCCATTAGGGTGAAAACCTCTTTGACATTTTCCATGTTAAATCTTTTTAGCAACTCCAAACCATATTTTGATTGATGGATATGAATTCCTTCTTTGGTTTGTTTAATTTGTAGTCTAAGGAAAAAAAGTCAATTCTCCCACTAGACTCATCTCAAACTCACTCTCCATGTGTTCTATGAATTCATTGAGGTAATCCCTATTTTTATAGCCACAAATTATGTCATCAACATAAATCTGAACTACATATATATCTTCACCATTTATTTTCAGAAATAGTGTGGGATCAATTTGACCTCTTCTAAAACCCCTTTCAACTAGGAAGGTTGACAACCTTTCGTACCAAGCACGAGGTGCTTGTTTCAGCCCGTAAAGAGCCTTCTTAAGCTTATACACGTGGTTTGGAAATTAAGAATTTTCAAACCCCAGCAGTTGCTCAACATAGACTTCCTCCTTAATAAAACCATTAAAAAATGTAGACTTCACATCGATTTGATATAATTTGAAGCCCTAATATGCTGCAAATGCTGGCATAAATCTTATGGATTCTAATCTAGCTACGGCTGCGTAAGTCTCATCATAATCCAATCCCTCAACTTGATTGTAAGCTTTGGCAACCAACCTAGCATTATTTCTTACAATTTCTCTTTTATCATTCATTTTGTTTTTAAATACCCTTTTTTGTGCCAATTATAGTAGCTTGATCATGTCTTGGAACTAAATCCCAAACTTGACTTCTCTCAAATTGTCCTAATTTATCTTGCATTGCTATGATCAAGTCCGGATCAAGCAAAGATTTGTCAATTACTTTTGGCTCAATTTCAGAGATCAACACTACTTGATTTACTTAATTCCTAAAGAATGATCTAGTCCTCACCCTATGTTGGATGTCTCTAACAACTTGGTCTAAGGGATGACTAGAGACCATTCTAGTGGATCTTGGTACTTGAGATGTTTCTTGAACCTCACAATTTGGCACAAACTCAAGTGATGACCCTTCGGACCTAGGTATTTCATTATCGGAGTCAAATCTAACTCCCCCTACATTAGTGTTCTCACTCAAACTCAATTTCTTTAGTTCGAACAGAACTTCATCGCATTCTATCTTTGAATCAATTTGTGTTTTACTTTCTTCAAAAACTACATTTGATGATTCCTCCACCAAATTTGTTCTTTTGTTATACACTCAATAAGCCTTACTTGTGAGGGAATATCCTACAAGGATACCTTCATCCGCTTTAGTGGTGAATTTCCCTAGATAATCCTTAGTGTTTAAAATGAACACCTTGCAACCAAATACCCTAAGGTGTTTAATAGTTGGTGGTTTTCCAAACCATAGTTCATGAGGTGTTTTTCCTAAGAATCTATGTATCAAAACTCTGTTTTGAACATATCATGCAGTATTAATAGCCTCAACCCACAAATAAGTAAGAAGATCATACTCATTTAGCATACTCCTCGTAGATTCTTGTAAGGCACTATTTTTCATCTCTACAATACCATTTTGTTGTGGTGTCCTAGGAGTGGAGAATTCGTGTTTGTACCCTTTTTCTAGACAAAAATACTTAAACCTCATGTTTGTTGGGATGTATACTGAAAGCCTAGCCTTTTTATGAACATCTTCATTTTGAAATAAGAATCACATGATCATTGTTTGCATATTTATAGTTATGCATATTGTCTAATACTTTACATTGTAGATAACATGGTGTATGGTGTCGCACAGAAGATCATGTTATCAGTTCCTTGTAGAGTATAAGTAGAGGCTCACAACCAAGATGGTTTTGGACAAACCATTGGCATGGTTGTAGTGTAATTTGGTATTGGTTTATCTTGACCATAGAATTATACTAGTACACTTTGTGTGTATTGAGCAGGACTGACTTAGAGCTGATTTAATTTATTGTTGACTACAAAATTGAATCAGACCTCGGATATTATGGTGTACATGCTCTTAATCTCAATATAATAACTGGCACATGTACTTAATATTTATTTCTTTGATTTACCAATGGGCGAGATATAAATCGATAGGCCCGGTAAGTTGGGAAATAATATTATTTACATGGTGTGTCATTGATTATAGTAGAAAACCGTGTCTTATGTATTAGGATGATGATCTCCCCTTGAGGAGCTCATAAGGATCATCATGTAAATCCTGCAGGTGGACTTGGTCCAGCATGATGATAAGGTTGAGTGGCACTACTCGTGGAGTTAGATGTTAATTAATTAATTGTCAGTAAATTAATTAATTAACGGACATTCGATATCTTAAACACAGGGAGATATTTGTACAATTAATATATGGAGCCAATATTTAATTATGGGGGTTGGTGAGGTAGATCAATGATAATCCTCTAGTGGAATGGATTATCATTAATGGATCAGATTTTATGTGGGTCGAATCCATTAGGTGGCCAAGATCCAACTCCTCCTCATGGTCCCTATTGTAGCTTATTAAAGCCCTCATGAAGCCTAGATCCAACGTACACGATTAAATGGAGGATTGGGCGAAATCTATAAATAGATTCCAAAGCTTGGGCGGCAAGGGGGATTGAGTTGTGCTAGGGTTTTGCAGTTGGCTTTAGAGAGGCTTGGGCGGCAACCTAGGGTAGGGCTTCTCCATTGGGCGACGACAACACATAGGGTTTGGCTCTTGACTTGGCCGGCGATGCCTCCCTCTCTCTCTCTCTAGTTTGGCCGGCGGCTCCTCCCTCTCTCTCTCTCTCTCTTTTGGCCGGCAACAACAAGAGAACTCTCTTGGCCGGCACCCACCTCTTCTTCTTCCTCTCCTTGGCCAGCAGCAACAACCAAGCTAGGTGCCTTGGTGGTCAGCTCTATATAGGAGAAGAAGAGTTTGGTATTCTTTCCTTTGTCAAGGATTAATTTTTTTTAATTCGGGGAGGTAGATAGGATCACCATGCATAAGCGACCGAAGTGAAGCGAGAAGCAAAGCTTCAACCTTCATGTGGTACCAGAGCCAATTTTTCTGATTTTGTGTGTTTAGGATTCGGTTACTTTTATGCACTTGTCATATATTTTGTGCACCGGATAATAGTAGAATGTGTGTAGGCTGACTTTTTGGTTGTAGGCATAAGATCCAACTATTATGGTCATATGTGTGTGTATGTGATTGTATGTGTGTAATCATAATATTATTTGAATCCTCGGGGTTGACGAGGCTAGTATTTAATTTTTATAATTAAGTACGACATTGTTTAGCCACTCTTTTATTTTAGTTTATTTTCGATCTAGATTTCATGTACACTCCTTTGTGGAGTATAGGATTGATGGGTGTAAATTAAAATAATTTTTCTCAGCTCGGACGAGATGGCAACATGACTGGAGGCATATTGGAGAACAAAAGCCATAATAGTTGGAAAATTTGTTTTTTCATATTTATTGCTTTTGATTTATATTCTTGTTGTGATTTCATAGTTAAAATTCTTCAATTTTAAATTACTAAGTGGGAGAGGAATATTTTTTTAAAATTCCCACGGCCTCCATTACAATTTGACATGTGATGCGAACAAACTTGCGAATTGGCTCTTAGTGCCTTCCTCTATATCAGATGAGTTTGTTTTGCGGATCACTAGGTAAAATATGGTTATATGAATTTATTTAGGAGTCTGTGTACTTCCCCATCGGAAGGCACATAACCCGAGGTAATTGCCTTAGTATCGAATAATGGTGAACACTTAGATGCAAATAAAAGTATCCTCCCCATCGGAGTCACTGCTTTTATTTGTAGGGCCGAAGAGGAACCAACTATTAATTTTATTTGTCAAAAAGTAAGGTTGACAGGATAATAAAATTAATGGGTAAAACCTGCTCTTACAAATGAAGAGTTCGTATACGTCCACACTATCGTGGCATACGATATTCTTGGTGTTGGTTGATTTTAAAATTTTATTGTTTGAGGAATCAATACTTTTTTGAAATCTAAATGTTTTTGATCTATGTGATTCTTAGGTTTATTCAAAATGACTTTCAACCTACTTGCTGTGATTCTAAAGGAAAATAAACTTACTGGACCTAACTATGTGGATTGGAAAAGGAATCTGGATATAGTCTTGACTGTTGAGGAGTACAAGTATGTACTTCTCGAGGAGTGTCCTCCTAAGCCTACAAATGATTTTGGGGAAAAGGAGAAAGAGAGTTATAAGAAGTGGATGAAGACTAATGAGATGATGCGGTGTTACATTTTGGCTTCTATGTCAAATGTATTGTGGCATCAACATCAGACCATGAATACTGCTTATGACATGATGCTCAATCTCAAGGAACTTTTCGGACACCAGAACCGGGCTGCTAGGCAAGAAGCCATGAGAAACTTGATGACAACCACCATGGTTGAGGGAACACCCATGAGGGATCATGTTCTCAAGATGATGTCTCGTTTGAATGAGCTGGAAGTCCTTGGAGCTGAGATCGATGGGGAAACCCAGATCGATATCATTCTCCAATCTCTACCTAGGAGTTTTGAGCAGTTTCACTTGAACTACAACATGAATAAGAGGTTGTATTCGTTGGCGAGGCTTTTGACAGAACTCCAGGCGGTAGAAGGGCTTTTTCGTTAGAGTTCTCAGGTTTTGTTTGCCCAGAAGGTTTCTACTTCTAAGCTGAAAGGGAAGAAGAAGAAGAAACAAGGTACAGCGAAGGTGGTGGGAGGATCTTAGGGAGGAGTGAAGAAGCCGAAAGGCAAGTGCTTCACTTGCAAGCAGATTGGACATTGGAAGGCTGACTACCCCTACCGGAAGCAGAACAAAGGTATATCTTTTGGTCTAGTTGTTGAAACATGTTTAGTGGTGTTATCTACCAGCACCTAGTGTGTAGATATGGGAGCCACTGATCATGTCTACAATACTTTGCAGGGGTTCCAGAAAATCAGACGACTAGCTGAGGGGGAGATTACTGTCTAGATGGGAAAAACTACTAAGGTGGCGGCTATTACAGTGGGAAATGTTTATTTATCTTTTGATAGGAATAAAACTTTGGTTTTGAGAAATTGTCTTTATGTACCTTCATTTAGAAAGAATTTGATTTCAATTTCAAAATTCTTTTTACATGGATATTCTATTTCTTTTAATGAAAGATTTGTTATAAAAAGGAATAGGGAGATTATCTGTTCTGGTGCATTGGTAGAAAATTTATATACTCTTGAACCAAAGGCTCCCACGATGAAAATAGAAGTAAATAACTCATCTTCTAAATATAATAGGAGAAAAGAACCATTGAAAATGAACCAAACATACCTTTGGCATCTAAGGTTAGGTCATATTAACCTAAGTAGAATTCAAAGGTTGATAGCTGATGGACCTTTGGGTTCATTAGTGGTGAAAGATTTCCCAACCTGCGAATCTTGCTTGGAAGGTAAAATGACCAAGAGGCCTTTTAAGGCCAAGGGGTATAGAGCCAAATATATGTTGGAATTGGTTCATTTTGATTTGTGTGGTCCTATGTCTATCCAGGCTAGAGGTGGTTTTGAATATTTCGTCTCGTTTATAGATGATTATTCAAGATATGGATACATTTACTTGATGCATCGCAAGTCTGAATGCTTTGACAAATTCAAAGAATTCAAGGCTAATGTGGAGAAATGTCAAGGTAAAAGTATCAAGACACTACGATCTGATCATGGTGGTGATTACCTCTTGGGAGAGTTTAGGAGTAACTTATCAGAGGTAAGGATTCAAACCCAACTGTCTGCACCTGGTACACCCCAGCAGAATGGTGTGGCAGAGCAAAGGAATCAAACTCTTATGGAGATGGTTAGATCGATGATGAGTTATTATGAGTTACCAGATTCGTTCTGGGGGTATGCTTTGGATACAACAGTGTATATTCTGAACTTGGTACCATCTAAATCAGTACCTTCTACTCCCAAAGAATTGCGGAGTAGGCGAAAGCCTAGTTTGAGACATATTCGAATTTGGGGGAGTCCAACACATGTGTTGAAGGTTGATGCTGGTAAGTTGGAACCTTGTACAGAAGTGTGCTTGTTCGTAATGTTAGTAATATATGAGAGAAGTCCTAAGACAATCGTCATATGTCTGAACCATTTATATGATAAATGAAGTTTCACTATTTGAGTATACATGTTTTCATGTATTTGATTAGATCTTAAACTCATTTACTGAATGTCTACGCTACGATTCATAGCATGAGAGAATTTGTGATTGGATCATAACTAGTGAGTATCTCTACATGTGCAATTGTGATGTATCAGAATTATCCCTAGTCGATGAATTGATGGATTTGGACACCATCGATTCTATCGAGACTAGCACGAGGTATACTCCTTGGTATATCTAAGCAGCTGATTTTCACTTGCTGGAGACATTGTGATGTCCAGAGTTAATCGTGGATGCTAGTTATGGTAACTAGTTCATTGAAGTGACCAGCCGTAAGACATCATATGGTTCTCTGCATATATAGATATGTCAATGAAGATCTTACTGCAGCTTAAGTGCGATGTTCCTTTGACTTGCGGTATTCAAGTCATCTTGATCATAAAGACATATGCTTTGACATCTTAAGCAAGCATCTCTGAGGAGATGTGGACCCGGGATGATTGAGTATAAGTCGAAGTGATCGAAAGTGTTTGAATAGCCTATAAAGGATTCACCACTCCTTGCGAGGAGATGTATACCCATGGCCTCTCATCGGATTATTACTAAAGTCTTTGGCCAAAGCATTACATGTTTAGAGTAAGGTACTCTTGGATACATGTGCAGTAACTAGAATCCATACGACGAGAAAATGATACTTGGGCTAGGTTTGACGTAGTCAACCTAGTGGGGACTGACACTATAGACCATATACTAAACCAAGTGGGTATAAGATGAGTGAAGGGAATGAGGCACGATTCATTGTAGCTGCTGAAGGGTTTCAGAAATAGTTTTGGATCAACCGTTGATCTTTTCGGTTAATTAGGGATCATGATGTACTTCTAGGTGCCACTCATGATCGTTCTATAATTAATGGTTAATTATAGACGGACAACATAAATCAAAAACCTATTTGGTCACAAGCACAACGAGCGTAATCCGAAGGATTTAAAACATGCTTGAGAATGAGATTCTCAGACCGAGAGAAACTAGGTTTGGTTGGACCAAACAAGGAGCGAGCATGAAATCATTTCAGTCACAATGGAAGCATGGATGGGCCGTGTCTTATGAAGACATGATGGATGAACCAAATTGGTTTGGTTCTAATCCAATGGTGGAGAATAAACCAAAGGGGTTTTGTTTGTTTTAAACGAATGAACCAAAGTTGGTTCGGTTCGTTTTAACTTAAAATAGACCAAATCGGTTTGGTTTATTTTAATTTAAATTAATGGAGTGGGTTAATGGGCTTTTGGTTATGATCCGATAACCATTAGGAGAATTTGTTCTCTATAAAATAGGGATTAAGGGTTTTGTGAAAACCTAATCCAAGCAACCCATAGTTGCCTCCCACCCTCTCCCTCTCCTCTTGTGGTCGGCGCCCAACCCTAGCCGCCGCCCACCCTTGTGTCACAATCCAAGCTTGTTGCCGGCGTCCAAGCTCTAGCCGGTTATCCTCCGGCGACCCTCCGGTGATCCTCCTTTGATCCGGTGACCAAGGACTCACTGGCCCTCTTCTCTTTGGCCGGCGCGCAAACTCCTCCACCATGCTCTCCAGTTTTCTGGACAGCTTGCTTTCTTTGAGTCGGAGCGTCATTTGGACGACGTTTGGAGCTCCGATAGCGGCTACTTTGCCAAAGATTCGATCTTCGGTAATCCTCATAGGTGGAGGACGAAGGATTCGTCAAACGGTTGACGAATACCTCTCCGGAGAAGCGAGTTTTTGAGGACTCGTTTTGGATCCGAATTTTGATTCAGATTATGATCTTCTCTCGATCACATCGTCTTCAACACGAGGCTAGTAACTCATACGAAGATGAGGCTCGTGACTTTGTGAAGTCATATCGAAGATACTCGGCGTGGATACGGATAGAGGCTATTCTAGCGAGGATCGCACCGGTTGATGTTTTTCCCGCTACACGTGATACGTCAGGTATACGTAGAATAAATTTCCCTTTATTACAAAATTTGAAATTATGGTTATGTCTACACATGTTGTACTATGCATGCGTGTGGTGTGTGATCGAATAAATTTGATTTATTGCTTTTTATTTATTTCGCTGCGCACATGTTTATGAAACATGTTCGAATACACACTCGTCGCGGTGCCAGAAATCCAACACTGGTATCAGGGCCCAGGTTGTATTTCGACATAATCATAAAATTGTTTTGCGATAGTCGTAATGGTATTTATGGAAATTTTCTACTTTTGAAAAGTTAGAAGTATTTATGAAAATTTTTAATTTTTGAAAGTCTAGAAGTATTTATGGAAATCTTCTACTTTTGGAAAGTTAGAAGTATTTATGGAAATTAATATTTTCCATAAATAAAATATTTGATTTGATTTAGAAATTTGTTTCCTAATTTAATCATGATTTGATTTAGGAAATCAAATCTTAAAATATTTTATTTCCATAAGTAGTTTTGATGATTTAGGAAATTTGTTTCTTAAAATGACTTTCCTTAATCAACACTTTCCACAAATAAAATATGTGATTAGATTTGGAAATTTGTTTCCTAATTTAATCATGATTTGATTTGGATAATCAAATCTCAAATATATTTTATTTCAATAAATAGTTATGACATATAAGGAAATTTTGTACATGTCATAATTTTATGCCATGTAATTGCATTATCATTATGTCATGCGTGTCGTGACATGTAGATGTATTTCATGTATGTCATGTCATGTAGATAATAGTTATTTGCATACAAAGATGATGAGACATAAAAAACCCTTACTCAATATTAAAGCCTACACCTTCCATTAATATGGTTAGAACCAGAGTTCCGTTTCTTGTTTGGGTTGTTGGACTCTCTCCAAGCCCGGCTCGAACCCGAACATATTCAAACCATGGAATAGTTTAATACTAATATGGTAAGAGTCAGAGGTCAATCGTTAGCTTTGGTTGTTAGACTCTCTCCAAGCCGGGTTAATTGGTTGAATGCGCTCTAACCATATTAAAACTATTTCTCGATTAATGGGTTTGCTTTAACCTAAAGCATCGACTTGTTGGACTCTCTCCAAGGTCGATGTGAAGGGAGGTGAAGTTGGGTGCTATGCATATGATGCATACTTGTTAATGGGTTAACAACCCGATGTATGTGTGAACATTCAATTAGTTGATAACACATTTTGATAGTTGCATATACGTGATATGCAATCGATATATTTGATACCTACCATCATAGTTATGAATGGCTTGTTGGACTCTCTCCAAGGTTGTTCATATCTATGTTGGATATCAGCCCATTCGGATATCGACCTACGATCTCCCGAAGTGATTTTGGGGTTTTTGAAATTCGGAAAATGAATGAGATTTATGAATGTATATTGATGCATTTTAAAATAATTTTCTCATATATGCTCGTTTTGTATTTCTAGGTTAATCGATTGATCATGATGTCTTTGAATTTGTGCACTATTTTGGATTCAAACAAATTGACTGGGACTAACTTCCTGGACTAGCATAGAAACTTGAGAATTGTTCTCAAGGTGGAAAAGCTAGCATATGTCCTTGAAGAGCCTTTTCCCAACCGTCCTAGGGATGATGCAACTCCAGACCAAATGTTGGCCTATCAAAAACATGTGGCAGATTCTGAACTGGCGAGTTGCATCATGCTAGCTATGATGGTACCTAAGCTGCAAAAGCAACATGAGCATATGGATGCTAATACCATAGTTTTCCATCTTCATGAGTTGTTTGATGAGCAAGTGAGATCCGAAAGGTTTGAAGTCTCCAGGCTCCTCTTCACCTCTAAGATGCAAGAAGGTTCGTCTGTAGTGCAGTTTATGCTAAAGATAAACAGGTATATCGAGCGGTTGGCCACCCTCGGGTTTGTGATGGATCATGAATTAAGTATTGACTTAATTCTGCATTGTTTACCCAAGAGTTTCTCACAATTTGTGATGAACTATCGGATGAACAAATTTGAATCCACTATTCTTGAGCTCCTCAATATGCTAAAGACTGTGGAGCCTTCTGTGAAGCATGAAGGAAGGCGGTTCTATTAGTTGATTCCTCAAAGAAAGGTTCTAAGAGGAAGGCAAAGGAACAGAAGAAAGGGAAGAACAAGAAGGCTAAGAAGGCAGAACCAGCACAAAAGGGCACTTGCCATCATTGTGGCAAGGAAGGCCACTGGCGAAGAAACTAAGAGATTTATCTTTAGTCCGTGAAGAAGAAGAAGGCATCCGATGCCCCATCCTCTTCAAGTATCTTCGTTATTGATTGACATTCTATTTCCTTAGACACTTGGGTATTGGATACTGGGTGTGGCTCACATATATGTAATGACATACAGGGGCTAAGGAATGGAAGAAGACTCGTCAGAGGGAAGTCAAATTTGTGAGTTGCCAATGGAGCAAAGGTTGCTGTGATCGCCATCGAAACATATTTGCTGAAGATCCCTAGTGGACTAGCCTTGGAACTGGACAATTGTTATTGTGTTCCTTCTCTAATAAAGAACATTGTTTCTATTTCCTGCTTAAATAGAAATTGTTACCATTTGACGTTTAGTAACAATTGTTGTTATATAACTTTGAATGGAGTACTTTATGGAACTGGAACTTTGAACAATGGTATTTATACGTTAGACGTATCCAGTGACATTTTCAATATCGAAGTGAGCAACAAGCATGCTGAAAAGGATAATCAATTAGACTCCTACATGTGGCATTGTCGTCTTGGCCATGCAAGCAAGAAATGCATGTCCGAATTACACCGATGTGGAATTCTTGAATCTTTTGAATTGGATTCACACGATACATGTGAATCATGCTTAAAAGGCAAGATGACTAAGTTACCTTTTACAGGAAAAGGTGAACGAGTGAGAGATTTGCTAGGTCTAATAAATACTGATGTATGTGGACCTATGTCAACTCAAGCTTTAGAAGGCTATAGCTGCTTCATTACCTTCACCGATGATCACTCACGGTTTGGGTATGTGTTCTTGATGAAACACAAGTCTGAAGCCTTTGAAAGGTTCAAAGAATTTAGAAATGAAGTAGAGAAACAACATGACAAGAGTATTAAAATACTTCGATCGGATCGAGGTGGTGAATACTTAAGTCAAGAGTTTCTTGATTATCTAAGAGACAATAGTATATTGTCTCAATGGACTCCGCCATATACACCACAACATAATGGTGTATCTGAGAGGCGTAACCGGACCTTGTTGGACATGGTCAGGTCAATGATGAATCATGCGAATCTTCCCAAGTCCTTTTGGGGCTATGCACTTCAGACAGCTGTTTACTTGTTAAACAGAATGCCAACCAAGGTAGTCTCTACTACTCCATATGAGATATGGAATAGTAAGAAACCTCATGTATCTTACTTGAAGATATGGGGTTGTCCTGCTTATGTGAAGCAGACTGTATCAGACAAATTGGATGCTAAGTCTGATAAATGTCTATTTATTGGATACCCTAAGGAAATAAGGGGTTACCAATTCTATCATCCTGTGGAACAAAAGGTGTTTGTTTCAAGGCATGCTGTGTTTCTAGAGAAAGAGTTTCTCTTGCAAGAAAACAGTGGGAGTGTCATCGAGCTTGAGGAGGCTCGAGAGACTCAAATAGACATTGATGAGATACCTAGTGAAGAACAACAGCCGATAACTCATAGTGATGAGCAATTGGCTGGACCTATTGAAACACCACATCTTCGTAGATCTGGTTGAACACGCAATATTCTTGTGAGATATGGATTTCTCGTAAGTGAATCGAACGACGTGTTACACATTGATGATGAGGAGCCTACCAATTATGAAGAAGTTCTGACAAGTTCAGAAAGGGATAAGTGGCTTGAAGCTATGAAGTCGGAAATGGATTCCATGTATGAAAACCAAGTTTGGAACTTGGTTGACCCACTTGAAGGCATAAAGCCTATAGGGTGCAAGTGGGTTTTCAAGAAGAAAACCAGCATGGATGGTAATGTGATTACCTATAAGGCTAGATTGGTGGCAAAAGGATATCGTCAAAATCAAGGTGTTGATTATGACGAGACCTATTCGCCTGTAGCTATGCTTAAATCTATTCAGATGCTCTTGGCCATAGCAGCTCATTATGATTATGAGATATTGCAAATGGATGTGAAAATAGCTTTCCTTAATGGAAACCTACTCGAGGACATGTATATGATACAGCATGAGGGTTTTACATCGGTTGATAAAACTAAGGTATGCAAATTGCGACGGTCCATTTATGGATTGAAGCAAGCATCCAGGAGCTGGAATATCCATTTTGATGAGACAATCAAAAGGTTTTATTTCTCACAAAATCCAGACGAACCATGTGTGTACAAGAAGGTTAGTGGGAGTGCAGTCGTGTTCCTAGTATTGTATGTCGATAACATATTACTTATAGGAAACGATGTTTCAGTCTTACAGTCAGTTAAGATTTTGTTGCCCAAGACATTCTCCATGAAAGTCATGGGAGAAGCAACCTACATCCTCAGGATTAAGATCTATAGAGATAGATCGAAATGGTTGCTTGGTCGTTCGCAGTCTACATATATAGACCGAGTGCTAAAAAGGTTTAGAATGTCAAAATCCAAGAAAGGTTTCCTACCCATCAGACATGGGATACACCTTTCGAAGTCTATGTGTCCGCGCACAGAAGACGAGAGGATTTTCATGAGTAAGATTCCCTATCCATCCACAATAGGATCTATCATGTATGTTATGTTATGTACGAGACCCGATGTATCGTATGCTCTAAGTGTCATGAGTAGATACCAGTCTGATCCAGGAATGGATCATTGGGCGACTGTTAAGACAATCCTTAAGTACATGAGAAGAACTAAAGATGTGTTCCTGATATATGGAGAAGGGGACATGGTGATACGCGGGAATACGGAAGCCAGCTTCCAGACAGACAAGGATGATTCCAGGTCTCAGTCTGGATACGTGTTCACCTTGAATGAGGGTGCAGTGAGTTGGAAAAGTTCCAAACAAGATATTGTAGCGGATTCTACCACTGAGGCAGAATACATTACAGCTTCGGAAGTAGCAAAGGAAGCGGTTTGGATCAAGAAGTTCACTTATGAACTTGGTGTGGTTCCAGCCATTGTTGAAGCAATATCGGTCTACTGCGACAACAATGGAGCAATTGCACAGGCAAAAGAGCCAAGGTCTCATCAACGATCCAAACATATGCTTCGCCGCTATCATCTAATTAGAGAGATCATTACTAGGAAGGAAATACAAATCGAGAAAATCTCCACTAAAAGGAACTTAGTGGATCCTTTGACTAAGGCATTACCTCAAAGTAAGTTTGAGGGTCATGTTAGAGCTTATGGTATTGGATACCGTAGCGATTGACATTAGGCCAAGTGGGAGTTTATTAGTAATATATGAGAGATGTCCTAAGTCAATCGCCTTATGTATGAACACTTTATATGAAAAATGAAGATTCACTATTTGAGTATACATATTTTCATGTATTTGATTAGATCTTAAACTCATTTACTGAATATCCACGCTACGATTCACAGTATGAGAGAATTTGTGATTGGATCACAACTAGTGAGTATCTCTACATGTGTAATTGTGATGTATCGAAATTATCCCTAGTCGATGAATTGATGGATTTGGACACCATTGATTCTGTCGAGACTAGCACGAGGTATACTCCTTGGTGTATCCAAGCAGCTGATTCTCACTGGCTGGAGACATTGTGATGTTCGGAGTTAATCGTGGATGCTAGTTATGGTAACTAGTTCATTGGAGTGACCAGCCATAAGACTTCATATGGTTCTCTGTATATATAGATATGTCAATGAAGTTCTTACTGCATCTTAAGTGCGATGTTCCTTTGACTTGCGGTATTCATGTCATCTTGATCAGACTTATGCTTTGACATCTTAAGCAAGCATCTCTGAGGAGATGTGGACCCGGATGATTGGGTATAAGTCGAAGTGATCGAAAGTGTTTGAATAGCCGATAAAGGATTCATCACTCCTTGCGAGGAGATGTATACCCATGGCCTCTCGTCGGATTGTTACTAAAGTCTTTGGCCAAAGCATTACATGTTTAGAGTAAGGTACTCTTGGATACATGTGCAGTAACTAGAATCCGTACGACGAGGAAATGATACTTGGGCTAGGTGTGACGTAGTCAACCTAGTGGGGACTGACACTATAGACCATGTCCTAAACCAAGTGGGTATAAGATGAGTGAAGGGAATGGGGCACGATTCATTGTAGCTGCTGAAGGGTTTCAAAAATAGTTCTGGATCAACCGTTGATCTTTTCGGTTAATTGGGGATCATGATGTACTACTAGGTGTCACTCATGATCGTTCTATAATTAATGGTTAATTATAGACGGCCAACATAAACCAAGAACCTATTTGGTCACACGCACAATTAGCGTAATCCGAAGGATTTAAAACGAGCTTGAGAATGGGATTCTCAGACCGAGAGAAACTAGGTTTGGTTGGACAAAACAAGGAGCGAGCATAAAATCATTTCAGTCACAATGGAAGCGTGGATGGGTCGTGTCTTATGAATACATGATGGATGAACCAAATTGGTTTGGTTCTAATCCAATGGTGGAGAATAAACCAAAGGGGTTTGGTTTGTTTTAAACGAATGAACCAAAGTTGGTTCGGTTCATTTTAACTTAAAATAGACCAAATCGGTTTGGTTTATTTTAACTTAAATTAATGGAGTGGGTTAATGGGTTTTGGTTATGATCCGATAACCATTAGGAGAATTTGTTCTCTATAAAATAGGGCTTAAGGGTTTTGTGAAAACCTAATCCAAGCAACCTATAGTTGCCGCCCACCCTCTCCCTCTCCTCTTGTGGTCGGCGCCCAACCCTAGCCGCTGCCCACCCTTGTGCCGCCGTCCAAGCTTGTTGCCGGTAACCAAGCTCCAACTAGCTATCCTCCAGTGACCCTCCGATGATCCTCCTTGGCTCCGGTGACCAAGGATTCGCTGGCCCTCTTCTCTTTTGCCGACGCAAACTCCTCCACCAAGCTGTCCAGTTTTCTGGACAGCTTGCTTTCTTTGAGTCGGAGCGTTGTTTGGATGACATTTGGAGCTCTGACAGCGGCTACTTTGCCGGAGATTCAATCTTCGGTAATCCTCATAGGTGGAGGATGAAGGATTCGTCAAACGGTTGACGAATACCTCTCCGGAGAAGCGAGTTTTTGAGGACTCATTTTGGATCCGAATTTTGATTCGGATTGTGATCTTCTCTCGATCACATCGTCTTCAACACAAGGCTAGTAACTCATACGAAGACGAGGCTTGTGACTTTGTGAAGTCATCCCGAAGATACTCAGCGTGGATACGGATACAGGCGATTCTAGCGAGGATCGCTCCGGTTGATGTCTTTCCCGCTACACGTGATACGTCAGGTATACGTAGAATAAATTTCCCTTTATTGCAAAATTTGAAACTACGGTTATGTCTACACATGTTGTACTATACATGTGTGTGGTGTGTGTGATGTAATAAATTAGATTTATTGCTTTTAATTTATTCCGCTGCGAACATATTTACGAAACATGTTCGAATACACACTCCCCGCGGTGCCGGAAACCCAACACGTAGGCTATCCTAGAGGAACGAAAGGTGATTTATTCTATAGTCCTAGAGATGAGAGAGTGATCATTAGCACGAATGCCCGATTTTTAGAGAAAGACTATGTGATCAACCACAAGGCCATGAGCAAGATTGTTCTGGAGGAGTTGAGAGGGGAAGTCACTACTTCAGTACCAATGGTACAAGAGGACATAACACAAGTGACTGCACCATGTGTCACAGAGGATATATAGGTGATACCTCATCGTAGTGGGAGGGTTGTTAGACTACCTTAGAGATTTATGTTCTTGGGAGAATCTTCTGATTTGATCCCTTGCGAACATGAATCTGATACCTAGACATATGACGAGGCAATCCAAGATAAAGATGTGGCATCTTGGAAAAGGGTGATGAATTCTGAGATAGAATCTATGGATTCAAATTAGGTCTGGAATCTAGTAGAATCATCCAATGGTATAAAAACCATTGGATGCAAGTGGATCTACAAAAGAAAGAGAGGAACAGAAGGGAAGGTTGAGACCTTCAAAGCAAGGCTTGTTGCGAATGTATCGATTATGAGGAGACCTTTTCGCTGGTAGCCATGCTTAAGTGTATCTGGATTCTCTTATCTATTGCTGCTCATATGGATTATGAGGTTTGGCAGATGGATGTCAAGACAACTTTCTTTAATGGAAGTCTTGAAAAAAACATCTATATGGAGCAACCAGAGGGATTCTATGCAAAGGGCAAAGAGCATCTTGTGTGCAATCTTAATCGGTCTATTTATGAATTGAAGCAAGCTTCGAGATCTTGGAACATCCATTTTGATGAGGTAATCTAGTCATATGGATTTATTCAAAGTCCGGATGAGTCTTGTGTATACAAGAGATGTGATGGCAAAGTAGTGGTATTTCTTGTACTATACGTAGATGATATTTTGCTCATTGGCAACAATGTCAAAGTGTTGTCAGACGTAAGGGTATGGTTGTCCAAACAGTTTGATATGAAGGACTTGGGAGAAGTGGGACACATCCTTGGGATCAAGGTTATAAGGGATCGCATGAAAAGAATGTTGTGCTTATCTCAAGCTTCATACGTAGACACTATTTTGGCTCGTTTTAGCATATAGAACTCTAGGAAAGCTTTTCAACCTATTAGGCATGGAGTACCTTTATCTAAAGAGATGCGTCCTACAACATCAAAGGAGATAATGGTGGTTTCTTATGCTTCAGTGGTAGGAAGCCTCATGTATGCTATGTTATGTACGAGGTCGGATATCTGTTTTGCCATGGGAATAGTTAGTAGATATCAGAGTAATCTAGGACAGGGAGATTGGACTACGATAAAGTATATATTGAAGTACCTGAGAAGTGTTGGTGCAATCGGCCCAGGTCACGATTGACCGGGCTCGAGTTTGACTCGAACTATGTTTTGATGTTTGACATGAAGGTTTGACATTGATGTCTGATAATGTTTTGGGGAGATTGTTGCTGCAATCGACTCGGGGCATGATTGACCGAACTCGAGTTTGACACGAGGGGGATTTTGATGGTTGACTGGGATTGACCATGTCATGAAAAGTCCAAGTCTTGAGTACTTGGCATGTAAAGTCCAAGCTTGGGTCTTGGCATGGAAAGTCCAACATGGGTTGGCAAGGGAAAGTCCAAGTCTTGAGTAGTTGGCATGTAAAGTCCAAGCATGGGTCTTGGCATGGAAAGTCCAACATGGGTTGGAAAGGGAAAGTCTAAGTTTGAGTCTTGGCATTTGAGAAGTCCAAGGGGTTTGATATTGGCAGTGTAAAGTCCAAGGGTGAAGTCTTGGCAGCATAAGCCCAATGGTTGGCGGCGTAAAGTCAAAGCGGGAGTCTTGGCAGCATAATTCCAATGTGCCTTGGCGGTGTAGACATCGTTAGCATGACAATAGCCGATGGAAGCACCTGAAGGCTAGCATATGGATGAACAAGTCATCGATGACTTGGAGGGATCCGATAGGCGCGAGACTGACGGAGGTGGCTAGAAGGCTTAGGTCTAGGCTACAGGTGGTCTCGCAAGTATGGGGACACCATACTTGAGGTTAAAACCTCATGTTTGAGGTTGGCAGTCGACTGGCAATATGGCCGGTTCGACTGTCATGAGTCGACTAGAGTTTGACTGTCGGTTAAGGGCTGAAAATGCCTTGGTAGTCGACTGATCATTGGAATAGTCGACTGATGGCAGTTGACTGCTGGACAGGGTTTTTCGGCCATGACCACAGAACGCTTCATAGCCTACTGGGCAGTCGGCTACGGACGTTAGCAGTCGATTGGTGATGTCATCAGTCGACTACCAAGATATTCGGTAGAATCTTTCTAGCGTGGATCGAGCCGTTATCTCACGACAATAGTGTTGGCAGTCAAACTGGGGATTTTTACAGTCGACTGTCAGACAAAAATCCAACCCGATGTAGGACAAAAAGAGGAGCTCGAGAAGGATTTCAGCATTGGTTCTTTGGGAGCTTACTTGAGGCGATTGGAAGGCGAATTGCAGGTGCATTTCAGGGTCCGTTAACCTCATCCAAGCAACCAACAAGCAAAGTGCTCAAACCCTAATTTGTAAAGTGTTCTTTACATTTCATTCATATTTTTCTTGTATTTCTTTGTATTACTTTTGTAATACTTGTATTAGTTTTCTCCACCTCCGGATTGTTCTGAGAAGGAGCTATTTGTTAGAGTGGTGGTGTGTGCATCGCTAGGGCTCTTACGAGCTCAATCGTGGAGTTGGAACTGTTCAGTTCCAAACCATATTATATTGCGTGCAGTGTTTGTGTGTTTGTATTTGTTTTATATTTTCTATTATTTCCACTGTGTACTAATACAATTGTAGCAAGCACGCAAAAGAATTTCTCCATCTACGACGTACACACTATTCACCCCCCTCTAGTGATACCGAATCCTCAACAATTAGTATCAGAGCTCGTGGCTCTTCTACGGACTAACCACCGGGAGCAAAACTGCTAGTGGAAGAAGATGGAATTTGAAGAACAATTGGGTTGGGACATCAATACCCCAATTCCATTCACCTTCTATGGACAAAGAAGGTTTTGAGCAATTGAGGGCAAGGATGGAGAACTTCTTCATGATGGAATTCGAAGACTGGATGATCCTAGTGAAGGGTTTTGAATTTCCAAGTGGTCCAAAAGGTGGATACCTCAAGAAGAAGAGATGGACCGAAGAGCAAGTCCAAGCCTTCGAGAGAAATGATAAGGTAATGAAATTGATATTAAATTCATTACCTAACGATATTGTGTCTAGGTTAAGTGAATGTCTAGTTGCCAAGGAGATATGGAAAAAATTGGCCAAGCTCCATGAAGAACCATCCATGGCCCAAGAAGAAGCAACATCATCCTCACAAGCAAGTGAGGATTCGGAAGTTGAGGAGGAGTTAACTTCCAGATCGATGGAAGAAGAGGTGGAAGAAGCCTCCACTTCAAGGATTGAGGGGGAAAAGATTAGACCTTCCACTCCGGAGCATCAAGAAGAGCCTTCCACATCCGGATAAGATGAAGAATCTCAAACTCCAGCACCTACCACCACCCTAGGTAACTCAAGCATGTCGGTTTTAAATAAAAATCATATTATATGTTTTGAGTGTAGGGAAAATTACACTACAAGAGCAAGTGTCCTAACAAGGTCAAGAAAGCTCCACCAGTGCCAAAGGTCAAGGAGACCGGTACCTCAGCGTAAAAGAGCAAGGAGCATGTCATTTGCTTCAAATGTCATCAAAAGGGGCACTATATGAGTCAATGTCCTAGGGGGAGCTTCTAAAGCAATCCCTAAGGTAAAATTAAATAATGCTTCTTCTTTAGTTAATAGGCAAAAGCATGCTAGGAATTTAAATTCACTTGCCATTACTCATGTAACGCCCGCCCTTCCCGTCCTCCTAACACACATCCTATAGACGGGTGGCAGCGCTATGCGATCATACATACATGCATATACATACAGCGGAAGCATTTAAAACAATAAAATCCCTTCTTAAGCTAACTATATTAACCTAGTCCATCTAACATATTAATTATGATGTAACGGTCTTAGCAATTTTCTTAACTAAACATGTACTAAAGAAATTCGAGATTTATATAATAAACGGGAGTGATAACCAAAACAAAAACATCATCTAAGTCTTAACACTGAATGGTAAAACATGCATAATCTCCCCAAACCATAAACTAAATCTTATCCACCATTCCACTGCCACACACATCTTTGCCTCCTGCTGCTCTCTTCAATTATTCCATTCCTTGCCTTGCTCTGCAGTACAAGGGAAAAACGACACTATCAGCACATATGCTGAGTAAGATCCTTTCCTACTCACAAAAGCCATACGACATAAATTACACATAAGATAGTGACACGTTCATTTAACTAACATATAGTCATAGCATGGATGTAACTATTAACATGATCATCAAGAGGCATATAGACTTAGCATTCAAAATTCATGAGTAAAGCAATCCGTGACATGATCATCTAGGACATGTATCCCCAAGGCATTTTTATCACAATAACATAATATCTCGTAATAACATAGACATGGAATAGTTATATGCAGAATGCTCTTTGAAAACATATTCTTTCATAAGTACTTAAACATAATCTCAACATTAGGGCCCGACATTGTATCCATGACTCGGCCCGACCCATTTAATGATCCATTCGGCGACCCATTTTGCGACCCTTATGGTCGCGTCGGCCGTCGGCCGTCGACGCGTCGGCCGTGTCATTACCACTAGGCTCGTGCGCCTTGACCTAGGGGCAACTTTGGATACAAGCCATGCGTAAAGTAAAATAGCATACATGTTCTTTGACATAACATAAAGACTGTTCTTGTCCCCACTCTTAGGGAAACATTTCTTAACCAATTCATATTCATAAGCCTTACGTAACCATGGCATAGGGGTGCCTATCGTTCATGAACATAAACAGGTACATCATGATAAAATGAGCAAAACTTAACATATACATTATGATACAATGGTCCTACATCAGTCGTTAACATAGACATAAGGTATGGAATCATGCAAATATATCGTCTAACTAGCATCATATCAATACCATATATATATATATACCTAGCATAACATGGAAAATCATTCGGAATCATGTTTGGATTTTTTATTTATTTATTTTCTTGTCCTTGCAAAGACCTCCAGCTAGCCGAGCGACACGCTCGCACCCGAAGCGTAAGCATTGCGCCGGCGACACGCTAAGCGCCGAAAGATTGATGTTGGCGACACGCGGTTGGGCAAGATAGGCGCATCCCAGCGCTGCCACACCGACACGCCTGTGTCGGGGTGAAAGAGCGGTATGTTGGCCTCTGTACGTGTTCTGCTTAACAAAATTTATACAAACCTCGTCCTAGGGTCTTAAGCAATATCAAACATGGAACCTCGTCCAAGGTTAATCATATGCAATACAGGGAAAAGAAGAACATGAAAAACTATTTATTTCATAGCACAACATTGGAAACATGAAAGCCATTCGAGAGAAACCCATGTACTGCAGGTGAGGGAATTCTTACCTTCGATTGCTTTAACTTATATTTGTAAAACCTAATGAGATGCAACCTTCTATCCTGCCCTAGCAGCTGCCCTCCAAGGTCTCTTGAATCCCACCTTTCTTTGGATTCGGCGGAGAAGACAACCCTAGGAGAGAATTCTCCTTGATGTGTGGTTCGGCGGTGGAGGGATCAAGAGAGAGTAGAGAGGTGTCCTCTAGGGTATTAGGGAGGTTAAATTTATAACCATCAAGGCATAACCTATTCCCTTATAAATTTCCTTAAATTTCTCTCTTTAACTGAATTAATTCCTTCTTCAATTAAATTCGTGACTTCTCCCTAATCATATAAAATTTTTATTGGATTTTTTTTGGTGGCTCACCCCTTCTTGTCCAGTTTTCTTTCCTTTTATCTTTTCTTTTATTTCCTTTAAATCGCACGTAAGCCTATTATCATCATGCATAATTATCTTTATTTTCTTTAACCCACATAAGGGCCCCTTTATTATCATGCCTCGTTATCTATAAAACTCGAAAGATTTTTTTCTGGCGTTACAACTCATCAAAAGCATGCTAGAAACAATGTTAGCAATGTTGCTATTTATCATTAAAAGCATTTAGGAATAATAAAAAAATTTGTCTAGGAGCCATGAGTGTCCATTTTAACAATAAAGAGAAATTTGGGACTAATGTCCCTAGAAAAACCTTACCTAGGGAATCTATCAAGAAAATAGAAGACCACCTAGATTTTAACCCCAAATGGACTAGGCATATGCCTAGAAATAAAAATATCTCAAGAGCTAATGAAAAATAAAAAAATTGAGATATTAGAAAAGGAAAACCAAGCCTTGAAGTCAAGGCTTGAGAAATTGGAGAGGACCCTTGCAAAGATGCAAAATTCAATTATAGGGTCAAATGATAAAAAATCTAGGTCTAAAAGTCAAAGACCTAGAAATCAAGAGTCAACCAAGGGCAAGCCCAAACCCAAAAAGACCTTCCATAATGTTCCATTTGATTATGGAACTCAAATTAGGTCTAAGAAAGCCAAGGTCAATACGGAAGTCATCCCAAAGGTTGACTAAGGTAGGTGTTTAGTGGCCATGGTTTCCATGAAACCTAAGAAGACCACTAAGAAGGTTACTAAGGAGGCAATCCCTAAGGTTAACCTAGGCAAGACCACAATGACCAAGGCTAACAAGCCTAGAAGGGTCATTAGGAGGGTATTTAGGGAGGTCATCCCGAAGGAATACCTAATTAACCCAAGGAGCTCAAATAGATTTTGGGTTCCTAGGAGCGTGATCGATTCACACTAGATGAGTTTAGGTGTGCCAACTTTAAATAGATGGGTAGCTAACCTAACCATAGTAAAGGTGACACCTTAGGTCATTTTCAAGGTTATAGATACCTTGGAAATAGATTTGAATAATAATCCTAAAAGATTTTAGGATGTGCCAATATATTTTTGGGATCATGAAAAATCAATTAAAATTGGCACATTTTAGGTTTAGAGGTTGTAGTGTGCCATTTTGGACATTTAGCACACTTGGAGAATAAATGAAAATATGGAAAAATGAGATTAATAATAACAAATCGAAAAAAATACTAAAATTTAGGTATTATATACCTTATACTTTATTTTCCATGCTTGATTTTCCATATACCATGTGATGACATCATATCTATTTTTAATCATTTAATATGTCATGATCATGTTTAGAATTAAGGTTAAATGTCATATATGCTTAGATTCCATCTTATGCCATGACATCATGATTATGAGCATATATTTATTTATATCATCATTAATGTCATAATCATTCATGCATTAATAAAAATTGAGTTAAGGACAATGGTATGACTTGAAGTCTCATTTATAAGGGAATCAAGTAGTGTTGCCTTAGAAAATGCATGAGGTCTTAGCTTAAGATAAAGCAAAACCCACATCTCACATCACATTGACATGTATGTGTATTTATACACCCTAGATACATGTGAAATAATAGGATATGAGTTAAGTTCAAGGTTCATAGTTTTTGCATCTAGATGAACTATAACTCATCTTATGTTATTTGTGGATCATTGGGAAAGCTTATGTTCAAGCCATGTACATTAAGCCCAAAGAATATGATCCAATATAAGGTTTTAAAACTATTTTAAAATCACTTTAGAAAACCTTGGTGAAGTCTATCTTTTGATAGCAATCACCATTGATGAAATTGATACAATGTGAGCTAAAACATTGAAGTTTTTCTTCACTTTTAACTTTGTGTCAATTTCGCTATTTTATGGGTAAGATATTTTTCTAACATTTTCACCCATTATGTTGCTTATAAGTAATGTACGTATGAATTATCATGATTTTTCAAAATATGTAGAATTACTTATGCTTTTTCAAAACTCGATTTCTGAAGCTAAATTTGGGCAGTTTCAGTTATCGGTCGACTGCCGCTTGATGACAGTCGACTAATGAAGTGCAGTTCGACTAATAACTGTAAGTAGTCAATTACTAATGTTGATTTTGGGAAAACATGATATGTTTAGCCCATTTTCAGCTATTATAAGGTTCCTTAACCACTCCTAACCCTAGGATATGCTTTGGGAAGCATTATAAAGGGTGAAAATCCATTGGATATGGATTAGGAGGGTTGTTAGGGTGATGTATCAAATTTAAGGTATGGGAAAGTTAAATGTTGAACTTTAGACCTTATTTTTGATGATTTAGAGTTCCTATTGGCTTAGGGACTTTCCAAGGACATTGTTGGTGCAATGGTCAAGGGGGAACAAGCCTTTAGAGGAAGGTATCCATCATGGGATGATGAATGTTTTTTTTTCTCATGAAGTGGAGAAATGGGATGTTGAGATACCCAATTTGGAAATTGGGAGAGTGTGTAGGATTGCCTCTCTTAAGTGATTTGGGACTTATCATTAGGAAGATTGTAGGTATCCTCGATATTTTTGGATGAAGGGGGAGATTGTAAGATCTCATTGGGACATGAGACGATGACCTCCTTGAAGAGAACCTTTTTGATGTTAGTCAAAAAGGGGGACAAAGTTTGGGAGATTTATTGGGAGAATTTATTGGATTACCAATTTGGGATAATTGGTAAGAAGATTTTGTTGGGTTTCCGTCACCGCGGCGTGTGTGTGTTCGATCATGTTTCGTAAACATGAATACAGCGGAAGCAATAAAAATAATAAATACTCCTATTTATTACAACACACACAACACACGCATGCATATTACAACAAGTGTAGACATAACCGTAAATTTAAATTTGCAATAAAAAGGAAATTTATCTACGTTATACCTTTCGTATGACGTGTAGCGGGAACGGCATCAACCGGAACGATTCTCGCTAGAATCATCTCTATCCGTATCCACGCCGAGTTCCTCGGGATGACTTCGCTAAGCCACGAGCTTCGTATTCGTACGGGTTACTAGCCTCGTGTTGAAGACGACGTGATCGAGAGATGATCACGATCCGAATCCAAATTCGGATCCTAAGACGAGTCCTCAAAACTCGCTTCTCCGGAGAGGTATTCGTCAACCGATTGACGAATCCTTCGTCCTCCACCTCAGAGGATTACCGGAGATCGAATCCCCGGTAATTTAGCCGCTGTCGGAGCTCTAACCGTCGTCCAAACGACGCTCCGACGAGAGGAGAAGAAGCTGTCCAGAAAACTGGACAGCTTGGTGGAGGAGTAGGCGCCGGCCAAAACAAGGAAGCCAAGTGCTCACCTTTTCACCGAGGCCTAGGAAGATCACCGGAGGGTCGCCGGAGGGTTCACCGGCTGAAGCTTGGACGCCGGCAAGGAGATGGACGGCAGCACACAAGCTGGGCGGCGGCAATGGAGTTGACGCCAACAAGAGGAAGGGGTTTGGGCGGCCAAGCTTGATTAGGGCTTTGGATTAGGGTTTAAGCCCTATTTTATAGAGAACTAATTCTCTTAATGGTTAATGGATCATATCCATAAAGCCCGTTAACCCGCTCCATTAAGATAAGTTAAAATAAACCAAACCATGATGGTTTATTTTAAGTTAAAACGAACCGAACCAACTTTTGGTTCATTCGTTTAAAATAAACCAAACCCCTTTGGTTTATTCTCATCCATTGGATTAGAACCAAACCATTTTGGTTCATCCATTACGTCTTCATAAGACGCGGCCCATCCACGCTTCCATTGCGACTGAAACGATTTCATGCTCGCTTTATGTTTGGTCCAACCAAACCTAGTTTCTCTCGGTCTGAGAATCCCATTCTCAAGCTCGTTTTAAATCCTTTGGATTACGCTCGTTGTGCGTGTGACCAAATAGGTTCTCGGTTTATGTTGGCCGTCTATAATTAACCATTAATTATAGAACGATCATGAGTGGCACCTAGTAGTACATCATGATCCCCAATTAACCGAAAAGATCAACGGTTGATCCATAACTATTTCTGAAACCCTTCAGTAGCTTGAATGATTCGTGCCCCATTCCCTTCACTCATCTTATACCCACTTGGTTTAGGACATGGTCTATAGTGTCAGTCCCCACTAGGCTGACTACGTAACACCTAGCCCAAGTATCATTTCCTAGTCCTACGGATTCTAGTTACTCCACATGTATCGAAGAGTACCTTACTCTAAACATGTAATGCTTTGGCCAAAGACTTTAGTAACAATCCGACGAGAGGCCATGGGTATACATCTCCTCGCAAGGTGTGGTGAATCCTTTATAGGTTGTTCAAACACCTTCGATCACTTCGACTTATACCCAATCATCCCGGGTCCACATCTCCTTAGAGATGTTTGCTTAAGATGTCAAAGCATAAGTCTCCATGATCAAGATGACTTGAATACCGCAAGTCAAAGGAACATCGCACTTAAGCCACAGTAAGAACTTCATTGACATATATATATATGCAGAGAACCATATGAAGTCTTACGGCTGGTCACTCCAATGAACTAGTTACCATAACTAGCATCCACGATTAACTCCGGACATCACTATGTCTCCAGCCTGTGAGAATCAGCTGCTTGGATACACCAAGGAGTATACCTCTTGCTAGTCTCGACAGAATTGATGGTGTCCAAATCCATCAATTCATCGACTAGGGATAATTCCGATACATCACAATTACACATGTAGAGATACATACTAGTTGTGATCCAATCACAAATTCTCTCATGCTGTGAATCGTATCGTGGACATTCAGTAATTGAGTTTAAGATCCAATCAAATACATAAAACATGTATACTCAAATAGTGAATCTTCATTTATCATATAAATGGTTCATACATAAGGCGATTGCCTTAGGACATCTCTCATATATTACTAACAGACTCCCACTTGGCCTAATGCCAATCGCTACGGTATCCAATACCATAAGCTCGAACATGACCCTCAAACTTATTTTGAGGTAATGTCTTAGTCAAGGGATCCGCTAAGTTCCTTTCAGTGGGAATTTTCTCGATTTGTATTTCGTTCCTACTGATGATCTCTCTGATAAGATGATAGCGGCGAAGCACATGTTTGGATCGTTGATGAGACCTTGGCTCTTTCGCTTGTGCAATTGCTCCATTGTTGTCGCGATGAGCCGGTATTGCTTCAACAATGGCGGAATCACACCAAGTTCATGAACAAACTTTTGATCCAAACCGCTTTCCGCTCAAGCTTCAATGTATTCTGCCTCAGTGGTAGAATCCGCTACAGTCTCTTGTTTGGAACTTTTCCAACTCACTGCGCCCCCATTCAAGGTGAACACGTATCCAGACTGAGACCTGGAATCATCCTTGTCTGTCTGGAAGCTGACATCCGTATACCCGCGTATCACCATGTCTCCTTCTCCATATATTAGGAACACATCCTTAGTTCTTCTCAAGTACTTAAGGATCGTCTTAACAGCCGCCCAATGATCCATTCCTGGATCGGACTGGTATCTTCTCGTGACACTCAGAGCATACGATACATCGGGCCTCGTACATAACATAGCATACATGAAAGATCCTATTGCAGATGCATAGGGAATCTTACTCATGCAAATCCTCTCGTCTTCTGTGCGCGGACACATAGACTTCGAAAGGTGTACTACATGCCTGATGGGTATGAAACCTTTCTTGGATTCCGACATGCTAAACCTCTTTAGCACTCGGTCTATATATGTAGACTGCCAAAGACCAAGAAACCGTTTCGATCTATCTCTATAGATCTTAATCCCGAGGATGTAGGTTGCTTCTCCCAGGTCTTTCATGGAGAATGTCTTGGATAACCAAACCTTCACTGACTGTAAGATTGAAACATCGTTTCCTATAAGTAGTATGTCATCGACATACAATACTAGGAATATCATTTGCCTCCCACTAACCTTCTTGTACACACAAGGTTCGTCTGGATTTTGTGAGAAATCAAACTTTTTGATTGTCTCATCAAAATGGATATTCCAGCTCCTGGATGCTTGCTTCAATCCATAAATGGACCGTCGCAATTTGCATACCTTGGTTTTATCAACCGATGTGAAACCCTCAGGCTGTATCATATACACGTCCTCGAGCAGGTTTCCATTAAGGAAAGTTGTTTTCACATCTATCTGCCATATCTCATAATCATAATGAGCCGCTATGGCCAGGAGCATCTGAATGGATTTAAGCATAGCTACAGGCGAATAGGTTTCGTCATAATCAACACCTTGTTTTTGACGATATCCTTTCACCACTAATCTAGCCTTATAGGTAATCACATTACCATCCATGTCGGTTTTCTTCTTGAAAACCCACTTGCACCCTATAGGCTTTATCCCTTCAGGTGGGTCAACCAAGTTCCAAACTTGGTTTTCATACATGGAATCCATTTTCGACTTCATGGCACCAAGCCACTTATCCCTTTCTGAACTTGTCAACACTTCTTCATAACTGGTAGGCTCCTCATCATCAATGAGTAACACGTCGTTCGATTCGCTTACGAGAAATCCATATCTCTCAGGAATATTGCGTGTTCTACCAGATCTACGAAGATGTGGTGTTACAATAGGTCCAGCCGATTGCTCATCACTATGAGTTGTCGGCTGTTGTGCTTCACCAGGTATCTCATTAATGTCTATTTGAGTCTCTCGAGCCTCCTCAAGCTCGACGACACTCCCACTGTTTTCTTGCAAGAGAAACTCTTTCTCTAGAAACACAGCATGCCTTGAAACAAACACCTTTTGTTCCACAGGATGATAGAATTGGTAACCCCTTGTTTCCTTAGGGTATCCAACAAATAGACATTTATCAGACTTAGCATCCAATTTGTCTGATACAGTCCGCTTCACATAAGCAGGACAACCCCATATCTTCAAGTAAGATACATGAGATTTCTTACTATTCCATATCTCATATGGAGTAGTTGAGACTACCTTGGTTGGCATTCTGTTTAACAAGTAAACAGCTGTCTGAAGTGCATAGCCCCAAAAGGACTTGGGAAGAGTTGCATGATTCATCATTGACCTGACCATGTCCAACAAGGTCCGGTTACGCCTCTCAGATACACCATTATGCTGTGGTGTATAGGGCGGAGTCCATTGAGACAATATGCCATTGTCTCTTAGATAATCAAGAAACTCTTGACTTAAGTATTCACCACCTCGATCCGATCGTAGTATTTTAATACTCTTGTCATGTTGTTTCTCTACTTCATTTCTGAATTCTTTGAACCTTTCAAAGGCTTCAGACTTGTGTTTCATCAAGAACACATACCCAAACTGTGAGTGATCATCGGTGAAGGTAATGAAGTAGCTATAACCTCCTAATGCTTGAGTTGACATAGGTCCACATAAATCAGTATGTATTAGACCTAGTAACTCTCCCACTCGTTCACCTTTTCCAGTAAAAGGTAACTTAGTCATCTTGCCTTTTAAGCATGATTCGCATGTATCGTATGAATCCAATTCAAACGATTCCAGAATTCCACATCGGTGTAATTCGGACATGCGTTTCTTGCTTATATGGCTAAGACGACAATGCCACATATAGGAGTCTATTTGATTATCCTTTCGAGCACGCTTGTTGCTCGCTTCGATATTGAAAATATCACTGGATACGTCCAACGTATAAATACCATTGCTTAAAGTTCTAGTCCCATAAAGAACTCCATTCAAAGTTATGTAACAACAATTGTTACTAAAAGTCAAATGGTATCCATTTCTATTTAAACAAGAAATAGAAAAGATGTTCTTTATCATCGAAGGAACTTAAAAGCAATTGTCCAGTTCTAAGACAAGTCCTGCGGGGAGTTTCAACAAATACGTTCCGATGGCGAGTGAAGCAACCTTTGCTCCATTCCCAACACGTAAATTTGACTCTCCCTTGACGAGTCTTCTTCTATTCCTTAGCCCATGTATGTCATTACATATATGTGAGCCACACCCAGTATCCAATACCCAAGTGTTTGAGGAAATAGAATGACAATCAATAACGAAGATATCTGAAGAAGATGGGGCCTCCGATGCCTTATTCTTCTTCACGGACTCAAGATAAATCTTGCACTTTCTTCGCAAATGGCTCTCCTTTCCATAATGATGGCAAGTTTCCTTTTGTGCTAGTTCTACCTTCTTAGCCCTTCTCTTCTTTCCCTTCTGTTGTTCCTTTGACTTCCTCTTAGAACCTTTCTTCGAGGAATCAACTAACAGCACCGTCCCCTGCTCATGCTTCTCAGAAGACTCCACAGTCTTCAGCATATTGAGCAGTACCACAGATGAACCTTCTAGCATCTCAGAGGTGAAGAGGAGCTTTGAGACTTCGAACCTTTCGAATCTCACTTGCTCATCAACCAACTCAAAAAGATGAAGGACTACGATATGAGCATCCATATGCTCATGCTGCTTTCGTAGCTTGGGTTCCATCGCGGCTAGCATGATGCAACTCATTTGTTCAGAATCACTCACATGTTTCTGATAGGCCAACAATTGGTCCAGAGTTGCATCGTCACTAGAAAGCGGGAAAAGCCGAGAACATTTGCAAGCTTTTCAACCTTGAGAACAATTCTCAAGCTTCTAAGCGATCCATGAAGCTCGGCCCAGTCAATTTATTCGAATCCAAAATGGAACGCAATTCAAAGACATCATGATCAATCTTAGAAATACAAAACGAGCATATATGAGAAAGATGATTTTAAAATGCATCAATATACATTTATAAATCCCATTCATTTTTCGAATTTCAAAAACCCCAAAATCACTTCGGGAGATCGTAGGTCCATCTCCGAATGGGCTGATATCCATCATAGTTATGAACAACCTTGGAGAGAGTCCAACAAGCCATTCATACCTACGACGGTAGGTATCAACTATATCGATTGCATATCACGTATATGCAACTATCACAATGTGCTATCAACTAATTGAATGTTCACACATACATCGGGTTGTTAACACATTAACAAGTATGCATCATATGCATAGCACCCAACTTCACCTCCCTTTGCATCGACCTTGGAGAGAGTCCAACAAGCCGATGCTCCAGGTTAAAGCCAACCCATTAATCGGGAAATAGTTTTAATATGCTTAGAGCGCATTCAACCAATTAGCCCAGCTTGGAGAGAGTCCAACAACCAAAGCTAACGATTGACCTCTGACTCTTACCATATTAGTATTAAACTATTCCATGGTTTGAACATGTTCGGGTTCGAGCCGGGCTTGGAGAGAGTCCAACAACCCAAACAAGAAACAGAACTCTGGTTCTAACCATATTAATGGAAGGTGTAGGCTTTAATATTGTTTAAGGGTTTTTATGTATCATCCTCTTTGCATGCAAATAACTATTATCTACATGGAATGACATACATGACATACATCTACATGTCACGACACGCATGGCATAATGTTATGCATCTAATGCAATTGCATGGCATACAATTATGTCATGTATATATTTCCTTATATGTCATAACTATTTATGGAAATAAAATATGTTTAAGATTTGATTCTTCAAATCAAATCATAATTAAATTAGGAAACTAATTTCCAAATCTAATCACATATTTTATTCATGGAATTATTTGATTAAGGAAAATCTATTTAGGAAACCAATTTCCTAAATCATTAAAACTACTTATGTAAATAAAATATTTTAAGATTTGATTTCCCAAATCAAATCATGATTAAATTAGGAAACAAATTTCCAGAATCTAATCAAATATTTTATTTATGGAAAATATCAATTTCCATAAATACTTCCAACTTTCCAAAAGTGGAAGATTTCCATAAATATTTCTAGACTTTCCAAAATTGAAAAATTTCGATAAATACTTCTAAATTTCCAAAATTAGAAAATTTCCAAAAATACATTATAACTATCGCAAAACCATTTTTACGATTATGTCGAAACACAACCTGGGCTCTGATACCACTGTTGGGTTTCCGGCACCGCGGCGTGTGTGTGTTCGATCATGTTTCGTAAACATGAACATAGCGGAAGCAATAAAAATAATAAATACTCCTATTTATTACAACACACACAACACACGCATGCATATTACAACAAGTGTAGACATAACCGTAAATTTAAATTTGCAATAAAAAGGAAATTTATCTACGTTATACCTTTCGTATGACGTGTAGCGGGAACGGCATCAACCGGAACGATTCTCGCTAGAATCGTCTCTATCTACATCCACGCCGAGTTCCTCGGGATGACTACGCTAAGCCACGAGCTTCGTCTTCGTACGGGTTACTAGCCTCGTGTTGAAGACGACGTGATCGAGAGATGATCACGATCCGAATCCAAATTCGGATCCTAAGACGAGTCCTCAAAACTCGCTTCTCCGGAGAGGTATTCGTCAACCGATTGACGAATCCTTCGTCCTCCACCTCAGAGGATTACCGGAGATCGAATCCCCAGTAATTTAGCCGCTGTCGGAGCTCTAACCGTCGTCCAAACGACGCTCCGACGAGAGGAGAAGAAGCTGTCCAGAAAACTGGACAGCTTGGTGGAGGAGTAGGCGCCGGCCAAAACAAGGAAGCCAAGTGCTCACCTTTTCACCAAGGCCTAGGAAGATCACCGGAGGGTCGCCGGAGGGTTCACCGGCTGAAGCTTGGACGCCGGCAAGGAGATGGATGGCAGCACACAAGCTGGGCGGCGGCAATGGAGTTGACGCCAACAAGAGGAAGGGGTTTGGGCGGCCAAGCTTGATTAGGGC
This sequence comes from Wurfbainia villosa, assembly GCA_025175895.1. Lineage (NCBI taxonomy): Eukaryota > Viridiplantae > Streptophyta > Magnoliopsida > Zingiberales > Zingiberaceae > Wurfbainia > Wurfbainia villosa. The sequence continues at coordinate 31,097,581 of CM045998.1, read as the reverse complement.
TTTGGATTAGGGTTTAAGCCATATTTTATAGAGAACTAATTCTCTTAATGGTTAATGGATCATATCCATAAAGCCCGTTAACCCGCTCCATTAAGATAAGTTAAAATAAACCAAACCATGATGGTTTATTTTAAGTTAAAACGAACCGAACCAACTTTTGGTTCATTCGTTTAAAATAAACCAAACCCCTTCATAAGACGCGGCCCATCCACGCTTCCAATGCGACTGAAACGATTTCATGCTCGCTTTATGTTTGGTTCAACCAAACCTAGTTTCTCTCGATCTGAGAATCCCATTCTCAAGCTCGTTTTAAATCCTTTGGATTACGCTCGTTGTGCGTGTGACCAAATAGGTTCTCGGTTTATGTTGGCCGTCTATAATTAACCATTAATTATAGAACGATCATGAGTGGCACCTAGTAGTACATCATGATCCCCAATTAACCGAAAAGATCAACGGTTGATCCAGAACTATTTCTGAAACCCTTCAGTAGCTCGAATGATTCGTGCCCCATTCCCTTCACTCATCTTATACCCACTTGGTTCAGGACATGGTCTATAGTGTTAGTCCCCACTAGGCTGACTACGTCACACCTAGCCCAAGTGTCATTTCCTCGTCCTACGGATTCTAGTTACTCCACATGTATCGAAGAGTACCTTACTCTAAACATGTAATGCTTTGGCCAAAGACTTTAGTAACAATCCGACGAGAGGCCATGGGTATACATCTCCTCGCAAGGAGTGGTGAATCCTTTATAGGCTATTCAAACACCTTCGATCGCTTCGACTTATACCCAATCATCCCGGGTCCACATCTCCTTAGAGATGTTTGCTTAAGATGTCAAAGCATAAGTCTCCATGATCAAGATGACTTGAATACCGCAAGTCAAAGGAACATCGCACTTAAGCCACAGTAAGAACTTCATTGACATATCTATATATGCAGAGAACCATATGAAGTCTTACGGCTGGTCACTCCAATGAACTAGTTACCATAACTAGCATCCACGATTAACTCCGGACATCACTATGTCTCCAGCCAGTGAGAATCAGCTGCTTGGATACACCAAGGAGTATACCTCATGCTAGTCTCGACAGAATTGATGGTGTCCAAATCCATCAATTCATCGACTAGGGATAATTCCGATACATCACAATTACACATGTAGAGATACTCACTAGTTGTGATCCAATCACAAATTCTCTCATGTTGTGAATCGTATCGTGGGCATTCAGTAAATGAGTTTAAGATCCAATCAAATACATAAAATATGTATACTCAAATAGTGAATCTTCATTTATCATATAAATGGTTCATACATAAGGCGATTGCCTTAGGACATCTCTCATATATTACTAACAGATTTGAGTTAGTGTTCTAACTCAAAGGTATGTGGTTTTGTCAAACATCAAAAAGGGGGAGATTGTTGGTGCAATCGGCTCAGGTCACGATTGACCAGACTCGAATTTGACTCGAGCGATGTTTTGATGTTTGACATGAAGGTTTGACATTGATGTTTGACATTGATGTCTGATAATGTTTTGAGGAGATTGTTGGTGCAATCGACCCGGGTAATGATTGACCGAACTCGAGTTTGACTCGAGGGGGATTTTGATGGTTAACTGGTGTTGACCATGTCAAGGAAAGTCCAAGTCTTGAGTACTTGGCATGTAAAGTCCAAGCATGGGTCTTGGCATGGAAATTCCAACATGGGTTGGCATGGGAAAGTCCAAGTCTTGAGTACTTGGCATGTAAAGTCCAAGCATGGGTCTTGGCATGGAAAGTCCAACATGGGTTGCCAAGGGAAAGTCCAAGCTTGAGTCTTGGAATTTGAGAAGTCCAAGGGGTTTGATATTGGTGGCGTAAAGTCCAAGGGTGAAGTCTTGGCAGCATAAGCCCAATGATTGGCGGCGTAAAGTCCAAGCGGAAGTCTTGGAAGCTTAAGTCCAATGTGCCTTGGCAGTGTAGACACCATTAGCATGACAATAGCCGATGGAAGCACTTGAAGGCTAGCGTATGGATGAACAAGTCATGGATGACTTAGAGGAATCCGATAGGCGCGAGGCTGATGGAGGTGACTAGAAGGCTTAGGTCTAGGCTACGGGTGGTCTAACAAGTATGAGGACACCATACTTGAGGTTAAAATCTCTGTTAGAGGTTGGCAGTTGACTTGCAATATGGATAGTTCGACTGTTGTGGGTCGACTAGAGTTCGACTGTCGATTAAGGGCTGAAAATGCCTTGGCAGTCGACTGATCATTGGAGCAGTCGACTAATGGCAGTCGACTGTCATGGATTACAGTCGACTGCTAGAGGGTGTTTTTCGACCGTGACCACAGAATGCTTCGTAGACGATTGGGCAATCGGCTATGGACATTAGCAATCGACTGGTGATGTCATCAGTCAACTGCCAAGAGATCCGTTGGAATCTTTCTAGCGTGGATCGAGCGGTTGTCTCATGACAACATTGTTGTCAATCGAATTGGGGATTTTGGCAGTCGACTGCTATGCGGAAATCCAGCTTGATGCAGGATAAAAAAAAAGCTCGAGGAGGATTTTGGCATTGGTTCTTTGGGAGCTTACTTAAGGTGATTGGAAGGCGAATTGCAGGTGCATTTCAGGGTCCTTCAACCTCATCCAAGCAACCTTCAAGCAAAGCGCTCAAACCCTAATTTGTAAAGTATTCTTTACATTTCATTCATATTTTTCTTGAATTTCTTTGTATTGCTTTTGTAATACTTGTATGAGGTTTCTCCACCTCTAGATTGTTCCGAGAATGAGCTATTTGTTATAGTGGTGGTGTGTGCATCGCTACGGCTATTACGAGCCCAATCTGTGGACTAGGAACCGTTCGGTTCCGAACCACGTTATATTGCATGTTGTGTTTGTGTGTTTGTATTTGTTTTGTATTTTCTATTATTTCCGCTGCGTACTAATACAATTGTAGCAGTCACCGAATCCTCAACAAGGACTAGGGATTATATGCTGGTATACCAGGCAGATCAATTACTCCCTGTGGGTTACACATATTCTGACTTTCAATCAGTAGGGATAACAGTAAGTCTACCTCAGGTTTTGTGTTTACTTTGGGAGGTGGAGTCATTGTATGGAGGAGTGTCAAGCTGAAATGTGTGGCGAACTCCAACATGGAAGCTGAGTATGTGGCAGCCTCTGAGGCAGCCAAAGAAGTTGTATGGCTCAGGAACTTCTTGATGGACTTGGATGTGATTCCTCGTTTGCTCAGAACTATCACAATTTATTGTGATAACAGTGGTGCAGTTGCAAACTCGAAGGAACCATGAGCTCATAAGACAAGTAAACACATAGAACGTAAGTACCACCTGATACGAGAGATCATAAAGTGAGGAGAAGTTGCTGTCGCCAAGATTGCATCAGAGGATAACCTGGCAGATCCTTTCACTAAGGCCCTTCCAGCGAGAGCTTTTGATAGGCATATGGAGGGAATGAGAATCAGATGTATGACAGTTTGATGGCAGCATAGTCTTTTAGTATAAGTGAGAGATTGTTGGGATGTATACTGAAAGTCTAGCCTTTGTATGAACATCTTCATTTTGAAATAAGAATCACATGATCATTTTTTGCATATTTATAGTTATGCATATTGTCGAATACTTTACTTTGTAGATAACATGGTGTGTGGTGTCGCACAGAAGATCATGTTATCAGTTCCTTGTAGAGTATAAGTAGAGGCTCACAACCAAGTAGTTTTGGACAAACCATTGTCATGATTGTAGTGTAATTTGGTATTAGTTTATCTTTCCCATAGAATTACACTAGTACACTTTGTATGTATTGAGCAGGATTGACTTAGAGGTAATTCAATTTATTACTGACTACATAATTGAATCAAACCTCGGATATTATGGTGTACATGCTCTTAATCGCGATAAAATAACGGGCACATGTACTTAATATTTATTTCTTTGATTTACCAATGGGCGAGATTTATGGGTTAAATCGATAGGCCTGGTAAGTTAGGGAATAATATTATTTACATGGTGTGCCATTGATTATAGGAGAAAATCGTGTCCTATGTATTAGGATGATGATGTCCCCTTGAGGTGCTCATAAGGATCATCATGTAAATCCTGCAAGTGGACTTGGTCCAGCATGATGATAAGGTTGAGTGGTACTACTCATGGAGTTAGATGTTAATTAATTAATTATCAGTAAATTAATTAATTAATGGACATTCGATATCTTAAACATGGGGAGATATTTGTACAATTAAAATATGGAGCCCATATTTAATTATGGGGGTTGGTGAGGTAGATCAATGATAATTTTCTAGTGGAATAAATTATCATTAATGGATCGGATTTTATGTGCGTCGGATCCATTAGGTGGCCAAGATTCAACTCCTCCTCATGGTCTCTATTGTAGCCTATTAAAACCCTCATAAAGCCTAGATCCAACGGATACGATTAAATGGAGGCTTGGACGAAATCTATAAATAGATTCCAAGGCTTGGGTGGCATGGGGGATTGAGTTGTGCTAGGGTTTTGGAGTTGGCTTTAGAGAGTCTTGGGCGGCAACCTAGGGTGGGGCTTCTCCATTGGGCGGCGGCAACACATAGGGTTTGGCTCTTGACTTGGCTGGTTGTGCCTCCCTCTCTCTCTCTAGTTTGGCCGATGGCTACTCCCTCTCTCTCTCTCTCTCTCTCTTTTGGCCGACGACAACAAGAGAACTCTCCTGGCCGGCGCCCACCTCTCCTTCTTCCTCTCCTTGGCCGGCGACAACAACCAAGCTAGGTGCCTTGGTGGTCGGCTCTAGATAGGAGAAGAGTTTGGTATTTTTCCCTTTGTTTGGAGCGAGCAAGGAAGAGAATAACGTGATCTAGGAGGCTTCGACTCTTGGAAGATCGTCGCCCACATGACGTCCAAGTGGAGGTTAGGTCATACGATAGAATATCAAGAGCTAAACAAGAGGTATAATTTTTGTTTGGTTTTCTTTCTTGTTCTATGTAATTGGATTATAATTGTATGATCATCGACCCCGAAGATAAACCCAAAAACCGGTGATCCGTACATATTCTATTCCACGGCTAATCGAGGAAAAGAGTTAGGTTGCTTGAACAACAAGTTTGTTCAAGCGACCACTCTAATCGAATAGCACGATGATTGATCGATTGCTTGGGTAATCTATTTTCATCAAGGATTAATTTTTTTTAATCCGGGGACGTAGATAGGATCGCCATGCACAAGCGACCGAAGCGAAGCTTCAACCTTCAATGTTTTCAAATTCTCCTCCATGATCACTTATAATTGTTTTAATTATTGCATTTTTCTAATTCTGAATTCTTCTACATAAAGGAATAAAAATATCTAATGTTTAATCCTTATGTTTGAGAAAGAAGGTCCAAGTATATCTAGTATAGTCATCTACTACTACCAAACAATATCTACTACCATTCAAGGATTTAGTTGAGCTACTATCAAATAAATCCATATGCAATAAATCTAAAGCACTTAAAGTACTTACAACGTTTTTACTTTTGTGTGATGCTTTTACTTGTTTACCTTTTTGACATGCATCTCATAGCTTGTCCTTTTCATACTTGAGTAATGGTAGTCCTCGCACAAGTTCTTTTTTAGCCAACCTCTTGATGTTCTTCATGTTGACGTGTGCGAGTCTTCGATGTCATAGCCATGAGTTATCTTTTTTAGACAACAAACACTTCATATGCATGTTAGTTGCACTACTAAATTGAACTTGATAGATATTTTTTCCTTCCTAGTTCCTACTAACATGGTAGTGTTGGATTCATTATGTTTAATTAAGCATTAAGTTGAATAAAATTATACTCTATACCCTTCATCACATAATTGACTAACACTCAAAAGATTAAAAGTCATTCCTTTAACTAGCAGGACATTATTAATTCTAAATTGTTCAGAAATACAAATGTATCCTACTCCCATGACCTTTAGTTTACCACTATTACCAAAAGAAACAGTACCTTTACTTCTGTTTTTAATTGAAGCAAACTTTGATGAGTCCCTGGTCATGTGCTTGGAGCATCCACTATCCACATATCATATCATTGGACACTCCCCCTTGATCGGTACCTGTTCAAACACGAAATACAAGATCTTTTGCAACCTAGATTTTGGGTCCATTAGCATTCACAACATATTGTTTAGGAATCCATGCTTTAGTTACTTTAGCTTTAACACAATGAGTTCTATTAACTAAAGACATGAAACTAAATTCTTTTTGTTTCGATTTATACCCTATTCCAGCTTTGTTATAGACTGCACTTTGGGCATCTAGAATTGTCATTTGAGCTTGCTCTTGCGGGTGTGAATCCGGAGAAGAGCACCAAGCTCTAATACTATGTGTTGGACCATTGGAGTCACTAAAAGGGGGGGGGTTGAATAGCGTCGATTGTTGTCTATTACCCTTTTACAGAAACACGAGCTTGTTCGACAAAAAACAGCTAAAACAAATAGAAAGAAAGAAAACAGCACACACAGTTGTTTACTTGGTTCATAGTTCCCCCACGAACTGCCACATCCAAAGCCTATCTCTACTCTTTCTCCTTCTTGGAAAAGCTCCGATGGTGGAGAAACCTCTTAATACAAGTTTACAAGGATTACACAAGAACTTACACCTGAAAGAGATTGAGAAGAGCAGGATTACAGTATGTAGTATGAGTTATGACTTCTTCTCTTCACTCCTTTGATTGCCTTTGAGGATGTTTAGAGGTTGGAGGATGAAGGAAAAATGCTGAAGAATTGCTTCAAGGAGTTTGGTGAATAGTAGTGTTGATACTATAGAAAAAGAGCCAGAGAAACCCTTTATATCGTGCCCGATTAGGGCTTTTTTTCACCCGCGTAGTTGAGTCACCTCAACTGGCGCCTTAACTGGCATTTGATTACCTTTCCAACTATAAGTTTCCCCCCTCAATTTTGACTTATTCGTCCATAGTAACATAGGTCCAGTCGAGGTGATGAACCCGCTTCGACTGTTAAACTTAGTCGAGCTTCCAGTCGAGCCTACCTCGCTTCTGTTTCAACTAAACAGAGCATCAATCGAGGTGGCACCTCAACTGCTATGGATTTTTGCTTAAGTTATGCTACGCCAGTCAAGGTTGTAGTCAACATTGCCTTGCTTCTGTTCGATCGAACAAAGCAGCAGTCGAGGCGCTGCCTCGACTGATATGGGGCTCTGCTCAAAGAATGCTACCCCATTCGAGGTGGTCATCGACTATGCCTGGCTTCTGTTTGAGTGAAAGAAGCAGCAGTCAAGGCATCGCCTCGACTGATGTTGCTTTCTCATCAACTACAAGGCAAGTTGAGTTGACTCTTAAATTACAACCACATCCAATCACACCTCGATTAGGTAAGCTTAGCCCAATCTTGAGCTCTGAGCTTGGCAATTCATTCAGGATAGTTGGTTCCAGTCGAGGCGCCGCCTCGACTTATAAGATAATCAGTCAAGGTGCTGCCTTGACTACACCCTTGACCCTTGGCCATTTCAACTCGTCTAGAGTTGAAACCACGCCTAAAAAGAGGTCTACCCTGTACCCTTTACCTGATGCATGTGAACTATTGTTCATAGGTCTTCCGTGCCAAGAATCGCTTCCGAATCTTCATCCACTAAGACTTCTCGTCCGGGTCTTCGTGCCACGACTCCTCGTCTAGGTCTTCATGCAAGGACTCTGTTGGTGCAATCGACCCAGGTCCTGATTGTTCGGACTCGAGTTTGACTTGAGCAGTATTTTGATGTTAGACAAAACATGTGACATGTGATTGTCATGGGAAGACCAAGTGTGTATCCTTGCCCACGTAAGTCCAAGTGTGTAGCCTTGGCAGTGAAAGTCCAAGCATGTGGCTTGGCATTGGAAGTCCAACATGGAGCTGTCAAGGAAAGACAAAGTGTGTAGCCTTGACCACGGCAGTGAAAATCCAAGATGGGTTGGCATTGGCAATGGGAAGTCCAAGTGTGTAGCCTTGGCAGTGAAAGTCCAAGTTATGGGGACTTGGCATTTGGGAAGTCCAAGGGGTGGTTTGGCGGCGTAAGGCCAAGCGGTAGTCTTGGGAGCATTAGTCCATATGTACCTTGACGGTATAGACACCGAGAGAATGCCAATAGCCGAAGGAAGCACTTGGAGGCTAGCATATGGATGAACAAGTCATGGATGACTTGGAGGGATCCACGCATGGATGAACAAGTCATGGATGACTTGGAGGGATCCGACAAGCACGAAGCTAGTAGAGGTGGCTAGAACACTTAGGTCTAGGCTAAGGGTGTGTCAGATCCTCAAACATGTTGTTTGAGGTTTTATCCGACGGTCGGATGCTCAAACAACTTGTCTTTGAGGTTTTCATTCAGCATTATGGCCGATGATTGCAAGTACAGACGCCGATAGTCGATCGATCACGGCCACGAGGTGGCAATGATCGATGGAAGCGCAATCGATCGCGGTAGTATCCGTTGGCTGGATGCCAACGTGGATTAGGTCGTTGTCTCACAACAGCTACAGGAGCAGTCGACTAGGCACTTATGGCAATCGATTGCCAGACATGGAATCAACCTGAGACAAGCATAAAAGGAGGAGCTTGCGGAGGATTTCCACAATAATTTTTGGGGAGATTTTGGAGAGGAATTGTTGCTGCATTCCAGACTTTCAAGAGCAAACTAAAGCAAGCAACAAGCAAAGTGATCAAAGCCATTGTTGTAAAGTTTTCTTTACGTATTTCATTCTTGTCTTTGTATTTGCTTGTACTTCTTATATTACGTTTTGTAATTGCTTGTACGAGGTTTCTCCACCTCCGACTTGTTTTCAAGGAGTTTTGGTAGTGGTGTGTTCATCACTTGAGCTCGTAGAGCTCACCCCGTATAGTAGGAACCCTAAGGTTTCGAACCACGTATATCGGTTGTTCTTGTGGGTGTGTATTTGTCTCTTGTATTTGTATTTGTTCAAAAGGATTTATTAACTTAATGAGGATCACATTCTAGCGTTAGAGGAGATGAAACAGTGGTCGATCAACAAGCTAGCCTTGTGGAGGAGAGGAGGATCACGGTGAGGAGACGGCTATGTGTAGGATCATGCACCGAACAAGTGAACAATAGGAGAATTGAAGAATAGACCATCGCTGAAAAATAGGTCTAGCAATACGTAAATTGAAGGTTCTTCACTTGCCAAGATATCTCATCCAGGACTTCATGCCAAGACTCCTCGTCTGGGACTTCATTACCTTGCATCTGGTCCTCGACCTATAAGGAATTTCATGAAAATATATCTCAACCAACCCCGTGAGATAACACATAATTATCATCTTGACTTAAACCCTTGTCAAAAACCAAAACATCATTTGGGCATGATTGCACCAACACATCTATCCACAATGGAAGATATTTATTCTCAACAACTACTGTATTACATAATCAATAATCGATGCATATCCTCAAAGGTTGTCTCTCCTTTAACAAAGAGTTCTGAATCTTCTCAAGAAGAAACACTGGGATAGATAAATCTCCCATCTAATACCTCCTATAATCGCAACTTATATTATTCCAATTCCATAGTGTCTAGCAACACTGATACCAATAAAATTATCTCCCGGTATGAGGTCTTCAGTACCTAAACTATTCCTGAAATCACTCCGATCGCATACTCCACTCACCTATGTAGTTGCAAGCCCGAGAGTTCATTTGAAACTACATCCAATTACTATTGAATCATACACACATTTGAGATAAATATTATATCATCATTTCAACAATTTAACTATTCGTAAGAATATGTCTATAGTAAAGGTATGTCTACCAAAATCTAAGGGAATTCCATGACTTCTTGGTTGTTGGTCAACATCTCACCTGATGATAGAGAAACAACTAATACACATGATCTGAATATAGAAATCCTTCTAATTCTATCTAAGAATGTTCTAGACATAGATACATGTAAACTACTAGTATCTCTCTATATATCAACAAATAAGGTAAACTGAAGTAATACCCCAAATGATCAATCCTTCGGCCCTCTATGTCTCCTCTCTAGTAATCATGTAAACTCGTCCAACTTCTATTCTTGACGGTTGAGTTCCCGTAGATGCAAAAGACTACCATGGAGGAACTAAAATTGACTACTGAAACAGAGATACAACAAAAATGACTACAATGGAGGTGGTAAACATTGTTGTACTGGTAAAGAGTACACCACCGATTGTAAAATACTCAATAACTACCAACATCGTAGCATGCTCCATCTCAGCAAATGGTATAGCTATGGCCGAGGGGGTAACAGTTGCTGATGTCTAGATGTTTGAGTCTTCTTAGATGTCTTCTACTGATACTGCTGAGTAAATCGCTTCTCCCAGATGGAAGTTTCAAGGAATGCCAACTATGCTTAAAGTAGTAGATTGTTGTTGGTGTGATAATCCAATCTTCTATGATGATCTCTGATGTCGAGATTGTGAATTATCCTCCCGAAAGCAACATTAATAGTCTTCAACTGAGTCTTCAAAGTACATTCTCCTCGTATGTATTGGTTGCTTACAATAGTAACAGATGAACTAATCCAACGGATAATCCGACTTTGTGTGTTGACTTGACCCGCACTGCACACACATAATCCCTTCGGAGTCTTTCTTTTGATTTTGTTGACAAACATGAGAAGGTTCTGACGATCTATGATTGGTCTTCTATGATCGGAAAGTAGCTCACTACAATAAAAATGCTAAAAGAAAACACCACAAAGACAACGATTTTAGGAGAAACCGTTGTGATTTTAGTAAAAGACAACAGTTTTTGACAAAACCGTTGTCTTTGAGTGCCCATATAACATAAAAGATAACAGTTTTACAAAATCTAATCACTGTTAGTGCAGAGGTTTAATTATCTGGTACCTCTGCACTAACAGTGATTAGGTTTAGATTTTGATCAATGTGTAAAGGGTTTAAATTAGTCTGAATATTTATATTTGATATGCATTTTAAGTTGTCAATTGATTTATTAGGACATACATGGAGCTCATGTAGCTCTTGCACACAACAAGGTTGAGTACTCATGACCCATGACTCCGATCTTGCTCCTTTTGTCCAACATTCTGAGACTTCTAATTCCAATATCTAACATGCAATGTCTGCTTATCGATCTCCAACTCTGAACACACTTATACGGAGTCATTTCATTACTCATGACTCGATCAAATGCCTTCCGGTAGGATCTGATAGAAGATCCTAACATCCTAATCAGAATGTAAGGCAATAGACCGTGAGTTGCCGAAGACATCCATTCACATTCTTAAGCTATTAGGTGGTCGTAACCTTTACAAGTCTAACGACTCTGCATGATACTCCTATTACCAAATGATCACCTTACTTGATACTTAAGAATTCCCTAACAATGAGTTAAAGAAAGTGACGTGGGGAAATACTCTCTCACAACATCACTATATCGTGACCAAGTGATGTGTAATTTCCCGAAGGTTATTTCCTACATCTTCCACCAAGTACCGACTTGATCCTGATAATGGTATGCAACTACTCTACTTTCTATGTATAACACGAGTTAAGTACTCAAAAGTATCTTCAAAGTTATACAACAAAGCACGAACAACTCAGGGATCAAAATCCCTATGAAACACCATATACTACCCCACCACTATCTACATCAACAATAATATACTCGCTTGTCTATTACCCCATAGGTAATGATCTGACTAGCATAATTAGTGAAAATCCCTAAGACTATAATGTTTGATCTCCATAAGAAATGTGACTACCTGACCTCCTGCTTTCCGACTCGGTATCAGTCAGCTCTCAAAGGCACTTCACCTTTTCGAAAATAAGTACATGTCTAGTAGACTCAACATGTCATCCCTGTGGTCAACCCAAACCACAGTTACAAATAGTAACTAACACACTATATGTCATTCCCTGTTAAAATAACTAAATGCATAGCCAACAAAAGGATATGTGATAACAGTTATCATATGTTAAACCTTGTACCTCAGTGATGTTCCCCTACTACCAGATCCCAAAACTCACAAAACCAAAACCGAGAAAAACAAAACTCGATGTCTGAACGAAATAAAATCCGAATGTGGAATTCATAACCTAGACTCTGATACCAATAAAATTTTTAGTGTTAGGGCAATCAACCCAAGTGATGTGGTTTTGATGTGTGTGGCACAGGGTTTAAGTTAGGTTGTTATGGATTTGATATGTGCATTGAAGTCATGCAGGACTTAGTAATTCACACATGGATGGCTTGATGATAGCATTGGCAAGATTCACCGTCTCATGACTCGGTACTTGAGTCGGTGAAGGATGCATTGTGGAAACCGTGTGCTTGGAGCATTCGAGGGACTGTCGGACGAGAAGCATTAGAGTGAAACCAAAGGAAGTAGACTTCTGGGAGAGACGCGAAGGATGGCGCTGTGAAGCCGTGCGCTTGGTGCATCCGAGGGACGTGGTCGGACGAAGAGAACTTCAAGGCGAAGGACTCCAAGGGAAGATGAGAGTGAGTGATTGTAACCCGGGATGGGGTAGCTCGTAGGTGAACTTGACCAAATGGCTAAGTGTCGGATGGGTGTTTCCCGACTTCAGTCGATTGCCATGATATGGCACTCGACTACTCCAAGTCGACTGGAGACTCGACTAGTGTTCGAGTCCGTTCAGTCGAAACGATCATTGCCGCCACTCTTGGCGGATCGTCGATAGCTCCATCGATCAACGCCCAAGGGAGCAATGATCGATGTCGAGGGTTTCAGGCACAAAAACATCTCCAGTTGAGTGATCGCTTCGGTCACTCGACTGCTGCCTCCATCAGTCGACTGATGGGCACGATCAGTCGATTGATGTGGGAGTCATTGGTTAGATTCTAACGTGGAAGAAGTCGTTGCGAGGCAACGACTACAGCAGCAGTCGACTGATTGCTACCCAACGGCTCGATCAGTCGACTTCTAGCTGCCCAACGGGAAAAATGACCTCTTCTCTATAAGAAGGGGCCTTGGGACATCTTTGGGGTTAATGCTTCATCTCTAAACATCCTCCCATGTGCCTAAACATTTTCTTCCCTCTTTTTTGCTATTATTTCAATCATATTGTAAAGAGAGAGATTGTAAGAAAGGTTTATCTCCACCTTGCAAGGGTTGTGAACCATGTTAAATCTCTTTGTTAGCATTTCTCTTTACTTTGTGTTGTTCTTAATTGTCCTTAGCTTTATTATTCCGTTGCACTAACCTTAATCGTAGACACGCAAGAATGAACGACATCCATCTTCTACACAAAGAGGGCTATTCACCCCCCTCTAGTCGACCACCGATCCTCCAACAAGTGGTATCAGAGCGAGAAGATTGTTACCGGACTCACCGCCTCTACAATCAACTACAATGGCCAACTCCAACATTCATCCACCCAAATTTGAAGGCAAATTCTCTTGGTGGAAAAAGCAAATGGAGGTATTCTTTGAAATCAATTTTGAAATTATGCTAATAATTGAAAATGGTTTTGAGATACCTAGGGATGAAGAAGGGGAGCCATTGGAGAAATCTAGATGGCTAAAGAAGCAAAGAGAGTAGTACTTGGCGAATTCAAAGGCCAAGCACCATTTGTACAATGTGCTCCCTCAACAAGAAGTAAATCGAATAGGAGAATGTGCTAGTGCCAAAGAGATGTGGGAGAAGCTTGTAGAACTTCATGGAGGCACATCCGAGGCCAAGCTAGCAAGAAGAGATGTCCTCCGCTCCCAACTCAATAATATCAAACTCGATAATGGGGAGAAGGAAACATCTTTACATTCTCATTTTAAAGAAATTCTTAACGGTTTATCTAGTGTAGGGGAGAAGCTCTCCAATAGGGACATGATCATGAAAGAAATTGATGCATTCCCTCGATCATCAAGGTGGAGTTCCATGGTGGACTCATTTTATATCTCAAAGAATCTAGAGGTAAGTACTTGTTGGTGCAGGAGCGCTAGATAATTGAATCTATGTTTTGATTATGGCAAAGATCTAAAGTTAAGGTCATATTGTTATCTCATGAGCTGAATTAAGTGTGCAGAAAATTGTTAAGCTAAGCCGAAGGTCAGCGACACCCAGAGAATCACTAGTCGGAAAATCGTGGTGGTCGGGCGACACAGACAGAACTTCCTGGGAGTCGAAGAACCTAGGTGGAAGACCGGAAGCAAAGTGGCATGTCATAAAGGACCAGAGGTAAGTTGTGTGAGTGAGAGATGGTAAGGTCATGTCCTCTGTACGGGGATGACCGTAGGCGGTGATCCAACTAAGACTTCCTGTGGAAGGTCAAGGTTAAGATCAGACGGTAAAGAACTGTCATATTTACCATTTTTCGTGCTAACCTCTTATTGTAGAGAAGTGGCCAGGCTCGCAGTCGACTGCTGGTCATTGGGCAGTCGATTGATGCTCATCAGTCGACTGATGGAAGGCATCAGTCGACTGATGGCGACGAATCGACTTTTTTGCGCTAGGTCAAAACGGATAATGTTTGACGTGGCTGCTTCACGATAAAATATGGTACCACCTCATGATCAGTTCCAAAAGATGAGGAGACTTATTCCAAGGCAAAACTCTATAAAAGGAGGAGAGGACTCCAACCCAAACATTAATAAAGATTATTCTTAAGTGCTCCTACAATGCCAAAGCTCCAACACCGTCATAACGCCGATGTGATGCCAAACTTTCATCTTCTTCATCGGTAGCAGCAGTAGGTATTTTTTATTTACTGTATTTGATTGTGGTTTTAATCATAATGAGGTGAGGTAGGCTTGTTGCCTCATCCTCGTACTTTCGGTTTTGTGATCGTTGCCTCCTACCTCCAACGGGAAGGAGACTTTATAGTGGATTGCTCCTTCGTACGCGGTCAAGGATTGCGGGGCCTTGGATTAGCAGTCGGTGGGCTGTGAACCAAGTAAAAATAAACTTGTCTTATTTATTTTTCTACAGTGCTTGCTCGTATATCGAATGAAAAGAAAAGTTCTACGCTCGCTATTCGCCCCCCCCCCCTCTAGCGAGACTTTCGATTCAATAATTAGTATTAGAGCGGGGGCACTAAGATTTGGTGAAAGCACCAATCTAGCACTTTTTGGTTTTCTTTTCGTATTTTTTAATTCATGTTTTTTTTAGGTTTTTTTTCCGCCCGCACTACTAATCCAAGATTAAGTCTTGGTACTTTTCTTTTGGTTGTGTGTTTGCAAGTATTCTCTTATGGAGTAGCTGATGGAAAAACGGCCATAACTTTTCGCACAAGTGGACTCACGAAATGATCTACCTACCAAATAAAATCTCTCTGAGAGATATATACTTCTTACTAAGGATTTCCCTTATAACAAGCTGTCTTCATCCCCAAAAACCGACATTTAGTACCCTTTCGTGGACATCGAAGGTCGTAAGTTTCTAGTTTTTGTTAGTTTCTTATTCTTTTTATTTATTTCTTTTTATTTCCTGCATTACTAATCCAAGACCATGTCTTAGAATTCCTTTTGGTTTTTATTCATGTTTTGCAAGATATTTAATGGCTCACATTGAGGGGTATAGCACCACCGGACCTCCGTTCTTTAACGGAAATGATTTCCGTTATTGGAAATGTCGGATGGAGTGTTTCTTAAAAACACAAGTCGAGACTTGGATAATAATCCAAAACAGCTTTGCTCTACCCACCAATGATCAAGGGGAACCCTTGGATTTCGACAAGTGGACCAATGCAACTAAGAGGCAAATCGAAGTCGATGCAAGAGAAACCCAAATATTGCAATGCAACTTGTCCAAGGAGGAGCTCAACTGACCTGGACCATTCATTAGCGCCAAAAACCTCTGGAACAAATTGATTGATCTACATGAAGGGACGTCCGATGCTAAGGTATGTAAAAGAGATTTACTTTTAAATAAATTGTATAATCTAAAGATGGAGGATCATGAGACCACTTCACAACTCCATGCGCGGATTTAAGACATTCTGAACGGCCTACATGCCATCGGACAAAAGTAGACAATCGGGATATAATAAGGTACGCTCTTAATGCTTTTCCTAGGACCACCTTGTGGGCATCCATGGTTGATGTCTACAAGGTATCTAAAGATTTATCTAAGATTAGGTTAGATGAATTGTTTTTGGAATTTGAGTTACATGAACAAACTAACGCGGTCTCGGTCGAGAGAGGTGTTGCACTACTTGCAGGACGAAGAAGAAAGGAGAAGAGCAAGCCACCTCCTGAGCAAGAAGTTGGATCCGAACCATGGATGAACCCAAATCCAAATCCGAATCCGAAGAGGAGGCCGCAATAGTCAACATGGTGCAGAGAATAGTTCGACAAGAAAGAAGGCAATTGAAGAACAAGAACCAAGAGCAATTCAAGTCAAGGAGGAAACCAAAGCAAAAGGGAGTAAGGAAAGCCTTCCATGCAACTTGGGACAACGGAGAAGAAGGCATCGATATAGCTTACATGGCAAGACCATAGGAGTCCGAGTCAGAATCCGAAGCTGAGTCCAACTACAACTCCGACTCCGACCCCGAAGACTACTTCGAGAGGAAACTCAAAGCCGAACCAAAAGGGAAAGCCAAGGTTAACCGCTCTTTAATTAGTACACTTTACCTTACAATTAAAATGCTTACTAGGAAATTAACTAAGTCTGAGTCTAGGGTTGAGTCGTTACTTGAGGAGGTTGAAACCCTCAAAAAAGAGGCTACTCTAACCTCTTCAACTAGTCAAGTTCAAGAGGGAAACTCAACCAAAGTTGAAAAACATGAGGAGGAGAATTCTCTCTTGAAAGACCGAGTTCAAGAGGTCAAGGATATGTTGGAAAGGTTCACGTTGGGATCTAAGAACCTTAATCGGCTACTTGGAACCCAAAGAGTCATGTACAACAAAGTCGGACTCAAATTTAGGTCAACGACTACGAATAGATCTTACATGTCTATTGTGTATCGTAGTCATCAAAGAGTCCAAGCATGGGTCCCAAAGGTTTTATTGAACTCACATATAAGGACTAATAAGTATTGGATTCCCCAGGATCAAGTTCATTATTTGAATAGACCATATTGGTTCAATGGTCCAGGGGGAGCTAACACTAAAATGGTATACCCGCTTCCTTAGCAAAAACATTGCATGATTAGTTATTTTATTTTAATTTTTAGAATGAATAGATAGGGAAAATAGTTAGTCGACTCTTGACAACTTAATATCAGGACGCGGCGAGATGATAGTACGTTAGAGAAATAAAGTCTAGTGTATTCGAGCTAGATAAGGTGTATCTAGCTTAGTCCACTTCACCAAGGGGAACTAGCTGAAGCTACCTCACCGTATCCTAAACTAGTTAGACCAGGAAGTAACCCTAAGTGACTTAAGTGATATTTTCTTGAATTTGGCTTTGTCTAAGGAAGTGGTCGTTGTTCCGATCAAAGAAGGCCCCTGTCCCTCGCCACTACCTGGAAGCTAGTGTACATAAGGAAGTGGCCAAGCTGGCAGTCGACTGATGGTGACGAATCAGCCTTTTGCACTAGTTCAAAACGGATAATGTTTGACACGACCACTTCGCGATGAAATATGGTACCACCTCGTGATCAGTTCTAAAAGATGAGGAGACTTATTCCAAGGCAAAACTCTATAAAAGGAGGGGAGGACTCCAACCCAAACATTAATTAAGATTATTCTTAAGTGCTCCTACAACGCCAAAGCTCCAACCCCATCATAACACCGACGCGACGCCATGCTTTCATCTTCTTCATCGGCAGCAGCATCAAGTATTTTTTTTATTTGCTATATTCGATCGTGGTTTTAATCATAACGAGGTAGGTAGGTTTGTTTCCTCATCCTCGTACTTTCAATTTTGTGATCGTTGTCTCCTACCTCAAACGAGGAGGAGACTTTATAGTGGATTTCCCCTTCGTACGTGGTCAAGGATCACGGGGCTTGGATTAGCAACCGGTGGGTTGTGAACCAAGTAAAACTAAACTTGTCTTATTTATTTTTCTGCTGTGCTTGCTTGTATATCGAACGAAAAGAAAAGTTCTACGCTCACTATTCACCCCCCCCCTTCTAGTGACGCTTTCGATCCAACACTACTCTAGATGAATTTTTCTCCACTATGGAATTACATGAGTCTAGGCTTTATGGAATAGTAGAAGATCAAATCAATCCATCAAGGGGAGTTGCATTAATGGCCAACAAGGGGAAGAAGGAGATGCCACCTTCCTCATCGGATGAAGATTCATCCTCCTCATCAATGGATAGCAATGAGGAAGCATATATGGTAAGGAAGGTAAGGCGTGCTTTGAAAAATTTTAAATTTAACAAATCTAATGAGAGGAGAAGAAGGCCAAGAAGAAAGATAATATGCTACAATTGCCAAGGAGAGGGACATATAAGAGATGATTGTCCTCTCTTGAACAAAAGCAAAGAAGAAAGGAGGAAGAAAGAAGAGAAGAAGAAAGGGAACAAGAAGAAGGAGGATGAAAAGAACACCAAGGAAAAAGGGAAGGCTAAGGTACATAAGGCCACACGGAATGATCCATCATCCTCATCAGAGGAAGATCAAGCCTTCACAAGGCTTGCCTTAATGGCTATAGAAGATCTAGACTCCACCTCCTCCAAGGAAGAAGAAAGAAGTTCAAGTGAGGAGAGCTCAAGTGAAGGGGGAGCTTCATCCTCATCCTCATCGACATCACAAGAAGGAGATTTGGTAAGTGAGGTAACGAATCTTCCTCCCAAAAAGATTATGTCTATGATTTCAAGTTTAACTAAGGAACTATTTAGGGCTAAAAAGAAAAAAAAGTATGCAAAATGAAATTAAGGCCCTAGAAGAAAATCTAGAAAAAGCATGTTTAAATGTTAATAATAATGCTTTTACTTCTAGTATTGATAATGCATGCTCACATGATGATTATATTCCTTTTGATGTTAATGATGCATGTATTGAGGAAAATAAGGCCTTAAGGGAAAAGGTAGATCATTTAACTAAGGCCTTAGAAAAATTCACAATTGACTCCAACACTTTGAATATGATTATAGGGAGGCAATGGGCAAGTTTCAATAAGAAGGGATTAGGCTATAAGGGATCTAAAAATGAGAAAGTATATCATTGTTTAATTGCTAGGGGTCAAGCTAAAACAACAATGGTAGCTAGGAAATGGATCCATAAGGAGTTTTTGGTGAACCCTATAGGAAAGAATTTATATTGGGTTCTCAAATCCATCCTTAAGGGTTAGGAAAACCCTAGGTTAGTCAACTATAAGTACACTTTATTCATATCATATTATATGGTTGACTTAGGATGATGTGGGTTATAACTTTTTGATTTATAGTGTTGGGTGATGATAATGTGATCATAATATAAAATCATGAATATTGTTTGTTTTATGATCATGATATGCAATAATTTAAAATATTTGATCATGATTAATAATATGTGATTTTATGATCATGTTGGGTGTTTTATGATATAGATACTTAACCTTGGTAGAATCGCATGAAAATTATTGTTAAGTATAAATACCTTAGTCACATCTCACACCCACTAACTATAAGGCTAACTTGATTGAGAACATAGCAATGGGTGAGATGATAGGATGATACAAATGGTCAACTAATGCTTATGGCGTTTAGATGGGTCATTAAGTGTATCAATAGAGCAATTATAGACCAATTATGGGGAAAACAAATGTTTAATCAATGGACATATTGCCCATAGATCATAGTTGGATATTTTAAATGATTTAAAAATATTTCATGTTTCATAAATAGTGAGTTCATGTTTTGAAAAATTTCTAAGGCAAAACTAGTTTTCAAGTTGATACAAAATTGAGACTTTTTACAACTTTTGAGTTTTTGCCTAATTTCCAAAAATAGAATGAATTTTCATGAAAAATCATTTTTCACTGATAAAGAAACTTACATGAAATATGTTTACCAAATTTCATGATTTTTTGATTTTTCTAGAATTTTTGATGCATTTCTGAAGTTGGACTTCGAAAATCAGAATTTCTGAAAATTGAGTGCAAGTCGACTGATGCTCTGATTCAGTCGACTGATGTACTGTGCACGAGCACAGTAACCTATTTTATCAGGTTTTGAGTTGGATTTTGGGTAATTTTCTTCCTTAGACTAGATTTCATGCTTGTATAACATTTATATAATGTTTTTAATGGTGTCAGAGGGGAAGAAATGATGAGTTTAAGTTAATCATGTTAGGAGAAGAATTAACATGTCTTAAGGGGGAGTTGCATGTTTAAGGGGGAGTTGTGATACTCATGTTTACTTACATGCTTTCTTGTCTTATGTATTTTTGTAATTGTTTTACCTAACTTAAACGGATTGTCACACATAAAAAAGGGGGAGATTGTTAGGGCAATCAACCCATGTGATGTGGTTTTGATGTGTTTGGCAAAGGGTTTAAGTTATGTTGTTATGGATTTGATATGTGCGTTGAAGTCATGCAGGACTTAGTAATTCACACATAGATGGCTTGACGATAGCTTTGGCAAGATTCATCATCTCATGACTCGGTACTTGAGTCAGTGAAGGATACATTGCGGAAGCCGTGCGCTTGGTGCATCCGAGGGACCATCGGACGAGGAGCATTGGAGTGAAGCCAAAGGAAGTAGACTTCAAGGCAAGATGTTAAGGATGGCGCTGCGAAGTCGTGCGCTTGGCACATCCAAGGGACATGGCCGGACAAAGTGAACTTCAAGGTGAGGGATTCCAAGGGAAGATGAGAGTGAGCGATTGTAACCCGAGACGGGGTATCTCGTTGGTGAACTTGGCCAAATGGCTAAGTGTCGGATGGGTGTTTTCCGACAACAATCGATTGCCATGATATGGCAGTCGACTGCTCCAAGTCGATTGGAGACTCGACTGGTGTTCGAGTTCAAGTTCTAGACGAACAGTTGACTGCCAGCTCTTGGCAGTCGACTGATAGCTCCATCAGTCGACTGCCAAGGGAAGAAGTCGACTGATGTCGAGGGTTTCGGGCACAAAAACATCTCCAGTCGAGTGATCGCTTCGGTTACTCGACTGATGGCTCCATCAGTTGACTGATGGGCACGATCAGTCGACTGATGTGAGAGTCGTTGGTTAGAATCCAAAGTTGATGAAGCTATTGCGAGGCAATGGCTACAGCAAGAGTCAACTGATAGCTTGATCAGTCGACTGCTAGCTGCCCAACGGGAAGAATGGCTTCTTCTCTATAAGAAGGGGCCTTGGGTTATCTTGGGGGGTTAATGCTTCATTTCTAAACATCCTCCCAAGTGTCTAAATGTTTTCTTCCCTCTTTCTTGCTATTATTTCAAACATATTGTAAAGAGGGAGATTGTAAGAATGGTTTATCTCCACTTTGCTTAGTGCCAAGGAGAGACTAGTGAAGATTTTGTTGAGGGAGTGATTCACCATACGAATCAGATCGTGGATTAGTGGCAAGGGTCGTGAACCACATTAAATCTCTTTGTTAGCATTGCTATTCACTTTGTGTTGTTCTTAATTGGCCTTAGCTTTATTATTCCGTTGCGCTAACCTTAATCGTAGACACGCAAGAATGAACGACCTCCATCATCTACACGAAGAGGGCTATTCACCCCCCTCTAGCGTACCACTGATCCTCCAACATTTAGTACCTATAAGATTGACATATCTCCACAATGGCACGATATTGTCCACTTTGGGCCTAAGCCCTCATGGTTTTATGTTTGGGTTTTACCCAAAAGGCCTTATACCAATGGAGATAACTTTTAATCTTATAAGCACATCATCTTTTCCATTTCTTACCAATGTGAGACTTTGATTGTATTCCTCATACTCCCAACAATTTCCCCTCAAATGAAGGACCACATTGAGCCCCCCCCCCCCCCCACAAGCCTAACAATCCTCGAAGGACTTTCTTTGGTTGATGTCGGATTCTCATCCAACCAGGACTTCCTGCCAACTGTCTGGTCCTTTTGACCCATCTGGACTTCCTGCCAGTTGTTCGGTCCTCCCGACCCAATTAGTATCAGAGCCATGGTCCATGTCAAGCCATGAAACTCGAAAGAAGGAAGCAGAGCTCCCTTGTCTGAATCCAGAGAACCATACACCAGGCAAGAAGTCTAATTGGGTTGGGAGGACCGAACAATGGAAGAAAGTCCAGCTGGGTCAAGAGGACTAGATAGTTGGTAGAAAGTTCGGCTGGATCAGGAGGATTAGACAGTTGGCAGAAAGTCCTGGTGGGTTGAGAATCAGACATGAAGCAGAGGAAGTATTTCGAGGACGGATAGGCTTGAGGGGGTCTCAATGTGGTCCTTCGTTTGAGGGGGGGTTATTGGGAGTATGAGGAATACAATCAAAGTCACACACTGGTAAGACATGGAAAAGATCATGTGCTTATAATATAAAAAGATATCTTCATTGGTATGGATATTTTGGGTAAAGGCGAAAAATAAAACCATGAGGGATTAGGCCCAAAGTGGACAATATCATGCCATTGTGGAGATATTGTTGGTGCAGGGGCACCAGATAATCGAACTTGTATTTTGATTATGGCAAAGACACAAAGTTAAGTTTACATCGTTATCTCACGAGCTGAATCAAGTGTGCAGGAATGCTAAGCTAAGTCAAAGGTCGGCGACACCCGGAGGGAACCGTGGTGGTCAGACGACACTGAGAGGACTTCGGAGGGACCTAAAGAAATCAGGTGGAGACTGATGTGAGCAAAACATATGGTATTTTAGGAGTTGTTTAGCTCACATCTAATTACATTTTATGTTAGTTTCATGCATATGCCACTTTGTTTTACATACATTTCCTATTTTCTGGTTCGGAGGTATGCTCTTTGTACTTTTGTGTGCAGGATAGCATTTCGGGGGAAAAGGGCACACTTTCGGAGCAAAAGAAGACCATTTTGCAGTTAGACACAGAAGGGGACACGGTCAGTGCGTGTGGCTACACACGGGCGTGTCCAATGGGCGAGATCAACCACCCCAGGGCCACAAATGGCCTGGCCTTGTGGAAACACACGGTCGTGCGACGACCTAGTAGATTGACGCGGCTAGGGTTTTTTCCGAATTTCACAGCAATCCGATGTGATGTCTATATAAGTATGGCTCTGTCCAAACCCTAGGGGAGGAAGAATGTGTTGGATCGAAAGTGTCGCTAGAGGGGGGGGGGTGAATAGCGATACGGTGTCGTTAAAAAACTTTTGCAATAAGTAAAAAGCAAGTAGAGAATGCACAGCGGAAATATAAAGTAGACAAGATATTTTTACGTGGTTCACAATCTTTCGATTGCTAATCCACGGCCCTAGTGATCCTTGATCACGTACGGAGGGCAATTCACTAAAACCACTCCTCTTCGTTGGAAGTAGGAGCAACGATTACAAAAAGAAATCAAGGCAAAGGGACACTCCCCCTTTCCTTGTTACGATTAAAGCACAAAGACAATTTAAAGAAGTAGAACTTAAATAAATATACCGACAACTCTTATAAGTAGAAGATGTAGCTTTCGTTGTCGGCGGCACTTCGTCGTAGCAAATGTGGGTAGTAGTAGCGGCGTTACGACGGCGTGTTGAGAGCTCTTGAATTATTGTGATTTGCTTGGCTTGAACATGTCTATTTATGGATATTGATCTATGAATTTAGACATAGGTAGTGTCCAAGGTGAGGTTCTTATCCCAACTCAAGGATGAGGTGTTTCATCCAACCACCTTGTGCCACCTCCAACCTACTTGTGCGCCAACTCGAGGATGAGGTGTTTCATCCAACCACCTTGTGCCACCTCCAACCTCCTTGGGCGCCAACTTGAGGATGAGGTGTTTCATCCAACCACCTTGTGCCACCTCCAACCTCCTTGGGCGCCAACTTGAGGATGAGGTGTTTCATCCAACCACCTTGTGCCACCTCCAACCTCCTTGGGCGCCAACTTGTTGGAGCCATTCAACTTGTGCCACATCATGGGAGCCAACCATCTTGTGCCAACTCACCTTATTTTGGGCGTCCACCACAAGGAAGCTTGGTGATGGTTTGGATGTCCACCTTGATGCCACATCACCCTTTGTACCAAAACACGAGTCAAGTCCAAATTCACCCCCTTGAAATTCGAGCTCTTCTCGAGGCTGGAACTTGACTAGCAGTTGACTGTAGTCAAAGGGTTTTGGACTGCAGTACAAGTTAGCTTTAAAATATAAAGTACGATGGTTCTAACCATCTGATCTCGACCTAGACCTTCCATTGGAGGTATTGGGTCGGATCTACGCTTAACGACCTTGCTTCGCTTTCACACGAGCTTACCTTGTAGCCTCGCTTCCGGTCTTCACCCGAGTACCTCGGCTTCCTCCGAAGTCCCTCTGGCGTTGCCCGACCACCTCGGTTCCCACCGGGTGTCGCAGACCTTCCGCTCAACTTTAGCATTTCTGTACACTTAATTGAGCTCGTAAGATAACAAATATACCCTTAACTATTGAGCCTTTTGCCATAATCAAAATACTGGTTCGACTTTGGTGCCCACTGCACCAACAATCTCCCCCTTTTTGATTCATGGCAAACCGACACAAAAGTTAAGGAAAAATTAAGCATAACAGTAAGCTAGCATAATGATTAAGCATGAATGAGCTAGCATAAAGATTAAATATGAATGAGCTAGCATAATGATTAAGCATGAATGAGCTAGCATAAAGATTAAATATGAATGAGCTAGCATAATGATTAAGCATGAATGAGCTAGCATAAAGATTAAATATGAATGAGCTAGCATAAAGATTAAATATGAATGAGCTAGCATAATGATTAAATATGAATGAGCTAGCATAATGATTAAGTATGAATGAGCTAGCATAAAGATTAAGCATGAGTGAGAAATATTATTGTTTCAAGTTCTCCCCTTTGAGGTAACCTCCCCCTTGACCGAAGGTGAGTTCTTGAAAAATAATTTTTAATCCCCCTTAATAGTTGCTTAAGTAAACGGAATTACTTAATATAAAAGGTAATAATTTTGTTTACTTTCTTCCTTACTTTTGTGACTTTCTCCCCCTTTTGCCTTAACTCAAAAAGTTTGTAAATATATTTTAAGGTTTGTAAGTCCAAGCAAGTTCCCAATATAAATATATATATATATTTTTTTTTAAAAATAATAATAAGCTTGAAAATATGTTCATCTAAAATGTACAACTCCGGTTGGACTTGATTGATATAGAATGATCAATAAGTCTTGAAGGAGTTGATTAATTTTAAATAATTATACTCCATGGTTCATGTCGATGCACTGAATCTACATCTGGAACTGTGAGTAAGGTCCTAACATCTCACGCCTGCTCGTGGCTAAGTACACAAACACATTAGTCTTATGTGTTGTGAGATGTGTTGGCTCCTTAAATCTATAGGTATATGATTTCTAAGGTAAGACTTAGGCTAATTTCATAAAAGAAGCAAAAGTAGAGTACATATATAGAAAAATTTAAATCCTACTCTATTACGCACATACCTAACTTTCGTCCTTAATAAACTAAATTCCGGGTAGTGGTTTGGTGAAGATGTCCGCTAGGTTTGATTTGGACTCAACATACTCTAGTTGTATAGTTCCATTAGTTACATGTTCCCTAATGAAGTGGTGTTTAACTTCTATATGTTTTGTCCTAGAATGACATATTGGATTTTTAGTTAAGTTAATTGAACTAATGTTATCTATGTAGGTTTTAATGTTGTTAAAGATTAAGCTAAAGTCTTGGAGAGTGTGCTTCATCCACAGGAGCTGAGAGACACACTCACCCATCGCAACGTATTCGGCTTCGGTGGTAGATAAGGCAACGCAATGCTGCTTCCTACTGCACCAACTTACTAGACTCGAGCCGAGGATTTGACAACAACCACTCGTGCTCTTTCTATCGAGTTTACTACCGGCATAGTCGGAGTCGGAGTAGCCGATTAGATTAAACTCGGTAGATCTAGGGTACCAAATACCTACGTTTAGCGTGCCCTTTAGATATCTAAGGATACGCTTGACTAGGGTTAGGTGAGACTCCTTGGCACAGGTTTGTAACCTTGCGCACATTGTTTGTAACCTTGCGCACATACTTACCGCGAATAAAATGTCGGGTCGGCTCGCGGTTAAGTATAGGAGACTTCCTATTGCGCTCCTATAGTATTTTAGGTCAACGGGTTTTCCTTCTACATCTTCGTTTATATTAACATTAGTTGTCATAGGTGTATTGATTATTTTAGCATCTTGCATTCCAAATCGATTTATTAAGTCCTTAGTATATTTTTGTTGATGTAAATATATTCCATCTTTAGTTTGTTTAATTTGTAAACCTAAGAAGAAACTTAACTCTCCCACTAAATTCATTTCAAATTCACTTTCCATAAGTGAGATGAATTCGTTTAGCAGGATCGAGTTGGTAGTTCCAAAAATTATATCATCTACATAGATTTGGGCTATAAAGATTTCTTTTCCTACGGTTTTAACGAATAAGGTTGGGTCGACTAAACCTTGGTTGAATCCTTTGGACTTAAGATAGATCGAAAGCCTTTCGTACCAAGCTCTTGGGGCTTGTTTGAGTCCATATATGGCTTTCTTAAGTCTAAGGACATGGTCAGGTTTATCTAGATTTTCGAATCCTGGAGGTTGACTGACGAAACTTCTTCCTTAATGTATCCATTCAAAAATGCTGACTTGACATCCATTTGAAACAATTTAAAACCTCGATGTGCAAAGATATGCTAACAACATTCTGGATGGACTCTAGTCCGCTACGGGGGCGAGGTCTCATCGTAATCTAAACCTTCGACTTGACTAAACCCTTTTGCGACTAACCTAGCTTTATTTCTAACTACTTCACCTTTATCATCAAGTTTATTTCGAAATACCCACCTTGTTCCAATAATTGATTTTTTTTTAGGTGGTGGTACTAATTCCCAGACTTCATTTCTAGTGATTTGAGCTAGCTCTTCTTGCATAGCAATAATCCAGTCGGGATCAAGAAGTGCTTGTTCAATAGTTTTGGGTTCGATTTTGGAAATTAACGAGATTTGACTAAGGTTTCGATATGAAGCTCTAGTTCGAACCCCTAAATTTGGATCACCTATAACTTGATTGATAGGATGATTTGTTTGAGTCTTAGTGTGACTCGGGTTAGGGTCATCTATCACTTGGTCGATAGGATGACTTGGGTGAGTTCTAGTTTGACTTGGGTTAGAGTCATCTATCACTTGGTCGATAGGATGACTTGGGTTAGGGCAGATTCAAGTTCAAGATCAGTCGGGTTCGCTATAAGTTGATTTGCTAGTTGGTTTTGTTAAGGATTGAGCAGGTTCGTGTCCTTCGTCGAAAACTATATTAATGGTTTCTTCGACTCTAAGAGTGTCGTGATTGTATACCCTATAAGCTCTCTGGTGGTTGAGTATCCTAGAAAGGTTCGAGAGGTTTTGGATGTAAATTTCCCTATGTAATCCTTAGTGTTTAGGATATGTACCTTACACCCAAATACCCTAAAGTACTTGCTGTTAGGTATTTTATCGTGATAAATCTCGTACGTGGTCTTAAGGTGCCTCTTTACCATAAGGATCCTATTTTGGACATAGCAAGCCGTACTAACGGCCTCCGCCAAAATCTATCGGGTAGGTTATACTCGTTTAACATTGTCCTAGCGGCTTCTTGTAGGGTTCTATTTTTCCGTTCGACTAACCCATTTTGTTGTGGGGTTCTAGGACATGAAAACTCATGGTGGTATCCGTTTAGGTTCAAATCAGTAAACTGTGGTTTTAATTCACCACCATGATAAACTTCTAAGTCTTTTAATCTTAAGGTTCTTTTGATTTTGATTAACCTACAAAGATTGATTAGTTGGTCTAGGGTATCATTTTTATGTTTGATAAACCTAACCCAAGTAAATCTAGAATAGTCGCCAATTATGACTAAGCAAAATTGACTACCATTGAGTGACTTAGCTCCATGTGAATCAAATAGATCCATGTGTAGGAGCTCAAGAACACTTTTAGTTCGTTCTTGATTAGTTAATTGATGTTGTGTCCTAGATTGTTTACCTTGTTGACAAGCATTACATATTTTATTATCCAAGTTGTTTAGTTTAGGCAAACCTATAACAAGCCACTCTGACTCATCTTGTGGGCCGAGTCTTGGGTGCGAGTGTCAGTCTTGGTGCCATAACCAAGATTCCTCTTCTTTGTGTCATAAGACACTTGGTTGAGGAGTTGGGTAAATTTATTGTGTAGATGTTGCTACTCCTAGTTCCTTTAAGTATTATTTTAGATGTTGCATTTATTTTGATTACGCATTCATTTTCTAGAAATATGACCTTATAATTGTTATCACACAATTGGCTTACACTAAGTAAATTATATTGAAAGTTTTCTACTAATAAGACATTTTGAATTGTAAAGTTAGAGTTGAGCTCAATATCACCTGATCCGATGATTTTGAGCTTGCCGTTATTTCCGAAGGGTACCGATCCTTGTCGTTTGAATCGTAACTTCGAAAATTTGAGTTGATCCCCGGTCATGTGTCGGGAGCAACCACTGTCCAACATCCATTGATCCTACACATAAGGTAGTTGGATCGGATATTGGAATTACTAAAGGGTTGTTTGTAAGTTTTTAAACCTAAATCATCTCACCAATATCTACATGATCAAAACATGTTATTCCTATGTGTTATTGTGAGATGACTTTCAATTTTACTTGATTAATTTTAATGAATTTAAATTAACCAACATTAGGTTAGATTCGGTTTTAGTCTAAGCTCATCAAGTAATCTTTTCAAGAGATTAGCTTCCAGGTCGTGGCGAGGCACAGAGGCCTTCTTTGATCGGAACAACGACCACTTCCTTAGACAAAGCTAATTTCAAGAAATTGATAACTCGACTTAGTTGAGACTACGTCTTGGTCTAACTAGTTATTTTTGAAAAGAGGCTCCCCGAGGCTCAATCTTTTCGTAGGATTTTAGTTGGTTATGAGTCCTATCTAACCATTCTAAAAATAAAGGAAAAAATAAGAATGAAATTTATAAGAATTAACAAAAAAACAATTTGTATTGGCTCCCCTGGACCATTGAATCGAGTGGGTCTATTCACATAGTGAATTTGGTCCTTGGGAACCCAATACATGTTAGATCCTAAAGTTGAAATCAAAGTGGTCTTAGGGACCCATGCTTGGACATTTTTCTTATGTTGGTTTACTATAGACATATATGACTTATTGGTTGTAT
The DNA here is from genome assembly GCA_025175895.1 of Wurfbainia villosa. Taxonomy (NCBI): domain Eukaryota; kingdom Viridiplantae; phylum Streptophyta; class Magnoliopsida; order Zingiberales; family Zingiberaceae; genus Wurfbainia; species Wurfbainia villosa. The sequence goes on along the minus strand of CM045998.1, from coordinate 31,068,416 downwards.
TTGAGTTAAACCCGAGTCCGGCCTTGTTGTACACGGCCCTTTGTGATCCAAGTAAGAGGTCAAGTCCCTTGGATCCCAAAGTGAACCTTTCCAACGTGTTCCTAAGGTCTTCGACTTGTGTTTTCAAAAGCGAGTTCTCAACTTCAAGCTTTTCAACTTGAGTTGAGTCCTCCTCTTGAATACAGTAGTCGAAGAGGTTAGGAGACCTCATGTTTGAGAAGGTTAACCTCCTCAATTAGGGTCTCGACCTTGGACTCGGACTTAGCTAGTTTCTTATTTAAAAATTTGATTGCACCATACAAAGTATTAAGTAACGACCGACTTACCCTTAATGATTCTTTTGAACCGGATACGGATCCGTGGCTTGTCTTGAATGGAAGCTCATCGCCGGATTCGGACTCGGACTCTTCTTGATTTGAGTCGTGCTCGATCGGCTTGGCCATTAGAGCTTGGATATCGTCTTCTTCCTCCGACAACTCCTCCCAAGTAGCGTTTAGCGCTTTCTTGGTCTTTGATGCGTTATTCTTTAGCTTTGGGCACTCGGACTTGATGTGGCCGAACACAGTTGCACTCATAGCATCTAAAATTAGAAGTATTTGAATTAGGTTTAGGCTTACCTTGAGTTGTTGGTCGTTTTTCGTCTCTTGATCATCTTCGAACTAGATTGACTAGTTCGGATTCTATTCGAGTCTACTTCCGATTCGGACTCGTCTTCTTCCTTGGGGTGGCTTGCTTGCGGGCTTCTTCTTCTTGGAACTGCAACTAACGCAATACTCTTCTCGGCTGGACCACGTTAGTTTGCTCATGTAATTCAAGTTGAAAACAATTCGTCTAACCTAATTTTAGAAAGGTCCTTGGAGACCTTGTAGGCATCGACCATGGATGCCCACAAGGTGGTCCTAGGAAAGCGAGTTAAGAGAATACCGATAAGGTCGCGATTCTCGACCTTTTGTCCGATGGCATGGAGTTGGTTGGCGATGTCTTGGATACGAGCATGTAGTTGAGTTGCGGTCTCGTTTTCCTGCATTTTCAAGTTATACAATTTATTTAAAAGTAAATCTCTTTTACATACCTTCGTGTCGTCGGTGCCTTCGTGTAGTTCCACTAGCTTGGTCCATAAGTCCTTTGCACTAATGAAGGGCCGGCGGTTGAGCTCTTCCTTGGACAACCCACATTGCAAGATTTGAGTTGCCTTGGCATCGGCTTCTACTTGTTTTTCATGGAATTTGACCATTGATCGTAACCCAAAGATTCACCATCTTCATTAATAGGAAGTGTGAAACCGGTTTGGATTACGATCCACATCTCGATTTGGGTTTTAAGAAAGCATTCCATCCGACCCTTCCAATACGAAAGTCATTACCGTTGTAAAGCGGTGAGCGGTGCTAAACCCTTCGAGATGGGCCATTTAAAAACAAGAAGAAGAGCGACGAAAAAGAATCTTGCAAAACACACACGGAAAGAATATTCCAAGACTTTCGTCTTGGATTAGTAGTCTTGGAAGTAAAAAGATATATAAAATGTAACTTGCAAAAAGAAATAAACAATCAAAGCGAATGCGAATGTTGAAGTTCCGAGGAGACAACCTTACTCGGGATCTAACAGAAGGACAACCTTATCCGGATCCTAAAGCCTCTAATGCAATTCTATATGTAGGAGAAGATAAGCAAGTGAAATAATTATCGAAAACAGAAATAAATAAATAAAAAATCTGTGAAAATAAGAAAAACAAAGCTAGATTGGTGGTTTCACCGAATCTTAGCGCCCCCGGCTCTGATACCAATTGTTGGATCGAAAGTGTCGCTAGAGGGGGGGGTGAATAGCGATACGGTGTCGTTAAAAACTTTTGCAATAAGTAAAAAGCAAGTAGAGAATGCACAGCGGAAATATAAAGTAGACAAGATATTTTTAGGTGGTTCACTATGTTTCGATTGCTAATCCAGGGCCCTTTTGTTACTTTATCACGTTCGGAGGTCAATTCAATAAAACCAGTAGTCTTCGTTGGATGTAGGAGCAACGCGATTACAAAAGAAATCAAGGCAAAGGGACACTCCCCCTTTCCTTGTTACGATTAAAGCACAAAGACAATTTAAAGAAGTAGAACTTAAATAAATATACCGACAACTCTTATAAGTAGAAGATGTAGCTTTCGTTGTCGGCGGCACTTCGTCGTAGCAAATGTGAGTAGTAGTAGCGGCGTTACGACGGCGTGTTGAGAGCTCTTGAATTCTTGTGATTTGCTTGGCTTGAACATGTCTATTTATGGATATTGATCTATGAATTTAGACATAGGTAGTGTCCAAGGTGAGGTTCTTATCCCAACTCAAGGATGAGGTGTTTCATCCAACCACCTTGTGCCGCCTCCAACCTTCTTGTGCGCCAACTCAAGGATGAGGTGTTTCATCCAACCACCTTGTGCCACCTCCAACCTCCTTGGGCGCCAACTTGAGGATGAGGTGTTTCATCCAACCACCTTGTGCCACCTCCAACCTCCTTGGGCGCCAACTTGAGGATGAGGTGTTTCATCCAACCACCTTGTGCCACCTCCAACCTCCTTGGGCGCCAACTTGTTGGAGCCATTCAACTTGTGCCACATCATGGGAGCCAACCATCTTGTGCCAACTCACCTTATTTTGGGCGTCCACCACAAGGAAGCTTGGTGATGGTTTGGATGTCCACCTTGATGCCACATCACCCTTTGTACCAAAACACGAGTCAAGTCCAAATTCACCCCCTTGAAATTCGAGCTCTTCTCGAGGCTGGAACTTGACTAGCAGTTGACTGTAGTCAAAGGGTTTTGGACTGCAGTACAAGTTAGCTTTAAAATATAAAGTACGATGGTTCTAACCATCTGATCTCGACCTAGACCTTCCATTGGAGGTATTGGGTCGGATCTACGCTTAACGACCTTGCTTCGCTTTCACACGAGCTTACCTTGTAGCCTCGCTTCCGGTCTTCACCCGAGTACCTCGGCTTCCTCCGAAGTCCCTCGGGCGTTGCCCGACCACCTCGGTTCCCACCGGGTGTCGCAGACCTTCCGCTCAACTTTAGCATTTCTGCACACTTAATTGAGCTCGTAAGATAACAAATATACCCTTAACTATTGAGCCTTTTGCCATAATCAAAATACCGGTTCGACTTTGGTGCCCACTGCACCAACAGAATGCCGTCTGAGATCCAAGTTCTACACTTCAACGCCGGAGAGAAGGCCACATCAACATTTTAACTTCCTGTTCTTGCATTTTATTTACGATTAATTCGAACATGAATTTGCCTTGTGATTCTCCTCTCCTATCTATGGAGTAGTTTCTTCGATTCTAAGATTAGGCAGTAGCTTGTGTACATATGACATGTTGCTACAAATTGAATTCTATTTTTGAGTTTGAATTTGCAATCGGGATTTGTTTATACAAATATCTATATGTATTTGGTTTTCTATCTACTGTGCTTAGGTGATAAGAGGGGTGACAACTCTCGTATCTAAGATTTAGGGGATTTATTCAAGAAACCTAGGGGTAAACCTGATCTACTGTAACCGTGGGTAGAAGGATGTGATATAACTGGAAATTGTTCATCGCAGAGATTGATTTGGCATCCTCATACCACCTATCCCATCCTTGTAAGGCAGAGATAGCTCCCAATAGATGTGGTGGCTCATCGGGAGAGTGTATGATGTCCCTTCAATGAGACTATAGTTAGACGTTTAGACAACATCCAGTTGATAGCATGTTTTCCGACACACAAGCGAAACCGAAGTCCTACAATCCCTTTTAAAGATCTCGCGGCAAGCTCATTTCTTCCTCCATGTGACACTGTACTAGAGTTTAGTCGACCGACAACCCTCGCAATCGCAACCCTTTAAATTTGACTTTCGAACAATAACACCACTAAACAAATCGATACTCGAATCTCATTCGCGTGGAATCAATAATCTTTTATTACTTGACGACATATGTGCACTTGCGACATTGAGTGCGAGCGTGCGCTTCGTGTCCTCAACGGTCTTCGTCGCGAGATTTGAGGTCGCATTCATGTGCATCAAGTTTTTGGCACCGTTGCCGGGGACTAATTAATTCGATATCGAATCAAGAAGTGGAAAATTGGATCGAACTTAGGATTAGATTTATTTACTTGTTTAATTTTCTTTTTAGTTTGCTTCATTTACTTTAGTTTTATAATTTCCAAATTTAGATTTAGTTTTTATTTTTATTTTAGCAGTAGTTTTCTATTTCCTTATTGCCTCTTTGATTTTGTTAGCTTGATTTGTTTATTTCCTATTTTTTAGAATTAGGTAGCACTCCTAATTTTTGTGGCTCGGTTCTTCATATGCTTAGATGCTTAGGATTGGAAGGCCTGATTCCGATCGATATAGAAATCGAATGAACCTATCATCTTAGAAAAGTAGAATAGAAGAGGATGGAGGACCAAGCTGCATCTGAAGTATATATAGGTAGCCGACCTCTACGGGATTAGGCAGCTACTAGCGCTAGAGGATTTAGGACGAGTATAGCTGGACCATCCATTTCGACAAACAACTTTGAATTGAAACTAGAAATGATACATATGGTCCAGCAGAGTCAATTCGGGGGAGCTGCGAATGAAGACCCGAACCGGCACCTAGAGACATTCTTAGAAATCTGTTCGACAATGAAGATAAATGGAGTCCCTATGGACACGATCTGCCTGAGCCTATTCCCGTTCTCATTGCGGGATGAGGCTAAGGCATGACTTCACTCCCTGCCTTCGGGAAGCATTACTACATGGGAGTAATGTGAGCAGCAGTTGTTGAACAAATACTTCCCACCAAGCAAGACTGCTCACAAGCGCCATCTTATCACAAGCTTCCGTCAGAAGGAGGGGGAGTCCTTATTCGAAGCTTGGGATCGCTACAAAGGGATACTCTACCAATGCCCCCACCACAGATTGGAAAGGTGGCTGGTGATCCACATCTTCTACAATGGGATCGCGAACGCCACGAAGATGTCCCTTGATTCTGCTACAGGAGGAGCACTTATGAATAAGACCATAGAGGAAGCAGAAGAGCTAATAGAAGAGGTGGCCCAGAACCACCATCAATGGGCTTCCGAACGTGGTCACCCAGCTCCTACGGCAAGACGATATGTTGTCAACTCCGTTGACCACTTAACAGCAAGGATGGACGCGCTTAGCAGATGTTTTGACTCTTTGAATCCTACATCTGCATGTGCGACCATTGACTATGGAGAAGGAGCAGTACCGTATCAGGAGGACAACTATGGAGGGTAGGGAACCTCAGAAGAGCAGATTGAGCATGTAGATGCGGTTGGGGACTCCAATATAAGGCCCAACAACCCATACTCCAGTACCTACAATCCCGGATAAAGGAATCACCCGAATTTCTCCTATAAGAATAACTCGGGAAATTTCCAACCATCAGAAGAGTATGGCCATTAATAGGGTGATGCACATAGATGCGACCTCAAATCTCGCGACGGAGACCGTCGAGGACTCAGAGTGCATGCTCGCGCTCAACGCCCACAAGTGCACGGATGTCGTCAAGTAATAAAGATTATCGATCCCATAGGGACTGGGATTCGAGTACCAATACACTAAGTGGTTGTGATTGTTCGGACGTAATCTCTAAGAGAGTCGGTTGGTGAGGACTATCGGTGGACCCTACTCTATACGGTGTTACACGGAGGAGGAAAAGAGTGTGTCGGGGGTCTTAAAAGGTGATTCTAGGACATCGGTTTCACTTGTGTATCACAGAACAATGTTGTCAATTGGCATTGTCTAAACATCTACCTACGGTTTTGGGGAAGGGACATCATACACTCTCCCATATAGCAGCCGCATTCACCGGGAGCTATCTCTCTGCCCAAAATGACAGGATAGAGGGTACGAGGATGCTAAATCAATCCTTGCGGTGGACCATTTCTGATTCCACCGCTCCCTTCTCCCCGCAGTAATGGGAGGTCAGGTTTAACCCTAGGTTCCTTGGATCAAACCTCCTAAATTTTAGATTGCGAGGGCTATCATCACCTTGTATCTCCTAAGCACAGCGGAAAGAAAGTCAAAGACACGTAGATATAATAAAAAGCAACTACCAATTGTCAAATCAAACTTTTGGCCAGAATTTAATATGAACCAACATTGTTTATGTACACAAGCTACTCCCTATTCCTAGAATCGAAAGTACTACTCCATAAATACAAAGGAAGAATCACAAAACATGTTTATGTTTGAATACAATAGAAATAAAGTGCAAAAATATAGATATACGATGCTTCATGATCTTCTCTCCGCCGTTGTATTGCAAGTTGTGGACCTCTGGCGGCATTCCTCCTTCCCGCTGTGAGTTACCGAAGCTTTTTAGGGCTTCGGCGTGCTGTCCTAGCCATCGTACCTCCCTCCTAGGGTTTGGGCGGAGCCATCCTTATATAGGCATCGGCTCGGACCGCTGGAAAATCCTAAAAAAGCCCTAGTCATGCAAATCCGTCGGGCCGCCACACGACCGTGTGTTTCCACACGACCAGGCCGTGTGCGGCCCTGTGGTGTCGATCTTCGCCCATTGGACACACCCGTGTGAATCCACACTCCCTGGCCATGTCCCACTCTGCGTCTAGCTACGAAAGTCCTTCTTTTGATCCGAAGACACGTCTTTTTCACCAGAAAAGCTAACCTGCATACGAAAGTCCTTCTTTTGATCCGAAGACACGTCTTTTTCACCAGAAAAGCTAACGAGCAGACCTTCGAACCAGAAAATAGACAATGCGTGCAAGAATAGAGTAACATATGCATGAAACTAACACAAAATGTAACAAAATGTGAGCGAAAACTACTCCTAAAACCCTATATGTTTTTCTCACATCACTTCCCCGCGACTTAAATCTTTGCTTGTCCTCAAGCAAACCTTAGTGCCATAAATTTTTAAAAAGATATTTGTTGCATAATTAGCATGCTAACTAAATTTATCAAGTGGTATTTGCGATTAAAAAGCAAAACAGATATGTTCTAAAAATTCACTAAGTTATCTCCTCGTGCTCGTGCTAGGCGAACCATTCTTAGGGGATGCCCGTTCCATGGTGAGTTAAGTCGTCACCCCATAGCTTTCCTAAGGTTTCCGGCTCTTAGGCACTTACCAGCCCAAAGCGAGGGTCGTTCCCTAGATCTAGCATAAAGTCTCAAAGGTGTGCTCGGTATTGAGAGAAATTGGGAGGTGTTTCCCCAGTAACCTAATTCGGTCTCAAAGGGGCACCTAGCCATTTCCACACACGACAACTGTTTTTTATCCCTCTCACTCTCTTTTTTTTCTTTTTCTCTCTTTTTTTTTTCTTTTTTTTTCTCATTTATTTTTCGGCTCACAGGGATTTCGATTTTTTTCGAATGGGCTTACACAATCCGAGCATTTCCAGTAACTAAAATGCTAAACCTAGAGTCACCTATGGATTCAAATGTACTAGACTATTGAGGTGAATCATAACTAGGTATGTACTAGATTCTCCCTTTCAGAATGTTCGACATATGTAAGTGTAAACCAAAGCTAACCAGTGTAAGTCTAGAACATTCTATAAAGCGAATAAAATAAAATACCACAGGATAAATGAAGTTAAGCTACCCATGGGAACAACTTATGCAAGCAACTTTTAAAAATACTACTGAGATAGCTGTACAAACACCAAAAATTAAGTACTGAAAGGAACTAAACAACTCTTGCATGCATGAACAAATGAAGATACCAGAAAAGAAACTACTGCAAGGAAATAAAACAAAATAGATTTTGGGGTCTACCCCCCATACTTAAAAAAAAATATACCTCTAATATGGTGGACGAGGTGGAAAGTCTGGGAGCCTCGGCATCTCTGGATCCTGGGAGAACCTGCTGCTGAGCCGCTGATGCCACATATACATGTGGTCGATCTAAGAACTGGTGGATGCAGCGGCTGCTCAATGCTCCTCCTCCCTAGTCCACTGTGCCTGCTGGGCATGCATATGCTACCGCATCTCCCTATGGTAGGCGACCTCCTCCTGGTGACGAGCAGCCTCCTCCTGGAAGTATATGTGGGCCTCATCGTAAAACTCCTCAGCCTGCTTGTAATGCTCTAGGAATCCCTGGGACTCCGCCTGCTAGTAGGCGCTCTGCTCCTCCCATCGCTGCCTCTACGTCTGTTGCTCAGTGTAAATGTCATCGAGGCATGATCGGAACTCCGAGAAATTATATACTGACGTACCTGCATCCTGCTAAAAAATAGAAAAAGATGGTGGTGCAGGTATAGGCTCATGTCGGCGTGGACTAGGTGGGCTCCTATGCATGTGTGGACTGGAGGGAGAGTGATATAAAGGTGGAGACATGGGCGCTGATGTGGATGGTCCCTCATGTGGAGGGGACTCCACTATAAGGTCTAAGCACCAGTTGGCGCATATAGCGATGGTGGTACGATCCGGGTCGGGGAGCCTAAGGATCGTAAGATTTTTCCTTACAAAGCATAAGGATTCTCCTTCTCTTACAATCATTTTCATGGTCATGCATACTCCTAAGTCGATCCTAGGGCTCCCCTCTATACTCTCTAATGCTGTGTAATTGTACCCCATTCTATAGCAAATGTGGGTAAGTAGGCCTCCCACATTGATCTCTCCGCGTGCTGCTTTGCCCATCTTCACTAAGTGTCTGATGAAGTGGGACCCTACATCGATGCTACTCCTTTCTTATAGCATATCCCATAGGCAAAGCAGCTTGATAGATCTAACTACACCGTCACTCTCCCCACGACCAAATATAGTATTGGCTATGACACAGTGCAAGTATCGAAAGACGGAATTTTGGAGGTGCGACGCTTTGTCCCTAGAAGGGTCATAAACGTGCTCCCCCGTCAACTCGGTCCAACATTCCCAAGAGTTGAACCCAATAGGAGTTCTTCTCTCTCCCCCACTTGGCAAGCCAAAGCATGAGTTTCATTGGTGAAGGGTCCACTCATGCTCAAGATTAAAAAGCCTAAAAGTTATCCTACCCTCCTCACTCTCTCTACCCGTTAAAACTTTCGCCTCTAAGGAACTCAAAGATTCCAAAACTATCCTAGGGTAGGTTAGGTGTTTTATTCCCATAATCTCTTCCCACCCCATTTTTCCAAATAGGATTTCCATATCACCCAACAACCCTAAAGATTCTAGTAAATCCTTATCTAAGTACCTAGTAGCAGTAAGTTTACGAGTAGAGAGCATATTGTATCTATCTCTATGTTCATTATTGCGAAAAAGTAGAAGGGTTAGGGCATTACCCTCCTCCGGCGCTTGAGGGGTGTCGGCTCTCCTTGTTCGTCACTCCGAGGCACCGGATCGGGATGCTACGGTCTTGGTCCTCCTCATCCTTGCTTCTTTTGGCTTCTTAAGAGGTTAAAAATGCTTCTAGAGGATGGGGAAGACGAAATCACATGGCTAGGGCAAGAACTTTTGAAGTACACTGCGCAAATGGGGTGAAAACATATGGCTCGCCCCTTTTAACCTCACGCGCCACGACCGTGTGAAAACACACAGCCAGGCCGTGTGCACCTCTGGTCAATCGGGCATGATCGTGGGAAAACACACGGCCAGGCTGTGTGTCCCCATTTTTCGCCCATTTATGCACCATGGCCCGAATTTGTTCATACACTTCGCCGTGTAGACTAATATGGGTTTTATTTTTGCCTAGCAAAGTTCTTTTCTAGTCCTGACTCTAAATGTGATGGAAATCAAAACTAAAATCAAACAAATGTATGCAATGCAATCGAAAGGGGAAATCTAAAACTAAACTTGGGTTTCCTCCCATGAAGCGCTTTGTTTAAGGTCATTTAGCTCGACCGCACTCTACTATCAACTCGGCTTCGGTGGTTCAGTGAACCTCCATTCATCCATCTCGGGATCTACATCTGGAGGTTCCGTCTTCATTCTGCTAATTGTGAAGCCATCAAAGTAGGGAGCTCTGTGCTCTGAAAGGCTTAACAGGATGATCTCCCCGTCTACCTCCAGGGAGATCTGGTGTGCCTTCACATCTATGCACGCCCCTGCGGTTACTAGAAAATGCCTTCCCAGAATGATGGGATTTTGGGGATTCGGTCCTGTGTCGAGTATGATGAAGTTTGTGGGTATCACGAAATCCTCACTCATCACAGGAACATGTTGTAACAGGCCAACCGGCTCCTTTACTGAATCATCCCCCACACGAATACCAAGATTCGCTGGTTGGAGCCCGCTCAGTCCCATCTTCAAAAGATATGCATAAGGCATCACACTGACTGATGACCCCAAGTTGCATAGCGTGTTGTCGAAGCTCTCCCCATAAATCAAGCACGGGATAATAAATTCACCAGGGTCCTCAAGCTGTACTGGAATCTTTTCTTCGAACTCAGCTTGGTCAGGTAGGGTGGTAATCATGGTTGCACACCCCTTGGCGAATTGGTTACTCGGCCCCACTCCTTCCTCTTTTCCTTGGCTCGCCGGAGAGTTCTTCACAGGTTGTGACATGGATTGGGTTATTTGGGCCACTTGTGTCTCCAACATCCTGGTATGACTTGCAAGGCCGTCAACGGTGGCCTTCAAGTCTCACAGTGCTTCTTCAGATTTCTGATGTTGGCGACGGAATTCCTTATTGGCCGTAGTTTGGGTAGCGATGAAGTCCTCCATCATCAGTTCCAGTCTGGACTTCTATTGTCGCTGCCCATTGCCCTGCTGCTACCCACAACCTCCGGATGGTTGGGGGTTTCCCGAGTTATTTTTGTAGGAGAAATTCGGGTGACTCCTCCATCCAGGATTGTAGGTATTAGAGTACAGGTTGTGGGGCCTTTGATCATAGGTCCCAATCGCATCACAAAGCTCAATCTACTCGTCTGAGGTCCCCTGCCCTCCATAGTGGTACTCATGATATGCTACCGCTCCCTCTCCAAAATCAATGGTCACGCATGCAGATGAAGGATTCAAAGATTCAAACCATCTGCTAAGCGCGTCCATCCTTGCCGATAGGTGGTCCATTGAGTTGACAGTGTATCTTTCTGCTGCATGCGTGGGTTGACCACGTTCGGAAGCCCATTCATGGTGGTTTTGTGCACCTCTTCGATAAGCTCCTCTATCTCCTCTATGGTCTTGTTCATTAATGCTCCTCCTGCGGCAGATAATAGGGACATCTTCGTGGCGTAAGCAATCCCATTATAAAAAATGTGGATCACCAGCAAACCTCTCCAGTCCGTGGTGGGGGCATTGGTAGAGTAGCCCCTTGTAGCGATCCCATGCTTCGAATAAGGACTCCCCCTCCTTATGGTGAAAGCTCGTGATAAGATGGTGTATGTGAGTAGTCTTACATGGTGGGAAGTATTTATTCAGAAACTGCTGCTCACACTACTCCGATGTAGTGATGCTGCCAGAAGGTAAGGAGTGAAGCCAAGCCTTAGCCTTATCCTGTAGTGAAAACGGGAATAGGCTCAGGCAAATTGCATCGATAGGGACTCCATTACGTATCATAGTTGAGCAGATTTCGAGAAAAGCCTCAAGATGTCGGTTCGAGTCTTCAGTTGTAGCTCCCCCAAATTGGCTCTGCTAGACCATATGTATGAATGATGGCTTCAACTCAAAGTTATTTGCTGAAATAGATGGTCCAGCTATGCTCGGCCTGAATCCTCTAGCGCTAGGAGTTGTGTAGTCCCGCAGAGCCCGGCTGCCTATGTTCACCTCGGATGCAGCTTGATCTTCCATATTTCGTTGTGCTGCTCTTCGACGATGAAAGGTTCGCTCAATCTCTAAATCGATCGGAATTAGACCTTCCGACCCTAGTCTTCTAAGCATACGACGAACCAAACCACAAAGGTAAGAGTGCTAATCTAATTATTAAAAAAATAGAAAATAAATAAATCTAGCAAATAAAAATCTAAGATGCAATAAGTTAATAGGAAACTACTGCTAAAAAGTAAAAACTAAATCTAAATATGGAAAATAGAACTAAAGCAGATAAGATAAACTAAAAAGAAAATAAAGTAGGAAATTAAGCTAATCCTAAGTCTGATCCAATCTACCACCGTTCGATTTGATATCGAATCGACACTCCCCGACAACGGCGCCAAAAACTTGATGCGCACGGACGTGACCTCAAATCTCGCAATGGAGACCGTAGAGGACTCAGAGTGCGCGCTCGCGCTCAATGCCTGCAAGTGCACGAATGTCATCAAGTAATAAAGATTATCGATCCAACAGAGACTGGGATTCGAGTACCAATACACTAAGTGGTTGCGATTGTTCGGACGTAATCTCTAAGAGAGTCAGTTGGTGAGGACTATCGGTGGACCCTAGCTTATACGGTGTCACACAGAGGAGGAAAAGAGTGTGCTAGGGTCTTAAAAGGCGATTTTAGGACTTTGGTTTCACTTGTGTATCACAGAACAATGTTGTCAATTTGCATTGTCTAAACGTCTACCTATAATTTTGGGGAAGGGACATCATACACTCTCCAACAGAGCTGTCGCATTCACCGGGAGCTATCTCCACCCAAAAGGACGGGATAGAGGGTACGAGGATGCAAAATCAATCCTTGCGGTGGTCCGTTTTCGATTCCACCGCTCCCTTCTCCCCGTAGTTACGGGAGGTCATGTTTACCCCTAGGTTCCTTGGATCAAACCTCCTAAATTTTAGATTGTGAGGGTTGTCACCACCTCGTTTCTCCTAAGCATAGCGGAAAGAAAGCCAAACACACATAGATATAATAAAAAGCAACTACCAATTGTGAAATCAAACTTTTGGCCAAAATTTAATATGGACCAACATTGTTTATGTACACAAGCTACTCCCTAATCCTAGAATCGAAAGTACTACTCCATAAATACGAAGGAAGAATCACAAAACATGTTTAAGTTTGAATACAATAGAAAAAAAGCGCAGAAATAGAGATATACTATGCTTCGTGATCTTCTCTCCGACGTTGTATTGCATGTTTTGGACCTCCGGCGGCATTCCTCCTCCCCGCTGCGAGTTACCGAAGCTTTTTAGGGCTTCGGCGTGCTGTCCTAGCCGTCGTGCCTTCCTCCTAGGGTTTGGGCGGATCCATCCTTATATAGACTTCACCCCGGACCCCTGGCCAGGTTGTGTGCATCCTTGTGGTATCGATCTTCACCCATTGGACACGGTCGTGTGAATCCACACACCCTGGTCGTGTCCCACTCTGCGTCTAGCTGCGAAAGTCCTTCTTTTGCTCTGAAAATGCATCTTTTTCACCAGAAAAGCTAACCTGCACACAAAAGTACAACAAGCAAACCTCCGAACCAGAAAATAGACAATGCATGCAAGAATAGAGTAACATATGTATGAAACTAACACAAAATATAACAAGATGTGAGCGAAAACTACTCCTAAAATCCTATATGTTTTTCTCACATCACAGGGCAATGGGCAGCAACAACAAAAGTCTATACTAGAATTAATGATGGAAGACTTCATTGCTACCCAAACTAAGGCTAATGAGGAATTTCATCACCAACATCAGAAAACAGAGGAATCACTCAGAGACTTGAAGGCTAGCGTTGATGGACTTGCAAGTCACACAAGGATGTTGGAGACACAAGTGGCCCAAATAGCCCAGTCCGTGTCGAAATCCATAGATAGTTCTCCAACAGTACCCGAGCCAAATCAGGTTAAAGAAGAAGGAGTGGGCAGTGAGAGAATAGCACCGAGAAATAGATTCGCCAAGGGATGTGCTGCCATGATTACCACCCTACCTTGCTAAGATGAAAATGAAGATAAGATTCCACCACAGCTTGAGGACCCTGGTGAATTTGTTATCCCCTGCTCAATTTATAGGGAAAGCTTCGATGAAGCGTTGTGCAACTTGGGGTCATCAGTAAGTGTGATGCCCTATGTATGCTATTTGGAGATGGGACTGGGTAATATACAATAAACGGGCATAGGGATATGTATAGCGGATGAGAGTGGGGGAGAGAGAAGAACCCCTATGGGGTTTAACTCTAGGATATTTTGGACCGAGTTAACAAAGGAGAACTCTTACGACCCTTCTAGGGCCAAAGCGTCGCGCCTCTAAAACCTCATTTTCCGATACCTCCATCGCATCATGGCCAGTACTATATTTGATCGTGGGTACAGTTGAAGGTAGGAAACTTCGCTTCCCACTTCAACTCGGTTGCTTGTCCATGGCGATCCCGTCATCGTCCCCAAATTAAAAATTTAATCCATGACAATTAGGGATTACCCAAGATACCATTTCATCGTCGTGCTATTCAATTAGAGTGGTCACTTGAATAAACTTGTTGTTCAAGCAACCAACCTCTATTCTACGATTAGCCACGGAATAGACGATGTACGGATCACCGATTTTTGTGTTTGTATTCGGGGTCCAAGTTAATTTAGCCACAAAACAAAACATACAACATGCATATAATTGAAAAACAATTATAGACATATTACAAAAGAATATAAACAAGCATTATGCCTCTCGATCTTCTATTGTATGTCCTTCCTCCTTTTGGACATCGTGTGGGCGACGATCTTCTAAAAGTCGAAGCCTCATAGATCACCAATCTTCCTTTCTTTGTTCACTCTGAACAAAAGGAAGAATAAAATAAAACTCTTCTCCTTTTTTTAACCAACCACCAAGCTCCAAGCTTGATGCTTGCCGTCGGCCAAAAGGAGAATCAAGATTGTGGATGCCGGCCAAAAACTCCAAGGGAAGAGACCCTAGCCTTTGTTTCCACCGGCCAAGGAGAAGAGAGGAAGAGTGGGATGTCAGCCAAAGAGAGAGAAAAAGGAGAGAAAAGGGCACAGGCCAAAACCCTAGGAAAAACTTCCAAAAGTGTGGCCGCCCAAGCCTCCTCCAAAACCCTAGCCTCCCTTTTGTTTCTTGTCGCCCAAGCCAAAGAAACAAAAACCCTAATCTCTCTAATATTCTCCATGCCCAAGCCTTAAGTCCTTATTTATAGAGTTAGGCTTAAGCCTCCTTTTAATCTCCATCGTCGGTTCTAGGAATTTAATCTCAATCGTCGGATCTAGAGATTTAATCTCAACCGTCGGATCTAGAGTTTTATTTTCCACCATCGAATCTAGGCTCCATGAGGGTTTAATAGGCTACAATAAGGACCATGAGGAGGAGTTGGATCTTGGCCACCCAATGGATCAAGCCCACATAAAGTCCGATCCATTAATGATCATCCATTCCATTAGAGGATTATCATTGATCTACCTCACTAATCCCCATAAATTAATATGGGCTCCATATATTATTTGTACATATATCTCCCCGTGTTTAAGATCTCGAATGTCCGTGAATTAATTAATTTACTGACAATTAATTAATCAACATCTAACTAAATGAGTAATATCACTCAACCTTATCATCATGCCGGACCAAGTCCACCTGCAGGGTTTACATGATGAACCTTATGAGCTCCTCAAGGGGACATCATCATCCTAATATATAGGATATGGTTTCCTCCTATAATCAATGACACACTATATAAATAATATTATTTCCCAACTTCCCGAGACTATCGATTTACTCTATAAATCTCGCCCATTGGTAAATCAAAGAAATGAATACTAAGTATATGTGCCCGTTATTATATCGGGATTAAGAGCATGTACAATATAATATCTGAGATCCGATTCAATTATGTAGTCAGCAATAAATCGAATCACCTCTAAGTCGGTCCTGCTCAATACACACAAAGTGTACTAGTGTGATTCTTTGGTCAAGACAAACCAATACCAAATCACACTACAACCATACCAATGGTTTGTCCAAAGCCATCTCAGTTGTGAGCCTTTACTTATACTCTACAAGGAGCTGATAACATGATCTACCGTGTGACACTACACACCATGTTATCTACAATGTAATGTAAGAGACAATATGCATAACCATAAATATGCAAAAAATGATCATGTGATTCTTATTTCAAAATAAAGATGTTCATACAAAAGATAGACTTTTCAATATACATCCCAACAAGAGTGACGGTGTGGTATGAGCTAGTAAGCTGCTTTGCCTCTGGGACATGCTACAAGAAAGGAGTAGCATCGATGTAGGGTCCCACTTCATCAGACATTTAATGAAGATTGGCAAAGCAGCGAGAGGAGAGATTAATGTGGGTGGCCTACTTACCCACATTTGCCATATGATGGGGTACGATTACACTGCATTAGAGAGTATAGAGGGGAGCCCTAGGATCGACCTAGGAGGAGTGTGTATGGCGATAAAGATGATTGTAAGAGAGGGACACTCCTTATGCTTTGTAAGGAAAAACTTGACGACCCTTAGGCTCCCCGACCCTGATCATACCACCATCACCATGCACGCCAACTAGCGCTTGGACCTGATAGTGGAGTCCCCACCACAAGAGGGACCATCCACATCGGCGCCCATCACTCCCCCTTTACATCACTCTCCCTCCAGTCCACACATGCATAGGAGCCCACCTAGTCCACGTCGACATGAGCCTGCACCTACACCACCACCTTTTTCCACTTTTGAGCATGATGCAGGTACATCGGCTTATGATTTCTCGGAGTTTCGATCGCGCCTCGATGATATATACGCCGAGTAGCAGATGCAGAGAGAGCGATGGGAGGAGCAGAGCGCCTACACGCAGGCGGAGTTCCAGGGCTTCCGGGAGAACTTCCAGCGGGCTGAGGAGTTCTACGACAAGGCCCGCATCTACTTTCATTAGGAGGCTGCCTGTCGCCAGGATGAGGCCGCCTACCGCTAGGAGATGCGGCAGCACATGCATGCCCAACAGGCACAGTGGGCTAGGGAGGAGGAGCACCGAGTAACCACTGCATACACCATCTCTCAGATCGACCACATGTACATGTGACATCAGCGGCTCAACAGCAAGTTCTCCTAGGATCCTGAGATGCCGAGGCTTCTAGACTTTCCAACTCGTCCACCATACTAGATGTTGGGTTTTTCCGAGCCGCAAAAACCGCTTTTTGCGTTGCGGAAACCTCGGAAGCCCCCGACCACGGATCCGTGCGAAGTATAAAAATTATAATTATATGTATGTGCTTACAGAAATCCTAGATCTACCTTAGATCTAAGAGGTTAAAACGTTACCCTCGTAGCGACGCCCTTCGCTTATCCCGCTCGTCCAAAAGTTCGCCGGAACTCGAGAGTGTCAAGTGCACACTCCTCTATGGTATCCACACAAGCAATAGGTGGAGAGAAATGCCTTAGAGTGTGCTAGCACTCCCTTAGGAATTTCGGCCAAAGAGAGGGATGGGAGAGGGAGAGCTTGAGAGGAAAGGTTCCAAGGTTGAAAATGAAGTAATTAGAGTAACTCATCAAATGAATTCACCACATGAAACCCCTAAAGTGGCCGGCCACTTCAAGGAGAGGGAGTTACATGCATGCATGTAACTCCCATGTCCCTTGGTCTCCCTCATGAGGTGGCACCAATTGACAAAGTCAATGATGATGTGGAGCATCATCATTGGCCAGCCATGCCTAGTCATCATCATGACATGGCATTTGGTCAAGTCAAACTTGACCTTTCATCTTCCCTCTCAAGTCAAGTCAAACTTGACCTCTAATCTCCCATGGTTGATCAAATCTAACCACTTGACTCAAGTCAATTTAATATAATGAATCTCTATTCATTAATTTAAATTGATTTGATGAATCAAATCTCAATTAGACTCATTCAACACTTGAATCAACTTGAGTCTAACTCAATTAGTCTAATTTGGATTACTCTTAATCCAATTTGGTTCATCCCATGAACCTAATCCTCATGGTTCATCATATGAACCTAATCTCCATCTAATTGCTCTTATGTGTGTGACCCTATAGGTTCTTGTAACGTTGGTAATGTCCCTAAACCGATTTAGGAACATAAGCAATGAGCGGTATCTAGCAACACATCATTGCTACCCAAGTTACAAGAATGTTGAGCTCCAACATCACCTTTGTGACTACTAATTGTGACTCTCACAATATGTGACAATGTCCCTCTATCCTTGACATCTAGATTGACCAATCAAGGCATAGACCGTGTCATCCTCGGTACAAT
Source organism: Wurfbainia villosa (assembly GCA_025175895.1). NCBI lineage: Eukaryota > Viridiplantae > Streptophyta > Magnoliopsida > Zingiberales > Zingiberaceae > Wurfbainia > Wurfbainia villosa. The sequence goes on along the minus strand of CM045998.1, from coordinate 31,050,408 downwards.
CTAAATCTTGAACTCCAAGTAGACTCACTCTAATCAAATGAGCTCAATATCTCATATTGACTCATTTGGGCATGGCCATGCACTTCGTGGTCTCACTCTATCAAGAATATCGATGTCACTCCCGTCATATAGGAGGGATAGATCCCATCTACATCACTCACATCCCTCCGCATAATTCGTTACATACCCAGTAATCGCCTTTATAGTCCACCCATTTACGGGTGACGTTTGACGAAGCCAAAGTATGCAACTCCTTATGTAGGGAACCATGGTGACTTCAGGTCTAACGACTAATAGTCATACTAATAGCCACATGAGAAAGTATATGACACTCATATAACGATCCATGATACTTTCTCATGGTGGGTCATTCAGTATACATTCTCCAATGCATACCCATGTGTCAACTTGATATCTCATATCCATGACTTGTGAGATCAAGTCATCTTGTTGACCTACATGCTAGTCTCTATGCATTAACATTGTCCCTGAATGTTAATACTCGACTAGGAATGATTAAGAGTAGTGTTCTCTATATCATCTCATTATCGATTCAACCAATCGATTGATATAGATAAGAACCTACTACTCAAGGACATTATTATATTTAGTTATTTGGCACCAATACAAGTAAATATAATAACCATGCCTTTATAAATAGGAATATGATACAATAAAGTCCATACAACAATCATCATATGATTGGCTCTAGGGCTTTCACTAACAATCTCCCACTAGCACTAGTGCCAATCACCGTAGTATCTAATACCCAATGACCTAGTGTGACCATCATGCTTTTTCTGTGCCAAAGCCTTGGTCAAGGGATCTGCGATGTTAGCCTCTGTGGGTACTCTGCAAATCTTCACATCTCCTCTATCGATAATCTCTCGAATGAGATGGAAGCACCGATATATTCGGCCTCTGTTGTAGAATCAAGAATCGTGTCCTGCTTGGAACTATTCCAGCTCACAGCGCCACTATTAAAGAAAAACACGAACCCTGACTGCGATCTATAATCATCCTGGTCAATTTGGAAGATGGCATCGCTGTAACCCTTTACAGCTAGCTCCTCATCGCCTCCAAATATCAAGAAATATTCTTTAGTCCTTCTCAAGTACTTAAGAATATTCTTGACTGCTATCCAGTGACGCTCACCTGGATCTGACTGGTATCTACTCGTCATGCTCAAAGCATACGAGACATCAGGACGAGTACATAGCATGACGTACATGATAGATCCTATAGCAGATGCGTAAGGGATCTTATCCATGCGGTCTCTCTCCTCTCTAGAAGAGGGACTTTGAGTCTTCGAAAGACTCACACCATGTGACATTGGCAGAAGTCCTTTCTTGGAATTCTGCATGGCAAACCGAAGTAATACCGTGTCAATGTATGTACTCTGACTTAGGCCAAGCAATCTCTTAGATCTATCTCTATAGATCTTGATGCCTAGAATACAGGCTGCTTCACCTAAGTCCTTCATTGAGAAGCACGTCCCACCAAGTCTTCACAGGCATCAGAGCGAAGGGATGTCATTCCCAATGAGAAGTATGTCATCCACATACAATACAAGGAAGACAACTGTGTTCCCATTAACCCTCTTGTAGACACAGGGTTCATCTTCATTCTTGATGAAACCAAACTGTTTGATCGCATCATCGAATCGAAGATTCCAGCTCCGAGAAGCTTGCTTTAGCCCATAAATGGACCTTTGCAGCTTGCATACCTTCCCAGTATGCTGTGGATCTACAAAACCCTCAGGTTGTGTCATGTACACATCCTCGAGTAAGTTTCCATTCAGAAACGTGGTTTTGACATCCATCTGCCAGATCTCATAATCGTGGTATGCTACAATAGCAAGCAAGATCCGAATGGACTTAAACATTGCCACTGGAGAAAAGGTTTCATCATAGTCAATACCATGAATTTGCTTGAAACCTTTAGCCACCAATCGGCCCTTATAGGTATGCGTAAGTCCATCCATGTCAGTCTTTCTCCTAAAGACCCACTTACACCCAATGGGTTTGACCCCTTCAGGTGGATCAACCAAAGTCCATACTTGGTTAGTGTACATGGATTCCATCTCGGATCTCATGGCGTCTAGCCATTTCTCAGAATCTGGCTCATCACGCCTTCGATAGGAGGTAGGCTCATTCTCAATGAGCATAACGTCATCATGGTCGACAAGAGAAATGAGTATCTCTCAGCCGACGTACCTATCGGACTGCGAAGAGGTAGGTCTACTTGAGCAGTGGTTGTTCCACAACTCTTTGTGCAACAACCTCATCACCCACAACACTTTGTGGTTCCTGTTCAACCTCCATCAAGGCCTCAGTGCTATGGTCCTTATCTTGAATTTCTTCAAGATCGAAGGTACTCCCACTAGTTTTTCTAGAAACAAAATCCCTTTTTAGAAAAACCCCAGTCTTTGCCACAAACACTTTGTGCTGACTGGGAATGTAGAAGTAATATCCCTTTGTATCCTTGGGATATCCAACAAAATAGCACCTATCGGATTTGGGTCCCAGTTTTTCTGAGACTTGACGTCGAACGTAAGCCTCACAACCCCAAATCCTCATAAAAGACATCTTGGGATTTTTCCCTGTCCATATCGTATATGGTGTCTTTACCACAGCCTTGGATGGTACACGGTTAAGGGTAAAGGCTGCTGTGTCCAGAGCATATCCCCAAAAGGATATAGGAAGATCTGTGTGACTCATCATAGATCGTACCATATCCAATAGGGTACGATTCCTCCTTTCGGATACACCATTCCACTGTGGTGTTCTAGGAGGAGTGAGTTGGGATAGAATCCCACACTCAGCTAGATAGTCACGAAACTCATGGCTAAGGTATTCACCACCTCGATCTGATCGAAGTATCTTAATACTCTTGCCAAGCTGGTTTTGTACTTCATTCTTGAATTATTTGAACTTTTCAAAGGATTCAGATTTATGTGTCATAAGATACACATAACCATATCTACTGAAGTCATCAGTAAATGTAATGAAGTACCTGTAACCACCTCTAGCAGCAACATTGAAAGGACCACATACATCACTATGTATAAGTCCTAACAAATCTGTTGCTCTTTCGCTATGTCCACTAAAGGGAGTCTTGGTCATCTTGCCTAAAAGGCAAGACTCGCATGTCTCATATGATTCAAAATCAAATGAGTCTAGCGACCCATCCTTATGGAGCTGAGATAAGCGACTCTCATTTATGTGACCTAAGCGACAATGCCAGAGATAGGTTTGGTTCAACTCATTTGACTTGAACCTCTTGGTACTTATGTTATAGATAGGGCTCTCTAAGTCTAGAAAGTAGAGTCCGTTCATTAGAGGTGCACTACAATAGAACATATCATTTAAATAAACTGAACAACATTTGTTCTTTATTATAAATGAAAAACCTTTCTTGTCCAAACAAGAAACTGAAATGATGTTCTTAGTTAAGGCAGGCACATAACAACATTCATCTAATTCTAGTACAAGCCCAGAGGGCAGAGATAAATCATAAGTTCCTACAGCAACAGCAGCAAACCTTGCTCCATTGCCTACTCGTAGGTCCACCTCGCCCTTTGTCAATGCCCTGCTATTTCTCACCGCACATTGGTACAAATGTGAGATGCACATCCGGTATCTAATACCCATGATGAAGAAATAGATAGATTGACTTCTATAACATTTATACCTGAAGTAGAAGTCTCACTTCTCTTCTTCTTAAGATCTTCCAGGTATGCCTTGCAATTACGCTTCCAGTGTCCTGCTTCCTTGCAGAAGAAGCAAGCCCCTTCCTTGGCTATCCCTCCTTTGGGTTTAAGTTCTTTGCCTTTGCCCTTGGCTTGGGACTTTCCCTTACCTTTAGGCTTGCCCTTGCCTTTCTTCTTTTGCACCATCAAAATGGTGTCAGATTTACCCTTCTCAAGGTTAAGCTCTGCAGTTCTCAACATGCTGAGCATTTCAGGCAATGGCTTATCAATTTCATTCATGTTATAATTCATGACAAATTGATTGAAGGCTTGTGGCAAAGATTGCATGATTAGGTCAGTGGCTAGCTCTTGGCCAAGTGGGAATCCCAACCTTTGTAGGTTTTCTACGTACCCAATCATCTTGAGTACATATGTACCTACGGGAGTCCCTTCTTGCATTTTGGATCCAAATAATCCCTTAGAGACTTCATATCTCTCATGCCTAGCTTGTCCTTGATATAGTTGACGAAGATGTCCAACCATATCATAAGCATTCATGAACTCGTGTTGCTTCTGAAGCTCAGAGTTCATGGTCGCGAGCATTAGACATGACACATCTAATGCATCATCATGATGCTTCTTGTAAGCATCTTTGTCAGCTCGCGAGGCATTGGCAGGAGGTGCCTCCGGAATGGGCTGCTCCAGGACGTACAACTTCCTTTCTTGGGTGAGAACAATTCTCAGGTTCCTGTACCAGTCCAGGAAATTTGCTCCATTGAGCTTGTCCTTCTCAAGGACGGATCGCAGAGAGAGAGTGTTCGTGTTTGTTGACATAGTAATCTACAACATACAATGCAGAGGATTAATATCATATTCCTTTTATCATTTAATTAGGCCTTTAATCAAATGATGCTCCCACTAAATTATAGGAATTTTGTAGAATCGAGTTATGGATGTGGTCAAACCACTTTTACTAGATTCATACAAACTAGCTATAATTCTTACGGGACAAGATCCACATCATACTAAGCCTTGAGTTAGCTTTGGCTAAATCGCCCAAGACTTAGTACGATCGGTGGGTAACACATTACCGATTACATCTCTATGCAACTCTTGTTTATAGGATTAAGACCCACATTTACAAAAGACCTTGAGTTAGCTTTGGCTAAATCGCCCAAGATTTAGTGTAAATGCGATCTTAACCTATCTTTCCAACGATTGGAATATGCCTATAGTTCTACTCGATCCAATTGAGTTAACTAGTTTTGCTCAATCTAATTGAGCTTACTCTAACCCGAGTCATGATAGGCGGGACCAAGATTGTCCCTCCGCACCCTACCAAGATAATATGCGTTGCTCTGCTTTGGCAGATTCAACAACAACAAATGATCGAGGTAGTGATGGGTATCAAGGCTGTAGGCATTTTCGAGTTGATTCGATTATGATCTAATCTAATCGTAATGTGTATCTTATACGCATTTAGGCCTTTATTATCCTATATTAGCATGCATCATATACATACATTAATTATTCTAGCATGCATCATATACATACAAGAAAATTAACCTAGCATGCATCATATACATACAAACATGTTTCTACTAGCATGCATCACATACATACAAGCAAAATCAATTAAATATACATATATATATATCAACATATATATATATCATTAAATGTGATATAGTCATGGCCCTACTACGATCTTCTCAAGCCAATGAGAAGATCGGACGGTCAACCTAAGGCTAGCGGCTTCTCCAAGCGCTTCCTTTGACCGCCATGTGTCGTCGTCACCCTTCTCGTAAGCTCGTCTTCAAGTGGACTTTCCACCGCTCCATTTTTGTAGATTACAAATACGAAACTCGAGTTACATTCGAGTATAAAACTATTTACAACTAGAATATTAAAAGAATAGAGCGACGCAGGTCGCAAACACTTTACAACACGCACAACCACAACACGGCACGCAGGCCGTATTATGAATTACAACACACATAATCCAATCCAATTGGGTTATTGGGCCATGACAATCACAGAATTATACATAATTCTAAATTATGTATTTTTACAGAAAATTTCTATAATTTTTCCTAATTTATTTTGAATTTATGAGTCACCCCTCCAAAACGGTCCCGCTAAGCGGTTTCCGGGCGATCGGACATGGCCCCTTTCGGGATAGGGCAGCGCCTACCGCAAAAATAAACTTGCGAGTGTCCCTACAATGATCTTACAGCGACTTAAGTCGCTGTCCCAAAACCTAAAGCGAGAACTCGCCGATTCGGAGAGTTTTTCTCGACTTGAAGCTTCACGAGTGTCCCAACACTGTTGCTTCGACTCTACGAGAAAAATACCCAAAAATTCTATAAAATAAGAAAATTTACAGAAACATATAAATCTGTAATTTTTATATCTAATATAAAAACTACAAAAACGAAACACATACATGCTTCGCACGTGGCTCTGATACCACTGTTGGGTTTTTCCGAGCCGCAAAAACCGCTTTTTGCGTTGCGGAAACCTCGGAAGCCCCCGGCCACGGATCCGTGCGAAGTATAAAAATTATAATTACATGTATGTGCTTACAGAAATCCTAGATCTACCTTAGATCTAAGAGGTTAGAACGTTACCCTCGTAGCGACGCCCTTCGCTTATCCCGCCGTCAAAAGTTCGGAACTCGAGAGTGTCAAGTGCACACTCCTCTATGGTATCCACACAAGCAATAGGTGGAGAGAAATGCCTTAGAGTGTGCTAGCACTCCTTAGAATTTCGGCCAAAGAGGGATGGGAGAGGGAGAGCTTGAGAGAAAAGGTTCCAAGGTTGAAGATGAAGTAATTAGAGTAACTCATCAAATGAATTCACCACATGAAACCCCTAAAGTGGCCGGCCACTTCAAGGAGAGGGAGTTACATGCATGCATGTAACTCCCATGTCCCTTGGTCTCCTCATGATGTGGCACCACTGATAGTCAATGATGATGTGGAGCATCATCATTGGCCGCCATGCCTAGTCATCATCATGACATGGCATTTGGTCAAGTCAAACTTGACCTTTCATCTTCCCTCTCAAGTCAAGTCAAACTTGACCTCTAATCTCCCATGGTTGATCAAATCTAACCACTTGACTCAAGTCAATTTAATATAATGAATCTCTCTTCATTAATTTAAATTGATTTGATGAATCAAATCTCAATTAGACTCATTCAACACTTGAATCAACTTGAGTCTAACTCAATTAGTCTAATTTGGATTACTCTTAATCCAATTTGGTTCATCCCATGAACCTAATCCTCATGGTTCATCATATGAACCTAATCTCCATCTAATTGCTCTTATGTGTGTGACCCTATAGGTTCTTGTAACGTTGGCAATGTCCCTAAACCGATTTAGGAACATAAGCAATGAGCGGTATCTAGCAACACATCATTGCTACCCAATTTACAAGAATGTTGAGCTCCAACATCACCTTTGTGACTACTAATTGTGACTCTCACAATATGTGACAATGTCCCTCTATCCTTGACATCTAGATTGACCAATCGAGGCATAGACCGTGTCATCCTCGGTACAATCTAAATCTTGAACTCCAAGTAGACTCACTCTAATCAAATGAGCTCAATATCTCATATTGACTCATTTGGGCATGGCCATGCACTTCGTGGTCTCACTCTATCAAGAATATCGATGTCACCCCCGTCATATAGGAGGGATAGATCCCATCTACATCACTCACATCCCTCCGCATAATTCGTTACATACCCGATGTCGCCTTTATAGTCCACCCATTTACGGGTGGCGTTTGTGAAACCAAAGTATGCAACTCCTTATGTAGGGAACCATGGTGACTTCAGGTCTAAGGACTAATAGTCATACTAATACATGAGAAAGTATATGACACTCCTGCGATCCATGATACTTTCTCATGGCGGGTCATTCAGTATACATTCTCCAATGCATACCCATGTGTCAACTTGATATCTCATATCCATGACTTGTGAGATCAAGTCATCTTGTTGACCTACATGCTAGTCTCTATGCATTAACATTGTCCCTGAATGTTAATACTCGACTAGGAATGATTAAGAGTAGTGTTCTCTATATCATCTCATTATCGATTCAACCAATCGATTGATATAGATAAGAACCTACTACTCAAGGACATTATTATATTTAGTTATTTGGCACCAATACAAGTAAATATAATAACCATGCCTTTATAAATAGGAATATGATACAATAAAGTCCATACAACAATCATCATATGATTGGCTCTAGGGCTTTCACTAACACTAGAGGTATACTTTTATTTAAGTCTAGGGGGATCCCAAATCTTATTTCGTTTCTAGCAGTAGTTTCTTTCCTGATATTTGCATTATTGTTAGCATTCATTTGTTCATGCATAGGTTGTTGAGTTTCTTTCAGCACTTAGTTTTTGTTATCTGTAAAGATGCCTCAGTAGTATTTTTAAAGTTTTCTTCGTGAGTTGTTTCCATGAGTAGTGTAACTTCATTTACCTCGTGGTATTTTATTTTATTGACTATGAATGAATATTCTATACTTACACTGGTTAGCTTCTATTTTTACACCTACACATGTTATACACTCTAAAAGGAAGAGTCTAGTATATACCTAGTTATGGTTCATCTTAGTAGTCTAGTACTTTGGAATCCACAGGTGATCATAAGATTGGAATTTTAGTTATTGGAGATGCTTGAATTGTGTAAGCCCATTCGAAAAAATCAAAATCCCAGTGAGCTGAAAAATAAAAGAGAAAAAAAGATTATGAGGGATAAAAAACAGTTGTCATGGGTGGAAATGGCTAGGTGCCCCTTTGAGACTGAGTTAGGTTACTGGGGAAACACCTACCAATTTCTCTCAATACCGAGCACGCCTTTGAGACTTTGTGCTAGATCTAGGGAATGACCCTCGCTTTAGGCAGGTAAGTGCCTAAGAGCCAGAGACCTCTATAGGATGACAACTTAACTCACCATGGAATGAATATCCCCTAAGAATGATTCGCTTAGCATGATCATGAGGAACTAACTTTATGAATTTCTAGAACATATTTATTTTGCTTTGATTGCAAGTACCACTTGATAAATTTAGTTAACTTGCTAAGCATGGAGCAATATCCTTTTAAAATTTCATGGCGCTGAGGTTTGCTTGAGGACAAGCAAAGATTTAAGTCTGGGGGAAATGATGTGAGCAAAACATATAGGATTTTAGGAGTAGTTTTAGCTCACATCTAATTACATTTTATGTTAGTTTCAAGCATATGTCACTTTGTTTTGCATACATTTCCTATTTTCTAGTTCGGAGGTCTGCTCTTTGTACTTTTGTATGCAAGATAGCATTTCGGGGGAAAAAGATGCACTTTTGGAGCAAAAGAAGGGCATTTTACAGCTAGACGCAGAAGGGGACACGACCAGGGTGTGTGGCTACACACGGTCATGTCCAATGGGCGAGATCAGCCATCCTAGGGCCACACATGGCCTAGCCGTGTGGAAACACACGACCGTGTGGCGGCCCAGCAGATTGATGCGACTAGAATTTTTTTCGAATTTCGCAGCGATCTGATGTGTTGTCTATATAAGGATGGCTCCGCCCAAACCCTAGGAGAGAGGCACGATGGCTGGGATGGCACATCGAAGCCCTAAAAAGCTTTGAGAACTCACAACAGGGACGAAGAACACCGCCGGAGATCCAAGTTCTTCACTTCAACGCTGGAGAGATGGCCACATCGACATTGTAACTTCCTGTTCTTGCATTTTATTTATGATTAATTGGAACATGAATATGCCTTGTGATTCTCCTCTCTAATCTATGGAGTAGTTTCTTCGATTCTAGGATTAGGGAGTAGCTTTTGTCCCTATAACATATTGCTACAAATTTAATTATGTTTTTCAGTTTGAATTTGCAATTGGGATTTGTTTATACAAATATCTATGTGTATTTGGTTTTCTATCTAGTATGTTTAGGCGATACGAGGGGTGACAACCCTCATATCTAAGATTTAGCGACTCATTCTCAATTATGAGACAGGAAATTCTACGAATGCAAAATCTCCCTGTGTATCATGAAGTTTTGCAAATCATCCAAAGAACTGAGTCAAGCTTGAATATTGAAGAAACTTCAAACAAAAAAATTGAAGTTCATGGGTTCAAGATTAACGAAGTTCATCCAAAAGAAGAGGTATGTCCTAATTGCAAGAAGAAAGGACATACAAAGGACAAATGTTGGTTTCTTCATCCTCATTTAAGACCAAAGTCATTTTGAAAGAAGGAACCAGTGCAAACATTAAAAGTACAAACTTCTGTGGAAGAACATCAACAAAACTATACAACAAGTTAAGTGTTTTATCAATTCTAAATTCAAAATAAAGGATTTAGGAAAACTAACGTACTTTCTAGGTATAGAACTAGCCTACTCTCCTAATGGACTAGTTCTATCCCAACGAAAGTATACACTTGATCTCTTATAGGAAACTGGAAAACTTGGAGCAAAACCAGCTAGTAGCCCCCACTTCACATCTAAGAAAGAAGATGATGATGGAAATTCATGGGAGGACATTCAACAATACCACAGGTTAGTAGGTAAATTGATTTACCTAACCATTACTCGTCCGGATATTTCATTTGCAGTAAATCAAATTAGCCAAAACATGCACGCATCAAAGGAGAGTCATTAGAAGGCAGCAGAGAGAATCCTCCACTATTTGAAAGGGACACCAGGAAAAGGAATCTGGATGACGAATAACCATAATACAGAAATTGTGAGATATTGTGATGCAGATTGGGATCACAAAGATAGAAGATCAACAATAGGATATTGTATGTTCGTTAGAGGAAATTTGGTGTCTTGGAAAAGGAAGAAACAATCTATCGTGTCAAAATCCAGCGTTGAGGCAGAATACAAAGCAATGGCGGCAACCACAAGTGAACTCATATGGCTAAAAGCCTTAGTTGAAGAGTTGGGGTTCCCTGTCAATTCTCCAATCAGATTATACTGTGACAATCAGTCAGCCATTCACATTGTAATACATCCAGTATTTCATGAAAGAACCAAGCAGATTGAAGTGGATTGTCACTTCATTAGGGAAAAGATTGACGAAAAGGTCATCATCGCTCATCATATCAACGGACAAGATCAACCAGCAGATATCTTTACCAAGGTTACCACTACTCAACATATGAAGAACATCCTTAACAAGTTAGGTGCCATTGACGTGTACGCACCTAACTTGAGGGGGAGTGTTGAAAGTCAAGGTATCAAATAATCAATAATCAATGCTAAGCCATTATGCAAGAAGACAAAACAAATCAATGCAAGAAGGCTCATTAAATGCAACATGCAAGAAAGCTTTGAAGACAAGACCAAGTCAGCATGCAAGAAGACAAAACTAATCAATGCAAGGAGGCTCATTAAATGCAACATGCAAAAAAGTTTTGAAGATGAAAAGTAGGCAATGGTCTCATGCACCCAACGAGTGGTTTTTTCATGCAAAGCTCATTAAGAGCATGTAACCCTATAAACCCCCCTTTGTATGCTTGCTTTCATTCTTAAGGAAAAACATTTATGTATTCTTCTCCTTCTTAACAAGCTTTGAAGTTCATACCAAAGCTAAGTTTCATCATTCTCCTCCTTCTTGCAACAAGCTTTGAAGTTAATATAGAAGTCGATTTTCATCAATATTAACTGTATTTTCGAGCTAACTCTTTATTACAGCTAAAAAACCTAGCATCAGTCGACTGATGGCTTGAATCAGTCGACTGATGCCTCCATCAGTCGACTGCTAGGGTTGAGCAGTCGACTGATGGTCAAATGACAGCTTCGAGGAGAGTCAAAAACTCATCCCTTTCTTCTAGGGTGAGGTGGCTTTTGAAGATAAGGCTTGAGCTCAATGATTAGGGTTTCTCAAGGATATAAAATAAGGTCCTTTTTTCACCATTTCATCAATCCTATGTGCTCTCAATTGCTCTCGCAACGCTGCTACTCTACGACGATCCTACAACAACGAAGCGTTGCCGAAACGATGACAATCCAAGCTCAAATTCCATCTCTTAGGTCATCGGTAAAACCTTTACATTAAGTTTATTTCAAATCTTGTAAACTTTACTTTTATCGGAGCTTTAATCGCAACAAGGAAAGGGGGAGTATCCCTCTACCTCGAGTCTTTGTTATTTCTTGTACTCGCTTACTCCTACCTCTAACGAGGAGTATTTTAGTGATTTGCCCTCCGTACATGATCTAGGATCGTTAGGGCCTTGGATTAGCAGCCGAAAGGCTATGAACCAAGTAAAAATTGCATTTGTATTACTTTACTTTCCGATGCACTTTACTCTTATCGCTTATCAAATCGACGAATGAACGAAAAACTATTTTGCGCTATTCACCCCCCCCCCCCCTCTAGTGTTCATATCGATCCAACAAGTGGTATCAGAGCCGAGGCCGCTACGATTTGGTGAAATCACCAATCTAGCAACTCTTTACAGAATTTTCTTGTTTATTTTTGGTTTTTTGACTTTTTCATTTCTTTTGATTTCGTTCTCCCGCACTACTAATCCAAGACGAAAAGTCTTGGTAAATTTGGTTGTTTTTGTTTTTGTGAGGTATTGTTTTTTGTCTAAATGGCCCATCTCGAAGGGTTTTGCACCGTCTGACCTCCATTTTACAACGAAGATGACTTCAGTTACTGGAAGGGTCGGATGGAATGCTTCCTAAAGACACAAATCGAGATGTGGAACGTAATTCAAATCGGATTCACGTTTCCTACTAATGAAGTGGGTGAATCGTTGGATTACAATCAATGGACTAATGCCATGAAAAGACAAGTGGAAGTCGACACCAAGGCGACCCAAATCCTTAAATGTGGCTTATCCAAAGAGGAGATAAACTGCGTTGGCCCCTTCATAAGTGTGAAAGATTTGTGGAACAAACTCGTAGAAATACACAAAGAACCGACGACGCGAAGGTGTGTAAACGCGACTTACTTTTCAATAAGTTGTATAATCTTAAGATGCAGGAACACGAGATGGCAATACAACTACATGCTCGTATACAAGACATTGTCAATAACCTGCACTCCATCGGACAAAAGGTTGAAAATCGAGACCTTATAAGGTATGCACTTAATGCTTTTCCTAGGACTATCTTGTGGGCATCCATGGTTGATGCCTACAAAGTTTCTAAGGACCTCTCTAAGATTAGATTAGATGAATTATTCTCTGAGTTCTAACTTCATGAACAAACTAACATGGTCCAAGCTGAGAAAGGAGTTGCCTTACTTGAAGGTCAAAGAAGAAAAGGAAAGATCAAGCCACCTCCCGAGCAACAAGATGAATCCAAACCCAAAGGCAAATCCAAGTCCGAATCTGAAGAGAAGGTTGCGATAGTGAACATGGTGCAGAGGATTGTTCAAAAAGAAAGAGAGCTATCAAAGAACAAAAAGAGGGTGCAATTCAAATCAAAGCAAAAGGGAGCAAAGAAAGTCATTCACGCAACTTGGGACAACAAAGAAGAATGCATCGGTAGAGCATACATAGCAAGACCAGAAGAGTTCGAGTCAGAGTCCAAACCCAAGTAAAAATCCAACAACAACACCGACTCTGACCTCGAACACTACTTCGAGAAGAGACTCAAAGATGGGCCGAAAGAGAAAGTCAAGGTTAGCTGTTCTTTAATTAGTATGCTTTATCATACAATTAAAATTCTAACTAGGAAATTAGCTACGTCCGAGTCTAGGATCGAGTCCTTGCTTGAGGAGGTTGAAACCCTCAAGTAAGAGGCCACTCTGACCTCTTCTACTAGTCGAGTTCAAGAGGAGGACTCAACTTGAGTTGAGAAACATGAAGAAGAGAACTCCCTCTTGAATGGACAAGTCCAAGAGCTCGAGGATCTATTGGACAAGTATTCAATGGGGTCCAAGAATCTTAACCGACTTCTTGAAACTTAGAGAGTTGTGTACAACAAAATCGGACTCACATTTAGTCCAAAGACTACGAATAGATCGTATATGTCTATCGTAAATTGTAGTCATCAATGAGTCCAAGCTTGGGTCCCAAAGACTCTCTTAAATTCACATATAAGGACCAATAGGTATTAAATTCCCCAAAATCAAGTTCATTACTTGAATAGACCATATTGGTTCAATGATCCAGGGGGAGCTAATACCAAAATAGTATACCCGATAACTTAGCATGATCAAACTTTTATTTTACTTTTTAGAATGGCTAAATAGGACAAGTAGTTAGTCAACTCTTGATAACATAGTATCAGGACGCGACGAGATGATAGTACGATAGGGAAACGAAGTCCTGTGTGTCCAAGTTAGATAAGGCCTATCTAGTTCGATGCACTCGACTTAGTGGAACTAGCTGAAGCTACCTCATCGTATCCTATACTAGTTAGACCATAAAGTAGTCTTAAGTGACTCAAGTTATTATTTTCCTAAAATTGGCTTTGTCTAAGGAAGTGGTCGTTGTTCCGATCAAAGAAGGCCAAGCCCTGTGCCTCGTCACGACCTGGAAGCCAATTTTTCGAAAAGGAGACTTGACGAGCTTAGGGTAAAATCCGAATCTAACCTAAGGTTGACTAGCTTTAATTAAATTCAAATCATCTCACAAAATATATAAGGTGAACAAATTTTAAGACACATAGAATGGGTGAGATGATTAAGGAATAATTATAATATACATATCTTTTTTCAAAAGCTAGCTTTTTTTTAAAATTCTCTAGGTTAAAGTGTAGCGCCCCCTAACTCTCTTATACTTCATATACTTGACTAAGGGGGAGAGAAAATTAAGCCTAAGGGTTATTAATCTTTAAAGTTATTCTTGAAAATTAGCTTAAAAGTATTTTAAAAATCGAAGCTAAGTTTCTAAAACTTATGGTTGGTGCAGAGGAATATACCTCAAACCAATTCAAAATGCATGCTTGGGCTCATACTCATTCTTGTATGCATGCTATAATATTATGCATTTTAAAACCCCTTATTTTTTATAAACCCCCGACCTTATTTTTGATTCATGACAAAAGGGGGAGAAGAGCGTAAGTTTAGGGGGAGTACCACAAAATTTATTTTTTTAAAAAAAAAATAATTTTTACAAAACTCACCTAGGTTAAGGGGGAGTTCTCTTAAGTGAGTTTATCGTTTACTTTACTTATTTTCATGCTTTAAATTTCCCTTAACTTTGTGTTGGTTTGACATAGATCAAAAAGAGAGAGATTGTTGGTGTAGGGACACCAGATAATTGAATATATGTTTTGATTATAGCAGAGAAACAAAGGTAAGTTTACATCGTTATCTCACGAGAAGAATCAAGTGTGCAAGAATACTAAGCTAAGTCAAAGGTCGACGACACCTGGAGGGAACCGTGGTGGTCGGGCGACACCGGGAGAACATCGGAGGGAGCCGAAGAAATCAGGTGGAGACCGGAACCGATTCTTCAAAGGTAAAAGGTTGAGGTAAGCTCGTGTCCTCCGTACGGGGATGTCCTTAGGCGACGATCGGGCAAAGACTTCCCATGGGAGTCTAAGTCGAGATCGGATGGTAAATGACCGTCACATTTATTTATATTAATTGCATTTTCAAGCTAACTCTTCGTTGTAGTTGGAAAACCTGGCATCAATCGACTAATGGCTTGAATCAGTCGACTGCTGCCTTCATCAGTCAACTGCTAGGGATGAGCAGTCGACTGATGGTCAAATTACAGCTTCGAGGAGAGTCAAAAATTCATTCCTTTCTTCTAAGGTGAGGTGGCTTTTAAAGATAAGGCTTGAACTCAACGATTAGGATTTTTCAAGGCTATAAAAGAAGGGTCATTCTTCACTATTTCATTAATCCTAAGTGCTCTCAATTGCTCCCACAACGCGGCTACTCTATGATGATCCTATGACGACGAAGTGCTGCCAAAACAATGACAATCCGGGCTCAAATTCCATCTCTTAGGTCATTGGTAAAAGCTTTACTTTAAGTTTATTTCAAATCTTGTAAACTTTACTTTTATCGGAGCTTTAATCACAACGAGGAGAGGGGGAGTGTCCCTCTACCTCGAGTCTTTGTTATTTCTTGTACTTGCTTACTCCAACCTCCAACAAGGAGTATTTTAGTGATTTTCCCTTCGTACACGGTCTAAGATCATTAGGTCCTTGGATTTGCAGCCGAAAGGCTGTGAACCAAGTAAAAATTATAGTTGTCTTACTTTATTTTCCACTGCACTTTACTCTTATCGCTTATCGAATCGACGAACGAACAAAAAATTGTTTTGCACTATTCACCCCCCCCTCTAGCGCTCATATCGATCCAACAGATATGCAAATCTTATAGGCACTAAGATCTATGGTACCCTAGGACTCAAACCTTTGGTTTAAATTGATACATTTGATTATGCGGATTTCAAATTGTATTCGAAAAGCACTAGTGGTGGATGCCAATTTCTTGATTCCTCCCCAATAAGTTGAAGTAGTAGCAAGCAACCTTGTGTTGCTTTACCAACAACTAAGGCCAAGTATGTGACCATGGGTGATTGTGTAGCTCAATTACTTTGTATGAGATATATTCTAGTGGATCATGAGATACACTACTCCAACATCAAAGTTTATTGTGATAATGTGAGTACCATCAATTTGACGAAAAATTTGGTACTGAAGGTTGAAGCTTCGCTTCTCGCTTCGCCTCGGTCGCTTGTGCATGGCGATCCTATCTCGCGTCCCCAGATAAAAAAAAAATAATTCGGACGAAAATGGATTACCCAAGTAACCGATTCATCATCGTGCTTCTCGATTTGAGTCGTCGCTTAAACAAACTTGTTGTTCGAGCAACCTAACTATTTTCCTCGATTAGCCACGGAATAGATGATGTACTGATTGCCGATTTTTGTATTTATCATCGGGGTCCATGATCATACAATTGTAAACAATTACATATAACAAAATAAAACCAAAACAAGAATAATACCTCTTGTTTACCTCTTGATCTTCTATCGTATGACTTATCCTCTTCTTGGACGTCGTGTGGGCGATGATCCTCTAAGAATAGAAGCCTCCTAGATCTCGTATCTTCCCTTCCTTGCTCGCTCCGAACAAGGGAAGATAACCAAACTCTTCTTCTCCTCTCTAGTGCCGACCACCCAGCCACCTAGCTAGGTTGTTTCCGCCGGCCAAGGAGAGGATGGTGCCACTGACCAAAGGATTAGGAAAAGGAGAAGCGCCGGCCTTGAGAAGGAGAAAAGAGTCGCCGGACCAAGAGAAAGAGAGGGGCGCTGACCAAAGATTGAGGAAAAGAAAGGAAAAGCCTCATCCCTCTTACTATTGCCGCCGACCCTTAGGGAAGCAAACCCTAGCACCACTCCATTTTCTTGCCGCCCAAAACTCCACGCCAACTCCAAACCCTAAGTCAATCTCATCCATGCCGCCCAAGCCTTGGAATCTATTTATAGATTTCGCCCAAGCCTCCTTTTAATCATGTCCGCTGGATCTATCCTTCGTGAGGGTTTTAATAGGCTACAATAGGGACCATGAGGAGGAGTTGGATCTTGGCCACCCAATGGATCTGAGCCCGATCCGTTAATGATGATCCATTTCACTAAAGTGATCATCATTGATCTACCTCATCAACCCCATAATTATATATAAGCTCCACATATTAATTGTACAAATAGCTCTTCAAGGGGACATAATCATCTTAATACATAGGACACAGTTTCCTCCAATAATCAATGACACACCATATAAATAATATCATTTCACAACTTACCGGGCCTATTGATTTAACCTATAAATCTCGCCCATTGGTAAATCAAAGAAATAAATATTAAGTACATGTGCCCATTATTATATCAGGATTAAGAGCATGTATACCATAATATACAAGGTTTGATTTAATTATATAGTCAGTATAAATTGAATCACCTCTAAATCGGTCCTGCTCAACACACACAAAGTGTACTAGTGTAATTCTATGGTCAAGATAAACAAATACCAAATTACACTACAACCATGCCAATGGATTGTCCAAAATCATCTTGGTTGTGAGCCTCTACTTATACTCTACAAGGAACTGATAACATGATCTTTTGTACAACACCACACACCATGTTATCTACAATATAAAGTATTAGACAATATACATAACTATAAATATGCAAACAATGATCATGTGATTCTTATTTCAAAATGAAGATGTTCATACAAAGGCTAGGCTTTCAGTATACATCCCAATAATCTCCCATTTATACTAAAAGATTATGCAGCCATCGAACTGTCATACATCTGATTCTCATTTCCTCCACATGCCTATCAAAAGGTCTCGCTGGAAGGGCATTAGTGAAAGGATCTTTGATATTATCCTCTAATGCAATCTTGGTGATAACAACTTCGTCTCGCTTTATGATCTCTCGTATCAGGTGGTACTTGTGCTCTATGTGTTTACTTGCCTTATGGGCTCGTATTTCCTTCGAGTTTGCAACTGCACCACTGTTATCACAATAAATTGTAATAGTTCTGGGAAAACCAAGAATCACATCCAAGTCCATCAAGAAGTTTCTGAGCCATACAGCTTCTTTGGCTGCCTCAGAGGCTACCACATACTCAGCTTCCATGGTCGAGTCCGCCACGCATTTCTGCACGACACCTGTAACGCCCAAAGTAAACACAAAACCTATAACGCCCATAAAATTTCTAGCAAATTTTATAAGAATTTTTGCATGATTATAATGGGCTTTTATGTGGGCTCTTTCAAAAATAAAAGAGAATAGAACCAAAAAAAGATGCATGGCCCTGGGTTTGAACCCTGAACCTCCAAGCAGGTAACTAAACCTTAAGGGTGCATTTGGTTCAAGTAATCATACATACCCTTAGTTATGTGATTATCAGAGAATAAAATATAACCTTGGAATAAAGTATAACCTTAGATAAAAACCTTGTTTGGTTGGAGGTTTTAATATATAACTTAGTTTAACATTTTACTAAATTATCCTTTGTGTTTGCTCAATCAATTCGATAACAACGACAGAAATAATAATGACGATGGCAGCGATCGATCGGCCAAGCGAGACGGCGGCGGTGTCTGATCGGATCGGCGATGGGCGGCGCGGCGGAGACGCAGCGGTGGTCGCGGCGGCCGTGGCGATGGTCGGCGGCGGCGCGGCGGCCGGCGGCAGGCGACGGCGGTCGGCGGATGGCGAGAGTCGCGGCGGCGAGGCGATGGCGGCAATGGCGTCGGCAACGGCCGACGCGATAGCCGGCGGCCGCGGCGGCGCGGCAGCCGGCCGTGGCGAAGCGGCGACGGTGGCGGCGCAACAAGCGGCGGCCCGGTGGCGGGCCCGGCGGCGTTGAGTTTTGACAAATTGTCATTTAATATATTGCTTGGGGTAATATTGGAAAAAAGTTTCCTTAACCCCGGGAATCAACAAAAATCTTTGTTCTCTAAGGTTTTTTGATTCCTCCTAAAAAGGTTTTTGTTCATAACTTGGTAATGATCAATTACCAGGTAATTGTTTATAACCTAAACCAAACAAGGTTTTTGTTGATAACCTAACAAGGTTATCAACAAAAACCCCCAACCAAACGCACCCTAAGATGCATGTGATAACCAGAAGCCCAGCAGGGGTGTGCTGTTAGAAGGGTAAGGGAAATGATAGATAAGGGTAGGGGAGGCAAAGGGACACCTTCACTTGAATAAATAGGAGTAATGAGGAGACAAGAGAACACCAATTCATCATTCTCTTCTTCCTTTCTTCTTCCTCCACCGAAAACCATCCCTCTCCCTTCTCCTATTTCCGAAACCTCAATAAGAAAAGAGGAGGCTTTGTCTTGGCTCCAACAGTATAGTTCTATTAGTAAACCAAGTGAAAGAATGTAAGTAATCCCCTCACCTGAAGTACAAGTTGTTTTAGGGTTTCGGCCAAGATGTGTTCATGCTCACCAATGATCCACCTTGCCATGTTTTATATATATATGATGCTAACATGTTGATAGATAAGGCTTTGTACAAGTTGTTTTGGGTGTTGACTTCCTAAGACCCTTCCTTAGGGTTTCGGCCAAGATGTGTTCATGCTCACCAATGATCCCCCTTGCCATGTTTTATATATATATGATGCTAACATGCTGATAGATAGGCTTTGTAAAAGTTGTTTTGGGTGTTGATTTCCTAAGACCCTTCCTTAGGGTTTCGGCCAAGATGTGTTCATGCTCACCAATGATCCCCCTTGCCATGTTTTACATATATATGATGCTAACATGTTGATAGATAGGCTTTGTACAAGTTGTTTTGGGTGTTGATTTCCTAAGATCCTTCCTTAGGGTTTTGGCCAAGACCATGTATGTGCCTACTAATAATCCTCCATGCCATGCTACATGTATATGAGATGTTAATATGATGTTAGTTAGTCTTTGTGTAAGTTGTTTAAGGATTTGAACCCTAAAAACCTCCACTAGGGTTTCGGCCAAGATCATGTATGTGCCTACTAATGACCTACCATGCCATGCTACATGTATATAAGATGTTAACATAATGTTAGTTAGACTTTGTGAAAGTTGTTTGGGTGTTGAATTCTTACAAACCTTCCTTGGATGTTTCGGCCATGATAAGTTTATGCTCACCAATGATCTTCCATGCCATGATATATATGTATATGATGTTAGCATAATGTTAGTTAGACCTTGTACAAGTTGAATTAGGGTTTGAATTCTTAGGATCCCTCTCTTGGATGTTTCGGCCAAACCTTGTTCATGTTCACCAAGGATCTTCCATGCCATGATATATCTATATATGATGTTAGCATGTTGATAGTTAGACTTTATGATAGAATGATTTGTTTATGCCACTACCTATGTCCATGTTAATTGTATGAATGTATGTTTATGTTATGCTCATTGCGTCATGATGTACAAGTATATATGATGAAATGCCTAAGAGACGCTTCCCTATGAATGGGGACTAAGGGAACTCTTTATGTTATGAAAAAGAACATGATATGTTATGATAAGGAACATAATATGTTATGATAAGGAACACGATATGTTATGATAAGGAACACGATATGTTATGATAAGGAACATGATATGCTATTTTACTTTTGTATGGCTTGTACCGGACCCTAGCAAGGTCCACGGGATGGGCTATTACATGCCCCTAGGTCGACGGTCATAGTACGGACCTAGTACGGGATGGGCTCCTAAGTTGCCCTAGGCCAACGGTCATAGTACGGGCCTAGGATGGGCTCCTATACTTCCCCTAGGTCGACGGTCGTAGTATGGACCTAGTAGCCTAGTAGGTTCGGGATTAGCTTCCTCGGGTCTATTTAGGGATGTGCGCAAAGATGATGATGTATGTGGTACAATGTCGGGCCCTCCATGTTGAGATTATGTTTAAGTACCTATAAAATATATGTTTTCAAAGAACATCTTGCATATACCCTTTTTTTTTTCATGCCTATGTGATTATTATGTTTTACGAATTCTAGTTATATGTTCCTAAACGATCATGTCACTACATTTATATGTATGCTATGCCTATATGTTGTTTAGAGGAACATGTTAATATTTTATGAATTCTAGTCTTATGTTCCTAAATAATCATGTCATGACTTTTATATGAATGTTATGCCTATATGTTGTTTAGATGAACATGTTAATGTTTTACGAATTCTAGTCTTATGTTCCTAAATAATCATGTCATGACTTTTATATGAATTCTATGCCTATATGTTGTCTAGATGAACATGTCACTACTCTATGTCTAATCCCTGATGTATGGCTTTGTTAGTAGGAAAGGATCTTATTAAGCCTATGTGCTTATAGTTCATGTGTCCCTTGTACTGCAGATAAGGGTAAAGAATGGCTAAACTAAGGGGAGCAGCAGGAGTGGCAAAGTGTGTGTGTGGCAGTGACATGGTGGAAGCGATCTGTTTTTATGTTCCAATACTTATGCATGTTTTAAAGTTTGCATGTTAGTAGTTAAGAGTTGATCACTACTTAATGTTTAGATGGTTGCTACTTAGTGTTCTCATGAAATGAATATGCATGCTCCATGTTTCATGCTTTATGTTTTAAAAAATAAAAAAGAAAAAAAAAGTTTAAATTCTTCCGCTGCAAATGCATGTATGTATGATTGCGTCGCGCCGCCCTTCCACCCCCTATAGATTACGAGGAAAAAGAGCGGGCGTGACAAAACCCGAGGTAGACTTATTGTTATTCCTATCTGATTAGAAGTCAAAACCCATGTAACCCATAGGGCGTAATTGATCTGCCTAGTATACCAGCATAAAATCCCTAGTCCTTCTCAGGTACTTCAATATATGCTTTACCGCAGTCCAATGTCCCTATCCTGGATTACTCTGATATCTGCTAACCATGCCCACGGCAAAGCAGATATCCAGCCTTGTACATAACATAGCATACATGAGGCTTCCTACCACCGAAGCATAAGGAGTCGCCTTCATCTCCTCTATCTCCTTTGATGTTCTAGGACACATCTTCTTAGATAAAGGTACTCCATGCTTAAAAGGTAGAAAACCATTCTTGGAATTCTACATGCTAAAACAAACAAAAATAGTGTCTACGTATGAAGAGTGAGATAAGCACAACATCCTTTTCTTGTGATCCCTTATAACCTTGATCCCAAGGATGTGTCCCACTTCTCCTAAGTCATTCAATCAAACTGTTTGGACAACCATACCCTTATGTATGACAACACTTTGACATTGTTGCCAATCAGCAAAATGTCATCTACGTATAGTATGAGAAATATCACTATGTTTTTGTCACATATCTTGTATACACAAAACTCATTCGGACTTTGAATAAATCCATATGACTGGATTACCTCATCAAAGCTGATGTTCCAAGATCTCAAAGCTTTCTTCAATCCATAAATGGACCGATTAAGCTTGCACACAAGATGCTCTTTTCCCTTTGCAATGAATCCCTCTGGTTGCTCCATATAGATGTTTTCTTCAAGACTTCAATTAAGGAAAGCTATCTGTTGGTGCAATAGGCACCTAAGTCGAACCTGAGTTTTGATTATAGCAAACGATACAAAGTTAAGCTCATGTCGTTATCTCACGAGCTGAATCGAGTGTGCAGAAAATTACTATAGCTAGAGCTGAAGGCTAGCGACACCCGGAGGAAGCCGCGGTGGTCGGGCCACACTCGGGTGACTTCGGAGGGAGCCGAAGGAATCGGGTGGAAGGCCGGAAGCGAAAGTGACACAATAAGTATCGAGGTAAGCTTGTGTGTGTGTGAGCGTAAGTGAGGTCGTATCCTCTTTACGGGGATGATCTTAAGCATAGATCCGACCAAAGACATCCTATAGATGGTCTAGGTCGAGATCGGATGGTCGACGACTATCGAAATTATATTTTTGTTGAGCTAACTATGACTTGCAGCAAGCATCAGTCGACTGCCAGCTTGAAGGACTCGACTGCCGTCAATCAGTCGACTGCCGGAGGTTAGCACTCGACTGATGCTGCCATCAGTCGACTGATGATGGCCATCAGTCGACTGATGGTCAAAGGATCAGCTTCGAGGAGTCAAGGCTTATCACCAAATTTCAAGGGGAGTGGTGCTCAAATATGATTGGCTAGGGTTCCTCTCAAAAAGGGGCTCAAAGGCTATAAAAGGATGTTCTAACCTAGCGTTTCTTCATCAATTCTAAGTGCTCAAAAGCCTCCGCAACGCTGCGACTCTCCGACGACTCTACAACAACGAAGTGCTGCCGACAACCCTAGCTTAAGTCTTTTTTTTCTAGTTGTTGGTATAATCTTACTTTGTTATTGCTTTCAATATTGCAATTCCTTTTAATCAAGGTTTTCTATCGTTGCATTTTACTTAAATAGAAGAGAGGGTTTGTCTCTCTATCTTTTTACTTCGAAGGTTTTTGTAATCGTCAAACTCCTACCTCCAACGAGGAGGAGTGTTTTAGTGAATTGCCCTCTGTACATGGTCTAGGATTTTTAGGGCCTTGGAGTAGTAGCCGAAGGCTACGAACCAAATAAAAAAATATCTTGTCTCTTTTTGTTTCATTTATCTTTCCGCTGCACTTAATTGTTTTCATACAAACTCAAAAAAAAAAGGTTTTTCGCTATTCACCCCCCTCTAGCGAACCGCTTCGATCCAACAATTGGTATCAGAGCCGGGGGCGCTTAGATTTGGTGAAACCACCAATCTAGCATTTTTTACAGATTTATTTTTCATTCATTTAAATTTTTCTCCCACACTACTAATCCAAGACGAAGTCTTGGTACTCTTCGTTTGGTTTTGTTTTGCAAGTATTCGCTTTTGGAGTAGCCAACGGTAAAACGGGCATAACTTTTCGTACAAGTTGACCCACGAAATGGTCTACCTACCAAAACGAAGCTCTCAAAAAGATCTACACTTCTTACCAGGGTAAACCCTCGTAACAAGCTGTATCCATCCCGAAAAACCATCGTTTATTACCATTTCTGGGACATCGAAGGTTGTAAGTGCTCATCTTTTATTTTAGTTGGTTATTTCTCGTTTATTCCTTTTGTTTCTTTTCATTTCCTACATTACTAATCCAAGGCGAAGTCTTGGAACCTTTTTCGTGTTTTTTTTTGGTATTTTTTGTGCAAGGTTTCCCTTCCAAATGGCCCATCTCGAGGGTTTTAGCACCGTCCGACCTCCGTTTTACAACGGAGATGATTTCCGTTACTGGAAAGGTCGAATGGAATGCTTTCTCAAAACCCAAATCGAGATGTGGATCATAATCCAAACGGGTTTCACACTTCCGACTAACGAAGTGGGTGAATCCTTGGGTTATGACCAATGGACCATTGCGACAAAATGACAAGTCGAAGCCGACGCCAATCCTCCAATGCGGCTTGTCCAAGGAGGAGTTAAATCGCGTCGGCCCCTTCATCAGTGCAATGGACCTTTGGACAAAGTTAGTGGAGCTACACGAAGGGACCGATGAAGCCAAGGTATGTAAGAGTGACCTTTTATTTAATAAATTATATAATCTAAAAATGCAAGAACATGAAACAGCGACGCAACTCCATGCCCGCGTCCAGGACATAGTCAACAATCTACACGCAATCGGGCAAAAGGTAGAAAACCGCAACCTTATAAGGTATGTCCTAAACTCCTTTCTGAGGACTACCTTGTGGGCATCCATGGTCGATGCCTACAAGGTCTCCAAGGATCTTTCTAAACTTAGCTTAGATGAACTTTTTTCTGACTTCGAACTTCATGAGCAGTCTAACTCGGAACCCGAGAAAGGTATAGCACTATTTGCAGGTTCAAAGAAGAAAACCGCTAGCAAGCCACCCCCAAAGGAAGAAGAGGATGAGTCGGATTCGGAGGTCGACTCGGAAATGGAGGCCGAACTAGTCAACCTAGTTCAGAGGATAGTCAAGGGTCGAAAATGAATCGTCACTCGACCCAACGAAGGTAAGCCTAAAAGTTCAAATATTAGATGTTATGAATGTAACAGGTTTGGACATATCAAGTCCGAATGCCCAAAACTCAAGAGCAAGGCACCGAAACACAAAAAGGCACTCAACTCTACTTGGGAAGAAGCTTTCGAGGAAGAAGACGATGATCGAGTCCTCATGGCTAAACCGGTGGAATCGGAGATGGAGTCGGAACCGGAACTTGAATCGGAAACCGAAGACGAGTCGGACTGTGAAGCACTATTCAAGACAAGCCACGGATACGCATCCGGTTCAAAAGATACACTCAAGGTAAGTCGGTCTCTCATTACTATACTTTATAGTGCAATTAAGTTTTTAAATAGAAAGTTAGCTAAGTCCGAGTCCAAGGTCGAGACCCTGGTTGAGGAAGTTAAACTTCTCAAACACGAGGTCTCCCTAACCTCTTCGACTAGTCGAGTTCAAGAGAAGGACTCAACTCGGGTTGAAAAACTCAAAGTTGAGAACTCATTCTTGAAGAGTCAAGTCGAAGATCTTAGGAATACGTTGGAAAGGTTTACTTTGGGATCCAAAGGACTTGACTGTTGGGTTTCCGGCACCGCGGCGTGTGTGTGTTCGATCATGTTTCGTAAACATGAACACAGCGGAAGCAATAAAAATAATAAATACTCCTATTTATTACAACACACACAACACACGCATGCATATTACAACAAGTGTAGACATAACCGTAAATTTAAATTTGCAATAAAAGGAAATTTATCTACGTTATACCTTTCGTATGACGTGTAGCGGGAACGGCATCAACCGGAACGATCCTCGCTAGAATCGTCTCTATCCGTATCCACGCCGAGTTCCTCGGGATGACTTCGCTAAGCCATGAGCTTCGTCTTCGTACGGGTTACTAGCCTCGTTTTGAAGACGACGTGATAGAGAGATGATCACGATCCGAATCCAAATTCGGATCCAAAACGAGTCCTCAAAACTCGCTTCTCCGGAGAGGTATTCGTCAACCGATTGACGAATCCTTCGTCCTCCACCTCAGAGGATTACCGGAGTTCGAATCCCCGGTAAGTTATCCGCTGTCGGAGCTCTAACCGTCGTCCAAACGACGCTCCGACGAGAGGAGAAGAAGCTGTCCAGAAAACTGGACAGCTTGGTGGAGGAGTAGGCGCCGGCCAAAACAAGGAAGCCAAGTGCTCACCTTTTCACGAGGCCTAGGAAGATCACGGAGGGTTGCGGAGGGTTCACCGGCTGAAGCTTGGGCCGACAAGGAGATGACGGCGGCACAACAAGCTGGGCGGCGACCTAGGGTTGGCGAGCAACTCCAAGGGTGGTGGCAACTCAAAGGCTAGGGGTTTTTGGATTAGGGCTTAATTATCCATTAAGCCCTCTTTTATAGAGAACTAATTCTCTTAATGGTTATTGGATCATAACCATTAGGCCCGTTAACCCGCTCCATTAAGATAAGTTAAAATAAACCAAACCATGATGGTTTATTTTAAGTTAAAACGAACCGAACCAACTTTTGGTTCATTCGTTTAAAATAAACCAAACCCTTTGGTTTATTCTCCTCCATTGGATTAGAACCAAACCATTGTGGTTCATCCATTATGTCTTCATAAGACACGGCCCATCCACGCTTCCATTGCGACTGAAACGATTTCATGCTCGCTTTATGTTTGGTCCAACCAAACCTAGTTTCTCTCGGTCTGAGAATCCCATTCTCAAGCTCGTTTTAAATCCTTTGGATTACACTCGTTGTGCGTGTGACCAAATAGGTTCTCGGTTTATGTTGGCCATCTATAATTAACCATTAATTATAGAACGATCATGAGTGGCACCTAGTAGTACATCATGATCCTCAATTAACCGAAAAGATCAACGGTTAATCCAGAACTATTTTTGAAACCCTTCAGCAGCTCGAATGATTCGTGCCCCATTCCCTTCACTCATCTTATACCCACTTGGTTCAGGACATGGTCTATTGTGTCAGTCCCCACTAGGCTGACTACGTCACACCTAGCCCAAGTATCATTTCCTCGTCCTACGGATTCTAGTTATTGCACATGTATCGAAGAGTACTTTACTCTAAACATGTAATGCTTTGGCCAAAGACTTTAGTAACAATCCGACGAGAGGCCATGGGTATACATCTCCTCGCAAGGAGTGGTGAATCCTTTATAGGCTATTCAAACACCTTGATCACTTGACTTATACCCAATCATCCGGGTCCACATCTCCTTAGAGATGTTTGCTTAAGATGTCAAAGCATAAGTCTCCATGATCAAGATGACTTGAATACCGCAAGTCAAAGGAACATCGCACTTAAGCTACAGTAAGAACTTCATTGACATATCTATATATGCAGAGAACCATATGAAGTCTTACGGCTGGTCACTCCAATGAACTAGTTACCATAACTAGCATCCACGATTAACTCCGGACATCACTATGTCTCCAGCCAGTGAGAATTAGCTGCTTGGATACACCAAGGAGTATACCTCGTGCTAGTCTCGACAGAATTGATGGTGTCCAAATCCATCAATTCATCGACTAGGGATAATTCCGATACATCACAATTACACATGTAGAGATACTCACTAGTTGTGATCCAATCACAAATTCTCTCATGCTGTGAATCGCATCGTGGACATTCAGTAAATGAGTTTAAGATCCAATCAAATACATGAAACATGTATACTCAAATAGTGAATCTTCATTTATCATATAAATGGTTCATACATAAGGCGATTGCCTTAGGACATCTCTCATATATTACTAACAGACTCCCACTTGGCCTAATGCCAATCGCTACGGTATCCAATACCATAAGCTCGAACATGACCCTCAAACTTATTTTGAGGTAATGCCTTAGTCAAGGGATCCGCTAAGTTCCTTTCAGTGGGAATTTTCTCGATTTGTATTTCGTTCCTACTGATGATCTCTCTGATAAGATGATAGCGGCGAAGCACATGTTTGGATCGCTGATGAGACCTTGGCTCTTTCGCCTGTGCAATTGCTCCATTGTTGTCGCAGTAGACCGGTATTGCTTCAACAATGGCCGGAATCACACCAAGTTCATGAACGAACTTTTTGATCCAAACCGCTTCCTTTGCTGCTTCCGAAGCTGCAATGTATTCTGCCTCAGTGGTAGAATCCGCTACAGTCTCTTGTTTGGAACTTTTCCAACTCACTGCGCCCCCATTCAAGGTGAACACGTATCCAGACTGAGACCTGGAATCATCCTTGTCTGTCTGGAAGCTCGCATCCGTATACCCGCGTATCACCATGTCCCCTTCTCCATATATTAGGAACACATCCTTAGTTCTTCTCAAGTACTTAAGGATCGTCTTAATAGCCGCCCAATGATCCATTCCTGGATCGGACTGGTATCTGCTCGTGACACTCAGAGCATACGATACATCGGGCCTCGTACATAACATAGCATACATGATAGATCCTATTGCGGATGCATAGGGAATCTTACTCATGCAAATCCTCTTGTCTTCTGTGCGCGGACACATAGACTTCGAAAGGTGTACCCCATGCCTGATGGGTAGGAAACCTTTCTTGGATTCCGACATGCTAAACCTCTTTAGCACTCGGTCTATATATGTAGACTGCGAAAGACCAAGCAATCGTTTCGATCTATCTCTATAGATCTTAATCCCGAGGATGTAGGTTGCTTCTCCCAGGTCTTTCATGGAGAATATCTTGGATAACCAAACCTTCACTGACTGTAAGATTGAAACATCGTTTCCTATAAGTAGTATGTCATCGACATACAATACTAGGAACACGACTGCACTCCCACTAACCTTCTTGTACACACAAGGTTCGTCTGGATTTTGTGAGAAATCAAACTATTTGATGGTCTCATCAAAACGGATATTCCAGCTCCTGGATGCTTGCTTCAATCCATATATGGACTATCGCAATTTGCATACCTTAGTTTTATCAACCGATGTGAAACCCTCAGGCTGTATCATATACACGTCCTCGAGCAGGTTTCCATTAAGGAAAGCTGTTTTCACATCCATCTGCCATATCTCATAATCATAATGAGCCGCTATGGCCAGGAGCATCCGAATGGATTTAAGCATAGCTATAGGCGAATAGGTTTCGTCATAATCAACACCTTGTTTTTGACGATATCCTTTCGCCACCAATCTAGCCTTATAGGTAATCACATTACCATCCATGTCGGTTTTCTTCTTGAAAACCCACTTGCACCCTATAGGCTTTATCCCTTCAGGTGGGTCAACCAAGTTCCAAACTTGGTTTTCATACATGGAATCCATTTCCGACTTCATGGCACCAAGCCACTTATCCCTTTCTGAACTTGTCAGCACTTCTTCATAACTAGTAGGCTCCTCATCATCAATGAGTAACACGTCGTTCGATTCACTTACGAGAAATCCATATCTCTCAGGAATATTGCGTGTTCTACGGATCTCTGAAGATGTGGTGTTACAATAGGTCGACGATTGCTCATCACTATGAGTTGTCGGCTGTTGTGCTTCACCAGGTATCTCATCAATGTCTATTTGAGTCTCTCGAGCCTCCTCAAGCTCGACGACACTCCCACTGTTTTCTTGCAAGAGAAACTCTTTCTCTAGAAACACAGCATGCCTTGAAACAAACACCTTTTGTTCCACAGGATGATAGAATTGGTAACCCCTTGTTTCCTTAGGGTATCCAACAAATAGACATTTATCAGACTTAGCATCCAATTTGTCTGATACAGTCTGCTTCACATAAGCAGGACAACCCCATATCTTCAAGTAAGATACATGAGGTTTCTTACTATTCCATATCTCATATGGAGTAGTTGAGACTACCTTGGTAGGCATTCTATTTAACAAGTAAACAGCTGTCTGAAGTGCATAGCCCCAAAAGGACTTGGGAAGAGTTGCATGATTCATCATTGACCTGACCATGTCCAACAAGGTCCGGTTACGCCTCTCAGATACACCATTATGCTGTGGTGTATAGGGCGGAGTCCATTGAGACAATATGCCATTGTCTCTTAGATAATCAAGAAACTCTTGACTTAAGTATTCACCACCTCGATTCGATCGAAGTATTTTAATACTCTTGTCATGTTGTTGACTTGTGTTTCATCAAGAACACATACCCAAACCGTGAGTGATCATCGGTGAAGGTAATGAAGTAGCTATAGCATCCTAATGCTTGAGTTGACATAGGTCCACATACATTAGTATGTATTAGACCTAGTAACTCTCCCACTCGTTCACCTTTTCCAGTAAAAGGTAACTTAGTCATCTTGCCTTTTAAGCATGATTCACATGTATCGTATGAATCCAATTCAAACGATTCCAGAATTCCACATCGGTGTAATTCGGACATGCGTTTCTTGCTTATATGGCCAAGACGACAATGCCACATATAGGAGTCTATTTGATTATCCTTTCGAGCACGCGTGTTGCTCGCTTCGATATTGAAAATGTCACTGGATACGTCCAACGTATAAATGCCATTACTCAAGGTTCCAGTTCCATAAAGTACGCCATTTAAAGTTATATAACAACAATTGTTACTAAACATCAAATGGAAACCATTTCTATTTAAACAGGAAATAGAAACAATGTTCTTTATTAGAGAAGGAACATAATAGCAATTGTCCAGTTCTAAGACTAGTCCACTAGGGAGCTTCAGCAAATAAGTTCCGATGGCGCGGCAAAGAACCTTTGCTCCATTGCCAACTCGCAAAATTTGACTCCCCTCTGACAAGTCTTCTTCTATTCCTTAGCCCCTGTATGTCATTACATATATGTGAGCTACACCCAGTATCCAATACCCAAGTGTCCAAGGAAATAGAATGACAATCAATAATGAAGATACCTGAAGAGGATGGGGCATCGGATGCCTTCTTCTTCTTCATGGACTCAAGATAAATCTTACAGTTTCTTCGCCAGTGGCCTTCCTTGCCACAGTGATGGCAAGTGCCCTTTGCACCGGGTTACGCCTTCTTTGCCTTTTTGTTCTTTCCTTTCTTACATTCTTTTGCCTTCCTCTTAGAACCCTTCTTTGAGAATCAACTAACAGAACCGCCTTCTCCTCATGCTTCACAGAAGGCTCCACAGTCTTCAGCATATTGAGGAGCTCGGGAATGGTGGATTCCAATTTGTTCATCCGATAGTTCATCACAAATTGCGAGAAACTCTTGTGCAAACAATGCAGAATTAAGTCAATACTTAACTCATGATCCATCACAAAACCGAGGGTAGCTAGCCGCTCGATGTACCCGTTCATCTTTAGCACAAACTGCACTACAGATGAACCTTCTTGCATCTTCGTGGTGAAGAGGAGCCTAGAGACCTCGAACCTTTCGGATCTCGCTTGCTCATCGAACAACTCATGAAGATGGAAGACCATAGTATTAGCATCCATATGCTCATGCTGCTTTTGCAGCTCAGGTACCATCGCCGCTAGCATGATGCAACTCGCCAGCTCAGAATCTGCCACATGCTTCTGATAGACCAACATTTGGTCTGGAGTTGCATCGTCCTTAGGACGGTCAGGAAGAGGCTCTTCAAGGACATATGCAAGCTTTTCCGCCTTGAGAACAATTCTCAGGTTTCTAAGCCAGTCCAGGAAGTTAGGCCCAGTCAGTTTGTTCGAATCCAAAATAGTGCGCAAATTCAAAGACGTCATGATCAATTTATTAACCTAGAAATACAAAACGAGCATATATGAGAAAGATGATTTTAAAATGCATCAATATACATTTATAAATCCCATTCATTTTTTGAATTTCAAAAACCCCAAAATCACTTCGGGAGATCGTAGGTCCATCTCCGAATGGGCTGATATCCATCATAGTTATGAACAACCTTGGAGAGAGTCCAACAAGCCATTCATAACTACGACGGTAGGTATCAACTATACAGATTGCATATCACGTATATGCAACTATCACAATGTGCTATCAACTAATTGAATGTTCACACATACATCGGGTTGTTAACACATTAACAAGTATGCATCATATGCATAGCACCCAACTTCACCTCCCTTTACATCGACCTTGGAGAGAGTCCAACAAGCCGATGCTCAAGGTTAAAGCCAACCCATTAATCGGGAAATAGTTTTAATATGGTTAGAGCGCATTCAACCAATTAGCCCAGCTTGGAGAGAGTCCAACAACCAAAGCTAACGATTGACCTCTGACTCTTACCATATTAGTATTAAACTATTCCATGGTTTGAACATGTTCGGGTTCGAGCCGGGCTTGGAGAGAGTCCAACAACCCAAACAAGAAACGGAACTCTGGTTCTAACCATATCAATGGAAGGTGTAGGCTTTAATATTGTTTAACGGTTTTATGTCTCATCCTCTTTGCATGCAAATAACTATTATCTACATGGCATGACATACATGACATACATCTACATGTCACGACACGCATGGCATAATGTTATGCATCTAATGCAATTACATGGCATACAATTATGTCATGTATATACTTCCTTATATGTCATAACTATTTATGGAAATAAAATATGTTTAAGATTTGATTCTCCAAATCAAATCATAATTAAATTAGGAAACATATTTCCAAATCTAATCACATATTTTATTCATAGAATTATTTGATTAAGGAAAATCTATTTAGGAAACCAATTTCCTAAATCATTAAAACTACTTATGGAAATAAAATATTTTAAGATTTGATTTCCCAAATCAAATCATGATTAAATTAGGGAAACAAATTTCCAGAATCTAATCAAATATTTTATTTATGGAAAATATCAATTTCCATAAATACTTCCAACTTTCCAAAAGTGGAAGATTTCCATAAATACTTCTAGACTTTCCAAAATTGAAAAATTTCCATAAATACTTCTAAATTTCCAAAATTAGAAAATTTCCAGAAATACATTATGACTATCGCAAAACCATTTTACGATTATGTCGAAACACAACCTGGGCTCTGATACTGTTGGATCGAAAGTGTCGCTAGAGGGGGGGGGGTGAATAGCGATACGATGTCGTTAAAAAACTTTTGCAATAAGTAAAAAGCAAGTAGAGAGTGCACAGCGGAAATATAAAGTAGACAAGATATTTTTACGTGGTTCACAATCTTTCGATTGCTAATCCACGGCCCTAGTGATCCTTGATCACGTACGGAGGGCAATTCACTAAAACCACTCCTCTTCGTTGGAAGTAGGAGCAACGATTACAAAAAGAAATCAAGGCAAAGGGACACTCCCCCTTTCCTTGTTACGATTAAAGCACAAAGACAATTTAAAGAAGTAGAACTTAAATAAATATACCGACAACTCTTATAAGTAGAAGATGTAGCTTTCGTTGTCGTGACGCCGTCGTAGCAAATGTGAGTAGTAGTAGCGGCGTTACGTAGCGTGTTGAGAGCTCTTGAATTCTTGTAATTTGCTTGGCTTGAACATGTCTATTTATGGATATTGATCTATGAATTTAGACATAGGTAGTGTCCAAGGTGAGGTTCTTATCCCCCAAGACTTGTTCATCCACATCCTTTGCGCCAACTCAAGGATGAGGTGTTTCATCCAACCACCTTGTGCCACCTCCAATCTTCTTGTGCGCCAACTCAAGGATGAGGTGTTTCATCCAACCACCTTGTGCCACCTCCAACCTCCTTGGGCGCCAACTTGAGGTGTTTCATCCAACCACCTTGTGCCACCTCCAACCTCCTTGGGCGCCAACTTGAGGATGAGGTGTTTCATCCAACCACCTTATGCCACCTCCAACCTCCTTGGGCGCCAACTTGAGGATGAGGTGTTTCATCCAACCACCTTGTGCCACCTCCAACCTCCTTGGGCGCCAACTTGTTGGAGCCATTCAACTTGTGCCACATCATGGGAGCCAACCATCTTGTGCCAACTCACCTTATTTTGGGCGTCCACCACAAGGAAGCTTGGTGATGGTTTGGATGTCCACCTTGATGCCACATCACCCTTTGTACCAAAACACGAGTCAAGTCCAAATTCACCCCCTTGAAATTCGAGCTCTTCTCGAGGCTGGAACTTGACTAGCAGTTGACTGTAGTCAAAGGGTTTTGACCGCATGACAAGTTAGCTTAAAATATAAAGTACGATGGTTCTAACCATCGATCTCGACCTAGACCTTCCATTGGAGGTATTGGGTCGGATCTACGCTTAACGACCTTGCTTCGCTTTCACACGAGCTTACCTTGTAGCCTCGCTTCCGGTCTTCACCCGAGTACCTCGGCTTCCTCCAAAGTCCCTCTGGCGTTGCCCGACCACCTCGGTTCCCACCGGGTGTCGCAGACCTTCCGCTCAACTTTAGCATTTCTGCACACTTAATTGAGCTCGTAAGATAACAAATATACCCTTAACTATTGAGCCTTTTGCCATAATCAAAATACCGGTTCGACTTTGGTGCCCACTGCACCAACAATCTCCCCCTTTTTGATTCATGGCAAACCGACACAAAAGTTAAGGAAAAATTAAGCATAACAGTAAGCTAGCATAATGATTAAGCATGAATGAGCTAGCATAAAGATTAAATATGAATGAGAAATATTATTGTTTCAAGTTCTCCCCTTTGAGGTAACCTCCCCCTTGACCGAAGGTGAGTTCTTGAAAAATAATTTTTACTCCCCCTTAATAGTTGCTTAAGTAAACGGAATTACTTAATATAAAAGGTAATAATTTTGTTTACTTTCTTCCTTACTTTTGTTGACCGAAGGTGAGTTCTTGAAAAATAATTTTTACTCCCCCTTAATAGTTGCTTAAGTAAACGGAATTACTTAATATAAAAGGTAATAATTTTTTTTACTTTCTTCCTTACTTTTGTGACTTTCTCCCCCTTTTGCCTTAACTCAAAAAGTTTGTAAATATATTTTAGGGTTTGTAAGTCCAAGCAAGTTCCCAATATAAATATATATTTTTTTAAAATAATAATAAGCTTGAAAATATGTTCATCTAAAATGTACAACTCCGGTTGGACTTGATTGATATAGAATGATCAATAAGTCTTGAAGGAGTTGATTAATTTTAAATAATTATACTCCATGGTTCATGTCGATGCACTGAATCTACGTCTGGAACCAGGAGTAAGGTCCTAACATCTCATGCCCGTCTACGTGGCTAAGTACACAAACACATTAGTCCTATGTGTTGTGAGATGTGTTGGCTCCTTAAATCTATAGGTATATGATTTCTAAGGTAAGACTTAGGCTAATTTCATAAAAAGAAGCAAAAGTAGAGTACATATATAGAAAAATTTAAATCCTACTCTATTACGCACATACCTAACTTTCGTCTTAATAAACTAAATTCGGCCCGGGTAGTGGTTTGGTGAAGATGTCCGCTAGGTTTGATTTGGACTCAACATACTCTAGTTGTATAGTTCCATTAGTTACATGTTCCCTAATGAAGTGGTGTTTAACTTCTATATGTTTTGTCCTAGAATGACATATTGGATTTTTAGTTAAGTTAATTGAACTAATGTTATCTATGTAGGTGTTAATGTTGTTAAAGATTAAGCTAAAGTCTTGGAGAGTGTGCTTCATCCACAGGAGCTGAGAGACACACTCACCCATCGCAACGTATTCGGCTTCGGTGGTAGATAAGGCATCGCAATGCTTCCTCTCGCACTAACTTACTAGACTCGAGCGAGGATTTGACAACAACCACTCGTGCTCTTTCTATCGAGTTTACTACCGCATAGTCGGAGTCAGGAGTAGCCGATTAGATTAAACTCGGTAGATCTAGGGTACCAAATACCTACGTTTAGCGTGCCCTTTAGATATCTAAGGATACGCTTGACTAGGGTTAGGTGAGACTCCTTGGCACAGGTTTGTAACCTTGCGCACATACTTACCGCGAATAAAATGTCGTCGGTTAAGTATAGGAGACTTCCTATTGCGCTCTATAGTATTTTAGGTCAACGGGTTTTCCTTCTACATCTTCGCTTTATATTAACATTAGTTGCCATAGGTGTATTGATTATTTTAGCATCTTGCATTCCAAATCGATTTATTAAGTCCTTAGTATATTTTTGTTGATGTAAATATATTCCATCTTTAGTTTGTTTAATTTGTAAACCTAAGAAAAACTTAACTCTCCCACTAAATTCATTTCAAATTCACTTTCCATAAGTGAGATGAATTGCTTAGCAAGGATCGAGTTGGTAGTTCCAAAAATTATATCATCTACATAGATTTGGGCTATAAAGATTTCTTTTCCTACGGTTTTAACGAATAAGGTTGGGTCGACTAAACCTTGGTTGAATCCTTTGGACTTAAGATAGATCGAAAGCCTTTCGTACCAAGCTCTTGGGGCTTGTTTGAGTCCATATAGGGCTTTCTTAAGTCTAAGGACATGGTCAGGTTTATCTAGATTTTCGAATCCGGGAGGTTGACTGACGTAAACTTCTTCCTTAATGTATCCATTCAAAAATGCTGACTTGACATCCATTTGAAACAATTTAAAACCTCGATGTGGATATGATAACAAAATTCGGATGGTCTCTAGTCTTGCTACGGGTGCGTATGTCTCATCGTAATCTAAACCTTCGACTTGACTAAAACCTTTTGCGACTAACCTAGCTTTATTTCTAACTACTTCACCTTTATCATCAAGTTTATTTCGAAATACCCACCTTGTTCCAATAATTGATTTTTCTTTAGGTGGTGGTACTAATTCCCAGACTTCATTTCTAGTGAATTGAGCTAGCTCTTCTTGCATAGCAATAATCCAGTCGGGATCAAGAAGTGCTTGTTCAATAGTTTTGGGTTCGATTTTGGAAATTAACGAGATTTGACTAAGGTTTCGATATGAAGCTCTAGTTCGAACCCCTAAATTTGGATCACCTATAACTTGATTGATAGGATGATTTGTTTGAGTCTTAGTGTGACTCGGGTTAGGGTCATCTATCACTTGGTCGATAGGATGACTTGGGTGAGTTCTAGTTTGACTTGGGTTAGAGTCATCTATCACTTGGTCGATAGGATGACTTGGGTTAGGACGAGATTCAAGTTCAAGATCAGAGTCGGGTTCGCTATAAGTTGATTTGCTAGTTGGTTTTGTTAAGGATTGAACGGGTTCGTGTCCTTCGTCGAAAACTATATTAATGGTTTCTTCGACTCTAAGAGTGTCGTGATTGTATACCCTATAAGCTCATGGTGGTTGAGTATCCTAGAAAGGTTCGAGAGGTTTTGGATTTGAATTTCCCTAGGTAATCCTTAGTGTTTAAGATATGTACCTTGCATCCAAATACCCTAAAGTACTTGATGTTCGGTATTTTATCGTGATAAATCTCGCACTGAGGTCTTTTGGTGCCTCTTTACCATAAGGATCCTATTTTGGACATAGCAAGCGTACTACTCTGCCCAAAATCTATCGGGTAGGTTATACTCGTTTAACATTGTCCTAGCGGCTTCTTGTAGGTTTCTATTTTTCCGTTCGACTAACCCATTTTGTTGTGGGGTTCTAGGACATGAAAACTCATGGTGGTATCCGTTTAGGTTACAGAAATCTGTAAACCTGTGGTTTTCGAATTCACCACCATGATCGCTTCTAAGTCTTTTAATGTTAAGGTTCTTTTGATTTTCGATTAACCTACAAAGATTGATTAGTTGGTCTAGGGTATCATTTTTATGTTTGATAAACCTAACCCAAGTAAATCTAGAATAGTCGTCAATTATGACTAAGCAAAATTGACTACCATTGAGTGACTTAGCTCCATGTGAATCAAATAGATCCATGTGTAGGAGCTCAAGAACACTTTTGGTTCGTTCTTGATTAGTTAATTGATGTTGTGTCCTAGATTGTTTACCTTGTTGACAAGCATTACATATTTTATTATCCAAGTTGTTTAGTTTAGGCAAACCTATAACCAAGCCACTCGACTCATCTTGTGGGCGAGTCTTGGAGTGCAGTGTCCGAGTCTTGGTGCCATAACCAAGATTCCTCTTGCCGTGTCATAAGACACTTGGTTGAGGAGTTGGGTAAATTTATTGTGTAGATGTTGCTACTCCTAGTTCCTTTAAGTATTATTTTAGATGTTGCATTTATTTTGATTACGCATTCATTTTCTAGAAATATGACCTTATAATTGTTATCACAATTGGCTTACACTAAGTAAATTATATTGAAAGTTTTCTACTAATAAGACATTTTGAATTGTAAAGTTAGAGTTGAGCTCAATATCACCGATCCGATGATTTTGAGCTTGCCGTTATTTCAAGGCTACCGATCCTTGTCGTTTGAATCGTAACCGAAAATTTGAGTTGATCCCGGCCATGTGTCGGGAGCAACCATCGTCCAACATCCATTGATCCTACACATAAGGTAGTTGGATCGGATATTGGAATTACTAAAGGGTTGTTTGTAAGTTTTAAACCTAAATCATCTCACCAATATCTACATGATCAAAACATGTTATTCCTATGTGTTATTGTGAGATGACTTTCAATTTTACTTGATTAATTTTAATGAATTTAAATTAACCAACATTAGGTTAGATTCGATTTAGTCTAAGCTCATCAAGTAATCTTTTCAAGAGATTAGCTTCGTGTCGTGGCGAGGCACGAGGCCTTCTTTGATCGGAACAACGACCACTTCCTTAGACAAAGCTAATTTCAAGAAATTGATAACTCGACTTACTTGAGACTACGTCTTGGTCTAACTAGTTATTTTTGAAAAGAGGCTCTCGAGGCTCAATCTTTCGTAGGATTTTAGTTGGTTTATTTTTGAAAAGAGGCTTCCCGAGGCTCAATCTTTTCGCAGGATTTTAGTTGGTTCTGAGTCCTATCTAACCATGCTAAAAATAAAGGAAAAACTAAGCATGCAATTTATAAGACTTAACAAAAATAAATTTAGTATTGGCTCACCCTGTACCATTCAATCTAGTGGGTCTATTCACATAGTGAATTTGGTCCTGGGAACCCAATACATGTTAGATCCTAAAGTTGAAATCAAAGTGGTCTTAGGGACCCATGCTTGGACATTTTTCTTATGTTGGTTTACTATAGACATATATGACTTATTGGTTGTATTTGAGTTAAACCCGAGTCCGGCCTTGTTGTACACGGCCCTTTGTGATCCAAGTAAGAGGTCAAGTCCCTTGGATCCCAAAGTGAACCTTTCCAACGTGTTCCTAAGGTCTTCGACTTGTGTTTT
This sequence comes from Wurfbainia villosa, assembly GCA_025175895.1. Classification (NCBI taxonomy): domain Eukaryota; kingdom Viridiplantae; phylum Streptophyta; class Magnoliopsida; order Zingiberales; family Zingiberaceae; genus Wurfbainia; species Wurfbainia villosa. The sequence goes on along the minus strand of CM045998.1, from coordinate 31,011,173 downwards.
CAAAAGCGAGTTCTCAACTTCAAGCTTTTCAACTTGAGTTGAGTCCTCCTCTTGAATCTGAGTAGTCGAAGAGGTTAGGAGACCTCATGTTTGAGGAGGTTAACCTCCTCAATTAGGGTCTCGACCTTGGACTCGGACTTAGCTAGTTTCTTATTTAAAAATTTAATTGCACCATACAAAGTAATAAGTAACGACCGACTTACCCTTAATGATTCTTTTGAACCGGATACGGATCCGTGGCTTGTCTTGAATGGAAGCTCATCATCGGATTCGGACTCGGACTCTTCTTCGGTTTCGAGTCGTGTCGGCTTGGCCATTAGAGCTTGGATATCGTCTTCTTCCTCCGACAACTCCTCCCAAGTAGCGTTTAGCGCTTTCTTGGTCTTTGATGCGTTATTCTTTAGCTTTGGGCACTCGGACTTGATGTGACCGAACCTGTTGCACTCATAGCATCTAAAATTAGAAGTATTTGAATTAGGTTTAGGCTTACCTTGAGTTGTTGGTCGTTTCGCCTCTTGATCATCTTCCAACTAGATTGACTAGTTCGGATTCTATTTCGAGTCTACTTCCGATTCGGACTCGTCTTCTTCCTTCGGGGTGGCTTGCTTGCGGGCTTCTTCTTCTTGGAACTCGCAACTAACGCAATACTCTTCTCGGCACCGACCACGTTAGTTTGCTCATGTAATTCAAGTTCAAAACAATTCGTCTAACCTAATTTTAGAAAGGTCCTTGGAGACCTTGTAGGCATCGACCATGGATGCCCACAAGGTGGTCCTAGGAAACGAGTTAAGAGAATACCTGATAAGGTCGCGATTCTTGACCTTTTGTCCGATGGCATGGAGTTGGTTGACGATGTCTTGGATACGAGCATGTAGTTGAGTTGCGGTCTCGTTTTCCTGCATTTTCAAGTTATACAATTTATTTAAAAGTAAATCTCTTTTACATACCTTCGTGTCGTCGGTGCCTTCGTGTAGTTCCACTAGCTTGGTCCATAAGTCCTTTGCACTAATGAAGGGGCCGACGCGGTTGAGCTCTTCCTTGGACAACCCACATTGCAAGATTTGAGTTGCCTTGGCATCGGCTTCTACTTGTTTTTTCATGGAATTTGACCATTGATCGTAACCCAAAGATTCACCATCTTCATTAATAGGAAGTGTGAAACCGGTTTGGATTACGATCCACATCTCGATTTGGGTTTTAAGAAAGCATTCCATCCGACCCTTCCAATAACGAAAGTCATTACCGTTGTAAAACGGGGTCGGCGGTGCTAAACCCTTCGAGATGGGCCATTTAAAAACAAGAAGAAGAACGAGCAAAAAGAATCTTGCAAAACACACACGAAAGAATATTCCAAGACTTTCGCCTTGGATTAGTAGTCTTGAAGTAAAAAGATATATAAAATGTAACTTGCAAAAAGAAATAAACAATCAAATGCGAATGTCGTTGAAGTTCCGAGGACAACCTTACTCGGGATCTAACCCAAGGACAACCTTATCCGGATCCTAAAGCCTCTAATGCAATTCTATATGTAGGAGAAGATAAGCAAGTGAAATAATTATACGAAAACAGAAATAAATAAATAAAAATCTGTAAAAAAGAAAAACAAAGCTAGATTGGTGGTTTCATCAATCTTAGCGCCACCTACTCGATACCAATTGTTGGATCGAAAGTGTCGCTAGAGGGGGGGGGGGTGAATAGCGATACGATGTCGTTAAAAAACTTTTGCAATAAGTAAAAAGCAAGTAGAGAGTGCACTCCGGAAATATAAAGTAGACAAGATATTTTTACGTGGTTCACAATCTTTCGATTGCTAATCCACGGCCCTAGTGATCCTTGATCACGTACGGAGGGCAATTCACTAAAACCACTCCTCTTCGTTGGAAGTAGGAGCAACGATTACAAAAAGAAATCAAGGCAAAGGGACACTCCCCCTTTCCTTGTTACGATTAAAGCACAAAGACAATTTAAAGAAGTAGAACTTAAATAAATATACCGACAACTCTTATAAGTAGAAGATGTAGCTTTCGTTGTCGGCGGCACTTCGTCGTAGCAAATGTGAGTAGTAGTAGCGGCGTTACGACGGCGTGTTGAGAGCTCTTGAATTCTTGTAATTTGCTTGGCTTGAACATGTCTATTTATGGATATTGATCTATGAATTTAGACATAGGTAGTGTCCAAGGTGAGGTTCTTATCCCCCAAGACTTGTTCATCCACATCCTTTGCGCCAACTCAAGGATGAGGTGTTTCATCCAACCACCTTGTGCCACCTCCAACCTTCTTGTGCGCCAACTCAAGGATGAGGTGTTTCATCCAACCACCTTGTGCCACCTCCAACCTCCTTGGGCGCCAACTTGAGGTGTTTCATCCAACCACCTTGTGCCACCTCCAACCTCCTTGGGCGCCAACTTGAGGATGAGGTGTTTCATCCAACCACCTTGTGCCACCTCCAACCTCCTTGGGCGCCAACTTGAGGATGAGGTGTTTCATCCAACCACCTTGTGCCACCTCCAACCTCCTTGGGCGCCAACTTGTTGGAGCCATTCAACTTGTGCCACATCATGGGAGCCAACCATCTTGTGCCAACTCACCTTATTTTGGGCGTCCACCACAAGGAAGCTTGGTGATGGTTTGGATGTCCACCTTGATGCCACATCACCCTTTGTACCAAAACACGAGTCAAGTCCAAATTCACCCCCTTGAAATTCGAGCTCTTCTCGAGGCTGGAACTTGACTAGCAGTTGACTGTAGTCAAAGGGTTTTGGACTGCAGTACAAGTTAGCTTAAAATATAAAGTACGATGGTTCTAACCATCTGATCTCGACCTAGACCTTCCATTGGAGGTATTGGGTCGGATCTACGCTTAACGACCTTGCTTCGCTTTCACACGAGCTTACCTTGTAGCCTCGCTTTCGGTCTTCACCCGAGTACCTCGGCTTCCTCCGAAGTCCCTCTGGCGTTGCCCGACCACCTCGGTTCCCACCGGGTGTCGCAGACCTTCCGCTCAACTTTAGCATTTCTGCACACTTAATTGAGCTCGTAAGATAACAAATATACCCTTAACTATTGAGCCTTTTGCCATAATCAAAATACCGGTTCGACTTTGGTGCCCACTGCACCAACAGATACCACTGTTGGGTTTCCGGCACCGCGGCATGTGTGTGTTCAATCATGTTTCGTAAACATGAACACAGCGGAAGCAATAAAAATAATAAATACTCCTATTTATTACAACACACACAACACACACATGCATATTACAACAAGTGTAGACATAACCATAAATTTAAATTTGCAATAAAAGGAAATTTATCTACGTTATACCTTTCGTATGACGTGTAGCGGGAACGGCATCAACCGGAACGATCCTCGCTAGAATCGTCTCTATCTGTATCCACGCCGAGTTCCTCGGGATGACTTCGCTAAGCCACGAGCTTCGTCTTCGTACGGGTTACTAGCCTCATGTTGAAGACGACGTGATCGAGAGATGATTACGATCCGAATCCAAATTCGGATCCAAAACGAGTCCTCAAAACTCGCTTCTCCGGAGAGGTATTCGTCAACCGATTGACGAATCCTTCGTTCTCCACCTCAGAGGATTACCGGAGATCGAATCCCCGGTAAGTTATCCGCTGTCGGAGCTCTAACCGTCATCCAAACGACGCTCCGACGAGAGGAGAAGAAGCTGTCCAGAAAACAGGACAGCTTGGTGGAGGAGTAGGCGCCGGCCAAAACAAGGAAGCCAAGTGCTCACCTTTTCACCGAGGCCTAGGAAGATCACCGGAGGGTTCACCGGCTGAAGCTTGGATGCTGACAAGGAGATGACGGCGGCACAACAAGCTGGGCGGCAGCCTAGGGTTGGCGCCGAGCAACTCCAAGGGTGGGTGGCAACTCAAAGGCTAGGGTTTTTGGATTAGGGCTTAATTATCCATTAAGCCCTCTTTTATAGAGAACTAATTCTCTTAATGGTTATTGGATCATAACCATTAGGCCCGTTAACCCGCTCCATTAAGATAAGTTAAAATAAACCAAACCATGATGGTTTATTTTAAGTTAAAATGAACCGAACCAACTTTTGGTTCATTCGTTTAAAATAAACCAAACCCTTAGGTTTATTCTCATCCATTGGATTAGAACCAAACCATTTTGGTTCATCCATTACGTCTTCATAAGACTCGGCCCATCCACGCTTCCATTGCGATTGAAACGATTTCATGCTCGCTTTATGTTTGGTCCAACCAAACCTAGTTTCTCTCGGTCTGAGAATCTCATTCTCAAGCTCGTTTTAAATCCTTTGGATTACGCTCGTTGTGCGTGTGACCAAATAGGTTCTCGGTTTATGTTGGCCATCTATAATTAACCATTAATTATAGAACGATCATGAGTGGCACCTAGTAGTACATCATGATCCCCAATTAACCGAAAAGATCAACGGTTGATCCAGAACTATTTCTGAAACCCTTCAGCAGCTCGAATGATTCGTGCCCCATTCCCTTCACTCATCTTATACCCACGTGGTTCAGGACATGGTCTATTGTGTCAGTCCCCACTAGGCTGACTATGTCACACCTAGCCCAAGTATCATTTCCTCGTCCTACGGATTCTAGTTACTGCACATGTATCGAAGAGTACTTTACTCTAAACATGTAATGCTTTGGCCAAAGACTTTAGTAACAATCCGACGAGAGGCCATGGGTATACATCTCCTCGCAAGGAGTGGTGAATCCTTTATAGGCTATTCAAACACCTTCGATCACTTCGACTTATACCCAATCATCCCGGGTCCACATCTCCTTAGAGATGTTTGCTTAAGATGTCAAAGCATAAGTCTCCATGATCAAGATGACTTGAATACCGCAAGTCAAAGGAACATCGTACTTAATCTACAGTAAGAACTTCATTGACATATCTATATATGCAGAGAACCATATGAAGTCTTACGGCTGGTCACTCCAATGAACTAGTTACCATAACTAGCATCCACGATTAACTCCGGACATCACTATGTCTCCAGCCAGTGAGAATCAGCTGCTTGGATACACCAAGGAGTATACCTCGTGCTAGTCTCGACAGAATTGATGGTGTCCAAATCCATCAATTCATCGACTAGGGATAATTTCGATACATCACAATTACACATGTAGAGATACTCACTAGTTGTGATCCAATCACAAATTCTCTCATCTTGTGAATCGCATCGTGGACATTCAGTAAATGAGTTTAAGATCCAATCAAATACATGAAACATGTATACTCAAATAGTGAATCTTCATTTATCATATAAATGGTTCATACATAAGGCGATTGCCTTAGGACATCTCTCATATATTACTAACATTGACCTCCTACTTGGATCGCAAAGGGCCATGTACAACAAGGTCGGGCTAGGGTTTAGCTCAAACACGACAAATAAGTCGTATATGTCGATTGTAAGTCGACATAAAAAACGTGTCCAAGCATGGGTCCCTAAGACCACCTTGATTTCAAACTTAGGATCAAACCAGTACTGGGTTCCCAAGGACCAAATCCACTATGTGGAGAGACCGAATCGATTCAACGGTCCAGGGGGAGCTAGTACGAAATTTATTTGTGTTTTAACTTAGAAATTGCATGCTTAGGTTCTTATTTAGTTTGATTTTTTTTGAATGGTTAGATAGGACTATAACTCGTCAACACTTGATAACATAGTACCAGGACGCGGCGAGTGATAGTACGCTAGGAAAATGGAGTCTCGTGTATTCGAGCTAGATAAGGCGTATCTAGTTCGGTTCACTTGACCGAGTGGAACTAGCTGAAGCTACCTCCCCGTATCCTAGACTAGTTAGACCAAGAAGTGGTCTTAGGTGAGTCAAGTTACTATTTTCTTGAAAATGGCTTTGTCTAAGGAAGTGGTCGTTGTTCCGATCAAAGAAGACCTCTGTGCCTCGCCATGACCTGGAAGCCATGATCTTGAAAAAGTGACTTGATAAGCCTAAGGTCAAATCCGAATCTAACGCAAGGTTGACAAGTGTTTAAGTCATTAAATTTAAATAAAGTAAAATTGGAAGTCATCTCACAAGAACATATAGGGTTAACGTGTTTGATCATGTAGACATGGGTGAGATGATTTAGGTTAATAATTTTTAACTAATCTTTAATAAATCCAATATCTTATACAACTACCCTGCATGTAGGATCAATGGATGTTGGACAGTGGTTTCTCCCAACACATGACCGGGGATCAACTCAAGTTTTCGAAGCTTCGATTCAAACGACAAGGATCGGTAGCCTTCGGAAATAACGGCAAGCTCAAAATCATCGGATCAGGTGATATTGAGCTTAACTCAAATTTTGTTATTCAAAATGTTTTATTAGTAGAAAATTTTCAATATAATCTACTTAGTCTAAGCCAATTGTGTGATAATAACTATAAGGTCATATTTCTAGAAAATGAATGCGTAATTAATACAAACGAAACCTCTAAAACAATTCTTAAGGGAACTAGAAATAACAACATTTACACTATTAACTTAACTAACTCCTCAACTAAGTGTCTTATGACACGGCAAGAGGAATCATGGTTGTGGCACCGACGACTCAGTCACTCACACCCAAGACTCATCCACAAGATGAGTCAGAGTGACTTAGTCAGAGGTTTACCTAACATGAATAACTTGGATAATAAAATATGTAATGCTTGTCAACAAGGTAAACAATCTAGGACACAACATTAACTAACTAATCAAGAACGAACCAAAAGTGTGCTTGAGCTCCTACACATGGATCTATTTGATTCACACGGAGCTAAGTCACTTAATGGAAGTAAATTCTGTTTAGTCATTATTGATGACTACTCTAGATTTACTTGGGTTAGGTTCATCAAACACAAAAGTGATACCCTAGATCAATTAATCAACCTATTTAAGTTAATAGAAAATCAACAAAACATTAAAATCAAAAGACTTAGGAGTGATCATGGTGGTGAATTCGAAAACCATAGGTTTACCGAATTCTATAACCTAAATGGATACCACCATGAGTTCTCTTGCCCTAGAACTCCACAACAAAATGGCCTAGTAGAATGCAAAAATAGAACCCTACAAGAAGCCGCTAGGACAATGTTAAATGAGTATAACCTACCCGATAGGTTTTGGGCGGAAGCCGTGAGCACGACATGCTATGTCCAAAATAGGATCCTTATGGTAAAGAGGCACCTTAAGACCTCATATGAGATTTATCACGATAAAATACCTAACATCAAGTACTTTAGGGTATTTGGGTGTAAGGTACATATCCTAAACACTAAGGATTACCTAGGGAAATTTACATCCAAAACCATGACCAGAATCTTTCTAGGATACTTGACTACAAGCAGAGCTTATAGAGTATATAACCACGATACCCTTAGAGTCGAGGAGACTATAAATGTAGTATTTGATGAAGGACACGAACCTACAAAACCCCCGGTAACCCCAATTAGCGAGCCGACTCATACTAGACCTAACTCTGATTCGGAGATCAGGTATAGTGTTAATCCTAACCTAAGTCAACCAAGTCACTCTATCGACCAAGTGATAGATGACTCCAACCAAACTAGAACTCAAACGAGTCATCCTATGGATCAAGTTGTAGACTCAAACCCAAATCCAACTAGGACTCAAACAAATCATCCTATCGACCAAGTGATAGGTGATCCAAGTCTAGGAGTTTGAACTAGAGCCTCATACAGAAACCTTAGTCAAATATCTTTTATTTCTAAAATTGAACCCAAAACTATTGACCAAGCTCTTCTTGATCCCGATTGGATTATTGCAATGCAAGAAGAGTTGGCTCAATTCACTAGGAACGAAGTATGGGAATTAGTACCACCACCTAAAGATAAAACAATCATTGGAACAAGGTGGGTGTTTAGAAATAAACTTGATGACAAAGGTGAAGTAGTTAGAAATAAAGCTAGACTAGTTGCTAAAGGGTTTAGTCAAGTCGAAGGTTTAGATTATGATGAGACCTATGCCCCAGTAGCTAGATTAGAGTCCATTCGAATGCTATTAGCGTATGCTGCACATGGCGGATTTAAGTTGTTTCAAATGGATGTGAAATCTGCGTTCTTGAATGGATACATTAAAGAAGAGGTTTATGTTAGTCAACCCCCCCCCCCCCCCCGTTTCGAAAGTTTAGACAAACCCGACCATGTCCTTAGGTTAAAGAAAGATCTCTATGGACTTAAACAAACTCCTCGATCTTGGTACGAGAGACTTTCGATTTATCTCAAGTCTAAAGGATTTAACCAAGGTGTAGTTGAGCCAACTCTTTTCGTAAAAACCTTAGGTAAAGACATATTCATAGCCCAAATCTATGTAGATGATATTATTTTCGGAACCACCAACTCAATCCTACTAAATGAGTTCATTTCACTTATGGAAAGTGAATTTGAAATGAATTTAGTAGGCGAGTTAAGTTTCTTCTTAGGTCTACAAATTAAACAAACTAAAGATGAAATATACCTACATCAAAGCAAATATACTAGGGAATTAATTAAACGCTTTGGAATGCAAGACGCTAAAATTATTAATACTGGCAACTAATGTTAATATAGAAGAAGATGTAATTGGAAACCCAATTGATTTAAAATACTATAGGAGCGTAATAGGGAGTCTCCTTTAGTTAACTGCAAGCCGACCTGATATCTTATTTGCAGTAAGTATGTGCGCAAGGTTTCAAACCTGTGCCAAGGAGTCTCACCTAACTCTAGTCAAGCGTATCCTTAGATATCTAAAGGGTACACTTAATGTCGGTATTTGGTATCCTAGATCTACCGAGTTCGAACTAACCGACTATCTGATTGGACTATGCCGGTAGTAAGCTCGATAGAAAGAGTACGAGTGGTTGTTGTCAACTTCTCGGCTCGAGTCTAGTGAGTTGGTGCAGTAGGAAGCAACACTGTGTTGCCTTATCTACCACCGAAGCTGAATACATCGCGATGGGTGAGTGTGTCACTCAGCTTCATTGGATGAAGCACACTCTCCGCGACTTTAAGTTAGACTTTACGAATACTAAACTTCACGTAGATAACATTAGTTCAATTAATATTAAAAAGAATCCGATTGTCACTCTAGGACCAAACATATAACACCATTTCATTCGAGAACATGTGGCCAACGAAGCCATACAACTCGAATACGTCGAATCAAAGTCTAACTTAGCAGACCTATTTACTAAACCCCTACCCGAAGCCGAATTTAGTCTATTAAGACGAAAATTGGGCATGTGCGTAGTAGAATAGGAACTTGCAAATTATATTTTCTTACTACTATTTCTTAATTTTCATTTTTATGGAACTAGCATAGGACATACCTTAGATATCATGCACCTATAGATTTAAGGAGCCAGTACATCTCACAACACATAGGACTAATGTGTTTGTGTACTTAGCCACGTAGATGGGCGTGAGATGTTAGGACCTTACTCCTAGTTCCAGATGTAGAGCTAGTGCATCGCTATGAACCACGGAGTATAATCATACATACTAACCGACTCTAACCAGGACTGGTTGATCTTTCATATCAATCAAGCTAAATATGAGTCGAACATTTTATAGATGAACTTATTTTCAGTATATTATTTTCAAAATAATGTGGAACATGCTTGGACTTTAAAATTAATACTTATTTCACACACACCCTCACTCTTTTCGATATATGGCAAAAGGGGGAGAAAAAGGCCAAAGTTAAGGGATCATTTTTTTTTTATGGCAAAGGCTTACTTAACTTTAAGTTAACAAAACAAGTTTACTTAACTTTAAGTTAACAAAACAAGTCAAGAGAATTCTTAACTTAAACACATTCAGTTAACTTGTTCTTGTTAACAAAACGGAAGAAATTTACTTAACTTTAAGTTAACTTGTTAACAAACGGAAGTAAAGGCCAAGGTTGATCTCTTAACTTAAAACTTATTTTAAACACTATGGCCAATATTAAGTAATTTCGGTTACTTAATTCTTTTGTTTAGTAGCAAACACCAAGGGGGAGAGTTAAAACTCTTTCTCAAGTACTCACCCTCGGTCGAGGGGGAGGATTCCTCAAGGGGGAGGATATACTCCTGCTCATTCATGCATAAAAGTTTTTATACTCCTGCTCATTCATGCATATCTCTTACTCATTTTTCTTAATGCACTTAAGTTATTTTTCTTAACTTTGTATGTGGGTTTGTCATAAATCAAAAAGGGGGAGATTGTTGGTGCAGTAGGCACCTAAGTCGAACCTAAGTTTTGATTATAGTAAACGATACAAAGTTAAGCTCATGTCGTTATCTCACGAGCTAAATCGAGTGTGCAGAAAATTGTTATAGCTAGAGTTGAAGGCTAGCGACACTCGGAGGAAGCCGCGGTGGTCGAGCAACACTTGGGTGACTTCGAAGGGAGCCGAAGGAATTGGGTGGAAGGCCGAAAGCGAAAGCGACACAGTAAGTATCGAGGTAAGCTCGTGTGTGTGTGAGTGTAAGTGAGGTCGTATCCTCTTTACGGGGATGATCTTAAGCGTAGATCCGACCAAAGACATCCTATAGATGGTCTAGGTCGAGATCGGACGGTCGAGGACTGTCGAAATTATGTTTTTGTTGAGCTCAAGCATCCTGAGGACTCGACCAATCACCGATCGCCGGAGGTCAGCACTCGACTGATGCTGCCATCAGTCGACTGATGATGGCCATCAGTCGACTGATGGTCAAAGGATCAACTTCGAGGAGTCAAGGCTTATCACCAAATTTCAAGGGGAGTGGTGCTCAAATATGATTGTCTAGGGTTCCTCTCGAAAACGGGCTCAAAGGCTATAAAAGGAGGTCCTAACCTAGGGTTTCTTCATCAATTCTAAGTGCTCAAAAGCCTCCGCAACGCTGCGACTCTCCGACGACTCTACAACAACGAAGTGCTGCCAACAACCCTAGCTTAAGTTCTTTTTTTCTAGTTGTTGGTATAATCTTACTTTGTTATTGCTTTCAATATTGCAATTCTTTTTAATCGAGGTTTTCTATCATTGCATTTTTCTTAAATAGAAGAGAGGGTTTGTCTCTCTATCTTTTTGCTTCGAAGGTTTTTGTAATCGTCAAACTCCTACCTCCAACGAGGAGGAGTGTTTTAGTGAATTGCCCTCCGTACACGGTCTAGGACTGTTAGGGCCTTGAAGTAGTAGCCGAAGGCTACGAACCAAGTAAAAAAATATCTTGTCTCTTTTTGTTTCATTTATCTTTCCGCTGCACTTAATTGTTTTGATACGAACTCGAAAAAAAAGGTTTTTCGCTATTCACCCCCCCCCCCCACCTCTAGCGAACCACTTCGATCCAACACTATCTTGACATCCATCTACCAAACCTCATAATCCATATGAGCAGCAACAGATAAGAGAATCCGGATTGACTTAATCATGGTTGCTGGCGAAAAGGTCTCCTCCTAATCGATGCCCTTTTCTGAGTACACCCTTTCGCAACAAGCCTTGCTTTGAAGGTCTCAACATTCCCGTCTGTTCCTCTCTTTCTTTTGTATATCCACTTGCATCCAATGACTTTTACACCATTGGGTGGTTCTACTAGCTCCCAGACCTAATTTGAATCCATAGATTCTATCTCAGGATTCATAGCCCTTTGCCAAGATACCGCATCTTTATCTTGGATTGTCTCATCATATGTCCAGAGATTAGATTCATGTTCACCAGGGACAAAATCAGAAGATTCTCCCAAGAACATAAATCTCTCAGATTGTCTAACAAACCTCCCACTACGACAAGGTATCACCTGTGTATCCTTTGTGACATGCGGTAGAGTCACTTGTGGTATATCCTCTTACCGTTGGTACTGAAGTAGGGACTTCCCCTCTTAACTCCTCCAAAACAATCTTGCTCATGGGATTGTGGTTCATCACATAGTCTTCCTCTAAAAATCGGGCATTCGTGCTAGCGATCACCCTCTGATCTCTAGAACTATAGAACAAACCACCATTCATTCCTCTAGGATAGCCTACGAACAAGTACACTTCTGTATGAGGTTCCAACTTACCAACATCTCCCTTCAGCACATGTGTTGGACTCCCCCAAATCCGAATATGTCTCAAACTGGGCTTTTGCATAGTCCACAATTCTATGGGAGTAGAAGGTACTGATTAGATAGTACTAAGTTCAGAATATACACTGTCTTATCCAGAGCATACCCCTAGAATGAATCTGGTAACTCAGAATAACTCATCATCGATCAAACCGTCTCCATAAAAGTCCTATTCCTATGCTCCGCCACACCATTTTGTTGGGGTGTACTAGGTGCAGACAGTTGGGATTTAATCACATCCTCTGATAAGTAACTCCTAAACTCTCCCAAGAGGTACTCTCCAGTACGATCAGATTGTAGTGTCTTGATACTTTTACCTTGATATTTCTCCACATCAGCCTTGAATTCTTTGAACTTGTCCAAGCATTCAGACTTGTGGCGCATTAAGTAAATATATCCATATCTTTAATAATCATCTATAAAAGAGACGATATATTCAAAACCACCTCTAGCCCGAATAGATATAGGACCACACAAATCAGAATGAACCAATTCCAACACATCTTTGGCTCTATACCCCTTGGCCTTAAAAGGTTTCTTGGTCATTTTACCTTCCAAGCAAGATTCGCAGGTTGGGAAATCTTCCACCACTAATGAACTCAAAGGATCATCAGCTATCAACCTTTGAATTCTACTCAGGTTAATATGACCTAACCTTAGATGCCAATGATATGTTTGGTTTATTTTCAAAGGTTCCTTTCTCTTATTAGATTTAGAAGATGAGTTATTTATTTCTATTTGCATCGTGGGAGCTTTCGGTTCAAGAGTGTATAAATTTCCTACCAATGCACCAGAACAGATAATCTCCCTATTCCTTTTTATAACAGTTCTGTCATTAAAGAAATAGAATATCCATCCAAAAATAATTTAGAAACTTAAATTAAATTCTTTCTAAATAAAGGTACAAAAAGGCAATTTCTCAGAACCAAAGTTTTATTCCTATCAAAAGATAAATAAACATCTCCCACTGCAATAGCCGCCACCTTCGTAGCATTGCCCATGTAGACGTTAATCTCCCCCTCAGCTAGTCGTCTGGTTTCCTGGAACCCCTGCAAAGAGTTGCAAACATGATTAGTGGCTCCCGTATCTACACACCATGTGCCGATAGATAACACCTCTAAACATGTTTCGACGACTAGACAAAAAGATATACCTTTGTTCTATTTGCAGTTGGGACAGTCCGCCTTACAATGTCCAGTCTGCTTGTAAGTGAAGCACTTACCTTTCGGCTTCTTCACTCCTCCCTGAGATCCTCCCACCACCTTTGCTGCACCTTGTTTCTTCTTCTTCTTGCCTTTCGGCTTGAAGTAGAAATCTTCTGGGCAACCAAAACCTAAAAACTCTGACGAAAAAGCCCCTCTACCACCTGGAGTTCTGTCAAAAGCTCTGCCAACGAATACAACCTCTTATTCATATTGTAGTTCAAGCAAAACTACTCAAAACTCCTAGGTAGAGATTGGAGAATGATATCAACCTAGGTTTCCCCATTGATCTCAGCTCCAAGGACTTCCAGCTCATTCAAATGAGCCATCATCTTGAGAACATGATTCCTCATGGGTGTTCCCTCAACCATGGTGGTCGTCATCAAGTTTCTCATGGCTTCCTGCCTTGTAGCCCGATTTTGGTATCCGAAAAGTTCCTTGAGATTGAGTATCATGTCATAGTAAATGGTCATGGCCTAATGCTGATGTTGCAATATATTTGACATAGAAGCCAAAATGTAACACCGCGCCATCTCATCAGCCTTGATCCACTTCTTATAACTCTCTTTCTCCTTTTCCTCAGAATCATCTGTAGGCTTAGGAGGACACTCTTCGAAGAGTACATATTTGTACTCCTCAGCAGTTAAGACAATGTCCAGATTTCTTTTCCAATCAACATAGTTAGGTCCGGTAAGTTTGTTTTCCTTTAGAATCATAGCAAGAGACTTGAAAGTCATTTTGAAGAAACCTAAGAATCACATAGATAAAAAAAATTTAGATTTAAAAAAAATTATTGATTCCTCAAACAATAAAATTTTAAAATCAACCAACACCTCAAAACACCGAGAATATCGTATGCCACGATAGTGTGGACGTATACGAACTCTTCATTTGTAAGAGAAGGTTTTACCCATTAATCTTATTATCCTGTCAACCTTACTTTTTAACAAATAAAATTAATAGTTAGTTTCTCTTCGACCCTACAAATAAAAGCAGTGACTTCGATGGGGAGGATACTTTTATTTGCATCTAAGTGTTCACCATTATCCGATACTAAGGCAATTACCTTGGATTATGTGCCTTCTGATGGGGAAGTACACACGCTCCTAAATAACTTCGTATAATCATATTTGACCTAGTGATCCACAAAAAAAACTCATCTGATATGGAGGAAGGCACTCAGAGCCAACACGCAAGTTTTTTCGCATCACATGTCAAATTGTAATGGAGGCCGCGGGAATTTAAAAAATACCCCTCTGCCACTTAGTAATTTAAAATGGAGAAATTTTAACTCTGCATGCACAAGAAGAATATAAATCAAAAGCAATAAATATGAAAAATAAATTTTCCAACTATTATGGCTTTTTTCTCCAATATGCCTCCAGTCGTGTTGCCACCTCGTCCGCTCCTCCCTACATCATGTACAAGCCATCCGGAGATCCGAGATGAGAAAAATTATTTTAATTTACATTCATCGATCCTATACTCCACAAAGGAGTGTACATGAAATCTAGATCGAAAGTGAACTAAAATAAAAGAGTCGCTAAACAATGTTGTACTTAATTACAAAATTAAATACTAGTCTTGTCAACCCCGAGGATTCAAATAATATTACGATTACACACATACAATCACATACACACACATATGGTCATAATAGTTGGATCTTATGCCTGCGAATAAAAAGTTATCCTACGCACATCCTACTATTATCTGACACACATATTATATGATATATGCATAAAAGTAAACGAATCCTAAACTCACATAACCAGAAACCTTGGCTCTGATACCACTTGAATGTTGAAGCTTCGCTTCTCGCTTCGCCTTGGTCACTTGTGCATGGTGATCCTATCTCGCTTCCCCGGATAAAAAAAATTTAATCCAGACGAAAATGGATTACCCAAGCAACCGATTCATCATTGTTCTTCTCGATTTGAGTCATCGCTTGAACAAACTTGTTGTTCGAGCAACCTAACTCTTTTTCTCGATTAGCCGCGGAATAGATGATCTACGGATCGCCAATTTTTGTGTTTATCATCGGGGTCCATGATCATACTATTGTAAACAATTACATAGAACAAAAGAAAACCAAAACAAGAATTATACCTCTTGTTAACCTCTTGATCTTCTATCGTATGACCTATCCTCTTTTTGGACATCGTGTAGGCCACGATCCTCCAAGAATAGAAGCCTCCTAGATCTCATATCTTTCCTTCCTTGCTCGCTCCAAACAAGGGAAGATAACCAAATTCTTCTTCTCCTCTCTAGTGCCGACCACCAAGCTACCTAGCTAGGTTGTTGCCGTCGGCCAAGGAGAGGAAGGATGGCGTCACTAACCAAAGGATTAGGAAAAAGAGAAGCGCCAGCCTTGAGAAGGAGAAAAGAGTCGCCGGACCAAGAGAAGGATAGGGGTGCTGACCAAAGCTTGAGGAAAAGAAAGGAAAACCCTCATCCCTCTTACTATTGCTGTTGGCCCTTAGGAAAGCAAACCCTAGCACCACTCCTTTTTCTTGCCGCCCAAAACTCCACGGCAACTCCAAACCCTAAGTCGATCTCATCCATGCCGACCAAGCCTTGGAATCAATTTATATATTTCGTCCAAGCCTCCTTTTAATCGTATCCATTGGAACTAGGCTTCGTGAGGGTTTTAATAGGCTACAATAGGGACCATGAGGAGGAGTTCGATCTTGGCCACCCAATGGATTCGAACCCGATCCATTAATGATGATCCATTCCACTAAAGCGATCATCATTGATCTACCTCACCAACCCCATAATTATATATGGGTTCCACATATTAATTGTACAAATATCTCACCGTGTTTAAGATATCGAATGCCCATTAATTAATTAATTTACTGACAATTAATTAATTAACATCTTACTCCATGAGTAGTACCACTCAGCCTTATCATCATGCTGGACCAAGTCCACCTGCAGAATTTATATGATGATCCTTATGTGCTCCTTAAGGGAGCATCATCATCCAAATACATAGGACACGATTTCCTCCTATAATCAATGACACACCATGTAAATAATATCATTTCCCAACTTACCGGGCCTATTGTTTTCCCATAAATCTCGCCCATTAATAAATCAAAGAAATAAATATTAAGTACATGTGTCCGTTATTATATCGGGATTAAGAGCATGTACACCATAATATCTGAGGTCTGATTCAATTATATAGTCAGTATAAATTGAATCACCTCTAAATCGGTCATGCTCAACACACACAAAGTGTACTAGTGTAATTCTGTGGTCAAGATAAATCAATACCAAATTACATTACAACCATGCCAATGGTTTATTCAAAATCATCTTGGTTGTGAGCCTCTACTTATACTCTACAAGGAACTAATAATTTGATCGTTTGTGCGATACCACACACCATGTTATCTACATTGTAAAGTATTAGACAATATGCATAACTATAAATATCCAAACAATGATCATGTGATTCTTATTTCAAAATGAAGATGTTCAGACAAAGGCTAGACTTTCAGTATACATCCCAATAGGTACATCACTCTAGGACAAAACACATTGAAGTGAATCATTACTTTATTTGAGATCATGTGACAAGTTGAAAAATTGAACTTAATTAGATTGAATCTAAGTCCAATTTTGTTGACATTTTCACTAAGGCTCTCCCCGAGGCAAAATTTACATCACTTAGATGAGAACATGGAATGTTCTTTGTAGAATAGTTGGTATAGTCTTGTAGAATCCCATAGTTAAAATTTACGATTATACCTTTACACATATCACAAATGATTTAAGAAAGCATGATTTTTGTATTTAGCCACTTAGACACCATGTGAGATATTAGGAGATGCATTTGGTTCATCATGCTTTTTATGATACATTGTTTTGAACCAAAATGACATCTAGAGACATGAATCCTTTATTAGACCAATCATTGGGAAGACTTATGTACAATCAATGTACACATAACTCTAAGAACATGGTAGGAAATGTCAAATAAAACATCCTTTAAACTATGTTTATGTTTTGGAAAGTAGTTTTTAAAAGCCAAGAAAAAGTGATACAAGTTTTGAAAAATAGTAAAGTTTTTGTAGGGGTTCAACTTTGTGTCAATCTCAAAATCTATAAAAGATATATTTTCCAAATCATTTTCCCTTGATAGAATATGAATTATCTAATGTGTCTACAAAAGTTCATGAATTTTTACACCCGTAGAATTATTTATGTATTTCAAAATTTTGAAAGAAAATCCAAACTACAACTTTTAGTAGTTACCAGTCAACTGCTGCAGAAACCAGTCGACTAGTCTTTGTTGGGAAATTTCGTATCGTGATGTTCACAACATCGCGGGCGAATACTTCGTACAAGCACAGCGGAAACAATATATAAACCGGATCCCACCAGAGATCCATGCAAAAACATACAAATCTTTTTTCTTAATCTTATCTAGGAAAAAGATATACATTCGATGCGTGTCCTTCGCAATCCCGCTAATCCAAATGCTGTTGGATCTCAATACAGTAAGGATAAGCATATCTCTAAGGTATCCACACTGACACTCAGTAGTTTTGGAGTTACGTTGTGCTAGCAACCCTAGCAAATGCCAAGAACCCTTGAGGAAGAAGAAGGAGAGGAAGGATGAGAGAAATCTTTCTCTTTTTGGCTTTGCACGTTGGAACTTGCCAATCCACATTTGCTTTCACATTGAAAGAATTTTAAGCCACTAGCAACCCTCTCCATTAATTCCTCTTTCTCCTATTGAATACCTTGACTCTTGGTATTTTCCTTCATCAATGCATGAACCTCTCATCAAGAATACCTTGACCCTTGGTATTCACATGCATGGTTAATCACATTAATCATGCATGATAATATATGACACTTGCATGATGATTTATCTTCCATAGTCTAACTCAAGTTTAACCAATTTGAGTCTAACTCAAGTCTTGGCCATATGCTTTATTGTACTTTTAGTCAAACTAAAAGAATCCATCTCCAAAATAGAATATCATTTGTGTGTGACCCAATAGGCTCTTGTAACGTTGGCAATGTGTCTAAAATCCTTTTAGACGATACCAAGCAAGTGAATACTAGGTTCATACCAAAGCATGAAAGATAGCAATACGTAAAAGATCCGACAACCTTTCCGTGGCTATTATCTTGTATGAAGGTGTCCTTCTATCATTGATATCTTGGATCGATCAATGAGGCATAGACCGTGTCATCCCCTTATCGATCTTCATGTTTCTTGATCCCCAAGTAGACTCACTCAAACAAATGAGCTCAATATCTCATATTGACTCATTTGAGCATGACCATGCATTTCGTGGTCATACTCTATCAAGAGGCCAAAGATATTACTACCACTACAACAAATATGACTTTACGCAACACGTTATCAAAAGCACACAATTATAGCACGCTGTTAATAATAGTTTTTACAGCGCGCCTAATTTTGTATGATGGGGAAATATTATATTTTTACAAACAACAATATGCAAAAATAATACACTATCAATACTCATTTTAACAATGTTCAATGCACGCTGTTAATATTAAATAATAACAATGTACATTTTGCGCGCTGTTAAAAATCTTATTATAAAAAATTAAACTTTTCGCAGTGCGCCAATCAGGTGTGATCCTGATAATACTAGGTTTATTAATATGAAATACTAACAACGTGCATTTTGCACGTCGTTAAAAGTCTCACTATAAAAAATTAATTTTTTCGCAGCTCGCCAATCAAGTGCACTGCGAATAATACAATGTTTGTTAATATGAAATAATAACGGCGTACAATTTGTACGCCGTTAAAAGTATCATTATAAAAAATTTAATTTTTCACAGCGTGCCAATCAAGCATGCTTCGGATAATACTAAGCTTGTTAATATGAAGTAATAATAGCGTACAATTTGCACACTATTAAAAATTTCATTATAAAAAAAATAAACTTTATGCAACGTGCCAATCATGTGTGCTACGGATAATAACTAAATTTGTTAATATTATCCACAGCATGCAATTTGTACGCCGTTAAAAATATCATTATAAAAAATTAAATTTTTCACAGTGCGTCAATCTAGTAAGCTGCGAAAAATATTATATTTGTATGATTACAAAAATAAAATTTTTAAAATTTAACAATACATTTGCTATTAGTATTAAATAATTTATTATTTTTTAATCTAGAAATAATTGTTTTAAAAAAATTTTAACAACGCATTTGTTATTAGTATTTTTATTAATTATATTACTAATTAATAATCATATATATTTAAAATTGATGTAATTTTATTTAAGTGGGCTGCGTTTATGTGTCGCCGTCATTTTTTTTCCTCACGCCAACCTTAGCCACCGAAACCTAGGTTTTTTCTCTTGCTCATCGCTCATCTACCGCCGCTCACAGCCTAATCGCCAGATGCGGTCTTGCCCAAGGAGTTGCCAGGCGTCATCCTTCTCTAGAATCCGTCGTCACGTGCCGATCTCCATCACGACCTCGACCCTCTCCGTCGCAATCCTCGGTAGCGCCTTCCTCCCAGACATCTTGCGGTAACAACAACTCCTCCCTTACTGTATAGATTTTGCTCCAGTCACGCGCACGCTATCGTTCCAACCACGGTTTGGGTCTAACAGTCGTAGGAAACCCTTCACTAAGCGGCCTTCCCAGTTCACATCGCGCTAATGCCTTAAAGCCCTCTCGATGGCATCGAACCAGCCACTTCTACTACCGACAATGGCAGGAGACAAGACGCTGGGTCTCTCGATTTGAAGGCGGTTTTGGATGAGATTCACGTCGATTTGGCATGCAAGCAACCCCAATCTCTGCGTAGTGGGTGCATTAAAAATCTCATTTTAGCAATTCTAATTCTTTCCTCACGATCTTATTTTTTTTCTTCGTTTAGGGCCTCTGACCATTTCCGACTCATCTGGCTCACTTGAGGGAGCACGTTTCGTGTTGCATACCAAGTTGGGATTGTGATTTATCTGTTTTTTATCTTAATTTGCTATTGGTTGTTTGATTCCTTTATTCTCTTGCTATATGCTTTGATGAAACTGCATTCATCAGTAGTATGAGCACTGGCAATAGTGCATCCCAGCACCAACAGTTTTACTGGCTCAAGCAACGCAGAGGGACTCTTGACATATAGTTCACATGTCATGATCTATCATAGATAAAGTTGTGATTGAGATGAAATATTCAGCAACATGATAACACCATAATTTACAATTTTTCTTCCAAAATCGATATACATCAACAGGATTAATTATGAGAAGCTAATTTGCCCTTTTTCTCACTACCACTTGGGATTGGGAATGCCGATATGTCAAGTGTGAGGCACAGATCCACAAATTCTTTCTTTCTTTGTTTGCAAACTTAAAAGAGTTTTAGATCATTTCGTAAGCAAACTATGCCTTCGAAATCATGCTGCGGCCTATGAGATATAGTTCTATGTATTATTACCGCTCAATCGAAAATTACCACATTATTTTCTTGTAACCTTGGCCCGTTTGTGACATGCAATACCAACAATTAACCATAAGTCCAACTGTATGAGTAGTAAGCATGATGCCATACTGCTTACCTAGCAAACAAACCTAACTTTCCTCTCCATCATCCACTTTGTGTTTTCATGTTTTTTTTTTTAATTTTTGATTAAATTTAATATTTTATAGATAACTTGAAAGTTTTGGCTGTGAGTTGTACAAAGCATTTGGTAGATTTAGATTGCAAATGTAGGGTGGTATACATACATGTACCGTGATCTTCCTTTCTCATTAATTGAGAGTTGTTTTTGCCGCCTTCTCAAATTTATGGTATTTTTTTCTTCTTTTTCTATGTCGTCTCTATTTATTGTAGTTGTTTCAAATGGGGAATTCTTTTTCTCTTTATTGAGCCTTCAAGGATTTCTCTAAATATGACATATTTCTCATCTTGAAATTTTGGATTGGTGGAGCATTAGTTTCCATATGGCTTTATCAGTTTTCTTAGCACTTGTTGAAATCAACACGAAATGAATAGACAAGTAAATCCCATGCTCTGTAGTCTCATCTTATGTGTTCATATTGTACACAGATCTTTGTAGAACTTATTAATTTGCTCTGTAGTCTCATCTTATGTGTCCATACTATAGTCTCTTTCCCTAATAGCATGCTTTATTATAAAATTATGATCGATAGCTTTAACAAATTTTTATTGTTCTACAGTTAAAAATGAAGAATGTGAGTTATGGAGATATCAGTGATAATATTAAATGTAAGCTGCTTTATTGGTCAATTGGTAGAGTTGTTGCAGAAGGTCGAATTAGATCTACAAATCCAAAAGCAAAAGTACATCATGTTCCTCTTGGTGGATCTTGCTGGAAAGTTTCGATTGATAGAGTTTTTATGGAGAAGGTGGACTTAATTCGAGCAACGGATGAAATGTTTCTTCTCAAGGATGCAATAGGAAGTACAATGGCTTAGTTATTTATGTTTATAGTTTTGTGTGACTGATATAGATTTTATCATATACTTTTTGTAGGAAAGAAATCATATTACTAAGTGAATTTCTATTATTAGTTTGGATTGTTGTTTCTAACTAAGTGAATTATTATTTTGCTTAAGTATGGTGTTGATGGTTATCTATGGTTTTATAATTGTGTGGAAAATGTATATTGAATTTGAGAATGCACTTAACAGTAGCACGCAATCGCGTGTTGTGATTGCAATTTACCACAGCGCGCAACTACACACTGTGAATGTACTTAACCACAGTGTGTGATCTTACGCTATGAATGCACTTAATCGCAGTGTGCAGTTGCACTCTGCGAATGCACTTAACCACAGTGCGCAGTCGTGGGCTGCGAATGCACTTAACTGTAGTACGCGGTAGTGTGCTGCGAATGCATTTAATCGCAGCACGCGATCGCACGCTGCAAATGCACTTAATCGCAGTGCGCGCTTGTGCGCTGTCGATATATTATGACTTTAAACAGCTTGGCATTATACAACATGCGATGTGCACTGCAGATAGCATAATTGTACGCTGCAAAAAGTCAAATTTGTTATAGTGTCCCGTCATATGGGAGGGATAGATCCCATCTAAATCACTCACATCCCTCTGCATAATTCGTTACATATCCAATAATTGTCGTTATAGTACTCTCTGTTACGGGTGACGTTAGACGATACAAAAGTACATAACTCCTTATGTAGGGAACCGTAGTGACTTCAGGTCTAAGGACTATTCATACCAATAGTCACATGAGAAAGTATATGACACTCATATAACGATCCATGACACTTTCTTATGGCGAGTCAATTCAGTACATATATTCTCCAATATATATACCCATGTGTCAATGTGATATCATATATCCATGACTTGTGAGATCAAGTCATCCATTGACCTACATGTTAGTCTCACTGTATTAATATATCCATTTGTCTATTAATACTTGACTAGGAATGTTTAAGAATAGTGTTTTTTACAACTTCTCATAATCAATACTACCAATTGATATACTGTAGATTAAAACCTACTTTTCAAGGGCATTATTATATTTATTTACTAGCACACATATAAAGTAAATATATTAATCAATCTTTGCCTGTTATTAATGAAATATGATACATATGATCCCTAATCAATCATTTCATGATTGAGACTAAGGACTGACACAAACAGTCTTGACCCAGTTGACTAGTGGCTCTCTGAGTCGACTGGTAATCCTGTTTCTGGGTTCATGAGATTAACTTAGTCATCTAACTTTAATCCTAGTAAACTATAACCCCATGATATGATTAGCATAACATTAAAATAATAATTATTTAAGGATTAAGGGGGAGTAGGACTAATTGATGCAATGGTTAAGCGGGAGGTTTAACTATGCCAATATCTAAACACAAAACCTATGTGCGCATGCTTATTGTTGGTGCAAAGTTAGGCAATACTCTTACCCATGTTTTTTTATATACTTTGCTCAACATATTAAAATTTAGAATGTGTCTTGGATTAAGGGGGAGTCTTAAGTATATTTTATCCATTGATTCAAGATATAAACAACCTACTCATCTATGATTTATTTGCCTATCTTTTTTTGATGTGTGTCAAAGAGGGAGAGGGAAAGATTTAAGTTAGAATTCATATTATGACATATGATATTTTTATTACATAATTAAATACCTAACTTAAATGATTTTCCCAAGTGTTAATTACTTTTGATGTTTGGATAATCATTTATAGTTAGGCAATATTTATGATCTAATATTGATATTGATTGACACGGATAAAGAAAGTCCAAGTGTGAAGACTTGACAAGGAAAATCCAAGGGTGAAGTCTTGGTAAGAAAAGCCCAAGAATGAAGACTTGTCAGTGTAAGTCGAAGTGTATAGTCTTGGAGGCAAAGTCTAAGTCAATCTTGGCATGGAAGTCCAAGGATGGGGTTTTGGTAGCATAAAGTCTAAGTGTGTAGTTTTGGCAGCATAAGTCTAAATGAACCTTGGCAAAGGAAGACCCTAAAGCATGAAGAAACCGAAGGAAGCTTTTGAAGGCAAGCACAAGGATGAAGGAGTTGTGGACTCAGAGGGATCTTGAAAGTGCGTGACTAATGGAGAAGCTTGAAGGTGTGAGTCTAGACTTAGAGTTAGGTTTCAAGTATGTGAGACTCATACTTGAGGTGTACCAGTCGACTGGTCTCAGATGCTCGACACTCAAGGGATCCAAAAGACTCGAGCAGTCGACTGGGGATATGACTTAGTCGACTAGCAAGTAGCCGACTAAGGGTCAACTACTGAACTGTGCTCTGGCAGTCGACTGGTGGTTTACATCAGTCGACTATCCACTAGCTTTCAACTGCAAAGGTTTAGCAGTTGATTGGTTTAAGTGGACAAGAGCATAAAAGGGTTTTGAGTCGACTATCAACTTAGAGCAGTCACTGTTGGCTTTGGCAGTTGACTGACCAAGTGGTCATTTGGTGGATAACAATCACGATCAAGCTCCGTTAGAAGCCATTGGATCCAATCAATAGTATCCCCAGCCGACAGCAGTCAACTAGTGAAGTCCTCAACGGATAGAAACAGGCAAGAGCCTGAAACTCTATAAAGGGGAGGCCTTGGGAGCTTGAGAAGGCTAGTGCTAACACACGAATTCTCTCATCCTAAGCTCACAAAGCCTTCTCATAAGTCTTCTAAGTGTTTCATCTCTTCTTCCTAAGCTCATCATTCATCATCGTGTGAGAAGAAGAGTGTGCTTTGTAAAGAAGGTTTCTCCATCTTGGTGTGCTCATCAAAAGGAGAGTTTTTAGTTAAGGCTTACAAGGAGTGATCTGCCTCAAGAATTGTTGTGGAGTAGGAGATTCATCTCCAAACCCCATTACATCCATTGTGTTAGTTTTGTTATTATTACTTTTCATTTTTTTGATTGTGTTTTGTTTTTCTTCCACTAACTTCTCTTGTAGAAATCGACAGAAAAACTATTCACCCCCTCTAGCCATCCAAGGATCCCCAACACCTTTGAATTGAAGTAGTGAAAGTAGTGATTGTGTTATAACATAGATATTTCATCATAATTAATTTAGAAGTTTGATAAATGATTTATGTTAGATTTGTTTGTGATTTTATTGTGTGTGGCAAGTTGTGCATGGACATCATTAATGCATATAAAGTTAGAGGATGGTTGCTCAATGGCTTGAGAATCTATCAAATATTAGAGAATATCATTAATGCACTCATCCACGACAACAGTCGACTATATCCCGAGCACCACCAAGCCTTTCTCATAGCCCAAGCATTGAGCGCCTGCGCTTCTAATTTCTCAAGCACCTTCATGTTAGGGCAATCTCTTGCCGTGATATGGTTTTGATGGTGTGGCAAAGGGTTTAAGTTAGTGTGTTATGTTTATTTGATATGTGCGTTGAAGTCGTGCAGGACTTAGTGTTGGTGCAGGGGCACTAGATAATCGAACCTGTGTTTTGATTATGGCAAAGACACAAAGTTAAGTTTATATTGTTATCTCACGAGCTAAATCAAGTGTGCAGACAAGTACTAAAGCTGGAGCTGAAGGCTAGCGACACCCGGAGGAAGCCGCGGTGGTCGGGCGACACTCGAGTGAATTCGGAGGGAGCCGAAGGAATCGAGTGGAAGGCCGGAAGCGAGAGCTACTATCAAGGTAAGCTCGTGTGAGTGAGAGATTGTAAGGTCGTGTCCTCTTTACGGGGATGACCGTAGGCGGCGATCCGACTAAGACTTCCTGTGGAAGGTCTAGTCGTATTTATCATTTTAGAGCTAATCTCTTCTTTAGGAAGTGCGGTGCGATCATTCTTTGGACATTAGGCGATCGTATTATCGATTGGTGATGAGATGCATCGATTAGTATCATCGATCGATGATGAGCATCGATCGACCGATGGCGACGATTGACTTTGCGCTAGGTCAAAGCGGATAACGTTTACGCGGCCACTTCGCGATAAAAATTTGGAAAAATTAATGATCCATTCCAAAGAAATAGGAGACAAATTCAGAGGCTAAAGTCTATAAAAGGAGGGGAGGATTCATCTCCAAAACACATCAATTATTCATCAAGTGCTCCTACAATGCCAACGCTTCAACACATGCTTCAAGCCTTGGCGATACAACCTCAGATCTTCTTCGTCGGCAGATTCAAGTAATATTTTTGATATTATATTACGTGTTTTTA
The DNA here is from genome assembly GCA_025175895.1 of Wurfbainia villosa. NCBI lineage: Eukaryota > Viridiplantae > Streptophyta > Magnoliopsida > Zingiberales > Zingiberaceae > Wurfbainia > Wurfbainia villosa. Next base: position 30,985,230 of record CM045998.1, on the reverse strand, counting down.
TCTTCATAACGAGGTGAGGTAGGCTTGTTGCCTCATCCTCGTGTATTCGGTTTTTGTAATCGTTGTCTCCTACCTCCAACGAGGAGGAGACGTTTTAGTGCTTTGCCCTCCGTACGCGGTCAAGGACCGATAGGGCCTTGGAGTAGCAACCGCTGGGTTGTGAACCAAGTAAAATAAACGTGTTCATTTATTTTCCGCTGTGCTTACTTTGCGTATTGAACGAACGAAAAAGAAAAGATTTACGATCGCTATTCACCCCCCCCCTCTAGCGACGCTTCTCGATCCAACAATTGGTATCAGAGCGGGGGCGCTAAGATTTGGTGAAACCACCAATCTAGCACGTTTTGGTTTTCTTTTCGTATTTTTCGATTCGTATATTTCTTAGGTTTTGTTTCCCGCACTACTAATCCAAGACCAAGTCTTGGTACATAGTTTTTGGTTGTGTTTTTGCTAGTACTAATCTCCTTCGGAGTACCTCACGATCAAACGAGCATAACTTTTGCTACGAGTGGACTCACGAAACGATCTACCCACCAAATCGAAGCTCTCTGAAAGATCTACCCACCAAACGAGAATCAGAAATTTGGATTCTTTTGTGCCAGTCGACTGCCATACTGATAGCAGTCGACTGGTGGCCTGTAAATCAGAACATTGAAGGCCGATTTCAGTTTGTAAACCTCCTACAAGTGGTAGAAATATACTTAATGCCATCAACAAGTGGTACCCAATTTTAAATCAACTTGTCATATTTTTCCTCTATTATACTTGATGCCATGAGCTTATAACTTAGGGTTAATCTTTTTGATGGTGTCAAAGGGGGAGAAATAAGTATGTTTAAGTTACTCACATTAGGGGGAGAAATATATTGTAGGGAGAGAAATATATGATAGGGGGAGGAAAATTTTTATAAAAAGTTTCATGGATTAAGGGGGAGTTGCATGTTGTTATATCATGTTTATCTTTACATGCTTTCTTACCCTTAGAATTTATATCAAATGTTTTTACCTAACTTAAACGGATTGCCACACATCAAAAAGGGGGAGATTGTTAGGGCAATCTCTTGCCGTGATATGGTTTTGATGGTGTGGCAAAGGGTTTAAGTTAGTGTGTTATGTTTATTTGATATGTGCGTTGAAGTCGTGCAGGACTTAGTAATTCGCACATGGAGCCATGGCGAGTTTCACATCTCATGACTCGTGCCTTGAGTCGGTGAAGGATAGCTTTGCGGAAGCCGTGCGCTTGGAGCATCCGAGGGACCGCCGGACGAGAAGCTTGGAGTGAAGCCGGAAGAAGTAGACTTCGAGGCAAGAGACGTGAAGGAGCATTGCAGAGCCGTGCGCCTGATGCTGCCGAGGGACGTGGCCGAGAACGAAGAGAACTTCGAAGGCGAAGGACTCCGAGAAATGAGAGTGAGCGATTGTAACCCGGGAGGTAGCTCTTAGGTGAAACTTGGCCATTTGGGGATGGGTTTTCGCCATGGAATGGCGATCGAGTGTAGCTCGTGGTATCTGGCCGATCTGGTTTGTGGCGGCGATGCGCCATCGTTAGCGATCGGCTGCCAAGACTAACGATCATTGGCGAATGATCGGTAGTCAATAGGGTTTTGGCCACCGAACCGCTCGTAGCCAGGCCGATCGACTCACGGTCGTGATCGGCCCGGTGAGGTCCGAATGATCGCCAAGATTTCCGTTGGACAACAACGGACGGCATCCGACGTGTTAGGAGGCAGTTGTAGGACGGTCGCCATGGGCGTGATCGTGATGGCGGCCAACGGGAAGGAGTTAGCCCTCTCTATAAAAAGAGAGGGTGTGAGCCTTTGAGAGGCTAATGCTTAAGTTCCAAACAATCTTCCTAGTGCCCCACAAGCTCTAAACTCTTCTTACTCGCTTTTAATCCATTCTATTTGTAAGAAGAGTGATCTTGATTGTAAAGGTTACCTCCACCTAGCTTGGTGCAAAGGAGAGACCATTTAGTGGATTGGTTGAGCGGAGTGATTCACCGAGGACGAATCGGGGACCGTGGATTAGCGGCGTAGCCGTGAACCACGTTACATCTTGTGTTAGCATTGTCTATTTCCTTTGCTTTGTTTTTATTTGTTTAATTTGCTTGTATTGTTGTTTCCGCTTGCGCTAATCTAATTGTAGACGAGCAAATTCCGATAACCAACGAACGAGGGCTATTCACCCCCCTCTAGCCGGCCATCCGATCACTTACACTTCATCGCTCGAACACTGCACTCCTCATTCGAGACCCGTGGGCCTGGGTCGCCCGAGCACCACACACTTTGTGCACCTTCTCGAGCACCAGTTCGAGCACTGTTTGTTCCTCATATGCGCACCTGAGTATGAGCACCTTGCTCATTCTCACCTCGAGAATGAGCACCATGCTCATTCTCAGCCCGAGTACCTTTGACCACTTGCTCCATTCCTGTCAATGTGCCCAAGCATGAGAATAACCGCAAGTTCTTTTCCTTGCCTGAGCACACTCAAGATCGAACACCTCAGTACTCAACGCATAATGCTTCATTCCTCAGCCAGCTGATTGGTAATTGATTCCAATCGACTGATACACTAATTTCAGCATGAAATCAGTTAACTCTCAATTCACCTAGTATCCAATCAATCTTAACCTACCAAAACTTTTCTCAGTCAGTATCTAGTCACCCTTGACCTACTAAACTTTTGCTTGTCTCGCATTCAGTCAACCTTGACTTGTCAGGACTTGTCCTACCTAGCATTTGGTTAACCTTGACCTGTCAGTACTTCACCTGCCTAGAATCCAGTCAGCTTTGACCTTTTAGGACTTCACATCACTAAATATTCAACCCTCCTAAACTTGTTTGGATTTTCCTTAACATGCCAAGTGTCCAGTTAACCATGACCCACATGGTCTTCACACTTGCCAACTCAGTGTTGGACTTCCGACCACTAAGTGTCCAGTCTTTCGTGACCCACTTGGATTTCACTTTCCAACTCCATGTTGAAATTCTGACCACCAAGTATCTAGTCTTTCATGATCCACTTGGATTTTTCCTCTCATCAACTATTCGGCCAACATTGACCTACTTAACTTCTCGCTCAACCTTTTCATCATTCATCATGGTCAACTTGACCCAATGATGGCTATAGCAACACGACCTCGGATGCCCCATCCTATCCTTCACTCCTGATCATATTGTCAAACATCAAAACTCAACGTGAGCTTCACTCATGCTTGGTCAACCTTGACCTGAGGCCAATTGTACCAACAATATATGTGGTTTGTGTTGGCACAACTATTCCCTAAGCTACGAGTTTGACATTGAGTTTTGATATTTGTTCAAAGGATTTAAATTAGACCTTGCATATTGTATTAGATATGTATGTTTGAGTATGTAGGGATTTGTAAAAACACATATGGAGGTTGGAGAGTTCATGCTTGGCAGTGTATAACATATGATGATGATAACTTGGCATGACTATGCCAACATGCACAAGGGTTTATATGCCATAGAGATTAGAAAAGGTTGCATGGGCAACTGAGAGATTGCAAAACAAAAAACACTACTCATTCCTCAAAACTGACTCCAATCTCCCCTTCCTAAAAGCTGAATTCTTTACTTACCCATCATTTTCATCCTAACAATCTTATGCCATACGTTTCCATAATTCCACTTCTCCAAGATTGAGTGGGAAAAGTTTTCATTTCCCTCCTTACAGTCGACTGGAACATCGAGTAATACTTCTCCTCTTTTTCCTTCTTTTAACATACAAACCCAAAACTCAAGCAAAGATGTGTTATCTCCCAAAAACTCAAACTAGCCTGGAAAAAATCTCAACCCGTCATTTCCATGCTTCCCCTTATAAACCAATGTCGAAAAAATGTAACAATCTCGTATTTAGCATAATACTTGTAATCCAATACATACCTTAACCTACAGTTTACTATTCTTGTAAGTGTTGGATCGAGAAGCGTCGCTAGATGGGGGTGAATAGCGAGCATAAAATTTTTCGTTCCGTTCGTTCGATATACGAGCAAGCACAGTGGAAAAATAAAGAGACAAGTTTATTTTTACTTGGTTCACAACCCAGCGGTTGCTACTCCAAGGCCCTAACGGTCCTAGACCCCATACGGAGGGCAAAACACTATAAGATCTCATTCTCGTTGGAGGTAGGAGATAACGATCACAAAATCGGAAGTACGAAGATGAGACAACAATCCTACCTCACCTCGTTACGATTAAAACAAAGAATACAAAAGATATTACTTGCTACTACTGCGGACGAAGAAGATGGGAGCTTGGCGTCGCATTGGCGTCGCATTGGCGTCGCATTGGTGTCGCATTGGCATTATGACGGTGTTGGAGCTTTGGCATTGTAGGAGCACTTGAGAATAATCTTGATTGATGTTTGGGTTGGAATCCTCCCCTCCTTTTATAGAGTTTGGACTTAGAATAAGTCTCCTCATCTTTTGGAATAGATCAGGAGGTGGTACAAAATTTTATCGCAAAGTGGCCGCGTAAATGTTATCCATTTTGACCTAGCACAAAAGGTTGATTCGTCACCAAAAGTTGACTGATGTCTTCCATCAGTCGACTGATGAGCATTAGTCGACAACCCAATGACCAACAGTCGACTGCCAGCCTGGCCACTTCCCTGCAATAAGAGGTTAGAATGGAAAATGAAAAATACAATGATTTCTTACCGTCCGATCTCGACTAAGAGCATCCACAGGAAGTCTTAGTCGGATCTCTGCCTACAGTCGTCCCCGTACAGAGGACACGACCTTACCATCTCTCAATCACACAAGCTTACCTCTGGTCCTTTAAGATTTGTCACTTTGCTTCTAGTCTTCCGCCACGGTTCTTAGACTCCCACGAAGTTTCCTCGGTGTTGCCTGACCACCACAGCTCCCTCTGGGTGTCGCTGACCTTTGTCTTAGCTTAGCCTTTCTGCACACTTGATTTATCTCATGAGACAACGATGTAAACTTAACTTTGTGTTTTTGCCAAAATCAAAACACAGGTTCAATTATCAAGTGACCCTGCACCAACAATCTCCCCCTTTTTGATCTATGACAAACAAACACAAAGTTAAGGGGAATTAAAGCATAAAACAAGTATAGTAAATGATAAATGCCATTTGCAAAAACTCCCCCTTAACAAAAACTCCACCTTAACCCTAGGTTAGTTTTGAAAGAGATACTTTAATTTTCAAAATTAAATTTTATCTTACTACCCCTTAACTTTCACTCTTCTCCCCCTCTTGCCATAAATCAAAAAAAAAGTTGGGATTTTTTATATAAAATATGAGTTTAAAAACAACATCGTATATGCATGCATCTAGATAAATCAACTATGAGTCCAAGCATGTGTCAAGCAGTAGTTAGACAGATTTGATCGAGGTGTGTCCCTCAGCACCAATAATCTAAAGGTTTGTAATATAACCCTTAGGGTTAGTTTGCTCTCCCCCTTAGTCAAATATATGAAGTATAAGAGATGTAGGTGTTAGTGAAAGCCCTAGAGCCAATCATGTGATGATTGTTGTATGAACTTTATTGTATCATATTCCTATTTATAAAGGCATGGTTATTATATTTACTTGTATTGGTGCCAAATAACTAAATATAATAATGTCCTTGAGTAGTAGGTTCTTATCTATATCAGTCGATTGGTTGAATCGATAATGAGATGATATAGAGAACACTACTCTTAATCATTCCTAGTCGAGTATTAACATTCAGGGACAATGTTAATGTGTAGAGACTAGCATGTAGGTCAACATGATGACTTGATCTCACAAGTCATGGATATGAGAGTCAAGTTGACACATGGGTATGTATTGGAGAATGAATACTGAATGACCCGCCATGAGAAAGTATCATGGATCGTTATATGAGTGTGATATACTTTCTCATGTGGCTATTAGTATGACTATTAGTCCTTAGACCTGAAGTCACCATGGTTCCCTACATAAGGCGTTGCATACTTTGACTTCGTCAAATGTCACCCGTAAATGGGTGGACTATAAAGGCGATTACTGGGTATGTAACAAATTATGCGGAGGTATGTGAGTGATGTAGATGAGATCTATCCCTCCTATATGACGGGAGTGACATCGATATTCTTGATAGAGTGAGACCACGAAGTGCATGGCCATGCCCAAATGATTCAATATGAGATATTGAGCTCATTTGATATGAGTGAGTCTACTTGGAGTTCAAGATTTAGATTGTACCGAGGATGACACGGTCTATGCGCTGATAGGTCAATCTAGATGTCAAGGATAGAGGGACTGTGACATATTGTGAGAGTCACAAAGGTGATGTGGAGCTCAACATTCTTGTAACTTGGGTAGCAATGATGTAATGCTAGATACCGCTCATTGCTTATGTTCCTAAATCGGTTTAGGGACATTGCCAACGTTACAAGAACCTATAGGGTCACACACATAAGGGCAATTAGATGGAGATTATGTTCATATGATGAACCATGAGGATTAGGTTCATGGGATGAACCAAATTGGATTAAGAGTAATCCAAATTAGACATTGAGTTAGACTCAAGTTGATTCAAGTGTTGAATGAGTCTAATTTAAATTTGATTCATCAAATCAATTTAAATTAAATGAATAGAGATTCATTAAATTAAATTGACTTGAATCAAATGGTTGGATTTGATCAACCATTGGAGATAAGAGGTCAAGTTTGACTTGACTTGAGAGGGAAGATGAAAGGTCAAGTTTGACATGACCAAATGTCATGTCATGATGATGACTTGGCATGGCCGACCAATGATGATGTTCCACATCATCATGGACACATCATGGGGTGCCACCTCATGAGGGAGACCAAGAGCCATTGGCTCTTGGAGTTACATGCTTGCATGTAACCCCCTTATAGTGGGTTATGGATGATGTGAAGTTAAGTTGTGTAACTTCATCTTCTTCCTCTTCTCTTCCCTCAAGCTCTCTCTTCCTCATCTAGCCATGAACGTCCAAGGGGTACTAGCACACTCTAAGTTTTTTTTCTCCACCATTTATCCGTGTGGATACTTGTAGAGGAGTGTACACTTGACACTCTTCAGTTCCGACAAAGCATTTGGACGAGCGGGATAAGCGAAGGGCATCGCTACGAGGGTAATGCTCTCCCCTTCTAAATCTAAGGTAGATCTAGGTTTACTTAAGCACATACATGTTTTTATTTTTATATACCTTCTCACGGATCTGTGCCCGGGCTTCCGAGGTTTCCGCAACGCAAAAAGCGGTTTTTACGGCTCGGAAAAACCTAACAGTGGTATCAGAGCCACGTGCGAAGCATGTATGTGTTTCGTTTTTGTAATTTTTGTATTAGATATAATAAATTACAGATTTATATGTTTCTGTAAATTTCCTATTTTTATAGAATTTTTGGGTATTTTTTCTCGAAGCAACGAGTGTTGGGACACTTGTAGGCTTCAACCGTCGAGAAAAACTCTCCGAAACGGAGATTTCTTGCTTTAGGGTTTTGGGACAGTGACTTAAGTCACTGGAAGATCATTGTAGGGACACTCACAAAGTTTATTTTGTGAGTAAGGGCACTGCCCCTATCCCCGAAAGGGACCTTGTCCCGCGATCGCACCCGAAAATTGCTTAGCGGGACCGTTACGAAGAGGTGACTCATAAAATTGAAAAAAAATTGGAAAAATTATAGAAATTTTCTGTAAAAATACATAATTTAGAATTATGTATAATTTTGTGATTGTCATGGCCCAATAACCCCAATATGATTGGATGTGATGTGTTGTAATTCATAATATGGCCTGCGTGCCATTTTGTGGTTATGCGTGTTGTATAGTCTATGTGACCTGCGCGTCGTACCTCTTCTTTCGATATTCTAGTTGTAAATAGTTTTAGACTCGAATGTAACTCGAGTTTCATATTTGTAATGTACAAAATGGAGCGGTGGAAAGTCCACTTGAAGACGAGAGTACGAGAAGGGTGACGACGACACATGACGGTCAAAGGAAGCTCTTGGAGAATCTGCTAGCCTTAGGTTGACCGTCCGATCTTCTCATTGGCTTGAGAACATCGTAGTAGTGCCATGACTACATCACATTTAATTATATATATATATGTTGATATATATATATATATATATATATATATATATATATATATATATATATATTTATTTATTTATTTATTTATTTATTCATATAATTTTGCTTGTATGTATGTGATGCATGCTAGTAGAATAATGCTTGTATGTATATGATGCATGCTAGAATAATGATTGTATGTATGTGATGCATGCTAATATAGGATAATAAAGGCATAAATGCGTATAAGATACACATTACGATTAGATTAGATCATAATCGAATCAACTCGAAAATGCCTACCGAGCCTTGATACCCATCACTACCTCGATCATTTGTTGTTGTTGAATCTGCCAAAGCAAAGCAACGCATATTATCTTGGTAGGGTGCGGAGGGACAATCTTGGTCCCGCCTATCACGCTTGGGTTAGAGTAAGCTCAATTAGATTGAGCAAAACTAGTTAACTCAATTGGATCGAGTAGAACTATAGACATATTCTAATCGTTGGAAAGATAGGGTAAGATCGCATTTACACTAAATCTTGGGCGATTTAACCAAAGCTAACTCAAGGTCTTTTGTAAATGTGGGTCTTGATCCTATAAACAAGAGTTGTATAGAGATGTAATCAGTAATGTGTTACCCACCGATCGTACTAAGTATTGGGCGATTTACCCAAAGCTAACTCAAGGCTTAATATGATGTGGATCTTGTCCCGCAAGAATTATAGCTAGTTTGTATGAATCTAGTAATGTGGTTTGACCACATCCATAACTCGATTCTACAAAATTTCTATAATTCAGTGGGAGCATCATTTGATTAAAGGCCTAATTAAATGATAAAAGGAATATGATATTAATTCTCTGCATTGTATGTTGTAGATAACTATGTCGATAAACACGAACACTCTCTCTCTGCGTTCTGTCCTTGAGAAGGACAAGCTCAATGGAGCAAATTTCCTGGACTGGTACAGGAACATGAGAATTGTTCTCACCCAAGAAAGGAAGTTGTACGTCCTAGAGCAGCCCATTTCGGAGGCACCTCCTACCACTGCCTCGCGAGCTGACAAAGATGCTTACAAGAAGCATCAAGATGATGCATTAGATGTGTCATGTCTAATGCTCGTGACCACGAACTCTGAGCTTCAGAAGCAACATGAGTTCATGAATGCTTAACATTCTTGTAACTTGGGTAGCAATGATGTGATGCTAGATACCGCTCATTGCTTATGTTCCTAAATCGGTTTAGGGACATTGCCAACGTTACAAGAACCTATAGGGTCACACACATAAGGGCAATTAGATGGAGATTAGGTTCATATGATGAACCATGAGGATTAGGTTCATGGGATTAACCAAATTGGATTAAGAGTAATCCAAATTAGACTAATTGAGTTAGACTCAAGTTGATTCAAGTGTTGAATGAGTCTAATTTAGATTTGATTCATCAAATCAATTTAAATTAAATGAATAGAGATTCATTAAATTAAATTGACTTGAATTAAATGGTTGGATTTGATCAACCATGGGAGATAAGAGGTCAAGTTTGACTTGACTTGAGAGGGAAGATGAAAGGTCAAGTTTGACTTGACCAAATGCCATGTCATGATGATGACTTGGCATGGCCGACCAATGATGATGTTCCACATCATCATGGACACATCATGGGGTGCCACCTCATGAGGGAGACCAAGAGCTATTGGCTCTTGGAGTTACATGCATGCATATAACCCCCTTATAGTGGGTTATGGATGATGTGAAGTTAAGTTGTGTAACTTCATCTTCTTCCTCTTCTCTTCCCTCAAGCTCTCTCTTCCTCATCTAGCCATGAACGTCCAAGGGGTGCTAGCACACTCTAAGTTTTTTTCTCCACCATTTGTCTGTGTGGATACTTGTAGAGGAGTGTACACTTGACACTCTTGAGTTCTGACAAAGCATTTGGAAGAGCGGGATAAGCGAAGGGCGTCGCTACTAGGGTAATGCTCTCACCTTCTAGATCTAAGGTAGATCTAGGTTTACTTAAGCACATACATATTTTTATTTTTATATACCTTCACATGGATCCGTGGTCGGGCTTCCGAGGTTTCCGCAACGCAAAAAGCGGTTTTTGCGGCTCGGAAAAACCCAACAGTAGGGGCCGCTAAACTTTGGCCTAAAGAGTAATAAATAGTCGTTAAGTACAATAGTCGAGAAAATAAGTAGTATTTTGAAAAGGTTATTTTAAGTATATTTCAATTATCCTTAACATCTCACCCATTCTATGGGTCTCAGAATTTGTTCACCTTATATGTTTTGTGAGATGATTTGAAACTGATTAAAGATAGTCAACCATGGGTTAGATTCAGATTTAACCTTTAGATTGTTAAGTAACTTTTTGAGAAACTAGCTTCCAGGTCATGGCGAGGCACATGGGCCTTCTTTGATCGGAACAACGACCACTTCCTTAGACAAAGTCAAATTCAAGAAAATATCACTTAAGTCACTTAGGGTTACTTCTTGGTCTTACTAGTTTAGGATACGACGAGGTAGCTTCAGCTACTTCCACTCGGTCAAGTGCACCAAGCTAGATACGCCTTATCTAGCTCGAATACACAAGACTTTGTTTCCCTAACGTACTATCATCTCATCGCGTCCTGATACAATGTTGTCATGAGTTGACTAACTATTTTTCTTATCTTACCATTCTAAAAATTAAAAAAAAATATGCAATGGTTTTGCTAAGTAAGTGAGTATACTATTTTAGTATTGGCTCCCCCTGGACCATTGAACCAATATGGTCTATTAAAATAATAAACTTGATCCGGGGGAATCCAAAACTTATTAGTCCTTATATGTGAGTTCAATAACACCTTTAAGACTCATTCTTTGACTCTTTGATGACTACGATTTACGATAGACATATATGATCTATTCGTAGTCTTTGGACTAAACCCGAGTCCGGCTTTGTTGTACACGGCTCTTTGGATTCCAAGTAGTCGGTTAAGATTGTTAGATCCCAACATGAACCTTTCCAACCTAGCCTCGACCTCTTGAACTCAGATTTTCAAGAGAGAATTCTCTTCTTCAAGTTTTTCATCTTGTGCTGAGTTTCACTCTTGAACTTGAATAGTCGAAGAGGTTAGAGTAGCCTTTTGCTTGAGGGTTTCAACCTCCTCAAGTAACGACTAAACCCTAGACTCGGACTTAGATAATTTCCAAGTAAGAATTTTAATTGTAAGTTAAAGTGTACTAATTAAAGAGTGGTTAACCTTGACTTTCCCTTTTTGTCCGACTTTAAGTTTCCTCTCGAAGTAGTCTTCGGGGTTGGAGTTAGAGTCGTAGTTGGATTCGGCTTCGGATTCTGACTCGGACTCCTCCGGTCTTGCCATGTAAGGCTTTCCTTGCTCCCTTTTGATTTGGCCGGCTCCTTGACTTGAATTGCTCTTTGTTCTCGTTATTCAATTGCCTTCTTTCTTGTCGAACTATTCTCCGCACGATGTTGACTATTGCGGCCTCCTCTTCGGATTCGAATTCGGATTCGTCCTCTTCCTTGAAGAATTGTTTGTTTGCATCCTTCTTTTTTCGAACCTGCAACTAAGGCAATACCTTATAAGGTCCCGGTTCTCTACGGCTTGCCCGATCAAGTGAAGACCGTTGATGATGTCTTGGATCCACGCATGTAGTTGGGTGGCAGTCTCGCAATCCTGCATCTTTAGATTGTATAGTTTATTTAAAAGCAAATCCCTTTTACATACCTTATAATCGGGTGTTCCTTCATGTAGCTCGATTAGTTTGTTCCATAGGTCCTTTGCGCTGATGAAGAGTCCAATGCGGTTGAGCTCCTCTTTGGATAGACCGCACTACAACATTTGGGTCGCCTTTACATTAGCTTTGATTTGCTTCTTGGTTGCATTGGTCCACTTGTCGAAGTCCAATGGCTCGCCTCGATCATTGGTGGGTAGAGCAAATCTGGATTGGATGATTATCCAAGTCTCGACTTGTGTTTTTAGAAAACACTCCATCCAACCTTTCCAATAACGGAAATCATCTCCGTTAAAGAACGGAGGTCGGGTGCTGTTGTACCCCTCAATATGAGCCATTTAAATATCTTGAAAAATACGAATAAAAACTAAAAGGAATTCTAAGACTTGGTATTGGATTATTAATGCGGGAAATAATAAGAAATAATAAGAAATAAATAGAAATAAATAATAAGATTAGGAAACTAACAAAAACTAGAAACTTACGACCTTTGATGTCCCCGAAAGGGTACGGTATGTTGGTATTTTGGGATGGCGACAGCTTGTTACGAGGGTAAACCCTGGTAATAAGTGTAAATATTTCTAAGAGCTTTGATTTGGTAGGTAGATCGTTTCGTGAGTCCACTTGTGCAAAAAGTTATGACCGTTTTACCATCAGCTACTCCAAAAGAGAATACTTGCAAACACACAACCAAAAGAAAGGTACCAATACTTTGTCTTGGATTAGTAGTGCGGAAAAAAAACTTTAAAAAAAATACAAATCGAAAAATACAAAAAGAAAACCACAAAGTGCTAGATTGGTGGTTTCACCAAATTTTAGCGCCCCAGCTCTGATACCAATTGTTGGATCGAGAAGCGTCGCTAGAGGGGAGGGGGTGAAGAACGAGTGTAAAATTTTTCGTTCGATTCGTTCGATATATGAGCAAGCACAGCGGAAAAATAAAGAGACAAGTTTATTTTTACTTGGTTCACAATCCAACGGTTGCTACTCCAAGGCTCTAACAGTCCTAGACACTATAAGATCTCCTCCTTGTTGGAGGTAGGAGATAACGATCACAAAACCGGAAGTACGAGGATGAGGCAACAAGCCTACTTCACCTCGTTACGATTAAAACAAATAATACAAAAGATATTACTTGCTACTACTGCCGATGAAGAAGATGGAAGCTTGGCGTCGCGTCGGCGTTTTGACGGTGTTGGAGCTTAGGCGTTGTAGGATGACTTGAGAATAATCTTGATTGATGTTTGGGTTGGAATCCTTCCCTCCTTTTATAGAGTTTGGCCTCAGAATAAGTCTCCTCATCTTTTGGAACAAATCATGAGGTGGTACCAAATTTTATTGCAAAGTGGCCGCGTCAAATGTTATCCGTTTTGACCTAGTGCAAAAGGTTGATTCGTCGCCAACAGTCAACTAATGCCTTCCATCAGTTGACTGATGAGCATTAGTCGACTGCCCAATGACCAGCAGTCGACTGTAGGGGATCGTTGGAAGCTAGAGGGGGGGGGGGGGTGAATAGCTTGTATTCGTTCGTAATGGAATTTGTTCGATTGCGTTTGTCTCTATAAATTTCGTTAGCGCGCAATGGAATAATAATAAAGCGATAATGAAATGGACAAACATGCAAACACAAATATTTAATGTGGTTCGGAACTTCAAGGTTCATACTCCACGGATCGAGCTCTACGATCTCTAGTGATGCACACACAACCACTAATCACAAATACTCCTTCTCGACATAAGTCGGAGGCGGAGAAACCTCGTACAAGTATTCTTACAACAATAAGAAATAGATATAAACAATTACAATAATGAAATACAATGCAAGTAAAGAAAACTACTTTACAATTGCTCTTTTGAATGCTTGATCTTTGGTTGCTTGAATTTCACTTAGAGATCCTGATTTGCAGTAGCAAATGGCCCCAAAAGCTCTCAAGAAACACTTGCTTTTTCCTCCTTCACGAGCTCCATTTAAAGCATCAACCTGTGTTGGAAAACGCTGATCAGTCGACTGCTCAGGACCATCAGTCGACTGATGCCACTGTTGTCGTGAGACAACGGCTAGATCCACGCTGGAAAGATCCAACGAATCCATCATCAATCGACTGATAGAGCCTCCACTCGACTGCTAACCCCGTGAATGAGTCCGATCCATTCTGCACGAAAAATCGAGCACCCGATCGGTGATCACACGATCGATTGATCGCCCTCCTCTAGCGATCAGCGCTGCTATGACACTTCCTGCAGTCAAACCCTAGTTGACTCACACTAGTCGACTGGCACACCTCAAACATGAGGTTTTAACCTTAACAATGAGGTTTAACTCAAGTATGGTGCCCCCATACTTGCTAGACTACCCTTAGCCTAGACCCAAGCCTTCTAGCCACCTCCCTCAGCCTCATGGCTCTCGGATCCCTCCAAGTCATCCTTGACTTGTTCCTCCATTGCGCTAGCCTTCAGGTGCTTCCATCGGCTATGTCATGCTAACGGTGTCTACACCGCCAAGGCACATTGGACTTACGCTGCCAAGACTCCGCTTGGACTTTACGCCGCCAATCATTGGACTTATGTTGCCAAGACTCCCGCTTGGACTTTACGTCGCTAATATCAAACCCCTTGGACTTTCTCAAATGCCAAGACTCATGCTTGGACTTTCTCTCGCCAACCCATGCTAGACTTTCCATGCCAAGTACTCAAGACTTGGACTTTCCATGCCAACCCATGTTGGACTTTCCATTGCCAAGACCCATGCTTGGACTTTCGCAAATGCCAAGTGTCCCACTTGAACTTTTCATGCCAAGTACCCATGACTTGGACTTTCCCATGACAATTACATTGTCATATGTTTTTGTCGAACATCAAAACATTTGTCGAGTCAAGATCGAGTCCTGGTCAATTGTGACCTTGGCCAATTGTACCAACATCGACTTCTAGCCTGACCACTTCCCTGCAAAAAGAGGTTAGCACAAAAAATGATAAATACGATGGTTTCTTACTGTCCGATCTCGACCTAGACCTTCCAAAGGAAGTCTTAGTCGGATTGACGCCTACGATCGTCCCCGTATAGAGGACACGTCCTTACCATCTCTCAATCACACGAGCTTACCTCTAGTTCTTTAAGATCCGTCGCTTTGCTTTCGGTCTTCCGCCTAGGTTCTTCGACTCCCACGAAGTTCCCTCGGTGTTGCCCGACCACCACAGCTGTTGGACTATCCGAGCCGTAAAAATTGCTTTTTGCATTGAGGAAACCTCGGAAGCTCGACCACGGATCCGTGCGAAGATATATAAAAATAAATTCATGTATGTGTTATGGAAACCTAGATCTACCTTAGACCTATATGATGAGAGCGTTACCATCGTAGCGACGCCCTTCGCTTATCCCGCTCATCCAAACGCTTTGTCGGATCTCGAAGAGTGTCAAGTGCACACTCCTCTACAAGTTTCCACACGGACAAATGGTGGAGAAGACACATTAGAGTGTGCTAGCACCCTTGAGGAATCTCGGCAAGAAGAGGATGAGGGAGAGAGCTTGAGAGGAGCAAGGAAGAAGATGATGAAATTATACACCACTTAACTTCCCACTCATAACCCACATCAAAGTGGCCGGCCACTTCATTGAGGGGCGGTTACATGCATGCATGTAACTCCAAGAGCCAATGGCTCTTGGTCTCCCTAATGAGGTGGCACCCCATGATAAGTTCATGATGATGTGGAACATCATCATTGGTCGGCCCCCATGCCAAGTCACCATGACATGGTAATTGGTCAAGTCAAAATTGACCATTCATCTTCCCTCTCGAGTCAAGTCAAACTTGACCTATTATCTCCCAAGGTTGATCAAATCTAACCACTTGATTCAAGTCAATTTGATTTAATGAATCTCTATTCATTAATTTAAATTGACTCAATGAATCAAATCTAAATTAGACTCATTCAACACTTGAATCAAATTGAGTCTAACTCAATTAGTCTAATTTGGATTACTCTTAATCCAATTTGGTTCATCCCATGAACCTAATCCTCATGGTTCATCATATGAACATAATCTCCATCTAATTTCCCTTTGTTTGTGACCCTATAGGTTCTTGTAATGTTGGCAATGCTCCTAAACCGATTTAGGAACATAAGCAATGAGTGATATCTAGCAACACATCATTGCTACCCAAGTTACAAGAATGTTGACATTCAACATCTCCTTTGTGACTACTAATTGTGACTCTCACAATATGTGACAATGCCCCTCTATCCTTGACATCTAGATTTACCAATTGAGACATAGACCGTGTCGTCCTCGGTACAATCTATATCTTGAACTCCAAGTTGACTCACTCTAATCAAATGTGCTCAATATCTCATATTGACTCATTTGGGCATGGCCATATACTTCGTGGTCTATAACGATGTCACTCCCATCATATAGGAGGGATAAATCTCATCTACATCACTCACATCCCTCCGCATAATTTGTTACATACCTAGAAATCGCCTTTATAGTCCACCAATTTACGGGTGACGTTTGACGAAGCCAAAGTATGCAACTCCTTATGTAGGGAACCATGGTAACTTCAGGTCCAAGAACTAATAGTCATACTAATAGTCACATGAGAAAGTATATGACAATCATATAACGACCCATGATACTTTCTCATGGCGGGTCATTCAGTATACATACTCCATTGCATACCCATGTGTCAACTTGATATCTCATATCCATGACTTGTGAGATCAAGTCATCGTGTTGACCTACATGCTAGTCTCTACGCATTAACATTATCCCTGAATGTTAATACTAGACTAGGAATGATTAAGAGTAGTGTTCTCTATATCATCTCATTATCGATTCAACCAATCAATTGATATAGATAAGAACCTTCTACTCAAGGACATTATTATACTTAGTTATTCGGCACCAATACAAGTAAATATAATAACCATGCCTTTATAAATAGGAATATGATACAATAAAGTCCATACAACAATCATCACATGATTGGCTCTAGGGCTTTCACTAACAATCTCCCACTAGCACTAGTGTCAATCACCGTAGTATCTAATACCCAATGACCTAGAGTGACTATCGTGCTTTTTCTGTGCCAAAGCCTTGGTCAAGGGATCTACGATGTTAGCCTCTGTGGGTACTCTACAAATCTTCACATCTCCTCTATCGATAATCTCTCGATTGAAATTGAAGCGTCGTACTGTGTTTGGTCCACTGGTGTGAGCGAGGTTCCTTAGTCTACACAATAGCTCCATTGTTGTCACAATAGAGCTCTATAGGATATGCTATGCTAGGAACCGCCCTAAGCTCAGTAATGAACTTGCAAATCCAAATTGTCTCCTTTGCTATGCTATGTCGGGTTCTGTTGTAGAATCAACAACTGTGTCCTACTTTGAACTCTTCCAGCTCATAGTGTCACCATTCAAGCAAAACACAAACCCTGACTGCGATCTATAATCATCCTGGTCAGTTTGGAAGCTGACATCGCTGTAACCCTTTATAGCTAGCTTCTCATCACCTCCAAATATCAAGAAATATTCTTTAGTCCTTCTCAAGTACTTAAGAATATTCTTGACTACTATCCAGTGACGGTCACCTGGATCTGACTGGTATCTACTCGTTATGCTCAAAGCATACGAGACATCAGGACGAGTACATAGTATGGCGTACATGATAGATCCTATGGCAGATGCATAAGGGATCTTATCCAAGCGGTCTCTCTCCTCTCTATAAGAGGGACTTTGAGTCTTCGAAAGACTCACACTTTGTGACATCGGCAGAAGTCCCTTCTTTGAATTCTGCATGGCAAACCATAGTAATACCGTGTCAATATATGTACTCTGACTTAGGCCAAGCAATCTCTTAGATCTATCTCTATAGATCTTGATGCCTAGAATACAGGCTGCTTCACCTAAGTCCTTCATTGAGAAGTACATCCCCAACTAAGTCTTCACAGACTATAGCGAAGGGATGTCATTCCCAATAAATAGTATGTCATCCACATACAATACAAGGAAGACAACTGTGTTACCATTAACTCTCTTGTAGACACAGGGTTCATCTTCATTCTTGATGAAACCAAACTGTTTGATCGCATCATCGAATCAAAGATTCCAGCTCCGAGAAGCTTTCTTCAGCCGATAAATGGACCTTTGCAGCTTGCATACCTTCCCAGTATGCTATGGATCATCAAAACCCTCAGGTTGTGTCAAGTACACATCATCGAGCAAGTTTCCATTCAGAAATACAGTTTTGACATCTATCTGTTAGATCTCATAATCGTGGTACGGTACAATAGCAAGCATGATCCGAATGGACTTAAACATCGCCACTGGAGAAAAAGTTTCATCATAGTCAATACCATGAATTTGCTTAAAACCTTTAGCCACCAATCGACCCTTATAGGTATGCGTAAGTCCATCCATGTCAGTCTTTCTCATAAAGACCCACTTACACCCAATGGGTTTGACCCCTTCAGGTGGATCAACCAAAGTCCACACTTGGTTGGTGTACATGGATTCCATCTCGGATCTCATAGCCTCTAGCCATTTCTCAGAATCTGGGCTCATCACAGCTTCCTGATAGGAGGTAGGCTCATTCTCAATGAGCATAACGTCATCATGGTCAGACAAGAGAAATGAGTATCTCTTAGGGTGACGACGTACCCTATCAGACCTGCGAAGAGATAGGTCTACTTGAACAGATGGTTGTTACAAAACTCTTTGTGCAAAAATCTCATCACCCACAACACTTTGTGGTTCCTGTTAAAGCTCCAACAAGGCATCAGTGTTATGGTCCTTATCTTGAATTTCTTCAAGATCGAACATACTCCCACTAGTTTTTCTAGAAACTAAGTCCCTTTTTAGAAATACCCCAATATTTGCCACAAACACTATGTGCTGACTGGGAATGTAGAAGTAATATCCCATCGTCTCCTTGGGATATCCAACAAAACAACACTTATCAGATTTTGGTCCCAGTTTGTCTGAGACTTGACGTCGAACGTAAGCCTCACAACCCCAAATCCTCATGAAAGATATCTTGAGATTTCTCCCTGTCCACATTGTATATGGTGTCTTTATCACAACCTTGGATGGTACACGGTTAAGTGTGAAGGCTACTGTGTCTAGAGCATATCTCCAAAAGGATATAGGAAGATATGTGTGACTCATCATAGATCGTACCATATCTAATAAGGTACGATTCCTTCTTTTAGATACACCATTCCACTGTGGTGTTCCAGGAGGAGTGAGTTGGGATAGAATCCCACACTCAACAAGATAGTCACGAAACTCATGGCTAAGGTATTCACCACCTCGATTTGATCAAAGTATCTTAATACTCTTGCCAAGCTAGTTTTGTACTTCATTCTTGAATTCTTTGAACTTTTCAAAGGATTCTGATTTATATATCATCATATACACATAACCACATCTATTGAACTCATCAGTAAATGTAATGAAGTACCTGTAACCACCTCTAGCAGCAACATTGAAAGGACCGCATACATCACTATGTATAAGTCCTAACAAGTCTGTTGCCCTCTTGCTGTTTCCACTAAAGGGAGTCTTGGTCATCTTGCCTAAATGGCAAGACACGCATGTCTCATATGATTCAAAATCAAATGAGTCCAGCAGCCCATCCTTTTGGAGCTGAGATAAGCGACTCTCATTTATGTGACCTAAGCGATAATGCCAGATATAGGTTTGGTTCAACTCATTTGACTTGAACTTCTTAGTACTTATGTTATAGATGGGGCTCTCTAAGTCTAGAAAGTAGAGTTCGTTCATTATTGGTGCACTACAATAGAACATATCATTTAAATAAACTGAACAACATTTGTTCTTTATTATAAATGTAAATCCTTTCTTGTCTAAACAAGAAACCGAAATTATGTTCTTAGTTAAAGCAGACACATAACAACATTCATCTAGTTCTAGTACAAGCCCAGTGGGAAAAGATAGATCATAAGTTCCTACAACAACAGCAACAACTCTTGCTCCATTGCCTACTCGTAGGTCCACCTCGCCCTTTGTCAATGCCCTACTATTTCTCATCGCCTGCACATTGGTACAAATGTTAGATACACATCCGGTATCTAATACCCATGATGAAGAAATAGATAGATTGACCTCTATAACATTTATACCTGAAGTAGAAGTCTCACTTCTCTTTTTCTTAAGATCTTCCAGGTATGCTTTGAAATTATGCTTCCAGTGTCCAACTTCCTTACAGTGGAAGCAAGTCCCTTCTTGGCCACCCCTCCTTTGGGTTTCAGTTCTTTGACTTTGCTCTTGGCTTGAAACTTTCCCTTACCTTTAGGCTTGCCCTTGCCTTTCTTCTTTTGCACCATCAAAATGGAGTCAGATTTTCCCTTCTTAAGGTTGAGCTCAGCAGTTCTCAACATGCTGAGCATCTCAGGCAGTGGCTTATCAATTTCATTCATGTTATAATTCATGACAAATTGATTGAAGCTTTGTGGAAAAGATTGCAAGATCAAGTCAGTGGGCAGCTCTTCTTGTCCAATTGGGAATCCCAACCTCTGTAGATTTTCTATGTACCCAATCATCTTGAGTACATATGGACATACGGGAGTCCCATCTTGCATCTTGGACTGAATAATACCTTAGAGATCTCATATCTCTCATGCCTTGCTTGTCCTTGATATAGTTGATGAAGATGTTCAACCATATCATAAGCATTCATGAACTCATGTTGCTTCTGAAGCTCAAAGTTCATGGTCGCGAGCATGAGACAGACACATCTAATGCATCATCTTGATGCTTCTTGTAAGCATCTTTGTTAGTTCATAAGGTAGTGGCAGGAGTTGCCTCCAGAATGGGCTGCTCCAGGATGTACGGTTTCCTTTCTTGGGTGAGAACAATTCTCCGGTTCCTTTACCAGTCCAGGAAATTAGCTCCATTGAGCTTATCCTTCTCAAGGACAGAACGCAGGGAGAGAGTGTTCGATTTTGTCGACATGGTAATCTACAACATCCACAATGCAGAAAAATTAATATCATATTCCATTTATCATTTAATTAGGCGTTTAATCAAGTGTGCTCCCACTGAATTATAGAACTTTTGTAGAATCGAGTTATGGATGGGGTCAAACCACATTACTAGATTCATACAAACTAGCTATAATTCTTGCGGGACAAGATCCAAATCATACTACGCCTTGAGTTAGCTTTGTCTAAATCGCTCAAGACTTAGTATGATCGGTAGGTAACACATTACTGATTACATCTCTATGCAATTCTTGTTTATAGGATCAAGACCCACAATTACAAAAGACCTTGAGTTAGCTTTGGCTAAATCGCCCAAGATTTAGTGTAAATGCGATCTTATCCTATCTTTTCAACGGTTGGAATATGCCTACAGTTCTACTCGATGCAATTGAGTTAACTAGTTTTACTCAATCTAATTGAGCTTACTCTCACCCAAGCCGTGATAATGTTGGAATGTATACTGAAAGCCTAGCTCTTTTTGTATGAACATTTTATTTTGGAATAAGAATCACATGATCATTGTTTGCACTTTATATATTTATTATATATGTGTGCATATTGTCTAATATTTTACATTGTAGATAACATGGTGCTTGGTGTGGCACAGAAGATCATGTTGTCAGTCCCTTGTAAAATATAAGTAGAGACTCACGACCAAGATGGTTTTGGACAAACCATTGGCATGGTTGTAGTGTAGCTTGGTATTGTTTTGTCTTGAACATAAAGTTACATTAGTACACTTAGGTGTATTGAGCAGGACCGACATAGAGGTGATTCGATTTAGTACTGACTACATAATTAAATCGGACCTCGGATATTATGTTGTACATGCTCTTAATCCCAATATAATAATGGGCACATGTATTTAGTATTTATTTCTTTGATTTACCAGAGGGTGAGATTTAGATGGAATAAATCAATATGCCCGGTAAGTTGGGAAATGTTATTATTTACATGGTGTGACGTTGATTATAGGAGGAAACCGTGTCCTATATATTAGGTTGATGATGTCCCCTTGAGGAGCTCATAAGGTTCATCATATAAACCCAGCTGGTTGACTTAGTCAACATGATGATAAGGTTGAGTGGTACTACTCGAGGAAATAGATGTTAATTAATTGATGGTCAGTAAATCAATTAATTGACAGACATTCGATATCTTAAACACGGGGAGATGAATGTACAAATAATATATGGAGCCCATATTAATTTATGGGGGTTGGTGAGGTAGTTCAATGATGATCCTCTAGTGGAATGGAACATCATTGATGGATCAAGTTTGTGTGGTTCCGATCCATCGGGTGGCCAAGATCCAACTCCTCCTTATGGTCCCTATCGTAGCCTAATATAATCCTTGTGAAGTCTAGATCCAAGAATGTAAAACAAAACCTAGAACCAACAGTTGGGATTAAATCCCTAGATCCGATGGTTAGGATGAAACCCTAGAATCGACGGTTGGAATTAAATCCCTAGATCCGACGGTTGGGATAAAACCCTAGATCCGACGGATGGGATGAAACCCTAGATCCGACGGTTGGGATGAAATCCAAGATCCGACGGTTGGGATGAAACCCTAGATCCGACGGTTGGGATAAAACCCTAGATCCGACGGTGGAGATTAAATCCATAGATCCGACGGTGGAGATTAAAGGAGTCTTAAGCCCAATTCTATAAATAGAAGGCTTAAGCTTGGGCGGCAAGGATAATTGGATAGAGAATTAGGGTTTGGCTCTTCCACAAGTTGGTGGCTAGGGTTTGGGAGCTAGGGTTTTTTTTTTGGGCGGCAACCTCCTTCCTCCAAGAAGTTGTCGGCGCCCAACCTTCTTCCATCTAGACATGGCTGGCGCCCATTCTCAAGGCCTCTCTCTTATTCCTTGGCCAGCGGTTCTCCTTCCATTTGTTGCCGGTGCTCTTCCTCCTCCCTTTATCCTTGGTGGCCGGCGGCAACCCCTCTTCAAGTTGGCCGGCGCTTCATCCACTTGCTCCTTGGCCGGCGGTTGCACCAAATTCCCTAATTTGGTGGCCGATTCTAGAAAGGATAGGTATTTGTTGGTTCTTCTCTTTGTTCGCAGCGGACAAGGAAGAGAAGAACGCGATCTAGAAGGCTTCTACTCGTGGAGGATCTTCGTCCACACGTCGTCCACGAGAAGGATAGGACATACGGTAGAAGATCGTAAGGTATAAAGTTTTTTTTAACTTTATTTACAGATCTGACCATGTTCTTTTATGTCTTGATTATACATGTGTGCGTATGTATATATTTTGTATAATCATGGACCCCGAAGACAAACACAAAAACCGGCGATCCGTCCGTCGTCTCTTCCGCGGCTAATCAACTAGAAGAGTTGTGTTGCTTGAACAACTAGTTTGTTCAAGCGACCACTCAAGTTGTTAGCACGACGACGAATAGGTTGTGCTAAGGAAACACATCCCATCCGGATTAATTCTTTCATTAGTGAAAATTTTAATCCGGGGACATGGGAGCCAATGAGCCTCCGAAGCAACTCTCCCTACAAGTGGTATCAGAGCCACGGTTTCCGATTTTGTGTGTTTAGGATTTGGTTAATTTTTATGCACTTATTCATATATTATATGTGCCGGATAATAGTAGGATATGCGTAGTTTAACTCTTTGGTTGCAGGCATAAGATTCAACTATTATGCCCATATGTGTGTATGTGATTGGATGTGTGTAAATATTTATTATTTGAATCCTCGGGGTTGACGAGGCTAGATTAGTATTTAATTTTTGTAATTAAATACGGCATTGTTTAGCCGCTCATTTTAGTTTACTTTCGATATAGATTATTTGTACACTCATTCGTGGAGTATAGGATCAATGGATGTAAATTAAAATAGTTTTATCTCGGCTCGGATCTCTTTGGTGACTTGCGCACGGGAAAAGATGGAGCGGACGAGGTGGCGACATGACGGGTTGCATATTGGAGGACAATGCCATAATCGTTGGAAAAATTCTGTTTTTTCCATATTTATTGCTTATTTGTTTTATATGCATGTTGTGTATGTTTTAAAATTCCTCATTTTCAATTAACTAAGTGGGAGAGGGACATTTTAATTAATTCCACGCTTCCATTATAATTTGACGGTGATGCAACAAACTTGTGTGTTGGCTCTGAGTGCCTTCCTCCTCAAGGACGGGTTTGTTTGTGGATCACTAGGTCAAATAATGGTTATAGGAAATTATCTAGGAGCATGTGTACTTCCACAGCGGTAAGGCACATAATCCGAAATAATTCCCTTAGTATCGTGTAATGGTGCACACTTAGATGCAAATAGAAGTATCCTCTCCATCGAAGTCACTGCTTTTATTTGTAGGGCCAAAGAGGAACCAACTATTAATTTTATTTGTCAAAAAGTAAGGTTGACAAGATAATAAAATTAATGGGTAAAACCTCCTCTTACAAATGTCGAATTTGTATACGTCCACACAGCATGTCATGCGATATTCTCGGTGATTTGAGGTGTTGGTTGATTTTGGGATTTTATTGTTTTGAGGAATCAATAATATTTGAAATCTAATATTTTGATCATTGTGATTTTTAGGATTTTCAAATGGTTTCAACCCACTTGCTGTTATTTTAAAAGAATCAAACTTACTGGACCAAACTACATTGATTGGAAAAGAAACTTGGATATTGTCTTAACTGCAGAGGAGTACAAATTTGTACTCTTTGAGGTCTGTCCTCCTAAGCCCTCCGATGGCTCTAATGAAAAGGAGAAAGAACGTTATAAAAAATGGGTCAAGAAAGATGAGATGGCGGGGTGTTACATTTTGGCATCTATGTCAGATGTACTGCAACATCAGCATCAGGCCATAGCCACAGCTTATGACATGATGTTCAATCTCAAGGAACTTTTCGGACATCAGAGTAGGGCGGCTAGGCAGGAGGCAATGAGAAACTTGATGACGACCACCATGATCGAGGGAACACCCGTTAGGGATCATGTTCTCAAGATGATGACTCATCTTAATGAGATGGAAGTCCTCGGGTGAGATTCGATGGGAAACCAGTCGATATCATTCTCGATCTCTGCCTAGGAGTTTTGGCGATTCGCCTCAACTACAACATGAACAAGAGGTTGTATTCGTTGGCGGAGCTTGGCTGAGAACTCGGTGGGAAGAGGGCTTTTTAGTCAGTGCTCAAGCCATGAGTCGCTCAGAAGGTTTCTTCCTCTAAGCGAAAGGTAAGAAGAAGAAGAAGCAAGGTGGAAGCGAAGAAGGTGGCGATGGGACCTCGGCGAGAGTGAAGAAGCCGAAGGCAAGTGCTTCACTTACCAGCCAGTGGACATTGGAAGGCGGTGTCCTCAAAGAACAAAGGTATATCTTCTTGTTTAGTTGTTGAAACATGTTTAGCGGTGTTATCTACGATTACAGTGTGTAGATCGAGGAGCCACGATCATGTCTGCAATACTTTCTGAGGGTTCCAGAAACCCGACTAGGTGAGGAGAGATTCTAGTCTTCATGGGCAATGCTTCAAAGGTGGCGGCTATTGCAGTGGGAGACGTTTATATATCTTTTGATAGGAATAAAGTTTTGGTTTTGAGAAATTGTCTTTATGTACCTACTTTTAGAAAGAATTTAATTTCAGTTTCTAAATTGTTTTTGGATGGATATTCTGTTTCTTTTAATGATAAAGTGGTTATAAAAGGAATAGAGAGATTATCTGTTCTGGTACATTGGTTGGCAATTTATATACTCTTGAACCGAAAACTCCCACGATACATATAGAAGTAAATAACTCATCTTCTAAGTCTAATAAGAGAAAAGAACCTTGAATGAAGGACATATCTTTGGCATCTAAGGCTTGGTCATATTAACCTAAGCAGAATTCAAAGGTTGATAGCTGATGGACCTTTGGGTTCATTAGTGGTGGAGGATCTCCCAACCTGCGAATCTTGCTTGGAAGGTAAAATGACCAAGAGGCCTTTCAAGGCCAAGGGGTATAGAGCCAAAGATGTGTTAGAATTAGTTCATTCTGATTTGTGCGGTCCTATGTCTATCCAGGCAAGAGGTGGTTTTGAATATTTCGTCTCTTTTATAGAGGATTATTCAAGATATGGATACATTTACTTGATGTGCCGCAAGTCTGAATGCTTTGACAGGTTCAAAGAATTCAAGGCTGATGTGGAGAACCGTAAAGGTAAAAGTATCAAGACACTACGATCTGATCGTGGTGGTGAGTACCTCTTGGGAGAGTTTAGGAGTTACTTATCAGAGTCTGGGATTCAATCCCAATTGTCTGCACCTGGTACACCCTAGCAGAATGGTGTAGCGGAGCGAAGGAATAGGACTCTTATGGAGATGGTCAGATCGATGATGAGTTATTCTGAGTTACCTGTTTCGTTCTGGGGGTATGCACTGGATACGACAATGTACACTCTGAACTTGGTTCCATCTAAATCAGTACCTTCTACCCTTATAGAATTGTGGACTGGGCGAAAGCCTAGTCTGAGACATATTCGGATATGGGGGAGTCCAGCACATGTGCTGAATGCTGATGCTGGTAAGTTGGAACCTCGTACAGAAGTGTGCATGTTTGTTGGCTACCCTAAGGGAACGAAAGGTGGTTTGTTTTATAATCCTAGAGATCAGAGGGTGATCGTTAGCACGAACGCCAGATTTCTAGAGGAGGATTATGTAATGAACCACAAGCCCAAGAGTAGGATTGTTCTTGAGGAGTTAAGCAGAAGTCCGACTTGATTACCACCGGTACAAGGAGACACCACAAGTCACTGCACCACGTGTCACGAGCATACACAGAGGCACCTCGTCGTAGTGGGAGAGTTGTTAGACAACCCAGAGATTCATGTTTTTGGGAGAGTCTTGGACTTAGTCACTGGTGAACATGAACTCGATCCACTGGACATATGACGAGGCAATCCAACATAGAGATCACGATATCTTGGCAAGAGCGATGATTTGAGAGATAGAATCTATGGATTCTAATCAGTGCAGGAGCTAGTAGAACCACCCGATGGTGTAAAAACCATTGGATGCAAGTGGATCTACAAGAGAAAGAGAGGAGTAGACGGGAAGGTTGAGACCTTCAAAGCTAGGCTTGTTGCGAAAGGGTATACTCAGAAAGAGGGTATCGATTATGAGAAGACCTTTTCGCCGGTAGCTATGCTTAAGTCTATCCAGATTCTCTTATCTATAGCTGCTCATATGGATTATGAGATTTGGCAGATGGATGTCAAGATAGCTTTCCTTAACGGAAGTCTTGAGGAGAACATCTATATGCGGCAACCAGAGGGATTCATTGCTAAAGGCAAAGAGCATCTTGTATGTAAGCTTAATCGGTCCATTTATGGATTGAAGCAAGCTTCTAGATCTTGGAACATCCGCTTTGATGAGGTAATCCAGTCATATGGATTTATTCAAAGTCCGGATGAGCCTTATGTATACAAGAGATGTGACGGAAATGTAGTGGTGTTTCTTGTACTATACGTAGATGACATTTTGTTAGTTGGCAACAATATCAAAGTATTATCAGACGTAAGGGTATGGTTGTCCAAACAGTTTGACATGAAGGACTTGGGAGAAGTGGGAGACATCCTTGGGATCAAAGTTATAAGGGATCGCAAGAAAAGGATGTTGTGCTTATCTCAAGCTTCATACATTGACACTATCCTTGCTCATTTTAGCATGCAGAACTCCAAGAAAGGTTTTCTACCTTTTAGGCATGGAGTTCCTTTATCTAAAGAGATGTGTCCCAAAACATCAAAGGAGATAGAGGACATGAAGGCGGTTCCTTATGCTTGTGATGGAAGCCTTATGTATGCTATGCTATGTCTGAGGCCGGATATACTGCTTTCGTGGGCATGGTTAGCATATATCGAGTAATCCTGGGGGGACATTGGATATTGAAGTACGAGAAGAACTAGGGATTATATCTTTGGTTTACTGGCGGATCAATTAGTCCTATGGGTTACAGATTGATTTCCAATCAGATAGGGACAAGAGTAAGTCTACCTCGGGGTTTGTGTTTACTTTTGGAGGTGGAGCCATAGTATGGAGGAGTGTCAAGCAGAAATGCGTGGCGGACTCTACCATGGAAGCTGAGTATGTGGCAGCCTCTGAGGCAGCCAAGGAAGCTGTATGGCTCAGGAACTTCTTGATGGACTTGGATGTGATTCTTGGTTTACCCAGAACTATCACAATTTATTGTGATAACAGTGGTGCAGTTTCAAACTCGAAGGAACCATGAGCCCATAAGGCGAGTAAACACATAGAGCGCAAGTACCACCTTATACGAGAGATCGTAAAGCGAGGAGAAGTTGTTGTTGCCAAGATTGCATCAGAGGATAACCTAGCGGATCCATTCACTAAGGTCCTTCCAGCGAAAGCGTTTGATAGGCATGTGGAGGACATGGGGATCAGATGTATGGCGGAGTGATAACGGCATAGTCTTTTAGTGTAAGTGGGAGATTGTTGGAATGTATACTGAAAGCCTAGCTCTTTTTGTATGAACATTTTATTTTGGAATAAGAATCACATGATCATTGTTTGCACTTTATATATTTATTATATATGTGTGCATATTGTCTAATATTTTACATTGTAGATAACATGGTGCTTGGTGTGGCACAGAAGATCATGTTGTCAGTCCCTTGTAAAATATAAGTAGAGGCTCACGACCAAGATGGTTTTGGACAAACCATTGGCATGGTTGTAGTGTAGCTTGGTATTGTTTTGCCTTGAACATAAAGTTACACTAGTACACTTAAGTGTATTGAGCAGGACCGATATAGAGGTGATTCGATTTAGCACTGACTACATAATTGAATCGGACGTCGGATAT
Organism: Wurfbainia villosa; assembly: GCA_025175895.1. Lineage (NCBI taxonomy): Eukaryota > Viridiplantae > Streptophyta > Magnoliopsida > Zingiberales > Zingiberaceae > Wurfbainia > Wurfbainia villosa. The sequence continues at coordinate 30,956,612 of CM045998.1, read as the reverse complement.
TATGTTGTACATGCTCTTAATTCCGATATAATAACGGGCACATATACTTAGTATTTATTTCTTTGATTTACCAGAGGGTGAGATTTAGATGGATTAAATCAATATGCCCGGTAAGTTGGGAAAAGTTATTATTTACATGGTGTGCCGTTGATTATAGGAGGAAACCATGTCCTATATATTAGGTTGATGATGTCCCCTTGAGGAGCTCATAAGGTTCATCATGTAAACCCAGCTGGTTGACTTAGTCAACATGATGATAAGGTTGAGTGGTACTACTCGAGGAAATAGATGTTAATTAATTGATGGTCAGTAAATCAATTAATTGACGGACATTCGATATCTTAAATACGGGGAGATGAATGTACAAATAATATATGGAGCCCATATTAATTTATGGGGGTTGGTGAGGTAGTTCAATGATGATCCTCTAGTGGAATGGAACATCATTGATGGATCAAGTTTGTGTGGTTCCGATCCATCGGGTGGCCAAGATCCAACTCCTCCTTATGGTCCCTATCATAGCCTAATATAATCCTTGTGAAGTCTAGATCCAAGAATGTAAAACAAAACCTAGAACCAACGGTTGGGATTAAATCCCTAGATCCAATGGTTAGGATGAAACCCTAGAATCGACCGTTGGGATTAAATCCCTAGATCCGACGATTGGGATAAAACCCTAGATCCAACGGATGGGATGAAACCCTAGATCTGACGGTTGGGATGAAATCCTAGATCCGACGGTTGGGATGAAACCCTAGATCCGATGGTTGGGATAAAACCCTAGATCCGACGGTGGAGATTAAATCCCTAGATCCGACGGTGGAGATTAAAGGAGGCTTAAGCCCAATTCTATAAATAGAAGGCTTAAGCTTGGGCGGCAAGGATAATTGGATAGAGAATTAGGGTTTGGCTCTTCCACAAGTTGGCGGCTAGGGTTTTTTTTTTGGGCGGCAACCTCCTTCCTCCAAGAAGTTGCCGGCGCCGAACCTTCTTCCATCTAGACTTGGCTGGCGCCCATTCTCGAGGCCTCTCTCTTATTCCTTGGCCGGCGGTTCTCCTTCCATTGGTGCCCGGTTCTCTTCCTCCTCCCTTTCTCCTTGGTGGCCGGCGACAACCCCTCTTCAAGTTGGCCGGTGCTTCATCCACTTGCTCCTTGGCCGGCGGTTGCACCAAATTCCCTAATTTGGTGGCCGGTTCTAGAAAGGATAGGTATTTGTTGGTTCTTCTCTTTGTTCGCAGCGGACAAGGAAGAGAAGAACTCGATCTAGAAGGCTTCTACTCGTGGAGGATCTTCGTCCACACGTCGTCCACGAGAAGGATAGGACATACGGTAGAAGATCGTAAGGTATAAAGTTTTTTTTAACTTTATTTACAGATCTAAGCATGTTCTTTTATGTCTTGATTATACATGTGTGCGTATGTATATATTTTGTATAATCATGGACCCCGAAGACAAACACAAACACCGGCGATCCGTCCGTCGTCTCTTCCGCGGCTAATCAACTAGAAGAGTTGTGTTGCTTGAACAACTAGTTTGTTCAAGTGACCACTCAAGTTGTTAGCACGACGACGAATAGGTTGTGCTAAGGAAACTCATCCCATCCGGATTAATTCTTTCATTAGTAAAAATTTTAATCCGGGGACATGGGAGCCAATGAGCCTCCGAAGCAACTCTCCCTACAGATCGGCGGGACCAAGATTGTCCCTCTGAACCCTACCAAGATAATATGCATTGCTCTGCTTTGGAAGATTCAACAACTACAAATGATCGAGGTAGTGATGGGTATCAAGACTTGGTAGGCATTTTTCGAGTTGATTCGATTAAGATCTAATCTAATCGTAATGTGTATCACATACGCATTAAGGCCTTTATAACCTACACTAGCATGTGTTAGGGCAATCTCTTGCCATGATAAGGTTTTGATGTGTTTGACAAAGGGTTTAAGTTAGGTTGTGATTATGGTTTGATATGTGCGTTGAAGTCGTGCAGGACTTAGTAATTCGCACATGGAGCCTTGGCGAGTTTCACATCTCATGATTCGATCCTTGAGTCGGTGAATGATAGCTTTACGGAAGCCATGCGCTTGGAGCATCCGAGGGACAGCCGGACGAGGAGCTTGGAGTGAAGCCGGAGGAAGTAGACTTCAGGGTGAGACGCGAAGGATGGCACTGCAAAGCCGTGTGCTTGGCGCATCCGAGGGACGTGGCCGGACGAAGACAACTTCGAAGGCCAGGAACTCCGAAGGATGAGAGTGAGTGAATGTAACCCGGGAAGGGGTAGTAGCTCCTAGGTGAAACTTGGCCATTTGGCTAAGTGTCGGATGAGTTTTCCCGACAACAGTCGACTGCCAAGGAATGGCAGTCGACTGTTCTGAGTCGAATGGGTTCGACTAGTGTCCGATTCATGGGCATTTGGCCCATGCAGTCGACTGCCATGGACTAGCAGTGGACTGTTGTTGACACGATCATCATTGACACGATCATTGCCAAGAGACGGTCGTGATGTAGCGTGCACGCAGAATGGAGTCGAGCTCGCGGAACACTCGACTGATGGTACATCAGTCGACTGATGGCAAGATCAGTCGACTGATGATGATACCGTTGGATGAAATCCAACGTGGAAAGTGGTCGTTATTGATGCCTAGAATGGACTTAGGCCAAGCAATCTCTTAGATCTATCTCTATATATCTTGATGCCTAGAATACAGGTTGCTTCACCTAAGTCCTTCATTGAGAAGCACGTCCCCAGCCAAGTCTTCACAGACTGTAGCAAAGGGATGTCATTCCCAATGAGTAGTATGTCATCCACATACAATACAAGGAAGATAACTGTGTTACCATTAACCCTCTTGTAGACACAGGGTTCATCTTCATTCTTGATGAAACCAAACTGTTTGATTGCATCATCGAATCGAAGATTCCAGCTCCGAGAAGCTTGCTTTAGCCCATAAATTGACCTTTGTAGCTTGCTTACTTTCCCAGTATGTTGTGGATCCACAAAACCCTCAGGTTGTGTCATGTACACATCCTCGAGCAAGTTTCTATTCAGAAATGCAGTTTTGACATCTTTCTGCCAGATCTCATAATCGTGGTTTGCTGCAATAGCAAGCATGATCCGAATGGACTTAAACATCGCCACTAGAGAAAAGGTTTCATCATAGTCAATACCATGAATTTGCTTGCAACCTTTAGCCACAAACCGACCCTTATAGGTATGCTTAAGTCCATCCATATCAGTCTTTCTCTTAAAGACCCACTTACACCCAATGGGTTTGACCCCTTCAGGTGGATCAACCAAAGTCCATACTTGGTTGGTGTAAATGGATTCCATCTCGGATCTCATGGCCTCTAGCCATTTCTCAGAATCTGGGCTCATCACAGCTTCCTGCTATGAGGTAGGCTAATTCTCAATGAGCATAATGTCATCATGGTCAGACAAGAGAAATGAGTATCTCTCAGGCTGACGATGTACCGTAACAAACCTGCGAAGAGGTAGGTCTACCTGAACAGGTAGTTGTTCCATAACTCTTTGTGCAACGATCTCATCATCCACAACATTTTGTGGTTCTTGTTTAGCCCCCATCAAGGTCTCAATGCTATGGTCCATATCTTGGATTTCTTCAAGATCGAACGTACTCCCATTAGTTTTTCTAGAAACAAAATCCCTTTCTAAAAAACCCCAGTCTTTGCCACAAACACTTTGTGCTGACTGGGAATGTAGAAGTAATATCCCTTAGTCTTATTGGGATATCAAACAAAATAGCACTTGTCGGATTTGGGTCCCAGTTTGTCTGAGACTTGACGTCGAACGTAAGCCTCACAACTCCAAATCCTCATGAAAGACATCTTGGGATTTCTCCCTGTCCTTTTCGTATATGGTGTCTTTATCACAGCCTTTGATGGTACACGATTAAGGGTGAAGGCTGTTGTATCTAGAGCATATCTCCAAAAGGATATAGGAAGATCTGTGTGACTCATCATAGATTGTACCATATCTAATAGGGTACGATTCCTCCATTCGGATACACCATTCCATTGTGGTGTTCCAGGAGGAGTGAGTTGGGATAGAATCCCACACTCAGCTAGATAGTCACGAAATTCATGGCTAAGGTATTCACCACCTCGATCTGATCGAAGTATCTTAATACTCTTGCCATGTTGGTTTTGTACTTCATTCTTGAATTCTTTGAACTTTTCAAAGGATTCTAATTTATGTGTCATCAGATATACATAACCATATCTATTGAAGTCATCAGTAAATGTTATGAAGTACCTGTAACCACCTCTAGCAGCAACATTGAAAGGGCCACATACATCACTATGTATAAGTCCTAACAAGTTTGTTGCTCTTTCGCTGTGTCCACTAAAGGGAGTCTTGGTCATCTTGCCTAGAAGGCAAGACTCGCATGTCTCATATGATTCAAAATCAAATTACTCCAGCAGCCCATCCTTATGAAGCTGGGATAAGCGACTCTCATTTATGTGACCTAAGCGACAATGCCAGAGATAGGTTTGGTTCAACTCATTTGACATGAACCTCTTGGTACTTATGTTATAGATGGGGCTCTCTAAGTCTAGAAAGTAGAGTCCGTTCATTAGAGGTGCACTACAATAGAACATATCATTTAAATAAACTGAACAACATTTGTCATTTATTATAAATGTAAATTCTTTCTTGTCCAAACAAGAAACTGAAATTATGTTCTTAGTTAAAGCAGGCAAATAACAACATTCATCTAGTTCTAGTACAAGCCCAGTGGGCAGAGATAGATCATAAGTTCCTACAACAACTGCAACAACTCTTGCTCCATTGCCTACTCGTAGGTCCACCTCGCCCTTTGTCAATGCCCTTATATTTCTCAGCGCCTACACATTAGTACAAATGTGAGATGCACATCCGGTATCTAATACCCATGATGAAGAAATAGATAGATTGACTTCTATAACATTTATACCTAAAGTAGAAGTTTCACTTCTGTTCTTCTTAAGATCTTCCAGGTAAGCTTTGCAGTTACGCTTCCAGTGTCCAGCTTCCTTGCAATGGAAGCAAGCCCCTTCCTTGGCCACCCCACCTTTGGGTTTCAGTTCTTTGCCTTTGCCCTTGGCTTGGGACTTTCCCTTACCTTTAGGCTTGCCCTTGCCTTTCTTCTTTTGCACCATCAAAATGGAGTCAGATTTTCCCTTCTTAAGGTTGAGCTCTGTAGTTCTCAACATGCTGAGCATCTCATGCAGTGACTTATCAATTTCATTTATGTTGTAATTCTTGACAAATTGATTGTAGGCTTGTGGCAAAGATTTCAAGATCAGGTCAGTGGCCAACTCTTGGCCAAGTGGGAATCCCAATCTCTGTAGGTTTTCTACGTACCCAATCATCTTGAGTACATATGGACCTACGGGAGTCCCATCTTGCATCTTGGACTGAAACAATGCCTTAGAGACTTTATATCTCTCATGCCTTGCTTATCCTTGATATAGTTGACGAAGATGTTCAACCATATCATAAGCATTAATGAACTCATGTTGCTTCTGAAGCTCAGAGTTCATGGTCGCGATCATGAGACATGACACATCTAATGCATCATCTTGATGCTTCTTGTAAGCATCTTTATCAGTTCGCGAGGCATTGGCAGGAGGTGGCTCTGGAATGGGCTGTCGCAGAGGTACAGCTCTTTCTGGGTGAGCAATACGTAACTGAACAACTGCAGTCCAAGAAATTTGCTCCATTGAGCTTGTCCTTCTCAAGGACAGAACAAACGGAGAGAGTGTTCGTGTTTGTCGACATAGTTATCTACAACATACAGAATGAAGAAAATTAATATCATATTCCTTTTATCATTTAATTAGGCCTTTAATCAAATGATGCTCCCACTGAATTATAGGATTTTTGTAGAATCGAGTTATGAATGTGGTCAAACCACATTACAAGATTCATATAAACATACTATAATTCTTACGGGACAAGATCCACATCATACTAGGCCTTGAGTTAGCTTTGGCTAAATCGCCCAAGACTTAGTATGATCGGTAGGTAACACATTACCGATTACATCTCTATGCAACTCTTGTTTATAGAATCAAGACCCACATATACAAAAGACCTTGAGTTAGCTTTGGCTAAATCGCCCAAGATTTAGTGTAAATGTGATCTTATCCTATCTTTCCAATGGTTGGAATATGCCTATAGTTCTACTCGATCCAATTGAGTTAACTAGTTTTACTCAATCTAATTGAGCTTACTCTAACCCAAACCGTGATAGGCGGGACCAAGATTGTCCCTCCGCACCCTACAAAGATAATATGCGTTGCTCTGCTTTGACAGATTCAACAACTACAAATGATCGAGGTAGTGATGGGTATCAAGGACTTGGTAGGCATTTTCGAGTTGATTCGATTAAGATCTAATATAATCATAATGTGTATCATATACGCATTAAGGCCTTTATTATCCAACACTAGCATGCATCACATACGTACAAGCATCATTCTAGCATGCATCATATACATAAAAGAAAAATATCCTAGCATGCATCATATAGATACAAACATTATTCTACTAGCATGCATCACATACATACAAGCATAACAAATATATATATATATATATATATATATATATATATATATTTATATATATATATATATATATATATATATATATATATATATATCACCTCCTTTGACCGCCAGGTGTCGTCGACACCCTTCTCGTAACTCCGTTTAGTAGTGGACCTTCTACCGCTCCATTTGGTACATTAGAAACATAAAACTCGAGTTACATTCGAGTCTAAAACTATTTACAACTAGAAATTTAAAAGAAGAGGCACAATGCATAGGTCACATACCCTATACAACAAGCACAACCACAAAAACGGCACGCAGGCCGTATTATGAATTACAACACATTATCATCCAATCATATTGGGGTTCTTGGGCCATGACCATCACAAAATTATACATAATTCTAAATTATGTATTTTACAAAAAATTTCTATAATTTTTCCTATTTTTTTCCATTTTATGAGTCACCTCTCCGTAACGGTCCCACTAAGCAGTTTCTGGGCGTGATCGCGGGACAAGGCCCCTTTCGGGGATAGGGCAGCGCCCTTACTCACAAAATAAACTTTGAGAGTGTCCATACATGATATTACATCGACTTAAGTCTCTGTCCCAAAAACCTAAAGCGAGAACTTGCCGTTTCGGAGAGTTTTTTTCGGTGGTTGAAGCCTACATGTGTCCCAACACTCGTTGCTTCGACTCTTCGAGAAAAATACCCAAAAATATCTATAAAATAGGAAATTTATAGAAACTTAAAAAATCTATAATTTTTATATCTAATACAAAAACTACAAATTCAAATAATATACATGCTTCGCACGTGGCTCTGATACTACTGTTGGGTTTTCCGAGCCGCAAAAACTGATTTTTGCGTTGTGGAATTCTCGGAAGCCCGGCCACGGATCCATGCGAAGATATATTAAATTAAAAGATGTATGTGCTTAAGTAAACCTAGATCTAGCTTAGATCTAAAAGGTGAGAGCATTACCCTCGTAGTGACGCCCTTCCCATATCCCGCTCGTCCAAACACTTTGCCGGAACACAAGAGTGTCAAGTGTACACTCCTCTACAAGTATCCACACCGACAAATGGTGGAGAAAAACAACTTAGAGTGTGCTAGCACCCTTTAGGTATTTTGTCCAAGGAAGTCTTGGGAGAGCAAGAAGGAGAGTTAGGAAGAAGATGATGAAGTTAACAACCAAAATGAATTCACATCATCAAATGAAAGTGGCCGACCACTTATTGTTGGGGGGTTACATGCATGCATGTAACTCCAAGAGCCTATGACTCTTTGTCTCCCTCATGAGGTGGCACCACATGATAAGTCCATGATGATGTGGAACACCATCATTGGCCGGTGCCCATGCCAAGTCACCATGACATGACAAATGGTCAAGTCAAAATTGACCATTCATCTTCCCTCTCAAGTCAAGTCAAACTTGACCTCTTATCTCGCATGGTTCATCAAATCGAACCACTTGATTCAAGTCAATTTGATTTAATGAATCTCTATTCATTAATTTAAATTGACTCAATGAATCAAATCTAAATTAGACTCATTCAACACTTGAATCAAATTGAGTCTAACTCAATTAGTCTAATTTGGATTACTCTTAATCCAATTTGGTTCATCCCATGAACCTAATCCTCATGGTTCATCATATGAACCTAATCTCCATCTAATTGCCCTTTGTGTGTGACCCTATAGGTTCTTGTAACGTTGGCAATGTCCCTAAACCGATTTAGAAACATAAGCAATGAGTGGTATCTAGCAACACATCATTGCTACCCAAGTTACAAGAATATTGAGCTCCAACATCACCTTAGTGACTACTAATTGTGACTCTCACAATATGTTACAATGTCCCTCTATCCTTGATATCTAGATTAACCAATTGAGGCATAGACCATGACATCCTCGGTAGAATCTATATCTTGAACTCAAAGTAGACTCACTCTAATCAAATGAGCTCAATATCTCATATTGACTCATTTGGGCATGGCCATGCACTTCGTGGTCTCACTCTATCAAGAATATCGATGTCACTCCCATCATATAGGAGGGATAGATCCCATCTACATCACTCACATCCCTCCGCATAATTTGTTACATACCTAGTAATCGCCTTTATGGTCCACCCATTTACGGGTGACATTTGATGAAGCCAAAGTATGCAACTCCTTATGTAGGGAACCATGGTGACTTCAGGTCCAAGAACTAATAGTCACATGAGAAAGTATATGACACTCATATAGCGTTCCATGATACTTTCTCATGGCGGGTCATTCAGTATATATTCTCCAATGCATACCCATGTGTCAACTTGATATCTCATATCCATGACTTGTGAGATCAAGTCATCGTGTTGACCTACATGCTAGTCTTTACGCATTAACATTGTCCTTGAATGTTAATACTTGACTAGGAATGATTAAGAGTAGTGTTCTCTATATCATCTCATTATCGATTCAACCAATCGATTGATATAGATAAGAACCTACTACTTAAGGACGTTATTATACTTAGTTATTTGGCACCAATACAAGTAAATATAATAAACATGTCTTTATAAATAGGAATATTATACAATAAAATTCATACAACAATCATCACATGATTGACTCTATGGCTTTCACTAACAGTCGGGTGGTGTTGTACCCCTCAATATGGGCCATTTAAATATCTTGCAAAACACGAATAAAAATCAAAAGGAATTCCAAGACTTTTCCTTTGATTAGTAATGTTGGAAATAATAAGAAATAAACAGAAATAAATAATAAGTATAGGAAACAAACAAAAACTAGAAACTTACGACCTTCGATGTCCCCGAAAGGGACTGTACGTTAGTTTTTAGGGTTGGAGAAAACTTGTTACGAGAGTAAACTATAGTAAGAAGTGTAGATCTTTCTGAGAGCTTCGATTTGGTAGGTAGATCGTTTCGTGAGTACACTTGTGCGAAAAGTTATGGCCGTTTTATCGTCAGCTACTCAAAAACAGAATAGTTGCAAATACACAACCAAAAGAAATGTACCAAGACTTCGTCTTGGATTAGTAGTGCGGAAAAAAAACTTAAAAAATAAATACGAATCAAAAAATACGAATAGAAAACCAAAGAGTGCTAGATTGGTGGTTTCATCAAATCTTAGCACCCCCGCTTTGATACCAATTTTTGGATCGTGAAGCGTCGCAAGAGGGGGGTGAATACCGAGCATAAATATTTTCGTTCCGTTCGTTCGATATACGAGCAAGAACAATGGAAAAAAAAGAGACAAGTTTATTTTTACTTGGTTCACAACCCAGCGGTTGTTACTCCAAGGCCCTAACGGTCCTAGACCGCGTACGGAGGGCAAAACACTATAAGATCTCCTCCTCGTTGGAGGTAGGAGATAACGATCACAAAACCTGAAGTACGAGGATGAGGCAACAAGCCTACCTCACCTCGTTACGATTAAAATAAAGAATACAAAATATATTACTTGCTACTGCTACCGACGAAGAAGATGGAAGCTTGGCGTCGCGTCGACATTATGACGGTGTTGGAGCTTTGGCGTTGTAGGGGCACATGAGAATAATCTTGATTGATGTTTGGGTTGGAATCCTCCCCTCCTTCTATAGAGTTTGGCCTTAGAATAAGTCTCCTCGTCTTTTGGAACAAATCACGAGGTGGTACCAATTTTATCGCGAAGTGACCGTGTCAAATGTTATCTGTTTTGACCTAGCGCAAAAGGCTGATTCGTCGCCAACAGTTGACTAATGAGCATCAGTCGACTACCCAAAGACCAGCAGTCGACTGCCAGCCTAGCCACTACCATGCAATAAGATGTTAGCATGGAAAATGATAAATACGACAGTTTTTTACCATCCGATCTTGACCTAAACCTTCCACAGAAAGTCTTAGTCAGTCGCCGCCTACGATCGTCCTCGTACAGAGGAAACAACCTTACCATGTCTCAATCACACGAGCATATCTCTAGTCCTTTAAGCTCTGTCGCTTTGCTTTCGGTCTTCCACCTAGGTTCTTCGACTCCCACAAAGTTCCCTCGGTGTTGCCTGACCACCACAGCTCCCTCTAGGTATCGCTGACCTTCGGCTTAGCTTAGCTTTTCTGCACACTTGATTTAGCTCATGAGACAAAGATGTAAACTTAACTTTGTGTCTTTGCCATAATCAAAACACAGGTTTCATTATCTGGTACCCCTGCACCAACAATCTCCCCCTTTTTGATCTATGATAAACCAACACAAAGTTAAGGGAAATTAAAGCATAAAAAGAGTATAGTAAATGATGAATGCCATTTTCAAAAACTCCCCCTTAACAAAAACTCCCCCTTAACCCTAGGTGAGTTTTGAAAGATATACTTTAATTTTCAAAATTAAATTTTATGTTACTCCCCCTTAACTTTCACTCTTCTCCCCCTTTTGCCATAAATCAAAAAAAAAGTTGGGGGTTTTTATATAAAATAGGAGTTTAAAAACAACATCGTATATGCATGCATCTAGATAAATCAACTATGAGTCCAAGCATGCGTCAAGCAGTAGTTAGATAGATTGGTTCGAGGTGTGTCCCTCTGCACCAATAATCTAAAGGTTTGTAATATAACCCTTAGGGTTAGTTTGCTCTCCCCCTTAGTCAAATATATGAAGTATAAGAGATGTAGGGGCCGCTAAACTTTAGCCTAAAGAGTTGTAAATAGTCATTAAGTATAATAGTTGAGAAAATAAGTAATATTTTGAAAAGATTATTTTAAGTATATTTTAATTATCCTTAACATCTCACCCATTATATGTGTCTCAGAATTTATTCACTTTATATGTTTTGTGAGATGATTTGAAACTGATTAAAGATAGTCGACCTTGGGTTAGATTCAGATTTAACCTTTAAATCATTAAGTAATTTTTCGAGAAACTGGCTTCCAGGTCATGGCGAGGCACAGGAGCCTTCTTTGATCGGAACAACTGAAGGTAGGGGAAACTTCGCTTCACACTCCAACTCAGTCGCTTGTTCATGGCGATCCCTTCATCATTTTCGGATTTAAAAATTAATCCTCGACAAAGAGTGATTATCAAAGCAACCATTCCATCGTCGTGCTATTCGATTAGAGTGGTCACTTGAACAAACTTGTTGTTCAAGCAACCAACCTCTATTATTCAAATAGCCGCGGAATAGACGATGTACGAATTTCTAATTTTTGCATTTGTATTCGGGGTCCAAGTAAATTTAGACATATGCCATACATACAATATACAGAGAAACAAACAAGGAAAACAAAACAAGATTTATACCTCTTGTTTACCTCAACATCTTCTATCGTATATTCTATCCTCCTCTTGGATGTTGCGTGGGCAACGATCCTCCAAGAGATTAAGCCTCCTAGATCACGACCTTCCTTTCCTTGCTCGCTCCGAACAAGATGAAGTATAGAACAAAACTCTTCTCCTACCTAGAACCGATCACCAAGCCTCTTTGCTTGGTGTTTGCCACCAGCCAAGGAGAGAACAAGGAGTAGATGAAGAGAATGGGGTGGGCGCCGACAAAGAGCTCCAAGGGAAGAACACTAACCCTAGTCACCGCCGGCCAAGGATGGAGAGAAGAAGAGGATGAGCACCGGCCAAGGTTGAGAAGAGCAAGATGGGCGCTGGTCAAAGAGAAGAGGTAGAAGCCTTGCCGCCCAAGGATTCTCCAAACCCTAGCCGTCAATTGCCCTCCAAGCCGGAGCAGCCCAAACCCTAATTCTCCTTCTATATTCTTGCCGCCCACCCTAGGAGCCTTATTTATAGAGTTGGGCTCAAGCCTACTTTTAATCTCTACGATCAGTTCTAAGGATTTAATCTCAACCGTCAGATCTAGAGATTTAATCTCAACCGTCGGATCTAGAGATTTAATCTCCTCTGTCGGATCTAAAGATTTAATCTCCATCGTTGGATCTAGAGATTTAATCTCCACCATCGGATCTAGAGTTTCATTTTCCATCATCGGATCTAGACTCCAAGAGGGTTATAATAGGCTACAATAGGGACCATGAGGAGGAGTTGGATCTTGGCCACCCAATGGATCAAGCCCACATAAAGTCTGATCCATTAATGATAATTCATTCCACTAGAGGATTATCATTGATCTACCTCACGAATCCCCATAAGTTAATATGAGCTCTATATATTATTTGTACATATATCTCCCCATGTTTAAGATCTTGATTAATTAATTTACTGACAATTAATTAATGAACATCTAACTCCATGAGTAGTACCACTCAACCTTATCATCATGTCAGACCAAGTCCACCTGCAGGGTTTACATGATGAACCTTATGAGCTCCTCAAGGGGACATCATCATCCTAATATATAGGACATGGTTTCCACCTATAATCAATGACACACCATATAAATAATATCATTTCCCAACTTACCGAGGCTATCGATTTACTCTATAAATCTCGTCCATTGGTAAATCAAAGAAATGAATACTAAGTATATGTGCCCGTTATTATATTAGGATTAAGAGAATGTACAACATAATATCCGAGGTCCGATTCAATTATGTAGTCAGCAATTAATTGAATCACCTCTATGTCGGTCCTACTCAATACACCTAAGTGTACTAGTGTAACTCTATGTTCAAGATAAAACAATACCAAGCTACACTACAACCATGCCAATTTTATGGGAGTAAAAGACACTGATTTAGATGGAACCAAGTTCAGAATATACACCATCGTATCCAGAGCATACCCCCAGAACGAATATGTCAACTCAGAATAACTCATCATCGATCTAACCATCTCCATAAGAGTCTTATTCCATCGCTCTGCTACACATTCTGCTGGGGTGTGCCAGGTGCAAACAATTGGGATTGAATCCCAGCCTCTAATAAGTAAATCCTAAACTCTCCCAAGAGGTACTCACCACCACGATCAGATCATAGTGTCTTGATACTTTTACCTTGACGTTTCTCCGCATCAGCCTTGAATTCTATGAACTTGTCAAAGCATTCAGACTTGCGGCGCATCAAGTAAATGTATCCATATCTTGAATAATCATCTATGAAAGAGATGAAATACTCAAAACCTCCTCTCGCCTGGATAGACATATGACCACACAAATCAGAATGAACCAATTCCAACACATCTTTGGCTCTATACCCCTTGCCCTTGAAAGGTCTCTTGGTCATTTTACCTTCCAAGCAAGACTCGCAGGTTGGGAAGTCTTCCACCACTATTGAACTCAGAGGTCCATCAACTATCAACCTTTGAATTCTGCTTAGGTTAATATGACCAAGCCTTAGATGCCAAAGATATGTTTGGTTCATCTTCGAAGGTTCTTTTCTCTTTTTGGAATTAGAAGATGAGTTATTAACTTCTATTTGAATCGTGGAAGCTTTTTGTTCAAGATTATATAAATTTCCTATCAATGCACTAGAACAGATAATCTCCCAATTCCTTTTTATAACAACTCTGTCATTAAAAGAAAAAGAATATCAATCCATAAACAATTTAGAAACTGAAATCAAATTCTTTCTAAATAAAGGTACATAAAGGCAATTTTTAAAAACCAAAACTTTATTTTTCTCAAAAGACAAATAAACATCTCCCACTGCAACAACCGCCACCTTCGTGGCATCACCTAAGTATATGGTAATCTCCCTTTAAGCCAGTCGTTTGGTTTCCTGGAACCCATACAAAGTATTGCAGACATGATCAGTGGCTCCCGTATCTACACACCAGGTGCCGGTAGATAACACCGCTATGTAGGGAGTTACTTCGGAGGCTCATTGGCTCTCATATCCCCGGATTAAAATTTTCACTAATGAAAGAATTAATCTGGATGGGATGAGTTTCCTTAGCACTACCAATTCGTCGTCGTGCTAACAACTTGAGTGGTCGCTTGAACAAACTAGTTGTTCAAGCAACACAACTATTCTAGTTGGTTAGCCGCGGAAGAGACGACGGACGGATCGCCGGTTTTTGTGTTTGTCTTCAGGGTCCATGATTATACAAAATATATACATACACACACATGTATAATCAACACATTAAAGAACATGCTCAAATCTGAAAATAAAGTTGTAAAACTTTATACCTTACGATCTTCTACCGTATGTCCTATCCTTCTCGTGGACGACGTGTGGACGAAGATCCTCCACGAGTAGAAGCCTTCTAGATCGCGTTCTTCCCTTCCTTGTCCGCTGCGAACAAAGAGAAGAACCAACAAATACCTATCCTTTCTAGAACCGGCCACCAAATTAGGGAATTTGATGCAACCGCCAGCCAAGGAACAAGTGGATGAAGCGCCGGCCACCAATGGAAGGAGAACCGCCGGCCACCTTGGAGAGATTGAAGGAGTGAACGCCGGCAACCAATGGAAGGAGAACCACCGGCCAAAGAATAAGAGAGTGGCCTAGAGGGTGGGCGCCGGCCAAGTCTTGATGGAGGAAGATGGGCGCCGGCAACAATTTGATGGAGGAAGATTGTCGCCCAAGCCCTAGCTTCCAAACCCTAGCCGCCCACTTTGAGAAGAGCCAAACCCTAACTCCAATTCTAATTCCTTGCTGCCCAAGCCTAAGCCCTCTATTTATAGAATTGGGTTTAAGCCTCCTTTAATCTCCACCGTCGGATCTAGGGTTTTATCCCAACCGTCGGATCTAGGGTTTCATCCCAACCGTCAGATCTAGGATTTCATCCCAACCGTCGGATCTAGGGTTTCATCCCAACCGTCGATTCTAGGGTTTCATCCTAACCATCGGATCTAGGGATTTAATCCCAACCGTTGGATCTAGGGTTTCATCCTAACCATCGGATCTAGGGATTTAATCCCAACCGTTGGTTCTAGGGTTTTGTTTTTCATTCTTGGATCTAGACTTCACAAGGATTATATTAGGCTACGATAGGGACCATAAGGAGGAGTTGGATCTTGGCCACCCGATGGATCGGAACCACACAAACTTGATCCATCAATGATGTTCCATTCCACTAGAGGATCATCATTGAACTACCTCACCAACCCCCATAAATCAATATGGGCTCCATATATTATTTGTACATTTATCTCCCCGTGTTTAAGATATCGAATGTCCGTCAATTAATTGATTTACTGACCATCAATTAATTGACATCTAATTCCTCGAGTAGTACCACTCAACCTTATCATCATGTTGACTAAGTCAACCAACTGGGTTTACATGATGAACCTTATGAGCTCCTCAAGGGGACATCATCAACCTAATATATAGGACACGGTTTCCTCCTATAATCAACGACACACCATGTAAATAATATTATTTCCCAACTTACCGGGCATATTGATTTAATCCATCTAAATCTCACCCTCTGGTAAATCAAAGAAATAAATACTAAGTACATGTGTCCGTTATTATATCGGGATTAAGAGCATGTACAACATAATATCCGAGGTCCGATTCAATTATGTAGTCAGCAATTAATTGAATCACCTCTATGTCGGTCCTACTCAATACACCAAAGTGTACTAGTGTAACTCTATGTTCAAGATAAAACAATACCAAGCTACACTACAACCATGCCAATGGTTTGTCCAAAACCATCTTGGTTGTGAGCCTCTACTTATATTTTACAAGGGACTGATAACATGATCTTCTGTGCCACACCAAGCACCATCTTATCTACAATGTAAAATATTAGACAATATGGACACACATATAATAAATATATAAAATGCAAACAATGATCATGTGATTCTTATTTCAAAATAAAATGTTCATACAAAAAGAGCTAGGCTTTCAGTATACATTCCAACAATCTCCCACTTATACTAAAAGACTATGTCGTCATCACTCTGCCATACATCTGATCCCCATGTCCTCCACATGCCTATCAAATGCTTTAGCTGGAAGGGCCTTAGTGAATGGATCCGCCAGGTTATCCTCTGATGCAATCTTGGCGACAGCAACTTCTCCTCGCTTTACGATCTCTCGTATAAGGTGGTACTTGCGCTCTATGTGTTTACTCGCCTTATGGGCTCGTGGTTCCTTCGAGTTTGCAACTACACTACTATTATCACAAGAAATTGTGATAGTTCTGGGCAAACCAGGAATCACATCCAAGTCCATCAAGAAGTTCCTGAGCCATACGACTTCCTTGGCTGCCTCAGAGGCTGCCACATACTCAGCTTCCATGGTAGAGTCTGCCATGCATTTCTGCTTGACACTCCTCCATACTATAGCTCCACCTCCAAAAGTAAACACAAACCCCGAGGTAGACTTACTCTTGTCCCTATATGATTGGAAATCCGAATCCGTGTAACCCACAGGGACTAATTGATCTGCCCGGTAAACCAACATATAATCCCTAGTCCTTCTCAGGTACTTCAATATATACTTTACCGCAGTCCAATGTCCCAGTCCAGGATTACTCTGATATCTGCTAACCATGCCCACGGCAAAGTAGATATCCGGTCTCGTACACAACATAGCATACATGAGGCTTCCTACTGCCGAAGCATAAGGAACCGCCTTCATGTCCTCTATCTCCTTTGATGTTTTGGGACACATCTCTTTAGATAAAGAAACTCCATGCCTAAAAGATAGAAAACCTTTCTTGGAGTTCTGCATGCTAAAACGAGAAAGGATAGTGTCAATGTATGAAGCTTGAACAAGAACAACATCCTTTTATTGTGATCCCTTATAACATTGATCCCAAGGATGTGTCCCACTTCTCCCAAGTCCTTCATATCAAACTGTTTGGACAACCATACCCTTACGTCTGATAACACTTTGATATTGTTGCCAACTAACAAAATGTCATCCACGTATAGTACAAGAAACACCACTACGTTTCCGTCACATCTCTTGTATACACAAGGCTCATCCAGACTTTGAATAAATCCATATGACTGGATTACCTCATCAAAGCGGATGTTCCAAGATCTAGAAGCTTGCTTCAATCCATAAATGGACCGATTAAGCTTACATACAAGATGCTCTTTGCCTTTAGCAATGAATCCCTCTGGTTGCCGCATATAGATGTTCTCCTCAAGACTTCCGTTAAGGAAAGCTGTCTTGACATCCATCTGCCAAATCTCATAATCCATATGAGCAGCTATAGATAAGAGAATCCGGATAGACTTAAGCATAGCTACCGGTGAAAAGGTCTCCTCATAATCGATACCCTCTTTCTGAGTATACCCTTTCGCAACAAGCCTAGCTTTGAAGGTCTCAACCTTCCCGTCTACTCCTCTCTTTCTCTTGTAGATCCACTTGCATCCAAAGGCTTTTACACCATCGGGTGGTTCTACTAGCTCCCAGACCTGATTAGAATCCATAGATTCTATCTCTGAATTCATCGCACTTTGCTAAGATACCGCATCTCTATCTTGGAGTGCCTCATCATATGTCTAGGGATCCGGTTCATGTTCACCAGGGACTAAGTCTGAAGACTCTCCCAAAAACATGAATCTCTCGGGTTGTCTAACAACCCTCCCACTATGACGAGGTGCCTCTTGTGTATACTCTGTGACACGCGGTGCAGTGACTTGTGGTGTCTCCACTTGTACAGGTGGTACTGAAGTCGAGACTTCCCCTGTTAACTCCTCAAGAACAATCCTACTCGTGGGCTTGTGGTTCATCACATAGTCCTCCTCTAGAAATATGGCATTCGTACTCACGATCACCTTCTGATCTCTAGGACTATAGAATAAACCACTCTTCGTTCCCTTAGGGTAGCCAACAAACAAGCGTACTTCTTTACGAGATTCCAACTTACCAGCATCTCCCTTCAGCACATCTGCTGGACTACCCCAAATCCGAATATGTCTTAGACTAGGCTTTCACCCAGTCCACAACTCTGTGGGAGTAGAGGGTACTGACTTAGATGGAACCAAGTTCAGAATGTGTGCTGCTATTTCCAGAGCAAACCCCCAGAACGAATCAGGTAACTCAGAATAACTCATCATCGATCTGACCATCTCCATAAGAGTCCTATTCCTTTGCTCCGCCACACCATTCTACTGGGGTGTGCCAGTTGCGGACAATTGGGATTGAATCCCAGCCTCTGATAAGTAACTCCTAAACTCTCCCAAGAGGTACTCGCCACCACGATCAGATCGTAATGTCTTGATACTTTTACCTTGACGGTTCTCCACATCAGCCTTGAATTCTTTGAACCTGTCAAAGCATTCAGACTTGCGGCGCATCAAGTAAATGTATCCATATCTTGAATAATCGTCTATAAAGAGATGAAATATTCAAAACCACCTCTTGCCTGGATAGACATAGGACCGCACAAATCAGAATGAACCAATTCTAACACATCTTTGGCTCTATACCCCTTGGCCTTGAAAGGCCTCTTGGTCATTTTACCTTCCAAGCAAGATTCGCAGGTTGGGAGATCCTCCACCACTAATGAACCCAAAGGTCCATCAGCTATCAACCTTTGAATTCTACTAAGGTTAATATGACCAAGCCTTAGATGCCAAAGATATGTTTGGTTCATTTGCGAAGGTTCTTTTCTCTTATTAGATTTAGAAGATGAGTTATTTACTTTTATATGCATCGTGGGAGTTTTCGGTTCAAGAGTATATAAATTGCCAACCAATGTACCAGAACAGATAATCTCCCTATTCCTTTTTATAACCACTTTGTCATTAAAAGAAATAGAATATCCATCCATAAACAATTTAGAAATTGAAATTAAATTCTTTCTAAAAGTAGGTACATAAAGACAATTTCTCAAAACCAAAACATTATTCCTATCAAAAGATAAATAAACGTCTCCCACTGCAATAGCCGCCACCTTTGAAGCATTGCCCATGAAGACGGTAATCTCTCCCTCAGCTAGTCGTCGGGTTTCCTGGAACCCCTGCAAAGTATTGCAGACATGATCAGTGGCTCCTGTATCTACACACCAGGCACTGGTAGATAACACCACTAAACATGTTTCAACAACTAAACAAGAAGATAAACATTTGTTCTTTCGGCGAGGACAGTCCGCCTTCCAATGTCCAGTCTGCTTGCAAGTGAAGCACTTGCCTTTCGGCTTCTTCACTCCTGCCTGAGGTCCCACTGCCACTTTCTTTGCTCCACCTTGCTTCTTCTTCTTCTTACCTTTCGGTTTAGAGGAAGAAACCTTCTGAGCGACCATGGCTTGAGCACTTTGACGAAAAAGCCCCTTTGCCGCCTGGAGTTCTGTCAGAATCTCCGCCAACGAATACAACCTTTTATTCATGTTGTAATTGAGGAGGAACTGCTCAAAACTCCTAGGCAGAGACTGGAGAATGATATCGACCTGGGTTTCCCCATCGATCTCAGCTCCAAGGACTTCCATCTCATTAAGATGAGCCATCATCTTGAGAACATGATCCCTTACGGGTGTTCCCTCGATCATGGTGGTCGTCATCAAGTTTCTCATTGCCTCCTGTCTAGCCGCCCTACTCTGATGTCCGAAAAGTTCCTCGAGATTGAACATCATGTCATAAGCTATGGCTATGGCCTGATGCTGATGTTGCAGCACATTTGACATAGATGCCAAAATGTAACACCGCGCCATCTCATCTACCTTGACCCATTTCTTATAACGTTCTTTCTCCTTTTCATCAGAGTCATCGGAGGGCTTAGAAGGACAGTCCTTGAAGAGTACAAATTTGTACTCCTCCGCAGTTAAGACAATATCCAGATTTCTTTTCCAATCAATGTAGTTTGGTCCAGTAAGCTTATTTTCTTTTAAAATCACAGCAAGTGGGTTGAAAGCCATTTGAAAATCCTAAAAATCACAATGATCAAAATATTAGATTTCAAATATTATTGATTCCTCAAAAATAATAAAATTTTGAAATCAACTAACACCTCAAAACACCGAGAATATCGCATGCCACGATAGTGTGGACGTATACGAATTCTACATTTGTAAGAGGAGGTTTTACCCATTAATTTTATTATCTTGTCAACCTTACTTTTTGACAAATAAAAATAATAGTTGGTTCCTCTTTGGCCCTACAAATAAAAGCAGTGACTCCGATGGGGAGGATACTTTTTATTTGCATCTAAGTGTGCACAATTACACGATACTAAGGGAATTATTTCGGATTATGTGTCTTACTGATGGGGAAGTACACACGCTCCTTAATAATTTCCTATAACCATTATTTGACCTAGTGATCCGCAAACAAACTCATTCGATGGGGAGGAAGGCACTCAGAGCCAACGCGCAAGTTTGTTGCATCACACGTCAAATTGTAATGGAGGCTGCGGGAATTAATTAAAATGTCCCTCTCCCACTTAGTAAATTGAAAATGAGAAATTTTAAAACATACACAACATGCATATAAAACAAATAAGCAATAAATATGGAAAAAAACAGAATTTTTCCAACTATTATGGCATTGTCCTCCAATATGCATCCCGTCGTGTCGCCACCTCGTCCGCTCCATCTTTTCCCGTGCGCAAGTCACCAAAGAGATCCGAGCTGAGATTAAGCTATTTTAATTTACATCCATCGATCCTATACTCCACGAAGGAGTGTACAAATAATCTAGATCGAAAGTAAACTAAAATGAGCGGCTAAACAATGTCGTATTTAGTTACAAAAATTAAATACTAATTTAGCCTCGTCAACCCCGAGGATTCAAATAATAAATATTTACACACATCCAATCACATACACACATATGGCCATAATAGTCGGATCTTATGCATGCATCCAAAGAGTTAAACTACGCATATCCTACTATTATCCGACACATATAATATATGAAAAAGTGCATAAAAAATTAACCGAATCCAAAACACACAAAACCGGAAACCGTGGCTCTGATACCACTTGTAGGGAGTTGCTTCGGAGGCTCATTGGCTCCCATATCCCCGGATTAAAATTTTCACTAATGAAAGAATTAATCTGGATGGGATGAGTTTCCTTAGCACAACCAATTCGTCGTCGTGCTAACAACTTGAGTGGTCGCTTGAACAAACTAGTTGTTCAAGCAACTCAACTCTTCTAGTTGGTTAGCTGCGGAAGAGACGACGGATGGATCGCCGGTTTTTGTGTTTGTCTTCGAGGTCCATGATTATACAAAATATATACATACGCACACATGTATAATCAACACATTAAAGAATATGCTCAGATCTGAAAATAAAGTTGTAAAACTTAATACCTTACGATCTTCTACCGTATGTCCTATCCTTCTCGTGGACGACGTGTGGACGAAGATCCACCACGAGTAGAAGCCTTCTAGATCGCATTCTTCCCTTCCTTGTCCACTGCGAACAAAGAGAAGAACCAACAAATACCTATCCTTTCTAGAATCGCCCACCAAATTAGGGAATTTGATGCAACCGCCGGCCAAGGAACAAGTGGATGAAGCGCCGGCCACCAATGGAAGGAGAACCGCCGGCCACCTTGGATAGATTGAAGGAGTGAACGCCGGCCACCAATGGAAGGAGAACCACCGGCCAAGGAATAAGAGAGTGGCCTAGAGGGTGGGCGCCGGCCAAGTCTTGATGGAGGAAGATGGGCGCCGGCAACAATTTGATGGAGGAAGATTGTCGCCCAAGCCCTAGCTTCCAAACCCTAGCCGCCCACTTTGAGAAGAGCCAAACCCTAACTCCAATTCTAATTCCTTGCCGCCCAAGCCTAAGCCCTCTATTTATAGAATTGGGCTTAAGCCTCCTTTAATCTCCACCGTCGGATCTAGGGTTTTATCTCAACCGTCGGATCTAGGGTTTCATCCCAACCGTCGGATCTAGGATTTCATCCCAACCGTCGGATCTAGGGTTTCATCCCAACCGTCGATTCTAGGGTTTCATCCTAACCATCGGATCTAGGGATTTAATCCCAACCGTTGGTTCTATGGTTTCATCCTAAACATCAGATCTAGGGATTTAATCTCAACTGTTGGTTCTAGGGTTTTGTTTTACATTCTTGGATCTAGACTTCACAAGGATTATATTAGGCTACGATAGCGACCATAAGGAGGAGTTGGATCTTGGCCACCCGATGGATCGGAACCACACAAACTTGATCCATCAATGATGTTCCATTCCACTAGAGGATCATCATTGAACTACCTCACCAACCCCCATAAATCAATATGAGCTCCTTATATTATTTGTACATCCATCTCCCCGTGTTTAAGATATCGAATGTCCGTCAATTAATTGATTTACTGACCATCAATTAATTAACATCTAATTCCTCGAGTAGTACCACTCAACCTTATCATCATGTTGACTAAGTCAACCAGCTGGGTTTACATGATGAACCTTATGAGCTCCTCAAGGGGACATCATCAACCTAATATATAGGACACGGTTTCCTCCTATAAACAACGACACACCATGTAAATAATATTATTTCCCAACTTACCGGGCATATTGATTTAATCCATCTAAATCTCACCCTCTGGTAAATCAAAGAAAGAAATACTAAGTACATGTGCCCGTTATTATATCGGGATTAAGAGAATGTACAACATAATATCCGAGGTCCAATTCAATTATGTAGTCAGCAATTAATTGAATCACCTCTATGTCGGTCCTACTCAATACACCTAAGTGTACTAGTGTAACTCTATGTTCAAGATAAAACAATACCAAGCTACACTACAACCATGCCAATGGTTTGTCCAAAACCATCTTGGTTATGAGCCTCTACTTATATTTTACAAGGGACTGATAACATGATCTTCTGTGCCACACCAAGCACCATGTTATCTACAATGTAAAATATTAGACAATATGCACACACATATAATAAATATATAAAGTGCAAACGATGATCATGTGATTCTTATTTCAAAATAAAATGTTCATACAAAAAGAGCTAGGCTTTCAGTATACATTCCAACACGCTAAACATGTTTCAACGACTAGATCAAAAGATATACATTTGTTCTGCTTTCGGTTGGGGCAGTCCTTCTTCCAGTGTCCAGTCTGCTTGCAAGTGAAGCACTTTCCTTTCGGCTTCTTCACTCCTCCCTGAGTTCCTCCTGCCACCTTTGCCCCAGCTTGTTTCTTCTTCTTCTTCTTGCCTTTCGGCTTAGAAGTAGAAAACTTTTGGGCAACCATGGCCTGTGCTTGAGCACTCTGACGAAAAAGCCCCTCTGTCGCCTAGAGTTATGTCAGAAGCTCCACCAACGAATACAACCTCTTGTTCATGTTGTAGTTCAGGCGGAACTGCTCAAAACTCCTCGATAGAGACTGGAGGATGATATCGAACTGGGTTTCCCCATCGATCTCAGCTCCGAGGACTTCCAGCTCATTCAAATGAGCCATCATCTTGAGAACATGATCCCTCATGGGTGTTCCCTTAATCATGGTGGTCGTCATCAAGTTCCTCATGGCTTCCTGCGTAGCAGCCCGATTCTGGTGTCCGAAAAGCTCTTTGAGATTGAGCATCATGTCATAAGCAGTGGACATGACTTGAGATGATGTTGCAATACATTTGACATTGATGCCAAAATGTAACACCGCGCTATCTCATCAACCTTAATCCACTTCTTATAACTCTCCTTCTCCTTTTCCCCAGAATCATCTGCAGGCTTAGGAGGACACTCTTCGAAGAGTACATATTTGTACTCCTCAGCAGTCAAGACAATGTCAAGATTCCTCTTTCAATCAACATAATTGGGTCCAGTAAGTTTATTTTCTTTCAGTATCACAGCAACTGGGTTGAAAGACATTTTGAAAAACCTAAGAATCACATAGATCAAAACATTAGATTTCAAAAAATTATTGATTCCTCAAACAATAAAATTTTAAAATCAACCAACACCTTAAAACACCGAAAATATCGTAAGCTACGATAGTGTGGACGTATACGAATTCTACATTTGTAAGAGGAGGTTTTACCCATTAATTTTACCATCTTGTCAACCTTACTTTTTGGAAAATAAAATTAATAGTTGGTTCCTCTTTGGCCCTACAAATAAGACCAGTGACTCCGATGGGGAGGATACTTCTATTTGCATCTAAGTGTTCACCATTACTTTGTACCAAGATAATTATCTCGGGTTTTGTGCCTTCCGATGGGGAAGTACACACGCTCCTTAATAATTTTCTATAACCATATTCGACCCTGTGATCCGCAAACAAACTCATCCGATGGGGAGGAAGGCACTCAAAGCTGACGCGCAAGTTTGTTTGCATCACATATAAAATCGTAATGCAGGCCATGGGAATTTATAAAAATATCCCTCTCCCACTTAGTAATTTAGAGTTGAGGAATTTTCCTAGCCTACGACATGCATATCAAACAAAAAACAAAAAATATGAAAAAAAATATTTTCCAACTATTATGGATTTTGTCTCCAATATGCTACCGTCGTATCGCCATCTCGTCAGTTCCTCCCTACGCCATGTACGAGCCATCCGGAGATCCGAGCAGAGAATAACTATTTTAATTTACATTCATCGATTCTATACTCCACGAAGGAGTGCACATGAAATCTAGACTGAAAGTAAACTAAAATAAATGAGTGGCTAAACAATGTCGTACTTAATTACATAATTAAATACTAGCCTCGTCAACCCCGAGGATTCAAACAATATTACACACATGCAATCACATACACACATATGGCCATAATAGTTGGATCTTATGCCTGCAACCAAAGAGTTAGCCTACGCACATCCTACTATCATCCGACACATACAATAAATGATAAGTGCATAAAATAACCGAATCCAAAACACACAAAACCGGACACCGTGGCTCTGATACCAATTGAAGGTAGGGGAAACTTCGCTTCCCACTCCAACTCGGTCGCTTGTTCATGGCGATCCCTTCATCATTCCCGGATTAAAAAATTAATCCTTGACAAAGAGAGATTACCAAAGCAATTGTTTCATCGTCGTGCTATTCGATTAGAGTGGTCACTTGAACAAACTTGTTGTTCAAGCAACCAACCTCTATTCTTCGAATAGCCGCGGAATAGACGATGTACGGATCGCCGGTTTTTGCATTTGTATTCAGGGTCCAAGTAAATTTAGCCATATTCCATACATACAAGATACAAAGAAACAAACAAGGAAAACAAAACAAGATTTATACCTCTTGTTTACCTCAAGATCTTCTATCGTATGTCCTATCCTCCTCTTGGGCGTTCTGTGGGCAACGATCCTCCAAGAGATGAAGCCTCCTAGATCATGACCTTCCTTTCCTTGCTCGCTCCGAACAAGAGGAAGTATAGAACAAAACTCTTCTCCTACCTAGAACCGGCCACCAAGCCTCCTTGCTTGGTGTTTGCCGCCGGCCAAGGAGAGAACAAGGAGTAGATGAAGAGAATGGGGTGGGTTCCTTCCAAGAGCTCCAAGGGAAGAACCCTAACCCTAGTCACCGCCGGCCAAGGATGGAGAGAAGAAGAGGATGAGCACCAGCCAAGGTTGAGAAGAGCAAGATGGGCGCTGGCCAAGGAGAAGAGGAAGAAGCCTTGCCGACCAAGGATTCTCCAAACCCTAGCCGCCAATTGCCCTCCAAGCCCTAGTTGCCCAAACCATAATTCTCCTTCTATATTCTTGCCGCCCACCCTAGTAGCCTTATTTATAGAGTTGGCTCAAGTCACCTTTTAATCTCCACCGTCGATTCTAGGGATTTAATCTCAACCGTCTGATCTAGAGATTTAATCTCAACCGTCGGATCTAGAGATTTAATCTCCACCGTCGGATCTAAAGATTTAATCTCCACCGTTAGATCTAGAGATTTAATCTCCACCGTCGGATCTAGAGTTTCAATTTTCATCATCGGATCTAGGCTTTAGGAGGGTTTTAATTGGCTACAATAGGGACCATGAGGAGGAGTTGGATCTTGGCCACCCAATGGATCAAGTCCACATAAAGTCCGATCCATTAATGATAATCCATTCAACTAGAGGATTATCATTGATCTACCTCACCAACCCCCATAAGTAAATATGAACTCCATATATTATTTGTACATATATCTCCCCGTGTTTAAGATCTCGAATGTCCGTCGATTAATTAATTTACTGACAATTAATTAATCGACATCTAACTCCATGAGTAGTACCACTCAACCTTATCATCATGCCGGACCAAGTCCACCTACAGGGTTTACATGATGAACCTTATGAGCTCCTCAAGGGGACATCATCATCCTAATATATAGGACACGGTTTCCTCCTATAATCAATGACACACCATATAAATAATATCATTTCCCAACTTACCGAGCTTATCGATTTACTCTATAAATCTCACCCATTGGTAAATCAAAGAAATCAATAATAAGTATATGTGCCCATTATTATATCGGGATTAAGTGTTGGATCGAAGCGGATCGCTAGAGGAGGGGTGAATAGTGATAGAAACTTTTCGTTTGAAATCGTTCGTTGAGGCACGATTAAATGCAGCGGAAAAATACAATAAAAATAAAGACAATAATATTTTTTACTTGGTTCGTAGCCTTCGGCTACTACTCCAAGGCTCTAGTGGTACTTGACCATGCACGGAGGGCAAAACACTAAACGAACTCCTCCTCGTTGGAGGTAGGAGTTAAACGAATACAAAACTCGAGAAAGACTCAAGGTAGAGGGACACTCCCCCTCTCCTTGATATGATTTAAAGCTCGAAATAAAAAGAACAACTTATACAAATTAAAGCTTATACCGACAACTTTTGAAGACTTGAATCTTGGAGCATGAGTCATTGTCTCGGCAGCACTTCGTCGTAGGAATGTCGGAGACTCGTAGTGTATTGGAAGCACTTGGGAGCTTTTGAATTGATGAAAAACCCTAGGACAAGCCCTCCTTTTATAGCCTTTGAGCCCCTCATCGAATGGGTCTTCAACCAATAGGAATTGGGCACAAGACTCCTTGAAAAATGGTGATAAAGCTTGACTCCTCGAGGCTGATCATTGACCATCAGTGGACTGATGGCCATCATCAGTCGACTGATGGCAGCATCAGTCGAATACTAACCGCAGATAGTCGACTGATGGACCGCAATCGAGTCCTCTAAGCTGGCAGTCGACTGATGCTAGCTGCAAGGCAAAGTTAGCTTAACAAAAACATTATTTAGACGACCACCGACCGTTCGATCTTGACCTAGACCATCTATAGGATGTCTTTGGTCGGATCTACGCTTAAGATCATCCCCGTAAGAAGGATACGACCTCTCTCACTCTCACACACACGAGCTTTACCTCGATACTTACTGTGTCGCTTTCACTTCCGGCCTTCCACTCGATTCCTTTGGCTTCCTCCGAAGTCACTCGAGTGTCGCCCGACCACCGCGGCTTCCTCCGAGTGTCGCTAGCCTTCAGCTCCAGCTTTAGCACTTTTCTGCACACTCAATTCATCTCGTGAGATAATGATATATCCTTGACTTTGCGTCTTTTTCCATAATCAAAATACAGGTTCGACTTAGGTGCACCTGCACCAACAATCTCTCTCTTTTTGTTCCTATGGCAAATTTACGCAAAGTTAAGGAAAAATATAAAGCAGAAAATGAGTAAGATAAACATTATACTCATTTGTAGTGAACTCCCTCTTAACTTTCGGTGAGTTTTAAAACAAAAGATTAATTTTCAAAAATTTAAATTTTGTTCTCCCCCTTAACTTATGCTCTTCTCCCCCTTTTTCCATGAATCAAAAAAGGTATGGAGTTTTATATAAAAAGTAGGGGTTTTTTAATAGAAAAGGTAGCATGCATAAAGATTATCTATCATGAGTCCAAGCATGTGTCTTGATTTAATTTAGTTCGAGGTATAGCCCTCTGCACCAACAATTTAAGTTTTTGGAATCTAAGTTTGATTTTCAAAATACTTATAAACTTAGCTTTGAGTTCCACAATACTTATACGGTAATAACTTTTGAAAATATATAACCCTTAGGGTTAGTTTGCTCTCCCCCTTAATCAAATATATAAGGTATAGAAGAGTTAGGGGGCGCTAAACATTGACCTAGAAGGCTGTATATTTAGAGTTTTATCAGAGTATAAATAAACGTTTAAGCTCAAGGGTTTGAAAAGCATTTTTAAAAAGATTATGTAAATTAAAATTGTTCCTTATTCATCTCACCCATTCTAAGTGTCACAGAAATGGTTCACCTTATATGTTGTGTGAGATGATTCCAATTTTATATTGATTAAGTTTTAATGATTTGAAACTGGTCAACCTTGCGTTAGATTTGGATTTGATCCCAAGCTCATCAAGTCACCTTTTCAAGATCTTGGATTCTAGGTCGTGGCGAGGCATAGGGGCCTTCTTTGATCGGAAAAATGACCACTTCCTTAGACAAAGCCAATTTCGAGAAAATAGTAACTTGACTCACCTAAGACCACTTCCTAGTCTAACTAGTCTAGGATACGGCGAGGTAGCTTCAGCTAGTTCCACTCGGTCAAGTGAACCGAACTAGATACGTCTTATCTAGCTCGAATACACGAGACTCTATTTTCCTAGAATATTATCATCTCGCTGCGTCCTGGTACTATGTTATCAAGCATTGACGAGTTATAGTCCTATCTAACCATTCTAAAGAAAATAAGAGGTTTAGGTTACAGGATATAGTATTTTGGTATTAGCTCCCCCTGGATCATTGAACCAGTATGGTCTAGTCATGTAATGAACTTGATCCTGGTGAATCCAGAACCTATTGGTCCTTATATGTGAGTTTAATAAAGTTTTCGGGACCCACGCTTGGACTCGATGATGACTATGATTTACGATAGACATGTAAGATATATTCGTAGTCATTGAGTTATATCCGAGTTTGGCTCTATTGTACACGGCTCTCTGAGTTCCAAGAAGTCGGTTAAGATTCTTGGACCCCGTCGAGAACTTGTTCAACCGAGCTTCGAGATCTTGGACTCATCCTTTCAAGAGAGAGTTCTCTTCTTCGAGTTTTTCAACTCGAATTGAGTCCTCCTCTTGAACTCGACTAGTCAAAGAGTTTAGGGGTGTCTCTTGTTTGAGGGTTTCAACCTCCTCAACCAAGGACTCGACCCTAGACTCGGATTTAGCTAATTTCCTGGTTAGAAATTTAATTATATTGTAAAGCGTAAGAATTAGTGAGTGGCTAACCTTAATTTCCCCTTTTGGTACGGCTTTGAGTTGCTTCTCGAAGTAGTCCTCGAGTTCGGAGTCGGTGTTGTAATTGGATTCGGATTCGGACTCTTACTCGGACTCTTCAGGTCTTACCATGCATGCTATGCCGACGCCTTCTTCGTTGTCCCATGTTGCAAGAAAAGCCTTCTTTTGATTTGATTTGAATTGTGCCCTCTTTTGGTTCTTTAGTTCCCTCCGAACGATCTTTCGCACTACGTTCACAATTGCTTTCACCTCTTCAGATTCGGACTCTGATTCGTCTTCGGGTTCGAGTCCATCTTCTTGCCTGGTAGATGGCTTTCTTCTTTGTTCTGTAAATAGAGCAATACCTTTTTCGGCCCGGACCATGTTAGTCTGCTCATGAAGTTCAAACTTGGAAAATAACTCGTCTAACCTAAGCTTCGAAAGGTCCTTAGAGACCTTGTAGGCATCGACCATGGATGCCCACAAGATAGTCCTAGGAAATGAATTAAGAACGTACCTTAGAAGGTCATAATTTTCGACCTTGTGTTCGATAGTGTGCAGGTCGTTGATAATGTCCTGGACGCGTGCGTGTAGTTGCATTGCCGTCTCGTGTTCCTGCATCTTAAAGTTATACTATTTATTAAGTAGTAAGTCACGCTTATTTACCTTCGCATCGTTAGTCCCTTCATGTAGTTCTATGAGTTTTGTCCACAGATCTTTTGCACTGATGAAGGGTCCGATGCGGTTGAGCTCTTCCTTGGACAAACCACACTGCAACATTTGAGTCACCTTTGCATCAGCTTCGATTTGTCTCTTGGTTGTAGTGGTCCACTTGTGAAAGTCCGTGAGTTCACCTTGATCATTGGTGGGTAGAGCAAAGCCGGTTTGGATGATTATCCAAGACTCGACTTATGTTTTTAGAAAACACTCCATCCGACCTTTCCAGTAATGGAAATCATCTCCGTTAAAGAACGGAGGTCGGATGGTGTTGTACCCCTCAATGTGGGCCATTTGGAAGGAAAACTTTGCACACAAAATAATAAAAGAAAACACGTAAAAGGTTCCAAGACTTTGCCTTGGATTGGAAATGTAGGAAATGAAAAGAAACAAAAGGAATATACGAGAAATAACCAACTAAAATCAAAGATGAACACTTACAACCTTCGATGTCCCTGAAAGGGTACTAAATGTCGGTTTTTAGGGATGAAGACAGCTTGTTATGAGGGTAAACCCTCTTAAGAAGTGTATATCTCTCAGAGAGCTTCGTTTTGATAGGTAGCCCATTTCATGGGTCAACTTATACGAAAAGTTATGCCCGTTTTACCGTCGGCTACTCCAAAAGCGAATACTTGCAAAACAAAATCAAAAGAAAAGTACCAAGACTTCGTCTTGGATTAGTAGTGCAGGAGAAAGTTTAAATGAACGAAAAAAGATCTGTAAAATTCAAAAACAAATCTATAAAAAGGCTAGATTGGTGGTTTCACCAAATCTTAGCGCCCCCGGCTCTGATATCAATTGTTGGATCGAAGCGGATCGCTAGAGGGGGGGTGAATAGAGATAGAAACTTTTCGTTCGAAATCATTCGTTGAGGCACGAGTAAATGCAGTGGAAAAACACAATAAAAATAAAGACACAATAATATTTTTTACTTTGTTCGTAGCCTTCGGCTACTACTCGAAGGCCCTAGTGGTCCTTGACCACGCACTGAGGACAAAACACTAAACGAACTCCTCGTCGTTGGAGGTAGGAGTTAAACGAATACAAATCTCGAGAAAGACTCAAGGTAGAGGGACACTCCCCCTCTCCTTGATATGATTTAAAGCTCGAAATAAAAAAGAACAACTTATACAAATTAAACCTTATACCGGTGACTTTTGAAGACTTGAATCTTGGAGCTTGAGTCGTCGTCTCGGCAGCGCTTTGTCGTAGGAATGTCGGAGACTCGTAGCGTATCGGAAGCACTTGAGAGATTTTGAATTGATGAAAAACCCTAGAACAAGCCCTCCTTTTATAGCCTTTGAGCCCCTCATCGAATGGGTCTTCAACCAATAGGAATTGGGCACAAGACTCCTTGAAAAATGGTGATAAAGCTTGACTCCTCGAGGCTGATCATTGACCATCAGTGACCTGATGGCCATCATCAGTTGACTGATGGCAGCATCAGTCGAATGCTGACCACAGATAGTCAACTGATGGACAACAGTCGAGTCCTCAAAGCTGGCAGTCGACTGATGCTAGCTTCAAGGCAAAGTTAGCTTAACAAAAACATTATTTAGACGACCACCGACCGTCCGATCTCGACCTAGACCACCTATAGGATGTATTTGATCGGATCTACGCTTAAGATCATCCCCATAAAGAGGATACAACCTCTCTTACTCTCTCACACACAAGCTTTACCTCGATACTTACTGTGTTGCTTTCGCTTCTGACCTTCCACTCAATTCCTTTGGCTCCCTCTGAAGTCACTCGAGTGTCGCCCGACCACCGCGACTTCCTCTGGGTGTCACTAGCCTTCAACTCCAGCTTTAGCACTTTTCTGCACACTCGATTCAGCTCGTGAGATAATGATATATCCTTGACTTTGCGTCTTTTTCCATAATCAAAATACAAGTTCGACTTAGGTGCCCCTGCACCAACATTAAGAGCATGTAAAACATAATATCTGAGGTCTGATTTGATTATGTAGTCAGCAATAAATCGAATCACCTCAAAGTCGGTCCTGCTCAATACACACAAAGTGTACTAGTGTAATTCAATGGCCAAGACAAACCAATACCAAATCACACTACAACCATTCCAATAGTTTGTCCATAACCATCTAGGTTGTGAGCTTTACTTATAATTTACAAGGAATCGATAACATGATCTCCTGTGTGACACTACACACCATGTTATCTTCAATGTAATGTATCAGACAAATATGCATAACTATAAATATGCAAACAATGATCATGTGATTCTTATTTCAAAATAAAGATGTTCATAGTAAAGATAGAATTTTTCATTATACATCCCAACAACAATGACCACTTCCTTAGAAAAAGTCAAATTTAAGAAAATATTACTTAAGTCACTTAGGGTTACTTCCTAGTCTAACTAGTTTAAGATACGATGAGGTGGCTTCAGCTAGTTCCACTTGGTCAAGTCCACCAAGCTAAATACACCTTATCGAGCTCGAATACACGAGACTTTGTTTCCCTAACGTACTATCATCTCACCGCGTCCTGATACTATGTTGTCAAGAGTTGACTAACTATTTTCCCTATCTAGCTATTCTAAAAATTAAAATAAAATATGCAATGGTTTTGCTAAGTAAGCGGGTATAGTATTTTAGTATTGGCTCCCCCTGGACCATTGAACCAATATGGTCTATTCAAATAATGAACTTGATCCTGGGGATTCCAAAACTTATTAGTCCTTATATGTGAGTTCAATAAAACCTTTGGGACCCATGCTTGGACTCTTTGATGAATACGATTTACGAAAGACATATATGAATTATTCGTAGTCTTTGGACTAAACCTGAGTCTGACTTTGTTGTACACAACTCTTTGGGTTCCAAGTAGTCGGTTAAGATTCTTAGATCCCAACGTGGACCTTTCTAACCTAGCCTCGACCTCTTGAACTGGGTCTTTCAAGAGAGAATTCTCCTCCTCAAGTTTTTCAACTTAGGCTGAGTTTCTCTTTGAACTTGACTAGTCAAAGAGGTTATAGTAGCCTCTTGCTTGAGGGTTTCAACCTCCTCAAGTAACCACTCAACCCTAGACTCGGACATAGTTAATTTCCTAGTAAGCATTTTAATTGTAAGGTAAAGTGTACTAATTAAAGAGCAGCTAACCTTGACTTTCCCTTTTGGTCTGGCTTTGTGTTTCGTCTTGAAGTAGTCTTCGGGGTCGGAGTCGGAGTTGTAGTTGGACTCGGCTTCGGATTCTGACTCGGACTCCACTGGTCTTGCCATGTAAGCTATGTAGTCTCTGTTGTCCCAAGTCGTATGGAAGGCTTTCCTTGCTCCCTTTTGCTTTGGACGACTCCTTGACTTGAATTGCTTTTTTTTCTCGTTCTTCAATTACCTTCTTTCTTGTCGCACTTTTCTCCGCACAATGTTGACTATTGCGGCCTCCTCTTCGGATTCGGATTCGGATTCATTCTCTTCCTTGGGGGGTGGTTTGTTTGCAGCCTTCTTTTTCGAACCTGGAAATAAGGCAATACCTTATAAGGTCCTGGTTCTCTACGGCTTGCCTGATCGAGTCAAGACCGTTGATGATGTCTTGGATCCGCGCATGTAGTTGGGTGGTGGTCTCGCGATCCTGCATCTTTAGATTGTATAGTTTATTTAAAAGTAAATCCCTTTTGCATACCTTAGCATCGGGTGCTCCTTCATGTAGCTCGATTAGTTTGTTCCATAGGTCCTTTGCGCTGATGAAGGGTCCGATGCGGTTGAGCTCCTCTTTGGATAAACCACACTACAACATTTGGGTCGCCTTTGCATCAGCTTCGATTTGCTTCTTGGTTGCATTGGTCCACTTGTCGAAGTCCAATGGCTCGCCTCGATCATTGGTGGGTAGAGCAAAGCCGGTTTGGATGATTATCCAAGTCTCGACTTGTGTTTTTAGAAAATACTCCATCCGACCTTTCCAATAACGGAAATCATCTCCGTTAAAGAACGGAGGTCGGGTGGTGCTGTACCCCTCAATATTGGCCATTTAAATATCTTGCAAAATACGAATAAAAGCCAAAAATAATTCCAAGACTTGGTCTTGGATTAGTAATGCGGGAAATAATAAGAAATAAACAAAAATAAATAATAAGAATAGGAAACTAACAAAAACTAGAAACTTACGACCTTCGATGTCCCCGAAAGGGTACTGTACGTTGGTTTTTCGGGAGGTTTTTTGGGATGGAGACAGCTTGTTACGAGGGTAGACTAGAAGTGTAGATCTTTCTGAGAGCTTCAATTTGGTAGGTAGATCGTTTCGTGAGTCCACTTGTGCGAAAAGTTATGACTGTTTTACCGTCAACTACTCCAAAAGAGAATACTTGGATTAGTAGTGCGGAAAAAAAAACTTTAAAAAAAATACGAATCGAAAAATACAAAAAGAAAACAAAAAAGTACTAGATTGGTTGTTTCACCAAATCTTTGTGCCCCCGCTCTGATACCAATTGTTGGATCGAGAAGCGTCGCTAGAGAGGGGGTGAATAGCGAGCGTAAAAATAAAGAGAAAAGTTTATTTTACTTGGTTTACAACCCAGTGGTTGCTACTCCAAGGCCCTAACGGTCCTAGACTACGTACGGAGGGCAAAACACTATAAGATCTCCTCGTCGTTGGAGGTAGGAGATAACGATCAAAATATCAGAAGTACAAGGATGAGGCAACAAGCCTACCTCACCTCGTTACGATTAAAACAAAGAATACAAAAGATATTACTTGCTACTACTGTCGATGAAGAAGATGGAAGCTTGGCGTCGTGTTGGCATTATAACGGTGTTGGAGCTTTGGCGTTGTAGGAGCACTTGAGAATAATCTTGATTGATGTTTGGGTTGGAATCCTCCCCTCCTTTTATAGAGTTTGGCCTAAGAATAAGTCTTCTCATCTTTTGGAACAGATCATGAGGTGGTACCAAATATTATCGCGAAGTGACCGCGTCAAATGTTATCCATTTTGACCTAGCGCAAAAGGTTGATTCGTCGCCAACAGTCGACTAATGCCTTCCATCAGTCGACTGATGAGCATCAATCGACTGCCCAATGACCAACAGTTGAATGCCAGCCTGGCCACATCCCTACAATAAGAGGTTACCACAGAAAATGATAAATAGTTTCTTACCGTCCAATCTTGACCTAGACCTTCCACAGGAAGTCTTAGTCGGATCGCCGCCTACGGTCGTCCCTGTACAGAGGACACGACCTTACCATCTCTCAATCACACGAGCTTACCTCTGGTTCTTTAAGATATGTCGCTTTGCTTCCGGTCTTCCACCTAGGTTCTTCCACTCCCACGAAGTTCCCTCAGTGTTGCCTGACCACCACAGCTCCCTCTGGGTGTCACTGACCTTTGGCTTAGCTTAGTCTTTTTGCACACTTGATTTTGCTCATGAGACAACGATGTAAACTTAACTTTGTGTCTTTGCCATAATCAAAATACAAGTTCAATAATCTGGTGCCCCTGCATCAACAGTAAGAAAAAACACAAATTTTACAATGTTTTATCTACTGAAATAAGGGCACAAAGTGATTCCATAATTATGTTAAAAGCCTTCCTCGAGCGTTCTTTGAATAACAAGATCCAATTCCCGCTCAGCTACCCACCTGAAAGGAGCCTTCCCTTTGGATCCAAGTTTTCCTTTGCATCTTTTTGCTCAACACTTCTCTACAATACTAAGTTTCATACCTGAAAAACGCGAAGAACTACCTTGTTATTATAAACCATTTTTTACCTGTAACCCATATCATCCACAACAGTCTCCCTTTTATTCTACACCAAGTATAACTCCCTATGCCAAGCCACCTTGTTGTCACTCAGGATATAAGTCATTGCTTGAGCAAATTTTTTATTTCCACGAACAACCGTACTCCCTTACCAGCCCTTGCGTTATCAAGAAGTAACAACATACCCCTATCCCCCTTCTACCTCACTACTATAAGAGACTTTCCCGAGCAGTCATCTCTTCTCTTTCCTTATCAAAATAGGATGACTCTTCCTCTTCCCTAATTTAATTCCTTAAACTTCCGCAGTAACAAACTTAATCCTAGGGAACCTATACTTCCCTTCGTCTTCCCCCTCAGCCCCTCTATAAAAGCTAAATTCTATCTCATCCTTCTCCCACCTCTACCTCCCTCCTTTCATGGCCTCTCCTTCATGCCTTATCATCATAAGTTTCGATACAAACTCAACCGCTGATTCAGAAACCCGCTCTACTACAACCTCAGCGTATCACCCCTAGCCCTTAGAGGTCCCCTCAACGTAGCGACTCCAAGCTCCACAGGACCCTTCTGATCTCCCTTCCCCTACTTTGGCAATCATCTATGGCATCCTCCAGCACCCCAACAGCAACCCCGACTGACTCCCCCTCTTCCCCTGGCTGACATCCATCCTCCGATAATTCCACCACCTTTCTTAGAAGGAGAGTCTTCTGTGGATTCTTCTCCCCTTAACTTCTTGTAAATAAGAATGTTCTTCTTATATCATATGTATTTTAAGTCAGTGTATATAAAGAATCTTGTATTTTTCTCATATGCATACTAAGTGTTATAAATGAAAATGAAATATCAAGTAGTAAAAATATAAGAGCAACCTCACAGGGCATAAGAATCAAACCGGCCAGCAACCATACGGGTTGAACTGTGAAATACCCTTTGCCCTTACCTCATATACAAACAAATCTACAATACAATAATGACAAGTAGTGACGAATACCTTGAAGTCACTGACTGAGCAAGCTGATACATTTGAAGAAAATATAACACCACATTTCTTTTTTCCCATAAAAATAGTAAAATTCAGGAGTCAGCAATATACTCCATTCTAAAATACCTCAGGAATTACAGAAGGACTATTATCAATAACTATCTCCTAACAATATTTCCACTCACTACTACTTCAAAAACACCATAGAATACCCCCGATGCCAAACATAAACAATGAAACTTTTCCTTGCAGAAATCAAACTAAACATTCTTCCCCTGGATGACACATACCATATTCTCATATTGACTAAATTTCTGAAAAGATTTATAGCAAATTTTCCCTTCTGTCCGGTCCGGATAGTATCAACATAACACCTTCGAGAGAGCTGCTGATCACTTTTAACTTCCCCTACTTCATTTCCAATAGGAAACTTAATTTTATGTTGATAAGGAGAGGCTATATCCTGGAAACTGCTTAGAACAGGTCTACCCAAGATAGCATTATAAGAAGAAGCCATGTCAACTATTGTGAAATTAATAAGTACCATTCTCCTTCTTGACTCTTTCCCTAAAGATAAAGGCAACTTGATCTAACCCATAACCTACACCTCATGCCTAAAAATGCCAAATAAAGAAGTGTCGACCAGCTGCAAATCAGTAAGATCGACTCCTATTTGCTCTAAAGCTGACCAATAGAGAACATTCACTGAACTGCCTGGGTCTACAAAAACTCTTCCTACATCAAAATTAGCAATAAGGGCTCGGATAACTAAAGCATCATCGTGAGGATTCATTACTCCTTCTAAGTCATTAGAATCAAAATCCAACATAGGTCCTCTTGCTATAGGAAGAGCAGTAATGGAAGTATATTCTTCTCTGCTATGCCTCTTTCGTGCTCTATTAGAATCTCTATTAGTGAAACCACCCGAAATCATATTAAAAGAGCCTTTTACATGAGGTTGATTAGTAGGCCCTGCCCTGTTAGGGGTTATCTCCCTTAGCTGAGCAAATTGCATAGGGTTGTTTATAAGAGGTCTCCCCGGATTTCCTCTACAATAATTTCTTCCTCCGGGCCTCCGCTGATAGGGAGCCAGATTCATAACCAGACCTCCAATGTCTGGACGAGCCCCCATAATTATCTGTAGCTTAAAGTCTAACGGCTGACAATTCTGAGTATTATTCCCATACTCCTGATAATAAGCAAAGAAAGTAGGAGCTGTTGTTCTATACAAATATTCATAGCTCTCTCCTTAGAAAACCACAATTGAGGAGCATATAGAGATATGTCCTCTGAAGGTCGAGCAGGTCTTACCCATTCAATCCTCCTCTGTGGCATTTCTACCATTCTGAAATCCCAAGAAGTTTGTCGATACTTCTGAGCACCCTCAAGATTAATAAACTTCTCTGCTAGGGATAACAAATCATCAAAATTTGTAGGAGACTTTTTGGCTAAAGATTTAAATAAATCCCCTTCTCTGAGCCCTTGAGTGAAGGCCCTACCATCATACCAGACTCCATAGTAGGAATTTCTCACACGGACTGTGTGAATCTCTGTACATAGTGTTGCAAACTTTCTTGCTAAAAAGACTTAGTAGTTGAGGCAAATATTTTTTAGAGCTAGAAAAATACTTTAAAAATAATGTTAAAAATTCCTTAAATGATGCAATACTTTGTGACTTCAAATCACTAAACCATTGTTGTGCCGGTCCTACTAATGTAGTAAGGAACACTCGACATTTAACCGCATTAGTATAGGGGTACAATAAAGAAGAATTTTCAAATCTACTTAAATGATCCTTAGGATCAGAAGAACTGGTGTATTCAGGCATCTGGGGCATTCGAAAGTGGCGGGGCTACTCTTCATTCAATATATCTTAAGTAAAGGGGTTTGACTCGTCTACCTTTACAATAGTGCTTATAAAGGGAACATCCCCCTCAGGTTGTGCACTCTCGAGAGGAGCAACACACTTCTCTTTCCCCTTTGCTTGCTTGCAGACATGAGAGGAACCTTTCTTTGGTTGAGAAACTCTAACCACCTCTTCTTCAGAATCATCGTCAGACACATCATCCTCCTTAACCTTCTTCGGGGTGGCCCCCTGTTGCGATATCTGAACCATCATAGCAGCCACTACTTGTATAAGATCTTCCCTATATACGGGCTCACGACACCTTCGGCTGGTTTGCCCTTTAGAAGTACTGGAAACAAATTTCTCTTCTTCCCCCGACTCTTTCAATGTCATCCTAGTGTTCACCATCATGACTTTTTGTTCAAGTTCCCACAGACGATGCCAATTTGATGGTTTTCACTTATTCGACCTGCCAAGATCTCCCTCCTTCTTATTAATTGTTGGATGTCACCAAAGAAGGTTAAAAGATGAGATAAAGAGATATCTTCCTCTTGAATCACCTCGGATCCTTGGAATAGAGCAAGATCTGCCACTTTGTGAGAAGGAATATTAGAGGTGGGTCGGCTTCTCGGTGTGACCACTCCGACACTCAAGTCAGTAATAGTATGAAGAAAGTAATAATGCAGAAAAATGAAGAAGTAAGAAGAAGATCTTTGAGGTACCGAATAGCGAAGAAACAACCATCCCTGCTTCCTTTCACCTCTGCTCCTTTTATAGATGGTTCGCCCCACCT
Source organism: Wurfbainia villosa (assembly GCA_025175895.1). NCBI lineage: Eukaryota > Viridiplantae > Streptophyta > Magnoliopsida > Zingiberales > Zingiberaceae > Wurfbainia > Wurfbainia villosa. Next base: position 30,917,019 of record CM045998.1, on the reverse strand, counting down.
TCTCCTTGGGGTGAATTTACTTTAATACCCTTTGCCAAGTTGTCGCTAGTAACTGCTTTTTCCGCTTTAATTCAAAATATCTCCTTCAAATGCTTCATACACCTTATATTTTGATGCACACGAATACAACTTCAAATCTCGCGACGAGACCGTTGAGGACTTGAAGCGCACGCTCACGCTCAACACCCGTAAGTGCATGGATGTCATCAAGTAATAAAAAGATTATTGATCCCACAGGGACTGAGATTCAAGTACCAATTTGTTCGGTGGGTGTAATTGTTCAGGACTAGACTCTAAGGGGTTGTGAATGTGAGGTTATCGGTGGTCCTACTCAATACGGTGCCACACGGAGGAAAAAAGGAGGTTGTCGCGAGATCTTTTAAATGGATTCTAGGACTTCAGTTTCGCTTGTGTGTCGCAAGACATGCTATCAATTGGGCATTGTCTAAATGTCTGACTACGTTCTTGTGGAAGGGACATCATACACTCTCCCGCTGAGCCGCTGCATCTATCGGGAGCTAACTCTGCCTTACAAGGACTGTATAGGCGGTACGAGTATGCCAAATCAATTCCTACGACGAACCATTTCCAGTTCTATCGCATCCTTCTACCCACAGTTACAGGAGATGAGGCCAACCCCTAGGTTCCTCATATAAATCCTCTAAATCTTAGATACGAGGGTCGTCACCCCTCTTATCGGCTAAGCACAGTAGATAGAAAATCAAATACACATTGATATTGGTCTAAACAAATTCCAATTGCAAATTCAAACTCAATAACAGAATTCAATTTGAAGTAGCATGTCATACGCACACAAGCTACTCCCTAATCCTATAATCGAACAAACTACTCCATAGATGGGAAAGAAGAAACATAAGACATGTTCATGTTCGAATACATAGTAGATAAAGTGCAAGAATAGGAATTTACAATGCCAATGTGGCCTTCTCTCTGGCGTTGAAGTGTAGAACTCGGATCTCCGGCGGTGTTCTTGAAGGTCCGAAGCTTCACTTCTCGCTTCGACTTGGTTGCTTGTGCATGGCGATCCTATCTACGTCCCCGGATTAAAAAAAATTAATCCTTGATGATGACGGATTACCCAAGCAACTAATCCATCATCGTGCTATTCGATTCGAGTGGTCTCTTGAACAAACTTGTTATTCAAGCAACCTAACTCTTTTTCCTCGATTAGCCGTGGAATAGATAATGTATGGATCGCCGATTTTTGTGTTTATCTTCAGGGTCCAAGTAAATTAGCCACATGCATTATACAAAAGAACTAAATCAAAATAAACAAGATTATACCTCTTGTATACCTCTTTATATTCTTTTGTATATCCTTTCCTCCTCTTGAATGTTGTGTGGGCAACGATCCTTCAAGAGTTGAAACCTTTTAGATCTCGTTCTTCCCTTCATTGCTCTCTCCAAACAAAGGGAAGAAGAACCTCTCCCTTCTTCTCCTTTCTTGCTCCAGACACAATCCCTTTGGAGGAAGATCAAACCTCTTCCTCCTCTTTGTTGTTGCCGCCGGCCACCAAGGAGAGGGAGATGAATGAGCAACGACCAATGGAGAAGGAAAACCATTGACCTTGGGTGGAGGAGAAGGTGGCGCCACCTTTACTTGAAAGAAGATAGGCGCCACCTAAGAGGAGGTGGTGATGGGCGCCGACAATAGAGAGAGGATACCAAGAGAAGGTAACCCTAACCCTAATCCTTTCCTTGCTTCTATTACCGGCCAAGACCAAAGAACCAAGTTCTCTTCTTTCCGCCCAAGCCCTAGCCCTCCTTTTATAGAGTTAGGCTTAAGCCTCCTTTCAATCTCCACCGTTGGATCTAGGGTTTTATTTTCCACCATCGGATATAGGCTTTCATGAGGATTTTAATAGGCTACAATAGGGACCATGAGGAGGAGTTGGATCTTGGCCACCCAATGGATCCGACCCACATAAAATTCGATCCATTAATGATAATCCATTCCACTTGAGGATTATCATTGATCAACCTCACCAACCCCCATAAATAAATATGGGTTCCATATATTAATTGTACAAATATCTCCCCGTGTTTAAGATCTCGAATGTCCGTCAATTAATTAATTTACTGACAATTAATTAATCAACATCTAACTCCATGAGTAGTACCACTCAACCTTATCATCATGCCGGACCAAGTCCACCTGCAGGGTTTACATGATGATCCTTATGAGCTCCTCAAGTGACATAATCATCCTAATATATAGGATACGGTTTCCTCCTATAATCAAAGAGACACCCTGTAAATAATATCATTTCCCAACTAACCGAGCCTATCGATTTAATCTATAAATCTTGCTGATTGGTAAATCAAGGAAATAAATATTAAGTACATGTGTCCATTATTATATCGGGATTAAGAGCATGTACACCATAATATCCGAGGTCCGATTCAATTTTGTAGTCATCAATAAATTGAATCACCTCTAAGCGGTCCTGCTCAATACACACAAAGTGTACTAGTGTAATTCTATGGTCAAGACAAAGCAATACCAAATTACACTACAACCATACCAATGGTTTGTCCAAAACCATCTCGGTTGTGAGCCTCTACTTATACTCTACAAGGAACTGATAACATGATCTCCTGTGTGACACCACACACCATGTTATCTACAATATAATGTATCAGACAATATGCATAACCAAAAATATGCAAACAATGATCATGTGATTCTTATTTCAAAAATAAAGATGTTCATACAAAAGATAGACTTTTCAGTATACATTCCAACAATCTCCCACTTATACTAAAAGACTATGCTAACCTCATACTGCCATATATCTGATTCCCATTCCCTTTACACGCCTATCAAAAGCTCTCGCTGAAGGGCCTTAGTGAAAGAATCTGCTAGATTATCCTCTGATGCAATCTTGGCTACATCAACTTCTCCTTGCTTTACGATTTCTCGTATTAGGTGGTACTTACGCTTTATGTGTTTACTTTTATTATGGGCTCGTGGTTCCTTCGAGTTTGCAACTGCACCACTGTTATTACAATAAATTGTGATAGTTCTGAGCAAACCAGAAATTACATGCAAGTCCATCAAGAAGTTCCTGAGCCATACAACTTCTTTGGCTTCCTCTGAGGCTGCCACATACTCAGCTTCCATGGTGGAATCCGTCACGCATTTCTGCTTGACACTCCTCCATAAAATGGCTCCACCTCCCAAAGTAAAGACAAAACCAGAGGTTGACTTACTGTTATCCCTATCTGATTGGAAGTCAGAATTTGTGTAACCCATAGGGAGTAATTGATCTGCCTGGTATACCAGCATATAATCTCTAGCCTTCTCCTGTACTTCAATATATGCTTTACCATAGTCCAATGTTCTTGTCCTAGATTACTTTGATATCTGCTAACCATGCCCATGGCAAAGCAGATATCCGACCCTCGTACATAGCATAACATACATGAGGCTTCCTATTGTCGAAGTATAAGGAATCGCCTTCATCTCCTCTATCTCCTTTGCTGTTCTAGGACACATCTCTTTAGACAAAGGTAGTCTATGCCTAAAAGGTAGAAAACCTTTCTTGGAGTTCTGCATGCTAAAACGAGCCACAATGGTGTCTATTTCTGAAGCTTGAGATAAGCACAACATCCTTTTCCTACGATCCCTTATTACCTTGATCCCAAGGATGTGTCCCACTTCTCCCAAGTACTTCATATCAAACTGTTTAGACAACCATACCCTTGCATCTGATAACACTTGACATTGTTTCCAATTAACAAAATGTCATCTACGTATAGTACAAGAAATATAGCTATGTTTCCGTCACATCTCTTGTTTACACAAGGCTCATCCGGACTTCGAATAAATCCATAAGACTGGATTACCTCATCAAAGCGGATGTTCCAAGATCTCGAAGCTTGCTTCAATCCATAAATGGACCGATTAAGCTTGCACACAAGATGCTCTTTGCCCTTTGCAATGAATCCCTCTGGTTGCTCCCTATAGAAGTTTTCCTCAAGACTTCCATTAAGGAAAACTGTCTTGACATCCATCTACCATACCTTATAATCCATATGAGCAGCAATACATAAGAGAATCTTGATAGACTTAAGCATGGCTACCGACGAAAAGGTCTCCTCATAATCGATACCTTCTTTCTGAGTATATCCTTTCGCAACAAGCCTTGCTTTGAAGGTCTCAACCTTCCCGTCTATTCCTCTCTTTCTTTTGTAGATCCACTTGCATCCAATGATTTTTACACCATTGGGTGGTTCTACTAGCTCCCAGACCTGATTTGAATCCATGGAACATCTCACACTCACCATAAGGATAACCTTGATTGAGAACATAGCAATGGGTGAGATGATAGGATGATACAAATGGTCCACTAATGCCTATGACATTTAGATGGTCATTTAATGTATCAAAATAGTAATAATAGACCAATCTTGGGGAAGGCTTATGTTTAATTCATAGACATATTGCCCAATGATCATGGTTGAATATTCCATATATTTTCAAAACCATTCCTTACATTAAAATCTCTGTTTTCATGCTTTGAAACAATCTAAAGCAAAACTAGGTGTTAAAATTGATACAAACTTGATCAAATACTAGTTGTTTTTGAAACTTTTGGATTTTTGGAAAATCATTGAAAATATAAGTAATTTTCATGAAAAATCATTTTTCACTAATAAAGGACCTTTAAAGAAATGTGTTTTCAAAATTTCACAATTTTTTGAATTTTTTGGAATTTACGTGCTTTTTGAATTTTGTCCGAAAATCGAAATTCTTTGAAACCAAGATGCTACGACCGATGTCCGATTCTGATCGTGGCAATCGCTCACACTGATTTCAGTGTTTTTAGGTTGTTTTGATGGGTTTTCGACCCTTAGACTTTGATGCCTTGGATTATGACATTATGTTAATATTTTTGATGGTATCAAAGGGGGAGAATTGATAAGTTTAAGTTTATCATGCTAAAAGGGTAAATTTAGCATGTCTTAAGGAGGAATTGCATGTTTTAAGGGGGATTTTTGATACTCATATTATTTACATGCTTTCTTGCCTTATGTTGTTATTGTTATTTGTTTACCTAACTTAAATGGATTGCCACACATCAAAAAGGGGGAGATTGTTAGGGCAATCAACCCAGTGATATGGTTTTGATGTGTGTGGCAAAGGGTTTAAGTTAGATTTGTTATGGATTTGATATGTGTGTTGGAGTCTTGCAGGACTTAGTAATTCGCACATGGAGCATTAGCGAGTTTCACTTCTCATGACTCAGCCCTTGAGTCGGTGAAGGAAAACTTTGAGGAAGTTGTGCGCTTGGGGCATCTGAGGGGCCGCCAGACGAGGAGCATTGGAGTGAAGCCGGAGGAAGTAGACTTCAGGGCGAGACGCGAAGGATGGCACTGCAAAGCCGTGCGCTTGGCGCATTCGAGGGATGTGGCCGGACGAAGACAACTTCGATGGCGAGGGACTCCATGGGAATGAGAGTGAGCGATTGTAACCCGGGACAGGGTAGATCGTAGGTGAAACTTGGCTATTTGGCTATGTGTCGGATGAGATTTCCCGACATCAGTCGACTGCCATGACATGGCAGTCGACTGCTCGAAGTCGACTATGACCCGACTGGTGTTTGAGTCAGGTTTGTGTCCTAGCAGTCGACTGCCAAGGGTTGACAGTCGACTACAGAAACCATCAATCGACTGTTGATGACGGTAGTCAACTGATTGCAAGGTTTTCAGGCACAGAAGGTTGATCAGTCGAGTATTCGCTTCCAGCACTCGACTGTTGGCTCCATCAATCAACTGATGGGATGATCAGTCGACTGATGTGGGAGCCATTGGATGAAATCCAACGTGGAAGAAGTCATTATTGGGCAACGACTACAAGAGCAGTCGACTGATCGGGGCATCAGTAGACTACCAGGCACCCAACGGGAAGAATGATTTCTTCTCTATAAAATGGGGCCTTTAGACACTTGGGGAGCCTAATGCTTCTTTTCTAAACATCTCCCAAAGTGGCCAAATGAATTTCCCCCTCTTCCTTGTGCATATATTCATCTTTTTGTAAGAGGAGTGATTTTGTAAGAAAAGGTTACCTCCACCTAGCTTTGTACAAAGGAGAGATTAGTGAAAGGTTTAAGGCATGATTCACCTTGGACGAATCGGGTTGTGGATTAGCGGCAAGGCCGTGAACCACGTTACATCGCCATGTTAGCATTGTTCTTTACTTTGTGTTGTTCTTAATTGTCTCAGCTTTATATTTCCGCTTGCGCTAATAGAATTTGTAGACAATCAAAGAAGCAATTACCAACATCGTATGAAAAGGGATATTCACCTCCCTCTAGCTGGCCATCGATGTTCCAACAGATTGAACCCATAAACAATCTCAAAAAGAGAAAATTGAGTAGTAGAATGGACAACCCTATTGTAAGCAAATTCAACATGGGGTAAACATTCTTGCCAAGACTTAATGTTCTTCTTAATAATTGTTATAAGAAGAGTAGAAAGAGTCCTATTTACCATCTCAGTTTGGCCGTCAGTTTGAGGGTGGCATGTGGTGGAGAAAAGAAGCTTTGTTCCCAGCATGTTCCATAAGGTCCTCCAAAAATCGCTTAAAAATTTGGTGTAACAATTTGAAACAATGCTCCAAGGCATGCGATAAAGTCTTACCACCTCTTTGAAAAACAAATATGCCACATGAGTTGCATCATCCACTTTGTGGCAAGTTATGAACTGTGTCATCTTGGAAAATCTATCAACTACCAAAAAAAGGATTCCTTACCTTTTTGAGTGCGTGGTAGCCCTAAAACAAAATCCATAGACAAGTCAATCCACGGGAAATCAGGAATAGGCAAAGGAGTGTAAAGTCCATGAGGTGAAACCTTAGATTTTTCTTTTCTACACACAATTCACCTTTCACAAAATTTCTACACATCATGCTTCATGTGTAGCCAATGAAAATGTTCATGTAACATTTCTATGTCTTTTGAACCCCAAAGTGTCTCATAAAACCCTCGTCATGTGCTTCCCTAACTAGAAATTCACACATGGATCCTCTAGGCACATAAAGTCTATTATTCTTAAACAAGTATTTATCATCCCTAACAAACCCATTTTGTGATTTCTTTTCACACACAACATATAATTTGGAAAATTCATAATCATGTACATATAATTCTGTAATATGTTCAAAGCCAAGCAATTTAGTTTCAAGTGTAGCAAGAAAATTATACCTTCTTGAAAGTGCATCTGCTACAACATTTGCCCTTCCTTGCTTGTGCTTAATCACATAAGGAAATTGTTCAAGAAATTTAACCCACTCGGCATGCCTTTTGTTGAGCTTCCCCTGCCGTTTCAAATACTTCAAATATTCATGATCACTATGAATGACAAATTCTTTAGGCAAAAGATAATGCTGCCATGTTTTCAAAGCTCTAACAAGTGCATAAAATTCTATATCATAAGTGGAATAGTGGAGAGTGGCGCCGCCTAACTTCTCACTAAAATATGCAATGGGATGACCATCTTGAAGTAAAATAGTACCAATACCCACATGACATGCATCACATTCAATTTCAAATGATTTAGAAAAATCAGGCAAAGCGAGAATGGGTGCATGTGTGAGTTTGTCCTTAAGTGCTTGAAATGCATTTTCTTGATTCTCCCTCCATTTAAAACCTATATTTTTACTTACAATTTCATTTAGGGATGCTGCCAATGTGCAAAAATCCTTCACAAACCTTCTATAGAAACTTGTCAACCCATGGAAGCTCCTAACCTCACTCATAGTTTTAGGAGTTGGCCAATCTCTAATGGTCTTAAACTTCCCTTCATCAACCTGCACTCCTTTAGAACTTATGACAAAACCAAGAAAACCCACATGATCAGTGCAAAAAAGAATACTTTTCTAAGTTAGCATATAATTTCTCCTTTCTAAGGACATCAAGATAGATTTGAGATGTGCAATATGCTCAACAAAACTCTTGGAATATACAAAAATATCATCAAAGTATACTATCACAAATTTTACAAGAAATTCTAGTAAAACATGGTTCATAAGGTTCATAAAAGTGCTTGGTGCATTAGTTAAACCAAAAGTCATTACCAACCATTCATACAATCCATATTTAGTTTTGAAAGTAGTTTTCCATTCATCCCCTTCCCTTATCTAATTTTATGGTAGCCACTTTTCAAATCAATTTTAGAAAAGAAGAAAAAACCATGCAATTCTCCCCTTAAGTCCTTGTGTTGTTGTTGATTGCTCTACAGTCAATACACATCCTCCATGATCCATCCCTTTTAGGTACCAAAATTACGGGTACAACACAAGGACTTAAGCTCTCCCTAACCCATCCTTTTTGCAATAACTCCTCCACTTGATTTTGTATGTACTTTGTTTCTTGAGGGTTGCTCCTATTAGCTGGCGTATTGGGTAGAGAAGCGCTAGGAATAAAGTCTATTTGGTGTTCTATCCCCCTCATTGGTGGCAAACCATGAGGTACTTCCTTGGGAAACACATCCTCAAAATTCTGCAAAATAACAACAACATCACTAGGCCAGGAGTTTGTGTTAGATTCCAAGCAAGTTTCCTTGCACAAAAGAAGAAATATAGGCTGCCTTGTCAAATAAGCTCTCTTCACCTCACTTCCTCTTGTAAACAAATTTTCTATTTTTCTCTCTTTCTTTTCCTCATTCTCTCTTTTCTTTTGAATTCTGTCTTCAAAATCAATTATTGTCTTTTTTACACTCTCTTTCTCTTTCTTAAGCTCTCACTCTTCTTTTTCTCTTTTCTCTCTCATTTTTATTTGATCCTCACAAACCTCCCTAGGTGATAATGGTACAAGTGTGACTTTGAGAGAATTGTGAATGAGAGAGAACTTGTTGGAGAATCCATCATGGTGAACTCACCTATCAAACTGTCAAGGTCTTCCAAGAAGAATGTCGCTTGCCTCCATAGCTACATTATCACATAGAACTTGATCTTCATATTTGCTAATGGAGAATTTAACCAACACTTGCTGATTCACTACCAATTCACCACTATTACTAAGCCATTGGAGTTTATATGGCCTTGCATGTGGTGTAGTCTTTAGGTTGAGTTTGGTGACCAACCTAGTGCTTGCCACATTGGTGCAACTCCTACCATCAATGATCACAGAGCATGTTTTACCTTGAATAAGGTAGCGGGTATGAAAAGTATTTTCTCTTTGGTCCTCCTGATGCTCCTTGGCTTGACTTGCCAATAACCTCCTAACCACCAAGAGATCTCCATCTTGTGTATAGGTTGCTCCATCATTTTCCCCATCGCTTGAGGAAGAGGAATGAGAAGAAATTTCTTCACTAGAGATACTCCCATTATCCCTCACCACCATAGTCTTCTTATTCGGGCATTTGGATGGAATATGTCCTTTTCCCAAACACCTAAAGCACTTGATAACCCTACTCTTTGAAGTAGAAGAAGAATTAGTAGGAATATGCTTCTTAGTGCTTGTTACCTCCTTAGAATTAGAAGAAGAACCCTCCTTCTTTGGCTTGTCCTTCAAACTAGAAAAGTAGTTTGAAGAAGATGATTTCTACATAATGCCCTTTCTCTTTAATTGTTGCTTGATGATCTAAGTCTTCAAGCTCCACATAATGTTGTAACTCCACAATGTCTCCAATATCTCGGTTTAGGCCATGGAGAAACTGGGGCATGGTTGCTTCCCTGTCCACCATAATATTGGCCCTAATCAAAGCAACCTCCATCTCCTTGTAATACTCATCCACACTCCTACTCCGTTGGGTGAGTCTTTGCAATTTGTGGTGCAAATCCCTATGGTAGTGGGAAGGCAAAAATCTCCTTCTCATCAAAGTATTCATTTCATCCCAAGTGTCTATAGGAAGCTCTTCATACCTTCTTCTATCTTTTTGGACTTGATCCCACCAAATTAAGGCATAATCAGTGAACTCAAGAGCAGCCACCTTCACCTTCTTTGCATCATTGTAATTGTGGCAAGAGAAGATTTGTTCTATTTTCATCTACCACTCAAGATACGTTTCGTGGTTATTCCTCCCTTTGAAGGAAGGTACCTTGATTTTCACACCTCTTAGATCATCTTCATGTCTATGCTCTCTTCCTCCTATTTCATGTCTTCTTCCCCCTTCATGCCTCCTTCCTTCTCTTGGAAAACCCCCATGGTTAGAAACTCTTCCTCCTTCAAGTCGGGCCATCCTTTCGTGTAATCCTTCAAGTAGTCTTTGAAGCATCCTCTCAAAGTGTTTAGTAAGTGCCTCCATTTGAAGCCTATTAGGATCTCTCCTAGGGGAATTAGGTGTTCTTTCCCCACTCATGCATGCAACAAAAAGAAGAAGACAAGGACAATTACAAAAGAAATGTTAGAAGTACCTCACCACTCTACTCACATGTTTGCACTCAAATTTAGCCACTCAGCTTCCTTTATAAGCTCTGAAGACAAGAACCTTATCAATGATTTTTTTTCAAGACAGTAAGTAGACGATCAAGTGAGCAAGACACCAACAAGAAAATATGAGTAGAATAAGAGAAATAAATGGATACAACAAGAAATTCTACAACGATCAAGTGCAATGAATGGAATATTGAGTCCTTTTAATTCACAAATCTCCTTTCTTCTTTTTCTTTCTTTCTTTTTTTTTCTGATTTTTTTTCTCTTTTGTTTTTTTTTCAACTAGAAACATAATGACTCTAGTAGCACCTTTTTTATTTTAGGTTTAGGACTCAAATAGCAAATAGAAATTGTGACAAATAGAGATGTAAAATGAAAAGATACCAATGGAATACTATGGATGAGAGATCTACGAAGATGAACAAGAGCAAAAAGATTATTTTTTTTGAATTGACAAACAAAACACAAACCTGAAAATCAAGGAACTAGGCTCTGATACCAAATGATAAGATCGCCTTTAATTGGTTCGCCTTGAAATTCTGTTTGGGAAGGATATTGATTCCACACTCAAGAAACGCAAGAAGGTGAGTGATAAGTCATGGGTGTTTTTATCGCCACAAGTTGCCTTGATAAGATCAGATTTAGTTTTTTTGCCTAAGAACTCGAAGGAAGCTCTCTCAATAGAGAAAACTCAAATTTCATTCCACCAAAAAAAATTCCTTTAACAATACAAGAGTTTTCCTATATATAGACTTAGTAGAAGTTGAAACATTAACCTCTACTACACTTCCCACTAAGCACTAATTATGCACCATTATCATGCATGAATCAATGCATGTCATTTATTTTCCACTAATGCAACCACTAATTCCTAATATTAGCTTAGGAACTTTCAAAAAAAGACACTAAAACCCACCAAAGGACTTCAAAAGTCACTCTAGAAAAATCCCCCAAAAATACATACGAAAATGGTTATCATGTTGCCCCCAGGGCAATGGCGCGTCGGTAAGAGCTTGGGGGGTCCCTGGAGCAAGCCATGGTTCGATCCCTGCCGGCTGCAGCTTGCGGAGGGAATTCCGCCGTTTTCCACTCGCTTGCGGGTTGCGGAGGCGGGTTCCCGTTTACCAGCGGGTTGGTGTGGGGTGCGGACCCTGATTGGCGTTAAACCCCTCACGGTGACTTGGTGGCGCGTCTTCCTGATTTACCCTTGTGGGCCGGTGGAGACTCTTCGGAGGCCGTGGGGCAGGGCCGGTTCGCCAAGTGGACTAGTCGGGCGAAGCTTGGATACCACTTGTAAATCAAAAAAAAAAAAAAAAAGAAAATGGTTATCATGTTGGCTCAATTTCATTTTAGTTGAAGGAATGTGATCCATTTAGTCATTACCTCCATTGTGCATTGATCCTCCTTTTCCTTGAGCTCCATTATTAAGCCTTCCAAGGCTTGCTTCATTTTTTTAGTCTTGGACCTTGTCGTGGGTCCTCAAATTCCCTTCAATGCCTCTTCATCCTCGGCTTTGTCTTATAAGCTTGAAACCCCTCCTTGGCTTTCATCACCTTGGTCGAGACTCTATTTAGCAAGTAAATAGCTTTCTGAAGTGCATAGCCCCTAAAGGACTTAGGAAGATTCGTGTGATTCATCATCGACCTAACCATGTCTAACAAGTTCCGATTTTAGCCTCTCAGATCACCATTAAGTTGTGGTGTATATGATGGATTCCATTGAGAAAATATACCATTGTTTCTCAGATAATCTAGAAACTCTTGACTCAAGTATTCACCACCTTGATCCTATCGAAGTATTTTAATACTCTTTCCAAGTTGTTTCTCTACTTCATTTTTGAATTCTTTGAACCTTTCAAAGGATTCAGACTTGTGTTCCATCAAGAACACATACCCAAACCATGAGTGATTATCGGTGAAGGTAATGAAGCAGTTATAGCCTCCTAGAGCTTGAGTTGACATAGGTCCACATACATCATTATGTATTAGACGAAGCAACTCTCACACCGGTTCACCTTTTCCAGTAAAAGTTAACTTGGTCATCTTGCCCTATAAGCATGATTCACATGTGTCGTATGAATCTAATTCAAACGATTCCAGAATTCCACATCGGTGTAATTTGGACATGCATTTCTTGCTCACATCGCCAAGATGACAATGTCACATGTAGGAGTCTAATTGATTATCTTTTTGAGCACACTTATTGCTCGCTTTGATATTGAAAATGTCATTGGATACGTCCAACATATAAATACCATTGCTTAAAGTTCTAGTCCCATAAAGAACTCCATTCAAAGGTATGTAACAACAATTGTTACTAAAAGTCAAATGGTACTCATTTCTATTTAAACAAGATATAGAAATGATGTTCTTTATCAACGAAGGAACATAAAAGCAATTGTCCAGTTCTAAGACAAGTCCTGTAGGGAGTTTCAACAAATATATTTCGATGGCGAGTGCAGCATCCTTTCCTCCATTTCCAACACGTAAATTTGACTCTCCCTTGACGAGTCTTCTTCTATTTCTTAGCCCATGTATGTTATTACATATATGTGAACCACACCCGATATCCAATATCCAAGTGTCTAAGGAAATAGAATGACAATCAATAACGAAGATATCTAAAGAAGATGGGGCATCAGATGCCTTATTATTCTTCACGGACTCAAGATAAATATTGCAGTTTCTTCGCCAATGACCCTCCTTGCCGCAATGATCACAAGTGCCCTTTTGAGCTAGTTCTTCCTTTTTAGCCATTTTCTTCTTCCCCTTCTACTGTTCCTTTAACTTCCTCTTAGTACCTTTCTTCGAGGAATCAACTAACCACATCGTCCCCTGCTCATGCTTCACAGAAGGCTACACAGTCTTCAGCATGTTGAGCAGTACTCAGATGAACCTTCTTGCATCTTAGAGGTGAAGAGGAGCTTGGAGACTTCGAACCTTTCGGATCTCACTTGCTCATCAAACAACACATAAAGATGAAAGACTATGGTATGAGCATCCATATGCTCATGCTTCTTCCGTAGCTCGGGTACCATCAAGGCTAGCATGATGCAACTCACTAGTTCAAAATCACTCATATATTTCTGATGGGCCAACAATTGGTCCGGAGTTGCGTCATCACTAGGATGGGAAGGAAGAGGTGCTTCGAGGACATATGCATGCTTTTCTACCCTGAGAACAATTCTCAGGTTTCTAAACCAGTCCAAGAAGTTTGGCCCAGTCAATTTATTCGAATCCAAAATAAATCACAAACTTAAAGACGTCACGATCAAGTGATTAACCTAGAAATACAAATCGAGCATATATGAGAAAATTATTTTAAAATGCATCAACATATATTTATAAATTCCATTCATTTTTCAAAATCAAAACCCTCAAAATCAATTCGGAAGATCGTAGGTCCATCTCCAAATGGGCTGATATCCAACATAGATAAGAACAACCTTGGAGTGAGTCTAACAAGCCATTCTTATCTATGATGGTAGGTATCAAGTATATCGATTACATATCACGTATATGTAACTATCACAATGTGCTATCAACTAATTGAATGTTCACACATACATTGGGTTGTTAACACATTAACAAGTATGTATCATATGCATAACACCCAACTTCACCTCTCTTCACATCGACCTTGGAGTGAATTCAACAAATTGATGCTCCAAGTTAGAGCCAACCCGATAATCGTGAAATAATTTTAATATGGTTAGAGCGCATTCAACAAATTAGCTAGGCTTGGAGTGAGTCCAACAACCCAAACTAACGATTGACCTCTGACTCTTACCATATTAGTGTTAAACTATTCCAATGATTTGAACATGTTCAGCTCCAAGATGGGCTTGGAGTGAGTCCAACAACCCAAACAAGAAACGAAACTCTGGTTCTAACCATATTAATGGAAGGTGTAGGCTTTAATATTGTGTAAGGGTTTTCAAGTCTCATCCTACTTTTCATGCAAATAACTATTATCTACAAGGCATGACACACATGACATACATCTACATGTCATGACACGCATGACATAATGATATGTATCTAATGCAATTACATCACATACAATTATCACATGTACAAATAATTTCCTTATTTGTCATAACTATTTTTGGAAATAAAATATGTTTGAGATTTGATTTCTCAAACCAAATCTCAATTAAATTAGGAAATAAATTTTCAAATCTAATCACATATTTTATTTATGGAAAATATTAATTAAGGAAATTCAAATTTAATTTAGGAAATAAATTTACTAAATTGTAATTTCCTAATTACATTAGAAAATTTCATATTTGAATTTCTTTACGAATTAAAATTTACATAATTACTTCTAAATTTTTCAAAAGTAGAAAATTTCCAATAATACAATTATTACTATGGTAAAATAATTTTACAATTATGTCAGAACACAATCGGGCTATGATACCACTGTTGGGTTCCCATGGCACCGACGTGGGTGTTGTGTTCGAACACGTTTCGTAAATATACACACAGCGGAAGCAAAAACAAGTAAAAAACTATTTATTATAACACACAACCCACACACCTGCAAGTATACAACATGTGTAGACATAATCGACATTTCAAATTTTGCAATAAAAGGAAACTTATACAAGGTATACCTGACGGATCACGTGTAGCGGGAATGACATCAACCGAGCGACACGTGCAAGTCTCGCCTCTATCCGTCTCCACGCCGAGTATCATCGGGATTGCTTCACAAAGCCATAAGCCCCGTCTTCTTATGAGATACTAGTCTCGAATCGAAGACGTCATGATTGAGAGATGATCACGATCCGAATATAATTCGGATCCAAAAACCGAGTTCCACGACCTCACTTCTCGGAAGCGATTTTCATCAATCAATTGCCGAAACCTTGGTCCTCCACCAATGAGGATTGTTGGAGATCCAATCCTCGACAAGTAGGTCACTGTCGGAGCAAAAAATGTCGACCAAATGACCTCTCTAACAAGAGGAGAACAAGCTGTCCAGAAACTGGACATCTTGTTTGGTGGAAGAGATGGTCGGCCGAAGACTTGGACGGCTGCCCTTGATGGCCGACAACCAAGGGAGGATGGACGGAGGAGTTGACGACTGATACTTCTGTTACCACTTTTCTGTTAACCGGGTAAGAATACTCGTGTGTAAAACACTATCCGAACCGAATAACCGATTCGGCAAGGGAACCAAGGTAGAATGGTTCGGGCGCGATAGTTTGGGGGAGTTGGAATGGGAGGACAGTTTGAGGTAGTTGGCATGACGGGTGATGGCGGAGATCATTTTGGTACAGGACGGATAAGAATCGGTTCGGTCTAGCAGGCTCGGAAATGGTTCGGTGCGTGGAAAAAGAGGAGTTGGTTCAGGCTATTGGGAAGAGCCTAATGGCTACACTACACGTGAGCAGTAGGTTTAGGTTAGTTTCGTCGAAGGTAAATGGCTAAAAGGGATAGGCTAGCATATTTCTCGAAATGTAGATAAGAAGTTGTTACACAACAGAAGAGGGCCCCCACATAATATTCCGAGGAGCCTTCGCTCCTCGTGTATATAACAGAATGATTCTTCTGATGGCCAAATTGGCCACGTGTACGACGAAGGAGGCTTGCAATGCAACAGCAGTCCAGAGGAAGAGGATAAAAGGGAGAAGAAGGGCAGGAGAAAGGGGATCCCCGCATTATTCTAACGAGCAAGAGACAAAGGCACATTCTGAAGGGGAGAGCAACCACATCGCTGGAGAAGGAGATAAGGAGAGTAGTGAGCTCCATTTTTCTTATATTGTTTCCTGTGTATTGACCTGATTTTAAGAGGTTTTCTCCTCCACCTTCGGAAGTTCTTTCTGTGAAGGAGGACTTTCATAGTGAAAGTGCTTTGTCACAGTATCTAGTGGGAGAGCTCACCTCCATGGAATAGGAATCCTTATTCCGAACCACGTTACATCCTGTGTCTCTGTTTGTTGCTTGCGTTGGTGTGTTTTTCTTTCCTTTACTTTTCATTTTACTGTTGCGGCCAGAGAGAAACCCCTAAGCTTCCTTCATGCCTCGCTGTGTTGAAAGGAAGCCAGTGAACCCCATTTTCCTTGTAACTGCATCAGTTGGCACCGTCTGTGGGAAACATTTTGAGCAAGACGTTGAGATGCAGCCAGAAAAGATACAACACCCAGTAGCCTCAGTCGCGGAGGAAAACCCCATCACAATACTACCTCACAACTGAGAACCATGGTGAACAACGGCGTGGCCGAGGCCCTCACTAGAGAAAGGAGAAGGACGGGGTATCTTTATCCTCATTCTGGGGAACCTTCCTCTCATGGACCACCACCAGAGATGCCTCCTCCACCTCGTACAACCACTAACATTGAAGAGTTGCCTGGAGAAGGGCTTGGGGGGGCGAGTTCATTAGACCACTTTGCCATTAATCAAAAATCGAGGAGAAGAGCAGGGAGAAAGCTGGTCTACTAGGGCTCTAGAGATTTACGAGCCCAGCCCTTTCACTATGGACATTCTTTCTGAAGTCCCGCCGTCATACTTCAGGAATCCCCAAGTAGACAAGTATGACAGCATAAAGGATCCGGAAGAACACTTATCATAGTTTGCCGGAGCGGCCTCGCTCCACTGCTATACCGACACCCTCAAGTGTCGGGTCTTCCGGACCACCTTAACTGGCTCAGCACAAATATGGTTTAACACCCTACTCCCGGGGTCTATTACTTGTTTTGCTGATTTTCACGGGATGTTCCGCCAAGAGTTCGGTAGCTGCAAGGCATACAAGCATGATGCTTCCATCGTGCTGCATATTACGCAGAGGCCCTCGTAGTCGCTCAGAGGGTATCTTCATCAGTTCACTTCCACCACCAGGAGCATCCCATCGGCAAGGTCGGATGCTTTCAGAGTGGCCATTTCGCATGGGCTAAGAGAGGGTCCCTTCCTCATCTCACTTTTGAGGAAGCCCGCGAACAGCTACGAGGAGCTGTTGAGCCACACGGAGAAGTATATCAATGAGAAAGAAGGACTGAAAGTTCATAGAGCCGAACGAGCCTCCGCAATGGTCCCTGCCGAAAGAAATCACCCCATAGCTTCTCGAGCACCTCCCAAATGAGAATATGCACGACCCTTCCTACCGGAGGCTCCCAGGCCTTGGTTATTGTTACAGGGCACTCAACCTGCACAGTCGTTGCAGATCATGGTCGTCGATGTTGTCCCACCCCGAGGACTTGGAAGGAGCGGGAGATTAAATTCTATGACCAACAAGGCCTTCTAAAGTGGCCAACGGGGTATAGGGGAGTGCCTCGCAACCCTCCCACCCCGTTCTTTTGCAAATACCATATGGAATACGACCGTGCTAGTGGTTGATGCTTCAAATTGCAAGAGAAACTGGAGCGCCTCCGAGCTGCTTACCCATAGCTGCAGCCTCAGATTGTAGGATCGGCACGGTGAGGCCAATGACCCAATGTGGCTTGTCCGGGGCCATATAACCAACGACCGTAGGTTACTTTTCCTTCGGACCCTCAGAATTTGGCCCAGGAAGGTATCTCACAGGGGGGCCCCATCAGGTGAGGGCCCATCATCTGATATGAATAAAGTCCCCACACAGGGGGTTATTCATGTTATTGCAGGAGGACCTACTAATGGGGATTCCAATCAGGTGCGAAAATCATATGCCCGTCTAATGGAGAGCCTAGCTATAATCCCTGATCAGGCTATCCAGACCGCGCCACCGATTTCGTTCGAACCGGAAGATCTCTGAGGCATTCTGTTGCCTCAAACGGATGCTTTGGTGATCCGTATTTCCCTGGCCAACTATGAAGTGGCCAGGGTGCTAGTTGATTTGGGGAGTTCTGTCAACATCCACTTCCAGGAGGCCTTCGGACAGATGCAGCTGGGAAATGCCCAGCTAGAAGATGTGGCCACACCCCTCTTTGGGTTTGCAGGACATGTGGTCCACCCCACAGGGCAGATTTCATTGCCCCTGACTCTGGGCACAAAGCCCAACCAAAAAACTAATATAGTTCCTTTTCTTATTGTGGACGCTCCGTCCACCTATAATGCAATTCAGGGTCACCCCTTCCTTTCCATTTTTCAAGCGGTGGCTTCCTCATATCAACAAAAGGTGAAATTTTTGGTCGGGCAGTTGATTGGATAGGTCAGAGGTGAGCAGAAGGTCGCAAGGAGCTGCTACGTGCAAATGGTCAGGGAAGACCAAAAGAAGGCCCGAACCGATGACCTCAAAGGGAAAGCCATCGTAATTTTGGACGTCTGCGTGCTGGAAGAATCTCCCCCCCCCCAAGGCAGACAAAATAGAGGAAGGAGAGTTGGTGGAGATAGCTCCCGAAAAGGCCACTCGGGTAGCACAGAAGTTGGAGGCCAAAGAGGAGCTGGTGGCCTATCTAAAGAAGAATGAAGAAATTTTCGTCGGAGACGTGAATGATCTTATGGGAATCGACCCTCGCGTTGCTGAACATCATCTCAACATTACCAGAGGAGTCCGACCCGTCCAACAGAAGCGGCGACATTTTGGACCCGAAAAGGATAAAGTGATAGCTGAAGAAGTAGATAAATTGTTGAAAGTGGGTCATGTGAAAGAAATTCAATTCCCTGAATGAGTTTCCAATGTAGTTTTGGTCCCCAAGCCCTCTGGGCAATGGAGGATGTGTATTGACTTCCGTGATTTAAATAAAGTGTGCCCTAAAGACTACTACCCCTTGCCTCACATTGATCAGTTGGTGGACTCTACGATAGGATATGAGGTGGTATCCTTAATAGATTCCTACCAGGGATATCATCAGATACCACTGGCCAAAGAAGATCAGAAAAGGGTTAGTTTTGTAATGGTAGGAGGATTATATGCTTATGTAGTAATGCCCTTCGGACTAAAAAATACGGGGTCTACATACCAACGTCTCATGGATAAAATCTTTGCAGAACAAAAGGGGAAAAATGTGGAAGTTTATGTGGACGACATCCTGTTCAAATCAAAAACCACTCGAAATTTGGTTAAGGATCTAGATGAAACTTTCACTACCTTGAGCCGATATAACATGAAGCTGAACCCTAAAAAATGTCTGTTCGGGGTGAAGAGCGGGAAATTTTTGGGATATATAGTAACTGAGAAGGGACTATAGGCTAACCCAGAGAAGGTGCAAGCGTTATGCAATATGAAGTCACCCACTAATTTGCGAGAGACTCAAAAGCTACTAGGGAGAATTGTTTCCTTATCTCGATTTATAGCCAGATCGGCGGACAAGGGACTACCTTTCTTTAAGATTTTGCGCAAAGCTACTAAATTTCAATGGGATGATCAATGCGAGTTGGCTTTCCAAGAGCTGAAGAAGTATTTAGCTGGACTTCCGCTGTTAGCCAAGCCAGTGGTAGGAGAGCCATTGTGGATGTATTTAGCTATCTCAGAAGGAGCCATTAGTTCAGTCTTGTTGAAGAAAGAAGGTTCTCATCAACAGCCTATCTATTATACCAGCCATATCCTGAAAGGGGCTGAATCTCATTACACGGAGCTGGAGAAGTTGGCGTATATTCTAGTCTTGATAGCCCGCAAGTTGAGGCCATACTTTCTAGCTCATCCTATCAATGTTTTGACTCACAGTGAATTAGGCAAGGTGGTTACTAAGCCTAATTTTTCTGGGGGACTGGCTAAATGGGTCGTAGAACTAAGTGAATATGACATTCACTACCAACCCTGAACCGTTATCAAGACTCAGGCTCTCGCTGATTTTCTAGATGAAGTACCTGTTGGTTCAGAAAAAAGCTCGTCGACAAAAGAAGAAGGATCGGAGGCATGGAATGTATTTGTGGACGGCTGTTTTGAGTTTTTCAGGTAGCAGGGTGGGAGTCCCATTGATATCCCCTGAGAAAGAAGAAACTCGCATAGCTGTGCGCTTGGGATATCGAGCGTCCAATAATGAAGCCGAATATGAAACTATTTTAGCCGGGCTACAAGCTACCAGGGCTGTAGGAGCAGCCTTCGTTATAATCCATTCGGATTCCCAGTTGGCGGTATCACAACTTCAAGGCTCATCCACGGTTTAGGAAGAAAGGTTACAAAAATATTTGAAAGCTTTGGAGAAAGAAAAGGCTCATTTTTGCCAAGTTCTCATAAAGCAGATTCCAAGGGAGAACAATGGGAAAACGGATGAATTGGCTCGGTTGGCTAGCACGAAGGAAGGGGGGAGGCATCTTGAAACTGTTTGTGTGGAAGTCCCTACTTCTCTGGTGATATACAATGTGGAGGAAACTGTACTTGAGCCAGATCAGATCCATGATTGGAGGACTGACATTATAACATATCTACAGTAAGGAAAAGTCCCGGAAGAAAGAGGGGTGGCATCTGTTTTAATGAACAGAGCAAAATGATTCACCATCCTAAATGGAGATTTGTACAAGATGTCTTTTAGACGACCCCTGTTGAAGTGTTTAGGAAAGGAAGATGCTGAATAGGTACTCTGACAAATCCACGAAGGTTGCTGCAGCAATCATTTAGGAGGGAGAGATTTAGTGAGGAAAGTCTTGTTAGCCGGATACTTTTGGCCCACCCTCCAACCATATGCAGCTCATAAGTGCAAATCTGCTTGGCCTGTCAGAAGCATAGCAACCGGTCTGAACGACTGGCTGAATTAATGAAAGCTGTTGTTGCTTCATGCCCTTTCGATCAGTGGGGGATGGATATAGTGGGTCCCATTCTTGTGGCACCTTTGCAGAAAAAATTCTTATTGGTGGCTATGGATTACTTCTCTAAGTTGGTGGAAGCAGAGCCCCTTGCTAAAATCACTGAGAATGCTGTGATACAATTCCTACAGAAGAATATTATTTGCCAGTATAGTATTCCCCGGAGGTTAGTGACAATGGGCGGCAGTTCTAGGGCAAGAAAATCAAGGAATGGTGCCAAAGTCTTAATATCCAGCAAACTTTTACTTCGGTGGCTCATCCTCAAGCTAATGGGCAGGTCAAAGTAACTAATAGGATCCTTATCCAAGGGTTGAAGACTAAGTTGGGGGCTCAGAAAGGAAATTGGGTGGAGGAATTGCCAGGGATCTTGTGGGCCTATCGAACCACACCAAAAACTGCAACAGGTGAAATTCCTTTCAGCTTGGTATACGGAATGGAGGCCGTTATTCCGGTAGAGGACGTTCTAAGTAGCGCCCGCGTGGAAGCTTATGAGCCGGAGCAGAACCAAATCATTCGGGGCACAGAGCTGGACTTGGTGGAAGAAAAAAGGGAACAGGCACGCAGGTGGGCGGAATTTTACAAATGGAGGGTACAATAAGCCTTTAACAAAAGGGTAATGCTCCGAAGATTTCAAGAAGGGGATTTGGTTATGCGCAAAGTTAATTCCGCTGGAGATCCTGGAAAGTTAGCTCCAAATTGGGAAGGACCCTACGAAGTGACACGCCGCATGGCAGGATCAGCGTATTATCTGAAAGATGATAAGGGCAAGGAATTCCCTCGACCCTGGAACGTTGTACACTTGAAATATTATTATATCGTGTAGAAGAGGGTGAATGGAAAAAAGAATTAAGAAGTTTCTTGGGAAATGTATTTGACAACTCACTATGTCGATTAGATGTATGACAAATCCAAATACGATTGATGAATCATTTACATTAACATTAAATTCCCTTTGGCGGGCTAGGAAACGAAAAGAAGATAAAGAAGGAGCTATGTCCCGAAGCGATACATCAAGTTATAATCTAAAATGATCTGGAGGATAGCGTCGGAAGCCAATTTCACAGTGTAAGGAAAGAGCAAGGTAATTCGCAGGGGGTAATCCTTGGTCCGCATACTATCGAACCGCTTCATTAAATCCATCCTGGAAGGCGACACGTATCAGGTCTATTAGTCATTCGCATTGGTTCGGGTCATCAGGACTTCGATTTTGATGAAGCCTGTGATATTTCTCTTAATGCTCCCGGAGAGAGCGGTGCATTTTGCTATAACACCAGGATATCTCCATAATAGCATCCGCCAAAATCGAAATGTCATCTGCTCGAGTGGTTTGGTCATGCTGAAGGAGACTCGTCATGTCCATCATGTTCTGGCATTTCGAAGCTGAAATTCCTTCTACAACCTCCGTATAGGACCTGGTGCGAACAAGCTCACTGCCCAGCCTCTGGAGGGACATTTCTTGCTTGTGTATACAGGCATGAGCATGTGCCCTAGAAGTGATTAAGGAGGAGTTTTCTTGTACCTCCTTGCACAGGCGAATACGGAGATCCCCTATTTTATCCTCCGCTCTTTGGTGCCAAACCCGCAAGCTTGCAATGAGTTCAGAATTCTTTTGTTTTTTGCAGAGGAGTTTGGCTATTTGCTTTTTAAGACTCACCAACTCTTGAGAACAGGAGGCTACTATCTTAGCTTGCTCCCGCTATGTGTCCGGTGGAGTGGGTAGCGATTCTGTGTGAGCCTGCTGCTGCACTTGTAATGCCGCTATGGTCACGACATCCTTTCATTGTTAGAGATGAGCCTCTGATAGCTGTTCCTAGCATTTCTTTAGTTGTTGTAAGAGAAGATGCTCTCGGTGCTACGCAGCAGTTTTATCTTCCAGATGTTGTTGAGCTTGATGCAGAAATTGAGCTCAATATTGAGCAAGGGAGTGATCCAGCTCTTGGTAGTTCATTATGGCCTGAAATTTGTTGGTGGGGAGGGACTTAGAAACCTGAAGGAGTCAGCGGAGCCATTGTAAGGAGCTTACCAATTCCAGAACATGCCGTAAACTTTCCATCATGGGAGTCAATTCTTCCAGGTTCAGAATTTAAAGCTCGTGGTTGGAGGAGGAGGGGATAGATGACACTAGCGGTGGAGATTCGCTCATAAGGGGCGAAGGGAAGGTGGAAATAGTAGGTTGTGTTAAAGGTTCAGAAGGGGAAGAGATAACATTGAAAGGAAGGGAAGGTGGTCCGGGGGCAATCAAAGGAATAGAGGAGACTGCGAGTAAAGCCCTCGCTAAGGAATTTGAAGAAATGGTAGAAGAGAGAGGAGAGACAAACGTGAGTGGGGGAAGACCAGAGGTTGCTCGTTGTTGGATAGGGGGGGGGGGGGGGAAGAAGCCGAAGGAAGTAACGAGGCGGGCGAAGAGTTTGGTGAAGAAGATATCGAGAGCACTGGAATGGGAAGCTCTTCGCTAAAAAGGTGAAAAGTAGAAGGACCCTGATTTGTATCCAAGAGAGGGGAAAGGCCTCCCAAGTTATGAGCATCGGGGGAAAGTGGCGATGGGGGAATCTCAATTATCATAGGTTCAAGGGCAGGAGAATGCATTGGGGAAAGAGAAGGAGAGGACGTAGGGACATCGACTGCCTACAGGCGTTGACGCGTCGCTTCTTTGTATTCAACTTCAGGTTGTAATAAGGGAGGGGGCGACTTGCGAATACCCAAGACAGAAGGGGAAAAGATGGGCGAGTTAGGGTTTATGAGCGGCGTTGGAGATGAGGATTGACCCGCTACCATGACCTCATCTGAAACGGGAGAGACAACGGTTTCAAAAGAACGAGGAGGAGAAGGGAGAGTCGAGATAGGTTTGGTGGTGATGGACGAAGGTACAAGAGAAGATGAAGACGAAGGTGCCACCAGTTGTTGACCCCCATCCCGCTTGGATGGTTGGTAGCGTTTTGCCATTTTCTATTGGAAAAAGGAATACATCCTACCTGTCGGGGAAAGAAAAGAAATGCTGGAGTTAGGGGCTAGAATGCCGAAGGATGGTGGTGGAAGGAAGAAAGGATGAAGAAGCAGGAGAAGAAGGAAAGATGAATAGAGAAGATGAAAATGGAGAAGAGGAAAGATGAAGCGTCTTATAAAGAAGGGGTGTTGAATGGGCTTGCAAGGTCAATTGGGCTACTAAACTCTAAAATGTGCCTTGGAAAGAAGGGAAATAATGATTTACTCCTCTTATGGCCCGCCATCTGTCAAAACCCTTGTCTTCATATGATGAAATGAACGGGGGTATTCAACTTAAAGAGAAATGAAGGAGTAATGGCGGTATGAGGGCAGATCCTTGGGTCAAGTTAGCATATTTTTTATGTGGATTGGCTTTGGTCGCAATTATTTTATCCCCGTGCAGTGGTGGAACGGAAGAGTTGAGTTTATTCCTCAACTATTTATTATTTTATCCCCATGTGGTGGTGGAACAGAAGAACTGAGCATTCCTCAGTTATCTATTATTTTATCCCCGTGCGGTGGTGGAATGGAAGATTTGAGTTTATTCCTCAACTATATATTATTTTATCCCTGTGTGGTGGTGGAACGGAAGAACTGAGCGTTCCTCAGTTATCTATTATTTTATCCCCGTGTGGTGGTGGAACGGAAGAACTGAGCATTCCTCAGTTATCATTATTTTATCCTCGTGTGGTGGTGGAACGGAAGAACTGAGCATTCCTTAGTTATCTATTATTTTATCCTCGTGTGGTGGTGGAATGGAAGAACTGAGCATTCCTCAATTATCTATTATTTATCCCCGTGTGGTGGTGGAATGGAAGAACTGAGCATTCCTTAGTTATCTATTATTTTATCCCCGTGTGGTGGTGGAACGGAAGAACTGACCATTCCTCAATTATCTATTATTTTATCCCCATGTGGTGGTGGAATGGAAGAACTGACCATTCCTCAATTATCTATTATTTTATCCCCGTATGCTGGTGGAACGAAAGAACTGAGCATTCCTCAGTTATCTATTATTTTATCTCCGTATGATAGTGGAATGGAAGAACTGAGCGTTCTTCAGTTATCTATTATTTTATCCCTTTGGGTGGTGGAACGGAAGAGTTGAGTTTATTCCTCAACTATATATTATTTTATCCCCGTGTGATGGGAAAACTGAAGAGTTGAGTTCATTCCTCAACTATATATTATTTTATCCCGGTGCGGTGCTGGAATGGAAAAACTGAGCATTCCTCTGTTATCTACTGTTTTTATCCCCGTGCAGTGGCGGAACGAAAGAGTTGAGTTTATTCCTCAACTATATATTATTTTATCCTCGTGCAGTGGGAGTGCATATATAATCCTTGCGTAAGGGAAGGGTGAAGAAATTGAACGTTTGTCTAAATTTCTTATTATTTAAGAGAAGTGCAAAGTTTGGTACAGCAGAAGAAAGGCCGAAAAGTGAGGATGAACAAGGAAGGATGTTGGCGAAAACTCATACTGAAGAAGTTCATTAATCTGAAAGAGCTACATATCATAACTTCCTCAAAGGAAGAGAATAACAAAAGAAGCCCTTTTTCATAGGGTGTTACAGTTCTTTGTTGGGAGGTATGGAAGGAGCCTCTTTGCGTGGCTTGGGTTGACGCGTTAGCTGCCGGAGATAAGACGGTTGTATGAAGATGTGCATGGATAAGTCCTTCTGGGATACTGCCAGTTGTTGGCGCAGGGAGTAGTTGCTGGTAGAAGCCTCCCTCAAACGTCGCTGCAGATATCCAACTTGTTCCTCCAAGTTAGCGATGTAGCGCTATTCCTCAGTCTTTTCCTCATGAGGAAAAGAGATGTTGCCCTCTTTAGAAGTTTGCTCCATGACGAGGAGAGGAAAAAGAGAAGGTCAATGTTAACCAACGATGGTTAGGAGTCCTTATTGCGGCGAAGGAAGAAGGCGCATTGACTCGCGGAGGAGGTAAAAATAATAAATGCTAGTAAAGAAGGGGAAACGTAAAGACGGTAGGTGAGAGTTGTTAGTGCAGTAACTTTGAGAAGGGTGGTTCAAATTCCACAGAAGCAGTAAGGGGAAGTATGTTCAGATAGGGTTGTAGTCTTTTTTGATGGCAATTGTTCTACAGTTACAGGAAAGCGACAAAAACAAATCTCAGTACCCTATTTTTTCTTTTTATTAATATTCTCAACAACGGTTACATCATTTAAGCTAATCCTTATATAAGCTTTTTAGGGTTATCACTAGTAGGAGGACTATTAGAGGAGTTCTCCGGAGGGGAAGGCGCTAAGATGACTCTGTAAAGGTCGCCTTGAGCTGGAGGGGCTACTGGTGGAGCTTCATCAAAAGGAGGCGGATGAGTCCCCGCTGAAGAGACTGGAACGAATGCAAGGGCCGGTGGAAGCGGAGGAAGTTCAGTGGAGGCTCGGGGATCTCCTACCGTATATTCCCACATCAGGGGAGGATTCCAGATCCGATTGTGGAATGAAGGGAAGGGGGCTCGGAAGGATCTCCCTGGATTAGGAGAGGAAGTAGTGGTTGTTGGTGCAATCGGCCCAGGTCACGATTGACCAGGACTCAAGATTGGCTCGAGAGATATTTTGATGTTAAAAAAAAACATATGACAATGTAATTGTCATGGTAAAGTCCAAGTCATGGGTACATGGCATGGAAAGTCCAAGTGGGACACTTGGCATTTGGGAAAGTACAAGTCTTGAGTACTTGGCACAAGGGAAGTCCAAGCATGTGTCTTGGCATGGAAAGTCCAACATGGGTTGGCAAGGAAAAGTCCAAGCTTGAGTCTTGGCATTTGAGAAGTCCAAGGGGTTTGATATTGGCGGCGTAAAGTACAAGCGGGAGTCTTGGCAGCATAAGTCCAATGGTTGGCGCCGTAAAGTCCAAGCGGAGTCATGGCGGCATAAGTCCAATGTGCCTTGGCGGTGTAGACACCGTTAGCATGACATAGCCGATGGAAGCACATGAAGGCTAGCATGATGGATGAACAAGTCATGGATGACATGGAGGGATCCGAGAGGCGTGAGGCTGATGGAGGTGGCTAGAAGGCTTAGGTCTAGCCTAAGGGTGGTCTAGCAAGTATGGGGGAATCATACTTGGGCTAAAACCTCATGGTTGAGGTGTGCCAGTCAACTGGTGCCATGTGGCAGTCGACTAGACTGAGTCAACTAGGGTTTGAATGCGAGAATTGCTCTAGCAGTCGACTGCCATAGGTGGGCAGTCGACTGATGGGCTCAGCAGTCGACTGATCTTGTGATCAGTCGACCGGTGCTCAAGAAATCGGCCACAGAATGGAGTCTAGACTCGACTGGTCGAGTAAGGGCTCCATCAGTCGACTGATGTGTATGATCAGTCGACTGATGATGGATCCGTTGGACTTATCCAATGTGGATCTAGCCGTTGTCTCACGACAACAGTGGCATCAGTCGACTGATGGTCCCGATCAGTCGACTGATCGACTTTTTCTAGCACAGGTTGAAGCTTTATAAGGAGCTCATGATGGAGGAAAATGGTATGGTTTCTTGAGGGCTTTTGAGGCGATTTGCTGCTGAAAATCAGGGTCTCCAAGTTGATATCAAGCAACCAAGCGATCAAGAATTCAAGAGCATTTGTAAAGTGTTTTCTTTACTTGTATATCTTTGTATTTCATTGTATTTGCTTGTAGCATTTTGACTATTGTTGTAATTATATTGTACGAGGTTTCTCCGCCTCCGGATTGTTCTGAGAAGGAGTGTTTATTAGTGGTTGCGTGTGTATCACTAGAGCTCATAGAGCTGGATCCATGGAGTAGGAACGTGCTCGAGAAATCGGCCACAGAATGGAATCGAGACTCGACTGGTCGAGTAAGGGCTCCATTTGTCGACTGATGTGTATGATCAATCGACTGATGATGGATCCGTTGGACTTATCCAACGTGGATCTAGCCGTTGTCTCACGACAACAGTGGCATCAGTCGACTGATGGTCCCGATCAGTTGACTGATCTTCTTTTTCCAGCACAGGTTGAAGCTTTATAAGGAACTCGTGATGGAGGAAAATGGTATGGTTCCTTGAGGGATTTTGGGGCGATTTGCTGCTGAAAATCAGGGTCTCCAAGTTGATATCAAGCAACCAAGCGATCAAGAATTCAAGAGCATTTGTAAAGTGTTTTCTTTACTTGTATTGCTTTGTATTTCATTGTATTTGCTTGTAGCATTTTGATTATTGTTGTAATCATATTGTACGAGGTTTCTCCGCCTCCGGATTGTTCGGAGAAGGAGTGTTTATTAGTGGTTGCTATGCATCACTAGAGATCATAGAGCTCGATCCGTGGAGTAGGAACCTTGAGGTTCCAAACCACGTTAAACAATTGTGTTTGCGTGTTTGTCTTGCTTTTCGTTATTACTATTATTATTCCGCTGCGCATAACGAGTTTTGTAGAGACGAACGCGAACGAATTCCATCATCGAACAAGCACGTAGCTATTCACCTCCCCCCTCTAGCGGCCTCAAATATCCTACAATTGGTATCAGAGCACGGGGCTCTTCTACGGATTAACAACCCGGAGTCAAGATGCTAGAGGGAAAGATGGAAGTCCAAGGATAATTGGGATGAGATATCAACACCCCAATTCCGTATGTCTTCTATGAACGAGAAGGTTTTAATTCTTGGAATGTGAGAATTGAAAATTTTTTGATGATGAGAGACCTTGAGGAATGGTCCTTATTAATGGAAGGATTTGAGTATCCAAGAGGACCAAAAGGTGGATTCCTCAAAAAGAAGAGATGGAGTGAGGATCAACTCCAAAGATTCGAGAAAAATAAGAAGGTAATCAAATTCATTTTCGATTTAATTCCTAATGATTTCTTGTGTAGTCTATGTGATTGTATGGATGCCAAGGAGCTTTGGAGGGAATTGGCCAAGCTCCATGAAGATCCATCACCGGCTCAAGAAGAGGAGGCCGAAGATGAATCATCATCCTCACAAGCGAGTGAGGAGTCGGAAGTTGAGATGGAGTCAACTTCTGGATTGGAGAAGGAAGTAGAAGAGGTGGAAGAAGCATCTACTTCTATGATTGAGGGGGAGAGACCATCCACACCGGAGCCGGAACAAAATAAAGAAAAAGCCTCAACCTCCAGGAGGGATGAAGAATCCACTCCGATCACCATGGATCTAGGTAACTCAAGCAATGTAATTTTAAATAAAAATCACATAGTTTGCTTTGAGTGTAGGGAAGTAGGAAATTACAAGAGTAAATGTCCTAAAAGAGTCAAGAAGAGTCCTCCAGCTCCAAAGGTCAAGGATGCCGGTCCCTCAACGCAAAAGAGAAAAGAACAAGTCATTTGCTTCAAGTGCCGACGACCGGGACATTTCTGGAGTCAATGCAAGAGGGGGGGACAAGAAGACCCAAAATGGAGCATCATATGTAGGGGGAGCTAAGGCTAACCCTAAGGTATATTTCAGTAATGCTCTTTCTAAATTTAAAAGTCAAAAGCATGCTAGGAATTTTAATTCTCTTGCAATTCACCATGAAAAGCATGCTAGAGATAAATATCTTTGCTTAGGTGCTAAAAATATCCACTTAGATAATAAGAAGAAATTTGGGACTAATGTCCCTAAATATAATTTATCTAAGGACAAACCTAGGTCAAATAACTCAAGACCAATTCTACCTAGGGAGACAATTAGGAAGGTACAAGATCACCTAGGTCTTAATCCTAAATGGACTAGGCATATGCCTAGAAAGTTCCATGTCCAAGAATTTAATCAAAAATTAATTGGCCAATTAGAGGTTGAAAATCAAGCCTTGAGGTCAAGGCTTGAAAAACTTGAAAAGACCCTTAAGGTTATGCAAAATCAAATTCAAGGGTCTAATGGTCAATGTCAAGGGTCAAAATCTCAAAGTCAACATCTAGGACCCAAAAGACAAAAGTCAACTAAGGGCAAGAAAAGTTTGGGTCACAAACCTAAGCCTATGGTGGCTTATCATTGTGTTCCATTTGACTATGGAACACAAACTAGGTCTAGGAAGACCAAGGTTACTACGGAAGTTATCCCTAAGAGTAACCATGGTAAGTGCCTAGTGGCTAGGGTTTCTAGAAAATCTAGGGAAGCCACTAAGAAGGTTGCAAGGGAAGTTACCCTTAGAGTCAACCTAGGTAAAACCACCATGACCAAGGCTAATAAGCCTAGGAGGGTCATTAGGAAGGTATCTAGGGAGGTTATCCCTAAGGAATACCTAATTAACCCAATGAGCTCAAATAGATTTTGGGTTCCTAGGAGCATGATTGATTCACGCTAAGATGGTTTAGGGTGTGCCAACCTTGATTGGATGGGTAGTTAACTCAACCATGACAAAGGTGGCATTTTAGGTTATTTTCAAGGTTATGGATATCTTGGAAATAGGCTTGATTTCTAATCCTAAAATTTTTAGGATGTGCCAATATATTTTGAGAAGTTTGATAAAATAATCAAATTGGCAAAATTTAGATTTAAAGGTCTAAGTGTGCCATTTTGGTTTTTTGGCACATTTGGGAGAATTTAGGTTAATATGGCAAAATGAACTTAATCCCAACAAATGGCAATTAATATTAAAATTTAGGTATTACTATACCTATATATTTTATATGTCATGCTTTGATTGCCATATGCCATGTCATGAGATCATGTTTACTTTTAATCATTTTATATGTCATGATTATGCTTAGATTTTAGATTAATGTCATGTGTTTTTAAATTTCATATTATGCCATGACATCATGATTATGAGCATATGCTTATTTATATCATCATTAATTCCATAATCATTCATGCATTTGATTAAAATTGAGTTAAGGACAATTGGCATGACTTGAAGTCCCATGCATAAGGGAATCAAGTAGGGTTACCTTAGAAAATGCATGAAACCCTAGATTAAATGAACCAAAACCCACATCTCACATTAAATTGACATGTATGTATATTTATACACCCTAGATACATGTGAGATGCTAGGATATGAGTTAAGTTCAAGGTGCATAGTTTTTGCATCTAGATGAACTCAAACTCATCTTTAACTAACAAGTGGATCATTGGGAAAGCTTGTGTACAAGTTATGTATATTGAGCCCAAGGAATATGATCCAAAATAAAGTTTTGAAAACATTTTAAAACCATTTTGAAAAACCTTGGTGAAGTCTATCTTTTGATAGCAATCACCATTGATGAGATTGATACAAAGTGAGCCAAAACATAGAAGTTTTCTTCACTTTTGAGTTTTGTATCAATTTCAGTATTTTATAGGTAAAATAATTTTCAAATATTTTTCACCCATTGTATTGGTCATAGGTATTATACGTATCAAATTTCATAATTTTTCGAATTACGTATAATTATTTATGAATTTTTAAAATTTGACTCTGATAACTGAAATTCGGAAATTTCAGTTATCAGTCGACTGGCCTTGGTGGTAGTCGACTGATGTGAGTGACAGTCGACTGGTGAGTGACAGAGTCGACTGCCAATACTGATTTCGGAAAAACTAGGTTTGTTTTGTTGGATCGAGAAGCGTCGCTAGGGGGGGTGAATAGCGATCGTAAATCTTTCGTTCGAATTTGTTCGTTGAGACACAAGTAAACGAGTAAGCACAGCGGAAAATAAATTGACATGTTTATTTTACTTGGTTCACAACCCAGCGATTGCTACTCCAAGGCCCTATCGGTCCTAGACCGCGTACGGAGGGCAAAGCACTATAACGTCTCCTCCTCGTTGGAGGTAGGAGACAACGATCACAAAATCCGGAAGTACGAGGATGAGGCAACAAGCCTACCTCACCTCGTTACGAATAAAAAAAATGAATACAATATTAAAATATATTACTAGATGCTGCTGCCGATGAAGAAGATCTGAGATTGTTGTCGCGTCGGCGTTATGACGGTGTTGGAGCGTTGGCGTTGTAGGAGCACTTGATGATGTTTGGAGTTGGAATCCACCCCTCCTTTTATAGATTTTGCCCTCTGAATATGTCTCCTCTTTTTTCGGAACAGATCACGAAGTTGTATAATTTTTATCGCGAAGTGGCCGCGTCAAACCTTATCCGTTTTGACCTAGCGCAAGGGCTGATTTGTCGCCATCAGTCGACTGATGCCTCCCATCAGTCGACTGCCCAATGTCCAATAGTCGACTGCCAGCCTTGCCACTTCCCTGCAGTAAGAGGTTAGCTCAGAAAATAATAAATACGACGGTTTCTAACCGTCTGATCTCGACCTAGACCTTCCACAAGAAGTCTTAGTCGGATCACCGCCTACGGTCATCCCCGTAAAGAGGACACAACCTTACAATCTCTCACTCACACAAGTTTTCCTCGATACTTACCTTGTAGCTCTCGCTTCCGACCTTCCACTCGATTCCTTCGGCTCCCTCCGAAGTCACTCGAGTGTCGCCTGACCACCGCGGCTTCCTCCGGGTGTCACTAGCCTTCAACTCCAGCTTTAGTACTTTTCTGCACACTCGATTTAACTCGTGAGATAACGATGTAAACTTAACTTTGTGTCTTTGCCATAATCAAAACACAGGTTCGATTATCTAGTGCCCCTGCACCAACAATCTTCCCCTTTTTGATCTATGGCAAACTAACACAAAGTTAAGGAAATTAAAGCATAAAACAAGTATAGTAGATTATGAATGTCATTCCCAAAAGCTCCCCCTTAACCAAAACTCCCCCTTAACCCTAGGTGAGTTTTGAAAGAGATACTTTAGTTTTCAAAATCAAATTTTAATCAAATTTTGTGTTACTCCCTCTTAACTTTCGCTCTTCTCCCCCTTTTTCCATAAATCAAAAAAAAAATTGGGGTTTTTGTATAAAATAGGGTTTTTAAAAAACAATGTCATATATGCATGCATCTAGATAAATCAAATATGAGTCCAAACATGCGTCTAGCAGTAGTTAGATAGATTGGTTCGAGGTGTGTCCCTCTACACCAATAATCTAAAGGTTTATAATATAACCCTTAAGGTTAGTTTGCTCTCCCCCTTAGTCAAATATACGAAGTATAAGAGATGTAGGGGGCGCTAAACTTTGGCCTATGAGTTGTTAAGTACAACAGTTGAGAAAATAAGTAGTATCTTGAAGAGATTATTTTAAGTATATTTCAATTATCCTTAACATCTCACCCATTCTATGTGTCTCATAATTTGTTCACTTTATATGTTTTGTGAGATGATTTTAAATTGATTAAAGATAGTCAACCTTTGGTTAGATTCGGATTTAACCTTTAGATCGTTAAGTAACTTTTCGAGAAACTGTCTTCCAGGTCATGGTGAGGCACAGGGGCCTTCTTTGATCGGAACAACGACCACTTCCTTAGCCAAAGACAAATTCAAGAAAATATCACTTAAGTCACTTAGGGTTACTTCCTGGTCTAACTAGTTTAGGATACGACGAGGTAGCTTCAGCTAGTTCCACTCGGTCAAGTGCACCAAGCTAGATACGCCTTATCTAGCTCAAATACACGAGACTTTGTTTCCCTAACGTACTATCATCTCGTCGCGTCCTGATACTATGTTGTCAAGAGGTGACTAACTATTTTCCCTATCCAGCCGTTCTACAAATTAAAGTAAAATATTCAATGGTTTTGCTAAGTAAGCAGGTATACTATTTTAGTGTTAGCTCCCCCTGGACCATTGAACCAATATGGTCTATTCAAATAATGAATTTGATCATGGGGAATCCAAAACTTATTAGTCCTTATATGTGAATTCAATAAAACCTTTGGGACCCATGCTTGGACTCTTTGATGACTACGATTTACGATAGACATATAAGACCTATTCGTAGTCTTTGACTTAAATCCGAGTCCGGCTTTGTTGTAGATGGCTCTTTTGGTTCCAAGTAGTCGATTAATGTTCTTAAATCCCAACGTGAACTTTTCCAACCTAGCCTCAACCTCTTGAACTCGGTCTTTCAAGAGAGAATTCTCCTCCTCAAGTTTTTCAATTTGGGTTGAGTTTCCCTCTTGAACTTGACTAGTTGAAGAGGTTAGAGTAGCCTCTTGCTTGAGGGTTTCAACCTCCTCAAGTAACGACTCAACCCTAGACTCGGAGTTAGTTAATTTCCTATTAAGCATTTTAATTGTATTGTAAAGCGTATGAATTAGTGAGCGGCTAACCTTAATTTTCTCTTTTGGTCCGGCTTTGAGTTGCTTCTCGAAGTAGTCCTCGAGTTCGGAGTCGGTGTTGTAATTGGGTTCGGATTCGGACTCTGACTCGGACTCTTCGGGTCTTTCCATGCATGCTATGTCGCCGCCTTCTTCATTGTCCCATGTTGCATCAAAAGCCTTCTTTTGATTTGATTTGAATTGTGCCCTCTTATGATTATTTAGTAGCCTCCTTTCCCTCCGAACGATCTTCCGCACTACGTTCACTATTGCATCCACCTTTTCGGATTCGGACTCTAATTCGTCGTCGGGTTCGAGTCCATCTTCTTGCCTGGTAGGTGGCTTGCTTCTTTGTCCTGCAAGTAGAGCAATACCTCTCTCGGCCTGGACCACGTTAGTTTGCT
This sequence comes from Wurfbainia villosa, assembly GCA_025175895.1. Classification (NCBI taxonomy): domain Eukaryota; kingdom Viridiplantae; phylum Streptophyta; class Magnoliopsida; order Zingiberales; family Zingiberaceae; genus Wurfbainia; species Wurfbainia villosa. The sequence continues at coordinate 30,882,464 of CM045998.1, read as the reverse complement.
CGTGAAGTTCAAACTCGGAAAATAATTCATCTAACCTAAGCTTCGAAAGGTCCTTAGAGACCTTGTAGGCATCGACCATGGATGCCCACAAGGTAGTCCTAGGAAATGAATTAAGAACGTACCTTAGTAGGTCGCGGTTTTTGACCTTGTGTCCGATGGTGTGCAGGTCGTTGACAATGTCCTGGACACGGGCATGTAGTTGCGTCGCCGTCTCGTGTTCTTGCATCTTAAGGTTATACAACTTATTGAAAAGAAGGTCACGTTTACATACCTTAGCATCGGACGTTCCTTCGTGTAGCTCGATTAATTTGTTCCATAGGTCCTTGGCGCTAATGAATGGTCCGATGCGGTTGAGTTCCTCCTTGGATAACCCGCATTGCAATATTTGAGTTGCCCTTGCATCAGCTTCAATTTGCCTCTTGGTTGCATTAGTCCACTTGTTGAAATCCAAGAGCTCTCCTTGATCATTGGTGGGTAGAGCAAAGCCGGTTTGGATTATTATCCAAGTCTCGACTTGTGTTTTCAAGAAACACTCCATCCGACCTTTCCAATAACGGAAATCATCTCCGTTAAAGAACGGAGGTCGGGTGGTGCTATACCCCTCAATGTGAGCCATTAAGTATCTTGCAAAACAAGAATAAAAACCAAAGGGAATTCCAAGACTTGGTCTTGGATTAGTAATGAAGGAAATAAATAAGAAATAAATAGAATTAAATGAGAAAAATAAGAAACTAACAAAAACTAACAACTTACGAACTTTGATGTCCATGAAAGGGTACTAGACGTTGGATTTTGGGTCTGGAAACAGCTAGTTACAAGAGTAAACCCTCCTAAGAAATGTATATCTCTCAGAGAGCTTCGATGTGGTAGGTAGATCGTTATGTGAGTCAACTTATGCGAAAAGTTATGGCCATTTTACCGTCAGCTACTCCAAGAGAGAAAACTTGCAAGCACACAACCAAAAGAAACGTACCAAGACTTCGTCTTGGATTAGTAGTGCGGGAGGAAAAAGACCAAAAAAAATACGAATCGAAAAATATGAACAGAAAACCAAAACGTGCTAGATCGGTGGTTTCACCAAATCTGAGCGCCCCCGCTCTGATACCAATTGTTGGATCGAGGAGCGTCGCTAGAGGGGGGGTGAATAGCGATCGTAAATCTTTCGTTCGAATTCGTTCGTTGAGACACAAGTAAACGAGTAAGCACAGCGAAAAATAAAGTGACACGTTTATTTTACTTGGTTCATAACCCAGCAGTTGCTACTCCAAAAGCACTATCGGTCCTAGACCGCGTACGGAGGGCAAAGCACTATAACGTCTCCTCATCGTTGGAGGTAGGAGACAACGATCACAAAATCCGGAAGTACGAGGATGAGGCAACAAGCCTACCTCACCTTGTTACGAATAAAAACAACGAATATAATATTAAAATATATTACTAGATACTGCTACCGACGAAGAAGATCTGATCTTGTTGTCGCGTCAGCGTTATGACGGTGTTAGAGCGTTGGCGTTGTAGGAGAACTTGATGAATAAACTTGATGATGTTTGGAGTTGGAATCCACCCCTCCTTTTATAGATTTTACCCTCTGAATATGTCTCCTCTTTTTTCAGAACAGATCACGAAGTTGTATAATTTTTATCGTGAAGTGGCCGCGTCAAACCTTATCCACTTTGACCTAGCGCAAGGGCTGATTCATCGCCATCAGTCGACTGATGCCTCCCATCACCGATCCGATGAGCATCACGATCGCCTAATGTCCAGAATGATCACACCGCCACTTCCCTACAGTAAGAGATTAGCTTGGAAAATGATAAATACGACGGTTTATAACCGTCCGATCTCGACCTAGACCTTCCACAAGAAGTCTTAGTCGGATCGCCGCCTACGGGCATCCCCGTAAAGAGGACACGACCTTACAATCTCTCACTCACACGATCTTTCCTCGATACTTACCTTGTAGCTCTCGCTTCCGACCTTCCACTCGATTCCTTCGGCTCCCTCCGAAGTCACTCGAGTGTCGCCCGACCACCGTGGCTTCCTCCGGGTGTCGCTAGCCTTCAGCTCCATCTTTAGTACTTTTCTGCACACTCGATTTAGCTCGTGAGATAACGATGTAAACTTAACTTTGTGTCTTTGCCATAATCAAAACACAGGTTCAATTATCTAGTGCCCCTGCACCAACATGTTTAGCCCGTGTTTAGCTGTGATTAAGGTCCCTAACCACTCCTAACCCTAGGATATGCTTTGGGAAGCATTATAAAGGGTGAAAATCCATTGGATATGGATTTGGAGAGGTGTTTAGGGTTTGTATCAAATTTAAGGTGTTGGAAAGTTCAATGTTGAATTTCTAACCTTATCTTTGATGGTTTAGAGTTCCTATTGACTTAGAGACTTCCCATAGACATTGTTGGTGCAATGGTCAAGGGGGAGCAAGCCTTTAGGGGGAGTTATCCATCATGAGATGATGGATGTATTTTTCTTCTTGAAGGGGAGAATGTTATCAATTTGGAAATTTTATGGGATTTTGAGAGGCCCAATTTGGAAATTGGGAGAGTATCATCAATTGGGAAAATTGATGGGTTTTTGATACCCAATTTGAAAAATGGGAGAGTGAGATAGGATTGCCACTCTTGAGTGATATGGGACATATCACTAGGAAGATGGTAGGCATCCTAGGTATTTTTGGACCAAGGGGGAAATTGTAAGATCTCATTGGAACATGAGACTTTGACCTCCTTGAAGAGAAAACCTTTTTGATGTAAGTAAAAAAGGGGGAGAATATTTTGGAGAAGGTTAAATTACCAATTTAGGATAATTGGTAAGGAGTTTTTGAGTTAGATGATCTAACTCAAATGTTTTGTTTTGTTTGGTTTTTGTCAAATATCAAAAAGGGGGAGATTGTTGGTGCAATCGGCCCAGGTCACGATTGACCAGGACTCGAGCTTGGCTCGAAAGATGTTTTGATGTTAGACAAAAATATATGACAATGTAATTGTCATGGTAAAGTCCAAGTCATGGGTACTTGGCATGGAAAGTCCAAGTGGGACACTTGGCAATTGGGAAAGTACAAGTCTTGAGTACTTAACACAAGGGAAGTCCAAGCATGTGTCTTGGCATGGAAAGTTCAACATGGGTTGGCAAGGAAAAGTCCAAGCTTGAGTCTTGGCATTTGAGAAGTCCAAGGGGTTTGATATTGGCGGTGTAAAGTCCAAGCGGGAGTCTTGGTAGCATAAGTCCAATGGTTGGCGGCGTAAAGTCCAAGCGGAGTCTTGTCGGCGTATGTCCAATGTGCCTTGGCGGTGTAGACACCGTTAGCATGATATAGCCGATGGAAGCACCTGAAGGATAGTGCAATGGATGAACAAGTCATGGATGACTTGGAGGGATCCGAGAGGCGTGAGGCTGATGGAGGTGGCTAGAAGGCTTAGGTCTAGGCTAAGGGTGGTCTAGCAAGTATGGGGCAACCATACTTGGGCTAAAACCTCATGGTTGAGGTGTGTCAGTCGACTGGTGTCATGTGGCAGTCGACTAGACTGAGTCAACTAGGGTTTGACTGCTAGAATTGCTCTAGAAGTCGACTGATCTTGTGATTAGTCGACTGGTGGTCGAGAAATCGGCCACAGAATGGAGTCGAGACTCGACTGATCGAGTAAGGGCTCCATCAGTCAACTGATGTGTATGATCAGTCAACTGATGATGGATCCGTTGGACTTATCCAACGTGGATCTAGCCGTTGTCTAACGACAATAGTGGCATCAGTCGACTGATGGTCCCGATCAGCCGACTGATCGACTTTTTCTAGCACAGGTTGAAGCTTTATAAGGAGCTCGTGATGGAGGAAAATGGTATGGTTTCCTGAGGGCTTTTGGGGTGATTTGCTGCTACAAATCAGGGTCTCAAATTTGATATCAAGCAACCAAGCGATCAAGCATTCAAGAGCATTTGTAAAGTGTTTTCTTTACTTGTATTTCTTTGTATTTCATTGTATTTCATTATATTTGCTTGTAGCATTTTGATTATTGTTGTAATCATATTGTACAAGGTTTCTCCACCTCCGGATTGTTCCGAGAAGGAGTGTTTATTAGTAGTTGCGTGTGCATCCCTAGAGCTCGTAGAGCTCGATCTGTGGAGTAGGAACCTTGAGGTTCCGAACCACGTTAAAAAATTGTGTTTGCGTGTTTGTCTTGCTTTTCGTTATTACTATTATTATTCCGCTGTGCATAACAAGTTTTGTAGAGATGAACGCGAACGAATTCCATCATCTAACAAGCACGTCTCTATTCACCCTCCTCTAGCGGCCTCAAATATCCTACAGTGGTCGATGTTGGAGTCGGAAACGGATGAAATGCAGAAGTCGCAGTCGATTGCGTTTCAGATTCTTCAGTGTCTTTCGTGGACTAGTCATGCAATTCAAAAGAGTCAAAATTCGAAGAGATTTCGATGGGGTGTTCCACGGAAGCCATGAGAGTGAGATGGAAGGCCGAAGACACTTGGGATGACAATTTATAATCGAGGGAGGAAAAACTGCATTTGTCCTCGGGAAGGAGAAGAAGAGGAAAAGACTAACATCATAATGGCGTCATCATAGGAAATCGTCGAGCTATCATTTTCGGAGCGGCCAGGTAGCTTGAGAAGATCAAGAGGTCGAAGTAAGTTAATTGTTGGCCGAGCCAAAATTGGTTCGAGCCAAAAGAAGATCACCTTGGGGATATTCCAAACGGATTCCCAAGCAAAAAGTGTCATCATATCGTTTAATGTTATACAAGGCAGAAATTGGGCAGTAATTGTGAAGAGAAAGAAACATAGAACGTACCCAAAATTCCAGACCCACACCAAGGCATACATGAAGAATAGCGAAAAGTTGTATTAAGGCAAATATTCTTTAATAGCGAAGGATCAGTCATTACAAGGAGCAGATATGATAAATTACAATTCAAAGAGTTCCGGGGGGGGCATTTAGATAAAGTTGTTGTGGGATTTAAGTAGCTGGTGTCCATACCAAGAGGAGGATATCCTCGTTCGGTGTTTAAAGCCGAAGACCCATCAAAGCCCAGTATGAATAAGTCCACCCCCTTCTGAACGTAACACCCCTTCAGATCTTCCTCCTGTTCCATCAGCTGGGACTGACAGGCGGCAAGTTGGGCCTGACATTCGCTAATTGGGCTGCCAGGGCATCCCTTTCTGTTGCTTCTATCACACCCCACTGACCCAGAGCAGACAAAGCTTCAGTATATTCTCGGTGAAGCTCTCGTTGCTGCCGAGTCACAGAAGACAGGGCTTCAGGGAAGGTCGCCACCAGGGAAGAGAGTTCTTCGCACCTCTCCAAGAAGGATTTTTGGGCAGCCTCCCATGCTCGACATTCTTGCTGCAACTGTTGGATGGTAGCTGAATAATCAGCATCTTGAATAAATGCATCCGCAAGTTGTCTTTTATACCCGGTCATCTCGTGGGTAAGGAAGTCCACCTGCTAATGTTGGCTAGACTGTAAGAATATTTGCTGCTCGAGGTCTTCATTCTTCCGTTAGAGCTCCTCCTTCTCGCTCTGAGCCAGGGCCAATTGGGTCATGGAATCTTCACATCGGGCGATTAAATCAGATTCCTTCTTCTCATTTATGTTCAGGCACTAGGTGAGTTGTTTCTGGTGTGCAAGAGAAGCAAAATGGCGTGTTTCCATGATAGTTTGGAAGTGGATGACGTGGGACATCATTTTATTATGAGTGGTCAATACCTGAAGAAAAAAGGAGACAAATGTTAAGCATTGGCATATATATATATATATATATATATATATATATATATATATATATATATATATATATATATATATATACTGAAGATAAAGGTGGAGAACATCTACCTCGGCCAGCAGTTTGCTCATTTGGTCGCAAGGACCCTGTACACTTGATTGGTTGAAAAATTTCACCCTTGAGAGGTGACGAATCTTCAGGAAAGGACCCCAGCATAACTAAGGGAGGATTTGGGATGGGAAGATCTCTCCCCTCTGTAAGGGGAGAGGGACCTACCGTCCGAGAGGGAGCGGGAGAAGGATGTGCTTCGGGAGGAACAGTGATTAGGATAGATTCATTCGGGGAATATGTGGGAGAGTTAAGAGGAATGGGGGATGAAACAACAGAGTGGGAAGGAGAGTTTCCCCCTTGGGGGGGGGGGGGTGGGGAGAGGATGGGGCGGCCAATGTCCTCACCCTCGGTTTGTAGACGACTAGCCATTGGTGTTTCTCCATATTGGAAGGGGATGACGGGGGAGAGGAACGGGCAGAAGAGGATGCAGGAAGGGATGAAGAACTGGGAACTCCTTCCTTGACAGGATGCAATCTCTTCCATGGTGAAGAGGGGGTAGCCACAGATTTACCTCACTTTGTGGAGGTCTTCTTCTTCCTGGCTACATCAATCTTCTCGCCTTTTACCAAAGCGTCCTGCATTAGGTTATCTGTGAAATCCATTGGTAAGAAAGATAGGTTGATCTAGATAATGAGTTATATCAAATGGGAACATCATCCTACCTATGGTGGCCGGGGCCGTTAGAGGAAAAGGGGATAGCCTGAAGTGACTGAGGAGAGGGGGTTTCATTAGATGGTCTGAGCAATAGTGGGATTCTCCCAACACTTTATAAACCTTCGAAAAAGGACACTGGGTCCTCATTTTGCGAAAGGGAGGTAGCTCGGGAAGATCTAGCTTCCAGGTATCTGAGTAGGGGAGGGGTGTTAGAAGCTGAGCAAAGAAATATAATTCTTCACATCCTTTGTGGGAAGAGGGCATATTCACTAATAATTGGTAGTCTGTGTGGATGGAGAGGTAAAAAAAGGCCTGCCTTAGAAGATTTTAGTTGGAAGAAGCAGTGGAATATTTGGGGGGGGGGGGCAAAGGGAGGTTTAGGTGTCGAAATACTATCATGGCTCCCGATAAGATGCGGAAGGAATTAGGGGTAAATTGATTTAAGGGCAGACCATAAAAATCTAGGATTTCTAAGTAGGGAGAGGGCACAGGTAAAAACAAGACATTAAGGAATTGTTCAGAGAAGAACCAGGTCAGACCGAGGGGAGGACGATGTGGTTGGTAAGTCTTAGTATTGAAACGGCATTGTATGGAAAGGTCTATGAACTGGTGCCTAAGGTTAAAGAAATAATGTTCACTGTTTAGTTAGGTGACGGTGTGGTCGTACAAAGGAGATGAGGTCAAGGTCTTAGGGGTCATGGGTACAGAACAGGGAAGAACACTTGAAGGTTGAAGGGGGAACGTTTGCGAAAGAAGGGGCTAGGTTGTTGGAACACTGTCGGAGAAAATCACTGGAAAGGAGAAGTGGAAAGGACTGGATTGTTAGGCACGCTATGTTATGCATAAAAAGAAAGGGTGAAGATTTATATAGGATTTTGTGTGACTTTTCGACTATCTAAGAGAAAAAGAGAAGCAGGGCCCATGGGCTCATCAAGCAACTTCGAGCATAGGGAGTAGGGCCATGATAAAAGAGTGAGTTTAAATCAGTGAGCAAAGGGTGAATTAGGGGCTTTATGCATTTAGAAAGTCAAGCTTATGACTTTGCATGACTATTTTTGGGAGTTGGGTAATAATACTGTTGTTACCTCTTTTCTGTGAACCGGGTAAGAATACTCGCGTGTAAGACACTATCCGAACTGAATAACCAATTCGGCAAGGGAACCAAGGTAGAATGGTTCGGGCGCGATAGTTTGGGGGAGTTGGAACGGGAGGACAGTTTGAGGTAGTTGGCATGGCGGGCGATTGTGGAGATCATTTTGGTACGGGGCGGATAAGAATCGGTTCGGTCTAGCAGGCCCGGAAATGGTTCGGTGCGGGGAAAAAGAGGAGTTGGTTAGGGCTATTTGGAAGAGCCTAATGGCTACGCTACACGTGAGCAGTAGGTTTAGGTTAGTTTCGTCGAAGGCAAATGACTGAAAGGGATAGGCTAGCATATTTCCCAAAATATAGATAAGAAGTTGTTACACAACAGAAGAGGGCCCCCACATAATATTCCGAGGAGCCTTCGCTCCTCGTGTCTGTAACATAATGATTCTCCTGATGGGCAAAGTGGCCACGTGTACGACAAAGGAGGCTTGCAATGCAACAGCTGTCCAGAGGAAGAGGATAAAAGGGAGAAGCAGGGCAGGAAAAAGGGGATCCTCACATTATTCCAACGAGCAAGAGACATAGGCACATTCTAAAGGGGAGAGCAACCACATCTCTGAAGAAGGAGCTAAGGAGAGTAGTGAGCTCCATTTTTCTTATACTTTTTCCTGTGTATTGACCTAATTGTAAGAGGTTTTCTCCTCCACCTCCGGAAGTTCTTTCCGTGAAGGAGGACTTTCATAGTGAAAATACATTGACACAGTATCTGGTGGGAGAGCTCACCTCCGTGGAATAGGAATCCTTATTCGGAACCATGTTACATCCTATGTCTCTGTTTGTTGCTTGCGTTGATGTGCGTTTCTTTCCATTACTTTTCATTTTACTGTTGCGGCCGGAGAGAACCCCCTAAGCTTCCTTCATGCCTCGCTGTGTTGAAAGGAAGACAGTGAAACCCATTTTCCCCGTAACTGCATCACCGACTGCTGGTGGGTGGTCGACTGCAAGGAAGAGGAGTAGCAACTCCAATGGGCGGTGGCACAAGGAGCTTGGGTGACAACCACACCTCTCCTAGGGTTGGGTGGCAACAATAAGGGAGGAGAAGAGAAAAACAACTAGGGTCTAAAACCTAAGTCATCATCTATCCACAAAAACCCTTAAGTTGTGTTTTTATAGAGAACACATTCTCCTAATGGTTATTGGTTCATAACCAAAATCCATTAACTCACTCCAATAACTTATGTTAAAATAAACCAAACCGTGGTGGTATATTTTAAGTTAAAACGAACCGAACCAACTTTGGTTCATTCGTTTAAAAAAAACCAAACCACTTTTCTTTATTTTCCACCATTGGATTAGAACCAAACCGATTTGGTTCATCCATCATGTCTTCATAAGACTCAACCAATCCATTCTTCCGATGAGACTGAAACAATTTCATACTCGCTCTTTGTTTGGTCCAACTAAACCAACTCTCTCTCGATCTGAGAATCCTATTCTCAAGCTCGTTTTAAATACTTCGGATTATGCTCGTTATGTGTGTGACTAAATATGTTCCCAGTTTCTGTTGGTCGTCTATAATTAACCACTAATTATAGAACGATCATGAGTGATACCTAGTAGTACATCATGATCTCCAATTAATCGAAAAATCAACGGTTGATCCCAGAACCTTTTCTGAAACCCTTCAGTAGCTATAATGAATCGTGCCCCATTCCTTTCACTCATCGTATACCCACTTGGTTCAGGACATAGTCTATTGTGTCAGTCTCCACTAGGCTAACCATGTCACACCTAGCCCAAGTATTACTTTCTCGTCCTACGGATTCTAGTTACTGAACAAGTATCCGAGAGTACCATACTCTAAACATCTAATGCTTTGGCTAAAGACTTTAGTAACAATCCGATGAGAGGCCATGGGGTATACATCTCCTTGAAGGAGTGGTGAATCCTCTGTAGGCTATTCAAACACCTTCGGCCACTTCAACTTATACCCAATCACCCCTGGTCCACATCTCCTCGGAGATGTTTGCTTAATATCTCAAAGCATAAGTCTACATGACCAAGATGACTTGAATACCGCAAGTCAAAAGAACATCGCACTTAAGCTGCAGTTAGAACTTCATTGACATATCCATATATGCAGAGAACCATATGAAGTCTTACATCTAGTCACTTTAGTGAACTAGTTACCATAACTAGCATCCATGATTAATTCCGAACATCCCAATGTCTCTTGCTAGTGTGGAACAACTGCTTGGATAAACCAAGGAGTATAACTCGTGCTAGTCTCAACAGAATTGATGGCGTCCGAATGCATCAATTCATCGACTAGGGATAATTCCAATATATCAAAATTACACATGTAGAGATACTCACTAGTTGTGATCCAATCACAAATTCTCTCATGATGTGAATCGTATTGTGGACATTCAGTATATGAGTTTAAGATCCAATCAAATACATGAAAACATGTATAGTCAAATAGTGCATCTTCATTTATCAAATAAATGGCACAACCATAAGGTGATTGCCTTAGGACACCTCTCATATATGACTAATAGCAGTGTTAGGGCAACGAAAGGATAAGAGTGTTGGGGGATCGAAACGGCCGGCTAGAGGGGGGTGAATAGCCCTCAATTGTTGGATGTCGGATTTTGCTCGTCTACAAAATGTTAGCGCAAGCGGAATATGCAAATATAAATAAAGACAAAGCAAAAGATAAACAAACAATACAAATACCGAGATGTAACGTGGTTCACGGCTACGCCGCTAATCCACGGTCCGATTCGTCGACGGTGAATCACTCTGTCAAAGCCAATCACTATTGGTCTCTCCTTTTCACCAAGCTAGGTGGAGGTAACCTTTACAATCAAGATCACTCTTCTTACAATAAGATTAAAGTAAAAGCAAGTAAGAAGAGTAGGGAATCATGTATGACACTTTGGGAGAAGTTTAGAGCTCAAGCATTAGCCTCCCAAAGCCCCATCCTCTTCCTTTTTATAGAGGAAGAGGGTTTCTTCCCATTGACACAGGAGTAGTCGACTGATACCCTCGATCAGTCGACTGGTCCTGTAGCCGTTGCCCAATAACGACCGCTTTCCACGTTGAATTTCATCCAACGGTACTGGCATCAGTCGACTGATATTACCATCAGTCGACTGGTACTCGATCAGTCGAGTCCTCAACGAGGTTGACTCCATTCTGAGCCCGTGCACAGTGCCAGGCCGATCATTGCTCCCCATGGCGTAGCCGGTGATCAAGCCATCGATCGACCGACCGCTTCAGCCGGTCGGTGATCAACTTGATCCAGCCACATTAGACCAGTCGATCGAACCATCGACTTAGAGCAGTCGACTGCCATGACATGGTAGTCGACTGGTGTCGGGAAAACTCATCCGACACTTGGCCAAATGACCAAGTTTCACCTAAGAGCTACCCCTTCCCGGATTACATTCGCTCACTCTCATCCCTCGGAGTCCCTCGCCTTCAAAGTTCTCTTCGTTCGCGGCCACGCCCCTCGGCAGCATCAGGCGCATGGCTCTGCAATGCTCCTTCGTGTCTCTTGCCTCGAAGTCTACTTCCTCCGGCTTCACTCCAAGCTTCTCGTCCGGCGGTCCCTCGGATGCTCCAAGCGCACGGCTTCCGCAAAGCAATCCTTCACCGACTCAAGGACTGAGTCATGAGATGTGAAACTCGCCATGGCTCCATGTGCGAATTACTAAGTCCTGTACGACTTTAACGCACATATCAAATCAACATAACAAACTAACTTAAACCCTTTGTCACACACATCAAAATCTAATCATGGCAAGAGATTTCCCTAACAATCTCCCCCTTTTTGATGTGTGACAATCCGTTTAGGTTAGGTAAAAACATTTGATAAAAATTTCAAAGGAAAGAAAGCATGTAAACATAAACATGATATAGCAACATGCAACTCCCCCTTAATCCATGAAACTTTCTCTCCCCCTATCATAATTTACTTAAACATAATCATTTCTCCCCCTTTGACACCATCAAAAAGAATAACACTAAGTTATAAACTCTTGGCATCAAGTATAATAGAAGGAAAATACCAAAAATTAGTCTAAAACCTGAATTCGGCCTTAACTATCACTAAATGACCCGCACGCTGAATTCGAACTTTCTGATTTTCGGACCGAATTTCAGAAATGCATTAAAAATTTCAAAAAATTTGAAAAATAATGAAATTTGGGGAACACATTTCTTGTAAGGTTCTTTATCAGTGAAAAATAATTTTTCATGAAAGATCATTATATTTTCACGTATTTGCCAAAAATCCAAAAGGTTTAAAAACCACTAGGTTTTTGATCATGTGAGTATCAAGTTTAACACCTAGTTTTGGTTCCAATTGTTTCAAAACATGAATACATATATTTTAGATTAAGAAATTGTTTTGAAAACATATGAAATATCCATCCATGATCTTTGGGCAATATGTCTATGAATTAAACATAAGCCTTCCCCATGATTGGTCTATTATTGCTATTTTGATACTTTAAATGACCATCTAAATGCCATAGGCATTAGTGGACATTTGTATCATCCTAACATCTCACCAATGCTAAGTTTTCAATCAAAGTAGCCTATGGTGAGTGTGAGATGAATCCTAGGGGGTATTTGTATATACTTAACCATTATATTCATACAATTCTATCAAGGTTAAGTATCATCCTAACACTCAACATGATCATAAAGATATATATGACTTAAATTCATATTATGATCATGAAACACATGTATTCAATGAATTGTTATCATGCATTAGGTATTATATCATGATAATAAGCAAAATATCACCTAAGGCTTGATTTAAACCCTATTTCTCATGATGATGTGCCAAATATCAAAATCATAAATCATGATTGCAAACATACATAGCAATTACATTAATCATCATGATTTAAGCATTATTAACTATTTATAGGCACGTTATCATCACCTAACACTATTTCAAAATGTTGTCCCGCCATCCTAAGTCAACCAAAATATGATATAGGTCAATTGCATATGGTTGACTACCTTAGGGTTTTCCTAACCCTTAAGAATGAATTTTGGAACCCAAAATAGGTTCTTTCCTATGGGGTTCACTAGATACTCCTTAGGAATCCATTTCCTAGCTATTACTTTCTTCTTATCTTGTCCCCTAGCAATTAGGCATTTGTAGGCCTTTTCATTTTTCTTTTCTTTATAACCTAGGCCCTTTTTGTTGAAGCTAGCTCTTTGGCTCCCTATGATCATGTTCAAGGTGTTGGAGCCTATAGTGAATTTTTCTAGGGCTTTTGTCAAGTAATCTACCTTTTCCCTTAGAGCCCTATTTTCATCCATACATGCATCACTAACATTAAATGACATATATTCATGTGAGCAGGCATCATCATGGCAAGAAGAAATATTTTCATTTTCATTTAAGCATGCTTTTTCTAACTTCTCTTCTAAGTCCTTAATTTGTTCAAGCATGCATTTAATCTTTTTCTTGGCTCTAAATAAGTCCTTAGTGAGGCTAGAAATCATAGACATAATTTGCTTAGGGGGTAGATTTGTTACCTCACTTACCAAATCCTCTTCTTCGGATGAGGATGTAGAGGAGGCTCCCCCTTCATTTGAGCTCTCCCCACTTGTGCTTGATTCTTCATTTGAGGAGGAGGAGCAATCCAAATCATCAAAAGTCATTAGTGCTAAATTTGAGTAGACATGTTCTTCTTCTTCTGATGAGGATGAGGAAGCAAGGTCATCCCATGTCTTTTCTTTGAGAGTCATGGTCTTTCCTTTTTCCTTGGCCTTCTTTTCTTCTGCCTTCTTTTTACTCCCCTTTTTCTTTTTCTTTTCTTCTTTCTTCTTCCTCTCTTCTTTGCTCTTGTTTAGGAGAGGACAATTATCCCTTATATGTCCTTCCCCTTGGTAATTGTAACAAATCACCTTTCCTCTTGGTCTTCTCCTCCTATCATTAGATTTATTAAAATGAAAACCTTTTAAAGCACGTCTTACCCTCCTTACAATATATGCTTCTTCCGTGCTATCCATGGAGGAGGATGAGGATGCTTCATCATCGGAGGAGAAGGGGACTTCCATCTTCTTCTTCCCCTTATTTGCCATCAATGCTACTCCCCTTGAAGGTTGGATTCTATGATCTTCTTGTATTCCTTCAAGCCTTGTTTCGTGGAGCTCCATTGTTGAGAAGAATTCCTCCAAGGTGCTTACTTCTAAGTTCTTGGAGATATAAAATGAGTCCACCATGGAGCTCCATTTTGAGGATCGCGGAAAGGCATCTATAGCCTTCATAACCATATCCCGGTTTGATAGCTTCTCACCTACACTTGACAAACCGGTTATAATTTCCTTGAAACGAGAATGTAAGGAAATTACCTTTTCTCCCTTTTCTAGTTTAATGTTGTTGAGTTGGGAGCGGAGGAGGTCTCTCCTTGCTAGCTTCGCCTCGGATGTGCCTTCATGAAGCTCAATTAGCTTCTCCCACATCTCCTTGACACTTAGGCATTCTCCAATTCGGTTGATCTCTTGTTGGGGGAGCACATTGAAAAGATGATGCTTGGCTTTTGAGTTTGCAAGGTGCTCTTCCCTTTGCTTTTTTGTCCACCTAGATTTCTCTATTGGCTTCCCTTCTTCATCCCTAGGCAAAACGAAACCGGATTCCATTGTAATCATAATATCAAAATCCATTTCGAAAAATACGTCCATTCTCTTTTTCCACCAAGAGAATTCGCCGTCGAACTTTGGTGGGTGGATGTTGGAGCCGACAATTTTGAATGTTTCTTGTTGTGGCGGTTAGTCTTCGACAAGCTTTCCTTAGCTCTGATACCACTTGTTGGGGGATCGAAATGGCCGGCTAGAGGGGAGTGAATAGCCCTCGATTGTTGGATGTCGGATTTTGCTCGTCTACAAAACGTTAGCGCAAGCGAAATATGCAAATAAAAATAAAGACAAAGCAAAAGATAAACAAACAATACAAACACCGAGATGTAACATGGTTCACGGCTACGCCGCTAATCCACGGTCCGATTCATCCACAGTGAATAACTCCGTCAAAGCCAATCACTATTGGTCTCTCCTTTGCACCAAGCTAGGTGGAGGTAACCTTTACAATCAAGATCACTCTTCTTACAATAAGATTGAAGTAAAAGCAAGTAAGAAGAGTAGGGAATCGTGTATGGCACTTTGGGAGAAGTTTAGAGCTCAAGCATTAGCCTCTCAAAGCCCCATCCTCTTCCTTTTTATAGAGGAAGAGGGTTTCATCCCGTTGACACAGGAGCAGTCGACTGATGCCCTCGATCAGTCGACTGGTCCTGTAGTCGTTGCCCAATAACGACCGCTTTCCACGTTGGATTTCATCCAACGGTACTGGCATCAATCAACTGATATTACCATCAGTCGACTGGTACTCGATCAGTCGAGTCCTCAACGAGGTCGACTCCATTCTGCGTCTGCGGTGCCATCGATCGCTCCCCATGAGCGGCCGACGATCAACCCATCGATCGACCGATCTGTCGCGGTAGATGATCGATCAACCGATCCACATTAGACCAGTCGATCGAACCATCGACTTAGAGCAGTCGACTACCATTACATGGCAGTCGACTGGTGTCGGGAAAACTCATCCAACACTTGGCCAAATGGCCAAGTTTCACCTAAGAGCTACCCCTTCCCGGGTTACATTTGCTCACTCTCATCCCTCAGAGTCCCTCGCCTTCGAAGTTCTCTTCGTTCACGGCCATGCCCCTCAGCAGCATCAGGCGCACGGCTCTGCAATGCTCCTTCGCGTCTCTTGCCTCGAAGTCTACTTCCTCCGGCTTCACTCCAAGCTTCTCGTCCGGCGGTCCCTCGGATGCTCCAAGCACATGGCTTCCACAAAGCAATCCTTCACCGACTCAAGGACCGAGTCATGAGATGTGAAACTCGTCATGGCTCCATGTGCGAATTACTAAGTCCTACACGACTTCAACGCACATATCAAATCAACATAACAAACTAACTTAAATCCTTTGCCACACACATCAAAACCTAATCATGGCAAGAGATTGCTCTAACAAAGAGGCTGCATGTTATTTACTACGCCAATAAGACATTGGACGGAGCACAGATCAACTATGCCACGACTGAGAAATAATTGCTAGCGGTCATGTTTGCATTTGACAAGTTCAGACCGTACCTAGTAGGGTCGAAGGTGATAGTTTACACTGACCATACAACAGTTCTCTACTTGCTGAGTAAGAAAGAGGCTAAACCCCACCTTATTTGTTTGATCCTACTATTATAAGAATTCGATATAGAAATCAGGGATAAAAAAGGCTTAGAAAATGTCATTGCAGATGACTTATCATGTATGTCATTAGAAGGTGGGTTCGAAGGGGCGACAGTGTCTGAATAGATGACACCCTATATGATGATACTCTCATAGCGGTTACTAAGGTCGCCACCCCCTAGTATGAAGATTTGGTAAATTTTTTGGCTAGGAGGGTGATCCCGCTAGAGTACACAACCCAACAAATAAAAAGATTCTTTGCAGAGGTTAGACAATATGTATGGGATGATCCCTTCCTATTTAGAAAATGTGTGGATAGCATATATCGAAGATGTGTACCAGAAGAGGAAGTCGGTAGCATCCTTTTTCACTGCCATTCCTTAGCATATGAGGGCCATGCCGGAATCTCAAAACAACTGCGAAGGTGCTTCAGGTAGGGTTCTACTTGACTAATCTGTTTAAGGACACGTGTAACTATGTAGTCTCCTGCGATTGGTGCCAGTGAAATGTTAGGGCAATCTCTTGCCATGATAAGGTTTTGATGTGTGTCGAAAAGGGTTTAAGTTAGTTTGTTATTGTGATTTGATATGTGCATTGAAGTCATGCAGGACTTAGTAATTTGCACATGGAGCCTTGGCGAGTTTCACATCTCATGACTCGGTCCTTGAGTCGGTGAAGGATGGCTTTGCGGAAGTCGTGCGCTTGGAGCATCTGAGGGACCGCTGGACGAGGAGCTTGGAGTGAAGCCGGAGGAAGTAGACTTCAGGGCGAGACGCGAAGGATGGCGCTGCAGCGCCGTGCACTTGGCGCATCCAAGGGACGAGGCCAGATGAAGATAACTTCGAAGGCGAGGTACTCCGAGGGATGAGAGTGAGCAAATATAACCCGGGAAGGGATAGTAGCTCTTAGGTGAAACTTGGCCATTTGGCCAAGTGTCGGATGAGTTTTTCGACACACGATCGCCATGTCATGGCAATGATCGCTTCCGAGTCGATGGTTCGATCGACTGGTTTAAGGAGCCGAATCAAGTGGATCACCGATCAAGACATGGGCCGACACGACTTGATCACCAATCGCCGCGAGCGAGTCGATCGATAGCATTGTGCACGCACACGTAATGGAGTCGAGGCTCGCGAGCACTGATCGATGGTTCATCACCGATCGATGTATGTCGTTGGATGAAATCCAACGTGGAAAGCAATCGTTATTGGGCAACGGCTACAGGACCAGTCGATTGATCGGGGTCATCAGTTGACTACTCCTATGTCAATGGGAAGAAACCCTCTTCCTTTATAAAAAGGAAGGGTATGGAGCTTTGGGGGTCTAATGCTTCAACTCTAATCTTCTCCCAAAGTGCCATAAACGTCTTCCCACTCTTCTTACTTGCTTTTACTTCGTTCTTATTGTAAGAAGAGTGATCTTGATTGTAAAGGATACCTCTACCTTGCTTGGTGCAAAGGAGAGACCATTAGTGGATTGGTTTTGGCGGAGTGATTCACCGAGGATGAATCGGGGATCATGGATTAGCGGCGTAGCCGTAAACCACGTTACGACTTTGTGTTAGCATTGCTTATTTCCTTTGTTTTGTCTTTATTTGTTTAATTTTCTTTTCTTGTTGTTTCCGTTGCACTAATCTTGTTCGTAGACAAGCAAATACCATTATCCATCAATCGAAGGCTATTCACCCCCCCTCTAGCCGGCCACCACAACTACACATCGATCCTACAAGTGGTATCAGAGCCAAGTTTTTTTTCGAGGACTAACCACCGCAACAAACACTTCATTCAAGAATGGCCGGCTCCAACATTCACCCACCGAAATTCGAAGGCGAATTCTCTTGGTGGAAAAAGAGAATAGAGGTATTTTTCGAGACCGATTTTGAAATTCTTTTAATCATGGAAAATGGTTTTGAATTGCCTAGGAATGAAAATGGGGATCCATTGGAAAAATCAAGGTGGGGCAAGAGGCAAAGAGAAGAATACTTGGCAAATTCAAAGGCCAAGCACCACCTCTACAATGTACTCCCCCAACAAGAAGTCAATAGGATAGGGGAGTGTGCTAGCGCAAAGGAGATGTGGGAGAAGCTAGTAGAGCTTCATGAGGGTACCTCGGAGGCTAAACTTGCAAGAAGAGATCTCCTCCGCTCCCAACTATCCAACATAAATTTAGAAAAGGGAGAAAAGGTAACTTCATTGCATTCTAGGTTTAAAGAGATTTTAATTGGGCTAACAAGTGTAGGTGAAAAGCTCTCCAACCGAGATATGGTAATGAAGGCCATAGAGGCTTTTCCCCGATCATCCAAGTGGAGTTCAATGGTGGACTCATTCTATATTTCAAAGAATCTAGAGGTAAGTACTCTAGATGAATTTTTCTCCACTATGGAATTGCATGAGTCTAGGCTCTAAGGAGTAGAAGATCCAAGACCTCAACCTTCAAGTGGAGTAGCATTTTTGGCAAACAAGGGGAAGAAGAAGATAGAGATCCCCTCCTCCTCCGATGATGAAGCTTCCTCCTCCTCCTCCATGAATAACACGGAAGAAGCCTATATAGTAAGGAGGGTAAGACGTGCATTAAAAAGTTTTAGATTTAACAAATCAAATGATAGGAGTAGAAGACCAAGGGGGAAGATCATTTGTTACAATTGCCAAGGAGAGGGACACATAAGGGACAATTGTCCCCTCCTAAACAAGAGCAAAGAAGAGAGGAAGAAGAAAGAAGAAAAGAAGAAGAAGAAGAAGGGGAGCAAGAAGAAAAAGGAAGAAGAAAAGAAGGCCAAAGAAAAAGGAAAGGCCAAGGCATTCAAAGCAAAGACATGGGATGACTCTTCTTCCTCATCCTCATCCGAAGAAGAAGAACATGTCTACTCCAACCTTGCCCTAATGGCCTTCGACGACTTGGATTGCTCCTCCTCCGAAAATGAAGGATCAAGCTCAAGTGGAGAGAGCTCAAGTGAAGGGGGAGCCTCCTCTACATCCTCATCATCGGAAGAGGACTTGGTAAGTAAGGTAACAAATCTACCCCCTAAGAAAATTATGTCTATGATTTCTAGCCTCACTAAGGATTTATTTAGAGCAAAGAAAAAGAATAAATGCATGCTAGATCAAATTAAGAACTTAGAAGAAAAATTAGAAAAAGCATGCTTAAATGATAATGATAATGATGCATGCTCACATGATCTTTATGTGCCATTAGATGTTAATGATGCATGCATAGAAGAAAATAGGGCTTTAAGGGAAAAGGTAGATCACTTGACCAAAGCCCTAGAAAAATTCACTATTGGCTCAAACACTTTGAACATGATCATAGGGAGCCAAAGAGCAAGTTTTAACAAAAAAGGCCTAGGATATAAGGAAAAGAAAAATGAAAAGGCCTATAAATGCCTAATTGCTAGGGGACAAGATAAGAAGAAGGTAATAGCTAGAAAATAGATTCCTAAGGAATTTCTAGTGAACCCCATAGGCAAGAATTTGTATTGGGTTTCAAAATCCATCCTTAAGGGTTAGAAAAACCCTAGGATAGTCAACCATATGGACTTGACCTATATCATAATTTGGTTGACTTAGGATGACGGGACAACATTTTTGAAATAGTGTTGGGTGATGATAATGTGCCCAAAAATAGATAATAATGCTTAAATCACGATAATTAATGAAATTGTCTTGTAAGTTTGCAATCATGATCTATCATCTTGATTTTTGGCACATAGTCATAGGCATTAAGGTTTAAATAATGTTTTAGGTGATATTTACTTTAGTATCATGATATAATACCGAATGCATGATTATTACTTGATGAATACATTTGTCTTATGATCATAATGTAAAATTAATAAATATACATCTTTATGATCATGTGGAATGATAGGATGATACTTAACCTTGGATGCATCTCACACTCACTATAGGCTACCTTGATTGAAAACTTAGCATGAGTGAGATGTTAGGATGATACAAATGTCCACTAATGCCTATGACATTTAGATGGTCATTTAAGGTATCAAAATAAAAATAATAGACCAATCATGGGGAAGACTTATGTTTAATTCATAGACATATTGCCCAAAGATCATTGTTGGATATTTCATATGTTTTCAAAACAATTTCTTACTTTAAAATCTATGTGTTCATGTTTTGAAACAATCCAAAGCCAAACTAGGTGTTAAAATGGATACTAACATGCTCAAAAACCTAGTGGTTCTTACAGCTCTTGGATTTTTGGCAAATCTCTGAAAATACAATGATTTTTCATGAAAAACTATTTTTCATTGATAGATATACTTACAAGAAATATGTTCCCCAAATTGCATGATTTTTTGAATTTTTTGGATTTTTTAATGCATTTCTGAATTTCGGTCCGAAAATCAAAAATTCCTGAAAACCATATGCCAGTCGACTGGTGCCTGAAAATTAGAATAGTAAAGGCTGAATTCAGTCTTTAAACAAATTTTTAGTATTTTCCTTCTATTAGACTTGATGCCATGAGTTTATAACTTAGTATTGATCTTTTTGATGGTTTCAAAGGGGGAGAAATGATTATGTTTAAGTAAATTATGATAGGGGGAGAAATATGTATGGGGAGTTTCATGGATTAAGGGGGAGTTGCATGTTTCTATATCATGTTTATGTTTACATGCTTTCGTACCTTATAAATTTCTATCAAATGTTTTTACCTAACTTAAACGGATTGGCACACATCAAAAAGGGGGAGATTGTTAGGGCAATCTCTTGCCATGATAAGGTTTTGATGTGTGTGGCAAAGGGTTTAAGTTAGTTTATTATTGTGATTTGATATGTGCGTTGAAGTCGTGCAGGACTTAGTAATTCGCACATGGAGCCTTGGCGAGTTTCACATCTCATGACTCGGTCCTTGAGTCGGTGAAGGATAGCTTTGCAGAAGTCGTGCGCTTGGAGCATCCGAGGGACCGCCGGACGAGGAGCTTGGAGTGAAGCTGGAGGAAGTAGACTTCAGGGCGAGACGCGAAGGATGGCGCTGCAGAGCCGTGCGCTTGGCGCATCCGAGGGACGTGGTCAGATGAAGATAACTTCGAAGGCGAGGGACTCCGAGGGATGAGAGTGAGCGAATGTAACCCGGGAAGGGGTAGTAGCTCTTAGGTGAAACATGGTCATTTGGCCAAGTGTCAGATGAGTTTTCCTGACACCAGTCGACTGTTATGTCATGGCAGTCGACTGCTCTGAGTCAATGGTTCGATCGACTGGTTTAAGGAGCTAAATCAAGTGGATCACCGATCAAGACATGGGCGATCGATGGCTTGATCACCAATCGCCATGAGCAGTAGTCGACTGATAGCACTGTGCACGAGCATAGAATGGAGTCGAGCTCGCGAGCACTTGACTGATGGTTCATCAGTCGACTGATGGTAGGATCAGTCGACTAATGCCTATGCCGTTGGATGAAATCCAACGTGGAAAGCAGCCGTTATTGGGCAACGGCTACAGGACCAGTCGACTGATCAGGGTCATCAGTCGACTGCTCCTGTGTCAACGGAAAGAAACCCTCTTCCTCTATAAAAAGGAAGGGTATGGGGCTTTGAGGGGCTAATGCTTCAACTCTAATCTTCTCCCAAAGTGCTATAAACGTCTTCCCACTCTTCTTACTTGCTTTTACTTCATTCTTATTGTAAGAAGAGTGATCTTGATTGTAAAGCTTACCTCCACCTAGCTTGGTGCAAAGGAGAGACCATTAGTGGATTGGTTTTGGCAGAGTGATTCACTGAGGACGAATCGGGGATCGTGGATTAGCGACATAGCCGTGAACCACGTTACGACTTTGTGTTAGCATTGCTTATTTCCTTTGTTTTGTCTTTATTTGTTTAATTTTCTTGTCTTGTTGTTTCCGTTGTGCTAATCTTGTTCGTAGACGAGCAAATATCGTTATCCATCGATCGAGGGCTATTCACCCCCCTCTAGCCGGCCACCACAACTACACATCGATCCTACACGAACTACAAATTTAAGTAGGAGACATGAGATGCCTGCAAGCACCATATTAAAAGTAGAACTCTTTGACGTATGGGGGATAGATTTCATGGGACCCTTTCCTACTTTTGCCATAAACAAATATATCCTGGTGGCTATGGATTACGTCTCCAAATGGGTGAAGGTTGTAGCATCACCCCACTGTGACGCTATGACTGTCATAAAAATATTCAAAAGAAATATCTTCCCTAGATTCAGAGTTCCCTGAGCCGTAATCAATGGGGGATCTCACTTCATCGAAAAGCAATTTGAAAAATTTCTAAACAAATACGGGGTGATCGACAAAGTCTCGACAGCTTTCCACCCACAAACGAGTGGACAAGTGGAAATTTCGAATCAGAAGATTAAAAGCATTCTAGAGAAGACGGTTATGGCATTGAGGAGAGATTGGTTACAAAAATTGGATGATGCTCATTGGGCTTACCACACAGCCTACAAGACCCCGGTAGGCATGACCCCATTTCACTTAGTTTATAGGAAGCCTTGTCACCTCCCCATTGAATTAGAACATAAGGCCTATTGGGCCATCAAGAAGCTTAATTTGGACTTATGTGCAGCGGGAGAGAAAAGGAAACTGCAATTAAGTGAGTTAGACAAAATTCGAAGAGATGCTTATGAGCACGCTAAGGCATATAAGGAGAGAACTAGAAAATGGCATGAACAATATATCTTGAGAAGGAAATTTAAGAAAGGAGACTTAGTTCTTCTATATAATTCCAGACTAAAACTTTTCCCAGAGAAGCTGAAGTGAGTTGGTCAAGACCATTCCGAATAAAAAAAAGGTATATCCATATGGTACGGTGGATATATGGAGTAAATAATCGATACATATCAAAGTGAATGGGTAGCAACTAATGAAGTATCTAGGGGAGTATCCAGATTTCAGCACGGATGAATGGAGGTTCAAGGAACCACTTGAACCCAGCTGAAGTGATGAAGTATGGTCGAGCTAAAAGACCTTAACTCAAAGTGCTTCTTGGGAGGCAACCCAAGTTTAATTTTATATTTTTTACTTTTATTGCATTCATGTGTATAATTTAGACTTTACTTTATGGACATTAACATCTTTGCAAATAGTTTAGGGTCATAGAGAACTTGCTAGGTAGAAACGAGATTCCTTTTTGAACCCTCATCGAGAAGCACGGGCGGCCGTATGGATTCCACATGGCCGTGTCCAATGATTAGAAGCACACACGGTGAGGCATGTGAAAGATTCAGACAGTGTAGCACTCTGGGAGAAAATTAAGGGCTCACATGGCCGACCATGTGAAAATTTCACACAGTCGTGCCAAATTTCAGCCTTTTTCCCGGTGGCGCACATGGCCAGCCGTGTGGATCCCACACGGTCATGTCACATGGCTTTAAAAGGCAAAGCACTGTGTGACCCCAATCCGCTGTGTGGTTCAATCCCTCTCACCCCCTACCCATCACTCTCCCTCGAGTCCACAAATATATAGGAGTCCCCCTAGTCCATGGCAAGAGCCTACACCTGTAGCTCCTTCTTTTTCTACTTTTGAGCAGGATGCAAGTACGTCTGCCTATGAATTTTTTGAGTTCCGATCACCCCTCAATGACATATATGCCAAGAAGAAAACACAGAGGCAACGATGGGAGGAGCAGAGCACCTACACGCAGGCAGAGTTTCAGGGCCTGCAGGAGCACTTCTAGTTGGCCGAGGAGTTCTACTGTGAGGCCCTTGTCTATTTTCAGGAGGAAGCTACCCATCGCCAGAAGGAGGTTGCAAACCACCAGGAGGTTCAGCAACACATGCATGCCAAGCATGCACAATGGGCCAAGAAGGAGGAGTATAAAGCAGCCGCTGCATCCACGAATTCCTAGATTGCCACATGTACATGTGGCATCAGTGGCTGAGTACTAGATTATCCCAGGAGCCTGACATGCCGTGACTACCAGACTTCCCACCTCGGTAGCCATATTTGAGGTACTTTTTCACTTAAGTCTGGGGGGCCCCCAAATTTTGATATATCTTTCTTCCAGTAGTAGTTTCTTTCTTGATATTTAAGTCTAGTTATAGCTTGCATTCATTTGTCCAAACATAGGATGTTTAGTTTCCTTTCAGCACTTAGTTTTTGCCATTTTTAAGCTGCCTCAATAATGTTTTTAAAAGTTCTACACGAATGGCATCCATGTTATAGATGGCTTAACTTCATTTATCTACACACAATGCACCTTTCACAAAATTTCTGCACATCATGCTTCATGTGTGACCAATGAAAATGTTCATGCAGCATTTCTAAGGTCTTTTGAATGCCAAAGTGTCTCATTAAATACCCCTCATGTGCTTCCCTAACTAGAAATTCACGCATGGATCCTCTAGGCACACAAAGTCTATTATTCTTAAACAAGTAGTTATCATGCCTAACAAACCCATTTTGTGATTTCTTTTCACACGCAACATGCAATTGGGAAAATTCATTATCATGTACATATAATTCCATAATATGTTCAAAGCGAAGCAATTTAGTTTCATGTGTAGCAAGCAAATTATACCTTCTTGAAAGTGCATTTGGTACATCATTTGCCCTTCCTTGTGCTTAATCACATAAGGAAATTGTTCAAGAAATTCAACCCACTTGGCATGCCTTTTTTTGAGCTTCCCTTGCCCTTTCAAATACTTCAAAGATTCATGATCACTATGAATGACAAATTCTTTAGGCAAAAGATAATGCTGCCATGTTTGCAAAGCTCTAACAAGTGCATACAATTCTATATCATAAGTGGAATAGTTGAGAGTGGCACCACCTAACTTCTCACTAAAATATGCAATGGGATGACCATCTTAAAGTAACACAACCCCAATACCCACATGAGATGCATCACATTAAATTTCAAATGATTTAGAAATTCAAGAAAAGCAAGAATGGGTGTGTGTGTGAGTTTGTCCTTAAGTGCTTGAAATGCGTTTTCTTAATTCTCCCCCCATTCAAAACCTATATTTTTCCTAACAATTTCATTTAGGGGTGCTGCCAATGTGCTAAAATCCTTCACAAACCTTCTATAGAAACTTGCCAACACATGGAAGCTCCAAACCTAACTCACAGTTTTAGGAGTTGGCCAATCTCTAATGGCCTTAACCTTCCCTTCATCAACCTGCACTCTTTTAGAACTTATGACAAAACCAAGAAAACCCACATGATCAGTGCAAAAAGAACACTTTTTTAATTTAGCATATAGTTTCTCCTTTCTAAGGACATGCAAGACATATTACATATGTGCAATATGCTCAACAAAACTCTTGGAATATACCAAAATATCATCAAAGTATACTACCACAAATTTTCCAAGAAATTCTCGCAAAACATGGTTCATAAGCCTCATAAAAGTGCTTGGTGCATTAGTTAACCCAAAAGGCATTACCAACCATTCATACAATCCATATTTAGTTTTAAAAGTAGTTTTCCATTCATCCCCTTCCCTTATCCTAATTTGTTGGTACCCACTTTTCAAATCAATTTTATAAAATAAGAAAGCACCATGCAATTCATTAAGCAAATCATCAAGTCTAGCGATAGGATATCTATACCGAATTGTGATGTTGTTGATTGCTCTACAGTCAGTGCACATCCTCCATGATCCATCCTTTTTAGGTACCAAAATTACGGGTACAACACAAGGACTTAAGCTCTGCCTAACCCATCCTTTTTGCAATAACTCCACTTGATTTTGTATCTCTTTTGTTTCTTGAGGGTTGCTCCTATAAGCTGGCCTATTGGGTAGAGAAGCGCCAAGAATAAGGTCTATTTGGTGTTCCATCCCCCTCATTGGTGGCAAACCTCAATGGGAAACACATCCTCAAAATCCTGCAAAATAACAACAACATCACTAGACAAGGAGTTAGTGTTATATTCCAAGCCAGTTTCCTTGCACAAAAGAAGAAATATAGGCTGCCTTATCAAATAAGCTCTCTTCGCCTCACTTCCTCTTGTAAACAAAATTTTTTTCTCTCTCTTTCTTTTTCTCATTCTCTCGTTTCTTTTCCTCATTCTCTCTTTTCTTTTGAATCTTGTCCTCAAAATCAATTATTTTCTTTTTCACACTCTCTTTTTCTTTCTTAAGCTCTCGCTCTTCTTTTTCTCTTTTCTCTCTCATTTTTATTTGATCCTCACAAACCTCCCTAGGTGACAATGGTACAAGTGTGACTTTGCGAGAATTTTGAACGAGAGAGAACTTGTTAGAGAATCCATCTTGGTGAACTCGCCTATCAAACTGCCAAGGTCTTCCAAGAAGAATGTGGCTTGCCTCCATATGTACAATATCACATAGAACTTGATCTTCATACTTGCCAATGGAGAAATTAATCAACACTTGCTGATTCACTAACAATTCACCACTATTACTCAGCCATTGGAGTTTATATGGCCTTGCATGTGGTGTAGTCTTTAGGTTGAGTTTGGTGACCAACCTAGTGCTTGCCACATTGGTGCAACTCGCACCATCAATGATCATAGAGCATGTTTTACCTTGAATAAGGTAGCGGGTATGAAAAATATTTTCTCTTTGGTCCTCCTCATGCTCCTTGGCTTGACTCCCCAATAACCTCCTAACCACCAAGAGATCTCCATCTTGTGCATAGGCTGCTACATCATTTTCCCCATCACTTGAGGAAGAGGAATGAGAAGAAATTTCTTCACTAGAGATACTCCCATTATCCCTCACCACTATAGTCTTCTTATTCGGGAATTCGGATGCAATATGTCCTTTTTCCAAACACCTAAAGCACTTGATATCCCTACTCTTAGAAGTAGAAGAAGAATTAGTAGGAATAGGCTTCTTAGTGCTTGTTACCTCCTTAGAATTAGAAGAAGAACCCTCCTTTGGCTTGTCCATCCAACTTGATGAGTAGTTTGAAGAAGATGATTTCTTCATAATTCCCTTTCTCTTTAATTGTTGGTCCACTTTCATTGCTTGATGAACTAAGTCTTCAAGCTCCACATAATGTTGTAACTCCACAATGTCTCCAATATCTCAGTTTAGGCCATGTAGAAACCAAGCCATGGTTGCTTCCCTCTCCTCCATAATATTGGCCCTAATCAAAGCCACCTCCATCTCCTTTTAATACTCATCCACACTCCTAGTTTCTTTGGTGAGTCTTTGCAATTTGTTGTGCAAATCCCTATGGTAGTGGGAAGCACAAATCTCCTTCTCATCAAAGTCTTCATTTCATACCAAGTGTCTATAGGATGCTCTTCATACCTTCTTCTATCTTTTTTCACTTGATCCCACCAAATTAAGGCATAATCAGTGAACTCAAGGGCAGCCACCTTCACCTTCTTTGCATCATTGTAATTGTGGCAGGAGAAGATTTGTTCTATTTTCATCTCCCACTCAAGATACGTTTCGGGGTTATTCCTCCCTTGGAAGGAAGGTACCTTGACTTTCACACCTCTTAGATCATCTTCACATCTATGGTCTCTACCTCCTCTTTCTCATCTTCTTCCCCCTTCATGCCTCCTTCCTTTTCTTGGAGAACCATAGAATAGGTCATTTTCTTGATGAGATTCTTCATGATTAGAATTTCCCCCATAGTTGGAAACTCTTCCTCCTTCAAGTCGGTCCATCCTTTCGTGTAATCCTTCAAGTTGTCTTTGAAGCATCCTCTCAAAGTGTTGAGTAAGTGCCTCCATTTGAAGCATATTAGGATATCGCCTAGGGGAATTAGGTGTTCTTTTCCCACTCATGCTTGCAACAAAAAGATGACAAGGACAATTACAAAAGAAATGTTAGAAGTACCTCACCACTCTACTCACGTGTTTGTACTCAAATTTAGCCACTCAGCTTCCTTTATAAGCTCTTAAGACAAGAACCTTATCAATGATTTTTTTGTTTTTTCAAGACAACAAGTAGACGATCAAGTGAGCAAGAAACCAATAAGAAAATATGAGTAGAACAAGAGAAATAAATGGATAGAACAAGAAATTCAACAACGATCAAGAGAAATGAGAGGAATATTGAGTCCTTTTAATTCACAAATCCCCTTTTTTTCCTTTTTTTTTTCCAATTTTTTTTCTCTTTTGTTTTTTTTTTCAACTAGAAACACAATGACTATTGTAGCACATTTTTCTTTTTCTTTTTAAGTTTAGGACCCAAATAGCGAACATAAATTGGCGATAAATAGAGATGGAAAATGAAAAGATACCAATGGACTACTATGGATGAGAGATCAACGAAAAAGAACAAGAACAAAAAGATTTTTTTTTTGAATTGACAAAGAAAACACAAACCTGAAAATCTAGGAACTAGGCTCTGATACAAAATGATAAGATCGCCTTAAATCAGTTCCCCTTGAAATTCAGTTTTGGAAGGATATTGACTTCACACTCAGGAAAGACAAGAAGGTGAGTGATAACTCATGGGTGTTTTGATCGCCACAAGTTGCCTTGATAAGATTAGATTTAGTTCTTTGCCTAAGAACTCGAAGGAAGCTCTCACAATAGAGAAAACTTAGATTTTATTCCACTAAATTCATCCCTTTAACCATACAAGAGTTTTCCTATATATAGACTTAGTGGAAGTTGAAACATTAACCTCTACTACACTTCCCACTAAGCACTAATTATGCACCATTATCATGCATGCATGAATGCATGACATTTATTTTTCACTAATGCAACTACTAATTCCTAATACTAGCTTAGGAACTCTCAAAAAAGGCACTAAAACCCACCAAAGGACTTCAAAAGCCACCCTAGAAAAATCCCCTTAAAATACATACGAAAATGGTTCTCATGTTGGCTCAATTTCATTTTAGTTGAAGGAATGTGATCCATTTAGTTGTTGCCTCCATTGTGCATTGATCCTCCTTTTCCTTGAGCTCCATTATTAAGCCTTCCAAGGCTTGCTTCATATTTTTAGTCTTGGACCTTGTCGTGGGTCCTCCAATTCTCTTCAATGCCTCTACATCCTCGGCTTTGTCTTATAAGCTTGTAACCTTTATTTGCCTTTCATCAACGACCTTGTTGTACATGACTCTTTGCGATCCAAGAAGTAGGTCAAGACCCTTAGATCCCAATGTGAAATTTCCAACAATTTCCTAAGCTCTTGAACTTGTCCTTTCAAGAATGAATTCTCTTCCTCAAGTTTTTCAATTTGAGTTGAGTTTCCCTCTTGAACATGACTAGTTGAAGAGGTTAGGGTAGCCTCATACTTGAGGAGTTTAACCTCCTTAAGAAATGACTCGACTTAAGACACTGACTTAGCTAATTTTTTATCTAAAAATTTAATGGCATTATATAAGGTGTTAATTAAAGACCAACTTATCTTGATTGATTCTTTTGAACTGGATATGGATTCGTGGCTAATCTTGAATTGGAGCTCAGTGTCGGATCCAGAATCAGACTCGGACTCGAACTCATTGTCGATTTCGAGCTCGGACTCAAACTCGGTTGGTCTTGCCATGAATGCCAAGTTGTTGACTTGGTCTTCTTCTTCTTCCGATGATTCTTTCCAAGTTGCATTTAGTGCCTTCTTTATTTGCGGTTGCTTGTTATTTAGCCTCGGACTTGATGTGACCCTTCTTATTGCACTCGTAACATTTGTAGTTTTGACTTGGGTCGGGTTTCTTCTCCTTTGTTGGCTTGGTGGGTCGCCTTCTATGCTTGATCATTTTTCAAACCAGATTGACTAGTTTGGTTTCCACCTCTTCATCTAACTCCGAGTCAGACTCATCTTCTTCGGGTGAAGGCTTGCTTTTCCCCTTTCTTTGTCTTGCAAACAAAGCTACACTTTTCTCGATTGGGATTGAGTTCGTTTGTTCATGAAATTCAAATTTGGAAAAAAGTTCATATAACGTAATTTTAGATAAATCTCTAGAGACTTTGTAAGTATCAACCATGGATGCCAACAAAGTAGTCCTAGGTAAATCCTTAAATGCATACCTTATGACGTCTCGGTTCGCTACCTTTTGTCTAATAGAGTGGAGACCGTTCATTATATCTTGGATCCGAGCATGAAGTTGCGTGACCATCTCGTTGTTCTTCATTTTTAAGTTAAACAATTTATTAAGGAGTAAGTCCTGTTTACATACCTTATTGTCGACGATTCCTTTGTGTAACTCAATGAGCCTATCCCAAAGGTCCTTGGCACTAATGAAGGGGCTGACGCGGTTGAGTTACTCCTTGGCCAATCCGCATTGCAAGATCTGAATTGCTTTTGCGTCGACTTCAATTTGATTCTTCATTGCATTGGTCCACTTGTCGTAATCCAATGGTCCCTCTTGATCATTGGTAGGTAAAGCAAAGCCGGTTTGGATAATAATCCACATCTCAACTTGTGTTTTTAAAAAACAATCCATCTGACCCTTCCAATAGTGGAAGTCATCTCTGTTAATGAACGGAGGTCGGGTGGTGCTATACCCCTCAAGGTGAGCCATTAAGAAAAACTTACAAAGACACAAACAAAGAAAAGATTCCAAGACTTGGTCTTAGATTAGTAGTGCGAGAAATAAATGAATAATAAAAAAAGACTTTAACCGAAAGAATATGAAAAGGAAAAAGTGCTAGACCAATGGTTGTTGTTGGGTTTCCCCAGCACCGACATGGGTGTGTGTTCGAATATGTTTCGTAAACATTTACACAACGAAAGCTAAAACAAGTAATAACTAACTTATAACAACACACACACCACACGCATGCAAAGGACACAACATGTGTAGACATAATCACTATTTCAAATTTTGTAATAAAGAAACTAATCTAGGTATACTTGACGAATTATGTGAAGCGGAAATGACATCAACCTTAGCGACCCTTGTATGTTTCGCCTCTATACGTATCCACGCCGAGTATCGTCGGGATAGCTTCACAAAGCCATGAACCTTGAATTCACGAGAGGTACTAGCTTCGCATTGAAGTCATTGTGATCCAAGAGACGATTACAATCTGAATCAAATTCGGATCCAAAAACCGAGTTTCACAAACTCGCTTCTTGGAAGAGATTTTTGTCAACCGATTGATGAAAACTTAATCCTCCACATATGGGGATTGTTAGTAATATATGAGAGATGTCCTAAGGCAATCGCCTTATGTATGAACCATTTATATGATAAATGAAGATTCACTATTTGAGTATACATGTTTAATGTATTTGATTGGATCTTAAACTCATTTACTGAATGTCCACGATGCGATTCACAGCATGAGAGAATTTGTGATTGGATCACAACTAGTGAGTATCTCTACATGTGTAATTGTGATGTATCGGAATTATCCCTAGTCGATGAATTGATGGATTTGGACACCATCAATTCTGTCGAGACTAGCACGAGGTATACTCCTTGGTGTATCCAAGCAATTGATTCTCACTGGCTGGAGACATTGTGATGTCCGGAGTTAATCGTGGATGCTAGTTATGGTAACTAGTTCATTGGAGTGACCAGCCGTAAGACTTCATATGGTTCTCTGCATATATAGATATGTCAATGAAGTTCTTACTGTGGCTTAAGTGCGATGTTCCTTTGACTTGCAGTATTCAAGTCATCTTGATCATGGAGACTTATGCTTTGACATCTTAAGCAAACATCTCTAAGGAGATGTGGACCCGGGATGATTGGGTAATAGTCGAAGTGATTGAAGGTGTTTGAATAGCCTATAAAGAATTCACCACTCCTTGCGAGGAGACGTATATCCATGGCCTCTCGTCGGATTGTTACTAAAGTCTTTGGCCAAAGCATTACATGTTTAGAGTAAGGTACTCTTCGATACATGTGGAGTAACTAGAATCCGTAGGACGAGGAAATGATACTTGGGCTAGGTGTGACGTAGTCACCTAGTGGGATCGGCACAATAGACCATGTCCCAACCAAGTGGGTATAAGATGAGTGAAGGGAATGGGGCACGATTCATTCGAGCCATCAAGGGTTTCGTAAATAGTTCTTGATCAACGTTGATCTTTTCGGTTAATTTGTGTTCT
Source organism: Wurfbainia villosa (assembly GCA_025175895.1). Lineage (NCBI taxonomy): Eukaryota > Viridiplantae > Streptophyta > Magnoliopsida > Zingiberales > Zingiberaceae > Wurfbainia > Wurfbainia villosa. Next base: position 30,850,662 of record CM045998.1, on the reverse strand, counting down.
TGATGTAATACTAGGTTACACTCATTATCTTTCTATATATAATGGTTTTTTATAGTCGTAGAACATAAACCGAGAACCTATTTGTTCATACGCACAACGAGTGTAATACAAAAGATTTAAAACGAGCTTGAGAATGGGATTCTCGCATCGAGAGAAACTATGTTTGGTTGGACCAAACATAAAGCGAGCATGAAATTGTTTCAATGCAATGGAAGCGTGGATGGGCAAAGTGTCTTATGAAGACATAATGGATGGACCAAAATGGTTTGGTTCTAATCCAATGGATGAGAATAAACCAAAGGGTTTGGTTTATTTTAAACGAATGAACCAAAAGTTGGTTCGGTTCGTTTTAACTTAAAATAAACCATCATGGTTTGGTTTATTTTAACTTATCTTAATGGAGCGGGTTAATGGGCTTTATGGATATGATCCATTAACCATTAAGAGAATTAGTTCTCTATAAAATAGGGCTTAAACCCTAACCCTAAAGCTAATGAAGTTTTGGCCGCCCAACCCTAGCCTCCTTTTGTTGTTGCCGCCCAACATGGTGTTGCCGCCAACTTCATGGAGCTGCTGCCACCTCCTTGCCGCCGGCATCCAAGCTTCAGCCGGCGATGCTCCGGCGACCCTCCGGTGATCTCTTGTGGGTTCGGTGATAAGGTGAGCTCCACATCTCCTTTGGCCGGCCTCTATTCCTCCACCAAAAGCTGTCCAGTTTTTCTGGACAGCTTGTTTCTTTATTGTCGGAGCGTCGTTTGGACGACGGTTAGTGCTCCGACAGCGGCTAACTTACCGGGGATTTGATCTCCGGTAATCCTCTGAGGTGGAGGATGAAGGATTCGTCAAACGGTTGACGAATACCTCTCCGGAGAATCGAGTTTTGAGGACTCGGTTTTGGATCCGAATTTGGATTCGGATTGTGATCATCTCTCGATCACGTCATCTTCAACACGAGGCTAGTAACCCGTACAAAGATGAAGCTCGTGGCTTAGCGAAGTCATCCCGAGGAGCTCGGCGTGGATACGGATAGAGACGATTCTTACGAGGATCGTTCCGGTTGATGCCGTTCCCGCTATACGTCATACGAAAGGTATAACGTAGATAAATTTCCTTTTATTACAAATTTTAATTTACGGTTATGTCTACACTTGTTGTAATATGCATGCGTGTGTTGTGTGTGTTGTAATAAATATAGATTTATTATTTTTAATTGCTTCCGCTGTGCTCATGTTTACGAAACATGATCGAACACACACACGCCGCGGTGCCGGAAACCCAACAGTGGTATCAGAGCCCAGGTTGTGTTTTGACATAATCATAAAATGGTTTTGCGATAGTCATAATGTATTTCTGGAAATTTTCTAAATTTTGGAAATTTAGAAGTATTTATGGAAATTTTTCAATTTTGGAAAGTCTAGAAGTATTTATGGAAATCTTCCACTTTTGGAAAGTTGGAAGTATTTATGGAAATTGATATTTTCCATAAATAAAATATTTGATTAGATTCTGGAAATTTGTTTCCTAATTTAATCATGATTTGATTTGGGAAATCAAATCTTAAAATATTTTATTTCCATAAGTAGTTTTAATGATTTAGGAAATTGGTTTCCTAAATAGATTTTCCTTAATCAAATATTTTCCATAAATAAAATATTTGATTAGATTCTGGAAATTTGTTTCCTAATTTAATCATGATTTGATTTGGGAAATCAAATCTTAAAATATTTTATTTCCAAAAGTAGTTTTAATGATTTAGGAAATTGGTTTCCTAAATAGATTTTCCTTAATCAAATAATTCCATGAATAAAATATGTGATTAGATTTGGAAATTTGTTTCCTAATTTAATTATGATTTGATTTGGAGAATCAAATCTTAAACATATTTTATTTCCATAAATAGTTATGACATATAAGGAAATATATACATGACATAATTGTATGCCATGTAATTGCATTAGATGCATAACATTATGCCATGCGTGTCGTGACATATAGATGTATGCCATGTATGTCATGCCATGTAATTAATAGTTATTTGCATGCAAAGAGGATGAGACATAAAAACCCTTAAACAATATTAAAGCCTACACCTTCCATTAATATGGTTAGAACCAGAGTTCCGTTTCATGTTTGGGTTGTTGGACTCTCTCCAAGCCCGGCTCGAACCCGAATATGTTCAAACCATGGAATAGTTTAATACTAATATGGTAAGAGTCAGAGGTCAATCATTAGCTTTGGTTGTTGTACTCTCTCCAAGCTGGGCTAATTGGTTGAATGCGCTCTAACCATATTAAAACTATGTCCCAATTAATGGGTTGGCTTTAACCTGGAGCATCGGCTTGTTGGACTCTCTCCAAGGTCGATGTAAAGGGAGGTAAAGTTGGGTGCTATGCATATGATGCATACTTGTTAATGTGTTAACAACCCGATGTATGTGTGAACATTCAATTAGTTGATAGCACATTGTGATAGTTGCATATACGTGATATGCAATCGGTATAGTTGATACCTACCGTCGTAGTTATGAATGGCTTGTTGGACTGTCTCCAAGGTTGTTCATAACTATGATGGATATCAGCCCATTCGGAGATGGACCTACGATCTCCCGAAGTGATTTTGGGGTTTTTGAAATTCGAAAAAAAATGAATGGGATTAATAAATGTATATTGATGCATTTTTAAAATCATTTTCTCATATATGCTCATTTTGTATTTCTAAGATTGATCATGATGTCTTTGAATTTGCGTTCCATTTTGGATTCAAATAAATTGACTGGGCCGAACTTCTTGGACTGGCTTAGAATCTTGAGAATTGTTCTCAAGGTGAAAAGCTTGTGTATGTCCTCGAAGCGCCTCTTCCCGCCCGTCCTAGTGACGATGCAACTTTGGACCAATTGTTGGCCTATCAGAAACATGTGAGTGATTCTGAACAAATGAGTTGCATCATGCTAGCCGCGATGGAACCCAAGCTACGAAAGCAGCATGAGCATATGGATGCTCATATCGTAGTCCTTCAACTCTGTGAGTTGGTTGATGAGCAAGTGAGATTCGAAAGGTTCGAAGTCTCCAAGCTCCTCTTCACCTCTGAGATGCAAGGAGGTTCATCTGTGGTACTGCTCAACATGCTGAAGACTGTGGAGCCTTCTGAGAAGCATGAGTAGGGGACAGTGTTGTTAGTTGATTCCTCGAAGAAAGGTTCTAAGAGGGAGTCAAAGGAACAACAGAAGGGGAAGAAGAAAAAGGCTAAAAGGCAAAACCAGCTCAAAAGGGCACTTGCCATCATTATGGCAAGGAGGGTCATTGGCGAAGAAATTGCAAGGTTTATCAAGAGTCCGTGAAGAAGGATAAGGCATCGGATGCCCCATCTTCTTCAGAAATCTTCTTTATTGATTGTCATTCTATTTCCTTAGACACTTGGGTATTGGATACTGGGTGTGGCTCACATATATGTAATGACATACATGGGCTAAGGAATAGAAGAAGACTCGTCAAGGGAGAGTCAAATTTATGTGTTGGGAATGAAGCAAAGGTTGCTGCACTCGCCATCGAAACGTATTTGTTGAAACTCCCTGCAGGACTTGTCTTAGAACTGGACAATTGCTTTTATATTCCTTTGTTGATAAAGAACATCATTTCTATTTCTTGTTTAAATAGAAATGGTTTCCATTTGACGTTTAGTAACAATTGTTGTTACATAACTTTGAATGGGGTTCTTTATGGGACTGGAACTTTAAGCAATGGTGTTTATACGTTTGATGTATCCAGTGACATTTGCAATATCGAAGCGATCAACAAGAGTGCTCGAAAGGATAATCAAATAGACTCCTACATGTGGCATTGTCGTCTTGGCCATGTAAGCAAGAAACGCATGTCCGAATTACACCGATGTGGAATTCTGGAATCGTTTGAATTGGATTCATACGATACATGCGAATCATGCTTAAAAGGCAAGATGACTAAGTTACCTTTTATGGGAAAAGGTGAACGAGTGGGAGAGTTACTAGGTCTAATACATACTGATGTATGTCGACCTATGTCAACTCAAGCTTTAGGAGGCTATAGCTACTTCATTACCTTCACCGATGATCACTCACGGTTTGGGTATGTGTTCTTGATGAAACACAAGTCTGAAGCCTTTGAAAGGTTCAAAGAATTCAGAAATGAAGTAGAGAAACAACATGACAAAAGTATTAAAATACTTTGATCGGATCGAGGTGGTGAATACTTAAGTCAAGAGTTTCTTGATTATCTAAGAGACAATGGCATATTGTCTCAATGGACTCCGCCATATACACCACAGCATAATGGTGTATCTGAGAGGCGAATCGACCTTGTTGGACATGGTCGTCAATGATGAATCATGCGACTCTTCCCAAGTCCTTTTGGGGTTATGCACTTTAATACCGCTTACTTGTTAAATGTAATGTCTACTAAGGTAGTCTCAACTACTCCATGAGATATGGAATAGTAAGAAACCTCATGTATCTTACTTGAAGATATGGGGTTGTCCCGCTTATGTGAAGTGACAAGATCGTACAAAATTGGATGCTAAGTCTGATAAATGTCTATTTATTGGATACCCTAAGGAAACAAGGGGTTACCAATTCTATCATCCTGTGGAACAAAAGGTGTTTGTTTCAAGGCATACTGTGTTTCTAGAGAAAGAGTTTCTCTTGCAAGAAAACAGTGGGAGTGTCATCGAGCTTGAGGAGGCTCGAGAGACTCAAATAGACATTGATGAGATACCTGGTGAAGCACAACAGCCGACAACTCATAGTGATGAGCAATCGGCTGGACCTATTGTAACACCACATCTTCGTAGATCTGGTAGAACACGCAATATTCCCGAGAGATATGGATTTCTCGTAAGTGAATCGAACGACGTGTTACTCATTGATGATGAGGAGCCTACCAGTTATGAAGAAGTCGATGTTCAGAAGGGATAAGTGGCTTGGTGCCATGAAGTCAGAAATGGATTCCATGTATGAAAACCAAGTTTGGAACTTGGTTGACCCACCTGAAGGCATAAATCCTATAGGGTGCAAGTGGGTTTTCAAGAAGAAAACCGACATGGATGGTAATGTGATTACCTATAAGGCTAGATTGGTGGCGAAAGGATATCGTCAAAAGCAAGGTGTTGATTATGACGAAACATATTCTCGTAGCTATGCTTAAATCCATTCGGATGCTCCTGGCCATAGCGGCTCATTATGATTATGAGATATGGCAGATGGATGTGAAAATAGCTTTCCTTAATGGAAACCTGCTCGAGGACGTGTATATGATACAGCCTGAGGGTTTCACATCGGTTGATAAAACCAAGGTATGCAAATTACGACGGTCCATTTATGGATTGAAGCAAGCATCCAGGAGCTGGAATATCCATTTTGATGAGACAATCAAAAAGTTTGATTTCTCACAAAATCCAGACGAACCTTGTGTGTACAAGAAGGTTAGTGGGAGTGCAGTCGTATTCCTAGTATTGTATGTCGATGACATACTACTTATAGGAAACGATGTTTCAAACTTACAGTCAGTGAAGGTTTGGTTATCCAAGACATTCTCCATGAAAGACCTGGGAGAAGCAACCTACATCCTCGGGATTAAGATCTATAGAGATAGATCGAAATGGTTGCTTGGTCTTTCGCAGTCTATATATATAGACCGAGTGCTAAAGAGGTTTAGCATGTCGGAATCCAAGAAAGGTTTCTTACCCATCAGGCATGGGGTACACCTTTCGAAGTCTATGTGTCCGCGCACAGAAGACGAGAGGATTTGCATGAGTAAGATTCCCTATGCATCCGCAATAGGATCTATCATGTATTCTATGTTATGTACGAGGCCCGATGTATCGTATGCTCTGAGTGTCACGAGCAGATACCAGTCCGATCTAGGAATGGATCATTGGGCGGCTGTTAAGACGATCCTTAAGTACTTGAGAAGAACTAAGGATGTGTTCCTAATATATGGAGAAGGGTACATGGTGATATGTGGGTATACGGATGCCAGCTCCAGATAGACAAGGATGATTCCATGTCTTTGTCTGGGTATGTATTCACCTGGAATGGAGGCGCAATAAGTTGGAAAGGTTCCAAGCTTGACACTATAGCGGATTCTGCCACTAAGGCAGAATACATTGCAGCTTTGGAAGCAGCAAAAGAAGCGGTTTGGATCAAGAAGTTCATCTCTGAACTTGATGTGGTCTCATCAGCGATCCAAACATGTGCTTCGCCGCTATCATCTTATCAGAGAGATCATTAGTAGGAATGAAATACAAATTGAGAAAATTCCCACTGAAAGGAACTTAGCGGATCCTTTGACTAAAGCATTACCTCAAAGTAAGTTTGAGGGTCATGTTAGAGCTTATGGTATTGGATACCGTAGCGATTGGCATTAGGCCAAGTGGGAGTCTGTTAGTAATATATGAGAGATGTCCTAAGGCAATCGCCTTATGTATGAACCATTTATATGATAAATGAAGATTCACTATTTGAGTATATATGTTTAATGTATTTGACTAGATCTTAAACTCATTTACTGAATGTCCACGATGCGATTCACAGCATGAGAGAATTTGTGATTGGATCACAACTAGTGAGTATCTCTACATGTGTAATTGTCGTGTATCGGAATTATCCCTAGTCGATGAATTGATGGATTTGGACACCATCAATTCTGTCGAGACTAGCACGAGGTATACTCCTTGGTGTATCCAAGCAGCTGATTCTCACTGGCTGGAGACATTGTGATGTCCAGAGTTAATCGTGGATGCTAGTTATGGTAACTAGTTCATTGGAGTGACCAGCCGTAAGACTTCATATGGTTCTCTGCATATATAGATATGTCAATGAAGTTCTTACCGTGGCTTAAGTGCGATGTTCCTTTGACTTGCGGTATTCAAGTCATCTTGATCATGGAGACTTATGCTTTGACATCTTAAGCAAACATCTCTAAGGAGATGTGGAGCCAGGATGATTGGGTATAAGTGAGTGATCAAGGTGTTTGAATAGCCTATAAAGGATTCACCACTCCTTGCGAGGAGATGTATACCCATGGCCTCTCGTCGGATTGTTACTAAAGTCTTTGGCCAAAGCATTACATGTTTAGAGTAAGGTACTCTTCGATACATGTGGAGTAACTAGAATCCGTAGGACGAGGAAATGATACTTGGGCTAGATGTGACGTAGTCAGCCTAGTGGGGACTGACACAATAGACCATGTCCTGAACCAAGTGGGTATAAGATGAGTGAAGGGAATGGGGCACGATTCATTCGAGCTACTGAAGGGTTTTAGAAATAGTTCTGGATCAACCGTTGATCTTTTCGGTTAATTGGGGATCATGATGTACTACTAGGTGCCACTCATGATCGTTCTATAATTATGTGTTAATTATAGATGGCCAACATAAACCGAGAACCTATTTGGTCACACACACAACGAGTGTAATCCAAAGGATTTAAAACGAGCTTGAGAATGGGATTCTCAGACCGAGAGAAACTATGTTTGGTTGGACCAAACATAAAGCGAGCATGAAATTGTTTCAGTCGCAATGGAAGCGTGGATGGGCCGTGTCTTATGAAGACATAATGGATGGACCAAAATGGTTTGGTTCTAATCCAATGGATGAGAATAAACCAAAGGGTTTGGTTTATTTTAAACGAATGAACCAAAAGTTGGTTCGTTCGTTTTAACTTAAAATAAACCATCATGGTTTGGTTTATTTTAACTTATCTTAATGGAGCGGGTTAACGGGCTTTATGGATATGATCCATTAACCATTAAGAGAATTAGTTCTCTATAAAATAGGGCTTAAACCCTAACCCTAAAGCTAATGAAGTTTTGGCCGCCCAACCCTAGCCTCCTTTTGTTGTTGCCGCCCAACATGGTGTTGCCGCCAACTTCTTGGAGCTGCTGCCACCTCCTTGCCGCCGCCATCCAAGCTTCAGCCGGCGATGCTCCGGCGACCCTCCGGTGATCTCTTGTGGGTTCGGTGATAAGGTGAGCTCCACATCTCCTTTGGCCGGCCTCTATTCCTCCACCAAAAGCTGTCCAGTTTTTCTGGACAGCTTGTTTCTTTGTTGTCAGAGCGTCGTTTGGACGACGGTTAGTGCTCCGACAGCGGATAACTTACCGGGGATTTGATCTCCGGTAATCCTCTGAGGTGGAGGACGAAGGATTCGTCAAACGGTTGACGAATACCTCTCCGGAGAATCGAGTTTTGAGGACTCGGTTTTGGATCCAAATTTGGATTCGGATTGTGATCATCTCTCGATCACGTCGTCTTCAACACAAGGCTAGTAACCCGTACGAAGACGAAGCTCGTGGCTTAGCGAAGTCATCCCAAGGAGCTCGGCATGGATACGGATAGAGACGATTCTTACGAGGATCGTTCCGGTTGATGCCGTTCCCGCTATACGTCATACGAAAGGTATAATGTAGATAAATTTCCTTTTATTGCAAATTTTAATTTACGGTTATGTCTACACTTGTTGTAATATGCATGCGTGTGTTGTGTGTGTTGTAATAAATATAGATTTATTATTTTTAATTGCTTCCGCTGTGCTCATGTTTACGAAACATGATCGAACACACACACGCCGCGGTGCCGGAAACTCAACAGGGATTGCAAGAGATCCAATCCCCGGCAAGTAGGTCACTATCGAAGCACAAAACGTCGACCAAATGGCCTCTCCAACAAGAGGAGAACAAGCTGTCCAGAAATTGGACATCTTGTTTAGTGGAAGAGATGGTCGGCCAATCAATTGGTCGGTTGCTCTTTGGTCGCTAGTGGCCAAGGGAGAATGGCCGGAGGTGTTTCCGGCGGCTGGTTGGTGGCCGGCGGCAAGGAGGAAGAGGTGGCGACAACTCTTGGTTGGGCAACAATTCCTCTTAGGCGGCAAGAAGCAAGGAGGAAGAGAAGGCTTGGGCGGCTAGGGTTTCCAACAATAAAAGTTATCCACGAAAAACCCTTAACCCTCTATCTCATAGAGAGCACATTTCTTGACCATCAAGAAAACTTCTCCTAGTGGTTATTGGTTTATAATCAAAACCCGTTAACCCGCTCCAATAACTTAAGTTAAAATAAACCAAACCGCGTTGGTCTATTTTAAGTTAAAACGAACCGAACCTGTCACGCCCCGAGAGCATGCCGAGTCGAAAATCAAACGGACGACATCTCCCCTGTACGTGACAATATTTCAGGTTAATACAAGGCCCGTAGGCCAGAACAACAACATAACATATAAAGTAAATACAACAACTACTCAAAGCACAGCGGAAACATAATACAACAAGCTACACACATGCATACCGGTATGACTAACACATCACAACAACACCAAACCTCAACTAAATTCGAATCTATAACATAGTACATCAGGAAAACTCCAAATACATAACACAATGTACAGAAAGACCAAAACAACCACGGGAGCCTCAGAGGTGAGATGAGATGTCAGCCAGCGGTGCTCCAAGCCATCACAAAGACTCCTACCTGTTACCTGGGCGACAGAAAAACCCAGGGTCCGTGGTGGTGGTGAGTAAAACTCAGCAGGTAATAGAAAAACATGTATATATGTAATATCACATGTATTTCAACAACATAATCTAGAGGTACAATAGGTATATCAGCATAGTATATAAATACAAGCATATACCGTCTAACCAAATGAACAACGTAAAATGCAGACATACCTGAAGTCTGCTATGCTACTCTGATCCAACCTGAACATATATCCAACATATATATAATAGGAAGAGTAAGATCAACTCACAATTTACTCAAGCTACAGGTCAAGGATTCTAATGGTCTGTCCAACACATACCAGTATCTGACACAACCATATAACATATGCAAAAAGCATGCATGAATATGATGTACAATCAAATGCAGCAAGCATAATACAATCAAATGAAATATCACAATAAGCATACATATATAGACTGCATCTATATATGTATACTAATCACAATCATCCATATATATATACACATGCATATATGTATATATATGGCAATATGCAAAAATGTCATAAGTAGGCAATGCAACATGCACGGTCATGTCGGCTCACCCTAAAGCTACGACGACCCCAGTGTGGCCTCGGTGGCTCGAGCATGACAACTGTCCCAACTCAACACCAACCACTACTCTCGAGTGGCGGATGGGCAGTATGATCGAGTAGCATATAAGCGTAAAGAGCAAGCTACACGATGGGGGTCCCTGCTGTTGGCCACTCCGATAGCCACTACCCCTGAGTGGTTGAGTGCCACACACGCAGGACTACGATATGCAAATCCAACTACCACCGTCTATAGTGGTAGAGTGCGGCACCACAATGCCATACCCTCACACCGGTTACTCCTCCTATGAGTAACCGTGGAGGCAGGATGACTGGCGACACTCTCAACCACAAGGGAGACCTCATTGCCAACGTGCATGCAAATGACATGAATGCAATGTCTCACATACAGACATCCACCATAGACTCTCTCTATTCTACAGAAAGTCATACTAATCAGATCAACACACTCTTTATCCTGCAGAGAGTGGTACTCAACTGATCAACGGACTCTCTTTCCTATAGAGAGCCGTACTCAATTGATCATAACTCTCTATCCAATAGAGAGTCGTACTCAACTGATCGACGCACTCTCTATCCTGTAGAGAGTCATACTCGACTGATCATAAGTCTCTATCCAATAGAGAGTCGTACTCAACTGATCGACACACTCTCTATCCTATAGAGAGTCGTACTCGACTAATCATATTTAGCTGGGACCACCGGTCCGTAGCAACACACTTATCACCCTTCACTTAAGCATTACACAACACATGGTTGGTAACAAGTATGCAACATACGGGTATTGGAAATAAATCCTACATTTAGGGCATTACCTATCCATGGATGACCTTTTTGCCAATTTATAAATTAGGTCATCACCCGTACTAACATTTACACCCTACTAAACATCTAGGCTAATTTACATCACATCTATAACTCCTAAATAATGATAGGGAATATGTGATATCAACAATTGAGCATAAATACATCCAATGATAAGTTCAAGCATAAGATAATAAGAGAAGGATCAAGGTAACATGATCATATAAGATGATCATGCGTCTAAATCTGTATGCATTAAAACTACCTGACCAGGGTAGGAATTACCCACCTGCTTTGTAGACACTAATCGTCTTCATGTCCGCGAATTCGCCTCACATCAAAGTCATAATCTTTGCTTCAATCACAACCAACTTCATAATCCACTTATGGAATCTGATCTGCCCACCTTTTTGACTGTAAATAAATCACATGACAACACCCAAAATCTAATTATGATTTATACACCGATCTAATTATTCTAGCAACATAGTTGTGCATTCTCCTTCAAGAATTAAACATCTAATGTATAACATACAATTCAAGGCTTACCTTCAACTGTTGAAATCAACCATAGCTCATCCAAAAAACCTCCCACAGTTGATCACCCAAAAATCCAATCGGCTAAAATCTTCTCGTCTCCCACTAATCGAACACCAAAACAACCACCGACGCAACCCCCCCCCCCTTTCATGAGCCATGTTGTTCACTGGGGACAGACCACTGCCTAAATCAAAGATCCATTTCAACAAAACAAAATTACAGCTCCAAAACTCAGCAGCAGGACCAATTACCAGCGATAAACATCAGGAGCAACGATCGACGAAGGCAGCAACAACATCACAGATAAGGGCATCACCATCCACGATCAATGTTGGCCGACGACCCTTGTTGCTTGCAGATCAGAGGAGAAAGGTGACCACGACAAATCACTCACACTGAAAGGGATCGGGGAATCATAGCCTGCCCTAATGCAGCCGGAATTGGCGATGATGCAGAGGGTCAATGTTGTTTCGTCCGCGACTGCAGCGGCAGACGAACGAGAAACCACCTTTCGGTACGATGGCTGGAGTGATCAGAAGAGGATATCGATGATCGGGAGGCAAGTGATGTCAATCGGTGGAAGAGGGAGGCTGTTGGCGCTCGCTGTCGTCCAGATCGGTAGAGTACGGTAAGGAAATCTGATGGCACAACTAGGGAAAAGCCCTCGGGATGCTTGTTTGGTCGAACACCGACGAGACGAGCACAAGTGGCCGACGTTGATCTGAGTTGGTGATGATCGCCGCCAGATCTAGGGAACTCGAGGAAAGTCGGCCGCCGAGACTGTCCGTGGTGACCGGAGACTCATCGCCCCACAACGAATAAGCGACGGAGTGAGTCTCGCTCGGGCGGCAGTGGCGAGTGAAGTGGCAGCGGCAAGTGGCATGGCGGCGGCGAGTGGCGCGGTGACGAGGAGTGGAGCGACGAGTGATTTGGAGGTGGAAAGTCGCGCGGGGAAGGAGAAGGAAAGGTCGGGATCGCGAAGAAGAAAAGAGGAGTCGCGAACACAGAAACCGACGGGTAACGGTAGGGATTAGTTTAATTAAACCATTTAATACTTTGTTAGAAGATAGTCTAAATAGGCTTTACAAAAGTCTATCCGCTTTATCCCCATGAAATGCCCATAAAACTTCCGTTTAAATCCAAAAAAATTTCTAAAAATTCCTGAAAAAATCTATAAGATAATTTATTAAATAACAAGGGTATTTTATATTTATATTTTTTCCAGTATTTTACATTCTCCCCCACTTATGAAAATTTGCTCCCCAAATTTCATACTAACATGCAAAAATTACTTCAAGCAAGTTTCCGAAAGGACCACATACCTTCCTCAAGTGAACAGATGAGACTATCGAGCCCGGATAGTATCTTCCAGCTCCCACATAGCCTCCTCATCGGTATGATGCTGTCATCCAACTTTTACGAGTCGGATGGTTTTTGTCTCACTATTGTCGCTCCTTGCGACCAAGAATTCACACTGTAATCTCCTCATAGGTCGCATTAGACTGAGGTAGAATCGGAACCCCTAATAATAATCATCTGATGATGTACACCTACTCTGCATCAGGTTGGCTACTCTATGACCCCAATGGCTGTCGTTCCCTGACTTCCTCCCACAACATGGGAGATCTGCAGGGTCTACCATATAAGGCCTCAGAAAAAGTCATCTGAATGGATGAGTGATAACTGTTCTTATAGTCAAATTCCACTAAAGGAATGTAATTCTCCCAACTACCTCCATAATCCATGACACAATATCTTAACAGATCCTCCAATGTCTAAATGGTACGCTCAGACTGTCTATCTATTTGTGGTTGAACGTTGTACTGAGTCGAAGGTCTATGCCCATAGTCTGATGCAGACTTTACCAAAATAATGAATCTCTATCAGATATAATACCCAAAGGCACATCATGCAATCTGATAATCCCTCGACAGTACAACTCTGCCAGACGATCCAACAAGTCCATTCCACGAATAGGTAGAAAGTGAGCTAATTTGGTTAGTCGATCCACAATCACCCAAATCGCATCACGTCCTTTACGGGTTCTAGTCAATCTCGTAACGCAATCAATAGTGAAATGCTCCCACTTCCATTTCGAAATCGGAATTTTCTAGAGCAATCCAGCGAGTTTCTGATGTTCAGCCTTCACCTATTGGCATACTAAACATCGAGCAACAAAATCTACTATAACTCTCTTTATACTATTCCAACAGTATAAATGTTTCAACTCTCGGTACATCTGAGTACCATCAGGGTGAATAGCAAACCTCCAATGATATGCTTCCTGTAGCGACTCTTCCTTGACTGGATGCGTGTCTGGAACACACTATCCTTATCAGAGATGGGGAATTATCTTCTCAAAAGAGAAGTCCATCAACCATTCGAAATCCACTCTACCACACACTCTGTAAGTGCATGGAAGACTATAGCGATCAATCTCTCAAGTTGCAACTGTTCGCGTTCCAGCAACTCTATAGTACCTACCGAGTAGCTAGTTAAATTCAATGAGCACTTCTTCTCCATTCATCCACAAATCCAGATAATAACTACTAATGCCCATATGATAGCCTATCTCGTAGTTTCTTAACCGTCGTAAGCATAAGATACGTCTCGTGCAACTGCATCAGAATCGTTCCGATCCCTGAAACAATGCATCTGCGTACATCATCCTTTTATCCACTCTGGAAGGATTAACTAATACTCATGTAAAAGTTAACCGTCGTCTAGGTCTTGTAACTGGTTTCACCAGCTTCCGACTAAATGATTTCCATCATCACCTTTGTCAAACAAGTTTGTGGTATAGTAATGCCAAACATTCTATCCACATCCATAGTAATAACCAAAACATATAAGGAAAACCACCATCTACGGTGGTCGAGTGCGCAACTCCAACTACCACAATCAACAGTGGTCAGGTTACGCAACTCCAACAACCACAAACTGATCCAATCGTGTCCAGGATACACGATTTTCAAATTCATGGACGACTAAATAGTTAAATACATCTAATATCATTAACAACAGCTCGTAAATTCATACTAAGTATGAAATGTCATCCTTCATACACCTACATCCTATTTACTTTAAGCTGATGATATATCAATCATCACAACGACAACGATAATTGTATGACATCATGTCACTGCGATATCAATACACCAGTCGTAAACCAACCCTAGAGTATACACAGGTGTCCTTAGCTGATCTAAATAGTTCATTTATCCACAACGAAGGATATTAATTTTTAACAACTAATGCATCCATCATCGATAATCGATGCAAAATCTCAAAGGCTCATCTCTCTTTTAACAAAGAGTTCTGGATCCTTCTCAAGGAGAAATACTGGGATAGATAAATATCCCTTCCAACTTCTCCCATAATCGCAACTCCACGTTCTTTAAATTTTCTATAGTGTTTAACAACACTGATACCAACAAAACTATCACCCAGTCTATAATCTTCGATATCAGAACTATTTTCGCAATAAATTCGATCGCCTACTCCACTTGCCTATGCTGCGGCAAGTCTAGGAGTTCATCCAAAACTATATCCGAAGGCTCTTGGATTATTTGCACATCTGAGAGACATATTATACCATACTTCCAACAATTTGACCATCCGTAAGGATATGTCTACAGTAAGAGTATGTCTATCAAAGTCTAAGGGAATCCCTTGACTTCTTATTTTTTGATCCACATCTCACCAGACGATAGAGATACCACCGACCCACAAGTCGATGTAATCCATCTAATCTGAACTAATAATGTTCTAGACACAGATACTTGTAACTACAAGCATCTTTCAACATGTTAACCCTGAGGGTAAACTAAAGTAATACCCTGAACGATCAATTATCTGTCGATTTGATCCAAAGGCTCTACACAGGTCTCGACCTTTCTCCAAAGAGAACTAGATCAGATCCAACAGTTTGCGACAAAGCTGTCGCATTTCTGTGATGAATGATCCGAGGATTTTTCCTAGATCATCTGATCCTTTCACTTAATCCTACGAGCTACAACTGTAGAATACAAAATAGATACGACCATCGTCGTATACTCTCTCCTCTGTACAAATCAAATCATATCTAGAGGTAACTATTGTTGTCTGCATGAGTCTTCCACGATGTCTTCTGCTGATGCTGCTTCTGTGCTGATCTCTACTGAAGGGTAGTATCAAGGAACTCCAACCACACCTGAGGTAGTAGGTTGATGCTGATAAGGTAACCCACATCTTCTGTGCTGATCTCTCCTGTCGAGACGGTGCATCATCCTCCCGGAACACCATTGGTAGTATTCAAATGAGTCTTCAAAGTATACCTCCTCCACTGTACTAGTTGTTCACAATAGCCACAGATGAACTGTTCCAATAGATAATGTGACTTCGCGTGTCTTCGTGATCCATACTGCATGCAAATAATCTCTTCAGAGTGTTTGTTCTAATCTCGCTGATAACACCAGGCAGTTCTGACGATCTGCGGTGGGTCTTCTATTATCGGAAAACCTCTCCACTAGTAGCTCGTGGCCTATGACTCCGATCTTGCTCCTTTTGTCCAACATTCGGAGACTTTTCATTCCATCATCTTCCGACAGGATCTGATAGAAAATCATGTCATCTCAATCCAACTATAAGCCAATAACTCTGGGTGGCTTAAATCATTCATTCATCTTCTTAAGCTATTAGGTGGTCGTAACTTCTGCAAGTCTCACGACTCTGCACAGTACACTATTACTAATCGATCACCCTTTCTTGAAGCTCAAGAATTCCTTACAAGGTGTCACAAGGAAATACTCTCTTTCAACATCACTAAACCATGATCAAGTGATATATTATTTCCCAAAGATTTTTTTCTGCATTTATCACCAAATACCGGCTTGATCCCGATAATGGTATGCCAACAACTCTTCTTTCTCGGTATAACATGAGTTAAGTACTCAAAAGTACTCTCAAAGTTATACGACACAATACGCACACCTCAAGCATAAAAATCCTTATAAAACACCGTAACCTAGCCTTCCGCTATCTACATCAATAATAGTCTACTTGTCTTGTCCATTACCCAACAGGTAATGTTCTGACTAGCATAATTAGTGAAAACCTCTAAGACTGTAGTCTCTGATTTCCACAAGAAATGTGACGACTTGACCCCTGTTTTCCGACTCGGTATCAGTCGGCTCTCAAAGGTAAATCACCTTTTCGACATAGGTTCAAGACTCACAGGCTTAACAGGTCATTCCCATGGTCAACTAATACCACGATTATGAATATTAACCAGTATACTATAGGTTATTCCCTGTTATTAACATTAAAAGTATAGTCAACTAAAACCGGGAGTATAAACCCTAAAGGCCACTCCAGATGGTCGCCTCGGTGGACGACACCTACTACAAGTATGCACAGGTGTCATAACTATACTGTATACACCTACTGATCAAGTTTAGATAAATATCTACTAAACCATAAGTTATCAGGAATTCTTACCTTGTGCTGCTTGGAGCTTAGGCCGCTGTCCATCTTATCTCAAAAAAACCAAAATCGAATAAATCGACGCCCGAGAATCCAAGACTCGACACAAAAACAACATTGTATGGCATCGCAGAACCTAGGGCTCTGATACCACTAAAGTTGTCACACCCTGAGAGCTTGCCGAGCCGAAAATCAAACGGACAGCATCTCCCCTGTACGTGGCAACATTTCAGGTTAATACAAGGCCCGTAGGCCACAACAACAACATAACATATAAAGTAAATACAACAACTACTCAAAGCACAGCGGAAACATAACACTACAAAAAAACTCTTTTTTGGCGACGAAATTTGGCAACGAATTATTTTCGTTGCAAATCTGCAACAAATATAGCGACGAATTTTAGGTTTCGTCGCAAATTTGTAACGAAAACAATTTTCGTCGCCAATTTGCGACGAAAAATAAATTCGTCGCAAATATCTGCGACGAATTATGAATTCGTCGCAGAAATTTGCGACGAATTTATTTTTCGTCGCAATTCTGACGAGAAATAATTTTAAATGCATAATTTAGCGGCAATTAGAATTATTTTATTAAAAAAAATAGAAAACAAGTTCTCGTGAACGAGTTTATTTTTAAATATTTTGCAACGAATTCGTGGATTCGTTGCAAAATAGCAACGAATCCGAGAATTCGTTGCTGATTTTGCAACGAATCTGAGGATTCATTGCAAACTCTTATTTTTAGAAAAAAAAATTAAAAATTCGTCGAACCCGATTAAGTGACTTAGAGAGTTCAAAATTAGATGAAACAAGTTCTATGTGTTCGTCTAGTTCCCTTGATTATATATATATTTTTAAAAATAATTTTTACCGAAAATATTGCGATATATGATTTTTTTAACGTTAATAAGATTTCTTAGACACACCGATATTCGAAAATTCGCGGATTAAAACATTTTTGATGAATCCATGGATTTGTTGCAAATTTTTAAATTTAAAAAAATATTAAAAGAATTAGTTCACGTTTTCAAATGTTTAAATTTTTTTTTTAAAAAGTTTGCAACGAATCACAAATTCGTTGTAAACTTTTAAAATTTTTCTATTTTTTTCTTAAAAATTTGCAACGAATCCAGGATTCGTTGCAATTTTTTTGCAACGAATCCGTGGATTCATTGCAAAATTATTATTAAAAAAATCAGTTAACGTTTTCAAAAGATTAATTTTTTTTTAAAATTTGCAACGAATCCAGGATTCGTTTCAAAATTAATATTAAAAATTAAGTTAACGTTATAAAATGTTTTAATTTTTTTTTTAAATTTGCAACGAATCCTGGATTCGTTGCAAAATTAATTTTAAAAATTATGTTAACGTTTTAAAAAGTTAAATTTTTTTTTTTAGAATTTGTAACGAATCCAGGATTCGTTGCAAAATTAATATTAAAAATTAAGTTAACGTTTTAAAAAGTTTAAATTTTTTTTTTTTTTAGAATTTGCAACGAATCCCGGATTCGTTGCAATTTTTTGCAACGAATCCACGGATTCGTTGCAATTTTTTGCAACGAATCCTGGATTCGTTGCAAAATTAATATTAAAAATTAAGTTAACGTTTTAAAAACTTTAAATTTTTTTTTAATTTGCAACGAATCCTGGATTCGTTGCAAAATTGCAACCAATCCTGGATTCGTTGCAAAATTGCAATGAATCCAGGATTCGTTGCAATTTTGCAACGAATCCAAGATTCGTTGCAATTTTTTGCAACGAATCTGTGGACTCGTTGCAATTTTGTAACGAATCCAGGATTCATTGCAAAATTAATATTACGAAAATAAGTTAACGTTTTAAAAAGTTTAAATTTTTTTTTAAATTTGCAACGAATCTTTGGAATCGTTGCAAATTTGCAACGAATCCAAAGATTCGTTGGAAATTTTATTTTACTTTACCCCCGATGCCCTAATTTCCCGCCGCCGCGGCCGCCGGCGCCGGTGCCCCTCGTTCGACCGCGTGCCCCCGCTGGCGACCAGGCGCGCCCCGACCGAGTCTCGGCCCCGAAGCCCGCCCGACCATGAGCCGGCGGCGCCGGCTGCTTAGCGCCGGCGCCCTCGTCCGGTCGCGTGCCCCGGCCGGCCGCGAGCCCGACTTCGGCCGCCTCTGCGTCGTCGGTAGCCTCCACCGCCAGCCGCGGGCACCAGCCTCCCTACTACGCGCAAGTCTCGCCACCGCTATCCGACACTTCCGGCCTCCTCCCACCATGAGCGGCCGCCGGTGTCCGATAGTCCGATACCGCGACCACGCCGGCACTCCACCGCAACTGCTCGAGGCTACGGCCGTGTGCCGCGAGTCCACCCACTTGGCCACGGTAGGCACCGGTTAGGTCTCTGTCCAAGAGGTCCGGCAGTCACCGCCAGGGAGCTGCCGACAGCCACCAATCGTCGGCTCGGAGACGCCTGCAGCCACCAATGGTATAATATTTTTTTTTTAAATCATTGTTATTTTTTATATTGAAATTTATATTATTGTTAATTTTCTGTGTTGATCTAGAGTGGTATGGTATAGGTTAATTGCGCCCGATGCATTCCATTCAAAATCATACTGGGACTCCATGATATTACCATAATCTTGCAGATTTTTATGCCTGGGCCCAATTCATTGACACCTTAATGCCATGGTGGTTAGCATAAGATAGTGAGATGTCTTTTTATAACAAAGGATAATGTATACTAAATGCAGTAATACATGGAAACATATTATATGTTTTTGTATCCTGATTTTGCAAACATTCAACTCATGTAACATATATAATATAAGTTTTCAAGTATGATAAAATTCAAGGATATGACACATAACCATTTCATAAACATTCACATACACCATCAGAATCTGCAACCCATTACAACTGTTGTCTTTCTTCGGTTCTGTTTAAAGATAGTTAAACATATTGAATTCATATGTGAACTAACTGTATATTCGTATTATTGTAATTTCTAGGAGTTTATATTAATATAATTGATTGAAAACAGACATAATGCAGCGTGAAAGGAGTTGGATGTATAATAGGAATTTACCTGAACGTCGGTGTTTAACTGATGAATTTATGAGTGGGTTGCAAGAGTTTTTAAATTTCGCAGCTAGTAATGTTGAGTTTATGGATGGTAATCAGATAAGGTGTCCGTGCAGAAAGTGTCACAATGGTAGATTTTTACCATCTAGCAAAGTTTCAGAGCATCTTTGTAGATTTGGATTCGTTGCAAATTACTATAACTGGACATGTCATGGTGAACCATTTATATCTGAAGAAGTTTATGATAGACACAACACACAAGTCTCTAGGGATCAAAGTGATTATAATCAATTAAATCCATATCAGAGGATGATATATGATGTAGCGGGCCCGAATTTGATTCCCCAATCACAAGGTGCAACTTCAAGTTGTCCTCCAATAGTTGAGCAAATGTTTACTAATGCATCACCCTTGGAAGAGGTACAAGTAACAGATATCGGTCAGAATATGAATAATGAAGCATATCTCAAATTTCAGGAGGTGTTGAGTGCTGCAGATGCACCTTTATGGGCTGGTTGTGAGACTCACACTAAACTATCGTTCACCGCAAGAATGTTGAATGTCAAGGCAGAGCATAATGTGTCTGAAGATTGTTTTAATAATTTTGTTCAAGCATTTGAAGAGGCATTGTCGCGTGATCATATACTGCCCAATGATTTGTACAGTATGAAAAAACTGATGAAAGAATTAGGTCTCCCAGTGGAAAGAATTGATGTGTGCAGAGATGGTTGTATGTTATATTGGGGAGATGATGCAGATGTGGATGTTTGTAAATTCTGTAATCAAGATAGGTACAAGAGCACTAGTAGGAGGCAGCAACGACATAAATCATATAGTCAGTTATTTTATTTGCCTTTAACTCCTAGGTTACAAAGGCTTTATGCATCAAAGACAACTGCTGAACACATGACTTGGCATGAAAATCATCGAACAGAAGAGGGACTAATGTGTCATCCATCAGATGCAGAGGTGTGGAAAAATTTTGATAGAACATATCCTGATTTTGCGAAAGAGACTCGAAATATTAGGTTAGGTCTCTGTGCTGACGGATTTGCTCCATTTGATAAATCAGGAAGACACTATTCTTGTTGGCCAGTTATATTAACTCCATATAATCTTCCGCCTGGGATGTGCATGAAAACACCGTATATGTTTTTAACATTGGTTGTGCCTGGCCCAAAAAATCCGAAGAAGTTAATAGATGTTTATATGCAACCATTGATTGCAGAGCTAAAACACCATGTAAATAATATCATTTCCCAACTTACCTGGCATATTGATTTAATCCATATAAATCTCACCCTTTGGTAAATCAAAGAAATAAATATTTAGTACATGTGTCCGTTATTATATCGGGATTAAGAGCATGTACAACATAATATCCGAGGTCCGATTCAATTATGTAGTCAGCAATAAATTGAATCACCTCTATGTCGGTCCTGCTCAATACACCTAAGTGTACTAGTGTAACTCTATGTTCAAGACAAACCAATACCAAGCTACACTACAACCATGCCAATGGTTTGTCCAAAACCATCTTGGTTGTGAGCCTCTACTTATATTCTACAAGGGACTGATAACATGATCTTCTGTGCCACACCAAGCACCATATTATCTACAATGTAAAGTATTAGACAATATGCACACATATAATAAATATAAAGTGCAAACAATGATCATGTGATTCTTATTTCAAAATAAAAATGTTCATACAAAAGAGCTATGCTTTCAGTATACATCCCAACAATCTCCCACTTATATTAAAAGACTATGCTGTCATCACACTGCCATACATCTGATCCCCATGTCCTCCACATGCCTATCAAACGGATCCGCCAGGTTAAATCTCTAGATCCGATGGTTGAGATTAAATCCCTAGAACCAATGGAGGAGATTAATTCATGACTTATCCCCAAACTCTATAAAAGGAGGCATGGGGTTGGCGTGAAGATCAACAAGAGGAGAGATAGGGTTTGGGCGGCAAGGAGCAATCCTATTTGAGATAGGATTGGGATTAGGGTTTTGAGGCTAGGGTGGCACCAAATAAGGAAGGTTCTTTCTCTCTTCTTCTTCCTCTTTGTGCCAACGTCCAGCAGCCTTTTCCATCTCTTTTCCAGCCTTGGCTGGCGCCCAAAGTTCCCTTCTTCTTCTCCTTAGGTGGTGGAAACAAGATATAGGGTTTCCCTTGGTGTCTTGATAGTTTTCCACCATCTCCTTCTCCTTCTAGTTGGCCGGCGGCAAGAGCTTTGAAAGCTCCTTGTTGGTTGAGTTTTGGAAGGAGAAAAACATTGTTTCTTTTCTTCCTCTTGCTTGGGAAAAGCAAGGAAGGAAGTTTTGCGATCTAGGAGCTTCGACTTTTGGTGGATTGTCGCCCACACGACGTCCAAAAGGAGGAAGGTCATACATTAGAAGACCAAGAGGTATACCTATTCTTCTTTCTCTTTTATTCATTGCTTGTTTTTGTTTTACAAATATAAGCATGTTATATTTATGTAAATGGATAAATAATACTTGGATCCCGAGTATAAACATAAAAACCGGCGATCCGGACATCGTCTATTCCGTGGCTACTCGTAGAATAGAGGAAGGTCGCTTGAACAACTAGTTTGTTCAAGTAACCTCTCTAAACGAATAGCACGATGATGACTTGGTTGCTTTGGGAATCCCTTTTGTCTAGGATTAAATTTTTTAATCCGGGGACTTCGAAGGGATCACCATGGTCAAGCAACCGAGGCGAAGGGGAAGCGAAGTTTCCCCTCACGGACTCGACAAGGGACATCCCTTCATAAAACTCAATAGGTAATAGAAAAACATGTATATATGTAATATCACATGTATTTCAACAACATAATCTAGAGGTACAACAGGTATATCAGCATAGTATATAAATACAAGCATATACCATCTAACCAAATGAACAACGTAAAATGCAGACATACCTGAAGTCTGCTACGCTACTCTGATCCAACCTGAACATATATCCAACATATATATAACAGGAAGAGTAAGATCAACTCACAATTTACTCAAGCTACAGGTCAAGGTATCTAATGGTCTGTCCAACACATACTAGTATCTGACACAACCATATAACATATTCAAGAAACATGCATGAATATGATGTACAATCAAATGCAGCAAGCATAATACAATCAAATGCAATATCACAATAAGAATACATATATAGACTGCATCTATATATGTATACTAATTACAATCATCCATATATATATATACACATGCATATATGTATATATATGGCATAAGTCGACAATGCAGCATGCATGGTCATGTCGGCTCACCCTAAAGCTACGACGACCCCAGTGTGGCCTCGGTGGCTCGAGCATGACAACTGTCCCAACTCAACACCAACCACTACTCTCGAGTGGCCGAGTGAGCAGTATGATCAAGTAGCATATAAGCGTAAAGAGCAAGCTACACGATGGGGGTCCCTGCTATTGGCCACTCCGACAATCACTACCCATGAGTGGTCGAGTGCCACACACGCAGGACTACGACATGCAAATCAAACTACCACCGTCTGTAGTGGTAGAGTGCGGCACCACAATGCTCTACCCTCACACCGATTACTCCTCCTATGAGTAACCATGGAGGCAGGATGACTGGCGACACTCTAACCACAAGGGAGACCTCGTCGCCAACGTGCATGCAAATTACATGAATGCAAAGTCTCACATATAGACATCCACCATAGACTCTCTATTCTATAGAAAGTCATACTAATCAGATCAACGCACTCTCTATCCTACAGAGAGTCGTACACAACTGATCAACGGACTCTTTGTCCTGTAGAGAGTCATACTCAACTAATCATAACTCTCTATCGAATAGAGAGTCGTACTCAACTGATCGATGCACTCTCTATCCTATAGAGAGTCATACTCGACTGATCATAACTCTCTATCCAATAGAGAGTCGTACTCAACTGATCGACACACTGTCTATCCTATAGAGAGTCGTACTCGACTAATCATATTAAGCTGGGACCATCGGTCCGTAGTGACACACTAATCATCCTACATTTAACCATTACACAACACATGGTTGGTAACAAGTATGCAACATACAGGTATTGGAAATAAATCCTACATTTAGGGCATTACCTATCAACGGATGGCCTTTTTGCCAATTTATAAATTAGGTCATCACCCGTACTAACATCTACACCCTACTAAACATCTAGGCCAATTTACATCACATCTATAACTCCTAAATCATGATAGGAAATATGTGATATCAACAATTGAACATAAATACATCCAATGATAAGTTCAAGCATAAGATAATAAGAGCAGGATCAAGGTAACATGATCATATAAGATGATCATGCGTCTAAATCTTTATGCATTAAAACTACCTGACCAGGGTAGGAATTATCCACCTGCTTTTTAGACACCAATCGTCTTCATGTCAGCGAATTCGCCTCGCATCAAAGTCATAATCTTTGCTTTAATCACAACCAACTTCATAATCCACTTATGGAATCTGATCTGCCCACCTTTTTGACTGCAAATAAATCACATGACAACACCCAAAATCTTATTATGATTTATACACCGATCTAATTATTCAAGCAACACAATTGTGCATTCTCTATCAAGAATTAAACATCTAATGTATAACATACAATTCAAGGCTTACTTTCAACTGTTGAAATCAACCACAGCTCATCCAGAAAACCTCCCACAGCTGATCACGCAAAAATCCAATCAGCTGGAATCTTCTCGTCTCCCACTAATTGAACACCAAAACAACCACCGACGCAGCCCCCCCTTTCACGAGCCATGTTGTTCACTGGGGATAGAACACTGCCCAAATCAAAGATCCATTTCAACGAAACAAAATTATAGGTCCAAAACTCAGCAGAAGGACCAATTATCGATGATGAACATCAGGAGCAATGATCGACGGAGGCAGCAACAACATCACAGACAAGGGCATCACCATCCAAGATCAATGTTGGCTGACGACCCTTGTTGCTTGCGGATCAGAGGAGAAAGGTGACCACGACAAATCACTCACACTAAAAGGGACTGGGGAATCACAACCTGCCCTAATGTAGCTGAAACTGGCGATGATGCAGAGGGTCAATGTTGTTCCGGCCCGCGAATCGCAATCACAAGACAACGAAACCACTGCTCGACGATGGTCGGAGCGATCAGAAGAGGATATCGATGATCGGGAGGCAAGTGATGTCAATCGGTGGAATAGGGAGGCTGTTGGCGCTCGCTGTCATCCAGATCGGCAGAGTACGACAAGGAAATCCGATGGTACAACTAGGGCAAAGCGCTCGTAATGCTTGTTTGGTCAACACCGATGAGACGAGCACAAGTGGCCAGTGTTGATCTGAGTTGGTGATGATCACCGCCAGATCTAGGGAACTCGAGGAAAGTCAGCCGCCGAGACTATCCATGGTCGCCGGAGACTCATCGCCCGATAGCGAATATGCGACGGAGCGAGTCTCGCTCGGGCGGCGGCGTCGAGTTATGTGGCAGCGGCGAGTGGCACGACGGCGGTGAGTGGAGCGACGAGCGATTTGGAGGAGGAAAGTCGCGCGGGGAAGGAGAAGGAAAGGTCGAGATCGCAAAGAAGAAAAGAGGAGTCGCGAACACAGAAACCGACGGGAAACGGCAGGGATTAGTTTAATTAAACCATTTAATACTTTTTTAGAAGATAGTCTAAATAGGCTTTAGAAAAGCCTATGTGCTTTATCCCCATGAAATGCCCATAAAACTTCCGTTTAAATCCAGAAAAAATTCTAAAAATTCTTGAAAAATTCTATAAGATAATTTATTAATTAACAAGGGTATTTTATATTTATTTTTTTCCAGTATTTTACAGAACCAACTTTGGTTAAGTCGTTTAAAATAAACCAAACCCCTTTGGTTTATTTTCCACCATTGGATTAGAACCAAACCAATTTGGTTCATCCATCAAGTCTTCAAAAGGCGCGACCCATCCATGCTTCTCAAGCGACTGAAACAATTTCAAACTCGCTTTTGCTTTGTCCAACCAAACCAAGTCTCTCTCGATCTAAGAATCTTATTCTCAAGCTCATTTTAAATCCTTCGGATAATACTCGTAGTGCGTGTGACCAAATAGGTTCACGGTTTATGTTGGTCGTCTATAATTAATCATTAATTATAGAATGATCATGAGTGGCACCTAGTAGTACATCATGATAGCCAATTAATCAGAAAATCAACGGTTGACCCTAGAACAACTTTTGAAATCTTTCAGCAGCTACAGTGATTCGTTCCCCATTCCCTTCACTCATCTTATACCCACTATGTTCAGGACATGGTCTATGTGTCAGTCCCCACTAGGCTAACTACGTCACACCTAGCCCAAGTATTAATTCCTCATCCTACAGATTCTAGTTACTGTACATGTTTCCAAGAGTACCATACTCTAAACATGTAATGTTTTGCCAAAGACTTTAGTAACAATCCGATGAGAGGTCATAGAGTATACATCTCCTTGCAAGGAGTGGTGAATCCTCTGTAGGCTATTCAAAAACCTTCGGCCACTTCGACTTATACCCAATCATCCCGAGTCCACATCTCCTCGGAGATGCTTGCTTAAGATGTCAAAGCAAAATTCTCCATGACTGTAATGCCCATAAAATTTCTAGCAATTTTACAAGAATTTTTGGCTTGATGATAATGGGCTTTATGTGGGCTCTTTTTAGAAATAAAAGAAAATAATCCAAAAAGGATGCAAGGCCTAGGAATTGAACCCCAAACTTCTAGAGATAGCCAAGCCCTATAGATGCATCCACTAACAAGAAGCCCAATAAGATTTTATTATTGGAAGAAAATGGGAAATTATAGTTAGAGGTAAGGGAAACTAAGGGACTCTTCAAGTGAATAAATAGGGGGAATGAGGGGGCATGAGTTATCAAAATTGCTTTCTCCTCCTCTTCTTCTTCCTCCTCACCGAACCCTAGAGCTCCCCCTCTCCATTCTTTGGTCGAACCTCATCCAAGCAAGAAGCAAGGTTAGGTTGCTTCCCTTAGGTCAATTTCCAACCAAAAAGAAAAGCGAAGGATGTAAGTATCCCCTCACCTGCATACGAGTAGCTTTTCGGTTGATGTTTTGTGTAAAAGTCTTCATGATACATTCGGCCAAGCTTAGTTTTGATGTTCCAAGGAAGTTCTATATCATGTTTTGTAAGAATAAGATGATGTTAGGATGTAAAATGAATTAGGTTAAAAGTTAACCCTAAAAACCTCTATGAGCTATTCGGCCAACATGTGTTTTAGGTGTTTCATTGAAGTTTTATACCATGTTTTGTATGCATAGGATGATGTTATTATGTTAGAGGGATTAGGTTAAAAGTCTAACCCTAAAAGCCTACATGGACCATTCGGCCACCCCTTTGTTTTGATGTTTCAAAGAAGTTTTATAGCATGTTTTGTATGCATATGATGATGTTAGTATGTTAGAGGGATTAGGTTAAAAGTCTAACCCTAAAAGCCTACATGGACCATTCGGCCACCCCTTTGTTTTGATGTTTCAAGGAAGTTTTATACCATGTTTTGTATGCATATGATGATGTTAGTATGTTAGAGGGATTAGGTTAAAAGTCTAACCCTAAAAGCCTACATGGACCATTCGCCCACCCCTTTGTTTTGATGTTTCAATGAAGTTTTATACCATGTTTTGTATGCATATGATGATGTTAGTATGTTAGAGGGATTAGGTTAAAAGTCTAACCCTAAAAGACTACATGGACCATTCGACCACCCCTTTGTTTTGATGTTTCAAGGAAGTTTTATACCATGTTTTGTATGCATATGATGATGTTAGGATGTTAGATGGATTAGATTAAAAGTTTAACCCTAAAAGCCCCATGAACCATTCGGCCAACCCTTGGTTTTGATGATTCAATGAAGTTCTATACCATGTTTTGTATACATATGATGATGTTAGGATGTTAGATGGATTAGATTAAAAGTTTAACCCTAAAAGCCCCATGAACCATTCGGCCAACCCTTGGTTTTGATGATTCAATGTAGTTCTATACCATGTTTTGTATGCATATGATGTTGTTAGGATGTTAGATGGATTAGATTAAAAGTTTAACCCTAAAAGCCCCATGAACCATTCGGCCAACCCTTGGTTTTGATGATTCAATGAAGTTCTATACCATGTTTTGTATGCATATGATGTTGTTAGGATGTTAGATGGATTAGATTAAAAGTTTAACCCTAAAAGCCCCATGAACCATTCGGCCAACCCTTGGTTTTGATGATTCAATGAAGTTCTATACCATGTTTTGTATGCATATGATGTTGTTAGGATGTTAGATAGATTAGATTAAAAGTTAAACCCTAAAAGCCCCATGAACCGTTCGGCCAAACATTATCCTTTAACATGCTCTAGGTTAGGTTAACATGTGTTTTATGCTTAGGTGAATCCATGTTAACTTGTGATATTAAATAATGCTAGATGAAGATAACATGCCCTAGGTTAGTGTTTACTCCCGCTTGTTGTTTATACCTTATGCCATGCCCTATATGTGTGTGATAATAAGATATGTTATGAAATGAATATGTTATGATTATGAAATGGAAAATGATATGTTTATGAAACGAAATATAATATGTTCATGAAGTGAAATATGATATGATATGAAATGAAGTATGCTATGTTTGCAAAATGAAATAAGATATGTTATAGTAAAAAAAAGCATATAAGTATTTTACCTTCTGCATGTCTTGTACTAGGACCCTAACAAGGTCCAAAGGGATGGGCTCCTAAGATTCCCTAGGCCGACGGACTAAGATCGGGCCTAGGATGGGCTTCTATGTATGATTGCCCCTAGGTCGACGGACTAAGATCGGGCCTAGTACGGGATGGGCTTTTACGCTATGACGATTGCCCTAGGTCGACGGACTAAGATCGGACCTAGTAACCTAGTAGGTTCGAGACTTGCTACCTCGGGTCTATTTAGGGATGTGCGGTATGTTGATGATGATGTGGTACAATGCCGGGCCCAAATATGTTAAGATTTATGTTTACGTACCTATAATATATGTTTCCAAAGAGCATCCTGCATATGTTCACATGATTTGATTGTTAGGTCACATGTTATGATTGCTATGTTCACATGCTATGTTGATATGTCATATATATGTTGCATGTTATGTTTGATATGTCATGTTTATGTTGCTATGTTACATATGATGTATGTTATGTTTGATATGTCATGTTTATGCTGCTATGTTACATATGATGTATGTTATGTTTGATATGTCATGTATATATTGCTATGTTACATATGTTGTATGTTATGTTTGATTAAGTCATATATTTACATGATATGCTGCTACGTTATATATGTTACATGTTATGTTTACTTATGTTACTTATGCTTCATGTTATGTTGCTTACATCATGTATGGTTTTTGTGAGTAGGACAGGATCTTACTAAGCCTATGTGCTTATAGTTTATTTTTCCCTTGTACTGCAGATAAGGGTAAGGGATGGATAAACTAAAGGGAGCAGCAGGAGGGGCCAAATGTGTGTGGTAGTGGCATGGTGGAGAAGATCCGTTATGTCCTTAAATATGTTTCCTTATGATGATGATGTTTATGGATGTCCTTATTTATGTCTCCTTATGATGATCATGTTTATGGACTTGAACTAAGCACTAAGTACCTAAGAAATAATGATGCATGCTCTATGTTAAGAAGAAGTAAGGAAGAAGTAAGAAGAAGTATCTATATATGACAATGCATGTTTATGTTTAAAAGAAAAAAAATGTGTCTAAAGTCTTCCGCTGTAAGTAGTACGATGTATGTATGTATGGTCGCGTCACGCGCTGCCCCTCCGGACCTTAGGAAAAAGGGCGGGCGTGACAATGACCAAGATTACTTGAATACTGCAAGTCGAAGAAACATCGCACTTAAGCTACAGTAAGAATTTAATTGACATATTCATATATGTAGAGAACCATATGAAGTCTTACACCTAGTCACTCCAATAAACTAGTTACCATAACTAGCATCCACGATTAACTCCGGACATCCCAATGTCTCCAGCCAATGAGGAATAGCTGCTTGAATAAACCAAAGAGTATAACACGTGCTAGTCTCAACAGAATTGATGGTGTCCAAATACATCAATTCATTGACTAGGGATAATTCCAATACATCACAATTACACATGTAGATATAATCACTATTTGTGATTCAATTGCAAATTCTCTCATGCGGTGAATCGTATTACGGACATTCAGCAAATGAGTTTAAGATCCAATCAAATACATGAAAACATATACACTCAAATAGTGAATCTTCATTTATCAAATAAATGGTACAATCATAAGGCGATTGCCTTAGAACATCTCTCACATATTGATGTGAGCAATACATATAGGGTTTTAGGAGTAGTTTTCGCTCACATCTTATTACATTTTTATGTTAGTTTCATGCATATGTTACTCTATTTTGCATGCATTTCCTATTTTCTGGTTCGGAGGTTTTCTCTTTGTACTTTTGTGTGCAGGATAGCATTTCGGGGGAAAAAGATGCACTTTCGGAGCAAAAGAAGGACATTTTACAGCTAGACGCAGAATGGGACATGGCCAGGGCGTGTGGCTACATAAGGCCGTGTAAAATGGGCGAGATCATCCATCCCAGGGTTGCACACGGCTTGGCTGTGTTTTTCCACACGGCCGTGTGGCGGCCCGCCAGATTTGCACGACTAGGGTTTTTCCAGATTTTGGAGCGGTCCGAGGTGATGTCTATATAAGGATGGCTCCGCCCAAACTCTAGGGGAGGAGGCATGATGGCTAGGACGGCACGTCAAAGCCCTAAAAAGCTTCGGTAACTCGCAACGAGGAGGAGGAACACCGCCAGAGGTCTACGCCTTGCACTTCAATGCCGGAGAGAAGACCACGAAAGCATTGTAATTCTTTGTTCATGCATTTTATTCCTTATGTATTCGAACATAGACATGCTTTGTGATTCTTCCTTCCTATAAATGGAGTAGTACTTTCGATTCTAGGATTAGGGAGTAACTTGTGTACACATTACAATGTTGGTTCATGTTAAATTCTACCTTTGAATTTGATTTGACAATTGGTAGTTGTTTTTTACTATATCTATGCGTGTTTGGCATTCTATCGGTTGTGCTTAGGCGATACGAGGGGTGACAACCCTCGTATCTAAGATTTAGGGGATTTTTAATACAAGGAACCTAGGGGTAAACCTGATCCCTTGTAACTGTGGGTAGAAGGGTACGATGGAATCGAAAACGGTTCATCGTAGGGATTGATTTGGCATCCTCGTGTCATCTATCCCATCCTTTTAGGTGGAGAGAGCTCCCGGTAGATGCGGCAGCTCTGCGGGAGAGTGTATGATGTCCCTTCCATAAAACCATAGCTAAACGTCTAGACAATGCCAATTGACAACATTGTTTTGTGATGCACAAGCGAAATCGAAGTCCTAGAATAACCTTTGAAGACCTCGGCATACTCCTTTCTTCCTCCGTGTGACACCGCATAGAGTAAAGTCCACTGATAGCCCTCACCAATTGAAACCACTTAGAGTTAAGTCCAAACAATTACAACCACTGAATATATTGATATTCGAATCTCAGTCCCTGTGGAATCGATAATCTTTATTACTTAATGACATC
The DNA here is from genome assembly GCA_025175895.1 of Wurfbainia villosa. Taxonomy (NCBI): domain Eukaryota; kingdom Viridiplantae; phylum Streptophyta; class Magnoliopsida; order Zingiberales; family Zingiberaceae; genus Wurfbainia; species Wurfbainia villosa. The sequence goes on along the minus strand of CM045998.1, from coordinate 30,819,049 downwards.
CGTGCACTTGTGACCGTTGAGTGTGATCGCGTGCTTCGAGTCCTCGGTGGCCTTCGTCGCGAGATTTGAGGTCGCGTTCGTGCACATTAAGTTTTTGGCGTCGTTGCCGGGGACTTATCGATTCGATATCAAATCGAACAGTGGTAAATTGGATCGGATTTAGGATTAAATTTATTTACTTTCTTTATTTTCTTTTTAGTTTGTTTCAATTGCTTTAGTTCTATATTTTCCATATTTAGATTTAATTTTTACTTTAGCAGTAGTTTCCTATTTACTTATTGCATCTTAGATTTTGATTTGCTATATTGTTTTATTTTTTGCTCTTAGAATTAGATTATCACTCCTAACTTTGTGGCTTGGTTCGTCGTATGCTCAGACGTTTAGGATCGGAAGGTTTAATTTCGATCGACTTAGAAAATGAGCGAACCTTTCATCGTCGGAGAGCAGAGCAACAAAGGATGGAGAATCAAGCTGCATCCGAAGTGAATATAGGTAGCTGACCTCTACGGGATTACGCAGCTCCTAGCACTAGAGGATTTAGGCCGAGTATAGCTAGACCATCTATTTCGGCGAATAACTTTGAACTTAAACTAGCACTTATACATATGGTCCAGCAGAGTTAATTCGGGGGAACTGCGACTGAAGACCCGAACCAGCACCTAGAAGAATTTTTAGAAATCTGCTAGACAATGAAAATGAACGGAGTCCCTACTGACGCAATCTGCCTGAGCCTATTCTCGTTCTGATTGTGGGATAAGGCTAAGGCATGACTTCCCTCACTACCTTAGAGAAGCATCACTACATGGGAGCAATGAGAACAACAATTCTTGAACAAATACTTCCCACCAAGCAAGACTACTCACATGTGCCATCTTATCACGAGCTTCCGTCAGAAGGAGGGGGAGTCCTTATTCGAGGCTTGGGATCACTACAAGGGGCTACTCTACCAATGCCCCCACCACGGACTGGAAAGGTGGCTGGTGATCAACATTTCCTACAATGTGATCGCTTACGCCATGAAGATGTCCCTAGATTTTGCCACAGGAGGAGCAATGATGAACAAGACCATAGAGGAGGCAGAGGAGCTTATCGAAGAGGTGGCTCAGAACCACCATCAATGGGCTTCCGAACGTGGTCAACCTACACCTACAGCGGGACAATACATTGTCAACTCCATGGACCACCTTGCAGCAAGAATGGACGCGCTCAGCAGACGGTTTGAATCTTTGAATCCTTCATTTGCATACACAACCATTGATTCTGGAGAGGGAGCGGCAGCATATCGAGAGGACCAACATGGAGGGCAAGGAACCCTAGACGAGCAGATCGAGCACTACGATGCGGTTGAGGACTACGACCAAAGGCCCAACAACCCATACTCTAATACCTACAATCCCGGATGGAGGAATCACCTGAATTTCTCCTATAATAATAATTCGGGAACCTCCCAACCATTAGGGGGGTATAGGCAGCAGCAGGGCAATGGGCAGCGACCATAAAAGTCCAGACTAGAACTGATGATGGAGGACTTCATTGCTACCCAGACTAAGGCCAATGAGGAATTTCATCGCCAACATCAGAAATCTGAAGAATCACTCAGAGACTTGAAGGCCACTGTTGACGGCCTTACAAGTCACACAAGGATGTTGGAGACACAAGTGGCCCAGATAGCCCAATCTGTGCCGCAATCTGTGAAGAGCTTTCTGGTGAGTCAAGGAAAAGAGGAAGGAGTGGGGCAAAGTATCCAATTCGCCAAGGGGTGTGCAGCCATGATTACCACCCTACTTGACCAAGCTGAGTTTGAAGAGAAGATTCCATTACAGCTTGAGGACCCTGGTGAATTTGCTATCCCTTGCTCAATTTATGGGGAGAGCTTCGATGAAGCGCTATTCGACTTGGGGTCATCAGTCAATGTGATGCCCTACGCATACTATCTGAAGATGGGACTGAGTGGGTTCCAACCAGTGAAACTTAGTATTCGTATGGGGGATGATTCAGTCAAGGAGCCCGTTAGCCTACTACTGAAGGTAGGAAACTTCGCTTCCCACTTCAACTTGGTTGCTTGTTCATGGCGATCCTGTCTTCGTCCCCGGATAAAAAAATTAATCCATGACAATTAGGGATTACCCAAGCTATAGTTCCATCGTCGTGCTATTCGATTAGAGTGGTCACTTGAACAAACTTGTTGTTCAAGCAACCAACCTCTATTCTTCGAATAGCCGTGGAATAGACGATGTACGGATCGCTGGTTTTTGTGTTTGTATTCGGGGTCCAAGTAAATTTAGCCACATACCATAAATACAATATACAAAGAAACAAAAGGAAAGAAAAACAAGATTTATACCTCTTGTTTACCTCAAGGTCTTCTATTGTAGTCCTTCCTCCTTTTGGACGTCGTGTGGGCGACGATCGTCCAAAAGTTGAAGCCTCCTAGAACACATTCATCCCTAGTTTGCTCGCTCCGAACAAAGGAAAGAATGAAATGAAACTCCTCTTCCTTTCTAAAACTAGCCACCAAGTCAAAGGACTTGATGTTACCGCCGGCCAAGGAATGAGTGATGGAGCGCCGGCCAACCTTGAAGAAGGGTTGCTGCCAGCCTCAAGGAGTGGAAAGGACGCCGGCCAAGGAAGAATAAAGGGAGGGGATGGGCACTGGGAAAGGATGAGAGGGTGATGATGGGCGCTGGCCAACTCTTGAAGAAGAGAAAGGAAACAAACCTCAACCTTCCACCTTGTTGTCACCCAAGCCAAAACCCTAAACCTAGCCGCCCAAAGCTTGCCGCCCCAACCCTAATCTCTCTTCAATGTTCTTGCCGCCCACCCCTTAAGCCTCCTTTTATAGAGCTTGGCTTAAGCCTCCTTTTAATCTCCACCGTCGGTTCTAGAGATTTAATCTCGACCGTCGGATCTAGAGATTTAATCTCAACCGTCGGACCTAGAGATTTAATCTCCACCGTCGGATCTAAAGATTTAATCTCCATCGTCGGATCTAGAGATTTAATCTCCACTATCGGGCTTAGAGATTTAATCTCCATCATCGGATCTAGAGTTTCATTTTCCATCATCGGATCTAGGCAACATGAGGGTTTTATTAGGCTACGATAGGGACCATGAGGAGGAGTTGGATCTTGGCCACCTAATGGATCAAGCCCACATAAAGTCCGATTTATTAATGATAATCCATTCCACTAGAGGATTATCATGGATCTACCTCACCAACCCCCATAAGTTAATATGGGCTCCATAAATTATTTGTAAATATATCTCTCTGTGTTTAAGATCTCGAATGTCTATCAATTAATTAATTTACTGACAATTAATTAATCAACATCTAACTCCATGAGTAGTACCATCTACCTTATCATCAAGCCGGACCAAGTCCAACTGCAGGGTTTACATGATGAACCTTATGAGCTCCTCAAGGGGACATCATCATCCTAATATATAGGACACGGTTTCCTCCTATAATCAACGGCACACCATATAAATAATATCATTTCCCAACTTACCGAGCTTATCGATTTACTCTATAAATCTCACCCATTGGTAAATCAAAGAAATTAATACTAAGTATATGTGGCCGTTATTATATCGGGATTAAGATCATGTACAACATAATATCTGAGGTCCGATTCGATTATGTAGTCAGCAATAAATCGAGTCACCTCTAAGTCGGTCCTGCACAATACACACAAAGTGTACTAGTGTAATTCAATGGCCAAGACAAACCAATACCAAATCACACAACAACCATTCCAATGGTTTGTCCATAACCATCTAGGTTGTGAGCCTTTACTTATATTTTACAAGGAACTGATAACATGATCTCCCGTGTGATACTACACACCATGTTATCTACAATGTAATATATTAGATAATATGCATAACCATAAATATGGAAACAATGATCATGTGATTCTTATTTCAAAATAAAGATGTTCATACAAAAGATAGACTTTTCAGTATACATCCCAACAGCTACCACACGTGCCTGTGGTGATTGAGGATTTCGTGATACCCATGGACTTCATCATTCTGGACACATGACCAAATCCCCAGAATATCATCATTCTGGGAAGGCCTTTTCTAGTGACTGCAGGGGCATGCATAGACGTGAAGGCACACCAGATCTCCCAGGAGGTAGATTGGGAGATCATCTTCTTCATCCTTTCGGAGCACAAACCCCCCTACCTCGACGGTTTCACATTTAGTAGAATGAAGTTGAAACCACCAGATGAAGCTCCTGAGATGGATGAATGGAGGTTCACTGAACCTCCAAAGCCGAGTTGATAGTGGAGTGCGGTCGAGCTAAACTGTAGGGAATTCTTTATGCCAAATGGCATATGCGCAACGGAAAAATTAGGATCCCTTCCAAGTGATCCATGCGAAAGCAAACTCGTATAAAATAAATTTCTCTAAACCAAACCTATCTTATAGGAGAGGATTACCTTTGTTGCGTGCCCTTTGCAATCCCACTTTTCTTTGGATGTGTTGGATCTTTTAGCACGTTCAAATGTCCGTGCCTATATATGTATCCACACGAGCAAGCTCTTGTCTCACAAAAGAAAAACTAGAGGAGCTCTCCTTTACTTCTTGCTAGAGAAGTCCCTAAAGGAGAGGAAGAGAGGGAAAAGGAGAAAGGAAGAAGAAGACTCCTCTTCTTGCTAGCCTACACTCACAAACCCACACAACCAAAGCTTCCACCAAGCTCTCTCACAACCACAACAACACTTGCTTTGGCCGGCCACTTCATGGGGTCTTTTATAGGGTTGGAAAAACCCTTTCACCTCCACACATTCAATGCAATCCATTGCATTGGGACACAAGTTTGGCCGGCCACTTAAGGAGACAAAACCATTTTGTTTCCTTCCACCTTATCTAGCTTAGGTGGATGCTTAGGTGGCATGCTTATGTGGCATTCATGCATGTTGAATTAATCTTATTAATTCAATTAAGCTTATGTTATCATGTTGAATTAATCTTATTAATTCAATCATATTGAATTAATCTTATTAATTCAATTAAGCTTATGTTATCATATTGAATTAATCTTATTAAATCAATAAGGTAACATATTGAATTAATCTCATTAAATCAATTAGCTAAAATTCTCATTAAGCTTAAAGTCCAAAAACCATTTTGTACTTAAGCTTATTCCCAAATTATTCTTGTCAAACTAGAATACTCTAATTCCTCTAATTATCATGCTCTTTGTGTGTGACCCTATAGGCTCTCATAACGTTGGCAGTGGATCTAAACTCTTTTAGATACACAAGCAATGAGCGGCATCTAGCAATACATCATTGCTACCTAAGTTACGAGATAAGTCAAGATCCGACTAACCTTTCCGTGACTACTATAATATATGACCGTGTCCTTCTATCTCGATATCGATTGACCAATGAGGCATAGATCGTGTCATCCTCGATCAATCTATGTGTTTCTTGATCCCTGAGTAAACTAACTCAAACAAATGAGCTCAATATCTCATATTGACTCATTCGAGCATGGCCATGCGTTTTAGTAGTTCTACTCAATCAAGGGGCCCACCGATATCACTCTCGTCATATGAGAGCGATAGATCCCATCTACATCACTCACATCCCTCCGCATAATTTGTTATATACCCAGTAATCGCCTTTATGGTCCACCCTGTTACGGGTGACGTTTGACGATACCAAAGTACATAACTCCTTATGTAGGGAACCGTAGTGACTTCAGGTTTGAGGACTATTCATACCAATAGTCACATGAGAAAGTTTATGACACTCATATAACGATCCATGAAACTTTCTCATGGCGGGTCAGTTCAGTATATATTCTCTAATATATACCCATGTGTCAACTTGATATCATATATCCATGACTTGTGAGATCAAGTCATCAATTGACCTAAATGCTAGTCTTTATGTATTAATACTGCCCTTGCATATTAATATTTGACTAGGAACATTTAGAAAGTGTTCTCTACAGCCTCTCATAATCAATTCTACCAATTGATGTGCTGTAGATAAGAACCTACTTTTCTAGGGCATTACTATATTTAATTTAGTTGGCACAAGCAAAACTTAAATATAATAACCATTCCTTTGCCTTTATAGAATATGATACAAAATGTTCCCTATTCAACCATCACATGATTGGTTCTTAGGGCTATAACTAACAATCTCCCACTAGCACTAGTACCAATCACTATGATATCTAATACCTAGTGACCTAGTGTGACCATCATGCTTCCTCTCGTACAAAGCCTTGGTCAATGGATCTCGCGATGTTAGCTTCGCTTACTGTGATATCCTCACATCTCCTCTATCGATGATCTCTCGAATGAGATGGAAGCGCCGCAGTATGTGTTTGGTCCGCTGATGTGATCGAGGTTCCTTAGCCTGTGCAATAGCCTCATTGTTGTCACAATAGAGGTCTATTGGATCTGCAATGCTAGGAACTACCCCAAGTTCACTGATGAACTTACGGAGCCAATAAATTTCCTTTGTCGCATCGATGCGAATATACTGGCTTCGCTGTAGAATCAAGAATCGTGTCTCCGCTTTGAACTCTTCCACCACACCACCATTCGTGCAAAACACGCACTCGACATGCGATCTATAGTCATCCTTGTCTGCTTGGAAGCTTGCATCATCAGAACCCTTTACGCCTAGCTCCTCATTGCCTCCAAATATCGTGAAATATTCTTTCGCTCTTCGTAAGTATTTAAGAATATTTTTGATCGCTATCCAAAGGACTTTCACCGATCCGATCGTATCTACTCGCCATGCTCAAAGCATACGAGACGCCAGACGAGTACAAAGCATGGCGCATATGATAGACCCTATGGCGACGCATAAGGGATCTTATCCATGCGATCTCTCTCTCCTTAGAAGAGGGACATTGAGTCTTCGAAAGACTCACACCATGTGATAAAGGCGTAAATCCTTTCTTGGAATTTTGCATAGCAAAACGATCTAGCACTTTATCAATGTATGTACTGACTTAGGCCAAGTAATCTTTAGATCTATCTCTATAGATCTTGATGCCTAGAATATAGGCAATTCACCTAAGTCTTCATCGAGAAACAATTCCCTAACCACATCTTCACAGATCGGAGTGAGGGAATATCATTTCCGATGAGAAGTATGTCATCTACATACAAGACAAGAAATACAACTGTTCTACTATTTCTCTTGTAGACACAAGGTTCATCTTCATTCTTGATGAAACCAAACTCCTTGATTGCATCATCGAATCAAGATTCCACTGAGAGGCTTGCTTTAGTCCATAAATGGACCTTTGCAGCCAGATACCTTTCCAGATGCTTTGATCTTCAAAACCTCAGCCGTGGTCATGTACACATCCTCGAGTAGCTTCCATTCGTAAAAGCGGTTTTGACATCCATCCGCCAGATCTCATAATCGTGGTAGGTCGCAATAGCAAGTATGATCCGAATGGATTTAAGCATCGCAATCGTGAAAAGGTTTCATCATAGTCAATACCATGAATTTGTTTGAATCTTTAGCCACCAATCTACCTTTATAGGTATGCTTATTACCATCCATGTCACTTTACTTTAAAGACCCACTTACACCCAATGGGTTTTACCCCTTCGTGGATCAACCAAAGTCCATACTTGGTTAGTGTACATGGATTCCATTTCGATCTCACGGCTCTTAGCCATTTCTCGAATCTGGGCTCATCATAGCTTCTTGATAGGATGTAGGCTCGTCAAGATCGACAAGCAATACCTCACCGCTGTCACCAAGAGAAAAGAATATCTCTCAAAGTTGACGACGGATCCTATCGATCTACGAAGAGGTTGGTCTACTTGAGCAGTGTTTGCTCCACAACTCTTTGGGCAACAATTTCATCCACAACACTTTGTGGTTCCTGTTCATTTTCCATCGAAGCCTTAGTGTTATCGTCATCTTGAACTTCTTCAAGATGAATTTTACTCCCACTAGTTTTTCTAGAAATAAATTCTCTTTCTAGAAAGACAGCATTTCTGGCAACAAACACCTTGCCAAGTGTGGGATTGTAAAAGTAATATCCCTTAGTTTCCTTGGGATATCCGACAAAATAACACTTATCTGATTTGGGTCCTAGTTTATCTGAGACTTCACGTCTTACATAAGCTTCACAACCACAAATCTTTATAAAAGACATTTTGGGACTCTTCCCAGTCCATATCGTATATGGTGTCTTTTCTACGGCTTTTGATGGGACGCGATTAAGTGTGAAAGCGACTGTCTCTAGAGCTAGTCCCCAAAAGGATGTAGGTAGATCAGTCTAGCTCATCATTGATCGTACCATATCTAATAGAGTACGATTTCTCCTCTCAGATACACCATTCCATTGTGGTGTTCCAGGGGGAGTGAGTTGGGATATTATCCCACACTCAACCAGGTGATCACGAAACTCTTGACTAAGGTATTCACCACCTCGATCTGATCGAAGTAGCTTGATACACTTACCAAGTTGGTTTTGTACTTCATTCTTGAATGCTTTGAACTTTTCAAAGGATTCTGACTTATGTCTCATCAAATATAAGTAGCCAAATCTACTCATATCATCAGTGAAAGTAATAAAGTACGACATAAAGGCCCACATACATCAAGATGTATGAGTCCTAACAAGTTGTCGCTCTCTAGCCATGTCCACTAAATGGAGTTTTAGTCATCTTTCCTAAAAGGCAAGATTCGCATATCTCATATGATTCAAAATCAAATGAGTCCAATAATCCATCTTTATGGAGTTGGGATATGCGTTTTTCATTTATGTGACCTAGGCGACAGTGCCAGAGATATGTTTGGTTCGAATCATTCGATTTGAACCGCTTGGTATTTACGTTATAAATTGGGTTTTCTAAATCTAGAACATAGAGACCATTCATAAGTGGTGCATTACAATAGAACATTTCATTCAAATAAATGGAACAACATTTGTCCTTTATTATAAAAGAAAAGTTTTTCTTGTCTAAACAAGATACAGAAATTATGTTCTTTGTCAATGGTACATATAAGCACTCCTCTAGTTCTAAGATAAGCCCGGCAAAGACAAAGAATATGTTCCTACAAATACAAAGAAGAACTTTTGCGCCATTGCCTACTCGTAGGTCTACTTCGCTTTGCCATTTGTCTACTATTTCTCACTCCTCGCACATTATTACAAATGTGAGATGCACATCCGATCTAATACCCATGTAGAAGAAATAGATAGATTAACTTCTATAACGTATACCGAGGCGTAAGTCCCACTTCTTTTATTCTTTACTTCCTCAAGGTAGACTTTGCATAGCTTCCGGTGTCCACCTCACCGCAATGGAAGCGATCCCTTCCTTAGGTACTTTACCTTTACCCTTTGAAGTGGATGAATTGGCCTTGCCTTTGGCTTGGTCTACCCTTGCCTTTGCGCTACCTTTGCCCTTCTTGACCATTAGTACGCTTTAACTTTCTTTTGAGATTCTGGTTTAGCTTCTTAACATGCCGAGAATCTCGAGCAAAGGTTTATCAATTTCATTCATGTTATAATTCATGACGAATTGATTATATGCTTCCGAACGATTGCAGGATAACATCGGTTGCCAATTCTTGGCTCGATGGAAAACCTAGTCTTTGAGGTTCTCAACGCATCCAATCATTTTGAGTCGTGAGTTCCTACAGTGTTCCTTCTTGCATCTTGCATGCAAAAAGAGCCTTAGACACTTTGCCTAGCTTGTCCTTGATATAGTTGTTTCAAATGCTCAACCATATCATAGGCATCCATGTTCTCATGTTGCTTCTGAAGCTCAGAGTTCATGGTGGCAAGCATAAGACATGACACATCTAATGCGTCATCTTGATGCTTCTTATAAGCATCCTTTTCAGCACGAGTGGCCACATGGGCGGGTGTTTCAAGGGTAGACTGCTCTAGGACATACAGTTTGCGTTCTTGCTTGAGGATAATCCTCAAGTTCCTATACCAGTCAAGAAAGTTCGCTCCATTAAGCTTGTCCTTCTCAAGGACAGATCGCAAGTTGAGGGGGTGTGTCGTGTTAGATGTCATGGTGATCTACAACATTAAAATGCAAAGTTAAGTATCATACCTAAATCATTTAATTAGGCCTTTAATTAAATGAGGCTCCCACTAAATTCTCATAGCTACTATTTAGCTATAAATTTATATGGGATAAAGATCCACATCATAATTCGTCTTGAGTTAGCTTTGGCTAATTGCCCAAGACGTAGTATAATTAGGTAGGCAATCTTTTGCCAATTACATCTAATGTAACTCTTTAATAGCTTTGGTTTAAGTTTTAGATTAGTTTAGTGTTTATTCCTAAACCAGCTTCCAGGCTGTGGCGAGGCACAGGGGCCTTCTTGGATATCGGAGCAACGACCACTTCTAAGACAAAGCTGATGTTCGGAAATCACATAAAACTAATTTTAAAACTTATGTTCAAAGCTAATATATGCCTCTACTTTCTTAACTAATTAAGAAAACTTAATTAAGTCTTAACCAAGTTTGATAGCGGGACATCACGATTGTCCACTCGCACTCTTCCAAGATAAAATGCATTGCTTTGCTTTGGCAAACCCAATAACAAATGATCGAGGAAGTAGTGAGTACCAAGCTTTGGTAGGCATATCGTTTTTGACTTATTAAGAAATAAACATGTATCATATACATATTAGCATACATCACATATAAGCTAAACTAATCATGCATCACATACAAGCTAAACTAACATGCATCACATACATATTAAACTAAGCGTGTCATGGTTATGGCCCTTATTCTACAATCTTCTCAAGCCAATGAAAAGATTGATTGGTCAACCTAGGGATAGCATCTTCTCCTAAGTGCTTCCTTTTGGTTGTCTTGTGTGTTGACTTCCTCCTTGTAACCTCTTCTTCCAATGGACCCTCCATCTTTGTTTTGTACATTACAAAGGAGAAATACTGAGTTACATTCGAGTCTAAAACTAATTTTACAACAAGAATTTTAGAAGGAAGGCACGACACGCAGGCCGTATTTAAAACTTACAACACACACACATTCACAAATCTTTTGGGACTAGGCCATAACCATGCACCATGTCATTTTAACTTTTAAAAGACATTGGATATTTTATTATGTTTGACAATTGCTAATACAATTATCAACTCATAATAAAATTTATCCTACTTCTATATCACATATAAAATAGAGAAAACTTATTTTATACGATCTTCGCAAGTGGCTCGATACCATCGTAGGGAATTCTTTATGCCAAATGGCATATGCTTAACGGAAAAATTAGGATCCTTCCAAGTGATCCATGCAAAGCAAACTCGTATAAAATAAATTTCTCTAAACCAAACCTATCTTATAGGAGAGGATTACCTTTGTTATGCGTGCCCTTTGTTAATCCCGCTTTTCCTTTGTTTGTTGGATCTTTAGCACGCTCAAATGTCCGTTTCTATATGTATCCACACGAGCAAGCTCTTGTCTCACAAAAGAAAACTAGAGGAGCTCTCCTTTACTTCTTGCTAGAGAAGTCCCTAAAGGAGAGGAAGAGAGGGAAAAGAGAAAGGAAGAAGAAGACTCTTCTTGCTAGCCTACACTCACAAACCACACAACCAAAGCTTCCACCAAGCCTCAAGCTCTCACAACCACACACAATCACTTGCTTTGGCCGCCACTCCATGGGGTCTTTTATAGGGTTGGAAAACCCTTTCACTTCACACATTCAATGCAATCCATTGCATTGGGACACAAGTTTGACCGGCCACTTAAGGAGACAAAACCATTTTGTTTCCTTCCACCTTATCTAGCTTAGGTGGATGCTTAGGTGGCATGCTTATGTGGCATGCTTATGTGGTATTCATGCATGTTGAATTAATCTTATTAATTTAATTAAGCTTATGTTATCATGTTGAATTAATCTTATTAATTCAATCATATTGAATTAATCTTATTAATTCAATTAAGCTTATGTTATCATATTGAATTAATCTTATTAAATCAATAAGGTAACATATTGAATTAATCTCATTAAATCAATTAGCTAAAATTCTCATTAAGCTTCAAGTCCAAAAACCATTTTGTACTTAAGCTTATTCCCAAATTATTCTAGTCAAACTAGAATACTCTAATTCCTCTAATTATCATGCTCTTTGTGTGTGACCCTATAGGCTCTCATAACGTTGGCAGTGGATCTAAACTCTTTTAGATACACAAGCAATGAGCGGCATCTAGCAATACATCATTGCTACCCAAGTTACGAGATAAGTCAAGATCCGACTAACCTTTCCGTGACTACTATAATATATGACCGTGTCCTTCTATCCTTGATATCAGATTGATCAATGAGGCATAGATCGTGTCATCCTCGATCAATCTATGTGTTTCTTGATCCCTGAGTAAACTAACTCAAACAAATGAGCTCAATATCTCATATTGACTCATTCGAGCATGGCCATGCGTTTTAGTAGTTCTACTCAATCAAGGGGCCCACCGATATCACTCTCATCATATGAGAGGGATAGATCCCATCTACATCACTCACATCCCTCCGCATAATTTGTTATATACCCAGTAATCGCCTTTATGGTCCACCTATTCACGGGTGGCGTTTGTGATACCAAAGTACATAACTCCTTATGTAGGGAACCGTAGTGACTTGTGTCCGAGGACTATTCATACCAATAGTCACATGAGAAAGTTTATGACACTCATATAACGATCCATGAAACTTTCTCATGGCGGGTCAGTTCAGTATATATTCTCTAATATATACCCATGTGTCAACTTGATATCATATATCCATGACTTGTGAGATCAAGTCATCAATTGACCTACATGCTAGTCTTTATGTATTAATACTGCCCTTGCATATTAATATTTGACTAGGAACATTTAGAAAGTGTTCTCTACAGCCTCTCATAATCAATTCTGCCAATTGATGTGCTGTAGATAAGAACCTACTTTTCTAGGGCATTACTATATTTAATTTAGCTGGCACAAGCAAAACTTAAATATAATAACCATTCCTTTGCCTTTATAGAATATGATACAAAATGTTCCCTATTCAACCATCACATGATTGGTTCTTAGGGCTATAACTAACATAAACGACCTTAAACAAAGCGCTTCTTGGGAGGTAACCCAAGTTTAGTTTTAGATTTCCCCTTTGATTGTATTGCATGCATTTGTTTGATTTTAGTTTTTGATATCCATCTCATTTAGAGTTAGGACTAGAAAAGAACTTTGCTAGGCAAAAATGAAATCCATATTAGCCTACATGGCGAAGTGTATGAGAAAATTCAGACTGTGGTGCATAAATGACTGAAAAATGGGGACACATGGCTTAGTCGTGTGTTTTCCCACGGTCGTGCCCGACCGACCCGAAGCACACACGGCCTGGCCGTGTATCTTCACACGGCTATGTCACGCGACGTTAAAAGGGGTGAGCCGTGTGTTTTCATCCCATTTGCATCGTGTGCTTCGAAAGGTCTTTCCCTAGCCGTGTGATTTCATCTTCCCCACCATCTAGAAGCACTTTTAACCTCTAAGGAAGCCAAAAGAAGCAAGGATGAGGAGTACCAAGCATGTAGCACCTCGATCTGATGTCTCGAAGCGATGAACAAGGAGAGCCGACGCCCCTCAAGCTCCGAAAGAGGGTAACGCCCTATCCACTCTTCTTTTTTGCAATAATGAACATAGATATAGATATAATGTGCTCTCTACTCGTAAGCTCACTTCTACTAGGTACTTAGATGAATATTTGCTAGAGTCTTTAGGGATGTTGGGTGATATTCAAGCCCTATTTGCAAAAATGGGGTGGGAAGAAATGATGGGAATAAGGCACCCAACATACCCTAGGATAGTTCTAGAATTTTTAAGTTCCTTAGAGGCGGAAATTTTAACGGGTAGAGAGAGCGAGGATGGTAGAATAACTTTTTGGCTTTTTAACATTGAGCATGAGTGGACCCTTCACCAATGGAACTCATGCTTTGGCTTGTCGAGTGGGGGAGAGAGAAGACTCCCTATTGGGTTCAACTCTCAGATAGTTTGGACTGAGTTGACGGGGCAGCATGCTTATAACCCATCTAGGGCCAAAGCGTCGCGCCTCCAAAACCCCATTTTCCGATACCTCCACCGCATCATGGCCAATACTATATTTAGTCATGGGGAGAGTGACGGTGTAGTTAATGCTAGCAAGTTGCTTTTCCTCTGGGACATGATACAAGAAAGGAGTAGCATCGATGTAGGGTCCCACTTCATCAGACACTTAGTGAAGATGGGCAAAGTAGCTAAAGGAGAGATTAATGTGGGAGGCCTACTTACCCACATTTGCCATAGGATGTGGTACAATTACACTACATTAGAGAGTATAGAGGGGAGCCCTTGGATCAACCTAGGAGTGTGCATGTCCATGAAGATGATTGTGAGAGAAGGAGGCTCCTTATGCTTTGTAAGAAAAAATCTGACGGACCTTAGGCTCCCCGACCCTGATCGTACCACCATCACTACATGTGCCAATTGACGCTTGGACATGATAGTGGAGTCCCCTCCATATGAAGGACCATCCACATCGGCGCCCATCTCTCCACCTTTATATCACTCTCCCTCTAGTCCACATATGGATAGGAGCCCACCTAGTCCACGCCGACATGAGCCTGCACCTGCACCACCACCTTTTCTACTTTTGAGTATGATGCAGGTATGTCGGCTTATGATTTCTCGGAGTTCCAATCACGCCTCGACGACATTTACACTGAGCAGCAGACACAGAGGCAGTGATGGGAGGAGGAGAGCACCTACCAGCAGGCAGAGTTCTAGGGATTATGGGAGAATTTCTAGCAGGCTGAGGAGTTATACGACGAGGCACGCATATACTTCCAGGAGGAGGTTGTTCGTTGTCAGGATGAAGACACCTACCGCAGGGAGATGCGGGAGCATATGCATGCCCAGCAAGTGCAGTAAACTAGGGAGGAGGAGCACTGAGCAGCCGCTGCATCCACCAGCTCCCAGATCGACCACATGTACATGTGACATCAGTGGCCCAGCAGTAGGTTCTCCCAGGATCCAGAGATGCCGAGGCTCCCAGACTTTCCACCTCGTCTACCATACTAGAGGTATATTTTCATTTAAGTCTGTGGAGGACCCCAACGTTTATTTTGTTTTGTTTCCTAGCAATAGTTCCTTTTCTAGTATTTTCATTCATTTATTCATGCATGGGTTGTTGCGTTTCTTTAAGTACTTAGTTTTTGTTATCTGTAAAGCTGCCTTAGTTGTATTTTTTTAAAAAAAGTTGCTTACATGAGTTGTTCCCATAGGTAACTTAACTTCATTTTATCTTGTGGTATTTTATTTTATTCGCTCTATTGAATGTTCTAGGCTTATACTTATTAGCTTTATTTTTACACTTACACATGTCGAACATTCTGAAAGGGAGAATCTAGTACATACCTAGTTTTGATTCACCTCAGTAGTCTAGTACTTTGGAATCCATAGGTGACTCTAGATTTAGCATTTTAGTTACTGGAGATGATCGGATTGTGTAAGCCCCATTTGGAAAAATCAAAATCCCAGTGAGCCGAAAAATAAAAGAGAGAAAAGAAAAGAGAAATAAAAGAAAAAGAAAAAAAATGAAAAATAAAACAAAAAAAAAGAGAGAAAATATTATGAGGGATAAAAAAACAGTTATCGTGGGTGGAAATGGCTAGGTGCCCCTTTGAGACCGAGTTACGTTACTGGGGAAATACCTACCAATTTCTCTCAATACCAAGAATGCCTTTGAGACTTTATGCTAGATCTAGGGAATGACCCTCGCTTTGGGCAGGTAAGTGCCTAAGAGTCGGAGACCTTAAGAAAGCTATATGATGACGATTTAACTTACCATGGAACGAGTATCCCCTAAGAAGATTCGCTTAGCACGTGCACGAGAAGCTAACATAGTGAATTTCATAGAACATATCTATTTTGCTTTAATTGAAAATACCACAAGATAAATTTAGTTAGCATGCTAAGTATGGAACAATATCTTTTTAAAATTTTATGGCACTGAGATTTGCTTGAGGACAAGCAAAGATTTTTGTCTGGGGGAAGTGATGTGAGCAAAACATATAGGATTTTAGGAGTAGTTTTCTCTCACATCTCATTATATTTTTATGTTAGTTTCATGCATATGTCACTCTATTTTGCATGCATTTCCTATTTTCTAGTTCGGAGGTCTGCTCTTTGTACTTTTGTGTGCAGGATAGCATTTCAGGGGGAAAAGGTACACTTTCGAAGCAAAAGGACATTTTACAGCTAGACGCAGAATGGGACACGACCAGGGCATGTGGCTACACACGGCCGTGTCAAATGGGCGAGATCAGCCACCCCAGGGCCGCACACGGCCTGGCCATGTGTTTCCACACGGCCATCTGGCGGCCCGCTAGATTTTCACGACTAGGGTTTTTTCGAATTTTGCAACGGTCCGAGGTGATGTCTATATAAGGATGGCTCCACCCAAACCGTAGGGGGGGGGGGAGGCACGACAACTAGGACGGCACGCCGAAGCCCTAAAAAACTTCGGTAACTCACAACGGGGAGGAGGAACATCGTCGGAGGTCCACGCCTTGCACTTCAACGCCGGAGAGAAGACCACGAAAGCATTGTAATTCTTTGTTCCTGCGTTTTATTATTTATGTATTAGAACATAGACATGCTTTGTGATTCTTCCTTCATATACATGGAGTAGTACTTTCGATTCTAGGATTAGGGAGTAGCTTGTGTACACATTACAATGTTGGTTCATGTTAAATTCTGCCTTTAAATTTGATTTTACAATTGGTAGTTGTTTTTTACTATATCCATGCGTGTTTGGCTTTCTATCTACTGTGCTTAGTGAAGGTAGGAAACTTCGCTTCCCACTTCAACTCGGTTGCTTGTTCATGGCAATCCCGTCTTCGTCCCCGGATTAAAAAAAAATTAGTCCATGACAATTAGGGATTACCCAAGCTACAGTTCCATCGTCGTCCTATCCGATTAGAGTGGTCACTTGAACAAACTAGTTATTCAAGCAACTTACCTCTATTCTTCGAATAGCCGTGGAATAGACGATGTACGGATCACTGATTTTTGTGTTTGTATTCGGGGTCCAAGTAAATTTAGCCACATAACAAAACAAACAATATACATAGAATAAAATAGGATTCATAAACAAGCATTATACCTCTCGTTATACCTCTTGATCTTCTATCGTATGTCCTATCCTCCTCTTAGACGTTGTGTGGGCAACGATCTTCTAAGAGTTGAAGCCTCCTAGATCACATTCTTCCCTTCTTTGCTCGCTCCGAATAGAGGGAAGAATAGAACAAAGCTCTTCTTCCTATCTAGAACCGGACACCAAGTCAATGGACTTGATGTTGCCGCCGGCCAAGTAGGAGAAAAGGATCGCCGACCAACCTTGAAGAGAGGTTGCCGCCGGCCAAGGATGGAGAAAAGAAGAGGATGAGCACCGGCTAAGGTTGAGAAGAGGAAGATGTGCGCCAGCAACAACCCTAGCAAGTCTTGCCACCCAAGACTTTTCCAAACCCTAGCCGCCCAAAGCCAAAACCCTAATCTCCCTTCCAATGTCTTGCCGCCCACCCCTTATGCCTCCTTTTATAGAGCTAGGATTAAGCCTCCTTTTAATCTCCACCGTCAATTCTAGGGATTTAATCTCAACCGTCAGATCTAGAGATTTAATCTCAACCGTCGGACTTAGAGATTTAATCTCCACCGTCGGATCTAAAGATTTAATCTCCACCGTCGGATCTAAATATTTAATCTCTACCGTCAAATCTAGAGATTTAATCTCCACTGTCGGATCTAGAGATTTAATCTCCATCATCGGATCTAGAGTTTCAATTTCTATCATCGGATCTAGGCTCCATGAGGGTTTTAATAGGCTACAATAAGGACGATGAGGAGGAGTTTGATCTTGGCCACCCAATGGATCAAGCCCACATAAATTCAGATCCATTAATGATAATCCAATCCACTAGAGGATTATCATTGATCTACCTCACCAACCCCCATAAGTTAATATGGGCTCCATATATTATTTGTACATATATCTCCTCGTGTTTAAGATTTCGAATGTCCGTCGATTAATTAATTTACTAACAATTAATTAATCGACATCTAACTCTATGAGTAGTACCACTCAACCTTATCATCATGCCGGACCAAGTCCACCTACAGGGTTTACAAGATGAACCTTATGAGCTCCTCAAGGGGACATCATCATCCTAATATATAGGACACGGTTTCCTCATATAATCAACGACACACCATATAAATAATATCATTTCCCAACTTACCGAGCCTATCGATTTACTCTATAAATCTCACCCATTGGTAATTCAAAGAAATAAATACTAAGTATATGTGCCCGTTATTATATCAGGATTAAGAGCATGTACAACATAATATCCGAGGTCCGATTCAATTCTGTAGTCAGCAATAAATCGAATCACCTCTAAGTCGATCCTGCTCATTACACACAAAGTATAATAGTGTAATTCAATAGTCAAGACAAACCAATACCAAATCACACTATAATCATTCAAATAGTTTGTCCATAACCATCTAGGTTGTGAGCCTTTACTTATACTTTACAAGGAACTAATAACATGATCTCTCGTGTGACACTACACACCATGTTATCTGCAATGTAATGTATTAGACAATATGCATAACCATAAATATGCAAACAATGATCATGTGTTTCTTATTTTAAAAATAATGATGTTCATACAAAAGATAGACTTTTCAGTATACATCCCAACAATCTCCCACTTATACTAAAAGACTATGTTATCCTCATACTGCCATACATTTGATTCCCATTCCCTCCACATGCCTATCAAAAGCTCTCGCTGGAAGGGCCTTAGTGAAATGATCTTCCAGGTTATCCTTCGATGCAATCTTGGCCACAACAACTTCTCCTCGCTTTACGATTTTTCATATCAGGTGGTACTTGTGCTCTATGTGTTTACTTGCCTTATGGGCTCATGTTTCCTTCGAGTTTGCAACTGCACCACTATTATCACAATAAATTGTGATAGTTCTGGGCAAACCAGGAATCACATCCAAGTCCATCGAGTCATAACTTCTTTCGCACCTCGAGGTCGCCATAAATACTCAGCTTCCATGGTGGAGTCCGCCAAACATTTCTACTTGACACTCCTCCATACAATGGCTCCACCTCTCAAAGTAAACACAAAACCTGAGGTAGACTTGTTGTTATCCCTATCTGATTGGAAGTCAGAATCTGTGTAACCCACAGGGAATAATTGATCTATCTGGTATACCAGCATATAATCCCTAATCCTTCTCAAGTACTTCAATATATGCTTTACTGTAGTCTAATGTCCTTGTCCTGGATTACTCAGATATCTGCTAACCATGCCAATGACAAAGCAGATATCCGGTCTCGTACACAGCATAGCATACATGAGGCTTCCTACTGCCGAAGCATAAGGAACTGCCTTCATCTCCTCTATCTTCTCAGATGTTCCAGGACATATCTCCTTAGATAAAGGAACTCCATGCCTGAAAGGTAGAAAACCTTTCTTGGAGTTCTGCATGCTAAAGCGAGCCAAAATGGTGTCTATGTATGAAGCTTGAGATAAGCACAACATCCTTTTCCTACGATCCCTTATAACCTTGATCCCAAGGATGTGTCCCACTTCTCCCAAGTCCTTCATATCAAACTGTTTGGACAACCATACCCTTACGTCCGATAACACCTTGACATTGTTGCCAATTAACAAAATATCATCTATGTATAGTACAAGAAATACCACTATGTTTTTGTCACATCTCTTGTATACACAAGACTAATCCGGACTCTGAATAAATCCATAAGACTGGATTACCTCATCAAAGCAGATGTTCCAAGACCTCGAAGCTTGCTTCAATCCATAAATGGACCGATTAACTTACACACAAGATTCTCTTTTCCCTTTGCAATGAATCCCTCTGGTTGCTTCATATAGATATTCTCCTCAAGGCTTCCATTATAGAAAGTTGTCTTGACATCTATCTGTGATACCTCATAATCCATATAAGTAGTAATACATAAGAGAATCCAGATAGATTTAAGCATGACTACCGGTGAAAAGGTCTCCTCATAATCGATGCCCTCTTTTTGAGTATGCCCCTTCGCAACAAGCCTTGCATTGAAGGTTTAAACCTTCCCATCTATTTATCTCTTTCTTTTGTAGATCCACTTGCATCCAATGGCTTTTACACCATTGGGTGGTTCTACAAGCTCCCAGACCTGATTTGAATCCATAGATTCAATCTCAGCATTCATTGCACTTTGCCATGATACCGCATCTTTATCTTGGATTGCCTCGTCATATGTCCAGGAATCAGGTTCATGTTTGCCAAGGACTAAATTAGAAGATTCTCCCAGGAACATGAATCTATCAGGCTGTCTAACAACCCTCCCACTACGATAAGGTATCACCTGTGTATCCTCTGTGACACTCTGTGTAGTGACTTGTGGTTTATCCTCTTGTACCGATGGTACTGAAGTAGTGACTTTGCCTCTTAATTCCTCCAGAACAATCTTACTCATGGGCTTGTGGTTCATCACATAGTCTTCCTATAGAAATCTTGCGTTGTGTTAACGATCACCCTCTGATCTCTAGGACTATAAAACAAATCACCTTTTGTTCCTCTAGGATAGCAATCGAACATGTGCACTTCTGTATGATATTCCAAATTACCAGCATCTGCCTTCAACACATGTGCTAGACTCCCCCAAATCTGAATATGTCTCAGACTAGGCTTTCGCCCAGTCCATAATTCTGTGGGAGTATAAGACACTGATTTAGATGGAACCAAGTTCAGAATATACACTACCATATCCAAAGCATACCCCCAGAATGAATCTGGCAACTCAAAATAACTCATCATCAATCTAACCATCTCCATAATAGTCCTATTCCTTCGCTCTGCTACACCATTCTGCTGGGGTGTGGCAGTTGCAGACAATTGGGAATGAATCACAACCTCTGATAAGTAATTCCTAAACTCTCCCAAGAGGTACTCACCACCACGATCAGATTATAGTGTCTTGATACTTCTACCCTGACGTTTCTCCACATCAACCTTGAATTCTTTGAACTTGTCAAAGCATTTAGACTTGCGTCGCATCAAGTAAATGTATCCATATCTTGAATAATCATCTATGAAAGAGACGAAATATTCAAAACCACCTCTTGCCTAGATAGACATAGGACCACACAAATCAGAATGAACAAATTCCAACACATCTTTTGCTCTATACCCCTTGGCCATAAAAAGCCTCTTGGTCATTTTATCTTCCAAGCAAGATTCGTAGGTTGGGAAATCTTCCACCACTAATGAACCCAGAGGTCCATCAGCTATCAACCTTTGAATTCTGCTTAGGTTAATATGACCTAGCTTTAGATGCCAAAGATATGCTTGGTTCATCTTCGAAAGTTCTTTTCTCTTTTGGGAATTAGAAGATGAGTTATTCACTTCTATTTGCATCGTGGGAGCTTTTGGTTCAAGTGTATATAAATTTTCTATCAATGCACCAGAACAGATAATTTCCCAATTTCTTTTTATAACAACTCTGTCATTAAAGGAAATAGAATATCCATCCATAAACAATTTAGAAACCGAAATCAAATTCTTTCTAAATAAAGATACATAAAGGCAATTTTTAAGAACCAAAATTGTATTCCTCTCAAAAGACAAATAAATATCTCCCACTACAACAGCCGCCACCTTCGTGGCATCGCCCAAGTATACAGTAATCTCCCCTTCAGCTAGTCGTCTGGTTTCCTGGAACCCTTGCAAAGTATTGCAGACATGATCAGTGGCTCCCGTATCTACACACCAGGTGCTAGTAGATAACACCGCTAAACATGTTTCAATGACTAGACCAAAAGATATACCTTTGTTCTGTTTCCTGTTGTGTAACGCCCGTAAAATTCCTAGCAAATTTTATAAGAATTTTTGCATGAATATAATGAGCTTTTATGTGGGCTCTTTCAAAATTAAAAGAGAATAGAGCAAAAAAAAAAGGATGCATGGCCCAAGGTTTGAACCCTAAACCTCCAAGCAGAAAACTAAACCTTAGGATGCATGTGATAACCAGAAGCCCAACAGGGGTGTGCTATTAGAAGGGTAAGGGAAATGATAGATAAGGGAAGGGGAGGCAAAGGGACACCTTCAATTGAATAAATAGGGGTAATGAGGAGACAAGAGAACAACAAGTTATCATTCTCTTCTTCCTCCACCGAAACCCTCCCTCCTTTCTCCCATTTCTGAAAACTCAAGAAGCAAGAAAAGAGGTCTTGTCTTAGCACCTAGGGTATATTCTTATAGTAAACAAGCGAAAGGATGTAAGTAATTAATCCCCTCACCTGCAATACAAGTTTTTTTAGTGTTTGAATCATTAAATCCTCCATTAGGGTTTTCGGCCATGACCATGTATGTTCCTACTAATGATCTTCCATGCCATGCTACATGTATATAAGATGATAACATGATGTAGTTAGCCTTTGTGTAAGTTGTTTGAGTATTTGAATCCTTAAAACCTCCATTAGGGTTTTCGGCCAAGACCATGTATGTGCTTACTAATGATCTTCCATGCCATGCTACATGTATATAAGATGTTAACATGATGTAGTTAGGCTTTGTGTAAGTTGTTTGAGTATTTGAATCCTTAAAACCTATATTAGAGTTTTCAGCCAAACCATGTTTATGTTTGCTAATAATGTTTCATGTCATACTATATATGTATATGATGTTAGCATGATGTTAGTTAGACCTTGTACAAGTTGTTTTAGGGTTTAAATTCTTAAGAGCCCCCATGGAAGTTTCAGCCCAACCATGTCTATGCTTGCTAATGATGTTTCATGCCATACTATATATGTATATGATGTTAGTATGATGTTAGTTAGACCATGTACAAGTTGTTTTAGGGTTTGAATTCTTAAAAGCCCCCATGGAAGTCTCGGCCAAACCATGTCTATGCTTGCTAACGATGTTTCATGCCATACTATATATGTATATGATGTTAGTAGGATGTTAGTTAGACCTTGTGTAAGTTGTTTTAGTGTTTGAATTCTTAAGATCCCTCCCTTGGATGTTTCGGCCAAACCTTGTTCATGCTCACCAATGATCTTCCATGCTATGATATATCTATATATGATGTTAACATGTTGATAGTTAGACTTTGTACAAGTATGTTTGAGTGTTTGATTCCCTAAGACCTTCCCTTGGATGTTTCGGCCAAACCATGTTCATGCTCACCAATGATCTTGAAGGGTTTTGCTTATCGAGTCCGTGAGGGGTAACTTCGCCTCCCACTTCACCTCGGTCGTTTGTTCATGGCGATCCCATCAATGTCCCCGGATTAAAAATTTAATCCTAGACACAAGGGATTGCCCAAACAACCAAGTCATCGTCGTGCTACTCGTTTAGAGAGGTCACTTGAACAAACTCGTTGTTCATGCGACCATCCTCTATTCTATGAGTAGGCATGGAATAGACGATGTTCGGATCGCCGGTTTTTGTGTTTATGCTCGGGATCCAAGTATTATTTAGCCACATACAGATTTATATCATGCTCATAGTTGAAAAACAAATACAAGCAAGTAACCATCCACACAAAACATGCATATAATTGAAAAGAAATTATAAACATAATACAAAAGAACACTAATCAAAATAAACAAGATTATACCTCTTGTTATACCTCTTGATCTTCTATTGTATGTCCTTCCTCCTTTCGGACATCGTGTGGGCGACGATCTAACAAAAGTTGAAGCCTCTTATATCACCAATCTTCCTTTCCTTGTTCACTCCGAACAAAGGAAGATCCTAAAACAAAACTCATCTTCCTTTCTAGAACCGGCCACTAAGTCAATAAACTCAATGTTGCCGCCGGCCAAGGAAGAGAACATGGAGTATGGGAACCGGCCAAAGGAGAAACAACAAGGGCATGGGCGCCGGCCAACACTTGGAGAAGAGAAAGGAAAACACTCCTTCTCCTTGTTGCCGCCCAAACCCTAAACTAAGCTCTCCTAATTTCCGGCCAAGGATGAAGGGGAGAAGAATAGATTGAGCTTTGGCCAAGGTAGAGGGAAGAAGGAAGAGGGGCCGGCCAACCTTAGGAAGAGGAAGGAGAAGCTTCCTCCCCTTGTTGCCGCCCACCACCAACACCCAAACCCTAACCCTAGCCACCTACTCCTCTTCCTATCCCAACAAGAATTGGTTGTCGCCCATGGGAAGCAACCCTAATGCCATCCATCATAAGCCATAGATGAAAGGGAGAAACTTGGGTGCCGGCCAAACCAAGGAGAGAAGAAGGAGGAAGGGTTTCGGCCACCAAAAGAAGAAGAAGAAAAAAAACTTTCCTTAATTGTGGCCACCCAAAACCCTAACCTCCCTTGCTCTTGCCGCCCAAAACCCTAGCCCCCTTTCCTCTCCATCATCTTGCCAGCCACCCCTAGTCCACCCTTTTATAGAGTTAGGGATAAGCCTTGGTTTAATCTCCACCATTGGTTCTAGGGATTTAATCTCAACCGTCGGATCTAGAGATTTAATCTCAACCGTCGGATCTTAGAGATTTAATCTCTACCTTTGGATCTAGAGTTTTGTTTCTATCCATTGGATCTTAGCTTCATGAGGTGTTAATAGGCTACAATAGGGACCATGAGGAGGAGTTGGATCTTGGCCACCCATGGATCAAGCCCACATAAAGTCCGATCCACTAATGATTATCCATTCCACTAGAGGATTATCATTGATCTACCTCACCAACCCCCATAAGTTAATATGAGCTCCTTATATTATTTGTACATTTTCTCCCCGTGTTTAAGATCTCAAATGTCCGTCGATTAATTAATTTACTGACCATTAATTAATCAACATCTAACTCCTTGAGTAGTACCACTCAACCTTTTCATCATGCCGGACCAAGTCCACTTGTAGGGTTTACATGATGAACCTTATGAGCTCCTCAAGGGGACATCATCATCCTAATGTATAGAACACAGTTTCCTCCTATAATCAACAGCACACCATATAAATAATATCATCTCCCAACTTACCGAGCCTATTGATTTAATCTATAAATCTTGCCCATTGGTAAATCAAAGAGATGAATACTAAGTATATGTGCCTGTTATTATATCGGTATTAAGAGCATGTACATAATAATATCTGAGGTCCTATTCGATTATGTAGTCAGCAATAAATCGAATCACCTCTAAGTCGGTCCTGCTCAATACACTCAAAGTGCACTAGTGTGATTCTATGGTCAAGACAAACCAATACCAAATCAAACTACAACCATTCCGATGGTTTGTCCAAAGACATCTCGGTTGTGAGCCTTTACTTATACTTTTCAAGGAGCCGATAATATGATCTCCCATGTGACACCACACATCATGTTATCTACAATGTAAAGTATTAGACAATATGCATAACCATAAAAATATACAAACAATGATTATGTGATTCTTATTTCAAAATAAAGATGTTCATACAAAAGATAGGCTTTTCAGTATACATCCCTACAGATCTTCCATGCTATGATATATCTATATATGATGTTAACATGTTGATAGTTAGACTTTGTACAAGTATGTTTGATTGTTTGATTCCCTAAGACCTTCCCTTGGATGTTTCGGCCAAACCATATTCATGCTCACCAATGATCTTCCATGCTATGATATATCTATATATGATGTTAACATGTTGATAGTTAGACTTTGTACAAGTATGTTTGAGTGTTTAATTCCCTAAGACCTTCCCTTGGATGTTTCGGCCAAACCATATTCATGCTCACCAATGATCTTCCATACCATGCTATATGTATATATGATGTTAACATGATGTTAGTTAGGCCTTGTGTTAGTATGTTTGAATGTTGTTTTTCTTAAAATCTCCATTAAGGGTTTCGGCCAAGACCAAGAATTAGGGTTAAGAAGAAATTCCAAGCCCCTCTATGGTTGCTAAGAATCCCCCATGTTAGGTAGTATGTGATGGTATTGGTTATCATCCTTAAAACATGCTTATTCTTACTAATGATCTTTCCATGCCATGATGTATATGTATATATGATGTTGACATGATGATAGTTAGACTTTATGATAGCATGATTTGTTTATGCCACTACCTTATGTCCATGTTAATTGTATAAATGTATGCTTATGTTATGCTCATTGTGTCATGATGTACAAGTATGTATGATGAAATGCTTAAGAGATGCTTCCCTATGAATGGGGACTAAGAGCACTCTTTATGTTATGAAAAGGAACATGATATGTTATGATAAGGAACATGATATGTTATGATAAGGAACATGATATGCTATTTTACTTTTGTATGGCTTGTACCGGACCCTAGCAAGGTCCATGGGATGGGCTCCTATGTGCCCCTAGGTCGACGGTCATAGTACGGACCTAGTACGGGATGGGCTCCTACGTTGCCCCAAGGTCGACGGACGTAGTACATGCCTAGTACCCTAGTAGGTTCGGGATTAGCTAGTTCAAATCTATTTAGGGATGCTTGAAAAATGATGTATGTGGCACAATGACGGGCCCTCATGTTGAGATTTATGTTTAAGTACCTATAAAATATATGTTTTCAAAGAACATCTTGCATATACCCATTTCATGTCTATGTGATTATCGTGTTTTATGAATTCTAGTCTTATGTTCCTAAATGATCATGTCAAGACTTTTATATGAATGCTATGCTTATATGTTGTTTAGATGAACATGTCAATGTTTTATGAATTCTAGTCTTATGTTCCTAAATGATCATGTCATGACTTTTATATGAATGCTATGCCTATATGTTGTCTAGATGAACATGTCACTACTCTATGTCTAATACCTTATGTATGGATTTTGTGAGTAGGAAAAGATCTTACTAAGCCTATGTCCTTATAGTTTCATATTTCCCTTGTACTGTAGAAAAGGGTAAAGAATGGCTAAACTAAAGGGAGCAGCAGGAGGGGCAAAGTGTGTGTGGCAGTGGCATGGTGGAAGCGATTTGTTTTATGTTCCAAGACTTATGCATCTTTTAAAGTTTTGCATGTTAGTTGTTAAGAGTTGATCCCTACTTGATGTTTTGGTGGTTGCTACTTGGTGTTAACCTAGACTTGTTTTGAGGGTTGAACTATACTCGTTATGTTTTTGTTAGTAATATATGAGAGATGTCCTAAGGCAATCGCCTTATGTATGAACCATTTATATGATAAATGAAGATTCACTATTTGAGTATACATGTTTAATGTATTTGATTGGATCTTAAACTCATTTACTGAATGTCCACGATGCGATTCACAGCATGAGAGAATTTGTGATTAGATCACAACTAGTGAGTATCTCTACATGTGTAATTGTGATGTATCGGAATTATCCCTAGTCGATGAATTGATGGATTTGGACACCATCAATTCTGTCGAGACTAGCACGAGGTATACTCCTTGGTGTATCCAAGCAGCTGATTCTCACTGGCTGGAGACATAGTGATGTCCGGAGTTAATCGTGGATGCTAGTTATGGTAACTAGTTCATTGGAGTGACGAGCCGTAAGACTTCATATGGTTCTCTGCATATATAGATATGTCAATGAAGTTCTTACTGTGGCTTAAGTGCGATGTTCCTTTGACTTGCGGTATTCAAGTCATCTTGATCATGGAGACTTATGCTTTGACATCTTAAGCAAACATCTCTAAGGAGATGTGGACCCGAGATGATTGGGTATAAGTCAGTGATCGAAGGTGTTTGAATAGCCTATAAAGGATTCACCACTCCTTGCGAGGAGATGTATACCCATGGCCTCTCGTCGGATTGTTACTAAAGTCTTTGGCCAAAGCATTACATGTTTAGAGTAAAGTACTCTTGATACATGTGGAGTAACTAGAATCCGTAGGGACGAGGAAATGATACTTGGGCTAGGTGTGGCGTGAGTCGGACCTAGTGAGGTGACACAATAGACCATGTCCCAGACCAAGTGGGTATAAGATGAGTGAAGGGAATGGGGCACGATTCATTCGAGCTCTTGAAGGGTTTTGAAATAGTTACGGATCGGGTTGATCTTTTAGGTTAATTGGGGATCATGATGTACTACTAGGTGCCACTCATGATCGTTCTATAATTAATGGTTAATTATAGACGGCCAACATAAACCGAGAACCTATTTGGTCACACGCACAACGAGTGTAATCCAAAGGATTTAAAACGAGCTTGAGAATGGGATTTTCAGACCGAGAGAAACTATGTTTGGTTGGACCAAACATAAAGCGAGCATGAAATTGTTTCAGTCGCAATGGAAGCGTGGATGGGCCGTGTCTTATGAAAACATAATGGATGGACCAAAATGGTTTGGTTCTAATCCAATGGATGAGAATAAACCAAAGGGTTTGGTTTATATTAAACGAATGAACCAAAGGTTGATTCAGTTCGTTTTAACTTTAACTTATCTTAATGGAGCGGGTTAACGGGCTTTATGGATATGATCCATTAACCATTAAGAGAATTAGTTCTCTATAAAAGAGGGCATTAGGGTTTGTTAAGCCCCAATGAAGAGGCAAACCTAATTTGGCCGCCCACCCTCCTCCTCTTGTTGGCGCCAACTCTATTGCCGCCAACCATCTCTTCCAACCGCCGACCAGCTGCTGCCGTTTCCTCCTCTTGCCGGCGACGAGCTGCTGCCGGAGGAGCTCCGGTGATCTTCCTTGGCTCCGGCGACAAGGTGAGCAAGTCGCTTTCCTTATTTGGCCGGCGCAAGGTCTCCACCAAAGCTGTCCAGTTTTCTGTACAGCTTGTTCTCCTCTCGTCGGAGCGTCGTTTGGACGACGGTTAGTGGTCCGACAGCGGCTAACTTACCGAGGATTTGATCTCCGGTAATTCTCTGAGGTGGGGGACGAAGGATTCGTCAATTGGTTGACGAATACCTCTCCGGAGAAGCGAGTTTTGAGAACTCGTTTGAGGATCCGAATTTGGATTCGGATCATGATCATCTCTCGATCACGTCGTCTTCAACACGAGGCTAGTAACCCGTACGAAGACGAAGCTCGTGACTTAGCGAAGTCATCCCGAGGAGCTCGGCGTGGATACGGATAGAGACGATTCTTACGAGGATTATTCCGGTTGATGCCGTTCCCGCTACACGTCATACGAAAGGTATAACGTAGAAAATTTCTTTTATTGCAAATTTTAATTTACGGTTATTTCTACACTTGTTGTAATAGCATGCGTGTGTTGTGTGTGTTGTAATAAATATAGATTTATTATTTTTAATTGCTTCCGCTGTGCTCATGTTTATGAAACTTGATCGAACACACACACGCCGCGGTGCCGGAAACCCAACAGTGGTATCAGAGCCCAGGTTGTGTTTCGACATAATCGTAAAAATGGTTTTGCGATAGTCATAATGTATTTCTGGAAGTTTTCTAAATTTTGGAAATTTAGAAGTATTTATGGAAATTTTTTAATTTTGGAAAGTCTAGAAGTATTTATGGAAATCTTTCACTTTTGGAAAGTTGGAAGTATTTATGGAAATTTATATTTTCCATAAATAAAATATTTGATTAGATTCTGGAAATTTGTTTCCTAATTTAATCATGATTTGATTTGGGAAATCAAATCTTAAAATATTTAATTTCCATAAGTAGTTTTAAAGATTTAGGAAATTGGTTTCCTAAATAGATTTTCCTTAATCAAATAATTCCATGAATAAAATATGTGATTAGATTTGGAAATTTGTTTCCTAATTTAATTATGATTTGATTTGGAGAATCAAATCTTAAACAGATTTTATTTCCATAAATAGTTATGACATATAAGGAAATTATATACATGACATAATTGTATGCCATGTAATTGCATTAGATGCATAACATTATGCCATGCGTGTCGTGACATGTAGATGTATGCCATGTATGCCATGCCATGTAGATAATAGTTATTTGCATGCAAAGAGGATGAGACATAAAACCCTTAATCAATATTAAAGCCTACACCTTCCATTAATATGGTTAGAACGAGTTCGCTTGTTTGGGTTGTTGGACTCTCTCCAAGCCCTACTAACTGAATATGTTCAAACCATGGAATAGTTTAATACTAATATGGTAAGAGTCGAGGTCAATCGTTAGCTTTGGTTGTTGGACTCTCTCCAAGCCGGGCTAATTGGTTGAATGCGCTCTAACCATATTAAAACTATGTCCCGATTAATGGGTTGGTTTTAACCTCGAGCATCGGTTTGTTGGACTCTCCAAGGTCGATGTAAAGGGAGGTGAAGTTGGGTGCTATGCATATGATGCATACTTGTTAATGTGTTAACAACCCGATGTATGTGTGAACATTCAATTAGTTGATAGCACATTGTGATAGTTGCATATACGTGATATGCAATCGGTATAGATGATACCTACCGTCGTAGTTATGAATGGCTTGTTGGACTCTCTCCAAGGTTGTTCATAACTATGATGGATATCAGCCCATTCGGAGATGGACCTACAATCTCAAGTGATTTTGGGGTTTTTGAAATTCGAAAAATGAATGGGATTTATAAATGTATATTGATGCATTTTAAAATCATCTTTCTCATATATGCTCGTTTTGTATTTCTAAGTTAATATATTGATCATGATGTGTTTGAATTTGCGTTCCATTTTGGATTCAAATAAATTGACTGGGCCGAACTTCTTGGACTGGCTTAGAAACTTGAGAATTATTCTCAAGGTGAAAAGCTTGTGTATGTCCTCGAAGCGCCTCTTCCCGCCCGTCCTAGTGACGATGCAACTTTGGACCAATTGTTGGCCTATCAGAAACATGTGAGTGATTCTGAACAAATGAGTTGCATCATGCTAGCCGCGATGGAACCCAAGCTACGAAAGCAGCATGAGCATATGGATGCTCATATCATAGTCCTTCATCTCTGTGAGTTGGTTGATGAGCAAGTGAGATTCGAAAGGTTCGAAGTCTCCAAGCTCCTCTTCACCTCTGAGATGCAAGGAGGTTCATCTGTGGTACTGCTCAACATGTTGAAGACTGTGGAGCCTTCTGAGAAGCATGAGTAGGGGACAGTGTTGTTAGTTGATTCCTCGAAGAAAGGTTCTAAGAGGGAGTCAAAGGAACAACAGAAGGGGAAGAAGAAAAAGGCTAAAAGGAAGAACCAGCTCAAAAGGGCACTTGCCATCATTATGGCAAGGAGGGTCATTGGCGAAGAAATTGCAAGGTTTATCAAGAGTCCGTGAAGAAGAATAA
Organism: Wurfbainia villosa; assembly: GCA_025175895.1. Classification (NCBI taxonomy): domain Eukaryota; kingdom Viridiplantae; phylum Streptophyta; class Magnoliopsida; order Zingiberales; family Zingiberaceae; genus Wurfbainia; species Wurfbainia villosa. The sequence continues at coordinate 30,787,785 of CM045998.1, read as the reverse complement.
GGCATCGGATGCCCCATCTTCTTCAGATATCTTCGTTATTGATTGTCATTCTATTTCCTCAAACACTTGGGTATTGGATACTAGGTGTGGCTCACATATATGTAAAGATATACATGGGCTAAGGAATAGAAGAAGACTCGTCAAGGGAGAGTCAAATTTACGTGTTGGGAATGAAGCAAAGGTTGCTGCACTCGCCATCGGAACGTATTTGTTGAAACTCCCTGCAGAACTTGTCTTAGAACTGGACAATTGCTTTTATATTCCTTTGTTGATAAAGAACATCATTTCTATTTCTTGTTTAAATAGAAATGGTTTCCATTTGACGTTTAGTAACAATTGTTGTTACATAACTTTGAATGGGGTTCTTTATGGGACTGGAACTTTAAGCAATGGTGTTTATACGTTGGACGTATCCAGTGACATTTGCAATATCGAAGCGAGCAACAAGAGTGCTCGAAAGGATAATCAAATAGACTCCTACATGTGGCATTGTCGTCTTGGCCATGTAAGCAAGAAACGCATGTCCGAATTACACCGATGTGGAATTCTGGAATCGTTTGAATTGGATTCATACGATACATGCGAATCATGCTTAAAAGGCAAGATGACTAAGTTACCTTTTACTGGAAAAGGTGAACGAGTGGGAGAGTTACTAGGTCTAATACATACCGATGTATGTGGACCTATGTCAACTCAAGCTTTAGGAGGCTATAGCTACTTCATTACCTTCACCGATGATCACTCACGGTTTGGGTATGTGTTCTTGATGAAACACAAGTCCGAAGCCTTTGAAAGGTTCAAAGAATTCAGAAATGAAGTAGAGAAACAACATGACAAGAGTATTAAAATACTTCGATCGGATCGAGGCGGTGAATACTTAAGTCAAGAGTTTCTTGATTATCTAAGAGACAATGGCATATTGTCTCAATGGACTCCGCCCTATACACCACAGCATAATGGTGTATCTGAGAGGCGTAACCGGACCTTGTTGGACATGGTCAGGTCAATGATGAATCATGCGACTCTTCCCAAGTCCTTTTGGGGTTATGCACTTGCATATTGCACTTGTTAAACAGAATGCCTACTAAGGTAGTCTCAACTACTCCATATGAGATATGGAATGGTAAGAAACCTCATGTATCTTACTTGAAGATATGGGGTTGTCCTGCTTATGTGAAGCTGATGATCGCATAAAGCCCGGATGCTAAGTCTGATAAATGTCTATTTATTGGATACCCTAAGGAAACAAGGGGTTACCAATTCTATCATCCTGTGGAACAAAAGGTGTTTGTTTCAAGGCATGCTGTGTTTCTAGAGAAAGAGTTTCTCTTGCAAGAAAACAGTGGGAGTGTCGTCGAGCTTGAGGAGGATCGAGAGACTCAAATAGACATTGATGAGATACCTGGTGAAGCATAAATAACAACTCATAGTGATGAGCAATCAATTCTTATTGTAACACCACATCTTCGTAGATCTGGAGAACACGCAATATTCCTGAGAGATATGGATTTCTCGTAAGTGAATCGAACGACGTGTTACTCATTGATGATGAGGAGCCTACCAGTTATGAAGAAGTGCTGACAAGTTCAGAAAGGGATAAGTGGCTTGGTGCCATGAAGTCGGAAATGGATTCCATGTACGAAAACCAAGTTTGGAACTTGGTTGACCCACCTGAAGGCATAAAGCCTATAGGGTGCAAGTGGGTTTTCAAGAAGAAAACCGACATGGATGGTAATGTGATTACCTATAAGGCTAGATTGGTGGCGAAAGGATATCGTCAAAAACAAGGTGTTGATTATGACGAAACCTATTCGCCTGTAGCTATGCTTAAATCCATTCGGATGCTCCTGGCCATAGCGGCTCATTATGATTATGAGATATGACAGATGGATGTGAAAACAACTTTCCTTAATGGAAACCTGCTCGAGGACGTGTATATAATACAGCCTGAGGGTTTCACATCGGTTGATAAAACCAAGGTATGCAAATTGCGATGATCCATTTATGGATTGAAGCAAGCATCCAGGAGCTGGAATATCCGTTTTGATGAGACGATCAAAAGGTTTGATTTCTCACAAAATCCAGACGAACCTTGTGTGTACAAGAAGGTTAGTGGGAGTGCAGTCGTGTTCCTAGTATTGTATGTCGATGACATACTACTTATAAGAAACGATGTTTCAATCTTACAGTCAGTGAAGGTTTGGTTATCCAAGACATTCTCCATGAAAGACCTGGGAGAAGCAACCTACATCCTCGGGATTAAGATCTATAGAGATAGATCGAAACGGTTGCTTGGTCTTTCGCAGTCTACATATATAGACCGAGTGCTAAAGAGGTTTAGCATGTCGGAATCCAAGAAAGGTTATCTACCCATCAGGCATGGGGAACACCTTTCGAAGTCTATGTGTCCGCGCACAGAAGACGAGAGGATTTGCATGAGTAAGATTCCCTATGCATCCGCAATAGGATCTATCATGTATGCTATGTTATGTACGAGGCCCGATGTATCGTACGCTCTGAGTGTCACGAGCAGATACCAATCCGATCCAGGAATGGATCATTGGGCGGCTGTTAAGACGATCCTTAAGTACTTGAGAAGAACTAAGGATGTGTTCCTAATATATGGAGAAGGGGACATGGTGATACGCGGGTATACGGATGCCAGCTTCCAGACAGACAAGGATGATTCCAGGTCTTAGTCTGGGTATGTATTCACCAAGAATGGAGGCGCAATAAGTTGGAAAGGTTCCAAGCTTGACACTATAGCGGATTCTGCCATTAAGGCAGAATACGTTGCAGCTTTGGAAGCAGCAAAGGAAGCGGTTTGGATCAATAAGTTCATCTATGAACTTGATGTGGTCTCATCAATGATCCAAACATGTGCTTCGCCGCTATCATCTTATCAGAGAGATCATAAGTAGGAACGAAATACAAATCGAGAAAATTCCCACTGAAAGGAACTTAGCGGATCCTTTGACTAAAGCATTACCTCAAAGTAAGTTTGAGGGTCATGTTAGAGCTTATGGTATTGGATACCGTAGCGATTGGCATTAGGCCAAGTGGGAGTCTGTTAGTAATATATGAGAGATGTCCTAAGGCAATCATCTTATGTATGAACCATTTATATGATAAATGAAGATTCACTATTTGAGTATACATGTTTAATGTATTTGATTGGATCTTAAACTCATTTACTGAATGTCCACAATGCGATTCACAGCATGAGAGAATTTGTGATTGGATCACAACTAGTGAGTATCTCTACATGTTTAATTGTGATGTATCGGAATTATCCCTAGTCGATGAATTGATGGATTTGGACACCATCAATTCTGTCGATTCTAGCACGAGGTATACTCCTTGGTGTATCCAAGCAGCTGATTCTCACTGGCTGGAGACATAGTGATGTCCGGAGTTAATCGTGGATGCTAGTTATGGTAACTAGTTCATTGGAGTGACCAGCCGTAAGACTTCATATGGTTCTCTGCATATATAGATATGTCAATGAAGTTCTTACTGTGGCTTAAGTGCGATGTTCCTTTGACTTGCGGTATTCAAGTCATCTTGATCATGGAGACTTATGCTTTGACATCTTAAGCAAACATCTCCGAGGAGATGTGGACCCGGGATGATTGGGTATAAGTCGAAGTGATCGAAGGTGTTTGAATAGCCTATAAAGGATTCACCACTCCTTGCGAGGAGATGTATACCCATGGCCTCTCGTCCGATTGTTACTAAAGTCTTTGGCCAAAGCATTACATGTTTAGAGTAAAGTACTCTTCGATACATGTGGAGTAACTAGAATCCGTAGGACGAGGAAATGATACTTGGGCTAGGTGTGACGTAGTCAGCCTAGTGGGGACTGACACAATAGACCATGTCCCGAACCAAGTGGGTATAAGATGAGTGAAGGGAATGGGGCACGATTCATTCGAGCTACTGAAGGGTTTCAGAAATAGTTCTGGATCAACCGTTGATCTTTTCTTTTTATTGGGGATCATGATGTACTAGTTTGTGACACTCATGATCGTTCTATAATTAATGGTTAATTATAGATGGCCAACATAAACCGAGAACCTATTTGGTCACACGCACAACGAGTGTAATCCAAAGGATTTAAAACGAGCTTGAGAATGGGATTTTCAGACCGAGAGAAACTATGTTTGGTTGGACCAAACATAAAGCGAGCATGAAATTGTTTCAGTCGCAATGGAAGCGTGGATGGGCCGTGTCTTATGAAAACATAATGGATGGACCAAAATGGTTTGGTTCTAATCCAATGGATGAGAATAAACCAAAGGGTTTGGTTTATATTAAACGAATGAACCAAAGGTTGATTCGGTTCGTTTTAACTTAAAATAAACCATCATGGTTTGGTTTATTTTAACTTATCTTAATGGAGCGGGTTAACGGGCTTTATGGATATGATCCATTAACCATTAAGAGAATTAGTTCTCTATAAAGGAGGGCATTAGGGTTTGTTAAGCCCCAATGAAGAGGCAAACCTAATTTGGCCGCCCACCCTCCTCCTCTTGTTGGCGCCAACTCTATTGCCGCCAACCATCTCTTCCAACCGGCGACCAGCTGCTGCCGTTTCCTCCTCTTGCCGGCGACGAGCTGCTGCCGGAGGAGCTCCGGTGATCTTCCTTGGCTCCGGCGACAAGGTGAGCAAGTCGCATTCCTTATTTGGCCGGCGCAAGGTCTCCACCAAAGCTGTCCAGTTTTTTGGACAGCTTGTTCTCCTCTCGTCGGAGCATCGTTTGGACGACGGTTAGTGCTCCGACAGCGGCTAACTTACCGGGGATTTGATCTCCGGTAATCCTCTGAGGTGGGGGACGAAGGATTCGTCAATTGGTTGACGAATACCTCTCCGGAGAAGCGAGTTTTGAGAACTCGTTTGAGGATCCGAATTTGGATTCGGATCGTGATCATCTCTCGATCACGTCGTCTTCAACACGAGGCTAGTAACCCGTATGAAGACGAAGCTCGTGACTTAGCGAAGTCATCCCGAGGAGCTCGGCGTGGATATGGATAGAGACGATTCTTACGAGGATCGTTCCGGTTGATGCCGTTCCCGCTACACGTCATAGGAAAGGTATAACGTAGAAAATTTCTTTTATTGCAAATTTTAATTTACGGTTATGTCTACACTTGTTGTAATAGCATGCGTGTGTTGTGTGTGTTGTAATAAATATAGATTTATTATTTTTAATTGCTTCCGCTGTGCTCATGTTTACGAAACATGATCGAACACACACACGCCGCGGTGCCGGAAACCCAACAGTTTAATGAAACCTTGGCATGTTAAGAACTTGATTTAGTTAAAGAATTACTAAGAACCTTCTTATCCTGATTGAATTGTTAAGTGATAGAGAACTATGTACCTAGATGATACTTTGAATGCCTCGTTGACGTCCATGTACTCTATACCTTTATTTAGGCTCCCATAACCCCATTATGTTGATTATCATGAACTTGAACCAAGTAGTGTCCTTATGAAATGATTATGCATGCTTAGTAAATGTTCACCTATTACATGGTTAAGAATGTTGAGTTATTTGCATGGTCGATGGTAAATGCATGTTCCATGTTTTATATTTTTTTTTAAAGTTTAAATTCTTCCGCTGTATATGCATGCATGTATGATCGCGTTGCGCCACCCTTCCTCCCCCTCTAGATTATGGGGAAGGGCGGGCGTGGCAAGTTGGCGCAGTCCTTCTTCCAGTGTCCAGTCTGCTTGCAAGTGAAACACTTACCTTTCGGCTTCTTCACTCCTCCCTGAGTTCCTCCCGCCACCTTTTCCCCAGCTTGTTTCTTCTTCTTCTTGCCTTTCGGCTTTGAAGTAGAAAACTTTTGGGCAACCATGGACTGTGCCTGAGCACTCTGACAAAATAGCCCCTCTACTACCTAGAGTTCTGTCAGAAGCTCTGCCAACGAATACAACCTTTTATTCATGTTGTAGTTCAGGAGAAATTGCTCAAAACTCCTAGGTAGAGACTGAAGAATGATATCGACCTGGGTTTCCCCATCGATCTCAGCTCTGAGGACTTCCAGCTCATTCAAATGAGCCATTATCTTGAGAACATGATCTCTCACGGGTATTCCCTCGATCATGGTGGTCGTCATCAAGTTCCACATGGCTTCCTGCCTAGCAGCCCGATTCTGGTGTCCGAAAAGCTCTTTGAGATTGAGCATCATGTCATAAGCAGTGGGTATGGTTTGATGCTAATGTTGCAATACATTTGACATAGATGCCAAAATGTAACACCGCACCATCTCATCAGCCTTAATCCACTTCTTATAACTCTCCTTCTCCTTTTCCCAGAATCATTTGCAGGCTTAGGAGGACACTCTTCGAAGAGTACATATTTATATTCCTCAGCAATCAAGACAATGTCAAGATTCCTCTTCCAATCAACATAATTGGGTCCAGTAAGTTTATTTTCTTTCAGTATCACATCAAGCGGGTTGAAAGTCATTTTAAAAAACCATGAATCACATAGATCAAAATATTAGATTTCAAAAAATTATTGATTCCTCAAACAATAAAATTTTAAAATCAACCAACACCTCAAAACACCAGAATATCGTATGTCACGATAGTGTGGACGTATACGAATTTTACATTTGTAAGAGGAGATTTTACCCATTAATTTTACTATTTTGTCAACTTAACTTTTTAACAAATAAAATTAATAGTTGGTTCCTCTTCATCCCTACAAATAAAAGCAGTGACTCCGATGGGGAGGATACTCCTATTTGCATCTAAGTGTTCACCATTACTTGGTACCAAGGCAATTATCTCGGGTTATGTGTCTTCCGATGGGGAAGTACACACGATCCTTAATAATTTCCTATAACCATATTCGACCCTGTGATCCGCAAAATAAACTCATCCGATATGGAGGAAGGCACTCAAAGCCGACGCACAAGTTTGTTTGCATCACATGTCCAATTGTAATGGAGGCCGTGGGAATTTATGAAAATATCCCTCTCCCACTTAGTAATTTAAAATTGAGGAATTTTCCTAGCCTACGACGTGCATATCAAACAAGAAGCAATAAATATGAAAAAAAATATTTTTCAACTATTATGGCTTTTGTCTCCAATATCCATCCCGTCGTATCGTCATCTCGTCCGCTCCTCCCTACGCCATATACAAGCCATCCAGAGATCTGAGCCGAGAAAAACTATTTTAATTTACATCCATCGATCCTATACTTTACGAAAGAGTGTACATGAAATCTAGATCGAAAGTAAACTAAAATAAAAAGAGTGGCTAAACAATGTCGTACTTAATTACAAAAATTAAATACTAGCCTCATCAACCCAGAGGATTCAAATAATATACAATTACACACATACAATCACATACACACATATGACCATAATAGATGGATCCTATGCCTGCAACCAAAAAGATAACCTACGCACATCCTACTATTATCCGACACATATAATATATGAAAAGTGCATAAAATTAACCGAATACTAAACACACAAAATCGGAAACCGTGGCTCTGATACCACTTGAAGGTAGGAAACTTCGCTTCCCACTTCAACTTGATTACTTATTCATGGTGATCCCGTCTTCATCCCCGGATTAAAAAAAAATTAATCGATGACAATTAGGGATTACCCAAGCTACCGTTCCATCGTCGTGCTATCCGATTACAGTGGTCACTTGAACAAATTAGTTGTTCAAGCAACCTACCTCTTTTCTTCGAATAGCCGCAGAATAGACGATGTACGGATCGACAGTTTTTGTGTTTGTATTCGGGGTCAAAGTAAATTTAGCCACATAACAAAACATACAATATACATAGAATAAAATAGGATTCATAAACAAGCATTATACATCTTGATCTTCTATCATATGTCCTATCCTCCTCTTGGACGTTGTGTGGGCAACGATCTTCCAAGAGTTGAAGCGTCCTAGATCATGTTCTTCCCTTCTTTGCTTGCTCTAAACAAAGGGAAGAATAGAACAAAGCTCTTCTTCCGATCTAGAACCGACCACCAAGTCAATGGGCTTGATGTTGCCGCCGGCCAACCTTGAAGAGAGGTTGCCACCAGCCAAGGATGGTGAAAAGAAGAGGATGAGCACCGGCAAAGGTTGAGAAGAGGAAGATGGGCGCCGGCAACAACCCAAGCAAGTTTTGCCGCCCAAGTCTTCTCCAAACCCTAGCAGCCCAAAGCCAAAATCCTAATCTCTCTTCCAATGTCTTGCTGCCCACCCCTTATGCCTCCTTTTATAGAGCTAGGCTTAAGCCTCCTTTTAAACTCCACCGTCAGTTCTAGGGATTTAATCTCAACCGTCGGATCTAGAGATTTAATCTCAACCGTCGGACTTAGAGATTTAATCTCCACTGTCAGATCTAAAAATTTAATCTCCACCGTCGGATCTAAAGATTTAATCTCCACCGTCGGATATAGAGATTTAATCTCCACCGTCGGATCTAGAGTTTCATTATCCATCATCGGATCTAGGCTCCATGAGGGTTTTAATAGGCTATAATAAGGACCATGAGGAGGAGTTGGATCTTGGCCACCCAATGGATCAAGCCAACATAAAGTCTGATCCATTAATGATAATCCAATCCACTAGAGGATTATCATTGATCTACCTCACCAACCCCCATAAGTTAATATGGGATCCATATATTATTTGTACATATATCTCCCCGTGTTTAAGATTTTGAATGTCCGTCGATTAATTAATTTAGTGACAATTAATTAATCAATATCTAACTTCATGAGTAGTACCACTCAACCTTATTATCATGCCGGACCAAGTCCACTTGCAGGGTTTACATGATGAACCTTATGAGCCCCTCAAGGGGACATCATCATCCTAATATATAGAATACAGTTTCCTCCTATAATCAATGGCACACCATATAAATAATATCATTTCCCATCTTACCGAGTCTATCGATTTACTCTATAAATCTCGCCCATTGGTAAATCAAAGAAATAAATACTAAGTATATGTGCTCGTTATTATATTGGGATTAAGAGCATGCACAACATAATATCCGAGGTCTGATTCAATTATGTAGTCAGCAATAAATCAAATCACCTCTAAGTCAGTTCTGCTCAATACACACAAAGTATACTATTGTAATTCAATGGTCAAGACAAACCAATAGCAAATCACACTATAACCATTCCAATGATTTGTACATAACCATCTAGGTTGTAAGACTTTACTTATACTTTACAAGGAACTGATAACATGATATCCCATGTGACACTACACACCACGTTATCTACAATGTAATATATTAGACAATATGCATAACCATAAATATGCAAACAATGATCATGTGATTCTTATTTCAAAAATAAAAATGTTCATACAAAAGATAAACTTTTCAGTATATATCCCAACACTTAGGCGATACGAGGGGTGACAGCCCTCGTATCTAAGATTTAGGGGATTTTATACAAGGAACCTAGGGGTAAATATGATCCCTTGTAACTGTGGGTAGAAGGGTACGATGGAACTGGAAATGGTTTATCGTAGGGATTGATTTGGCATCCTCGTACTATCTATCCCGTCCTTTTAGGCGGAGATAGCTCCCGGTAGATGCGATGGCTCTGCAGGACAGTGTATGATGCCCGTTCCATAAAACCATACCTAAACGTCTAGACAATACCAATTGACAACATTATTTTGTGATGCACAAGCGAAATCGAAGTCCTAGAATCACCTTTGAAGACCTCGGCACACTCCTTTCCTCCTCCATGTGACACCGTATAGAGTAAAGTCCACCGACATCCCTCATCAATCGAAACCTCTTAGAGTTACGTCCGAACAATTACAACCACTGAATATATTGATATTTGAATCCCAGTCCCTATGGGATCGATAATCTTTATTACTTGATAACATCCATGGACTTGTGGGTGTTGAGCGCAAGCGCACACTTTGAGTCCTCGACGACCTTCGTCGTGAGATTTGAGGTCGCATTCGTGCGCATCACATATCACTAACAATCTCCCACTTGGCCTAATGCCAATCGCCACGATATCCAATACCATAAGCTCTAACATGACCCTCAAACTTACTTTGAGGTAAGGCCTTAGTTAAAGGATCCGCTAAGTTCCTTTCAGTGGGAATCTTCTCGATTTGTATTTCCTTCCTACTAATGATCTCTCTGATCAGATAATAGCAGTGAGGCACATGTTTGGATTGTTGATGAGACCACATCAAGTTCAGAGACAATCTTCTTGATCCAAACTGCTTCATTTGCTACTTCAGAAGCTGCAATGTATTCTACCTCAGTGGCAGAATCCACTATAGTGTCTATCTTGGAACATTTCCAGCTTAATATGCCTCCATTCAAGGTGAATATGTACCCGGACTAAGGCCTGGAATCATTCTTGTCTATCTAGAAGTTGGCATTCATATACCCACGTATTACCATATCACCCTCTCCATATATTAGGAACACATCCTTAGTTCATCTTAAGTACTTAAGGATTGTCTTAACAACAACCCAATGATCCATTCCTGGATCAGATTGGTATCTGCTCATGACACTCAGAGTATACGATACATCGGATCTCGTACATAACATAGCATACAAGATAGATCCTATTGCTGATGCAATTGAATCTTACACATGCAAATCCTCTCGTCTTCTGTGCGCGGACACATATACTTCGAAAGGTGTAACCCATGCATGATGGGAATGAAACCTTTCTTTGATTCCGACATGCTAAACCTCTTTAGCACTCGATCTATATATGTAGACTACGAAAGACCAAGCAACCATTTTGATCTATCTCTATATATCTTGATCCCAATGATGTAGGTCGCTTCTCCCAGGTCTTTCATAGAGAATGTTTTGGATAACCAAATTTTGACTGAGTGTAAGATTGATATATCATTTCCTATAAGTAATATGTCATTGACATACAACACTAGGAACACAACTACACTCCCATTAACTTCTTGTACACACAGGGTTCATCTGGATTTTGTGAGAAATCAAACTTTTTGATTATCTCATCAAAACGGATATTCCATCTCCTAGATGCTTGCTTCAGTCCATAAATGCATCGTCGAAGTTTGCATACCTTGGTTTTATCAACCGATGTGAAACCCTCAGGTTGTATCATATACACGCCCTCGAGGAGGTTTCCATTAAGGAAAGCCTTTTTCACATCCATTTTCCATATCTCATAATCATAATGAGCCGCTATGGCCAGGAGCATCGAATGGATTTAAGTATAGCTAATGGTGAATAGGTTTCATCATAATAAACACCTTGCTTTTGACGATAGTCTTTCGCCACTAATCTAGCCTTACAGGTAATTACATTACCATCCATGTCGGTTTTCTTCTTGAAAACCCACTTCCACCCTATTGGCTTAATGCCTTCAGGTGGGTCAACCAAGTTCCAAACTTGATTTTCATATATGGAATCCATTTCCGACTTCATGGCTTCAAGCCATTTGCCCCTTTTTGAACTTTTCATAACTTCTTCATAACTGGTAGGCTCCTCATCATCAATGAGTAACACGTCGTTCGATTCACTTATGAGAAATCCATATCTCTCAGGAATATTGTGTGTCCTACCAGATCTACGAAGATTTGGTGTTACAATAGGTTTAGTCAATGTATCATCACTATGAGTTATTGGTTGAGGTGCTTGACCATGTATCTCATCAATGTCTATTGGAGTCTCATGAACCTCCTCAAGTTCAATGACACTCTCATTATTTTCTTGCAAGAGAAACTCTTTCTCTAAAAACACAATATGACTTGAAACAAACACCTTTTGTTCCACATGGTGAGAGAATTGATAACCCCTCATTTCCTTAGGGTGTCTAATAAATAGACATTTATTAGACTTAGCATCAAGTTTGTCTAATACAGTCCGCTTCCCATAAGCAGGACAACCCCATATCTTCAAGTAAGAGAAATGAGGTTTCTTACTATTCCATATCTCATATGGAGTAGTAGAGACTACCTTTGTCGGAACTCTGTTTAGCAAGTAAACAACAGTCTGAAGTGCATAGCCCCAAAAGGACTTGGGAAGATTCGCATGATTAATCATAGACCTAACCATCTCCAACAAGGTTTAGTTTCGCCTCTGAGACACACCATTAAGTTGTGGTATGTACGGCGGAGTCCATTGAGACAATATATCATTGTCCCTTAGATAATCTAGAAACTTTTGACTCAAGTATTCACCACCTCAATCCAATCGAAGTATTTTAATACTCTTGCCATTTGTTTCTCTACTTCATTTCTGAATTCTTTGAACCATTCAAAAGATTCAGACTTGTGTTTCATCAAGAATGTTGGGATGTATACTAAAAAGTCTATATTTTGTATGAACATCTTTATTTTGAAATAAGAATCACATTATCATTGTTTGAATATTTATGGTTATGCATATTGTCTAATACATTACATTGTAGATAACATGGTGTGTGGTGTCACAAGGGAGATCATGTTATCGACTCCTTGTAAAGTATAAGTATAGGCTCATAACCGAGATGGATTTGGACAAACCATTGGTATGGTTGTAGTGTGATTTGGTATTGGTTTGTCTTGACCATAGAATCACACTAGTACACTTTGTGTGTATTGAGCAGGACCGACTTAGAGGTGATTCGATTTATTGCTGACTATATAATCGAATCGGACCTCAGATATTATATTGTACATGCTCTTAATCCCGATATAATAACGGGCACATATACTTAGTATTCATTTCTTTGATTTACCAATGGGCGAGATTTATAGATTAAATCAATAGGCTCGGTAAGGTGGGAAATGATATTATTTATATGGTGTGTCATTGATTATAGGAGGAAACCGTGTCCTATAAATTAGGATGATGATGTCCCCTTGAGGAGCTCATAAAGTTCATCATGTAAACCCTGCAGGTGAACTTGGTCCGGCATGATGAAAAGGTTGAGTGGTACTACTCATGGAGTTAGATGTTGATTAATTAATGGTCAGTAAATTAATTAATCGATGGACATTCGAGATCTTAAACACGGGGAAAAAAATTTACAAATAATATTATGGAGCCCATATTAACTTATGGGGGTCGGTGAGGTAGATCAATGATAATCCTTTAGTGGATTGAATTATCATTAATGGATCGGAATTTATGTGGGCTTGATCCATTGGGTGGCCAAGATCCAACTCCTCCTCATGGTCCCTATTGTAGCCTATTAAAACCTCATGAAGCCTAGATCCAATGGATGAAAACAAAACTCTAGATTCGAAGGTGGAGATTAAATCCCTAGATCCGACGGTTGAGATTAATTCTCTAGATCCGACGGTTGAGATTAAATCCCTAGAACCGACAGTGGAGATTAAAAGGAGGCTTGAGCCCAACTCTATAAATAGAGGCTTATGGCTTGGGCAGAAACAAGATGGATGGGGATTAGGGTTTGCTTCCCTTGGGTGGCAAGGAATCCTTGTTAGGTTAGGATTAAGGTTGGGCTGCTAGGTTTTGGGAGGTGGAGTGGGTGGCAACAAGATGAGAAGGTCCTTTCTTCTTCTTCCTAAGGTGTTGCCGGAACCTATCCTTCTTCCCTCTACTTTGGCCGGTGCTCAACCTATTCCTCTTCCCCTCTTCTTTGGTCGGCGGCAACTAGGAGAGCTATGGTTAGGGTTTTGGGCGGCTACATGGTGAAGGGTTGGTTTCCTTTCTCTTCTCCAAGTGTTGGTCGGCGCCCATCACCCTCATTGATTCTCCTTTGGCCAGTTCCCATACTCCATATTCTCTTCCTTGGGTGGCAGCAACATCGAGTCTATTGACTTGGTGGCTGGTTCTAGATAGGAAGAAGAGTTTTGTTTTATGAACTTCCTTTGTTCGGAGTGAACAAGGAAAGGAAGATTGGTGATCTAGGAGGCTTCGACTTTTGGAAGATCGTCGCTCACACGACGTCCAAAAGGAGGAAGGACATACAATAGAAGATCAAGAGGTATAACAAGAGGTATAATCTTGTTTATTTTGATTAGTGTTCTTTTGTATTATGTCTATAATTGTTTTTCAATTATATGCATGTTATATTCTATTTTTTATGGCTAAATTTATTTGGACCCCGAATATAAACACAAAATCCGGCGATCCATGCATCGTCTATTCCGCGGCTATTCGTAGAATGGAGGTTGGTGGCTTGAACTACAAGTTTGTTCAAGTGACCACTCTAATCGAATAGCACGACGATGAAACAGTTGCTTGGATGATCCCTTTTGTCTAAGGATTAATTTTTTTTAATCCGGGGACATCGATGCGATCGCCATGAACAAGCGACCGAGTTGAAGTGGGAAGCGAAGTTTCTCCACCTTCATGTGGTATAAGAGTTTCAGTTCCAGACAAAACTCTTCAAGTGGTTTCAGAGTCATGGTTTCCGGTTTTGTGTGTTTAGGATTCGGTTACTTTTATGCACTTTTCATATATTATATGTGTCGAATAATAGTAGGATGTGCGTAGGTTAACTATTTGGTTGCAGGCATAGGATCCAACTATTATGGTCATATGTGTGTATGTGATTGTATGTGTGTAATTGTATATTTTGTTGAATCCTCGGGGTTGACGAGGCTAGTATTTAATTTTTGTAATTAGATATGACATTGTTTAGCCACTCTTTTTATTTTAGTTTACTTTCGATCTAGATTTCATGTACACTCCCTTGTGGAGTATAGGATCGATGGATGTAAATTAAAATATTTTTTCTCTGTTGGATCTCCAGATGGCTTGTACATGGCGTAGGGAGGAGGGGACGAGATGACGATACGACGGGAGACATATTGAAGACAAAAGGCATAACAGTTGTAAAATTTTTATTTTTCATATTTATTGCTTATTGTTTGATATGCATGTCGTAGGCTAGAAAATTCCTCAATTTCAAATTACTAAGTGGGAGAGGGATATTTTTATAAATTCCCACGGCCTCCATAACGATTTGACATGTGATGCAAACAAACTTGCGCGTCAGCTCTGAGTGCCTTCCTCCCCATCGGATGAGTTTGTTTGCGGATCACAAGGTCGAATATGGTTATAGGAAATTATTAAGGAGCGTGTGTACTTTCCCATCGGAAGGCACATAGCCCGAGATAATTTCCTTGGTATCGAGTAATGGTGAACACTTAGATACAAATAGGAGTATCCTCCCCATCGAAGTCACTGCTTTTATTTGTAGGGCTGAAGATAAACCAACTATTAATTTTATTTGTCAAAAAGTTAGGTTGATAAGATAGTAAAATTAATGGGTAAAACCACCTCTTAGAAATGTAGAATTCGTATACGTCCACACTATCGTGGCATACGATATTCTCGGTGTTTTGAGGTGTTGGTTGATTTTAAAATTTTATTATTTGAGGAATCAATAATTTTTTAAAATCTAAAGTTTTGATCTATCTGATTCTTAGGTTTTTCAAAAATGACTTTCAGTCCACTTGCTGTGATACTAAAGGAAAATAAACTTACTGTACATAATTATGTTGATTGGAAAAAGGAATCTAGATATTGTCTTAACTGCTGAGGAGTACAAGTATGTACTCTTCGAAGAGTGTCCTCCTAAGCCTGCGAATGAGCTGGAAGTTTTTGGAGCTGAGATCGATGGGGAAACCCAGGTCGATATCATTCTCTAGTCGATAGAAAGGCTTGCTCAGGCTCAGGCCATGGTTGCTCAGAAGGTTTCTACTTCTAAGCCGAAAGGCAAGAAGAAAAATAAACAAGGTGGAGCAAAGCTAGCGGGAGGATCTCAAGGTGGAGTGAAGAAGCCGGAAGGCAAGTACTTCACTTGCAAGCAGGATGGACATTGGAAGAAGGATTGTCCCAATCGGAAGCAGAACAAAGGTGTGTAGGTACAGGAGCCGCTGATCATGTCTGCAATACTTTGCAGGGGTTCTAGGAAACCCAACGACTAGCTGAGGGGAGATTACCGTTTACTTGGGCAATGTCATGAAGGTGGCGGCTGTTGCAGTGGGAGATGTTTATTTATCTTTTGAGAAAAATAAAGTTTTGGTTCTTAAGAATTGCCTTTATGTACCTTTATTTAGAAAGAATTTAATTTCGGTTTCTAAATTGTTTATGGATGGATATTCTATTTCTTTTAATGACAGAATTGTTATAAAAAGGAATAAGGAGATTATCTGTTTGTGTGCATTGATAGAAAATTTATACACACTTGAACCAAAAGCTATCACGATACAAATAGAAGTTAATAACTCATCTTCTAATTCCAATAAGAGAAAAGAACCTTCGAAAATGAACCAAACATATCTTTGGCATCTAAGACTTGGTCATATTAACCTAAGTAGAATTCAAAGGTTGATAGCTGATGAACCTCTGGGTTCATTAGTGGTGGAAAATTTCCCAACCTGCGAATCTTGCTTGGAGTGAAAAATGACCAAGAGGTCTTTTAAGGCCAAGGGGTATAGAGCCAAAGATATATTGGAATTGGTTCAATCTGATTTGTGTGGTCCTATGTCTATCCAGGCTAGAGGTGGTTTTGAGTATTTCGTCTCTTTCATAAATGATTATTCAAGATATGGATACATTTACTTGATGCACCGCAAGTCTGAATGCTTTGACAAGTTCAAAGAATTCAAGGCTGATGTGGAGAAACATCAAGGTAAAAGTATCAAGACACTATCATCTGATCGTGGTGGTGAGTACCTCTTGGGAGAGTTTAAGAATTACTTATCAGAGGTTGGGATTCAATCCCAATTGTCTTAACCTGGCACACCCCAACAGAATGGTGTAGCAGAGCGAAGGAATAGGACTCTTATGGAGATGGTTAGATCGATGATGAGTTATTCTGAGTTGACAGATTCATTCTAGGGATATGCTCTAGATACGATAGTGTATATTCTGAACTTGGTACCATCTAAATCAGTGCCTTCTATTCCCATAGAATTGTGGACTAGGCGAAAGCCTAGTCTAAGACATATTCAGATTTGGGGGAGTCCAGCACATGTGCTCAAGGCAGATCCTGGTAAGTTGGAACCTCGTACAGAAGTACGCATGATTGTTGGCTATCCTAGAGGACCGAAAAATGATTTGTTTTATAGTCCTAGAGATCAGAGGGTGATCGTTAGCACGAATGTCAGATTTCTAGAGGAAGACTATGTAATAAACCACAAGCCCATGAGTAAGATTGTTCTGGAGGAATTAAAAGGGGAAGTCACTTCTTCAGTACCACCGGAGAAGAGGATATACAACAAGTCACTGTTAGCGATATATGAGAGATGTCCTAAGGCAATTGCCTTATGTCTGAACCATTTATATGATAAATGAAGATTCACTATTTGAGTATACATATTTTCATGTATTTGATTAGATCTTAAACTCATTTACTGAATGTCCATGATACGATTCACAGCATCAGAGAATTTGTGATTGGATCACAACTAGTGAGTATCTCTACATGTGTAATTGTGATGTATCGGAATTATCCCTAGTCGATGAATTGATGGATTTGGACACCATTGATTCTGTCGAGACTAGCACAAGGTATACTCCTTGGTGTATCCAAGCAGCTGATTCTCACTGGATGGAGACATTGTGATGTCCGAAGTTAATCGTGGATACTAGTTATGGTAACTAGTTCATTGGAGTTACCAGCCGTAAGACTTCATATGGTTCTCTGCATATATAGATATGTCAATGAAGTTCTTACTGTAGCTTAAGTGCGATGTTCCTTTGACTTGCGGTATTCAAGTCATCTTGATCATGAAGACTTATGCTTTGACATCTTAAGCAAGCATCTCTGAGGAGATGTGAACCCGGGATGATTAGGTATAAGTCAAAGTGATCGAAGGTGTTTGAATAGCCTATAAAGGATTCACCACTCCTTGCGAGGAGATGTATACCCATGGCCTCTCGTCGGATTGTTACTAAAGTCTTTTGCCAAAGCATTACATGTTTAGAGTAAGGTACTCTTCGATACATGTGCAGTAACTAGAATCCGTAGGACGAGGAAATGATACTTGGGCTAGGTGTGACGTAGTCAGCCAGTGGGGACTGACACTATAGACCATATCCTGAACCAAGTGGGTATAAGATGAGTGAAGGGAATGGGGCACGATTCATTTGAGCTACTGAAGGGTTTCATAAATAGTTCTGGATCAACCGTTGATCTTTTCGGTTAATTTGGGATCATGATTTACTACTAGGTGCCACTCATGATCGTTCTATAATTAATGGTTAATTATAGACAGCCAACATAAACTGAGAACCTATTTGGTCACATGCACAACGAGCGTAATCCGAAGGATTTAAAACGAGCTTGAGAATGAGATTCTAAGACCAAGAAAAACTAGGTTTGGTTGGACCAAACAAGAAGCGAGCATGAAATCGTTTCAGTTGCAAAGGAAGCGTGGATGGGCCATGACTTATGAAGACATGATGGACGAACCAAAATGGTTTGGTTCTAATCCAACGGAGGAGAATAAACCAAAGGGGTTTGGTTTGTTTTAAACGAATGAACCAAAGTTGGTTCGGTTCGTTTTAACTTAAAACAAACCATCATAGTTTGGTTTATTTTAACTTAAATTAATGGAGCGGGTTAACGGGCCTTATGGTTATGATCCGATAACCATTAAGAGAATTTGTTCTCTATAAAAGAGGGCTTAAGGGTTTGTTAAGCCCTAATCAAAAGCCCTAACCTAATTGTGGCCGCCCAACCTCTCCCTCCTCTCTATTTAGTCGGCGCCAACCTTATTGCCGCCGCCCACCTCCTCCAACCGGCGACCAGCTGCTGCCGTCTTCTCCACTTTCCGGCGTTGAGCTGCTGCCGGAGGAGCTCCGGTGATCATCCTTGGCTCCGGCGACAAGGTGAGCACATTGCTTTCCTTATTTGGCCGGCGCAAGGTCTCCACCAAAGCTGTCCAGTTTTCTGGACAGCTTGTTTCCCTCTTGTTGGAGCGTCGTTTGGACGACGTTTGGAGCTCCGACAGCCCCTTCCTTACCGGGGATTCGATCTCCGGTAATCCTCATAGGTGGAGGATGAAGGATTCGTCAAACGGTTGACGAATACCTCTCCAGAGAAGCGAGTTTTTGAGGACTCATTTTGGATCCGAATTTTGATTCGGATCGTGATCTTCTCTCGATCACGTCGTCTTCAACACGAGGCTAGTAACCCGTAGGAAGACGAGGCTCGTGACTTAGTGAAGTCATCCCGAAGATACTCGGCGTGGATACGGATAGAGACGATTCTAGCGAGAATCGTTCCGGTTGATGCCTTTCCCGCTACACGTGATATGTCTGGTATACATAGTTTAAGTTTCCTTTTATTGCAAAATTTAAATTTATGGTTATGTCTACACATGTTGTACTATGCATGCGTGTGATGTGTGTGTTGTAATAAATTAGATTTATTATTTTATTCCTTTCGCTGTGCACATGTTTACGAAACATGTTCGAACACACACTCGCCGCGGTGCCGGAAACCCAACAGTGGTATCAGAGCCCAGGTTGTGTTTTGACATAATCGTAAAATTGTTTTGCGATAGTCATAATGATATTTCTAGAAATTTTCTACTTTTGGAAAGTTAGAAGTATTTTTGGAAATTTTTTATTTTTAGAAAGTCTAGAAGTATTTATGGAAATCTTCCACTTTTCGAAAGTTGGAAGTATTTATGAGAATTGATATTTTCCATAAATAAAATATTTGATTAGATTTTGGAAATTTGTTTCCTAATTTAATTATGATTTGATTTGGGAAATCAAATCTTAAAATATTTTATTTCCATAAGTAGTTTTGATGATTTAGGAAATTGGTTTCCTAAATTGACTTTCCTTAATCAACTATTTCCACAAATAAAATATGTGATTAGATTTGGAAATTTATTTCCTAATTTAATCATGATTTGATTTGGAGAATCAAATCTTAAACATATTTTATTTCCATAAATAGTTATGACATATAAGGAAATTTTGTACATGACATAATTGTATGTCATGTAATTGCATTAGATGCATATCATTATGTCATGCGTGTCGTGACATGTAGATGTATGTCATGTATGTCATGTCATGTAGATAATAGTTATTTGCATGCAAAGAGGATGAGACATAAAAACCCTTACTCAATATTAAAGCCTACACCTTTCATTAATATGGTTAGAACCAGAGTTCCTTTTCTTGTTTGGGTTGTTGGACTCTCTCCAAGCCCGGCTCGAACCCGAACATGTTCAAACCATGGAATAGTTTAATACTAATATGGTATGAGTCAGAGGTCAATCGTTAGCTTTGGTTGTTGGACTCTCTCCAAGTGGGGCTAATTGGTTGAATGCGCTCTAACCATAATAAAACTATTTCTCGATTAATGGGTTGACTTTAACCTGGATCATCGGCTTGTTGGACTCTCTCCAAGGTCGATGTAAAGGGAGGTGAAGTTGGGTGCTATGCATATGATGCATACTTGTTAATGTGTTAACAACCCGATGTATGTGTGAACATTCAATTAGTTGATAGCACATTGTGATAGTTGCATATACGTGATATGCAATCGGTATAGTTGATACCTACCTTCGTAGTTATGAATGGCTTGTTGGACTCTCTCCAAGGTTGTTCATATCTATGATGGATATCAGACCATTCGGAGATGGACCTATGATCTCTCGAAGTGATTTTGGGGTTTTTGAAATTCGAAAAATGAATGGGATTTATTAATATATAATGATGCATTTTAAAATCGTCTTTCTCATATATGCTCGTTTTGTATTTCAAGATTGATCATGATGTCTTTGAATTTGCTTTCCATTTTGGATTCGAATAAATTGACTGGGCCGAACTTCTTGGACTGGCTTGGAAACTTGAGAATTGTTCCCAAGGTTGAAAAGCTTGCAAATGTCCTCGAAGCGCCTCTTCCCGCCCGTCCTAGTGACAATGCAACTCTGGACCAATTGTTGGCCTATCAGAAACATGTGACTGATTCTGAACTGACAAGTTGCATCATGCTATCCGCGATGGAACCCAAGCTACGAAAGCAGTATGAGCATATGGATGCTCATATCGTAGTCCTTCATCTTTATGAGTTGTTTGATAAGCAAGTGAGATTTGAAAGGTTCGAAGTCTCCAAGCTCCTCTTCACCTCTGAGATGCAAGAAGGTTCATCTGTGGTACTGCTCAACATGCTGAAGACTGTGGAGCCTTCTGAGAAGCATGAGCAAGGGACGGTGTTGTTAGTTGATTCCTTGAAGAAAGGTTCTAAGAGGGAGTCAAAGGAACAACAGAAGGGGAAGAAGAAAAAGGCTAAAAGGCAGTGATACTACTGGTACCTTTTCTATATAGCTGCAGATAGAAGGGTTAGCATGTAACCCGTGATCCGGTCCAAAATATTCGGTTCAGCAAAGGTAGAAAAGAAAGAATGGTTTGGGCGTGAATATCCGAAGCAATTGGCACGGGAGAGTTAGCAGAAGCAATTGGCACGGGAGAGTTAGCAGAAGCAATTGGCACGGCAAAGAAGAGATGGAAGGCACTTCGCTAAGGGCGGAACAAGAATTGGTTCAACTAGATAATTCCAGAAGTAGATGGGATGGATAAAGGGTCGACTCAACCTGATCAATCCGAAGGAAGTTTGGCACGGGAAAAAGAGGAACTGGTTCGCGTTGATAGGGAACCCTAAGGCTAGGACACCCGTGGGCCATAGACCTAAGCTACCTTCCCCTAAAGTGAATGGTTGAGAGAGACAGTCTAACCTAGTTACCTGAAAAGTAAAGAAAGAGGCGTTATGCCACAGCTTAGGAGGCCACACACGATATTCCGAGGAGGCTTCGTTCCTTATATCTGTAACAGAATTATTCTCTAGGTGGAGGTGGTGGCCACGTGTACGGGGGAGACAACCCACGACGTTACGAAGGAGGAAAAAAGGGAGATAAAAAGGAGGAAGCAAGAAAGAGGGAGGGGATCCGCAAGAATTCCAACCCAGCAAGAGAAGAAGAAGAGGCAAGAGGAGAGGGAGAGCGACAACCACCTCGCCGGAGCAGAAGGACAGGGATCTGCTGTTGTTACATCTCTTATACTTTTCCTTGACTTGTGATATCACTGTAAAAGGTTTTTCTCCTCCACCTTCGGAATCTTCTTTTCCGTAAAGGAGGACCTTCATAGTGAAAATGCTTAGGCACTGCATCCAGTGAGAAAGCTCACCTCCGTGGAGTAGGAATCTTCATTCCGAACCATGTTACATCTTGTATCTGAGTTTCGATTGTAGGTATCGGTTTTTGTGTTTCATCTACTTCACCTTCTTATTCTTTACTGATTGCGGCCTGCGAGAACCCTCTGAGATCTCCCTTTGTGCTTCACTGCATTGGAAAGGAGTGAACAGATTTTCCTCGTCGCATCAGTTGGTGCCGTCTGTGGGAAGCATTGAGTTGGACATCGAGATGCAACCTGAAGAGATACAACAACCCGCTACCTCTGCAATGGAGGAGCGCCCCATCATCCTTCTACCATCACAGCTGAAGGCCTTGATGGATGACACTATTACAGAAGCCCTCTCTATGGAAAGAAGAAGGACCGGATATCTGCATCCGCATTCCAGTGAACCTTCTTCTCGAGGCCCTCCCCCAGAGATGCCTCCCCCATCTCATACAGCCGTCAATGTGGAAATATTTCCTGGAGGAGGACTTGGGGGAAGAACACCTCAGAACACTATGCCCTTCACCCAAATGCGTAGGGAAGAACAAGGCGAAAGTCAATCAACCAGACCTCCGGAAGTATACGAGCCCAATCCCTTTACAATGGACATTCTCTCTGAAGTCCCTCCATCCTACTTCCGGAATCCTCAGATCGATAAGTATGATGGTTCGACGGATCCCGAAGAGCACATATCTCAATTTGATGGAGCGGCCTCGCTCCATTGTTATACTGATGCTCTCAAATGCCGAGTCTTCCAGACACTTTAACCGGCTCGGCACAAAAGTGGTTTAATACTTTGTCCCCAGGATCCATCACTTGTTTCGCTGATTTCCGGGGAATGTTCAGTCGGGAGTTTGTCAGCTGCAAGGCGTATAAACATGACGCCTCTATGTTAATGCATATCACCCAGGGATCCTCAGAATCCCTTAGGGGGTATCTCCACCGATTCACTTCTACAGCTAGGGGAATCCCCTCGGCCAGATCCGAATCTTTCAGAGGCGCTATTCAGCACGGGCTAAAGGAGGGCCTCTTCCTCAGTTCCTTGTTGAGACAACCTGCAGACAGTTATGAGGAGATGCTAAGCCGTGCGGAGCAATTTATCCACAAAGAAGAACGCAGCGATCCCAGCCCGAAAGAGCTTCGTCCGCTGCTCCTCAAGCGCCCCCTCGGCGGGAGTATGCGCAACCTTTTCGACAGGAGGCTCCGAGGACTCGTCCAATGTTGCAGGGTGTTCGCCCCGTACCGCCATTACAAATCATGGCTGCTGAAGCGCTTCCTCCTGTGAGGACTTGGAAGGAATGGGAGATGGAATTCTATGACCAACAGGGTCTGCTGCAACAACCCTTAGGATACAGGGGGATCCCACGTAACCCCCCCCCCCCCGCCCCCTTTTTCTACCAATATCATACGGAATATGGCCACACTAGTGGCCGATGTTTCAAGCTACAAGAAGAATTAGATCATCCGCAAGTTCCATACTGCAGGAGGACCGACACGGCGAGGCCCCCGACC
Organism: Wurfbainia villosa; assembly: GCA_025175895.1. NCBI lineage: Eukaryota > Viridiplantae > Streptophyta > Magnoliopsida > Zingiberales > Zingiberaceae > Wurfbainia > Wurfbainia villosa. The sequence goes on along the minus strand of CM045998.1, from coordinate 30,764,143 downwards.
AAATATAACCCGCCCAGGGCCATATAATAAACAACCTCAAGTCACTTTCCCCCAAACACCGTCCCAGGAGGTTGTCTCCCAAGGAGGCCCATCAGGTGAGGGCCCTTCATCCAATCTAGATAACACTCCCACAAGGAGAGTTATTCATGTTATAGCTGGAGGACCTACCGACGGGGACTCTAACCGAGCACGGAAGTCGTACGCTCGTCTCATGGAGAGTTTGGCCATCGTCGCCGATCAAACTATTCAAGTTGCACCGCCTGTTTCATTCGGGCCAGAGGATCTACAAGGTGTCCTGCTGCCCCACACAGATGCCTTGGTTATTCGTATATCTTTGGCCAATTATGAAGAGGCCAGGGTGTTGGTCGATTCGGGAAGCTGGCCAATATCCTTTCCAGAAGCTGGATGATGCTTGAAATGCCCAGCTAGAAGATGTGGCCACCCCCCTCTTTGGATTCATAGGGCATGTGGTCCACCCTACAGGACAGATTTTATTTCCTCTGACTCTCGGTGTAAAGCCCAGCCAAAAAACCAGTATAATCTCTTTCCTCATCATGGACGCTCTGTCCACTTATAATGCTATTCTTGGGCGTCCTTTCCTTACCCTTTTTCAGGCAGTGGCTTCCCCGTACCACCAAAAGTTGAAATTTCCGGTGGGACAATTGGTGGGAGAAGTTCGTGGAGAACAAAAGGCCTCCAGGAGCTGCTACGTACAAATGGTTCGGGATGATCAAAAGAAAGCCCGAACCGATGATCTCAAAGGCAAAGCTATCATCATTTCGGATGTCTGCGTCCTGGAGGAATCCCCACCCAAGGCTGACAAAGTAGAGGAAGGAGAACTGGTGGAAATTTCCCCAGGAAAGGCCACACGGATAGCACAATAGCTGGAAACCAAGGAAGAGCTGGTGGCTTGCCTGAGGGAGAATGAAGACATCTTTGCGAGAAATGTGCATGATCTCACGGGGATCAACCCTCAAGTGGTTGAACACCATCTCAATATCACTAAGGGAGCCCGACCCGTCCAACAGAAGAGGCGACATTTTGGATCAGAAAAGGACAAGGTCATAGCCGAAGAAGTGGAAAAACTACTAAAAGCGGGTCATGTAAAAGAAATCCAGTTTCTCGAGTGGGTTTCCAATGTAGTCTTGGTCCCCAAGCCCTCAGGGCAGTGGAGAATGTGTATCGATTTTTGTGATTTAAATAAAGCGTGCCCTAAAGACTGCTACCCCTTGCCTCGTATTGATCAGTTAGTAGATTCTACTATGGGATATGAAGTGGTGTCCCTAATGGACGCATATCAAAGATACCACCAAATACCTTTGGCCAAAGAAGATCAAAAGAGGGTTAGCTTTGTGACTGCAATAGGGTTATACGCTTATGTGGTAATGCCGTTCGGATTAAAGAACGCAGGGGCAACCTACCAGCGCCTTATGGAAAAAATCTTTGCAGAACAGAAAGGGAAAAATGTGGAAGTCTACATGGATGACATATTAGTCAAATCGAAGACCACTCGGGATTTAGTTAAGTATTTAAATGTAACCTTCGCTACATTGAGACGCTTTAATATGAAGCTAAACCCTAACAAATGCCTGTTCGGGGTAAAAAGCGGCAAGTTCTTGGGTTACATTGTGACTGAAAAGGGGTTGCAAGCCAACCCTGAGAAGGTGCAGGCACTATGCAACATGAAATCACCCGCTAATCTACGGGAAACCCAGAAGTTGGTAGGCAGGATTGTTTCTTTATCCCGATTCATAGCTAGATCGGCGGACAAAGGGCTGCCTTTCTTCAAGATCCTACGCAAGGCTACTAAATGTCAGTGGGATGATCAATGCGAACATGCTTTCCAGGAGTTGAAGAAATATTTGGCTGGACTCCCACTGCTAGCCAAACCAATAGCTGGAGAACCACTATGGATGTACCTGGCTATCTCAGAGGGAGCTATTAGTTCGGTCTTATTGAAACAAGAAGGCTCTCACCAGAAGCCTATTTATTATACTGGTCATATCCTAAAGGGGGCGGAATTCCATTATACGGAGCTAGAGAAGCTGGCATATATCTTAGTGTTAATCGTCCGCAAATTGAGGTCGTACTTTTTGGCTCATCCTATCACCGTTCTAACTCACAGCGAATTGGGCAAGGTCATCACTAAGCCCAATTTCTCCACAAGATTGGCCAAATGGGTGGTAGAACTAAGCGAGTATGATATTCACTACCAACCCTGAACGGTTATCAAGGCCCAAGCGCTCGCTGATTTTCTGGCAGAGGTACCTTGCGGCTCGAAAGATGGTTCAGCAGCAAAGGATGAGGGGTCAGATGCATGAAATATATTCGTAGATGGTTCTTCAGGATCTACAGGCAACGACGTCGGGGTTCTATTAATTTCACCTGATAGTGAAGAAACTCGCCTAGCCGTTTGCCTGGGATATCGGGTATCCAATAATGAAGCGGAATATGAAGTCATTCTAGCGGGATTACAGGCTGCTAAAGTGGTAGGGGCTTCTTCAATTGTAATCCATTCGGATTCCCAGTTGGTAATATCACAACTTCAAGGTTCTTTCGCAGTTCGGGAGGAAAGGCTGCATAAGTACTTGAAGGCCTTCGAAAAAGAAAAAGCTCAATTCCGTCAAGTCCTCTTAAAGCAAATCCCACGGGAGAATAATGGGAAGGCAGATGAATTGGCTCGGATGGCTAGTGCTATGGAAGGAGTGAAGTCCCTGGAAACGATCCATGCGGAAATCCACACTTCTTTAGCAATATGCAACGTGGAGGAAGATGCACCCGAATCAAGCCTAATTCCTAATTGGAGGACTGACATCATAGCTTATTTACAGCACGGGAAGGTCCCTGAGGGAAAAGCAGCGGCATACATTTTAATGAGCCGAGCAAAACGGTTTACTCTTATAAATGGAGACTTATACAAAACTTCTTTCGGACGACCCTTATTGAAATGCTTGGGAAGTGAGGATGCAGAATGGGTACTCCGAGAGATTCATGAAGGTTGCTGTAGCAATCATTTAGGAGAAAGAGCTTTAGCAAGGAAGGCCTTATTAGCCGGATATTTTTGGCCCACTCTCCAGCAAGATGCTGCTCGTATAGTGCAAGCATGCACTGCCCTTCAGAAGCATAGCAACCGTTCTGAACGACCGACTGAGTTAATGAAAGTCATGGTCTCTTCATGTCCTTTTGATCAATGGGGAATGGATATAGTGGGTCCGATGCCAGTAGCACCTTTACAGAAGATGTTTTTGTTGGTGGTCGTAGATTATTTTTCCAAATGGGTGGAGGCAGAGCCCCTAGCCAAAATTACCGAGAATGCTGTGATACAGTTCTTATGGAGAAATATTGTTTGTCGATACAGTATTCCTCGGAAAATAGTCAGTGACAAAGGACGACAGTTCCAAGGGAAAAAGATCCAAGAGTGGTGCCAAAGCCTCAACATCAAGCAGGCTTTCACTTCAGTAGCTCACCCTTAGGCTAACGGATAAGTGGAAGTGACTAACAGAATTCTCATCCAAGGATTAAAGACCAAATTGGGGGCTCAGAGGGGAAACTGGGTAGAAGAATTACCAGGAGTCCTATGGGCCTACCGAACAACATCCAAAACAGTAACAGGGGAAACTCCCTTCAATTTAGTGTACGATATGGAAGCTGTTATTCCGGTCGAAGTTCTATTAAGTAGCGCTCGAATAAAGGCGTACGAACCAAATCAGAACCAACTTATCCGAAGCGTTGAATTGGATTTAGTGGAGGAAAAGTGGGAGATGGCACGGAGGCGGGCTGAATTTTACAAGCAAAGAGTGCAACGAGCCTTTAATAAGAAAGTGATGCCTCGAAGATTCCAAGAAGGGGACTGGGTTTTGCGTAAAGTTAATGCCGCTGGAAACCCAGGAAAGCTAGCTCCAAATTGAGAAGGACCCTATGAAGTAACGCGTCGCGTAGCGGGGTTCGCATATTATCTGAAAGATGACCAAGGCAAAGAACTTCCATGACCTTGGAATGCCATTCATTTAAAGCTTTTTCACACTGTATGAAAAGTCAGGAATAGAAGAAGAGGAATTATGAGACTCCGAAGAGGTGTACTTATTGACTTGATTGCATTAATTAGATGCAAAGTGCCCTTCAAATTTCATTAATAAGTCATTTGCCAGTGCAATACGGTACTAGTGATAAATCTTGAAAAAGAGAAAGAAAATGGAAAGGAAACTCCCGTTTCAAAACAAAATATCGAATTATAGCTTAAATCAGTCGGGAGGATAACGTCGAAAGCCAGCCTCCCAATTTAAAGAGAAGGAAGGATAAGTTGGAGGAGGTAATCCTTAGTCAGCATATTGCCGAACCGCTTTATTAAATCCATCCTGATAAGTGGTGCGCAGTAAAATGATGAGTCGCTCCTGGCGGTTCGGATGGTCAGGGCTCCGATCCCGATGCAGCCTTTGGCATTTTTCTTGTTGTTCTTGAAGCTTTCGGCGTACGTCAACATAACGACGCGACACCTCCATAATAGCATCGGCTAGGATGGAAACATCGTCGGCTCGGGAATTTTGGTCCTGCTGAACAAGGTGCGTCATCTCCACCATATTTTGACGCATTAAAGCTGAAATTCCCTCCACTGCTTCAGAATAAGATTTGGTTTAGGCGATTCGATTGCTCGGCCTTTGGAGGAGGTCTCTTATGCGTTGAGCAGGCGTGAGCATGCGCCCTAGAATTTATGAGGGATGAGTTTTCTTGTACCTCCTTGCATAAGCGGGTGAGAAGGTCTCCTATTTTATCCTGTGCTTGCCGGTGTTGAACCTGAAGACGAGGAATGGTGTCAGAGTCCTGTTGCTTCCCCTAGAGAAGCTCTGTTACCTGCCCTTGAAGACATATTAATTCTCAAGCAGAGGAAGACCCCTCATCAAGAGGAGCCAGTTGGACTTCCCGCTGGGGAACGGGTGGCTCCACACCCACTCGCTGTTGTTCTTGTAATACTGCAATGATATCAGCATCCTTTCGAATGTGTTGGCGAGCCTCGGCTAATTGCTCCTGGCATAGGTGCAGTTGTTGCAACAGGAGCTGTTCCTGATTCTAAGCCTTAGCCAAATCTTCCCTTTGTTGCCGCTCCCATTCCAGAGCTTGAGCTCGATATTGATGAAGGGAGCGATCCAACTCTTGATGGTTGGTCAGGGCCTGCAGGCCAGTAGTAGAAAAGAAATTATTTAACAAGACAAAGATAAGGAGGCTAATTGAGAAAACATACCAAATCCAGAGCATGGCGTAGGCCTTCCATGCGAGGAACCACTTTCTCTAAGTTCAGGATCCGAAGACTCCTGGGAGAAAGGGAAGAAGATGGGACGGATGATACTAAGGTGGGAAGTTCGCTTATAAAGGGGAGAGTGGGGGTGATATTTGCGGGAGGAGGAGGGCTCTTCAGGCGATGAGTGGAGGGGGAAGTTTACGATAAAGGGATATCAACCGCAATAGGTTCGGAGGAGGAATGGTATTTAGGGGAAAGAGAAGGTAGGGGTGAGCCAACCTCTGTCATCGACTGACATTGAAGTACATCCTCCCCAGGTTCATCCTCAAGTTGCAAGGAAGGAAAAGGCGACTTCCAAATCTTGGTGGCAGAAGGAGAAAGAGCAGAAGAGCTAGGGTTTGTAAATGTCGGAGGAAGTGAGGAAGGACTAATTACCCCGGTTTCCTCCGGGGCAGAGATAACAAAGGTTGCAGGAGGAGGAGAGGGAGAAAGACGAGATGAAGCAGGCGTGGTGGTGATTGGGGAAGGTGAAGAGGAAGACGGAGCTAATGACTGACCGGCACCCTTCTGGCGATGAGGATAACGACCCAATATCTCCTGGAAGAAGGTAGAATGCATTTTGAGTGTCTGAGGACAAGGGAAAAGGGCTGAAAAAAGGGATTGAAGCAAAGGAGCATGGCGGCGGAGGAAAGAACAGGCGAAGAAAAGGGAGATGAAAAGGCGAATGGATGAAGATGGCAAGAGAGACGAAGACAAAGGATCCCCTATAAAAGGAAGGAAGAATGGGCCTGTAAACATTATTGGGCCCCTCGTTTGTGGTGAAGGGGGCCCTAAGTGAAAGGGAAAGAAGGGTTTATTTTTTCTAAAGGGCTTATTATGTAGTAAAGCCCTCATTTACCTGGGAAGGGGCGGATATAGGCGTTCCCCTTTCAGAAGGAAAGCCAAAAGAGGAATGATATGAAGGCATCGTCTCCTTTATGCTGATGGTCTTTGAGCCATATATACTTAAATTTTTATCCTCGCGAAGCGGAAGATATCCCCGTGTGGTGGCGGAACGGAAGAACCGAGATTCCTCGGTTATATATTATATATGTGAATTTTTATCCCCGCGAAGCGGAAGATATCCCCGTGTGGTGGCGGAACGGAAGAACCGAGTTTCCTCGGTTATATATTATATATAAAAAATTTTATCCCCGCGAAGTGGAAGATATCCCCGTGTGGTGGCGGAACGGAAGAACCAAAATTTATTTGGTTATACTTAAATTTTTATCCCCGTGAAGCGGAAGATATCCCCGTGTGGTGGCGGAACGGAAGAACCGAGATTCCTCGGTTATATTTTATATATATGAATTTTTATCCCCGCGAAGCGAAAAATATCCCCGTGTGGTGGCAGAACGGAAGAACCGAGATTCCTCGGTTATATATTATACTTAAATTTTTATCCCCGCGAAGCGGAAGATATCCCCGTGTGGTGGCGGAATGGAAGAACCGGAATTTATTCGGTTGTACTTAAATTTTTATCCCCGCGAAGCGGAAGATATCCCCGTGTGGTGGCGGAACGGAAGAATCGAAAATTTATTCGGTTATACTTAAATTTTTATCCCCGCGAAGCAGAAGATATCCCCGTGTGGTGGCGGAACGGAAGAACCGAGATTCCTCGGTTATATATTATATATATGAATTTTTATCCCTGCGAAGCGGAAGATATCCCCGTGTGGTGGCGGAACTGGAAGAACCGAAAATTTATTCGGTTATACTTAAATTTGTATCCCCGCGAAGTGGAAGATATCCCCGTGTGGTGGCGGAACGGAAGAACCGAGATTCCTCGGTTATATATTATATATATGAATTTTTATCCCATGGAAGATATCCCGTGTGGTGTGGAGGAACGGAAGAACCGAGATTCCTCGGTTATATATTATATATATAAATTTTTATCCCCGCGAAGCGGAAGATATCCCCGTGTGGTGGCGGAACGAAAGAACCGAAAATTTATTCGGTTATACTTAAATTTTTATCCTCGCGAAGCGGAAGATATACCCGTGTGGTGGCGGAACGGAAGAACCGAGATTCCTCGGTTATATATTATATATATGAAATTTTATCCCCGCGAAGCGGAAGATATCCCCGTGAGGTGGCGAAACGGAAGACCCGAGATTCCTCGGTTATATATTATACTTAAATTTTTATCCCTGCCAAGCCGAAGATATCCCCGTGTGGTGGCGGAATGGAATAACCGAAAATTTATTCGGTTATACTTAAATTTTTATCCCCGCGAAGCGGAAGATATCCCCGTGTGGTGGCGGAACAGAAGAAACGAGATTCCTCGGTTATATATTATATATATATAAATTTTTATCCCCGTGAAGCAGAAGATATCCCCGTGTGATGGCGAAACGGATGAACCGAAAATTTATTCGGTTATACTTAAATTTTTATCCCCGCGAAGCGGAAGAAATCCCCGTGCGGTGGCGGAACGGAAGAACTGAGGTCTCTTCAGTTATATATCATTTTTGTCCCCGTAATGCGGGAGAAGTTGAAGTCCTTATTTAACTTTATATTGTTTTATTCCTGTAAAATAGAAGAGTTGGTTCATTTAATGGTTCTGCCTTCCCGGTAGGGTGAAAAGGCAGAAGAACCGAGATATGCCTCAACTATATGTCAGTGCGAAAAGAAGTAAAGCACGGCACAACTCAAAAAATACTGGAAGAAGAAGATAAACAGGGAAAGTTCACTAATGCGGAAAAATTACATATTTTGAGTCATTTACAAGGGGAAAATAACAAAAGGAACCCTTATACACCTAGGGTATTACAGTTCCTTGTTGGGGGGAATGGATGGAGCTCCCTTGTGCAGTCGAGGTTGGCACAGTAATTGCCGACGGTAAGACTGCTGCAGGAAGATTTGCTTGGCCAACTCCTTTTGAGACCCGACCAGCTGTTGACGTAGAGAGCAGTTACTGGTGGAAGCTTCCTTCAACCTTTGTTGTAAATCCTTCACTTGTTTCTCCAGACTAGCTATGTAGCGGCAATTATTTATCTGTTCTTCAGTAGGAGAGGAACTGCTACCCTGTTCAGATATTCTGTCCATGGCAAATGAAAGGAAAAGGAAAAGATGGAAGCTATCTTGTGAGGGTCGGGAGTCTTTATAGCGATAAAGGAGAAGAGTGCATTTATTGGATGAAGAAACAGGGACAGTAAATGCCAATAAAGAAGAGGAAGCGTAGGGGTAGTAGGTTGAAGGTCGACGGAACTATAACTGTAATTAAGAGGATCCGAATCCCCGGGCGATGATAGAAGAAGGTATGGTCGGACCAGATTACAGTCCTTCTGAAGATAGAAACCTTACTTCTACGAGAAAAAGACAAAAGCAAAGATCAAGTTCCCTCCCTCATTTTTATTGATATATTTGAAATGATTACATTAACTTGATCTATAAAGATTTTCTCTGATTACTCCTAACAGACGAAGCGGGAGAGGTCTCTTTGGGGGGAGAGGGCGCCAAGATGACCTTGAAGCGCTCGCCTTGAGATGGAGGAATGGTTGATGAACCTTCATCAAACGGAGAAGGATGAGCTTCCGCCGGGGGGACTGGGATGAAAGCCAGCGCTGGAGGTGTTGGGTTTCCGGCACCACGGTGTGTGTGTGTTCGATCACGTTTCGTAAACATGAACACAGCGGAATCAATAAAAATAATAAATCTACATTTATTACAACACACACAACACACGCATGCATATTACAACAAGTGTAGACATAACCGTAAATTTAAATTTGCAATAAAAGGAAATTTATCTACGTTATACCTTTCGTATGACGTGTAGCGGGAACGGCATCAACCGGAACGATCCTCGCTAGAATCGTCTCTATCCGTATCCACGCCGAGTTCCTCGGGATGACTTCGATAAGCCACGAGCTTCGTCTTCGTACGGGTTGCTAGCCTCGTGTTGAAGACGACGTGATCGAGAGATGATCACGATCCGAATCCAAATTCGGATCCTAATACGAGTTCTCAAAACTCGCTTCTCCGGAGAGGTATTCTTCAACCAATTGACGAATCCTTCGTCCTCCACCTCAGAGGATTACCGGAGATCGAATCCCCGGTAAGTTAGCCGCTGTCGGAGCTCTAACCGTCGTCCAAACGACGCTCCGATGAGAGGAGAACAAGCAGTCCAGAAAACTGACAGCTTTGGTGGAGGTGATAGGCGCCGGCCAACCAAGGGAGATAGAGCTCACCTTGATGCCAAACTTGAAAGAGATCACCGGAGCACTAACCGGCAGCAGCTCGACACCGGCGAGGGGGAAGGAAGCAGCCTTCTGGACGCCGGTTAGAGCCTCAAGGTGGGCGGCGGCAAGGAGGAGGAGAGTTAGCTCCGAATTTCTCCAAGGAGAGGTGGGCGGCAACTTAGGGTTGTGGATTAGGGCTTAATTATCCCTTAAGCCCTCTTTTATAGAGAACTAATTCTCTTAATGGTTATTGGATCATAACCATTAGGCCCGTTAACCCGCTCCATTAAGATAAGTTAAAATAAACCAAACCATGATGGTTTATTTTAAGTTAAAACGAACCGAACCAACTTTTGGTTCATTCGTTTAAAATAAACCAAACCCTTTGGTTTATTCTCCTCCATTGGATTAGAACCAAACCATTTTGGTTCATCCATTACGTCTTCATAAGACTCGGCCCATCCATGCTTCCATTGCCACAGAAATGATTTCATGCTCGCTTTATGTTTGGTCCAACCAAACCTAGTTTCTCTCGGTCTGAGAATCCCATTCTCAAGCTCGTTTTAAATCCTTTGGATTACGCTCGTTGTGCGTGTGACCAAATAGGTTCTCGGTTTATGTTTGTAACGCCCGTAAAATTCCTAGCAATTTTACAAGAATTTTTGGCTTGATGATCATGGGCCTTGGGTGGGCCTTTTTCCAAAACAAAAGAAAATAAGCCAAAAATGGATGCAAGACCTAGGAATTGAACTCCAAACCTCTAGAGATAGCCAAACCCTATAGACGCACCCACTAACCAGAAGCCCAATAGGATATCATAATTAGAGGAAGGGGGGGATTATAGATAAGTGTGATAAAGGCAAATGAAGAGGCATGGAAGAAGAGAAGAGAAACTTCTCTTCCTCCCTTTATAAAGAAGAGGGAAGGTTCTAATTTGCCACTTTCTCTCTTCTTCTTCTTCTTTTTCTCACCGAATTCTCTCCCTCTCCATTTCCCTCTTTTGGCCGAACCTCATCCAAGCAAGAAAGCAAAGGCTAGGTTGGTTCTTTAGGTTATCTTCCCCACCCAAAGCAAAGCGAAGGATGTAAGTATCCCTCACCTGCATACGAGTAGTTTCGTTTGATGTTTGTAAAAGAAAATCTATATGTTATATCTAACTAAGCTATGTTTTAGTTTATCAATGAAGTTGTATGCTAAGTTTAGGAGGTATATGATAATGTTAACATGGAAAAAAAAAGGATTATGTTAGAAGCTAACCCTAATAGCCCCTAGAGCCTATTCGGCCATGCCATGATTTTAGGGTTCTAATGAAGCTCTATGCCATGTTTTTGTAACTATATGATGATGTTAGGATTAAGATGGATTAGGGCAAAAGTTAACCCTAAAAACCCTACTTGGACCATTCGGCCAACCTAGGTTTTGGGTGAACAAATGAAGTTTTAATCCATATGTTATATGCAAATGAAGTTGTTGTTATATGAAATGAATTAGGTTAAAGGTTAACCCTAAAAACCCTACTTGGACCATTCGGCCAACCTAGGTTTTGGGGTGAACAAATGAAGTTTTAATCCATATGTTATATGCAAATGAAGTTGTTGTTATATGAAATGAATTAGGTTAAAGGTTAACCCTAAAAACCCTACTTGGACCATTCGGCCAACCTAGGTTTTGGGTGAACAAATGAAGTTTTAATCCATATGTTATATGCAAATGAAGTTGTTGTTATATGAAATGGATTAGGTTAAAGGTTAACCCTAAAAACCCTACTTGGACCATTCGGCCAACCTAGGTTTTGGGTGAACAAATGAAGTTTTAATCCATATGTTATATGCAAATGAAGTTGTTGTTATATGAAACGAATTAGGTTGTTGTTATATGAAATGAATTAGGTTAAAGGATAACCCTAGAAGACCCTATGGACCATTCGGCCATCATGCATTTTGGGGATTAGATGAAGTCTTAATATAAGTATTATGTGCATATGAATTTGTTGTTAAGTTAAATGAATAGGTTAACATGTGTTTTATGTTGGGTGAATTCATGTTGACTTGTGATATTAAATAATGCTAGATGAAGATAACATGCCTTAGGTTAGTGTTTACTTACTTTTGATGCCATGCCTTTTTGCCATGTCTATGTGTATGCTATGTTTGAAATATGTTATGAAATGGAAGAAGATAGGATTATGAAATGAAACAAAACGATATGTACATGACATGAATATGACATGATGATGAAATGAAGAATGATATGTTATGAAATGAAGAATGGCATGTTTACGAAATGAAAGATGATATGTCCATGAAGGGAAGCATGATGTGTTATGAAATGAAGTATGCTATGTTTGCAAAATGTAAGCTATGTTATAAAATAAGCATATAAGTATTTTACCTTCTGCATGGCATGTACCAAGACCCTAACAGGGTCCAAGAAGGGATGGGCTCCTAAGATGCCCTAGGTCGATGGAATAAGACTCGGGCCTAGGATGGGCTTCTATGTATGATTGCCCCTAGGTCGATGGAATAAGACTCGGGCCTAGTACGGGATGGGCTCCAAGATGCCTTAGGTCGATGGAGTAAGACTCGGGCCTAGGATGGACTTCTACGCTATGACGATTGCCCTAGGTCGACGGACTAAGATCGGGCCTAGTAACCTATTAGGTTCGAGACTTGCTACCTCGGGCCTATTTAGGGATGCGCGCTATGATAATGAAGAAGTGGTACAATGTCGGGCCCAAATATGTTGAGATTTATATTTACGTACCTATAAAATATGTTTTCAAAAGCATCTCGCATATGTTACATGATTAGATGTTATGTTTGATATGCCATGTTGATATGTTACATATGAAGTATGTTATGTTTGATATGCCATGTTGATATGTTACATATGAAGTATGTTATGTTTGATATGCCATGTTGATATGTTACATATGAAGTATGTTATGTTTGATATGCCATGTTATGTCACTAAGCTACATATGATGTATGTTATATCTGATAGGTCATACCTATATGTTTTATGTTATGTTGATTTGCTACGTTACATATGTTATATGTTATGTTTAAATAAGTCCTAGACGTACATGACATGATGCTATGTTATAGATGATACATGTTATGCTGCCATGCTATGGATGAGATATGTTATGTTTACTCACGTTATTTATGCTACATGTTAAGTTAATTACGCCATGTATGTTACATGTTATGTGGCTTATATGTTATGAATGTTACATGCTTATATGTTATGAATGGTACATGCTATGATTAATGTCGATATATGGTTTTTGTGAGTAGGACTGGATCTTACTAAGCCTATGTGCTTATAGTTTATCTTTCCCTCGTACTGCAGATAAGGGTAAGGGATGGATAAACTAAAGGGAGTAGCAGGAGGGGCCAAATGTGTGTGGCAGTGGCATGGTGAAGAAGATCCGTTAGGTTTATATATATATGTTGACCTATGATGATGATGTGTATGGATGTCCTTACTTATGTCTCCATATGACAACGATGGTTATGAACCTGAACTAAGCACTAAGTAACTATCTAAGTTATAATGCATGCTCTATGTTAATAAGAAGAAGTAAAGAAGAAGTAAGAAGAAGTATCTATATATGTTATGATGCATGCCCTATGTGAAGAAGAAGAAGTATATATATATATATATATATATATATATATATATATGTCAATGCATGTTTATGTTATAAAAGAAAAAAAAATGTCTAAAGTCTTCCGCTGTAAGAAGTACGAAATATGTATAAAGTCTTCCGCTGTATGTATGTATGTATGTATGTACGGTCGCGTCACGCACCGCCCCTCCGAGTTCTGGGTCCGGAAAGGGCGGGCGTGACAGGTTGGTATCAGAGCGGATCTGCCTTTCCACTACACACACATCAAGCTCCAAATCCTGCCGCTCCAAGTAAGAATTCTATGTCTACTCTAATTTTGTTAAATGTTTTTTTTCATCTATGATAGGAAATGTTTCTAGCTTAAATATGCATGAAATTATGAATGTTACCCTTATGCTTGTTCATATAGGATGTAAAATACCTTAAGCTTAAACTATGCATTAGAGCATGAATGATGCCTTAAGCTTAAAATGACTTTATGTTAGCTTTAGTCTAAGTATGCGTAGGTCAACGAACGAAAACTTATACTAGCTTCACAAGAAACACTTGTGATTGGCCAAAGGGGTCAAAGGTAGACAAGTTAGGTAAATCAAAATTGATCAAAAAAAAAACTCCTACAATTACGAAGAATTGATTTTCGTAATTAATTGTGTATGGTCTATGCTCATATAAATTGAATTAAGCCAATTTCGTACTGGTTAGTCGGTTTTGTACTGACTTAATTTATTTCAATTTCATATGGCACGGACAACCACTACGATGACCCGTCGTGATGTGTTACGAAACAGATTGAGGGAAACTATTGAAGAGATAGTTTATAAACCTAATGGTGGGGTCATCGGACACATAAAAAGGCTCGATGGTCTTTTTAGGAGACTCGAGCAGCAGGAGTTTCCGTTACTAGACAATTATCGGATATGGGCCTTGGTACGCTCTCTCCCAAATGATCTCATGGTAGTTGCGCATCACGTATGGGGCCTCTATGAAGGGCGGATAACATATGCTGAGTTGTGTTGGGAACTACTGGAGCACAAGGTTCAACAGAATCCTGTGGTAGCTGGCCTCGAAAAGAATGAAGAGAGTTCCACAAACCGTCAACTTATTGGCCAGCCTGAGACTACCCTAATGAGGCCAAGGAAGATAGGATTAAACATAATTACAACTGCACTAGGGTTTGTCCTAGTGGGAGTCGTAATAAACTATCTTATCAAGTAGTTTTGTTCCGATTAGAAATAAGGAATGTTATATATTAACATTTTTCTTTTCTGAACGTATGAATAAGAAATTGTGAGCTCGTTTCCTTTGAAATTAGAGATTAGTTTATTACATGGGATGTATGAGGTATAGTTGATTTGATTGGGACTCGGAGCTGTACTTATGCAGAATGGCAAGGTCATTGCCTACGCCTCTAGGCAACTCAAGGAACACGAAAGGAATTATCCCACCCACGATTTAGAGCTAGCGGCCGTGGTCTTTGCTCTCAAAACATGGAGGCATTATCTCTATGGAGCTCAGTGTAGGATCTAGGATCTGCACTCACCGAGTCTGAAATATTTCTTCACACAGAAGGACCTGAACATGAGACAACACAGATGGCTCGAGCTCGTCAAGGATTAGGACTGCGAGATTCTTTACCATCCGGGGAAAGCTAACAAGGTGGCTGATGCACTCAGCAGGAAGTCCTGCGCCACCTTGATGTCCCTATCAGTGTTATCTCGACCCTTAGAAAAAGAGATTATGCGTTACGGGGTTGAAATCATCTCCGGACAGCTCTCGACTATGACGATAACACCGATGTTGTTCGATGATATACTGGAAAAGCAAGCCCGTGACCCAAGCCTTCAGAGGATCAAGCAAGAGGTCCTAGAAGGAAAGGACGACGGGTTTCGGATCTCTGATAGTGGAGTACTCTACCTCAGGGATCGCTTGTGTATTCCCGACGATCCAGAATTGCGGAAGGAGATATTTGAGGAAGCTCACAGAACTCCTTATGCGATGCATCCTGGAACCACCAAGATGTACCAAGACCTAAAACGAAAGTTCTGGTGGTTCGGAATGAAAAGAGATGTCAAGACTTGCAGACTGCAGAGGTTAAGCGAACACACGAGACCTAGAGGAACAACTGCGGTGATCCAGATTCCAGAATGGAAATGGGAGGACATTTCTATGGATTTCATCTCAGGATTGCCCAAGACGACAAACGGTTATGATGCTATATGGGTAATTGTGGACAGATTGACGAAGTCCGCCCATTTCTTAGCAATCAAGATGACCTATTCGACGGAGCAACTGGCTCAGTTATATGCTAGGGAAATTATCAGACTACATGGAATTCCTAAGACCATCATTTCTGACAGAGATGGTCGCTTTATCTCCCATTTCTGGGAATGCGTTCAGAAGGCCTTAGGCACGAAGCTATTGTTCAAGATCGCCTTCCATCCCCGCAGAATGAATGACCGAAGAGTAAATCAATCTTGGAGGATATGTTATGAGCCTGTGCCCTGGATTTCAAAGGTAGCTGGTGTCGATACTTATGTTTGGCAGAATTCGCCTACAATAATAGCTACCAAGCTACTATTGGAATGGCACCCTACGAGGCTCTATACGGGAGGAAATGTAGATCTCCCATATGCTGGTACGAGGGTGGTGAAAAGAAGAGGATGGGACTCCAGACGGATTTCATCGACGACACCACCCGAGCTATACGGAACATCCGCCAGAGAATTGAAACTGCTCAGAGCCGACAAAAGAGCTATGCGGATATGCGACGTAGACCGTTAGAATTCGAAGTTGGGGACCTAGTATTCCTCAAAGTGGCTCCTATGAAGGGAGTGATGAGATTCGGAAGGAAGGGTAAACTGAGTCCACGCTACGTGGGACCGTATTCGATATTGCAGAGGATTGGCAAGGTAGCTTACAAGCTAGAGCTGCCTCAAGAGATGTCGGCTATTCACAACGTGTTCCATGTCTCTGTGCTCAAGAAATGCATTTCCAGTACGGACCAAGTGATCGAGCCACAAACAGTACAAGTTCAAGAGGACCTGAGTATTGAAAGTCGGCCTATCCAAATACTAGACCGAGAAATCAAGAGGCTAAGGAACAAAGAGGTGCCCTTAGTAAAGGTCCTGTGGCAGAATCAACGGTACGAGGAAGCTACCTGGGAACGCGAGGAGGACATGAAGCAGAAGTACCCACAATTGTTCTAAGTTTCGAGGACGAAACTTTTAAAAGGTATGAAGGATTGTAACGCCCGTAAAATTTCTAGCAATTTTACAGGAATTTTTGGCTTGATGATCATGGGCCTTGGGTGGGCCTTTTTCTAAAACAAAAGAAAATATGCCAAAAATGGATGCAAGACCTAGGAATTGAACTCCAAACCTCTAGAGATAGCCAAACCCTATAGATGCACCCACTAACCAGAAGCCCAATAGGATATCATCATTAGAGGAAGGGGGGATTATAGATAAGTGTGATAAAGGCAAATGAAGAGGCATGGAAGAAGAGAAGAGAAACTTCGCTTCCTCCCTTTATAAAGAAGAGGGAAGGTTCTAATTTGCCACTTCCTCTCTTCTTCTTCTTCTTCTTCTCACCGAATTCTCTCCCTCTCCATTTCCCTCTTTTGGCCGAACCTCATCCAAGCAAGAAAGCAAAGGCTAGGTTGGTTCTTTAGGTTATCTTCCCCACCCAAAGCAAAGCGAAGGATGTAAGTATCCCTCACCTGCATACGAGTAGTTTCGTTTGATGTTTGTAAAAGAAAATCTATATGTTATATCTAACTAAGCTATGTTTTAGTTTATCAATGAAGTTGTATGCTAAGTTTAGGAGGTATATGATGATGTTAACATGGAAAAAAAAAAGGATTAGGTTAGAAGCTAACCCTAATACCCCCTAGAGCCTATTCGTCCATGCCATGATTTTAGGGTTCTAATGAAGCTCTATGCAATGTTTTTGTAACTATATGATGATGTTAGGATTAAGATGGATTAGGGCAAAAGTTAACCCTAAAAACCCTACTTGGACCATTCGGCCAACCTAGGTTTTGGGTGAACAAATGAAGTTTTAATCCATATGTTATATGCAAATGAAGTTGTTGTTATATGAAATGAATTAGGTTAAAGGTTAACCCTAAAAACCCTACTTGGACCATTCGGCCAACCTAGGTTTTGGGGTGAACAAATGAAGTTTTAATCCAAATGTTATATGCAAATGAAGTTGTTGTTATATGAAATGAATTAGGTTAAAGGTTAACCCTAAAAACCCTACTTGGACCATTCGGCCAACCTAGGTTTTGGGTGAACAAATGATGTTTTAATCCATATGTTATATGCAAATGAAGTTGTTGTTATATGAAATGAATTAGGTTAAAGGTTAACCCTAAAAACCCTACTTGGACCATTCGGCCAACCTAGGTTTTGGGTGAACAAATGAAGTTTTAATCCATATGTTATATGCAAATGAAGTTGTTGTTATATGAAACGAATTAGGTTGTTGTTATATGAAATGAATTAGGTTAAAGGATAACCCTAGAAGACCCTATGGACCATTCGGCCATCATGCATTTTGGGGATTAGATGAAGTCTTAATATAAGTCTTATGTGCATATGAATTAGTTGTTAAGTTAAATGAATAGGTTAACATGTGTTTTATGTTGGGTGAATTCATGTTGACTTGTGATATTAAATAATGCTAGATGAAGATAACATGCCTTAGGTTAGTGTTTACTTTCTTTTGATGCCATGTCTATGTGTATGCTATGTTTGAAATATGTTATGAAATGGAAGAAGATAGGATTATGAAATGAAACAAAACGATATGTACACGACATGAATATGACATGATGATGAAATGAAGAATGATATGTTATGAAATGAAGAATGGCATGTTTACGAAATGAAAGATGATATGTCCATGAAGGGAAGCATGATGTGTTATGAAATGAAGTATGCTATGTTTGCAAAATGTAAGCTATGTTATAAAATAAGCATATAAGTATTTTACCTTCTGCATGGCTTGTACCAAGACCCTAACAGGGTCCAAGAAGGGATGGGCTCCTAAGATGCCTTAGGTCGATGGAATAAGACTCGGGCCTAGGATGGGCTTCTATGTATGATTGCCCCTAGGTCGATGGAATAAGACTCGGGCCTACTACGGGATGGGCTCCAAGATGCCTTAAGTCGATGGAGTAAGACTCGGGCCTAGGATGGGCTTCTACGCTATGACGATTGCCCTAGGTCGACGGACTAAGATCGGGCCTAGTAACCTATTAGGTTCGAGACTTGCTACCTCGGGCCTATTTAGGGATGCGCGCTATGATAATGAAGAAGTGGTACAATGGGCCCAAATATGTTGAGATTTATATTTACGCATCCTATAAAATATGTTTTCAAAAGCATCTCGCATATGTTACATGATTAGATGTTATGTTTGATATGCCATGTTGATATGTTACATATGAAGTATGTTATGTTTGATATGCCATGTTGATATGTTACATATGAAGTATGTTATGTTTGATATGCCATGTTGATATGTTACATATGAAGTATGTTATGTTTGATATGCCATGTTGATATGTTACATATGAAGTATGTTATGTTTGATATGCCATGTTATGTCACTATGCTACATATGATGTATGTTATATCTGATAGGTCATACCTATATGTTTTATGTTATGTTGATTTGTTACGTTACATATGTTATATGTTATGTTTAAATAAGTCCTAGACGTACATGACATGATGCTATGTTATAGATGATACATGTTATGCTGCCATGCTATGGATGAGATATGTTATGTTTACTCACGTTATTTATGCTACATGTTAAGTTAATTACGCTATGTATGTTACATGTTATGTGGCTTATATGTTATGAATGTTACATGCTTATATGTTATGAATGGTACATGCTATTATTAATGTCGATATATGGTTTTTGTGAGTAGGACTGGATCTTACTAAGCCTATGTGCTTATAGTTTATCTTTCCCTCGTACTGCAGATAAGGGTAAGGGATGGATAAACTAAAGGGAGCAGCAGGAGGGGCCAAATGTGTGTGGCAGTGGCATGGTGGAGAAGATCCGTTAGGTTTATATATATATGTTTACCTATGATGATGATGTGTATGGATGTCCTTACTTATGTCTCCGTATGACAACGATGGTTATGAACCTGAACTAAGCACTAAGTAACTATCTAAGTTATAATGCATGCTCTATGTTAATAAGAAGAAGTAAAGAAGAAGTAAGAAGAAGTATCTATATATGTTATGATGCATGCCCTATGTGAAGAAGAAGTGTATATATATATATATATATATATATATATATATATGTCAATCCATGTTTATGTTATAAAAGAAAAAAAATGTCTAAAGTCTTCCGCTGTAAGAAGTACAAAATATGTATAAAGTCTTCCGCTGTATGTATGTATGTATGTATGTATGTCGATCACGCCGCCGCCTCCGGTTCGGGTCCGGAAGGCGGGCGTGATAATGTGGCCGTCTATAATTAACCATTAATTATAGAGCGATCATGAGTGGCACCTAGTAGTACATCATGATCCCCAATTAACCGAAAAGATCAACGGTTGATCCAGAACTATTTCTGAAACCCTTCAGCAGCTCGAATGATTCGTGCCCCATTCCCTTCACTCATCTTATACCCACTTGGTTCAGAACATGGTCTATAGTGTCAGTCCCCACTAGGCTGACTACGTCACACCTAGCCCAAGTATCAATTCCTCGTCCTACGGATTCTAGTTACTCCACATGTATCGAAGAGTACCTTACTCTAAACATGTAATGCTTTGGCCAAAGACTTTAGTAACAATCCGACGAGAGGCCATGGGTATACATCTCTTCGCAAGGAGTGGTGAATCCTTTATAGGCTATTCAAACACCTTCGATCACTTCGACTTATACCCAATCATCCCGGGTCCACATCTCCTTAGAGATGTTTGCTTAAGATGTCAAAGCATAAGTCTCCATGATCAAGATGACTTGAATACCGTAAGTCAAAGGAACATCGCACTTAAGCCACAGTAAGAACTTCATTGACATATCTATATATGCAGAGAACCATATGAAGTCTTACGGCTGGTCACTCCAATGAACTAGTTACCATAACTAGCATCCACGATTAACTCCGGACATCACAATGTCTCCAGCCAGTGAGAATCAGCTGCTTGGATACACCAAGGAGTATACCTCGTGCTAGTCTCGACAGAATTGATGGTGTCCAAATCCATCAATTCATCGACTAGGGATAATTCCGATACATCACAATTACACATGTAGAGATACTCACTAGTTGTGATCCAATCACAAATTCTCTCATGCTGTGAATCGTATCGTGGACATTCAGTAAATGAGTTTAAGATCCAATCAAATACATAAAACATGTATACTCAAATAGTGAATCTTCATTTATCATATAAATGGTTCATACATAAGGCGATTACCTTAGGACATCTCTCATATATTACTAACAGACTCCCACTTGGCCTAATGCCAATCGCTACGGTATCCAATACCATAAGCTCTAACATGACCCTCAAACTTATTTTGAGGTAATGCCTTAGTTAAAGGATCCGCTAAGTTCCTTTCAGTGGGAATTTTCTCGATTTGTATTTTGTTCCTACTAATGATCTCTCTGATAAGATGATAGCAGCGAAGCACATGTTTGGATCATTGATGAGACCACATCAAGTTCAGAGTTGATCTTCTTGATCCAAACCGCTTCCTTTGCTACTTCCAAAGCTGCAATGTATTCTGCCTTAGTGGCAGAATCCGCTATTGCGTCAAGCTTGGAACCTTTCCAACTTATTGCGCCTCCATTCTAGGTGAATACAAACCCAGACTGAGACATGGAATCATCCTTGTCTGTCTGGAGCTGGCATCCGTATACCCACGTATCACCATGTACCCTTCTCCATATTTTAGGAACACATCCTTAGTTCTTCTCAAGTACTTAAGGATCGTCTCAACAGCCACCCAATAATCCATTCCTGGATCTGACTAGTATCTGCTCGTGACACTCAGAGCATACGATACATCGGGCCTCGTACATAACATAGCATACATGATAGATCCTATTGCGGATGCATAGGGAATCTTACTCATGCAAATCCTCTCGTCTTCTGTGCGCGGACACATAGACTTCGAAAGGTGTATCCCATGCCTGATGGGTAGGAAATCTTTCTTGGATTCCGACATGCTAAACCTCTTTAGCACTCGGTCTATATATGTAGACTGCGAAAGACCAAGCAACCGTTTCAATCTATCTCTATAGATCTTAATCCCGAGGATGTAGGTTGCTTCTCCCAGGTCTTTTATGGAGAATGTCTTGGATAACCAAACCTTAACTGACTGTAAGACTGAAACATCATTTCCTATAAGTAATATGTCATCGACATATAATACTAGGAACACGATTGCACTCCCACTAACCTTCTTGTACACACAAGGTTCGTCTGGATTTTGTGAGAAATCAAACTTTTTGATTGTCTCATCAAAATGAATATTCCAGCTCCTGGATGCTTGCTTCAATCCATAAATGGACCGTCGCAATTTGCATACCTTGGTTTTATCAACCGATGTGAAACCCTCAGGCTGTATCATATACACGTCCTCGAGCAGGTTTCCATTAAGGAAAGTTGTTTTCACATCCATCTACCATATCTCATAATCATAATGAGCCGCTATGGCCAGGAGCATCCGAATGGATTTAAGCATAGCTACAGGCGAATATGTTTCATCATAATCAACACCTTGCTTTTGACGATATCCTTTCGCCACCAATCTAGCCTTATAGGTAATCACATTACCATCCATGTCGGTTTTCTTCTTGAAAACCCACTTGCTCCCTATAGGCTTTATGCCTTCAGGTGGGTCAACCAAGTTCCAAACTTGGTTTTCATACATGGAATCCATTTCCGACTTCATGGCACCAAGCCACTTATCCCTTTCTGAACTTGTCAGCACTTCTTCATAACTGGTAGGCTCCTCATCATCAATGAGTAACACGTCGTTCGATTCACTTATGAGAAATCCATATCTCTCGGGAATATTGCGTGTTCTACCAGATCTACGAAGATGTGGTGTTACAATAGGTCCAGCCGATTGCTCATCACTATGAGTTGTCGGCTGTTGTGCTTCACCAGGTATCTCATCAATGTCTATTTGAGTCTCTCGAGCCTCCTCAAGCTCGACGACACTCCCACTGTTTTCTTGCAAGAGAAACTCTTTCTCTAGAAACACAGCATACCTTGAAACAAACACCTTTTGTTCCACAGGATGATAGAATTGGTAACCCCTTGTTTCCGTAGGGTATCCAATAAATAGATATTTATCAGACTTAGCATCCAATTTGTCTGATACAGTCCTCTTCACATAAGCAGGACAACCCCATATCTTCAAGTAAGATACATGAGGTTTCTTACCATTCCATATCTCATATGGAGTAGTTGAGACTACCTTGGTAGGCATTCTGTTTAACAAGTAAACAGCTGTCTGAAGTGCATAGCCCTAAAAGGACTTGGGAAGAGTCGCATGATTCATCATTGACCTGACCATGTCCAACAAGGTCCGGTTACGCCTCTCAGATATACCATTATGCTTTGGTGTATATGGCGGAGTCCATTGAGATAATATGCCATTGTCTCTTAGATAATCAAGAAACTCTTGACTTAAGTATTCACCACCTCGATCCGATCACAGTATTTTAATACTCTTGTCATTTTTGTTTCTCTACTTCATTTCTGAATTCTTTGAACCTTTCAAAGGCTTCAGACTTGTGTTTCATCAAGAACACAAACCCAAACCGTGAGTGATCATCGGTGAAGGTAATGAAGTAGCTATAGCCTCCTAAAGCTTTAGTTGGCATAGGTCCACATACATTAGTATGTATTAGACCTAGTAACTCTCCCACTCGTTCACCTTTTCCAGTAAAAGGTAACTTATTCATCTTGCCTTTTAAGCATGATTCGCATGTATCGTATGAATCCAATTCAAACAATTCCAGAATTCCACATCGGTGTAATTCGGACATGCGTTTCTTGCTTAGATGGCCAAGACGACAATGCCACATGTAGGAGTCTAATTGATTATCCTTTCGAGCACGCTTGTTGCTTGCTTCGATATTGAAAACGCCACTGGATACTTCCAACGTATAAACACCATTTCTTAAAGTTCCAGACCCATAAGGAACTCCATTCAAATTTATGTAACAACAATTGTTACTAAAAGTCAAATGGTACCCATTTCTATTTAAACAAGAAATAGAAATGATGTTCTTTATCAACGAAGGAATACAAAAGCAATTGTCCAGTTTTAAGACAAGTCCTGCAGGGAGTTTCAACAAATACGTTCCGTTGGCAAGTGCAGCAACCTTTGCTTCATTCCCAACACGTAAATTTGACTCTCCCTTGACAAGTCTTCTTCTATTCCTTAGCCCATGTATGTCATTACATATATCTGAGCCACACCCAGTATCCAATACCCAAGTGTCTGAGGAAATAGAATGACAATCAATAACGAAGATATGTGAAAAGATGGAGCATCTTATGTCTTATTCTTCTTCACGGACTCAAGATAAATCTTGCAATTTCTTCGCCAATGGCCCTACTTGACATAATTATGGCAAGTGCCATTTTGACCTGGTTCTGCCTTTTTAGCCTTTTTCTTCTTTCCCTTCTGTTGTTCTTTTGACTCCCTCTTAGAACCTTTCTTCGAGGAATCAACTAACAACACCGTCCCCTGCTCATGCTTCTTAGAAGGCTCCACAGTCTTCAGCATGTTGAGCAGTACCACAGATGAACCTTCTTGCATCTCAGAGGTGAAGAGGATCTTGGAGACTTCGAACCATTCGAATCTCACTTGCTCATCAAACA
Source organism: Wurfbainia villosa (assembly GCA_025175895.1). NCBI lineage: Eukaryota > Viridiplantae > Streptophyta > Magnoliopsida > Zingiberales > Zingiberaceae > Wurfbainia > Wurfbainia villosa. The sequence continues at coordinate 30,740,159 of CM045998.1, read as the reverse complement.
ACTCATAAAGATGAAGGACTACGATATGAGCATCCATATGCTCATGTTGCTTTCGTTGATTTGGGTTCTATCGCGGCTAGCATGATGCAACTTGTCAGTTCAGAATCAGTCACATATTTCTGATAGACCAACAATTGGTCCGGAGTTGCATCGTCACTAGGATGGGCGGGAAGAGGCGCTTCGAGGAAATACACAAGCTTTTCACCTTGAGAACAATTCTCAAGTTTCTAAGCCAGTCCAAGAAGTTTGGCCCAGTCAATTTATTCGAATCCAAAATGGAACGCAAATTAAAAGACAACATGATCAATTTATTGACCTAGAAATACAAAATGAGCATATATAAGAAAATGATTTTAAAATGCATCAATATACATTTATAAATCCCATTCATTTTTTGAATTTCAAAAACCCCAAAATCACTTTGGGAGATCGTAGGTCCATCTCCGAATGGGCTGATATCCATCATAGTTATGAACAACCTTGGAGAGAGTCCAACAAGTCATTCATAACTACGATGGTAGGTATCAACTATACCGATTGCATATCACATATATGCAACTATCACAATGTGCTATCAACTAATTGAATGTTCACACATACATCGGGTTGTTAACACATTAACAAGTATGCATCATATGCATAGCACCCAACTTCACCTCCCTTTACATCGACCTTGGAGAGAGTCCAACAAGCCGATGCTCCGGGTTAAAGCCAACCCATTAATCGAAATAGTTTTAATATGGTTAGGCGCATTCAACCAATTAGCCCAGCTTGGAGAGAGTCCAACAACCAAAGCTAACGATTGACCTCGACTCTTACCATATTAGTATTAAACTATTCCATGGTTTGAACATGTTCGGGTTCTAGGCTTGGAGAGTCCAACAACCCAAACAAGAAACGGAACTCTGGTTCTAACCATATTAATGGAAGGTGTAGGCTTTAATATTGTTTAAGGGTTTTTATGTCTCATCCTCTTTGCATGCAAATAACTATTATCTACATGGCATGACATACATGGCATACATCTACATGTCACGGCACGCAAGGCATAATGTTATGCATCTAATGCAATTATATGGCATACAATTATGTCATGTATATAATTTCCTTATATGTCATAACTATTTATGGAAATAAAATATGTTTAAGATTTGATTCTTCAAATCAAATCATAATTAAATTAGGAAACAAATTTCCAAATCTAATCACATATTTTATTTATGGAATTATTTGATTAAGTAAAATCTATTTAGGAAACCAATTTCCTAAATCATTAAAACTACTTATGGAAATAAAATATTTTAAGATTTGATTTCCCAAATCAAATCATGATTAAATTAGGAAACAAATTTCCAGAATTTAATCAAATATTTTATTTATGGAAAATATCAATTTCCATAAATACTTCCAACTTTCCAAAAGTGGAAGATTTCCATAAATACTTCTAGACTTTCCAAAATTGAAAAATTTCCATAAATACTTCTTATTTTCCAAAATTAGAAAATTTCCAGAAATACATTATGACTATCGCAAAACCATTTTTACGATTATGTCGAAACACAACCTGGGCTCTGATACCACTGTTGGGTTTCCGGCACCGCGGCGTGTGTTTGTTCGATCACGTTTCGTAAACATGAACACAGCGGAAGCAATAAAAATAATAAATCTACATTTATTACAACACACGCATGCATATTACAACAAGTGTAGACATAACCGTAAATTTAAATTTGCAATAAAAGGAAATTTATCTATGTTATACCTTTCGTATGACGTGTAGCGGGAACGACATCAACCGGAACGATCCTCGCTAGAATCGTCTCTATCCGTATCCACGCCGAGTTCCTCGGGATGACTTCGCTAAGCCACGAGCTTCGTCTTCGTACAGGTTACTAGCCTCGTGTTGAAGACGACGTGATCGAGAGATGATCACGATCCGAATCCATATTCGGATCCTAATACGAGTTCTCAAAACTCGCTTCTCCGGAGAGGTATTCGTCAACCAATTGACGAATCCTTCGTCCTCCACCTCAGAGGATTACCGGAGATCGAATCCCCGGTAAGTTAGCCACTGTCGGAGCTCTAACCGTCGTCCAAACGACACTCCGATGAGAGGAGAACAAGCTGTCCAGAAAACTGGACAGCTTTGGTGGAGGTGATAGGCGCCGGCCAACCAAGGGAGATAGAGCTCACCTTGATACCAAACTTGAAGGAGATCACCGGAGCACTAACCGGCAGCAGCTCGACGCCGGCGAGGGGGAAGGAAGCAGCCTTCTAGATGCCGATTGGAGCCAACAGGTGGGCGGCGGCAAGGAGGAGGAGAGTTAGCTCTGAATTTCTCCAAGGAGAGGTGGGCGGCAACTTAGGGTTGTGGATTAGGGCTTAATTAACCCTTAAATCCTCTTTTATAGAGAACTAATTCTCTTAATGGTTATTGGATCATAACCATTAGGCCCGTTAACCCGCTTCATTAAGATAAGTTAAAATAAACCAAACCATGATGGTTTATTTTAAGTTAAAACGAACCGAACCAACTTTTGGTTCATTCGTTTAAAATAAACCAAAACCTTTGGTTTATTCTCCTCCATTGGATTAGAACCAAACCATTTTGGTTCATCCATTACGTCTTCATAAGACTCGGCCCATCCACGCTTCCATTGCGACTGAAACGATTTCATGCTCGCTTTATGTTTGGTCCAACCAAACCTAGTTTCTCTCGGTCTGAGAATCCCATTCTCAAGCTCGTTTTAAATCCTTCGGATTACGCTCGTTGTCGTGTGACCAAATAGGTTCTCGGTTTATGTTGGCCGTCTATAATTAACTATTAATTATAGAACGATCATGAGTGGCACCTAGTAGTACATCATGATCCCCAATTAACCGAAAAGATCAACGGTTGATCCAGAACTATTTCTGAAACCCTTCAGCAGATCGAATGAATCGTGCCCCATTCCCTTCACTCATCTTATACCCACTTGGTTCAGGACATGGTCTATAGTGTTAGTCCCCACTAGGCTGACTACGTCACACCTAGCCCAAGTATCAATTCCTCGTCCTATGGATTCTAGTTACTCCACATGTATCGAAGAGTACCTTACTCTAAACATGTAATGCTTTGGCCAAAGACTTTAGTAACAATCCGACGAGAGGCCATGGGTATACATCTCCTCACAAGGAGTGGTGAATCCTTTATAGGCTATTCAAACACCTTCGATCATTTCGACTTATACCCAATCATCCCGGGTCCACATCTCCTTAGAGATGTTTGCTTAAGATGTCAAAGCATAAGTCTCCATGATCAAGATGACTTGAATACCGCAAGTCAAAGGAACATCGCACTTAAGCCACAGTAAGAACTTCATTGACATATCTATATATGCAGAGAACCATATGAAGTCTTATGACTGGTCACTCCAATGAACTAGTTACCATAACTAGCATCCACGATTAACTCCGGACATCACAATGTCTCCAGCCAGTGAGAATCAGCTGCTTGGATACACCAAGGAGTATACCTCGTGCTAGTCTCGATAGAATTGATGGTGTCCAAATCCATCAATTCATCGACTAGGGATAATTCTGATACATCACAATTACACATGTAGAGATACTCACTAGTTGTGATCCAATCACAAATTCTCTCATGCTGTGAATCGTATCGTGGACATTCAGTAAATGAGTTTAAGATCCAATCAAATACATAAAACATATATACTCAAATAGTGAATCTTCATTTATCATATAAATGGTTCATACATAAGGCGATTGCCTTAGGACATCTCTCATATATTACTAACAGGAGGAAGTGGAGGAAGTTCGGCAGCGGCACGGGAGTCTCCCACTGTATACTCCCTTGTGAAGGGAGGATTCCACACTATATTACGGAAGGAAGGGAAGGGAGCACGAAAGGACCTCCCAGTAGGAGGGGTTGGAGTTGGAGTGTGTGGCGGAAAAGGAAGAGGACGAAAAGCTGAAGTGGTAGTTGAGCGGGTCTCCGAATCTTCAGTGTCTTCAGAAACCCAGTCCTGCAGCTCGAAAGATTCTGAATTTGAGGAAATTTCAATGGGGTGCCCCGCTGAAGCCATGATAGTGAGATAGAAGGACGAAGACATGGAGGGCGAGGATTTATAATGGAAGGAGAGCGGAAACATAAGTTATTGGGAAGGGGAAGAAGACGAAGAGACTGATATCGCTTCCGAAGCGGTAAGAGGAATAGGGAAAATCAACAGGCAAGAGTCATTTAAAGCAAATCCCCGAACCAAAATCGGGACGGATGTGAATAATATCAGGCAAGACCCTTCAAAGTGAATCCCCGACCCAAAATCAAATCGGATAGGAATAATGTCATTCAAGACCTCCCCAAATAAGTTCCCGAACCAACAAGGTGATTGCGCCATACGATACGGAAAAAGAGATAATAGTATAGAAAGAGAGTAGTTTAAAATCAGTTCAGAATGCCCGACCCCTCAAGGAGCATAACAAGATGATGATAATTAGTTATATGGACGAATTTATTGTTCAGAAGCAAACGAGAAGCTATTGACAAAATTACTAAAAAAGAGAATAGTGGAAATTACAACTCAAAGAGTTCCGGAGGACACTTAGCCAGTGCATCCATAGGATTCAAATAGCTAGTGTCCGTGCCAGGAGGTGGGTATCCTTGTTAGACATTTTGAGCCAAGGACCCCTCAAAACCTAGTATGAATAAATCCACTCCCTTCTTGACATAGCGTCCTTTAAGATTGGCCTCTTGCTCCTTCAGTTGGTCTTGACATTGGGCCACCTGAGCTTGACTTTCTGTCAGTTTAGCTGCCAAGGCATCTCTTTCGGTAGTCGCCTGTATAGCTTGTTGTCCTAGAGTTGAAAGAGCTTCAGAGTACTCGTTGTGAAGAGTGAATTGTTGCCGAGCCACCGACGATAAGGCTTGAGGAAGAGCCGCCACTATAGAGGAAAGCTCCTGACACTTCTTTATACAGGATTTCCTGGTAGCTTCCCAGGCTTGACGCTCCAATTTAAGCCGGTGGCATTCTTGCTGAAGCTGTATAATTGTAGTTGAGGAATCAGCCACTTTGATCATGGCGTCCCCAAGATATCCTTTATATTCCTTCAGCTCACGGGTCAGGACGTCTACCTGTTGCAGTTCACTGGATTGTAAGAAGAGGCATTGTTCAAGCTCTTCTTTTTTTCGTTGCAACTCCTCCTTCTCACTTTGGACCAAGGCTAGTTGCATAATTGCATCTTCACACTGGCCCCTTAGGTCCGCCTCCTTCTCCTCTTGTTCATTTAACCGCCGAACAAGCTCTTTTTGTTGCGCTATGGCAGCGAAGTGGCGGGTCTCCACACTAGATTGGAACTGAGCCAACTGAACTACCATATTGTGGTGTTGGGCTGAGGACTGGAAGAAGGAAATCAATGTCAGTATATGCCAAATGTATATTACAGATTAGAAAGAAATAGTAAATACCTCCGCCAACAACTTGCCCGCTTGCTCGCAGGGGCCTTGTACGCCCGACTGATTGAAAATTTTCACCTCCGAGGGATGCCAAATTTTCAGCAAGGATCCCAACGTGGCCCTCGGAGGAATGGGAAGGGAAGGATCCTCCCCTTCAGAAGAAAGTGGGGGTCTGATACGCCGAAGGGGAGTAGGAGTAGCTCTTGAGTCAGAAGGGATAGGAGCTTGGAGACACTCAGTATGAGAAGGTAGGGGTGAATTTTGTGCAGATGGGGAGGAATGAAGAAAATGGGAGGGAGAGTCCCCTCCTTGAGGAGAGGGAGAAAGGACAGATTAGGTATTGTCTCCTCTTCTCGGCTAATAAATGGTTAGAAATTTGAGACCAGACTGGGCCGGAAGACAAAGGGAGATGAGCCGATGAACTTGAAGCTCCTTTCTTGATGAGAGCCGCTTTTCGAGGGGATGACGAGTCTGGGATTTGCCTCTTTTAGTCGAGGTTTTCTTCTTTCTGGCAGCCTCAATCGCCTCTCCTTCCACCAAAGCCTTCTGCATTAGATTATCTGCAAAGTATACTGATGAGAAAGATGAATAACATAGAAAGGAAGTCATATTGCAGGGTAAGTATTACCCTACCTACAGCAACCGAAGTCGTCAAAGGTAGAGGAGACAATCCAAAGTGGCTCAAAAGGGGAGTTTCTATTAGGTGGTTTGAGTAGTAATGTAACTCTCCTAATACTCTATACACTTCCGAGAAGGGACATTTGGTCCTCATTTCCCAGAAGGGAGGCAATTCGGGAAGGTCCACCTTCCAGGTATCAGAATAGGGTAGAGATTCTGGAAGTTGTACAAAAAAGTATAATTCTTCCCAGCCCTTGTGGGAAGTAGGCAGGTTCACCAAGAATTGGCAGTCTGAATGGCTAGATAAATAGAAGAGACCTTCCTTGGAAGATTTTAGTTGGAAAAAGCAATGGAATATTTCAGGGGTTAAGGGAAGGTTTAGGTGTTGAAACACCATAGAAGCTCCCGACAAAATGCGGAAGGAGTTGCGGGTGAATTGGTTTAAAGGAAGTTTGTAAAATTGCAAAATATCTAGATAACTGGAAGGCGCTGGTAGACATAGGCCATTAAGAAACTGTTCGGAGAAAAAGCATGTCGAACCAGGAGGAGGATTATGGGGCCAATGCAGTTTAGTCGTGAAACAACATTTTATAGAAGGGTCTATGTAGTTGTTCTTAATGTTAAAGAAATAATGGTTACAATCTAACTGAGTTATGGTATGTTCATACCAGGTGGGTGAAGGGATGGTCCTAGGAGCCATGGGTGTGAACAAAGCAGAGCACTTACTCGGGGATTAAGGAGGAATCGTGTGGGAAAGGAAGGACTGGGTCGCCGAAACGCCACCGGTGAAAATCACGGAAGAAGAAGAACAGGCTGGATTGTTAAACGCACTAAATGATACCTAAAAGGAGAAGGTGGGGGTTCATATAGGGTTTTTAGTGACGGTTTGACTGCATGAAAGGAGAAGGAGAAGCGGGGCCCATGGGCCCGACGGGCCACTTTGAGTATATATGTATAAGGGAGCTATAAGGGAAGGAGTAAATAAAAGTTATGAAATAAAGAATAGGGCAAAAACTTTATATACATTTGGAAAGTCAAGCTTATAGCTTCGCTTGACTATTTTTCGGGGTTGACTAATGATACTACTGGTACCTTTTCTATATAGCTACAGATAGAAGGGTTAGCATGTAACCCGTGATCCGATCCAAAATATTCGGTTCAGCAAAGGTAGAAAAAAAAGAATGGTTCGGGCACGAATATCCGAAACAATTGGCACAGGAGAGTTAGCAGAAGCAATTGGCACGGGAGAGTTAGCAGAAGCAATTGGCACGGGAGAGTTAGAGCAGAAGCAATTGGCACGGGAGAGTTAGCAGAAGCAATTGTCACGGGAGAGTTAGCAGAAGCAATTGGCACGGGAGAGTTAGCAGAAGCAATTGGCACGACAAAGAAGAGATGGAAGGCACTTCGCTAAGGGCGGAACAAGAATTGGTTCAACTAGATAATTCCAGAAGTAGATGGGATGGATAAAGGGTCGAATCAACCTGATCAATCCAAAGGAAGTTTGGCATGGGAAAAAGAGGAACTGATTCGGGTTGATAGGGAACCCTAAGGCTAGGACACCCGTGGGCCATAGACCTAAGCTAGCTTCACCTAAAGTGAATGGTTGAGAGAGACAGTCTAACCTAGTTACCTGAAAAGTAAAGGAAGAGGCGTTATGCCACAGCTTAGGAGGCCCCACACGATATTCCGAGGAGCCTTCGTACCTCATATCTGTAACAGAATTATTCTCCAGGTGAAGGTGGTGGCCACGTGTACAGGGGAGACAGCCCATGACGTTACGAAGGAGGAAAAAAGGGAGATAAAAATGAGGAAGCAAGAAAGAGGGAGGGGATCCGCAAGAATTCCAACCCAGCAAGAGAAGAAGAAGAGACAAGAGGAGAGGGAGAGCGACAACCACCTCGCCGGAGCAGAAGGACAGGGATCTGCTGTTGTTACATCTCTTGTACTTTTTCTCGACTTGTGAGATCACTGTAAAAGGTTTTTCTCCTCCACCTTCGGAAACTTCTTTTCCGTAAAGGAGGACCTTCATAGTGAAAATGCTTAGGCACTGCATCCGGTGAGAAAGCTCACCTCTGTGGAGTAGGAATCTTCATTCCGAACCATGTTACATCTTGTGTCTGAGTTTCGATTGCTGGTATCGGTTTTTGCATTTCATCTACTTCACCTTCTTATTCTTTACTCATTGCGGCCTGCGAGAACCCTCTGAGATCTCCCTCTGTGCTTCACTGCATTGGAAAGGAGTGAACAGATTTTTCTCGTCGCATCAGGCAGAACCAGCTCAAAAGGGCACTTGCCATCATTATGGCAAGTAGGGCCATTGGCGAAGAAATTGCAAGATTTATCTTGAGTCCGTGAAGAAGAATAAGGCATAAGATGCTCCATCTTTTTCATATATCTTCATTATTGATTGTCATTCTATTTCCTCAGACACTTGGGTATTGGATACTGGGTGTGGCTCACATATATGTAATGACATACATGGGCTAAGGAATAGAAGAAGACTTGTCAAGGGAGAGTCAAATTTACGTGTTGGGAATGGAGCAAAGGTTGCTGCACTCGCCATCAGAACATATTTGTTGAAACTCCCTGTAGGACTAGTCTTAGAACTGGACAATTGCTATTGTGTTCTTTCTCTAATAAAGAACATTGTTTCTATTTCCTGCTTAAATAGAAATGGTTTCCATTTGACGTTTAGTAACAATTGTTGTTATATAACTTTGAATGGCGTACTTTATGGAACTGGAACATTGAGCAATGGCATTTATACGTTGGATGTATCCAGTGACATTTTCAATATCGAAGCGAGCAACAAGCGTGCTCAAAAGGATAGTCACTTAGACTCCTACATGTGGCATTGTCGTCTTGGCCATGTAAGCAAGAAACGCATATCCGAATTACACCGATGTGGAATTCTGGAATCGTTTGAATTGGATTCATACGATACATGCGAATCATGCTTAAAAGGCAAGATGACTAAGTTACCTTTTTCAGGAAAAGGTGAACGAGTGGGAGAGTTACTAGGTCTGATACATACTGATGTATGTGGACCTATGTCAACTCAAGCTTTAGGAGGCTATAGCTACTTCATTACCTTCACCGATGATCACTCACGGTTTGGGTATGTGTTCTTGATGAAACACAAGTCTGAAGCTTTTGAAATGTTCAAAGAATTCAGAAATGAAGTAGAGAAACAACATGACAAGAGTATTAAAATACTTCGATCGGATCGAGGTGGTAAATACTTAAGTCAAGAGTTTCTTAATTATCTAAGAGACAATGGTATATTGTCTCAATGGACTCCGCCATATACACCACAGCATAATGGTGTATATGAGAGGCGTAACTGGACCTTGTTGGACATGGTCAGGTCAAAGATGAATCATGCGAATCTTCCTAAGTTTTTTTTGGGCTATGCACTTCAGACAACTATTTACTTGTTAAACAGAATGCCAACCAAGGTAGTCTCTACTACTCCATATGAGATATGGAATAGTAAGAAACCTCATGTTTCTTACTTGAAGATATGGGGTTGTCCTGCTTATGTGAAGCAAACTGTATCAGACAAATTGGATGTTAAGTCTGATAAATGTCTATTTATTGGATACCCTAAGGAAACAAGGGGTTACCAATTCTATCATCTTGTGGAACAAAAGGTGTTTGTTTCAAGGCATGCTGTGTTTCTAGAGAAAGAGTTTCTCTTGCAAGAAAACAGTGGGAGTGTCATCGAGCTTGAGGAGGCTCGAGAGACTCAAATAGACATTGATGAGATACAGTGAAGCACAGCGGTAGATAACTCATAGTGATGAGCAATCGGTGGACCTATTGTAACACCACATCTTCGTAGATGCAGTAGAACACACAACATTCACGAGAGATATGGATTTCTCGTAAGTGAATCGAGCGACGTGTTACTCATTGATGATGAGAGCCTACAGTTATGAAGAAGTCTTGACAAGTTAGAAAGGGATAAGTGGCTTGAAGCCATGAAGTGGAAATGGATTCCATGTATGAAAACCAAGTTTGGAACTTGGTTGACCACTGAAGGCATAAAGCCTATAGGGTGCAAGTGGGTTTTCAAGAAGAAAACGGCATGGATGGTAATGTGATTACCTATAAGGCTAGATTAGTGGCGAAAGGATATCGTCAAAAACAAGGTGTTGATTATGTGAAACCTATTACTTTGTAGCTATGCTTAAATCCATTCGGATGCTCCTGGCCATAGCGGCTCATTATGATTATGAGATATGGCAGATGGATGTGAAAACGTCTTTCCTTAATGGAAACCTTCTCGAGGACGTGTATATGATACAGCCGGAGGGTTTCACATCGGTTGATAAAACCAAGGTATGCAAATTGCGACGGTCCATATATGGATTGAAGCAAACATCCAAGAGCTGGAATATCCGATTTGATGAGACAATCAAAAAGTTTGATTTCTCACAAAATCCAAACGAACCTTGTGTGTACAAGAAGGTTAGTGGGAGTGCAGTCGTGTTCCTAGTATTGTATCTCGATGACATATTACTCATAGGAGACGATGTTTCAATCTTACAGATAGTGAAGATTTGGTTATCCAAGACATTCTCCATGAAAGACCTGGGAGAAGCAACCTACATCCTCGGGATTAAGATCTATAGAGATAGATCAAAATGGTTGCTTGGTCTTTCGCAGTCTACATATATAGACCGAGTGCTAAAGAGGTTTATCATGTCGGAATCCAAGAAAGGTTTCCTACCCATCAGGCATGGGGTACACCTTTCGAAGTCTATGTGTCTGCGCATAGAAGACGAGAGAATTTGCATGAGTAAGATTCCCTATGCATCCACAATAGGATCTATCATGTATGTTATGTTATGTACGAGGCTCGATGTATCATATGCTCTGAGTTTCACGAGTAGATACAAGTCTGATCCAGGAATGGATCATTGGGTGGTTGTTAAGACAATCCTTAAATACTTAAGAAGAACTAAGGATGTGTTCCTAATATATGGAGAAGGGGACATGGTGATACGCGGGTATACGGATGCCAGCTTCCAGATAGACAAGGATGATTCCAGGTCTCAGTCTGGATACGTGTTCACCTTGAATGGGGGCGCAGTGAGTTGAAAAAGTTCCAACCAACGCACTGTAGCGGATTCTACCACTGAGGCAGAATACATTGCAGCTTCGGAAGCAGCAAAGGAAGCATTTTCGATCAAGAAGTTCATTTATGAACTTGGTGTGATTCCAGCCATTGTTGAAGCAATATCGGTCTACTGCGACAATAATGGAGCAATTGCACAGGCGAAAGAGCCAAGGTCTCATCAACGATCCAAATATGTGCTTCGCCGCTATGATCTTATCAGAGAGATCATCAGTAGGAAGGAAATACAAATCGAGAAAATCCCCACTGAAAGGAACTTAGTGGATCCTTTGACTAAGACATTACCTCAAAGTAAGTTTGAGGGTCATGTTAGAGCTTATGGTATTGGATACCGTAGCGATTGGCATTAGGCCAAGTTGGAGTTTGTTAGTGTTATATGAGAGATGTCCTAAGGCAATCGCCTTATGTCTGAACCATTTATATGATAAATGAAGATTCACTATTTGAGTATACATGTTTTCATGTATTTGATTAGATCTTAAACTCATTTACTGAATGTCCATGATACGATTCATAGCATGAGAGAATTTGTGATTGGATCACAACTAGTGAGTATCTCTACATGTGTAATTGTGATGTATCAGAATTATCCCTAGTCGATGAATTGATGGATTTGGACACCATTGATTCTGTCGAGACTAGCACAAGGTATACTCCTTGGTGTATCCAAGCAGCTGATTCTCACTAGCTGGAGACATTGTGATGTCCGGAGTTAATCGTGGATGCTAGTTATGGTAACTAGTTCATTGGAGTGACTAGCCGTAAGACTTCATATGATTCTCTGCATATATAGATATGTCAATGAAGTTCTTATTGTAGCTTAAGTGCGATGTTCTTTTGACTTGCGGTATTCAAGTCATCTTGATCATGAAGACTTATGCTTTGACATCTTAAGCAAGCATCTCTGAGGAGATGTGGACCCAGGATGATTAGGTATAAGTCAAAAGAGATCGAAAGTGTTTGAATAGCCTATAAAGGATTCACCACTCCTTGCGAGGAGATGTATACCCATGGCCTCTCATCAGATTGTTACTAAAGTCTTTGGCCAAAGCATTACATGTTTAGAGTAAGGTACTCTTCGATACATGTGCAGTAACTAGAATCTGTAGGACGAGGAAATGATACTTGGGATAGGTGTGACGTAGTCAGCCTAGTGGGGACTGACACTATAGACCATGTCCTGAACCAAGTGGGTATAAGATGAGTGAAGGGAATGGGGCACGATTCATTCGAGCTGCTGAAGGATTTCAGAAATAGTTCTGGATCAACCGTTGATCTTTTTGGTTAATTGGGGATGATGATATACTACTAGGTGCCACTCATGATCGTTCTATAATTAATGGTTAATTATAGATGGCCAACATAAACCGAGAACCTATTTGGTCACAAGCACAACGAGCGTAATCCGAAGGATTTAAAACGAGCTTGAGAATGAGATTCTAAGACCGAGAGAAACTAGGTTTGGTTGGACCAAACAAGAAGCGAGCATGAAATCGTTTCAGTCGAAATGGAAGCATGGATGGGCCATGTCTTATGAAGACATGATGGACGAACCAAAATGGTTTGGTTCTAATCCAACGGAGGAGAATAAACCAAAGGGGTTTGGTTTGTTTTAAACGAATGAACCAAAGTTGGTTTGGTTCGTTTTAACTTAAAATAAACCATCATGGTTTGGTTTATTTTAACTTAAATTAATGGAGCGGGTTAACGGGCCTTATGGTTATGATCCGATAACCATTTAGAGAATTTGTTCTCTATAAAAGAGGGCTTAAGGGTTTGTTAAGCCCTAATCAAAAGCCCTAACCTAATTGTGGTCGCCCAACCTCTCCCTCCTCTCTATCGAGTCGGCGCCAACCTTATTGTCGCTGCCCACCTCCTCCAACAGGCGACCAGCTGCTGCCGTCTTCTCCACTTGCCGGCGTCGAGCTGCTGCCGGAGGAGCTCCGGTGATTATCCTTGGCTTCGGCGACAAGGTGAGCACATTGCTTTCCTTATTTGGCCGACGCAAGGGCTCCACCAAAGCTGTCCAATTTTCTGGACAGCTTGTTTCCCTCTTGTTGGAGCATCGTTTGGACGATGTTTAAAGCTCCGACAGCACCTTCCTTACCGGGGATTTGATCTCCGGTAATCCTCATAGGTGGAGGACGAAGGATTCGTCAAACGGTTGATGCTCCGGAGAAGCGAGTTTTTGAGGACTCGTTTTGGATCCGAATTTTGATTCGGATCGTGATCTTCTCTCGATCACGTCTTCTTCAACATGAGGCTAGTAACCCGTACGAAGACGAGGCTCATGACTTAGTGAAGTCATCTCGAAGATACTCAGCGTGGATATGGATAGAGACGATTCTAGCGAGAATCGTTCCGGTTGATGCCTTTCCCGCTATACGTGATACGTCAAGTATACATAGTTTAAGTTTCCTTTTATTGCAAAATTTGAATTTATGGTTATGTCTACACATGTTGTACTATGCATGCATGTGATGTGTGTGTTGTATTAAATTAGATTTATTATTTTATTCCTTCTGTTGTGCACATGTTTACGAAACATGTTCGAACACACACTCGCCGCGGTGCCGGAAACCCAACAGTCACTGCATCGCGTGTCATAGAGGATACACAAGTGATACCTCGTCGTAGTGGGAGGGTTGTGAGACAACCTGATAGATTCATGTTCTTGGGAGAATCTTCTTATTTGGTCCCTGGTGAACATGAACCTGATCCCTGGACGTATGACGAGGCAATCTAAGATAAAGATGCAGTATCTTGGCAAAGTGCAATGAATACTGAGATTGAATCTATAGATTCGAATCAGGTCTGGGAGCTAGTAGAACCACCCGATGGTGTAAAAATCATTGGATGCAAATGGATCTACAAAAGAAAGAGAGGAATAGACGGGAAGGTTGAGAACTGCAAGCGAGGCTTGTTGCGAAGGGGTATACTCAGAAAGAGGGTATCGATTATGAGGAGACCTTTTCACCGGTAGCCATGCTTAAGTCTATCCGGATTCTCTTATGCATTGTTGCTCATATGGATTATGAGGTATGACAGATGGATGTCAAGACAGCTTTCCTTAATGGAAGTCTTGAGGAAAACATCTATATGAAGCAACCAGAGGGATTCATTGCAAAGGGCAAAGAGCATCTTGTGTGTAAGCTTAATCGGTCCATTTATGGATTGAAGCAAGCTTCGAGGTCTTGGAACATCCGCTTTGATGAGGTAATCCAGTCTTATGGATTTATTCAAAGTCTGGATGAGTCTAGTGTATACAATAGATGTGACAAAAACGTAGTGGTATTTCTTGTACTATACGTAGAATACATTTTGTTAATTGACAACAATGTCAAGGTGTTATCGGATGTAAGGGTATGGTTGTCCAAACAGTTTGATATGAAGGACTTGGTAGAAGTGGGACACATCCTTGGGATCAAGGTTATAAGGGATCGCAGAAAAAGGATGTTGTGCTTATCCCAAGCTTCATACATAGACACTATTATGGATCGTTTTAGCATGCAGAACTCCAAGAAGAGTTTTCTACCTTTCAGGCATGGAGTTCCTTTATCTAAGGAGATGTGTCCTAAAACATCTGAGGAGATAGAGGAGATAAAGGTGGTTCCTTACGCTTCGACAGTAGGAAGCTTCATGTATGCGATGCTATGTACGAGACCAGATATCTGTTTTGTTGTGGGCATGGTCAGCAGATATCAGAGTAATCTAGGACAAGGACATTGGAGTGCGGTAAAACATATATTAAAGTACCTGAGAAGGACTAGGGATTATATGCTAGTTTACCAGGCAGACCAATTACTCCCTGTGGGTTATACAGATTCTGACTTCCAATCAGATAGGGATAACAGTAAGTCTACCTCAGGTTTTGTGTTTACTTTGGGAGGTGGAGCCATTGTATGGAGGAGTGTCAAGCAGAAATGCATGGTGGACTCCACCATGGAAGCTGAGTATGTGGCGGCCTCTGAGGCCGCCAAAGAAGTTGTGTGGATCAGGAACTTCTTGATGGACTTGGATGTGATTCCTGGTTTGCCCAGAACTATCACAATTTATTGTGATAATAGTGGTGCAGTTGCAAACTCAAAGGAACCACGAGCCCATAAGACAAGTAAACACAAAGAGCGCAAGTACCACCTGATACGAGAAATCGTAAAGGAGGTAGAAGTTGTTGTCGCCTAGATTGCATCAGAGGATGACCTGGTAGACCCTTTCACTAAGGCCTTTCTAGCGAGAACTTTTGATAGACATGTGGAGGGAATGAGAATCAGATGTATGGCAGTATGAGGACAACATAGTCTTTTAGTATAAGTGGGAGATTGTTGGGATGTATACTAAAAAGTCTATCTTTTGTATGAACATCTTTATTTTGAAATAAGAATCACATGATCATTGTTTGCATATTTATGGTTATGCATATTGTCTAATACATTACATTGTAGATAACATGGTGTGTGGTGTCACACGGGAGATCTATAGGGTTTTGCTTATTGAGTCCGTGAGGGGAAACTTCGCTTCCCACTTCACCTCGGTAGCTTGTCCATGGTGATCCCTTCGATGTCTCTGGATTAGAAAAATTTAATCCTAGACAAAAGGGATTGCCAAAGCAACCAAGTCATCGTCGTGCTATTCGTTTAGAGAGGTCACTTGAACAAACTAGTTGTTCAAGCGACCATCCTCTATTCTACGAGTAGCCGCGGAATAGACGATGTCCGGATCGCCGGTTTTTGTGTTTATGCTCAAGATCCAAGTGTTATTTAGCTATTTACAGATTTATAACATGCTTATAATTGAAAAACAAAAACAAGCAACAAACAAAAGAAGAAAGTAGAATAGGTATACCTCTCGATCTTCTAATGTATGACCTTTCTCCTTTTGGACATCATGTGGGCGACGATCCACCAAAAGTCGAAGCTCCTAGATCACAAATCTTCCTTCCTTGCTCTTCCAAAGCAAGAGGAAGAATAGAAACAAGGTTTTTATCCTCACTAGAAACAACCAACATGGAACCAAAACTTTCCTTGCCGCCGGCCAACTAGATGAAGGAGAAGATGGTGGAAAAAACCAAGACACCAAGGGAAGCCCTATATCTTGTTTCCACCACCTAAGGAGAGGGAGAAGGGAGCTTTTGGGTGCCGGCCAAGGGCTGGGAAGGGCCTGGAAACTTGCTGGACGTTGGCCATAAGACAAGGAAGAAGAAAGGAAACCTTGCCTTATTTGGTGCCGCCCTAGCCTCCAAACCCTAACCCTAATCCTAATCCTATCTCAACTAGGATTCCCTTCTCTTGCCACCCAAGCCTTGCTCTCTTCAATGTTGTCACGCCAACTCCCTTGACATCCTTTTATAGAGTTAGGCATAAGTCATGAATTAATCTCATCCATTGGTTCTAGGGATTTAATCTCAACCGTCGGATCTAGATATTTAATCTCAACCGTCAGATCTTAGACATTTAATCTCTACCTATGGATCTTAGAGTTTTGTTTCTATCCATTGGATCTAAGCATCATGAGGTGTTAATAGGCTACATTAGGGACCATGAGGAGGAGTTGGGTCTTGGCCACCCATGGATCAAGCCCACATAAAGTCCGATCCACTAATGATGATCCAATCCACTAAAGGTTCATCATTGATCTACCTCACCAACCCCATATGATAATATGGGCTCCATATATTATTTGTATATTTTCTCCCCGTGTTTAAGATTTCGAATTCTTGTCGATAAATTTTTTTACTGGCCATTAATTAATCAACATCTAACTCCATGAGTAGTACCACTCAACCTTTTCATCATGCCGAACCAAGTCCACCTGCAGGGTTTACATGATGAACCTTATGAGCTCCTCAAGGGGACATCATCATCCTAATATATAGGACATGATTTCCTCCTATAATCAACATCACACCATATAAATAATATCATCTCCCAACCTACCGAGCCTATCGATTTAATCTATAAATCTCGCCCATTGGAAAATCAAAGAGATGAGTACTAAGTATATGTGCCCGTTATTATATCGGGATTAAGAGCATGTACTAAATAATATCTGAGGTCTGATTCGATTATGTAGTCAGCAATAAATCGAATCACCTCTAAGTCGGTCCTTCTCAATACACACAAAGTGCACTAGTGTGATTCTATGGTCAAGACAATCCAACACCAAATCACACTACAACCATTCCGATGGTTTGTCCAAAGCCATCTCGGTTGTGAGCCTTTACTTATACTTTTCAAGGGGTCGATAACATGATCTCCTGTGTGACACCACACACCATGTTATCTACAATGTAAAGTATTAGACAGTATTGCATAACCTTAAAAATATGCAAACAATGATCATGTGATTCTTATTTCAAAATAAAGATGTTCATACAAAAGATATACTTTTTAGTATACATCCCTACAAGATCATGTTATCGGCTCCTTGTAAAGTATAAGTATAGGCTCACAACCGAGATGGATTTGGACAAACCATTGGTATGGTTGTAGTGTGATTTGGTATTGGTTTGTCTTGACCAAAGAATCACACTAGTACACTTTGTGTGTATTGAGCAGGACCGACTTAGAGGTGATTCGATTTATTGCTGACTACATAATCGAATCGGACCTCAGATATTATATTGTACATGTCTTAATCCCGATATAATAACGGGCACATATACTTAGTATTCATTTCTTTGATTTACCAATGGGCGAGATTTATAGATTAAATCGATAGGCTCGGTAAGTTGGGAAATGATATTATTTATATGGTGTGCTATTGATTATAGGAGGAAACCGTGTCCTATAAATTAGGATGATGATGTCCCCTTGAGGAGCTCATAAGGTTCATCATGTAAACCCTGCAGGTGGACTTGGTCCGACATGATGAAAAGGTTGAGTGGTACTACACATGGAGTTAGATGTTGATTAATTAATGGTCAGTAAATTAATTAATCGATGGACATTCGAGATCTTAAATACGGGGAGAAAAATATACAAATAATATATGGAGCCCATATTAACTTATGGGGGTTGGTGAGGTAGATCAATGATAATCCTTTAGTGGATTGGATTATCATTAATGGATCAGACTTTATGTGGGCTTGATCCATTGGGTGGCCAAGATCCAACTCCTCTTCATGGTCCCTATTGTAGCCTATTAAAACATCATGAAGCCTAGATCCAATGGATGAAAACAAAACTTTAGATCCGAAGGTGGAGATTAAATCCCTAGATCTGACGGTTGAGATTAATTCTCTAGATCTGACGGTTGAGATTAAAACCCTAGAACCGACGGTGGAGATTAAAAAGAGGCTTGAGCCCAACTCTATAAATAGAGGCTTACGGCTTGGGCGGCAACAAGATGGATGGGGATTAGGGTTTGCTTCCCTTGGGCAGCAAGGAATCCTAGTTAGGTTTGGATTGAGGTTGGGCGGCTAGGTTTTGGGAGGTGGAGTGGGCGGCAACAAGAGGAGAAGGTCCTTTCTTCTTCTTCCTAAGGGGTTTCCGGCACCTATCCTTCTTCCCTCTACTTTGGCCGGTACTCAACTTATTCCTCTTCCCTTCTTCTTTGGCCAGCGGCAACTAGGAGAGCTAGGGTTAGGGTTTTGGGTGGCTACAAGGTGAAGGGTTGGTTCCCTTTCTCTTCTCCAAGTGTTGGTCGGCGCCCATCACCCTCATTGATTCTCCTTTGGCTGGTTCCCATACTCCATATCCTCTTCCTTGGCTGGCAGCAACATCGAGTCTATTGACTTGGTGGCCGGTTCTAGATAGGAAGAAGAGTTTTGTTTTATGATCTTCCTTTGTTCGGAGTGAACAAGGAAAGGAAGATTGGTGATCTAGGAGGCTTCGACTTTTGGAAGATCGTCACCCACACGACGTCCAAAAGGAGGAAGGACATACAATAGAAGATCAAGAGGTATAACAAGAGGTATAATCTTGTTTATTTTGATTAGTGTTCTTTTGTATTATGTCTATAATTGTTTTTCAATTATATGCATGTTATATTCTGTTTTTTATGGCTAAATTTATTTAGACCCCGAATATAAACACAAAAGCCGGCGATTTGTACATCGTCTATTCTAGAATAGAGGTTGGTGGCTTGAACAACAAGTTTGTTCAAGTGACCACTCTAATCGAATAGCACGACGATGAAACGGTTGCTTGGGTGATCCCTTTTGTCTAAGGATTAATTTTTTTTAATTTGGGGACGTCGATGGTATCGCATGAACAAGCGACCGAGTTGAAGTGGGAAGCGAAGTTTCTCCACCTTCATGTGGTATAAGAGCTTCGGTTCCGGAAAAAACCCTTCAAAGAACACATACCTAAACCATGAGTGATCATCGTTGAAGGTAATGAAGTAGTTATAGCCTCCTAGAGCTTGAGTTGACATAGGTCCGCATACATCAGTATGTATTAGACCAAGTAACTCTCCCACCGGTTCACCTTTTCCAGTAAAAGGTAACTTGGTCATCTTGCCCTTTAAGCATGATTCACATGTATCGTATGAATCTAATTCAAATGATTGCAGAACTCCACATCGGTGTAATTCGGATATGTGTTTCTTGCTCACATGGCCAAGAAGACAATGTCACATGTAGGAGTCTAATTGATTATCTTTTCGAGCATGCTTGTTGCTCGCTTTGATATTGAAAATGTCACTGGATACGTCCAACATATAAATACCATTGCTTAAAGTTCCAGTCCCATAAAGAATGTTATTAAATGTTATGTAACAATATTTTTTACTAAAAATTAAATGGTATCCATTTCTATTTAAATAAGGAATAGAAATGAGGTTCTTTATCAACAACGGATCATAAAAGCAATTGTCCAGTTCTAAGACAAGTTTTGTAGGGAGTTTCAACAAATATGTTCCGATGGCGAGTACAGCAACCTTTTCTCTATTCCCAACATGCAAATTTGACTCTCCCTTGACGAGTATTCTTCTATTCCTTAACCCATGTATGTTATTAAATATATGTGAACCACACTCGGTATCCAATACCCAAGTGTCTAAGGAAATAGAATGACAATCAATAACGAAGATATCTAAAGAAGATGGGGCATCATATGACTTATTCTTCTTCACAGACTTAAGATAAATCTTGTAGTTTCTTCGCCAATGGCCTGTTGGGTTTTTTCGAGCCGCAAAAACCGCTTTTTGCGTTGCGGAAACCTCGGAAGCCCCCGGCCACGGATCCGTGCGAAGTATAAAAATTATAATTACATGTATGTGCTTACAGAAATCCTAGATCTACCTTAGATCTAAGAGGTTAGAACATTACCCTCGTAGCGACGCCCTTCGCTTATCCCGCTCGTCCAAAAGTTTGCCGGAACACGAGAGTGTCAAGTGCACACTCCTCTATGGTATCCACACAAGCAATAGGTGGAGAAAACTCAACCTTGAGTGTGCTAGCACTCCTTGGTTGGTTCGGCCAAAAAGAGGGATGGGAGAGGGAGAGCTTGAGAGAAAAAGTTCCAAGGAAGAAGATGAAGTTAAGAGAGTGTAACTCACCAAATGAATTCACCACCCATAACCCCTAAGTGGTCGGCCACTTCATGGAGGGGGGGGTTACATGCATGCATGTAACTCCCATGACCCTTGGTCTCCCTCATGATGTGGCACCAATTGACCAAGTCAATGATGATGTGGAGCACCATCATTGGCCGGCCATGCCTAGTCATCATCATGACATGGCATTTGGTCAAGTCAAACTTGACCTTTCATCTTCCCTCTCAAGTCAAGTCAAACTTGACCTCTAATCTCCCATGGTTGATCAAATCTAACCACTTGACTCAAGTCAATTTAATATAATGAATCTCTATTCATTAATTTAAATTGATTTGATGAATCAAATCTCAATTAGACTCATTCAACACTTTAATCAACTTGAGTCTAACTCAATTAGTCTAATTTGGATTACTCTTAATCCAATTTGGTTCATCCCATGAACCTAATCCTCATGGTTCATCATATGAACCTAATCTCCATCTAATTGCTCTTATGTGTGTGACCCTATAGGTTCTTGTAACGTTGGCAATGTCCCTAAACCGATTTAGGAACATAAGCAATGATCGGTATCTAGCAACACATCATTGCTACCCAAGTTACAAGAATGTTGAGCTCCAACATCACCTTTGTGACTACTAATTGTGACTCTCACAATATGTGACAATGTCCCTCTATCCTTGACATCTAGATTGACCAATCGAGGCATAGACCGTGTCATCCTCGGTACAATCTAAATCTTGATCTCCAAGTTGACTCACTCTAATCAAATGAGCTCAATATCTCATATTGACTCATTTGGGCATGGCCATGCACTTCGTGGTCTCACTCTATCAAGAATATCGATGTCACCCCCGTCATATAGGAGGGATAGATCCCATCTACATCACTCACATCCCTCCGCATAATTCGTTACATACCCAGTAATCGCCTTTATAGTCCACCCATTTACGGGTGACGTTTGACGAAGCCAAAGTATGCAACTCCTTATGTAGGGAACCATGGTGACTTCAGGTCTAATGACTAATAGTCATACTAATAGCCACATGAGAAAGTATATGACACTCATATAACGATCCATGATACTTTCTCATGGCGGGTCATTCAGTATACATTCTCCAATGCATACCCATGTGTCAACTTGATATCTCATATCCATGACTTGTGAGATCAAGTCATCTTGTTGACCTACATGCTAGTCTCTATGCATTAACATTGTCCCTGAATGTTAATACTCGACTAGGAATGATTAAGAGTAGTGTTCTCTATATCATCTCATTATCGATTCAACCAATCGATTGATATAGATAAGAACCTACTACTCAAGAACATTATTATATTTAGTTATTTGGCACCAATACAAGTAAATATAATAACCATGCCTTTATAAATAGGAATATGATACAATAAAGTCCATACAACAATCATCACATGATTGGCTCTAGGGCTTTCACTAACAATCTCCCACTAGCACTAGTGCCAATCACCGTAGTATCTAATACCCAATGACCTAGTGTGACCATCATGCTTTTACGTGCGAAGCCTTGGTCAAGGATCTGCGATGTTAGCCTTTGTGGGTACTCTGCAAATCTTCACATCTCCTATCGATGATCTCGAATGAGATGGCGTCGTAGTATGTGTTTGGTCATTTGGTGTGGCGAGGTTCCTTAGCACTAATCGCTCCATTGTTGTCACAATAGAGCTCTATAGGATCTGCAATGCTAGGAACCACCCCAAGCTCGATAATGAACTTGCGGATCAAAGCGCCTCCTTCTTTGCCTCGGATGCAGCGATATACTCGTCGTACTGTTGTAGAATCGGCAAGCGTGTCTGCTTGAACTCTTCCGACTCACAGCGCCACCATTCAAGCAAAACCACGAACTCATTGCGTGATCTGTAATCATCACAGTCGGTTTGGAAGTTGGCATCATTTGTAACCCTTCTGACTTGCTCCTCATCGCCTCCAAATATCAAGAAATATTCTTTAGTCCTTCTTAAGTACTTAAGAATATTCTTGACTACTATCCAGTGACGCTCACCTAGATCTGACTGGTATCTACTCGTCATGCTCAAGGCATACGAGACATCAGGACGAGTACACAGCATGGCGTACATGATAGATCCTATAGCAGATGCGTAAGGGATCTTATCCATGCGGTCTCTCTCCTCTCTAGAAGAGGGACTTTGAGTCTTCGAAAGACTCACACCATGTGACATCGGCGAAGTCCTTTCTTGGAATTAGCATGGCAAACCAAGTAATACCATGTCGATGTATGTACTCGACTTAGGCCAAGCAATCTCTTAGATCTATCTCTATAGATCTTGATGCCTAGAATACGGCTACTTCACCTAAGTCCTTCATTGAGAAGCACGTCCTAGCCAAGTCTTCACGCGGTGTGGCGAAGGGATGTCATTCCCAATGAGTAGTATGTCATCCACATCTGATCTACAAGGAACACAAGCTGTGTTCCCATTAACCCTCTTGTAGACCAGGGTTCATCTTCATTCTTGATGAAACCAATGTTTGATCGCATCATCGAATCGAAGATTCCGGCTCGAAGCTTGCTTTAGCCCATAAATGGACCTTTGCGGCTTGCATACCTTCCCACTATCTTTGTGGATCTACAAAACCCTCGGGTTGTGTCATGTACACATCCTCGAGTAAGTTTCCATTCAAATGCGGTTTTGACATCCATCTGCGGATCTCATAATCGTGGTATCTTTGCAATAGCAAGCAAGATCGAATGGACTTAAACATCGCCCTTGGAGAAAAGGTTTCATCATAGTCAATACCATGAATTTGCTTGAAACCTTTAGCCACCAATCGGCCCTTATAGGTATGCGTAAGTCCATCCATGTCAGTCTTTCTCCTAAAGACCCACTTACACCCAATGGGTTTGACCCCTTCAGGTGGATCAACCAAAGTCCATACTTGGTTAGTGTACATGGATTCCATCTCGGATCTCATGGCGTCTAGCCATTTCTCAGAATCTGGGCTCATCACAGCTTCCTGATAGGAGGTAGGCCCATTCTCAATGAGCATAACGTCATCATGTTCAGACAAGAGAAATAAGTTTCTCTCAGGCTGACGACGTACCCTATCAGACCTGCGAAGAGGTAGGTCTACTTGAACAGGTGGTTGGTCCACAACTCTTTGTGCAACAACCTCATCACCCACAACACTTTGTGGTTCCTGTTCAACCTCCATCAAGGCCTCAGTGCTATGGTCCTTATCTTGAATTTCTTCAAGATCGAAGGTACTCCCACTAGTTTTTCTAGAAACAAAATCCCTTTCTAGAAAAACCCCAGTCTTTGCCACAAACACTTTGTCGATCGGGAATGTAGAAGTAATATCCCTTTGTATCCTTGGGATATCCAACAAAATAGCACCTATCGGATTTGGGTCCCAGTTTGTCTGAGACTTGACGTCGAACGTAAGCCTCACAACCCCAAATCCTCATAAAAGACATCTTGGGATTTTTCCCTGTCCATATCGTATATGGTGTCTTTACCTGACCTTGGATGGTACAGGTTAAGGGTAAAGGCTGCGTGTCGAGCATATCCCCAAAAGGATATAGGAAGATCTGTGACTCATCATAGATCGTACCATATCCAATAAGTGCACGATTCCTCCTTTCGGATACACCATTCCACTGTGGTGTTCCAGGAGGAGTGAGTTGAGATAGAATCCCACACTCAGCTAGATAGTCACGAAACTCATGGCTAAGGTATTCACCACCTCGATCTGATCGAAGTATCTTAATACTCTTGCCAAGCTGGTTTTGTACTTCATTCTTGAATTCTTTGAACTTTTCAAAGGATTTAGATTTATGTGTCATAAGATACACATAACCATATCTACTGAAGTCATCAGTAAATGTAATGAAGTACCTGTAACCACCTCTAGCAGCAACATTGAAAGGACCACATACATCACTATGTATAAGTCCTAACAAATCTGTTGCTCTTTCGCTATGTCCACTAAAGGGAGTCTTGGTCATCTTACCTAAAAGGCAAGACTCGCATGTCTCATATGATTCAAAATCAAATGAGTCTAGCAGCCCATCCTTATGGAGCTGAGATAAGCGACTCTCATTTATGTGACCTAAGCGACAATGCCAAAGATAAGTTTGGTTCAACTCATTTGACTTGAACCTCTTGGTACTTATGTTATAGATAGGGCTCTCTAAGTCTAGAAAGTAGAGTCCGTTCATTAGAGGTGCACTACAATAGAACATATCATTTAAATAAACTGAACAACATTTGTTCTTTATTATAAATGAAAATCCTTTTTTGTCCAAACAAGAAACTGAAATGATGTTCTTAGTTAAGGCAGGCACATAACAACATTCATCTAATTCTAGTACAAGCCCAGAGGGCAGAGATAGATCATAAGTTCCTACAGCAACAGCAGCAACCCTTGCTCCATTGCCTACTCGTAGGTCCACCTCGCCCTTTGTCAATGCCTTGCTATTTCTCAGCCCCTGCACATTGGTACAAATGTGAGATGCACATCCGGTATCTAATACCCATGATGAAGAAATAGATAGATTGACTTCTATAACATTTATACCTGAAGTAGAAGTCTCACTTCTCTTCTTCTTAAGATCTTCTAGGTATGCCTTGCGATTCGCTTCCGGTGTCTGCTTCCTTGCGAGAAGAAGCAAGCCCCTTCCTTAGCTACCCCTCCTTTGGGTTTAAGTTCTTTGCCTTTGCCCTTGGCTTGGGACTTTCCCTTACCTTTAGGCTTGCCCTTGCCTTTCTTCTTCGCACCATCAAAATGGTGTCGATTTACCCTTCTTAAGGTTAAGCTCGTGATTCTCAACATCTTTGAGCATTTCAGGCAATGACTTATCAATTTCATTCATGTTATAATTCATGACAAATTGATTGAAGGCTTGTGGCAAAGATTGCAAGATTAGGTCAGTGGCCAGCTCTTGGCCAAGTGGGAATCCCAGCCTTTGTAGGTTTTCTACGTACCCAATCATCTTGAGTACATATGTACCTACGGGAGTCCCTTCTTGCATTTTGGACCCAAATAATGCCTTAGAGACTTCATATCTCTCATGCCTAGCTTGTCCTTGATATAGTTGACGAAGATGTCCAACAATATCATAAGCATTCATGAACTCGTGTTGCTTCTGAAGCTCAGAGTTCATGGTCGTGAGCATTAGACATGACACATCTAATGCATCATCTTGATGCTTCTTGTAAGCATCTTTGTCAGCTCGCAAGGCATTGGCAGGAGGTGCCTCCGGAATGGGCTGCTCCAGGACGTACAGCTTCCTTTCTTGGGTGAGAACAATTCTCAAGTTCCTGTACCAGTCCAGGAAATTTGCTCCATTGAGCTTGTCCTTCTCAAGGACGGATCACAGAGAGAGAGTGTTCGTGGTTGTCGACATAGTTATCTACAACATATAATGCAGAGAATTAATATCATATTCCTTTTATCATTTAATTAGGCCTTTAATCAAATGATGCTCCCACTGAACTATAGGAATTTTGTAGAATCAAGTTATGGATGTGGTCAAACCACATTATTAGATTCAAACAAACTAGCTATAATTCTTGTGGGACAAGATCCACATCATACTAAGCCTTGAGTTAGCTTTGGCTAAATCGCCCAAGATTTAGTACGATCGGTGGGTAACACATTACCGATTACATCTCTATGCAACTCTTGTTTATAGGATTAAGACCCACATTTACAAAAGACCTTGAGTTAGCTTTGGCTAAATCGCCCAAGATTTAGTGTAAATGCGATCTTGACCTATCTTTCCAACGATTGGAATATGCCTATAGTTCTACTCGATCCAATTGAGTTAACTAGTTTTGCTCAATCTAATTGAGCTTACTCTAACCCGAGTCGTGATAGGCGGGACCAAGATTGTCCCTCCGCACCCTACCAAGATAATATGTGTTGCTCTGCTTTGGCAGATTCAACAACGACAAATGATCGAGGTAGTGATGGGTATCAAGGCTCGGTAGGCATTTTCGAGTTGATTCGATTATGATCTAATCTAATCGTAATGTGTATCTTATACGCATTTAGGCCTTTATTATCCTATATTAGCATGCATCATATACATACATTAATTATTCTAGCATGCATCATATACATACAAGAAAATTAACCTAGCATGCATCATATACATACATTAATTATTCTACTAGCATGCATCACATACATACAAGCAAAAATAAATTATATATATATATATATATATATCAACATATATATATATATAATTAAATGTGATATAGTCATGGCCCTACTACGATCTTCTCAAGCCAATGAGAAGATCGGACGGTCTACCTAAGGCTAGCAGCTTCTCCAAGCGCTTCCTTTGACCGCCATGTGTCGTCGTCACCCTTCTCGTAAGCTCGTCTTCAAGTGGACTTTCCACCGCTCCATTTTTTGTACATTACAAATACGAAACTCAAGTTACATTCGAGTCTAAAACTATTTACAATTAGAATATTAAAAGAATAGGTGCGACGCGCAGGTCGCAACACTTTACAACACGCACAACCACAAAACGGCACGCAGGCCGTATTATGAATTACAACACACATAATCCAATCCAATTGGGTTATTGGGTCATGAAAATCACAGAATTATACATAATTCTAAATTATGTATTTTTACAGAAATTTCTATAATTTTTCCTAATTTATTTCGAATTTATGAGTCAACTCTCCGTAACGGTCCCGCTAAGCGGTTTCCGGGCGCGATCGCGGGACATGGCCCCTTTCGGGGATAGGGGCAGCGCTCCTACTCGCAAAATAAACTTCGCGAGTGTCCCTACAATGATCTTACAGCGACTTAAGTCGCTGTCCCAAAAACCTAAAGCGAGAACTCGCCGATTCGGAGAGTTTTTCTCGATGGTTGAAGCCTACGAGTGTCCTAACACTCGTTGCTTCGACTCTACGAGAAAAATACCCAAAAATTCTATAAAATAAGAAAATTTACAGAAACATATAAATCTGTAATTTTTATTTCTAATATAAAAACTACAAAAACGAAACACATACATGCGCGTGGCTCGATACCTTTGTTGGGTTTTTGAGCCGCAAAACCGCTTTGTGTTGCGAAACCTCGGAAGCCCGACCACGCGGATCCGTCAAGTATAAAAATTATAATTACATGTATGTGCTTACAGAAATCCTAGATCTACCTTAGATCTAAGAGGTTAGAGAACGTTACCCTCGTAGCGGCGCCCTTCGCTTATCCGCTCGTCCAAAGTTTGCCGGAACTCGAGTGTCAAGTGCACACTCCTCTATGGTATCCACACAAGCAATAGGTGGAGAAAACTCAACCTTGAGTGTGCTAGCACTCCTTGGTTGGTTCGGCCAAAAAGAGGGATGGGAGAGGGAGAGCTTGAGAGAAAAAGTTCCAAGGAAGAAGATGAAGTTAAGAGAGTGTAACTCACCAAATGAATTCACCACCCATAACCCCTAAGTGGTCGGCCACTTCATGGAGGGGGGGGTTACATGCATGCATGTAACTCCCATGACCCTTGGTCTCCCTCATGATGTGGCACCAATTGACCAAGTCAATGATGATGTGGAGCACCATCATTGGCCGGCCATGCCTAGTCATCATCATGACATGGCATTTGGTCAAGTCAAACTTGACCTTTCATCTTCCCTCTCAAGTCAAGTCAAACTTGACCTCTAATCTCCCATGGTTGATCAAATCTAACCACTTGACTCAAGTCAATTTAATATAATGAATCTCTATTCATTAATTTAAATTGATTTGATGAATCAAATCTCAATTAGACTCATTCAACACTTTAATCAACTTGAGTCTAACTCAATTAGTCTAATTTGGATTACTCTTAATCCAATTTGGTTCATCCCATGAACCTAATCCTCATGGTTCATCATATGAACCTAATCTCCATCTAATTGCTCTTATGTGTGTGACCCTATAGGTTCTTGTAACATTGGCAATGTCCCTAAACCGATTTAGGAACATAAGCAATGAGCGGTATCTAGCAACACATCATTGCTACCCAAGTTACAAGAATGTTGAGCTCCAACATCACCTTTGTGACTACTAATTGTGACTCTCACAATATGTGACAATGTCCCTCTATCCTTGACATCTAGATTGACCAATCGAGGCATAGACCGTGTCATCCTCGGTACAATCTAAATCTTGATCTCCAAGTAGACTCACTCTAATCAAATGAGCTCAATATCTCATATTGACTCATTTGGGCATAACCATGCACGCCGTGGTCTCACTCTATCAAGAATATCGATGTCACCCGTCATATAGGAGGATAGATCCCATCTACATCACTCACATCCCTCGCATAATTAGTTACATACCCGATGTCGCCTTTATAGTCCACCCATTTACGGGTGACGCGTTTGTGAAACCAAAGTATGCAACTCCTTATGTAGGGAACCATGGTGACTTCAGGTCTAAGGACTAATAGTCATACTAATAGCCACATGAGAAAGTATATGACACTCATATAACGATCCATGATACTTTCTCATGGCGGGTCATTCAGTATACATTCTCCAATGCATACCCATGTGTCAACTTGATATCTCATATCCATGACTTGTGAGATCAAGTCATCTTGTTGACCTACATGCTAGTCTCTATGCATTAACATTGTCCCTGATTGTTAATACTCGACTAGGAATGATTAAGAGTAGTGTTCTCTATATCATCTCATTATCGATTCAACCAATCGATTGATATAGATAAGAACCTACTACTCAAGGACATTATTATATTTAGTTATTTGGCACCAATACAAGTAAATATAATAACCATGCCTTTATAAATAGGAATATGATACAATAAAGTCCATACAACAATCATCACATGATTGGCTCTAGGGCTTTCACTAACATGGCCCTCCTTGCTATAATGATGGAAAGTTCCCTTTTGAGTTGGTTCTGCCTTTTTAGCCTTTTTCTTCTTCCCCTTCTGCTGTTCCTTTGACTTTCACTTAGAACCTTTCTTCGAGGAATCAACTAACAACACCGTCCCCTACTCATGCGTCACAGAAGGCACCACAATCTTCAACATGTTAAGCACTACCACAGATGAACCTTCTTGCATCTCAGAGGTGAAGAGGAGCTTGGAGACTTCGAACCTTTCGGATTTCACTTGCTTATTAAACAACTCATAAAGATGAAAGACTATGGTATGAGCATCCATATGCTCATGCTGCTTCTGCAGCTCGGGTACCATCACAGCTAGCATGATGTAACTCATTAGTTCAGAATCACTCACATATTTTTGATAGGCCAATATTTGGTCCGGAGTTGCATCATCACTAGGACGGGCGGGAAGAGGCACTTCGAGGACATACGCAAGCTTTTCAACCTTGAGAACAATTCTCAAGTTTCTAAGCCAGTCCAAGAAGTTTAACCCTATCAATTTATTCGAATCTAAAATAGAGCACAAATTCAAAGACATCATGATCAAACGATTAACCTAGAAATACAAATCGAGCGTATATGAGAAAGATGATTTAAAATGCATCCACATACATTTACAAATCCCATTCATTTTCGAAATATAAAACCCTCAAAATCAATTCGGGAGATCGTAGGTCCATCTCCGAATGGGTTGATATCCAACATAGATAAGAAAAACCTTGGAGATAGTCCAACAAACCATTCTTAGCTATGATGGTAGGTATCAAGTATACCAATTGCATATCACATATATGTAACTATCACAATGTGCTCTCAACTAATTGAATGTTACACATACATCGGGTTGTTAACTCATTAACAAGTATACATCATATGCATAACACCCAACTTCACCTCCCTTCACATTGACCTTGAAGAGAGTCCAACAAACAGATGCTCCAAGTTAAAGCCAACCCATTAATCGCAAAATACTTTTAATATGGTTAGAGCGTATTCAACCAATTAGTTAGGCTTGGAGAGAGTCTAACAACCCAAACCAATGATTGACCTCTGACTCTTACCATATTAGTAATAAACTATTCCAATAGTTTGAACATGTTCAGGTTCAAGTCGGGCTTGGAGAGAGTCCAACAACCCAAATAAGAAATAGAACTCCAGTTCTAACCATATTAATGGAAGGTGTAGGCTTTAATATTGTGTAAGGGTTTTAATGTCTCATCCTCTTTGCATGCAAATAACTATTATCTACATGACATGATACACATGACATACATTTACATGTCACGACACGCATGACATAAAGATATGCATCTAATGTAATTACATGGCATACAATTATGACATGTATAAATAGTTTCCTTATTTGTCATAACTAATTTTGAAAATAAAATATGTTTGAGATTTGATTTCCCAAATCAAATCCTGATTAAATAAGGAAATAAATTTTCAAATTTAATCACATATTTTTTTTTATGAAATTATTAATTAAGGAAATTCAAATTTAATTTAGGAAACAAATTTCAGAAATTGTAATTTCCTAATCACATTAGAAAATTTTCAATTTGAATTTCTTTACTAATTAAAATTTCCATAATTATTTCTAAACTTTTCAAAAGTAGAAAATTTCTAAAATACAATTATGACTATCGCAAAATAATTTTACGATTATGTCGAAACACAGTCGGGCTCTGATACCGCTGTTGGGTTTCCCCGGCACCGACATAGGTGTGTGTTCGAATATGTTTTGTAAACATGCACACAGCGGAAGCAAAAACAAGTAATAACTAACTTATTACAATACACACACCACACGCATACAAAGGATACAACATGTGTGACATAATCGCTATTTCAAATTTTGCAATAAAGAAACAATCTAGGTATACCTGACAAATTACATGAAGAGGAAATGACATCAACCTTAGTGTCCCTCGTATGTTTCGCCTCTATCCATATCCATGCCGAATATCATTGAGATAGCTTCACAAAGCCACGAGCCCCGACTTCACGAGAGGTACTAGCTTCGCGTTGAATTCGTTGTGATCCAAGAAACAATCACAATCTGAATCAAATTCGGATCCAAAAACCGAGTTTCACAAACTCGCTTCTCGGAAGCGATTTTCGTCAACCAATAGATGAAAACTTAACCCTCCACCTATGAGGATTGCTGTAGATCCAATCCCTGGTAAGTAGGTTGCTGTCGGAGCCCAAAACGTCGACCAAACGACCTCTCCAACAAGAGGAGAACAAGTTGTCCAGAAACTGGACAGCTTGTTTGGTGGAAGAGATGGCCAACCAATCAATTGGCTGGTTGCTCCTTGGTCACTGGTGGCCAAGGGAGGATGGTCGGAGGTGTTGCTGGTGGCTGGTGGGTGGCCGGCGGCAAGGAGGAAGAGGCAGCAGTAGCTCTTGGTTGGGCGACAATTCCTCTTGGGTGGCATGAAGCAAGGAGGAAGAGAAGGCTTGGGCGGCAAGGGTTTCCAACAACAAAAGTTATCCATGAAAAACCCTTAACCCTCTATCTTATAGAGAGCGTGTTTTTAAGTTAAAACGAACCGAACCAATTTTGGTTCATTCATTTAAAACAAATCAAACCCCTTTGGTTTATTTTCCACCATTGGATTAGAAACAAACCAATTTGGTTCATCCATTGATGGAATTGCATGGAGGCTCATTGGCTCCCATGTCCCCGGATTAAAATTTTCACTAATGAAAACTAATCCGGATGGGATGAGTTTCCTAAGCTCAACCAATTCGTCGTCGTGCTAACGACTTGAGCGATCGCTTGAATAAACTAGTTGTTCAACCAACAACACTCTTCTAGTCGGTTAGCCGTGGAAGAGACGACGGACGGATCACCGGTTTTTGTGTTTATCTTCGGGGTCCATGATTAAACAAAAACATACAAATGTAGACATGTATAATCAAGACATACAAACATATAAATAAGAACATGCAAAGATCAATAATATAACTTGTAAAAGTTTTATACCTCTCGATCTTCTATCGTATGTCCTAACCTCCTTGTAGACTTCGTGTGGGCGAAGATCCTCTACAAGTTGAAGCTTCCTAGATCTTCTTCAATCGAAAGAAAGAAGAACTCTCCTTCCCTTCTTGCTTGAGCCAACCACCAATCCACAAAGGATTGATGCCTACGGCCCCAAGAATGGAGAGAATAAGATGGCCAACCAAGGAACCGAACTAGGGAACAATCCCTAGCTCCTTTGTGCCGCTGGCCAAGAGGAAAAGAAGAGGAGAAGAGGAAATCGGTTGAGCCCCGACCAAGGTAGAAGGAAGAAGAGGTAGGAGCCGGCCTCCCCTAAGGAAGAAGAAGAACACCTCTCCTATAGTTGCCGCCCACCTTAGCTTCCAAACCCTAGCCGCCCAACCTCCTAACCTTCTAGGGTTTCTTGCCGCCCAACAAAAGATAGGCAAAACCCTAATCCTCCTAGGGTTTCTTGCCGCCCAACCTTTTGATTGGCAAACCCTAATCTCCCTCAAAAACCAACCTTCTTTTGCCGCCCACCCTAAGCCACCCTTTTATAGAGTTAGGGATAAGCCTTGGTTTAATCTCCACCGTTGGTTCTAGGGATTTAATCTCAACCGTCGGATCTAGAGATTTAATCTCAACCGTCGGATCTAGAGATTTAATCTCAACCATCGGATCTAGAGATTTAATCTCCACCGTCGGTTCTAGGGATTTAATCTCAACCATCGGTTCTAGAGATTTAATCTCAACCGTCGGATCTAGAGATTTAATCTCAACCATCGGATCTAGAGATTTATTTTCAATCATCGGATCTAGGCTTCATGAGGATTATATTAGGCTACGATAGAGACCATGAGGAGGAGTTGGATCTTGGCCACCCGATGGATCGGAACCACACAAACTTGATCCATCAATGATGTTTCATTCCACTAGAGGATCATCATTGAATTGCCTCACCAACCCCCATAAATTAATATGGGCTCCATATATTACTTGTACATCCATCTCCCCGTGTTTAAGATATCGAATGTCCATCAATTAATTGATTTACTGGCCATCAATCAATTAACATCTAACTCCTCGAGTAGTACCACTCCACCTTATCATCATGTTGACTAAGTCAACCTGCAGGGTTTACATGATGAACCTTATGAGCTCCTCAAGGGGACATCATCAACCTATTATATAGGACATGGTTTCCTCCTATAATCAACGACACACCATGTAAATAATATCATTTTCCAACTTACCGGACATATTGATTTAATCCATCTAAATGTCACCCTTTGGTAAATCAAAGAAATAAATACTAAGTACATGTGTCCATTATTATATCGGGATTAAGAGCATGTACAACATAATATCTGAGGTCCGATTCAATTATGTAGTCAGCAATAAATTGAATCACCTCTATGTTGGTCCTGCTCAATACACCTAAGTGTACTAGTGTAACTCTATGTTCAAGATAAAACAATACCAAGCTACACTACAACCATGCTAATGGTTTGTCCAAAACCATCTTGGTTATGAGCCTCTTCTTATATTCTACAAGGGACTAATAACATGATCTTCTGTGCCACACCAAGCACCATGTTATCTATAATGTAAAATATTAGACAATATGCAGACATATAATAAATATAAAGTGCAAACAATGATCATGTGATTCTTATTTCAAAATAAAAATGTTCATACAAAAGAGCTAGGCTTTCAGTATACATTCCAACATCCATCAAGTCTTTAAAAGACGCGGCTCATCCAAGCTTGCGATGCAACTGAAATAATTTCATACTCGCTCTTTGTCTGGTCCAACCAAACCAAGTCTCTCTCGATCTGAGAATCTTATTCTCAAGCTTGTTTTAAATCCTTCGGATAATACTCGTAGTACATGTGACCAAATAGATTTTTGGTTTATGTTGGCCATCTATAATTAACCATTAATTATAGAACGATCATGAGTGGCACCTAATAGTACATCATGATCCCCAATTAATCGAAAATCAATGGTTAACCTCAGAACAACTTCTGAAACCTTTCAACAGCTACAATGATTCGTGCCCCGTTCCCTTCACTCATCTTATACCCACTTGGTCAGGACATGGTCTATGGGTCAGTCGCCACTAGGCTGACTACGTCACACCTAGCCCAAGTATTACTTCCTCGTCCTATGGATTCTAGTTACTACACATGTTTCAAATAGCACCATACTCTAAACTTGTAATGCTTTAGCCAAAGACTTTAGTAACAATCCAACGAGAGGGCATAAGGTAAACATCTCCTCACAAGGAGTGGTGAATCCTTTATAGGCTATTCAAACACCTTTGGCCACTTCGACTTATACCCAATCATCCCGGGTCCACATCTCCTCGGAGATTCTTGCTTAAGATGTCAAAGCATAAGTCTCCATGACCAAGATGACTTGAATATCGCAAGTCAAAGGAACATCATACTTGAGCTATAGTAAGAACTTCATTGACATATCCATATATGTAGAGAACCATATGAAGTCTTACAGCTGGTCACTCCAATGAACTAGTTACGCTAACCAGCATCCATGATTAACTCCGGACATCACAATGTCTCCAGCCAGTGAGAATGAACTGCTTAGATACACCAAGGAGTCTTTGTGATTTCTTGAACCGTGGTTGAAGATTCTGATTTGCAGCAGCAAATCACCTCAAGAACGTCCAAGAAATCGATGCCAAATCCCTCCTCCAAGAGCTTCCTTTAAAGTTGCTCCTTAGGCTGGATTTCGCCTAGCAGTAAACTGATCGGGACCATCAGTCGACTGCCCCTCTATCTGTTGTCTCACAATGCCATGAACCACGTCGAATAAGTCCAACGGATACACCATCAGTCGACTGATGGCTCAATCAGTCGAGTGTTCGGGTCGACCACTCGACTGGAGAACCTTCTGTGGCCGAGATCTCGAGCATCATTCGACTGATCACCATATCGATCATTTGCTCGGGCGATGTCGACTTTATCGAACGATCAACTTTCATTCTCATCGATCTGCCACAAGGCGATCGGTGATAATTGAAATTTCCAAATTTCAATTATCAGAATCAAATTTCAGAAATTCATAAATAATTATATGTAATTCGAAAAATCATGAAACTTCATACGTACAATACTTATGACCAATACAATGGGTGAAAAATGTTTGAAATTTATTTTACCCATAAAATAGTTATATTAACACAAAGTTCAAAAGTGAAGAAAAACTTCAATGTTTGAGCCCACTTTGTATCAACTTCATCAATGGTGACTTCTATCAAAAGATAGACTACACCAAAGTTTTTCAAAATTATTTTAAAATGTTTTTAAAATCTTATATTGGATCATGTTCTTTGGGATCAATGTACATGGCATGAACATAATCTTTTCCAATGATCCACCCATGATTTTAGATGAGTTTGAGTCCATGTAGATGCAAAAACTATGCACCTTATACTTAACTCATATCCTAACATCTCACATATATCAAGGGTGTATCAAACACACTCAAGTCAATGTGATTGTGAGATGTGGGTTTTGTTCTCCTAATCTAGGGTCTCATGCATTTTCTAAGCCAACTCTACTTGATTCCCTTATACATGGTGTTAGGGCAATCTACCCAAGTTATGGTTTGGATTATGGTTTTGATGTGTGTGGCAAAGGTTTAAGTTAGGATATTGTTGTGGATTTAATATGTGTGTTGAAGTCATGCAGGACTTAGTAATTCTCACATATGATGAATAGTATTGGCAAGACCACCAACTCACAATCTCGTGCTTGAGTCGGCGAAGGAGCATTGCAAAGCCGTGCGCTTGATGCATCCAAGGGACCGCCGAACGAGATGACTTGAAGTGAAGCGAAGGAAGAAGACTTCGAGGGCAAGAGACGCGAAGGAGCATTACGAAGTCGTGCGCTTGGTACTGCCGAGGGACATGGCCGCGAACGAAGAGAGCTTCGGCGAGAGACTTTAAGTGAGATAAGAGAATGAGTGAAATGTAAGTAGCTCATTAGGTGAACTTGGCTGAAATGACTAAGTATCGAATGCTCAACCGGAGGGTTGAGGTTTTACCCGACCACCGGACGCTCAAATGGATGTGAAGTTTGAGGTTTACCCGGCATCAGTCGACTGCTGTGAATAAGCAATCGACTGCTCTAAGTCGAATAGGTTTGACTGGTGTTTGATCGGTGGATTGGCCCGTGATCATTGCCAAGGATGTGCAATCGACTACGGACCATCGGTCGGTGATGAAGCGTCGCGAACTTAACCTTTCGTAGCCGACTGATCAGTCGGCTACGGAGGCATCAGTCGACTGATGAATACATTAGTCGACTGCCAAGTCTCCCGTTGGACTACAACGGTCGGGATCTGACATGTTCAGAAGTTGTTGTAATGGCGCGGTCATGATCGCCAAAGCGTGATCGATGGCGAACGGAAGAAATCAGCCCTCTCTGTAAAAAGAGAGGGTGTTGGCTTTGGGATGGCTAATGCTTATGCTCCAATTGATCATCTAAGTGCCCCACAAGTTTTAAAATCTTTCTCTTGTTCTTATTTCAAATCCATTGTAAGAAAGAGTGTTTTTGTGTTATAAGAAAGTTTACCTCCACCTTGCTTTGGCTAAAGGGAGACACCATATTGGATTGGTTTCGGAGTGATTCACCGGAGATGAATCGGACCGTGGATTAGCGGCATAGGGCCGTGAACCACGTTATATCTCTTGTTAGCATTGTTTTTATCTTGTTTTATCTTTATTGTTGTTTAGTTTTATTTTCGCTGTGCTAACCCTAATGTGTAGACAAACGAACGATCGAATTCCATTCTACAACGACTTAGGGCTATTCATGTTAGTGCTTATAAG
Source organism: Wurfbainia villosa (assembly GCA_025175895.1). Lineage (NCBI taxonomy): Eukaryota > Viridiplantae > Streptophyta > Magnoliopsida > Zingiberales > Zingiberaceae > Wurfbainia > Wurfbainia villosa. The sequence goes on along the minus strand of CM045998.1, from coordinate 30,702,693 downwards.
ATGAAAAGATATCTCCATTGGTATGAGGTCTTTTGGGTAAAGTCCAAAAATAAAACCATGAGGGCTTAGGCCCAAAGTGTACAATATCATGTCATTGTGGAGATATGTGAATCTTATAGGAACTAACAATTGGTATCAGAGCCATGGTCCATGTCAAGCCATGAACCTCGAATGAAGGAAGTTGAGCTCCCTTGTCTGGATCAAAAGAACCAGACACCAGGCAGGAAGTCCAGTTGGGTTGGGAGGGCCGAACAATTGGCAAGAAGTCCAGTTGGGCCAGAAGGGATGGACAACTGGCAGGAAGTCCAGTTGGGTCAGAAGGACCAGACAGTTGGCAGGAAGTCCTAGTGGGTTGAGGATTGGACATCAAGTAGAGGATGTCCTTCGAAGATGGATAGGCTTGAGAGAGGTCAATGTGGTCCTTCGTTTGAGGGGGGGATTGTTGGAGTATTGGAAATACAATCAAAGTCTCACATTGGTAAGACATGGAAAAGATCATGTGCTTATAAGATGAAAAGATATCTCCATTGGTATGAGACCTTTTGTGTAAAGCCCAAAAACAAAACCATGAGGGCTTAGGCCCAAAGTGGATAATATCATGCCATTGTGGAGATATGTAAATCTTATAGGCACTAAAAAATGCTAAGGCCACAGTAACTCTGCAATGTGGTTTGGTGAAGGACCAACTCAACAAGATTGGTTCGTTCAGTAGCTCACAAGATCTCTGGAATAAACTGATTGAACTCAACGAAGGCACAAGAGACTCAAGAATCACAAAACGTGATCTCTACATGAACCAGCTGCAAAATTTCACTATGAAAGATGGCGAGACTGTTGGCGAATTGCACGGAAGGTTCAAGGAGGTGTTGAATGGGTTGCATTCAGTTGGAGAAGGTTTGGAAAACAGAGACACTATCAGGTATGTCCTAAAATCCTTTCCTCGAAATGCTTTGTGGTCATCTATGGTAGATGCCTACAAAGTATCAAGGGATTTATCTACAGTAAAATTGGATGAATTGTTTTGTGAAATGGAACTACATGAGCAAGCTAATAAGGGTCCAAAAGAGAAAGGTATTGCATTTGTTGCAGGTGAGCAATACAAGGAGAACAAGAAAAAGGAGAAGAAGAGGGAGTCATCTTCATCCTCATCCGAGACAAGCAATGATAGTGATGATGAGTCCTCATCTAGTGAGATAGCAAATTTCGTGAGGAGGATGATGAGGAGAAGTAGAAAGTACAATAAGAAGGATGTAAAGAAAATCTTCGCAGACAAGAGGAAGGGTAAGTCATCACATAAATTTAGAGGTAAAACTGATGTTGTTTGTTTTGAGTGCAATAGGAAAGGACATATCAAAAGTGAATGTCCTGATCTCAACAAGAAAGAGGACAAGCCTAGGAAGAAGAAGGCATTGAGGGCGACATGGGATGAGTCTTCTTCCATCTCCTCAGAAGATGAAGACAAGGCAAAAGGGGCCAAGCATACTGTGCTAATGGCGTTTGATAACTCAGATTCAGAGGAAAATGAAAGTCAAAGTGTATCTTCACCGGAGGACACCATCATCTGATGGTGATGAGGTAACATCCCGTGAGTTAGATAAATTGTATGAAACAATAGCATGCTTGACCAATGCTTTGAGTAGATCAAAAATTAAAGTTAAGATGATGAAATCGGAGGTAGAGGAACTTAGGAATCAGAATTCTATTTCTGCAGAAAACAGAACTGATACCTCTGAAATTGAAAAACTTAGAGAGGAAAACAATTCCATGAGAGCACAAGTTGATGATCTCAAGTGCACACTTGAGATATTCACAACAAGCTCTCAAACCCTTAACATGATTTTAGATGCCCAAAGGGCAGTCTACAGCAAAGTCGGGATAGGCTATAAACCGAAGCAAAGGGTATTCAGTTTCATGTCATTAGTTAGTAGAACTCATGTTGTTAAGGCGAATGTAACTAAAGTTTGGGTTCTTAAACAATTTGTTGTGAATGCTAATGGACCTAAAGTCTGGGTTCCAAAAGATCTTGTATTTCATGTTTGATTAGGTACCGGTCGAGGGGGAGTGTCCGATGAGGTGCATTGTGGATAGCGGATGCTCCAAGCACATGACCGGGGATTCCTCAAAGTTTGCTTCATTTAAAAACAGGAGTAAAGGTACTGTCTCTTTTGGTAATAGTGGCAAACTAAAAGTCATAGGAGTAGGAGATATAGTTATTTCTGAACAATTTAGGATTAAGAATGTTCTGCTACTTAAAGGGATGGTTTTTAATTTGTTGAGTGTTAGTCAATTATGTGATGAAGGATATAGAGTAGAATTTTATTCAACTAAATGCTTAATTAAACATAATGAATCAAATACTATCATGCTATTAGGGACTAGGAAGGAAAATATCTATCATGTTCAGTTTAGTAGTGCTACTAACATGCGTGTGAAGTGTTTTTTGTCCAAAGAAGATGACTCATGGCTATGGCATCGAAGACTCGCACACGTCAACATGAAGAATATTAAGAGGTTGGCCAAGGAAGAGCTTGTGCGAGGTCTACCATTGCTCAAGTATGAAAAGGACAAGCTATGTGATGCATGTCAAAAAGGTAAACAAATAAGAGCATCACACAAAAGCAAAAACGCTGTAAGTATGTCAAATGCTTTAGATTTATTGCATTTGGATTTGTTTGATAGTAGCTCAACTAAATCCTTGAATGGTAGTAGATATTGCTTGGTTGTAGTAGATGACTATACTAGATATACATGGACTTTCTTTCTCAAATATAAGGATCAAACGTTAGAAATTTTTATTTCCTTTTGTAGAAGAATTGAGAATGAGAAAAATGCAACAATTAAAACAATTAGAAGTGATCATGAAGGGGAATTTGAAAACATGAGGTTTAAGGATTTTTGTTTATAAAAAGGGTATAAACATGAATTTTCCACTCCTAGGACTCCACAACAAAATGGTGTGGTAGAGAGGAAAAATAGAGTTTTACAAAAAGCTGTGAGGAGTATGCTAAATGAGTATGCTCTTCCTAGTTACTTGTGGGCTGAGGCAATTAATATTGCATGCTATGTTCAAAACAGAGTTTTGATACATAGGTTTTTAAGAAAAATGCCTCATGAATTATGGTTTGGAAAACCACCAACAATCAAACATCTTAGGGTGTGTTTGGTTCAAGTAATCAAACATAACCTTAGTTATGTGATTACCAGGGAATAAAATATAAACTTGGAATAAAGTATAACCTTAGATAAAAACCTTGTTTGGTTAGAGGTTTTAATATATAACTTAGTTTAACATTTTACTAAATTATCCTTTGTCTTTGCTCAATCAATTCGATGATGACGACAGAAATATTAATGACGACGATAGCGATCTGCCGTCGGCAGTGCTCGGCCGACTGGCGATGGCGGAGACCGACCAACGACCGACCGGTGATAGTGGTGACTGGCCGTCGATGACGATGGTCGACCAATTGGTGGCGACGATGGTGGTCGACCGATCGGCGGCGACAACGACGATCGGTCGACCGGTGGTGACAACGATAGGCGATCGATTGGTGGCAACGGCGATGGCGACGACAACTGGCTGGACGACGGTCATCGTCGGCCATCGGTTGGCAGCGGCGTAGTGTGGTGTGGTCGGCGGCAGACGGCGGCGGGGACTACGAGCGGCGGATGGCGGCAGTGGAAGCGACGGCGGCGTCGGCGGGTCGCGATGGCCGGCGAGTGGCGGCGGCGACGGCGGCGGTCGACGACGGGTGGCAACAATGGGCGACGGTGGCAGACGACGGGCGACGGCCGACGATCGGTCGACCGATGGCGACAACGACGATCGGTCGATCGGCGGTGACAACGACGATTGGTCAATCGGCGGCGACAACGATGATCGGTCGATCGGCGGCGACAACGATGATCGGTCGACCGGTGCGCGGCGATGGGTGGCCGACGGCGGCAGCGATGCCGGCGGCGGCGGTGAGTTTTGACAAATTGACATTTAATATATTGCTAGGGATAATATTGGAAAAAAGTTTCCTTAACTCCGGGAATCAATAAAAACCTTGGTTCTCCAAGGTTTTTCGATTCCCCCTAAAAAGGTTTTTGTTCATAACCAGGTAATGAACAATTACCAGGTAATTGTTTATAACCTAAACCAAACAAGGTTTTTATTGATAACCTAACAAGGTTATCAACAAAAACCCCCAACCAAACGCACCCTTAGGGTATTTGGTTGTAAGGTATTCATTTTAAACATTAAGGATCATCTAAGAAAATTCACTGCAAAAGCAGATGAAGGTGTTCTTTTAGGATATTCTCTCACCAGTAAGGCATATCAAGTTTATAACAAGAGAACGAAGCTGGTTGAGGAATCATCAAATATAGTTTTTGAAGAATGTAAAGAGCAAGTTGACTCTAAGGATAAGAGCGATGAAGTCGAGTTTGAACTCAAGAAATTGAGGTTGAATGAGAACACTAATGTAGGGGGAGTTAAATCTGACTCCGATAATGAAAAATCTAAGTCAGAAGGGTCATCACTTGAGCTTCTGCCAAATTGTGAGACATCTCAAGTACCAAGATCTACAAGAATGGCCACTAGTCATCCCCTAGATCAAGTTGTTGGAGACATCCATCATGGGGTGAGGACGAGATCATTCTTTAGGAGTGAAGTGAATCAAGAAGCATTAATCTCTGAAATTGAACCAAAAGTAATCGATGAAGCTTTGCTTGATCCAGACTGGATTATTGCAATGCAAGATGAATTGGGACAATTTGTGAGAAGTCAAGTTTGGGATTTAGTTCCAAGACCTGATCAAGCTACCATAATAGGGACAAAATGGGTATTTAAAAACAAAATGAATGACAAGGGAGAAATAGTTAGAAATAAAGCTAGGTTAGTTGCCAAAGGGTACAATCAAGTCGAGGGACATGATTATGATGAAACTTATGCACTAGTGGATAGATTAGAATCCATAAGACTAATGCTAGCATTTGCAGCATATAAAGGATTCAGATTATATCAAATGGATGTTAAGTCAGTATTTTTGAACGGTTTTATAAAGGAGGAGTATATGTTGAACAACCATTGGGATTTGAAAATTCTGCATTTCTAAATCACGTGTATAAACTTAAGAAGGCTCTTTATGGGCAGAAACAAGCACCTCGTGCTTGGTATGAAAGGTTGTCAACTTTTCTAGTTGAAAGGGGCTTTAGTAGAGGACAAATTGATCCCACACTATTTCTGAAAAGAAATGATGAAGATATATTTGTAGCTCAGATTTATGTCGATGACATAATTTGTGGTTTAAACAATAGGGATTATCTCAATGAATTCATAGAACACATGGAGAGTGAATTTGAGACGAGTCTAGTAGAAGAATTGACATTTTTTCTTGGACTACAAATCAAACAAACCAAAGAAGGAATTCATGTCTATCAATCAAAGTATGCCATGGAGTGGCTGAAAAGATTCAACATGGAGAATGTTAAGGAATTTCTCACTCCAATGGCACAAAACACTCACTTAGATAGTGATATAGATGGAAAACCTATTGATTTAAAGCTTTATAGGAGTGACATAGGTAGTCTTTTATACCTTACAACAAGTAGACCTGATATAGTATTTGCTGTAGGTATGTGTGCACGATATCAATTGTGTGCGAAAGAGTCTCATTGGGTTGTTGTTAAGAGAATTATGAGATATCTTAAAGCAACCATTTGATTGGTATGGTATCCCAGAGTCTTTTGATTTGGTAGGCTATACAGATTCAGATTATGCAGGATGCAAACTAGATAGGAAAAGTACTAGCGGGGGCTGTCAATTCTTAGGTTCAGCATTAGTAAGTTGGTCAAGTCAAAAGCAACATTGTGTTGCTCTCTCCACCACTGAGGCTGAGTATATAGCTATGGGAGAGAGTGTGTCACAATTGTTATGGATGACTCACACCTTGGAGGATTATGGTTTTTCATATAAAAATGTGCAAGTGCTTTGTGATAATATTAGCACAATAAACTTAACAAAAAACCCAATCCATCATTCTAGAACAAAACACATTGAAGTGAGACATCACTTCATTAGGGATCACGTAGCAAGAGGAGATATAATACTCAATTATGTTGAGTCTAAGGCTAATCTTGTTGATATTTTAACAAAACCTCTTCCAGAAAATGAATTTAGTTACTTAAGAAGAGAATTGGGAATGTGTGTCGCTGAGTGAAAACTCTCCTTGATCATGAGACCAAATTCATAAGTACGAAAGAAATGGGAAATTTATTTTTGGGATATCCTTGGGGAAACATCTCACACAAACCATAGGATTAACTATGCTTGTGTATTGCTATATAGGGGTGAGATGTTTGGAACAACCAAGTTACTCAAAATGTTTGTTATGATGCATGACTTGAGTAATAAGGTTGAAAATTACATAAATCATTAAGTTGACCAATTATGGGGAAGACCATTGATGGCACTGTGCACGGAGGCTCATTGGCTCCCATGACCCCGGATTAAAATTTTCACTAATGAATACTAATCCGGATGGGATGAGTTTTCTAAGCTCAACCAATTCGTCGGCGTGCTAACGACTTGAGCAATCGCTTGAACAAACTAGTTGTTCAAGCAACGAAACTCTTCTAGTCGGTTAACCGCGGAAGAGACGATGGACGGATCGCCGGTTTTTGTGTTTATCTTCGGGGTCCATGATTATACAAATACATATGGATATAGACATGTATAATCAACACATACTAACATATAAATAAGAACATGCAAAGATCAATAATAAAACTTGTAAAAGTTTTATACCTCTCGATCTTCTATCGTATGTCCTAACCTCCTTGTAGACTTCGTGTGGGCGAAGATCCTCCACAAGTTGAAGCTTCCTTGATCTTCTTCAATCGAAAGAAAGAAGAAATCTCCTTCCCTTCTTGTTTGAGCCAACCACCAATCCACAAAGGATTGATGCCGCCGACCCCAAGAATGGAGAGAACAAGATGGCCAACCAAGGAACCGAACTAGGGAACAATCCCTAGCTCCTTTGTGCCGCCAGCCAAGAGGAAAAGAAGAGGAGAAGAGAAAATCGGTTGAGCCCCGACCAAGGTAGAAGGAAGAACAGGTAGGAGCCGGCCAACCCTTAGGAAGAAGAAGAACACCTCTCCTATAGTTGTCGCCCACCTTAGCTTCCAAACCCTGGCCGCCCAACCTCCTCACCTTCTAGGGTTTCTTGCCGCCCAACAAAAGATAGGCAAAACCCTAATCCTCCTAGGGTTTCTTGCCGCCCAACCTTTTGATTGGCAAACCCTAATCTCCCTCAAAAACCAACCTTCTTATCTTGCCGCCCACCCTAAGCCACCCTTTTATAGAGTTAGGGATAAGCCTTGGTTTAATCTCCATCGTTGGTTCTAGGGATTTAATCTCAACCGTCGGATCTAGAGATTTAATCTCAACCGTCGGATCTAGAGATTTAATCTCAACCATTGGATCTAGAGATTTAATCTCCACCGTCGGTTCTAGGGATTTAATCTCAACCGTCGGTTCTAGAGATTTAATCTCAACCGTTGGATCTAGAGATTTAATCTCAACCATCGGATCTAGAGATTTATTTTCCATCATCGGATCTAGGCTTCATGACGATAGGGACCATGAGGAGGAGTTGGATCTTGGCCACCCGATGGATCGGAACCACACAAACTTGATCCATCAATGATGTTCCATTCCACTAGAGGATCATCATTGAATTACCTCACCAACCCCCATAAATTAATATGGGCTCCATATATTATTTGTACATCCATCTCCCCGTGTTTAAGATATCGAATGTCTGTCAATTAATTGATTTACTGATCATCAATCAATTAACATCTAACTCCTCGAGTAGTACCACTCAACCTTATCATCATGTTGACTAAGTTAACCTGCAAGGTTTACATGATGAACCTTATGAGCTCCTCAATGGGACATCATCAACCTAATATATAGGACACGGTTTCCTCCTATAATCAACGGCACACCATGTAAATAATATCATTTCCCAACTTACCGGGCATATTGATTTAATCCATCTAAATCTCACCCTTTGGTAAATCAAAGAAATAAATACTAAGTACATGTGCCCATTATTATATCGGGATTAAGAGCATATACAACATAATATCCGAGGTCCGATTCAATTATGTAGTCAGCAATAAATTGAATCACCTCTATGTCGGTCCTGCTCAATACACCTAAGTGTACTAGTGTAACTCTATGTTCAAGACAAAACAATACCAAGCTACACTACAACCATGCCAATGGTTTGTCCAAAACCATCTTGGTTGTGAGCCTCTACTTATATTCTCTAAGGGACTGATAACATGATCTTCTGTGCCACACCAAGCACCATGTTATCTACAATGTAAAATATTAGACAATATGCACACATATAATAAATATAAAGTGCAAACAATGATCATGTGATTCTTATTTCAAAATAAAAATGTTCATACAAAAAGAGCTAGGCTTTCAGTATACATCCCAACAACCATTACATAATTCATGTGTATTTGGTTTTAAAATCATAATTGGACATTCCAAGCTAGTCAAATTGGTTGGACACCTTAAATGATGATAAAACTCAAGAAAAAAATCCTAAATATGTTAGAAATTGTCTATTAAGTGTACTTTCACTTGTAAAATGGTTTAGGGACATTAATACAACGAATTGAGGACTTGAAATACCTAACAAAATGAAATTTCAGAAAAATCAGTCGAGGCATTTCAGTATTGGCCTCGACTGCCAGTTGGTGCGAGCACACAGAAATGAGGCGCACTCAACCGGCGCCTCGACTGGCACTCTTGTTTGCAGCCACCAACGACCAGAATCGAGGCACGCTCGACTGGACATCTTAAAAAGAAGACTTAAGAAATTCAGACTAGTTTTCGTAAGTCCAGATGAGTTTTCAAACAAGTTTTTGAATTTCTAGACAAGTCTTTGTAATACCAGACCAGTTTTTCGGAAATCTAGACCAATTGTTTGAAAGACAGAACATTTTTCAAAATTTCAGACTGGTTTCCAGGGTAGTTAAGAAGTGTCAGATTGGTTCCAGGGGACTTAAGAAATTCCAGACTACGTTATCTCAGACTGGTTTAATCCCGGGTGGTTTAATGTTAGGGTAGTTTAATTCCAGGTCGATTCTATTCCAGGCCATCTTTAATTCTAGACTGGTTGAAGTCCAGATTGGTTCAATTTCAGGATGGTTTAAAAAAAATCAGGGTTGTTTAGATTTCAAGGTGGTTCGGAAGTTAGGACGGTTTAAGAAGTCAGGTCGGTTTAAGAAGTTAGGCACAAAATCAAGGTAAACTCGACCCATGCCTCGACTATTCGTCTGGATGAAAGCACAGAAGCGAGGCGCACTCGACTAGCGCCTCGACTGATTTATCAGTCGAGGCATTCAACTTATTGCCTTGACTGATCAACTCGGACTATATAAGGAAAACCCGCCTATCGCCTCTCCCAGACCCAATTTTTCCTTCGACTGTTCTCGCTGCGATTGCGATCTCATCGCCCTCACCGTCGCCTCTCTCATTTCTGGCAAGATTGACGGCGACCAAAGCTTAGACGACCTCCATTGAACCCTAACTATCCTCGAGTAAGTCCTCTAGCCTCTCATTTTTTTTCATAGTCAAACCCTAACCCTAATCGCGAGTTTTCTCCAAACCTAGGGTTCACCTGTGTCTCTCTCGCAAGAGAAGGTCATTCCACAGAGGTTTTATTGTCTTCCACGTCACTCACGATCTCACCCTTTTCTGATCAACGAAAATGGCACCAAAGTAAATTTCTGAACTCTTCTCTTTGGTTTCACGTTTTAGATATTATCTGGGTTAGCTAATCGGGTGCTGGTGTTTGTCATTCATCATACCATCATATGACATTCATCTTGCATTTTGGACATAATTTTGACATCCTTAGGCAAAAATGAAAGGTAGCTGAGACTAGTAGGAAGGAAACACCGAGGGAGAATCCATCTTCGAACCCACATTTTCCTTCTGAACATCATCAGCACACTTACATGACCCATAAGTTCGAGCTGATGGCTACTCGTTCTTTGGATAAGAAGTTTTTTGATGAATTTGCTAATAATGTCAAGCATGTAGTTAATCATTACGGCCTCAGTAAGTTAGTCTACTGTGACCATGACATAAATATAGACTTAGTTAGTGAATTCTATAACAACCTACAAGCTACAGGCGATAGGCTCATTTATAAAAGTAGGGTAGCTCGGAGGGATATATCTTTCACTCCTGATATTCTTAGGGCATTTCTAGAGCGCTGAGAGTCTAACTCAGCTCTTGAGTGCTATCCAAGCATTCAAGAACCAATTGAGGGATACTCTATCAATGCCATACATGAGCACTTCTTTAGAAAACCAAGACAACCTGGCCTTAATCTATTTCCGGCCATGGCATTAGCTGCTCCTGATAATGTTTTATATAAGGTCATCATAGGATGCATACTTCCCATTGTCACTAGGGGGCAAGCAAAAATATGACCACATCATTTACTCGCATTACATCTCCTAAAAAATCACCTCGACTTTAACATTGCATTGAACATGTTTCTCTGCATAGTCAACTTCACCATCCCTGTCCAAAAGAAACTTTACATGCCTTTTGGACATATCATCACCTTCTGGTTAGAATCCATAGGCATCAATACAGCCAGGGGCAAGGTTAAATAGATGATGGACTTTGATTTTATCAAGTGGAGAAACTTTTCATTAGCCGGAATGGTTCGAGTAAATGGGAACATTGAGTGGGCCGATGGACATTAGGCTGGTGAGAGGTGGGACATGGGAGCTGGAGAAGGCGAAAAAGAACCTCCAGCCCAAGCTGATGAACCACATTCCTCCGTATGCGAATAGCTCGGCCGGGCAAAGATTATGCTGAGTTCGTGAACTCAGTTGATACAAAATACAAGGACCTTAGTACAACAATTGATACACAACACAAGGACCTTAGTACGATGATTGATACTCAATTCAAGGAGCTTCAAACCAGGATGGATACCCGGTTTTCAAAAGTTTCTACCAAGCAGGAGGAGATTCTTGTTCTCCTACGTACCATGATGATGGATTCGTCAGGTCCATCGTCGCCAACCATGTAGTATTGGGACATTGACTCTTTCTTATATATGTATTAAACTTTTGAATTCAAGACAAATGTGTATATCAGGATGGTTGGCTAACACTTGAGTTATATATTTAAATATGTTGACTGCATATATTTTGATTGAATATGACTGTTCTTGAGTATTTAGTTTTTGTATTTGGATATTATGAACAGATTTATCACAACCATTTTTAAGGGAAATTCTGCCAAAATTTTGTTTGGTTGTCTATACCTTTCAATATATATGCACGATCGATATCTACTGTTTAAAATATATTATTAGTGAATTGGATAACTAAGGGCAATGAATTCAGGTGGAGTGATCCTATAGATTTTTTTGTGTTTGTCAAAGGGGAAAAAGTTAGAAGGTTTTAAGTTTAAGGTGGAAAGATAAGTTGAAGATAAGTGGAGTAAGTGCATCTATATCTCGTTTTAGTGCAAATCTATATTTCTTTTGAAATGAAAATCTTATTGCATATCTTGATTTGATGACCTGATGAAGTGCTTAATCAATTTTGAGTATATCATAATTGTGCTATAATTTAATCACCTAAAACTTAAACCATGTTGTCAAATATCAAAAAGGAGGAGATTGTTGGTGCAATCCAGCCCAGATGATGTTTTGGTGTTTGACAAGGGTTCAAGTCTATGTGTTATCTCATGCGGATGGTTGAGATGTACTTTCAGGAAATTCCTTGTAGGCCGGGGACTGGATGCAAGGTGGTGAAGACCCAGACGAGTCCTGGCAAATGAAGACCCGAACAAGGAGTCCTAGTAAATGAAGACCCGGAAGAGGAGTTGTAACGCCCGTAAAATTCCTAGCAATTTTACAAGAATTTTTGCATGATTATAATTGGTTTTATGTGGGCTCCTTCAAAAAATAAAAGAAATAGAGCCCAAAAGGATGCATGACCCAGGGTTTGAACCCTAAACCTCCAAGTAGATAACTAAATCTTAAGATGCATCTAATAACCAGAAGCCCAGCAGGGTTGTGCTATTAGAAGGATATGGGAAATGATAGATAAGGGGTAAGGGAGGCTAAGGGACACCTTCAAGTGAATAAACAGGAGAATGAGGAGACAAGAGAAACAAAATTTGTCAATCTCCCCTCCTCTTCTTCTTCCTCACTGAAACCCTAGCTCCCCCTTCTCTCATTTTCGAAAACCAACTAAGCTAGGAGAAAGCTCTAGTCTTGGCAGAACCTAGGGTATATTTTACTACTAAACAAAGCGAAGAAAGTAAGTATCCCCTCACCTGCAATACAGGTTGCTTCGGTTGATGGTTGTTAAGAAAATCCTTTATGAAACTTTCGGCCAAGACCTCCTTCATGCTTCCCATGATTGTCCATGCTATGTTTTGTATGAATATGATGATAATATGTTTCTAGATAGGCTTGGTTTAAGTGTTTGATCTTAAAGTTTCTTGAAACTCTTGGCCAAGACCCCTTTTAGGCTCCTAATGGTCTTCTATGCTATGATCTATATGTAGTCATGTTATGTTTTGATTGTAGATGAAGATAATATGTTGATAGCTAAGCTAGATTTAAGTGTTTGATCTTAAAGTTTCTTGAAACTCTCGGCCAAGACCCCTTTTAGGCTCCTAATGGTCTTCTATGCTATGATCTATATGTAGTCATGTTATGTTTTGATTGTAGATGAAGATAATATGTTGATAGCTAAGCTAGATTTAAGTGTTTGATCTTAAAGTTTCTTGAAACTCTCGGCCAAGACCCCTTTTAGGCTCCTAATGGTCTTCTATGCTATGATCTATATGTAGTCAAGTTATGTTTTGATTGTAGATAAAGATAATATGTTGATAGCTAAGCTAGATTTAAGTGTTGGATCTTTAAGCCTCTTGAAACTCTCAGCCAAGGCCCATTTAGGCTCCTAATGGTCTTCTATGCTATGATCTATATGTAGTCATGTTATGTTTTGATTGTAGATAAAGATAATATGTTGATAGCTAAGCTAGATTTAAGTGTTGGATCTTTAAGCCTCCTGAAACTCTCGGCCAAGACCCATTTAGGCTCCTAATGGTCTTCTATGCTATGATCTATATGTAGTCATGTTATGTTTTGATTGTAGATAAAGATAATATGTTGATAGCTAAGCTAGATTTAAGTGTTGGATCTTTAAGCCTCTTGAAACTCTCGGCCAAGACCCATTTAGGCTCCTAATGGTCTTCTATGCTATGATCTATATGTAGTCATGTTATGTTTTGATTGTAGATAAAGATAATATGTTGATAGCTAAGCTAGATTTAAGTGTTGGATCTTTAAGCCTCTTGAAACTCTCGACCAAGACCCATTTAGGTTACCAATGGTCTCCCATGCTATGATCTATATGTAGTCATGCTATGTTTTGAATGTAGATGAAGATAACATGTTGATAGCTAAGCTAGATTTAAGTGATTGATCTTAAGGTTCCTTGAAGCTCTCGGCCAAGACCTATTTAGGCCCCTAAGGGCCTTCCATGACATGATCTATATGTAATGGAGATTAACATGTGGTTAGTTAGATCTTGTTCAAGTTGTTTAGGGTTTAGAATTTTGTTAGAACCCCATGGAGTTTAGACCACACCATGTTATGCTTGTTCATGATGTTTATGCCATACTCTATATGTGTATGATGTTGGTATGATGTTAAGTTGACCTTGCACAAGATGTTTTATCATGTAAACTCCTAAGATCCCTCCCTTAGGGTTTCGGCCAGCCCATGTACATGCCCTCTACTAATCCTCCATGCCATGCTACATGTAGATAAAATGCAAATAAGATGTTAGCTAGACCTTATGATAGCATGATTGGTTTATGTCACTACCTTATGTCCATGTTAATTGTATGAATGTATGATTATGTTATGCTCATTGAATCATGATGAAGAAGTATGTATGATGAATGCCTAAGAGATGCTTCCCTATGAATGGGGACTAAGAGCACTCTTTATGTTATGAAAAGGAATATGATATGCTATGAAGAAGGAACATGATATGCTATGAAGAAGGAACATGATATGCCATGATAAGGAACATGATATGTATAGGAAAAGAAATGTTATATGCCATGATAAGGAATATGTTATGTTTATGAAAAGAAATATGATATGTTATGATAAAGAACATGATATGTTATGAAAAGAAATATGATATGTTATGATAAGGAACATGATATGCTATTTTACTTTTTGCATGGCTTGTACCGGACCCTAATAAGGTCCAAGGGATGGGATCCTACATGCCTCTGGGTCGACGGTCGTAGTACGGACCCAGTACGGGATGGGCTCCTAGTTGCCCTAGGCCGATGATCATAAGTACGGGCCTAAGATAGGCTTCTATGTTATGTTGCCCCTAGGTTGACGGACATAGTACGGACCTAGTACCCTAGTAGGTTCGGGATTAGCTACCTCGAGTCTATTAGGGATGTGCGCAATGATGATGATGTATGTGGTACAATGTCGGGCCCAATATGTTGAGATTATGTTTAAGTACCTATAAGAATATATGTTTTCAAAGAGCATCTTGCATATACCTTTATTTCATGTCTATGTAATTGTAACGCCCGTAAAATTTCTAGCAATTTTACAAGAATTTTTGGTTGATTATGATGGGCTTTATGTGGGCTCTTTCAAAAATAAAAGAAAATGAGCCAAAAAGGATGCAAGGCCTAGGAATTGAACCCCAAACATCTAGAGATAGCCAAGCCCTGAAGATGCATCCAATAACCAGAAGCCCAGTAGGGTTGTACTATTAGAGGAATATAGGAAGTGATAGTTAAGGGTAAGGGAGGCTAAGGGACACTTCAAGTGAATAAATAGGGGAATGAGGAGACATGAGGAAGCAAACTTGACATCTTCTCCTTCTCTTCTTCTTCCTCACTGAACCCTAAAGCTCCCCCTTCTCATCCTTTGTCCAAAATTCATCCAAGCAAGAAGAAGGCTAGGATTGCTTCCCTTAGGTTATCTTCCAACCAAAAAGCAAAGCAAAGGATGTAAGTATCCCATACAAGTAGCTTTTTGATTGAAGTTGTTATGTCAAATTCTCCATGAACCATTTGTCCAAGACCTTTACTTGAGTTTTCAATGAAGATCCATGCCATACCTTGTATGAATATGATGATGATAGGATGCTAGATGGATTAGGTTAAGAGTTTAACCCTAAAAGCCCCAAAGGACCATTCGACCAAGACCATAACTAGGGCTCACCATGAAGATCCATGCTATATCTTGTATGAATATGATGATGATAGGATGCTAGATGGATTAGGTTAAGAGTTTAACCCTAAAAGCCCCAAAGGACCATTCGGCCAAGATCATAACTAGGACTCACCATGAAGATCCATGCTATATCTTGTATGAATATGATGATGATAGGATGCTAGATGGATTAGGTTAAGATTTTAACCCTAAAAGCCCCAAAGGACCATTCGGCCAAGACCATAACTAGGGCTCACCATGATGATCCATGCTATATCTTGTATTAATTTGAAGATGAGGGATTTCTAGATGAGTTTGGTTGAGTGGTTAACCTCAAAAACCCAAGGGATCATTCGGCCAAGACCATAACTTGGGCTCACCATGATTATCCATGCTATATCTTGTATTAATATGAAGATGAGGGATTTTTAGATGAGTTTAGTTTAGTGGTTTATCCATGAAACCCTTTTGAATCATTCGGCCAAGCCCATAACTTGGGTTCACCATGATGATCCATGCTATATCTTGTGCTAATATGAAGATGAGGGATTTCTAGATGAGTTTAGTTAAGTGGTTGATCCATAAAACCCTTTTGAACCATTCGGCCAAGACCCCTAATGTGTTCTTTATGCTATGCTTTAGGTGAGTTCATGATAACTTTTGATGTTAAATGATGCTAGATGAAGATAACATGCTCTAGGTTAGGTTTGAAATGATTTCATGCCATGTTTGATGTTAGAAGAAGATAACATGTCCCATGTCATGCTTTATACGTTAAAGAATTAACATGTGTTTAGTTAGACCATACCGATATATATAAGTTATTTGGTGTTTAAAACTTTGATAGAGCTCCATGCAGTTTAGGTCACTCCATGTATACTTGCTCATGATGTTTATGCCTTATGTCATGCCCGATATGTGTGTGATATTTATGATATGTTTATGAAATGAAATATGATATGTTTATGAAATGAAATATGATATGTTTATGAAGCGAAATATGATATGTTTATGAAATGAAATATGATATGTTTATGAAATGAAATATGATATGTTTATGAAATGAAATATGATATGTTTATGAAGTGAAATATGATATGTTTATGAAATGAAATATGATATGTTTATGAAATGAAATATGATATGTTTATGAAGTGAAATATGATATATTTATGAAATGAAATATGATATGTTTATGAAATGAAATATGATAGGTTTATGAAATGAAATATGATATGTTTATGAAATGAAATATGATATGTTTATGAAATAAAATATGATAGGTTTATGAAATGAAATATGATATGTTTATGAAATGAAATATGATATGTTATGATAAGAAGCATGTATGTATTTTACCTTCTGCATGGCTTGTACCAGGACCCTAACAAGGTCCAAAGGGATGGGCTCCTAAGTTGCCCTAGGTCGACGGACTAAGATCGGGCCTAGGATGGGCTTCTATGTTATGATTGCCCCTAGGTCGACGGTCATAGTACGGACCTAGTACGGGATGGACTCCCAGATGCCCTAGGCTGACGGACTAAGATCGGGCCTAGGATGGGCTTCTATGTTATGATGATGGCCCCTAGGTCGACGGACTAAGATCGGGCCTAGTAACCAAGTAGGTTCGAGACTTGCTACCTCGGGTCTATTTAGGGATGCGCGCTATGATGATGATGATGTGGTACAATGTCGGGCCCAATATGTTGAGATTTATGTTCAAATACCTATGATATATGTTTTCGAAGAGCATCCTGCATATACCTTTATGTTATTATTGCTTATGTTATATATGTTACATGTTATGTTTGCTTATGTTACATATGCTACATGTTATGTTTGCTTATGTCATATATGTACATGATATGTTGCTTATGTTATATATGTTGCATGTTATGTTTGCTTATGTTACATATGCTACATGTTATGTTTGCTTATGTCCTATATGTTACATGTTATATTTGCTTATATGTTATGAATGTTTACATGCTATGCTTAATGTTGATGTATGTTTTTTTTTGTGAGTAGGACAGAATCTTACTAAGCCTATGTGCTTATAGTTTATGTTCCCTTGTACTGCAGATAAGGGTAAAGGGTGGATAAACTAAAGGGAGCAGCAGGAGGGGCAAGGTGTGTGTGGCAGTGGCACGGTGGAAGAGATCTGTTATGTCCCTTATGCATGTTTTCCTTAAGATGATTTGTTTATGGACTTGAATTAAGCACTAAGTACTTATGAAATAATGATGCATGCTCTATGTTAAGAAGAAGTACCTACGAAATGACGATGCATGTTTATGTTTAAAAGAAAAAAATATATATGTCTAAAGTCTTCCGCTGTAAGTAGTACGATGTATGTATGTATGATTGTGTCACACCGCCCTTCCGGACCCTAGGAAAGGGCGGGCGTGATAGGTTGGTATCAGAGCAGATCTGCCTTTCCACTACACACACATCAAGCTCCAAATCCTACCATTCCAAGTAAGAATTCTATGTCTACTCTAATTTTGTTCATGTATGATATGAAATGCCTTTAGCTTAAAATATGCATGAAAATATGTATGATAACCTTATGCTAGCTTTCAGTTTAATTATGCGTAGATAAACGAACGATAAACTTATACTAGCTTTACTTTAATATATGAAGATAAACATATGCGGAAGGCGCGATAGTAAGTGATGAGATAGCACCCCCACATGACCTTACACACGTAGTTACTGAACTCCAGCATCAAGTCACAGAGCAGCAGCAAGTAATAAATGCCCTAATGAATCAGTGAGGAAACCCTACCGCCCCACCGGTAGACTGGCCCGATGGTTCGCGAAGCTTACGATCCGATGGCGGTGAAGCCGGAAAATTTCTCTGGTACTGGTGAACCATGGGATGCCCAGGCCTGGTTCAAGATGGTGGAAAGCATCGTGGAGCTACTGGACTGGCCCGAATGCGAGAAGATTAAGTGTGCATCATTCTGCCTTTCCGGAGATGCTCGGATGTGGTGGGAACGGGTTAAAGCAAAGAGACAAGTAAATCAGATGAGATGTATGGATTTCAAGTATGAATTTTTCGAAGAATTCTTCCACATGAGGGTAACCAACAAGCATTACGACGAGTTCACTGGGTTTCGACAAGGTGACCTATCAGTCAGCGAAGCCGTGAAGAGATTCAACCGACTCGCACGCCTATGCCCAGAGTTGGTCAGCATGGAAAGAGAAAGGGTCAGACTCATGCTGAAGATGCTCCGACCTGAAATAGCTCTGAATGTGGCCGACGGAGTTCATAGACTGCAGACCGCAGAGGAGTTGTTCAGTAGTGCCTTTATTACCAAGCATTACCTGAACAACATTAACCAGCAAAAGAAGGCACTGAGTGAAGGCAGGGGTCAGGCCCAGTCGGGTGGTCAGAGGAACCAGAGTACTTGGAAAGGGAACCACACTGGCAAGAGAAAACAATGGGAAAATCCTAAAGGTCGTCCAACAAACAAGCAGCCCAAGATCCCTCTGTGTGCTACCTACGGAAAGATACATCCTGGAGTATGCTACCGAGGCACAAAGAGATGTTACAACTGTGGACGGGAAGGACATAGAGTCAGGGACTGCCCTATTCAGATTCAGACACCTCCTCAACAGTATGCCCAATACAGGAGTGCTCCTCCACAGTTACACCAGTTGCAGGCTGCAATCGAAGGTACCCCGATCAACCAAGGGAGACTGGAAGCCCCACCAGTTATGACAGATGCCAGGGTATTCTCTCTCACCCAAGAAGATGTGGCGAACGCTTCTACGGTTGTCACAGGTCAGATATTTATTTTCTGTCAGCATGCTACTACATTATTTGATACTGGGGAAACACATTCATTTGTTTCTACACACTTTACTGGAAAGATAGACATACCACCACAAGCTTTGGATCGCAAGTTCTTAACTACTCTGCCCTCGGGAGAAGTAATGCCCTCCACTCATATTCTGTGAGCCGCACCCATCAGAATCGCAGACAGAGAACTCTACTGTGATCTGATAGTGCTCGACATGCAGGATTATGATATTATATTGGGCATGGATTTCTTAAGCAAGTACGGTGCTTCGATCGAGTGCCGTAAAAGAAAAGTGGTCTTCCAACTGGAGGTGGAACCTATGTTTGAATTTATTGGAGAGCCAAGGAGAAGAATCAATAAATTTCTATCAGCTCTACAGGCACGTAAGATGTTAGACAGTGGATGCACTGGGTTTCTAGTACATATAGTTGATACAAGTCAAGCCGAGGACCAGAAGCTAGAAGATGTCAGAGTTGTATGCAACTACCCAGAGGTATTCCCCGATGAACTACCTGGGTTAGCCCCAGATAGAGAAGTTGAATTTGAGATCGAATTGATTCCTGGTACTAACCCGATCTCTAAAGCACCTTACCGTATGGCGCCGACTGAATTGAAGGAACTTCAGGGACAACTACAGGAGTTACTCGACAAGGGACTTATTCGCCCAAGTCGCTCTCCATGGGGAGCTCCAGTGTTGTTGGTGAAGAAGAAAGATGGGTCTATGCAAATGTGCATAGACTACCGAGAGCTGAATAATGTGACGATCAAGAACCGGTACCCTTTACCGCGGATTGATGACCTGTTCGACCAACTAAAGGGTGCCACCGTCTTCTCTAAGATTGACCTGAGGTCTGACTATCATCAAGTAAAAGTGAAATCAGATGATATACCAAAGATGACTTTCCGGACAAGATACGGACATTACGAGTTCGTAGTTATGCCCTTTGGAGTGACGAATGCACTTGCTCTATTCATGGATTTGATGAATCGGGTATTCTCGACATTTCTCGACAAGTTTGTGATCATCTTCATCGACGACATACTGATATATTCAAGAACCCCAGAAGAGCACGCAGAACACCTGAATGTGGTGTTACAGATTCTTCGGGAAAAGCAGTTGTATGCAAAGTTCTGGCTCGAACAAGTATCATTTTTGGGTCATGTTATATCCAAGCACGGAGTGATGGTAGACCCAATAAAGATTGAAGCCGTGAGTAACTGGAACCGACCAAAGAATGCCAGCGAGATCAGAAGCTTTCTTGGGCTAGCAAGCTACTACAGGAAGTTTGTAGAGAACTTCTCTAGGATTGCAGCCCCTATGACAGCCCTCACCAGAAAGAACAAGAAATATGAATGGACGGACGCATGCGAGAGGAGTTTCACAGAATTGAAAAGGAGACTGACCAGCGCTCCAATCCTTAGTTTTTCGGACAGTAACGAAGGTTTCGACATGTACAGTGACGCTTCCAAGTTGGGACTCGAAGTTGTACTCATGCAAAATCGCAAGGTCATTGCCTACGCGTCTATGCAACTCAAGGAACACGAAAGGAATTATCCCAAGATGTACCAAGACCTGAAAGGAAAATTCTGGTGGTTTGGAATGAAAAGAGATGTGGCTCAGTATGTCAGTACCTGCTTGACCTGCCAGAGGGTTAAAGCAGAACACCAGAGACCTAGAGGGACACTACAGCCGATCCAAATTCCAGAAAGGAAATGGGAAGATATTTCTATGGATTTCATCTCAGGATTGCCCAAGATGACAAACGGTTATGATGTTATATGGGTAATTGTGTACAGATTGACGAAGTCCGCCCACTTCTTAGCAATCAAGATGACCTATTCGACGGAGCAACTGGCTCAATTATATGCTAGGGAAATTATCATACTACATGGAATTCCTAAGACCATCATTTCTGACAGAGATGGTCATTTTATTTCCCATTTCTGGGAGTGTGTTCAGAAGGCACTCGGCACGAAGCTATTGTTCAGTACCGCCTTCCATCCTCAGACAGATGGACAGACCGAAAGAGTAAATCAAGTACTGGAGGATATGTTACGAGCTTGCACCCTAGATTTCAAAGGTAGCTAGTGTCGATACTTATGTTTGGCAGAATTTGCCTACAATAATAGCTACCAAGCCACTATCGGAATGACACCCTACGAGGCTCTATACGGGAGGAAATGTAGATCCCCTATATGCTAGTACGAGGGTGGTGAAAAGAAAGGGATGGGACTCCAGACAGACTTCATTGTCGACACCACCCGGGCTATCCAGAACATCCGTCAAAGAATTGAAACTGCTCATAGCTAGCAAAAGAGTTATGCAGATATGCGACGTAGACCGTTATAATTCGAAGTTGGGGACCTGGTATTCCTCAAGGTGGCCCCTATGAAGGGAGTGATGAGATTCGGAAGGAAGGGTAAGCTGAGTCCACGCTATGTGGGACCGTATCCGATATTGAAGAGAGTTGGCAAGGTAGCTTACGAGCTGGAGTTACCTCAAGAGATGTCGGCTATCCACAACGTGTTCAATGTTTCGATGCTCAGAAAGTGCATTTCCAGTGCAGACCAAATGATTGAGCCACAAACAGTGCAAGTTCAAGAGGACCTGAGTTATGAAAGTCGGCCTATCCAGATACTTGACCGAGAAGTCAAGCGACTAAGGAACAAAGAGGTGCCTGTTGGTGCAGTAGGCACCTAAGTCGAACCTGAGTTTTGATTATAGCAAACGATACAAAGATAATGTTAGTAATATATGAGAGATGTCCTAAGGCAATCGCCTTATGTATTAACCATTTATATGATAAATGAAGATTCACTATTTGAGTATACATGTTTAATGTATTTGATTGGATCTTAAACTCATTTACTGAATGTCCACGATACGATTCACAGCATGAGAGAATTTGTGATTGGATCACAACTAGTGAGTATCTCTACATGTGTAATTGTGATGTATCGGAATTATCCTAGTCGATGAATTGATGGATTTGGACACCATCAATTACATCGAGACTACAGTATACTCCTTGGTGTATCCAAGCGGTGATTCTCCGGTGGAGACATAGTGATGTCGGAGTTAATCGTGGATGCTAGTTATGGTAACTAGTTCATTGGAGTGACCAGTAGTAAGACTTCATATGGTTCTCTGCATATATAGATATGTCAATGAAGTTCTTCTTGTGGCTTAAGTGCGATGTTCCTTTGACTTGCGGTATTCAAGTCATCTTGATCATGGAGACTTATGCTTTGACATCTTAAGCAAACATCTCTAAGGAGATGTGGACCCGGGATGATTGGGTATAAGTCGAAGTGATCGAAGGTGTTTGAATAGCCTATAAAGGATTCACCACTCCTTGCGAGGAGATGTATACCCATGGCCTCTCGTCGGATTGTTACTAAAGTCTTTGGCCAAAGAATTACATGTTTAGAGTAAGGTACTCTTCGATACATGTGGAGTAACTAGAATCCGTAGGACGAGGAAATGATACTTGGGCTAGGTGTAACATAGTCAGCCTAGTGGGGACTGACACAATAGACCATGTCCTGAACCAAGTGGGTATAAGATGAGTGAAGGGAATGGGGCACGATTCATTCGAGCTACTGAAGGGTTTCAGAAATAGTTCTGGATCAACAGTTGATCTTTTCGGTTAATTGGGGATCATGATGTACTACTAGGTGACACTCATGATCGTTCTATAATTAATGGTTAATTATAGACGGCCAACATAAACCGAGAACCTATTTGGTCACACGCACAACGAGTGTAATCCAAAGGATTTAAAACGAGCTTGAGAATGGGATTCTCAGACCAAGAGAAACTATGTTTGGTTGGACCAAACATAAAGCGAGCATGAAATTGTTTCAGTCGCAGTGGAAGCGTGGATGGGCCGTGTCTTATGAAGACATAATGGATGGACCAAAATGGTTTGGTTCTAATCCAATGGATGAGAATAAACCAAAGGGTTTGGTTTATATTAAACGAATGAACCAAAGGGTGGTTTGGTTCATTTTAACTTAAAATAAACCATCATGGTTTGGTTTATTTTAACTTATCTTAATGGAGCGGGTTAACGGGCTTTATGGATATGATCCATTAACCATTAAGAGAATTAGTTCTCTATAAAATAGGGCTTAAACCCTAATCCAAAACCCTAGCAATTGGAGTTGCCGCCCACCCCTTGAAGGAGGTTTTCGGCGCCAACCCTAGTGTGCCGCCGCCCAACCTCTTGTGCCGCCGTCCAACTTGTTGCCGGCGACCAAGCTTCAGCCGGTGAACCTCCGGCGACCCTCCGGTGATCTCCTCTAGGTTCGGTGATAAGGTGAGCTTCCATCTCTCCTTGGCCGGCCTCTATTCCTCCACCAAAAGCTGTCCAGTTTTTCTGGACAGCTTGTTTCTTTGTTGTCGGAGCGACGTTTGGACGGCGGTTAGTGCTCGGATAGCGCCTAACTTACCGGGGATTTGATCTCCGGTAATCCTCTGAGGTGGAGGACGAAGGATTCGTCAATTGGTTGACGAATACCTCTCCGGAGAAGCGAGTTTTGAGAACTCATTTTAGGATCCGAATTTGGATTCGGATCGTGATCATCTCTCGATCACGTCGTCTTCAACACGAGGCTAGTAACCCGTACGAAGACGAAGCTCGTGACTTAGCGAAGTCATCCCGAGGAGCTCGGCGTGGATACGGATAGAGACGATTCTTACGAGGATCGTTCCGGTTGATGTCGTTCCCGCTACACGTCATACGGAAGGTATAACGTAGATAATTTTCTTTTATTGCAAATTTTAATTTACGGTTATGTCTACACTTGTTGTAATAGCATGCGTGTGTTGTGTGTGTTGTAATAAATAGGAGTATTTATTATTTTATTGCTTCCGCTGTGTTCATGTTTACGAAACATGATCGAACACACACACGCCGCGGTGCCGGAAACCCAACAGTGGTATCAAAGCCCAGGTTGTGTTTCGACATAATCGTAAAATGGTTTTGCGATAGTCAAAATGTATTTCTAGAAATTTTCTAAATTTTGGAATTTTAGAAGTATTTATGGAAAATTTTCAATTTTGGAAAGTCTAGAAGTATTTATGGAAATCTTCCACTTTTGGAAAGTTGGAAGTATTTATGGAAATTGATATTTTCCATAAATAAAATATTTGATTAGATTCTGGAAATTTGTTTCCTAATTTAATCATGATTTGATTTGGGAAATCAAATCTTAAAATATTTTATTTCCATAAGTAGTTTTAATGATTTAGAAAATTGGTTTCCTAAATAGATTTTCCTTAATCAAATAATTCCATGAATAAAATATGTGATTAGATTTGGAAATTTGTTTCCTAATTTAATTATGATTTGATTTGGAGAATCAAATCTTAAACATATTTTATTTCCATAAATAGTTATGACATATAAGGAAATAATAAACATGACATAATTGTATGCCATGTAATTGCATTAGATGCATAACATTATGTCATTCGTGTCGTGACATGTAGATGTATGCCATGTATGCCATGCCATGTAGATAATAGTTATTTGCATGCAAAGAGGATGAGACATAAAAACCCTTAATCAATATTAAAGCCTACACCTTCCATTAATATGGTTAGAACCAGAGTTCTGTTTCTTGTTTGGGTTGTTGGACTCTCTCGAGCCCGACTCGAACACGAATATGTTCAAACCATGGAATAGTTTAATACTAATATGGTAAGAGTCAGAGGTCAATCGTTAGCTTTGGTTGTTGGACTCTCTCCAAGCTGGGCTAATTGGTTGAATGCGCTCTAACCATATTAAAACTATGTCCTGATTAATGGGTTGGTTTTAACTTGGAGCATCGGCTTGTTGGACTCTCTCCAAGGTCGATGTAAAGGGAGGTGAAGTTGGGTGCTATGCATATGATGCATACTTGTTAATGTGTTAACAACCCGATGTATGTGTGAACATTCAATTAGTTGATAGCACATTGTGATAGTTGCATATACGGGATATGCAATCGGTATAGATGATACCTACCGTCGTAGTTATGAATGGCTTGTTGGACTCTCTCGAGGTTGTTCATAACTATGATGGATATCGACCATTCGGAGATGGACCTACGATCTCGAAGTGATTTTGGGGTTTTGAAATTCGAAAAATGAATGGGATTTATAAATGTATATTGATGCATTTTAAAATCATTTTCTCATATATGCTCGTTTTGTATTTCTAGGTCAATAAATTGATCATAGCGTCTTTGAATTTGCGCACTATTTTGGATTGAACAAAGTAGTGGGCCTAACTTCTGGGTGGCTTAGAAACACGAGAATTGTTCTCAGCGGAAAAGCTTGCATATGTCCTTGAAGAGCCTCTTCTGACGTCCTAAGGACGATGCAACTCCAGACCAAATGTTGGTCTATCAGAAACATGTGGCAGATTCTGAGCTGGCGAGTTGCATCATGCTAGCGGCGATGGTACCTGAGCTGCAAAAGTAGCATGAGCATATAGATTCTAATACTATGGTCTTCCATCTTCATGAGTTGTTCGATGAGCAAGCGAGATCCGAAAGGTTCGAGGTCTCTAGGCTCCTCTTCACTACGAAGATGCAAGAAGGTTCGTCTGTAGTGCAGTTTGTGCTAAAGATGAGCAGTACATCAATGACTAGCTACCCTCGGTTTTGTGATGGATCATGAGTTAAGTATTGACTTAATTCTGCATTGTTTGCCCAAGAGTTTCGCAATTTGTGATGAACTATCGGATGAACAAATTGGAATCCACCATTCGAGCTCCTCGATATCTTTGAAGGCTGTGGAGCCTTACGTGAAGCATGAGGAGAAAGCGGTTACATTAGTTGATTCCTCAAAGAAAGGTTCTAAGAGGAAGGCAAAAGAACGAGAAGAAAGGAAAGAAAAGGCAAGAAAGGCGGAACCCAGTATAAAGGGCACTTGCCATCACTGTGGCAAGGAAGGCCACTGGCGAAGAAACTGCAAGATTTATCTTAAGTCCATGAAGAAGAAGAAGGCATCCGATGCCCCATCCTCTTCAGGTATCTTCGTTATTGATTGTCATTCTATTTCCTTAGACACTTGGGTATTGGATACTGGGTGTAGCTCACATATATGTAATGACATACGAGGCTAAGAATAGAAGAAGACTTGTCGGAGAGTCAAATTTGCGAGTTGGCAATGGAGCAAAGGTTGCTGCGGTCGCCATCGGAACTTATTTGCTGAAGCTCCCTAGTGGACTAGTCTTGGAACTGGACAATTGCTATTATGTTCCTTCTCTAATAAAGAACATTGTTTCTATTTCCTGCTTAAATAGAAATGGTTTCCATTTAATGTTTAGTAACAATTGTTGTTATATAACTTTGAATGGTGTACTTTATAGAACTGGAACTTTGAGTAATGGCATTTATACGTTGGACGTATCCAGTGACATTTTTTCAATATCGAAGCGAGCAACACGCGTGCTCGAAAGGATAATCACATAGACTCCTATATGTGGCATTGTCGTCTTGGCCATATAAGCAAGAAACGCATGTCCGAATTACACCGATGTGGAATTCTGGAATCGTTTGAATTGGATTCATACGATACATGCGAATCATGCTTAAAGGCAAGATGACTAAGTTACCTTTCTTGGAAAGGTGAGCAGTGGGAGAGTTACTAGGTCTAGTACATCTTGATGTATGTGGACCTATGTCAACTCAAGCATTAGGAGGCTATAGCTACTTCATTACCTTCATAGATGATCACTCACGGTTTGGGTATGTGTTCTTGATGAAACACAAGTCTGAAGCCTTTGAAAGGTTCAAAGAATTCAGAAATGAAGTAGAAACAACATGACAAAGTATTAAAATACTTGATCGGATCGAGGTGGTGAATACTTAAGTCAGAGTTTCTTGATTATCTAAGAGACAATGGCATATTGTCTCAATGGACTCCGCCCTATACACCACGGCATAATGGTGTATCGAGGCGTAATCTTAGGACCTTGTTGGACATGGTCAGTCAATGATGAATCATGACTCTTCCCAAGTCCTTTTGGGGTTATGCACTTGAGACGGTGTTTACTTGTTAAGCAGAATGCCTACGAGTAGTCTCGGCTACTCGTATGAGATATGGAATGGTAAGAAACCTCATGTATCTTACTTGAAGATATGGGGTTGTCCTGCTTATGTGAAGCGGACTGTATCAGACAAATTGGATGCTAAGTCTGATAAATGTCTATTTATTGGATACCCTAAGGAAACAAGGGTTACCAATTCTATCATCCTGTGGAACAAAAGGTGTTTGTTTCAAGGCATGCTGTGTTTCTAGAGAAAGAGTTTCTCTTGCAAGAAAACAGTGGGAGTGTCGTCGAGCTTGAGGAGGCTCGAGAGACTCAAATAGACATTGATGAGATACCTGGTGAAGCACAACAGCCGACAAATCATAGTTATGAGCAATCGGCTGGACCTATTGTAACACCACATCTTCGTAGATCTGGTAGAACACGCAATATTCCTGAGAGATATGGATTTCTCGTAAGTGAATCGAATGACGTGTTACTCATTGATGATGAGGAGCCTACCAGTTATGAAGAAGTGCTGACAAGTTCAGAAAGGGATAAGTGGCTTGGTGCCATGAAGTCGGAAATGGATTCCATGTACGAAAACCAAGTTTGGAACTTGGTTGACCCACCTGAAGGCATAAAGCCTATAGGGTGCAAGTGGGTTTTCAAGAAGAAAACCGACATGGATGGTAATGTGATTACCTATAAGGCTAGATTGGTGGCGAAAGGATATCGTCAAAAACAAGGTGTTGATTATGACGAAACCTATTCGCATGTAGCTATGCTTAAATCCATTCGGATGCTCCTGGCCATAGCGGCTCATTATGATTATGAGATATGGCAGATGGATGTGAAAACAGCTTTCCTTAATGGAAACCTGCTCGAGGACGTGTATATGATACAGCCTGAGGGTTTCACATCGGTTGATAAAACCAAGGTATGCAAATTGCGACGATCCATTTATGGATTGAAGCAAGCATCCAGGAGCTGGAATATCCGTTTTGATGAGACGATCAAAAAGTTTGATTTCTCACAAAATCCAGACGAACCTTGTGTGTACAAGAAGGTTAGTGGGAGTGCAGTCGTGTTCCTAGTATTGTATGTCGATGACATATTACTTATAGGAAACGATGTGTCAATCTTACAGTCAATTAAGGTTTGGTTATCCAAGACATTCTCCATGAAAGACCTGGGAGAAGCAACCTACATCCTTGGGATTAAGATCTATAGAGATAGATCGAAACGGTTGCTTGGTCTTTCGCAGTCTACATATATAGACCGAGTGCTAAAGAGGTTTAGCATGTCGGAATCCAAGAAAGGTTATCTGCCCATCAGGCATGGGGTACACCTTTCGAAGTCTATGTGTCCGCGCACAGAAGACGAGAGGATTTGCATGAGTAAGATTCCCTATGCATCCGCAATAGGATCTATCATGTATGCTATGTTATGTACGAGGCCCGATGTATCGTATGCTCTGAGTGTCACGAGCAGATACCAGTCTGATCCAGGAATGGATCATTGGGCGGATGTTAAGACGATCCTTAAGTACTTGAGAAGAACTAAGGATGTGTTCCTAATATATGGAGAAGGGGACATGGTGATATGCGGGTATACGGATGCCAGCTTCCAGACAGACAAGGATGATTCCAGGTCTCAGTCTGGATACGTGTTCACCTTGAATGGGGGCGCAGTGAGTTGGAAAAGTTCCAAACAAGAGACTGTAGCGGATTCTACCACTGAGGCAGAATATATTGCAGCTTCGGAAGCAGCAAAGGAAGCGGTTTGGATCAAGAAGTTCGTTCATGAACTTGGTGTGATTCCGGCCATTGTTGAAGCAATACCGGTCTACTGCGACAACAATGGAGCAATTGCACAGGCGAAAGAGCCAAAGTCTCATCAACGATCCAAACATGTGCTTCGCCGCTATCATCTTATCAGAGAGATCATCAGTAGGAACGAAATACAAATCGAGAAAATTCCCACTGAAAGGAACTTAGCGGATCCTTTGACTAAAGCATTACCTCAAAGTAAGTTTGAGGGTCATGTTAGAGCTTATGGTATTGGATACCGTAGCGATTGGCATTAGGCCAAGTGGGAGTCTGTTAGTAATATATGAGAGATGTCCTAAGGCAATCGCCTTATGTATGAACCATTTATATGATAAATGAAGATTCACTATTTGAGTATACATGTTTAATGTATTTGATTGGATCTTAAACTCATTTCTTGAATGTCACGATACGATTCACGGCATGAGAGAATTTGTGATTGGATCACAACTAGTGAGTATCTCTACATGTGTAATTGTGATGTATCGGAATTATCCTAGTCGATGAATTGATGGATTTGGACACCATCAATTACCGAGACTAGCACGAGGTATACTCCTTGGTGTATCCAAGCGGTGATTCTCAGCTTGGTGGAGACATATAGTGATGTCGGAGTTAATCGTGGATGCTAGTTATGGTAACTAGTTCATTGGAGTGACCGGTAGTAAGACTTCATATGGTTCTCTGCATATATAGATATGTCAATGAAGTTCTTCTTGTGGCTTAAGTGCGATGTTCCTTTGACTTGCGGTATTCAAGTCATCTTGATCATGGAGACTTATGCTTTGACATCTTAAGCAAACATCTCTAAGGAGATGTGGACCCGGGATGATTGGGTATAAGTCGAAGTGATCGAAGGTGTTTGAATAGCCTATCAAGGATTCACCACTCCTTGCGAGGAGATGTATACCCATGGCCTCTCGTCGGATTGTTACTAAAGTCTTTGGCCAAAGCATTACATGTTTAGAGTAAGGTACTCTTCGATACATGTGGAGTAACTAGAATCCGTGGGACGAGGAAATGATACTTGGGCTAGGTGTGGCGTGAGTCGACCTAGTGGAGGCCGACACAATAGACCATGTCTGAACCAAGTGGGTATAAGATGAGTGAAGGAATGGGGCACGATTCATTCGAGCTCTTGAAGGGTTTGAGAAATAGTTACGGATCAGTAGTTGATCTTTTCGGTTAATTGGGGATCATGATGTACTACTAGGTGCCACTCATGATCGTTCTATAATTAATGGTTAATTATAGACGGCCAACATAAACCGAGAACCTATTTGGTCACATGCACAACGAGTGTAATCCAAAGGATTTAAAACGAGCTTGAGAATGGGATTCTCAGACCGAGAGAAACTATGTTTGGTTGGACCAAACATAAAGCGAGCATGAAATTGTTTGATCGCAATGGGCGTGGATGGGCGTGTCTTATGAAGACATAATGGATGGACCAAAATGGTTTGGTTCTAATCCAATGGATGAGAATAAACCAAAGGGTTTGGTTTATATTAAGCGAATGAACCAAAGGTTGGTTCGGTTCGTTTTAACTTAAAATAAACCATCATGGTTTGGTTTATTTTAACTTATCTTAATGGAGCGGGTTAACGGGCTTTATGGATATGATCCATTAACCATTAAGAGAATTAGTTCTCTATAAAAAAGGGCTTAAACCCTAACCTAAGCCTAATCCAAACCTAGCCTGAGTTGCCCAACATTAGTTGCGCCGCCCAACCTTGTTGCCGCCCAGCTCCAGCCGGCGACCCTCCGGTGATCTCCTATAGGTTGGCATCAAGGTGAGCCTTTTCTCTCCTTGTTTTGGCCGGCGCCTACTCCTCCACCAAGCTGTCCAGTTTTCTGGACAGCTTCTTCTCCTCTCGTCGGAGCGTCGTTTGGACGACGGTTAGTGCTCCGACAGCGGCTAACTTACCGGGGATTTGATCTCCGGTAATCCTCTGAGGTGGAGGACGAAGGATTCGTCAAACGGTTGACGAATACCTCTCCGGAGAAGCGAGTTTTGAGAACTCGTTTTGGATCCGAATTTGGATTCGGATCGTGATCATCTCTCGATCACGTCGTCTTCAACACGAGGCTAGTAACCCGTACGAAGACGAAGCTCGTGACTTAGCGAAGTCATCCCGAGGAGCTCGGCGTGGATACGGATAGAGACGATTCTTACGAGGATCGTTCCGGTTGATGCCGTTCCCGCTACACGTCATACGGAAGGTATAACGTAGATAATTTTCTTTTATTGCAAATTTTAATTTATGGTTATGTCTACACTTGTTGTAATAGCATGCGTGTGTTGTGTGTGTTGTAATAAATAGGAGTATTTATTATTTTATTGCTTCCGCTGTGTTCATGTTTACGAAACATGATCGAACACACACACGCTGCGGTGCCGGAAACCCAACAGTTAAGATCATATCGTTTTCTCACGAGCTGAATCGAGTGTGCAGAAGATTGCTATAGCTGGAGCTGAAGGCTAGCGACACCCGGAGGATGCCGCGGTGGTCGGGCGACACTTGAGTGACTTCGGAGGGAGCCGAAGGAATCAAGTGGAAGGTCGGAAGCAAAAGTGACACGTAAGTATCGAGGTAAGCTCATGTGTGCGAGCGTAAGTGAGGTCGTATCCTCTTTACGGGGATAATCTTAAGCGTAGATCCGACCAAAGACATATTATAGATGGTCTAGGTCGAGATCGGATGGTCGATGACCATCGAAATTATGTTTTTGTTGAGCTAATTTTGACCTGCAGCAAGCATCACGATCGCTAATTTGAGGACTCGATCGCCACATCGCCGATCGTCAGATCGACTGACCGGCCATCACGATCGATGATGGCCATCAGTCAACTGATGGTCAAAGGATCAGCCTCAAGGAGTCAAGGTTTATCACCAAATTTCAAGGGGAGTGGTGTTCAATTGTGATTGGCTAAGGTTCCTCTCGAAAAGGGGCTCAAAGGCTATAAAAGGAGGGCCAAACCTAGGGTTTGATCATCAATTCTAAGTGCTCAAAAGCTTCCGCAACGCTGTGACTCTCCGATGACTCTACGACAACGAAGTGCTACCAACAACCCTAGCTTAAGGTCTTTCTTTTTAGTTGTTTGTATAATCCTTGTTATTGTTTTCAATATTGCAACTCTTTTACTCGAGGTTTTTCTATCGTTGCATTTTACTTTAATAGAAGAGAGGGTTTGTCTCTCTATCATTTTGCTTCGAAAGTTTTTTTGTAATCGTCAAACTCCTACCTCCAACGAGGAGGAGTGTTTTAGTGAATTGCCCTCCGTACACGGTCTAGGACCGTTAGGGCCTTGGAGTAGTAGCCGAAGGCTACGAACCAAGTAAAAAATAAACTTGTCTCTTTTTTTTTCATTTACATTTCCGCTGCGTATATTGTCTTGAAGCGAATTCGAAAGAAAAAGGTTTTTCGCTATTCACCCCCCCCCCTCTAGCGAACCGCATTGATCCAACAATTGGTATCAGAGCCGGGGGTTGCTAAGATTTGGTGAAACCACCAATCTAGCCATTTTTACAGATTTATTGTTCTTTTAATTCTGTTTATTTCTATTTATTTCGCTTTGTTAAGTTTTCTCCCGCACTACTAATCCAAGATGCGAGTCTTGGTACTTTTTTTGTGTTTTTGTCGTTGCTAGTTTCTTCGTCTTCGTCTCCTTCGGTCTTTTGTTCTAATGGCCCATCTCGAGGGTTTTAGCACCGTCCGACCTCCGTTTTACAACGGAGATGACTTCCGTTATTGGAAGGGTCGGATGGAATGCTTTCTCATAACCCAAATCGAGATGTAGATCATAATCCAAACGGGTTTCACACTTCCGACTAATGAAGTGGGTGACTCCTTGGCTTATGATCAATGGACCATTGCGACAAAACGACAAGTCGAAGCCGACACCAAGGCAACACAAATCCTCCAATGCGGCCTATCCAAGGATGAGCTAAATCGCGTCGGCCCCTTCATAAGCGCAAAGGATCTTTGGACAAAACTAATCGAGTTACATGAAGGATCGGATCAAGCTAAGGTTTGCAAACGCGATTTGTTGTTCAATAAATTGTACACACTAAATATGCAGGAACACGAGTCCGTGACGCAACTCCACGCCCGTGTCCAAGACATAGTCAACAACCAACACGCAATCGGGCAAAAGGTCGAAAACCGCGACCTTATAAGGTATGTTCTAAACTCTTTTCCGAGGACTACCTTGTGGGCATCCATGGTCGATGCCTACAAGGTCTCCAAAGATCTTTCTAAAATTAGGTTAGATGAATTATTCTCAGATTTCGAATTACATGACCAGTCCAACTCGAAACCCGAGAGGGGTATAGCCTTGTTTGCAGGTTCAAAGAAGAAGAAAATCGCAAGCAAGCCACCACCAACCAAGGAGGAAGACGAGTCCGAAGAAGAAGTTGACCCGGAATTGACTGCCAAGCTAATGAACCTAGCTCGAAGGATAGCCAAGGGACGAAAGAGAACCACAACTCGACCCAACCAAGGTAAGCCTAAAAGTTCTAATATTAGGTGTTATGAGTGTAACAGGTTTGGACATATCAAGTCCGAGTGCCCCAAGCTCAACCACAAAGCACCTAAGCACAAGAAGGCCCTCAACGCGACATGGGAAGAAGCGTCATCCGAAGAAGACGAAGACCACGTCTTCATGGCGAAATCAATTGAGTCAGACACGAAGACCGAACTTGAACTTGAGTCAGAACCTGAGGATGACTCGGACTACGAAGCTACCTTCAAGTCAAGCCACGGATACGCATCCGGTTCAAAAGATACACTTAAAGTAAGTCGAACTTTATTTAATACTTTACAAAATATGGTTAGGTTTTTGTCTATGAAATTAGTTAAATCCGAGTCCAAGGTCGAGACCCTGGTTGAGGAGGTCAAACTCCTCAAACACAAGGTCTCCCTAACCTCTTCGACTAGTCGAGTTCAAGAGAAGGACTCAACTCGGGTTGAAAAACTCGAAGTTGAGAACTCACTCTTGAAAAGTCAAGTCGAAGATCTTAGGAACACGTTGGAAAGGTTCACTTCGGGATCCAAAGGACTTGACCTCCTACTTGGATCTCAAAGGGTCGTGTACAACAAGGCTGGACTAGGGTTTAACTCAAACACGACTAATAGGTCGTATATGTCGATTGTAAGTCGACATAGGAAACATGTCCAAGCATGGGTTGTTAGTAATATATGAGAGATGTCCTAAGGCAATCGCCTTATGTATGAACCATTTATATGATAAATGAAGATTCACTATTTGAGTATACATGTTTAATGTATTTGATTGGATCTTAAACTCATTTACTGAATGTCCACGATACGATTCACAGCATGAGAGAATTTGTGATTTGATCACAACTAGTGAGTATCTCTACATGTGTAATTGTGATGTATCGGAATTATCCCTAGTCGATGAATTGATGGATTTGGACACCATCAATTCTGTCGAGACTAGCACGAGGTATACTCCTTGGTGTATCCAAGCAGCTGATTCTCACTGGCTGGTGACATTGTGATGTCCGGAGTTAATCGTGGATGCTAGTTATGGTAACTAGTTCATTGGAGTGACCAGCCGTAAGACTTCATATGGTTCTCTGCATATATAGATATGTCAATGAAGTTCTTACTGTGGCTTAAGTGCGATGTTCCTTTGACTTGCGGTATTCAAGTCATCTTGATCATGGAGACTTATGCTTTGACATCTTAAGCAAACATCTCTAAGGAGATGTGGACCCGGGATGATTGGGTATAAGTCGAAGTGATCAAGGTGTTTGAATAGCCTATAAAGGATTCACCACTCCTTGCGAGGAGATGTATACCCATGGCCTCTCGTCGGATTGTTACTAAAGTCTTTGGCCAAAGCATTACATGTTTAGAGTAAGGTACTCTTCGATACATGTGGAGTAACTAGAATCCGTAGGACGAGGAAATGATACTTGGGCTAGGTGTGACGTGGTCAGCATAGTGGGGACTGACACAATAGACCATGTCCTGAACAAAGTGGGTATAAGATGAGTGAAGGGAATGGGGCACGATTCATTCGAGCTGCTGAAGGGTTTCAGAAATAGTTCTGGATCAACCGTTGATCTTTTCGGTTAATTGGGGATCATGATGTACTACTAGGTGCCACTCATGATCGCTCTATAATTAATGGTTAATTATAGACGGCCAACATAAACCGAGAACCTATTTGGTCACACGACAACGAGTGTAATCCAAAGGATTTAAAACGAGCTTGAGAATGGGATTCTCGCATCGAGAGAAACTATGTTTGGTTGACCAAACATAAAGCGAGCATGAAATTGTTTCAGTCGCAATGGAAGCGTGGATGGGCCGTGTCTTATGAAGACATAATGGATGAACCAAAATGGTTTGGTTCTAATCCAATGGATGAGAATAAACCAAAGGGTTTGGTTTATATTAAACGAATGAACCAAAGGTTGGTTCGGTTCGTTTTAACTTAAAATAAACCATCATGGTTTGGTTTATTTTAACTTATCTTAATGGAGCGGGTTAACGGGCTTTATGGATATGATCCATTAACCATTAAGAGAATTAGTTCTCTATAAAATAGGGCTTAAACCCTAACCCTAAGACTAATCCAAACCCTAGCCGCCCAACATGTTGTTGCCGCCCAACACATTGTTGCCGCCCAGCTTGTGGTGGCGCCGTCCAGCTCCTTGCCGGCGTCCAAGCTCCAGCCGGTGAACCTCCGGCGACCCTCCGGTGATCTCCTATAGGTTCGGCATCAAGGTGAGCCTTTTCTCTCCTTGTTTTGGCCGGCGCCTACTCCTCCACCAAGCTGTCCAGTTTTCTGGACAGCTTCTCCTCCTCTCGTCGGAGCGTCGTTTGGACGACGGTTAGTGCTCCGACAGCGGCTAACTTACCGGGGATTTGATCTCCGGTAATCCTCTGAGGTGGAGGACGAAGGATTCGTCAAACGGTTGACGAATACCTCTCCGGAGAAGCGAGTTTTGAGAACTCGTTTTGGATCCGAATTTGGATTCGGATCGTGATCATCTCTCGATCACGTCGTCTTCAACACGAGGCTAGTAACCCGTACGAAGACGAAGCTCGTGACTTAGCGAAGTCATCCCGAGGAGCTCGGCGTGGATACGGATAGAGACGATTCTTACGAGGATCGTTCCGGTTGATGCCGTTCCCTCTACACGTCATACGGAAGGTATAAAGTAGTTTAATTTCCTTTTATTGCAATTTTAATTTACGGTTATGTCTACACTTGTTGTAATAGCATGCGTGTGTTGTGTGTGTTGTAATAAATAGGAGTATTTATTATTTTTATTGCTTCCGCTGTGCTCATGTTTACGAAACATGATCGAACACACACACGCCGCGGTGCCGGAAACCCAACAGTGGTATCAGAGCCCAGGTTGTGTTTAGACATAATTGTAAAATGGTTTTGCGATAGTCATAATGTATTTCTGGAAATTTTCTAATTTTGGAAATTTAGAAGTATTTATGGAAATTTTTCAATTTTGGAAAGTCTAGAAGTATTTATGGAAATCTTCCACTTTTGGAAAGTTGGAAGTATTTATGGAAATTGATATTTTCCATAAATAAAATATTTGATTAGATTTTGGAAATTTGTTTCCTAATTTAATCATGATTTGATTTGGGAAATCAAATCTTAAAATATTTTATTTCCATAAGTAGTTTTAATGAGTTAGGAAATTGGTTTCCTAAATAGATTTTCCTTAATCAAATAATTCCATGAATAAAATATGTGATTAGATTTGGAAATTTGTTTCCTAATTTAATTATGATTTGATTTGGAGAATCAAATCTTAAACATATTTTATTTCCATAAATAGTTATGACAAATAAGGAAATTATGTACATGACATAATTGTATGCCATGTAATTGCATTAGATGCATAACATTATGCCATGCGTGTCGTGACATGTAGATGTATGCCATGTATGCCATGCCATGTAGATAATAGTTATTTGCATGCAAAGAGGATGAGACATAAAACCCTAACTCAATATTAAAGCCTACACCTTCCATTAATATGGTTAGAACCAGAGTTCTGTTTCTTGTTTGGGTTGTTGGACTCACTCCAAGCCCTACTAACCTGAACATGTTCAAATCATTGGAATAGTTTAACTCTAATATGGTAAGAGTCAGAGGTCAATCGTTAGTTTGGGTTGTTGGACTCACTCCAAGCCTGGCTAATTGGTTGAATGCGCTCTAACCATATTAAAACTATTTCGCGATTAATGGGTCGGCTTTAACTTGGAGCATCGATTTGTTGGACTCACTCCAAGGTCGATGTGAAGAGAGGTGAAGTTGGATGCTATGCATATGATGCATACTTGTTAATGTGTTAACAACCCAATGTATGTGTAAACATTCAATTAGTTGATAGCACATTGTGATAGTTACATATACATGATATGTAATCGGTATACTTGATACCCACCATCATAGCTAAGAATGGCTTGTTGGACTCACTCCAAGGTTGTTCTTATCTATGATGGATATCAGCCCATTCGGAGATGAACCTACGATCTCCCGAAGTGATTTTGGGGTTTTTCAAATTCGAAAAATGAATGGGATTTATAAATGTATATTGATGCATTTTTAAAATCATCTTTCTCATATATGCTCGTTTTGTATTTCTAAGTTAATATATTGATCATGATGTGTTTGAATTTGCGTTCCATTTTGGATTCAAATAAATTGACTGGGCCGAACTTCTTGGACTGGCTTAGAAACTTGAGAATTGTTCTCAAGGTGAAAAAGCTTGTAAATGTCCTCGAAGCGCCTCTTCCCGCCCGTCCTAGTGACGATGCAACTCTGGACCAATTGTTGGCCTATCAGAAACATGTGAGTGATTCTGAACAAATGAGTTGCATCATGCTAGCCACGATGGAACCCAAGCTACGAAAGCAACATGAGCATATGGATGCTCATATCGTAGTCCTTCATCTTTGTGAGTTGGTTGATGAGCAAGTGAGATTCGAAAGGTTCGAAGTCTCAAAGCTCCTCTTCACCTCTGAGATGCTAGGAGGTTCATCTATGGTATCGCCAATATGTCAAGACCGTGGAGTCTTCTCGAGAAGCATGAGCAGGGGACGGTGCTGTTAGTTGATTCCTCGAAGAAAGGTTCTAAGAGGAAGTCAAAGGAACAGCAGAAGGGAAAGAAGAGAAGGGCTAAGAAGGTAGAACTAGCACAAAAGGAAACTTGCCATCATTGTGGCAAGGAGAGCCATTTGCGAAGAAAGTGCAAGATTTATCTTGAGTCCGTGAAGAAGGATAAGGCATCGGATGCCCCATCTTCTTCAGAAATCTTCTTTATTGATTGTCATTTTATTTCCTCAGACACTTGGGTATTTGATACTGGGTGTGGCTCACATATATGTAATGACATATATGGGCTAAGGAATAGAAGAAGACTCGTCAAGGGAGAGTCAAATTTACGTGTTGGGAATGGAGCAATGGTTGCTGCACTCGCCATCGGAACGTATTTGTTGGAACTCCCTGTAGGACTTGTCTTAGAACTGGACAATTGCTTTTATGTTCCTTCGTTGATAAAGAACATCATTTCTATTTCTTGTTTAAATAGAAATGAGTACCATTTGACTTTTAGTAACAATTGTTGTTACATAACTTTGAATGGAGTTCTTTAAGGGACTGGAACTTTAAGCAATGGTGTTTATACGTTAGACGTATCTAGTGACATTTTCAATATCGAAGCGAGCAACACGCGTGCTCGAAAGGATAATCACATAGACTCCTATATGTGGCATTGTCGTCTTGTCCATATAAGCAAGAAACGCATGTCCGAATTACACCGATGTGGAATTCTGGAATCGTTTGAATTGGATTCATACGATACATGCGAATCATGCTTAAAAGGCAAGATGACTAAGTTACCTTTTACTGGAAAGGGTGAACGAGTGGGAGAGTTACTAGGTCTAATACATACTGATGTATGTGTACCTATGTCAACTCAAGCATTAGGAGGCTATAGCTACTTCATTACCTTCACCGATGATCACTCACGGTTTGGGTATGTGTTCTTGATGAAACACAAGTCTGAAGCCTTTGAAAGGTTCAAAGAATTCAGACATGAAGTAGAGAAACAACATGACAAGAGTATTAAAATACTTCGATCGGATCGAGGTGGTGAATACTTAAGTCAAGAGTTTCTTGATTATCTAAGAGACAATGGCATATTGTCTCAATGGACTCCGCCCTATACACCACAGCATAATGGTGTATCTGAGAGGCGTAACCGGACCTTGTTGGACATGGTCAGGTCAATGATGAATCATGCAACTCTTTCCAAGTCCTTTTGGGGTTATGCACTTCAGACAGCTGTTTACTTGTTAAACAGAATGCCTACCAAGGTAGTCTCAACCACTCCATATGAGATATGGAATGGTAAGAAACCTCATGTATCTTACTTGAAGATATGGGGTTGTCCTGCTTATGTGAAGCGGACTGTATCAGACAAACTGGATGCTAAGTCTGATAAATGTCTATTTATTGGATACCCTAAGGAAACAAGGGGTTACCAATTCTATCATCCTGTGGAACAAAAGGTGTTTGTTTCGAGGCATGCTGTGTTTCTAGAGAAAGAGTTTCTCTTGCAAGAAAACAGTGGGAGTGTCGTCGAGCTTGAGGAGGCTCGAGAGACTCAAATAGACATTGATGAGATACCTGGTGAAGCACAATGTACGACAACTCATAGTGATCTACCGACTATTGTAACACCACATCTTCGTAGATCCGCAGAACACGCAATATTCCCGAGAGATATGGATTTCGTAAGTGAATCGAACGACGTGTTACTCATTGATGATGAGGAGCCTACGCTTATGAAGAAGTGCTGACAAGTTCAGAAAGGGATAAGTGGCTTGGTGCCATGAAGTCGGAAATGGATTCCATGTACGAAAACCAAGTTTGGAACTTGGTTGACCCACCTGAAGGCATAAAGCCTATAGGGTGCAAGTGGGTTTTCAAGAAGAAAACCGACATGGATGGTAATGTGATTACCTATAAGGCTAGATTGGTGGCGAAAGGATATCGTCAAAAGCAAGGTGTTGATTATGACAAAACTTATTCGCCTGTAGCTATGCTTAAATCCATTCGGATGCTCCTGGCCATAGCAGCTCATTATGATTATGAGATATGGCAGATGGATGTGAAAACAGCTTTCCTTAATGGAAACTTGCTCGAGGACGTGTATATGATACAGCCTGAGGGTTTCACATCGGTTGATAAAACCAAGGTATGCAAGT
The DNA here is from genome assembly GCA_025175895.1 of Wurfbainia villosa. Classification (NCBI taxonomy): domain Eukaryota; kingdom Viridiplantae; phylum Streptophyta; class Magnoliopsida; order Zingiberales; family Zingiberaceae; genus Wurfbainia; species Wurfbainia villosa. The sequence goes on along the minus strand of CM045998.1, from coordinate 30,662,419 downwards.
TGCGATGATCCATTTATGGATTGAAGCAAGCATCCAGAGTCGGAATATCCGCTTTGATGAGACGATCAAAAAGTTTGATTTCTCACAAAATCCAGACGAACCTTGTGTGTACAAGAAGGTTAGTGGGAGTGCAGTCGTGTTCCTAGTATTGTATGTCGATGACATATTACTTATAGGAAATGATGTGTCAATCTTACCCGCTTAAGGTTTGGTTATCCAAGACATTCTCCATGAAAGACTCGGGAGAAGCAACCTACATCCTTGGGATTAAGATCTATAGAGATAGATCAAACGGTTGCTTGGTCTTTCGCAGTCTACATATAGACCGAAAAGCAAAGAGGTTTAGCATGTCGGAATCCAAGAAAGGTTATCTGCCCATCAGGCATGGGGTACACCTTTCGAAGTCTATGTGTCCGCGCACAGAAGACGAGAGGATTTGCATGAGTAAGATTCCCTATGCATCCGCAATAGGATCTATCATGTATGCTATGTTATGTACAAGGCCCGATGTATCGTATGCTCTGAGTGTCACGAGCAGATACCAGTCTGATCCAGGAATGGATCATTGGGTGGCTGTTAAGACAATCCTTAAGTGCTTGAGAAGAACTAAGGATGCGTTCCTAATATATGGAGAAGGGTACATGGTGATACGTGGGTATACGGATGCTCGCATGCATAAGGATGATTCCATGTCTTTGTCTGGGTATGTATTCACCTGGAATGGAGGCGCAATAAGTTGGAAAGGTTCCAAGCTTGACACTATAGCGGATTCTGCCACTAAGGCAGAATACATTGCAGCTTTGGAAGCATCAAAGGAAGCGGTTTGGATCAAGAAGTTCATCTTTGAACTTGATGTGGTCTCATCGGCGATCCAAACATGTGCTTCGCCGCAATCATCTTATCAGAGAGATCATAAGTAGGAACGAAATACAAATCGAGAAAATTCCCACTGAAAGGAACTTAGCGGATCCTTTGACTAAAGCATTACCTCAAAGTAAGTTTGAGGGTCATGTTAGAGCTTATGGTAGTGGATACCGTAGCGATTGGCATTAGGCCAAGTGGGAGTCTGTTAGTAATATATGAGAGATGTCCTAAGGCAATCGCCTTATGTATGAACCATTTATATGATAAATGAAGATTCACTATTTGAGTATACATGTTTAATGTATTTGATTGGATCTTAAACTCATTTACTGAATGTCCACGATACGATTCACAGCATGAGAGAATTTGTGATTTGATCACAACTAGTGAGTATCTCTACATGTGTAATTGTGATGTATCGGAATTATCCCTAGTCGATGAATTGATGGATTTGGACACCATCAATTCTGTCGAGACTAGCACGAGGTATACTCCTTGGTGTATCCAAGCAGCTGATTCTCACTGGCTGGTGACATTGTGATGTCCGGAGTTAATCGTGGATGCTAGTTATGGTAACTAGTTCATTGGAGTGACCAGCCGTAAGACTTCATATGGTTCTCTGCATATATAGATATGTCAATGAAGTTCTTACTATGGCTTAAGTGCGATGTTCCTTTGACTTGCGGTATTCAAGTCATCTTGATCATGGAGACTTATGCTTTGACATCTTAAGCAAACATCTCTAAGGAGATGTGAACCCGGGATGATTGGGTATAAGTCGAAGTGATCGAAGGTGTTTGAATAGCCTATAAAGGATTCACCACTCCTTGCGAGGAGATGTATACCCATGGCCTCTCGTCGGATTGTTACTAAAGTCTTTGGCCAAAGCATTACATGTTTAGAGTAAGGTACTCTTCGATACATGTGCAGTAACTAGAATCCGTAGGACGAGGAAATGATACTTGGGCTAGGTGTGACGAGTCACCTAGTGGGGATCGACACAATAGACCATGTCCCAACCAAGTGGGTATAAGATGAGTGAAGGGAATGGGGCACGATTCATTCGAGCCACAAGGGTTTCGTAAATAGTTCGATCAACCGTTGATCTTTTCGGTTAATTGGGGATCATGATGTACTACTAGGTGCCACTCATGATCGTTCTATAATTAATGGTTAATTATAGACGGCCAACATAAACCGAGAACCTATTTGGTCACACGCATAACGAGTGTAATCCAAAGGATTTAAAACGAGCTTGAGAATGGGATTCTCAGACCGAGAGAAACTATGTTTGGTTGGACCAAACATAAAGCGAGCATGAAATTGTTTTAGTCGCAATGGAAGCGTGGATGGGCCGTGTCTTATGAAGACATAATGGATGGACCAAAATGGTTTGGTTCTAATCCAATGGATGAGAATAAACCAAAGGGTTTGGTTTATATTAAACGAATGAACCAAAGGTTGGTTCGTGCTTTTAACTTAAAATAAACCATCATGGTTTGGTTTATTTTAACTTATCTTAATGGAGCGGGTTAACGGGCTTTATGGATATGATCCATTAACCATTAAGAGAATTAGTTCTCTATAAAATAGGGCTTAAACCCTAACCCTAAGACTAATCCAAACCCTAGCCGCCCAACATGTTGTTGCCGCCCAACACATTGTAGCCGCCCAGCTTGTGGTGGCGCCGTCCAGCTCCTTGCCGGTGTCCAAGCTCCAGCCGGTGAACCTCCGGCGACCCTCCGGTGATCTCCTATAGGTTCGGCATCAAGGTGAGCCTTTTCTCTCCTTGTTTTGGCCGGCGCCTACTCCTCCACCAAGCTGTCCAGTTTTCTGGACAGCTTCTCCTCCGCCGGAGCGCCGTTTAGATGACGGTTAGTGCTCCGACAGCGGCTAACTTACCGGGGATTTGATCTCCGGTAATCCTCTGAGGTGGAGGACGAAGGATTCGTCAAACGGTTGACGAATACCTCTCCGGAGAAGCGAGTTTTGAGAACTCGTTTTGGATCCGAATTTGGATTCGGATCGTGATCATCTCTCGATCACGTCATCTTCAACACGAGGCTAGTAACCCGTACGAAGACGAAGCTCGTGACTTAGCGAAGTCATCCCGAGGAGCTCGGCGTGGATACGGATAGAGACGATTCTTACGAGGATCGTTCCGGTTGATGCCGTTCCCGCTACACGTCATACGGAAGGTATAACGTAGTTTAATTTCCTTTATTGCAAATTTTAATTTACGGTTATGTCTACACTTGTTGTAATAGCATGCGTGTGTTGTGTGTGTTGTAATAAATAGGAGTATTTATTATTTTTATTGCTTCCGCTGTGCTCATGTTTACGAAACATGATCGAACACACACACGCCGCGGTGCCGGAAACCCAACATGGGTCCCTAAGAACCTTTTGATTTCAACTGTAGGATCCAACCCGTACTGGATTCCCAAGGACCAAATCCACTATGTGGATAGACCGAACCGATTCAACCGTCTAGGGGGAGCCAGTACAAAACATGTTTGTGCTTTAACTTAGAAATTGCATGTTTTAACTTAGAAAGTTTGTGCTTTAACTTAGAAATTGCATGCTTTAACTTAGAAAGTTTGTGCTTTAAAACTTGTGAACTCACTTAGAACATGAACATAACCAACTAAAATTCTTCGAAAAGATTGAGCCTCGCGGAGCCTCTTTTCAAAAATATAACCAACTAAAATTCTTCGAAAAGATTGAGCCTTGGGGAGCCTCTTTTCAAAAATAACCAGTTAGACTAGGAAATAATCTTAGGTGAGTCAAGTCATCATTTTCTTGAACATGGCTTTGTCTAAGGAAGTGGTCGATGATCCGATAAAAGAAGACCCCTGTGCCTCGCCACGACCTGGAAGCCATGATCTTGAAAAGGTAAACTTGACAAGGCTAGGGTCAAATCCAAATCTAACATAAAATTACTTGAACCTAAATCCACTTAATCAACTTAATTGGAAGTCATCTCACAAAAAAAAACACATAAGTATAACATGCTTGATCATATAGACACAGGTGAGATGACCTAGGTTTAACAACTTACAACCAATTTTTTTTAAAAAAATATCTAACATCCAATCCAACCACCTTGTGTGTAGGATCAATGGATGTTGGACAGCGGTTGCTCCCGACACATGACCGGGGATCAACTCAAATTCACAAAGCTTCGATTTAAACAACAAGGATCGGTAGCCTTTGGGAATAACGGCAAGCTCAAAATCATCGGATCAGGTGATATCGAGCTTAACTCGAATTTTGTTATTAAAAATGTATTACTTGTAGAGAATTTTGAATATAACCTGCTTAGCGTAAGCCAATTATGTGACAATAACTATAAGGTCGTATTTTTAGAAAATGAATGTGTAATTAAAACAAATAAAACAGCTAAAACAATACTCAAAGGAACTAGGACAAATAACATTTATACAATTAACCTAATCAAATCCTCAGCCAAATGTCTTATGACACAGGAAGAGGAATCATGGTTGTGGCACCGACGACTCGGTCACTCGCACCCAAGACTCGTCCACAAGATGAGTCAGAGTGGCTTAGTCAGAGGCTTACCCAACCTCAACAACTTGGTTAATAAAATCTGTAATGCTTGTCAACAAGGAAAACATCCTAGGACACAATACAAGTTAACTAACCAAGAACGAACCCCAAGTGTACTTGAGCTCCTGCATATGGATCTATTCGATTCACATGGAGCCAAGTCACTCAATAAAAGTCAATATTGCTTAGTCATAATTGATGACTACTCCAGGTTTACCTGGGTTAGGTTCATCAAACATAAAAATGATACCCTAGATTAATTAATCAATCTATTCAAATTAATCGAGAATCAAAAAAACCTTAAGGTTAAAAGACTTAGAAGCGATCATGGTGGTGAATTCGAAAATCAAAGGTTCACCAACTTCTGTAACCTAAACGGATACCACCATGAATTCTCTTGCCCTAGGACCCCTCAACAAAATGGCCTAGTGGAGCGGAAAAATCGAACTCTACAAGAAGCCGCTAGGACCATGTTGAACGAATACGACCTACCCGATAGGTTTTGGGCAGAAGCCGTGAGTACGGCATGCTATGTCCAAAATAGGATCCTTATGGTAAAAAGGCACCTTAAGACCTCATACGAGATTTATCACGATAAAGTACCCAACATCAAGTACTTTAGGGTATTTGGGTGTAAGGTACATATCCTAAACACTAAGGATTACCTAGGGAAATTTACATCCAAAACCACGACCGGAATCTTTCTAGGATACTCGACTACAAGTCGAGCTTATAGAGTATATAACCACGACACCCTTAGAGTCGAGGAGACTATCAATGAAGTATTTGATGAAGGACATGAACCTACAAAACCCCCAGCAACCCCAATTAGCGAGCCGATTCATACTAGACCTAACTCTGATCCGGAGATCAGGTCTAGTGTTAATCCAAACCTAAGTCAACCAAGTCACTCTATTGATCAAGTGATAGATGACTCCAACCAAACTAGTGTTCAACCAAGTCACCCCATTGATCAAGCATTAGGTGACACAAACCCAACCCAATCTAGGATTCAGACTAACCACCCTATCGATCAAGTGATAGGAGATCCTAATCTAGGAGTTTGAACTAGAGCATCCTATAGGAACCTTAGTCAAATTTCCTTAATTTCAAAGATAGAACCCAAATCAATTGAACAAGCTCTTTTTGATCCCGATTGGATTATTGCAATGCAAGAAGAGCTAGCTCAATTTACTAGGAATGAAGTGTGGGAATTAGTACCACCACCTAAAGACAAAACGATAATTGGAACAAGGTGGGTGTTTCAAAATAAGCTTGATGATAAAGGTGAAGTAGTTAGAAACAAGGCTAGGTTAGTCGCCAAAGGGTTTAGTCAAGTCGAAGGCTTAGATTACGACGAAACCTATGCCCCAGTAGCTAGACTCGAATTCATTCGAATGTTGTTAGCTTATGCCGCATATCAAGGATTTAAGCTGTTTCAAATGGATGTTAAGTCGGCATTCCTAAATGGATACATTAAAGAAGAAGTTTATGTTAGCCAACCCCCCGGATTCGAAAATCTAGATAAACCCGACCATGTTCTAAAACTTAAGAAAGCTCTCTATGGACTTAAACAAGCTCCTCGAGCTTGGTACGAGAGACTTTCAATCCATCTTAAGTCAAAAGGGTTTAACCAAGGCTTAGTTGACCCAACTCTCTTTGTAAAAACCTTAGGTAAAGAAATATTCATAGCTCAAATTTACGTAGACGATATAATTTTTGGAACCTCTAACTCAGCCTTACTAAACGAGTTCATTTCGCTCATGGAAAGTGAGTTCGAAATGAACTTGGTAGGCGAGTTAAGTTTCTTTTTAGGTCTACAAATTAAACAAACTAAGGATGGTATATACCTATATCAACAAAAATACACTAAGGAGTTAATTAAAAGATTTGGAATGCAAGACGCTAAGGTAATAAACACCCCAATGGCGATAAATGTTAACATAGGAGAAGACCTAGAAAGTAAGTCCATTGACTTAAAGTACTATAGGAGCGCGATAGGAAGTCTCCTATACTTAACTGCGAGTCGACCTGACATCCTATTCGCAGTAAGTATGTGCGCCAGGTTTCAAACCTGTGCTAAGGAGTCTCACCTAACCCTAGTTAAGCGTATCCTTAGATATCTAAAGGGTACACTTAATGTCGGTATTTGGTATCCTAGATCTACCGAGTTCGAACTAACCAGCTACTCCAATTCGGACTATGCCAGTAGTAAGCTCGATAGAAAGAGCACGAGTGGCTGTTGTCAACTTCTCGGCTCGAGTCTAGTGAGTTGGTGCAGTAGGAAACAACACTGTGTTGCTTTATCTACCACCGAAGCCGAATACATCGCGATGGGTGAGTGTGTCACGCAGCTTCTTTGGATGAAGTACACTCTCCGCGACTTTAAGTTAGACTTTACGAATACTAAACTTCACGTAGATAACATTAGTTCAATTAATCTTACAAAGAATCCGATATGTCACTCTAGGACCAAACATATAGAGGTCAAACACCATTTCATTCGAGAACATGTGGCCAACGGAGCCATACACCTCGAATACGTCGAATCGAAGTCTAACTTGGCAGATCTATTTACTAAACCCCTACCCGAAGCCGAATTTAGTCTATTAAGATGAAAATTGGGCATGTGCGTAATAGAATAGGTACTTGCAAATTATATGTTCTTACTACTATTTCTTTAATTTCATGGAACTAGCATAGGACATACCTTAGATATCATGCACCTATAGATTTAAGGAGCCAGTACATCTCACAACACATAGGACTAATGTGTTTGTGTACTTAGCCACGTAGATGGGCGTGAGATGTTAGGACCTTACTCCTGGTTCCAGATGTAGAGCTAGTGCATCGCTATGAACCACGGAGTATAATCATACATACTAACCGACTCTGACCAGGATTGGTTGATCTTTTATATCAATCAAGCCAAATGATAATCTTCTTTATAGATGAACTATTTTATTTTGTCACATTAATATATTAAATAGTGTGAACTCCTTTGATTTAACTTAGTATATTTCATTTAGAAAGTCTAATTTTTTACAGTACACTAGAATCACAAATAATGATAGAATTTCGAATTAGAAAATTGTTGTTACTAATAATTTAAACTAGTTCCTTTAAAATTTCTTAACATTCCAATCCTTTTTAGGAGAACTTAAACATATTTAGTTAACTTGTTTTTGTTAACAAATAATTTACTTAACTTTAAGTTAACTTGTTAACAAAAACAAGTAAAGGCCAAGGTTAAGAAATCAATTTTTTGATTTCTTAACTTAAAACTAATTTTAAATACTATGGCCAATATTAAGTAATTTCGGGGGAAAGTTAAAACTCTTTCTCAAGTACTCACCTTCGGTCAAGGGGGAGGATTCCTCAAGGGGGAGCACTTGAAAAAGAGTTTTTATATACTCCTGCTCATTCATGCATATCCCTTACTCATTTTACTTAATGCACTTAATTTATTTTTCTTAACTTTGTATGCGGGTTTGCCATAAATCAAAAAGGGGGAGATTGTTGGTGCAGTAGGCACCTAAGTCGAACCTGAGTTTTGATTATAGCAAACGATACAAAGTTAAGATCATATCATTTTCTCACGAGCTGAATCGAGTGTGCAGAAGATTGCTATAGCCGAGTCAAGGCTAGCGACACCCGGAGGAAGCCGCGGTGGTCGGGCGACACTTGAGTGACTTCGGAGGGAGCCGAAGGAATCAAGTGGAAGGCCGGAAGCAAAAGCGACACGTAAGTATCGAGGTAAGCTCGTGTGTGCGAGCGTAAGTGAGGTCGTATCCTCTTTACGGGGATAATCTTAAGCGTAGATCCGACCAAAGACATCTTATAGATGGTCTAGGTCGAGATCGGATGGTCGACGACCATCGAAATTATGTTTTTGTTGAGCTAATTTTGACCTGCAGCAAGAATTAGTCGATCGCCCGAGGAGGACTCGACGCCGTCAATCACCGATCGCAAGATCGACCGATCGATGTCGCCATCCCGATCGATGATGGCCATCACCGATCGATGGTCAAAGGATCAGCCTCGAGGAGTCAAGGTTTATCACCAAATTTCAAGGGGTGTGGTGCTCAATTGTGATTGTCTAGGGTTCCTCTCGAAAAGGGGCTCAAAGGCTATAAAAGGAGGGTCAAACCTAGGGTTTGATCATCAATTCTAAGTGCTCAAAAGCTTCCGCAACGCTGCGACTCTCCGACGACTCTACGACAATGAAGTGCTGCCAATAACCCTAGCTTAAGGTATTTCTTTTTAGTTGTTGGTATAATCCTTGTTATTGTTTTCAATATTGCAACTCTTTTACTCGAGGTTTTTCTATCGTTGCATTTTACTTTAATAGAAGAGAGGGTTTGTCTCTCTATCATTTTGCTTCGAAAGTTTTTTTGTAATCGTCAAACTCCTACCTCCAACGAGGAGGAGTGTTTTAGTGAATTGCCCTCCGTACACGGTCTAGGACCATTAGGGCCTTGGAGTAGTAGCCGAAGGCTACGAACCAAGTAAAAAATAAACTTGTCTCTTTTTGTTTCATTTACATTTCCGCTGCGTATATTTGTCTTGAAACGAATTCGAAAGAAAAAGGTTTTTCACTATTCACCCCCCTCTAGCGAACCGCATCGATCCAACAGTGCCCTTAGTAAAGGTCCTGTGGCAAAATCAACGGTACGAAGAAGCTACCTGGGAACGCGAGGAGGACATGAAACAGAAGTACCCAGAATTGTTCTAAGTTTCGAGGATGAAACTTTTAAAAGGTATGAAGGATTGTAACGCCCGTAAAATTTCTAGCAATTTTACAAGAATTTTTGGTTGATTATGATGGGCTTTATGTGGGCTCTTTCAAAAATAAAAGAAAATGAGCCAAAAAGGATGCACGGCCTAGGAATTGAACCCCAAACCTCTAGAGATAGCCAAGCCTTAAAGATGCATCCAATAACCAGAAGCCCAGCAGGGTTGTACTATTAGGGGAATATGGGAAGTGATAGTTAAGGGTATGGGAGGCTAAGGGACACTTCAAGTGAATAAATAGGGGAATGAGGAGACATGAGGAAGCAAACTTGACATCTTCTCCTTCTCTTCTTCTTCCTCACCGAACCCTAAAGCTCCCCCTTCTCATCCTTTGTCCGAAATTCATCCAAGCAAGAAGAAGGCTAGGATTGCTTCCCTTAGGTTATCTTCCAACCAAAAAGCAAAGAGAAGGATGTAAGTATCCCCTCACCTGCATACAAGTAGCTTTTTGATTGAAGTTGTTATGTCAAATTCTCCATGAACCATTCGGCCAAGACCTTTACTTGAGTTTTCAATGAAGATCCATGCCATACCTTGTATGAATATGATGATGATAGGATGCTAGATGGATTAGGTTAAGAGTTTAACCCTAAAAGCCCCAAAGGACCATTCGGCCAAGACCATAACTAGGGCTTATCATGAAGATCCATGCTATATCTTGTATGAATATGATGATGATAGGATGCTAGATGGATTAGGTTAAGAGTTTAACCCTAAAAGCCCCAAAAGACCGTTCGGCCAAGACCATAACTAGGGCTCACCATGAATATCCATGCTATATCTTGTATGAATATGATGATGATAGGATGCTAGATGGATTAGGTTAAGAGTTTAACCCTAAAAGCCCCAAAGGACCATTCAGCCAAGACCATAACTTGGGCTCACCATGATGATCCATGCTATATCTTGTATTAATATGAAGATGAGGGATTTTTAGATGAGTTTAGTTAAGTGGTTGATCCATGAAACCCTTTTGAATCATTCGGCCAAGACCATAACTTGGGTTCACCATGATGATCCATGCTATATCTTGTGTTAATATGAAGATGAGGGATTTCTAGATGAGTTTAGTTAAGTGGTTGATCCAAGAAACCCTTTTGAACCATTCGGCCAAGACCCCCAATGTGTTCTTTATGCTATGCTTTAGGTGAGTTCATGATAACTTTTGATGTTAAATGATGCTAGATGAAGATAACATGATCTAGGTTAGGTTTGAAATGATTTCATGCCATGTTTGATGTTAGAAGAAGATAACATGTCCCATGCCATGCTTTATATGTTAAAGAATTAACATGTGTTTAGTTAGACCATACCTATATATATAAGTTGTTTGGTGTTTAAAACTTTGATAGAGCTCCATGCAGTTTAGGCCACTCCATGTATACTTGCTCATGATGTTTATGCCTTATGCCATGCCCTATATGTGTGTGATATTTATGATATGTTTATGAAATGAAATATGATATGTTTATGAAATGAAATATGATATGTTTATGAAGTGAAATATGATATGTTTATGAAATGAAATATGATATGTTTATGAAATGAAATATGATATGTTTATGAAATGAAATATGATATGTTTATGAAGTGAAATATGATATGTTTATGAAATGAAATATGATATGTTTATGAAATGAAATATGATATGTTTATGAAGTGAAATATGATATGTTTATGAAATGAAATATGATATGTTTATGAAATGAAATATGATATGTTTATGAAGTGAAATATGATATGTTTATGAAATGAAATATGATATATTTATGAAATGAAATATGATAGGTTTATGAAATGAAATATGATATGTTTATGAAATGAAATATGATATGTTATGATAAGAAGCATGTATGTATTTTACCTTCTGCATGGCTTGTACCAGGACCCTAACAAGGTCCAAAGGGATGGGCTCCTAAGTTGCCCTAGGCCGACGGACTAAGATCGGGCCTAGGATGGGCTTCTATGTTATGATTGCCCCTAGGTCGATGGTCATAGTACGGACCTAGTACGGGATGGGCTCCCAGATGCCCTAGGCCGACGGACTAAGATCGGGCCTAGGATGGGCTTCTATGTTAAGATGATGGCCTCTAGGTCGACGGACTAAGATCGGGCCTAGTAACCTAGTAGGTTCGAGACTTGCTACCTCGGGTCTATTTAGGGATGCGCGCTATAATGATGATGATGTGGTACAATGTCGGGCCCAATATGTTGAGATTTATTTTCAAATACCTATGATATATGTTTTCGAAGAGCATCTTGCATATACCTTTATGTTATGATTGCTTATGTTATATATGTTACATGTTATGTTTTCTTATGTTACATATGCTACATGTTATGTTAGCTTATGTCATATATGTACATGATATGTTGCTTATGTTATATATGTTGCTTGTTATGTTTGCTTATGTTACATATGCTACATGTTATGTTTGCTTATGTCCTATATGTTACATGTTATGTTTGCTTATATGTTATGAATGTTTACATGTTATGCTTAATGTCGATGTATGTTTTTTTTGTGAGTAGGATAGGATCTTACTAAGCCTATGTGCTTATAGTTTATGTTCCCTTGTACTGCAGATAAGGGTAAAGGGTGGATAATCTAAAGGGAGCCGCAGGAGGGGCAAGGTCTGTGTGGCAGTGGCACGGTGGAAGAGATTTGTTATGTCCCTTATGCATGTTTTCCTTAAGATGATTTGTTTATGGACTTGAATTAAGCACTAAATACTTATGAAATAATGATGCATGCTCTATGTTAAGAAGAAGTACCTACGAAATGACGATGCATGTTTATGTTTAAAAGAAAAAAAATATATGTCTAAAGTCTTCCGCTGTAAGTAGTACGATGTATGTATGTACAATCACGTCGCGCCGCCCCTCCAGACCCTAGGAAAGGGCGAGCGTGACAGTGATTATGATGTTTATATGAATGCTATACTTATATGTTCTTGATTGTTTATATGAATGCTATGCTTATATGTTCTTGAATGTTTATATGAATGTTATGCTTATATGTTCTAGAATGTTTATATGGATGCTATGCTTATATGTTCTTGAATGTTTATATGAATGCTATGCTTATATGTTCTTGAATGTTTATTTGTATGCTATGCTTATATGTTCTTAAATGATCATTTCAGTACTCTATGTCTAGTTCTTGATGTATGGTTTTTTTGTGAGTAGGAAAGGATCTTACTAAGCCTATGTGCTTATAGTTTTATGTCCCCTTGTACTGTAGATAAGGGTAAAGAATGGCTAAGCTAAAGGGAGTAGCAGGAGGGGCAAAGTGTGTGTGGTAGTGTCATGGTGGAGGAGATTTGTTTATGTTCCCCAAACTTATGCATGTTTTCCTTTAAGTTTTGCATGTTAGTTGATAAGAGTCGAACTCTACTTGATGTTGATGGCTGCTACTTGATGTCCTTAAGTTGATTATCATGAACTTGAACTAAGTACTTATGAAATGATGATGCATGCATGTATGAAAAAAAATGTTAAGTCTTCCGCTGTAAATGCATGTATGTATGATTGCGTCGTGCCACCCCTTCAACCCCTGGAAAGGGAGGGCGTGACAGTAGTCTTAGAAAATGAAGACCCGGATGAGGAGTCCTGGCAAATGAAGACCCGGATGAGGAATCCTGGCATGAAGACCCGGACAAGGAGTCCTGGCATGAAGACCAAGACGAGGAGTCTTGGCATGAAGTCCCGGAAGTGATTCTTGGCACGGAAGACCTATGAACAGTGGTTCACAGGCATCAGGGAAAGGGTACAGGGTAGACCCTCTCTTAGGCGTAGTTTCAACTCTAGACGAGTTGAAACAGTCAAGAGTCGAGGCAGCACCTCGACTGGCTTGCAAAATGCTGAGAAGACCGTAGCAGTCGAGGTGACGCCTCGACTGGGGTTGGTTCTCATGAACAGAAGCAAGTCGTAGTCGATTAAAGCCTCGACTACGGTCTGCATGTTCAAAAGGAAAAACCCTTAGCGATCGGCGCCTCGGCGATCGCTTGGTTCAACGAACAGACGCAAGGGAGCCGATCGAGGGAGTTGGTTGCTCGCTTTGGATTGAAACAAGCAAGGAGTTTCGTGAAGGCTCGACTAAAGTTTACCTACGGTCGCGATGAACCATCGCCTCGACTGGACCTAAGTTACAACGGACAAATAATGTTAATTTTGGTGAAAGACTTACCATTGGAAGCTCATTAAATGCGAGTTATGTCACGCCCACCCTTTTTCCTCGTAATCTATAGGGGTTGGAAGGGCGGCACGACGCGATCATACATACATGCATTTACAGCGGAAGACTTTAAACTTCTTTTTTTTTCTTTTTTTTTTAAACATAGAACATGAAACATGGAGCATGCATAATCATTTCATAAGGACACTACTTAGTTCAAGTTCATGATAATCAATTTATTGGACAGCAAGTAGCAACCATCAATATCAAGTAGAGTTTGACTCTTAACAACTATCATGCAAAACTTAAAGAGGAAAACATGCATAAGTCTAGGAACATAAAACAGATTTCTTCCACCATGTCACTACCACACACACTTTGCCCCTCCTGCTGCTCCCTTTAGTTTAGCCATTCTTTACCCTTATTTGTAGTACAAGGGAAACATGAAACTATAAGCACATAGGCTTAGTAAGATCCTTTCCTACTCGCTAAAGCCATACATCAAGAATTAGACATAGAGTAGTGACATGTTCATCTAAACAACATATAGGCATAGCATTCATATAAAGTAGTGACATGATCATTTAAGAACATATAGGCATAGCATTCATATAAAAGTAGTGACATGATCAATTAAGAACATATAAGCATAGCATTCATATAAATATCATAATCAATCAATTAAGAACATATAAGCATAGCATTCATATAAATATCATAATCACATAGACATGAAATGGGTATATGCAAGATGTTCTTTGAAAACATATACTTTATAAGTACTTAAACATAATCTCAACATAGTGGGTCCGGCATTGTACAACATACATCATCATCTTTGTGCGCATCCCTAAATAGACCTGAGGTAGCTAATCCCGAACCTACTAGGGTACTAGGTCCGTACTACGACCGTCGACCTAGGGGCAACATAACATAGAAGCCCATCCTAGGCCCGTACTACGATCGTCGGCCTAGGACAACTTAGGAGCCCATCCCATACTAGGTCCGTACTATGACCGTCGACCTAGGGGCACGTAGAAGCCCATCCCTTGTGTTAGGGCAATCTCTTGCCGTAATATGGTTTTGATGGTGTGGCAAAGGGTTTAAGTTAGTTTGATATGTTGATGTGATATGTGCGTTGAAGTCGTGCAGGACTTAGTAATTCGCACATGGAGCCGTGGCGAGTTTCACATCTCATGACTCGTGCCTTGAGTCGGTAAAGGATAGCTTTGCGGAAGCCGTGCGCTTGGAGCATCGGAGGGACCGCCGGACGAGAAGCTTGGAGTGAAGCCGGAGGAAGTAGACTTCGAGGCAAGAGACGCGAAGGAGCATTGCAGAGCCATGCGCCTGATGCTGCCGAGGGACGTGGCCGAGAACGAAGAGAACTTCGAAGGCAAGGGACTCCGAGAAATAAGAGTGAGCGATTGTAACCCAGGGAAGGGTAGCTCTTAGGTGAAACTTGGCCATCTGGCCAAGTGTCGGATGGGTTTTCCCGACACCGCCGATCCATGTCATGGCGATCGCCAGTCGAGTGAGTTCGACCGTATACGATCGACCGGATTGTGGCCAGCAATGATCGCTATACGGGCGCGATCATAAGACCATCATCGGCCGATCAAGGTAGCAATGATCGGTCAATAAGGGTTCGACCATTGAACCATTCGTAGCCGATCGGGCGATCGATGGAGGCGAATGATCCGATGAGGTCCATCGGGCCGATCGCCAAGAGTTCCGTTGGACTACAACGGTCGGGATCCGACGTGTTCGGAGGTCGTTGTAGTGACGGCAGTCGACTGCCAAGGGCGGCAGTCGACTGATGGCGGCAAACGGGAAGAAGTTAGCCCTCTCTATAAAAAGAGAGGGTGTGAGCCTTTGAGAGGCTAATGCTCATACTCCAAACAATCTTCCTAGTGCCCCACAAGCTCTAAACTCTTCTTACCTGTTCTTACTCCATTCTATTTGTAAGAAGAGTGTGCTTGATTTGTAAAGGTTACCTCCACCTAGCTTGGTGCAAAGGAGAGACCATTTAGTGGATTGGTTTAACGGAGTGATTCACCGAGGACGAATCAGGGACCGTGGATTAGCGGCGTAGCCGTGAACCACGTTACATTCTTTGTTAGTGTTTGTATTTTCATTTATTGCTTGTCTTAGTTTATTGCTTCCGCTTGCGCTAACGTTTTTGTAGACGAGCAATTTACGACGTCCAACGTACGAGGGCTATTCACCCCCCTCTAGCCGGCCATATCGATCCCCTACAAGTGGTATCAGAGCCGAGGAAAGCTTGTCGAGGACTAACCGCCACAACAAGCAACTTTTAAAATGGCCGGCTCCAACATCCATCCTCCGAAGTTTGAAGGAGAATTCGCTTGGTGGAAGAAGCGAATGGAGGTATTTTTCGAAACAGATTTTGATATAATGATTACAATGGAATCCGGTTTCGTTTTGCCTAGGGATGAAGAAGGGAAGCCAATAGAGAAATCTAGGTGGACCAAAAGGCAAAGGGAAGAGCACCTTGCAAATTCAAAAGCCAAGCATCATCTCTTCAATGTGCTCCCCCAACAAGAAATCAACCGAATAGGAGAATGCCTAAGCGCCAAGGAGATGTGGGAGAAGCTAATTGAGCTTCATGAAGGCACATCCGAGGCAAAGCTAGCAAGGAGAGATCTCCTTCGCTCCCAACTATCCAACATCAAATTAGAAAAGGGAGAAATGGTAATTTCTTTGCATTCTAGATTCAAAGAAATTTTAAATGGACTAACAAGTGTAGGTGAGAAGCTATCAAATCGGGATATGGTAATGAAGGCCATAGATGCCTTTCCCCGGTCCTCCAAGTGGAGCTCCATGATGGATTCGTTCTACATCTCCAAGAACTTGGAAGTAAGTACCTTGGAGGAATTTTTCTCAACAATGGAGCTCCACGAAACTAGGCTTGAAGGAATACTAGAGGAGCCTAGAATTCAACCTTCAAGGGGAGTAGCCTTGTTGGCAAATAAGGGGAAGAAGAAGATGGAAATCCCCTCCTCCTCCGATGACGAAGCGTCTTCCTCCTCCTCCATGGATAGCACCGAAGAAGCCTATATGGTAAGGAGGGTAAGACGTGCATTTAAGAATTTTAGATTTGATAAATCTAATGATAGGAATAGAAGACCAAGGGGGAAGGTCATATGCTATAATTGCCAAGGAGAGGGACACATAAGGGACAATTGTCCCCTCCTAAACAAGAGCAAGGAAGAGAGGAAGAAGAAAGAAGAAAAGAAGAAGAAGAAGGGGAGCAAGAGAAAGGAAGAAGAAAAGAAGGCAAAAGAAAAGGGGAAGGCCAAAGCATTCAAAGCCAAGACATGGGATGATCCTTCCTCATCCTCTTCATCATCATCGGAAGAGGAGAATGCTTTTGTCACCAATTTGGCCTTGATGGCCTTTGATGACTTGGATTGCTCTTCCTCCGAAGATGAAGGTTCAAGCTCAAATGGGGAGAGCTCAAATGAAGGGGGAGCTTCTACATCCTCCTCATCCGAAGAAGAAGAGGACATGGAAACTATGGTAACAAATCTAACCCCTAAGAAAATAGTTTCCATGGTTTCTAGCTTAACTAGAGATTTATTTAGAGCTAAGAAGAAAAACAAAAGCATGCTAGATCAAATTAAGGACCTAGAACAAAAATTAGAAAAGGCATGCTTAAATGATAATATTTCTTCTAGCTTAGATGATGCATGCTCACATGACCTTTATGTGCCATTAGATGTTAGTGATGCATGTATAAATGAAAATAGGGCCTTAAGGGAAAAGGTAGATTATTTAACCAAAGCCCTAGAAAAATTCACTATTGGCTCCAACACCTTAAAAATGATCTTAGGGAGCCAAAGAGCTAGCTTCAACAAAAAGGGCCTAGGCTACAAGGAAAAGAAAAATGAAAAAGCCTACAAATGCCTTATAGCTAGGGGACAAGATAAGAAGAAGGTAATTGCTAGGAAATGGATCCCCAAGGAGTATTTAGTGAACCCAATAGGAAAGAATCTATTTTGGGTTCCAAAATTCATCCTTAAGGGTTAGAATAACCCTAGGGTAGTCAACCATATGAACTTGACCTATATCATATTTTGGTTGACTTAGGATGATGGGACAACATTTTCTAGATAGTGTTGGGTGATGATAACGTGCCCATAAATAGGTAATAATTCTTAAATCATGATGATTGATGTAATTCCTATGTATGTTTTAAATCATGATTTATGATTTTGATATTTGGCATGTTATCATGAGAAATAGGGTTAAATCATGCTTTAGGTGATAATTTGTTTATTATCATCGTATAATACCTAATGCATGACTATAATTTGATGAAAACATGTAGTTCATGATCATAATGTAGAATTAATTGATATATGTCATTATGATCATGTAGGATGTTAGGTTGATACTTAACCATGATAGAATTGCATGAATATATGGGTTAAGTATATACAAATACCTCCTAGGATACATCTCACACTCACTATAGGCTAACTTGATTGCAAACTTAGCATGGGTGAGATATTAGGATGATACAAATGTCCACTAATGCCTATGGCATTTAGATGGTCATTTAAAGTATCAAAATAGCAATAATAGACCAATCATGGGGAAGGCTTATGTTTAATTCATAGACATATTGCCCAAAGATCATGGTTGGATATTTCATATATTTTCAAAACAATTTCTTACCTTAAAATACATGTATTCATGTTTTGAAACAATTGGATGCAAAACTAGGTAGCTACCTTGATACTAGAATGATCAAAAACCTAGTGGTTTTTAGAGCTTTTGGATTTTTGGCAAAAACAAGAAAATATAATGAGTTTTCATGAAAAACTATTTTTCCTTGATAGATATACTTAATAGAAATATGTTCCCCAAATTTCATGTTTTTTCGAATTTTCTGGAATTTATAATGCATTTCTGAAATTCGTCCAGAAAATCAAAAATTCGGATTCCTTTGTGCCGACCGATGCCATACCGATAGCAATGATCGTGGCCTGTAAATCAGAACATTGAAGGCCGAATTCAGTTTGTAAACCTACAACAAGTGGTAGAAATATACTTGATGCCATCAACAAGTGGTACCCAATTTTTAAATCAACTTGTCATATTTTCCCTCCAATATACTTGATGCCATCAACAAGTGGTACCCAATTTTTAAATCAACTTGTCATATTTTCCCTCCATTATACTTGATGCCATGAGCTTATAACTTAGTGTTAATCTTTTTGATAGTGTCAAAAGGGGAGAAATAAGTATGTTTAAGTTAATCACTTTAGGGGGAGAAATATATTTTAGGGGGAGAAATATATGATAGGGGGAGAAAATTTGCATAGAGAGTTTCATGGATTAAGGGGGAATTGCATGTTGTTATATCATGTTTATCTTTACATGCTTTCTTACCTTAGAATTTATATCAAATGTTTTTACCTAACTTAAACGGATTGCCACACATCAAAAAGGGGGAGATTGTTAGGGCAATCTCTTGCCGTAATATGGTTTTGATGGTGTGGCAAAGGGTTTAAGTTAGTTTGATATGTTGATGTGATATGTGCGTTGAAGTTGTGCAGGACTTAGTAATTCGCACATGGAGCCGTGGCGAGTTTCACATCTCATGACTCGTGCCTTGAGTCGGTGAAGGATAGCTTTATGAAGCCGCGCTTGGAGCATCCGAGGACCGCCGGACGAGAAGCTTGGAGTGAAGCCGGAGGAAGTAGACTTCGAGGCAAGAGACGCGAAGGAGCATTGCAGAGCCGTGCGCCTGATGCTGCCGAGGGACGTGGCCGAGAACGAAGAGAACTTCGAAGGCGAGGGACTCCAAGAAATGAGAGTGAGCGATTGTAACCCAGGGAAGGGTAGCTCTTAGGTGAAACTTGGCCATCTGGCCAAGTGTCGGATGGGTTTTCCCGACACCAGTCGACTGCCATGTCATGGCGGGGCCATCGCTTCCAGTCGAGTGAGTTCGACCGTATACGATCGATCGATTGGCGCCAGCCGATCGCCATACGTGGGCGCGATCGCACGACATCGATCGGCGCCAAGGCGCAATGATCGGGCAATAAGGGTTCTGGCCATTAACCGTCGTAGCCGATCGCGGGCCGATTGATGAGGCAGCGATCGATGAGGTCCATCAGTCGACTGCCAAGAGTTCCGTTGGACTACAACGGTCGGGATCTGACGTGTTCGGAGGCCGTTGTAGTGACGGCAGTCGACTGCCAAGGGCGGCCGTCGACTGATGGCGGCAAACGGGAAGAAGTTAGCCCTCTCTATAAAAAGAGAGGGTGTGAGCCTTTGAGAGGCTAATGCTCATACTCCAAACAATCTTCCTAGTGCCCCACAAGCTCTAAACTCTTCTTACCTGTTCTTACTCCATTCTATTTGTAAGAAGAGTGTGCTTGATTTGTAAAGGTTACCTCCACCTAGCTTGGTGCAAAGGAGAGACCATTTAGTGGATTGGTTTAATGGAGTGATTCACCGAGGACGAATCAGGGACCGTGGATTAGCGGCGTAGCCATGAACCACGTTACATTCTTTGTTAGCGTTTGTATTTTCATTTATTGCTTGTCTTAGTTTATTGCTTCCGCTTGCGCTAACGTTTTTGTAGACGAGCAATTTACGACGTCCAACGTACGAGGGCTATTCACCCCCCTCTAGCCGGCCATATCGATCCCCTACACCTTGGACCTTGCTAGGGTCCGGTACAAGCCATACAAAAGTAAAATAGCATATCATGTTCCTTATCATAACATATCATGTTCCGTATCATAACATATCATGTTCCTTATCATAACATATCATGTTCCTTATCATAACATATCATATTCCTTATCATAACATATCATGTTCCTTTTCATAACATATCATGTTCCTTTTCATAACATAAAACATGTTAACATCATATATAGATATATCATGGCATGGAAGATCATGGGTGAGCATGAACAAGGTTTGGCCGAAACTTCAAAGGGGGAATCTTAAGAATTCAAACCCTAATTCAACTTATACACGGTCTAACTATCAACATGTTAACATCATATACATATAAAACATGACAAGGGGAAATCATTGGTAACCAAAACATGGTTTGGCCGAAACCCTAATGGAGGTTTTTAGGGATTCAAATGCTCCACAATGTACACAAAGCCTAACTAACATCATATTAACATCTTATATACATGTAGCATGGCATGGAGGATTATTAGAGGGCATGAACATGGGTTGGCCGAAACCCTAAGGGAGGGTTCTTAAGAATTCAAACACTAAAACAACTTGTACAAGGTCTATCTAGCATCATACTAACATCATATACATATATAGTATGGCATGAAACATCATTAACAAGCATAAACATGGGTTGGCCGAATCTTCATGGGGAGGGCTCTTAACACTTCAAACCCTAAAACAACTTGTACAAGGTCTATGTAACATTATACTAACATCATATACATATATAGTATGGCATGAAACATCATTAACAAGCATAACATGGGTTGGCCGAAACTTCAAGGGGGTTCTAAAAAAAAATTGAAACCCTAAACAACTTGTACAAGGTCTAACTAACATAGGTTAACATCAATTACATATAGATCATGGCATGGAATATCATTAGAAGCATAAATAGGACTTGGCCGAAACTTTCAAGAGGGGCTTTGAAATCAAACACTCAAACAACTTGTTCAAGCCTATCTATCAACATGTTATCATCATATACATACAAAACATGGCATGGAAAATCATTAGAAGCATGAAGGGAGGGGGGAGGGGGGGGTGGGTCTTGGCCGAAACTTTCAAAGAGGATTTTTAATAAATCAACAATCGAAACGACTTGTACTGCAGGTGAGGGGATACTTACATCCTTTCGCTTGTTTAGTATAAGGATATACCCTAGGTGGCGTCAAGACAAGAGCTCTTTTCTTTCTTGTTTCTTGAGTTTTCGAAAATGGAAGAAGGGGATGAGGGGGTTTCGGTGGGGCAAGAAGAAGGGAAGAAGAGAATGACAAGTTGTGGTTCTCTTGTCTCCTCATACTCCTATTTATTCAATTGAAGGTGTCCCTTAGCCTCCCCTACCCTTATCTATCATTTCCCATACCCTTCTAATAGCACACCCCTACTGGGCTTCTGGTTATTGGATGCATCCTAAGGTTTAGTTTCCTGCTTGGAGGTTCAGGGTTCAAACCCTGGGCCATGCATCCCTTTTTGGCTCTATTTTCTTTTATTTTTGAAAGAGCACACATAAAAGCCCATTATAATCATGCAAAAATTCTTATAAAATTTTCTAGAAATTTTATGGGTGTTACAAGTTAATGCGCCAGTCGAGGCGCCAGTCGAAGCGACTCGACTGCACGGGCTGAAAAGCCCTAATCTGGCTCGATTTAAAAGGCTTACATGCCTGGTTTTCTATCAACAATTATAAGAAGCTATTACTCAAACGAGGGTTAAGGATTCTCAAGGTTTTTGATCTCAGAGGCAGTTAAAGGTTTTGAAAAGAAGAAGCTATCTAGTTTTACTGCAATCATTGTAATCGATTTCTTCTTCATCTCCTACTACTGTAAGTTTTGTGTAAAGTTCTGATAAACTGTGTTAAGAGTTTTCTCCACCTCCGGTGTGTCACCGAGAAGAAGAAGTATTATAGTGGTGGTGTACATCACTAGAGCCAATGAGGGGCTCAACTGTGGAGTAGGAACTTGAGTTCCGAACCACGTAAATACTGTGTTTTTGAGCTTGTGTGTGTTGTTGTGCTTGTATTTGAGTTTTCCGCTACGTACTAACATTGTAGACGAGCACAACGAATCAAAGAGACGAATATCGCTATTCATCCCCCCCTTCTAGCGATGCCAACGGCCCTACAATTCACCCCCCCCCTAGCCGACCACCGACGTTCCAACAAGTTGTATCAGAGCCAAGGCGCTTGTCAACAGACTCACCGCCGCAACAAGCACTACATCAAGGATGGCCGGCTCAAATATTCATCCGTCAAAGTTCGAGGGAGAATTCGCTTGGTGGAAAAAGTGAATGGAGGTATTTTTTGAAACCGACTTTGAAATTTTATTGATAATGGAAAATGGTTTCGAGATACCTAGGGATGAAGATGGGGAGAAAATAGAGAAGACAAGATAGACAAAGAGGCAAAGAGAGGAGTACTTGGTGAATTCAAAGGCCAAGCATCACTTATACAACGTACTCCTCCAACAAGAGATCAACCGAATAGGAGAGTGTGCTAGCGCCAAAGAGATGTGGGAGAAGCTAGTGGAGCTTCATAAAGGTACATCCGAGGCCAAGCTAGCAAGGAGAGATGTCCTTCGCTCCCAACTCAATAATATCAAACTTGAAAAGGGAGAAAAGGTAACCTCATTACACTCTCATTTTAAAGAAATTTTAAATGGACTAACGAGTGTAGGAGAAAAACTTTCGAACCGGGATATGATTATGAAAGCAATCGACGCCTTTCCCCGGTCATTGAAATGGAGCTCAATGGTAGACTCCTTCTACATCTCAAAGAATCTATAAGTTAGCACCTTAGAGGAGTTCTTCTCAACCATGGAGCTCCACGAAACAAGGCTTGAAGGAGTAGTAGAAGAGCCAAGAATTCAACAATCAAGAGGAGTAGCCTTGATAGCCGAAAAGGGGAAGAAGAAGAAGAAGGAGATACCACCTTCCTTCTCCGATGAAGCATCCTCCTCATCCTCCATGAATAGCAATGAAGATGCTTATATGGTAAGGAAGGTAAGGCGTGCTTTAAGAAATTTAAAATTTAACAAATCTTATGATAGGAGAAGGCACAAGAGGAAGTTCATTTGCTATAATTGCCAACAAGAGGGACACATGAGGGATGATTGTCCCCTCTTGAACAAGAGCAAGGAACAAAGAAGAGGAAAAGAAGAAAAGAAGAAGGGGTGCAAGAAAAAGGAAGAAGAAAAGAAGTCCAAGGAAAAAGAAAAGGAGAAGAAGGCCAAAGCACTCAAAGCAAGGACATGGGATGATGCTTCATCATCATCATCGGAGAAAGAGAATGCTTTTGTCACAAATCTAGCTCTAATGACAATAGAAGATGTGGACACCACTTCCTCCGAAAAAGAAGAAACAAGCTCAAGTGAGGTGAGCTCAAGTGAAGGGGGAGGCTCTTCATCATCCTCATCATCCGAAGAAGAAGACATGGTAACTATAGTAAAACATCTTCCCACTCAAGAAGTAGTTGCCATGATTTCTAGCTTAACTAAGGATTTGTTTAGGGATAAAAAGAAAAATAAGAGTATGCTTGATCAAATTAAGGCCCTAGAAGAGAAACTAGAAAAAGCATGCTTAAATGTTAATGGTAATACATGCTCACATAGTGATTATATGTCTCTAAATATTAGTGATGCATGTATGGATGAAAATAAGACTTTAAGGGAAAAGGTAGATCATTTAACTAAAGCCTTATAAAAATTCACAATAGGCTCCAATACCTTGAACATGAAAATTGAGAGCCAAAGGGCAAGCTTTAATAGAAAAGGCCTAGGATATAAGGAAAACAAAAATGAAAAGGCCTATCATTATTTAATTGCTAGGGGTCAAGCCAAAAACAAAACAATTGCTAGAAAATGGATTCCTAAGGAATATTTAGTGAACCGTACAGGAAAGAATTTGTATTGTATTCCTAAATCTATTCTTAAGGGTTAGGAAAACCCTAGGATAGTCGACCATGTGGATTTTACTTATATCATATTGAATGGTTGACTTAGAATCATCGGGACTTAATTTTTGAAATAGTGTTGGGTGATGATAATGCACCCATAAATAACTTAAATCATGCTTTTGGTGATACTTGACTTATCATGATTTTATACCTAATGCATGATTACAAATTGATTGATACCTTGTTTCATGATAATAATGTGAAATCAATTCATATATGTCTTTATGATCATGTGATATGTTAGTGTGATACTTAGCCTTGTGTAGAATTGCATGAATTTGAAGGTTAAGTATATAAATACCTTTAGGAACATCTCACACTCACCATAAGGATAACCTTGATTGAAAACTTAGCATGGGTGAGATGTTAGGATGATACTAATGGTCCACTAATGCTTATAACATTTAGATGAGTCATTAAGTGTATCAATAGAGCAATAATAGACCAATCATGGGGAAGGCTTATGTTTAATTCATAGACATATTTCCCAAAGATCATGTTTGGATGTTTCATATGTTTTCAAAACCATTCCTTACTTTAAAATATGTGTTTTTATGTTTTGAAACAATCTAAAGAAAAACTAGGTGTTAAAAGTGATACAAACTTATCAAATACTAGTTGTTTTTGAAACTTTTGGATTTTTAACAAATCATTGAAAATATAAGTAATTTTCATGAAAACTCATTTTTCACTAATAAAGGACTTTAAAATAAATGTGTTTTCAAAATTTCACAATTTTTTGAATTTTTTAGAATTTCTAGTGCATTTCTGAATTTCAGTTTGAAAATCAGAAATGGCTGAAACCAGTGTGTCAGTCGACTGATATCTGATTCAGTTGACTAGTGGCACTTTTCACAGCCTGATTTCAATGTTTTCAGGCTGTTTTGATGGTTTTTGACCCTTAGACTTTGATGCCTTCGATTATGACATCATGTTAATGTTTTTTATGGTGTCAAAGGGGGAGAAATAGGGATGTTTAAGTTTAATCATGCTAGGGAGGAGATTAGCATGGGTTAAGGGGGTGTTGCATGTATTTAGGGGGAGTTTGATGCTCATGAATTGTTTACATGCTTTCCATGCTTATGTTATTTTGTTTATAATTTACCTAACTTGAACGTAGTTGCCACACATCAAAAAGGGGGAGATTATTAGGGCAATCTACCCAAATTATGGTTTGGATTATGGTTTTGATGTGTGTGGCAAAGGTTTAAGTTAGGATATTGCTGTGGATTTAATATGTGTGTTGAAGTCATGCATGACTTATTAATTCGCACATATGATGAATAGCATTGGCAAGATCACCAACTCACAACCTCGTGCTTGAGTCGGTGAAGGAGCATTGCGAAGTCGAGCGCTTGATGCATCCAAGGGACCGCCGGACGAGATGACTTGAAGCGAAGCCAAGGAACCAGACTTTGAGGGTAAGAGACGCGAAGGAGCATTGCGAAGCCGTGCGCTTGGTGCTGCCGAGGGACATGACCGCGAACGAAGAGAGCTTCGGTGAAGGACTTCAAGTGAGATGAGGGAATGAGTGAAATGTAAGTAGCTCATTAGGTGAACTTGGCTGAAATGGCTAAGTGTCGGATGCTCAATCGGAGGGTTGAGGTTCTACCCAACCGCTTGATGCTCAAACGGATGTGAAGTTTGAGGTTTACCCGGTATCAGTTGACTGCTGTGAATAAGTAGTCGACTGCTCTAAGTCGAATAGGTTCGACTGGTGTTTGTCTGGTGGGTTCGCCCCACCGCCGACGCTAAGGATGGCGATCATCTAGACTATCGATCGCCAAGGATGGCAATGACTAATGAATGCATCGCACGTAAACCTCCCATAGCCGACTGATGAGTCAGCTACGGAGGCATCAGTCGACTGATGAATATATCAGTCAACTGCCAAGTCTCCTGTTGGACTACAATGGTCGGGATCTGACGTGTTCAGAAGCTGTTGTAACGGTGGCAGTCGACTGCCAAAGGCAGTAGTCGACTGATGGCAGCCAACGGGAAGAAATCAACCCTCTCTATAAAAAGAGAGGGTGTGGGCTTTGGGATGGCTAATGCTTATGCTCCAATTGATCATCTAAGTGCCCCACAAGCTTTAAACTCTTTCTCTTGTTCTTGTTTTAAATCCATTGTAAGAAAGAGTGTTTTTGTGTTGTAAGAAGATGTACCTCCACCTTGCTTTGGCTAAAGGGAGAGACCATATTGGATTGGTTTTGGAGTGATTCACCGGTGATGAATCAGACCTTGGATTAGCGGCATAGGGCTGTGAACCATGTTATATCTCTTGTTAGCATTGTTTTTATCTTGTTTTATCTTTATTGTTGTTTAGTTTTATTTCCGCTGTGCTAACCCTAACGTGTAGACAAATGAACGATCGAATTCCATTCTACGACGACTTAGGGCTCTTCACCCCCCCCCCTCTAGCCGGCCACCGACGTTCCAACACATGGGACTTCAAGTCATGCCATAGTCCTTAAATCAATTTTAATCAAATTAAATGCATGAATGATCATGGCATAAATGATAACATTAATTAAGCATGGCCAATGACCATGATATCATGACATATGATATAAAACTAAAAACACATGACATAAAATAGTCCTAAGCATAATCATGACATTTTATATGATTTAAATAAATATGATGTCAAGACATGTTATATGGTAAATTAAACATGGCAAATAAAGTATAAAGGTATATAATACCTAAATTTTAATACTAATTGCCATTAGTTATTATTAAACCCATTTTTTCATATTATCAATTATCCCCCAAAGTGTGCCAAAAACTCAAAATGGCACATTAAGACATCTAAACTTAAATTGTGCCAATTTGATCGATTTTTCATAATCTTCAAAGTACATTGGCACATCCTAAAATCTTTTAGGATTAAAATTCAAATATATTTTCAAGGTATCCATAACCTTGAAAATAACCTAAAGTATCACCTTTACCATGGTTAGGTTAACTACCCATTCATTTAAAGTTGGCACACCTAAACCCATCTAGCGTGAATCGATCACGCTCTTAGGAACCCAAAACCTATTTGAGCTCCTTGGGTTAACAAGGTATTACTTAGGGATAACCTCCCTAAATACTCTCCTAATGACCATCCTAGGCTTAGAAGCCTTGGTGATTTGGGTCTTGCCTAGGTCAATCCTAGAGGTAACTCTCACTTTGACCTTCTTAGTGGTCTCCCTAGGTTTCTTCGAAACCCTAGCCACTAGGCACACACCTTGGTTACCCTTAGGGATGACTTCCCTAGTAACCTTGGTCTTCCTAGACCTAGGTTGTGTTCCATAATCGAATGAAACATTGTGATAGGTCTTTTTGGACTTAGGCTTGCCCTTGGTTGACTCTTGCTTTCTAAACCCTAGGTTTTGACTTCTAGATCCTAGAGTTTGACCATTTGACCCTTTAATTTGATTTTGCATAATCTTAAGGGTCTTTTTTAGTTTCTCAAGCCTTGACCTCAAGGCTTGGTTCTCCAACTCCAATTTCTTTAATTTGGTGGGCCCATTGTATATTTGTTCATTTTTTTCCTTCCTAGACATATGTCTAGAATTTTTTGGGTTAAGGCCTAGATGATCTTCTATTTTCTTAATTGATTCCCTAGGTAAGATTTTTCTAGAGACATTAGTCCCAAATTTCTCCTTAGTTGAAAAATTAAACCTCGTAGCACCTAAACAATTAAATCTATTATTTCTAACATGCTTTTCATGAGTGATAGCAAGAGAATTAAAACCATGATTTTTAAAATTTAAATTAGAAGGTACATTATTGAAATATACCTTAGGGTTAGCTTTTGAAGCTCCCCCTACATTGTTGACTCCTTCTTGGCCTTTCTTCCTCCCCCTAGGGCATTGACTCTGGTAGTGTCCCGGTTGTCGACATTTGAAGCAAATAACATGCTCCTTGCTCTTTTGTCTTTTGGCACCGACTTCCTTGGTCTTTGGCACGACTTGTGCCATTTTCTTGACTCATTTCGGATACTTTCTCTTATAGTGTCCGGTTTCCCTAGACTCAAAACATATTATATGAATCATATTATTAACACATATGTTTGAGTTACCTTCCATGGTAGAAGAGTCCCGAGCTATCTCTTCCTCTTGACTAGATGTAGATGGTTCTTCTTGTTGAGATGTATACTGAAAAGTCTATCTTTTGTATGAACATCTTTATTTTTGAAATAAGAATCACATGATCATTGTTTGCATTTGTATGGTTATGCATATTGTCTATTACATTACATTGTAGATAACATAGTGTGTGGTGTCACACAGAAGATCATGTTATCGGCTACTTGTAAAGTATAAGTAAAGAATCACAACTGAGATGGCTTTGGACAAACCATTGGAATGGTTGTAGTGTGATTTGG
Source organism: Wurfbainia villosa (assembly GCA_025175895.1). Taxonomy (NCBI): domain Eukaryota; kingdom Viridiplantae; phylum Streptophyta; class Magnoliopsida; order Zingiberales; family Zingiberaceae; genus Wurfbainia; species Wurfbainia villosa. The sequence continues at coordinate 30,633,946 of CM045998.1, read as the reverse complement.
TATTAGTTTGTCTTGACCATAGAATCACACTAGTGCACTTTGTGTGTATTGAGCAGGACTGACTTAGAGGTGATTCGATTTATTCCTGACTACATAATCGAATCAGACCACAGATATTATATTGTACATACTCTTAGTCCTGATATAATAACGGGCACATATACTTAGTAGTCATCTCTTTGATTTACCAATGGGCGAGATTTATAGATTAAATCGATAGGCTCGGTAAGTTGGGAGATGATATTATTTATATGGTGTGTCGTTGATTATAGGAGGAAACCGTGTCCTATATATTAGGATGATGATGTCCCCTTGAGGAGCTCATAAGGTTCATCATGTAAACCCTGCAGGTGGACTTGGTCCGTAATGATGAAAAGGTTGAGTGGTACTACTCATGGAGTTAGATGTTGATTAATTAATGGTCAGTAAATTAATTAATCGACGAACATTCGAGATCTTAAACACGGGCAGAAAATGTACATATAATATATGGAGCCCATATTAACTTATGGGGATTGGAGAGGTAGATCAATGATGATCCTCTAGTGGAATGGATTATCATTAATAGATCGGACATTATGTGGGCTTGATCCATTGGGTGGCCAAGATCCAACTCCTCCTCATGGTCCCTATTGTAGCCTATTAACACCTCATGAAGCTTAGATCCAATGGATAGAAACAAAACTTTAGATCCAACAGTAGAGATTAAATCTCTAGATCCGACGTTTGAGATTAAATCTCTAGATCCGACGGTTGAGATTAAATCCCTAGAACCAATGGTAGAGATTAAAAGGAGGGATGAACCCAACTCTATAAATATGGGATGATGGCTTGGGCGGCAACTTAATGGATCGCATTAGGGTTTGCTTCCCTTGGGTGGCAAGCAATCCCATTAGGGTTAGGATTAGGAGTGGGCGGATAGGGTTAGGGTTTTGGGGTTGTGGTGGGCAGCAACAAGTGGAGGAAGCCCCTTCTTCTTCTTCCAAGGTTTGGCCGACACCTCTTCTTCCTCCCTCTACCTTGCCCAGTGCTCAACCTATTCTTCTTCCCCTCATCCTTGGCCGGTAATTAGAGAAGCTAGGGTTTTTGGAGGTTTGTGGCAAGAAGCAAGGGTTAGGGTTTGGAGCATTGGCAGCACCAAATAAGGAAACAACTTCCTTATTTTCTTCTTCCTCAAGCTTGCCGGCACCCATTGATGCCCTTCCAGCCCTTGGCCGGCGTCCAAACTCCCTCTTCTCCTTCTCTTTGGCTGGTGGAAACAAGATTTAGGGCTTTCCCTTGGTGTCTTGGCCGGTTTCCACCCTAATCTCCTCTTCCTTCTTGGCCGGTGGCAAGCTCCAACATTGGATGTTGGTGGTTGGTTGAAAGAAGAAAAGGAGCTTTGTTTCTATTCTTCCTCTTGCTCGGAACGAGCAATGAAGGAATATTGGCGATCTAGGAGCTTCAACTTTTGGTAGATCGTCGCCCACATGACGTCCGAAAGGAGGAAGGTCATACAATAGAAGATCAAGAGGTATAACAAGAGGTATAATCCTGTTTATTTTGATTAGTCTTCCTTTGTATTATGTTTATAAATGCTTTTCAATTATATGCAGGTTTTATGTGGATGTTTACTTTATGTATATGGCTAAATAATACTTGGATCCTGAACATAAACGCAAAAGTCGGCGATCCGTACATCGTCTATTCCGCGGCTACTTGTAGAATAGAGGTTGGTCGCTTGAACAACAAGTTTGTTCAAGTGACCACTCTAAACGAATAACACGACGATGACAAGGTTGGTTGGGTGTTTCCTTTTGTCTAGGATTAAATTTTTTAATTCGGGTACATTGATGGGATCACCATGAACAAGCTACCGAGTTGAAGTAGGAAGCGAAGTTTCCCCTCACGGATCAATGAGATTAACCCTACAATTGGTATCAGAGCCACGGTTTCTGATTTTGTGTGTTTAGGATTCGGTTACTCTTATGCATTTTTTCATATATTATATGTGCCAGATAAAAGTAGGATATACGTAGGTTAACTTTTTGGTTGCAGGCATAAGATCCGACTATTATGGCCATATGTGTGTATGTGATTGTATGTGTGTAATAGTATATTTTGTTGAATCCTCGAAGTTGACAAGGCTAGTATTTAATTTTTTGTAAATTAGATACGACATTGTTTAGCCACTCTTTTTATTTTAGTTTACTTTCAATCTAGATTTCATGTACACTCCTTCGTGGAGTATAGGATCGATGGATGTAAATTAAAATAGGTTTTAGTCTCGACTCGGATCTCCGGATGACTCGTACATGGCATAGGAGGAGCGAACGAGATGACAATGCGACGGGAGACATATTGAAGACAAAATCCATAATAATTGGAAAATAATTTATTTTTCATATTTATTGCTTATTGTTTGATATATATGTCGTAGGCTAGAAAATTCCTCAATTTCAAATTACTAAGTGGGAGAGGGATATTTTTATAAATTCCCAAGGCCTCCATTACGATTTGACAAGTGATGCGAACAAACTTGCGCGTCAGCTCTGAGTGTCTTCCTCCCCATCGGATGAGTTTGTTTGTGGATCACAAAGTCGAATATGGTTATAGGAAATTATTAAGGAGCGTGTGTACTTCCCCATCGTAAGGCACATAACCCGAGATAATTACCTTGGTACCAAGTAATGGTGAACACTTAAATACAAATATAAGTATCCTCCCCATCGGAGCCACTGCTTTTATTTGTAGGGTCAAAGAGGAACCAACTATTAATTTTACTTGTCAAAAAGTTAGGTTGACAAGATAGTAAAATTAATGGGTAAAACCTCCTCTTACAAATGTAGAATTCGTATACGTCCATACTATCGTGGCATATGATATTCTCAGTGTTTTGAGGTGTTGGTTGATTTTAAAATTTTATTGTTTGAGGAATCAATAATTTTTGAAATCTAAAGTAATGATCTATGTGATTCTTAGGTTTTCTTTCAAAATGACTTTCAGTACACTTGCTATAATACTAAAGGAAAATAAACTTACTGTACATAATTATGTTGATTGGAAAAAGGAATCTAGATATTTTCTTAACTGCTGAGGAGTACAAGTATGTACTCTTCGAAGAGTGGCCTCCTAAGCCTGCGAATAAGCTAGAAGTCCTTGGAGCTGAGATCGATGGGGAAACCTAGGTCGATATCATTCTCCAGTCGACAGAAAGGCTTGCTCAGGCTCAGGCCATGGTTGCTCAGAAGGTTTCTACTTCTAAGCCGAAAGGCAAGAAGAAGAAGAAACAAGGTGGAGCAAAGGTGGTGGGAGGATCTCAAGGGGGAGTGAAGAAGCCGAAAGGTAAGTACTTCACTTGCAAGCAGACTGGACATTGGAAGAAGGATTGTCCCAATCCGAAGCAGAACAAAGGAATATCCTTTGGTCTAGTCATTGAAACATTGTTAACAGTATTGTCTACCGGCTCCTGGTATGTAGATACGGGAGCCTCTGATCATGTCTGCTATACTTTGCAGGGGTTCCAGGAAACCCGACGACGAGCTGAGGGAGAGATTACCGTTTACTTAGGCAATGACTTGAAAGTGGCGGCTATTGCACTAAGAGATGTTTTATTTATCTTTTGAGAAAAATAAAGTTTTGGTTCTTAAGAATTGCCTTTATGTACCTTTATTCAGAAAGAATTTAATTTCGATTTCTAAATTGTTTATGGATGGATATTCTATTCCTTTTAATGACAGAGTTGTTATAAAAAGGAAAAGGGAGAATATCTGTTCAGGTACATTGATAGGAAATTTGTATACACTCGAACCAAAAGCTCCCACGATGCAAATAGAAGTTAATAACTCATCTTCTAATTCCAATAAGAGAAAAGAACCTTCGAAGATGAACCAAACATATCTTTGGCATCTTAGGCTTGGTCATATTAACCTAAGCAGAATTCAAAAGTTGATAGCTGATGGATCTCTGGGTTCATTAGTGGTGGAAGATTTCCCAACCTGCGAATATTGCTTGGAGGGTAAAATGACCAAGAGGATTTTTAAGGCCAAGGGGTATAGAGCCAAAGATGTGTTAGAATTGGTTAATTCTGATTTATGTGGTCCTATGTCTATCCAGGCTAGAGGTGGTTTTGAGTATTTCGTCTCTTTTATAGATGATTATTCAAGATATGGATGACACTACGATCTGCTCGTGGTGGCGAATACCTCATGGAAGAGTTTAGGAATTACTTATCAAAGGCTGGAATTCAATCCCAATTTTTTGCACCTAGCACACCCCAGCAAAATGGTGTAGCAGAGCTAAGGAATAGGACTCTTATGGAGATGGTTAGATCGATGATGAGTTATTCTGAGTTGCTAGATTCGTTCTAGGGATATGCTCTAGATACGGCAGTGTTAGTTATGAACTTGGTTCCATCTAAATCAGTGCCTTCTACTCCCACAGAATTATGGACTGGGCGAAAGGCTAGTCTAAGACATATTTGGATTTGGGGGAGTCCAGCACATGTGCTGAAGGCAGATGCTAATAAGTTAGAACCTCGTACAGAAGTATGCATGTTCGTTGGCTATCCTAGAGGAGCGAAGGGTGGTTTGTTTTATAGTCCTAGAGATCAAAGGGTGATCGTTAGCACAAACGCCAGATTTCTAGAGGAAGACTATGTGATGAGCCACAATCCCTAGAGTAAAATTGTTTTGGAGGAATTAAAAGGGGAAGTCACTTCTTCAGTACCACCGGTACAAGAGGATATATCATAAGTCACTGCACCGCGTGTCATAGAGGATACATAGGAGATACCTCGTCGTAGTGGGAGGGTTGTAAGACAGCCTGATAGATTCATGTTCTTGGGAGAATCTTCTAATTTGGTCTCTGGCGAACATGAACCTGATCCCTGAACATATGACGAGGCAATCCAAGATATAGATGCAGTATCTTGGCAAAGTGCAATGAATACTGAGATTGAATCTATGGATTCAAATCAGGTCTGGGAGCTAGTAGAACCACCCGATGGTGTAAAAACCATTGGATGCAAGTGGATCTACAAAAGAAAGAGAGGAATAGATGGGAAGGTTGAGACCTTTAAAGCGAGGCTTGTTGCGAAGGGGTATACTCAGAAAGAGGGTATCGATTATGAGGAGACCTTCTCGCCGGTAGCCATGCTTAAGTCTATTCGGATTCTCTTATGCATAGCAGCTCATATGGATTATGAGATGTGGTAGATGGATGTCAAGACAACTTTCCTTAATGGAAGTCTTGAGGAAAACATCTATATGAAGCAACCAGAGGGATTCATTGCGAAGGGCAAAGAGCATCTTGTATGTAAGCTTAATCGGTCCATTTATGGATTGAAGCAAGCTTCGAGGTCTTGGAACATCTGATTTGATAAGGTAATCCAGTCTTATGGATTCATTCAAAGTCCGGATGAGTCTTGTGTATACAAGAGATATGACGGAAACGTGGTGGTATTTCTTGTACTATACATAGATGATATTTTGGTGATTGACAACAATATCAAGGTGTTATTGGACGTAAGGGTATGGTTGTCCAAACAGTTTGATATGAAGGACTTGGGAGAGGTGGGACACATCCTTGGGATCAAGATTATAAGGGATTGTAGGAAAAGGATGTTGTGCTTATCCCAAGCTTCATACATAGACACGATTATGGATCGTTTAGCATGCAGAACTCCAAGAAGGGTTTTATACCATTCAGGCATGAAGTTCCTTTATCTAAGGAGATGTGTCCTAGAACATCTGAGGAGATAGAGGAGATGAAGGCGGCTCCTTATGCTTCGATGGTAGGAAGCCTCATGTATATGATGCTATGTACGAGACCAGATATCTGCTATGTCGTGGGCATGGTCAACAGATATCAGAGTAATCCAGGACAGGGACATTGGACTATGGTAAAGCATATATTGAAGTACCTGAGAAGGACTAGGGATTATATGCTAGTTTACCAGGCAGACCAATTATTCCCTGTGGGTTATACGGATTCCGACTTCCAATCAGATAGGGATAACAGTAAGTCTACCTCAGGTTTTGTGTTTACTTTGGGAGGTGGAGCCATTGTATGGAGGAGTGTCAAGTAGAAATACGTGGCGGACTCTACCATGGAAGTTGAGTATGTGGCAGCCTCTGAGGCGGCCAAAGAAGTTGTCTGGCTCAGGAACTTCCTGATGGACTTGGATGTGATTTCTGGTTTGCCCAGAACTATCACAATTTATTGTGATAATAATGGTGCAGTTGCAAACTCAAAGGAACCACGAGCCCATAAGTCAAGTAAACACATAGAGCACAAGTACCACCTGATACGAGAAATCGTAAAGGAGGTAGAAGTTGTTGTCACCTAGATTGCATCAGAGGATGACCTGGTAGACCCTTTTCACTAGGGCCCTTCTAGCAAGAGCTTTGATAGGCATATGGAGGGAAGGGGAATCAGATGTACGGCAGTATGAGGACAGCATAGTCTTTTAGTATAAGTGGAAGATTGTTAGGATGTATACTGAAAAGTCTATCTTTTGTATGAACATCTTTATTTTTGAAATAAGAATCACATTATCATTGTTTGCATTTTTATGGTTATGCATATTGTCTAATACATTACATTGTAGATAACATGGTGTCTGGTGTCACACAGGAGATCATGTTATCGACTCCTTGTAAAGTATAAGTAAAGGCTCACAATCGAGATGGCTTTGGACAAACCATTGGAATGGTTGTAGTGTGATTTGGTATTGGTTTGTCTTGACCATAGAATCACACTAGTGCACTTTGTGTGTATTGAGCAGGACCAACTTAGAGGTGATTCAATTTATTGCTGACTACATAATCGAATCAGACCTCAGATATTATATTGTACATACTCTTAATCCCGATATAATAACGGGCACATATACTTAGTAGTCATCTCTTTGATTTACCAATGGGCGAGATTTATAGATTAAATCGATAGGCTCGGTAACTTGGGAGATGATATTATTTATATGGTGTGTCGTTGATTATAGGAGGAAACTGTGTCCTATATATTAGGATGATGATGTCCCCTTGAGGAGCTCATAAGGTTCATCATGTGAACCCTGCAGGTGGACTTGGTCCGGCATGATGAAAAGGTTGAGTGGTACTACTCATGAAGTTAGTTGTTGATTAATTAATGGTCAGTAAATTAATTAATCGATGAATATTCGAGATCTTAAACACGGGGAGAAAATGTACATATAATATATGGAGCTCATATTAACTTATGGGGGTTGGTGTGGTAGATCAATGATGATCCTCTAATGGAATGGATTATCATTAATGGATCGGACTTTATGTGAGCTTGATCCATTGGGTGGCAAAGATCCAACTCCTCCTCATGGTTCCTATTGTAGCCTATTAACACCTCATGAAGCTTAGATCCAATGGATAGAAAAAAAACTCTAGATCCAACGGTAGAGATTAAATCTCTAGATCCGACGGTTGAGATTAAATCTCTAGATCCGACGGTTGAGATTAAATCCCTAGAACCAATGGTAGAGATTAAAAGGAGGGATGAACCCAACTCTATAAATATGGGATGATGGCTTGGGCAGCAACTTAATGGATGGCATTAGGGTTTGCTTCCCTTGGGCGGTAAGCAATCCCATTAGGGTTAGGATTAGGAGTGGGCGGCTAGGCTTAGGGTTTTGGGGTTGTGGTGGGCGGCAACAAGTGGAGGAAGCCTCTTCTTCTTCTTCCAAGGTTTGGCCGGCACCTCTTCTTCCTCCCTCTACCTTGGCTGGTGCTCAACCTATTCTCCTTCCCCTCATCCTTGCCTGGTAATTAGAGAAGCTAGGGTTTTTGGAGGTTGGCGGCAAGAAGCAAGGCTTAGGGTTTGGAGCATTGGCGGCACCAAATAAGGAAACAACTTCCTTATTTTCTTCTTCCTCAAGCTTGCCGGCGCCCATTGAAGCCCTTCCAGCCCTTGGTCGGCGTCCAAACTCCCTCTTCTCCTTCTCCTTGGCTAGTGGAAACAAGATTTAGGGCTTTCCCTTGGTGTCTTGGCCGATTTCCACCCTAATCTCCTCTTCCTTCTTGGCCGGCGGCAAGCTCCAACATTGGATGTTGGTGGTTGGTTGAAAGAAGAAAAGGAGCTTTGTTTCTATTCTTCCTCTTGCTCGGAACGATCAAGGAAGGAAGATTGGCGATCTAGGAGTTTCAACTTTTTGTAGATCTTCGCCCACACGATGTCCGAAAGGAGGAAGGTCATACAATAGAAGATCAAGAGGTATAACAAGAGGTATAATCTTCTTTATTTTGATTAGTCTTCCTTTGTATTATGTTTATAATTGCTTTTCAATTATATGCATGTTTTATGTGGATGTTTACTTTATGTATGTGGCTAAATAATACTTGGATCCCGAACATAAATATAAAAGTCGGTCATCCGTACATCGTCTATTCCACGGCTACTCGTAGAATAGAGGTTTGTCGCTTGAACAACAAGTTTATTCAAGTGACCACTCTAAACGAATAGCACGATGATGACAAGGTTGCTTGAGTGTTTCCTTTTGTCTAGGATTAAATTTTTTAATCCGGGGACATTGATGGGATCGCCATGAACAAGCGACCGAGTTGAAGTGGGAAGCAAAGTTTCCCCTCACGAATCAATGAGATCAACCCTACACTTCTTGTTGCTCTGGTATTGAGGATGCCCTAATCTCCTCCAATTCTTCCTCTTCTTCCACCGATCCAGAAGTTGACTCTGTATCAACTTCCAAATCCTCACTTTCTTGTGAGGATGAGGATTCTTCTTCTTCGGGCTCTTGGATCGGTTGAGGGTTCTCATGGAGCTTGGTCAATTCGCTCCAAAATTACTTTGCATCCTTGTATTCTCCTAATTTGGACACATTATCGTTAGGAATTAAATCGCTTAAAAATTTGATTACCTTATTACTCCTCTCGAATCCTTGGAGTTGTTCTTCGGTCCACTTCTTCATTTTGAAGAACCCTCCCTTAGGCCCTCTTGGAAATTGGAACCCTTCCATCAAAGTGGCCCAATCATCTAAGTCCATCATCATCATATAATCTTCAATTCGTGCCTTTCATTGCCTAAACCCTTCTTATCCATAGAAGGTGTACGGGACCGGTGTGTTGATGTCACATCCTTGTTGTTCTTCAAACTCCATCTTGTTTTTCTAGCGGTGCTCTTATGGTTGTTAATCCTTGAAGAGCGGTCTCACTCTGATACCAATTGTTAGGAACGTTGCACCAGCTAGAGTGGGGAGGTGAATAGCATCGGCGTTGCTTGATGGAATTCGTTCGATCGTGCTTGCTACAATTGTATTAGTACACAGCGAAAATAATAGGAAATACAATACAAATACAAATACACAAGCACAAGATAAAATATAATGCGGTTCAGAACCGAATGCTTCCTACTCCACGGATTGAGCTCTACGAGCTCAAGTGATAACAACACCACTAATAAAGCTCCTTCTTGACAACACGTCGGAGGTGGAGAAACCTCGTACAATGAATTACAAAAAGTAATACAAAGTAAAACAAGCAAATACAAGATGAAATACAATACAAGTAAAGAAAAACACTTTACAAGAGATCTTTGGATGCTTGCTTAGTGATTGCTTGAACCGTGATTGAAGACTCTGATTTGCAGCAGCAAATCACCTCAAGAATGTCCAAGAAACCGATGCCAAATCCCTCCTTCACGAGCTCCCTTTAAAGTAGCTCCTTTGGCTGGATTTCTCCTAGCAGTCAACTGATCGAGACCATCAGTCGACTGCCCCTATATCCGTTGTCTCACAACGGCATGAACCACGTCGGATAAGTCTAATGGATACACCATCAGTCGACTGATCATACCCATCAATCGACTGATGGCTCAATCAATCGAGTGTTCGGGCCGACCACTTGACTGGAGAACCTTCTGTGCCCGAGATCCTGAGCATCAGTCGACTGATCCCCAGATCAGTCGACTGCTCAGGCTAGCAGTGGACTACCCACCTCTGCTAGTCGACTGCAGGGCACTTCTCGCAGTCAAACCCTAGTTGAATCACACCAGTCGACTGACCCATGGTCTCAGTCGACTGATACACCTCATACATGAGATTTTAACCCAAGTATGGTGCCCCCATACTTGCTAGACTACCCTTAGCCTAGACCTAAGCCTTCTAGCCACTTTCATCAGCCTTGCGCCTATCGGATCCCTCCAAGTCATCCATGACTTGTTCATCCATACGCTAGCCTTCAGGTGCTTCCATCGACTATTGTCATGCTAACAGTGTCTACACCACCAAGGCACATTGGACTTACGCTTCCAAGACTCCGTTTGGACTTTACGCCGCCAACAATTGGACTTATGCAACCAAGACTTCACCCTTGGACTTTACGCTGCCAATATTCCCCTTGGACTTTCCAAATGCCAATACTCAAGCTTGGACTTTCCCTTGCCAACCAATGTTGGACTTTCCATGCCAAGACCCATGCTTGGACTTTCCTTTGCCAATCCATGTTGGACTTTCCCTTGCCAAGATCCATGCTTGGACTTTTCCCATCACAATGGTCAAACCATCGTCAAACATCAAATACTAACCTGGGTCGATTGCATCAGCAATCTCCCCAACACATGTCAAACATCAATGTCAGACATCCATGTCAAACATCAAAACACTTATTCGAGTAAAACTCGAGTCCAGTCAATCATGACCTGGGCCGATTGCACCAACACATCTCTCATATATCACTAACAGTTGCACCGAATTTGAGCGCCCCCTCTCTAATACCAAATGTAGGACCGAGAAAATGTTGGGGGGGGGGAGTGAATAGCATTCTAAAAACTTTTTTATTTCTTCATAAAAACTGAAGCATGTAGCAGAAATAAAAAGAAAAAACACAAGGAAACGTTTGTTTTTACTTGGTTCACAACCAACTGGTTGCTAGTCCAAGGCCCTGCGATTCTTGATCGCTTCCGATGGGCAATCCACTAGAAACTCTCTTCCTCATTGGAGGTAAGAGATACAAAATGGTATACAAAAATATAGAGGACGAGGTAACACTCCTACCTCTCCTCTTAGCAATTAGAAATCACAACAATAAGAGAAATTCGAATAAACAAATAGCACTACTGACTAAGAATATGAATGTTGGCAGTTCAGTCAATGTTACGACATCGTTGCGTGGCAATGAACACTTGGATTGATGGAGCACTTTTGGAAGCCTTTCAAGTTAGTGAAATGGGTGATTTGCCTCTTCTTTTATAGCCTTTCAAGATGTTGGAATGTAGGTGGCTGGCTAGAGGAGGGTGAATAGCCCTCTTTCGCATACGGTGGAATTGCTCGTTGAATTGTCTACGAATTACGATTAGCGCAAGAGGAAATATAAAGCTAAAGATAAAACAAAGAAACAAAAAATACAAATGCTAACAAGAGTGTGTAATGTGGTTCACGGCCTTGTCGCTAATCCACAGACTGATTCGTTTCAGGTGAATCATGCCTAAACTTCCACTATTTCTCCTTGGCACCAAACAAGGTGGAGGTAACCTTTTCTTACAAGATCACTCTTCTTACAATAGAATTTAGATAAAAGCAAGTAAGAAGAGTAGGGAAGCATTTTGATCACTTGGGTGTTGATTGGAGTTAAAGCATTAGTCTCCCAAGTTGACCCATGGCTTTTTTTTATAGAGAAGAAGCCTTTCTTCCCGTTGGGTGCCTGACAGTCGACTGATGCCTCGATCAGTCAATTGTCCCTATAATAGTTGCCCTATAAAGGCTTCTTCCATGTTGTATTTCATCCAACGGCTCCCACATTAATCGACTGATCTTCCCATCAGTCGACTGATCTCCCGCGAGCGAGCAGTCGACTAACAACCATTCTGTGCTCGAAACCCTCGCGACTAGTCATCTGTTGCCATCAGCAGTCGACTGATGCTTTCGGTAGTTGACTGCCAACACTTGGCAGTCGACTGCTGGGACACAAACCTGACTTGAACATCAATCGAGTCTAAGTCAACTTGGAGCAATCGACTGTCATGACATGGCAGTTGACTGATGTTAGGAAATCTCATCCAATACTTAGCCAATCGTCCAAGTTTCACCTAAGCGCTACCCCATCCCGGGTTACAATCGCTCCTCTCATCCCCTTGGAGTCCCTCGCCTTTGAAGTTGTCTTCATCTGGCCACGTCCCTCGGATGCGCCTAGCACACGGCTTCGCTGTGCCATCCTTCACATCTCCCCCTGAAGTCTACTTCCTCCAGCTTCACTCCAATGCTCCTCGTTCGATGGTCCCTCAGATGCACCAAGTACACGTCTTCCACAATGCATCTTTCACTGACTCAAAGACCGAGTCATGAGAGGTGAAACTTGCCAATGCTCCATGTGCAAATTACTAAGTCATGCATGACTTCAACGCACACATCAAATCCAATACAATCCTAACTTAAACCCTTTGCCACACACATTAAAACCACATCACATGGGTCGATTGCCCTAACACAAGCCCCATCTCGTTAAGATCCAAATCTGAGTAAAACAAGCCTATCTCACCTCATTTTGTGGCTCTTATCTTGACTTTCTTTGAAGTATCCAGATTCACTAACCGTCGACTAAAGCTTACAATAGTCGACTGATGGTGATCCAGTTGACTTCCATTTTCCTCCAGTCGACTGATGGCTTGATAAATCACCTGCAACACATGATTACCACAAGAACTGTATACCGAACAAATTCGTATGGTCGTATACCATCCATCCTCGACTTAGACCTTCCTTCGGAATTCTTAGTCGGATCTTCGCCTATGGTTGTCCCCGTACGGAGGATGCATCCTTACCATCGCTCCACACTCGGAGCTTACCTTTGGTCCTTCTGACTTATCGCTTAACTTCTGGTCACTTGACCACTGAGGTTCTTCAACTTCCCAAGGTTTTCCGAGTGTCTTTTGACCTGGTCAACCGACCATCGAAGTTTCTCGTCCCATCGAGATTCTCCTTGGTGTCGATCCATACGACCACCAATGTTTCTCAACTTCCTGAGATTCTCCTAGCGTCGTCGACTTTCGCAAAGCTTAATACATTACCTGCACACTCAACATCACATATGAGATAACAAGATAGCTTATCTTTGAATCTTTGCCATTATCAAAACCTAGATTCGATTATCTAGTGCCCCTACACCAATAGATTAATCAGATTTAGGGTTTGATGATTCAATCCTAGGTTTTGATTATTTGATCTAGGCTTTGATTTTCTGATTAAGTCCTAGGTTGGTTTTTGTCTTGATTTGATCTAGATCTATGTTAATTAGACTAAAAATTTGATCAAGTTCTCAATTAATCTTATCAAAGGTCAGATTAATTTGATCATTTTTTTCACTAATATTTTTTAACTGATTAAATCTGAATTATTTAATTTTTTCTTAGTTGAATTATTAATAGTGTTAATTAATTAACCCATATTGTTTGAACAAAAATCGACTATTTTGCTAGATTTATTATGACTAGTATTACTAGATTTAACACACAATTTATCTAAATCATCATGCATTTTAAAACTTAAATTATCAAAATATTTACTAACCTTGGTCGCATCCCTTAATTATGTGGACCTTTTCTTTCTCTTCGAACACTGGTTCTTGTAATGGTTGAACCTTTTGCACCTGAAGCACATGATGTACTCCTTTTTCCTCCAAACTCCTGGCACCAAAAAAATTGAAGGAAAAGAAGAAAAAAAATTGATCAAGCTGGTGGTTACACCAATATTGAGCACGCCACTTTGATACCAATTGTAGGAGCGAAAAACATGCTAGAGGGGGGGGAGTGAATAGCATTTTTCAAAAACTTCTTTTCTTTTAAAAATCTTTGCAGCGGAAAACGAAATCAAAACAAAGAACACAAGGATAGACTTTATTTTATTTGGTTCACAACCAAATGGTTGCTAGTCCAAGGCTCATGATCCTTAATTGCTTTCGATGGGCAATCAACTAATTGATCTCTTCCTCGTTGGAGGTAAGAGACACGAACTTACAAAAGACAAAGGAAGCGGTAAAAAGCTTACCGCTCCTTATAACAATTAGAAAAATAATAACAATAAGATATACCGACAAGAACAGATTTAAGTGATGAAGCTTGGTTGGAGTTGCGGTGTTGTAGTATGAAGAGTTGTCATCCACGAGATTTAGAGAGCAATAGCACTTTAAACAAATTCCATAACGTAGGGTTTGTGAACCCTTTGACTTGACATAATCTAGATCTAGATCCAGATCTTGATCCTATTTACTTGGATCTTATCTTGAGGTGGCACTTTCTACTTGACCAATCCAAAGAAACTTGGCGTTGTGACTGATCCGCCTGCAACAGTCAACTACTGATGTTGCCAATCGATTGGATCAGTCGACTGCTATACTTGAATTTCAATTCAATCACCTACATCACAAGATTATCACAAGATACACCTGCATCACAAGGTTAGCATAAGATACACCTGCATCACAAGGTTAGCACAAGATATTTAATAATAGTGATCGTGACAGTCTTTGACCGTCTGATGTCAACATCGGCATTCCCTTGGAACCCTTAGTAGGATTGATGCCTAAGGTTGTCCCCATACTGAGGACATGACCTTACCACCACCCCTCTCAATGATCTTACCTTTGCCAAAGCTCTAGTTCCTCTAACCTATTGGAATTCTTTGCTTAGCTTCTGATCCTGCCAACTTACTAAGTCCTACAAGCTTCACACCGAATATAAGACCATAATATGAATTAACTTTGAACCTTTGCCATTATTAAAACTCAAGTTTGATTGTCTAGTGCCTTTGCACCAACAACTTGGACTTCTGCATTGCCATGAATTCATTCTTGCACTTCCACTCGAGTCTCACTCGAGGTAGGTCAACCTTGACCTTAGGCCGATTGTTCCAATAATCACCTCATAACATCTCTCTCATATGGCCTTGGATATCCCAAACATCCACTTATTATATGGTCAAACCATATTGATAAACAAATTGACAATCCCATTGTCAAACATCAAAACCCTACTACTCGAGTCTCACTCGAGTCTGGTTAATCATGACCTGGGCCGATTGCACCAATAATCTCCCCCCTTTAGATGTTTGAAAACACCATTAAATTATGCTATCCCATACGCCCAACTTGACTCTTCTTATGTCAAAGCATGATGAAGGTTTACCTAACTTAAAACCTCATTTCTCCCCCTTTGGCATACATCAAAAAGTCTCAAGGTTTTCAATATCTCATCTCCAATGATCCTACATTATCCCCCTTGGTCCAAAATTATCTATGATGCCTTCACTATTCTTAGTGATACAACCCTTATCACTAAATGAGAGGCAATGCTTCATTCTTCCCCATTAAAAACATCCATCATTCCTTAATGGATAAACTCCCCCTAAAGGCTTAATCCCCCTTGACCATTGCACGAACAATGTCCTTGGAGAGTTCCTGAGCCGATAGGAAATCTAGACAATCAAAAATAAGGGTAAAAGTTCAAACTTTAACTTTAACGTCTTTTACAATTCGATATTCACCCTAATCAACTCTCCAATTCATTTTCAATGAACATTTCCCCCTTCCAATGCAACTAAGTGTTGGAGATTCTGGGATCTTGCACAGTGGAATAAGCGAATAAAAACAATTTTTATTACATCCTAGACATCCCCTGAGGGTCAGAAAAACTTGTTTTGGCATAATCACATGAAAACACGTAAGGAGAAAGAGAAGTTATACCTTCGAAATTCTTTTAAATCTATCGAAACCACAAGTAATCCCAATGGGCCTTGCCTCTATCAGTATCCACGTCGGGATCACCTGAGACAACTCCTAAAGCAGCAAGCCTTTGTCTCCGACTGGTGCTAGCCAACCGTTGGAGACAAAGGAAGAGGAGAGAGAAGAGAGCGACGACGGCTACCAAGGGAAAACCTAAAAACCAAAACCTTAGCCAAAGATTATCAAGGGATATATTTATATATCTCTTGATTAGGTCATCTTAGGAGGCTTAAACGGAACATATCTTACATAATTATCCCATATGTAAGGTAAGAACAACCCAGGAATTTCTATAAAGAAAAATCTCCAAAATCGATGGAGACGCGACACGGCCGTGTGGATTCACACGGCCGTGTGATTTCACATGGCCTGGCTGTGTGTCTCTCTAGTGTTGGGATGTATATTGAAAAGTCTATCTTTTGTATGAACATCTTTATTTTGAAATAAGAATCACATGATCATTGTTTACATATTTATGGTTATGCATACTGTCTAATACATTACATTGTAGATAACATGGTGTGTGGTGTCACATGGGAGATCATGTTATCGGCTCCTTGTAAAGTATAAGTAAAGGCTCACAACCCATATGGCTTTTGACAAACCATTGGTATGGTTGTAGTGTGATTTGGTATTGGTTTGTCTTGACCATAGAATCACACTAGTGCACTTTGTGTGTATTGAGCAGGACCGACTTAGAGGTGATTCGATTTATTGCTGACTACATAATCAAATCGGACCTCAGATATTATATTGTACATGATCTTAATCCTGATATAATAACGGGTACATATACTTAGTATTCATTTCTTTGATTTACCAAAGGGCGAGATTTATAGATAAAATCGATAGGCTCGGTAAGTTGGGAAATGATATTATTTATATGGTGTGTTGTTGATTATAGGAGGAAACCGTGTCCTATATATTAGGATGATAATGTCCCCTTGAGGAGCTCATAAGGATCATCATGTAAACCTTGCAGGTGGACTTGGTTCAGCATGATGAAAAGGTTGAGTGGTACTACTCATGGAGTTAGATGTTGATTAATTAATGGTCAGTAAATTAATTAATCGACGGACATTCGAGATCTTAAACACGGGGAGAAAATGTACAAATAATATATGGAGCCCATATTAACTTATGGGGGTTGGTGAGGTAGATTAATGATAATCCTTTAGTGGATTGGATTATCATTAATGGATCGGACTTTATGTGGGCTTGATCCATTGGATGGCCAAGATCCAACTCCTCCTCATGGTCCCTATTGTAGCCTATTAAAACCTCATGAAGCCTAGATCCAATGGATGAAATCAAAACTCTAGATCCAATGGTAGAGATTAAATCTCTAGATCCGACGGTTGAGATTAAATCTCTAGATCCGACGGTTGAGATTAAATCTCTAGAACCAATGGCGGAGATTAAAACAAGGCTTATCCCTAACTCTATAAAAGGAGGCTTTAGGGTGGGCGGCAACAAGGAATTACAATTGAGATAGGATTAGGGTTTGGGAGGCTTAGGGTTTGAAGGCTTGGGCGGCACCAAATAAGGAAATTATTTCCTTTCTTCTTCTTCTTCCTTGGTGGCCGGTGCCCATCTCCTTCTTCCCTCCCTTAGCTAGCATCCAAATCAAGTCCTTCTCCTCTCCTTGGCCGGTGGAAAGAAGCCTAGGGTCTCTTCCCTTAGAGTCTTGGCCGGCATTCACTCTCCTTGATCTCCTTCTTGGCCGGCGGCAAACAACAAGCTTGTTGCTTGGTGGTTGGTTGAAAGAAGGAGAAGTGTTTTGTTTCTTATTCTTCTTCTTGTTCGGAGCGAGCAAGGAAGGAAGATTGGTGATCTAGTAGCTTCGACTTTTGGTAGATTGTCTCCCACACGACGTCCAAAAGGAGGAAGGACATACAATAGAAGATCGAGAGGTATATCGATTGTCTATTCTCTTTTGTAACATGTCTATAATTGTTTTTCAATTATATATGCATGTAGTATTCTATTTTTATGGTTAAATATACTTGGACCCCGAATATAAACACAATAGCCGGCGATCCGCACATTGTCTATTCTGTGGCTAATCGTAGAGTAGAGGTTGGTTGCTTGAACAACAAGTTTGTTCAAGTGACCACTCTAATCGAATAGCACGACGATGAAATGGTTGCTTGGGTGATCCCTTTGTCTAGGATTAATTTTTTTTAATTCGGAGACGTCATTGGGATTGCCATGAACAAGCGACCGAGTTGAAGTGGGAAGCGAAGTTTCCTACCTTCAAGTGGTATCAGAGCCACGATTTCCTGTTTTGTGTGTTTAGGATTCGGTTACTTTTATGCACTTTTCATATATTATATGTGTCGAATAATAGTAGGATATGCGTAGGTTAACTCTTTGGTTGCAGGCATAGGATCCAACTATTATGGCCATATGTGTGTATGTGATTGTATGTGTGTAATTGTATATTTTGTTGAATCCTCGGGGTTGACGAGGCTAGTATTTAATTTTTGTAATTAGATACGACATTGTTTAGCCACTCTTTTTATTTTAGTTTACTTTCGATCTTGATTTCATGTACACTCCCTCGTGGAGTATAGGATCGATGGATGTAAATTAAAATATTTTTTCTTTGCTCGGATCTCCGGATGGCTTGTACATGGCGTAGGGAGGAGCGGACGAGATGGCGATACGACGGGAGACATATTGAAGACAAAAGCAATAATAGTTGGAAATTTTTTATTTTTCATATTTATTGCTTATTGTTTGATATGCATGTCGTAGGCTAGAAAATTCTTCAATTTCAAATTACTAAGTGTGAAAGGGATATTTTTATAAATTCCCACGGCCTCCATTATGATTTGACATGTGATGCAAACAAACTTGCGCGTTGGCTCTGAGTGTCTTCTTCCCCATCGGATGAGTTTGTTTGCGGATCACAAGGTCGAATATGGTTATAGGTAATTATTAAGGAGCGTGTGTACTTCCCCATCAGAAGGCTCATAACCCGAGATAATTACCTTTGTACCAAGTAATGGTAAACACTTAGATACAAATATAAGTATCCTCCCCATCAGAGTCACTGCTTTTATTTTTAGGGCCAAAGAAGAACCAACTATTATTTTTACTTATCAAAAAGTTAGGTTTACAAGATAGTAAAATTAATGGATAAAACCTCCTCTTACAAATGTAGAATTCGTATACGTCCACACTATCGTGGCATATGACATTCTCGGTGTTTTGAGGAGTTGGTTGATTTTAAAATTTTATTGTTTGAGGAATCAATAATTTTTTGAAATCTAATTTTTTGATCTATGTGATTCTTAGGTTTTCTTTCAAAATGAATTTCAACCCGTTTGCTGTGATACTGAAAGAAAATAAACTTATTGTACCCAACTATGTTGATTGGAAGAGGAATCTTGACATTATCTTGACTGCTGAGGAATACAAATATGTACTCCTCAAAGAGTGCCCTCTTAAGCCTGCGGATCATTCTGGGGAAAAGGAGAAGAAGAGTTATAAGAAGTGGATCAAAGCCGATGAGATGGCACGGTGTTACATTTTGGCATCTATGTCAAATATACTGGAACATCAACATCAAGCCATGCCCACTGCTTATGACATGATGCTCAATCTCAAAGAGCTTTTCGGACACCAGAATCGGGCTGCAAGGCAGGAAGCCATGAGGAACTTGATGACGACCACCATGATCGAGGGAATATCTGTGAGGGATCATGTTCTCAAGATGATGGCTCATTTGAATGAGCTGGAAGTACTTGGAGCTGAGATCGATGGGGAAACCCAGGTCGATATCATTCTCCAGTCTCTACCTAGGAGTTTTGAGCAGTTTCGCCTGAACTACAACATGAACAAGAGGTTGTATTCATTGGTGGAGCTTCTGAAAGAACTCTAGGCGGCAGAGGGGCTATTTCGTCAGAGTGCTCAGGCGCAAGCCATGGTTGCCCAAAAGGTTTCTACTTCTAAGCCGAAAGGCAAGAAGAAGAAGAAACAAGCTGGGGCAAAGGCGGTGGGAGGAACTCTGGGAGGAGTGAAGAAGCCGAAAGACAAGTGATTCAATTGTAAGCAGACTTGACACTGGAAGAAGGACTGCCCCAACCACAAGAAGAACAAAGGTATATCTTTTGGTCTAGTCGTTGAAACATGTTTAGCGATGTTATTTACCGACACCTGGTGTGTAGATACGGGAGCCACTGATCATGTCTGCAATACTTTGCAGGGGTTCCAGGAAACCAGACGACTAGCTAAGGGAGTGATTACCGTGTACTTAGGCGATGCCACGAAGGTGGCGGCTATTGCAGTGGGAGATGTTTATTTATCTTTTGAGAAAAATAAAGTTTTGGTTCTTAAGAATTGCCTTTATGTACCTTTATTTAGAAAGAATTTAATTTCGGTTTCTAAATTTTTTATGGATGGATATTCTATTTCTTTTAATGACAGAGTTGTTATAAATAGGAATAGGGAGATTATCTGTTCGGGTGCATTGATAGGAAATTTATACACACTTGAACCAAAAGCTCCCACGATGCAAATAGAAGTTAATAACTCATCTTCTAATTCCAATAAGAGAAAAGAACCTTCGAAGATGAACCAAACATATCTTTGGCATCTTAGGCTTGGTCATATTAACCTAAGCAGAATTCAAAGGTTGATAACTGATGGATCTCTGGGTTCATTAGTGGTGGAAGATTTCCCAACCTGCGAATCTTGCTTGGAGGGTAAAATGACCAAGAGGCCTTTTAAGACCAAGGGGTATAGAGCCAAAGATGTGTTAGAATTGGTTAATTCTGATTTATGTGGTCCTATGTCTATCCAGGCTAGAGGTGGTTTTGAGTATTTCGTCTCTTTTATAGACGATTATTCGAGATATGGATACATTTACTTGATGCACCACAAGTCTGAATGCTTTGACAAGTTCAAAGAATTCAAGACTGATGTGGAGAAACGTCAAGGTAAAAGTATCAAGACACTATGATCTGATCGTGGTGGAGAGCACCTCTTGGGAGAGTTTAGGAATTACTTATCAGAGGCTGGAATTCAATCCCAATTGTCTGCACCTGGCACACTCCTGCAAAATGGTGTAGTAGAGCGAAGAAATATGACTCTTATGGAGATGGTTAGATCGATGATGAGTTATTCTGAGTTGCCAGATTCATTCTGGGGATATGCTCTAGATACGGCGGTGTACATTCTGAACTTGGTTCCATCTAAATCAGTGCCTTCTACTCCCACAGAATTGTGGACTGGGCAAAAGCCTAGTCTAAGATATATTCAGATTTGGGGAGTCCATCACATGTGCTGAAGGCAGATGCTGGTAAGTTGGAACTTCGTATAGAAGTACGCATTTTCGTTGGCTATCCTAGAGCAACGAAAGGTGGTTTATTTTATAGTCCTAGAGATCAGAAGGTGATCGTTAGCACGAATGCCAGATTTCTAGAGGAAGACTATGTGATGAACCACAAGACCATGAGTAAGATTATTCTGGAGGAATTGAAAGGGGAAGTCACTTCTTCAGTACCACCGGTACAAGAGGATATACCACAAGTCACTGCACCACGTGTTACAGAGGATACACAGGTGATACCTCATCGTAGTGGGAGGGTTGTGAGACAGCCTGATAGATTCATGTTCTTGGGAGAATCTTCTGATTTGGTCCCTGGCGAACATGAACCTGATCCCTCGACATATGACGAGGCAATCCAAGATAAAGATGTAGTATCTTGGTAAAGTACAATGAATGCTGAGATTGAATCTATGGATTCAAATCAGGTCTGGGAGCTAGTAGAACCACCCAATGGTGTAAAAACCATTGGATGTAAGTGGATCTACAAAAGAAAGAGAGGAATAGATGGGAAGTTTGAGACCTTCAAAGCGAGGCTTGTTGCGAAGGGGTATACTCATAAAGAGGGTATCGATTATGAGGAAATCTTTTCGCCGGTGGTCATGCTTAAGTCTATTCGGATTCTCTTATGCATTGCAGCTCATATGGATTATAAGGTGTGGCAGATGGATGTCAAGATAGCTTTTCTTAATGGAAGTCCTGAGGAAAAGATCTATATGAAGCAACCAGAGGGATTCATTGCAAAGGGCAAAGAGCATCTTGTGTGTAAGCTTAATCGATCCATTTATGGATTGAAGCAAGCTTCAAGGTCTTGGAACATCTGCTTTGTTGAGGTAATCCAGTCTTATGGATTTATTCAAAGTCCGGATTAGTCTTGTGTATACAAGAGATGTGACGAAAACATAGTGGTATTTCTTGTACTATACATAGATGACATTTTATTAATTGTCAACAATGTCAAGGTGTTATCGGACATAAGGGTATGGTTATCCAAACACTTTGATATGAAGGACTTGGGAGAAGTGGGACACATCCTTGGGATCAAGGTTATAAGAGATCGCAGAAAAAGGATGTTGTGCTTATCTCAAGCTTCATACATATATACCATTATGGATCATTTTAGCATGCAAAACTCCAAGAAAGGTTTTCTACCTTTTAGGCATGGAGTTCCTTTATCTAAGGAGATGTGTCCTAGAACATCTGAGGAGATAGAGAGATGAAGGCGGTACCTTATGCCCCGGCAGTAGGAAGCCTCATGTATGCTATGATATGTACGAGACCAGATATCTTCTTTATCGTGGGCATGGTTAGCAGATATCAGAGTAATCTAGGATAGGGACATTAAACTGCGGTAAAGCATATATTGAAGTACCTGAGAAGGACTAGGGATTATATGCTAGTTTACCAGGCAGACCAATTACTCCCCGTGGGTTATACGGATTCTGACTTACAATCAGACAGGGATATAAGTAAGTCTACCTCAGGTTTTGTGTTCACTTTGGGAGGTGGAGTCATTGTATGGAAGAGTGTCAAGCAGAAATGCGTGGCAGGCTCTACCATGGAAGCTGAGTATGTGGCAGCCTCTGAGACAGCCAAAGAAGTTGTGTGGCTCAGGAACTTCTTGATGGACTTGGATGTGATTCCTAGTTTGCCCAGAACTATCACAATTTATTGTGATAATAGTGGTGCAGTTGCAAACTCGAAGGAACCATGAGCCCATAAGGCAAGTAAACACATAGAGCACAAGTACCACCTGATATGAGAAATCGTAAAGAGAGGACAAGTTGTTGTGGCCAAGATTGCATCGGAGGATAACCTGGCAGATCCTTTCACTAAGGCCCTTCCGGCGAGAACTTTCGATAGGCATGTGGAGGGAATGGGGATCAGATGTATGGATGTTTGAGGACAGCATAGTCTTTTAGTATAAGTGGGAGATTGTTGGGATTTATACTGAAAAGTCTATCTTTTGTATGAACATCTTTATTTTGAAATAAGAATCACATGATCATTGTTTGCATATTTATGGTTATGCATACTGTCTAATACATTACATTGTAGATAACATGATGTGTGGTGTCACATGGGAGATCATGTTATCGGCTCATTGTAAAGTATAAGTAAAGGCTCACATCCCAGATGACTTTGGACAAACCATTGGTATGGTTGTAGTGTGATTTGGTATTGGTTTGTCTTGACCATAGAATCACACTAGTGCACTTTGTGTATATTGAGCATGACCGACTTAGAGGTGATTCGATTTATTGCTGACTACATAATCAAATCGGACCTCAAATATTATATTGTACATGCTCTTAATCCCGATATAATAATGAGCACATATACTTAGTATTCATTTCTTTGATTTACCAATGGGCGATATTTATAGATTAAATCGATAGGCTCGGTAAGTTGGGAAATGATATTATTTATATGGTGTGTCGTTGATTATAGGGGGAAACTGTGTCCTATATATTAGGATGATGATGTCCCCTTGAGGAGCTCATAAAGTTCATCATGTAAACCCTGCAAGTGGACTTGGTCCGGCATGATGAAAAGGTTGAGTGGTACTACTCATGGAGTTAGATGTTGATTAATTAATGGTCAGTAAATTAATTAATCGACGGATATTCGAGATCTTAAACACGGGGAGAAAAATGTACAAATAATATATGGAGCTCATATTAACTTATGGGGGTTGGTGTGGTAGATCAATGATAATCCTTTAGTGGATTGGATTATCATTAATGGATCGGACTTTATGTGGGCTTGATCTATTGCGTGGCAAAGATCCAACTCCTCCTCATGGTCCCTATTGTAGCCTATTAAAACCTCATGATGCCTAGATCCAATAGATGAAATCAAAACTCTAGATCCAATCGTAGAGATTAGATCTCTAGATCCGGTGATTGAGATTAAATTTCTAGATCCGACGATTGAGATTAAATCCCTAGAACCAATGGTGGAGATTAAAACAAGGCTTATCCCTTACTCTATAAAAGGAGGCTTTAGAGTGGGCGGCAACAAGGAATTGCAATTGAGATAGGATTAGGTTTTGGGAGGGTTAGGGTTTGAAGGCTTGGACGGCACCAAATAAGGAAATTATTTCCTTTCTTCTTCTTCTTCCTTGGTGGCCGTTGCCCATCTCCTTCTTCCCTCCCTTGGCCGGCATCCAAATCGAGTCCTTATCCTCTCCTTGGCCAGTGGAAAGAAGTCTAGGGTCTCTTCCCTTAGAGTCTTGGCCGGCGTTCACTCTCCTTGATCTCCTTCTTGGCCGGCGGCAAGCACCAAGCTTGGAGCTTGGTGGTTGGTTGAAAGAAGGAGAAGTGTTTTGTTTCTTATTCTTCCTCTTGTTCGGAGCGAGCAAGGAAGGAAGATTGGTGATCTAGGAGCTTCGACTTTTGGTAGATGATCGCCCACACGACGTCGAAAAGGAGGAAGGACATACAATAGAAGATTGTGAGGTATATCGATTGTCTATTCTCTTTTGTAACATGCCTATAATTGTTTTTCAATTATATATGCATGTAGTATTCTATTTTTATGGCTAAATATACTTGGACCCCGAATATAAACACAAAAGCCGGCGATCCACACATCGTCTATTCCGCGACTAATCGTAGAATAGAGGTTGGTTGCTTGAACAACAAGTTTGTTCAAGTGACCACTCTAATCGAATAGCACGATGATGAAATGGTTGCTTGGGTGATCCCTTTGTCTAGGATTAAATTTTTTTTAATCTGGAGACGTCGATGGGATCGCCATGAACAAGAGACCGAGGAAGCGAAGTTTCTTACCTTCATCTGGGGCAGCCCAGACTTTGCCAATTTACGGCCAGAGCTAGGCATGGCTGTGTGAGGTTTTGTATGGTCCGTTTGACTTCGTTTAAGTGCGATATGGCCGTGCTAACTCCAACAAAGTCATAGGAGGTTCCATAGCCTCCGTTTCGCACCCCCTTGGTCTGGTCCAACTAGACATATCCTCTCTCAACGAGAATCTCATTCTCAGACTTATTTTACATCTCGAGATCACCCGTAGTGCGTGTGACCCAATAGGTTTCCAGTTATGTTGGCAATTCATAATTAACCCTTTAATTATGAATAGATCATGTGAAATACGAAAAAAAAAATTAATATGGATTAACTCTTTAATTAATTGGGTTTAATTAGTGGGTTAATTGGGTCTAATTAGTGATTGGGTTTGAGGATTGGGCTATTGGGTTGAATCCATTGGGCTAAAGCTATTAGGGCTGAAAATGGGCTTGAACCAGATTGGGTCAAATCAGATTGGGTTGAACTTGGGTTGGTTTAACCGAATCGCTCAAACGGAATTTTAAAAGGGGTGAACCATCGATCAACCCATTCCTCACTTCTCTCTCGCGATTGTCGTTTCTCATCTCCTCTGCGCTGCCTCCCGTCGATCACTCCCAGTTCGTCGGCAACCTAGTGAGAGCGGTCAATAACGTCGTCGCCCGGCTGATCCTGGGCTTCCGAGGTCTCAGTGGTCCTTCGCACGAGCGTTGTTCCCATCTCCTCTTTCAGACGTGGCTGCCGTCTATGCACACACAGTAGTGGATCATCTCGCTGGGAGACCTTCGATCGCGGGTTCCCGAGCAAGATTTCAGCAAAATGTCTTTGTTGGGAGCTAGGGGTCGACGGCGATTCTATCAGGTCTCCGATCGTGAGCTGGGTTCTGCGATTTCTGCCGTCACCGAATCTCCTTGTGCAAGGTAAGTCGATCTAGATGTTGTTTGGATTGTAGTAGGTTTCAATCGGTGATTCCTTTAGATTTTGCTATGGATTCACTGATTTAGCATCAATTTGTGGTATCGACAGTGTGTTGAGCTCAGATTTCTCGTTGGTGAATAGGGGACGATGAAGGGGATGGCCGCCGGTAGTGATTTGGTTTGGTAAGCCTTGATACCCTCTTTCAGTTTCAATGTTAATTGTTGATTTTTCCTTTGGAGGTTGATGTTGTGATCGTCGGTGTTGTGAGGTAAGTCTTAGAGCATTTTTGTTCACAACAGTTGTTATGGATGGGTTCTGTTAATGGGTCTCTGTTTCTTTCGTTTATTTCGATTATGGTTGATTATTGATGTCGATCGGATTGGTTATCACGTTTTATATTTGTATAGCCATAGATATGCAGTTAATCGGCATTGATGGGTTGGGCAGAAGCTGGATCTGAATTTGGATTAGTGAGGTAGGTGAATTTGGATTTAATATGGATGAATGTGGTAGATTGATTGATATATGAGTTCCTTCATCTTATAGCAACAGATTGTTGATGCAGCCTATATGTTATTGTGTTTATGGTAGATTGACAGTGGGTTTATCTTCCAGATAGGTTGTGAGCTGGTGAAAGCTAGATGAATATGATCTATTGTAATAAAGCTTATTGTGGTTAAATATATTCACCTAAATCAAACTTGAGGATGTCAGTGATTTATTGTGAGTGGGTTATGGTGGATCGCATTGGGATAATCGGGGTTTTTAATTCGTAGACGAGGAAAGGATGCGAGTATAGGAACAATTTAGTGTTTAGTTCCTATGTTTGTTGGATACTTGTACTTAATCATTGTTGCTATTATGTGTAGGTTTGGGATACGAAGCAGGTCCACGATCGTGAGGATTATTCGAGCTTTGTATCAGGTGGGTAATATCTACCTGGTCCGGTAGTTTTGACCAAATTCTAGTGCATGAATTTGGATATATGTTTATACCTGTTTACCTTAAACTCACTCATGTTTAATCATATACTTGTACTACCTTTGACCTTTGAGATATATTGTTGTTATTTCATTGATTATCTATCATGGATATGAACTACAAACCCTATTATGTGTTAGCTGATAGATGTTCAGTAGGCACATTTGGTTAGGGTTATCTTTGTGACCTCAGATTGGGTTACTATGTTACATCACTAGGGTTAGGTGATGGATTGGATTATGGAGTCGATTGTTATATCATAGCCGTATAAGTGGTGCATCTATGGTGGATCTAGTTGTCTGTGTATAGATAAGTGTGTGGTTGTCAGTATGTGGCCATGGACTAGAGGTCTTAGCGTGATGGTATATCCATTTTGGATTGTATATCTGTGTATGGTTATATGGATTGTCGATAGTATCTCGCTACTGACTAGAGGTCTTAGCGTGGTTGATTGTCAGATGTGTACGACTCTTTGTGCGATAGAGAGAGTCTCGTGAATTGTAGTCCTTGCATAGTTGACTTTTGGTTCACAAGGACTCCCCGTGGGATAGGGAGTGTGGTGAGGATACATGTATGGAGCTATGCATCATTACATTGTATGCATGTTGTAGACTTAGTCTCCCTTGTAGTTGAGACGGGTCGTCCGTCATCCTGCCTTCCCGGCCCTGGGGGTAGTGGTAGTAGGGTTGAGGGCAGAGCATTGTAGTGTGTGTCGTTCTCAGCCATTATGGATGGTGGTACCTAGAGATGTGGACTTGGTCACTATGCGGAGTGGTAGTTAGCGCACTCACCCACTATAGACGGTGGTCGTGTGATGTGCAGTTGTCCTAGGTGCGGTGCTCGTCTACTCATGGGTAGGGACGGAGCGACTAACAGCAAGGACCCCCATGTGAGTAGTATATAAGTCTATGGCAGGTACCTACTGTTTCATACTACCCAACTCTGTCACTCGAGAGTGGTGGCGGCTGGAGTCGGGATAGTAGTCTTGTTGCGCCACCCGGGCCATACTGGGGTCGTGGTTGGATGGGTCCGCAGACATGGTCATGCATATGCATTGCTGATATATATGTATGCATGTATTCTGATATATGTTTTACATATGCCTGTGAGATGCTGCATTTGTTTGCTGCATATGTTTGCACATCATGATACATACCATTTGCATATTATATACTGCTGTGTGTTGAGCATGATATATGTGTTGGTCCAGACTATTGTATGCATTTGATTAGCGTCATGTTATAGTGTGGTATAGATTGGGATGTTATTATAGGTGATTATATATTGTTCATGTGTCTGAGTATTGGTCAGGTATGGGAATGACTTTGTACGTTATATGGGTTATGTTATTGTATATATGTTCAGGATATAGCTTATGGTGTTGCAGATCGTCAGGTACGTTGGTACATTACTTCATATTCAGTTGATCAGTTTAGTATATACATTGAGTATGACTATACTGTAGTTACTTGTTATTAGATTTGGATAGGACTATATGTCTATTGGACTCATGTTGTATATCGGTAGATCTTCACATGTATACTTGTAGATCTCTATATCTTATATGTTGTTCATGCACTTTCTATATATTACCCCTGAGTTTATACTCACCACCCTGGACCCTGGGTTTCTTGTCGCCCAGGTAACAGGTAGAAGATTAAAGGTAGGAAATTTCGCTTCCTACTTAAACTCGGTCGCTTGTTCATGGCGATCCCTTCTACGTCCCCGGATAAAAAAAATTTATCCTTAACAAGAGGGATTGCCCAAGTAACCTTGTGATCATCGTGCTATTCGATTAGAGTAGTCACTTGAATAAACTTGTTGTTCAAGCGACCAACCTCTATTCTATGAATAGCCGCGGAATAGACAATGTACGGATCGCTGAATTTTGTGTTTATGTTCGGGGTCCAAGTTATATTTAGCCACAAAACAGAATATATCATGCATATATAATTAAAAAACAATTACAAACATGTTACATATGAAGATAGATAAGTGTTATACCTCTCTATCTTCTATTGTATGACCTTCCTCCTTTCAGACGTCGTGTGGGCGACGATCTACCAAAAGTTAAAGCTCCTAGATCACCAATCTTCCTTCCTTGCTCATTCCGAGCAAGAGGAAGAATAGAAATAAGACCCTTCTCCTTCCTTTAGCCAACCAACAAGCAACAAGCAAGTTGCTTGCCGTCGACCAACAAGGAGAAGGAGAAAGATAGAAGCCAGTCAAGAGCTCCAAGGGAGGACCCTAAGCCTTGTTTCCACCGGCCAAGGAGAGGAGAAGAAGCTGGTTTGGACGTCGGCCAAGGGCTGGAAAGGCTGGTATGGGCGCCGACCACTAAAGGAGAAGAAGAAGACAAGGAAAGAATTTCCTTATTCGGTGCCGCCAAGCTCCAAACCCTAGCTCCAAGCTTCTTGCCGCCAACTCCAAACCTCCCCTTGCTTCTAATTGCTCTCCACACCAACCCTAAAGCCTCCTTTTATAGAGTTAGGGATAAGCCTTATTTTAATCTCCACCATTGGTTCTAGGGATTTAATCTCAACCGTCGAATCTAGAGATTTAATCTCAACTGTCGGATCTAGAGATTTAATCTCTACCTTTGGATCTAGAGTTTTGTTTCCATCCATTGGATCTAGGCTTCATGAGGTATTAATAGGTTACAATAGGGACCATAAGGAGGAGTTGGATCTTGGCCACCCAATGGATCAAGCCCACATAAAGTCCGATCCATTAATGATAATCCAATCTACTAAAGGATTATCACTGATCTATCTCACCAACCCCCATAAGTTAATATGAGCTTCATATATTATACGTAGATTTTCTCCCCGTGTTTAAGATCTCGAATGTCCGTTGATTAATTAATTTACTGACCATTAATTAATTAACATCTAACTCCATGAGTAGTACCACTAAACCTTTTCATCATGTCGGACCAAGTCCACCTGTAGGGTTTACATGATGAACCTTATGAGCTCCTCAAGGGGACATCATCATCATAATATATATAGGACACGATTTCCTCCTATAATCAACGGAACATCATATAAATAATATCATTTCCCAACTTACCGAGCCTATCAATTTAATCTATAAATCTCGCCCATTGGTAAATCAAAGAAATGAATACTAAGTATATGTGCCCGTTATTATATCGGGATTAAGAGTATGTACAATATAATATCTGAGGTCCGATTCGATTATGTAGTCAGCAATAAATTGAATCACCTCTAAGTCGGTCCTGCTCAATACACACAAAGTGTACTAGTGTGATTCTATGGTCTAGACAAACCAATACCAAATCACACTACAACCATTCCAATGGTTTGTCCAAAGTCATCTCGGTTGTGAGCCTTTACTTATACTTTACAAGGAGCCGATAACATGATCTCTCGTGTGACACCACACACCATGTTATCTACAATCTAATGTATTAGACAATATGCATCACCATAAATATGCAAACAATGATCATGTGATTCTTATTTCAAAATAAAAATTTTCATACAAAAGATAGACTTTTCAGTATACATCCCAACAATCTCCCACTTATACTAAAAGACTATGTTGTTCTCATACTGCCATACTTCTGATTCTCATTCCCTCCACATGCCTATCAAAAGCTCTCTCTAGAAAGGCCTTAGTGAAAGGGTCTACCAGGTCATCCTCTGATGCAATCTAGGCAATAGCAACTTCTACCTCCTTTACAAATTCTTGTATCAGGTGGTACTTGCACTCTATGTGTTTAATTGCCTTATGGGCTCGTGGTTCCTTCAAGTTTGCAACTGCACCACTATTATCACAATAAATTGTGATAGTTCTAGGCAAACCAGGAATCACATCCAAGTCCATCAAGAAGTTCCTGAGCCACACAGCTTCTTTGGCCACCTCAGAGGCTGCCACATACTCAGCTTCCATGGTAGAGTCCGCCACACATTTCTGCTTGACACTCCTCCATACAATGGCTCCACCTCCCAAAGTAAACACAAAACCTGAGGTAGACTTACTGTTATCCCTGTCAGATTGGAAGTCGGAATCTGTGTAACCCACAGGGAGTAATTGGTCTGCCTGGTAAACTAGCATATAATCCCTAGTCCTTCTCAGACACTTCAATATATGCTTCACCGTAGTCCAATGTCCCTATTCTGGATTACTCTGATATCTGTTGACCATGCCCACGGCAAAGCAGATATCTGGTCTTGTACATAGCATCGCATACATGAGGCTTCCTACTGCCAAAGCATAAGGAACCGCCTTCATCTCCTCTATCTCCTCAGACGTTCTAGGACTCATCTCCTTAGATAAAGGAACTCCATGCCTGAAAGGTAGAAAACCTTTCTTGGAGTTTTGCATGCTAAAATGATCCATAATCGTGTCTATGTATGAAGCTTGAGATAAGCACAACAATCTTTTCTTGCGATCCCTTATAACCTTGATCTCAAGGATGTGTCCCACTTCTCCCAAGTCCTTCATATCAAACTGTTTGGACAACCATACCCTTACGTCTGATAACACCTTGACATTGTTGCAAATTAACAAAATGTCATCTACGTAAAGTACAAGAAATACCACTACGTTTCCATCACATCTCTTGTATACACAAGACTCATCCGGACTTTGAATAAATCCATAAGACTGGATTACCTCATCAAAGCGAATGTTCCAAGACCTCGAAGCTTGCTTCAATCCATAAATGGACCGATTAAGCTTAAACACAAGATGATCTTTGCCCTTTGCAATGAATCCCTCGGGTTGCTTTATATAGATGTTTTCCTCAAGACTTCCATTAAGGAAAGTTGTCTTGACATCCATCTGCCACACCTCATAATCCATATGAGCTGTAATGCACAAGAGAATCCGGATAGACTTGAGCATGGCTACCGACGAAAAGGTCTCCTCATAATCGATTCCCTCTTTCTGAGTATACCCCTTCGCAACAAGCCTCACTTTGAAGGTCTCAACCTTCCCATCTATTCCTCTCTTTCTTTTGTAGATTCACTTGCATCTAATGGTTTTCACACCATTGGGTGGTTCTATTAGCTCTCAGACCTGATTCAAATCCATAGATTCAATCTCAGTATTCATTGCATTTTGCCAAGATACTGCATCTTTATCTTGGATTGCCTTGTCATATGTCCAGGGATCAGGTTCATGTTCACCAGGGACAAAATCAGAAGATTCTCCCAAGAACATGAATCTATCAGGTTGTCTCACAACCCTCCCACTACGACGAGGTATCACCTGTGTATCCTCTGTGACACGCGGTACAGTGACTTGTGGTATATCCTCTTGTACCGGTGGTACTGAAGAAGTAACTTCCCCTTTCAATTCCTCCAGAACAATCTTACTCATGGGCTTGTGGTTCATGACATAGTCTTCTTCTAGAAATCTGGCATTTGTGCTGACGATTACCCTCTGATCTCTAGGACTATAAAACAAACCACCTTTCGTTTCTCTAGGATAGCCAATGACATGCGCACTTCTGTACGGGGTTCCAACTTACCAGCATCTGTCTTCAGCACATGTGCTGGACTCCCCCATATCCGAATATGTCTTAGACTAGGCTTTCGCCCAGTCCACAATTCTGTGAGAGTAGAAGGCACTGATTTAGATGGAACCAAGTTCAGAATGTACACTTCTGTATCTAGAGCATATCCCCAGAATGAATTTGGCAACTCAGAAAAACTCATCATCGATCTAACCATCTCCATAAGAGTCCTATTCCTTCGCTCTGCTACATCATTCTGCTAGGGTATGCTACGTGCAGACAATTGGGATTGAATCCTAGCCTCTGATAAGTAATTCCTAAACTCTCCCAAGAGGTACTCACCACCATGATCAGATCGTAGTGTCTTGATACTTTTTCCTTGATGTTTCTCCGCATCAGCCTTAAATTCTTTGAACTTGTCAAAGCATTCAGACTTACGACGCATCAAGTAAATGTATCCATATCTCGAATAATCATCTATAAAAGAGACGAAATACTCAAAACCACCTCTATCCTGGATAGACATAGGACCACACAAATCAGAACGAACCAATTCTAACACATCTTTGGCTCTATACCCCTTGGCCTTAAAAGACCTCTTGGTCATTTTACCCTCCAAGCAAGATTCGCAGGTTGGGAAATCTTCCACCACTAATGAACCCAGAGGTCCATTGGCTATCAACCTTTGAATTCTTCTTAGGTTAATATGCCCAAGTCTAAGATGCCAAAGATATGTTTGGTTCATCTTCGAAGGTTCTTTTCTCTTATTGGAATTTGAAGATGAGTTATTAACTTCTATTTGCATCGTGGGAGCTTTTGGTTCAAGTGTGTATAAATTTCCTATCAATGCACCCGAACAGATAATCTCCCTATTCCTTTTTATAACAACTCTGTCATTAAAAAAAATAGAATATCCATTCATAAACAATTTAGAAACCGAAATTAAATTCTTTCTAAATAAAGGTACATAAAGGCAATTCTTAAAAACCAAAACTTTATTTTTCTCAAAAGATAAATGAACGTCTCCCACTGCAACAGCCGCCACCTTCGTGGCATCGCCCAAGTACACGATAATCTCCCCCTCAGCCAGTCGTCTGGTTTCCTAGAACCCCTACAAAGTATTGCAGACATGATCAGTGGCTCCCATATCTACCCACCAGGTGCCGGTATATCACACCGCTAAACATGTTTCAACGACTAGACCAAAGGATATACCTATGTTCTTCTTTGGATTGAGATAGTCCTTCTTCCAATGTCCATCCTGCTTGCAAGTGAAGCACTTGCCTTTCGGCTTCTTCACTTGTCCCTGAGATCCTCCCATCACCTATGCCCCAGCTTGTTTCTTCTTCTTCTTGCCTTTCGGCTTAGAAGTAGAAACCTTTTGAGCAACCATGGCTTGAGCCTGAGCAAGCCCTTCTGTCGCCTGGAGAATGATATCGTCCTGGGTTTCCCCATTGATCTCAACTCCAAGGACTTCCAGCTCATTCGCAGGCTTAGGAGAACACTCTTCGAAGAGTACATACTTGTACTCCTCAGCAGTTAAGACAATATCTAGATTCCTTTTTCCAATCAACATAATTATGTACAGTAAGTTTATTTTCCTTTAGTATCACAGCAAGTGGACTGAAAGTCATTTTTGAAAAACCTAAGAATCACATAGATCAAAACTTTAGATTTCAAAAAATTATTGATTTCTCAAACAATAAAATTTTAAAATCAACCAACACCTCAAAACACCGAGAATATCGTATGTCACGATAGTGTGGACGTATACGAATTCTACATTTGTAAAAGGAGCTTTTACCCATTAATTTTACTATCTTGTCAACCTAACTTTTTGACAAGTAAAATTAATAGTTGGTTCCTCTTTGGCCGTACAAATAAAAGTAGTGACTCCGATGGGGAGGATACTTATATTTGTATCTAAGTGTTCACCATTACTCGGTACCAAGGTAATTATCTCGGGTTATATGCCTTTCGATGAGGAAGTACACATGCTCCTTAATAATTTCCTATAACCATATTTGTCCTTGTGATCCGCAAACAAACTCATCCAATGGGGAGGAAGGCACTCAGAGGTGACGCGCAAGTTTGTTTGCATCACATGTCAAATTGTAATGGAGGCCATGGGAATTTATAAAAATATCCCTCTCCCACTTAGTAATTTGAAATTGAGGAATTTTCTAGCCTATGACATGCATATCAAACAATAAGCAATAAATATGAAAAATAAATATTTTCCAACTATTATGGCTTTTGTCTTCAATATGTCTCCCGTCGCATCGCCATCTCGTCCGTTCCTCTTATGCCATGTACGAGCCATCCGGAGATCCGAACCGAGACTAAATATTTTAATTTACATTCATCTATCCTTTACTCTACTAGGGAGTGTACATGAAGTCTAGATCAAAAGTAAACTAAAATAAAAAGAGTGGCTAAACAATGTCGTATATAATTTACAAAAAATTAAATACTAGCCTCGTCAACCCCGAGGATTCAACAAAATATACATTTACACACATACAATCACATACACACATATGGCCATAATAGTTGGATCCTATGCCTACAACCAAAGAGTTAGCCTACGCATATCCTACTATTATCCGACACATATAATATATGAAAAGTGCATAAAAATAACCGAATCCTAAACACACAAAACCGGAAACCGTGGCTCTGATACCAATTGATGGTTTTGCCCGGAAGCTCTGATACCACTTGAAGATAGGAAACTTCGCTTCCCACTTCAACTCGGTTGCTTGTTCATGGCGATCCCTTCTACGTCCCCGGATAAAAAAAAATTATCCTTGACAAGAGGGATTTCCCAAGCAACCTTGTCATCGTCATGATATTCAATTAGAGTAGTCACTTGAACAAACTTGTTGTTCAAGCGACAAACCTCTATTCTACGAATAGCCGTGGAATAGATGATGTACGGATCGTCGACTTTTATGTTCGGGGTCCAAGTTATATTTAGCCACAAAACAGAATATATCATGCATATATAATTGAAAAACAATTACAAACATGTTACATATGAAGATAGATAAGTGTTATACCTCTCGATCTTCTATTGTATGATCTTCCTCCTTTCGGACGTCATGTGGCCGACGATCTACCAAAATATGAAGCTTCTAGATCACCAATCTTCCTTCCTTGCTCGTTCCGAGCGAGAGAAAGAATAGAAACAAGACCCTTCTTTTTCCTTTAGCCAACCAACAAGCAACAAGCAAGTTGCTTGCCGCCAGCCAACAAGGAGAAGGAGAAAGATGGAAGCCGGCCAAGAGCTCCAAGGGAGGACCCTAAGACTTGTTTCCACTGGCCAAGGAGAGGAAAAGAAGCTGGTTTGGATGCTGGCCAAGGGCTGGAAAGGCTGGTATGGGCGCCGGCCACCAATGGAGAAGAAGAGGACAAGGAAAGAATTTCCTTATTTGGTGCTGCCAAGCTCCAAACCCTAGCTCCAAGATTCTTGCCGCCAACTCCAAACCTCCCCTTACTTCTAATTGCTCTCCACACCAACCCTAAAGCCTCCTTTTATAGAGTTAGAGATAAACCTTGTTTTAATCTCCACCATTGGTTCTAGGGATTTAATCTCAACCGTCGGATCTAGAGATTTAATCTCAACCGTCGGATCTATAGATTTAATCTCTACCTTTGGATCTAGAGTTTTGTTTCCATCCATTGGATCTAGGCTTCATGAGGTATTAATAGGCTACAATAAGGACCATGAGGAGTTAGATCTTGGCCACCCAATGGATCAAGCCCACATAAAGTCCGATCCATTAATGATAATCCAATCCACTAAAGGATTATCATTGATCTACCTCACCAACCCCCATAAGTTAATATGGGTTCCGTATATTATATATACATTTTCTCCCCGTGTTTAAGATCTCGAATGTTAATCGATTAATTAATTTACTGACCATTAATTAATCAACATCTAACTCCATGAGTAGTACCACTCAACGTTTTCATCATGCCGGACCAAGTCCACCTGCATGGTTTACATGATGAACCTTATGAGCTCCTCAAGGGGACATCATCATCCTAATATATATAGGACACGGTTTCCTCCTATAATCAACGACACACCATATAAATAATATCATTTCTTAACTTACCGATCCTATCGATTTAATCTATAAATCTCGCCCATTGGTAAATCAAAGAAATGAATACTAAGTATATGTGCCCGTTATTATATCGGGATTAAGAGTATGTACAATATAATATCTGAGGTCCGATTCGATTATGTAGTCAACAATAAATAGAATCACCTCTAAGTCAGTCCTGCTCAATACACACAAAGTATACTAGTGTGATTCTATGGTCAAGACAAACCAATAAAAAATCACACTACAACCATTCTAATGGTTTGTCCAAAGTCATCTCGGTTGTGAGTCTTTACTTATACTTTACAAGGAGCCGATAACTTGATCTCCCATGTGACACCACACACCATGTTATCTACAATATAATGTATTAGACAATATGCATCACCATAAATATGCAAACAATGATCATATGATTCTTATTTCAAAATAAAGATGTTCATACAAAAGATAGACTTTTCAGTATACATCCCAACAAAGATTGCCTTGGACGTTCGGAGCTCCGCCAGGTGATCCCATCTCACACCAAATGGATGGTTGTTTACTATGATTTATTGTATTCTTGTGGATTGATGTTTTGGGTTTTATCTTATATCATTTTCGTATTTGTGATATACGGATGTGTTGTATGTATTTGGCCATAATGTGGTTTCTATTATAATTCTTGTCGTGTCAAGTCACTTCGGAGTGCACAGTTGGGTCTTTGTATCTTGTTTTATCTGTAGTATATTTCCGCTGTGTTTGGTATGTTGATATTTTTATGTTATATTGTTGTTGTGGCCCTACGGGCCTTGTATTAACCCGATATGTTGTCACGTATAGGAGAGATGTTGTCCGTTTTCTTTTCGACATAGCATACTCTCGGGGCATGACAATTTTATTGGTATCAGAGCCAGGTTGCAAAGTCCACTTTCGGATTTGATTTCATTCGGACATCGAGTTTTTCTTTACTCGATTTTGGTTTTGTGAGTTCTAGGATCTAGCTGTTGCGGGACATCTCCGAGCTGCAAGGTTTAAGGTATGTTAACTGTTATTACATATCCTTCTGTTGGCTATGCATTTAGTTGCTTATAACAGTGCATGCCTTGTAGTATGTTAGTCACTATTCGTAACCATGGTTTGAGTTGGCCACGGGAATGACATGTTGAAGTTATTAGACTTGTACCTGCTATCGAAAAGGTAATTACCTTTGAGAGCCGACTGATACCGAGTCGGAAAGCAGTGGTTAGGTAGTCACATCTCTTGTGGAGATCAAGGATTACAGTCCTAATATTTTCACTAATTATGTTAGTCAAATCATTACCTATGAGGTAATAGACTAAGCGAGTATATTGTTACTGGTGCAGATAGTAGAAAATTAGTGGATGATATTCATGGGGATTTTGATCCCCGGACTGGTCATTCTAGGTTGTATAATATTGGGAGTACTTTTGGAGTACTTGACTCGGGTTATACGAAGATAGTAGTGTTAGTTGAATAACATTATCCAGATTTAGCCGGTACTTGGTGGAAGAGATAGAAAGTAACCTACAGGAAATAATGTATCACTTGGTCACAGTTCAGTGATGTTGTGAGATAGTATTTCCCCACATCATCTTCTTTGACTCATTGTCAGGGAATTCTTGGGCATCGAGTAGGGTGATCGTTTGGTAACGAAGGTACCATGCAGAGTCGCTAGACTTGCGAGGGTTACGACTACCTAATAACTCGAGAATGTGATCGACATGTCTTAAGTCACCTACGGTTTATCGGTTGACATCTTGATCAGGATGTTTGGATCTCCTATCAGATCCTATCGGAAGGCATTAGACCGAGTCATGTGTATAGAAATAACTCCGTAGCAAGTGTTTTAAGAGTTAGAGATTTGATAAGCAGATATTGCAAGTCAAATTATTGGAATTAGAAGTCTTCGAATGTTTGACAAAGGAACCAGATTGGAGTCGTAGGTCATGAGCAACTATTGGAGAGTTCTGATCATAGAAGACCGATTGCAGATCGTCAGCATCTTCTCATGTTTATCAGTGAAATCAGAAGAAAGACTCCGAAGGGAGATTATGTGTGTGAAGTGCGGGTCACGACGACACCAGAGTCAGATTATCCGACGGATCATTTTATCTATTTCTACTATAAGCAGCTGATATCTATAAGGAGAGTATATACTTTGAAGACTCAGTTGAAGACTATGGATGATGCTTTCGAGCGGACGATCCACAACCTCGAAAGCTGAGATCATTACAGAAGATTGGGTTATCACATCAGCAGTGATTTACTACCTCAGATATAGTTGGAGCTTTTTGATACTTCCATCCGGGAGAAGCGAGTTACTCAGCAGTAACACCAGAAGACATCTCAGAAAGACTCAGATGTTCAAACAACAACTGTGACCTATCCAGACGACGACAATTATTACCTTCCCAAGCGTGGTTAAGCTTATATAGAGGAGAGATTTTACGACGATAGTCGTATCTATGTTGTATTCTTCAGACGCAGTTATACTATTTGTAGAGTTGGAGTGTGCTACGATGTTGGCAGTTCTTCAGTATTTTTCAGCCGGTGGTGTACCCTTTGCCAGTACAATAGTGTTTACCATCTCCATTGCAGTTGTTTCAGTTTGTACCTCAGTTCAACAGTTGATTTCAGTTTCTCCATGGCAGACTTTTGCATCTACTTGAGCTCAATCGTCAAGAATAGATGTTAGACAAATTTACATGATTACTCGAGAAGAGGTGTAGAAGACCGAAGGATCGACCATTCGGGGTATTACTTTAGGTTACCCTATTTACGAATGTATCGAGAGATACTAGTAGTGATAGGTAGCTAGGTCTAGAATATTCTTAGATAGGATTATAAGGGTTCCTTTCGACTTGTGGATTGGTGATTTTTCTTTACCGTTAGGTGAGATGTTGATCAACAACCAAGAAGTCAAGGGATACCCTTAGATTTTGATAGACATACCTTCACTATAAGCATATCCTTACGGGTAGTTAAATTGTTGAAACGAGCGTATAACTTGTATCTCGGATGGGCATATAATCCGAGAGTATTTGGATATAGTTTGGATAAACTCCCGGGCTTGTCACTGCATGGGGAAGTGGAATATGCGATTTGGGGGTGATTTCGGGAATGGTTCCGATATTGGAGACCTCATACCGGGAGATGATTTATTGGTATCAGTGTTGCTAAACATTGTGGAAATTGGAAGAACGTAAGTTGTGATTATATGAGGTATTGGATGGGATATTCATTTGTTCTAGTATTCCTTCTAGAGAAGATCTGGAACTCTTTGTTAAAGAGAGAGATGAACCTTAGAGGTTATGCATCGATTATCGATAGTAGTATGCAGTAGTTGTTGAAAATGGATATCCTGCGTTGTGGATAGATGATTTGTTTAGATCTGCTAAAGGACATCTGTGTATATTCTAGGGTTGATTTATAATTGGAGTGTTGATATTATAGTAACTTGGTGTCATACAATGATCATTGTCGATGTGATGATTGAGCTATCATCAGCTTAGAGTAAAAGGATGTAGGTGTGTAGAAGACGACATTTCATACTTGGTATGAATCTTAGGAGATGTTGATAGTGTTGTTAGACTTATCGACGATTTAGGCATTCATGGATCTGAGGAATCAAGTACTCTTGGAGTATTTGAGATCGATTGTCATCATATCTATAGAGGATATATGATTGGGGATATATTCACAATCTTAAGGGAAGTTGTGGTCCTTAGATTGATTTGGTATTTACCATAGATGAGGATAGGATGTTCTAGCGATACTATACCGCCGACTTGTTGGACCAAGAAGGTGATGGAAATCACCTGGTCGGAAGTTTGTGAAGCTAGGTTTCAAGGCCTAGACGGTGACTGACTTTTGCATTAGTGTTAGTTAGTCCTTCCATTGAGGATGGAAGGGTACTGCACATAGATGAACATTTCAGGGATTGGAGCGATTCCGATGCAGTTGTTGAGATGTGTCTTATGCCTACGTCAGTTGAGGAACTGTGAGATAAGCAGTTATTATCTTGAGTAGTAGATGTATAGAGCAGGAGTGCTCAGGGAGTTTTGGGCTAGATACTGGGTAGCTGCTATGGGGTTGTTAGAGCACGGATAGATGCAACTGGGTAGATGGGTCATTACTATCTCCCAGTCACTTATAGTGCTGCGTGATAGAGTGAATTTTGGACATGGTTGATTTCGTAGTTGGTGTTGGGTATGCCAACAAGCAAAGGTATAATATTGTGATCAGTAGGGTTACGTATCGTGATAAAGTAGGAGCCTAGTACGTTAGACTGTGTTGGGAGATTATCTAGAATTCGGAAAGGACTTGATAGGATTTGGGTAATCGATGATCGATTAGCTAGGTCTGCTCTTTTTCTTCCGAGCCGTAAGATGGATTTCGTTAGATCGCTTGATGGAATTATATCCATGGAGTAACCTTGAGTATCATTTCTGATAGTGATTCATGATTCACCTTACGATTCTGGCAAAGTTTTCCATCAGTTACGGGTATAGAGCTCCACTCTGGTATAGTTATTGACCTCTTAATAGGTTGATTTAGAGTGTATATAAGAGCTAGAATGTAGTATTCAAGCTCAGTACCCCACTTAGTATTTGATGTGTGTGACTTTCTCCGAAAACATGAGATGGTTGTTGTGACATCTTGTACTCGTACATAAGTCAGAAACTTGGGGACCAAATTTTTATTAGTGGGGGAGAATGTAAAATACGAAAAAAATTTAATATGGATTAACCCTTTAATTAATTGGGTTTAATTAGTGAGTTAATTGGGTCTAATTAGTGATTGGGTTTGAGGATTGGGCTATTGGGCTGAATCCATTGGGCTGAAGCTATTTGGGCTGAAAATGGGCTTGAACCGGATTGGGTCAAATTGGATTGGGTTGAACTTGGGTTGGTTTAACCGAATCACTCAAACGGCATTTTAAAAGGGGCAAACCGTCGATCAACCCATTCCTCACTTCTCTCTCGCGATTGTCGTTTCTCATCTCCTCCGCGCTGCCTCCCGTCGATCACTCCCAGTTCGTCGGCAACCTAGTGAGAGCGATCGGTAACATCGTCGCCTGGCTGATCCTGGGCTTCCGAGGTCTCAACGGTCCTTCGCGCGAGCGCTGTTCCCATCTCCTCTTTCAGATGTGGCTGCCGTCGATGCACACACAGTAGTGGATCATCTCGCTGGGAGACCTTCGATCGCGGGTTCCCGAGCAAGATTTCAGTGAAATGTCTTCGCTGGGAGCTAAGGGTCGACGACGATTCTATCAGGTCTCCGATCGTGAGCTGGGTTCTGCGATTTCTACCGTCACCAAATCTCCTTGTGCAAGGTAAGTCGATCTAGATGTTGTTTGGATTGTAGTAGGTTTCAATCGCTGATTCCTTTAGATTTTGCTGTGGATTCACCGATTTAGCATCAATTTGTGGTATCGGCAGTGTGTTGAGCTCAGATTTCTTGTTGGTGAACATGGGACGATGAAGGGGATGGCCACTGGTAGTGATTTGGTTCGGTAAGCCTTGATACCCTGTTTCAGTTTCAATGTTAATTGTTGATTTTCCTTTGGAGGTTGATGTTGTGATCGTCGGTGTTGTGAGGTAGGTCTTAGAGCATTTTTGTTCACAACAGTTGTTATGGATGGGTTCTGTTAATGGGTCTCTATTTCTTCCGTTTATTTCGATTGTGGTTGATTATTGATGTCGATCGGATTGGTTATGGCGTTGTATATTTGTATAGTCATAGATATGCAGTTAATCGGCATTGATGGGTTGGGCAGAAGCTGGATCTGAATTTGGATTAGTGAGGTAGGTGAATTTGGATTTGATATGGATGAATGTGGTAGATTGATTTATATATGAGTTCCTTCATCTTATAGCAATAGATTGTTGATGCAACCTATATGTTATTGTGTTTATGGTAGATTGACAGTGGGTTTATCTTCCAGATAGGTTGTGAGCTGGTGAAAGCTAGATGAATAT
Source organism: Wurfbainia villosa (assembly GCA_025175895.1). NCBI lineage: Eukaryota > Viridiplantae > Streptophyta > Magnoliopsida > Zingiberales > Zingiberaceae > Wurfbainia > Wurfbainia villosa. The sequence goes on along the minus strand of CM045998.1, from coordinate 30,591,582 downwards.
GATCTATTGTAAGAGAGCTTATTGTGGTTAAATATATTCACCTAAATCAATCTTGAGGATGTCGGTGATTTATTGTGAGTGGGTTATGGTGGATCGGATTGGGATAACCAGGGTTTTTAATTCGTAGACGAGGAAAGGATGCGAGTATAGGAACGATGTAGTGTTTAGTTCCTACGTTTGTTGGATACTTGTACTTAATCATTGTTGCTATTATGTGTAGGTTTGGGATACGAAGCAGGTCCACGATCGTGAGGATTATTCGAGCTTTGTATCAGGTGGGTAATATCTACCTGGTCCAGTAGTTTTGATCAAATTCCAGTGCATGAATTTGGATATATGTTTATACCTGTTTACCTTAAATCCACTCATGTTTAATCATATGCTTGTACTGCCTTTGACCTTTGAGATATATTGCTGTTATTTCATTGATTATCTATCATGGATATGAACTACAAACCCTATTATGTGTTAGCTGATAGATGTTCAGTAAGTATATGTGGTTAGGGTTATCTTTATGACCTCAGATTGGGTTACTGTGTTACATCACTAGGGTTAGGTGATGGATTGGATTATGGAGTTGATTGTTATATCATACCCGTATTAGTGGTGCATCTATGGTGGATCTAGTTGTTTGTGCATAGATAAGTGTGTGGTTGTCAGTATGTGGCCATGGACTAGAGGTCCTAGCGTGATGGTATATCCATTATAGATCGTATATCTGTGTATGGTTATATGGATTGTCGATAGTATCTCGCTACTGACTAGAGGTCTTAGCATGATTGATTGTCATATATGTATGACTCTTTATGCGATAGAGAGAGTCTTGTGGATTGTAGTCCTTGCATAGTTGACTTTTGGTTGACCAGGACTCCCTGTGGGATAGGGAGTGTAGCGAGGATACATGTATGGAGCTATGCATCATTACATTGCATGCATGCTGTAGACTGAGTCTACCTTGTGGTTGAGACGTGCCGTCAGTCATCCTGTCTCCCCGGCCACTCGAGGTAGTGGTAGCAGGGTTGAGGGCAGAGCATTATTGTGTGTGTCATTCTCGTCCACTATGGATGGTGGTAGCTGGAGATGCGCACTTGGCCACTGTGCGGAGTGGTAGTTAGCGCACTCACCCACTATAGATGGTGGTCGTGTGATGTGCAGTTGTCCTGGGTGCGGTGCTCGTCTACTCATGGGTAGGGACGGAGCGGCTAGTAGCAGGGACCCCCGTGTGAGTAGCATATAGCTCTATGGCGGCTAGCTACTGTTTCATACTACCCAACTCGGTCACTCGAGAGTGGTGGCGGCTGGAGTCGGGATAGTAGTCATGTCGTGCCACCCGCACCATACTGGGGTCGTGGTTGGACGGGTCCGCAGACATGGCCATGCATATGCATTGCTGATATATATGTATGCATGTATTCTGATATATGTTTTACATATGCCTGTGAGATGTTGCATTTGTTTGCTGCATATGTTTGTACATCATGATACATACCATTTGCATATTATATACTGTTGTGTGTTGAGCATGATATATATGTTGGTCCAGACTGTTGTATGCATTTGATTAGCGTCATGTTATAGTGTGGTATGGATCGGGATGTTATTACAGGTGATTATATACTGTTCATGTGTCTGAGTATTGGTCAGGTATGGGAATGACTTTGTACGTTATATGGGTTTTGTTATTGTATATCTGTTCAGGATATAGCTTATGGTGTTGCAGATCATCAGGTACATTGGTACATTACTTCATATTCAGTTGATCAGTTTAGTATATACATTGAGTATGACTATACTGTGGTTACTTGTTATTAAATTTGGATAGGACTGTATGTCTATTGGACTCATGTTGTATATCTGTATATCTTCACATGTATACTTGTAGATCTCTATATCCTATATGTTGTTCATGCACTTTCTATATATTACCCCTGAGTTTATACTCACAACCTCGGACCCTGGGTTTCCCGTCGCCCAGGTAACAGGTAGAAGATTGTATTGGACGTTCGGAGCTCCGCCAGTTGATCCCATCTCACACCGAATGGATGGATGTTTACTATGATTTATTTTATTCTTGTGGATTGATGTTTTGGGTTTTATCTTATATCATTTCCGTATTTGTGATATACGGATGTGTTGTATGTATTTGGCCATGATGTTGTTTCTATATGATTCTTGTCATGTCAAGTCACTCCAGAGTGTACAGTTGGGTCTTTATATCTTGTTTTATCTGTAGTATGTTTCCGCTGTATTTGGTATGTTGATATTTTTATGTTATATTGTTATTGTGGGCCTACGGTCTTGTATTAACCCGATATGTTGCCACGTACATGGGAGATGTTGTCTGTTTGCTTTTTGGCAAAGCATACTCTCGGGGCGTGACAGATCATGAGTAGCACCTAGCAGTACATCATGACCCCCAATTAATCGAAAAGTCTAAATCGACTTCAGAACATTTTCTGAACCCTTCAGCAGCTACAGTTGTTCGTGCCTTGTTCATTTCACTCATCCTATACCCACTTAGTTCAGGACTTTGTCTCTATGTTCGTCCCCACTAAGCTGACTACGTCACGCCTACCCCAAGTTAATTTTCTTGTCCTGTGGATTCAAGTTACTCCTACATGTTCCCAAGAAGACCATCTTCTTAACATGCTTGCTGTGGCAAGAGACTTCTGAGTAACAATCCTGACAAGAGGCCTAGGGTATACATCTCCTTTATCAGGAGTGGTGAATCCTCTGTTGGCTATTCAAACACCTTCAATCACTTTGGCTTATACCCAATCATACCGGAGTTACACCTACTATGTAGATGGCTACGAAGAAGTCAAAGTACAAGGCACCATGATCAAGGTGACTTGAATACCTCAAGTCTAAGGAAGCTCACACTCAAGCCGCAATGAGATCTTCAACGACATATAGAACCATATGAAGTCTCATAGCAGGTCACTCCAATGAACTAGTTACCATAACTAGCATCAACGTGTTCACTCTCAGCATCCCTATGCTTCCATTCAATGAGTACCGAATGCTTGGATAAACCAAGGAGCATAACATGTTCTAGTCTCACAGAATTGATGATGTCAAATCTCATCAATTCATCGACTATGGATAGTTTCAATACTTGCATATTTACACATGATGAGATACCCACTAATTGTGATCCAATCACAATGTTTCTCTTGTTATGCACCGTATTGTGGACTTCAGTATATGAGTTTAAGATCCAATCAAATACATAGATAATGTATACTTAAATAGTGAATTTTATTAATAACTTCTAAGGTGATTGCCTTAGGACACCTCTCAATTACATCACTAAGCATATCATAGGGTTAGGAGCAGTTAGGGTACTTAGTGTTGGGACCAATTTTTGTGTGCTAGACGGGGGTGAATAGCGATTCGTCGATTTCGCTTTGATACATGTCATTCTTGTCTATAATTTGTTAGTACACATCAAAATAATAAAGTAAAGACAACAAATGCAAGAACATACCACAACACCAATATTTTACATGGTTTGGAACTAGGGTTCCTACTTCACGGTCGGACTTTAGTGTTTACTCCACTAAACCTCATCTTCTTCTCGGAATACAATTCAGAGGTGAAGAAACCCCTTACTGTTGGTGCAATCGGCCCAGGTCACGATTGACCAGGACTCGAGTTTGACTCGAGTGATATTTTGATGTTTCGACAAAAACATATGACAATGTAATTGTCATTTGGTAAAGTCCAAGTCTTGAGTACTTGGCATAGAAAGTCCAAGTGGGACACTTGGCACATGAAAAGTCCAAGCAAGGGTCTTGGCATGAAAAGTCCAACATGGGTTGGCAAGGGAAAGTCCAAGCTTGAGTCTTGGCATGAGAAGTCCAAGGGGTTTGATATTAGCGGCGTAAAGTCCAAGCTGGAGTCTTGGCAGCATAAGTCCAATGGTTGGCGGCGTAAAGTCCAAGCAGAGTCTTGGCGGCGTAAGTCCAATGTGCCTTGGCGGTGTAGACACCGTTAGCATGACATAGCCGATGGAAGCACCTGAAGGCTAGCGCAATGGATGAACAAGTCATGGATGACTTGGAGGGATCCGAGAGGCGTGAGGCTGATGGAGGTGGCTAGAAGGCTTAGGTCTAGGCTAAGGGTGGTCTAGCAAGTATGGGGGAACCATACTTGGGTTAAAACCTCATGTTTGAGGTGTGCCAGTCGACTGGTGTCATGTGGCAGTCGACTGGACCGAGTCAACTAGGGTTTGACTGTGGGTTATGGCCTAGCAGTCGACTGCCAGAGTTGTGCAGTCGACTGATGGCTCGAGCAGTCGACTGATCGTGTAATCAATCGACTGGTGCTCGAGAAATCGGCCACAGTATGGAGTCGAGACTCGACTGGTCGAGTGAGGACTCCATCAGTCGACTGATGAAGGTTCCGTTGGACTTATCCAGCGTGGATCTAGCTGTTGTCTCACGACAACAGTGGCATCAGTCGACTGATGGTCCCAATCAATCGACTAATCGACTTTTTCCAGCACAGGTTGAAGCTATATATGGAGCTCGTGATGGAGGAAAAACTAATCGATTTCTTGGACGTCTTGAGGCGATTTGCTGTTGCAAATCAGGGTCTTCAACCATGATTCAAGCGATCAACAAGCAAGAAATCCAAAGGCATTTGTAAAGTTGTTTTCTTTACTAGTTTTGCATTGTATTATTGTATATTGCTTGTATTTATATCTTATTGTTGTAAGATTACTTGTAAGGGTTTCTCCACCTCCGACTTGTGTCGAGAAGGAGTATTTGTCATTAGTGAGTGTGTGTGCATCACTAGAGCTCGTAGAGCTCGATCCGTGGAGTAGGAACCGTACGGTTCCGAACCACGTTAAATCTTCGTGTCTTTGTGTGTGCTTGTCCATTTCGTTATTGTATTATATCTATATTCCGCTGCGCTAACGAAATTGTAGACACGAACGCGAAAGAATTCCATTGACGCTATTCACCCCCCCTCTAGCCGTTACAAGATCCCTAACAAGTGGTATCAGAGCCCGGGGCTCTTCTACGGATTAACAACCCGGAGTCAAGAAGCTAGAGGGAAGAATATGGAATTTGAGGAAAGATTGGGTGACGACGTCAACATCCCACCTTCCTTCAACCGCGAACATTTTGCGTATTGGAAAGGTAGGATGGAATATTTTCTAATGACGAATATAGAAAATTGGTTTGCTGTGACTATAGGTTTTGATGCTCCGAGAGGAGAAAACGGCGAAATCCTCAAGATGAAGAGATGGACCGAGGAGCAACGGGAAAAATTCAAGACAACCGTTAAGGTAACAAAAATGTTGATTGATTTGATACCTAACGATATTTTGTCCAGATTAGGAAGCTATAGGGATGCCAAGGAGTTGTGGAACAAGTTGATCAAGTTCCACGACAATCCCGAATCGGTCCAAAAAGACTTGGAAGAGGAGGAGACCGAAGAAGAATCATCATCATCCTCACAAGAAAGTGAGGAGTCAACTTCCGAGTCAGAAGAGGTGGAGGAAGTTGAAGAAGCATCCACCTCAAGGATTGAGGGGGAGGAGAGAACCTTCATACCGGAACATCGAGAAGAAGAAGCTTCGACATCCGGTCAAGATGAAGAAGCCCAAAGTCCAATTCCGGTCTCCACCACCATCGGTAACTCAAACACCTTAATTCAAAATAAAAATAACATTATGTGTTTTGAGTGTAGGAAATTTGGGCATTATAAGAGTAAGTGCCCAAAGAAAGTCAAGAAAGCTCCTCCGGTGCCTAAAAGTCAACAAAAGTCAACGGACGCCGGTTCCCCAAGTATCAAGAGCAAGGAGCACATCATATGCTTCAAATTCAATGCAAAAGGACATTATATGAATCAATGTCCTAGGGGGAAGAAGAAGACCCAAGAGGGAGCTACACATGTAGGGGGAGCTTCCAAAGCTAACCCTAAGGTATATTTTAATAATGCATCCTTTTTAGTTAATAGGCAAAAGCATGCTAAGGGTTTCAATTCTCTTGCTATTTATCATAAAGAGCATGCTAGAAATAACAAACATATTTGTTTAGGAGCTAAGAAGGTTCACCTTAGGAATAAGGAGAAGTTTGGGACTAATGTCCCTAAAAATATCTTACCTAGAGAATCAATCAAGAAAATAGGAGAACACCTAGGTTTCAATCCTAAATGGACTAGGCATATGCCTAGGAAGTCAAATGCCCAAGGATTAATCAAAATTCTAAAATTGGGCAACTAGAAAAGGAAAATCAAGTCTTGAGGTCAAGGCTTGAAAAGATGGAAAAGACCCTTGCAAAAATGCAAAATCTATTTCAAGGGTCAAGAGGTCAACATGTAGGGTCTAGAAGTCAAAGCCTAGAGTCAAATGGTCAAAAATCAAGACCTAGGAAATTAGATTCATCCAAGGGTAAACCTAAGCCCAAGGAAACCTATGACAATGTTCCATTTGATTATGGAACTAAACCTAGTTAAACTAAGGTCAATAGGGAAGTCATCCCTAGAGCTGACCAAGGGTTGTGCCTAGTGGCCAAGGTTTCTAAGAAACCTAGGGTGGCCACTAAGAAGGTTGCAAGGGGAGTTACCCCTAGAGTCAACCTAGGTAAGACCAAAATGACCAAGGCTAATAAGCCTAGGAGGGTCATTAGGAAGGTATCTAGGGAGGTTATCCCTAAGAAATATCTAATTAACCCTAGGAGCTCAAATCGGTTTTGGGTTCCTAAGAGCGTGATTGATTCACGCTAGGTGGGTTTAGGGTGTGCCAACCTTGATTGGATGAGTAGTTAACTCAACCATGGCAAAGGTGGCACTTTAGGTTATTTTCAAGGTTATGGATACCTTGGAAATAGATTTGAATTATCATCCTAAAAGATTTTAGGGTGTGCCAATATTATTTGAGAAGCTTGATAAAATGGTCAAATTGGCACAATTTAGGTTTAGAGGTCGTAGTGTGTCATTTTGGGTTTTTGGCACACTTGGGAAAATTTAGGTTAATATGGCAAAATATACTTAATTATATCAAATGGCAATTAATATTAAAATTTAGGTATTACCATACCTATATATTTTATTTGCCATGCCTTGATTGCCATATGCCATGACATCATATTTTTTTTAATCATTTTTATATGTCATGATTTTGCTTAGGTTTAAGGTTTTAAATGTCATGTGTTTTTAAATTTTATCATATACCATGACATCATGATCATTGGGCATGTTTTAATAATGTTATTATTTCTGCCATGATCATACATTCATGCATTAACTTGATTAAAATTGATTTAAGGACTATGACATGACTTGAAGTCCCATTTATAAGGGAATCAAGTAGAGTTGCTTCAGAAGATGCATGAAACCCTAGTCTAGGGAGAACAAAACTCACATCTCACATCTAATTGACATGTATGTGTATTTATACACCATAGATACATGTGAGATGCTAGGATATGAGTTAAGTTCAAGGTGCATAGTTTTTGCATCTAGATGAACTAAAACTCATCTAATTCTATTTGTGGATCATTGGGAAAGCTTGTGTACAAGTCATGTGCATAGAGCCCAAGGAATATGATCCAAAATAAGGTTTTGAAAACATTTTAAAATCATTTTGAAAAACCCTGGTGAAGTCTATCTTTTGATAGCAATCACCATTGATGAGATTGATACAAAGTGAGCTTAAACTTTAAAGTTTTTAGTCACTTTTGGATTTTGTATCAATTTCACTATTTTATGGATAAAATAATTTTCAAATATTTTTCACCCATTGTATTGGTCATAGGTATTATACGTATCAAATTTCGTGATTTTTCGATATACGTATAATTATTTATGATTTTCTGAAATTCAAATCTGATAACTGAAATTTGGAAATTTCAGTTATCGATCGCTTCATAGTGGCAATGATCGATGGAGGTGCCAATGATCGATTTAATCACTGATCGGTAGCCTGATTTCGGGGAAAACAAGATTGTTTAACCCGATTTCAGCTACGGTTATGGTCCCTAATCACTCCTAACCCTAGGATATGCTTTGGGAAACATTATAAAGGGTGAAAATCCATTGGATATGGATTAGGAGAGTTGTTTAGGGTTTGTATTAATGTTAAGGTGTTGGAAAGTTCAATGTTGAATTTCTAACCTTAATTTTGATGGTTTAGAGTTCCTATTGGCTTAGGGACTGCCCAAGGACATTGTTGGTGCAATGGTCAAGGGGGAGCAAGCCTTTAGGGGGAGATATCCATCTTGGGATGATGGATGTGTTTTTCTCCTTGAAGAGGAGAAGTTATTGGGAGAATATGACATCAATTGGGAAATTGATGGGACTTTTGAGAGACCCAATTTGGAAATTGGGAGAGTAAATGGGATTGTCTCTCTTGAGTGATATTGGACTTATCGCTAGGAAGATGGTAGGCATCCTAAGTATTTTTGGACCAAGGGGGAGATTGTAAGATCTCATTGGGACATGAGACATTGACCCTCTTGGGGAGAAAACCTTTTTGATGTTAGTCAAAAAGGGGGAGAATGTTTGGGGGAGAACATTTGGAGAGTATTTACCAATTTGGGATAATTGGTAAGGGATTTGAGTTAGTGTTCTAACTCAATAATTTGTTTGGTTTTTGTCAAACATCAAAAAGGGAGAGATTGTTGGTGCAATCGGCCCAGGTCACGATTGACCAGGACTCGAGTTTGACTCGAGTGATGTTTTAATGTTTCGACAAAAACATATGACAATGTAATTGTCATTTGGTAAAGTCCAAGTCTTGAGTACTTGGCATGGAAAGTCCAAGTGGGACACTTGGCACATGAAAAGTCCAAGCATGGGTCTTGGCATGAAAAGTCCAACATGGGTTGGCAAGGGAAAGTCCAAGCTTGAGTCTTGGCATGAGAAGTCCAAGGGGTTTGATATTGGCGGCGTAAAGTCCAAGTTGGAGTCTTGGCAGCATAAGTCCAATGGTTGGCGGCGTAAAGTCCAAGCAGAGTCTTGGCGGCGTAAGTCCAATGTGCCTTGGTGGTGTAGACACCTTTAGCATGACATAGCCGACGGAAGCACCTGAAGGCTAGCGCGATGGATGAACAAGTTATTGATGACTTGGAGGGATCCGAGAGGCGTGAGGCTGATGGAGGTGGCTAGAAGGCTTAGGTCTAGGCTAAGGGTGGTCTAGCAAGTATGGGGGAACCATACTTGGGTTAAAACCTCATGTTTGAGGTGTGCGGTCGACCGTGTCATGTGGCGACCGATCGGACGAGTCAACTAGGGTTTATTGCGGTTTATAGCCTAGCGATGATTGCCAAAGTTGTGCACGATCGATGGCTCGAGCAAATGATCGATCGTAATCAATCGACTGGTGCTCGAGAAATCGGCCACAGAATGGAGTCGAGACTCGACTGGTCGAGTGAGGACTCCATCAGTCGACTGATGGTCACAATCAGTCGACTGATGAAGGTTCCGTTGGACTTATCCAGCGTGGATCTACCCGTTGTCTCACAACAACAGTGGCATCAGTCGACTGATGGTCCCGATCAGTCGACTGATCGATTTTTTCCAGCACAGGTTGAATCTATATATGGAGCTCGTGATGGAGGAAAAACTAATCGATTTCTTGGACGTCTTGAGGCGATTTGCTGTTGCAAATCAGGGTCTTCAACCACGATTCAAGCGATCAACAAGCAAGCAATCCAAAGGCATTTGTAAAGTTGTTTTCTTTACTAGTTTTGCATTGTATTATTGTATATTGCTTGTATTTATATCTTATTGTTATAAGATTACTTGTAAGGGGTTTCTCCACCTCCGACTTGTGTCGAGAAGGAGTATTTGTCATTAGTGAGTGCATGTGCATCACTAGAGCTCGTAGAGCTCGATCCGTGGAGTAGGAACCGTGCGGTTCCGAACCACGTTAAATCTTCGTGTCTTTGTGTGTGCTTGTCCATTTCGTTATTGTATTATATCTATATTCCGCTGCGCTAACGAAATTGTAGACACGAACGCGAAAGAATTCCATTGACGCTATTCACCCCCCCCTCTAGCCGTTACAAGATCCCTAACACTTACAATATAAATTACAACAATAATACAACCAAATAAAACAACTAAAAAAGCAAATACAAATGAAATGTAAAGAACACTTTACAAGAGAATTCTTTTGATCACTTGCTCATTTGGTAGCTTTGAACGCCTTGGATGGTCTGGAATGCAACATCAAAACCCCTACCAAATGCTCAACAATCAACTTCCATCTTCTCCCTCCCGAACTCCTTTTAAAACTGTAACTCAGGCTGATTTCCGCCTTGTAGGTGACCGCTCTACCCAGCAGTCGACTGGACACTATACCGTTGTCTCACAATGGCTTAATCCACATCATTAAGTCGACCAGTCGACTACCCTAACCTAGCAGTCGATTGCTATAGGCATCAGTCAACTACCATAGGCCAGTAGTTCACTGTCCAACATTTTATGCCATAGCCAAATAATTCCAGTCGATTGCTAGTAGTCAGTTGACTATCAAACCCTAGCAGTCGACTGCCATAGCCACAGAAGCAGTCAAGCCTCAGTCGACTACTCCACACTTGGACTTTCCATGCTAAGAGCATTCTTGGACTTTCCATGCTAAGTATCCAAACTTGGACTTCCATGCCAAGGCCATTCTTGGACTTTCCATGCCAAAACCATTCTTGGACTTTCCATGCTAAGTATCAAAACTTGGACTTCCATGGCAAGACCTTGCTTGGACTTTCCATGCCAAGACCATTCTTGGACTTTCCATGCCAAGTATCCAAACTTGGACTTCCCCTCGAGTCTCACTCTAGTCTAGTCAACCTTGATCTGAGGTAGATTGCTCCAACATTCTCCCCCTTAAACAAACTCCCTCATATGACCTCGGATGTCCTAAACATCCACTTGTCATATGATCAATATATGGTCAAAACCATATGGTCAACTGTATTGGCAAATATCAAAACACTATTAGAGTCCCACTCGAGTCTGGTATATCGTGACCTGGGCCAATTGCACCAACACTTAGGGGTACTGATAGATGGTGAAACAAACCTTGTTCAGTCGAAATCAGCTCTAACATTTGACTGAATCAGAAATCAGTCGACTACACTAGCACCAGTCAACTACTTTAAGAGCCAGTCGACTGGTTTCTCTAGATTGCGAAAATCAGCCTCCAGAATTGAATTTCAAAAATTCATAAGTAATTATATGATTATTTTAAAAATCTTGAAATTTCATACGTATAATACTTATGTCAAACATTATGGGTGAAAAATAATTTTATATGAAAATATCCATTATATTCAAAGAATGATACAAAGTTCCAAAGCATTGAAACCTTGAATGTTTTGCCTAACTTTGTGCCAATCTTATCAATGGTGATTCTTATCAAAAGATAGACTTACCAAGGTTTTTCAAAATGATTTTGAATTTGTTTTCAAACCTTAATTTCAATCATGGTGTATGGGCTAGATGTCCATGACTTGTACATTAACTTTCCTCATGATTCATCCTTATGATTTAATGAGTTCTAAGTTCATATTGATGTACCATATAGGCACATTGAACTCAACTCAATTTCCTAACATCTCACATATCTAAGGTGTATCAATATATACACATGTCATCCTATGGGTTTTGTGAGATGTGGATGTGGTCTTCCCTAAATCTAAGAGTTCATGCATTATATCTAGGCATATCCATTTGATTCCTTTATCTAGGACATCAAATAATGTCATTTATCCTTAAATTCAATTTTAATGCATCCTAATGCATTAATATGATCATGACACAAATGATTTGCTTAATTTAAGCATATTTTCCAATGATTCATGATATCATACCAGGGTACAAATTATCCTAAGCATTATTATGACATTTTAAATAATAATATGAGCATGGTGTCATGACATAGCATATGACAAACAAAGCATGACAAATTTTATAAAGTAAAGGTATAGAAATACTTAAGTTTAAAGCTTAATTGCCATTTTTTAGGATTAGGTCAATTTGCCATAATAACAATTTAAACCCCTCAAGTGTGCCAAAACTCAAAATGATACACTATAGACTTTTTATCTAATGGTGCCAAATATGATCCATTTTCATACTTCATAATTTCTATTGGCACATCCTAAATTCCTTTAGGATTAATTTCTAAACTCATTTCCAAGGTGTCACATAACCATGAAAATGTCCTAAAGTGTCAACTCTACCATGGTTAGGTTAACTATCCATCCATTCAAGGTTAACACTGTTGGAATGTATACTGAAAGCCTAGCTCTTTTTGTATGAACATTTTATTTTGGAATAAGAATCACATGATCATTGTTTGCACTTTATATATTTATTATATGTGTGTGCATATTGTCTAATATTTTACATTGTAGATAACATGGTGCTTGGTGTGGCACAGAAGATCATGTTATCAGTCCCTTGTAAAATATAAGTAGAGGCTCACAACCAAGATGGTTTTGGACAAACCATTGGTATGGTTGTAGTGTAGCTTGGTATTGTTTTGTCTTGATCATAGAGTTACACAAGTACACTTAGGTGTATTGAGCAGGACCGACATAGAGGTGATTCAATTTATTACTGACTAAATAATTTAATCGGACCTCGGATATTATGTTGTACATGCTCTTAATCCCGATATAATAACGGGCACATGTACTTAGTATTTATTTCTTTGATTTATCAGAGGGTGAGATTTAGATGGATTAAATCAATATGCCCGGTAAGTTGGAAATGATATTATTTACATGGTGTGCCATTGATTATAGGAGGAAACTGTATCCTATATATTAGGTTGATGATGTCCCCTTGAGGAGCTCATAAGGTTCATCATGTAAATCCAGCTAGTTGACTTAGTCAACATGATGATAAGGTTGAGTGGTACTACTCAAGGAGTTAGATGTTAATTAATTGATGGTCAGTAAATCAATTAATTGACGGACATTCGATATCTTAAACACGGGGAGATGGATGTACAAATAATATATGAAGCCCATATTAATTTATGGGGGTTGGTAAGGTAGTTCAATGATGATCCTCTAGTGGAATGGAACATCATTGATGGATCAAGTTTGTGTGGTTCCGATCCATCGGGTGGCCAAGATCCAACTCCTCCTTATGGTCCCTATCGTAGCCTAATATAATCCTCATGAAGTCTAGATCCAAGGATGTAAAAAAAAACTCTAGAACCAACGGTTGGGATTAAATCCCTAGATCCGATGGTTGGGATGAAACCCTAGGACCAACGGTTGGGATTAAATCCCTAGATCCGATGGTTAGGATGAAACCCTAGAATCGACGGTTGGGATTAAATCCCTAGATCCGACGGTTGGGATAAAACCCTAGATCCGACGGTTGGGATGAAACCCTAGATTCGAAGGTTGGGATGAAATCTTAGATCCGACGGTTGGGATGAAACCCTAGATCCGACGGTTGGGATAAAACCCTAGATCCGACGGTGGAGATTAAAGGAGGCTTAAGCCCAATTCTATAAATAGAGGGCTTAGGTTGGGCGGCAAGTAATGGTTCAATTGGATTAGGGTTTTGCCTCTCAAGTGCTTTAGGCGGCTAGGGTTTTTGGATTTGGTTTGGGCGGCAACTAGAAAGGAGATTAGGGTTTCCTCTTTTGCTCCCTGGTGGTCGGCGCTCACTCCTTCCTTCTCCTAGCTTTGGCCAGCCCTCTTCCTCCTCCTTTGCTCCTTGGTGGCCGGCGGTTCTCCAACTCCTTGGTGGCCGGCACTTCTCCAACTTCTAGGTGGCCGGCGGCAAGATTGCAACAAGTTGGCCGGCGCTCATCCATTCATTCCTTGGCCGGCGGTTACATCAAGCTCTTTTGATTGGTGGCCGGTTCTAGAAAGGAGGAGTTTTTTTGTTTTGTTCTTCTCTTTGTTCGCAGCGAACAAGGAAGGGAAGAATGCGATCTAGAAGGCTTCTACTCGTGGAGGATCTTCGCCCACACGTCATCCATGAGGAAGATAGGACATACGGTAGAAGATCGGGAGGTATAAAAGTTTTACAACTTTATTTTCTGATCTTAGCATGTTCTTTTATGTGTTGATTATACAAGTGTGCATTTGTATATATTTTGTATAATCATGGACCCCGAAGACAAACACAAAAACTGGTGATCCGTTCGTTGTCTCTTCCGCGGCTAACCAACTAGAAGAGTTGGGTTGCTTGAACAACTAGTTTGTTCAAGCGATCACTCAAGTTGTTAGCACGACGACGAATTGGTTGTGCTAAGGAAACTCATCCCATCCGGATTAATTCTTTCATTAGTGAAAATTTTAATCTGGGGACATGGGAGCCAATGAGCCTCCGAAGCATCGCCCTACAAGTGGTATCAGAGCCACGGTTTTCGATTTTGTGTGTTTTGGATTCGGTTACTTTCATGCACATATCATATATTGAGTATGTCGGATAATAGTAGGATGTGCATAGGCTAACTTTTTGGTTGCAGGCATAAGATCCGACTATTATGGCTATTTGTGTGTATGTGATTGTTTTGTTTGTGATTGTATGTATATTATTTGAATCCTTGGGGTTGACAAGGCTAGATTAGTATTTAATTTTTGTAATTAAATACGGCATTGTTTAGCCACTCATTTTAGTTTACTTTCGATCTAGATTATTTGTACACTCCTTCGTGGAGTATAGGATCGATGGATGTAAATTAAAATAGTTTATCTCGGCTCGGATCTCTTTGGTGACTTGCGCACAGGAAAAGATAGAGCGGACGAGGTGGCGACACGACGGGATGCGTATTTGAGAACAATGCCATAATAGTTGGAAAAATTCTATGTTTTCCATATTTATTGCTGATTTATTTTTATATGCATGTTGTGTATGCTTTAAAATTCCTCAATTTCAATTTACTAAGTGGGAGAGGGAAATTTTAATTAATTCCCGCGGCCTCCATTACAATTTGACGTGTGATGCAACAAACTTGTGTGTCGGCTCTGAGTGCCTTCCTCCCTGCGGACGGGTTTGTTTGCAGATCACTAGGTCAAATAATGGTTATAGGAAATTATCTAGGAGCATGTGTACTTCCACAGCGGTAAGGCATATAATCCGAAATAATTCCCTTAGTATCGTGTAATGGTGCACACTTAGATGCAAATAAAAGTATCCTCCCAATTGGAGTCACTTCTTTTATTTGTAGGGCCAAAGAGGAACCAACTATTAATTTTATTTGTCAAAAAGTAAGGTTGACAAGATAATAAAATTAATGGGTAAAACCTCCTCTTACAAATGTAGAATTCGTATACGTCCACACAGCGTGGCATGCGATATTCTCGGTGATTTGAGGTGTTGGTTGATTTCGGGATTTTATTGTTTTGAGGAATCAATAATATTTGAAATCTAATATTTTGATCATTGTGATTTTTAGGATTTTCAAATGGCTTTCAACCCACTTGTTGTGATATTAAAAGAAAATAAACTTACTGGACCAAACTATATTGATTGGAAAAGAAATCTGGATATTGTCTTAACTGCGGTGGAGTACAAATTTGTACTCTTCAAGGTCTGTCCTCCTAAGCCCACCAATGACTCTGATGAAAAGGAGAAAGAACGTTATAAGAAATGGGTCAAGGCAGATGAGATGGCGCGGTGTTACATTTTGGCATCTATGTCAAATGTGCTGCAACATCAGCATCAGGCCATGGCCACAGCTTATGACATGATGATCAATCTCAAGGAACTTTTCGGACATCAGAGTAGGGAGGCTAGACAGGAGGCGATGAGAAACTTGATGACGACCACCATGATCGAGGGAGCACCCGTTAGGGATCATGTTCTCAAGATGATGGCTCATCTTAATGAGATGGAAGTCCTCGGAGCTGAGATCGATGGGGAAACCCAGGTCGATATCATTCTCCAGTCTCTGCCTAGGAGTTTTGGCGATTCGCCTCAATTACAACATGAACAAGAGGTGAGAACTGAGCTTCCGGCGGCAGAGGGGTTTTTTCGTCAAAGTGCTCAAGCCATGGTCGCTCAGAAGGTTTCTTCTTCTAAACCGAAAGGTAGGAAGAAGAAGAAGCAAGGTGGAGCGAAGAAAGTGGCAGTGGGACCTCAGGCAGGAGTGAAGAAGCCGAAAGGCAAGTGCTTCACTTGCAAGCAGACTGGACATTGGAAGGCGGACTGTCCTCGCCGAAAGAACAAAGGTATATCTTCTTGTTTAGTTGTTGAAACATGTTTAGCGGTGTTATCTACCAGTGCCTGGTGCGTAGATACAGGAGCCACTGATCATGTCTACAATACTTTGCAGGGGTTCCAGGAAACCCGACGACTAGCTGAGGGAGAGATTACCGTCTTCATGGGCAATGCTTCAAAGGTGGCGGCTATTGTAGTGGGAGACGTTTATTTATCTTTTGATAGGAATAAAGTTTTGGTTTTGAGAAATTGTCTTTATGTACCTACTTTTAGAAAGAATTTAATTTCAGTTTCTAAATTATTTATGAATGGATATTCTGTTTCTTTTAATGACAAAGTGGTTATAAAAAGGAATAGGGAGATTATCTGTTCTGGTACATTGGTTGGCAATTTATATACTCTTGAACCGAAAACTCCCATGATGCATATAAAAATCAATAACTCATCTTCTAAGTCTAATAAGAGAAAAGAACCTTCGCAAATGAACCAAACATATCTTTGGCATCTAAGGCTTGGTCATATTAACCTAAGCAGAATTCAAAGGTTGATAGTTGATGGACCTTTAGGTTCATTAGTGGTGGAGGATCTCCCAACCTGCGAATCTTGCTTGGAAGGTAAAATGACCAAGAGGCCTTTAAAGGCCAAGGGGTATAGAGCCAAAGATGTGTTAGAATTGGTTCATTCTGATTTGTGCGGTCCTATGTCTATCCAGGCAAGAGGTGGTTTTGAATATTTCGTCTCTTTTATAGATGATTATTCAAGATATGGATACATTTACTTGATGCGCCGCAAGTCTGAATGCTTTGACAGGTTCAAAGAATTCAAGGCTGATATGGAGAACCGTCAAGGTAAAAGTATCAAAACATTACGATCTGATCGTGGTGGTGAGTACCTCTTGGGAGAGTTTAGGAATTACTTATCAGAGGCTGGGATTCAATCCCAATTGTCTGCACCTGGCACACCCCAGCAGAATGGTGTAGCGGAGCGAAAGAATAGGACTCTTATGGAGATGGTCAGATCGATGATGAGTTATTCTGAGTTACCTGTTTCGTTCTGGGGGTATGCGCTGGATACGACAATGTATACTCTGAACTTGGTTCCATCCAAATCAGTACCTTCTACCCCTGTAGAATTGTGGACTGGGCGAAAGCCTAATCTGAGACATATTCGGATATGGGGGAGTCCAGCACATGTGCTAAAGGCTGATGCTGGTAAGTTGGAACCTCGTACAGAAGTGTGCATGTTTGTTGGCTACCCTAAGGGAACGAAAGGTGGTTTGTTTTATAATCCTAGAGATCAGAGGGTGATCGTTAGCACGAACGCTAGATTTCTAGAGGAGGATTATGTAATGAACCACAAGCCTAAGAGTAGGATTGTTCTTGAGGAGTTGACAGGGGAAGTCCCGACTTCAGTACCACCGGTACAAGAGGAGATGCCACAAGTCACTGCACCGCGTGTCACAGAGTATACACAGGAGGCACCTCGTCGTAGTGGGAGGGTTATTAGACAACCCGAGAGATTCATGTTTTTGGGAGAGTCTTCGGACTTAGTCCCTGGTGAACATGAACCTGATCCCTGGACATATGACGAGGCATTCCAAGATAGAGATGCGGTATCTTGGCATAGAGCGATGAATTCAGAGATAGAATCTATGGATTCTAATCAAGTCTGGGAGCTAGTAGAGCCACCCGATGGTGTAAAAGTCATTGGATGCAAGTGGATCTACAAGAGAAAGAGAGGGGTAGATGGGAAGGTTGAGACCTTCAAAGCTAGGCTTGTTGCGAAAGGGTATACTCAGAAAGAGGGCATCGATTATGAGGAGACCTTTTCGCCGGTAGCTATGCTTAAGTCTATCCGGATTCTCTTATCTATAGCTGCTCATATGGATTATGAGATTTGGCAGATGGATGTCAAGACAGCTTTCCTTAACGGAAGTCTTGAGGAGAACATCTATATGCGGCAACCAGAGGGATTCATTGCTAAAGGCAAAGAGCATCTTGTATGTAAGCTTAATCGGTCCATTTACGGAATGAAGCAAGCTTCTATATCTTGGGACATCCGCTTTGATGAGGTAATCCAGTCATATGGATTAATTCAAAGTCCGGATGAGCCTTGTGTATACAAGAGATGTGACAGAAACGTAGTGGTGTTTCTTGTACTATACGTAGATGACATTTTGTTAGTTGGCAACAATATCAAAGTGTTATCAGACGTAAGGGTATGGTTGTCCAAACAGTTTGACATGAAGGACTTGGGAGAAGTGGGACACATCCTTGGGATCAAAGTTATAAGGGATCGCAAGAAAAGGATGTTGTGCTTATCTCAAGCTTCATACATTGACACTATCCTTGCTCGTTTTAGCATGCAGAACTCCAAGAAAGGTTTTCTACCTTTTAGGCATGGAGTTCCTTTATCTAAAGAGATGTGTCCCAAAACATCAAAGGAGATAGAGGACATGAAGGCGATTCCTTATGCTTCGGCAGTAGGAAGCCTCATGTATGCTATGCTATGTACGAGACCAGATATCTGCTTTGCCGTGGGCATGGTTAGCAGATATCAGAGTAATCCTGGACAGGGACATTGGACTGCGGTAAAGCATATATTGAAGTACCTGAGAAGGACTAGGGATTATATGCTGGTTTACCGGGCAGATCAATTAGTCCCTGTGGGTTACACGGATTTGGATTTCCAATCAGATAGGGACAAGAGTAAGTCTACCTCGGGGTTTGTGTTTACTTTTGGAGGTGGAGCCATAGTATGGAGGAGTGTCAAGCAGAAATGCGTGGCAGACTCTACCATGGAAGCTGAGTATGTGGCAGCCTCTGAGGCAGCCAAGGAAGCTGTATGGCTCAAGAACTTCTTGATGGACTTGGATGTGATTCCTGGTTTGCCCAGAACTATCACAATTTATTGTGATAACAGTGGTGCAGTTGCAAACTCGAAGGAACCACGAGCCCATAAGGCGAGTAAACACATAGAGCGCAAGTACCACCTTATACGAGAGATCGTAAAGCGAGGAGAAGTTGCTGTCGCCAAGATTGCATCAGAGGATAACCTGGCGGATCCATTCACTAAGGCCCTTCCAGCGAAAGCGTTTGATAGGCATGTGGAGGACATGGGGATTATATGTATGGCAGTGTGATGACGGCATAGTCTTTTAGTATAAGTGGGAGATTGTTGGAATGTATACTGAAAGCCTAGATCTTTTTGTATGAACATTTTATTTTTGAATAAGAATCACATGATCATTGTTTTCACTTTATATATTTATTATATGTGTGTACATATTGTCTAATATTTTACATTGTAGATAACATGGTGCTTGGTGTGGCACAGAAGATCATGTTATCAGTCCCTTGTAGAATATAAGTAGAGGCTCACAACCAAGATGGTTTTGGACAAACCATTGGTATGGTTGTAGTGTAGTTTGGTATTATTTTGTCTTGAACATAGAGTTACACTAGTACACTTAGGTGTATTGAGCAGGACCGACATAGAGGTGATTCAATTTATTGCTGACTACATAATTGAATCGGACCTCGGATATTATGTTGTACATGCTCTTAATCCCGATATAATAACGGGCACATATACTTAGTATTTATTTCTTTGATTTACCAGAGGGTGAGATTTAGATGGATTAAATCAATATGACCGGTAAGTTGGAAATGATATTATTTACATGGTGTGCCATTGATTATAGGAGGAAACTGTGTCCTATATATTAGGTTGATGATGTCCCCTTGAGGAGCTCATAAGGTTCATCATGTAAACCCAGCTGGTTGACTTAGTCAACATGATGATAAGGTTGAGTGGTACTACTCGAGGAGTTAGATGTTAATTAATTGATGGTCAGTAAATCAATTAATTGATGGACATTCGATATCTTAAACACGGGGAGATGGATGTACAAATAATATATGGAGCTCATATTAATTTATGGGGGTTGGTGAGGTAGTTCAATGATGATCCTCTAGTGGAATGGAACATCATTGATGGATCAAGTTTGTATGGTTCCGATCCATCGGGTGGCCAAGATCCAACTCCTCCTTATGGTCCCTATCGTAGCCTAATATAATCCTCATGAAGTCTAGATCCAAGGATGTAAAACAAAACTCTAGAACCAACGGTTGGGATTAAATCCCTAGATCCGATTGTTGGGATGAAACCCTAGGAGCAACGGTTGGTATTAAATCCCTAGATCCGATGGTTAGGATATAACCCTAGAATCGACGGTTGGGATTAAATCCCTAGATCCGACGGTTGGGATAAAACCCTAGATCCGACGGTTGGGATGAAACCCTAGATCCGAAGGTTGGGATGAAATTCTAGATCCGACGGTTGGGATGAAACCCTAGATCCGACGGTTGGGATAAAACCCTAGATCCGACGGTGGAGATTAAATCCCTAGATCCGACGGTGGAGATTAAAGGAGGCTTAAGCCCAATTCTATAAATAGAGGGCTTAGGTTGGGCGGCAAGTAATGGTTCAATTGGATTAGGGTTTTGCCTCTCAAGTGCTTTAGGCGGCTAGGGTTTTTGGATTTGGTTTGGGCGGCAACTAGAAAGGAGATTAGGGTTTCCTCCTTTGCTCCTTGGTGGCCGGCGCTCATTCCTTCCTTCTCCTAGCTTTGGCCGGCCCTCTTCCTCCTCCTTTGCTCCTTGGTGGCTGGCGGTTCTCCAACTCCTTGGTGGCCGGCACTTCTCCAACTTCTAGGTGGTCGGCGGCAAGATTGCAACAAGTTGGCCGGCGCTCATCCATTCATTCCTTGGCCGGCGGTTACATCATGCTCTTTTGATTGGTGGGCGGTTCTAGAAAGGAGGAGTTTTTTGTTTTGTTCTTCTCTTTGTTCGCAGCGAACAAGGAAGGGAAGAATGCGATCTAGAAGGCTTCTACTCGTGGAGGATCTTCGCCCACACGTCGTCCATGAGGAGGATAGGACATACGGTAGAAGATCGTGAGGTATAAAAGTTTTACAACTTTATTTTCTGATCTTAGCATGTTCTTTTATGTGTTGATTATACAAGTGTGCATTTGTATATATTTTGTATAATCATGAACCCCGAAGACAAAGACAAAAACCGGTGATCCGTTCGTTGTCTCTTCCGCGGCTAACCAACTAGAAGAGTTGGGTTGCTTGAACAACTAGTGTGTTCAAGAAATCACTCAAGTTGTTAGCACGACGACGAATTGGTTGTGCTAAGGAAACTCATCCCATCCGAATTAATTCTTTCATTAGTGAAAATTTTAATCTGGAGACATGGGAGCCAATGAGCCTCCGAAGCATCGCCCTACAAACACATCCTAAACCCATTGCCCTACATACACAAATTTATCCACCATGAGAAAGTGTCATGGATCTTATATGAGTGTCATATACTTTCTCATGTGACTATTGGTATGAATAGTCCTTAGACCTGAAGTCACTATGATTCCCTACATAAGGAGTTATGTAGTTTGGTATCATCTAACATCACCCATAATAGGGTATACTATAATGGTGATTAGTGGGTATGTAACGAATTATGTGGAGGGTTGTGAGTGATGTAGATGGAATCTATCCCTCCCATATGACAGGAGTGATATCTTTGGCCTCTTGATAGAGTATGACCTCGAAATGCATGGTCATGCTCAAATGAGTCAATATGCGATATTGAGCTCATTTGTTTGAGTGAGTCTACTTGGGGATCAAGAAATATAAAGATTGATAAGGGGATGACACGGTCTATGCCTCATTGATTGATCTAAGATATCAAGGATAGAAGGACGCCGTCATACATGATAATAGTCACAGAAAGGTTATCGAATCTCGACTTTCTTGTAACTTGGATAGCAATGATGTATTGTTAGATGTTGCTCATTGCTTATGTGTCTAAAGGGGGTTTTAGACACATTGCCAACGTTACAAGAGCCTATTGGGTCACACACAAATGACATTCTATTTTGGAGATAGTTTCTTTTAGTTTGGCTAAAAGAACAATTGAGCATATGGCTAAGACTTGAGATAAACTCAAGTTTGTTGAACTTGAGTGAGACTCAAGTTAAACCAAGGAAGATGATTCATCATGCAGAAAATCCAAGGGTCATCTATCACTTTGCATGATTAATGTGATTAATCATGCAAGGGAATACCAAGGGTCTTTGTATTCATGATGAGGAGATGAGAGGTTTTATGCATTGATGAAAGAAAATACCAAGGGTCATGGTATTCATTAGGAGTAATGGGAGTTGATGGCTTGGTGGCTATTGAAATGCTTTCAACGTGAAAGCTTTGGCACATTGGTGCTTGGGCGTGCAAGCCAAGAGAAAAGCCATGAGAGCCTTCTCCTTCTTCTCCTTCTTTCTTCCAAGTGTTCTTGGCGATTTGCTAGGGTTGCTAGCACAACATGACTCAAAAACTGTTGAGTGTCAGTGTGGATACCGTCGAGATTTGGTTATACTTACCGTATTGAGATCCGGGAGTGCTTGGATAAGCGGGATTAAGAAGGGCTCGCATCAAAGGTATACTTCTTCCTCTAGATAAGATCTAGACAAAGTAGGATAATCAAAACGATTTATATGTTTTGCATGGATCTCTGGAGGGATCCGGTTTATATTATGTTTCTGCTGTGGTTGTACGAAGTATTCGCCCGCGATATTGTGAATGTCACGGTCCGAATTTTCCCCTACAATGGTATCAGAGCCACTTGCAAAACATATATTTCATTACGATGATTTATATGTGATATAAATTTAGATTTTCATGTTTTGTATGAGATATAAAACATGTGAATTATAGGTACACGAGTTTTAGGCTTGGAATGTTGTGAAAGTGGCAAAAACGGGGTTGAACAGAACGACGCATCACCATGTTGAAAAACATGGCCTAGCCGTGTTCACAACCCATGGTCGTGTTGACAAACACGACCTTGCCATGGGCGCCTCTGTAAGAGCAACCCACGGCCAAGTTGAAAGACACGGCCTGGCCGTGGGCGTCTCTGATCACCCCAGAATGGTTGTGCCAATTGGCACAACCCCACTGTGTTGGACACGGGATTCTCCAAAAGCAAGGGTCTTGGGTTCATAATGATGGACCAAGGGCAGCAACTCATTCAAGGAGTTGAGTTGAAGCGGGACCGCCATGGCATTGTGGCTTATCAGCAAAGTGCCTTAAAATTCGTATGTGTTTTCATAATAAGTTTTATAAAATTACATCATTATGAATGATATGGAGCATGGTGCATGGTTATGGCCTAGGACCCAATGTGATTGTGGTTGTGTGTTGTATGTGCATGTTGTAATTCATAATATAACCTGTGTGCCGTGCCTTCATCTCTATTTTCTGGTTGTAAAATAGACTTAGACTCGAATGTAACTTGAGTTCATATTTTGTAATGTACAAAATAAAGAAATAAAAAGGTCCATTGAAGGTTGAAGTTACAAGGAGGATGCCGATAACACAGGATGACCAAAGGTAGCACTTGGAGACGATGTCATCCCTAGGTTAACCATTCGCTCTTCTCATTGGCTTGAGAAGATCATAGATTCGGGCCATAACCATGTCACGTTTATATGTTGATATATATTTTGTGTATGTGATGCATGTGATGCTTGTATGTGATGCATGTGTAGTTAGTTGCCACAAAATTAGGTCACTTATCATATGCCTACCAAAGTTTAATACTTACTATTACTTTGTTCAATCGTAGCGCATTTGCCAAAGCAAAGTGACTCGATTAACCTCGGTAAAGTACGACAGGACAATCGTGATGTCCGCCTATTAAACCTTGGGTTTGACTTAAGTAAGATCTCTCAATTAGATTGATGAACTTAGAGGCATGGCTCATACGAGACATCTACCTACATTATGTAGGGGGTTGCTTCGGAGGCTCATTGGCTCCCATGTCCCCGGATTAAAATTTTCACTAATGAAAGAATTAATCCGGATGGGATGAGTTTCCTTAGCACAACCTATTCGTCGTCGTGCTAACAACTTGAGTGGTCGCTTGAACAAACTAGTTGTTCAAGCAACACAACTCTTCTAGTTGATTAGCCGCGGAAGAGACGACGGACGGATCGCCGGTTTTTGTGTTTGTCTTCGGGGTCCATGATTATACAATATATATACATACGCACACATGTATAATCAACACTAAAAGGAACATGCTCAGATCTAAAAATAAAGTTATAAAACTTTATACCTTACGATCTTCTACCCTATGTCCTATCCTTCTCGTGGACGACGTGTGGACGAAGATCCTCCACGAGTAGAAGCCTTCTAGATCGCGTTCTTCCCTTCCTTGTCCGCTGCGAACAAAGAGAAGAACCAAAAAATACCTATCCTTTCTAGAACCGGCCACCAAATTAGGGAATTTGATGCAACCGCCGGCCAAGGAACAAGTGGATGAGGCGTCGGCCACCAATGGAAGGAGAACCGCCGGCCACTTTGGAGAGTATGGAGGAGTGAACGCCGGCCACCAATGGAAGGAGAACCGCCGGCCAAGGAATAAGAGAGAGGCCTAGAGGATGGGTGCCGGCCAAGTCTTGATGGAGGAAGATGGGCGCCGGCAACAAGGAGAAGGAAGATGGTTGACGCCCAAGCTTTTGCTCCAAACCCTAGCCGCCCACTTTGAGAAGAGCCAAACCCTAACTCCAATTCAATTATCTTTGCTGCCCAAGCTTAAGCCTTCTATTTATAGAATTGGGCTTAAGCCTCCTTTAATCTCCACCGTCGGATCTAAGGATTTAATCTCCACCGTCGGATCTAGGGTTTTATCCCAACCATCGGATCTAGTGTTTCATCCCAACCGTCGGATCTAGGGTTTCATCCCATCCGTCGGATCTAGGATTTTATCCCAACCGTCGGATCTAGGGATTTAATCCCAACCGTCGATTCTAGGGTTTCATCCTAACCATCGGATCTAAGGATTTAATCCCAACCGTTGGTTCTAGATTTTGTTTTACATTCTTGGATCTAGACTTCACAAGGATTATATTAGGCTACGATAGGGACCATAAGGAGGAGTTGGATCTTGGCCACCCGATGGATCGGAACCACACAAACTTGATCCATCAATGATGTTCCATTCCACTAGAGGATCATCATTGAACTACCTCACCAACTCCCATAAATCAATATGGGCTCCATATATTATTTGTACATCCATCTCCCCATGTTTAAGATATCAAATGTCCGTCAATTAATTGATTTACTGACCATCAATTAATTAACATCTAACTCCTCGAGTAGTACCACTCAACCTTATCATCATGTTGACTAAGTCAACCAGCTGGGTTTACATGATGAACCTTATGAGCTCCTCAAGGGGACATCATCAACCTAATATATAGGACACGGTTTCCTCCTATAATCAACGACACACCATGTAAATAATATCATTTCCCAACTTACTGGGCATATTGATTTAATCCATCTAAATCTCACCCTCTGGTAAATCAAAGAAATAAATACTAAGTATATGTGCTCGTTATTATATCGGGATTAAGAGCATGTACAACATAATATCCGAGGTCCGATTTAATTATGTAGTCAACAATAAATTGAATCACCTCTATGTCGGTCCTGCTCAATACACCTAAGTGTACTAGTGTAACTCTATGTACAAGACAAAACAATACCAAGCTACACTACAACCATACCAATGGTTTGTCCAAAACCATCTTGGTTGTGAGCCTCTACTTATATTCTACAAGGGACTGATAACATGATCTTCTGTGCCACACCAAGCACCATGTTATCTACAATGTAAAATATTAGACAATGTGGACACATATAATAAATATATATAAAGTGCAAACAATGATCATGTGATTCTTATTTCAAAATAAAATGTTCATACAAAAAGAGCTAGGCTTTCAGTATACATTCCAACAATCTCACACTTATACTAAAAGACTATACCGTCATCACTCTGCCATACATCTGATCCCCATGTCCTCCACATGCCTATCAAACAGTTTTCCTGGAAGGGCCTTAGTGAATGGATCCGTCAGGTTATCCTCTGATGCAATCTTGGCGACAGCAACTTCTCCTCGCTTTACGATCTCTCGTATAAGGTGGTACTTGCGCTCTATGTGTTTACTCGCCTTATGGGCTCGTGGTTCCTTCGAGTTTGCAACTGCACCACTATTATCACAATAAATTGTGATAGTTCTGGGCAAACCAGGAATCACATCCAAGTCCATCAAGAAGTTCCTGAGCCATACAGCTTCCTTGGCTGCCTCAGAGGCTGCCACATACTCAGCTTCCATGGTAGAGTCCGCCACGCATTTCTGCTTGACACTCCTCCATACTATGGCTCCACCTCCAAAAGTAAACACAAACCCCGAGGTAGACTTACTCTTGTCCCTATCTGATTGAATCAAGTGTAACCCACAGGGACTAATTGATCTGCTCGGTAAACCAGCATATAATCCCTAGTCCTTCTCAGGTACTTCAATATATGCTTTACCGCAGTCCAATGTCCCTGTCCAGGATTACTCTGATATCTGCTAACCATGCCCACGGCAAAGCAGATATCCGGTCTCGTACATAGCATAGCATACATAAGGCTTCCTACTGCCGAAGCATAAGGAACCGCCTTCATGTCCTCTATCTCCTTTGATGTTTTAGGACACATCTCTTTAGATAAAGGAACTCCATGCCTAAAAGGTAGAAAACCTTTCTTAGAGTTCTGCATGCTAAAACGAGCAAGGATAGTGTCAATGTATGAAGCTTGAGATAAGCACAACATCCTTTTCATGCGATCCCTTATAACTTTGATCCCAAGGATGTGTCCCACTTCTCCCAAGTCCTTCATATCAAACTGTTTGGACAGCCATACCCTTACGTCTGATAACACTTTGATATTGTTGCCAACTAACAAAATGTCATCTACGTATAGTACAAGAAACACCACTACGTTTCTGTCACATCTCTTGTATACACAAGGCTCATCCGGACTTTGAATAAATCCATATGACTGGATTACCTCATCAAAGTGGATGTTCCAAGATCTAGAAGCTTGCTTCAATCCATAAATGGGCCGATTAAGATTACATACAAGATTCTCTTTGCCTTTAGCAATGAATCCCTCTGGTTGCCGCATATAGATGTTCTCCTCAAGACTTCCGTTAAGGAAAGCTGTCTTGACATCCATCTGCCAAATCTCATAATCCATATGAGCAGCTATAGATAAGAGAATCCAGATAGACTTAAGCATAGCTACCGGCGAAAAGGTCTCCTCATAATCGATACCCTCTTTCTGAGTATACCCTTTCGCAACAAGCCTAGCTTTGAAGGTCTCAACCTTCCCGTCTACTCCTCTCTTTCTTTTGTAGATCCACTTGCATCCAATGGTTTTTACACCATCGGGTGGTTCTACTAGCTCCCAGACCTGATTAGAATCCATAGATTCTATCTCTGAATTCATCGCTCTTTGCCAAGATACCGCATCTCTATCTTGGAGTGCCTCGTCATATGTCCAGGGATCCGGTTCATGTTCACCAGGGACTAAGTCCGAAGACTCTCCCAAAAACATGAATCTCTCGGGTTGTCTAACAACCCTCCCACTACGACGAGGTGCCTCTTGTGTATACTCTGTGACACGCGGTGCAGTGACTTGTGGTGTCTCCTCTTGTACCGGTGGTACTGAAGTCAGGACTTCCCCTGTCAACTCCTCAAGAACAATCCTACTCTTGGGCTTGTGGTTCATTACATAATCCTCCTCTAGAAATCTGGCGTTCATGCTAACGATCACCCTCTAATCTCTAGGATTATAAAACAAACAACCTTTCGTTCCCTTAGGGTAGCCAACAAACATGCACACTTCTGTACGAGGTTCCAACTTACCAGCATCAACCTTCAGCACATGTGCTGGACTCCCCCATATCCGAATATGTCTCAGACTAGGCTTTCGCCCAGTCCACAATTCTACAGGGGTAGAAGGTACTGATTTAGATGGAACAGGGTTCAGAGTGTACATTGTCGTATCCAGTGCATACCCCCAGAACGAAACAGGTAACTCAGAATAACTCATCATCGATCTGACCATCTCCATAAGTGTCCTATTCCTTCGCTCCGCTATACCATTCTGCTGGGGTGTGCCAGGTACAGACAATTGGGATTGAATCCCAGCCTCTGATAAGTAATTCCTAAACTCTCTCAAGAGGTACTCGCCACCACGATCAGATCGTAATGTCTTGATACTTTTACCTTGACGGTTCTCCACATCATCCTTGAATTCTTTGAACCTGTCAAAGCATTCAGACTTGTGGCGCATCAAGTAAATGTATCCATACCTTGAATAATCGTCTATAAAAGAGATGAAGTATTCAAAACCACCTCTTGCTTGGATAGACATAGGACCGCACAAATCAGAATGAACCAATTCTAACACATCTTTGGCCCTATACCCCTTGGCCTTGAAAGGCCTCTTGGTCATTTTACCTTCCAAACAAGATTCGCAGGTTGGGAGATCCTCCACCACTAATGAACCCAAAGGTCCATCAGCTATCAACCTTTTAATTCTTCTTAGGTTAATATGACCAAGCCTTAGATGCCAAAGATATGTTTGGTTCATTTGCGAAGGTTCTTTTCTCTTATTAGACTTAGAAGATGAGTTATTGATTTCTATATGCATCGTGGGAGTTTTCGGTTCAAGAGTATATAAATTGCCAACCAATGTACCAGAACAGATAATCTCCCTATTCCTTTTTATAACCACTTTGTCATTAAAAGAAATAGAATATCCATCCTTAAACAATTTAGAAACTGAAATTAAATTCTTTCTAAAAGTAGGTACATAAAGACAATTTCTCAAAACCAAAACTTTATTCCTATCAAAAGATAAATAAACGTCTCCCACTGTAATAGCCGCCACCTTTGAAGCATTGCCCATGAAGACGGTAATCTCTCCCTCAGCTAGTCGTTGGGTTTCCTGGAACCCCTGCAAAGTATTGCAGACATGATCAGTGGCTCCTGTATCTACACACCAGGCACTGGTAGATAACACCGCTAAACATGTTTCAACAACTAAACAAGAAGATATACCTTTGTTCTTTCGGCGAGGACAGTCCGCCTTCCAATGTCCAGTCTGCTTGCAAGTGAAGCACTTGCCTTTCGGCTTCTTCACTCCTGCCTGAGGTCCCACTGCCACTTTCTTCGCTCCACCTTGCTTCTTCTTCTTCTTACCTTTCGGTTTAGAGGAAGAAACCTTCTGAGTGACCATGGCTTGAGCACTTTGACGAAAAAGCCCCTCTGCCGCCTGGAGTTCTGTCAGAAGCTCCGCCAACGAATACAACCTCTTGTTCATGTTGTAGTTGAGGCGGAACTGCTCAAAACTCCTAGACAGAGACTGGAGAATGATATCGACCTGGGTTTCCCCATCGATCTCAGCTCCGAGGACTTCCATCTCATTAAGATGAGCCATCATCTTGAGAACATGATCCCTAACGGGTGTTCCCTCGATCATGGAGGTCGTCATCAAGTTTCTCATCGCCTCCTGCCTAGCCGCCCTACTCTGATGTCCGAAAAGTTCCTTGAGATTTACCATCATGTCATAAGCTGTGGCCATGGCCTGATGCTGATGTTGCAGCACATTTGACATAGATGCCAAAATGTAACACTGCGCCATCTCATCTACCTTGATCCATTTCTTATAACTATCTCTCTCCTTTTCATCAGAGTCATCGGTGGGCTTAGGAGGACAGACCTCGAAGAGTACAAATTTGTACTCCTCCGCAGTTAAGACAATATCCATATTTCTTTTCCAATCAATGTAGTTTGGTCCAGTAAGTTTGTTTTATTTTAAAATCACAGCAAGTGGGTTGAAAGCCATTTGAAAATCCTAAAAATCACAATGATCAAAATATTAGATTTCAAAAATTATTGATTCCTCAAAACAATAAAATCCCGAAATCAACCAACACCTCAAATCACCAAGAATATCGCATGCCACGCTGTGTGGACGTATACGAATTCTACATTTGTAAGAGGAGGTTTTACCCATTAATTTTATTATCTTGTCAACCTTACTTTTTGACAAATAAAATTAATAGTTGGTTCCTCTTTGGCCCTACAAATAAAAGCATTGGCTCCGATGGGGAGGATACTTTTATTTGCATCTAAGTGTGCATCATTACACGATACTAAGGGAATTATTTCGGATTATGTGCCTTACCGCTGTGGAAGTACACATGCTCCTAGATAATTTCCTATAATCATTATTTGACCTAGTGATCCACAAACAAACCCGTCCGCAGGGAGGAAGGCACTCAGAGCCAACACACAAGTTTGTTGCATCACACGTCAAATTGTAATAGAGGCTGCGGGAATTAATTAAAATTTCCCTCTCCCACTTAGTAAATTGAAATTGAGGAATTTTAAAGCATACACAACATGCATATAAAAACAAATCAGCAATAAATATGGAAAAAACAGAATTTTTCCAACTATTATGGCATTGTCCTCCAATACGCATCCCGTCGTGTTGCCACCTCGTCCGCTCCACCTTTTCCCGTGCGCAAGTCACCAAAGATATCCGAGCCGAGATAAATCTTTTTAATTTACATCCATCGATCCTATACTCCACGAAGGAGTGTACAAATAATCTAGATCAAAAGTAAACTAAAATGAGCGGCTAAACAATGCCGTATTTAATTACAAAAAATTAAATACTAATCTACTCACAACCGAGGATTCAAATAATATACATACAATCACACACAAAACCATCACATACAACCAAATAGCCATAATAGTCGGATCTTATGCCTGCAACCAAAAAGTTAGCCTACGCACATCCTACTATTATCTGGCATACTCAATATATGAAATATGCATGAAAGTAACCGAATCCAAAACACACAAAATCGGAAACCGTGGCTCTGATACCACTTGTAGGGGGTTGCTTTGGAGGCTCATTGGCTCCCATGTCCCCGGATTAAAATTTTCACTAATGAAAGAATTAATCCGGATGGGATGAGTTTCCTTAGCACAACCTATTCGTCATCGTGCTAACAACTTTAGTGGTCGCTTGAACAAACTAGTTGTTCAAGCAACACAACTCTTCTAGTTGATTAGCCGCGGAAGAGACGACGGACGGATCGCCGGATTTTGTGTTTGTCTTCGGGGTCCATGATTATACAATATATATACATACGCACACATGTATAATCAACACTAAAAGGAACATGCTCAGATCTGAAAATAAAGTTATAAAACTTTATACCTTACGATCTTCTACCGTATGTCCTATCCTTCTCGTGGACGACGTGTGGACGAAGATCCTCCACGAGTAGAAGCCTTCTAGATCGCGTTCTTCCCTTCCTTGTCCACTGCGAACAAAGATAAGAACCAACAAATACCTATCCTTTCTAGAACCGACCACCAAATTAGGGAATTTGATGCAACCGTCGGCAAAGGAACAAGTGGATGAGGCGCCGGCCACCAATGGAAGGAGAACCGCCGGCCACTTTGGAGAGTATGGAGTGAACTGAAGGTAATTGCTTCGGAGGCTCATTGGCTCCCATGTCCCCGGATTAAAATTTTCACTAATGAAAAACTAATCCGGATGGGATGAGTTTCCTAAGCACAACCAATTCGTCGTCGTGCCAACGACTCGAGCAATCGCTTGAACAAACTAGTTGTTCAAGCAACCAAACTCTTCTAGTCGATTAGCCACAGAAGAGACGATGGACGGATTGCCGGTTTTTGTGTTTCTTATTTGGGGTCCATGATTATACAAATACATACAAATGTAAACTAGTATAATCAACATATACTAACATAAAGAACATAAGCTAGCATATCAATAAGAACATGCAAAGAACAATAATAAAAGTTATAAAACTTTTATACCTCTTGATCTTCTATCGTATGTCCTAACGTCCTTGTAGACTTCGTGTGGGCGAAGATCCTCCACAAGTTGAAGCTTCCTAGATCTTCTTCAATCCAAAGAAAGAAGAACTCTCTTTCCCTTCTTGCTTGAGCCAACCACCAATCCACAAAAGGATTGATGCCGCCGGCCCCAAGAATAAAGAGAACATAATGGAAACAACCAAGGTACCGAACTAGGGACAAACCCTTGTTTTGGTGCCGCCGGCCAAGATGGAGTGAAGAGGATAAAGGGAATATGTTGGGCGCCGGCCACGGTGGAGGGAATAGAGGAAGGTGCCGGCCACAACCTAGGAAGAGGAAGAGCTCCTCTCCTATAGTTGCCGCCCACCTTCCTTGCATACCCTAGCCGCCCAACCATAGGAGCCAAACCCTAATTAGGGTTTCCTCCTTAGGTCTTCTTGCCGCCCAACCAACGTGGAAGGAGGAGATCTAAACCGGCCACCTTTCCTAGGAAGAAGAAGAACTCTTCCACAAGATGCCGCCTACCCTCCTTCCAAACCTTGGCCGCCCAACCCTAAAGGAGCCAAACCCAAATTAGGGTTTCCTCCTTAGGGTTGCTTGCCGCCCAAGCCATCCAACTCCATCAACTATGCGCCGGCCATGGAAGAGGGGATAGAAGAATAGAATGTGGACCAACCAAGGTAGAAGGGTAGAAGGAAGGGACCGGCCATGCCTTAGGAAGAAGAAGAAACTCTTCTTCCACTTGTTGCCGCCCCATACCTTTCTCCCAAACCCTAGCCGCCCAAAACATTCTAAACCAACTAGGGTTCCTAGCCTCCAAAGGAAGCAAACCCTAATCCCCTAAACCATCCATGATCAATTACTCTTGCCGCCCACTTTAAGCCTATATATATATATAGAGAGTTAGGTTTAGGCCTTGGTTAAATCTCCACCGTCGGTTCTAGGGTTTTAATCCCAACCGTCGGATCTAGAGATTTAATCTCAACCGTCGGTTCTAGGGATTTAATCCCAACCGTTGGATCTAGAGATTTGTTTTCCATTATTTGATCTAGACTTTATGAGGTTTATATTAGGATACGATAGGCACCATGAGGAGGAGTTGGGTCTTGGCCACCCGATGGATCGGAACCACACAAACTTGATCCATCAATGATGTTCCATTCCACTAGAGGATCATCATCGAACTACCTCACCAACCCCCATAAATTAATATGGGTTCCATATATTATTTGTACATCCATCTCCTCGTGTTTAAGATATCGGATGTCCGTCAATTAATTGATTTACTGACCATCAATTAATTAACATCTAACTCCTCGAGCAGTACCACTCAACCTTTTCATCATGTTGACTAAGTCAACCTGCAGGGTTTACACGATGAACCTTATGAGCTCCTCAAGGGGACATCATCAACCTAATACATAGGACACGGATTCCTCCTATAATCAACGGCACACCATGTAAATAATATCATTTCCCAACTTACCGGGCATATTGATTTAATCCATAGAAATCTCACCCTCTGGTAAATCAAAGAAATAAATACTAAGTACATGTGTCCATTATTATATCGGAATTAAGAGCATGTACAACATAATATCCGAGGTCCGATTCAATTATGTAGTCAGCAACAAATTGAATCACCTCTATGTCGGTCCTGCTCAATACACCTAAGTGTACTAGTGTAACTTTATGTTCAAGACAAAACAATACCAAGCTACACTACAATCATGCCAATGGTTTGTCCAAAACCATCTTGGTTGTGAGCCTCTACTTATATTCTACAAGGGACTGATAACATGATCTTCTGTGCCACACCAAGCACCATGTTATCTACAATGTAAAATATTAGACAATTTTGCATAATCATAAAAATATGCAAACAATGATCATGTGATTCTTATTTCAAAATAAAGATGTTCATACAAAAGAGCTAGGCTTTCAGTATACATCCCAACATGAACGTCGGCCACCAATGGAAGGAGAACTGCCGACCAAGGAATAGGAGAGAGGCCTAGAGGATGGGCGCCGGCCAAGTCTTGATGGAGGAAGATGGGCGCCGGCAACAAGGAGAAGGAAGATGGTCCCCGCCCAAGCTTTTGCTCCAAACCCTAGCCGCCCACTTTGAGAAGGGCCAAACCCTAACTCCAATTCAATTATCTTTGCCGCCCAAGCTTAAGCCTTCTATTTATAGAATTGGGCTTAAGCCTCCTTTAATCTCCACCGTCGGATCTAGGGATTTAATCTCCACCATCGGATCTAGGGTTTTATCCCAACCGTCGGATCTAGGGTTTCATCCCAACCGTCGGATCTAGGATTTCATCCCAACCGTCGGATCTAGGGTTTCATCCCATCCGTCGGATCTAGCGTTTTATCCCAACCGTCAGATCTAGGGATTTAATCCCAACCGTCGATTCTAGGGTTTCATCCTAACCATCGGATCTAGGGATTTAACCCAACCGTTGGTTCTAGGTTTTATTTTACATTCTTGGATCTAGACTTCACAAGGATTATATTAGGCTACGATAGGGACCATAAGGAGGAGTTGGATCTTGGCCACCCGATGGATAGGAACCACACAAACTTGATCCATCAATGATGTTCCATTCCACTAGAGGATCATCATTGAACTACCTCACCAACCCCCATAAATCAATATGAGCTCCATATATTATTTGTGCATCCATCTCCCCGTGTTTAAGATATCGAATGTCTGTCAATTAATTGATTTACTGACCATCAATTAATTAACATCTAACTCCTCGAGTAGTACCACTCAACCTTATCATCATGTTGACTAAGTCAACTAGATGGGTTTACATGATGAACCTTATGAGCTCCTCATGGGGACATCATCAACCTAATATATAGGACACGGTTTCCTCCTATAATCAATGACACACCATGTAAATAATATCATTTCCCAACTTACCGGGCATATTGATTTAATCCATCTAAATCTCACCCTCTGGTAAATCAAAGAAATAAATACTAAGTACATGTGCCCGTTATTATATCGGGGTTAAGAGCATGTACAACATAATATCCGAGGTCCGATTCAATTATGTAGTCAGCAATAAATTGAATCACCTCTAAGTCGGTCCTACTCAATACACCTAAGTGTACTAGTGTAACTCTATGTTCAAGACAAAACAATACCAAGCTGCACTACAACCATACCAATGGTTTGTCCAAAACCATCTTGGTTGTGAGCCTCTACTTATATTCTACAAGGGACTGATAACATGATCTTCTGTGTCACACCAAGCACCATGTTATCTACAATGTAAAATATTAGACAATATGCACACATATAATAAATATATATAAAGTGCAAACAATGTTCATGTGATTCTTATTTCAAAATAAAATGTTCATACAAAAAGCGCTAGGCTTTCAGTATACATTCCAACACATTATACAAATCTTAGGGCATTAGCCAAAGCTAACTCAAGATGAGTAGTAATTTAGAATGATATCTCATGCGATGGGCACTATGAACAAATGTTGCCCATAATATACAAGAGTTACATTAGATGTAATTGGTACAAGTTACCTACCTAAATTATACACTGTTGCGATGTATACTGAAAGCCTAGCCTTTGTATGAACATCTTCATATTGAAATAAGAATAACATGATCATTGTTTGCATATTTATAGTTATGCATATTGTCTAATACTTTACATTGTAGATAATATAGTATGTGGTGTCGCACGGAAGATCATGTTATCAGTTCCTTGTAGTGTATAAGTAGAGGCTCACAACCAAGATGGTTTTGGACAAACCATTGGCATGGTTGTAGTATAATTTGGTATTTGTTAATCTTGACCATAGAATTATACTAGTACACTTTGTTTGTGTTGAGCAAGACCGATTTAGAGGTGATTCAATTTATACTGACTATATAATTGAATCGGACCTCGGATATTATGGTGTACATGCTCTTAATCCCGATATAATAACGGGCACATGTACTTAATATTTATTTCTTTGATTTACCAATGGGCGAGATTTATGGGTTAAATGAATAGGCCCGGTAAGTTGGGAAATGATATTATTTACATGGTGTGTCATTGATTATAGGAGGAAACTGTGTCCGATGTATTAGGATGATGATGTCCCATTGAGGAGCTCATATGGATCATCATGTAAATCCTGTAGGTGGACTTGGTCCAACATGATGATAAGGTTGAGTGGTACTACTCATGGAGTTAGATGTTAATTAATTAATTGTCAGTAAATTAATTAATTAACGGACATTTGATATCTTAAACACGGAGAGATATTTTTACAATTAATATGTGGAGCCCATATATAATTATGTGGTTGGTGAGGTAGATCAATGATGATTGCTTTAGTGGAATGGATCATCATTAATGGATCGGGTTCGGATCCATTGGATGGCTAAGATCCAACTCCTCCTCATGGTCCCTATTGTAGCCTATTAAAACCCTTACTAAGCCTAGATCCAACGGACATGATTAAAAGGAGACTTTGGCGAAATCTATAAATAGATTCCAAGGCTTGGGCGGCATGGAGGAGATCGACTTAGGGTTTGGAGTTGGCGTGGAGTTTTGGGTGACAAGAAAAAGGAGTGGTGCTAGGGTTTGCTTCCCTAAGGGTCGGCGACAATAGTAAGAGGGATTAGGGTTTTCCTTTCTTTTCCTCAAGCTTTGGTCGGTGCCCCTCTCCTTCTCTTGGTCCAAGGACTCTTTTCTCCTTCTCAAGGCCGGCGCTTCTCCTTTTCCTAATCCTTTGGCCGGTGGCACCATCCTTCCTCTCCTTGGCCGGCGCAACAACCTAGCTAGGTGGCTTGGTGGTCAACACTAGAGAGGAGAAGAAGAGTTTGGTTATCTTCCCTTGTTCGGAGCAAGCAAGTAAGGGAAGATATGAGATCTAGGAGGCTTATATTCTTGGAGGAGCATCGCCCACATGACGTCCAAGAAGAGGATAGGTCATACGATAGAAGATCAAGAGGTAAACAAGAGGTATACTTCTTGTTTTGGTTTCCTTTTATTCTATGTAATTGTTTACAATTGTATGATCATGGACTCCGATGATAAACACAAAAATCGGTGATCCGTACATCATCTATTCTGCGGCTAATCGAGGAAAAGAGTTAGGTTGCTCGAACAACAAGTTTGTTAAAGCGACGACTCAAATCGAGAAGCACGATGATGAATCAGTTGCTTGGGTAATCCATTTTCATCCGGATTATTATTTTTTATCCGGGGATGCGAGATAGGATCGCCATGCATAAGCGACCGAGGCAAAGCGAGAAGTGAAGCTTCAACCTTCAAGTGGTATCAGAGCCAAGGTTTCTATTTTTGTGTGTTTAGGATTCGATTCCTTTTATGCACTTATCATATATTATGTGTGTCGGATAATAGTAGAATGTCCGTAGGCTAACTTTTTATTTGTAGGCATAAGATCCAACTATTATGGTCATATGTGTGTGTGTGATTGTATTTGTGTAATCATAATATTATTTGAATCCTCGGGGCTGACGAGGCTAGTATTTAATTTTTGTAATTAAGTACGATATTGTTTAGCCACTCTTTTATTTTATTTTACTTTCGATCTGTTGGTGCAGTAGGCACCTAAGTCGAACCTGAGTTTTGATTATAGCAAACGATACAAAGTTAAGCTCATGTTGTTATCTCACGAGCTGAATCGAGTGTGCAGAAGATTGCTATAGCTAGAGCTGAAGGCTAGCGACACCCGGAGGAAGCCGCGGTGGTCGGGCGACACTCGAGTGACTTCGGAGGGAGCCGAAGGAATCAAGTGGAAGGTCGGAAGCAAAAGCGACATGGTAAGTATCGAGGTAAGCTCGTGTGTACGAGCGTAAGTGAGGTCGTATCCTCCTTACGGGGATGGTCTTAAGCGTAGATCCGACCAAAGACATCCCATCGATGGTCTAGGTCGAGATCGGACGGTCGAAGGTCGTTGAAATAATGTTTTCTTTGAGCTAACTTTGACTTGCAAAGAAGCATCGATTGGATCGCAGCTTGGAGGACTCGATCGTCGCCGATCACGGTGGTCGACTCGATCGATGTCGCCATCGATCAATCGATGATGGCCATCAGTCGACTGATGGTCAATGATCAGCTTCGAGGAGTCAAGGCTTATCACCCCATTTCAAGGAGATTGGTGCTCAATTATGATTGGCTAGGGTTCCTCTCGAAAAGGGGCTCAAAGGCTATAAAAGGAGGGCTAATCCTAGGGTTTCTTCATCAATTCCAAGCTTCCAAAAGCCTCCGCAAAGCTACAACTCTCCGACAATGAAGTCTTTCTTCTCCGACGTCTAGGTTTAATTTTCTTTATTTTTTGTACGTCGGTATTAGCTTTATATCAGTTGTTTATTTACTTGTTTCGGAGCTTTTATCGTAAACGAGGAGAGGGGGAGTGTCCCTCTACCTCAAGTTTTGTTCTTTCTTGTATCGATTAACTCCTACCTCCAACGAGGAGGAGTTCGTTTAGTGTTTTGCCCTCCGTGCGTGGTCAAGGACCACTAGGGCCTTGGAGTAGTAGCCGAAGGCTACGAACCAAGTAAAATATTTGTCTTCTCTTTTTATTGCTTATCTTTTCAGCTGCAAATTAATTATCTACTCGGTTTTTAAATGAACGAACAAAAAGAAAGTTTTAACGCTATTCACCCCCCCCCTCTAGCATTTCAAATCGATCCAACAATTGGTATCAGAGCCGGGGTTGCTAAGATTTGGTGAAACCACCAATCTAGCCATTTTACAGATTTTTTTATTTTTTTAATTCTGTTTTATCTCTTTTTGTTAGATTTTCTTCCGCACTACTAATCCAAGACGCAAGTCTTGGTACTTTCGTGTGTTTTTGTCGTTGCTAGGTTTTCGTTTTAGTTTCCTTGTTTTTTTGTTCCAATGGCCCATCTCGAGGGTTTTAGCACCATCTGACCTCCGTTTTACAATGGAGATGATTTCCATTACTGGAAAGGTCGGATGGAATGCTTTCTCAAAACCCAATCGAGATGTGGATCATAATCCAAATGGGTTTCACACTTCCGACTAACGAAGTGGGTGAATCCTTGGGTTATGATCAATGGACCATTGCGACAAAACGACAAGTCGAAGCCGATGCCAAGGCAACACAAATCCTTCAATGCGGCTTATCTAAGGAGGAGTTAAATCGCGTCGGCCCCTTCATCAGCGCAAAGGACCTATGGACAAAGCTAGTGGAGCTACACGAAGGGACCGATGAAGCCAAGGTATGTAAGCGCGACCTTCTATTTAATAAATTATATAATCTAAAAATGCAGGAACATGAAATGGCAACGCAACTCCACGCTCGCATCCAGGACATAGTCAACAATCTACATGCAATCGGGCAAAAGGTCGAAAACTGCGACCTTATAAGGTATGTCCTAAACTCCTTTCCGAGGACTACCTTGTGGGCATCCATGGTCGATGCCTACAAGGTCTCCAAGGATCTCTCTAAACTTAGATTAGATGAATTTTTTTCTGATTTCGAACTTCATGAGTAATCTAACTCGGAACCCGAGAAAGGTATAGCACTATTTGCAGGTTCAAAGAAGAAAACCGCCAGCAAGCCACCCCCGAAGGAAGGAGAGGATGAGTCTGATTCGGAGGTCGACTCGGAAATGGAGGCCGAACTAGTCAACCTAGTTCAGAGAATAGTCAAGGGCCGAAAACGAGCCATCACTCAACCCAACGAAGGTAAACCTAAAAGTTCAAACATAAGATGTTATGAATGCAACAGGTTTGGACACATTAAGTCCGAATGCCCAAAACTCAAGAGCAAGGCACCAAAACACAAAAAGGCACTTAACGCTACTTGGGAAGAAGCTTCCGAGGAAGAAGATAACGATCGAGTCCTCATGGATAAACCGGTGGAATTGGAGACGGAGTTGGAACCGGAACTTGAATCGGAAACCGAAGACGAGTCGAACTGTGAAGCACTATTCAAGACGAGCCACGGATACGCATCCAGTTCAAAAGATACACTCAAGGTAAGTCGGTCTCTTATTACTACACTTTATATTGCAATTAAGTTTTTAAATAAAAAATTAGCTAAGTCTGAGTCCAAGGTCGAGACCCTAGTTGAGGAAGTTAAACTCCTCAAACACGAGATCTCCCTAACCTCTTCGACTAGTCGAGTTCAAGAGAAGGACTCAACTCGGGTTAAAAAACTCGAAGTTGAGAACTCACTCTTGAAGAGTCAATTCGAAGATCTTAGGAATACATTGGAAAGGTTTACTTTGGGATCCAAAGGACTTGACCTCCTACTTGGATTGCAAAGGGTCATGTACAACAAGGCTGGGCTAGGGTTTAGCTCAAACACGACGAATAAGTCGTATATGTCAATCGTAAGTCGACATAAAAAATGTGTCCAAGCATGGGTCCCTAAGACCACCTTGATTTCAAACTTAGGATCAAACCAGTACTGGGTTCCCAAGGACCAAATCCACTATGTGGAGAGACCGAATTGAATCAACGGTCCAGGGGGAGCTAGTACGAAATTTGTTTGTGTTTTAACTTAGAAATTGCATGCTTAGGTTTTTATTTAGTTTGATTTTTCTTTTTAGAATGGTTAGATAGGACTATAACTCGTCAATACTTGATAACATAGTACCAGGACGCGGCGAGATGATAGTACGCTAGGAAAGCGGAGTCTTGTGTATTTGGGCTAGATAAGGCGTATCTAGTTCGGTGCACTTGACCGAGCGGAATTAGCTGAAGCTACCTCGCCGTATCCTAGACTAGTTAGACCAGGAAGTGGTCTTAGGTGAGTCAAGTCTCTATTTTCTTGAAAATGGCTTTGTCTAAGGAAGTGGTCGTTGTTTCGATCAAAGAAGGTCTTTGTGCCTCGCCACGACTTGGAAGCCATGATCTTGAAAAGGTGACTTGATGAGCCTAAGGTCAAATCCGAATCTAACGCAAGGTTGACAAGTGTTTAAGTCATTAAATTTAATTCAACTAAAATTGGAAGTTATCTCACAAGAACATATAGGATTAACATGTTTGACATGGGTGAGATGATTTAGGTTAATAATTTTCAACCAATTTTTAATAAATCCAATATCCGATCCAACTACCTTGCGTGTAGGATCAATGGATGTTGGACAGTGGTTGCTCCCGACACATGACCGGCGATCAACTCAAGTTTTCGAAGCATCGATTCAAACGACAAGGATCGATAGCCTTTGAAAATAACGGCAAGCTCAAAATCATCGGATCAGGTGATATTGAGCTTAACTCAAATTTTGTCATTCAAAACGTTTTATTAGTAGAAAATTTTCAATATAATCTTCTCAATGTAAGCCAATTGTGTGATAATAACTATAAGGTCATATTTCTAGAAAATGAATGCGTAATTAATACAAACGAAACCTCTAAAACAATTCTTAAAGGGACTAGAAATAAATACATTTACACTATCAACTTAATTAACTCCTCAACTAAGTGTCTTTTGACACGGCAAGAGGAATCATGGTTGTGGCACCGACGACTCGGTCACTCACACCCAAGACTCATCCACAAGATGAGTCAGAGTGATTTAGTCAGAGGTTTGCCTAATCTCAACAACTTGGATAATAAAATATATAATGCTTGTCAACAAGGTAAACAATCTAGGACACAACATCAACTAACTAGTCAAGAACGAACCAAAAGTGTGCTTGAGCTCCTACATATGGATCTATTTGATTCACATGGAGCTAAGTCACTTAACGGAAGTAAATTCTGTTTAGTCATTATTGATGACTACTCTAGATTTACTTGGGTTAGGTTCATCAAACACAAAAGTGATACCCTAGATCAATTAATCAACCTATTTAAGTTAATAGAAAATCAACAAAGCATTAAAATCAAAAGACTTAGGACTGATCATGGTGGTGAATTCGAAAACCATAGGTTTACAGAATTCTGTAACCTAAATGGATACCACCATGAGTTCTCTTGCCCTAGAACTCCACAACAAAATGGCCTAGTAGAACACAAAAATAGAACCCTACAAGAAGCCGCTAGGACAATGCTTAATGAGTATAACCTACCCGATAGGTTTTGGGCCGAAGTCGTGAGTACGGCATGCTATGTCCAGAATAGGATCCTTATGGTAAAGAGGCACCTTAAGACTTCATATGAGATTTATCACGATAAAATACCTAATATCAAGTACTTTAGGGTATTTGGGTGTAAGGTACATATCCTAAACACTAAAGATTACCTAGGAAAATTTACATCCAAAACCACGACCGGAATCTTTCAAGGATACTCGACTACAAGTAGAGCTTATAGAGTATATAACCATGACACCCTTAGAGTCGAGGAGACCATCAATGTAGTATCTGATGAAGGACACAAACCTACAAAGCCCCCGGCAACCCCAATTAGTGAGCCGACTCATACTAGACCTAACTCTGATCCGGAGATCAGGTCTAGTGTTAATCCTAACCTAAGTCAACCAAGTCACTCTATCGACCAAGTGATAGATGACTCCAACCAAACTAGAACTCAAACAAGCCATCCTATGGATCAAGTTGTAGACTCAAATCCAAATCCAACTAGGACTCAAACGAATCATCCTATCGACCAAGTGATAGGTGATCCAAGTCTAGGAGTTCGAACTAGAGCCTCATACAGAAACCTTAGTCAAATATCTTTGATTTCTAAAATTGAACCCAAAACTATTGACCAAGCTCTTCTTGATCCCGATTGGATTATTGCAATGCAAGAAGAGTTGGCTCAATTCACTAGGAACGAAGTATGGGAATTAGTACCACCACCTAAAGATAAAACAATCATTGGAACAAGGTGGGTGTTTAGAAATAAAATTGATGATAAAGGTGAAGTAGTTAGAAATAAAGCTAGACTAGTTGCTAAAGGGTTTAGTCAAGTCGAAGGTTTAGATTACGATGAGACCTATGCCCCAGTAGCTAGATTAGAGTCCATTCGAATGCTATTAGCATATGCAGCACATCGAGGATTTAAGTTGTTTCAAATGGATGTGAAATCTGCATTCTTAAATGGATACATTAAAGAAGAAGTTTATGTTAGTCAACCCTCCGGTTTTGAAAGTTTAGACAAACCCGATCATGTCCTTAGGTTAAAAAAAGATCTTTATGGACTTAAACAAGCTCCGCGAGCTTGGTACGAGAGACTTTCGATTTATCTTAAGTCCAAAGGCTTTAACCAAGGTGTAGTTGACCCAACCCTTTTCGTAAAAACCTTAGGTAAAGACATATTCATAGCCCAAATCTACGTAGATGATATTATTTTCGGAACCACCAACTCAATCCTACTAAATGAGTTTATTTCACTTATGGAAAGAGAATTTGAAATGAATTTAGTAGGCAAATTAAGTTTCTTCTTAGGATTACAAATTAAACAAACTAAAGATGGAATATACCTACATCAACGCAAATATACTAGGGAAATAATTAAACGCTTTGGAATGCAAGACGCTAAAATTATTAATACCCCAATGGCAACTAATGTTAATATAGAAGAAGATGTAATTGGAAACCCAATTGATTTAAAATACTATAGGAGCATAATAGGGAGTCTCCTTTACTTAACTGCAAGCCGACCTGATATCTTATTTGCAGTGAGTATGTGCGCAAGGTTTCAAACCTGTGCCAAGGAGTCTCACCTAACTCTAGTCAAGCGTATCCTTAGATATCTAAAGGGTACACTTAATGTCGGCATTTGGTATCCTAGATCTACCGAGTTCGAACTAACCGGCTACTCCGATTCGGACTATGCCGGTAGTAAGCTCGATAGAAAGAGCATGAGTGGTTGTTGTCAACTTCTTGGCTCGA
Source organism: Wurfbainia villosa (assembly GCA_025175895.1). Classification (NCBI taxonomy): domain Eukaryota; kingdom Viridiplantae; phylum Streptophyta; class Magnoliopsida; order Zingiberales; family Zingiberaceae; genus Wurfbainia; species Wurfbainia villosa. The sequence goes on along the minus strand of CM045998.1, from coordinate 30,547,780 downwards.
GTCTAGTGAGTTGGTGCAGTAGGAAGCAACATTGTGTTGCCTTATCTACCACCGAAGCCGAATACATCGCGATGGGTGAGTGTGTCACTCAACTTCTTTGGATGAAGCACACTCTCCGCGACTTTAAGTTAGACTTTACGAATACTAAACTTCACGTAGATAACATTAGTTCAATTAATCTTACTAAGAATCCGATATGTCACTCTAGGACCAAACATATAGAGGTCAAACACCATTTCATTCGAGAACATGTGGCCAACGGAGCCATACAACTCAAATACGTCGAATCGAAGTCTAACTTAGCAGACCTATTTACTAAACCCCTACCCGAAGCCGAATTTAGTCTATTAAGATGAAAATTGGGCATGTGCGTAGTAGAATAAGAACTTGCAAATTATGTTTTCTTACTACTATTTCTTAAATTTCATTTTTATGGAACTAGCATAGGACGTACCTTAGATATCATGCACCTATAGATTTAAGGAGCCAATACATCTCACAACACATAGGACTAATGTGTTTGTGTACTTAGCCACGTAGATGGGCGTGAGATGTTAGGACCTTACTCCTGGTTCCAGATGTAGAGATAGTGCATCTCCATGAACCACGGAGTATAATCATACATACTAACAGGATCTTTTATATCAATCAAGCCAAATATGAGTCGAACATTCTATAGATGAACTTATTTTCAGTATATTATTTTCAAAATAATGTGGAACATGCTTGGACTTTAAATTTAACACTTATTTTTGTTTTCGTTTTCCACACACACCCTCACTCTTTTCGATATATGGCAAAAGGGGGAGAAAAAGGCCAAAGTTAAGGGGTCAAAATTTTTTTTGATAACTTTACTCTTACTTTATATTTAAACCAAAAGTTAACTTTAAGTTTTGAAAACTTATTAAAGGCCAAGTTAAGAGAATTCTTAACTTAAACTTATTTGGGGTCAAAAAATTTTTTGATAACTTAACTCTTACTTTATATTTAAACCAAAAGTTAACTTTAAGTTTTGAAAACTTATTAAAGGCCAAGTTAAGAGAATTCTTAACTTAAACTTATTTGTACCATCAATGTTTTACTTATTTTTAAACATTATGCCCTTAATGTTTTACTTAAGGGGGAGAAAGGGCCAAGTTAAGAAGAACTCTTAACTTAAACAATTTACTAAGGCCAACTTTAAGTAATGTTAATTACTTAAAGCAACCCTCAAAGGGGAGGATCAAGGTCTTTCTTCAAGACTCACCCTCGGTCAAGGGGGAGGTTTCCTCAAGGGGGAGTACTTGAAGAAAATTCTTACTACTCCAACTTAATCTTCTTTATTTTTTGTTTGTTTCTAATGCACATTATTCTTCATGCTTGCTATTTACTTAACTTTGTATGTGGGTTTGCCATAAATCAAAAATGGGGAGATTGTTGGTGCAGTAGGCACCTAAGTCGAACCTGAGTTTTGATTATATCAAACGATACAAAGTTAAGCTCATGTCGTTATCTCACGAGCTGAATCGAGTGTGCAGAAGATTGCTATAGCTAGAGCTGAAAGCTAGCGACACCCGGAGGAAGCCGCGGTGGTCGGGCGACACTCGAGTGACTTCGGAGGGAGCCGAAGGAATCGAGTGGATGGCCGGAAGCAAAAGCGACATGGTAAGTATCGAGGTAAGCTCGTGTGTGCGAGCGTAAGTGAGGTCGTATCCTCCTTACGGGGATGGTCTTAAGCGTAGATCCGACCAAAGACATCCCATCGATGGTCTAGGTCGAGATCGGACGGTCGAAGGTCGTCGAAATAATGTTTTCTTTGAGCTAACTTTGACTTGCAGCAAGCATCATCATTTGTCGGCTTGAGGACTCGATTGCCAATCGATCGTCATCGGAGGTCGATTACTCGATGATCTTGCCATCGATCGATGATGGCCATCGACCGATCGATGGTCAATGATCAGCTTCGAGGAGTCAAGGCTTATCACCCCATTTCAAGGAGATTGGTGCTCAATTGTGATTGGCTAGGGTTCCTCTCGAAAAGGGGCTCAAAGGCTATAAAAGGATGGCTAATCCTAGGGTTTCTTCATCAATTCCAAGCTTCCAAAAGCCTCCGCAAAGCTACAACTCTCCGACAACAAAGTCTTTCTTCTCCGACGTCTAGGTTTAATTTTCTTTATTTTTTGTACGTCGGTATTAGCTTTATATCAGTTGTTTATTTACTTGTTTCGGAGCTTTTATCATAAACGAGGAGAGGGGGAGTGTCCCTCTACCTCAAGTTTTGTTCTTTCTTGTATCGATTAACTCCTACCTCCAACGAGGAGGAGTTCGTTTAGTGTTTTGCCCTCCGTACGTGGTCAAGGACCACTAGGGCCTTAGAGTAGTAGCCGAAGGCTACGAACCAAGTAAAATATTTGTCTTCTCTTTTTATTTCTTATCTTTTTCGCTGCAAATTAATTATCTACTCGGTTTTTAAACGAACGAACAAAAAGAAAGTTTTAACGCTATTCACCCCCCCCCCTCTAGCGTTTCAAATCGATCCAACACGATCTAGATTTAATGTACACTCATTTGTGGAGTATAGGATCGATGGATGTAAATTAAAATAATTTTTCTAGGCTCGGATCTCCGGATGGCTTGTATATGGCGTAGGGAGGAGCAAACGAGGTGGCAACACGACTGGAGGCATATTGGAGAACAAAAGCCATAATAGTTGGAAAATTGGTTTTTCATATTTATTTCTTTTGATTTATATGCTTGTTGTGCTTGCATAGTTAAAATTCCTCAATTTTAAATTACTAAGTGGGAGAGGGGTATTTTTTTAATTATCATAGCCTCCATTACAATTTGACAAGTGATGCGAACAAACTTGCGCGTTGGCTCTGAGTGTAGGATCGATGAAGTGTAGATGTTGGCCGGCTAGAGGGGGGTGAATAGACCCTCTTTCGTTTGATGACATAATTTGCTTGTCTACAAAATCATTAGCGCAAGCGGAAGCATAAACAATAAAGACAAAGCAAATATAAATAAAAATGCAAACGTTAACAAAGGATATAATGTGGTTCACAGCTACGCCGCTAATCCACGGTCTGATTCGTCCAAGGTGAATCACTCCTTAATCTTTCCACTAGATCTCTCCTTTGCACAAAGCTAGGTGGAGGTAACCTCTTTTACACAAGGATCACTCTTCTACAATAGAATGAAGATTAGCACTAGTAGAATAGTGGAAAACATTTAGGGCACTTTGGGAGCTGTTTAGAATAGAAGCATTAGCCTCCCAAAGGCCAACACCCTCTCTTTTTATAAAGAGGGCTGATTTCTTCTGGTTGGCCGCCATCAGTCGACTGCCGCCACTACAAACAGCCTCTGAACATGTCGGATTCTGACCGTTGTAGGCCAACGAATCCCTTGGCAGTCGACTGATGTAACCATCAGTCGACTACTACCTCCGTAGTCGACTGCCCAGTCGGCTATGAGAGGATCTGTGCCCGCGACTTCCTCTGGCAGTCGACTACCATTCCATGGCAGTCGACTACTGGGCATAAATCCATCAGTCGGATACCAGTCAAACTCTATTCGACTCAGAGCAGTCGATTGCCATTTCATGGCAGTCAACTGGTGTCGTGTGAAACTCAAACTTAACATTCGTTTGAGCTTCCGGTGGTTGGGTAAACCTCAACCCTTGCAGTCGAGCCTCCGACACTCAGCCATTCGGCCAAGTTCACCTAATGAGCTACTTATAATTCACTCATTCTCTCATCTCACTCGAAGTCCCTCGCCGAAGCTCTCTTCGTTCGCGGCCACGTCCCTCAGCAGCATCAGGCGCACGGCTCTGCAATGCTCTTTCGCGGCTCTTGCCTCCGAAGTCTGCTTCCTTGGCTTCGCTTCAAGTCATCTCGTCCGGCGGTCCCTCAGCAACATCAAGCGCACGGCTCTACAATGCTCCTTCTCTGACTCAAGCACGAGGTTGTGAGTGGTGAACTCGCCAAAGCTTCATGTGCGAATTACTAAGTCCTGCATGACTTCAACGCACATATCAAATCATAATAACAACCTAACTTAAACCCTTTGCCACACACATCAAAACCATATCACGGGTTGATTGCACTAACAATCTCTCCCTTTTTGATGTGTGGCAATCCGTTTAAGTTAGGTAAAAACATTTGATAAAATATTAAGGAAATAAAGCATGTGAATAACATGATTAGCAACTCTCCCCTTAATACATGAAACTCCCCCTAAATGCATTCCCCCTTTACTTAAACATATATCTTTCTCCCACTTTGACACCATCAAAAAGATTAAATAGGGTTTCTATGGCATGGCATCAAGTCTAGAGAGAAGCAAAAATTAAAAACACTTAAAATCCTGATAAAATCAAGTTATCAGGTTTCGCAGACAGATACATCACCGATCGCTATCAATATGGCAATGACCGCACAAGGAAATCAGAATATCTAATTTTCTGGACGAATTTCAGAAATGCACTATAAATTCCAAAAAATTAAAAAAATAGTGAAATATGGGGAACACAATTCTTTTAGGGTCTTTATCAATGAAAAATAGTTTTCCATGAAAAAACATTATATTTTCAAAGATTTTCCAAAAATCCAAAAGCTTTAAAAACAACTAGTGTTTTGATCAAGTTTGTATCCATTTTAACACCTAGTTTTGCTTTGGATTGTTTCAAAACTTGAACATGCAGATTTTTAAAGTAAGAAATTGTTTTGAAAACATATAAAATATCCAACCATGATCTTTGGGCAATATGTCTATGAATTAAACATAAGCCTTCCCCATGATTGGTCTATTATTGCTATTTTGATACTTTAAATGACCATCTAAATGTCATAGGCATTAGTGGACATTTGTATCATCCTAACATCTCACTCATGCTAAGTTTTCAATCAAGTTAGCCTATGGTAAGTGTGAGATGTATCCTAAAGGTATTTGTATATACTTAACCATAATTTTCATGCAATTCTACCCATGGTTAAGTATCATCCTAACATCCAACATGATCATAAAGACATATATGTATGAATTTCATATTTTGATCATGAAACACATGTATTCATCAATTAATAATCATGCATTAGGTATTACATCATGATAATAAGGCAAATATCACCTAAAGCATGATTTATCTATTTATAGGTGCATTATCATCACCTAACACTATTTCAAAAATATTGTCCCGCCATCCTAAGTCAACCAAAAATATGATATAGGTGAAATCCTTATGGTTGACTATCCTAGGGTTTTCCTAACCCTTTAGGATGGATTTAGGAACCCAAAATAAGTTCTTTCCTATGGGGTTCACTAAAAATTCCTTAGGGATCCATTTTCTAGCTATTACCTTTTTTTGTCTTGACCCCTAGCAATTAAACATTTATAGGCCTTTTCATTTTTATTTTCTTTATATCCTAAGCCTTTCTTGTTGAAGCTTGCTCTTTGGCTCCCTATAATCATGTTAAGAGTGTTGGAGCCAATAGTGAACTTTTCTAGGGCTTTGGTCGAGTGATCTACCTTTTCCCTTAAAGCCCTATTGTCTTCCATACATGCATCACTTACATCTAATGGCACATAAAGATCATGTGAGCATGCATCATCATTATTAACATCTAAACATGCTTGTTCTAATTTATTTTCTAAGGCCTTAATTTGATCTAGCATGCTCTTATTTTTCTTTTTGGCCCTAAATAAATCCCTAGTTAAGCTAGAAACCATGGAAACTATTTTCTTGGGAGTTAGATTTGTTACCATAGCTTCCATGTCTTCTTCTTCTTCGAATGAGGATGGTTAAGAAGCTCCCCCTTCACTAGAGCTCTCCTCACTTGTGCTTGATCCTTCAATTTCGGAGGAGGATGAGTCTAGGTCGTCAAAGGCCATCAAAGCTAGGTTGGTGACAAAAGCATTCTCCTCTTCCGATGATGATGAAGATGAGGAAGAGGGGTCATCCCATGTCCTTGCTTTTAGTGCCTTGACCTTCCCTTTTTCTTTGGCCTTCTTCTCTTCTTCTTTCTTCTTGCTCTCCTTTTTCTTCTTCTTTTCTTCTTTCTTTTTCCTCTCCTCTTTGCTCTTGTTCAAGAGGGGACAATTGTCCCTTATGTGTCCCTCTCCTTGGCAATTATAACAAATCACCTTCCCTCTTGGTCTTCTTCTCCTATCATTAGAGTTATTGAATTTAAAATATTTTAATGCATGCCTTACCCTCCTTACCATATAAGCTTCTTCCGTGCTATCCATGGAGGAGGATGAGGATGCTTCGTCGGAGGAGGAGGAAGTCTCTATCTTCTTCTTCTTTCCTTTGTTGGCTACCAAGGCTACTCCTCTTGAAGGCTTGATACTTGATTCTTCATTTATTCCTTCAAGCCTTGTTTCATGGAGCTCCATAGTTGAGAAGAACTCCTCCAAGGTGCTCACTTCTAAATTTTTTGACATGTAGTAGGAGTCCACCATTGAGCTCCATTTTGATGACCGGGGAAAGGCATCAATTGCTTTCATGAGCATGTCCCGGTTCGAAAGTCTTTCTCTTACACTCATTAGACCAATTAAAATTTCTTTGAATCTAGAATGTAAGGAGGTTGCCTTTTCTCCCTTTTCAAGATTGATATTTGCTAGTTGGGAGTGGAGGAGGTCTCTTCTTGCAAGCTTGGCCTCCAAGGTACCTTCATGAAGCTCTACAAGCTTCTCCCACATCTCCTTGGCGCTAGCACACTCCCCTATCCTATTCACTTCTTGTTGGGGGAGTACATTGTAGAGGTGGTGCTTGACCTTTGAATTCGCCAAGTACTCCTCTCTTTGTCTTTTATTCCATCTTGATTTCTCCAATAGCTCCCCTTCTTCATTCCTAGGCATCTCGAAACCATTTTTCATAATTAATAAAATTTCAAAGTCGGTTTTGAAGAATACCTCCATTCTCTTTTTCCACCAAGAGAATTCTCCTTCAAACTTCGGTGGGTGAATGTTGGAGCTGGCCATTCTTGAATGTAGTGCTTGTGTTGGCGGTTAGTCCTCAACAAGCGCCTTGGCTCTGATACCACTTGTAAGATCGATGAAGTGTTGATGTTGGCCGGCTAGAGGGGGGTGAATAGCCCTCTTTCGTTTGATGACGTAATTTGCTTGTCTACAAAATCGTTAGCGCAAGCGTAAGCATAAGGAATAAAGACAAAGCAAATATAAATAAGAATACAAACGCTAATAAAGGATATAACGTGGTTCATGGCTACGCCGCTAATCTACGGTCCGATTCGTCCAAGGTGAATCACTCAATATTTTCACTAGATCTCTCCTTTGCACAAAGCTAGGTGGAGGTAACCTCTTTTACACAAGGATCACTCTTCTACAATAGAATGAAGATTAGCACTAGTAGAAGAGTGGAAAACGTTTAGGGCACTTTGGGAGATGTTTAGAATAGAAGCATTAGCCTCCCAAAGCCCAACACCCTCTCTTTTTATAGAGAGGGCTGATTTCTTCCCGTTGGCCGCCATCGCTGATTCGCCTTGGCGGATCACGCCACTACTACAAACGGCCTCAACACGTCGGATCCCGACCGCAGGCCAACGGATCCTCTTGGCAATCGGATCGATGTAACCATTAGTCGATCGCCGCTCCGTAGTCGACCGCCATGGCTATGAGAGGTTTTGTGCCGCGACTTCGGGCAATGACTACCATTCCATGGCAATGACCGTTGGGTATAAACCGATCATTCGGATATACGGTCGAACTCGTTTGATTTCAGAGCGATCGTCATTTCATGGCAGTCGACTGGTGTCGTGTGAAACTCAAACTTAACATTCGTTTGAGCTTCCGGTGGTCGGATAAACCTCAACCCTTGCGGTCGAGCCTCCGACACTCAGCCATTCGGCCAAGTTCACCTAATGAGCTACTTATAATTCACTCATTCTCTCATCTCACTCGAAGTCCCTCGCCGAAGCTCTCTTCGTTCGCGGCCACGTCCCTCGGCAGCATCAGGCGCACGACTCTACAATGCTCCTTCGCGTCTCTTGCCTCCGAAGTCTGCTTCCTTGGCTTCGCTTCAAGTCATCTCGTCCGGCGGTCCCTCGGCAGCATCAAGCGCACGGCTCTGCAATGCTCCTTCTCCAACTCAAGCACGAGGTTGTGAGTGGTGAACCCGCCAAAGCTTCATGTGTGAATTACTAAGTCCTGCATGACTTCAACGCACATATCAAATCATAATAACAACCTAACTTAAACCCTTTGCCACACACATCAAAACCATATCACGGGTTGATTGCACTAACACTGAGTGCCTTCCTCCACATCGAATGAGTTTTTTTTTGCAGATCACTAGGTTAAATATGGTTATAGGAAATTATTTTGGAGCATGTGTACTTCCCCATCGGAAGACAGATAATCTGAGATAATTGCCTTAGTATCGGGTAATGGTGAACACTTAGATGGAAATAAAATTATCCTCCCCATCGGAGTCACTGCTTTTATTTGTAGGGCCGAAGAGGAACCAACTATTAATTTTATTTGTCAAAAAGTAAGGTTGATAGGATAATAAAATTAATGGGTAAAACCTCCTCTTACAAATTAAGAATTCGTATACATCCACACTATCATGGCATATAATATTCTCGGTGTTTTTAGGTGTTGGTTGATTTTAAAATTTTATTATTTGAGGAATCAATAAATTTTACAATCTAATGTTGCAATTTATATTCTTAGGTTTTTCAAAATGACTTTTAACCCACTTGTGTGATTCTGAAAGAAAACAAACTTACTGGACCTAACTATGTTGATTGGAAAAGAAATCTGGACATTGTCTTAACTATTGAGGAGTACAAATATGTACTCTTCGAAGAGTGTCCTCCTAATCCTACGGATGATTCTGGGGAAAAGGAGAAAGAGAGTTATAAGAAGTGGATCAAGGTTGATGAGATGGCGCGGTGTTACATTTTGGCTTCTATGTCAAATGTATTGCAACATCAACATCAGGCCATGACGACTACCTATGACATGATGTTGAATCTCAAGGAACTTTTCGGACACCAGAATCGGGCTGCAAGGAAGAAAGCCATGAGAAATTTGATGATGACCACCATGGTGGAGGGAACACCCGTGAGGGATCATGTTCTCAAGATGATGGCTCATTTGAATGAGCTGGAAGTCTTTGGAGTTGAGATCGATGGGGAAACCCAGGTCGATATCATTCTCCAATCTCTACCTAGGAGTTTTGAGCAGTTTCACCTGAACTACAACATGAATAAGAGGTTGTATTCGGTGGCGGAGCTTCTGACAGAACTCCAGGCGACAGAGGGACTTTTTTGTCAAAGTTCTCATGTTTTGGTTGCCCAAAAGGTTTCTATTTCTAAGCCGAAAGGCAAGAAGAAGAAGAAACAATGTGTAGCAAAGGTGCTGGGAGGATCTCAGGGAGGAGTGAAGAAGTCAAAAGGCAAGTGCTCACTTGCAAGTAGACTAGACATTGGAAGGCGGACTATCCTAACTGGAAATAGAACAAAGGTATATCTTTTAGTTTAGTCGTTGAAACATATTTAGCGGTGTTATCTACCGGTACCTGGTGTATAGATATCGGAGCCACTGATCATCTCTGCAACTCTTTGCAGGGGTTCCAGGAAACCAGACGACTAGCTGAGGGAGAGATTACCGTCTACATGGGCAATGCTACGAAGGTGGCGGCTATTGCAGTGGGAGATCTTTATTTAACTTTTGATAGGAATAAAACTTTGGTTCTGAGAAATTGCCTTTATGTACCTTCATTTAGAAAGAATTTAATTTCAATTTCTAAATTATTTTTGGATGGATATTCTATTTCTTTTAATGGCAGAGTTGTTATAAAAAGGAATAGGGAGATTATCTATTCTGGTACGTTGGTAGAAAATTTATATACTCTTAAACCAAAATCTCCCACAATGCAAATAGAAATAAATAACTCATCTTCTAAATCTAATAAGAGAAAAGAACCTTCGAAAATGAATCAAATGTATCTTTGGCATCTAAGGTTAGGTCATATTAACCTGAGTAGAATTCAAAGGTTGATAGCTGATGGACCTTTGGGTTCATTAGTGGTGGAAGATTTCTCAACCTGTGAATCTTGCTTAAAAGGTAAAATGACCAAAAGGTCTTTTAAGGCTAAGGGGTATAGAGCCAAAGATGTGTTGGAATTGGTTCATTCTGATTTATGTGGTCCTATGTCTATCCAAGCTATAGGTGATTTTGAATATTTCATCTCTTTTATAGACGATTATTCAAGATATGGATACATTTACTTGATGTGCCGCAAGTCTGAATGCTTTGATAGGTTCAAAGAATTCAAGGTTGATGTGGAGAAATGTCAAGGTAAAAGTATCAAGACACTACGATCTGATCGTGGTGGTGAGTACCTCTTGGGAGAGTTTAGGAGTTACTTATCAGAAGCTGGGATTCAATCCCAACTGTCTGCACCTGGTACACCCCAGTAGAATGATGTAGCGGAGCAAAGGAATAAGACTCTTATGGAGATGGTTAGATCGATGATGAGTTATTCTGAGTTACCAGATTCGTTCGGGGGGTATGCTCTAGATATTGTTGGTGCAATCGGCCCAGGTCACGATTGACCAGACTCGAGTTTGACTCGAGAGATGTTTTGATGTTTGACAAAGTAAGTTGACATTGATATTTGACATTAATGTCTATTGATGTTTTGGAGAGATTGTTTATACAATCAACCCGGGTTATGTTTAACTGGACTCGAGTTTGACTCGAGGGAGACTTTGATGGTTGACTAGGATTGACCATGTGATTATGGAAAGTCCAACATGGGTTGGCAAGGGAAAGTCCAAGCTTGAGTCTTGGCATTTGCGAAGTCCAAGGGGTTTGATATTGGCGGCGTAAAGTCCAAGCAGGAGTCTTGGCAGCATAAGTCCAATGGTTGGCGGCGTAAAGTCCAAGCGGAGTCTTGGCGGCGTAAGTCCAATGTGCCTTGGCAGTGTAGACACCATTAGCATGACATAGCCGATGGAAGCACCTGAAGGCTAGCGCGATGGATGAACAAGTCATGGATTACTTGGAGGGATCTGAGAGGCGTAAGGCTGATAGAGGTGGCTAGAAGGCTTAGGTCTAGGCTAAGGGTGGTCTAGCAAGAATGGGGGCACCATACTTGGGATAAAACCTCATGTTTGAGGTGTGTCAGTCGACTGGTGTCATATGGCAGTCGACTGGCGTAGTCAATTAGGGTTTGACTGCGGGAATTGCCCTAGTAGTCGACTGCTATAGATGGACAGTCGACTGATTGGATGAGCAGTCGACTGATCTTGTGATCAATCGACTGATGCTCGGATTTTGGGGCACAGAATGGAGTCTTACTTGACCGCTGGGACAAGCAGTCGAGTGATGCTTGAACAGTCGACTGATGCTCATTATCAGTCGACTGATATCCTAGCCGTTAGACTTTTCCAGCGTGGATTACACTGTTGTCTCACAACAACAGTGTGATCAGTCGACTGATGGTCCCAAGCAGTCGACTGATCGACATTTTCTAGCACAGGTTGAAGCTATAAAAGGAGCTCGTGATGGAGAAAAATGGATCCGGTTCTTGAGAGATATTGGGGCAATTTGTTGCTGCAAATCAGGTCTCCAAGTGCAAGCAAGCAACCAAGCATTCAAGCAATCAAAAATAAGTGTTGTAAAGTTCTTTCTTTACTTGTCTTTCGTATTTGCATTGTATATTGCTTGTATTTCATTCTTGCTATTGTAAGATCATTTGTACGAGGTTTCTCCACCTCCGACTTGTGTCGAGAAGGAGTTATTGTGATTAGTAGTGTGTGTTTGCATTGCTAGGGCTTTTAGAGCCCGATCCGTGGAGTAGGAACCGTGCGATTTCGAACCGCGTTAAATACTTGTGTTCTTGTTGTGTTTTTCATATTTTGTTATTATATTACTTCTATTTCCGCTGCGCTAACAAAATTGTAGAGAGAAACGCAATGAATTCCATTATCGAATGAGCACGACGCTATTCACCCCCCCCCCCCCTCTAGCGGCCTCAAATCTCCTACAATTGGTAGAAGAACCCGGGGCTCTTCTACGGATTAACCGCCGGGAGCTAAAGAAGCTAGAGGGAAGATGGAAGTTCAAGAGCAACTAGGATGGGATATCAACACACGGATCCCTTACACATTCTATGGACAAGAAGGGTTTAGACAATGGAAGGCGAGAATTGAGGACTTCCTAATGATGAGGGACTTCGAAGAATAGTCCATTTTAATGGAGGGATATAGCTATCCAAGAGGACCAAAAGGTGGATTCCTCAAGAAAAAGAGATGGACCGAAGAGCAAGTCCAAGCCTTCGAGAAAAATGATAAGGTAATGAAGTTTTTAATTGATTTAATACCTAACAATATCTTGTGTATGTTAGGTAATTATGTAGATGCCAACGAGCTATGGAGCCAAGTGGCCAAGCTCCATGAAAGCCCATCAACGGTCCAAGAGGAAGAGACCGAAGAGGCTAATGTATCATCCTCACAAGGAAGTAGGACTTAGAGGTTGAGAGATCATTAACATCCAAGGAGGAAGAGGAAGTAGAATCGGAGGAGACCTCCCCCTCTAAGATTGAGGGGGAGGAGACTAGAGCATCCTCAACACCGGAGCAACAAGAAGAACCATCTACATCCGGTAGAGAGGAAGAGCAAGCTCAAGAGAACCTCACCTCTACCCTAGGTAACTCAAACATGGTAATTCAAAATAAAAATAATATTATGTGTTTTGAGTGTAGGAAATTTGGGCATTATAAGAGTAAGTGCCCAAAGAAAGTCAAGAAGACTCCTCCAGCACCAAAACCTCAAGAAAGATCAAAAAATGTTGGTGCCCCCACTAGAAGAAGCAAAGAGCATGTCATTTTCTTCAAGTGCCAACAACTGGGACATTATCGGAATCAATGCCCGAAGGGGGAAAGGAAGAGGCAAAATGGAGCATCACAAGTAGGGGGAGCCTCTAAGGCAAACCCTAAGGTATATCTAAATAATGCTCCTAATTTAAATGTTAAAAAGCATGCTAGGAATTTTAATTCTCTTGCAATTTATGAAAAGCATGCTAATAGGAACAAGTACATTTGTTTAGGAGCTAAGAACCTTTATTTTGAAAATAAGGAGAAATTTGGGACTATCCCTAAAAATAATTCATCTAAGGACAAACCTAGGTCAAATAACACTAGACCAATTTTACCTAGGGAGACAATTAGAAAGGGGCAAGAGCACCTAGGTTTTAATTCCAAATGGACTAGGCATATGCCTAGAAAGAACCATGCCCAAAGACAAAATCAAAATTCTAAAATTGGGCAATTAGAATTAGAAAACCAAGTCTTGAGATCAAGGCTTGAGAAATTAGAAAAGACCCTTAAGGTTATGCAAAATCAAATTCAAGGGTCTAATGGTCAAAGTCAAGGGTCAAGATCTCAAAGTCAACATCTAGGACCCGAAAGACAAAAGTCAACCAAGGGCAAGAAAGGTTTGGGTCACAAACCTAAGCCTAAGGTGGCTTATCATTGTGTTCCATTTGACTATGGAACACAAACTAGGTCTAGGAAGACCAAGGTTACTAGGGAAGTTATCCCTAAGAGTAACCATGGTAAGTGCCTAGTGGCTAGGGTTTCTAGGAAACCTAGGGAAGCCACTAAGAAGGTTGCAAGGGAAGTTACCCCTAGAGTCAACCTAGGTAAGACCACCATGACCAAGGCTAATAAGCCTAGGAGGGTCATTAGGAAGGTATCTAGGGAGGTTATCCCTAAGGAATACCTAATTAACCCAATGAGCTCAAATAGATTTTGGGTTCCTAGGAGCATGATTGATTCACGCTAAGATGGGTTTAGGGTGTGCCAACCTTGATTGGATGGGTAGTTAACTCAACCATGGCAAAGGTGGCATTTTAGGTTATTTTCAAGGTTATGGATATCTTGGAAATAGGCTTGATTTCTAATCCTAAAATATTTTAGGATGTGCCAATATATTTTGAGAAGTTTGATAAAATGATCAAATTGGCACAATTTAGATTTAGAGGTCTTAGTGTGCCATTTTGGGTTTTTGGCACATTTGGGAGAATTTAGGTTAATATGGCAAAATGAACTTAATCCCAACAAATGGTAATTAATATTAAAATTTAGGTATTACTATACTTATATATTTTATATGTCATGCTTTGATTGTCATATGCCATGTCATAACATCATGTTTACTTTTAATCATTTTATATGTCATGATTATGCTTAGATTTTAGATTAATGTCATGTGTTTTTAGATTTCATATTATGCCATGACATCATGATTATGAGCATATGCTTATTTATATCATAATTAATGCCATAATCATTCATGCATTTGATTAAAATTGAGTTAAGGACAATTGGCATGACTTGAAGTCCCATGTATAAGGGAATCAAGTAGAGTTGCCTTAGAAAATGCATGAAACCCTAGATTAGGGAGAACAAAACTCACATCTCACATCACATTGACATGTATGTGTATTTATATACCCTAGATACATGTGAGATGCTAGGATATGAGTTAAGTTCAAGGTGCATAGTTTCTGCATCTAGATGAACTCAAACTCATCTTATATGAGTAATGGATCATTGGGAGAGCATGTGTACAAGTCATGTACATAGAGCCCAAGGAATTTGATCCAAAATAAGGTTTTGAAAACATTTTAAAATCATTTTAGAAAACTTTGGTAAAGTCTATCTTTTGATAGCAATCACCATTGATGAAGTTGATACAAAGTGAGCCAAAACTTAGAAGTTTTCTTCACTTTTGAATTTTGTATCAATTTCAGTATTTTATGGGTAAAATATTTTTCACCCATTGTATTGACTATAAGTAATATACGTATCAAATTTCGTGATTTTTCGATATAAGTAGAATTACGATTATCCTTGGTGGCGATCGGTGATGTAATGTGATCATTTGGTAACTTACGGAGTCGACGGTCAATGCTGATTTCGAGAAAACTAGGTTTGTTTAGCCCGTGTTCAGCTGCGGTTAAGGTCCCTAACCACTCCTAACCCTAGGATATGCTTTGGGAAGCATTATAAAGGGTGAAAATCCATTGGATATGGATTAGGAGAGTTGTTTGGGGTTTGTATCAAATTTAAGGTGGGGAGAGTTCATATTTGAACTTTTAACCTTATTTTTGATGGTTTAGAGTTCCTATTGGCTTAGGGACTTCCCAAAGACATTATTGGTGCAATGCTCAAGGGGGAGCAAGCCTTTAGGGGGAGGTATCCATCACGGGATGATGGATGGTATTTTTCCTCATGGGAAGGAAAAATGAGATTTTCACATACCCAATTTGGAAATTCGGGGAAAGTATAGGATTGCCCCTCTTGAGTGATATAGGACTTATCACTAGGACGATGGTAGGCATCCTAGGTATCTTTGGACCAAGGGGGAGATTGTAAGATCTCATTGGGACATGAGACATTGACCTCCTTGGAGAGATAACCTTTTTTGATGTATGTCGAAAAGGGGGAGAACATTAAATTACCAATTTGGAAAATTGGTAAGGGAATTTGAGTTAGGGGCCTAACTCAAGATTTGTTTTGTCAACCATCAAAAAGGGGGAGATTGTTGGTGCAATCGGCCCAGGTCACGATTGACCAGACTCGAGTTTGACTCGAGAGATGTTTTGATGTTTGACAAAGTAAGTTGACATTAATGTTTGACATTAATGTCTGTTGATATTTTGGGGAGATTGTTTATACAATCAACCCGGGTTATGTTTAACTGGACTCGAGTTTGACTCGAGGGAGACTTTGATGGTTGACTAGGGTTGACCATGTGATTATGGAAAGTCCAAGCATGGGTCTTGGCATGGAAAGTCCAACATGAGTTTGTAAGCGAAAGTCCAAGCTTGATTCTTGACATTTGAGAAGTCCAAGGGGTTTGATATTGGCAGCGTAAAGTCCAAGCGGGAGTCTTGGCAGCATAAGTCCAATGGTTGGTGGCGTAAAGTCCAAGCGGAGTCTTGGCGGCGTAAAGTCCAAGCGGAGTCTTGGCGGCGTAAGTCCAATGTGCCTTGGCGGTGTAGACACCGTTAGCATGACATAGCCGATGGAAGCACCTGAAGGATAGCGCGATGGATGAACAAGTCATGGATGACTTGGAGGGATCCGAGGCATGTTGGTGCAGGGGCACTAGATAATCGAACCTGTGTTTTGATTATGGTAAAGATACAAAGTTAAGTTTACATCGTTATCTCATGAGCTAAGTCGAGTGTGCAGAAAAGTACTAAAGCTGGAGCTGAAGGCTAGCGACACCCGGAGGAAGCCGCGGTGGTCGGGCGACACTCGAGTGACTTCGGAGGGAGCCGAAGGAATCGAGTGGAAGGTCATAAGCGAGAGCTACAAGGTAAGTATCAAGGAAAGCTCGTTTGAGTGAGAGATTGTAAGGTCGTGTCCTCTTTACGGGGATGACCATAGGCGGCGATCCGACTAAGACTTCCTGTGGAAGGTCTAGGTCGAGATCGGACGGTTAGAAACCATCACATTTATCATTTTCCAAGCTAACCTCTTACTGCAGGGAAGTGGCTAGGCTAGCAGTCGACTGCTGGACGTTGGGAAGTCGACTGATGCTCATCAGTCGACTGATGGGAGGCATCAGTCGGCTGATGGCGACGAATCAGCCTTTGCGCTAGGTTAAAATGGATAACGTTTGACGCGGCCACTTCGCGATAAAATTTGGACAACTTCGTGATCTGTTCCAAAAAAAAAGGAAGACAAATTCAGAGGCCAAAATCTATAAAAGGAGGGGAGGATTCCAACTCCAAGCATCATCAAGTTTATTCGTCAAGTGCTCCTACAACGCCAACGCTCCAATGTCGTTATAACGCTAACACGACGACAAGTTCAAATCTCCTTCGTCGGCAGCAGTAGCAAGTAATTATTTTTATTGTATTCTTTATTTTAATCATAATGAAGTGAGGTAGGCTTGTTGTCTCATCCTCGTATATTCGGTTTTTGTGATCGTTATCTCCTACTTCCAACGAGGAGACGTTATAGTGCATTGCCCTCCGTACGCGGTCTATGACCGATAGGGCCTTGGAGTAGCAACCGCTGGGTTGTGAACCAAGTAAAAATAAACGTGTACCTTTATTTTCTGCTGCTCTTACTCGTTTAATTGTCTACTCGAACAAAACATCGAAAAGATTTACGATCGCTATTCACCCCCCCCCTCTAGCGACGCTTCTCGATCCAACAATTGGTATCAGAGCGGGGGCGCTAAGATTTGGTGAAACCACCAATATAGCACGTTTTGGTTTTCTTTTCGTATTTTTCGATTCATATCTTTCTTAGGTTTTTATTCCTCCCGCACTACTAATCCAAGACGAAGTCTTTGTACGTTTCTTTTGGTTGTGTGCTTGCAAGTATTCTCCCTTGGAGTAGCCGACGGTAAAACGGCCATAACTTTTCGCACAAGTGGACTCACATAACGATCTACCTACCAAATCGAAGCCCTCTGAGAGATCTACATTTCTTACCAGGGTTTACCCTCGTAACAAGCTGTTTCCAGCCCAAAAATCCAACGTTCAGTAGCCTTTCGGGGACACCGAAGGTCGTAAGTTTCTAGTTTTTGTTAGTTTCTTATTCTTCTCATTTATTTCTGTTTATTTCCTATTATTTCCCACACTACTAATCCAAGACCAAGTCTTGGAATTCTCTTTGGTTTTTATTCGTGTTTTTGCAAGAGACTTAATGGCTCACATTGAGGGGTATAGCACCACCCGACCTCCGTTATGATTTCCGTTATTGGAAAGGTCGGATGGAGTGTTTCTTGAAAACACAAGTCGAGACTTGGATAATAATCCAAACCGGCTTTGCTCTACCCACCAATGATCAAGGAGAGCCCTTGGATTTCAATAAGTGGACAAATACAACCAAGAGGCAAATCGAAGCCGATGCAAGAGCAACTCAAATATTACAATGTGGCTTGTCCAAGGAGGAGCTCAACCGCATCGGTCCATTCATTAGCGCCAAAGACCTCTGGAACAAATTGATTGATCTACACGAAGGGACGCCCAATGCTAAGGTATGTAAAAGAGATTTACTTTTAAATAAACTGTACAATCTAAAGATGCAGGATCGTGAGACCGTCACCTAATTACATGCGCGGATCCAAGACATCGTCAATGGTCTTCACTCGATCGGGCAAGCCGTAGAGAACCGGGACCTTATAAGGTACGCTTTAAATGCTTTCCCTAGGACTACCTTGTGGGCATCCATTATCGATGTCTACAAGGTCTCTAAGGACATTTCAAAGCTTAGGTTAGACGAATTATTTTCTGAGTTTGAACTTCACGAGCAAACTAACGTGGTCCGGGCCGAGAGAGGTATTGCTCTACTTGCAGGACAAAGAAGAAAGCCACCTACTAGGCAAGTAGATGAACTCGAACCCGAAGATGAATCAGAGTCCGAATCAGAAGAGGTGGAAGCAATAGTGAACGCAAAGTGAGAATAGTTCGAAAAGAAAGAAGGAAATTGAAGTATGAGAACCAAAAGAAAAAGGGAGCAAGGAAAGCCTTCCATGCAACTTGGGACAACAAAGAAGACATAGCTTACATGGCAAGACCGGAGGAGTCCGAGTCAGAATCTGAAGCCGAGTCCAACTATAACACCGACTCCGAACTCGAGGACTACTTCGAGAAGCAACTCAAAGCCGAACCAAAAGAGAAAATTAAGGTTAGCCGCTCACTAATTCATACGCTTTACAATACAATTAAAATGCTTAATAGGAAATTAACTAAGTCCGAGTCTAGGGTTGAGTTGTTACTTGAGGAGGTTGAAACCCTCAAGCAAGAGGCTACTCTAACCTCTTAACCTAGTCAAGTTCAAGAGGGAAACTCAACCCAAATTGAAAAACTTGAGGAGGAGAATTCTCTCTTGAAAGACCGAGTTCAAGAGGTTGAGGCTAGGTTGGAAAGGTTCACATTGGGATCTAAGAACCTTAATCGACTACTTGGAACCCAATGAGTCGTGTACAACAAAGTCAAACTCGGATTTAAGTCAAAGACTACGAATAGGTCTTATATGTCTATCGTAAATCGTAGTCATCAAAGAGTCCAAGCATGGGTCCCAAAGGTTTTATTGAACTCACATATAAGGACTAATAAGGTTTGGATTCCCCAGGATCAAGTTCATTATTTGAATAGACCATATTGGTTCAATGGTCCAGGGGGAGCTAACACTAAAATAGTATACCCGCTTACTTAGCAAAACCATTGCATATTTTACTTTAATTTTTAGAATGGCTAGATAGGGTAAATGGTTAGTCAACTCTTGACAACATAGTATCGTGACGCGCGAGATGATAGTACATTAGGGAAACAAAGTCTGTATTCGAGCCAGATAAGGCGATCTAGCTTGGTGCACTTGACCGAAAGTGGAACTAGTCAAGCTACCTCACAGATCCTAAACTAGTTAGACCAGAAGTAAACCCTAAGTGACTTAAGTGATATTTTCTTGAATTTGGCTTTGTCTAAGGAAGTGGTCGTTGTTCCGATCAAAGAAGGCCCTCAGTGCCTCGCCACGACTGAAGCCACAAAAAGTTACTTAACGATCTAAAGGTTAAATCCAAATCTAACCCAAGGTTGACTATCTTTAATCAATTTAAAATCATCTCACAAAACATATAAGGTGAACAAATTCTGAGACACATAGAATGGGTGAGATGTTAAGGATAATTGAAATATACTTAAAACAATCTCTTCAAAATACTACTATTAGTTATTTTCTCAACTATTGTACTTAACAACTCTTAGGCCAAAGTTTAGCGCCCCCTGCATCTCTTATACTTCATATATTTGACTAAGGGGGAGAGCAAACTAACCCTAAGGGTTATATTATAAACCTTTAGATTATTGGTGCAGAGGGACACACCTCGAACCAATCTATCTAACTACTGCTAGACGCATGCTTGGACTCATATTTGATTTATCTAGATGCATGCATATACGATATTGTTTTCAAAACCCTATTTTATACAAAACCCCACATTTTTTTTTATTTATGGCAAAAGGGGGAGAAGAGCAAAAGTTAAGGGGGAGTAACATAAAATTTAATTTTGAAAATTAAATTATCTCTTCCAAAACTCACCTAGGGTTAAGGGAGAGTTTTAGTTGAGGGGGAGTTTTTGGAAATGATATTCATCTTCACATTCATCATCTACTATACTTGTTTTATGCTTTAATTTCCTTAACTTTGTATTGGTTTGCCATAGATCAAAAAGGAGGAGATTGTTGGTGCAGGGGCACTAGATAATCGAACCTGTGTTTTGATTATGGCAAAGACACAAAGTTAAGTTTACATCATTATCTCAAGAGCTAAGTCGAGTGTGCAAAAAAGTACTAAAGCTGGAGCTGAAGGCTAGCGACACCCGGAGGAAGCCACGGTGGTCGGGTGACACTCGAGTGACTTCAGAGGGAGCCGAAGGAATCGAGTGGAAGGTCGGAAGCGAGAGCTACAAGGTAAGTATCGAGGAAAGCTCGTGTGAGTGAGAGATTGCAAGGTCGTGTCCTCTTTACGGGGATGACCGTAGGCGGCGATCCGACTAAGACTTCCTGTGGAAGGTCTAGGTCGAGATCGGACGGTTAGAAACCATCACATTTATCATTTTCCGAGCTAACCTCTTACTGCAGGGAAGTGGCCAGGCTGGCAGTCGACTGTTGGACGTTGGGTAGTCGACTGATGCTCATCAGTCGACTGATGGCAACAAATCAGCCTTTGCGCTAGGTCAAAACGGATAACATTTGACGCGGCCACTTCGCGATAAAATGTGGACAACTTCGTGATATGTTCCAAAAAAAAAGGAGACAAATTTAGAGGCCAAAATCTATAAAAGGAGGGGAGGATTCCAATTCCAAGCATCATCAAGTTTATTCGTCAAGTGCTCCTACAACGCCAACGCTCCAACGTCGTCATAACGCCGATGCGACGACAAGTTCAAATCTCCTTCGTCGGCAGCAGTAGCAAGTAATTATTTTTATTGTATTCTTTATTTTAATCGTAACAAGGTGAGGTAGGCTTGTTGCCTCATCCTCGTACATTCGGTTTTTGTGATCGTTGTCTCCTACCTCCAACGAGGAGGAGACGTTATAGTGCTTTGCCCTCCGTATGCGGTCTACGACCGATAGGGCCTTGGAGTAGCAACCGTTGGGTTGTGAACCAAGTAAAAATAAACATGTTCCTTTATTTTCCGCTGCTCTTACTCATTTAATTGTCTACTCGAACGAAACATCGAAAAGATTTACGATCGCTATTCACCCCCCCCCTCTAGCGACGCTTCTCGATCCAACAGCGTAAGGCTGATGGAGGTGGCTAGAAGGCTTAGGTCTAGGCTAAGGGTGGTCTAGCAAGAATGGGGGCACCATACTTGGGCTAAAACCTCATATTTGAGGTGTGTCAGTCGACTGGTGTCATGTGGCAGTCGACTGGCATAGTTAACTAGGGTTTGACTGTGGGAATTGCCCTAGTAGTGGACTGTCATAGATGAACAGTCGACTGATTGGACAAGCAGTCGACTGATCTTGTGATCAGTAAACTGATGCTCAGATTTTGGGGCACAGAATGGAGTCTCACTTGACCGCTGGGACGAGCAGTGGAGTGATGCTTGAACAGTCGACTGATGCTCATGATCAGTCGACTGATGTCCTAGTCGTTGGATTTTTCTAGCGTGGATTACACCGTTGTCTCACAGTAACAGTGTGATCAGTCGACTAATCGACATTTTCCATCACAGGTTGAAGCTATAAAAGGGGCTTGTGATGGAGAAAAATGGATCCGGTTCTTGAGAGCTATTGGGGCGATTTGTTGTTACAAATCAGGTCTCCAAGTGCAAGCAAGCAACCAAGCATTCAAGCAATCAAAAACAAGTGTTATAAAGTTCTTTCTTTACTTGTCTTTCGTATTTGCATTGTATATTGCTTGTATTTCATTCTTGCTATTGTAAGATCGTTTGTACGAGGTTTCTCTACCTCTGACTTGTGTCGAGAAGGAATTATTGTGATTAATAGTGCGTGTTTGCATTGCTAGGGCTTTTAGAGTCCGATCTGTGGAGTAGGAACCGTGCGGTTTCGAACCGCGTTACATACTTGTGTTCTTGTTGTGTTTGTTATATTTCGTTATTGTATTACTTCTATTTCCGCTGCACTAACGAAATTGTAGAGACAAACGCAACGGATTCCATTATCGAACGAGCGCGACGCTATTCACCCCCCCCCCCTCTAGCGGCCTCAAATCTTCTATAGATATGATAGTGTATATTCTGACCTTGGTACCATCTAAATCAATACCTTCTACTCCCACAAAATTGTGGACTGGGCAAAAGCTTAGTCTGAGACATATTCAGATTTGGAGGAGTCCAACACATGTGCTGAAGGAAGATGCTGGTAAGTTGGAACCTCGTACAGATGTGTGCTTATTCATAGGCTATCCTAGAGGAACGAAAGGTGGTTTGATCTATAGTCGTAAAGATCAGAGGGTGATCATTATCATGAATGCCTGATTTTTAGAGGAATACTATGTGATGAACCACAATCCCATGAGCAAGATTGTTCTAGAGGAGTTAAGAGGGGAAGTCCCTACTTCAGTACCAACGATACAAGAGAATATACCACAAGTGACTGCACCGCGTGTCACAAAGGATACACAAGTAATACTTCATCGTAGTGAGAGGGTTGTTAGACAACTTGAGAGATTTATTTTCTTAGGAGAATCTTCTGATTTGGTCCCTGACGAACATGAATCTGATCCATGGACATATGACAAGGCAATCCAAGATAAAGATGTGATATCTTGGCAAAAGGCGATGAATTCTGAGATAGAATCTATGGATTCAAATCAGGTCTGGGAGCTAGTAGAACCACCCAATGGTGTAAAAGCCATTGGATGCAAGTGGCTCTACAAAAGAAAGAGAGGAATAGATAGGAAGGTTGAGACCTTCAAAGCAAGGCTTACTGCGAAAGGGTATACTCAGAAAGAGGGCATCGATTATGAGGAGACCTTTTCGTTGGTAGTCATGCTTAAGTTTATCCAGATTCTCTTATCTATTGCTGCTCATATGGATTATGAGGTTTGGCAGATGGATGTCAAGACAACTTTCCTTAATGGAAGTCTTGAAGAAAACATCTATATGGAGAAACCAGAGGGATTCATTGCAAAGGGCAAAGAGCATCTTGTGTGCAAGCTTAATCGGTCCATTTATGGATTGAAGAAATCTTCGAGATCTTGGAACATCCACTTTGATGAGGTAATCCAGTCATATGGATTTATTCAAAGTCCGGATGAGTCTTGTGTATACAAGAGATGTGACGGAAACGTAGTGGTATTTCTTGTACTATACATAGATGACATTTTGCTCATTGGCAACAATGTCAAAGTGTTGTCAGACGTAAGGGTATAGTTTTCCAAACAGTTTGATATGAAGGACTTGAGAGAAGTGGGACACATCCTTGGGATCAAGGTTATAAGGGATCGCAAGAAAAGGATGTTGTGCTTATCTCAAGCTTCATACGTAGACACTATTTTGGCTCGTTTTAGCATGCAAAACTCCAAAAAAGGTTTTCTACCTTTTAGGAATGGAGTACCTTTATCTAAAGAGATGTGTCATAGAACATCAAAGGAGATAGAGGAGATGAAGGTGGTTCCTTATGCTTCGGCGGTAGGAAGCCTCATGTATTATATGTTATGTACGAGGCTATATATCTGCTTTGCCATGGGCATGGTTAGAAAATATCAGAGTAATCTAGGACAAGGACATTGGACTGCGGTAAAGCATATATTGAAGTACCTGAGAAGGACTAGGGATTATATGCTGGTATACCAGGCAAATCAATTACTCCCTATGGGTTACACAGATTCTGACTTCTAATCAGATAGGGATAATAGTAAGTCTACCTCGTGTTTTGTGTTTACTTTGGGAGGTGGAGCAATTGTATGGAGGAGTGTCAATGAGAAATGTGTGGCGGACTCCACCATGGAAGTTGAGTATGTGGCAACCTCTAAGGTAGCCAAAGAAGTTGTATGGCTCAGGAACTTCTAGATGGACTTGGATGTGATTCCTGGTTTATCGAAAACTATCACAATTTATTGTGATAACAGTGGTGCAATTGCAAACTAGAAGGAACCACGATCCTATAAGGCAAGTAAACACATAAAGTGCAAGTACCACCTGATACGCGAGATCGTAAAGCGAGGAGAAGTTGTTGTCGCCAAGATTGCATCAGAGGATAACCTGGCAGATCCTTTCACTAAGGCCCTTCCAGTGAGAGCGTTTGATAGCCATGTGGAGGGAATGAGAATCAGATGTATGGCAGTTTGATGGCAGCATAGTCTTTTAGTATAAGTGGGAGATTGTTGGGATGTATACTGAAAGTCTAGCCTTTGTATGAACATCTTCATTTTGAAATAAGAATCACATGATCATTATTTTCATATTTATAGTTATGCATATTGTCTAATAATTTACATTTTAGATAATATGGTGTGTGGTTTCGCACAGAAGATCATGTTATCAGTTCCTTGTAGAGTATAAGTAGAGGCTCACAACCAAGATGGTTTTGGACAAACCATTGGCATGGTTGTAGTATAATTTGGTATTGGTTTATCTTAACCATAGAGTTACACTAGTACTTGTGTGTATTGAGCAGGATCGATTTAGAGGTGATTCAATTTATACTGACTATATAATTGAATCGGACCTCGGATATTATGGTGTACATGCTCTTAATCCCGATATAATAACGGGCACATGTACTTAATATTTATTTCTTTAATTTACCAATGGGCGAGATTTATGGTTTAAATCAATAGGCCAAGTAAGTTGGGAAATGATATTATTTATATGTAAATCTTATGTATTAGGATGATGGTGTCCCCTTGAGGAGCTCATAAGAATCATCATGTAAATCCTGCAGGTGGACTTGGTCCAGCATGATGATAAGGTTGAGTGGTACTACTCATGGAGTTAGATGTTAATTAATTAATTTTCAGTAAATTAATTAATTTACGGACATTCAATATCTTAAATACGGGGAGATATTTGTACAATTAATATGTAGATCTCATATATAATTATGGGGTTGGTGAGGTAGATCAATGATGATCGCTTTAGTGGAATGGATCATCATTAATGGATCGGGTTCGATCCATTGGGTGGCCAAGATCCAACTCCTCCTCATGGTCCCTATTGTAGCATATTAAAACCCTCATGAAGCCTAGATCCAACGAACACGATTAAAAGGAGGCTTGGGCAAAATCTATAAATAGATTCCAAGGCTTGGGCGGCATGGAGGAGATCGACTTAGGGTTTGGAGTTGGCGTGGAGTTTTGGGCGGCAAGAAAAAGGAGTGGTGCTAGGGTTTGCTTCCCTAAGGGCCGGTGGCAATAGTAAGAGGGATTAAATTTTCCTTTCTTTTCCTCAAGCTTTGGTCGGCACCCCTCTCCTTCTCTTGGTCCGACGACTCTTTTCTCCTTCTCAAGGCCGACGCTTCTCCTTTTCCTAATCCTTTGGCCGGTGGCGCCATCCTTCCTCTCCTTTGCCGGCGGCAACAACCTAGCTAGGTGGCTTGGTGGTCAGCACTAGAGAGGAGAAGAAGAGTTTTGTTATCTTCCCTTGTTCGGAGCGAGCAAGGAAGGGAAGATACGAGATCTAGGAGGTTTCTATTCTTGGAGGATCATTGCTCACACGACGTCCAAGAAGAGGATAGATCATACGATAGAAGATCAAGAGGTAAACACGAGGTATAATTCTTGTTTTGGTTTCCTTTTGTTCTATGTAATTGTCTACAATTGTATGATCATGGACCCCGATGATAAACACAAAAACCGGCGATTTGTACATCATCTATTCTGCGGCTAATCGAAGAAAAGAGTTAGGTTGCTCGAACAATAAGTTTGTTGAAGCGACAACTCAAATCGAGAAGCACGATGATGAATCGGTTGCTTGGGTAATCCATTTTTGTCTGGATTAATTTTTTTTTATCCGGGGACACGAGATAGGATCGCCATGCACAAGCGACCGAGGCGAAGCGAGAAGTGAAGCTTCAACCTTCATATGCGTCTTGGGCGATTACACAAAGCTAACTCAAGATGCGGTATAATATGGATCTTGTCCTACTTTGTGACCAGTGGGAAAATCATTTAGTTAAAGACCTAATTAAATGATAGAAATATGATACATATTTGCATTTTTGCATTGTAGATCACCATGTCATCAAATACGTCAAACACACTCTCTTTGCGATCTGTCCTTGATAAGGAAGCTCACTGGAGCTAACTTCCTGGACTAGTACAGGAACTTGAGGATAGTCCTCATGCAAGAACGCAAACTGTACATCCTAGAGTAGTCCATTTCTGAACCACCCGCACCTACGCCCACTCGTGCTGACAAGGATGCTTATAAGAAGCATCAAGATGACGCATTGGATGTGTCATGCCTTATGCTTGCCACCATGAACTCTGAGCTTCAGAAGCAACATGAGAACATGGATGTCTATGCTATGGTTGAGCATTTAAAATAACTATATCAGGGACAGGTAAGGCACGAGCGATACGAAGTATCAAAGACCTTGTTTCAATGCAAGATGCAAGAGGACACTCCCGTAGGCACTCATGTACTCAAGATGATTGGGTACGTTGAGAACCTACAGAGATTGAGATTTCGATTGGGGCAAGAGATGGCCACTGACCTTGTTCTACAGTTACTGCCAAAAGCCTACAGTCAATTTGTCATGAACTATAAGATGAATGAAATTGACAAGCCTTTACCTGAGTTGTTGAGCATGTTACAAACTGTCGAACTCAACCTTAAGAAGGCAAATTCTGGTACCATTTTGATGGTGAACAAGAACAAAGGAAAAGGTAAGCAGAAGCCTAAAGGTAAGGGTAAGACCCAAGCCAAAGGCAAAAGCAAGGCAAATGCATTAAAACCCAAAGGAGGTGTGTCTAAGGAAGGGGAATGCTTCCACTGCGGTGAGACCGAGCATTGGAAGAGAAACTGCAAGCTATACCTGGAAGAGGTGAAAAAGAAGAGAAGCGAGACTTCTGCCTCAGGTATATATGTTATAGAAGTCAATTTATCTATCTCGTCTTCTTGGGTATTAGATACCGGTTGTTCTCACATTTATACCAATGTGCAGGGCCTTCGAAAGACTAGATCATTAACGAAGGGCGAAGTGGACCTATGGGTAGGCAATGGAGCAAAGGTTGCCGCCATCGCTGTAGGGACATATTCTTTATCTTTGCCCACTGGGCTTATCTTAGAACTAGAGGACTGTTGTTATGTGCCTACCTTGATGAAAAATATTATCTTCGTTTCTTGTTTAGACAAGAAAGGGTTCTTCTCATTTGTAATAAAGGACAAGTGTTGTTCCATTTATTTACATGATATGTTTTTTTGTAGTGCACACCTTGTGAATGGTCTCTATCTTCTAGATCTTGAAATCCCAGTCTATAACATAAATACCAAATGGTTCAAATCTAATGATCTGAACTAAACATATCTCTGGCATTGTCGCCTGGGCCACATAAATGAGAGTCGCATATCCCAACTCCATAAGGATGGATTACTGGACTCATTTGATTTTGAATCATATGAGACATGTGAATCTTGTCTTCTAGGCAAGATGACCAAGACTCCATTTAGTGGACATGGCGAACGAGCTACTGATTTGTTAGAACTCATATATACTGATGTATGTGGGCCTTTCAATATAGCAGCTAGAGGAGGCTATCAGTACTTCATTACTTTTACTGATGATTTCAGTAGATATGGATATGTGTATATTATGAGATACAAATTTGAATCCTTTGAAAAGATCAAATAATTCAAGAATGAAGTACAAAACCAACTTGGTAAGAGTACTAAAGTGCTTCGATCAGATTGAAGTGGGGAATACCTTAGCCAAGCTTTTCATGACTATCTCATTGAGTTTGGGATTTGATCTCACTCACTCCACCTGGAACACCACAGTGGAATGGTGTATCAGAAAGGAGAAATCGTATATTATTAGATATGGTACGATCCATGATGAGTCACACAAATCTTCCTTCTTTCTTCTGGGGATACGCTTTAGAGACGGTTGCTTTCACACTTAATCGCGTCCCATCTAAGGCAGTCATAAAGACACCATATGCGATATGGACTGGGAAGAGTCCCAAGATGTCTTTTATGAAGATTTAGGGTTGTGAGGCTTATGTTCGACATCAAATCTCCAATAAACTAGGCCCTAAATTAGACAAGTGCTACTTTGTAAGATATCCTAAGGAAACAAAAGGATATGACTTCTACAATCCCACACAGGGCAAAGTGTTTGTCGCTAGAAATGGAGTATTTCTAGAAAGAGAGTTCATCTCTAGAAAACTAGTGGGAGTAAAATACATCTTGAAGAAATTCAAGATAAAGATAGCACTGAGATGGAAATTGAATAGGCACCACAAAGTGTTGTGGATGATGAGATTGTTGCACAAGAAGTTGTGGAGCAACAACCTATTCAAGTAGACCAACTGCTTCGCAGGTCTGATAGGATACGTCGTCAGCCTGAGAGATATTCATTTCTCTTGTCTACAATGATGACATTATGCTTGTTGAGTTGAATGAGACTACATCTTATCAAGAAGTTGTGATGAGCCCAAATTCTGAAAAATGGCTAGAGGCCATGAGATCCGAAATGGAATCCATGTACACTAACCAAGTATGGACTTTGGTTGATCCATTTGAAGGGGTCAAACCCATTGTGTGTAAGTGGTTATTTAAGAGAAAGACTGACATGGATGGTCTTATGCATACCTATAAAAGGGTGATGGGTAGCTAAAGATTTCAAACAGATTCATGGTATTGACTATGATGAAACCTTTTCACCAGTTGCGACGCTTAAGTCTATTCGGATCATGCTTGTTATTGCAGCTTACCACGATTATTGTTGGTAGAATCGTCCTAGGACTCGAGTTTGACTCGAACTGTATTTTGATGTTAGACAAAACGCATGACATGGGAGTGTCATGGGAACTCCAACATGGTTTGGCCACGTAAATCCAAGTGTGTAGCCTTGGTGGTAAAAAGTCCAAGCATGGGGCTTGGTGTTGGGAAAATCTAAGCATAGGGCTTGGTGTTGAAAAGTCCAACATGGGTTGGCCACGTAAGTCCAAGTGTGTAGCCTTTACGGTGAAAATTCAAGCATGAGGCTTGTTGTGGGAATTCTTGAGGACTTGGCAAGTTCACTAGGCTAGGGGTCCTTGAGTCGGTGAAGGATGACATTGCGAAGTCGTGCACTTGGTGCATCTGAGGGACCACAGGATGGGGAGCGAATGGAGTGAGGCCCTAGGGAAGCAGACTTCTAGGGCAAGAAATGTGAAGGATGGCATTGCGAAGGCGTATACTTGGTGCATCCAAGGGACGTAGGCCGAGGGAAGAGAGCTTCGGTGAGGAACTCCATGAGAGGATGAGGTGGACTTGGACAAGTGACTAAGACTGAGTGTCGGAGGCTCAAACAACTTAGTGTTTGAGGTTTTACCTGACATCGATCCAATCGGCATAGGTGCTGCGATCGCTCTAGGTCGATTGGACTCGACGGTGTTTGGTGACCAAGTTATGGTGAAAATAGTCATCGTCGAGGAAAGCGATCATTATCGACACCATCACGATCGTGATGAGGATATCGATCGATCGATCCGGTGTTTTCGGCCATAGAAGGTCTTCTAGTCGAGTGATCGCGGTGACCAGTCAACTGATGGGATCATCAGTCAACAGATGATGGATCCGTTGGAACATGGCCCACATGGATCGAGTCATTGTTAGACAATGGCTATAGGATCAGTCGACTGATGGTCATGATCAGTTGACTGATGAGCGCGGAATCAGCTCGATGTAGGTTATAAATGGAGCTCGAGATGGAGGATTTCGCAAAGACTTTTTGGAAGATTTTGGAGGGAAATTGCTGCTACATTCCAGACCTTCAAGAGCAAACCAAAGTAAGCAACAAACAAGGGTTCAAAGCAAAGTTTGTAAAGTGTTCTTTACTTATATTTCTTCTTGTATTTGTATTTGCTTGTATTACATTATTGTAATTGCTTGTACGAGGTTTCTCCACCCCCGACGTGTTGTCGAGAAGGAGTTGTTGTTAGTGTCGTGTGCATAACACGAGCTCATTGAGCTCACCCACAGAGTAGGAACCCTAAGGTTCTGAACCACATATATCTTGGTGTCTTGTGTGTTGTATTATATTTGTTTTGTATTTCTATCATTTCCGCTACGCTAACGATAATCGTAGACAAGCGACACGCAAGAACGAACGAATTTCACCGCACACACGATTAGGGATATTCACCCCCCTCTATTCAACCATCGACGTTCCAAAAATTATGACATCTGGAAAATTGATGTCAAAATTGCGTTTCTAAATGGAAACCTCCTCGAGGACGTGTACATGACACAACCTGAGAGTTTTGTAGATCCAAAGCATGCTGGTAAGGTATGCAAGCTACAAATGTCCATTTATGCTTTAAAGCAAGCATCTAGAAGCTGGAATCTTCGATTCGATGATGCGATCAAACAGTTTGGTTTTATCAAGAATGAAGATGAACCCTGTGTCTACAAGAGGGTTAGTGGGTGTTGGGTTTTTCTGAGCCGCAAAAACCGCTTTTTGCGTTGCGGAAACCTCGGAAGCCCCGGCCACGGATCCGTGCGAAGTATAAAATTTATAAAACATGTATGTGCTTACTAAAACCCTAGATCTACCTTAGATCTAAGAGGTGAGATCATTACCCTCGATGCGATGCCCTTCGCAAATCCCGCTCGTCCAAAAGGTTGTCGAAACTCGAGAGTGTCAAGTGCACACTCCTCTATTGGTATCCACACAAGCAATAGGTGGAGAAAAATGCCTTAGAGTGTGCTAGCACTCCTTTAGGAATTTCGGCCAAGGAGGTTGGGAGAGGGAGAGAGCTTGAGAGGAAGATGATCCAAGGTTGAAGATGATGGAATGAGTAACTCACAAAATGAATTCCCACTTTGAAACCCCTAAAGTGGCCGGCCACTTCATGGAAGGGGGGTTACATGCATGCATGTAACTCCAATGACCCTTGGTCTCCCTCATGATGTGGCACCAATTGACCAAGTCAATGATTATGTGGAGCACCATCATTGGCCGGCCATGCCATGTCATCATCATGACATGGCATTTGGTCAAGTCAAACTTGACCTTTCATCTTCCCTCTCAAGTCAAGTCAAACTTGACCTCTAATCTCCCATGGTTGATCAAATCTAACCACTTGACTCAAGTCAATTTAATTTAATGAATCTCTATTCATTTAATTTAAATTGATTTGATGAATCAAATCTAAATTAGACTCATTCAACACTTGAATCAACTTGAGTCTAACTCAATTAGTCTAATTTGGATTACTCTTAATCCAATTTGGTTCATCCCATGAACCTAATCCTCATGGTTCATCATATAAACCTAATCTCCATCTAATTGCTCTTATGTGTGTGACCCTATAGGTTCTTGTAACGTTGGCAATGTCCCTAAACCGATTTAGGAACATAAGCAATGAGCGGTATCTAACAACACATCATTGCTACCCAAGTTACAAGAATGTTGAGCTCCAACATCACCTTTGTGACTACTAATTGTGACTCTGACAATATGTGACAATGTCCCTCTATCCTTGACATCTAGATTGACCAATCGAGGCATAGACTGTGTCATCCTCGGTACAATCTAAATCTTGAACCCCAAGTAGACTCACTCTAATCAAATGAGCTCAATATCTCATATTGACTCATTTGAGCATGGCCATGCACTTCGTGGTCTCACTCTATCAAGAATATCGATGTCACCCCCGTCATATAGGAGGGATAGATCCCATCTACATCACTCACATCCCTCCGCATAATTTGTTACATACCCAGTACTCGCCTTTATAGTCCACCCATTTACGGGTGACGTTTGACGAAGCCAAAGTATGCAACTCCTTATGTAGGGAACCATGGTGACTTCAGGTCTAAGGACTAATAGTCATACTAATAGCCACATGAGAAAGTATATGACACTCATATAACGATCCATGATACTTTCTCATGGCGGGTCATTCAGTATACATTCTCCAATGCATACCCATGTGTCAACTTAATATCTCATATCCCTGACTTGTTAGATCAAGTCATCTTGTTGACCTACATGCTAGTCTCTATGCATTAAAATTGTCCCTGAATGTTAATACTCGACTAGGAATGATTAAGAGTAGTGTTCTCTATATCATCTCATTATCGATTCAACCAATCGATTGATATAGATAAGAACCTACTACTCAAGGACATTATTATATTTAGTTATTTGGCACCAATACAAGTAAATATAATAACCATGCCTTTATAAATAGGAATATGATACAATAAAGTCCATACAACAATCATCACATGATTGGCTCTAGGGCTTTCACTAACAATCTCCCACTAGTACTAGTGCCAATCACCATAGTATCTAATACCCAATGACCTAGTGTGACCATCATGCTTTTTCTGTGCCAAAGCCTTGGTCAAGGGATCTGTGATGTTAGCCTCTGTGGGTACTCTGCAAATCTTCACATCTCCTCTATCAATAATCTCTCGAATGAGATGGAAGCGCTGATATACTCGGCCTCTGTTGTAGAATTAGTAACTGTGTCCTGCTTAGAACTCTTCCAGCTCACAGTGCCACTATTCAAGCAAAACATGAACCCTGACTGCGATCTATAATCATCCTGGTCAGTTTGGAAGCTAGCATCGTTGTAACCCTTTACAGCTAGCTCCTCATCGCCTCTAAATATCAAGAAATATTCTTTAGTCCTTCTCAAGTACTTAAGAATATTCTTGACTGCTATCCAGTGACGCTCACCTGGATCTAACTGGTATCTACTCGTCATGCTCAAAGCATACGAGACATCAGGACGAGTACATAGCATGGCGTACATGATAGATCCTATAGCAAATGCGTAAGGGATCTTATCCATGCGGTCTCTCTCCTCTCTAGAAGAGGGACTTTGAGTCTTCGAAAGACTCACACCATGTGACATCGGCAGAAGTCCTTTCTTGGAATTCTGCATGGCAAACCGAAGTAATACCGTGTCAATGTATGGACTCTGACTTAGGCCAAGCAATCTCTTAGATCTATCTCTATATATCTTGATGCCTAAAATACAGGCTGCTTCACCTAAGTCTTTCATTGAGAAGCACGTCCCGAGCCAAGTCTTCACAGACTGTAGCGAAGTGATGTTATTCCCAATGAGCAGTATGTCATCCACATACAATACAAGGAAGACAACTGTGTTCCCATCAACCCTCTTGTAGACACAGGGTTCATCTTCATTCTTGATGAAACCAAACTGTTTAATCGCATCATCGAATCGAAGATTCCAGCTCCGAGATGCTTGCTTTAGCCTATAAATGGACCTTTGCAGCTTGTATACCTTCCCAGTATGCTGTGGATCTACAAAACCCTCAAGTTGTGTCATGTACACATCTTCGAGCAAGTTTCCATTCAGAAACGTGGTTTTGACATCCATCTGCCATATCTCATAATCGTGGTATGCTGCAATAGCAAGCAAGATCCGAATGGACTTAAACATCGCCACTGGAGAAAAGGTTTCATCATAGTCAATACCATGAATTTGCTTGAAACCTTTAGCTCCAATCGGCCCTTATAGGTATGCGTAAGTCCATCCATGTCAGTCTTTCTCCTAAAGACCCACTTACACCCAATGGGTTTGACCCTTTCAGGTGGATCAACCAAAGTCCATACTTGGTTGGTGTACATGGATTCCATCTCGGATCTCATGGCCTCTAGCCATTTCTCAGAATCTGGGCTCATCACAGCTTCCTGATAGGAGGTAGGCTCATTCTCAATGAGCATTACGTCATCATGGTCAGACAAGA
This sequence comes from Wurfbainia villosa, assembly GCA_025175895.1. Taxonomy (NCBI): domain Eukaryota; kingdom Viridiplantae; phylum Streptophyta; class Magnoliopsida; order Zingiberales; family Zingiberaceae; genus Wurfbainia; species Wurfbainia villosa. The sequence goes on along the minus strand of CM045998.1, from coordinate 30,513,890 downwards.
GAAATGAATATCTCTCAGGCTGACGACGTACCCTATCAGATCTGCGAAGAGGTAGGTCTACATGAACAGGTGGTTGTTCCACAACTCTTTGTGCAATAACCTCACCACCCACAACACTTTGTGGTTCCTGTTCAACCTCCTCAAGGCCTCAGTGCTATGGTCCTTATTTTGAATTTCTTCAAGATCGAAGGTACTCCCACTAGTTTTTCTAGAAACAAAATCCCTTTCTAGAAAAACTCCAGTCTTTGCCATAAACACTTTGTGCTGACTAGGAATGTAGAAGTAATATCCCTTTGTATCCTTGGGATATCCAACAAAATAGCACCTATCGGATTTGGGTCCCAGTTTGTCTGAGACTTGACGTCGAACGTAAGCCTCACAACCCCAAATCCTCATAAAAGACATCATGGGATTTCTCCCTGTCCATATCGTATATGGAGTCTTTATCACAGCCTTGGATGGTACACGGTTAAGGGTAAAGGCTGCTGTGTCTAGAGCATATTGTTGGGGATTTGACGCCCGCTAGAGGGGGGGTGAATAGCGTGATACCGTACGTAGATGGAATTCTTTCGCGTTCGATCGTCTACAATCTTGTTAGCACAGCGGAATAGTAATAACAAATAAATATAACAAGACACACAATCACAACACGATCACAACACAAGCATATAACGTGGTTCGGAACCGTAACGGTTCCTACTCCACGGATCGAGCTCTAACGAGCTCTAGCGACGCCAATGCAATCACTAATCAATAAACTCCTTCTCGACAACAAGTCGGAGGCGGAGAAACCTCGTACACAAGATTACAACAATAATCTAAGGAAATACAAGCAAATACAAAGGAAATGTAAAGAACACTTTACAAAACTAGAGTTTGAGCGCTTTGCTTGTTGGTTGCTTGGATGAGGTTGAAGGGCCCTGAAATGCACCTGCAAATCTCCTTCAAATCGCCTCAAGAAAGCTCCCCAAGAACTGATGCCGCAATCTCCATGAACAGCTTCCTTTTATCTCACGTCGGGCTGGATTTCCGCGGCCGATCGCCCATAAATCACCGATCGCTAACATCAGATGTGAGACAACGGCTCAATCCACATTGGCCAACATTGGCCGGTCGGCTACGGGCGATCCGCATGACTCGGCCGTGATCGCATTGCCATCCTTAGCGATCATTGCCGTCGACACCTGATCGCTACTCCATGAAGCGATCGACGCCATGGCTATAAAGCTCTCAAACGGCAGTCGAACTCGAGTCGACTCCCGGCAGTCGAACCGTCCATAATGTCAGTCGACTGCCAACCTCAAGAATGAGGTTTTAACCCAAGTATGGTGCCCCCATACTTGCTAGACCACCCTTAGCCTAGACCTAAACCTTCTAGCCACCTCCATCAGCCTCACGCCTCTCAGATCCCTCCAAGTCATCCATGACTTGTTCATCCATCGCGCTAGCTTCCAGGTGCTTCCATCGGCCATGTCATGCTAACGGTGTCTACACCGCCAAGGCACATTGGACTTACGCTGCCAAGACTCCGCTTGGACTTTACGCTGCCAATATCAATCCCCTTGGACTTCTCAAATGCCAAGACTCGAGCTTGGACTTTCCCTTGCCAACCCATGTTGGACTTTCCATGCCAAGACCCATGCTTGGACTTTCCATTTGCCAAGACCCATGCTTGGACTTCTCATTTGCCAAGACCCATGCTTGGACTTCTCATGCCAAGTGCTCAAGACTTGGACTTTCCCAATTGCCAAGTGTCCCACTTGGACTTTCCATGCCAAGTACCCATGACTTGGACTTTCCCTTGCCAAGACCCATGCTTGGACTTTCCCATAATCACATGGTCAACCCTGGTCAACCATCAAGTCAATTATAACCTGGGTCGATTGTATAAACAATCTCCCCAACATATTAACCGACATTAATGTCAAACATCAATGTCAAACCTATGTCTAACATACTTTGTCAAACATACTTTGTCAAACATCAAAACATCACTCGAGTCAAACTCGAGTCTGGTCAATCGTGACCTGGGCCGATTGCATCAACAATCTCCCCCTTTTTTATGTTTGACAAAAACCAAATAAAACCATGAGTTAGAACACTAACTCAAATCCCTTACCAATTATCCCAAATTGGTAAATACTCACCAAATGTTCTCCCCCAAACATTCAAGTGAAAATGTAAATCAAATGTTCTCCCCCAAACATTCTCCCCCTTTTTGACTAACATCAAAAAGATTATCTCTCCAAGGAGGTCAATGTCTCATATCCCAATGAGATCTTACAATCTCCCCCTTGATCAAAAATACCTAGGATGCCTACCATCTTCCTAGTGATAAGTCCCATACCACTCAAGAGAGGCAATCCTATCTCACTCTTCCAATTTCCAAATTGGGTATCAAACACCCATCAATTTTCAATTGATAACATTCTCCCCATAAAAAAAACATCCATCATCCCAAGATGGATACCTCCCCCTAAAGGCTTGCTCCCCCTTGACCATTGCACCAACAATGTCCTTGGGAAGTCCCTAAGCCAATAGGAACTCTAAACCATCAAAATTAAGGTTCTAAGTTCAACATAGAACTTTTACTCACCCTAAATTTGATACTTTGACCTAACATAACTCCTAATCCATATCCAATGGATTTTCACCCTTCATAATGCTTCCCAAAGCATATCCTAGGGTTAGGAGTGGTTAGGGACCTTTACCATGGCTGAACACGGGCTAAACAAACCTTGTTAACCCGAAATCAGACCTGGCAATGACTCCGATGAATCGATCATTGCCACTCTCATCGATCGCCACCAAGTGGCGATCGGTAGTCAAATTCAATTTCATTCTATCGAACGAAATTCAAAAATTCATAAATAATTATACGTACATCGAAAAATCACGAAATTTGATACGTATAATACTTATGACCAAAACAATAGGTGAAAGGGATTTGACGCCCGCTAGAGGGGGGGTGAATAGCGTGATACCGTACGTAGATGGAATTCTTTCGCGTTCGATCATCTACAATCTTGTTAGCACAGCGGAATAGTAATAACAAATAAATATAACAAGACACACAATCACAACACGATCACAACACAAGCATATAACGTGGTTCGGAACCGTAACGGTTCCTACTCCACGGATCGAGCTCTAACGAGCTCTAGCGACGCCAATGCAATCACTAATCAATAAACTCCTTCTCGACAACAAGTCGGAGGCGGAGAAACCTGTACACAAGATTACAACAATAATCTAAGGAAATACAAGCAAATACAAAGGAAATGTAAAGAACACTTTACAAAACTAGAGTTTGAGCGCTTTGCTTGTTGGTTGCTTGGATGAGGTTGAAGGGCCCTGAAATGCACCTGCAAATCTCCTTCAAATCGCCTCAAGAAAGCTCCCCAAGAACCGATGCCGCAATCTCACGAGCGACTTCCTTTTATCTCGCATCGGGTTTGGATTTCACCGGCGATCGCCATAAATCACCGATCGCTAACATTTGTAGCTGTGAGACAACGGCTCAATCCACGTTGGACAAGTTCCAACGGGACTCTCACCAGTCGACTATCAACATTGGCGATCGGCGCTAACGCCCGTAGTCGATCGCCCGATCGGCTACGGAGCGCTTCGCAACTCATGACTCGGCCGTGATCATTGTCATCCCTTGCGATCATTGCCGACATCAGTCGACCTCCATCATGAGCGATCGCTTGAGCCTTAAAGCTCTCAAGCGGCGGTCGAACTCGAGTCGACTCCGGCTGAAACCGTCCATAATGCGGTCACGCCAACCTCAAGAATGAGGTTTTAACCCAAATATGGTGCCCCCATACTTGCTAGACCACCCTTAGCCTAGACCTAAACCTTCTAGCCACCTCCATCAGCCTCACGCCTCAGATCCCTCCAAGTCATCCATGACTTGTTCATCCATCGCGCTAGCTTCCGGTGTGCTTCCATCGGCTATGTCATGCTAATGGTGTCTACACCGCCAAGGCACATTGGACTTACGCCGCCAAGACTCCGCTTGGACTTTACGCCGCCAATATCAATCCCCTTGGACTTCTCAAATGCCAAGACTCAAGCTTGGACTTTCCCTTGCCAACCCATGTTGGACTTTCCATGCCAAGACCCATGCTTGGACTTTCCATTTGCCAAGACCCATGCTTGGACTTCTCATTTGCCAAGACCCATGCTTGGACTTCTCATGCCAAGTGCTCAAGACTTGGACTTTCCCAATTGCCAAGTGTCCCACTTGGACTTTCCATGCCAAGTACCCATGACTTGGACTTTCCCTTGCCAAGACCCATGCTTGGACTTTCCCATAATCACATGGTCAACCCTGGTCAACCATCAAGTCAATTATAACCTGGGTCGATTGTATAAACAATCTCCCCAACATATTAACCGACATTAATGTCAAACATCAATGTCAAACCTATGTCTAACATACTTTGTCAAACATACTTTGTCAAACATCAAAACATCACTCGAGTCAAACTCGAGTCTGGTCAATCGTGACCTGGGCCGATTGCACCAACACATATCCCCAAAAGGATATAGGAAGATCTGTGTGACTCATCATAGATCGTACCATATCCAATAGGGTATGATTCCTCCTTTCGGATACACCATTCCACTGTGGTGTTCCAGGAGGAGTGAGTTGGGATAGAATCCCACACTCAGCTAGATAGTCACGAAACTCATGGCTAAGGTATTCACCACCTCGATCTTATCGAAGTATTTTAATACTCTTACCAAGATGGTTTTGTACTTCATTCTTGAATTCTTTGAACTTTTCAAAGGATTCTGATTTGTGTGTCATGAGATACACATAACCATATCTACTGAAGTCATCAGTAAATGTAATAAAGTACCTGTAACCACCTCTAGCAGCAACATTGAAAGGACCACATACATCACTATGTATAAGTCCTAACAAATCTGTTGCTCTTTCGCTGTGTCCACTAAAGGGAGTCTTGGTCATCTTGCCTAAAAGGCAAGATTCGCATGTCTCATATGATTCAAAATCAAATGAGTCTAGCAGCCCATCCTTATGGAGCTGAGATAAGCGACTCTCATTTATGTGACCTAAGCGACAGTGCCAGAGATAAGTTTGGTTCAACTCATTTGACTTGAACCTCTTGGTACTTATGTTATAGATAGGGCTCTCTAAGTCTAGAAAGTAGAGTCCGTTCATTAGAGGTGCACTACAATAGAACATATCATTTAAATAAACTGAACAACATTTGTTCTTTATTATAAATGAAAATCCCTTTTTGTCCAAACAAGAAACTGAAATGATGTTCTTGGTTAAGGCAGGCACATAACAACATTCATCTAATTCTAATACAAGCCCAGAGGGCAAAGATAGATCATAAGTTCCTACAGCAACAGCAGCAACTCTTGCTCCATTGCCCACTCGTAGGTCCACCTCGCCCTTTGTCAATGCCCTGCTATTTCTCAGCGCCTGCACATTGGTACAAATGTGAGATGCACATCCGGTATCTAATACCCATGATGAAGAAATAGATAGATTGACTTCTATAACATTTATAGTAGAAGTCTCACTTCTTTTCTTCTTAGTAAGCTTAAGATCTTCGGTGTCCAGCTTCCTTGCAGTGGAAGCAAGCCCCTTCCTTGGCTACCCCTCCTTTGGGTTTAAGTTCTTTGCCTTTGCCCTTGGCTTGGGACTTTCCCTTACCTTTAGGCTTTCCCTTGCCTTTCTTCTTCTGCACCATCAAAATGGTGTCAGATTTTCCCTTCTTAAGGTTAAGCTCAGCAGTTCTCAACATGCTGAGCATTTCAGGCAGTGGCTTATCAATTTCATTCATGTTATAATTCATGACAAATTGATTGAAGGCTTGTGGCAAAGATTGCAAGATCAGGTCAGTGGCCAGCTCTTGGCCAAGTGGGAATCCCAGCCTTTGTAGGTTTTCTACGTACCCAATCATCTTGAGTACATATGTACCTACGGAGTCCCTTCTTGCATTTTGGACCCAAATAATGCCTTAGAGGCTTCATATCTCTCATGCCTAGCTTGTCCTTGATATAGTTGACGAAGATGTCCAACCATATCATAAGCATTCATGAACTCATGTTGCTTCTGAAGCTCAAAGTTCATGGTCGCGAGCATTAGACATGACACATCTAATGCGTCATCTTGATGCTTCTTGTAAGCATCTTTGTCATTCCATGAGGCACGGTAGGAGGTGCCTAATGGGCTACTCGGACATCTGACTTCCTTTCTTGGGTGAGAACAATTCTCAGGTTCCTGTACCAGTCCAGGAAATTCGCTCCATTGAGCTTGTCCTTCTCAAGGACAGAACACAGAGAGAGAGTGTTCGTGTTTGTCGACATAGTTATCTACAACATACAATGCAGAGAATTAATATCATATTCCTTTTATCATTTAATTAGGCCTTTAATCAAATGATGCTCCCACTGAATTATAGGAATTTTTGTAGAATCGAGTTATGGATGTGGTCAAACCACATTACTAGATTCATACAAACTAGCTATAATTCTTATGGACAAGATCCACATCATACTAAGCCTTGAGTTAGCTTTGGCTAAATCGCCCAAGACTTAGTATGATCGGTGTAAATACATTACCGATTACATCTCTATGCAACTCTTGTTTATAGGATCAAGACCCACATTTACAAAAGACCTTGAGTTAGCTTTGGCTAAATCGCCCAAGATTTAGTGTAAATGCGATCTTGACCTATCATTCCAACAATTGGAATATGCCTATAGTTCTACTCGATCCAATTGAGTTTAACTAGTTTTGCTCAATCTAATTGAGCTTACTCTAACCCAAGCGTGATAGGCGGGACCAAGATTGTCCCTCCGCACCCTACCAAGATAATATGCGTTGCTCTGCTTTGACAGATTCAACAACAACAAATGATCGAGGTAGTGATGGGTATCAAGGCTCGGTAGGCATTTTCGAGTTGATTCGATTATGATCTAATCTAATCGTAATGTGTATCTTATACGCATTTAGGCCTTTATTATCCTATATTACCATGCATCATATACATACATTCATTATTCTAGCATGCATCATATACATACAAGAAAATTATCCCAGCGTGCATCATATACATACAAGCATTATTCTACTAGCATGCATCACATACATACAAGCGAAATCAATTAAATATATATATATATATATATCAACATATATATATATATAATTAAATGTGATATAGTCATGGCCCTACTACGATCTTCTCAAGCCAATGAGAAGATCGGACGGTCAACCTAAGGCTAGCGGCTTCTCCAAGCGCTTCCTTTGACCGCCATGTGTCGTCGTCACCCTTCTCGTAATCTCGTCTTCGAGTGGACTTTCCACCGCTCCATTTTGTACATTACAAATATGAAACTCGAGTTACATTCGAGTCTAAAAACTAATTACAACTAGAATATCAAAAGAAGAGGTACGACGTGCAGGTCGCATACACTATACAACACGCACAACCACAAAATGGCATGCAGGCCGTATTATGAATTACAACACACATAATCCAATCAAATTGGGGTCATTGGGCCATGACAATCACAGAATTATACATAATTCTAAATTATGTATTTTTTTACAGAAATTTCTATAATTTTTCCTAATTATTTTTTTCAAATTAATGAGTCCCACTAAGCGGTTTCCGGGCGCGATCGCGGGACAAAGCCCCTTTTGAGGATAGGGCAGTGCCCATACTCACAAAATTAACTTTGCGAGTGTCCCTACTACGATCCTACAGCAACTTAAGTCGCTGTCCCAAAAACCTAAAGCGAGAACTCGCCGTTTCGGAGAGTTTTTCTCGACGGTTGAAGCCTACAAGTGTCCCAATACTTGTTGCTTCGACTCTTTGAGAAAAATACCCAAAAATTCTATAAAATTAGGAAATTTACAGAAACATATAAATCTGTAATTTTTATATCTAATTCAAAAATTACAAAGACGAAACACATACATGCTTCGCACGTGGCTCTGATACCACTGTTGGGTTTTTCCGAGCCACAAAAACCGCTTTTTGTGTTGCGGAAACCTCGGAAACCCCGGCCACGGATCCGTGCGAAGTATAAAATTTATAAAACATGTATGTGCTTACAAAAACCCTAGATCTACCTTAGATCTAAGAGGTGAGATCATTACCCTCGATGCGATGCCCTTCGCAAATCCCGCTCGTCCAAAAGGTTGCCGGAACTCGAGAGTGTCAAGTGCACACTCCTCTATTGGTATCCACACAAGCAATAGCTGGAGAAAAATGCCTTAGAGTGTGCTAGCAATCCTTTAGGAATTTCGGCCAAGGAGGTTGGGAGAGGGAGAGAGCTTGAGAGGAAGATGATCCAAGGTTGAAGATGATGGAATGAGTAACTCACAAAATGAATTCCCACTTTGAAACCCCTAAAGTGGCCGGCCACTTCATGGAAGGGGGGTTACATGCATGCATGTAACTCCAATGACCCTTGGTCTCCCTCATGATGTGGCACCAATTGACCAAGTCAATGATTATGTGGAGCACCATTATTGGCCGGCCATGCCATGTCATCATCATGACATGGCATTTGGTCAAGTCAAACATGACCTTTCATCTTCCCTCTCAAGTCAAGTCAAACTTGACCTCTAATCTTCCATGGTTGATCAAATCTAACCACTTGACTCAAGTCAATTTAATTTAATGAATCTCTATTCATTTAATTTAAATTGATTTGATGAATCAAATCTAAATTAGACTCATTCAACACTTGAATCAACTTGAGTCTAACTCAATTAGTCTAATTTGGATTACTCTTAATCCAATTTGGTTCATCCCATGAACCTAATCCTCATGGTTCATCATATGAACCTAATCTCCATCTAATTGCTCTTATGTGTGTGACCCTATAGGTTCTTGTAACGTTAGCAATGTCCCTAAACCGATTTAGGAACATAAGCAATGAGCGGTATCTAGCAACACATCATTGCTACCCAAGTTACAAGAATGTTGAGCTCCAACATCACCTTTGTGACTACTAATTGTGACTCTCACAATATGTGACAATGTCCCTCTATCCTTGACATCTAGATTGACCAATCGAGGCATAGACCGTGTCATCCTCGGTGCAATCTAAATCTTGAACCGCAAGTAGACTCACTCTAATCAAATGAGCTCAATATCTCATATTGACTCATTTGGGCATGGTCATGCACTTCGTGGTCTCACTCTATCAAGAATATCGATGTCACCCCCGTCATATAGGAGGGATAGATCCCATCTACATCACTCACATCCCTCCGCATAATTTGTTACATACCCAGTAATCGCCTTTATAGTCCACCCATTTACGGGTGACGTTTGACAAAGCCAAAGTATGCAACTCCTTATGTAGGGATCCATGGTGACTTCAGGTCTAAGGACTAATAGTCATACTAATAGCCACATGAGAAAGTATATGACACTCATATAATGATCCATGATACTTTCTCATGGCGGGTTATTCAGTATACATTCTCCAATGCATACCCATGTGTCAACTTGATATCTCATATCCATGACTTGTGAGATCAAGTCATCTTGTTGACCTACATGCTAGTCTCTACGCATTAACATTGTCCCTGAATGTTAATACTCGACTAGGAATGATTAAGAGTAGTGTTCTCTATATCATCTCATTATCGATTCAACCAATCGATTGATATAGATAAGAACCTACTACTCAAGGACATTATTATATTTAGTTATTTGGCACCAATACAAGTAAATATAATAACCATGCCTTTATAAATAGGAATATGATACAATAAAGTCCATACAATAATCATCACATGATTGGCTCTAGGGCTTTCACTAACAGTGGGAGCATAGTTATCTTTCTTATCTTGTATGTTGATGACATACTTCTCATGGGAAACAACATCCCTACGCTGCAATCTGTGAAGACTTGGCTTGGGAATTGTTTCTCAATGAAGGACTTAGGTGAAGCAGCCTATATTTTAGGCATTAAGATCTATAGAAATAGATCTAAGAGATTGCTTATCTTAAGTCAGAGTGCATACATTGACAAGGTGCTTAAACATTTTGTCATGCAGAACTCCAAGAAGGCATTTTTGCCAATGTCATAGGTGTGAGCCTTTCGAAGGCTCAATCCCCTTCTTCTAAGAAAGAAAGGGAACATATGGATCATATCTCTTATGCATCTACTCTAGGGTCTATTATGTATACCATGCTATGCACTTGTCTTGATGTCTCGTATGCTTTAAGCATGACGAGTAGGTACCAGTCAGATCCAGGTGACGATCACTGGATAGCCATCAAGAATATTCTTAAGTACTTGAGAAGAACTAAAGAATATTTCTTGATATTTGGAGGCGATGAGCAGCTTGCTGTAAAGGGTTACAGTGATGCTAGCTTCCAAATGGACAAGGATGATTACAGATCGCAGTAAGGGTATATCTTTTGTTTGAATGGTGGTGTTGTGAGTTGGAAGAGTTCAATGCAAGACATAGTCGCGGATTCTACTACAGAGGATGAGTATATTGCTACTTCTGATGCGACAAAAGAGGTTGTTTGGATTAGGAAGTTTGTTTCTGAGCATGGTGTAGTTCCTAGCATCATGAGCCCTATAGAGCTTTATTGTGACAATAATGGGGCTATAGCACAAGCTAAGGAACCTCGTTCTCACCAGCGTTCTAAACATATACTACAGCAGTATCACCTCATTCGAGAGATCATCGATAGAGGAGATGTACGGATATGCACAATAGATATTGATACTAACATTGTGGATCCCTTGACCAAGGCTTTGGCATAGAGAAAGCTTGATGGGCATACTAGGTCACTGGGTCTTAGAGATTACAGTGATTGGCACTAGTGCTAGTGGGAGATTGTTAGTGTCATCCCTTAGTGTTAATCATGAGATGATTGATTAGGGATCATATGTATCATATTTCATTAATAACAGGTAAAGATTGATTATTATATTTACTTTATGCGTGTGCTGGCTAAATAAATATAATAATGCCCTTGAATAGTAGGTTCTAATCTACAGTATATCAATTAGTAGAATTGATTATGAGAAGCTATAGAGAATACTATTCTTAAACATTTCTAGTCAAGTATTGTATTAATAGACAAAGGGATATATTGATATATTGAGACTAGCATGTAGGTCAATAGATGACTTGATCTCACAAGTCATGGATATGTGATATCACATTGACACATGGGTATATATATTAGAGAATATATGTACTGAATTTACCCACCATGAGAAAGTGTCATGGATCGTTATATGAGTGTCATATACTTTCTCATGTGAATATTGGTATGAATAGTCCTTAAATCTGAAGTCACTACGGTTCCCTACATAAGGAGTTATGTACTTTGGTATCGTCTAACGTCACCCGTAACAGGGTGTACTATAACGGCGATTATGAAGGTAGGAAACTTTGCTTCCCACTTCAACTCGGTCGCTTGTTCATGGCGATCCCTTCTACATCCCCGGATAAAAAAAAATTATCCTTGACAAGAGGGATTACCCAAGCAACAGTTTCATCGTCGTGCTATTCGATTAGAGTAGTCACTTGAACAAACTTGTTATTCAATCAACCAACCTCTATTCTACGAATAGCCGCGGAATAGACGATGTACGGATCGTCGGCTTTTGTGTTTATGTTCGGGGTCCAAGTTATATTTGTTAGTAATATATGAGAGATGTCCTAAGGCAATCACCTTATGTTTGAACCATTTATATGATAAATGAAGATTCACTATTTGAGTATACATGTTTTCATGTATTTGATTAGATCTTAAACTCATTTATTGAATGTCCGCGATACGATTCACAGCATGAGAGAATTTGTGATTGGATCACAACTAGTGAGTATCTCTACATGTGTAATTGTGATGTATCGAAATTATCCCTAGTCGATGAATTGATGGATTTGGACACCATTGATTCTATCGAGACTAGCACGAGGTATACTCCTTGGTGTATCCAAGCAGCTGATTCTCACTGGCTGGAGACATTGTGATGTCCGGAGTTAATTGTGGATGCTAGTTATGGTAACTAGTTCATTGGAGTGACCAGCCGTAAGACTTCATATGGTTCTCTGCATATATAGATATGTCAATGAAGTTCTTACTGCAGCTTAAGTGTGATGTTCCTTTGACTTGCAGTATTCTAGTCATCTTGATCATGAAGACTTATGCTTTGACATCTTAAGCAAGCATCTCTGAGGAGATGTGGATCCGGGATGATTGGGTATAAGTCGAAGTGATCGAAGGTGTTTGAATAGCCTATAAAACATTCACCACTCCTTGCGAGGAGATGTATACCCATGGCCTCTCGTCGGATTGTTACTAAAGTCTTTGGCCAAAGCATTACATGTTTAGAGTAAGGTACTCTTCGATACATGTGAAGTAACTAGAATCCGTAGGATGAGGAAATGATACTTGGGCTAGGTGTGACGTAGTCAGCCTAGTGGGGACTGACACTATAGACCATGTCCTGAACCAAGTGGGTATAAGATGAGTGAAGGGAATGGGGTACGATTCATTCGAGCTGCTAAAGGGTTTCAGAAATAGTTCTGGATCAACCATTGATCTTTTCGGTTAATTGGGGATCATGATGTACTACTAGGTGTCACTCATGATCATTCTATAATTAATGGTTAATTATAGATGGCCAACATAAACCGAGAACCTATTTGGTCACACGCACAACGAGCGTAATCCGAAGAATTTAAAACGAGCTTGAGAATGAGATTCTCAGACCGAGAGAAACTAGGTTTGGTTGGACCAAACAAGAAGCAAGCATGAAATCGTTTCAGTCGCAATAGAAGCGTGGATGGGCCGTGTCTTTTGAAGACATGATGGATGAACCAAAATGGTTTGGTTCTAATCCAACGGAGGAGAATAAACCAAAGGGGTTTGGTTTGTTTTAGACGAATGAACCAAAGTTAGTTCGGTTCGTTTTAACTTAAAATAAACCATCATGGTTTGGTTTATTTTAACTTAAATTAATGGAGCGGGTTAACGGACCTTTGGTTATGATCCGATAACCATTAAGAGAATTTGTTCTCTATAAAATAGGGCTTAAGGGTTTTTGTTAAACTCTAATCCATAATCTAAAGCCCTAACCTAACTGTGGTCGCCCAACCTATCCCTCCTCTCCATCTAGTCGGCGCCAATCCTATTGCCGCTGCCCACCTCCTCCAACCGGCGACCAGCTGCTGCCGTCTTCTCCACTTGCCGGCGTCGAGCTGCTGCCGGATGATCTCCGGTGATCATCCTTGGCTCCGGCGACAAGGTGAGCACATTGCTTTCCTTATTTGCCCGGTGCAAGGTCTCCACCAAAGTTGTCCAGATTTCTGGACAGATTGTTTCCTTCTTGTTGGAGCGTCGTTTGGACGACGTTTGGAGCTCCGACAGCACCTTCCTTATCGGGGATTCGATCTCCGGTAATCCTCATAGGTGGAGGACGAAGGATTCGTCAAACGGTTGACGAATACCTCTCCGGAGAAGCAAGTTTTTGAGGACTCATTTTTGGATCCGAATTTTGATTCGGATCGTGATCTTCTCTCGATCACGTCGTCTTCAACACGAGGCTAGTAACCCGTACGAAAATGAGGCTCGTGACTTAGTGAAGTTATCCCGAAGATACTCGGCGTGGATACGGATAGAGACGATTCTAGCGAGAATCGTTCCGGTTGATGCCTTTCCCGCTACACGTGATACGTCAGGTATACGTAGTTTAAGTTTCCTTTTATTGCAAAATTTGAATTTACGGTTATGTCTACACATGTTGTACTATGCATGCGTGTGATGTGTGTGTTGTAATAAATTAGATTTATTATTTTATTCCTTCCGCTGTACATATGTTTACGAAATATGTTCGAACACACACTCGCCGCGGTGCCGGAAACCCAAAAGTGGTATCAGAGCCCAGGTTGTGTTTCGACATAATCATAAAATTATTTTATGATAGTCATAATGATATTTCTGGAAATTTTCTACTTTTGGAAAGTTAGAAGTATTTATGGAAATTTTTCAATTTTGGAAAGTCTAGAAGTATATATGGAAATCTTCTACTTTTGGAAAGTTGGAAGTATTTATGGAAATTGATATTTTCCATAAATAAAATATTTGATTAGATTTTGAAAATTTGTTTCATAATTTAATCATGATTTGATTTGGGAAATAAAATCTTTAAATATTTTATTTCCATAAGTAGTTTTGATGATTTAGGAAATTGGTTTTCTAAATTGACTTTCCTTAATCAACTATTTCCACAAATAAAATATGTGATTAGATTTGGAAATTTGTTTCCTAATTTAATCATGATTTGATTTGGAGAATCAAATCTTAAACATATTTTATTTCCATAAATATTTATGACATATAAAAAAATTTTGTACATGACATAATTGTATGTCATGTAATTGCATTAGATGCATATCATAATGTCATGCGTGTCGTGACATGTAGATGTATGTCATGTATGTCATGTCATGTAGATAATAGTTATTTGCATGCAAAGAGGATGAGACATAAAAACCCTAACTCAATATTAAAGCCTACACCTTCCATTAATATGGTTAGAACCAGAATTCCGTTTCTTATTCGTGTTGTTGGACTCTCTCCAAGCTCGGCTCGAACCCGAACATGTTCAAACCATGGAATAGTTTAATACTAATATGGTAAGAGTCAGAGGTCAATCGTTATCTTTGGTTGTTGGACTCTCTCCAAGCCAGGCTAATTGGTTGAATGCACTCTAACCATATTAAAACTATTTCTCGATTAATGGGTTGGCTTTAACCTGGAGCATCAGCTTGTTGGACTCTCTCCAAGGTCGATGTAAAGGGAGGTGAAGTTGGGTGCTATGCATATGATGCATACTTGTTAATGTGTTAACAACCCAATGTATGTGTGAACATTCAATTAGTTGATAGCACATTGTGATAGTTGCATATACGTGATATACAATCGGTATAGTTGATACCTACCATCGTAGTTATGAATGGCTTGTTGGACTCTCTCCAAGGTTGTTCATATCTATGATGGATATCAGCCCATTCGGAGATTGACCTACAATCTCCCGAAGTGATTTTGGGGTTTTTGAAATTCGAAAAATGAATGGGATTTATAAATGTATAATAATTCATTTTAAAATCATTTTCTCATATATGCTCGTTTTGTATTTCTAAGATTGATCATGATGTCTTTGAATTTGCGTTTCATTTTGGATTTGAATAAATTGACTGGGCCAAACTTCTTGGACTGGCTTAGAAACTTGAGAATTGTTCTCAAGGTGAAAAGCTTGCGTATGTCCTCGAAGCGCCTCTTCCCGCCCATCCTAGTGACGATGCAACTCCGGATCAATTGTTGGTCTATCAGAAACATGTGACTGATTCTGAACTGACAAGTTGCATCATGCTAGCTGCGATGGAACCCAAGCTACGAAAGCAGCATGAGCATATGGATGCTCATATCGTAGTCCTTCATCTTTATGAGTTGTTTGATAAGCAAGCGAGATTCGAAAGGTTCAAAGTCTCCAAGCTCCTCTTCACCTCTGAGATGCAAGAAGGTTCATTTGTGGTACTGCTCAACATGCTGAAGACTATGAAGCCTTCTGAGAAGCATGAGCAGGGGACGGTGTTGTTAGTTGATTCCTCGAAGAAAGGTTCTAAGAGGGAGTCAAAGGAACAACAGAAGGGGAAGAAGAAAAAGGCTAAAAAGGCAGAACCAGCTCAAAAGGGCACTTGCCATCATTATGGCAAGTAGGGCCATTGGCGAAGAAATTGTAAGATTTATCTTGAGTCCGTGAAGAAGAATAAGGCATAAGATGCTCCATCTTTTTCATATATCTTCGTTATTGATTGTCATTCTATTTCCTCAGACACTTGGGTATTGGATACTGGGTGTGGCTCACATATATGTAATGACATACATGGGCTAAGGGATAGAAGAAGACTCGTCAAGGGAGAGTCAAATTTACGTGTTGGGAATGGAGCAAAGGTTGCTGCACTCGCCATCGGAACGTATTTGTTGAAACTCTCTACAGGACTTGTCTTAGAACTGGACAATTGCTTTTATGTTCCTTCGTTGATAAAGAACATCATTTCTATTTCTTGTTTAAATAGAAATGGGTACCATTTGACTTTTAGTAACAATTGTTGTTACATAACTTTGAATGGAGTTCTTTATGGGACTGGAACTTTAAGCAATGGTGTTTATATGTTGGACGTATCCAGTGATGTTTTCAATATCGAAGCGAGCAACAAGCGTGCTCGAAAGGATAATCAAATAGACTCCTACATGTGGCATTGTCGTCTTGGCCATGTAAGCAAGAAATGCATGTCCGAATTACACCGATGTGGAATTCTGGAATCATTTGAATTGGATTCATACGATACATGTGAATCATGCTTAAAAGGCAAGATGACTAAGTTACCTTTTACAGGAAAAGGTGAACGAGTGGGAGAGTTACTAGGTCTGATACATACTGATGTATGTGGACCTTGTTAGTGCAGTAGGCACCTAAGTCGAACCTGAGATTTGATTATAGTAAACGATACAAAGTTAAGCTCATGTCGATATCTCACGAGCTGAATCGAGTGTGCAGAAGATTGCTATAGCTGGAGCTAAAGGCTAGCGACACCCGGAGGAAGCCGCGATGGTCGGGCGACACCGGGAGGACTTTGGAGGGAGCCGAAGGAATCAGGTGGAGACCGAAAGCAAGGCTTCAAAGGTAAATGTTGAGGTAAGCTCGTGTGAGTGAGCATAAGTAAGGTCGAGTCCTCCATACGGGGACATTCTTAGGCGACGATCCGACCAAGACTTCCCATGGAAGGTCTATGTTGAGATCGGATGGCAAGTGGCCGTCGAATTCACTTATATTTCGAGCTAACTCTTTATTACAGTTGAAAAGCCTAAAAATCAGTTCAACCGACCAAAAATCAGTTCAACTGCTAAGCCATCAGTTCAACCGACCAAGGATCAGTTCAACTGCTGAGCCATCAGTTCAACCGGCCAAGAAATCAGTTCAACCGATGGTCAAAAATCAGCCTCGAGGAGTCAAGCTTTATCACCATTTTTCAAGGAGTTTTGTGCCCAATTCCTATTGGTTGAAGACCCATTCGATGAGGGGCTTAAAGGCTATAAAAGGAGGTCCTAACCTAGGGTTTCTTCATCAATTCTAAGCCTCCAAAAGCCTCCGCAAAGCTACAACTTCTCCGACAACGAAGTGCTTCTTCTCCGACGTCTAGGTTTATTTGTTTTCATTTTATTACGTCGGTTAGAGTTTTATTTCAGTTTAGTACTTTCATTTTTGGAGCTTTTATCGTAACGAGGAGAGGGGGAGTGTCCCTCTACCTCAAGCTTTGTGCTTTACTTGTATCGATTAAACTCCTACCTCTAAAGGGGAGGAGTTCTTTAGTGTTTTTTTCCCTCTGTACGTGGTCGAGGACCGCTAGGGCCTTGGAGTAGTAGCCGAAGGCTATGAAACAAGTAAAACTCCTTTGTCTCTTTTTACTTTACATTTACATTTCCGCTGCAATTAATTATCTCTCGAGTTTTAACGAACGAAAAGAAAAGAAAAAGGTTTTATCGCTATTCACCCCCCCTCTAGCGATCCGCTTCGATCCAACAATTGGTATCAGATTCAGGGGTTACTAAGATTTGGTGAAACCACCAATCTAGACATTTTACAGATTTTTTTTTCTTTTTAATTCTGTTTATTTCAGATTTATTTCGCTTTGTTATTTTTTCTCCCGCACTACTAATCCAAGACGCGAGTCTTGGTACTTTTTTTTTGTGTTTTTGTCGTTGCTAGTTTCTTCGTCTTCGTCTCCTTGTGTCTTTTGTTCTAATGGCCCATCTCGAGGGTTTTAGCACCGTCCGACCTCCGCTTTACAACGGAGATGACTTCCGTTATTGGAAGGGTCGGATGGAATGCTTTCTCAAAACCCAAATCGAGATATGGATCATAATCCAAACGGGTTTCACACTTCCGACTAATGAAGTGGGTGACTCCTTGGATTATGATCAATGGACCATTGCGACAAAATGACAAGTCCAAGCCGATGCCAAGGCAACACAAATCCTCCAATGCGGCTTATCCAAGGAAGAGCTAAATCGTGTCGGCCCCTTCATAAGCGCAAAGGACCTTTGGACAAAACTAGTGGAGCTACACGAAGGGACCGATGAAGCCAAGGTATGTAAGCGTGATCTTCTATTCAATAAACTATATAACCTAAAAATGCAGGAACACGAGTCCGCGACGCAACTTCATGCCCGAGTCCAGGACATAGTCAACAACCTACACGCAATCGGGGAAAAGGTCGAAAATCACGATCTTATAAGGTATGTCCTAAACTCCTTTCCAAGGACTACCTTGTGGGCATCCATGGTCGATGCCTACAAGGTCTCCAAGGATCTTTCTAAACTTAGATTAGATGAACTTTTTTCTGATTTTGAACTTCATGAGCAGTCTAATTCGGAACCCGAGAAAGGTATAGCTTTATTTGCAGGTTCAAAGAAGAAAACTGCTAGCAAGCCACCTCCGAAGGAAGAAGAGGATGAGTCGGATTCGAAGGTCGACTCGGAAATGAAAGCCGAACTAGTCAACCTAGTTCGGAGGATAGTCAAGGGCCGAAAACGAGCCGTCACTCGACCCAACGAAGGTAAGCCTAACAGTTCAAACATAAGATGTTATGAATGCAACAGGTTTGGACACATTAAGTCTGAATGCCCAAAACTCAAGAAAAAGGCACTCAACGCTACTTGGGAAGAAGCTTCCTGTTGGGTTTTTCCGAGCCGCAAAAACCGCTTTTTTGCGTTGCGGAAACCTCGGAAGCCCCCGGCCACGGATCCGTGCGAAGAAGTATTAAAACAAAACATGTATGTGCTTGTATAAAAACCCTAGATCTACCTTAGATCTAAGAGATAAGAACGTTACCCTCGATGCGATGCCCTTCGCAAATCCCGCTCGTCCAAAAGTCCGCCGGAACTCGAGAGTGTCAAGTGCACACTCCTCTATGGTATCCACACAAGCAATAGGTGGAAGAAAAACACACTTGAGTGTGCTAGCACTCCTAGGGTGTCTCGGCAAGATGAGGAAGGAGAGGGAGAGAGCTTGAGAGGAAAGGTTCCAAGGTTGAAGATGAAGTCAATTAGCCACCAAAAATCAATACACCATCTAATGGAGTGGCCGGCCACTTCATGGAGGGGGGTTACATGCATGCATGTAACTCCCATGACTCTTGGTCTCCCTCATGATGTGGCACTAATTGACCAAGTCAATGATGATGTGGAGCACCATCATTGGCCGGCCATGCCTAGTCATCATCATGACATGGCATTTGGTCAAGTCAAACTTGACCTTTCATCTTCCCTCTCAAGTCAAGTCAAACTTGACCTCTAATCTCCCATGGTTGATCAAATCTAACCACTTGACTCAAGTCAATTTAATATAATGAATCTCTATTCATTAATTTAAATTGATTTGATGAATCAAATCTCAATTAGACTCATTCAACACTTGAATCAACTTGAGTCTAACTCAATTAGTCTAATTTGGATTACTCTTAATCCAATTTGGTTCATCCCATGAACCTAATCCTCATGGTTCATCATATGAACCTAATCTCCATCTAATTGCTCTTATGTGTGTGACCCTATAGGTTCTTGTAACGTTGGCAATGTCCTAAACCGATTTAGGAACATAAGCAATGAGCGGTATCTAGCAACACATCATTGCTACCCAAGTTACAAGAATGTTGAGCTCCAACATCACCTTTGTGACTACTAATTGTGACTCTCACAATATGTGACAATTTCCCTCTATCCTTGACATCTAGATTGACCAATCGAGGCATAGACCGTGTCATCCTCGGTACAATCTAAATCTTGAACTCCAAGTAGACTCACTCTAATCAAATGAGCTCAATATCTCATATTGATTCATTTGGGCATGGCCATGCACTTCGTGGTCTCACTCTATCAAGAATATCGATGTCACCCCCGTCATATAGGAGGGATAGATCCCATCTACATCACTCACATCCCTCCGCATAATTTGTTACATACCCGATGTCGCTTTATAGTCCACCCATTTACGGGTGACGTTTGAAACAAAGTATGCAACTCCTTATGTAGGGAACCATGGTGACTTCAGGTCTAAGGACTAATAGTCATACTAATAGCCACATGAGAAAGTATATGACACTCATATAACGATCCATGATACTTTCTCATGGCGGGTCATTCAGTATACATTCTCCAATGCATACCCATGTGTCAACTTGATATCTCATATCCATGACTTGTGAGATCAAGTCATCTTGTTGACCTACATGCTAGTCTCTACGCATTAACATTGTCCCTGAATGTTAATACTCGACTAGGAATGATTAAGAGTAGTGTTCTCTATATCATCTCATTATCGATTCAACCAATCGATTGATATAGATAAGAACCTACTACTCAAGGACATTATTATATTTAGTTATTTGGCACCAATACAAGTAAATATAATAACCATGCCTTTATAAATAGGAATATGATACAATAAAGTCCATACAACAATCATCATATGATTGGCTCTAGGGCTTTCACTAACAATCTCCCACTAGCACTAGTGCCAATCACCGTAGTATCTAATACCCAATGACCTAGTGTGACCATCATGCCTTTTCTGTGCCAAAGCCTTGGTCAAGGGATCTGCGATGTTAGCCTCTGTGGGTACTCTGCAAATCTTCACATCTCCTCTATCGATGATCTCTCGAATGAGATGGAAGCGCCGTAGTATGTGTTTGGTCCCTGGTGTGAGCGAGGTTCCTTAGCTGTAATCGCTCGCTCCATTGTTGTCACAATAGAGCTCTATAGGATCTGCAATGCTAGGAACCACCCCAAGCTCAGTAATGAACTTGCGGATCCAAACTGCCTCCTTTGCTGCCTCAGATGCAGCGATATACTCGGCCTCTGTTGTAGAATCAGCAACTGTGTCCTGCTTCGAACTCTTCCAGCTCACAGCGCCACCATTCAAGCAAAACACGAACCCTGACTGCGATCTGTAATCATCCTGGTCAGTTTGGAAGCTGGCATCGCTGTAACCCTTTACAGCTAGCTCCTCATCGCCTCCAAATATCAAGAAATATTCTTTAGTCCTTCTCAAGTACTTAAGAATATTCTTGACTGCTATCCAGTGACGCTCACCTGGATCTGACTAGTATCTACTCGTCATGCTCAAAGCATACGAGACATCAGGACGAGTACACAGCATGGCGTACATGATAGATCCTATAGCAGATGCGTAAGAGATCTTATCCATGCGGTCTCTCTCCTCTCTAGAAGAGGGACTTTGAGTCTTCGAAAGACTCACACCATGTGACATCGGCAGAAGTCCTTTCTTGGAATTCTGCATGGCAAACCGAAGTAATACCGTGTCAATGTATGTACTCTGACTTAGGCCAAGCAATCTATTAGATCTATCTCTATAGATCTTGATGCCTAGAATACAGGCTGCTTCACCTAAGTCCTTCATTGAGAAGCACGTCCCCAGCCAAGTCTTCACAGACTGTAGCGAAGGGATGTCATTCCCAATGAGTAGTATGTCATCCACATACAGTACAAGGAACACAAATGTGTTCCCATTAACCCTCTTGTAGACACAGGGTTCATCTTCATTCTTGATGAAACCAAACTGTTTGATCGCATCATCGAATCGAAGATTCCAGCTCCGAGAAGCTTGCTTTAGCCCATAAATGGACCTTTGCAGCTTGCATACCTTCCCAATATGCTGTGGATCTACAAAACCCTCAGGTTGTGTCATGTACACATCCTCGAGTAAGTTTCCATTCAGAAACGCGGTTTTGATATCCATCTGCCAGATCTCATAATCGTGGTATGCTGCAATAGCAAGCAAGATCCGAATGGACTTAAACATCGCCACTGGAGAAAAGGTTTCATCATAGTCAATACCATGAATTTGCTTGAAACCTTTAGCCACCAATCGGCCCTTATAGGTATGCGTAAGTCCATCCATGTCAGTCTTTCTCCTAAAGACCCACTTACACCCAATGGGTTTGACCCCTTCAGGTGGATCAACCAAAGTCCATACTTGGTTAGTGTACATGGATTCCATTTCGGATCTCATGGCGTCTAGCCATTTCTCAGAATCTGGGCTCATCACAGCTTCCTGATAGGAGGTAGGCTCATTCTCAATGAGCATAACGTCATCATGGTCAGACAAGAGAAATGAGTATCTCTCGAGTGACGGCGTACCCTATCGGACTGCGAAGAGGTAGGTCTACTTGAACATGTGGTTGTTCCACAACTCTTTGTGCAACAACCTCATCACCCACAACACTTTGTGGTTCCTGTTCAACCTCCATCAAGGCCTCAGAGCTATGGTCCTTATCTTGAATTTCTTCAAGATCGAAGGTACTCCCACTAGTTTTTCTAGAAACAAAATCCCTTTCTAGAAAAACCCCAGTCTTTGCCACAAACACTTTGTGCTGACTGGGAATGTAGAAGTAATATCCCTTTGTATCCTTGGGATATCCAACAAAATAGCACCTATCAAATTTGGGTCCCAGTTTGTCTGAGACTTGACGTCGAACGTAAGCCTCACAACCCCAAATCCTCATAAAAGACATCTTGGGATTTCTCCCTGTCCATATCGTATATGGTGTCTTTACCACAGCCTTGGATGGTACACGGTTAAGGGTAAAGGCTGCTGTGTCCAGAGCATATCCCCAAAAGGATATAGGAAGATCTGTGTGACTCATCATAGATCGTACCATATCCAATAGGGTACGATTCCTCCTTTCGGATACACCATTCCACTTTGGTGTTCCAGGAGGAGTGAGTTGGGATAGAATCCCACACTCAGCTAGATAGTCACGAAACTCATTGCTAAGGTATTCACCACCTCGATCTGATCGAAGTATCTTAATACTCTTGCCAAGCTGGTTTTGTACTTCATTCTTGAATTCTTTGAACTTTTCAAAGGATTCAGATTTATGTGTCATAAGATACACATAACCATATCTACTGAAGTCATCAGTAAATGTAATGAAGTACCTGTAACCACCTCTAGCAGCAACATTGAAAGGACCACATACATCACTATGTATAAGTCCTAACAAATATGTTGCTCTTTCGCTATGTCCACTAAAGGGAGTCTTGGTCATCTTGCCTAAAAGGCAAGACTCGCATGTTTCATATGATTCAAAATCAAATGAGTCTAGCAGCCCATCCTTATGGAGCTGAGATAAGCGACTCTCATTTATGTGACCTAAGCGACAATGCCAGAGATAGGTTTGGTTCAACTCATTTGATTTGAACCTCTTGGTACTTATGTTATAGATAGGGCTCTCTAAGTCTAGAAAGTAGAGTCCGTTCATTAGAGGTGCACTACAATAGAACATATCATTTAAATAAACTGAACAACATTTGTTCTTTATTATAAATGAAAACCCTTTCTTGTCCAAACAAGAAACTGAAATGATGTTCTTAGTTAAAGCAGGCACATAACAACATTCTTCTAATTCTAGTACAAGCCCAGAGGGCAGAGATAGATCATAAGTTCCTCCTGACAATGATGAACCCTTGCTCCATTGCCTACTCGTAGGTCCACCTCGCCCTTTGTCAATGCCTTGCTATTTCTCAGCCCCTGCACATTGGTACAAATGTGAGATGCACATCCGGTATCTAATACCCATGATGAAGAAATAGATAGATTGACTTCTATAACATTTATACCTGAAGTAGAAGTCTCACTTCTCTTCTTCTTAAGATCTTCCAGGTATGCCTTGCAGTTACGCTTCCAGTGTCCTGCTTCCTGCGATGAAGCAAGCCCCTTCCTTAGCTACCCCTCCTTTGGGTTTAGTTCTTTGCCTTTGCCCTTGGCAGGACTTTCCCTTACCTTTAGGCTTGCCCTTGCCTTTCTTTTTACGCACCATCAAAATGGTGTCATTTACCCTTCTTAAGGTTAAGCTCATAGATTCTCAACATCGAGCATTTGAATGGCTTATCAATTTCATTCATGTTATAATTCATGACAAATTGATCGAAGGCTCTTGGCAAAGATTGCAAGATTAGGTCAGTGGCCAGCTCTTGGCCAAGTGGGAATCCCAGCCTTTGTAGGTTTTCTACGTACCCAATCATCTTGAGTACATATGTACCTACGGGAGTCCCGTCTTGCATTTTGGACCCAAATAATGCCTTAGAGACTTCATATCTCTCATGCCTGGCTTGTCCTTGATATAGTTGACGAAGATGTCCAACCATATCATAAGCATTCATGAACTCGTGTTGCTTCTGAAGCTCAGAGTTCATGGTCGCGAGCATTAGACATGACACATCTAATGCATCATCTTGATGCTTCTTGTAAGCATCTTTGTCAGCTCGCGAGGCATTGGCAGGAGGTGCCTCCGGAATGGGCTGCTCCAGGACGTACAGCTTCCTTTCTTGGGTGAGAACAATTCTCAAGTTCCTGTACCAGTCCAGGAAATTTGCTCCATTGAGCTTGTCCTTCTCAAGGACGGATCGCAGAGAGAGAGTGTTCGTGTTTGTTGACATAGTAATCTACAACATACAATGCAGAGGATTAATATCATATTCCTTTTATCATTTAATTAGGCCTTTAATCAAATGATGCTCCCACTAAATTATAGGAATTTTGTAGAATCGAGTTATGGATGTGGTCAAACCACTTTTACTAGATTCATACAAACTAGCTATAATTGTTGTGGGACAAGATCCACATCATACTAAGCCTTGAGTTAGCTTTGGCTAAATCGCCCAAGACTTAGCACGATCGGTGGGTAACACATTACCGATTACATCTCTATGCAACTCTTGTTTATAGGATTAAGACCCACATTTACAAAAGACCTTGAGTTAGCTTTGGCTAAATCGCCCAAGATTTAGTGTAAATGCGATCTTAACCTATCTTTCCAACGATTGGAATATGCCTATAGTTCTACTCGATCCAATTGAGTTAACTAGATTTGCTCAATCTAATTGAGCTTACTCTAACCCGAGTCGTGATAGGCGGGACCAAGATTGTCCCTCCGCACCCTACCAAGATAATATGCGTTGCTCTGCTTTGGCAGATTCAACAACAACAAATGATCGAGGTAGTGATGGGTATCAAGGCTCGGTAGGCATTTTCGAGTTGATTCGATTATGATCTAATCTAATCGTAATGTGTATCTTATACGCATTAAGGCCTTTATTATCCTATATTAGCATGCATCATATACATACATTAATTATTCTAGCATGCATCATATACATACAAGAAAATTAACCTAGCATGCATCATATACATACAAACATGTTTCTACTAGCATGCATCATATACATACAAGCAAAATCAATTAAATATACATATATATATATCAACATATATATATATCATTAAATGTGATATAGTCATGGCCCTACTACGATCTTCTCAAGCCAATGAGAAGATCGGACGATCAACCTAAGGCTAGCGGCTTCTCCAAGCGCTTCCTTTGACCGCCATGTGTCGTCGTCACCCTTCTCGTAATCTCGTCTTCGAGTGGACTTTCCACCGCTCCATTTTGTACATTACAAATATGAAACTCGAGTTACATTCGAGTCTAAAACTATTTACAACTAGAATATTAAAAGAATAGGTAGCGACGCAGTCGCAAAACACTTTACAACACGCACAACCACAAAACGGCACACAGGCCGTATTATGAATTACAACACACATAATCCAATCCAATTGGGTTATTGGGCCATGACAATCACAGAATTATACATAATTCTAAATTATGTATTTTTACAGAAAATTTCTATAATTTTTCCTAATTTATTTTGAATTTATGAGTCACCCCTCCGAAACGGTCCCGCTAAGCGGTTTCCGGGCGCGATCGCGGGACATGGCCCCTTTCGGGGATAGGGGCAGCGCCCCTACTCGCAAAATAAACTTCGCGAGTGTCCCTACAATGATCTTACAGCGACTTAAGTCACTGTCCCAAAAACCTAAAGCGAGAACTCACCGATTCGGAGAGTTTTTCTCGACGGTTGAAGCCTACGAGTGTCCCAACACTCGTTGCTTCGACTCTACGAGAAAAATACCCAAAAATTCTATAAAATAAGAAAATTTACAGAAACATATAAATCTGTAATTTTTATATCTAATATAAAAACTACAAAAACGAAACACATACATGCTTCACACGTGGCTCTGATACCCTTTGTTGGGTTTTTGAAGCAAAACCGCTTTGCGTTGCGGAAACCTCGGAAGCCCCCGGCCACGGATCCGTGCGAAGAAGTATTAAAACAAAACATGTATGTGCTTGTATAAAAACCCTAGATCTACCTTAGATCTAAGAGATAAGAATGTTACCCTCGATGCGATGCCCTTCGCAAATCCCGCTCGTCCAAAAGTCCGCCGGAACTCGAGAGTGTCAAGTGCACACTCCTCTATGGTATCCACACAAGCAATAGGTGGAAGAAAAACACACTTGAGTGTGCTAGCACTCCTAGGGTGTCTCGGCAAGATGAGGAAGGAGAGGGAGAGAGCTTGAGAGGAAAGGTTCCAAGGTTGAAGATGAAGTCAATTAGCCACCAAAAATCAATACACCATCTAATGGAGTGGCCGGCCACTTCATGGAGGGGGGGTTACATGCATGCATGTAACTCCCATGACCCTTGGTCTCCCTCATGATGTGGCACTAATTGACCAAGTCAATGATGATGTGGAGCACCATCATTGGCCGGCCATGCCTAGTCATCATCATGACATGGCATTTGGTCAAGTCAAACTTGACCTTTCATCTTCCCTCTCAAGTCAAGTCAAACTTGACCTCTAATCTCCCATGGTTGATCAAATCTAACCACTTGACTCAAGTCAATTTAATATAATGAATCTCTATTCATTAATTTAAATTGATTTGATGAATCAAATCTCAATTAGACTCATTCAACACTTGAATCAACTTGAGTCTAACTCAATTAGTCTAATTTGGATTACTCTTAATCCAATTTGGTTCATCCCATGAACCTAATCCTCATGGTTCATCATATGAACCTAATCTCCATCTAAGTGCTCTTATGTGTGTGACCCTATAGGTTCTTGTAACGTTGGCAATGTCCCTAAACCGATTTAGGAACATAAGCAATGAGCGGTATCTAGCAACACATCATTGCTACCCAAGTTACAAGAATGTTGAGCTCCAACATCACCTTTGTGACTACTAATTGTGACTCTCACAATATGTGACAATGTCCCTCTATCCTTGACATCTAGATTGACCAATCGAGGCATAGACCGTGTCATCCTCGGTACAATCTAAATCTTGAACTCCAAGTAGACTCACTCTAATCAAATGAGCTCAATATCTCATATTGACTCATTTGGGCATGACCATGCGCCGTGGTCTCACTCTATCAAGAATATCGATGTCACCCCGTCATATAGAAGGGATAGATCCCATCTACATCACTCACATCCCTCCGCATAATTTATTTACATACCCGATGTCGCCTTTATAGTCCACCCATTTACGGGTGACGTTTGACGAAGCCAAAGTATGCAACTCCTTATGTAGGGAACCATGGTGACTTCAGGTCTAAGGACTAATAGTCATACTAATAGCCACATGAGAAAGTATATGACACTCATATAACGCTCCATGATACTTTCTCATGGCGGGTCATTCAGTATACATTCTCCAATGCATACCCATGTGTCAACTTGATATCTCATATCCATGACTTGTGAGATCAAGTCATCTTGTTGACCTACATGCTAGTCTCTACGCATTAACATTGTCCCTGAATGTTAATACTCGACTAGGAATGATTAAGAGTAGTGTTCTCTATATCATCTCATTATCGATTCAACCAATCGATTGATATAGATAAGAACCTACTACTCAAGGACATTATTATATTTAGTTATTTGGCACCAATACAAGTAAATATAATAACCATGCCTTTATAAATAGGAATATGATACAATAAAGTCCATACAACAATCATCATATGATTGGCTCTAGGGCTTTTACTAACACTTCCGAGGAAGAAGACAACGATCGAGTCCTTATGGCTAAACCGATGGAATCGGAGATGGAGTCGGAACCGGAACTTGGATCGGAAACCGAAGATGAGTCGGACTGCGAAGCATTATTCAAGATAAGTCACGGATACGCATCTGGTTCAAAAGATAAACTCAAGGTAAGTCGCTCTCTTATTACCACACTTTATAGTGCAATTAAATTTTTAAATAGAAAGTTAGCTAAGTCCGAGTCCAAGGTCGACACCCTGGTTGAGGAAGTTAAACTCCTCAAACACGAGGTCTCCCTAACCTCTTTGACTAGTCGAGTTCAAGAGAAGGACTCAACTCGAGTTGAAAAACTCGAAGTTGAGAACTCACTCTTGAAAAGTCAAGTCGAAGATCTTAGGAATACGTTGGAAAGGTTTACTTTGGGATCCAAAGGACTTGACCTCCTACTTGGATCGCAAAGGGCCGTGTACAACAAGGCCGGACTAGGGTTTAGCTTTAACACGACTAATAAGTCGTATATGTCAATCGTAAGTAGACATAGAAAACATGTCCAAGCATGGGTCCCTAAGACCACCTTGATTTCAAACTTAGGATCAAACCAGTACTGGGTTCCCAAGGACCAAATCCACTATGTGGAGAGACCGAATCAATTCAACGGTCCAGGGGGAGCTAGTACGAAATTTGTTTGTGTTTTAACTTAGAAATTGCATGCTTAGGTTTTTATTTAGTTTGATTTTCCTTTTTAGAATGGTTAGATAGGACTATAACTCGTCAATACTTGATAACATAGTACCAGGACGCGGCGAGATGATAGTACGCTAGGAAAGCAGAGTCTTGTGTATTCGGGCTAGATAAGGCGTATCTAGTTCGGTGCACTTGACCGAGCGGAACTAGCTGAAGCTACCTTACCATATCCTAGACTAGTTAGACCAGGAAGTGGTCTTAGGTGAGTCAAGTCTCTATTTTCTTGAAAATGGCTTTGTCTAAGGAAGTGGTCGTTGTTTCTATCAAAGAAGGCCTCTGTGCCTCGCCACGACCTGGAAGCCATGATCTTGAAAAGGTGACTTGATGAGCCTAAGGTCAAATCCGAATCTAACGCAAGGTTGACAAGTGTTTAAGTCATTAAACTTAATTCAACTAAAAAATTGGAAGTCATCTCACAAGAACATATAGGATTAACATGTTTGATCATATAGACATGGGTGAGATGATTTAGGTTAATAATCTTCAACCAATTTTTAATAAATCCAATATCCGATCCAACTACCTTGCGTGTAGGATCAATGGATGTTGGACAGTGGTTGCTCCCGACACATGACCGGGGATCAACTCAAGTTTTCGAAGCTTCGATTCAAACGACAAGGATCGGTAGCCTTCGGAAATAACAACAAGCTCAAAATCATCGGATCAGGTGATATTGAGCTCAATTCAAATTTTGTTATTCAAAATGTTTTATTAGTAGAAAATTTTCAATATAATTTACTTAGTGTAAGCCAATTGTGTGATAATAACTATAAGGTCATATTTCTAGAAAATGAATGCGTAATTAATACAAACGAAACCTCTAAAACAATTCTTAAAGGGACTAGAAATAACAACATTTACACTATCAACTTAACTAACTCCTCAACTAAGTGTCTTATGACACAAGAGGAATCGTGGTTGTGGCACCGACGACTCTCACTCACACCCAAGACTCATCCACAAGATGAGTCAGAGTGATTTAGTCAGAGGTTTGCCTAACCTCAACAACTTGGATAATAAAATATGTAATGCTTGTCAACAAGGTAAACAATCTAGGACACAACATCAACTAACTAGTCAAGAACGAACCAAAAGTGTGCTTGAGCTCCTACACATGGATCTATTTGATTCACACGGAGCTAAGTCACTTAACGAAAGTAAATTCTGCTTAGTCATAATTGATGACTATTCTAGATTTACTTGGGTTAGGTTCATCAAACACAAAAATGATACCCTAGATCAATTAATCAATCTATTTAAGTTAATAGAAAATCAACAAAGCATTAAAATCAAAAGACTTAGGACTGATTATGGTGGTGAATTCGAAAACCATAGGTTTACAGAATTTTGTAACGTAAATGGATACCACCACGAGTTCTCTTGCCCTAGAACTCCACAACAAAATGGCCTAGTAGAATGCAAAAATAGAACCCTACAAGAAGTCGCTAGGACAATGTTAAATGAGTATAACCTACCCGATAGGTTTTGGGCGAAAGCCGTGAGTACGGCATGCTATGTCCAAAATAGAATCCTTATGGTAAAGAGGCACCTTAAGACCTCATACGAGATTTATCACGATAAAATACCTAACATCAAGTACTTTAGGGTATTTGGGTCTAAGGTACATATCCTAAACACTAAGGATTACCTAGGGAAATTTACATCCAAAACCACGACCGGAATCTTTCTAGGATACTCGACTACAAGCAGAGCCTATAGAGTATATAACCACGACACCCTTAGAGTCGAGGAGACTATCAATGTAGTTTTTGATGAAGGACACGAACCTACAAAACCCCCGGCAACCCCAATTAGCGAGCCGATTCATACTAGACCTAACTCTGATTCGGAGATCAGGTCTAGTGTTAATCCTAACCTAAGTCAACCAAGTCACTCTATCGACCAAGTGATAGATGACTCCAACCAAACTAGAACTCAAACGAGTCATCCTATAAATCAAGTTGTAGACTCAAACCCAAATCCAACTAGGACTCAAACGAATCATCCTATCGACCAAGTGATAGGTGATCCAAGTCTAGGAGTTCGAACTAGAGCCTCATACAGAAACCTTAGTCAAATATCTTTGATTTCTAAAATTGAACCCAAAACTATTGACCAAGCTCTTCTTGATCCCGATTGGATTATTGCAATGCAAGAAGAGTTGGCTCAATTCACTAGGAATGAAGTATGGGAATTAGTACCACCACTTAAAGATAAAACAATCATTGGAACAAGGTGGGTGTTTAGAAATAAAATTGATGATAGAGGTGAAGTAGTTAGAAATAAAGCTAGACTAGTTGCTAAAGGGTTTAGTCAAGTCGAAGGTTTAGATTACGACAAGACCTATGCCCCAGTAGCTAGATTAGAGTCCATTCGAATACTATTAGCATATGCAGCACATCAAGGATTTAAGTTGTTTCAAATGGATGTGAAATCTGCATTCTTAAATGGATACATTAAAGAAGAAGTTTATGTTAGTCAACCCCCCGGTTTCGAAAGTTTAGACAAACCCGATCATGTCCTTAGGTTAAAGAAAGCTCTTTATGGACTTAAACAAGCTCCTCGAGCTTGGTACGAGAGACTTTCGATTTATCTTAAGTCCAAAGGCTTTAACCAAGGTGTAGTTGACCCAACCCTTTTCGTAAAAACCTTAGGTAAAGACATATTCATAGCCCAAATCTACGTAGATGATATTATTTTCGGAACCACCAACTCAATCTTACTAAATGAGTTCATTTCACTTATGGAAAGTGAATTTGAAATGAATTTAGTAGGTGAGTTAAGTTTCTTTTTAGGTCTACAAATTAAACAAACTAAAGATGGAATATACCTACATCAACGCAAATATACTAGGGAATTAATTAAACGCTTTGGAATGCAAGACGCTAAAATTATTAATACCCCAATGGCAACTAATGTGAATATAGAAGAAGATGTAATCAGAAATTCAATTGATTTTAAATACTATAGGAGCATAATAGGGAGTCTCCTTTACTTAACTGCAAGCCGACCTGATATCTTATTTGCAGTAAGTATGTGCGCAAGGTTTCAAACCTGTGCCAAGGAGTCTCACCTAACTCTAGTCAAGCGTATCCTTAGATATCTAAAGGGTACACTTAATGTCGGTATTTGCTATCCTAGATCTACCGAGTTTGAACTAACCGGCTACTCCGATTCGGACTATGCCGGTAGTAAGCTCGATAGAAAGAGTACGAGTGGTTGTTGTCAACTTCTCGGCTCGAGTCTAGTGAGTTGGTGCAATAGGAAGCAACAATGTGTTGCTTTATCTACCACCGAAGCCGAATGCATCGCGATGGGTGAGTGTGTCACGCAGCTTCTTTGGATGAAGCACACTCTCCGCGACTTTAAGTTAGACTTTACGAATACTAAACTTCACGTAGATAACATTAGTTCAATTAATCTTACAAAGAATCCGATATGTCACTCTAGGACCAAACATATAGAGGTCAAACACCATTTCATTCGAGAACATGTGGCCAACGGAGCCATACAACTCGAATACGTCGAATCAAAGTCTAACTTAGCAGACCTATTTACTAAACCCCTACCCGAAGTCGAATTTAGTCTATTAAGACGAAAATTGGGCATGTGCGTAGTAGAATAGGAACTTGCAAATTATATTTTCTTACTACTATTTCTTAAATTTTCATTTTTATGGAACTAGCATAGGACATACCTTAGATATCATGCACCTATAGATTTAAGGAGCCAATACATCTCACAACACATAGGACTAATGTGTTTGTGTACTTAGCCACGTAGATGGGCGTGAGATGTTAGGACCTTACTCCTGGTTTCAGATGTAGAGCTAGTGCATCGCTATGAACCACGGAGTATAATCATACATACTAACCGACTCTGACCAGGACTGGTTGATCTTTCATATCAATCAAGCCAAATATGAGTCGAACATCTTATAGATGAACTTATTTTCAGTATATTATTTTCAAAATAATGTGGAACATGCTTGGACTTTAAATTTAATACTTATTTTTGTTTTCCACACACACACTCACTCTTTTCGATATATGGCAAAAGGGGGAGAAAAAGGCCAAAGTTAAGGGGTCAAAATTTTTTTTCATAACTTAACTCTTACTTTATATTTAAATCAAAAGTTAACTTTAAGTTTTGAAAACTTATTAAAGGCCAAGTTAAGAGAATTCTTAGCTTAAACTTATTTTTGGCATCAACGTTTTACTTATTTTTTATTATGCCCTTAATGTTTTACTTAAGGGGGAGAAAGGGCCAAGTTAAGAAGAACTCTTAACTTAAACGTTTTACTAAGGCCAACTTTAAGTAATGTTAATTACTTAAAGAAACCCTCAAAGGGGAGGATTAAGGTCTTTCTTCAAGACTCACCCTCGGTCAAGGGGGAGGTTTCCTCAAGGGGGAGTACTTGAAGAAAATCCTTACTACTCCAACTTAATCTTCTTTATTTCTTGTTTCTAATGCACATTATTCTTCATGCTTGCTATTTACTTAACTTTGTATGTGGGTTTGCCATAAATCAAAAAGGGGGAGATTGTTGGTGCAATAGGCACCTAAGTCGAACCTGAGTTTTGATTATAGCAAACGATACAAAGTTAAGCTCATGTCGTTATCTCACGAGCTGAATCGAGTGTGCAGAAGATTGCTATAGCTAGAGCTAAAGGCTAGCGACACCCGGAGGAAGCCGCGATGGTCGGGCGACACCGGGAGGACTTCGGAGGGAGCCGAAGGAATCAGGTGGAGACCGAAAGTAAGGCTTCAAAGGTAAATGTTGAGGTAAGCTCATGTGAGTGAGCGTAAGTAAGGTCGAGTCCTCCATACGGGGACATCCTTAGGCGACGATCCGACCAAGACTTCCCATGGAAGGTCTATGTTGAGATCGGATGGCAAGTGGCCGTCGAATTCACTTATATTTTGAGCTAACTCTTTATTACAGTCGAAAAGTCTAAAAATCAGTTCAACCGGCCAAAACTCAGTTCAACTGCTAAGCCATCAGTTCAACCGGCCAAGAAATCAGTTCAACCGATGGTCAAAAATCAGCCTCGAGGAGTCAAGCTTTATCACCATTTTTCAAGGAGTTTTGTGCCCAATTCTTATTGGTTGAAGACCCATTCGATGAGGGGCTTAAAGGCTATAAAAGGAGGTCCTAACCTAGGGTTTCTTCATCAATTCTAAGCCTCCAAAAGCCTCCGCAAAGCTACAACTTCTCCGACAACGAAGTGCTTCTTCTCCGACGTCTAGGTTTATTTGTTTTCATTTTATTACGTCGGTTAGAGTTTTATTTCAGTTTAGTACTTTCATTTTCGAAGCTTTTATCGTAACGAGGAGAGGGGGAGTGTCCCTCTACCTCAAGCTTTGTGCTTTACTTGTATCGATTAAACTCCTACCTCTAAAAGGGAGGAGTTCTTTAGTGTTTTTGCCCTCCGTACGTGGTCGAGGACCGCTAGGGCCTTGGAGTAGTAGCCGAAGGCTACGAACCAAGTAAAACTCCTTTGTCTCTTTTTACTTTACATTTACATTTCCGCTGTAATTAATTATCTCTCGAGTTTTAACGAACAAAAAGAAAAGAAAAAGGTTTTATCGCTATTCACCCCCCCTCTAGCGATCCGCTTTGATCCAACAGACCTATGTCAACTCAAGATTTAGGAGGCTATAGCTACTTCATTACCTTCACCGATGATCACTCATGGTTTGGGTATGTGTTCTTGATGAAACACAAGTCTGAAGCCTTTGAAAGGTTCAAAGAATTCAGAAATGAAGTAGAGAAACAACTTGACAATACTTCGATCGGATCGAGGTGGTGAATACTTAAGTCAAGAGTTTCTTGATTATCTAAGAGACAATGGTATATTGTCTCAATGGACTCCGCCATATACACCATAGCATAATGGTGTATCTGAGAGGCGTAACCGGACCTTGTTGGACATGGTCAAGTCAATGATGAATCATGCGAATCTTTCCAAGTCCTTTTGGGGCTATGCACTTCAGACAGTTGTTTACTTGTTAAATAGAATGTCAACAAAGGTAGTCTCAACTACATATGAGATATAGAATAGTAAGAAACCTCATGTATCTTACTTGAAGATATGGGGTTGTCCTGCTTATGTGAAGTGGACTATATCAGACAAATTAGATGCTAAGTCTGATAAATGTCTATTTATTGGATACCCTAAGGAAATAAGGGGTTACCAATTCTATCATCCTGTGGAACAAAAGGTGTTTGTTTCAAGGCATGTTGTGTTTCTAGAGAAAGAGTTTCTCTTGCAAGAAAATAGTGGGAGTGTCGTCGAGCTTGAGGAGGCTCGAGAAACTCAAATAGACATTGATGAGATATCTGGTGAAGCACAACAGCCAATAACTCATAGTGATGAGCAATCGGCTGGACCTATTGTAACACCACATCTTCGTAGATCTGGTAGAACACGCAACATTCCTGAGAGATATGAATTTCTCGTAAGTGAATCGAACGACGTGTTACTCATTGATGATGAGGAGCCTACCAATTATGAATAAGTGCTGACAAGTTCAGAAAGGGATAAGTGGCTTGATGCCATGAAGTCGGAAATGGATTCCATGTATGAAAACCAAGTTTGGAACTTGGTTGACCCACCTGAAGGCATCAAGCCTATAGGGTGCAAGTGGGTTTTCAAGAAGAAAACCGACATGGATGGTAATGTGATTACCTATAATGTCACGCCCCGAGAGCATGCCGAGCCAAAAATCAAACGGGCGGCATCTCCCCTGTACGTGGCAACATTTCGGGTTAATACAAGGCTCGTAGGCCCACAATAACAACAATATATATAACAATATAACCAAACCACAACAACATAACAAACTACTACAACAAATACACAGCGGAAACGATACAACAACAATACAATGCCACACATGCATACCGATATAACTAACACCATAACATAAAGAAAACCTCGACAAAACCCGCACCAACATGTGCGTACATCACATAATACATAACATCACGAAAACTCCGAATACAAAACAAGACATACGGAAAATCCAAAACAGACACGGGAGCCTCGGAGGTGAGATGAGATGTCAGCCAGCGGTGCTCCAAGTCCATAATCTAGATGTACCCAGGGTCTGTTGGGGGGTGAGTAAAACTCAGCAGGTAATAGAAAACATGTATATATGTAATATCACATGTATTTCAACGACATAATCTAGATGTACAACAGGTATATCAGCATAGTATATAAATATAAGCATATACCGTCTAACCAAATAAACAACATAAAAATGCAGACATACCTGAAGTCTGCTACGCTACTCTGATCCAACCTGAACATATATCAAACATATATATATATAACAAGAAGAGTAGATCAACTCACAATATACTCTAGCTACAGGTCAAGGTATCTAATGGTCTATCCAACCCATACCAGTATCCAACACAATCGTATAACAAATGCAAGAAACATGCATGAATATGATGTACACCCAAATGCAGCAAGCATAGTACAATCAAATGCAACATCACAATAATCATATATATATAGACCGCATCTATATATATATATTAATCTCAACCATCCATATATATATATATATATACATGCATATATGTATATATATATGGTAATATGCAAAGCGCCATAAGATACGGCAATGCAGTATGCATGGTCATGTCGGCTCACCCTAAAGCTACCACGACCCCAGTGTGGCCTCGGTGGCTCGAGCATGACAACTGTCCCAACTCAACACCAACCACTACTCTCGAGTGGCCGAGTGGGCAGTATGATCGAGTAGCATATAAGCGTAAAGAGCAAGCTACACGATGGGGGTCCCTGCTGTTGGCCACTCCAACAGTCACTACCCATGAGTGGTCGAGTGCCACACACGCAGGACTACGACACGCAAATCCCACTACCACCGTCTATAGTGGTAGAGTGAGGCACCACAATGTTCTGCCCTCACACGGATGACTCCTCCTATGAGTAACCGTGGAGGCAGGATGACTAGCGACACTCTCAACCACAAGGGAGACCTCGTCGCCAGCGTGCATGCAAATGCATGAATGCAATGTCTCACATACAGACATCCACCATAGACTCTCTATTCTACAGAGAATCATACTAACCAGATCAACGCACTCTCTATCCTGCAGAGAGTCATACCCAACTGATCATAAGACTCTCTATCCTGTAGAGAGTCATACCAATCTAATCGACGCACTCTCTATCCTGTAGAGAGTCGTACTCAACTGATGGACACACCCTCTATCCTGTAGAGAGTCGTACTCATCTGATTATAACAAGCTAGGACCACCGGTTCATAGCGATACCCTAAGTATCATTCCTCTGACCATTTACACAATACATGTTCGATGGTAACATACAACCTAAGGGTACTAGAACTAACCCTAGGTTAAAGACATTATCTACCTACGGATGACCTTTTTGCCCAATGTACAATCAGGTTGTCATCTGGACTTTACTATTTGCACTTAACTTAAACAAATTCTAAGTTACTTACATCACCTATATATATAACTCCTAATCATGATAAAATAAACATGATATCAGCAATGGAGTTAATAGCCAACGGTAAAGTATCAAGCATACGATAAAAAGAGCAGGGTCAAGGTAATATGAACACCTAACATGCTCATATCTATGACTAAATCTGAATGCAATACATCTACCCGGACTAGGTAGGAAATTACCCACCTACTGTATATGCTCGTAGTAATAAAATCCTCACGGTTGCGGACCCATCTCGTATCCACGTCCTACAAATATCATCAATTATAATTTAGTGAAAGCATACCACAACAATACGAATTAGCTACTACGTTATCCACAAAATCCATATCCCTTATCGAATACAGGTTATCACTCCCATTCGTAGCCAAGATCAGAGCATCTCATAGCTCGACCGATAACCGACATTTCGCAATAATAGGAACTATGTTTAAGCACAAGCATTAAACAAATACACAACTTAACTACCACGTCATTTCTAGGTTCTCGTTCTTTCCTCGTCTACGAGTTAGAAATTCAAACTCACACCTCTTGCAACCCATACATTACCACACTTACCGAAGATCCACATCCAACAGCTAGAACAAGGCTACAAATCTTACCTAACTATTTAACCATTGTAACTAGATAAATCAAAGGCAACAAGGAGTTTATCTGCACTGACAGAACCAAAACTGAAGATGGCTTGCTTACCGACAATTCAATCCTTATCGGCAGCAACTCCTTGAAACTTGGCAGCCCCGTTCAATTGCTCGAGACCACTGCCCAAATTTCCTACGGTAATCCCCTGTTCACTGTCACAAGCCTCTGTCAACCATCGATCCACGCTAGATTGCACAACTAAGATAAATCTCTCGTCTAGGATAAGGAGAAGGTCGACAGCTTACCTAGCTACAGCGACGATCGACCAAAACAGCTCACGCCCAAGTAGAGTGACGCCACTGCCGGTCCAAGCGCATGAGGAGGTCGAGGAGTTGGGGTGGGAAAGGCCGGCGAGATCTCAACGTCAGAGCAGAGATCGTGCGAATGGAAAAAGTCCGCTGCTCAGAACTGCCGGATCACCGGAGCAGGGAGATCGCGCGAATGGGAAAGGCCAGATCCAGCGGTGGCTGATAGAGCTCCCGATGGTCAACCATCGATGGTCCTCCCCTCAAGGTGACCTCCGGCGAAGGTGCGACGGCAACCGACGGCTGGGCAAGGGGGAAACAAAAGCGGCGGTGACGAGGCATCGCTGTGCTCGTGCGTCGAAGGCGAAGAGGCGATCGGGAGAAATAGGGCGGCTGGTGCTCGAGTGTGGCGGCACGCGGAGAGAAGAGGCACGGCGTCGGTGGCAGAGGAGGGTGACGATAAAGAAATCGTGGCTAGAAAGAGATTAGGGAAGAGGGATCGGGCGATGAAGGAAGGAATGGTCGATTGGGGGAGAAGAAAATGCTCGGGGAAGTAAAAGTCGACGGCGAGAAATGCAGCAACTTGGCGTTACCAAATGAAGCGAGTCGGGTTTCGCAAACGGGTTGAGTTTGCGGGTTGGATTCGGGCTTAAAAATGGGTTAGGTTTGGACTTAAACCGACTCTTATCAATCCATTAAATTTAGGATTTTACAATTAAACTTAAGTCAATTAAACCTTATTAATCCCCTCATGCCCAGATGACTCAAACAGGCTTTCCCGAAGCCTATTAAATCTTTCCCCCCGTAATAGCTATAGAAATTTCCATTTAAGTCCAGGAAAATTTCTAAAATTCTAGGAAAAATCCATATGGTAGTTTCCTAATTAACAAGCATTATAAAATTTTTTTTTCCGGTATTTTACATATAAGGCTAGATTAGTGGCGAAAGGGTATCGTCAAAAACAAGGTGTTGATTATGACGAAACCTATTCGCCTGTAGCTATGCTTAAATCCATTCGGATGCTCCTGGCCATAGCGGCTCATTATGATTATGAGATATGGCAGATGGATGTGAAAACAGCTTTCCTTAATGGAAACCTGCTCGAGGATGTGTATATGATACAGCCTGAGGGTTTCACATCGATTGATAAAACCAAGGTATGCAAGTTGCGACGGTCCATATATGGATTGAAGCAAGCATCCAGAAGCTGGAATATCCGTTTTGATGAGACAATCAAAAAGTTTGATTTCTCACAAAATCCAAACGAACCTTGTGTGTACAAGAAGGTTAGTGGGAGTGCAATCGTGTTCCTAGTATTGTATGTCGATGACATATTACTCATAGGAGACGATGTT
This sequence comes from Wurfbainia villosa, assembly GCA_025175895.1. Taxonomy (NCBI): domain Eukaryota; kingdom Viridiplantae; phylum Streptophyta; class Magnoliopsida; order Zingiberales; family Zingiberaceae; genus Wurfbainia; species Wurfbainia villosa. The sequence goes on along the minus strand of CM045998.1, from coordinate 30,474,350 downwards.
TCAATCTTATAGTCAGTGAAGATTTGGTTATCCAAGACATTCTCCATGAAAGACCTGGGAGAAGCAACCTACATTCTCGGGATTAAGATCTATAGAGATAGATCGAAACGGTTGCTTGGTCTTTCACAGTCTACATATATAGATCAAGTGCTAAAGAGGTTTAGCATGTCGGAATCCAAGAAAGATTTCCTACCCATCAGGAATGGGGTACACCTTTCGAAGCCTATGTGTCCGTGCACAGAAGACGAGAGGATTTGCATGAGTAAGATTCCCTATGCATCCGCAATAGGATCTATCATGTATGCTATGTTATGTACAAGGCTCGATGTATCGTATGCTCTGAGTGTCACGAGTAGATACCAGTCTGATCCAGGAATGGATCATTGGGTGGCTGTTAAGACGATCCTTAAGTACTTAAGAAGAACTAAGGATGTGTTCCTAATATATGGAGAAGGGGACATGGTGATATGCGGGTATACGGATGCCAGCTTCCAGACAGACAAGGATGATTCCAGGTCTCAGTCTGGATACGTGTTCACCTTGAATGGGGGCGCAGTGAGTTGAAAGAGTTCCAAACAAGACACTGTAGCGGATTCTACCACTGAGGCAGAATATATTGCAGCTTCGGAAGCAGCAAAGGAAGCGATTTGGATCAAGAAGTTCATTTATGAACTTGGTGTGATTCCAGCCATTGTTGAAGCAATACCGGTCTACTGCGACAACAATGGAGCAATTGCACAGGCGAAAGAGCCAAGGTCTCATCAACGATCCAAACATGTGCTTCGCCGCTATCATCTTTTCAGAGAGATCATCAGTATGAAGGAAATACAAATCGAGAAAATCCCCACTGAAAGAAACTTAGCGGATCCTTTGACTAAGGTATTACCTCAAAGTAAGTTTGAGGGTCATGTTAGAGCTTATGGTATTGGATACCATAGCGATTGGCATTAGGCCAAGTGGGAGTTTGTTAGTGATATATGAGAGATGTCCTAAGGCAATCACCTTATGTTTGAACCATTTATATGATAAATGAAGATTCACTATTTGAGTATACATGTTTTCATGTATTTGATTAGATCTTAAACTCATTTACTGAATGTCCACGATACGATTCACAGCATGAGAGAATTTGTGATTGGATCACAACTAGTGAGTATCTCTACATGTGTAATTGTGATGTATCGGAATTATTCCTAGTCGATGAATTGATGGATTTGGACACCATTGATTCTGTCGAGACTAGCACGAGGTATACTCCTTAGTGTATCCAAGTAGCTGATTCTAACTGGCTGGAGACATTATGATGTCCGGAGTTAATCGTGGATGCTAGTTATGGTAACTAGTTCATTGGAGTGACTAGCCGTAAGACTTCATATGGTTCTCTGCATATATAGATATGTCAATGAAGTTCTTACTGCAGCTTAAGTGCGATGTTCCTTTGACTTGCGGTATTCAAGTCATCTTGATCATGAAGAATTATGCTTTGACATCTTAAGCAAGCATCTCTGAGGAGATGTGGACCCGGGATGATTGGGTATAAGTCGAAGTGATCGAAGGTGTTTGAATAGCCTATAAAGGATTCACCACTCCTTGCGAGGAGATGTATACTCATGGCCTCTCGTCGGATTGTTACTAAAGTCTTTGGCCACAACATTACATGTTTAGAGTAAGGTACTCTTCGATACATGCGAAGTAACTAGAATCCGTAGGACGAGGAAATGATACTTGGGCTAGGTGTGACGTAGTCAGCCTAGTGGGGACTGACACTATAGACCATGTCCTGAACCAAGTGGGTATAAGATGAGTAAAGGGAATGGGGTACGATTCATTCGAGCTGCTGAAAGGTTTCAGAAATAGTTCTGGATCAACCGTTGATCTTTTCGGTTAATTGGGGATCATGATGTACTACTAGGTGCCACTCATGATCGTTCTATAATTAATGGTTAATTATAGATGGCCAACATAAACCGAGAACCTATTTGGTCACACGCACAACGAGCATAATCCGAAGGATTTAAAACGAGCTTGAGAATGAGATTCTCAGACCGAGAGAAACTAGGTTTGGTTGGACCAAACAAGAAGCGAGCATGAAATCATTTCAGTCACAATAGAAGCATGGATGGGCCGTGTCTTATGAAGACATGATGGATGAACCAAAATGGTTTGGTTCTAATCCAACGGAGGAGAATAAACCAAAGGGGTTTGGTTTGTTTTAGACGAATGAACCAAAGTTGGTTCGGTTCGTTTTAACTTAAAATAAACCATCATGGTTTGGTTTATTTTAACTTAAATTAATGGAGCGGGTTAACGGGCCTTTGGTTATGATCCGATAACCATTAAGAGAATTTGTTCTCTATAAAATAGGGCTTAAGGGTTTTTGTTAAACTCTAATCCATAATCAAAAGCCCTAACCTAATTGTGGTCACCCAACCTCTCCCTCCTCTCCATCTAGTCGGCGCCAATCCTATTGCCGCCGCCCACCTCCTCCAACCGGCGACCAGCTGCTGTCGTCTTCTCTACTTGTCGGCGTCGAGCTGCTGCCGGAGGAGCTCCGGTGATCATCCTTGGCTCCGGCGACAAGGTGAGCACATTGCTTTCCTTATTTGGCCGGCGCAAGGTCTCCACCAAAGCTGTCCAGATTTCTGGACAGCTTGTTTCCTTCTTATCGGAGCGTCGTTTGGACGACGTTTGAAGCTCCGACAGTGCCTTCCTTACCGGGGATTCGATCTCCGGTAATCCTCATAGGTGGAGGACGAAGGATTCGTCAAACGGTTGACGAATACCTCTCTGGAGAAGCGAGTTTTTGAGGACTCATTTTTGGATCCGAATTTTGATTCGGATCATGATCTTATCTCGATCACGTCGTCTTCAACACGAGGCTACTAACCCGTACGAAGACGAGGCTTGTGACTTAGTGAAGTCATCCCGAAGATACTCGGCGTGGATACGGATAGAGACGATTCTAGCGAGAATCGTTCCGGTTGATGTCTTTCCCGCTACACGTGATACGTCAGGTATACGTAGTTTAAGTTTCCTTTTATTGCAAAATTGAATTTACGGTTATGTCTACACATGTTGTAGTATGCATGTGTGTGATGTGTGATGTGTGTGTTGTAATAAATTAGATTTATTATTTTATTCCTTCCATTGTGCACATGTTTACAAAACATGTTCGAACACACACTCACCGCGGTGCCAGAAACCCAACAATATTAGCCACAAAATAGAATATATCATGCATATATAATTGAAAGCAATCATAAACATGTTACATAAGAAAATAGACAAGTATTATACCTCTCGATCTTCTATCGTATGTCCTTTCTCCTATTGGACGTCGTGTGGGCAACGATCTACCAAAAGTCGAAGCTCCTAGATTACCAATCTTCCTTCCTTGCTCGCTCCGAACAAGAGGAAGACTAAGAAATAAAGCACTTCTCCTTTTTTCAACCAACCACCAAGCTCAAAGCTTGGTGCTTGCCGCCGGCCAAGAAGCAGAAGAAGAATAAGATGGAAACCTGCCAAGACTCCAAGGGAAGACCCTAAGTCTTGTTTCCACCGCCCAAGGAGAAGGAGAAGGGCTGGTTTGGACACCTACCAAGGGAGGGAAGGGTTGTATGGGCGTCGGCCACCAAGGAAGAAGAATAAGATAAGGAAAACTTTTCCTTATTTGGTTCCGCCAACACCTAAACCCTAATCCCCAATGCTTGCCACCCCTTGCCCTAATCCTATCTCTAATGGGATTCATCTTGCCACCCAACCCCTCCTCTCCTTTTATAGAGTTAGGGATAAGCCTTGTTTTAATCTCCACCATTGGTTCTAGGGATTTAATCTCAACCGTCAGATCTAGAGATTTAATCTCAACCATCGGATCTAGAGATTTAATCTCTACCTTTGGATCTAGAGTTTTGTTTTCATCCATTGGATCTAGGCTTCATGAGGTTTTAATAGGCTACAATAGGGACCATGAGGAGGAGTTGGATCTTGGCCACCCAATGGATCAAGCTCACATAAAGTCCGATCCATTAATGATAATTCAATCCACTAAAGGATTATCATTGATCTACCTCACCAACCCCCATAAGTTAATATGGGCTCCATATATTATTTATACATTTTTCTCCCCGTGTTTAAGGTCTCGAATGTTCGTCGATTAATTAATTTACTGACCATTAGTCAATCAACATCTAACTCCATAAGTAGTACCATTCAACCTTTTCATCATGCCGGACCAAGTCCACCTGCAGGATTTACATGATGAATCTTATGAGCTCCTCAAGGGGACATCATCATCCTAATATATAGGACACGGTTTCCTCCTATAATCAACGGCACACCATATAAATAATATCATTTCCCAACTTACCGAGCCTATCGATTTAATCTATAAATCTCACCCATTGGTAAATCAAAGAAATGAATACTAAGTATATGTGCCCGTTATTATATCGGGATTAAGAGTATGTACAATATAATATCTGAGGTCCGATTCGATTCTGTAGTCAGCAATAAATCGAATCACCTCTAAGTCGGTCCTGCTCAATACACACAAAGTGTACTAGTGTGATTCTATAGTCAAGATAAACCAATACCAACTCACACTTCAACCATGCCAATGGTTTGTCCAAAGACATCTTGGTTGTGAGCCTATACTTATACTTTACAAGGAGCCGATAACATGATCTCCCGTGTGACACCACACACCATGTTATCTACAATGTAATGTATTATACAATATGCATCTCCATAAATATGCAAACAATGAATATGTGATTCTTATTTCAAAATAAAGATGTTCATACAAAAGATAGACTTTTCAGTATACATCCCAGCAATCTCCCACTTATACTAAAAGATTATGCTATCCTCAAACTGTCATACATCTGATTCCCATTCCCTCCACATGTCTATCAAAGGCTCTCACTGGAAGGGCCTTAGTGAAAGGATCTGTCAGGTTATCCTCCGATGCAATCTTGGCCACAGCAACTTCTCCTCTCTTTACGATTTCTCGTATCAGGTAGTACTTGTGCTCTATGTGTTTACTTGTCTTATGGGCTCGTGGTTCCTTCGAGTTTGCAACTGCACCATTATTATCACAATAAATTGTGATAGTTCTGGGCAAACCAGGAATCACATCCAAGTCCATCAAGAAGTTCCTGAGCCACACAGCTTCTTTGGCCGCCTCAGAGGCCGCCACATACTCAGCTTCCATGGTAGAGTCCTCCACGCATTTCTGCTTGACACTCCTCCATACAATTGCTCCACCTCCCAAAGTAAACACAAAACTAGAGGTAGACTTACTGTTATCCCTATCTGATTGGAAGTCAGAATTTGTATAACCCACAGGGAGTAATTGGTCTGCCTGGTAAACTAGCATATAATCTCTAGTCCTTCTCAGGTACTTCAATATATGCTTTACCGCAGTCCAATGTCCCTGTCCTGGATTACTCTGATATCTGCTGATCATGCCCACGGCAAAGCAGATATCTGGTCTCGTACATAGCATCGCATACATGAGGCTTCCTACCACCGAAGCATAAGGAACCGCCTTCATCTCCTCTATCTCCTCAGATGTTCTAGGACACATCTCCTTAGATAAAGGAACTCCATGCCTGAAAGGCAAAAAACCTTTCTTGGAGTTTTGCATGCTAAAACGATCAATAATTGTGTCTATGTATGAAGCTTGGGATAAGCACAACATCTTTTTCCTGCGATCCCTTATAACCTTGATCCCAAGGATGTGTCTCACTTCTCCCAAGTCCTTCATGTCAAACTGTTTGGACAACCATACCCTTACTTCCGATAACACCTTGACATTGTTGCCAATTAACAAAATGTTATCTACGTATAGTACAAGAAATACCACTACGTTTCCATCACATCTCTTGTATACATAAGACTCATCCGGACTTTGAATAAATTCATAAGACTGGATTACCTCATCAAAGCGGATGTTCCAAGGCCTCGAAACTTGCTTCAATCCATAAATGGACCGATTAAGCTTACATACAAGATGCTCTTTGCCCTTCGCAATGAATCCCTCTGGTTGCTTCATATAGATGTTTTCTTCAAGACTTCCATTAAGGAAAGCTGTCTTGACATCCATCTGTCACACCTCATAATCCATATGAGCTGCAATGCATAAGAGAATCCGGATAGACTTAAGCATGCCCACCGACGAAAAGGTCTCCTCATAATCGATGCCCTCTTTCTGAGTATAACCCTTCGTAACAAGCCTAGCTTTGAAGGTCTCAACCTTCCCGTCTATTACTCTCTCTCTTTTGTAGATCCACTTGCAACCAATGGTTTTTACACCATCGGGTGGTTCTACTAACTCCCAGACCTGATTTGAATCCATAGATTCAATCTCAGTATTCATTGCACTTTGCCAAGATACCGCATCTTTATCTTGGATTGCCTCGTCATATGTCCCGGGGTCAGGTTCATGTTCGCCATAGACCAAATCAGAAGATTCTCCCAAGAACATGAATCTATCAGGTTGTCTAACAACCCTCCCACTACGACGAGGTATCACCTGTGTATCCTCTGTGACACGCGGTGCAGTGACTTATGGTATATCCTCTTGTACTGGTGGTACTGAAGAAGCGACTTCCCCATTTAATTCCTCCAGAACAATCTTACTCATGGGCTTGTAGTTCATCACATAGTCTTCCTCTAGAAATCTGGCATTCATGCTAATGATCACCTTCTAATCTCTAGGACTATAAAACAAACCACCTTTCATTCCCTTAGGATAGCCAACGAACATGCATACTTCTGTACGAGGTTCCATCTTACCAGCATCCACCTTCAGCACATGTGTTGGACTCCCCCAAATCCGAATATGTCTTAGACTAGACTTTCGTCCAGTCCACAATTCTGTGGGAGTAGAAGGCACTGATTTAGATGGGACCAAGTTCAGAATATACACTGTCGTATCTAGAGCATATCCCCAGAATGAATCTGGCAACTCAGAATAACTCATCATCGATCTAACCATCTCCATAAGAGTCCTATTCCTTCGCTCTGCTACACCATTCTGCTGGAGTGTGTCAAGTGCAGACAATTGGGATTGAATCCCAGCCTCTGATAAGTAATTCCTAAACTCTCCCAAGAGATACTCACCACCATGATCAGATCGTAGTGTCTTGATACTTTTACCTTGACGTTTCTCCGCATCAACCTTGAATTCTTTGAACTTGTCAAAGCATTCAGACTTGCGGCGCATCAAGTAAATGTATCCATATCTCGAATAATCATCTATAAAAGAGACGAAATACTCAAAACCACCTCTAGCCTGGATAGACATAGGACCACACAAATCAAAATGAACCAATTCTAACACATCTTTGGCTCTATACCCCTTGGCCTTAAAAGGCCTCTTGGTCATTTTACCCTCTAAGCAAGATTCACAGGTTGGGAAATCTTTCACCACTAATGAACCCAGAGGTCCATCAGCTATCAACCTTTGAATTCTGCTTAGGTTAATATGACCAAGCCTAAGATGCCAAAGATATGTTTGGTTCATCTTCGAAGGTTCTTTTCTCTTATTGGAATTAGAAGATGAGTTATTAACTTCTATTTGCATCGTGGGAGCTTTAGGTTCAAGTGTGTATAAATTTCCTATCAATGCACCCGAACAGATAATGTCCCTATTCCTTTTTATAACAACTCTGTTATTAAAAGAAATAGAATATCCATCCATAAACAATTTAGAAACAGAAATTAAATTCTTTCTAAATAAAGGTACATAAAGGCAATTCTTAAGAACCAAAACTTTATTTTTCTCAAAAGATAAATAAACGTCTCCCACTGTAACAGCCACCACCTTCGTGGCATTGCCTAAGTATACGATAATCTCCCCCTCAGCCAGTCGTCTGGTTTCCTAGAACCCCTGCAAAGTATTGCAGACATGATCGGTGGCTCCCGTATCTGCACACCAGGTGCCGGTAGATAACACCGCTAAACATGTTTCAACGACTAGACCAAAAGATATACCTTTGTTCTGCTTGCAGTTGGGGCAGTCCTTCTTCCAGTGTCCAGTCTGCTTACAAGTGAAGCACTTGCCTTTCGGCTTCTTCACTCCTCCCTGAGTTCCTCCCACCGCCTTTGCCCCATCTTGTTTCTTCTTCTTCTTGCCTTTCGGCTTAGAAATAGAAACCTTTTGGGTAACCATGGCATGCGCCTGAGTACTCTGACGAAATAACCCCTCTGCCGCCTGGAGTTCTGTCAGAAGCTCCGCCAATGAATACAACCTCTTGTTCATGTTATAGTTCAGGCGAAACTGCTAAAAAATCCTAGGTAGAGACTAGAGAATGATATCGATTTGGGTTTCCCCATCGATCTAAGCTCCAAGGACCTCCAGTTCATTCAAATGAGCCATCATCTTGAGAACATGATCCCTCACTGGTGTTCCCTCGATCATGGTGGTCGTCATCAAGTTCCTCATGGCTTCTTGCCTTGTAGCCCGATTCTGGTGTCTAAAAAGCTCTTTGAGATTGAGCATCATGTCATAAGCAGTGGGCATGGCTTGATGTTGATGTTGCAGTACATTTGACATAGATGCCAAAATGTAACACCGCACCATCTCATCGGCCTTGATCCACTTCTTATAACTCTCCTTCTCCTTTTCCCCAGAATCATCCGCAGGCTTAGGAGGGCACTCTTCGAGGAGTACATATTTGTATTCCTCAACAGTCAAGACATTGTCAAGATTCCTCTTCCAATCAACATAGTTGGATCCAATAAGTTTATTCTCTTTCAGTATCACAGCAAGTGGATTGAAAGTCATTTTGAAAGAAAACCTAAGAATCACATAGATCAAAATATTAGATTTTAAAAAATTATTGATTCCTCAAACAATAAAATTTTAAAATCAACCAACACCTCAAAACACCGGGAATATCGTATGCCACGATAGTGTGGACGTATACGAATTCTACATTTGTAAGAGGAGGTTTTGCCCATTAATTTTACTATCTTGTCAACCTAACTTTTTGATAAGTAAAATTAATAGTTGGTTCCTCTTTTGCCCTACAAATAAAAGCAGTGACTCTGATAGGGAGGATACTTATATTTGTATCTAAGTGTTCATCATTACTCGATACCAAGGTAATTATCTCGGGTTATGTGCCTTCCGATGGGGAAGTACACATGCTCCTTAATAATTTCCTATAAGCATATTTGACCTTGTGATCCGCAAACAAACTCATCTGATGGGGAGGAAGGCACTCATAGCCGATACGCAAGTTTGTTTGCATCACATGTTAAATCGTAATGGAGGCTGTGGGAATTTATAAAAATATCCCTCTCCCACTTAGTAATTTGAAATTGAGGAATTTTCTAGCCTACAACATGCATATCAAACAATAAGCAATAAATATGAAAAATAAAAATTTTCCAACTATTATGGCTTTTGTCTTCAATATATCTCCTGTCGTATCGCCATCTCGTCCGCTCCTCCCTACGCCATGTACAAGCCATCCGGAGATCTGAGCCGAGAAAAAATATTTTAATTTACATCCATCGATCCTATACTCCACGAGGGAGTGTACATGAAATCTAGATCGAAAGTAAACTAAAATAAAAAGAGTGGCTAAATAATGTCGTATCTAATTTACAAAAATTAAATACTAGCCTCGTCAACCCCGAGGATTCAACAAAATATATAATTACACACATACAATCACATACACACATATGGCCATAATAGTTGGATCCTATGCCTGCAACCAAAGAGTTAACCTACGCATATTCTACTATTATCCAGCACATATAATATATGAAAAGTGCATAAAAGTAACCGAATCCTAAACACACAAAACCGAAAATCGTGGCTCTGATACCACTTTAAGGTAGGAAACTTCGCTTCCCACTTCAACTCGGTCGCTTGTTCATAGCGATCCCTTCTACATCCCCTGATAAAAAAAATTTATCCTTGACAAGAGGGATTACCCAAGCAACCATTTCATCATCATGCTATTCGATTAGAGTAGTCACTTGAACAAACTTGTTGTTCAAGCAACCAACCTCTATTCTACAAATAGCCGCGGAATAGACGATGTACGGAATGCCGAATTTTGTGTTTATGTTCGGGGTCCAAGTTATATTAGCCACAAAATAGAATATATCATGTATATATAATTGAAAGCAATCATAAACATGTTACATAAGAAAATAGACAAGTATTATACCTCTCGATCTTCTATCGTATGTCCTTCCTCCTTTTGGACGTCGTGTGGGCGACGATCTACCAAAAGTCGAAGCTCCTAGATCACCAATCTTCCTTCCTTGCTCGCTCCGAACAAGATGAAGACTAAGAAACAAAGCACTTCTCCTTTTTTCAACCAACCACCAAGCTCCATGCTTGGTGCTTGCCGCCGGCCAAGAAGGAGAAGAAGAATAAGATGGAAACCGGCCAAGACTCCAAGGGAAGACCCTAAGTCTTGTTTCCACCGGCCAAGGAGAAGGAGAAGGGCTGGTTTGGACACCGGCCAAGGGAGGGAAGGGCTATATGGGCGCCGGCCACCAAGGAAGAAGAAGAAGATAAGGAAAACTTTTCCTTATTTGGTGCCGCCAACACCTAAACTCTAATCCCCAATGCTTGCCACCCTTTGCCCTAATCCTATCTCTAATGGGATTCATCTTGCCGCCCACCCCCTCCTCTCCTTTTATAGAGTTAGGGATAATCCTTTTTTTAATCTCCACCATTGGTTCTAGGGATTTAATCTCAACCGTCAGATCTAGAGATTTAATCTCAACCGTCGGATCTAGAGATTTAATCTCTACCTTTGGATCTAGAGTTTTGTTTTCATCCATTGGATCTAGGCTTCATGAGATTTTAATAGGCTACAATAGGGACCATGAGGAGGGGTTGGATCTTGGACACTCAATTGATCAAGCCCACATAAAGTCCGATCCATTAATGATAATCCAATCCACTAAAGGATTATCATTGATCTACCTCACCAACCCCCATAAGTTAATATGGGCTCCATATATTATTTGTACATTTTTCTCCCCGTGTTTAAGATCTCAAATGTTCATCGATTAATTAATTTATTGAAAATTAATTAATCAACATCTAACTCCATGAGTAGTACCACTCAACCTTATCTTCATGCCAGACCAAGTCCACCTACAGGATTTACATGATGAACCTTATGAGCTCCTCAAGGGGACATGATCATCCTAATATATAGGACACGGTTTCCTCCTATAATCAATGGCACACCATATAAATAATATCATTTCCCAACTTACCGAGCCTATCGATTTAATCTATAAATCTCGCCCATTGGTAAATCAAAGAAATGAATACTAAGTATATGTGCCCATTATTATATCGAGATTAAGAGTATGTACAATATAATATCTGAGGTCCGATTCGATTATGTAGTCAGCAATAAATCGAATCACCTCTAAGTCGGTCCTGCTCAATACACACAAAGTGTACTAGTGTGATTCTATGGTCAAGACAAACCAATACCAAATCACACTACAACCATACCAATGGTTTGTCCAAAGCCATCTTGGTTGTGAGCCTATACTTATACTTTACAAGGAGCCGATAACATGATCTCCCGTGTGACACCACACACCATGTTATCTACAATGTAATGTATTAGACAATATGCATCACCATAAATATGCAAACAATGATCATGTGATTTTTATTTCAAAATAAAGATATTCATACAAAAGATAGACTTTTTAGTATACATCCCAACAGATTACTAGGTATGTAACGAATTATGCGGAGGGATGTGAGTGATGTAGATGGGATCTATCCCTCCCATATGACGGGATTGATATCTTTGGCATCTTGATAGAATATGACCACGAAATGCATTGTCATGCTCAAATGAGTCAATATGAGATATTGAGCTCATTTGTTTGAGTGAGTCTACTTGGGGATTAAGAAACATAATGATCTATAAGGGGATGACACGGTGTATGCCTCATTAATCAATCTAAGATATCAAGGATATAAGGACACCATCATACATGATAATAATCATGAAAAGGTTATCGAATCTCGACTTTCTTGTAACTTGGGTAGCAATAATATATTGCTAGATGTCGCTCATTGCTTATGTGTCTAAAGGGGGTTTTAGACACATTGCCAATGTTACAAGAGTCTATTGGGTCACACACAAATGGTATTATGTTTTGGAGATGGTTTCTTTTAGTTGACTAAAAGAACAATTGAGCAAATGGCCAAAACTTGAGTTAGACTCAAGCTGGTTAAACTTGAGTTAGACTCAAGTTAAACCATGGAAGATAATCATCATGCCAGGAAAACCAAGGGTCTTCGATCATCATGCATGATTAATGTGATTAATCATCCATGGGAATACCAAGGGTCTTGGTATTCATGATGAGGTGATGAGAGGTTTAATGCATTGATGAAAAAGAATACCAAGGGTCATGGTATTCATTAGGAGTAATGGGAGTTGATGGCTTGGTGGCTATTGAAATCCTTTCAATGTGAAAGTTTTGGGTGCTTGTGTGGGTTGGACGTGTAACACAAGAGGTAAGCCAAGAGTTCTTCTCCTTCTCCTCCATCCTTTTCTTCCAAGTGTTCTTGGCGTTTACTAGGGTTGCTTGTACAACGTGACTCTAAAACTGCTGAGTGTCAGTGTGGATACCATGGAGATACGATTATACTTACCGTATTGAGATCGGGGAGCGCTTGGATTAGCAGGATTGCGAAGGGCTCACATCAAAGGTTTACTTCTTCCTCTAGATAACATCTAGACAAAGTTGGATAATTGAAACGATTATATATTTTGCATGGATCTCTGGAGGGATCCGATTTATATTATGTTTCCACTATAGTTGTACGAAGTATTCGCCCACGATATTGTGAATGTGACGATCCAGATTTTTCCATGCACCTACCTTGCCTCTTGAAATCTAAGTTTTTCTGTTAGACCCTATAATTTGCCCATAAGACCCTTTAAATGTATTTTCTATCTTCCTAAGGGTCTTTTCCATTTTCTCAAACTTTGATCTCAAAGCTTGATTTTCTAACTCTAATTTCCCAATTTTTGATGTTCCATTTTTTCTTTTGGGCATTCTCATTCTTTCTAGGCATATGCCTACCCTTCTTAGGGTTATTGCCTAGATCTTTGCCATTCTTCCTATCCTTAGGTGGGATTCTAGAGTTAATGGTTCAAGATATGTCCTTAGATTTAAATTCATGATATTTAGCACCTAAGCAAAACTATTTATTGCTAGAATGTTCCTATGAACAATTGCAAGTAAATTATGAGCATGCTTTTCATTGTAAAATATTGAAGGTGCATTGTTAAATGTTACCTTAGTCATGGGAGCTCCCCCTACATGTGAGCTCTTTCCTTTGTCCTTTCTAGGGCGACTCTCCCTCGGACATTGGCTTCTATAGTGACCTTTTTGTTTGCACCGGAAACATACTATATGCTCCTTGCCTTTTTGTATGGGGGATCCGACCTCCTTTACCTTCTCCTTGGCCTTAGGTGATGCTTGAGCCTTCTTGACTCTTTTTGGGCATTTTCTCTTATAGTGCCCTTGTTACCTACACTCAAAATACATAATATGATTTTAATTTTTAATACATGCATTTGAGTTACCTAGCTCGGTAGAGGACCGTGAGCTTGCTCTTCATCTCTTTCGGATGTAGAAGCTTCTTCTTGTTCGGTGTTGAGGATCTAATCTTCTCCCCCTCAATTTTAGAGGTAGAGGGTTCTTCAACCTCCTCTTCTTCCTCAGATGTTGAGCATCTCTCAACTTCTAGCATCTCAAGCTCTTGAGATTATGAGCTTGCTTCCTCTTCCTTGGATTCTTCATTATCATCTTGGGTCGGTGAGTACTTTTCATGGAGCTCAATCAACTTCCTCCATAACTCCTTAGCATCCTTAAAGCTACCTATCCTAGACAAGATATCATTAGGTAATAAATTTACTATCATCTTTTTTACCTTGTCGTTTGTGTCGCATTTTTTGGACTTGTTCCTCCGTCCACTTCTTTTTCTTAAGAATCCTCTCCTTTTTGTCCATGGGAGCCTCGAACCCATCCATTAAGATGAACCATTGCTCGATGTCCATCATAAGGAACATCTCCATCCTTGCACACTATGTTAAGAAATCATCTCGATCGAATGATGGAGGATTCCAGATATCATATCTGAATTCGTCACTTGTCTCCATTTTCCTCTTCTACAACTCTAGTGCATGTGCTCTCGCGGCATTTAGTCCTTGAAGAGCGTCCTCGCTCTGATACCACTTATTGGGGACCTTTGGATGCGCTAGAGGGGGTGAATAGTATTTCATCGATTCATGCTTTGATTTGTGTTGTGCTTGTCTACAATTCTTTAGTGTGAAGCTGAATATAAAATACAAATACAAACAAATATGAAACACAAAAACACACTCACAAGGCAATAATTTTTATGTGGTTCAGAACCTATGATTCCTACTCTACGGTCGGGCTTTAGTGTCTACTCCACTAAATCTTGTCTCCTTCTTGGCAATGTGCCGGAGGTGGAGAAGACCACTTAAAATGAGATTACAACAACCAAATACAAGAACAAGTGAAAAACACTTTACAATAATGATCTCTTGATTGCTTGCTTGTTTGGTTGCTTTGAACACCTTGAAAGGTCTAGAATGCAATAGTAAAACCCCTCCCAAATGCTCTAGAACTGACTTCCTCCTTTCTTCCTGTCGAGCTCCTTTTAAGTCAAGCATTGAGCTAATTTTTTGCCTTTTAGTCGACTAGCCTTACTCACTAGTTGACTGCTCACCTATCTATTATCTCACATTAGAATAATCCATGTAGGATTAGGGTAGATCAGTCGATTGCCCTTATTCAGTAGTCGACTATTGGAAACCATCAGTCGATTGCCATAAGCCAATAGTCGACTGTAAAACCTTCAGTGTTCTGACCACTTAATTCCAGTTGACTATTCAACTCTAGCAGTTAATTGCCCAACCATAGCAGTCGACTGCTAGAGCCAGAGTTAGTAGTCGAGCCTCAATCAACTACTCTGCTAGTCGACTTGGTCATAATGTCAATCGATTGCCCGAGTCAACTAGGTCTTCCAAGTGTCGTGCACTCGACCAGTCGACTGGTCCAAAGGCCCAATCAACTTCTAAGCCTAGAACATGAGGTTTAACCCAAGTATGATCCCCTCATACTTAATACTCACCTTTAGCCTATACCTAAGCCTTCAAGCCAGTTCCATCAGCCTCATGCCCTTAGGGTCCATTCGAAACCTCCACGATTCCTTCACCCTTCACGCTAGCCTTTAGGTGCTTCCATCAACTTCGCCATGCCATCGGGTACCTTTGCCAAGAAGTCGCGCCTCCAAGACTTCTCCATTGCCAAGCCTCAATGCTGTTGGGATGTATACTGAAAAGTCTATCTTTTGTATGAATATCTTTATTTTTGAAATAAGAATCACATGATCATTGTTTGCATTTTTATGGTTATGCATATTGTCTAATACATTACATTGTAGATAACATGGTGTGTGATGTCACATGGGAGATCATGTTATCAGCTCCTTGTAAAGTATAAGTATAGGCTCACAACCGAGATGGCTTTGGACAAACCATTGGTATGGTTGTAGTGTGATTTGGTATTGGTTTGTCTTGACCATAAAATCACACTAGTACACTTTGTGTGTATTGAGCAGGACCGACTTAGAGGTGATTCGATTTATTGCTGACTACATAATCAAATCGGACCTCGGATATTATATTGTACATACTCTTAATCCCGATATAATAACGGGCACATATACTTAGTATTCATTTCTTTGATTTACCAATGGGTGAGATTTATAGATTAAATCGATAGGCTCGGTAAGTTGGGAAATGATATAATTTATATGGTGTGTCATTGATTATAGGAGGAAACCGTGTCCTATATATTAGGATGATGATGTCCTCTTGAGGAGCTCATAAGGTTCATTATGAAAACCCTGCAGGTGGACTTGGTCCGGCATGATGAAAAGGTTGAGTGGTACTACTCATGGAGTTAGATGTTGATTAATTAATGGTCAGTAAATTAATTAATCGATGGACATTCGAGATCTTAAACACGGGGAGAAAATGTACATATAATATATAGAGTCCATATTAACTTATGGGGGTTGGTGAGGTAGATCAATGATAATCCTTTAGTGGATTGGATTATCATTAATGGATCGGACTTTATGTGGGCTTGATCCATTGGGTGGCCAAGATCCAACTCCTCCTCATGGTCCCTATTGTATCCTATTAATACCTCATGAAGCCTAGATCCAATGGATGGAAACAAAACTCTAGATCTAAAGGTTGAGATTAAATCCCTAGATCCGACGGTTGAGATTAAATCTCTAGATCCGACGGTTGAGATTAAATCCCTAGAACCAATGGTGGAGATTAAAACAAGACTTATCCCTAAACTCTATAAAAGGAGCCATTAGGGTTGGCGTGGAGAACAATCAAGGGAAGCAAGGGTGTTAGGAGTTGGCGGCAAGAGGTAGGAGCTAGGGTTTGGAGCTTTGCGGCACAAAATAAGGAAATACTTTCCTTCTCTTCTTCTTCTACATTGGTGGTCGGCGTCCATACAGCCCCTCTCCCCTCTTGGCTGGCATCAAAACCTAGCTCTCCTCTTCTCCTTGGCCGATGGAACCAAGGCTTAGGGTCCTCCCTTTGAGCTTTTGGCCGACAACCATTCTTTCTCCTTCTCCTTGTTGGGCGGCGGCAAGTAACTTCCTTGTTGCTTGTTGGTTGGCTAAAGGAAGGAGAAGAGTCTTGTTTCTATTCTTCTTCTTGCTTGGAACGAGCAAGGAAGGAAGATTGGTGATATAGGAGCTTCCACTTTTGGTAGATCGTCGCCCACATGATGTCCGAAAGGTGGAAGGTCATACAATAGAAGATCGAGAGGTATATCGATTCTCTATTTCCATTTGTTACATGTTTATATTTTCTTTTCAATTATATGCATGATATATATTCTGTTTTGTGGCTAAATATACTTGGACCCCGAACATAAACATAAAAGTCGGCGATCCATATATCATCTATTCCGCGGCTATTCATAGAATAGAGGTTGGTCGCTTGAACAACAAGTTTGTTCAAGTGACCACTCTAATCGAATAGCACGATGATGACAAGGTTGCTTAGGCAATCCCTCTTGTCAAGGATAAATTTTTTTTATCCGGGGACGTAGAAGGGATCGCCATGAACAAGCGACTGAGTTGAAGTGGGAAGCGAAGTTTCCCCTCCCAACAAGTGGTATCAGAGCCACAGTTTCCGATTTTGTGTGTTTAAAATTCGGTTACTCTTGTGCATTTTTCATATATTATATGTGCCGAATGATAGTAGGATATGCGTAGGTTAACTCTTTGGTTGCAGGCATAAGATCCGACTATTATGGTCATATGTGTGTATGTGATTGTATGTGTGTAATAGTATATTTTGTTGAATCCTCGGGGTTGACGAGGCTAGTATTTAATTTTTTTGTAAATTAAATACGGCATTGTTTAGCCACTCTTTCTATTTTAGTTTACTTTCGATCTAGATTTTATGTACACTTTCTCGTGGAGTATAGGATCGATGGATGTAAATTAAAATAGTTTTTAGTCTCGGCTCGGATCTCTGGATGGCTCGTACATGGCGTAGGAGGAGCAGACGAGAAGGCGATACGATGGGATACATATTGAAGACAAAAGCCATAATAGTTGAAAAAAATTTACTATTCATATTTATTGCTTATTGTTTGATATGTATGTCATAGGCTAGAAAATTCCTCAATTTCAAATTACTAAGTGGGAGAGGGAAATTTTTTAAATTCCCACGGCCTCCATTACGATTTGACAAGTGATGCAAACAAACTTGTGCGTCGGCTCTGAGTGCCTTCCTCCCCATCGGATGAGTTTGTTTGCGGATCACAAGGTCAAATATGGTTATAGGAAATTATTAAGGAGCGTGTGTACTTCTCCATCGGAAGGCACATAACCCGAGATAATTACCTTGGTACCGAGTAATGGTGAACACTTAGATATAAATATAAGTATCCTCCCTATCGGAGTCACTGCTTTTATTTGTAGGGCCGAAGAGGAACCAACTATTAATTTTACTTGTCAAAAGGTTAGGTTGACAAGATAGTAAAATTAATGGGTAAAACCTCCTCTTACAAATGTAGAATTCGTATACGTCCACACTATCGTGGCATACGATATTCTCGGTGTTTTGAGGTGTTGGTTGATTTTAAAATTTTATTGTTTGAGGAATCAATAATTTTTTGAAATCTAATGTTTTGATCTATGTGATTCTTAGGTTTTCTTTCAAAATGACTTTCAACCCGCTTGCTGTGATACTGAAAGAGAATAAACTTACTGGACCCAACTATGTTGATTGGAAAAAGGAATCTTGATATTGTCTCAACTGTTGAGGAGTACAAGTATGTACTCTTCGAAGAGTGTCCTCCTAAGCCTGCGAATGAGCTGGAAGTCCTTGAAGCTGAGATCGATGGGGAAACCCATGTTGATATCATTCTCCAGGCGACAGAAAGGCTTGCTCAGGCTCAGGCCATGGTTGCCCAAAAGCTTTCTACTTCTAAGCCGAAAGGCATGAAGAAGAAGAAACGAGGTGGAGCAAAGGGGGTGGAAGGATCTTAGGAAGGAGTGAAGAAGCCGAAAGGCAAGTACTTCACTTGTAAGCAGACTGGACATTAGAAGAAAGATTGTCCCAACCGCAAGCAGAACAAAGGTATATCCATTGGTCTAGTCATTGAAACATGGTTAGTGGTGTTATCTACCGGCACCTGGTGTGTAGATACGGGAGCCATTGATCATGTTTGCAATACTTTGCAGGGGTTCCAAGAAACCAGACGACTGGCTGAGGGAGAGATTACCGTATACTTGGGTAATGTCACGAAGGTGGCGGCTGTTGCAGTGGGAGACGTTTATTTATCTTTTGAGAAAAATAATATTTTGGTTCTTAAGAATTGCCTTTATGTACCTTTATTTAGAAAGAATTTAATTTCGGTTTCTAAATTGTTTATGGATGGATATTCTATTTCTTTTAATAACAGAGTTGTTATAAAAAGGAATAGGGGCATTATCTGTTCGGGTACATTGATAGGAAATCTATACACACTTGAACCAAAAGTTCCCATGATGCAAATAGAAGTAAATAACTCATCTTCTAATTCCAATAAAAGAAAAGAACCTTCGAAGATGAACCAAACATATCTTTGGCATCTTAGGCTTGGTCATATTAACCTAAGCAGAATTCAAAGATTGATAGTTGATGGACCTCTGGGTTCATTAGTGGTGGAAGATTTCTCAACCTGCGAATCTTGCTTGGAGGGCAAAATGACCAAGAGGCCTTTTAAGGCCAAGGGGTATAGAGCCAAAGATGTGTTAGAATTAGTTCATTCTGATTTGTGTGGTCCTATGTCTATCCAGGCTAGAGGTGGTTTTGAGTATTTCGTCTCTTTTATAGACGATTATTCAAGATATGGATACATTTACTTGATGCGCCGCAAGTCTGAATGCTTTGACAAGTTCAAAGAATTCAAGGCTGATGTGGAGAAATGTCAAGGTAAAAGTATCAAGACACTACGATCTGATCGTGGTGGTGAGTACCTCTTGGAAGAGTTTAGGAATTACTTATCAGAGGCTGGGATTCAATCCCAATTGTCTGCACCTGGCACACCCCAGCAGAATGGTGTAGCAGAGCGAAGGAATAGGACTCTTATGGAGATGGTTAGATCGATGATGAGTTATTCTGAGTTGTCAGATTTGTTCTGGAGATATGCTCTAGATACGGCGGTGTACATTCTGAACTTGGTGTCATCTAAATCAGTGCCTTCTACTCCCACAGAATTGTGGACTGGGCGAAAGCCTAGTCTAAGATATATTCGGATATGGGGGAGTCCAAAGACATGTGCCAAGGCGATGTCGGTAAGTGGAACCTCGCATGTATACGCATGTTCATTGGCTATCCTAGAGGAATGAAAGGTGGTTTGTTTTATAGTCCTAGAGATCAGAGGGTGATCGTTAGCACGAACGCCAGATTTCTAGAGGAAGACTATGTGATGAACCACAAGTCCATGAGTAAGATTGTTCTGGAGGAAATAAAAGGGGAAGTCACTTCTTCAGTACCACTGGTACAAGAAGATATACCATAAGTCACTGCACCGCGTGTCACAGAGGATACACAGGTGATACCTCGTCGTAGTGGGAGGGTTGTGAGATAGCCTGATAGATTCATGTTCTTGGGAGAATCTTCTGATTTGGTCCCTGGCGAACATGAACCTGATCCTTGGACATATGACGAGGCAATCCAAGATAGAGATACAACATCTTGGCAAAGTGCAATGAATACTGAGATTGAATCTATGGATTCAAATCAGGTCTTGGAGCTAGTGGAACCACCCGATGGTGTAAAAACCATTGGATGCAAGTGGATCTACAAAAGAAGGAGAGGAATAGACGGAAAGGTTGAGACCTTCAAAGCAAGGCTTGTTGCGAAAGGTTATACTCAGAAAGAGGGTATCGATTATGAGTAGACCTTTTCGTCGGTGGCCATGCTTAAGTCTATCCGGATTCACTTCTGCATTGCAGCTCATATGGATTATGAGGTGTGGCAGATGGATGTCAAGACAACTTTCCTTAATGGATGTCTTGAGGAAAACATCTATATGAAGCAACCAGAGGGATTCATTGCGAAAGGCAAAGAGCATCTTGTATGTAAGCCTAATCGGTCCATTTGTGAATTGAAGCAAGCTTCGAGGTCTTGGAACATCCGATTTGATGAAGTAATCCAGTCTTATGGATTTATTTAAAGTCCGGATGAGTCTTGTGTATACAAGAGATGTGACGGAAACGTAGTGGTATTTCTTGTACTATACGTAGATGACATTTTGTTGATTGGCAATAATATCAAGGTGTTATCGGACGTAAGGGTATGGTTGTCCAAACAGTTTGATATGAAGTACTTGGGAGAAGCGGGGCATATCCTTGGGATCAAGGTTATAAGGGATCGCAGGAAAAGGATGTTGTGCTTATCCCAAGCTTCATACATAGACACGATTATGGATCATTTTAGCATGCAGAACTCCAAGAAGGGTTTTCTACCTTTCAGGCATGGAGTTCCTTTATCTAAAGGAGATGTGTCCTAGAACATCTGAGGAGATAGAGGAGATGAAGGTGGTTCTTTATGCTTCGGCTGTAGGAAGCCTCATGTATGCGATGCTATGTACGAGACCAGATATCTGCTTTGCCGTGGGCATGGTCAGCAGATATCAGAGTAATCCAGGGCAGGGACATTGGACTACGGTAAAGCATATATTGAAGTACCTGAGAAGGACTAGGGATTATATGCTAGTTTACCAGGTAGACCAATTACTCCCTGTGGGTTACACAGATTCTGACTTCCAATCAGACAGGGATAACAGTAAGTCTACCTCAGGTTTTGTTTTTACTTTGGGAGGTGGAGCCATTGTATGGAGAAGTGTCAAGCAGAAATGCGTGGCGGACTCCACCATGGAAGCTGAGTATGTGGCAGCCTCTGAGGCGGCCAAAGAAGCTGTGTGGCTCAGGAACTTCCTGATGGACTTGG
This sequence comes from Wurfbainia villosa, assembly GCA_025175895.1. NCBI lineage: Eukaryota > Viridiplantae > Streptophyta > Magnoliopsida > Zingiberales > Zingiberaceae > Wurfbainia > Wurfbainia villosa. Next base: position 30,452,748 of record CM045998.1, on the reverse strand, counting down.
ATGTGATTCCTGGTTTGCCCAAAACTATCACAATTTATTGTGATAATAATGGTGTAGTTGCAAACTCAAAGGAACTACGAGCCCATAAGGCAAGTAAACACATAGAGCGCAAGTACCACCTGATACGAGAAATCATAAAGAAGGTAGAAGTTATTGTCGCCTAGATTGCATCAGAGGATGACCTGGTAGACCCTTTCGCTAAGGCCTTTCGGACGAGAGCTTTTGATAGGCATGTAGAGGGAATGGGAATCATATGTATGGCAGTATGAGGACAACATAGTCTTTTACTATAAGTGGGAGATTGTTGGGATGTATACTGAAAAGTCTATCTTTTGTATGAACATCTTTATTTTTGAAATAAGAATCACATGATCATTTTTTGCATTTTTATGGTTATGCATATTGTCTAATACATTACATTATAGATAACATGGTGTGTGGTGTCACACGGAAGATCATGTTATCGGCTCCTTGTAAAGTATAAGTATAGGCTCACAACCGAGATGGCTTTGGACAAACCATTGGTATGGTTGTAGTGTGATTTGGTATTGGTTTGTCTTGACCATAAAATCACACTAGTACACTTTGTGTGTATTGAGCAGGACCGACTTAGAGGTGATTCGATTTATTGCTGACTACATAATCGAATCGGACCTCGGATATTATATTGTACATACTCTTAATCCCGATATAATAACGGGCACATATACTTAGTATTCATTTCTTTGATTTACCAATGGGCGAGATTTATAGATTAAATCGATAGGCTCGGTAAGTTGGAAATGATATTATTTATATGGTGTGTCGTTGATTATAGGAGGAAACCATGTCCTATATATTAGGATGATGATGTCCCCTTGAGGAGCTCATAAGGTTCATCATGTAAACCCTGCAGGTGGACTTGGTCCGGCATGATGAAAAGGTTGAGTGGTACTACTCATGGAGTTAGATGTTGATTAATTAATGGTCAGTAAATTAATTAATCGACGGACATTCGAGATCTTAAACACGGGGAGAAAATGTACATATAATATATAGAGCCCATGTTAACTTATGGGGGTTGGTGAGGTAGATCAATGATAATCCTTTAGTGGATTGGATTATCATTAATGGATCAGACTTTATGTGGGCTTGATCCATTGGGTGGCCAAGATCTAACTCCTCCTCATGGTCCCTATTGTAGCCTATTAATACCTCATGAAGCCTAGATCCAATGGATGGAAACAAAACTCTAGATCCAAAGGTAGAGATTAAATCTCTAGATCCGATGGTTGAGATTAAATCTCTAGATCTAACGGTTGAGATTAAATCCCTAGAACCAATGGTGGAGATTAAAACAAGGATTATGCCTAAACTCTATAAAAGGAGCCTTTAGGGTTGGTGTGGATAACAATCAAGGGAAGCAAGGGTGTTACGAGTTAGCGGCAAGAGGTAGGAGCTAGTGTTTGCCCTTGGCCAGTGGAACCAAGGCTTAGGGTCCTCCCTTGCGGTGGAGCCTGTGACACTTCTCTTGTTGCTCCCGGAGGGCTCGGCGCATTTCACTATAACGCTGGGATACTTCCATGATGGCGTCCGCCAGGACCGAGATGTCGTCTGCTCGGAAAGTTTGATCCTGCTGAAGGAGATTAGTCATATCCATCATGTTCTGGCATATTGAAGCCAAAATTCCCTCTACCGCCTCTGTATAGGATCTAGTGCGGACTAGTTCATTGCCCAGCCTCTGGAGGGATGTTTCTTGCCTGCATATAAGGGCGTGAGCATGTGCCCTAGAAGTTATTAAGGAGGAGTTTTCTTGTACCTCCTTGCACAGGCGGGTACGGAGATCCCCTATCTTGTCCTCCGCCCTCTGGTGTCGGATTCGCAGGTTTGCAATGATCTCAAAGTCCTTTTGTTTCTCCTGCAGAAGTTCCGCCACCTGCTTTCAAAGGTCTGTTAATTCTTGAGGAGGGGGAGTCTCTTTGTCAGGCTGTGCTGGTTGAACGTCCCGCCCGATAGATAATAATTCTGTATGAGCTTGTTGTTGTTCTTGTAATGCCTCTATAATTTTGGCATCCTTATGATGCTGGGAACGAGCCTCTGCCAGTTGTTCCTGGCACTGCTTCAGCTGCTGAGACAGAAATTGCTCTCAGTTATGGGTAGTTGTCTGATCCTCCCGCTGTTGTTGCTCCCATTTCAAGGATTGATCCTAATATTGCTGGATGGAGCGATCCAGTTCTTGATAATTGGTGAGGGCATATAAGTCGTGTATCAAAAAGGAGGCATCAAATGAAGAATGTCAGGTAACTCAATCTGAGAAACATACCAGTTCCAGAGCGTGGCGCAGGCCTTCCATCCGGGGAACCAGTTCTTCCAAATTTAGTATTCGAAGACTCCGGGCATAGGAAGAAGGGGCGGATGACACCCAAGGCAAAGGCTCACTCATAATAGGGGAGGGAAAGATGGAAGTCAGCGTCTATATTGAGGGTTCAGGAGAAAAAGAAGAAGGAGCCCTCGCAAGGAGGCTCAAAGAGATAGGGGATGAGAAAGGAGGAGCAGAAATATAGGGTGGAAGACTCAATGTTGTTGGCTGCGAGATTGGCATGCGAGAATTTGTGGAAGGGGATTGGTTTGGCAAGGAATCTAGGGAGGAAGATATAGAAAGCATCGGGATGGAGAACTCTTTGTTGGGAAGGCGAAAAGTGGAAGGGCCCGGGCTAGTGCCCATAGAAGGTGAAGGGCTCTCTAAGTTATGAGCAGTGGGGGAAATGGACAGTGGATGAATATCAACTACCATGGATTCAGGGGTGATGGAATGTTTTGGAGAAAGAGAAGGCGGGGATGTAGAAGCGTTTGTAGTCGACTGGCGTTGATACACCACCTCTCTGGGTTCATCTTCAGGTTGTGATGAGAGAGGGGGCGACTTCCGAATGCCAAAGGCGGAGGGGGAGAAAATGGGAGAAATAGGGTTTATAAGTAACATGGAAGATGAGGATGGGCTGACTACTCCAGTCTCATCTGGAGCGGATGGGACAAGAGTTTCAGGCGAAGGCAGAGAAGAAGGGAGAGATGAGGCAGGTGGGATGGTAATAGACGAGGGTGAGGATGAAGCTGATGCTAGCGGTTGACCCTCACCCCGTTTGATGTGTGAGTGACGGCTTGTTATTTCTCGGTAGAAAGAGAAATGCATCTTGCCCGTTAAAGAAAGAAGATAAGTGCTGGAGTTAGTGACTGGGGGCATCAGAGGATGGCGGCGGAAAGAAGAACAGACGAAGAAGAAGGAGACGAAAAGGCGGAAGGAATGACTGTAACAGAAGAAAGGAAAGATGAAACTCCCCCTATAAAAGGAGGGGGGAATGGGCTGGCGATTACTATTGGGCTCCTAGTTTATAGAAAGGGAGGCCCTAAGAAGAAGAAAAATGATGATTTATTCCTCTGATGGCCCGTTATTTGTTAAAACCCTTGCTTTCGTATGAGGGGATGGATGAGGGTGTTCACCCTCAAGATAAAGGAAGAAAGAATAGTGGCACGAAAGCAGCGCACTCTTTATACAGAAGGTCTTGGTATATATTACTTTATCCCCGTGCGGTGGCGGAACGGAAGAGTTGAGTTTATCTTTCAATTGCATATTATTTTATCCCCGTGAAACGGAAGAGTTGAGTTTATCTCTTAACTATATATTATTTTTATCCCCGTGCGATGGCGGAACGGAAGAGTTGAGCTTATCTCTCAACTGAATATTATTTTTATCCCCTTGTGGTGGCGGAATGGAAGAGTTGAGGTTACTCCTCAACTACAAATTATTTTATCCCCGTGAAACGGAAGAGTTGAGTTCATTCCTCAACTATATATTATTTTTATCCCCGTGCGGTGGCGGAACGGAAGAGTTGAGTTTATCTCTCAACTGCATATTATTTTATCCCCGTGAAACGGAAGAGTTGAGTTTATTTCTCAATTATATATTACTTTTATCCCCGTGCAGTGGCGGAACGGAAGAGTTGAGCTTATCTCTCAACTGCATATTATTTTTATCCCTGTGTGGTGGCGGAACGGAAGAGTTGAGGTTACTCCTCAACTCCATATTATTTTATCCCCGTGAAACGGAAGAGTTGAGTTCATTCCTCAACTATATATTATTTTTATCCCCATGCGGTGGCGGAACGGAAGAGTTAAGTTTATCTCTCAACTGCATATTAATTTATCCCCGTGAAACGGAAGAGTTGAGTTCATTCCTCAACTATATATTATTTTTGTCCCCGTGCGGTGGTGGAACGGAAGAGTTGAGTTTATCTTTCAACTGCATATTATTTTATCCCCGTGAAACGGAAGAGTTGAGTTTATCTCTCAACTATATATTATTTTTATCCCCGTGCAGTGGCAGAACGGAAGAGTTGAGCATATCTCTCAACTACATATTATTTTTATCCCCGTGTGGTGGCGGAATGGAAGAGTTGAGGTTACTCCTCAACTACATATTATTTTATCCCCGAGAAACAGAAGAGTTAAGTTTATTCCTCAACTATATATTATTTTTATCCCCGTGCGGTGGTGGAACAGAAGAGTTGAGCTTATCTCTCAACTGCATATTATTTTATTCCCGTGAAACGCAAGAGTTGAGTTCATTCCTCAACTATATATTATTTTATCCCCGTGCGGTGGTGGAATGGAAGAGTTGAGCTTATCTCTCAATTGCATATTATTTTTATCCCCGTGTGGTGGCGGAACGGAAGAGTTGAGGTTACTCCTCAACTACATATTATTTTATCCCCGTGAAATGGAAGAGTTGAGTTCATTCCTCAACTATATATTATTTTTATCCCCGTGCGGTGGCGGAACAGAAGAGTTGAGTTTACCTCTCAACTGCATATTATTTTATCCCCGTGAAACGGAAGAGTTGAGTTTATTTCTCAACTATATATTACTTTTATCCCCGTGCAGTAGCGGAACGGAAGAGTTGAGCTTATCTCTCAACTGCATATTATTTTTATCCCCGTGTGGTGGCGAAATAGAAGAGTTGAGGTTACTCCTCAACTACATATTATTTTATCCCCGTGAAACAGAAGAGTTGAGTTAATTCCTCAACTATATATTATTTTATCCCTGTGTGGTGGCAGAACGGAAGAGTTGAGGTTACTCTTCAACTGCATATTATTTTATCCCTGTGCGGTGGCGGAACGGAAGAGTTGAGTTTATCTCTCAACTGCATATTATTTTATCCCCATGAAATGGAAGAGTTGAGCTTATCTCTCAACTATATATTGTTTTTATCCCTGTGTGGTGGCGGAACAGAAGAGTTGAGGTTACTCCTCAACTGCATATTATTTTATCCCCGTGCGGTGGCATAACGGAAGAGTTGAGGTTACTCCTCAACTACATATTATTTTATCCCCGTGAAATGGAAGAGTTGGGTTCATTCCTCAACTATATATTATTTTATCCCCGTGCGGTGGAGGAACGGAAGAGTTGAGTTTATCTCTCAATTGCATATTATATTTATCCCCGTGTGGTGGCGAAACGGAAGAGTTAAGGTTACTCTTCAACTGCTTATTATTTTATCCCCGTGAAACGAAAGAGTTGAGTTTATTTTTTAACTATATATTATTTTATCTCCGTGCGGTGGCGGAACAGAAAAGTTGAGTTTATCTCTCAACTGAATATTATTTTTATCCTCGTGCGGTGGCGGAACGTAAGAGCTGAGTATTTCCTCAGTTATATGTCATTTTATTTTCGTACGGGAGAGGTGTATGCGTGATCCCTGCGCAATGAAAGGGTAAAGGGGTAGTGCATCTATTTGATTTGCATGCGAGGAAGATAAAATTCGACATAGCTCGAGAAATGTGGGAAGAAGAAGATAAGCGGGAAAAGTAGAGGTGAAGGCTTGCATTACAGAAAGTTTATTATTTTAGAAAGATTACATATTACAATTCCTTCACAAGAAGAAAATAGCAAAAGAAACCCTTATATATAGGGTGTTACAGTTCTTTGTTGGGAGGAACTGACGGAGCTTCTTTCCGTGGCTGGGGTTGATGTCGTAGCTGCCAAAGGTAAGATTGTTGTATAAAGATGTGCTTAGATAGATCCTTCTGGGACACTGCTAATTGCTGATGCAAAGAGTAGTTGCTAGTGGAAGCTTTCCTCAAGCGCTGCTGCAGATATGCCACTTGCTCCTCCAGGTTGGCGATATAGCGTTGTTCTTCAGTTTTTCCCTCGGGGGGACAAGAACTGCTGCCCTGTTCAGAAGTTTCTTCCATGACGGGGAGAAGAAAAAGAGAAGATGAAGGTTAAGCGGTGAAGGTTCAAGGTCCTTATAACTGCGAAGGAAGAAGGTGCATTAACTTGTGGAGAAGGTAAAATAATAAATGCTAGTAAAGAAGGAGAAACGTAAACGTAGTGGGTGGAAATTAGTAGCGCAGTAACTTCGGGAAGAACAACTTAAATTCCTCGAAAGCAGTAAGGGGAAACATGTTCAGACAAGATGGCAGTCTTTTTTGGTGACAGTTGTCTTACATTTATAAGAAAACGACAAAAAGAAGTCTCAGTACCCTCTTTATTAATATTTTCGATCATATTTACATCCTTTAGGCTAACCCTTATACAAGTTTTTTAGGGTTATCCTTAATAAAAGGATCGTTGGAAGGGTCCTTCGGAGGAGAAGGCGCCAAGACAACTCTGTAAAGATCGCCTTGAACTGAAGGAATTGCTGGTGGAGCTTCATCAAAAGAGGACGGACGAATCCTCGCCGAAGAGACTGGAACGAATGCCAGGGCCGACGGAAGTGGAGGAAGTTCAACACTCATCTGGGGATCTCCTACTGTGTATTCCCACGTCAATGGAGGGTTCCATACCCTGTTACGGAAGGAGGGGAAGGGTGCTCAGAAGGATCTCCCTGCGGAAGGAATTGGAACAGTGGTTAAGGGTGGAAAAGGAAGGGGCGAAAGGCCGAAGTTGTCGTCGAATGTGTCTCAAATTCCTCTGAGTCTTCAGTGGTCCAGTCTTGCAGCTCAAAAGAGTCAGAACCTGAAGAAATCTCAATGGGGTGCTCCGCCGAAGCCATGAGAGTGAGATGGAAGGACGAAGACATGGGGAATGATAATTTATAGTCAAGGGAAGAAGAACTGCATTCGTTCTCGGGAAGGAGAAGAAGATGAAGAGACTAATATCATAATGGCATCGGCATAGGTACTTGTCAATATATCATTTTCGAAGCAGCAAGGTAGACGAAGAAGATTAAGAGACCGAAGTAACTCGATCTTTAATCGAGCCAAAATTGGGTCGGGCATGAAGAAGATCATCCGGGACCTTCCGAGTGTGTCCTCGAGCGAAGAATGTAATTGCTCCATGCAAGACGGGAGATGGGGTGCAATTGCAAAAAAGAAGGAAGCACAGAACCAACCTAAAATCCTCGACCCATACTAAGATGAATAACAAAAAGCCGAGTCAACATGAACATTCTTCAACATAAAAAAGTCATTACAAGGATCACAATGTGATAAATTACAGTTCGAAAAGTTCGGGAGGGCACTTGGATAAAGCATCGACAGGATTCAAATAGCTAGTGTCCGTGACGGAGGGAGGATATCCTCGTTCAGCATTTAAGGCCGAGGACCCGTCGAAGCCAAGTATAAATAGATTCACTCCCTTCTTGATATAACGTCCCTTCAGGTTAGCCTCCTGCTCCTTCAGTTGAGACTAGCAACTAGCTAGTTGAGCTTGACACGTGGCTAGTTGGGATGCCAGGGCATCCTTCTTGGTTGTTGCTTTTATGGCTCACCGACCTAGGGTCGAAAGAGCCTCGGAGTATTCTCAATGAAGTTCTGTTTGCTGCCGAGCCACTGCCGATAGGGCTTGACGAAGGGTAGCCACCATTGAAGAGAGTTCTTGACACTTCTCTAAACAAGACTTTTGGGTGGCTTCCCACGCTTGGCGTTCTTGCCGAAGTTGTTGAATTGTAGTTGAAGAATCAGCAACTTGAATAATGGCATCCCCAAGCTGTCTTTTGTACCCTGTTAATTCACGGGTGAGAAGATCCACCTGCTGAAGCTCGCTGGACTGCAGGAAGATTTATTGTTCGAGGTCTTCATTTTTTCGTTGAAGCTCCTCCTTCTCACTCTGAACCAAGGCCAATTGCGTCATAGAGTCTTCTCATTGGCCCCTTAGATCTGATTCTTTTGTATCCTTCTCGCTCAACTGCTGAGTGAGTTACTTTTGGTGCGCCAAGGAAGCAAAGTGGTGCGTCTCCACGTTGGACTGAAATTGGGCTATTTGAGATATCATTTTGTTATGCTTGGCTGAGGCCTGAAGGAAAGAGAAGGCAATCGTTAAATGTTGACATATAGTTGTATATACATGTATATATATGCTGAAGGTAAAAAAGGGAAAGTAATTACCTCAGCCAGCAATTTGCTCACTTGGTCGCAAGAGCCTTGTATGCCTGATTGGTTGAAAAACTTCACCTCTGAAAGGTGACAGATCTTCAACAGGGACCCCAATGTAGCCATTGAAGGGCTCGGGGAAAGAATATTTTCTCCCTCCAAAGGGGGAGCGAGACCTGCTTGCTGAAGAGGGGTGGCAGAGGTATGTGTCTCTGAGGGAATAGGGACTGAGACAGATTCGGTTCGGGAAGGTGTGGGAGAATCACGATGAAGGGAGGATAAAACAGGAGAATGAGAAGGAGAATCGTCCCCTCGGGGAGAAGAGGATAGGGCAGATAAGGTGGTGTCCCTCGTCCTCAGTTCGTAGATGGTTAGGGGCAGGGATTTATGTTGATCGGAAGAGGACGAAGGGGGAAATGACGAGCTGGGAGCTCCTTCCTTAATCAGCCGCAATCTCTTCCGAGGGGAAGAAGGGACTGCCACATACTTACCTCGCTAGGTAGAGGTTTTCTTCTTCTTGGCGGCCTCGATCTCTTCTCCCTTTACTAGAGCATCCTATATTAGATTATCTGCAGAATTCATTGATAAGAAAGATGGTCGATATAAATAAGAGGCTATATTAAAGTGTGAATTGTTGGTGCAATCGGCCCAGGTCACGATTGACCAGGACTCGAGTTTGACTCAAGTGATGTTTTGATGTTTCGACAAAAACATATGACAATGTAATTGTCATGGGAAAGTCCAAGTCATGGGTACTTGGCATGGGAAGTCCAAGTGGGACACTTGGCATTTGAGAAAAGTCCAAGCATGAGTCTTGGTAAATGGAAAGTCCAAGCATGGGTCTTGGCAAGGTAAAGTCCAAGTCTTGAGTACTTGGCATGGAAAGTCCAACATGGGTTGGCAAGGAAAGTCCAAGCATGGTCTTGGCATGAGAAGTTCAACATGGGTTGGCAAGGGAAAGTCCAAGTTTGAGTCTTGGCATGAGAAGTCCAAGGGGTTTGATATTGGCGGCGTAAAGTCCAAGCTGGAGTCTTGGCAGCATAAGTCCAATGGTTGGCGGCGTAAAGTCCAAGCAGAGTCTTGGCGGCGTAAGTCCCATAGCCGACGGAAGCACCTGAAGGCTAGCGCGATGGATGAACAAGTCATGGATGACTTGGAGGGATCCGAGAGGCGTAAGGCTGATGGAGGTGGCTAGAAGGCTTAGGTCTAGGCTAAGGGTGGTCTAGCAAGTATGGGGGAACCATACTTGGGTTAAAACCTTATGTTTAAGGTGTGCCAGTCGACTGGTGCCATGTGGCGATCCGACCGACCGAATCAACTAGGTTTGACGTGGGTTATAGCCTAGCAATGATCGCGAGAGTTGTGCGATCGATGAGCTGAGCAAATGATCGATCGTGTAATCACCGACCGTACTCGAGAAATCGGCCACAGAATAGAGTCGAAACTCGACTGGTCGAGTGAGGACTCCATCAGTCGACTGATGGTCACAATCAGTCGACTGATGAAGGTTCCGTTGGACTTATCCAGCGTGGATCTAGCTGTTGTCTCACGACAACAGTGGCATCAGTCGACTGATGGTCCCGATCAGTCGACTGATCGACTTTTTCCAGCACAGGTTGAAGCTATATATGGAGCTCGTGATGGAGGAAAAACCAATCAGTTTCTTGAGGGTTTTGGAGCGATTTGCTGTTGCAAATCAGGGTCTCCAAGGTGATTTCAAGCAACCAAGCAATCCAAAGGCAATTATAAAGTAGTTTTCTTTACTTGCATTGTATTTCATTATTGTAATTACTTGTATTAGTATCTTATTATTGTAAGATTAATTGTACGAGATTTCTCCGCCTCCGGATTGTTCCGAGAAGGAGTTATTATTATAGTGGTGTGTGATTGGCATCGCTAGGGTTCGTACGAACCTGATCCGTGGAGTAGGAACCGTGCGGTTCCGAACCACGTTAAATCTTCGTGTTTTTGTGTGTGCTTGTCTATTTCGTTATTGTATTATATCTATATTCCGCTGCGCTAACGAAATTGTAGACACGAACACGAAAGAATTCCATTGACGCTATTCACCCCCCCTCTAGCCGTTACAAGATCCCTAACAAGTGGTATCAGAGCCCGGGGCTCTTCTACGGACTAACCGCCCGGAGCTAAGACAAAAGGCTAGAGGGTGAAGATGGAATTCCAAGACAAGCTTGGATGGGATATCAACACTCCACCTTCATATGATCCAGAAGATTTTCCGGCATGGAGAGCAAGAATGGAAACATTCTTGATGATGAACATAGAGGATTGGTTCATCCTCGTTGAAGGCCTTGAACCCCCTAGGGATAAGAAGGGAAATGTCCTAAAATTGAAAAAGTGGACCCAAGAGCAACGCCAAAAGCTCAAGACCGAAATTAAGGTAACGAAACTTTTGGAAGATTTAATCCCTAATGATGTTTTGTGCAAGCTAGGGGATTACATGTATGCCAAGGAGCTATGGAGAAAATTGGCAAGATTTCATGAGGAGAGTTCATCCTCAAGTGAAAGTGAGGAATCGGAAGTTGAGATGGAGTTAACTTTCGGATCGGAGAAAGAAGAAGTAGAAGAGATGGAAGAAGCATCTACTTCTAGGATTGAGGAGGAGAGACCATCCTCTACACCGGAGCAACCTCAAGAAGAGCCTTCAACATCCGATCAAGATGAGGAAGCTCAAAATTCAACTCCGGCACCTACCACCACCCTAGGTAACTCAAACACTTTATCTTCTAATAAAAATCATATTATGTGTTTTGAGTGTAGGGAATTTGGGCACTATAAGAGCAAGTGCCCAAAGAAGGTTAGGAAAGCTCCACCGGCACCAAAGGCCAAGGATGTCGGTCCCTCAAGTCAAAAGAGCAAGGAGCATATTATATGCTTCAAGTGCAACTCAAAGGGACATTATCGGAGTCAATGTCCAAGGGGAAAGAAGAAAGGGCAAGAAGGAGCAACACAAGTAGGGGGAGCCTCCAAGGCAAACCCTAAGGTAAAATTTATTAATGCACCTTCAATTTCTAGGGATAAGAAGCATGCTAGGAATAATTTTAATAGTCTTGCTATTGTGCATGAAAAGCATGCTATAAATAATAGATATATTTGCCTAGGAGCTAAGAGTGTTCACTTAGGAAATAAGAAGAAATTTGGGACTAATGTCCCTAAAAATATATTACCTAAGGAAAGCATTAAGAAAATAGGAGAACATCTAGGCTTTAATGCTAAGAAATCTAGACATATGCCTAGAAATAAAAATATCTCAAGAGAAAATGAAAAATCAAAAATTGAGATATTAGAAAAGGAAAATCAAGCCTTGAGATCAAGGCTTGAAAAACTTGAAAAGACCCTTAAGGTTATGCAAAATCAAATGCAAGGGTCAATTAGTCAAACTTCTAGGTCCAAAAGTCAAAGTCTAGGACCTAAGAGTCAAAAGTCAACCAAGGGCAAGCAAGGTTTGGGTCACAAACCTAAGCCTAAGGTGGCTTACCATAGTGTTCCATTTGATTATGGAACACAAACTAGGTCTAGGAAGACTAAGGTCAATAGGAAAGTCATCCCTAGAGTTGACCAAGGGTTGTGTCTAGTGGCTAAGGTTTCTAGGAAACCTAGGGTGGCCACTAAGAAGGTTGCAAGGGGAGTTACCCCTAGAGTCAACCTAGGTAAGACCCAAATGACCAAGGCTAATAAGCCTAGGAGGGTCATTAGGAAGGTATCTAGGGAGGTTATCCCTAAGGAATACCTAATTAACCCCAGGAGCTCAAATCGGTTTTGGGTTCCTAAGAGCGTGATTGATTCACGCTAGATGGGTTAGGGTGTGCCAACCTTAAATGGATGGGTAGTTAACTCAACCATGGCAAAGGTGGCACTTTAGGTTATTTTCAAGGTTATGGATACCTTGGAAATAGATTTGAATTATCATCCTAAAAGATTTTAGGGTGTGCCAATATTATTTGAGAAGCTTGATAAAATGGTCAAATTGGCACAATTTAGGTTTAGAGGTCGTAGTGTGTCATTTTGGGTTTTTGGCACACTTGGGAAAATTTAGGTTAATATGGCAAAATATACTTAATTATATCAAATGACAATTAATATTAAAATTTAGGTATTACCATACCTATATATTTTATTTGCCATGCCTTGATTGCCATATGCCATGACATCATATTTTTTTTAATCATTTTTATATGTCATGATTATGCTTAGGTTTAAGGTTTTAAATGTCATGTGTTTTTAAATTTTATCATATACCATGACATCATGATCATTGGCCATGTTTTAATAATGCTATTATTTCTGCCATGATCATACATTCATGCATTAACTTGATTAAAATTGATTTAAGGACTATGGCATGACTTGAAGTCTCATTTATAAGGGAATCAAGTAGAGTTGCTTCAGAAGATGCATGAAACCCTAGTCTAGGGAGAACAAAACCCACATCTCACATCTAATTGACATGTATGTGTATTTATACACCATAGATACATGTGAGATGCTAGGATATGAGTTAAATTCAAGGTACATAGTTTTTGCATCTAGATGAACTAAAACTCATCTAATTCTATTTGTGGATCATTGGGAAAGCTTGTGTACAAGTCATGTGCATAGAGCCCAAGGAATATGATCCAAAATAAGGTTTTGAAAATATTTTAAAATCATTTTGAAAAACCTTGGTGAAGTCTATCTTTTGATAGCAATCACCATTGATGAGATTGATACAAAGTGAGCTTAAACTTTAAAGTTTTTAGTCACTTTTGGATTTTGTATCAATTTCACTATTTTATGGGTAAAATAATTTTCAAATATTTTTCACCCATTGTATTGGTCATAGGTATTATACGTATCAAATTTCGTGATTTTTCGATATACGTATAATTATTTATGATTTTCAAAATTAATCGATAATCAAATTCGGAAATTTGTTATCGATCCGCCATTGGTGGCAATGATCGATGATGGAGGTGCCACGATCGTGATGTCTCAATCACTGATGTAGCATTTCGGGGTAACCAAGGTTGCTTAACCCGATTTCAGATATGGTTATGGTCCCTAATCACTCCTAACCCTAGGATATGCTTTGGGAAGCATTATAAAGGGTGAAAATCCATTGGATATGGATTAGGAAAAGTATTTAAGGTTTGTATCAATTTTAAGGTGTTGGAAAGTTCAATGTTGAATTTCTAACCTTAATTTTGATGGTTTAGAGTTTGACTTAGGGCCCCAAGGACATTGTTGGTGCAATAGTCAAGGGGGAGCAAGCCTTTAGGGGGAGATATCCATCTTGGGATGATGGATGTGTTTTTTCTCCTTGAAGAGGAGAAGTTATTGGGAGAACATGACATCAATTGGGAAATTGATGGGACTTTTGAGAGACCCAATTTGTAAATTGGGAGAGTAAATGGGATTGTCTCTCTTGAGTGATATTGGACTTATCACTAGGAAGATGGTAGGCATCCTAAGTATTTTTGGACCAAGGGGGAGATTGTAAGATCTCATTGGGACATGAGACATTGACTCTCTTGGGGAGAAAACCTTTTTCATGTTAGTCAAAAAGGGGGAGAATGTTTGGGGGAGAACATTTGAAGAGTATTTACCAATTTGGGATAATTGGTAAAGGATTTGAGTTAGTGTTCTAACTCAATCATTTGTTTGATTTTTGTCAAACATCAAAAAGGGAGAGATTGTTGGTGCAATCGGCCCAGGTCACGATTGACCAGGACTCGAGTTTGACTTGAGTGATGTTTTGATGTTTCGACAAAAACATATGACAATGTAATTGTCATGGGAAAGTTCAAGTCATGGGTACTTGGCATGAGAAGTCCAAGTGGGACACTTGACATTTGAGAAAAGTCCAAGCATGAGTTTTGGTAAATGGAAAGTCCAAGCATGGGTCTTGGCAAGGTAAAGTCCAAGTCTTGAGTACTTGGCATGGAAAGTCCAACATGGGTTGGCAAGGAAAGTCCAAGCATGGTCTTGGCATGAGAAGTCCAACATGGGTTGGCAAGGGAAAGTCCAAGTTTGAGTCTTGGCATGAGAAGTCCAAGGGGTTTGATATTGGCGGCGTAAAGTCCAAGCTGGAGTCTTGGCAGCATAAGTCTAATGGTTGGCAGCGTAAAGTCCAAGCAGAGTCTTGGCGGCGTAAGTCCAATGTGCCTTGGCGGTGTAGACACCGTTAGCATGACATAGCCGACGGAAGCATCTGAAGGCTAGCGCGATGGATGAACAAGTCATGGATGACTTGGAGGGATCCGAGAGGCGTGAGGCTGATGGAGGTGGCTAGAAGGCTTAGGTCTAGGCTAAGGGTGGTCTAGCAAGTATGGGGGAACCATACTTGGGTTAAAACCTCATGTTTGAGGTGTGTCGGATCGGCCCCGTGTCATGTGGTGTCAGTGGACCGAAATCAACTAGGGTTTGGTATGGGTTATGGTCTAGCGATCATTGCGAGTTGTCGATCGTGATGGCTCAGCGATCGTGATCGTGTAATCGATCGACTAGTGCTCGAGAAATCGGCCACAGAATGGAGTCGAGACTCGACTGGTCGAGTGAGGACTCCATCAGTCGACTGATGGTCACAATCAGTCGACTGATGAAGGTTCCGTTGGACTTATCCAGCGTGGATCTAGCCGTTGTCTCACGACAACAGTGGTATCAGTCGACTGATGGTCCCGATCAGTCGACTGATCGACTTTTCGCCTGAGTTGAAGCTATATATGGGCTCGTGATGGAGGAAAACCAATCGGTTTCTTGAGGAGTTTTGGAGCGATTCTTTTATGCAAATCAGGGTCTCCAAGGTGATTTCAAGCAACCAAGCAATCAAGCAATCCAAAGGCAATTGTAAAGTAGTTTTCTTTACTTGCATTGTATTTCATTATTGTAATTGCTTGTATTAGTATCTTATTGTTATAAGATTAATTGTACGAGGTTTTTCCATCTCCGGATTGTTCCGAGAAGGAGTTATTATTATAGTGGTGTGTGATTGGCATCGCTAGGGTTCGTACGAACCCGATCCGTGAAGTAGGAACCGTGCGGTTCTGAACCACGTTAAATCTTCGTGTCTTTGTGTGTGCTTGTCCATTTCGTTATTGTATTATATCTATATTCCGCTGCGCTAACAAAATTGTAGACACGAACGCGAAAGAATTCCATTGACGCTATTCACCCCCCCCCCCTCTAGCCGTTACAAGATCCCTAACATGAATGTCATCCTACCTATGGCGGCCAAGGTCGTTGAGGGGAAAGGGGACAGCCTGAAGTGACTTAGGAGAGGGGTTTTCATTATATGGTTTGAGCAATAGTGGGATTCTCCCAGTACTTTATAAACCTCCAAGAAAGGACATTGGGTCCTCATTTCATGGAAGGGAGGTAGTTCAGGGAGTTCTAGCTTCCAGGTGTCCGAGTGGGGTAGAGGTGTTGGAAGCTGAACAAAAAAATACAATTCTTCCCATCCTTTATGGGAAGTAGGCATATTCATTAAGAACTGGCAGTTCGTGTGGCTAGAAAGATAAAAAAGGCCTACCTTGGAGGATTTCAATTGGAAGAAGCAGTGGAATATTTGAGGAGATAAGGGGAGATTTAGGTGTTGAAACACTATAATAGCCCCCGATAAAATGCGAAAAGAATTGGGGGTAAATTGGTTTAGAGGCAGCCCGTAAAAATCTAAGATTTCTAAATAGGGAGAGGGCGTAGGTAGAAACAAGCCGTTGAGGAACTGTTCGGAAAAGAAGCAGGTCAGACCGGAGGGAGGACGGTGTGGTCGGTTAGTCTTAGTGGTGAAGCAGCATTTTATGAAAGGGTCTATGAACTGATCTTTAAGGTTAAAGAAATAATGGTCGCAACTTAGTTGTGTGATGGTGTGCTCGTACTAAGGAGGCGAGGTCATGGTCTTAGGGGCCATAGGTATAAAATAGGGTAGAGCACTTACTTGAGGGTTGAAGGAGGAACGTGTGGGAAAGGGAAGGCTAGGTCGCTGAAATGCCGCCGGAAGAAACCGCTGGGGAGAAGAAGCGGGAGAAGGTTGGATTGTTAGGTACGCTAAATTATGCCTAAAAGGGAAAGACAAAGATTTATATAGGGTTTTACACGACGGTTCGACTGTACGAGAGAGAGAGAGAGAAGCGGGGCCCATGGGCCCATTAGGCCGCCTCAAATACATAGGGCAGGGTTGTAAAAGGAGAGTGAATTTGAATTTGTGAGCAAAGGATGGAGTAGAGACTTTAAACAGTCAAGCTTATGACTTCGCTTGACTATTTTGGGGGTTGACTAATGATACTGTTGTTACCTTTTTCTCTTTGAAACGAGTAGAAGGGCTCGCATGTAAAACACTATCCGAACAAAATAATCAGTTCGGCGAAGAAAATAAGGAAGAATGGTTCGGGCGCGATTGTTTGAAATAATTGGAACAGAAGGACCAGTTGAGGTAATTGACACAGCGAAGCAAGAGTGGAGGTCGCTTCCCTAGAAGACGAACAAAAATCGGTTCGGCTTAGAGGGCCTAGAAGCAGATGGGACGGATGAAAATCGACTCGACCTAGTTCATCCGGAAGTAGTTTGGTGCAGAAAGAAGGGGAGTCAGTTCGGGTTGCCAAAGAGCCCCAAAGGCTATGTCACACGTGAGCTATAGGTCTAGATTAGTTTCACCAAAGGCAAGTGGTTGAGAGGGACAGGCTAGCCTATTTCCCAAAATATAGATGAGAATGTGTTATACAACAGAAGGGGGGGTCCCCACACAATATTCCGAGGAGCCTTTGCTCCTCATATCTGTAACAGAATTATTCTCTAGGTGGACATGGTGGCCACGTGTACGATGGGTAAAGCTGGCGAGGCAACAACTGATCAGAGGAGGAGAATAAAAGGGAGGGAGAGGATAGAAGGAAGGGGATCCGCATCTTTTCCAACTAGCAAGAAACGAAGACGCATTGGGAGAAAGAGAGCTACCACTTCGTCGGAGAAGGAGAATAGTGATCTTTGCCTTTCGTGTACTCTTTCTTGTATCTTGATTTGATTGTAAGAGGTTTCTTCCTCAATCTCCAGAAGTTTCCTGTCCAGGAAGGAGGACGTTCATAGTGAAAGTGCTTTGGCACTGCATCCGGTGAGAGAGCTCACCTCCGTGGAGTAGGAATCATTATTCCAAACCATGTTATATCCTGTGTCTTGGTTTTGTTATCTGTGTTGGTTTGCGCTTCTCTGCTTTACATTTTCATATTTACTGTTGCGGCCGGAGAGGACCCCCTAAGCTTCCTTCGTGCTTCGTCGCATCGAAAGGAAGTCAACAGATCTTCTTCACCGCATCATTACCTAAGCAAGGGCATTAGCTAGGTCTGATTCTTGGTGCTATCCTATTGGCATTGAGTTCTTCCATGAGGGATTCTTCTAAACCTATATCTTGATCTGACCCATCCTAGGAATTATAACCCCTACCAGCAAGTCTAATATCAGCAACCATGGGCCTCCGAGTGAGAAAGATTAAAGATCGGCCTGGTGACTCTGGAAGCTAAGTAGTGAGCTGAAGATTTCGATCGATTGCCGAAGACTATTTAATTGAATCAGGACCATTGTATTTATTTAAGTGAAGCAATCGTGAGTAAGTGAAGCAAACACGGCTACTTCGATAGCAATTACATGTTCAATAGATGGCATCCTCGGTTCAATCATCAATTATCTAGGAGCATTTTAGACCTTGGTTGTCTCGCATTCCTTTGCAACTAGCTTCCTTAAGTCTCCTCTCTGAGGATGGGACCACTGCCTCAGGTCTAAACTTTACTATGCCTATGCAGTGAGTGGAATGAACAGTCTATTCGATCAGAAGATAGACAGAGACACGAAGTGGGCATTAGAAGTAGGTCCTCAGATCGGTTAGGTGCAACTATAGTTGAGTAATAGATGAGTTCATTGATTGTCTCATTCAGCAAACATTCATGTTCAATCAAGCAAGTTCGGAGTCGCGGGCGAACCATAGAATCAGCGAAGTAGGGAAGCCCGGCACCATGACCATTAAATTAGGTGCAAGGAGGAGTTTTCACTTGCCACACGGGATGAAGCGCGTCGGAACAAATCAGTGGTACTCGTCTCGAATAGGGGACTTTAATGAACTCTTGATCCTAACCTTTGAACTATGATTAGAAGGATTACTCTTTGCTATTCCGACTCTAGCTATTGAGAACTGTAGCGCCATGAGGGGAGGAAGGGACACTTTGCCAACCATGTGAGCTCTAGGGCTGACAGGAAAGGATCTATTTTAGTTCCAGGGCTTGACTGGAGAGCAAGCAGATCTATGTGAAGAGTTTCATTCTCTCTACATGCCTCCTACCTTTCCTCTGACTTCGGTCTAAGGCTCCCTGCTTTGATATAGGGCGTGGAGTGACGAACGAACTATTGTGACGGCTAAAGAGTAGTGTGAAAGCGCTCATATTGCTAGATTATCACATGGCGGAAAGGGGGCGGACGTGCAAATCATTCCTAGTCTCACTCGAGCACCAAGGGCTTATCTACCCCTTCCTGTAGTGATAGAGGACTGATCGTTCTTCTTTTAGTTGTGAATCTCCATCCGTATCGGCGGGCAAGCATCCGCTTCGGCAGAGACTTGCACGCACCAACCAAAGAGTAAGATTCTTCATATCCCCCTTACTAATAGATCGAGTTGAACTAGAATATTATATCTCAGCAAAGCGGTTTATTTGTTCATAGTGATTCTTTCCACTTCTCTTTTCGACTTCGCATTGGGATTTGATTGGGACCTATGAAGGGGGAGCCGGCCAACTCAAGTCATTCCACTTGCATATGCCTTGGTTGAAGATTCCGGTGCCACCGGCTCAGAGTCAGAGAAGGGGGTCTAAGATTAAGAGAAGGTACGGAGAGCCCCAAAGAGTTTAGGGTCGTGCTCCTTTAGTTCTCTTCCGGTTAGGGTCTTCCTGACTATATTAATAGCATGAATAATAGCATCTGGTGCGGCTGAGAGGGAAAAGATGAAGAAAAGATTAGCGCGAACTATGGTGCTTCATTCAATTGTTGTCAACAAAGATCAAGATGTGCGCGCACGTAGCCCATTGAAAGGTTCTGAGTGGGAGAGAAAGAAAGCATCTCTTCAATCAAGGAGGGGGCCTGAAAGAGTATAGCATTGTCTGTACCAAACTCTAGAACAGAAAGAGAAGTCTCAAACTATGTGGTAGCTACAGGAAGACGAAATGAGGAATTCCCCAAGAGTATAGGTACCTTCCTAGGTCTCCCTGGCTTCTTCATCCAGCTTAAGTCAGAACTCCTGGAATAATCTTAGCAATGAGGGCTGGGATGGAAGGGTGGGAGGAGGCAGGCTGGACACTTTAACCTAAAAGAGAGTACTGAACCCTTGTTGTGGGCATCTTCTTAAAGCTTCAAGCCGAAGCTTGAATCGGGATCTCTTCTATCTATATTGGAATAAGAGAGGTCGAGCAATATCCATAGGTATAGAGAGAGGAAGGGCTCACTGAGGAGGAGTGATTGACCTTCCCTTGATCCGGGTTATCAAATAAGGACTCTTCGCAGCCGATTACCAAAGCCAGTTGCACCATCACTCGATCGGGGACCGCACCACAAAAGGAGAGCAGTGGCATACGAAAGTGGATGATTAGTGCTCGACATAGGAAGGGAGGAAGCTCAAGATTTGACTCAAGGGTAGGGCCTGATCTGCTAGACCGGAGCGGAGTCAGAAATAAGACTGTTGTGAGCGCATCTGAAAGGCCTAAGTCAGACCAATGATGATCCAAGTAATGTGCAATGAAATGGTGGTAGCAAGAGTGCTGATCGATAATGGCTCATCCATCAACGTATGTCCATTGGTCACTATTATTAAGTTAGGAATTTTCGAGTGAACCATCCGCCCCAGCAACATTACAATTCGTGCCTTTGATGGGTCGAAGAGGCAGATTCTCGGTGACATCGATTTACCAGTGGAAGCCTTACACTTTCGAGGTGGAATTTCAAGTGTTGGACATCCCCGAAACATACAACTTTCTCCTAGGACGTCCGTGGGTTCATTCTGCAGGTCTCTCGAGCCTCAAGCCTTCATCAGAAAAGAAAATACATCGTTCGGGATCATCTGGTAACAATTCATGCAGAAGAAGGCCTGACAGTCCTCCGATCCCCAGCAATTCCTTACATAGACGTGGAGAATGACATAGTCCCTAATGAGTGGAAGGCATTCGAGCTTGTTCAAGAAAATTATGTCGCAGAAGGATCAGTCCCAGCAAGACCCAAGATTTCCACCAATAGCATGATGGTTGCTAAGGTGATGTTGAACAGTAGTTATACACTCGATTCTGGGTTGGGTCAGAATTTGCAAGGAAGGTTGGAGCCAATACAGGTGAATGACAAGAAGGGCCCCTACGGGTTAGGTTTCAAACCCACCAAGAAGGACAAACGGCAAGTAGCCGCCCAGAAGAGGGAGAATAAGCTTGCCAAGTTAGAAGGAAGAACTCCTGTGTTGGGTTTTTCGAGCCGTAAAAATCGCTTTTTGCGTTGCAGAAACCTCGGAAGCCCGGCCACGGATCCGTGCGAAGGTATAAAAATAAAACTACATGTATGTGTTATGAAAAACCTAGATCTACCATAGATCTAAATGGTGAGAGCATTACCCTCGTAGCGATGCCCTTCGCTTATCCCGCTCGTTCAAACGCTTTGTCGGATCTCGAAGAGTGTCAAGTGCACACTCCTCTACAAGTATTCACACGAACAAATGGTGGAGAAGAAAACTTAGAGTGTGCTAGCACCCTTGAGAGTTTCGGCCAAAGAGAGGATTGGAAGAGAGAGCTTGAGAGGAAGAAGATCCAAGGAAGAAGAAGATGGAGTTACCACAAATGAATTCATCCCATGAATAACTCTAAAGTGGTCGGCCACTCTTGGATGGGGGGTTACATGCATGCATGTAACTCCAAGAGCCAATGGCTCTTGGTCTCCCTCATGAGGTGGCACCACATGATAAGTCCATGATGATGTGGAACATCATCATTGGCTGACTCCCATGCCAAGTCACCATGACATAACAATTGGTCAAGTCAAAATTGACCATTCATCTTCCCTCATCAAGTCAAGTCAAACTTGACCTCTTATCTCCCATGGTTGATCAAATCTAACCACTTGATTCAAGTCAATTTGATTTAATGAATCTTTATTCATTAATTTAAATCGACTCAATGAATCAAATCTAAATTAGACTCATTCAACACTTGAATCAATTTGAGTCTAACTCAATTAGTCTAATTTGGATTACTCTTAATCCAATTTGGTTCATCTCATGAACCTAATCCCCATGGTTCATCATATGAACCTAATCTCCATCTAATTGCCCTTTGTGTGTGACCCTATAGGTTCTTGTAATGTTGGCAATGCTCCTAAACTGATTTAGGAACATAAGCAATCAGCGGTATCTAGCAACACATCATTGCTACCCAAGTTACAAGAATGTTGAGATCCAACATCACCTTTGTGATTACTAATTGTGACTCTCACAATATGTGATAATGTCCCTCTATCCTTAACATCTAGATTGACCAATTAAGGCATAGACCGTGTCATCCTCGGTACAATCTATATCTTGAACTCCAAGTAGACTCACTCTAATCAAATGAGCTCAATATCTCATATTGACTCATTTAGGCATGGTCATGCACTTCGTGGTCTCACTCTATCAAGAATAACGATGTCTCTCCCGTCATATAGGAGGGATAGATCTCATCTACATCACTCACATCCCTCCGCATAATTTGTTACATACCCAGTAATCGCCTTTATAGTCCACCCATTTACGGGTGATGTTTGACGAAGCCAAAGTATGCAACTCCTTATGTAGGGAACCATGGTAACTTCAGGTCCAAGAACTAATAGTCATACTAATAGTCACATGAGAAAGTATATATGACACTCATATAATGATCCATGATACTTTCTCATGGCGGGTCATTCAGTATACATTCTCCAATGCATACCCATGTGTCAACTTGATATCTCATATCCATGACTTGTGAGATCAAGTCATCGTGTTGACCTACATGCTAGTCTCTACGCATTAACATTGTCCC
Source organism: Wurfbainia villosa (assembly GCA_025175895.1). Lineage (NCBI taxonomy): Eukaryota > Viridiplantae > Streptophyta > Magnoliopsida > Zingiberales > Zingiberaceae > Wurfbainia > Wurfbainia villosa. The sequence continues at coordinate 30,430,340 of CM045998.1, read as the reverse complement.
TGAATGTTAATACTTGACTAGGAATGATTAAGAGTGGTGTTCTCTATATCATCTCATTATCGATTCAACTAATCGATTGATATAGATAAGAACCTTCTACTCAAGGACGTTATTATACTTAGTTTATTTAGCACCAATACAAGTAAATATAATAACCATGCCTTTATAAATAGGAATATGATACAATAAAGTTCATACAACAATCATCACATGATTGGCTCTAGGGCTTTCACTAACAATCTCCCACTAGCACTAGTGTCAATCACCATAGTATCTAATACCCAATGACCTAGTGTGACCATCATGCTTTTTCTTTGCCAAAGCCTTGGTCAAGGGATATGCGATGTTAGCCTCTGTGGGTACTCTGCAAATCTTCACATCTCCTCTATCGATAATCTCTCGAATGAGATGGAAGCGTCGTAGTATGTGTTTGGTCCGCTGGTGTGAGCGAGGTTCCTTAGCCTATGCAATTGCTCCATTGTTGTCACAATAGAGCTCTATGGGATCTGCTATGCTAGGAACCACCCCAAGCTCAGTAATAAACTTGCGGATCCAAACTGCCTCCTTTCTTTGCCTCGGATGCGTGATATACTCGGCTTATTGTAGAATCTCAAGCTGTCTCGCTTGAAGTCTCGACTCACAGTGCCACCATTCAAGCAAAATACGAACCGTGACTGTGATCTATAATCATCCTGGTCAGTTTGGAAGCTGGCATCGCTATAACCCTTTACAGCTAGCTCCTTATCGCTTTCAAATATCAAGAAATATTCTTTAGTCCTTCTCAAGTACTTAAGAATATTCTTGATTGCTCTCCAGTGACGCTCACCTGGATCTGACTGGTATCTACTCGTCATGCTTAAAGCATACGAGACATCAGGACGAGTACATAGCATGACATACATGATAGATCCTATAGCAGATGCATAAGAGATCTTATCCATGCGATCTCTCTCCTCTTTAGAAGAGGGACTTTAAGTCTTCGAAAGACTCACACCATGTGACATCGGTAGAAGTCCCTTCTTGGAATTCTATATGGAAAATCGTAGTAATACCGTGTCAATGTATGTACTCTGACTTAGGTCAAGCAATCTCTTAGATTTATCTCTATAGATCTTGATGCCTAGAATACAGGCTGCTTCACCTAAGTCCTTTATTGAGAAGCACGTCCCCAGCCAAGTCTTCACAGACTGTAGCGAAGGGATGTCATTCCCAATGAGTAGTATGTCATCCACATACAATACAAGGAAGACAACTGTGTTCCCATTAACCCTCTTGTAGACACAAGGTTCATCTTCATTCTTGATGAAACCAAACTGTTTGATCGCATCATCGAATCGAAGATTCCAGCTCCGAGAAGCTTGCTTTACCCCATAAATGGACCTTTACAGCTTGCATACTTTCCCAGTATACTGTGGTTCTACAAAACCCTCAGGTTGTGTCATGTACACATCCTCGAGCAAGTTTCCATTCAGAAACGTGATTTTGACATCCATCTGTCAGATCTCATAATCGTGGTATGCTGCAATAGTAAGCATGATCCGAATGGACTTAAACATCGCCACTGGAGAAAAGGTTTCATCATAGTCAATACCATGAATTTGCTTGAAACCTTTAGCCACCAATCGGCCCTTATAGGTATGCATATGTCCATCCATGTCAGTCTTTCTCTTAAAGACTCATTTACACCCAATGGGTTTGACCCTTTCAGGTGGATCAACCAAAGTCCATACTTGGTTGGTGTACATGGATTCCATCTCGGATCTCATGACCTCTAGCCATTTCTCAGAATCTAGGCTCATCACAGCTTCCTGATAGGAGGTAGGCTCATTCTCAATGAGCATTACGTCATCATGGTCAGACAAGAGAAATGAATATCTCTCAGGCTGACGACGTACCCTATCAGATCTGCGAAGAGGTAGGTCTACATGAACAGGTGGTTGTTCCACAACTCTTTGTGCAACAACCTCATCACCCACAATACTTTGTGGTTCCTGTTCAACCTCCATCAAGGCCTCAGTGTTATGGTTCTTATCTTGAATTTCTTCAAGATCGAATGTACTCACACTAGTTTTTCTAGAAACAAAATTCCTTTCTAGAAAAACTCTAGTCTTTGCCACAAACACTTTGTGTTGACTGGGAATGTAGAAGTAATATCCCTTTGTCTCCTTGGGATATCCAACAAAATAGCACTTATTGAATTTGAGTCCCAGTTTGTCTAAGACTTGACGTCGAACGTAAGTCTCACAACCCCAAATCCTCATAAAAGACATCTTGGGGTTTCTCCCTGTCCATATCGTATATGGGTCTTTATCATAGCCTTGGATGGTACACGGTTAAGGGTGAAGGCTGCTGTGTCTAGAGTATATCCCCAAAAGGATATAGGAAGATCTGTGTGACTCATCATAGATCATACCATATCGAATAGGGTACGATTCCTCCTTTCGGATACACCATTCCACTGTGGTGTTCCAGGAGAAGTGAGTTGGGATAGAATCTCACACTCAGCTAGATAGTCACGAAACTCATGGCTAAGGTATTTACCACCTCGATCTGATCGAAGTATCTTAATACTCTTGCCAAGCTGGTTTTGTACTTCATTCTTGAATTCTTTGAACTTTTCAAAGGATTCTGATTTATGTGTCATGAGATACACATAACCATATCTACTGAAGTCATCAGTAAATGTAATGAAGTACCTGTAACCACCTCTAGCAGCAACATTGAAAGGACCACATACATCACTATGTATAAGTCCTAACAAGTCCGTTGCTCTTTCGTTGTGTCCACTAAAGGGAGTTTTGGTCATCTTGCCTAAAAGGCAAGACTCGTATGTCTCATATGATTCAAAATCAAATGAGTCTAGCAGCCCATCCTTATGGAGCTGAGATAAGCGACTCTCATTTATGTGACATAAGCGGCAATGCCAGAGATAGGTTTGGTTCAACTCATTTGACTTAACCCTTTTGGTACTTATGTTATAGATAGGGCTCTCTAAGTCTAGAAAGTAGATTCCGTTCATTAGAGGTGCACTACAATAGAATATATCATTTAAATAAATTGAACAATATTTGTTCTTTATTATAAATGTAAATCCTTTCTTGTCCAAACAAGAAACCGAAATTATGTTCTTAGTTAAAGCAGACACATAACAACATTCATCTAATTCAAGTACAAGCCTAGAGGGCAGAGATAGATCATAAGTTCCTACAGCAACAGCAGCAACCCTTGCTCCATTGCCTACTCGTAGGTCCACCTCGCCCTTTGTCAATGCCCTGTTATTTCTCAGCACCTACACATTGGTATAAATGTGAGATGCACATCCGGTATCTAATACCCATGATAAAGAAATAGATAGATTAACTTCTATAATATTTATCCCTGAAGTAGAAGTCTCACTTCTCTTCTTCTTAAGATCTTCCAGGTAAGCTTTGCAGTTACGCTTCCAGTGTCCAGCTTCCTTGCAGTGGAAGCAAGCCCCTTCCTTGGCCACCCCTCCTTTGGGTTTCAGTTTTTGCCTTTGCCCTTGGCTTGGGACTTTCCCTTACCTTTAGGCTTGCCCTTGCCTTTCTTCTTTTGCACCATCAAAATGGAGTCAGATTTTCCCTTCTTAAGGTTGAGCTCAGCAGTTCTCAACATGCTGAGCATCTCAGGCAGTGGCTTATCAATTTCATTCATGTTGTAATTCATGACAAATTGATTGTAGCTTTGTGGCAAAGACTGCAAGATCAAGTCAGTGGCCAGCTCTTGGCCAAGTGGGAATCCTAATCTCTGTAGGTTTTCTATGTACCCAATCATCTTGAGTACATATGGACCTACGGGAGTCCCATCTTGCATCTTGGACTGAAACAATGTCTTAGAGACTTCATATCTCTCGTGCCTTGCTTGTCCTTGATATAGTTGACGAAGATGTTCAACTATATCATAAGCATTCATGAACTCGTGTTGCTTCTGAAGCTCAGAGTTCATAGTCGCGAGCATGAGACATGACACATCTAATGCATCATCTTGATGCTTCTTGTAAGAATCTTTGTTAGTTTGCGAGGCAGTGGCAGGAGATGCCTCCGGAATGGGCTGCTCCAGGACGTACAGTTTTCTTTCTTGGATGAGAACAATTCTCAGGTTCCTGTACCAGTCTAGGAAATTTGCTCCATTGAGCTTGTCCTTCTCAAGGACAGAATGCAGGGAGAGATTGTTCGTGTTTGTCGGCATAGTTATCTACAACATACACAATGCAAAAAATTAATATCATATTCCTTTTATCATTTAATTAGGTTTTTAATCAAATGATGCTCCCACTGAATTATAGGATTTTTGTAGAATCGAGTTATGGATGTGGTCAAACCACATTATTAGATTCATACAAACATGCTATAATTCCTGCGAGACAAGATCCACATCATACTAAGCCTTGAGTTAGCTTTGGCTAAATCGCCCAAGACTTAGTATGATCGGTAGGTAACACATTACCGATTACATCTCTATGCAACTCTTGTTTATAGGATCAAGACTCACATTTATAAAAGACCTTGAGTTAACTTTGGCTAAATCGCCCAAGATTTAGTGTAAATGTGATCTTATCCTATCTTTCCAATGGTTGGAATATGCATATAGTTCTACTCGATCCAATTGAGTTAACTAGTTTTACTCAATCTAATTGAGCTTACTCTAACCCAAGTCGTGATAGGCGGGACCAAGATTGTCCCTCCGCACCCTACCAAGATAATATGCGTTGTTCTGCTTGGGCAGATTCAACAACTACAAATGATCGAGGTAGTGATGGGTATCAAGGACTTGGTAGACATTTTTCGAGTTGATTCGATTAAGATCTAGTCTAATCGTAATGTATATCATATACGCATTGAGGCCTTTATTATCCTACACTAGCATGCATCACATACATACAAGCATTATTCTAGCATGCATCATATACATACAAGAAAAATATCCTAGCATACATCATATACATACAAGCATTATTCTACTAGCATGCATCACATACATACAAGCATTATTCTACTAGCATGCATCACATATATATATATCTCAACATATATACATATATATAAATAAATTGTGATTAGGTCATGGCCCTACTACGATCTTCTCAAGCCAATGAGAAGATCGGACGGTCAACCTAGGGTTAGCGACTTCTCCAAGTGCCTCCTTTGACCGCCATGTGTCGTCGGCACCCTTCTCGTAACTCTGTCTAGAAGTGGACCTTCCACCGCTCTATTTTGTACATTACAAACATGAAACTCGAGTTACATTCAAGTCTAAAACTATTTACAACTAGAATATTAAAAGAAGAGGCACGACGCGCATGTCGCATACCTTATACAACAAGCACAATCACAAAAATGGCACACAGGCCATATTATGAATTACAACACATTAACATCCAATCATATTGGGGTTCTTGGGCCATGACCATCACAGAATTATACATAATACTAAATTATATATTTTAGAGAAAATTTCTATAATTTTTCCTATTTTTTTCCAATTTTATGAGTTACCTCTCTGTAACGGTTCCGCTAAGCGATTTTCGAGCGTGATCGCAGGACAAGGCCCCTTTCGGGGATAGGGGCAGCGCCCCTACTCACAAAAATAAACTTTGTGAGTGTCTCTACTAGATCTTACAGCGACTTAAGTCACTATCCCAAAAAACTAAAGCAAGAACTCACCGTTTCGGAGAGTTTTTCTCAGCGGTTGAAGCCTACAAGTGTCCCAACACTTGTTGCTTCGACTCTTTGAGAAAAATACTCAAAAATTATATAAAAATAGAAAAAAGTTTATAGAAACTTAAAAATCTATAATTTTTATATCTAATACAAAAACTACAAAAATTAAATGCATACATGCTTCGCACGTGGCTTTGATATCACTGTTGGGTTTTTCGAGCCGCAAAAACCGCTTTTTGCATTGCGAAAACCTCAGAAGTCCGGCCACGGATCCGTGCGAAGGTATAAAAATAAAACTACATGTATGTGTTATGAAAAAATCTAGAGAGCATTACCCTCGTAGCGATGCCCTTCGCTTATCCCGCTCGTCTAAATGCTTTGCCAGATCTCGAAGAGTGTCAAGTGCACACTCCTCTACAAGTATCCACACGAACAAATGGTGGAGAAGAAACCTTAGAGTATGCTAGCACCCTTGAGAGTTTTGGCCAAAGAGAGGATTGGAAGAGAGAGCTTGAGAGGAAGAAGATCCAAGGAAGAAGAAGATGGAGTTACCACAAATGAATTCATCCCATGAATAACTCTAAAGTGGTCGGCCACTCTTGGATGGGAGGGTTACATGCATGCATGTAACTCCAAGAGTCAATGACTCTTGGTCTCCCTCATGAGGTGGCACCACATGACAAGTCTATGATGATGTGTAACATCATCATTGGTCGGCCCCCATGCCAGGTCACCATGACATAGCAATTGGTTAAGTCAAAATTGATCATTCATCTTCCCTCATCAAGTCAAGTCAAACTTGACCTCTTATCTCCCATGGTTGATCAAATCTAACCACTTGATTCAAGTCAATTTGATTTAATGAATCTCTATTCATTAATTTAAATTGACTCAATGAATCAAATCTAAATTAGACTCATTTAACACTTGAATCAAATTGAGTCTAACTCAATTAGTCTAATTTGGATTACTCTTAATCCAATTTGGTTCATCCCATGAACCTAATCCTCAAGGTTCATCATATGAACTTAATCTCCATCTAATTTTCCTTTGTGTGTGACCCTATAGGTTCTTGTAACGTTGGTAATGCTCCTAAACCGATTTAGGAACATAAGCAATGAGCGATATCTACCAACACATCATTGCTACCCAAGTTACAAGAATGTTGAGATCCAACATCACCTTTGTGACTCTCACAATATGTGACAATGTCCCTCTATCCTTGACATCTAGATTGACCAATTAAGACATAGACCATGTCATCCTCGGTACAATCTATATCTTGAACTCCAAGTAGACTTACTCTAATCAAATGAGTTCAGTATCTCATATTGACTCATTTGGGTATGGCCATGCACTTCATGGTCTCACTCTATCAAGAATAACGATGTCTCTCCCGTCATATAGGAGGAATAGATCTCATCTATATCACTCACATCCCTCCGCATAATTTGTTACATATCCAGTAATCGCCTTTATAGTCCACCCATTTACGGGTAACGTTTGACGAAGCCAAAGTATGCAACTTCTTATATAGGGAACCATGGTGACTTCAGGTCCAAGAACTAATAGTCATACTAATAGTCACATGAAAAAGTATATGACACTCATATAATGATCCATGATACTTTCTCATGGCGGGTCATTCAGTATACATTCTCCAATGCATACCCATGTGTCAACTTGATATCTCATATCCATGACTTGTGAGATCAAGTCATCGTGTTGACCTACATGCTAGTCTCTACGCATTAACATTGTCCCTGAATGTTAATACTTGACTAGGAATGATTAAGAGTAGTGTTCTCTATATCATCTCATTATCGATTCAAGCAATCGATTGATATAGATAAGAATCTTCTACTCAAAGGCGTTATTATACTTAGTTTATTTGGCACCAATACAAGTAAATATAATAACCATGTCTTTTTAAATAGGAATATGATACAATAAAGTCCATACAACAATCATCACATGATTGGCTCTAGGGCTTTCACTAACATCCTGTCAGTAGAGGTCTCGAGAAAATCTCTCTCTATCACATTTCCAAAAGCTGCCTTTATCCCTCAGCCAGAGATTAAGATCTCAGCAAAGGACAAACCAGTTCAAGCTGGCACCAGAAAAGAGAAAAGAATAAAGAAAGGCCCAAGCAAAGAAGTCTCGTGATCTGAAATAAGTAATTTACTATGATGAAGTACCTGAGGAGGCAATGGATATTTTCAGAAGTAGAGGTGGCCTCCAGATTTTGTCCACTTCCCAGATCAGTAACACTATTCGCCCTGCAGCTTCAGGGGAAAGGATCCAAAACTGGGGATCACCCCTCTTCTTTACAAGAGTCGAGGGTAACCAAAACTAATGGAAACACTAGTATAAAAATCCTGAATAGTCATGCCTTCGACTAAATAGGTTTGAACTGTGAAGGCTAATATGGGAGAAATATTGATCCATGAAATAAGGTCGGGCCCGACCCATTAGAGAGGGAATAAAAGGCATGTTAGGGTAGAGGAATAGGGGGGATGGCTAGCAAACCATCACCTGTTCCATTCCACTGCACTTTCAAAGTCTTCAGAGATCCGTTGATAGCTGGAGGGAAGAGAGGGGAGAAGGGGGAGATGGATTGGAGGGGGACAAGGTCTCCTGCTAGGGTTCCTCAAGTTGAGAAGGAAGGAGCAATCAGAGAACCAAAATAAAGCTAGAAAGAGACACACATTTTGATCGAGTAGCTACTTATGGTCTCTCTCTTTTCCTCTTCTTCTCCTCATATTGCTACTGAGGTAGCTCCTTATGGAAGATGAATAAACTAGCTTTCTAATGTGTCACCTATTTATCTCCGCTCCTGCTGTGGTTGTTGATGAAAAGCCCAATGTCAGTGCAATACAATCTGCCTCACTCACCTATAAACTTGCAAATCTTTCCACCTCCCAATGGAGGTTATGTGCCACCTAGGCATCCATATGTTGCAAACGAACAAGCCACAAAGAATTGTAAAGGACCATTGAGTATTTCATCATACACTTTATATTTCAACGTTGACACTTATACGGTGGTAGATAAAATCATTAGTTCTATGTATCCTTTGAGTGACTTTTCAAGGAAGATGGATGGTAATCCTGATTTGTGTGGATAATTGAACTTCTACTATATTGGTCTATGTACTTGCTGCCCTGAGAAACTATGTCCGTTATCTGATTCATAAAAGAAGTGAACAATATGCTAATTGGGAGTTTGATGTCAATTATATAAAGTGGGTCGCATGAGTGATATATAGATGGTTGCAGCTGATAGTCACACCACGAGGTCATACTTTAGCAATCTAGTGAAGTTGTAGGAATTCTCTGCATGATCATATTTGGCACGGCTGAAGTCATATTATTACACTTTCCTAGCTTGGAGGAGATTACCAGGGTCTTCTGGTCGTGTCTCGTATTTTTCTAATTGCGCACGAGATAAGTTCTCTTTTCCTCTTCTTTTACATTATTTTTATTTCATTTAATATATTTTCTTTCATATATTTCCGGCCTAACTTAAGCATCGGAGTGCCGTCGCCGGGTAGGCCGACGACGGTTTAACCTGTGTTAACTTTTTCATGACATCAAATTTACTGATGCGGTCGGAGAGAACCCCTTCCTCAGTGGCCCAAGATCGGGGAAGACGAAAAATTCCATGTCGCATCAGTTGGCATCGTCTGTGGGAAACTTCTAGGCAAGACGTTGAGAGAATAATACAACCATCTGACTGGGGTGCTTCCCTATTGAATATAACTCTACGATGGGAGGAAAACATCAATCCTCCACGTTGTTAAATTCAATAAGTATGTATATAAATGCTTACCTTTAATATTTTATTGCATTCTTATACCTTGCCATTTCTCTAGCTATATTTAAAATTTTCTCCATTGAAGATATATCACATGAGACATATTTAGAAAACAAACAATATGGTTATATATGCACTTAGAATATCTTAAAAGCTCAAATTTAATTATCTCAGCATTTAATGCTCATCTTGCAAGTTTACATTTAGTTCAACATTCTAGTGTTTCTTAGTCATACATACTTAGTTGGTCACTCGATTGCATATCAAGTCGACCACTCAGTCAGGGTAGATATTTGCACTCAGTCATTCGACCGAGAGCATACTTCATTCTCTCCGGCCACTCAGCCAAGATAAGTTGTTTCACTCGGTAGCTCATCCGAGAACATACTTCATCCCTTTCGACCATTTGGTCAGGGTAATTACTTACACTTAGTCCTTCGGCTGAGTTAATATACTTCATCCCTTTCGACTACTTGGTCAGGGTCATTACTTGTACTCAGTCATCAGACTGAGTTAACATACTTCAACCTATCCGACCACTCAGCTAGGGTAATTATTTGCACTCAACTACTCAGCCAGAGTCGTCATCTCCGCATAGCGAAAGAACGAAGAAATTGAGCATCAGAACAGAGATGTGACCCCCTAGAGATACATAAGTTATCTCTCTTTTAAGGTCTGGCATCTGCCAGAGCCGTCATCTCCGCATAGCGGAAGAACGAAGAAATTGGGCATCAGAGCAGAGATGTGGCCCCATGAAGATTTATATTTTATTTTTCTTAAGGTCTGGCATCAGCCAGAGTCGTCATCCCCGTGTGGTGGTGAAACAGAGGAGTAGGGTTTAAGGTAGAATACACTTTGTGAAGAACGACAGAGTAAAAAATTATTCCGACTTGATGGGGCAAAGCCCTGGATCAGGTCGTCACACTTTTTGTGGCTCGGCACAAGCCAAAGTCGTTATCCCCGTGCGGTGGCAGAACGGAAGAATTGATCTTTCGTTCGGTTATATTTATATTATTTTTATCCCCGTATGATGGCGGAGTGAAAGAACCGAGCTTTCGTTCGATTATATATTTCTATTATTTTTATCCCCGTGCGGTGGCGGACCGGAAGAACCAAGTTTTCATTCGGTTATATTTATATTATTTTTATCCCCGTGCGGTGGTGGAACAGAAGAGCTGAGTACTTTCTCAACTATATATTATTTTTTATCCCCGTGCGGTGGTGGAATGGAAGAGTTGAGTACTTTCTCAACTATATATTATTTTATCCCCGTATGATTGTGGAACGGAAAAGCTGAATATTTCTTCAGCTATATATTATTTTATCCCCGTGCGGTGGCAGAACGGAAGAGCTTAGCATTTCTTCAGCTATATATTATTTTATCCCCGTGCGGTGGTGGAACGGAAGAGATGAACATTTCTTCAGCTATATATTATTTTATCCCCCGTGTGGTGGTGAAACGGAAGAGCTGAATATTTCTTCAGCTATATATTATTTTATCCTTGTGTGGTGATGGAATGGAAGAGTTGAGTACTTTCTCAACTATATATTAGTTTATCCCCGTGCGATGGCGGAACGGAAGAACTGAATATTTCTTCAGCTATATATTATTTTATCCTCGTGCGTTGGTGGAACAGAAGAGTTGAGTACTTTCTCAACTATATATTATTTTATCCCCGTGCGGTGGTGGAATGGAAGAGCTGAACATTTCTTCAGCAATATATTATTTTATCCCCGTGTGGTGGTAGAATAGAAGAGTTGAGTACTTTCTCAACTATATATTATTTTATCCCCGTGCGGTGATGGAACGGAAGAGCTGAACATTTCTTCAGCAATATATTATTTTATCCCCGTGTAGTGGTAGAATGAAAGAGTTGAGTACTTTCTCAACTATATATTATTTTATCCTCGTGCGGTGGCGGAATGGAAGAGCTGAACATTTCTTCAGCTATATATTATTTTATCCCCATGCGGTGGTGGAACGGAAGAGCTGAATATTTCTTCAGCAATATATTATTTTATCCCCGTGTGGTAATGGAACGGAAGAGCTAAATATTTCTTCAACTATATATTATTTTATCCCCGTGTGATGGCGGAACGGAAGAGCTGAGTTTATCCTTCAGCTATATATTATTTTATCCCCGTGCGGTGGTAGAACGGAAGAGTTGAGTACTTTCTCAACTATATATTATTTTATCCCCGTGCGGTGGCGGAATGGAAGAGCTAAACATTTCTTCAACTATATATTATTTTATCCTCGTGCGGTGGTGGAACGGAAGAGCTGAATATTTCTTTAGCAATATATTATTTTATCTCCGTGTGGTGGTGAAACGGAAGAGCTGAACATTTCTTCAACTATATATTATTTTATCCCCGTGTGGTGGCGGAATGGAAGAGCTAAGTTTATCCTTCAGCTATATATTATTTTATCCCCGTGCGGTGGTGGAATGGAAGAGTTGAGTACTTTCTCAACTATATATTATTTTATTCCCGTGCGGTGGTGGAACGGAAGAGCTGAATATTTCTTCAGCTATATATTATTTTATCCCTGTGTGGTGGCGGATCGGAAGAGCTGAACATTTCTTCAGCTATATATTATTTTATCCCCGTGTGGTGGTGGATCGGAAGAGCTGAATATTTCTTCAGCTATATATTATTTTATCCCCGTGTGATGGCGGATCGGAAGAGCTGAATATTTCTTCAACTATATATTATTTTATCCCTGTGTGATGGCGGATCGGAAGAGCTGAATATTTCTTTAGCTATGTATTATTATTTTTATCCCCGTGTGGTGGCGGATGATAAGAGTTGAGTCTCCACTCAACTTTATTATTATTATCTCCATGTGGTGGCGGATCAGAAGAGTTGAGTCTTTACTCAACTGTATTATTATCCCCGTGTGATGACGGATCGGAAGAGTTCAGTCTTCACTCAACTGAATTATTATTATCCCCGTGTGATGATGGATCAGAGGAGTTGGGTTTAAGATAAGATGCACTTGAGAAGAATGGCGGAGTTTATTATCACGGTGGGCAGAGGCAATTCGTAAGCCCTCCAATCAGTCTATATTCTTATTCAGCTCGACATTAACTGAAGTTTACATTCCCCGGGCACTGGCAAAGTAGGAGGAGTATGATTTTATATTCAGTCGATCAAGGAGAGGGGTATTCATTTACCTACTTATGAAGTGTTGATATGGAGAGAGTTTTTATTTTATTCAATCCACGTGTTCTTAAGTAGCTGAGGCATTTAAATGTGATTATTACTTTATTCTATTAATGTATTCTGAGGCAACTCATGTATTGTCGGGCTAATTCTTATTCTATTAAAGTATTAGAAGATGTATATTATTTTATTCAGTTCATTCAGGTCAGGTGTTGCTGGGTCAGTTCTAATCCTATTGAAGTATTGTGAGGCGGACATTATTTTACTCAGTCTAGCCGAGATATATCAGGCCAGTTGGTAATTTATTTCTTTAAGCCAAATCGCTCCGAGCCAAGTCGTTCTAGGTTTACAGTTATTTTATTCAACCAAACTGAACTGAAGGAGGTCTTATTTCATTTTGGCAGGGCACTCTGAGTCAAACATTATTTTATTCATCCGAGGTGTTCTGAAGTGAATATTATTTCGTTCAGTCGAGGCATTCTTAGCCAGTTTCTATTTTATTCGTCCAAGCTATTCTCAAAGGGATATTATGTTATTCGGTCAGGGCATTTTTGGGTCAGTTCTTATTCTATATTGCTAAGTGTTATGAGACGAATATTATTTTATTCAACCCAGGTATCTCGGGTCAACTTTTATTTTATTAGGCTGATGTGTTCTTGAACTTATTGTTATGTCATCTAGCCGAAACAAGTCAGTTATTTTATTTATTTATGTTGAAGTGGTCCAAGCTCAAGCTCTTCAAGTTGGTGGTTATTTTATTATGTCAAATTGAGCTGGAGTATGTATTAGTTTATTTTGCTGAGGTGCTCCAAGTCGGCTATTATATTATCTATCCGAGGTATTCTAAAATGGATATTATGTTATTCGATTAAGATGTGCTGGGTCTTCTCTTATTTTATTCAGCCTAAGTATTTTGAGATGGGTATCATTTTATTCAGTCGGGATTTAAAGATCCTTTTCTTATATCTATTCGAGGCGATTTGTAAGCCCTCGCATTGGGTATTCTCTTATTCATCCGAGGCTATTTGTAAGTCCTCGAATCAATTGTCTTATTATATTCATCCGAGGCTATTCTTAAGTCTTCGCATCAATCGTCTTATTATCTTCATCTGAGGTGGTTCGTAAGTCCTCGAACTTGCAAATTCTTCATTCAGCCGAGATGGATCACCGGATGTTATAGATGTGTATGATATTTCTGAATATATGAAAAGGAGTAGAGGTATGATTCGATTCGAGACGATAAAATGATAAGACTAAATTCAGACTTGTCAGAGTGACTCGTCTGACTGTTTAGGGGGGTTACCTATGATATGGAAGAAATATTGATCCATGAAATAAGGTTAGGCCCAACCCATTAGAGAGGGAATAAAAGGCATGTTAGGGTAGAGGAATAGGGGGGCTGGCTAGCAAACCATCACCTGTTCCATTTCGCTGCACTTTCAAAGTCTCCAGAGATCCGTTGATAGCTGGAGGGAAGAGAGGGGAGAAGGGGGAGTTGGATTGGAGGGGGACAAGGTCTTCTGCTAGGGTTCCTCGAGTTGAGAAGGAAGGAGCAATTAGAGAACCAAAATAAAGCTAGAAAGAGCCAGACATTTTGATCGGGTAGCTACTTATGGTCTCTCTCTTTTCCTCTTCTTCTCCTCCTATTGCTACTGAGGTAGCTCCTTATGGAAGATGAATACACTAGCCTTCTAATGTGTCACCTATTTATCTCCGCTCCTGCTGTGGTTGTTGATGAAAAGCCCAATGTCAGTGCAATACAATCTGCCTCACTCACCTATAAACTTGCAAATCTTTCCAGCTCTTAATGGAGGTTATGTGCCACCTAGGCATCCATATGTTGCAAACGAACAAGCCACAGAGAATTGTAAAGGACCATTGAGTATTTCATCATACACTTTATATTTCAACATTGACACTTATATGGTGGTAGATAAAATCATTAGTTCTATGTATCCTTTGAGTGACTTTTCAAGGAAGATGGATGGTAATCCTGATTTGTATGGATAATTGAATTTCTACTATATTGGTCCATGTACTTGCTGCCCTGAGAAACTATGTCCGTTATCTGATTCATAAAAGAAGTGAACAATATGCTAATTGGGAGTTTGATGTCAATTATATAAAGTGGGTCGCATGAGTGATATATGGATGGTTGCAGCTGATAGTCACACCACGAGATCATACTTTGGCAATCTAGTGAAGTTGTAGGAATTCTCTGCATGATCATATTTGGCACGGCCGAAGTCATATTATTATACTTTCCTAGCTTGGAGGAGATTATCAGGGTCTTCTGGTCCTGTCTCGTATTTTTCTAATTGCACACGAGATAAGTTCTCTTTTCCTCTTCTTTTACATTATTTTTATTGCATTTAATATATTTTTTTTCATATATTTTCGACCTAACTTAAGCATCGGAGTATCGTCGCCGGGTAGGCCGGCGACTGTTTAACCCGTGTTAATTTTTTCAGGACATCAAATTTACTGATACGGTCGGAAAGGACCTCTTCCTCAATGATACAAGATCGGGAAAGACGAAAAATTCTATGTCACATCAAAGGCATTATCCTATGTAACATATACAATGTGATGCATTTTATTTCATTCTCATGTTTTGCTAAAATGTGCAGTGTTAAGAACACCTTTCGACCAAAACTTTGAAAACCTGCCTGGTTGGTTGTCCCAATGGTGTCAAATTCCTAGGAGGCCTTATTTTATAGGTAGCCTAGGTGATGAGACAGCTGGCTACCAAGTAGCAGAGGAATACTTTGTTGGGAAACCACGGGGGCATATGAGGTGGGTTTAGTGACAGTGGCTGCTACCGCATTGACTTCGGAAGATTTTGATGTGTCAAGACTAACCAATACTTCTCCCTTCTCCTTCCATAAGAAATGGAATGTTCGCGGTCATGTAACGCTCACATAGCCACCTCCTCACTCTCTCGTAGGTCACTAGACTCATGTTCTAGGGCTAGGGCGCGTTTAGGACAACGAGCAGCTATGTGACCCCTATTATGACAGTGATGATACTGAATAGAAGAACCATTAGAACGGAACTCACTAGAGGATTATAGGAAATGGACTCTATATTCCTAACAGTGCTATCCCTAGAGGTTGACTGTGAGACGGATCTAGACTGACGTGACTCTCCTGTCTGTGACATCACCCGTCGAAGAGAGGGAGACCAAAGGTACTTTTCTATCTCTAAGGCTTTGTGATAGGCCTTCTTTAAAGATTCAGAATTGTACAGTATAATCTCTCTCTTCCATTTCTGTCGCTCAAGTAATTAAGAGGTATTTAGTTCGTAGAAAATTTTTTATTTTTTATTTTCATTCTCTTTTTTTAGAAATCAAAAAACGATTTTTTTTATTTTTCAAAAAATATTTTTTTATTATTTAAAAAATAAAAATAGAAACAAAAAATGATTATTTTTCGTTTTTCAATTTTTTAAAAAGTGTTCCTTTATTTTTTGAAAAAAAGAGATGAAAAATACGAACTAAATGTGTTTTTTGGTTTTCGTAGAAAATGAAAATAAAAAACGAAGATGAAAACGTTTATCAAACACCCCATAAGTCGTTTAAATCTCCTTCTTCTATCTTAGCCTTTCCTACCGATTCTGATCTCAGGATAGCTCGTCTTTAGCGAAAGTGTTCTTTGTCTTCTGCTTTTCGCGTGAACGTGGGCAATTTCGAGTTGAAATAAAGAATTAGTATTACCTCACCTGAAGCTGCTGAAATCCTTATTGAATAAAAGAATCGTACGCGCGAAGCAAGCACTGGAAGCAGAGGTTTCGAAACAGAATAATAACCTGCATACGCCAATTGGAACTGGCAGAACTAGAGCGTGGGTGTACTGGAGCTGGGGCAACCCATCGGTAAGGAATATCTCCATGCCCTTATCTTCTTTTGAGAACATTCCCTCTCTTATTCCCCATCTTTATCTTATCTCTGAAGAGGATAGCAATTTGCTCACTGCTATTCCCACAGATGATGAAATACATATACCCTTCAAAACAGGGTTTCCTTAAATAAAGATGGTCATAAAAAGATAGGAACCGCCTACTCTTTAAAGCCCTATCATTAGATTTCAAAAAATGAAAGCAGCTTGCCCTCACTAATAAAAAAACAGCAATCCCTCCCCCTTTTGTTACCTACTTTTACTCATTTCTTCGGTATACCTCAATACAAGACAAGCACAGGAAAGGATAGGCAATTGGGAGAGATGCGGGCGATAGCGATAGACACAGGAACTGAAATAGCCGTAGAGGAGAGGGGAAAGCGGGCGATAGCGACTATAGGTTCATTCGCTTCAATTCAAAACAAAAACAACGATCGATCTAATCCCAGCCTTAAATTCAATTCAAGTAGCGTATTCAAGTCCTATAACGAGCGAAAACGTTGTTTTCGGGGAGCGTTGAAGAAGGAAAAGAGGCTCCTAGCTAAACCGGAGAATTGACGTTCTTGTGTCACGAGAACGGCTTAAGCCATTAGGTGTAGGCGCTTTCCAGAGGTGGACCTTCCCAGTAAGGAGGAAAGATGTACGTTTCCACAAAAGTAGCCTCTGTGGGTTCAAAAAAAATGGGCCCAAGCCTTCCATTGGAGCATTCAATTGCATGAGAAAGGTCGATAATCGATTCCCTTGTACTTTTCGAGGCCCCTTAGCGACATAGGTGATCTGGAAGATAAAGTGCTAACAGTTGAAATTGACTTTGAGGTGTAGGCAGACGATTCCGCAGATTCTATCTTGCTCGACAAAGGGATCGATGCGACAAAGGGATCTTGCGTCGGGGAAAGAAGGGACTGAAAGGCAATTGTACCAATTCAAGGATCATATCTGGTAAGTGAGCATTTTGCTGTGCTTTCCAAGAGTCCCGACTTATAACAAACCCTTAACAACATCACCAGCTGCCGTCTGGCAAGAACCCTTCCAACGTCGTGAATGCCAAGAGCTAGAGAGTGGTTATGCCCTATGGATATCAAGCAGCAACCAAAAGATTAGAGTGCAGCAGACGTAGCATATACTTCTTTCCTCGTTTGATAGGCATATTAGTTTGATCCCCTAGGTCGGAATGCCAGGTGGAGCGTACATGAAAGCAAAATATAAGCTTATACGGAGAAAAAGGGACGAGCGATAGCGACCAGTTTCCGGCTCCTCAAGGGAGGGCACGGGACTCTTTCCTTATCCTAAGGCAACACTGACCTCTGTCCCGAGTCACACAACAGGAAAGCACTCTACAGCGTAAGGGCACGGTACAGAAGACTTGAATAAGCTAACATGGCATCCCGAACCGGCAGCGGAAAGGTTTCATTCTTTACTTCCCGAGGATCAGTCTCCCTTCCCTAGGAGGATAATCAGTCAATGCGGGGGAGGGACCCAAACTACTATGGGGACCCAAACTATGATATGAATCTATTAAAAGTTTGCCATGAGCTTGAAGTGGCAGCAGGAGAGCTAAAGTTAACTAAACCAGTTGTCCTTTCGAAAACTCCACCCCTAGAAAAAAGTCGTCAATTATCGTCAGAAAAACCATTTCTTCGATCTTGCGGATGAAAGATTTGAGTTCTTGAAGCTCTCGGTTATTCGGATAAATATGAGGCGTAGTCGATAATGTGACTTTCTCTCTATCCGCACCTCTTTCACGTCTTTTCTCGTACCTGTCAGGGCGAATCCAAGAATTGCGTAACCAAAGAGCTAAGGAATCGACCAACTCCATCGATCAACGCACTAAATACATTCCCAATGCCCAGGGAAAGAATTGTCAAAGCGCTCCTGCGCCAATGAATTTGGCACCTTCCAACATTGTGAGGGGCCCTTCCAATCGATGTTCTAGTTTTCTTGCACCGCTTAGATTGAATCCTTCTCCTATGGCCCAATCATTTCATACGAAAACTAAGAGTTGCTTAGAACAGAACCTGTGTTGGCTTGCTTCGCATAGGTTACACAAGCTTGGGCAGGGGTAGGGGTAGAAGGGGGTAAGGAAAAGAAGAATGACTTCGGGAGCTTTGCTTTTCTCCTTAACGCTCGCTCCTTGATGGAAGAAGGAGGAGGACTGGCGGAGAAAGAAGTTCTGCTTGTTCTCTCTTTTCCCGAGTCAGATTCCATTCAAATCGTTATTTTCAATGGAAAGATTGGCTTGGTCGTCGTTACACCATTCGCGGATGTGGATCTGGGAAGCTGGGTCGGCTAGCATTGAATACGAATAAGCTCTTCTTTCATTCCTCTTGTTCAATTCCCTTGGCTTCGGTGCCTGCTAGGACGTCTTCTCTTATCTTAGGCGATTCGGAATGGTGTTAGCACTTTACTTTCTTGGCATAAGAGGTCTGCTTTTTTATCGGAAAAAGCGTCATCCCGCTGGCGTAAGATCCATTCCGAACTTGACGAGCAATAAAATGCACTTCACTTGTGCCCCCCAGTTGAAAGATAGGAGCTTATGCGCACCACCTCAGGTCTGTGATCCATGGATCCCCGATCGAAAGAGCCTATTTGTCGACGATAGAAGATACCTGCAATTGCGCTTAGTACAAGCCCCCTTCCCTTACTTTAACAAGTAAGCAAGCTACTTTACTGCCCCCCTCTCAAACACAGTCGAGCTGGAGTTGGGCGCCTTTGATCTATTTACTAAAAGTAAACGACAAGGAAATGGAATACCAGATGGGAATACGAGGACCGTTAAAGCATTCCCACATACGAGAGAAGGTTCCACTGGCAGGCGATCGTTCCCACTCAATAGATGTGTATCGCAAAGCTGGTCGACGCCATAAACTCTTCCTCAAGCAAGGCAGCGTGCGAAATCGCTCATTCTGCAACGGACTAGGAATGGTACTCTACATACACCTCTAACTGAATTCGGACTAAGAGCTCACTCAGCTAGCTCTTAATAAAGTCTTCAGTTAGTTTAGTCATTCTTACTTCCTTTAGTCGGTAAGAAAGGAAGCTCATTAGTCCTAGACAGTCAGACAAAGCGGCAGGGATAGAAGCTCAAAGATGCTATTAGTCTAATCTAATCTAAAGAAGGGCTTGGTCTAGAAGCTTCACCTCCGACCTGTGCTATCCATTCTAGTGCGCCTAGGACTGTGTTGACTGAATGAATCCTAGTGAGCAAAGAAGGAAGACATGGCTTACACCTACTATGGGGGACCCAAACTATGATATGAATCTATTAAAAGTTTGCCATGAGCTTGAAGTGGCAGCAGGAGAGCTAAAGTTAACTAAACCAGTTGTCCTTTCGAAAACCCCACCCCCAGAAAAAAGTCGTCATTTACCCTCAGAAAAACCATTTCTTCGATCTTGCGGATGAAAGATTTGAGTTCTTGAAGCTCTCGGTTATTCGGATAAATATGAGGCGTAGTCGATAATGTGGCTTTCTCTCTATCCGCACCTCTTTCACGTCTTTTCTCGTATCTGTTTCGGTCATCCATACCTTCTTCTGTTTGTGACTCGCTATGGAAGGGTGCACTAATAATTTAATTTATTATTCGCATATGCGCGTATGTGACATAGAAAAACAATTTGAGATTAGTGAGAAGGCAAAAGGTTTGACTTCTTTCTGCTTTGGGCGCCATTAAAAAAAAACACTCTTAGGAGGAGCTCTCCCCTTGCCCTCTCGTCGTTCTCACTCGTACCTTGCATTCTCTGCCCTTCCTTCTTTTCTTTGATTCTAGTCTTTGTTGGCCCGCACCGAGCTCTCTTCAGAAAGAATAGGAAGATCCCGAGCCCACCTTCTCTTTGAGTCTATGCCGCGTCTGATCGCTCCGCCCCTCTTCCTTCCATTCCCCAACCTCTATTCTAGCTAGCCCATCAGACAACTTCCACATCACTTCGCACCTTCTCTTTTCCTCCTTTTCTGTGTTCTACTCCTGTTGAACACCTAAAACAATGATTGGCTGCATTTAGAAGGGCACAAATGCTTAGTCCAAGTAGTACAAAAGACGTACAGGTACTGAAAGCAGGGAAGAGTCTGAGACTGATTGCTCATAAGCACCATTACCATATGCACTCCTTCGCTAAGGTGCACCCACGAGAGTTCACTAAACTCATTCGCACGGTCAGCTAGCTCAGATAGGGACAGGGACGAGAGGAACGACGAACTCAAACTTAATTGGAATATCAGTCCTCCATCTATCTGATACCCCAGCTTCCAAAAGATAGGGATGATTTGAGAATGAAAGTAGAAGAGCGCACTCAGCTTTTCTTGGGACATAGAGATCATAGGTCCATCGCATACTGGAGATCGCAGCGGTCCACATCCTCCCTTCTGAGGCCTCTAGGAAGACCCTTTCAATCAAGGACAGGAAGATCAAGATTAAATGAAAGCGAAGAAGCCAAGAACAACAAGAGCAGTTCCTTCTCAAGGTTCTTCTCACTGCTATGCCAGGCCAGCCACCAATAATAGTTGAGTTGCGCTGAGGCCTCCCTCAATCAAGGCATCCTGAGCTAGAGAGAAAGTGGTGCTCTACCTCACGAGAATCGGAATCTGAGGATTTTACTGAATTGAATGAGTGACCCCCTCTCCATACTATACTCTCAGTTCTTCAAGGTAGAAAAGAACGGAGATGGAAAGCTCCTGAGTTGAGTACTCTATCAGTTTGATGCTTCCTCTATCAATCAATCATTGTATAATGAAAAAGAAGGAATGTAGCGCAAGCAAGGATCTACTTTAGACCCGTTCCGCAGAAGTAGAGGCCTTCCACGAAAGATGAAAGTAAAAGCATCCTTAGCAGGCCCAAGGCGAGAGAAGATCCAATTCTTCCATTCGCTATTCGACTGGCACTCAAAAGAAAAGAGAAAAGCAGGTCCCTCCTCGGGTATAGTTCTGTCCTCTCTCTTAATAGAAAGAATAAGCTCTTATAAGACACATACGAGAGAAAGAGGCTCTTTTCACGAAAGGAGGACAATTTCTCTCTGTACTGATCTTCCCAAGGGACGGGCAAGAATTGGACCTTAGAAGGCTCACTGCATCCGATGCTGGTTATGGTTCTGACAAGGGATTGGAATTAGACTTTATTCTCGGGGTAGGTTCTTTTGCTCCCCCATTGGGAATTCAAAAGGGAAGTTTATGACTTAAGGAGGGGGGCATTCCAACTCAATCAGGAATCTTTGAGATTGAGTTCGATCTTAGAAGCCGCTTTGCTCATTCTGCTGGCTTTGGCAATGCCAATTAGTCCAATCAAGGTCAACTGTCATTATTTGTCAAAGAAGGTTTCTAGTTTAAGGAGTGCTCACTTGGCCGTTACACTACAGCTTGCTTATCTGTTTCGTCCTCCCACCCTGGTTCGGAAATTATTGGGAGGACTGCCTAGGAGGTTCGGAGTGTAACACCCCCCCCTCCTCTCTCTTATCTCTGCTCTAGTAAGGGAGGTGTTACTTTACCATTCTTTCATACTTTATCTTACTATTGTATTGATCAGGTATATCATGACTCAATCATTCCATAAACTCACTTACACTATTTATAAGTTAACCAATACCTGATTTAAATAAAAGAGTATCAACAACTTGTACCAAGATCTAAATCTGGTTTCTAAACGAGTATCATAATTCAAACTCTTAACTTTTAACAGCGGAAGCTAAATAACGAACCCAACTACATTGACATGTTAACACTAGAATTTACACAAGTTCTTAACCTATCTAAGCATGCACCTTCACTAGGGTTCTAATAAAAAACATTCTTAGGCAACTCAACCTCATGCATGGTGATAGTGATATATGCATCCTTGACATGAACATCAACGTAATCAACAATACATAACATCAACCCTATCACTTAACATGAAGACTAGCACATAGTTCAAAGTTCTTAGTATAACATAATATTATCAAATTCAACATTCTTAGACACAACATGATCAAACATATAACATGAACACTACCACACGAACAATTTCAAAGGTCTTAACATAATAGAATACTAGCAAGTCCAGGATCATAATCCACTGTTCCGCCGCCACACACACCAAGCACTTCATCCGTTGTCCCTCTTACTCAAACTTTGCTTTACTCTTATCTACAGTATAAGGAATGCAACTATAAGCAATGATGCTTAGTAAGTACTTCCTATTCTCACAAAACTTTGCATTAGGAAAACATGCTATTAGAATGCTTGCATGCAACACATGCTCATACTTGCATTTAGGAAAATTCTGCATTTAACATTTGGAAATATTTGCACATGATACAATGATTCAACTTGACATGCATGAACTTGAAATACACAACTTGCAATACATGCTCCTTAAATATACTTCGCTTGTGGAAGCATATACATGTGACATATTTAAACTTGTAATCATTGTGCTTTAGTTAATTTTAGAAACCATATATACATTTATACTTTAAAATAATAAACATCCTTGTTTGGGCAGCCCGACATTGTACCAACTTTGCGTGCAACCCTAATAGAATTCGGGGTAGCTAGCCACCGAACTTATTAGGGCAACTTAACTTTCAAGGATGGTCTAGGGCCCGTGGGCGATCTAAGAGCCTGGTACATGCCACTTCAAAGTAAAATACTTCCTTTATATATAACTTACTTATTTTTTTCATTTAACGAGTATTTTACATGATCATAATCAGAAACCCATATAGGAAGCCTTTCAAGACATTTGATCTTGCTCTGTCTCTAAAACTCGTAGGGGAAGCATCTTGTGATCTTTACGTCTTGCTTCCAATGAAATATTCAAAGTAAAATACTTCCTTTATATATGACTTACTGATCTTTATCATTTATCAAACATTTAACAAGTTCATACTCCCAAAACTCATATAGGAAGCATTTCAAGACATGCGATCATGCTCTTTGTCCCCAAAACTTATAGGGGAAGCATCTTTGCGATCTTATGTCTTGCTTCAACATGAAATATACCTATAAATAAATATGACCTACTGATTTTGTCATTTAACCAACATGTAACATGCTCATACTCCCAAAACTCATATAGGGAGTCCTTCAAGACATTTAATCATGTTTTTTGTCCCCGAAACTCGTAGGAGAAGCCTCTTTGAAATCTCAACATCTTGCCCCACGAGAAATATACCTAAAGTACCTAAAAATCAAACCAAACATAATCTGGACATAACCTATAAATCTGAATAAAAACATGATTCTAGAAGCTAGATGTGCAAATCAAAGAGTTACTTATGCTATAGGGGAGAGATAGCATCCTAGTGATTTATGTCTTGCTTAAAACAAAATATACCTTACCTATAAGTCTAAACACACCCATATAATCTGATCAAAACATATTTTTTTCATTTAACAAGTATTTTACAAGATCATACTCAACAACCCATATATGAAGTCTTTCAAGACATTCGATCATGCTCTTTGTCCCCAAAACTCGTAGAGGAAGCATCTTTGCGATCTCTACATCTTGCTTCCAATGAAATATACTTAAAATACCTAAAAGTCCAAACAAACATAATTTGGACAAAACATATAAATCCAAATAAAACATGATAATAGAACCTAGATGGGCAAATCGAGGAGTTACTTATACTCTAGGTGAAAAATAACATCTTGGTGATCTTAGATCTTGCTTAAAAACACCTATACCTCAACTATAAATCTGATCACACACATATATCTTATGATCCAAACATATAATCTTCAAAACATATAAAAAGAAGCTATACAAAACAAATAAAGAACTACTTATACTGCAGGTGAGATATACTTACATCCTCTCGCTATCGTACTAGTATACCGCTAGGGTTTTTTGTGAGATGAAGACCTTGCCTTATTCCTTAGCCTTAGGAGTGATCCTCTAGCATATACTAAGCTTGTGAGAAGATCCCCTTGAAGCCCTCTCGAAAACACCAAAACAAGGAACTTAGGGTTTCAAATGGGGAGGGAGGAAGGAGGTGGAGTTTGATCCTCTAGCAAACACCAAGCCTTGTGAGAAACTCTCCTTAAAAACCCCTCTTGAGAATCCCCACACAAGAATCCCTATAGCTTGGGATGGAAAAGGGAGGAAAGAGAATGAGGAATTTCAGTCAAGGATGAGGAAGAAGGGAGAAGAAGGAATGTGAAGTGGTTTTTGCTTTCCTTCTCCCTTTAAACTCCACGTTAATGGCTGGGAAGATGAAAAGAAAAGAAAAACTCTCCATCTTCTCATGGGGAGATGAAACAACTCTTCACCCTCTCACCTTCTCATTTATCTTCTTTGTATATTCCTTATCTATTCTAGCCAAGAATTATCCTATGGCCTAGTGGTAGCAAAGTTACCTCCCTATTAGGAGGTTCATGGTTCAAATCCTTGCTATAGCGAACCATACTTTTTATTTTATTTTATTTTGTTTTAAACCTTATATGGGTGTTAAAATCCATATGATTACTTTGAGCAGTTTTAGAATTTTATGGGCGTTACAATCCTTCATACCTTATAAAAGTTTCGTCCTTGAAACTTAGAACAACTCCGGATACTTTTGTTTCATGTCATCCTCGTGTTTCTAAGTTGCTTCTTCAAACTTTTGATTTTGCCACATGACTTTCACTAAGGGTACTTCTTTGTTTCTCAATTTCTTGATTTCTCAATCTATTATCTGAATAAGTCGACTTTCATAACTTAAATCTTCTTGAACTTGTACCGTTTGTGGCTCAATCTCATGGTCCGCATTAGGAACGTATCATAATCAGAAACCCATATAGGAAGCCTTTCAAGACATTTGATCATGCTCTTTGTCCCCAAAACTCGTAGGGGAAGCATCTTGTGATCTTTACGTCTTGCTTCCAATGAAATATTCAAATAAAATACTTACTTTATATATGACTTATTGATCTTTTTCATTTATCAAATATTTAACATGTTCATACTCCCAAAACTCATATAGAAAGTCTTTCAAGACCTGCGATCATGCTCTTTGTCCCCAAAACTTATAGGGGAAGCATCTTTGCGATCTTATGTCTTGCTTCAACAAGAAATATACCTATAAATAAATATGATCTACTGATTTTGTCATTTAACCAACATGTAACATGCTCATACTCCCAAAACTCATATAGGGAGCCCTTCAAGACATTTAATCATGTTTTTTGTCCCCAAAACTCGTAGGAGAAGCCTCTTTGAAATCTCTACATCTTGCCCCATGAGAAATATACCTAAAGTACCTAAAAATCCAACAAAACATAATCTGGACATAACCTATAAATCTGAATAAAAACATGATTCTAGAAGCTAGATGTGCAAATCAAAGAGTTACTTATGCTATAGGTGAGAGATAACATCCTAGTGATTTATGTCTTGCTTAAAACAAAATATACCTTACCTATAAGTCTAAACACACCCATATAATATGATCAAAACATATTTTTGTCATTTAACAAGTATTTTATATGATCATACTCAACAACCCATATATGAAGTCTTTCAAGACATTCGATCATGCTCTTTGTCCCCAAAACTCGTAGGGGAAGCATCTTTGCGATCTTTACATCTTGCTTCCAATGAAATATACTTAAAATACCTAAAAGTCCAAACAAACATAATTTGGACAAAACATATAAATCCAAATAAAGTATGATAATAGAACTTAGATGGTCAAATCAAGGAGTTACTTATACTCTAGGTGAGAAATAACATCTTGGTGATCTTAGATCTTGCTTAAAAACACCTATACCTCAACTATAAATCTGATCACACACATATATCTTTTGATCCAAATATATAATCTTCAAAACATATAAAAAGAAGCTATATAAAACTATCAAAGAACTACTTATGTTGCAGGTGAGAGACACTTACATCCTCTCGCTATCGTACTAGTATACCGCTAGGGTTTTTTGTGAGATGAAGACCTTGCCTTGTTCCTTAGCCTTAGGAGTGATCCTCTAGCATATACTAAGCTTGTGAGAAGATCCCCTTGAATCCCTCTCGAAAACACCAAAACAAGGACCTTAGGGTTTCGGAAGGGGAGGGAGGAAGGAGGTGGAGTTTGATCCTCTAGCAAACACCAAGCCTTGTGAGAAACTCTCCTTAAAAACCCCTCTTAAGAATCCCCACACAAGGATCCCTATACCTTGGGATAGAAAAGTGAGGAAGGAGAATGAGGAATTTCGGCCAAGGATGAGGAAGAAGGGAGAAGAAGGAATGTGAAGTGGTTTTTGCTTTCCTTCTCCCTTTAAACTCCACGTTAATGGCTGGGAAGATGAAAAGAAAAGAAAAACTCTCCATCTTCTCATGGGGAGATGAAACAACTCTTCACCCTCTCATCTTCTCATTTATCTTCTTTGTATATTCCTTATCTATTCTAGCCAAGAATTATCCTATGGCCTATTGGTAGCAAAGTTACCTCCCTATTAGGAGGTTCATGGTTCAAATCCTAGCTATAGCGAACCATACTTTTTATTTTATTTTATTTTGTTTTAAACCTTTTATGGGCGTTAAAATCCATATAATTACTTTGAACAGTTTTAGAATTTTACGGGCGTTACAATCCTTCATACCTTATAAAAGTTTCATCCTCGAAACTTAGAACAACTCTGGATACTTTTGTTTCATGTCATCCTCCCGTTTCCAAGTTGCTTCTTCAAACTTTTGATTTTGCCACATGACTTTCACTAAGGGTACTTCTTTGTTTCTCAATTTCTTGATTTCTCGATCAATTATCTGAATAGGTCGACTTTCATAACTTAAATCTTCTTGAACTTGTACCGTTTGTGGCTCAATCTCATGGTAGACCTACACTTCCTTCCATATAAAGCTTCATAGGGTGTCATTCCAATTGTAGCTTGGTAGCTATTATTGTAAGCAAACTCTGCCAAACATAGGTATTTGTACCAGCTTCCTTTAAAATCTAAGGCACAAACTCGTAGCATATCCTCTAGAATTTGATTTACTCGTTCGGTTTGCCCGTCTGTTTGAGGATGAAATGTTGTGCTAAATTATAGCTTAGTGCCAAGGGCCTTCTGAACACATTCCTAGAAGTGTGAAGTGAATCGACTATCCCTATCAGAAATGATGGTCTTAGGAACTCCATGCAATCTGATCACCTTCTTAACATACAACTGAGCTAGTTGTTCCATTAATTGCGATATTTTGATTGTCAGAAAATGGGCAGATTTTGTCAATCTATTAACAATCACCCAAATAACATCATAACCATTAGTTATTTTGGGTAGTCCTACTATGAAATCCATAGCTATATCTTCCCACTTCCATTCTGGGATCTGAATAGGCTGCATAACTCCTCTAGGTCTCTGATGTTCTGCTTTGACTCTTTGACACGTCAGACAGGTGCTGACATATTTAGCCACATTCCTTTTCATACCGAACCACTAGAACTTTTCTTTCAAATCTTGATACATCTTGGTAGATCCAAGATGCATTGAATATGGGGTCCCATGAGCTTCTTCTAAAATTCTCTTTCTCAATTCTGGATCATTGGGAATACATAAGTGTTCACCAAGATATAGTATCTCACTGTTAGAGACCCAAAATTCTTCATCCTTTCATTCTTGGATCTCTTTCTTGATCCTTTGGATGCTTGGGTCTTCGTCTTGCTTTGCTAGTATATCATCAAACAGTGTTGGCGCTATTGTCAAGGTAGAAAGCTATCTAGAAATAATCTCAACCCCAAGGTTCAACATCTCCAAATTTTGAGAGCGAAGACTACTGCTGTCAACTCAAGGTCATGAGTGGAATAATTCTTTTCATAATCCTTGAGTTGTCTAGATGCATAGGCAATGACTTTACCATTCTGCATAAGCACCGCTCCGAGTCCCATTTTGGATGCATCACTATACATATCAAAGCTTCCATTACTTTCTGGAAGGGTAAGAATCAGAGCACTTGTTAATCTCCTCTTTAGTTCCAGGAAACTTTTCTCACAACTCTCGGTCCATTCAAACTTTCGGTTCTTTCTGGTAAGAATCATCAGTAGTGAAGCTATCCTCAGAAGTCTTCTACAAATTTTCATTATTCTCGAGAAGTCTTCTACAAATTTTCTATAGTACCCTTCTAATCCAAGGAACTCTTGATTTCACTGACAGCCTTTGGTCGACTCCAGTTACTAACAACTTCTAACATTTTCGGATCTACCATAACCCCATCTGTTGAAATTATGTGACCTAAGAAGGATACTCGATCGAGCCAAAATTCACACTTGGAGAACTTGACATAAAATTGTCTTTGCTGAAGGGTTTATAACACTATCTTCAATGTTCAGCATGGTCTTCCTGTGTTCTTGAGTAAATAAGGTTATCGTCAATGAAGACGATCACAAACTTGTCAAGGAATGCCTTGAATACTCGATTCATTAGGTCCCTAAAGGTTGTTGGAGTATTTGTCACTCCGAAGGCATGAGCACAAATGCATAGTGTCCATACCTCGTTCAGAAAGCTATTTTTGATACATATTCCTCTTTAACTTTTGCTTGATGATAACCGGACTGCAAGTCAATCTTGGAGAAAACTATGGCTTCCCCTCAATTGATCAAACAGATCATCAATCGTTGGCAAAGGATATCCATTTTTTTATTGTCACCTTATTCAGTGCTCAATAATCTATGCACATTCTCAAGACCCATCTTTCTTCTTCACGAACAATACCGGAGCTCCCCATGGTGAGTGACTAGGGCGAATGAATCCCTTGTCGAGTAACTCTTGTAATTGTTCCTGAAGCTCTTTCAATTCTGTTGGGGTCATACGATAGGGTGCTTTTGAGATTGGTTTGGTACCAGCAATATGTTCAATCTCAAATTCGATTTCTCTTTTAGGAGCCAACCTTGGCAACTCATCAGGGAATACTTCTGGGTAGTCACATACAACTCGGACTTCTTTGAGCTTTTGGCCTCCTTCTTGATTTGTATCCACCACATGTGCTAGATACCCAGCGCATCTACAGACTAACACCTTTTGAGCTTTATGGCAGATAAGAACTTATTAGTTCTTTTCTTTGGTTCTCCTATAATTTCAAACTTAGGTTCTGCTTCAAATTGGAATACGACTCTTCGCTTACGACACTCAATGGAAGTACCGTACTTGCTCAAAAAGTTTATTCCTAAGATGACATCATAATCATGCATGGCCAACATTATTAGATCACTATAAAGTTCTCTTTTTGAAATTCGGACTGGCGTGGCACGTAACCAATGCGTAGATGTCATTACCTCTCCCGAAGGCAAGGTCATTACAAACTTAAGATCTAGGACATCCAGATGTATATTTATCTTCTTAGCAAATACCATAGAAATAAACGAATGGGTTGCCCCAGTATCAAATAGCACAGTAGCATACTGATTAAAGATAAGTACCTGACCTGATTTCCATTGGTCAGTGTTCTAGCCATTTTTCTTCATAAAGTAAGACCAATATAAGACTACTTATCGTAAGCCCGCTACTTTTATCCGCCTCGCTATATTTTTTTTTATTAGCATACTACATATGGATCCGTTCAAAGTCTACATGCTTAAACAGGTTATCATAACTGAAACCTTCTTTGGCACATGCATCACCTATCTTATTCATCATTAGCATGACCACATATCTTATCTCATTTCATAACATGCATAACGGAAGGATTCGTTCATGAGTTCTAACATATCGAAACTCTTAAGTAAAGGGATACTCATTAAACACAAGTCTTATAAGCGGAAGCAATGTCTTAAATTGTTCTTAGAGCATATAAATATAAGCAGATAGTGAAGGGTCTTCTTCCACCATGCCACTATCACACACGCACATGGCCCCTCCTGCCACTTCCTCTAGTGCAGACTTCCTTTATCTGCAGTGTATGGACAACATAAACTATAAGCATATAGCTTAGTAAGATCCTTGCCTACTCACAAAAGCCACGATTTCATCAAACTATTAGAACATGAGCATCTTTGGCATAGAAAATGACCTAAGCATTTCACTAATCAACAACATATCCAGGTAATAGTACAAAAGAGCTAAGCATGGCATAGAATTGTTCATAAGCAGGTTAAGCATAATTAATCTAAGCAGGGCATACTTTGAACATGAGCGTTATAACTGCATAAACTAAGCGTGCATGAGAGAACGTAATCATAAGCATTTGGTTAACTTGAACATAAACATTTGTAATAACATAAACCCTAATCATGCAGAAAGAACATAGTAGTATTCTTAACCTTACCCTTAACCTTCACCACATCATAAATTCTAAACTAGCATAAAGTACATAGTCACCACATACTTAGACTTAACTCTAAACATCATAACTTCATAACATCTAGCATGCATAAAGAACCTAGTTAAGTAAGCATTGAGCATTTAACATAAGCATACACAATATCATAAAAGTCTTTTCTTTTCAAAACATATACTTACAAATACTTCAATATCATTATAACTTCATAACATCTAGCATGCATAAAGAACCTAGTTCGTAAGCATTGAGCATTTAACATAAGCATACACAATATCATAAAAGTCTTTTCTTTTCAAAACATATACTTACAAATACTTCAATATCATTATAACTTCATAACATCTAGCATGCATAAAGAACCTAGTTAAGCATTGAGCATTTAACATAAGCATACACAATATCATAAAAGTCTTTCCTTTTCAAAAACATATACTTACAAATACTTCAATATCATCATAACTTCATAACATCTAGCATGCATAAAGAACCTAGTTAAGCATTGAGCATTTAACATAAGCATACACAATATCATAAAAGTCTTTCCTTTTCAAAAACATATACTTATAGATACTTCAAAATCATCATAACTTGTTTGGGGGCCCGTGTTAAGTACCACATAATGCGCGTTCCCTAATAAGGTCAGTAGCGAGCCACGATCCTACTAGAGCAAGACCTCTTACGTCTTACGAGGCAAGACCTCTTACGTCTTCTTGTGTCCCTATGGATTTGATTAACGACCACCGACGGGTCGGGTACTTAACCTCTTGCAAAGTAAAATACTTAATTCTTTTATCGTCATAATATAAAGAATGCTCTTGATCCCCAACACAAAGGAAGCATCCTGATTTTATCTTGTCATAAAGAGGCTCTTGATCCCTACTTGAAAGGGAAGCATCTCCATCTTATCATGTCATAAGGAGAGCTCTTGATCCCTACTTGAAAGGGAAGCATCTCCATCTTATCTTGTCATAAGGAGAGCTCTTGATCCCTACTTGAAAGGGAAGCATCTCCATCTTATCTTATCATAAGGAGAGCTCTTGATCCCTACTTGAAAGGGAAGCATCTCCATCTTATCTTATCATAAGGACACATGCATTCATAACGTAAGAGTACCCTAAAGGGGTCCTAAAGCATAAAGCGTGTTCATCACATAAGCATGTTTCATTGCATCGTAAACATGAAGCATATTTCCTAAGCATATTCATGACATATTAAATCACAAAACATGTTCTTCACCTAGGCAAATCACAATCTTCATGGCACATTACATCATAAACATGTAGCACATTTCCTAGGCATATTCATGGCATATTGAATCATAAAACATGTTCATCACATGACCTAATTTCATGGCATACTAATTCATAAACTTGAGGCATATTCCTAAACATATACATGGCATATTGATTCACACAACATGTTCATCACCTAAGCATATTTCATGGCACATTACATCATAACATGAAGCTTATTTCCTAGGCCTATTCAAGGCATATTAAATCATCAAACCTGTTCATCACATTGCCTAATTTCATGTTGCATTGAATCATAACATATTCACCACACAAGCATAGTTCATGTCATATAAAAAAAACATACCCATAGCACAACTACATATAGGGGTGTTTTCATGAAACCCTAACCCTAAAATCATTGGTTGGCCGAATCTTGTAAGGGGCTCAAGCTTAGGTTTTGTCCCCTAAAATTCGTTCATAAAGTATTATAACCTAGCATAGCCTCATTAGGATATTTTCATGCAACCCTAACCCTAGTTACCTAGGGTGGCCGAAACCTATAAGGGCTCAATTAGGGTTCTTGTCACCTAATATCCATTCATGAGCACTACACCCTAGCATAGCATCTTTAGGGATATTTTCATGCAACCCTAACCCTAGTTACCTAGGGTGGCCGAAACCTATAAGGGCTCAACTAGGGTTCTTGTCACCTAATATCCATTCATGAGCACTACACCCTAGCATAGCACCATTAGGAATATTTTTATGCAACCCTAACCCTAGTTACCTAGGGTGGCCGAAACCTATAAGGGCATCATCTTGGATGGTGGTTACTTAAAGGTCTTACTTGAAACATACCATCTAAGAACATAACTTTAGAATCAAGTTCATGCAACCCTAACCCTAAAATCTTGGGGTTGGCGAACCATATAGGGTCCCCTTTGGACTTTGAACTCCTAAAGGTATCTACTTGAAACATACCACCCATACAACCCTATCTTAGTAGCCTTTTCATGAATCCTAGCCCACCAACTTAGTTGGCCGAAACTTATAAGGCTAAAATTTCATATTTCTTTCAAGCAACCTAACTTATCAAACTAATACACTGCAGGTGAGGGGAAAAACTTACTTCCTTCATTTTGCTTGGGGAGATGACCTAATGGAGGTCACCTAGCTCTCTCCTAGCTTGCAAGGAGCTCTCGGCCAAAGGAGGAAGAAGGGCTTGGGGTTTCGGTGAGAATGAAGAGAAGAGGAAGAAGGAAGGAAGAAGTGGCCAATTGGAACTTCTCTCTTCTTTATAAAGGGGAGGAAGAGAAGTTCCTCTTCTCCTTGTCAAGCCTCTTCATTTACCCTTCTCCCATTTATCTATAGGTTCCCCTTTTCCTCTAATGATATGATTCTATTGGGCTTATGGTTAGTGGGTGCATCTATAAGGCTTGGTTATCTCTAGAGGTGGGGGGTTCAATTCCTAGGCTTTGCATCTCTTTTTGGCTTATTTTCTTTTATTTCTCCAAAAAGGCCCACATAAAGCCCATCATCATAAAGCCAAAATTCTCGTAAAATTGCTAGAATTTCACGGGCGTTACAACTACTATGGTCCGTGTTCTAGCCATTTTTCTTCATAAAGTAAGACCAATATAAGACTACTACTATGGTCCGTGTTCTAGCCATTTTTATTCATAAAGTAAGACCAATATAAGACTACTACTATGATTCGTGTTCTAGCCATTTTTCTTAATAAAATAAGACCAATATAAGACTACTACTATTACTTACTTTCTATCATCATCACCTACATATGTAAGCATGTTTAACAAAAGCAATCTTTACTAAGCATAGGAGAAAGTAAAACATATATGTACTTTCTTACTTGGAAGTGGCAGGATTGATGCTCGATGTGCGTGTGGCGGAAGGGCGGAACTCGCTCTGATACCATACTGTAACACCCCCCCTCTCTCTTATCTCTACTCTAGTAAGGGAGGTGTTACTTTACCATTCTTTCATACTTTATCTTACTATTGTATTGATCAGGTATATCATGACTCAATCATTCCATAAACTCACCTACACTATTTATAAGTTAACCAATACCTGATTTAAATCAAAGATTATCAACAACTCGTACCAAGATCTAAACCTGGTTTCTAAACGAGTATCATAATTCAAACTCTTAACATTTAACAGCGGAAGCTAAATAACGAACCCAACTACATTGACATGTTGACACTAGGATATTACACAAGTTCTTAACCTATCTAAGTATACACCTTCACTAGGGTTCTAATATAAAACATTCTTAAGTAACTCATCCTCATGCATGGTGATAGTGATATATGCATCCTTGACATGAACATCAACGTAATCAACAATACATAACATCAACCCTATCACCTAACATGAAGACTAGCACATAGTTCAAAGTTCTTAGCATAGCATAATACTATCAAATTCAACATTCTTAGACACAACATGATCAAACATATAACATGAACACTACCACACGAACAAGTTCGAAGGTCTTAACATAATAGAATACTAGCAAGTCCAGGATCATAATCCACTGTTCCGCCACCACACACACCAAGCACTTCATCCGCTGCCCCCTCTTACTCAAACTTTGCTTTACCCTTATCTGCAGTATAAGGAATGCAACTATAAGCAATGATGCTTAGTAAGTACTTCCTATTCTCACAAAACTTCGCATTAGGAAAACATGCTATTAGAATGCTTGCATGCAACACATGCTCATACTTGCATTTAGGAAAATTCTGCATTTAACATTTGGAAATACTTGCACATGATACAATGATTCAACTTGACATGCATGAAGTTGAAATACACAACTTGCAATACATGCTCCTTAAATATACTTCGCTTGTGGAAGCATATACATGTGACATACTTAAACTTGTAATCATTGTGCTTTAGTTAACTTTAGAAACCATATATACATTTATAATTTAAAATAATAAACATCCTTGTTTGGGCAGCCCGGCATTGTACCAACTTTGCACGCAACCCTAATAGAATTCGGGGTAGCTAGCCAC
This sequence comes from Wurfbainia villosa, assembly GCA_025175895.1. NCBI lineage: Eukaryota > Viridiplantae > Streptophyta > Magnoliopsida > Zingiberales > Zingiberaceae > Wurfbainia > Wurfbainia villosa. The sequence goes on along the minus strand of CM045998.1, from coordinate 30,395,287 downwards.
CGAACTTATTAGAGCAACTTAACTTTCAAGGGCGGTCTAGGGCCCGTGGAACTTTCAAAGGCGGTCTAGGGAACGTGGGCGATCTAAGAGCCTGGTACATGCCACTTCAAAGTAAAATACTTCCTTTATATATAACTTACTTATTTTTTTTCATTTAACAAGTATTTTACATGATCATAATCAGAAACCCATATAGGAAGCCTTTTAAGACATTTGATCATGCTCTTTGTCCCCAAAACTCGTAGGGGAAGCATCTTGTGATCTTTACGTCTTGCTTCCAATGAAATATTCAAATAAAATAATTCCTTTATATATGACTTACTTATCTTTGTCATTTATCAAACATTTAACATGTTCATACTCCCAAAACTCATATAGGAAGCCTTTCAAGACCTGCGATCATGCTCTTTGTCCCCAAAATTTATAGGGGAAGCATCTTTGCGATCTTATGTCTTGCTTCAACATGAAATATACCTATAAAAAATATGATCTACTGATTTTGTCATTTAACCAACATGTAACATGCTCATACTCCCAAAACTCATATAGGGAGCCCTTCAAGACATTTAATCATGTTTTTTGTCCCCGAAACTCGTAGGAGAAGCCTCTTTGAAATCTCTACATCTTGCCCCACGAGAAATATACCTAAAGTACCTAAAAATCCAACCAAACATAATCTGGACATAACCTATAAATTTGAATAAAAATATGATTCTAGAAGCTAGATGTGCAAATCAAAGAGTTTCTTATGCTATAGGTGACAGATAGCATCCTAGTGATTTATGTCTTGCTTAAAACAAAATATACCTTACCTATAAGTCTAAACACACCCATATAATCTGATCAAAACATATTTTTGTCATTTAACAAGTATTTTACATGATCATACTCAACAACCCATATATGAAGCCTTTCAAGACATTCGATCATGCTCTTTGTCCTCAAAACTCGTAGGGGAAGCATCTTTGCGATCTTTACATCTTGCTTCCAATGAAATATACTTAAAATACCTAAAAGTCCAAACAAACATAATTTGGACAAAACATATAAATCCAAATAAAATATGATAATAGAACCTAGATGGTCAAATCAAGGAGTTACTTATACTCTAGGTGAGAAATAACATCTTGGTGATCTTAGATCTTGCTTAAAAACACCTATAACTCAACTATAAATCTGATCACACACATATATCTTCTGATCCAAACATATAATCTTCAAAACATATAAAAAGAAGCTATATAAAATAATCAAAGAACTACTTTATACTGCAGGTGAGATATACTTACATCCTCTCGCTATCGTACTAGTATACCGCAAGGGTTTTTTGTGAGATGAAGACCTTGCCTTGTTCCTTAGCCTTAGGAGTGATCCTCTAGCATATACTAAGCTTGTGAGAAGATCCCCTTGAAGCCCTCTCAAAAACACCAAAACAAGGACCTTAGGGTTTCGAATGGGGAGGGAGGAAGGAGTTGGAGTTTGATCCTCTAGCAAACACCAAGCCTTGTGAGAAACTCTCCTTAAAAACCCCTCTTGAGAATCCCCACACAAGGATCCCTATAGCTTGGGATGGAAAAGGGAGGAAGGAGAATGAGGAATTTCGGCCAAGGATGAGGAAGAAGGGAGAAGAAGGAATGTGAAGTGGTTTTTGCTTTCCTTCTCCCTTTAAACTCCACGTTAATGGCTGGGAAGATGAAAAGAAAAGAAAAATTCTCCATCTTCTCATGGGGAGATGAAACAACTCTTCACCCTCTCATCTTCTCATATATCTTCTTTGTATATTCCTTATCTATTCTAGCCAAGAATTATCCTATGGCCTAGTGGTAGCAAAGTTACCTCCCTATTAAGAGGTTCATGGTTCAAATCCTAGCTATAGCGAACCATACTTTTTATTTTATTTTATTTTGTTTTAAACCTTTTATAGGCGTTAAAATCCATATAATTACTTTGAACAGTTTTAGAATTTTACGGGCGTTACAATCCTTCATACCTTATAAAAGTTTCGTCCTCGAAACTTAGAACAACTCCGGATACTTTTGTTTCATGTCATCCTCCCGTTTCCAAGTTGCTTCTTCAAACTTTTAATTTTGCCACATGACTTTCACTAAGGGTACTTCTTTGTTTCTCAATTTTTTAATTTCTCGATCTATTATCTGAATAGGTCAACTTTCATAACTTAAATCTTCTTGAACTTGTACCGTTTGTGGCTCAATCTCATGGTTCGCATTAGGAACGTACTTTGTCAGCATTGAGACATGAAATATGTTGTGAATAGCTGACATTTCTTGAGGTAGCTCTAACTACTAAGCTACTTTGCCAATTCTTTTTGTGATCCGATAAGGTCCTACATAGCATGGACTCAGCTTGCCTTTCTTCTCAAATCTCATCACTCCTTTCATAGGAGCTACTTTAAGAAATACAGAATCCCCAACTTCGAATTCAAGAAGTCTACATCGTACATCGACATAACCCTTCTACCGACTCTGAGCAGTCTCTATTCTTTGGCGGATGCTCTTTATAGCTTTGGTGGTGTCATCTATAAAGTTTGTCTTAAGCCATATTTCTTTCTTCTCACCACCTTCATACCAACAAATAGTAGACCTACACTTCCTTCCATATAAAGCTTCATAGGGTGTCATTCCAATTGTAGCTTGGTAGCTATTATTGTAAGCAAACTCTGCCAAACATAGGTATTTGCACCAGCTTCCTTTAAAATCTAAGGCACAAACTCGTAGCATATCCTCTAGAATTTGATTTACTCTTTCGGTTTGCCCGTCTGTTTGAGGATGAAATGTTGTGCTAAATCATAGCTTAGTGCCAAGGGCCTTCTTAACACATTCCTAGAAGTGTGAAGTGAATCGACTATCCCTATCAGAAATGATGGTCTTTGGAACTTCATGCAATCTGATCACCTCCTTAACATACAACTGAGTTAGTTGTTCCATTAAGTGCGATATTTTTATTGTCAGAAAATGGACATATTTTGTCAATCTATTAACAATCACCCAAATAGCATCATAACCATTAGTTGTTTTGGGTAGTCCTACTATGAAATCCATAGCTATATCTTCCCACTTCCATTCTGGGATCTGAATAGGCTGCAGAACTCCTCCAGGTCTCTGATGTTCTACTTTGACTCTTTGACACATCAGACAGGTGCTGACATATTTAGCCACATTCCTTTTCATACCAAACCACTAGAACTTTTCTTTCAAATCTTGATACATCTTGGTAGATCCAAGATGCATTGAATATGGGGTCCCATGAGCTTCTTCTAAAATTCTCTTTCTCAATTCTGGATAATTGGGAATACATAAGTGTTCACCAAGATATAGTACCCCACTGTTAGAGACCCGAAATCCTTCATCCTTTCCTTCTTGGATCTCTTTCTTGATCTTTTGGATGCTTGGGTCTTCGTCTTGCTTTGCTAGTATATCATCAAACAGTGTTGGCGCTATTTTCAAGGTAGAAAGCTATCTAGAAATAATCTTAACCCCAAGGTTCAACATCTCCAAATTTTGAGAGCAAAGATTACTGCTGCCAACTCAAGGTCATGAGTGGAATAATTCTTTTCATAATCCTTGAGTTGTCTAGATGCATAGGCAATGACTTTACCATTTTGCATAAGCACCGCTCCGAGTCCCATTTTGGATGCATCACTATACATATCAAAGCTTCCATTACTTTCTGGAAGGGTAAGAATCAGAGCACTTGTTAATCTCCTCTTTAGTTCCAGGAAACTTTTCTCACAATCCTCGGTTCATTCAAACTTTCGGTTCTTTCTGGTAAGAATCGTTAGTAGTGAAGCTATCCTCAAGAAGTCTTCTACAAATTTTCTCTATTCTCGAGAAGTCTTCTACAAATTTTCTATAGTACCCTTCTAATCCAAGTAACTCCTGATTTCACTGACAGCCTTTGGTCGACTCTAGTTACTAACAACTTCTAACATTGTCGGATCTACTATAACCCCATCTTTTGAAATTATGTGACCTAAGAAGGATAATCGATCGAGCCAAAATTCACACTTGGAGAACTTGGCATAAAATTGTCTCCGTTGAAGGGTTTATAACACTATCTTCAATGTTCAGCATGGTCTTCCTGTGTTCTCGAGTAAATAAGGATATCGTCATTGAAAACGATCACAAACTTGTCAAGGAATGCCTTGAATAATCGATTCATTAGGTCCCTAAAGGTTGTTGGAGTATTTGTCACTCCGAAGGCATGAGCACAAATGCATAGTGTCCATACCTTGTTCAGAAAGCTGTTTTCGATACATCATCCTCTTTAACTTTTACTTGATGATAACTGGACTGCATGTCAATCTTGGAGAAAACTACGACTTCCCCTTAATTGATCAAACAGATCATCAATCGTTGGAAAAGGATTTCCGTTTTTTTTATTGTCACCTTATTCAGTGCTCAATAATCTATGCACATTCTCAAGACCCATCTTTCTTCTTCACGAACAATATCAGAGCTCCCCATGGTGAGTGACTAGGGCGAATGAATCCCTTGTCGAGTAACTCCTGTAATGGTTCCTGAAGCTCTTTCAATTCTGTCGGGGCCATCCGATAGGGTGCTTTTGAGATTGGTTTGGTACCCGGAATAAGTTCAATCTCAAATTCGATTTCTCTTTTAGGAGCTAACTCTGGCAACTCATCAGGGAATACTTCTGGGTAGTCACATACAACTCGGACTTCTTTGAGCTTTTGGCCTCCTTCTTGATTTGTATCCACCACATGTGCTAGATACCCAGCGCATCTACAGACTAACATCTTTTGAGCTTTATGGCAGATAAGAACTTATTAGTTCTTTTCTTTGGTTCTACTATAATTTCAAATTTAGGTTTTGCCTCAAATTGGAATATGACTCTTCGCTTACGACACTCAATGGAAGTACCGTATTTGCTCAAAAAGTCCATTTCTAAGATGACATCATAATCATGAATGGCCAGCATTATTAGATCACTATAAAGTTCTCTTTCTAAAATTCGGACTGACGTGGCACGCAACCAATGCGTAGATGTCATTCCCTCTCCCGAAGGCAAGGTCATTACAAACTTAAGATCTAGGACATCTGGAGGTATATTTATCTTCTTAGTAAACAACATAGAAATAAACAAATGGGTTGCCCCAGTATCAAATAGCACAGTAGCATACTGATTAAATATAAGTATCTGACCTGATTTCCATTGGTCCATGTTCTAGCCATTTTTCTTCATAAAGTAAGACTAATATAAGACTACTACTATGGTCCGTTTTCTATTCATTTTTCTTCATAAAGTAAGACCAATATAAGACTACTACTATGATCCATGTTCTAGCCATTTTTCTTAATAAAATAAGACCAATATAAGACTACTACTATTACTTACTTTCTATCATCATCACCTACATATGTAAGCATGTTTAACAAAAGCAATCTTTACTAAGCATAGGAGAAAGTAAAACATATATGTACTTTCTTACTTGGAAGTGGCAGGATTGATGCTCGATGTGCGTGTGGCGGAAGGGCGGAACTCGCTCTGATACCATACTGTAACACCCCCCCTCTCTCTTATCTCTACTCTAGTAAGGGAGGTATTACTTTACCATTCTTACATACTTTATCTTACTATTGTATTGATCAGGTATATCATGACTCAATCATTCCATAAACTCACCTACACTATTTATAAGTTAACCAATACCTGATTTAAATCAAAGAGTATCAACAACTCGTACCAAGATCTAAACCTGGTTTCTAAACAAGTATCATAATTCAAACTCTTAACTTTTAACAGCGGAAACTAAATAACGAACCCAACTACATTGACATGTTGACACTAGGATATTACACAAGTTCTTAACCTATCTAAGCATGCACCTTCACTAGGGTTCTAATATAAAACATTCTTAAGTAACTCAACCTCATGCATGGTGATAGTGATATATGCATCCTTGACATGAACATCAACGTAATCAACAATACATAACATCAACCCTATCACCTAACATGAAGACTAGCACATAGTTCAAAGTTCTTAGCATAGCATAATACTATCAAATTCAACATTCTTAGACACAACATGATCAAACATATAACATGAACACTACCACACGAACAAGTTCGAAGGTCTTAACATAATAGAATACTAGCAAGTCCAGGATCATAATCCACTGTTCCGCCGCCACACACACCAAGCACTTCATCCGCTGCCCCCTCTTACTCAAACTTTGCTTTACCCTTATCTGCAGTATAAGGAATGCAACTATAAGCAATGATGCTTAGTAAGTACTTCCTATTCTCACAAAACTTCGCATTAGGAAAACATGCTATTAGAATGCTTGCATGCAACACATGCTCATACTTGCATTTAGGAAAATTCTGCATTTAACATTTGGAAATACTTGCACATGATACAATGATTCAACTTGATATGCATGAACTTGAAATACACAACTTGCAATACATGCTCCTTAAATATACTTCGCTTGTGGAAGCATATACATGTGACATACTTAAACTTGTAATCATTGTGCTTTAGTTAACTTTAGAAACCATATATATATTTATACTTTAAAATAATAAACATCCTTGTTTGGGCAGCCCGACATTGTACCAACTTTGCGCGCAACCATAATAGATTCGGGGTAGATAGACACTGAACTTATTAGGGCAACTTAACTTTCAAGGGCGGTCTAGGGCCCGTGGAACTTTCAAGGGTGGTCTAGGGCCCGTGGGCGATCTAAGAGCCTGGTACATGCCACTTCAAAGTAAAATACTTCCTTTATATATGACTTACTTATTTTTTTCATTTAACGAGTATTTTACATGATCATAATCAGAAACCCATATAGGAAGCCTTTCAAGACATTTGATCATGCTCTTTGTCCCCAAAACTCGTAGGGGAAGCATCTTGTGATCTTTACGTCTTGCTTCCAATGAAATATTCAAAGTAAAATACTTCCTTTATATATGACTTACTGATCTTTGCCATTTATCAAACATTTAACATGTTCATACTCCCAAAACTCATATAGGAAGCCTTTCAAGACCTGCGTTCATGCTTTTTGTCCCCAAAACTTATAGGGGAAGCATCTTTGGGATCTTATGTCTTGCTTTAACATGAAATATACCTATAAATAAATATGACCTATTGATTTTGTCATTTAACCAACATGTAACATGCTCATACTCCCAAAACTCATATAGGGAGTCCTTCAAGACATTTAATCATGTTCTTTGTCCCCGAAACTCGTAGGAGAAATCTCTTTGAAATCTCTACTGTTGGGGATCGAAACGGCCGGCTAGAGGGGGGTGAATAGCCCTCAATCGATGTATGTCGGATTTTGCTCGTCTACAAAACGTTAGCGCAAGCGGAATATGCAAATATAAATAAAGACAAAGCAAAAGATAAACAAACAATACAAACACCGAGATGTAACGTGGTTCACGGCTACGTCGCTAATCCACGGTCCGATTCGTCCACGGTGAATCACTCCGTCAAAGCCAATCACTATTGGTCTCTCCTTTGCACCAAGCTAGGTGGAGGTAACCTTTACAATCAAGATCACTCTTCTTACAATAAGATTGAAGTAAAAGCAAGTAAGAAGAGTAGGGAATCGTGTATGACACTTTGAGAGAAGTTTAGAGCTCAAGCATTAGCCTCCCAAAGCCCCATCCTCTTCCTTTTTATAGAGGAAGAGGGTTTCTTCCCGTTGACACAGGAGCAGTCGACTGATGCCTTCGATCAGTCGACTGGTCCTGTAGCCGTTGCCCAATAACGACCACTTTCCACGTTGAATTTCATCCAACGGTACTGGCATCCCTTGGCAGTACCATCAGTCGACTGGTGCTCGATCAGTCGAGTCCTCAACGAGGTCGACTCCATTCTGTGCCCGTGCACAGTGCCATCGATCGGCTGCGTCCCTTAGCGGTCGTGATGTCGATAACGATCATTGCGGTCTATGGCGGTCGCTAAACAAATGCCCATGAGTCAGACACCAGTCGAACCCAATCGACTCAGAGCAGTCAACTGTCATTCCATGGCAGTCGACTGGTGTCAGGAAATCCCATCCGACACTTAGCCAAATGGCCAAGTTTCACCTAAGAGCTACCCCTTCCCGGGTTACATTCGCTCACTCTCATCCCTCGGAGTCCCTCGCCTTCGAAGTTCTCTTCGTTCGCGGCCACGTCCCTCGGCAGCATCAGGCGCACGACTCTGCAATGCTCCTTAGCGTCTCTTGCCTCGAAGTCTACTTCCTCCGGCTTCACTCCAAGCTTCTCGTCCGGCGGTCCCTCGGATGCTCCAAGCGCATGGCTTCCGCAAAGCAATCCTTCACCGACTCAAGGACCGAGTCATGAGATGTGAAACTCGCCACGGCTCCATGTGCGAATTACTAAGTCCTGCATGACTTTAACTCACATATCAAATCAACATAACAAACTAACTTAAACCCTTTGCCACACACATCAAAACCTAATCATGGCAAGAGATTGCCCTAACAATCTCCCCCTTTTTGATGTGTGGCAATCCTTTTAAGTTAGGTAAAAACATTTGATAAAAAAAATTTCTAAGGAAAGAAAGCATGTAAACATAAACATGATATAACAACATGCAACTCCCCCTTAATCCATGAAACTCCCCATACAAATTTTCAAAGTAAATTTTCTCCCCTATCATAATTTACTTAAACATAATCAATTCTCCCCCTTTGACACTATCAAAAAGATTAACACTAAGTTATAAACTCATGACATCAAGTATAATAGAAGGAAAATACCAAAAATTAGTCTAAAACCTGAATTCGGCCTTAACTAGTCTGATTTTCATGCCACCAGTCAACTGGTTCAGACTACCAGTCGATTGGCACGCGAATTTCAGAACTTTCTGATTTTCGGACCGAATTTCAGAAATGCATTAAAAATTCCAAAAAATTCAAAAAATCATGAAATTTGGGAAACATATTTCTTGTAAGATTCTTTATTAGTGAAAAATATGTCTTCATGAAAAATCATTATATTTTCACGTATTTTCCAAAAATCCAAAAGGTTTAAAAACCACTAGGTTTTTGATCATGTGAGTATCAAGTTTAACACCTAGTTTTGGTTCAAATTGTTTCAAAACATGAATACATAGATTTTAGATTGAGAAATTATTTTGAAAACATATGAAATATCCAACCATGATCTTTGGGTAATATGTCTATGAATTAAACATAAGCCTTCCCCATGATTGGTCTATTATTGCTAATTTGATACTTTAAATGACCATCTAAATACCATAGGTATTAGTGGACATTTGTATCATCCTAACATCTCACTCATGCTAAGTTTTCAATCATGGTAGCCTATAGTGAGTGTGAGATGCATCCTAGGGGGTATTTGTATATACTTAACCATTATATTCATACAATTCTATCAAGGTTAAGTATCATCCTAACACTCAACATGATCATAAAGATATATATGACTTAAATTCATATTATGATCATGAAACATATGTATTCATTGAATTGTTATCATGCATTAGGTATTATGTCATGATAATAAACAAAGTATCACCTAAAACATGATTTAACCCTATTTCTCATGATGATGTGCCAAATTTCAAAATCATAAATCATGATTGCACATATACATAGCAATTACATTGATTATCATGATTTAAGCATTATTAACTATTTATAGGCACGTTATCATCACCTAATACTATTTCAAAATATTGTCCCGCCATCCTAAGTCAACCAAAATATGATATAGGTCAATTGCATATGGTTGACTACCCTAGGGGTTTTCTAACCCAAAGGATGGATTTTGGAACTCAAAATAAGTTCTTGCCTATGGGGTTCACTAGATACTCCTTAGGAATCCATTTCCTAGCTATTACTTTCTTCTTATCTTGTCCCCTAGCAATTAGGCATTTGTAGGCCTTTACATTTTTCTTTTCTTTATAACCTAGGCCTTTCTTGTTAAAGCTTGCTCTTTGGCTCCCTATGATCATGTTCAATGTGTTGGAGCCAATTGTGAATTTCTCTAGGGCTTTGGTTAAATAATCTACCTTTTCCCTTAAAGCCCTATTTTCATCCATACATGCATCACTAACATTAAATGGCATATATTCATGTGAGCATGCATCATCATGGCAAGAAGAAATATTTTCATTTTGATTTAAGCATGCTTTTTCTAGTTTATATTCTAAGTCCTTAATTTGATCTAGCATGCTCTTATTTTTCTTCTTTGCTCTAAATAAATCCCTAGTTAAGCTAGAAACTATGGAAACTATTTTCTTAGGAGAGGCATTCGTTACCATAGTTTCCATGTCTTCTTCTTCTGATGAGGAGGATGAGGAAGCTCCCCCTTCACTTGAGCTCTCTCCACTTGAGCTTGATCCTTCATTTTCGGAGGAGGAGCAATCCAAGTTGTCGAAGGCCATCAATGCAAGGTTGGAATAGACTTGTTCCTCTTCTTCGGATGAGGATGAGGAGGAAAGATCATCCCATGTCTTGGCTTTGAATGCTTTAGCCTTCCCCTTTTCCTTTGCCTTCTTCTCCTCTTTCTTCTTGCTCCCCTTTTTCTTCTTCTTTTCTTCTTTCTTCCTCCTCTCTTCTTTGCTCTTGTTTAGTAGAGGATAATTGTCCCTTATGTGCCTCTCTCCTTGGCAATTGTAGCATATGACCTTCCCCCTTGGTCTTCTATTCCTATCATTAGACTTATTAAATCTAAAACCTTTTAATGCACGCCTTACCCTCCTTACCATATACGCTTCTTCCATGCTATCCATGGAGGAGGAGGAGGAGACTTCATCATCGGAGGAGGAGGGGATCTCTATCTTCTTCTTCCCCTTGTTTGCCATCAAAGCTACTCCTCTTGAAGGTTGGATTCTTGGATCTTCTTGTATTCCTTCAAGCCTCGTTTCGTGGAGCTCCATTGTTGAGAAAAACTCCTCCAAGGTACTTACTTCCAAGTTCTTGGAGATGTAAAACGAATCCACCATGGAACTCCATCTTGAGGACCGGGGAAAGGCATCTATGGCCTTCATTACCATATCCCGGTTGGAGAGCTTTTCACCTACACTTGTCAAACCGGTTAGAATTTCCTTAAATCTAGAGTGTAGGGATTTTACCTTCTCTCCCTTTTCGAGTTTGATATTGGACAATTGGGAGCGAAGGACATCTCTCCTTGCTAGCTTCGCCTCAGATATGCCTTCATGAAGCTCAATTAGCTTCTCCCACATCTCCTTGGCACTTAGGCATTCTCCAATTCGATTGATCTCTTGTTGGGGGAGCACATTGAAAAGATGATGCTTGGCTTTTGAGTTTGCAAGGTGCTCTTCCCTTTGCTTTTTGGTCCACTTAGATTTCTCTATTAGCTTCCCTTCTTCATCCCTAGGCAAAACGAAACCGGATTCCATTGTAATCATAATATCAAAATCTATTTCGAAAAATACCTCCATTCTCTTTTTCCACCAAGAGAATTCGCCGTCGAACTTCAGTGGGTGGATGTTGGAGCCGACCATTTTGAATGTTGCTTGTTGTGGCGGTTAGTCCTCGACAAGCTTTCCCTGGCTCTGATACCACTTGTTGGGGATCGAAACAGCCGGCTAGAGGGGGTGAATAGCCCTCAATCGATGTATGTCGGATTTTGCTCGTCTACAAAACGTTAGCGCAAGCGGAATATGCAAATATAAATAAAGACAAAGCAAAAGATAAACAAACAATACAAACACCGAGATGTAACATGGTTCACGGCTACGCCGCTAATCCACGGTCCGATTCGTCCACGGTGAATCACTCCGTCAAAGCTAATCACTATTGGTCTCTCCTTTGCACCAAGCTAGGTGGAGGTAACCTTTACAATCAAGATCACTTTTCTTACAATAAGATTGAAGTAAAAGCAAGTAAGAAGAGTAGGGAATCGTGTATGACACTTTGGGAGAAGTTTAGAGCTCAAGTATTAGCCTCCCAAAGCCCCATCCTCTTCCTTTTTATAGAGGAAGAGTGTTTCTTCCCGTTGACATAGGAGCAGTCGACTGATGCCCTCGATCAGTCGACTGGTCCTGTAGTCGTTGCCCAATAACGGCCACTTTCCACGTTGGATTTCATCCAACGGTACTGGCATCAGTCGACTGATATTACCATCAGTCGACTGGTGCTCGATCAGTCGAGTCCTCAATGAGGTCGACTCCATTCTGTGCCCGTGCACAGTGCCATCAGTCGACTGCTTGGGCCAAATGCCCATGAGTCAGACACCAGTCGAACCCAATCGACTCAGAGCAGTCGACTGTCATTCCATGGCAGTCGACTGGTGTCAAGAAATCCCATCCGACACTTAGCCAAATGGCCAAGTTTCACCTAAGAGCTACCCCTTCCCGGGTTACATTCGCTCACTCTCATCCCTCGGAGTCCCTCGCCTTCGAAGTTCTCTTCGTTCGCGGCCACGTCCCTCGGCAGCATCAGGCGCACGACTCTGCAATGCTCCTTCGCGTCTCTTGCCTCGAAGTCTACTTCCTCCGGCTTCACTCCAAGCTTCTCGTCCGGCGGTCCCTCGGATGCTCCAAGCGCATGGCTTCCGCAAAGCAATCCTTCACCGACTCAAGGACCGAGTCATGAGATGTAAAACTCGCCACGGCTCCATGTGTGAATTACTAAGTCCTGCATGACTTCAACGCACATATCAAATCAACATAACAAACTAACTTAAACTCTTTGCCACACACATCAAAACCTAATCATGGCAAGAGATTGCCCTAACATCTACATCTTGCCCCACGAGAAATATACCTAAAGTACCTAAAAATCAAACCAAACATAATCTGGACATAACTTATAAATCTGAATAAAAACATGATTCTAGAAGCTAGATGTGCAAATCAAAGAGTTACTTATGCTATAGGTGAGAGATAGCATCCTAGTGATTTATGCCTTGCTTAAAACAAAATATACCTTACCTATAAGTCTAAACACACCCATATAATCTGATCAAAACATATTTTTGTCATTTAACAAGTATTTTACATGATCATACTCAACAACCCATATATGAAGCCTTTAAAGACATTCGATCATGCTCTTTGTCCCCAAAACTTGTAGGGGAAGCATCTTTGCGATCTTTACATCTTGCTTCCAATGAAATATACTTAAAATACCTAAAAGTCCAAACAAACATAATTTGGACAAAACATATAAATCCAAATAAAATATGATAATAGAACCTAGATGGGCAAATTAAGGAGTTACTTATACTCTAGGTGAGAAATAACATATTGGTGATCTTAGATCTTGCTTAAAAACACCTATACCTCAACTATAAATCTGATCACACACTTATATCTTCTGATCCAAACATATAATCTTCAAAACATATAAAAAGAAGCTATTTAAAACAATCAAAGAACTACTTATACTGCAGGTGAGAGATACTTACATCCTCTCGCTATCGTACTAGTATATGTAGGGATCTCGTATGCAAAATAGCATATGCGCAACGGAAAAATAGGATCCCTTCCAAGTGATCCTTGCGAAAGAAAACCTCGTACAAAAATAAATTTCTCAAAACCTATCTTATAGGAGAATATTACCTTTGTTGCGTGCCCTTTGTAATCCCGCTTCTCCTTGGGTTTGTTGGATCTTTTAGCACGTTCAAATGTCCGTGCCTCTATATGTATCCACACGAGCAAGCTCTTGTCTCACAAAAGAAACTAGAAGAGCTCTCCTTTACTTCTTGCTAGAGAAGTCCCTAAAGGAGAGGAAAGTAGGGAAAAAGAGAAAGGAAGAAGAAGACTACTGTTCTTGCTACACTCACAAAAGCCACACAACCAAATGCTTTCACCACCAAACTCTCTCCAAGCCTCAAGCTTCAACCCTTCAACTCATTTGGCCGGCCACCCCATGGGGTGTTTTATAGGATTGGAAAAACCTTTCATCTCCTATCACATTCAATTCAATCAATGGCATTGAAAGATAATCAAACAAGGAGTTATACTCTTTGTTTGGCCAGCCACATGTGGGGGAAATCCAAAGGTCAAAACCCTTTGTCTCCTTCCACCTCATCAAGCTTAGGTGGCATGCTCATGTGGCATGCTTATGTGGCATTCATGGATGTTGAATTAATCTTATTAATTCAATAAGCTTATGTTATCATATTGAATTAATCTCATTAAATCAATAAGGTAACATATTGAGTTAATCTTATTAAATCAATTAAGCTTAGCATATTGAATTAATATCATTAAATCAATAAGCTAAAATTCTCATTAAGCTTAAAGTCCAAAAACCATTTTGTACTTAAGCTTATTCCCAAATTATTCTAGTCAAACTAGAATGCACTAATTCTTCTAATCATCATGCTCTTTGTGTGTGACCCTATAGGCTCTCATAACATTGGTAGTGGATCTAAACTCTTTTAGATACACAAGCAATGAGCGGCATCTAGCAATACATCATTGTTACCCAAGTTACGAAATAAGTCAAGATCCGACTAACCTTTCCGTGACTACTATAATGTATGATCGTGTCCTTCTATCCTTGATATCAGATTGACCAATAAGGCATAGACCGTGTCATCCTCGATCAATCTATGTGTTTCTTGATCCCTGAGTAAACTAACTCAAACAAATGAGCTCAATATCTCATATTGACTCATTCGAGCATGGCCATGCGTTTTAGTAGTTCTACTCAATCAAGGGGCCCACAGATATCACTCCCGTCGTATGGGAGGGATAGATCCCATCTACATCACTCACATCCCTCCGCATAATTTGTTATATACCCAGTAATCGCCTTTATGGTCCACCCTGTTACGGGTGACGTTTGACGATACCAAAGTATATAACTCCTTATGTAGGGAACCGTAGTGACTTCAGGTTTGAGGACTATTCATACCAATAGTCACATGAGAAAGTTTATGACACTCATATGACGATCCATGAAACTTTCTCATGGCGGGTCAGTTCAGTATATATTCTCTAATATATACCCATGTGTCAACTTGATATCATATATCCATGGCTTGTGAGATCAAGTCATCAATTGACCTACATGCTAGTCTTTATGTATTAATATTGCCCTTGCATATTAATACTTGACTAGGAACATTTAGGAAAGTGTTCTCTACAGCCTCTCATAATCAATTCTGCCAATTGATGTCTTTGTAGATAAGAACCTACTTTTCTAGGGCATTATTATATATTTAATTTAGTGGCACAAGCAAGACGTAAATATATAATAACCAATCCTTTGCCTTTATAGAATATGATACAAAATGTTCCCTATTCAACCATCACATGATTGGTTCTAGGGCTATAACTAACAATCTCCCACTAGCACTAGTACCAATCACTATGATATCTAATACCTAGTGACCTAGTGTGACCATCATGCTTCCTCCGTGCCAAAGCCTTGGTCAATGGATCTGCGATATTAGCTTCATCGTATCTGCATATCCTCACATCTCCTCTATCGATGATCTCTCGAATGAGATGGAAGCGCCGCGATATGTGTTTGGTCATTGATGTGATCGAGGTTCCTTAGCTGTGCAATAGCTCCATTGTTGTCACAATAGAGGTCTATTGGATCTGCAATGCTAGGAACTACCCCAAGTTCAGCGATGAACTTGCGGAGCCAAACGACCTCCTTTGCTATATCGTGACGCAATATACTCGCATGTAGAATCATCAATCGTCTGCTTGAACTCTTCCGACCTACGGCTCCACCATTCAGGCAAAACCATTACCCGATTATGCGATCTATAGTCATCCTTGTCTGTTTGGAAGCTTGCATCACTGTAACCCTTTACAGTTAGCTCCTCATTGCCTCCAAATATCAGGAAATATTCTTTCGTTCTTCGTAAGTATCTAAGAATATTTTTGACTGCTATCCAGTGACTTTCACCTGGATCCGACTGGTATCTACTCGTCATGCTCAAAGCATACGAGACGTCAGGACGAGTACAAAGCATGGCGTACATGATAGACCCTATAGCAGATGCATAAGGGATCTTATCCATGCGATCTCTCTCCTCCTTAGAAGAGGGACATTGAATCTTCAAAAGACTCACACCATGTGATAAAGGTAGAAATCCTTTCTTTGAATTTTGCATAGCAAAATGATCTAGCACTTTATCAATGTATGTACTCTGACTTAGGCCAAGTAATCTCTTAGATCTATCTCTATAGATCTTGATGCCTAAAATATAGGCAGCTTCACCTAAGTCTTTCATCGAGAAAGAATTCCCTAACCACATCTTCACAGATTGGAGTGAGGGAATATCATTTCCGATGAGAAGTATGTCATCTACATACAAGATAAGAAATACAACTGTGCTCCCACTATTTCTCTTGTAGACACAAGGTTCATCTTCATTCTTGATGAAACCAAACTCCTTGATTGCATTATCGAATCGAAGATTCCAACTTTGAGAGGCTTGCTTTAGTCCATAAATGGACCTTTGCAGTTTTCATACCTTTCCAGGATGCTTTGGATCTTCAAAACCCTCAGGCTGTGTCATGTACACATCCTCGAGTAGCTTTCCATTTAGAAAAGCGGTTTTGACATCCATCTGCCATATCTCATAATCGTGGTAAGCTGCAATAGCAAGTATGATCCGAATGGATTTAAGCATCGCAACTGGTGAAAAGGTTTCATCATAGTCAATACCATGAATTTGTTTGAATCCTTTAGCCACCAATCTACCTTTATAGGTATGCTTATTACCATCCATGTCAGTCTTTACTTTAAAGACTCACTTACACCCAATAGGTTTTACCTCTTCAGGTGGATCAACCAAAGTCCATACTTGGTTAGTGTACATGGATTCCATTTCGGATCTCATGGCCTCTAGCTATTTCTCGGAATCTGGGCTCATCATAGCTTCTTGATAGGATGTAGGCTCGTCAAGATCGACAAGCAATACTTCACCGTTGTTAGTCAAGAGAAAAGAATATCTCTCGGGTTGACGACGGATCCTATCAGATATACAAAGAGATTGGTCTACTTGAACAGGTGTTTGTTCCACAACTCTTTGGGAAACAATTTCCTCATCCACAACACTTTGTGGTGCCTGTTCATTTTCCATTGAAGCCTTAGTGTTATCTTCATCTTGAATTTCTTCAAGATGAATTTTACTCCCACTAGTTTGTCTAGAAATAAATTCTCTTTCTAGAAAGACAGCATTTCTGGCAACAAACACCTTGCCAAGTGTGGGATTGTAAAAGTAATATCCCTTAGTTTCCTTGGGATATCCTACAAAATAACACTTATCTGATTTGGGTCCTAGTTTATCTGAGACTTGACGTCTCACATAAGCTTCACAACCCCAAATCTTTATAAAAGACATTTTGGGACTCTTCCCAGTCCATAACGTATATGGTGTCTTTTCTATGGCTTTTGATGGGACGCGATTAAGTGTGAAAGTGGTTGTCTCTAGAGCTAAACCCCAAAAGGAAGTAGGTAGATCAGTCTGGCTCATCATTGATCGTACCATATCTAATAGAGTACGATTTCTCCTCTCAGATACACCATTCCATTGTGGTGTTCCAGGTGGAGTGAGTTGGGATATTATCCCACACTCAGCCAGGTGATCAAAAAACTCTTGACTAAGGTATTCACCACCTCGATCTGATCGAAGTAGTTTAATACGCTTATCAAGTTGGTTTTGTACTTCATTCTTGAATTCTTTGAACTTTTCAAAGGATTCTGACTTATGTCTCATCAAATATAAGTAGCCAAATCTACTCATATCATCAGTGAAAGTAATAAAGTACTTATAGCCTCCTCTGGCTTCGACATTGAAAGGGCCACACACATCAGTATGTATGAGTCCTAACAAGTCTGTCGCTCTCAAGCCATGTCCACTAAATGGAGTTTTAGTCATCTTTCCTAAAAGACAAGATTCGCATACCTCATATGATTCAAAATCAAATGAGTCCAATAATCCATCTTTATGGAGTTGGGATATGCGTTTTTCATTTATGTGACCTAAAGCGGCGATTAAAGATATGTTTGGTTCAAATCATTCGATTTGAACCGTTTGGTATTTACGTTATAAATTGGGTTTTCTAAATCTAGAACATAGAGACCATTCATAAGTGGTGCATTACAATAGAACATTTCATTTAAATAAATGGAGCAACATTTGTCCTTTATTATAAAAGAAAAGTTTTTCTTGTCTAAACAAGATACAGAAATTATGTTCTTCGTTAATGCAGGTACATAAAAGCACTCCTCTAGTTCTAAGATAAGCCCAGTGGGCAAAGACAAAGAATATGTTCCTACAGCTACAATGACTTTTGCGCCATTGCCTACTCGTAGGTCCACTTCGCCCTTTGACATTTGTCTACTATTTCTCAGTCCCTGCACATTAGTACAAATGTGAGATGCACATCCGGTATCTAATACCCATGTAGAAGAAATAGATAGATTAACTTCTATAACGTGTATACAGGCGAAGTCCCACTTCTTTTATTCTTTACTTTCCTCAAGGTAGACTTTGCGGTTCCGCTTCGGTGTCGATCTCACCGCAATGGAAACAATCCCCTTCCTTAGGTACTTTACCTTTACCCTTTGAAGTGGATGAATTGGCCTTGCCTTTGGCTTGGGTCTTACCCTTGCCTTTGCACTTACCTTTGCCCTTCTTGACCATTAGTACATTACTAACTTTCTTTTTGAGATTCGGTTCGTGATTCTTAACATCTTTGAGAATCTCAGGCAAAGGTTTATCAATTTCATTCATGTTATAATTCATGACGAATTGATTATATGCTTCCGGCAACGATTGCAGGATAACATCGGTTGCCAATTCTTGGCTCAATGGAAAACCTAGTCTTTCAAGGTTCTCAATGTACCCAATCATTTTAAGTACGTGAGTTCCTACAGGTGTTCCTTCTTGCATCTTGCATGCAAAAAGAGCCTTAGACACTTCAAAACGCTCGTGCCTAGCTTGTCCTTGATATGGTTGTTTCAAATGCTCAACCATATCATAGGCATCCATGTTCTCATGTTGCTTCTGAAGCTCAGAGTTCATGGTGGCAAGCATAAGACATGACACATCTAATGTGTCATCTTGATGCTTCTTATAAGCATCCTTTTCAGCACGAGTGGCCGTAGGGGCGGGTGTTTCAGGGATAGACTGCTCTAGGACATACAGTTTACGTTCTTGCTTGAGGATAATCCTCAAGTTCCTATACCAGTCTAGAAAGTTAGCTCCATTGAGCTTGTCCTTCTCAAGGACAGATCGCAAGTTGAGGGGGTGTGTCGTGTTAGATGACATGGTGATCTACAACATTAAAATGCAAAATTAAGTATCATACCTAAGTCATTTAATTAGGCCTTTAATTAAATGAGGCTCCCACTAAATTCTCATAGCTTTGATATGAGCTAATTATTGATGTAGGCAAACACATTTTGCTTACATCATTAGCTTTGTTAGCTATAAATTAATATGGGATAAAGATCCACATCATACTTCGTCTTGAGTTAGCTTTGGCTAATCGCCCAAGACGTAGTATGATTAGGTAGGCAATCTTTTGCCAATTACATCTGATGTAACTCTTTAATAGCTTTGGTTAAGTTTAGATTAGTTTAGTGCTTATTCCTAAACGACTTCAGTCGTGGCGAGGCACAGAGGCCTTCTTTGATATCGGAGCAACGACCACTTCTAAGACAAAGCTGATGTTCGGAAATCACACAAAACTAATTTTTAAAACTTATGTTCAAAGCTAATATATGCCTCTACTTTCTTAATTAAGTCTTAACCAAGTTTAATAGCGGGACATCACGATTGTCCACTCGCACTCTTCCAAGATAAAATGCATTGCTTTGCTTTGGCAAACCCAACAACAAATGATCGAGGAAGTAGTGAGTACCAAACTTTGGTAGGCATATCGTTTTTGACTTATTAAGATATAAACTTAAACATGCATCACATTCATATTAGCATACATCACATATAAGCTAAATTAACATGCATCACATACAAGCTAAATTAACATGCATCACATACATATTAAACTAAGCGTGTCATGGTTATGACCCTTATTCTACAATCTTCTCAAGCCAATGAAAAGATTGATTGGTCAACCTAGGGATAGCATCTTCTCCCAAGTGCTTCCTTTTGGTTGTCTTGTGTTGTTGACTTCCTCCTTGTAACATCATCTTCCAATGGACCCTCCATCTTTGTTGTGTATATTACAAAAGGAGAAATACTCGAGTTACATTCGAGTCTAAAACTAATTTTACAATAAGAAATTTAGGAGAAAGGCACGACACGCAGGCCGTATTAAGAATTACAACACACACATTCACAAACTTTTTGGGACTAGGCCATAACCATGCACCATGTCAATTTTAACTTTTAAAAGACATCGGATATTTTATTATGTTTGAAAAATTGTTAATGCAATTATCAACTCATAATAAAATTTATCCTACTTCTATATCATATATAAAATAGAGAAAACCTATTTTTATACGATCTTTCGCAAGTGGCTCTGATACCACTGTAGGGATCTCGTATGCAAAATAGCATATGCGCAATGGAAAAATAGGATCCCTTCCAAGTGATCCTTGCGAAAGAAAACCTCATACAAAAATAAATTTCTCAAAACCTATCTTATAGGAGAATATTACCTTTGTTGCGTGCCCTTTGTAATCCCGCTTCTCCTTGGGTTTGTTGGATCTTTTAGCACGTTCAAATGTCCGTGCCTCTATATGTATCCACACGAGCAAGCTCTTGTCTCACAAAAGAAACTAGAAGAGCTCTCCTTTACTTCTTGCTAGAGAAGTCCCTAAAGGAGAGGAAAGTAGGGAAAAAGAGAAAGGAAGAAGAAGACTACTGTTCTTGCTACACTCACAAAAGCCACACAACCAAATGCTTTCACCACCAAGCTCTCTCCAAGCCTCAAGCTTCAACCCTTCAACTCATTTGGTCGGCCACCCCATGGGGTGTTTTATAGGATTGGAAAAACCTTTCATCTCCTATCACATTCAATGCAATCAATGGCATTGAAAGATAATCAAACAAGGAGTTATACTCTTTGTTTGGCCGGCCACATGTGGGGGAAATCCAAAGGTCAAAACCCTTTGTCTCCTTCCACCTCATCAAGCTTAGGTGACATGCTCATGTGGCATGCTTAGGTGGCATTCATGGATGTTGAATTAATCTTATTAATTCAATAAGCTTATGTTATCATATTGAATTAATCTCATTAAATCAATAAGGTAACATATTGAGTTAATCTTATTAAATCAATTAAGCTTAGCATATTGAATTAATCTCATTAAATCAATAAGCTAAAATTCTCATTAAGCTTAAAGTCCAAAAACCATTTTGTACTTAAGCTTATTCCCAAATTATTCTAGTCAAACTAGAATGCACTAATTCTTCTAATCATCATGCTCTTTGTGTGTGACCCTATAGGCTCTCATAACGTTGGCAGTGGATCTAAACTCTTTTAGATACACAAGCAATGAGCGGCATCTAGCAATACATCATTGCTACCCAAGTTACGAAATAAGTCAAGATCCGACTAACCTTTCCGTGACTACTATAATGTATGACCGTGTCCTTCTATCCTTGATATCAGATTGACCAATGAGGCATAGACCGTGTCATCCTCGATCAATCTATGTGTTTTTTGATCCCTGAGTAAACTAACTCAAACAAATGAGCTCAATATCTCATATTGACTCATTCGAGCATGGCCATGCGTTTTAGTAGTTCTACTCAATCAAGGGGCCCACAGATATCACTCCCGTCATATGGGAGGGATAGATCCCATCTACATCACTCACATCCCTCCGCATAATTTGTTATATACCCAGTAATCGCCTTTATGGTCCACCCTGTTACGGGTGACGTTTGACAATACCAAAGTACATAACTCCTTATGTAGGGAACCGTAGTGACTTCAGGTTTGAGGACTATTCATACCAATAGTCACATGAGAAAGTTTATGACACTCATATGACGATCCATGAAACTTTCTCATGGCGGGTCAGTTCAATATATATTCTCTAATATATACCCATGTGTCAACTTGATATCATATATCCATGACTTGTGAGATCAAGTCATCAATTGACCTACATGCTAGTCTTTATGTATTAATATTTCCCTTGCATATTAATACTTGACTAGGAACATTTAGGAAAGTGTTCTCTACAGCCTCTCATAATCAATTCTGCCAATTGATGTGCTGTAGATAAGAACCTACTTTTCTAGGGCATTATTATATATTTAATTTAGCTGGCACAAGCAAGACGTAAATATATAATAACCAATCCTTTGCCTTTATAGAATATGATACAAAATGTTCCCTATTCAACCATCACATGATTGGTTCTAGGGCTATAACTAACAGTATACCACTAGGGTTTTTTGTGAGATGAAGACCTTGCCTTGTTCCTTAGCCTTAGGAGTGATCCTCTAGCATATAATAAGCTTGTGAGAAGATCCCCTTGAAGCCCTCTCGAAAACACCAAAACAAGGACCTTAGGGTTTCGGATGGGGAGGGAGGAAGGAGGTGGAGTTTGATCCTCTAGCAAACACCAAGCCTTGTGAGAAACTCTCCTTAAAAACCCCTCTTGAAAATCCCCACACAAGGATCCCTATAGCTTGGGATGGAAAAGGGAGGAAGGAGAATGAGGAATTTCAGCCAAGGATGAGGAAGAAGGGAGAAGAAGGAATGTGAAGTGGTTTTTGCTTTCCTTCTATCTTTAAACTCCACGTTAATGGATGGGAAGATGAAAAGAAAAGAAAAACTCTCCATCTTCTCATGGGGAGATGAAACAACTCTTTACCCTCTCATCTTCTCATTTATCTTCTTTGGATATTCCTTATCTATTCTAACCAAGGATTATCCTATGGCCTAGTGGTAGCAAAGTTACCTCCCTATTAGGAGGTTCATGGTTCAAATCCTAGCTATAGCGAACCATACTTTTTATTTTATTTTATTTTGTTTTAAACCTTTTATGGGCGTTAAAATCCATATAATTACTTTGAACAATTTTAGAATTTTACTGGCGTTACAATCCTTCATACCTTATAAAAGTTTCATCCTCGAAACTTCGAACAACTCCGGATACTTTTGTTTCATGTCATCCTCCCGTTTCCAAGTTGCTTCTTCAAAGTTTTGATTTTGCCACATGACTTTCACTAAGGGTACTTCTTTGTTTCTCAATTTCTTGATTTCTCGATCTATTATCTGAATAGATCGACTTTCATAACTTAAATCTTCTTGAACGTGTACCGTTTGTGGCTCAATCTCATGGTCAGCATTAGGAACGTATTTTTTCAGCATTAAGACATGAAATACATTATGAATAGCTGACATTTCTTTAGGTAGCTCTAACTGCTAAGCTACTTTGCCAATTCTTTTTGTGATCCGGTAAGGTCCTACATAGCATGGACTCAGCTTGCCTTTCTTCTCAAATCTCATCACCCCTTTCATAGGAGCTACTTTAAGAAATACAGAATCCCCAACTTCGAATTCAAGCAGTCTACATCGTACATCTACATAACTCTTCTGCCGACTCTTAGCAGTCTCTATTCTTTGGCGGATGCTCTTTATAGCTTTGGTGGTGTCATCTATAAAGGTTGTCTTAAGCCATATTTCTTTCTTCTCACAACCTTCATACCAACAAATAGGAGACCTACACTTCCTTCCATATAAAGCTTCATAGGGTACCATTCTAATTGTAGCTTGGTAGCTATTATTGTAAGCAAACTCTGCCAAACATAGGTATTTGCACCAGCTTCCTTTAAAATCTAAGGCACAAGCTCGTAGCATATCCTCTATAATATGATTTACTAATTCGGTTTGCCCGTCTGTTTGAGGATGAAATGTTGTGCTAAATCGTAGCTTAGTTCCAAGGGCCTTCTGAACACATTCCTAGAAGTGTAAAGTGAATCGACTATCCCTATCAAAAATGATGGTCTTAGGAACTCCATGCAATCTGATCACCTCCTTAACATACAACTGAGCTAGTTGTTCCATTAAGTGCGATATTTTGATTGCCAAAAAATGGGCAGATTTTGTCAATCTATTAACAATCACCCAAATAGCATCATAACCATTAGTTGTTTTGGGTAGTCCTACTATGAAATCCATAGCTATATCTTCCCACTTCCATTATGGGATCTGAATAGGCTGCAAAACTCTTCCAGGTCTCTGATGTTCTGCTTTGACTCTTTGACACATCAGACAGGTGCTGACATATTTAGCCACATCCCTTTTCATACCGAACCACCAGAACTTTTCTTTCAAATCTTGATACATCTTGGTAGATCTAAGATGCATTGAATATGGGGTCCCATGAGCTTCTTCTAAAATTCTCTTTCTCAATTTTGGATCATTGGGAATGCATAAGTGTTCACCAAGATATAATACCCCACTGTTAGAGACCCGAAATCCTTCATCCTTTCTTTCTTGGATCTCTTTCTTGATCCTTTGGATGCTTGGGTCTTCGTCTTGCTTTGCTAGTATATCATCAAACAGTGTTGGCGCTATTGTCAAGGTAGAAAGCTATCTAGAAATAATCTCAACCCCAAGGTTCAACATCTTCAAATTTTGAGAGCGAAGACTACTGCTGCCAACTCAAGGTCATGAGTGGAATAATTCTTTTTATAATTCTTGAGTTGTCTAGATGCATAGGCAATGCTTTACCATTCTGCATAAGCACCGCTCCGAGTCCCATTTTGGATGCATCACTATACATATCAAAGCTTCCATTACTTTCTGGAAGGGTAAGAATCAGAGCACTTGTTAATCTCCTCTTTAGTTCCAGGAAACTTTTCTCACAATCCTCGGTCCATTCAAACTTTCAGTTCTTTCTGGTAAGAATCGTCAATAGTGAAGCTATCCTCAAGAAGTCTTCTACAAATTTTTGCTATTCTGGAGAAGTCTTCTACAAATTTTATATAGCACCCTTCTAATCCAAGGAACTCCTGATTTCACTGACAGCCTTTGGTCGACTCCAGTTACTAATAGCTTCTAACATTGTCGGATCTACCATAACCCCATCTTTTAAAATTATGTGACCTAAGAAGGATACTCGATCGAGCCAAAATTCACACTTGGAGAACTTGGCATAAAATTGTCTCTGTTGAAGGGTTTATAACACTATCTTCAATGTTCAGCATGGTCTTCCTGTGTTCTCGAGTAAATAAGGATATCGTCAATGAAGACGATCACAAACTTGTCAAGGAATGTCTTGAATACTCGATTCATTAGGTCCCTAAAGGTTGTTGGAGTATTTGTCACTCCGAAGGCATGAGAACAAATGCATAGTGTCCATACCTCATTCAGAAAGATGTTTTCGATACATCATCCTCTTTAACTTTTACTTGATGATAATCGGACTGCAAGTCAATCTTGGAGAAAACTACGGCTTCCCCTCAATTGATCAAACAGAGCATCAATCGTTGGCAAAGGATATCCATTTTTTTGGTTGTCACCTTATTCAGTGCTCAATAATCTATGCACATTCTCAAGACCCATCTTTCTTCTTCACGAACAATACTGGAGCTCCCCATGGTGAGTGACTAGGGCGAATGAATCTCTTGTCGAGCAACTCCTGTAATTGTTCCTGAAGCTCTTTCAATTCTGTCGGGGCCATACGATAGGGTGCTTTTGAGATTGGTTTTGGTACGAGGAATAAGTTCAATCTCAAATTCGATTTCTCTTTTAGGAGCCAACCCTGGCAACTCATCAGGGAATACTTCTGGGTAGTCACATACAACTCGGACTTCTTTTAGCTTTTGGCCTCCTTCTTGATTTGTATCTACCACATGTGCTAGATACCCAGCGCATCTATAGACTAACATCTTTTGAGCTTTATGGCAGATAAGAACTTATTAGTTCTTTTCTTTGGTTCTCCTATAATTTCAAACTTAGGTTCTGCCTTAAATTGGAATACGACTCTTCACTTACGACACTCAATGAAAGTACTGTACTTGCTCAAAAAATTCATTCCTAAGATGACATCATAATCATGCATGGCCAGCATTATTAGACCACTATAAAGTTCTCTTTCTCAAATTCGGACTAGTATGGCATGCAACCAATGCGTAGATGTCATTACCTCTCCTGAAGGCAAGGTCGTTACAAACTTATGATCTAGGACATCCGGAGGTATATTTATCTTCTTAGCAAAAACCATAGAAATAAATGAATGGGTTGCCTAGTATAAAATAGCACAGTAGCATACTGATTAAAGATAAGTATCTGACCTGATTTCCATTGGTCCGTGTTCTAGCCATTTTTTTTTCATAAAGTAAGTACAATATAAGACTACTACTATGGTCCATGTTCTAGCCATTTTTCTTCATAAAGTAAGACCAATATAAGACTACTACTATGATCCGTGTTCTAGCCATTTTTCTTAATAAAATAAGACCAATATAAGACTACTACTATTACTTACTTTCTATCATCATCACCTACATATGTAAGCATGTTTATCCAAAGTAATCATTCCTAAGCATAGGAGAAAGTAAAACATATATGTACTTTCTAACTTGGAAGTGGCAGGATTGATGCTCGATGTGCGTATGGCGGAAGGGCGGAACTCACTCTGATACCATACTGTAACACCCCCCCCTCTCTTATCTCTGCTCTAGTAAGGGAGGTGTTACTTTACAATTCTTTCATACTTTATCTTACTATTGTATTGATCAGGTATATCATGACTCAATCATTCCATAAACTCACCTACACTATTTATAAGTTAACCAATACCTGATTTAAATCAAAGAGTATCAACAACTCGTACCAAGATCTAAACCTGGTTTCTAAACGAGTATCATAATTCAAACTCTTAACATTTAATAGAGGAAGCTAAATAATGAACCCAACTACATTGACATGTTGACACTAGGATATTACACAAGTTCTTAACCTATCTAAGCATACACCTTCACTAGGGTTCTAATATAAAACATTCTTAAGTAACTCATCCTCATGCATGGTGATAGTGATATATGCATCCTTGACATGAACATCAACGTAATCAACAATACATAACATCAACCCTATCACCTAACATGAAGACTAGCACATAGTTCAAAGTTCTTAGCATAGCATAATACTATCAAATTCAACATTCTTAGACACAACATGATCAAACATATAACATGAACACTACCACACGAACAAGTTCGAAGGTCTTAACATAATAGAATACTAGCAAGTCCAGGATCATAATCCACTGTTCCGCCGCCACACACACCAAGCACTTCATCCGCTGCCCCCTCTTACTCAAACTTTGCTTTACCCTTATCTGCAGTATAAGGAATGCAACTATAAGCAATGATTCTTAGTAAGTACTAGTTATTCTCACAAAACTTCACATTAGGAAAACATGCTATTAGAATGCTTGCATGCAACACATGCTCATACTTGCATTTAGGAAAATTCTGCATTTAACATTTGGAAATACTTGCACATGATACAATGATTCAACTTGACATGCATGAACTTGAAATACACAACTTTCAATACATGCTCCTTAAATATACTTCGCTTGTGGAAGCATATACATGTGACATACTTAAACTTGTAATCATTGTGCTTTAGTTAACTTTAGAAACCATATATACATTTATACTTTAAAATAATAAACATCCTTGTTTGGGCAGCCCGGCATTGTACCAACTTTGCGCGCAACCCTAATAGAATTCGGGGTAGCTAGCCACCAAACTTATTAGGGCAACTTAACTTTCAAGGGCGGTCTAGGGCCCGTGGAACTTTCAAGGGCGGTCTAGGGCCCGTGGGCGATCTAAGAGCCTGGTACATGCCACTTCAAAGTAAAATACTTTCTTTATATATGACTTACTTATTTTTTTCATTTAACGAGTATTTTACATGATCATAATCAAAAACCCATATTGGAAGCCTTTCAAGATATTTGATCATGCTCTTTGTCCCCAAAACTCGTAGGGGAAGCATCTTGAGATCTTTACGTCTTGCTTCCAATGAAATATTCAAAGTAAAATACTTCCTTTATATATGACTTACTGATCTTTTTCATTTATCAAACATTTAACATTTTCATACTCTCAAAACTCATATAGGAAGCCTTTCAAGACCTGCGATCATGCTCTTTGTCCCTAAAACATATAGGGGAAGCATCTTTGCGATCTTATGTCTTGCTTCAACATGAAATATACCTATAAATAAATATGACCTACTGATTTTGTCATTTAACCGATATGTAACATGCTCATACTCCCAAAACTCATATAGGGAGCCATTCAAGACATTTAATCATGTTCTTTGTCCCCAAAACTCGTAGGAGAAGCCTCTTTGAAATCTCTACATCTTGCCCCACGAGAAATATACCTAAAATACCTAAAAATCCAACCAAACATAATATGGACATAACCTATAAATCTGAATAAAAACATGATTCTAGAAGCTAGATGTGCAAATCAAAGAGTTACTTGTGCTATAGGAGAGAGATAGCATCCTAGTGATTTATGCCTTGCTTAAAACAAAATATACCTTACCTATAAGTCTAAACACACCCATATAATCTGATCAAAATATATTTTTGTCATTTAACAAGTATTTTACATGATCATACTCAACAACCCATATATGAAGCCTTTCAAGATATTCGATCATGCTCTTTGTCCCCAAAACTCGTAGGGGAAGCATCTTTGCGATCTTTACATCTTGCTTCCAATGAAATATACTTAAAATACCTAAAAGTCCAAACAAAAATAATTTGAACAAAACATATAAATCCAAATAAAACATGATAATAGAACCTAGATGGGCAAATCAAGGAGTTACTTATACTCTAGGTGAGAAATAACATCTTGGTGATATTAGATCTTGCTTAAAAACACCTATACCTCAACTATAAATCTGATCACACACATATATCTTCTGATCCAAACATATAATCTTCAAAACATATAAAAATAAGCTATTTAAAACAATCAAAGAACTACTTATACTGCAGGTGAGAGATACTTACATCCTCTCTCTATCGTACTAGTATACCGCTAGGGTTTTTTGTGAGATGAAGACCTTACCTTGTTCCTTAGCCTTAGGAGTGATCCTCTAGCATATACTAAGCTTGTGAGAAGATCCCCTTGAATCCCTCTCAAAAACACCAAAACAAGGACCTTAGAGTTTCGGATGGGGAGGGAGGAAGGAGGTGGAGTTTGATCCTCTAGCAAACACCAAGCCTTGTGAGAAACTCTCCTTAAAAACCCCTCTTGAGAATCCCCACACAAGGATCCCTATAGCTTTGGATGGAAAAGGGAGGAAGGAGAATGAGGAATTTCGGGCAAGAATGAGGAAGAAGGGAGAAGAATGAATGTGAAGTGGTTTTTGCTTTCCTTCTCCCTTTAAACTTCACCTTAATGGCTGGGAAGATGAAAAGAAAAGAAAAACTCTCCATCTTCTCATGGGGAGATGAAACAACTCTCCACCCTCTCATCTTCTCATTTATCTTCTTTGTATATTCCTTATCTATTCTAGCCAAGAATTATCCTATGGCCTAGTGGTAGCAAAGTTACCTCCCTATTAGGAGGTTCATGGTTCAAATCCTAGCTATAACTAACCATACTTTTTATTTTATTTTATTTTGTTTTAAACCTTTTATGTGCGTTAAAATCCATATAATTACTTTGAACAGTTTTAGAATTTTACGGGCATTACACGGAGATCATGGGAAGCGGATAAGAAGTGGGCTTCGGAGCAAGCACAGTAGAGTTAGAGTAGTAAGATATCTGGAGAGAGTCTTGCAATGCTATTGCTATGTAAGAATGAATAATGAGGTCGTCTAGTTCTATGTCGCCTCGTTAGCTGACACCAGGCATGAGCTGAGCTTAGGCATGCTCCCACCTCTCATCCCAACTCAAGCCTAGCGCTCTGGCAGACTCAATGGCAGCACCCACAAAGTTGGGGACAGACTTTGGCAGATCGAGATCACGGAGCAGAGGCAGAGGATAAAATAGGCTCATTCTTTCAATAGTCTAGCTCGACGGTCGGGCATCGTTCAAGGAGATCCCGGGTCAGAGGAGGCAAGGGAAGCAAGCACCTCGCTCTCTTCTAAATTGGCTTCTCCGGCAACAAATAGTTGGATTATTGGCTGAAGTTGGATTGTTCATGCCCTGGCTTCGAGATGGCGACTAGTACAAGGCTCCAAGCTAGTCAAGACCTAGTTGTGAGACCTCTTGCTTTCTTGTCCTCTCTCTATAATTGGTTCATGCAAGAGATTGGTTCATGCAAGAGATTCCCCACCTTAGAGAGGCAAAGTGCTTCCTCGACTCGATGTCCCGGCAATCTCATCCACTTTTAGTTAGAGAGAGGCTCATGTCACTCACGCAAGAAGAGACTCAGTGATGTTATCGAGTCAAGCTATCACACCCGAATGCAATCCTTGAAGAGAAGATCTACCCTTGAAAGAGAAGATCTGCCTTAGAAGACCCTCACTCATGCAATCTACTCCACTGGATAGAGCAGAGCAGCTACTCTTGCAAGATAGCCTACTAGGAGTTTCAAGCCCCTTATTTCAATGTCATGCCAGCCGAGCCAGTAGACGTCTTAAGGTAAGCTCTTCCTGTTGCAGTGTCTGTTGTAGTTGTTGGGCCACGTCACTCTCGTTTCCAATTGCAATTGCTAGACCGCCCACTATTGACATTTTAGGATAATTTGATAGTGCGCCCTAGTCGGGAGTAGGAGTCTTTCCTCAAACTTCACTTTGATATGAATATACTGAATTTACTGAAGGGTGAAAGCACTCAATGGATAGGAATGTGGACAAAGGCCATTCTCGAGATCCTTCTATTGAGTGAGAAATAATCGACTACGCAACATTCACTTGCGGTTCAGTTCTCGCTCTACTCTACTTATATTTAATAGAATGAATATGAGAGCCTCGCTCCTACTTCTGTGCTTTCTTCTTTTATCTTTAATTCTCTTCTTTGATCTAGTCTCTTCATGAATCTATTCTTTTCCCACACCCGTCCTACCTACAGCCTCCTATGCCGGTCTGAATGGTTGCTTTCGACTTCGGTTCTCTTCTCATGCATTGGAGTGGGGAATGGTTGGATTGGAGCACGACTTCGCATTCGACATTCGACTTCGCTTTCTTTCTCATCTTATTTATACGCTCTACTTAATATGATAAGTTGCCTAATAATGCCAAAACATTTTTCATCCCACACTGTTCAGGGCTTCGGCTGCTCCACCACGGGCACCGGGTGAGGAGCTCCACCCAGATCTGATTCTTTATTGTAGTCTTCTTTCCACAAAGAATCAACTCCTCACTCAATTAGGTAAGTAGTTGGGCTAGGACCTAGTGGGAGGAGTAGGAGTCAAGAACTCAATCTCGATGTCGATGCTAGGCCTGGAGCTCAACAATCTTCCGCTCGAGGAGTGAGTGGTCTTCATCCTCCAAGAACATGACTCGTACGTAGTTCAGGAAGGGAATGATCAGCCGAGCAGACAAGTTCTAATTAACCCCTTATGACCGAACGGAGCTAAGCTATAGACCGAGCACCTTTCCTACGATTGCAAGACCGAGACATGCAAAAGAAGTGGGAAGAGAGCAGCTGGGATCTGAGTAGAAGGATCGAATCCGGGAAGAGAGACCAGCAAGAAAACTCTCTGAGATCAAGAGGCTGGAGCGGAGTACCGAGAAGGGAATCGAACCATCTGATAGCAGATCCGCTTAGTCATCCCCAACTTTTTATTCACGAACAAGGGAGTCAGGTTTGACCGAGCCTGGTAGTCTTACTGAGATGGGGATGAATGTCTGATCTGGTCTGAATGAAAGGGAGCTCTAGGCAGGTCTGTCTTCATGAGTGAGCTATTCTGCCCCTGCCTCTTCTCCAAAGGCATGCCCTCCCCATTTTCTGAATGATGCTAGCACCTGTCTTCCTTTCCCTGCTGCTTGATGATTCCCCTCTCCAGCTGATTGGTCTGGTCGAACTAGGCCTGACTCTATCTCTTTCTTCTTTTGTGTTCGCAGTCGCCCCGCGTAGCACCTTTGTTTAGGTCTTGGGACTGTATTCCCCAGGCGGAGTCTACCGAGGACCCATGAATCTGCCTATCCTCCGCCTCGCCTAGCATCTGATACTATAATAAGAAAAGGACTACCGGCTTCACTGAACCAACCGTTTATCTAGGCACCCACTTGAGCCCTCTCCAACTCAGTCGAGCCTCTCTCCTCTCCTTTTAGTCGAGCCAGAAACACAACGTAATATAGGGCTCTACAATCTCCCAAAAATACTAACTTAATTACGCTGCCTATATACCCTTTCGTCGACCCTCTCCTTTTCAGTCGAGCCAGAAAGACAACATAATAGGGCTCTATAATCTCCCTATTGGTCGCTGCCTCCTTTCGTCGGCCCTCTCGCTATCGCTCGAGCTCTATCATATAAGTCCTTCCCTCTCTCCTTAAATAACTTGGAGCCTCTCTGTTGATACCCTCAACTTACTTGACTGATTTTGCTTTTCCCTTACTTGACTGACTTTCATTGCTTTTAACTTGAATGAATGTTCGAAGACGAAAGAGACCCTGGATTCCTAGCAAAGCCCTCTAGCATGCCACATTTGAGGCTTTCATCTGGCTCCTCATTTCATTTCATTGAAAAGATTTGGAGGGAGATTAAATAGTCAAGTTCAGGGCTACCTTTGCTTGTGGATATGGCTTCGTGCCCTACTGGAATGGCCCTATAGCATGAGTGGGAATCTAATGAGTCTGTAGCGTACGTATCCAACCAACCTTTCATTTAGCTAGTACGGCATTCTTTTCTTTATCTATACTATGGAGGGGTTCTCCCAACTAAGCAGTATTGGATTTGATCCTTCAGTAGTTGTGCATGTGATTCTTTAAATCTGAAATGTGACTCTTCATCATAAGCTGCCAGATCGCTTGAATCTTCTTTTGATGGGTTTGTCAGGCTTTGAGGTCAGTCGCAAGCATTGACCTTAGGAGAACCTTCTAGTAGCCAACCCTTGGAAGAGAAATAGGCACGAAAAAGTGCTAAGAGAGGTGGGAATGAAATCTAGAAAGTCAAGCGCTAGGATGACCTCTTGCATGTTCGGAGTCACTGTCGTTCGTTCCTTCTCTACTCTTGAAGACCTCTCCTGCTCGGCCATTTGATAGGTTTTGAAAAGGAACCCGAAATCCAGCCACACCATTAGGGCAAGATCCACTCCACTCTCTCTATTCAGAGGGTGAAGAAGTGCTCTGGTGATAGAGAGGGAGACTAACTGAGCCGAAGTTCATACCTTCTGCTTTACGAGACATGGAGACCCATGATGAAGGACTGGTATGACTATGACTTGACTTGGGAGCCTCCCCAATGGGCGAAACGTAGAATCTTTTGCTTACTTAGGTAGTGTGCGAAAGCTCTGGGAAGCTAGAAAGGGAGACCTGATATGATGAATGCATTAACCTACGGAGAGGAAGACCCCGCTTTGACTCACTAAAGACTAGCCCCCTCTGAACCTCCCCCTTCTATTGAAGTGAAGCTTCCAAGCATTGCTTATTCTATAGCCTTTCATTGATTGCACTAGGAAGAGGTTGAATAAGATCTACCCAGAGTGAGAGTCTGATGACTTGCATGCATCAAGGACAGGGAAAAGAGCAAGGACAGGGAAAAGGGAAGGACAACTAATTCAAGGAGCGAAGGCGGGCACCTATAGTACGATAGATATGAATTTGAGTTCTTGCAAGAAGGTCCTCTCTGATTCTTCTTCTGAGCCGGAAAGATCCTGATCCCTTGGACATATGCACCCAGAGTCTGATGCCCTCACTATGTGAAAAGGGTTGGATCTCTTTCTGCATGGCTTGAATGAATTAACTTCTCTAGTAGCATAGGCTGCATCCCCAATAGACTCGTTACCGGCGGGCTTGCCCTTATTTTAATTCGAGCTAGGCGGGCGCTCCCCCTACCTTATCTTAATATTATATTCGCCTTTCTAGAATCTTCTAAACTTGATTTAGAGACTTCTCCTATAGATAAGACCCCGTACTAGTACTCATAAATGAGAAAGCAACCCCGCGCACACACAAAAGAGCGCTTCCCACCCATCCATTTAGCCTCTTAAGTGAGCCGGAGACTTCCATGTACTGAAACTCAAACAATTGGTTGAACACTTTAAATGAAATCCGAGTCCGATCGCCGGCCTACCCTTCATCAGTCACTCGATAAGCTTTGGGTCGGGAAGTCATAAAGAATTCATCTGTTGTGGCTACCTTTGTTGATAGGATAGGTCATATGCGTATCCATTGGAATATTGAGTGCTT
The DNA here is from genome assembly GCA_025175895.1 of Wurfbainia villosa. Classification (NCBI taxonomy): domain Eukaryota; kingdom Viridiplantae; phylum Streptophyta; class Magnoliopsida; order Zingiberales; family Zingiberaceae; genus Wurfbainia; species Wurfbainia villosa. The sequence continues at coordinate 30,361,035 of CM045998.1, read as the reverse complement.
CAAGGGACTAAACTACTTCTGAGTGACTCCGAACGGGTCTTAGTCAAGTTCAATTATAGGTTGCGAGGTTTACCTAGTGCATTTGATAGAGCGGTACGTGATTCTTATATACAAAGGATAGAATAGAGGGAAAGTAGGAGGAGGCACCTGTTACAACTCATATTTGGAGCAACTTAACCTTACGTTCCAGTCCTACAGGGGATCTACTGACTGCTTTTTTCTTGTATTCATTCACCTATGGAAAGAGATCTTGTAAAAAGGGCTTCTATAAGGGGAGATGGGATAGGTCGTAACTAATGGAATCTAGATCCGTAGAATGAACTTAGCTGGTCTTTGCATTGGTGGATAATTCCTTAGGTCGGATCCTTCTCTTTTGAATCGTCCCAATGGATAAGGATTGGCGCAGCTGACCCATTGAATTCATGCAATTCACAACCCTCAAAAGCACGACATTCGAAGGTTAGGGAGGTATCTGCGTCACGTATCTAATCATGGAGAGAAAGGTTCGAGATCAAACTCTCAATTCCAAGGGTGGGCAGAACGTATTCAATTGTTTTCCACTCCTTTGCATTATTGAAGCTTCAGTTTTTCGCACGAACTAGAACTCTCTTCTATCCCTTGATATAACCGATCTCGAACAGGCAGCTACAAGTCTTTATGTGAGAGGTGCTCCACTATTGGATACTTTGATAAGCTCAATGATAGTGGAAGAAAGTGAACCATGATTAATGGAAAGGGCTCCTTCTGCTCTGGAAGGTTCTTTCTATATCAATAGAAGTACGCTATAGGACACTCTTTCCTTAGCTCGGCCTACACGGATGGAACTGGAAATTAGGCATTTAGACCGCCTTACTACCTGATCTTGTGTGGCTTAGCTTCAGGTTCAGTGGAATTCAATATAGGCTTTTCGAGAAAAACCCCACAATCAAGGGCAAATTCAAGGACGGGCAATGGGTTCAAGGGAGACTCTGCCCATTCACTCTGATTCTTCCCATTAGGAGCTAAAGACTCTTTTTTTTAGTTCAAGAAGCCACCCATTCATCCCAGACAGCAAGTCTTCTCTTCATTCCATTAGCATATGAGGGTGTCAGAGATCGAATTGATATAGTTCTTGGTTGATATGCGAGCGGAGAGTCACGGAGCCCCAGGCCTATTGTATTGAGACCAAATCCTCTCTTTCTGCTCCTACGAAAGCAAGGTCAAAATCATGGAGCAAGTCAGTCATTCCCATGATGAAGGATTCCTCGATATGAGATTCTTAGTAATCATCGTGGACTAGGAAGTTCCCTAGGAGCCATGCACTTTTTTCATGATAGAAAGAAGTGGAAAGAAGGAGAGCATCGACCGAACGATAGGAAGTTAGAATTCAACCACTGGAACGCAGTGACACTCCTTTCTTTCTCATCAAAGTCTTATCCTAGCTATTCTGAGTGTGTATTACTCAAAGAAGCATGAAAGAAAGCCGGTCAAATCAGATATGTTTGGAAGAATGTAGGAGACAATGGATACGCAAGCATGAGAAGATGTTCTTCTATATCTAGTAAGACTTGTGCATGCATTCTCTATGTACCGGATAGAGAAGTATAGGAATTTAGCTCTCTGCCCCACTAGCATTTCGGACAACTCAATCTTTGATGGACTCTTTCTTGCAGAGAACTCCATCTACTATTAGATTAGTTAAAAGTAGCTGTAGCTATTAGAGTGGGTTGCGAACTTGTAAACTATCGGCGTAGAGGTCTCTTTAAGAATAATCTAGCGAGGGTTTCCTACTATTGGTAATGGAGAATCTGGGTTCGGTAGGTCAAGGAGCACTCCTTTCTACAGGGTCTTGTGCTGAGTGCTTTATCAAAGAGGCACACACTCCCTTCTCTAAGAGGTCGCCCCATTAGCTCAGCTACTCTACGCTCCCGGATTCTGATCCTATGCCAGCCAGTGCTACTTTCTTTAATAACGAATACTTATGCGCACATGCGAGACACTCACACTTTCTTACCTGGCCCTGCTAGTGGGTGACCCATCTCGTGAGTCATTTTAGCAATGAATGCTCGAAGCGAAGGTCTCATACCGCTAACTCTTCAACCAGGAGCTCTACAAGGAAAATAGTTGCACTCGGAACTGTGCTTGCCCACTAAGAGGGAAGGTTGGAAAGGGATATGAGCCCAGGACTTCTCCCATACCATATCAGTGAGTTGAAGCCCTAACTTGAGTAGTATCCACAAAGGGGGTAGGGGGTAGGAAAGTCTCGTCTTTTATGATAGGGTGAAGAAAGACAGGAAGGGGCTCACATCTTGTCTATGCTTCTTCCACAGCTGCTCTTTCCGTTTGGAGTCACTCCCATTATTCTTAGTCACGCTTATAGCAAGCCCACAGAGCGGTATGATGACTGCCCTTAATTCACTACAGCTAAGCCCGGTCTATCTTGATTTATGGAAATGACTTTCTAGACCACCTCCACAGAAGAAGAAAATGGATAGGTGTTCGGATAGGAAGAGACGGGACATGAGATTCGGGATCTTTCAGTAGTTTCTACCTCAGCCAGGTGTCATCGATTCACTGCGTTCCAAATTATCAGTGCTTCCAGTCCCTGTCCCTCCGCTAAACTTCCTTCGCTCCTTGCCTTTTGGCAGAGTGAAAAGAATCAGACTCTCTTGGCGACATACCAAGTCAAGTTGGATCGAGTTCGTAAGCTCTTTCATGTCTTAGTCGGGGCTTCCTTGTCATGTGAAGGTGTCTACGCTGGGAAGACTCCTCACTCTTTTCAAAGACTTCTTTTCCCAAGACACTAAGAGACTTTGTAGAGCCTCCCATTGCTCCCAGGCGGGATGTAAATGAAAGCACTTGAGTGGTATCTGCTTCCTTGAGTGATGCTTCCATGAACTCTCCCCATCAATCACTACAAACTTGACTGCACTTGAGACCATTCAACATTGCCTTTTGAACCATCTATGAACCCACTAACCTTGACCCACCTACCGCCTGGTCAAGTCCGACCTTTCATTCATCCTTCCACCATTCCTATAACCCCCAACTTGGAAAGCCTAATCGATTGACAACTCCACCACTTATGAAGCGTGAACCACTTAGATGAGATGGCGAGAGATAGTTCAAGCTAAACTCTCGGGCCAGTAGTCGATGAGCGAGAATGACCGCTAAGAATGAAAAGTGAGGCTCGAACAAAGTGACGAAGCGACCAAAGGAGCATAGACGTGTGGGATTCTAAGTATTGATTCACTGCGTTCCAATTGCTTGCCGCGGGAGCGTAGACATATAGGACTTGATTAAGACCCATGTAGTGATTCACTGTGTTCCAATTGCTTGCCACGGAAGCTTCTTCATCTAAGTCAAGCAAGCATTGAGTCAAGTCAGTATGCAATTCATGGTTCAAAGGCTGCAAGGTAGTCTAGACAGAGAGAAGGTAAATTAGGTGACTCTAATTGTAATGTAGGTGGGGAAGTCTTCAAAGCGTGCATCGTCTTGTCTTAGGCTTGATGGATGCAAGTGGACCCGCTTCGTGCCAAGGCAATCTCGGGCCAAAATCGGTGTGAGGACTTTGGGATGCGGTGGGCAATGCATTACGAGGAGGTCTATATCCAACCTTTCTTTTGCTAGCGAGGGTCAGTAGACCTATGTCTGAGCCCTATACTACCAACTGCTACGTGGGCTTATTATCAGGATTATTCAAGAGTGATTCACTTCGTTCCAATGAGCATGCGGAGTCTCACTGAGGAGCTGGCTCGGTATGCAATTCACGACTACTTTTTCTCTATAGTGTAGTGGGCTTAGTGAGTTTATAACTATGAGTCAGAGAGGTCCCAGTCTTTCCTAGCGTAGGGTTCGTGAGCCTCCTACTATACTGCAAGTGGAATCTTTGATATGACTCCTTCTGCTTGGTGGAGTACTTAAGTGAGAGCAAGGGATCTCTACAGTTGGCCATCGCGCAATGAGTATAGGTGGTTGGGATGCCCGTGGGTTGGGATTGAATCGGTGCTCAGTATCTAAAAGAACTGAAAGAATATACATTGCCTTGTTGCCTTTGATCATCCTTGCACCAAGGATTGAGTGTCTTCGGCAAGGTCCTTCCTTCTTTATGGGAGTAGCACTTAAGCGAGTACGCCTCTATAGCACCATTCATGTGTGTCCTCAGGTTCCTGGGAGCTAGCGCAGAGAGTTAGTGATTCGATAAGATATATTGTGCAAGACCTCCAAATAGTACAGTGGCTGAGTGCTGAGTGTCTTTGGCTTCAGTTGGCTGCTACGACTCTGCGTCACTGTCGTTCGCTCCACGTCTCGGGCTATTGGAACGCAGTGAATCACTTCAATGCTTCATCGCTCCTCTTCATTTCTTCGCTCCTTAGCTTAGCGTTCGTTGGCACGCAACCACTCCTTTCAGTGGAATCTAAGCCCTCCCCTCCTTGTATCTGGGCCAAACCAATCTCCAATAAAATAAGTAGAATGACTTTTGAAGAAGGAGGAATAGGCAATGGGCCTCTTGTAGACTGGCCCTCGCCCTTACAAGTCTTGGCAGTTTGATGGGCCCGGGAAGGAGACGCTATTCCAGTAGCTGAGCTCCCCTTTTGCTGTGCGGTGAAGCGCTATGCCCCTCCATGCTATGGCCTTTTCCTCCAGCACGGCTTAGCTTATTGTTTGCAGAATTTCTCTTTCCAGGCTTAGGTCTTTCGTTGCGTTAAGCAGCTTTCCTAGGTTTGATTTGGCACAGGTCTCTAGGATTCCTCTTTCGTTGCGTTACTTTCCCTTCGATGGTTTGTCAGTCTTTAGTTGCTCGCTTTAGGTTGGTGGCCCCCCCTTTACGAGGATGGATTGAAGAGACACCACGAGGTACGATCTGGAACCTATACTAGAATATTGATTATATAACACTTTAAGCCGGGCTCAGAACAGACGTCATTCCACGAACTGGCGCAGGCAGAATCATATCTAGAAAGCGCGCACCTACCTCCATTTTAATCTCTTTCCTACTGTTTATGCGACAAGGATCTTTTTTCTCCTGCGCAATATCCGCGAATGAAACTCGAAAGTGTGATCTTGCTTGCGAGGTGCAACGACGGTTGGATTTCTTCCATACGAATGCTGCTAGCAATATAGGGAAAGGGCACCATGATCCGTTGAAGTCCCCTCCTCGTTCTCTTAGGCCTGAGCCTAGCTTCCCTATCCCCACCGCCTAGCATCTTCTTTCTTGACCTTCCCTGCACACGTCTAAGCACTCGGACCATAAAGAAAACAAAATAAGAGAGGGAGTCAAGAATTTCATTTCCTCCAATTCCAATTTAGTTGCGTGCATTTTTTTCTTTCTTTCCTCTCGCTTATCAAAAAAAGCACTTGGAGAAAGGAGGCATTTAATCTCTTTCTCGTTCCTGGTTTCTTTCCTTTCTGTTTTCCCGAACCGCCCGTCGATTAAAGCACAATAGTTGAACTTGAATCAGCTGAAATTCTATTCACCAAAATGGAATTGGATTCCGTGTACCGCTCCGTGGGTTGCTCGATTTCCTTATCATCTAAATTCAATGGATAGCTAAGTCTGAAAGAGGGGATCGGACTGAGGAATTGAAAGTGAAAAGGATGGTACGGTGGTTTTCCACAGAGATAGAGTCAATAATCAGTGGCGTTCAAAGGGAGTCCCTTAGGGCGTGGGGCTTTGAAACCCCATTTAGGATCACCTGAAGAACTTGGGTGGTACTAGACCACGGAGCAGCTGGCCGCTTACCCACAAGGGGGATATGGTTCAGCCTACTCCACTGATTGCTGTTTAAGCTGAAGGCGCCTTCCCCCAGCCTCCCATGAGAGAGGTCAGAAAGGCGAGTTTGAAGAGGGGTGGGTCAAGAGCAGTGAGTAGCATGGAGGCCTATGTATCGTTGTTGACTGTTCGCAAACAGAAATACATAGGCTTGAATGACTACTCACTTTGACTTGCTTCTCTATTAATTGGCGCAGAGTCTTGGAACACTCTGGGCTATTAAGAGGGTACCTTAAGAAGTTTTAATAGCTGCCGGGAAGATAAATAAGGTAGCTACTGGGGCTTCATACATAAAAATAGTTGTTGGTTCCCATTCAAATGCAGCCCTTGCCCTTAGCAGCCTCTGCCCTATATAAAGAAGTTTGAGGCGTAGCACCATTAGTTCTAGGTGCAAGAAAGAGATATTGTTCAAGTTCATGGTAATTTGCCCGCCCTAGCTAGCTCAGTTTAAGATAGAGCAGATTATGTTTCACCACTCTTCGGAGTGGGCACCTCCAAGACGGGAGAGAGAGTGTGTTTTGTTTTGTTAGGGACGATTTTATGCGATACCTACCAGCGACGTGGAATACTTGTTGTGAGTTTAGCTGAGTACTCGTATAGCTGAATTGCTCGAGCGACAACAAGAGGCACTATTAAGAATAGAAGCAGGTGTTTCTCCCGTGTTTTGATCTGATAGTACAGTATGCGGAAGGGTTTAATAAAGAGATGAACTTATCCTTCTGTTGTAGCACTCAAGCTGTTCGGAGCGCAATGAGTTCATGGCTATATTTATTGTTATATTAGCTGCAGAAAGGCACGAAGACAAGACAAATCATTATTAAGACGTGGGGCATGGCTATACGCTACGAACGATCGGGTTTAGTTCGGGCTCGGTTCGGGACTGATTGTTGCATTAGAAGATGTGAATGGTGCTAAGACAAGAGGATATGAAGCCTAAGCAACCAATTTGATAGCGTGAAAAAGTAGAAGTTAAAGTGAGTCATGTTAACTCTTTCGCGGGATAAGGAGAGAGACTAATCTTTGGAATTTGCCCGAGTTAGCTCTTAAGCGGTCCGAGGCTATAAAGCTTTAGTCTCGACTGAAAGTTAAGGATTTGCCTGACTCGGGCTGGACCCTCATTAACCGGAGAAAGATCAGCAGCTGTCTTTGATCTTCTAGGTGTTGCCAAAGAGTCTGCTTGTGCCTTAGGTGTTCGGTCCCTTTAGAGTCCGAGGTAGGAACAAACACAAAGCACTTTAATGAAGCTTAAGTGCTCATATGTATTTGTAATTTTTGGAGAGGGATGATAAGTTCATGGAAAGACGGGAAAGTATGCTTTATCCGAACTCACATCATCAGAACCAGACTCGGGAGATACAAGAGATTTCTATACGCTTGTGTCTGGCAATCCCTATGAGTTAATATGAGTTCAAGGTCCGAGTGAAGGAGATAGAGTATAAATAGCTCAACCGGAGGGGTAGATCTTTCGGACTCTCTTATTTGCCATCGGATAGTTGTAATGTCACTATCGTTCGTCTCTTCCTTATAGTCAGCCCATTAGTCTCTTCCTTACGTCAGACTTCGCTACCGCTCGTACCTTTGGGGTCTTCAGCCTTCTCCTTCATTCCTACTCTATCCAATCCAACCTAGCTTCATCCTGTAATCGTCTACTTTATCACGGGAAATCCATGGTTGCTTTCAGCCGCCCTTTACAATTTATGGAATTAAAGCAAGGTCTCCCTCTTTCACAGCAAGGCCCCTTCCTCACCGACTTGTTACCGTCCTATCGAGGCCTCTCTCTCTTAGAGGCGTACTTTTTCCATGTGTGATCCTTGCTTTCTTTGTTTGCTTTGGAGCTTTAAGCGCGCTCCAAATCCATGTCTTTGCTCTATACCAACCTCCTTTTTTTTTCCCGACTGAACCAATATGGGAAATCCAGCATATCTGAATGTCCAGATTGAATATCTCAGCCATTTTTGTTGAAAATGACCACATCTGATCAATGAGTTTCACATGATATGGAACTGCATTTGGTGATCAATCAAGAGTCTGTATGAGGTGGGGAAAGCGCTCAGCTGCGTACGAGGAACTATCTTTCTTTTCGGCCAACGAGAGCGGGAGATTAAGTTCAAGGCCGCGTCATTATCATTCGTCCCTTCAGTGGATGGTTTTGAGTACGCTACAAGCACGGTAAATGAATCCCAAACTGCAGCTGGCTACGCACCGCACCTGTTGAATATGAGTTCGCCAACATAAACAATAATAACAACTGTCTCTAGAGCAACTCCTGAATGAGCTACTCCCGAGTCCCAGTCTGAGGTCGGGAAAGCTAAAGTTTGCTTAGCTGCCGGGAAGAGATTCAAGTACGCTATTGGTACAGAATAATCCCTTTCTGCTGCTGTTCATTCCAGAAGTTCATTATAAGTTGCCTAATCAGATTCTGCTTAATGGTTGTATCCAGACCGAGGGAATTCCGTCTGTTCTGTCCTTTGAAAGAGGTCGGGAATCAGACCCGACCGAATGCCTTTAAGAGTTTACATTATGGTCGCTTTTGTTCTGTCGCTCTTCTTCTCCTGTTGTTTGAGCTCTTTCTGAACCGTCATCGGCGTACCCGGGGTCAATACCACTTACGTCCGGGAAGAGCTCTAGGAAAGACTGAACACTAACCCATAGGGAAAGAAAAGAGGGATACAGAATGAAACTCACCATGCGCGGGATAGGCAAGAGACTGAGTGAATGGTTTCCGGACTAGAAAAACTCATACTGGTGCCCGGTGGACGACTATACTATAATAGTTGGATAGGCTCGTTAGTTAGGGGCGAAAAGACCCATCTAACATTTCCTTTGGGCCGATTGACTACTAAATATTAAGTTTGTTCCATTCACTCGGAGGGTGCGGAACTGAGAAGAGCTCGTTGCTCACGTTGCTGTTATCGGAGCTCCACCTGGAATATCTGCCTTTTAAGCAGTGCTTTCCATGCAGCACAAGTCAAGTAGCTAAGCGAGAATAGGGATATCAAGCAACTTATATACTACAATGAATGGCGAGGCAATAGAAAGCTAACTTCCATGCTCATATGCGCTCACTTGTCACTCGAAAAATGGCTTTTTAGCTCCGTTTTCCTAGCTCAGCTCAGTTTCCTGAATAGAATAGACTTAAAGAATAGAACCATTAGGGTTAAATTCTCTAGGGGTTCAATTCTACTGGAATAAGCCTTCTTTCGCCTCTTCTCTTCCCTTACTTGGGAATCTTGTAATATCACCTTTTTTTTCTACCATTGCAATGTAACACCTTTCTTTTTCTACTTCTACCATTTCCTGGCCTTCTACTTCTAGCAGAGTGAGGTATTTCCTATTTCCTGATGGCAGAGTGAGTCCTAGTGAGGTAGATCCTAATCCTAGTGAAGTGAGCCTAGTGAAGTGAGGTAGATCCTAATCCTAGTGAAGTGAGGTTGAGGTATTTCCTAGTCAGGTATTTCCTAGTGAAGTGAGGTATTTCCTATTTCCTAGTAAGAGTAAGGTAGATCCTCTATTTAGATCCTATTCCGGTCTATCCTGATGGCTGAGTCTTGAATCTAATATTTTCTTTTTTCATTTCTAGTCTATCTGTTCAAGTGAATTAAGTGCACTACTTCTATTTCAATTTCATATGAAATTTGTATCAGCCAACCCCTACCTTTAGCTTTAGGCACAAAGCTTTTGAATCACTCTTTCTCTGACCCAAACCCATTAAGTTAATTAAGTAGATAGTAGTTAAGCCTTCAGTGGGCTAATTCTTAATTAAGTAGTTAAGCCTTCGGTGGGCTAATTCTTTAAGAACTCTTTTCCTTCTGTCGCACACTCTCTTCTTTAAGAACTCTTTTCCTTCCGTCGTGCACTCTCTAGCTCTAGAAAGAGAAACTCGTGTAGGAATGCATCGAGAGAATGAGACCCGGCTATTCGACTAGAGAATGAGACCTGGCTATTCGACTCTTGATCTACTTAGACTGGAGGGACATCTACTTAGACTGGAGGGACACTAGAGCTATCTTTCGATACCATTGAACACGTAGCTGAGCACGTCACTTCAGCTCCTCACTTGCGCATCTGAATTCCAAGTGCACTTTCAAGATTCTCTACTCATCGTGTGTGTCTCCTCTTTCTTACTTGAATGACCTCATGATGAATGACCTGACCTACCTCATCAGTTGAGGACTGAGATGAAGGGACAGAAAGCGCTTGACTTGACTCTGCTTGCCTAGCCTATTTACCTATTTAAATTAAAGGGAGGGAAAGAAAGGCTTGACTTAAAGGGGCAGCTATACAACTGCTTTCCATGCGATACGATAAGGGGCTTGACTCTGCTTTCCATGTGATACGATAAGGGGCTTCGGTTAAATAGGCATAGCTTACTTCTCTTCTAGGTATAGCTTACTTCACTTACTTCACTTGTCTGTACACGTAGAGCCAGATCGATCTTAGACTGAATGAACGACTCACTCACTGGTTCACAGCTCCTGTAGTCGAGGAATAAGAAAGTAGTCGAGGACGAGGAATATAATAATAGAATAAGATATAAGATAATACTCTTCATTCTAAAATAATCCTACCCTCCTGGAATAAGGGAATTGCCTACTAGACTAGTAATTCAATAAGATAAGACTTGCGCTCTTTAAGCTTGAGGCTCTTCTCTTTACGGCTCTTGCTCTTATCTTTCTCTTTTTCTGGCCTTCTACGCGAACTTATAGCTGCTTTGAGTGCGATGAATCTGAATGAAAAGAGGTGGGAGCCCAAGCGTATCATACTAGGCGGAGACTCTCCATTCATTTGCTATGCCGAACATCCACTCTAGGAATAACATCAGCTTTGGAAAAGCTAATAAGACTGGAAAGACTGGGCTTTAGCAAGGACACCCATTCGAAGACTGGAAAGACTGGGCTTTGGCAAGGGCACCCATTCATTTTAATTCAGACTCCTAAGAAAGCTTAGGCCCCTCACTCAGAAGCTCACTTGAGACACCTCCGGCCTAATACCTAATATATGCTTCGGTAGCATACTTGAACCTACCTAACTTGAATGCGATTTAGCCCTCATCTGCTTTTGGCTCCAAGTCGATGCCATTCCCAACCGGTCCTTTCCCGTGAACACTCAACACCAGGGAACGAACACATTCCACCATATGCGAGATTGAATTACCAACCTAACCTAGGTGCTCAGAAACCTGGGTGCTCATATAAAGATAAGTAGAGCGGTTCCCCCGCATCACCCTATCCGATGCTGACTGAAGCTTCCTCTCTTAGAGATTCTAGCGTACAGAGGAGCCTTCCTTTCCTCCAACAGGCATAGCACTAGCTTCTCCAACGGGAAATCGGGCATAACACTCGCTTTTCCAACGGGCATAACACTCACTTTTGAATGCAAGGATTCTAGAGTCAAGGTTAGAGTTCCACAGGATGGGCTATTTCCATAGAGTCAAGTGGAAGGGTTATTTTCAGAGTCAAAGTCAAGTAGACGGGCTATTTTCAGAGTCAAAGTCAAGTGGACGGGCTATTTCCATAGAGTCAAGGTTAGAGTCAAGTGGAAGGGCTCTTAGTAAAGAGTCAAGTTGATCTGATCCCTGCAAAAGTTGGGAATATGTCCAACTAGCAGTCCTCTGTCATCCGTCTCATGACACTAGCGAGAGGGAGGTAAATTACGGGGGACAAAATCTCTTGATACAGTGGCAAGGCAGGGAGGGGTCCATCTGAAATCAGGGGGGATTTTAGATCCCTCATCCGGAATCGAACTCTGCCCATTTTGCAAGTAATCCCCTGCATTACCATCGCGTCATCCCCGTGAAGACAAGTTGATCCGATCCTGAGTAGTTGAGTACAAGTAGTACAAATACCCTTTTGTACTCTTTTGGATACCATACTAGGGAAAGAGGTGAATAAAGCGCCGAACCAGCAGTTCTTTTAGAAGTAGAAGAGATTACTGGGCGCCGAACCAACAGTTCTTTTAGAAGTAGAAGAGATTACCGGGCGCCGAACCAGCAGTTCTTTTAGAAGTAGAAGAGATTACCGGATTAAGTCAAGATATTCTTTTTCCGGATTAAGTTGCTTACTAGTAAGAGATTCTTTTTTCCGGATTAAGTCGCTTACCCGAAGGGCCCTGACCAGCAACTCTAGCGAATCCAAGGAGTGTTCAACTCGTACCCGTGCTCAATGAAGTGTGAAACTCGGGTAACGCAAGTCACCGGTCTTTCTCGAAGCGCCATGCTAGCTAATTCAAGGTGTGTTCCGGTTAAAGTTAATTCAACTAATGAAAGCGGTTAAAGCTAATTCAAGAAAGGTTCGAATGAAGAATCAATGAAAGGTGCGAATGAAGAATCAATACAAGATCTCGAATGAAATGGAACCAGAAGCCAATGCTTTTGTCAAATGGAAAACCAGCACCCGATGTGCGACCCGGATCAAGGCCCTCTCGCAGTAGCCTATCTTTGGATCCCCTTTCGCAGTAGCTCCAGCCTATCTCATTATCACTCACCCTAGCTCCAGCCTCTCATTAGAACTTACCCATCATGTCACGGATACTTTGAGCCAGGTCTTATAAGAAGAATGCTAAAATATGAAAAGCTAGACGTACGTATGCATGGATGAGCTTGATTCCTCCTCTCTTTCCATCGAACTTCCTCATGGTCAGTCAAGTGTCGCTCCTCATGATCCGGAAGGCTTCATCCCTGGATCTCCTAGATAGGCACAGAATGAAAGCCAATGCGTGAGTAGTATTATTACAATTGTGAGATGATAGGCTTTAGGGGATAAGGCACCGATTCAATGAAATGATAGGCGATAGTCTTTGTGTACTAGACTTGTTTAGCGGACAAGTTCGATATCTAGTGTCAAAGAAAGGTGCGGGCAGCGTGACTTGAAGGAAGTACAGACAGGGTCAAGGGCTAGCTAGCATAAGCGAGTTCGTTTAGGAATCTTTACAGCTATCTCAAATAAGCCAAAAAGGAGTCTTGAAAATGGCTAGATATAAGAAGCAATCGCTGAATAAAAGACTCAATAGCAACATTGGATTACCAACATAATACCTATTCAGGAATACCAATACGGACGGAATAGTAATAGGCCAGAACCATTAGCTTTTAGCTTTCACGTGGGCAGCATTAAGATTTGGTCGAGTCGGTAGCTATGAGTGCTCAAATCGACAGTTCACTCTGTTCAGAGTTCAATGAAGGAGGGCTAAACCCGATCCTTATTCTGTATATAATAGGGATGAATCCACAGACTACTTTACCAGAGAAAGAAAAGAAGCTGTTCCCAATCCCGATTCTCTTTCAGTTGAGGTGGCATACCTTGAGTTTATAAGTTTGGCTACTCGACTTATCAGCTCTATTAACAAATTAGTATGTGTTGGAGGGAATCCCCTAGAAAGGAAAGGATCAATCTGCTACTTCTAGGAAAGGTGTAGCTCAACTAAAAGGTTTGGAAGACAGGGCATAAAGCGGGGTTTAGGAAAAACTTTGGTACGAGACCGAAGCCAGTCAAGTTTCCACATCCGAAGAGTCTGATACTAATAAAAGGTTCGAAGAAAGAAGCACCAAAGATCTGGGGTTTAAAACAGACCGATCAGTAATTGAGGGAGGTTCAAAGATACTCGACTGCAAGGAGTTGAGTTGAACCAATAGCAGGGGAGGGCTAGTAGCGAGCGGCTAAGACTAAACAGCAGACACAAAGCATAGCAAAGTCTACACTCGATCGACTAACTTAACTAAACTAAGAAGTATGGGTATGGATTCAACCGAATAAGAATCTGAATCCTCGACCGAAAAAGAATAAGCCTCAACCGTATAACCACTGCTAGATAAGCTGCTTAAGTAACAGTTTCTTCAGCCAAAGATAGGTGACTCCTTTGCTTTCTATCTTACCTTAGCGACTAAGAGAACCGGGAAGCATGCTTCAGGACACAGAAAAACTTATAGGCTCGCTAACACTCATTCGCTCATTAGGGGAAAGATATCCCTACCTATGCTATCGACTGGCATAACATGCACCATAATAACCTAAAATCGGGCTGGATCCAGCTCCGCTTCGCTCGTTGAAAGAATACCTCTAGCTTTCCTCTCTTTACCGGTTATTACTCATCCTTTCTAGCTCCCTCAAAGACTAGTACTAAATAGTATACTGAGCTCAGAGACCGCTAACATCTCTTTTCTTAACCGGTCCCTAATAAGCTTGGATTATAAAGATGATCCAAGCTTAGCAGTTTACAAGAGCAGAGAAGTTGACAACACTCACTCGTGCTCTTTCTATCGAGTTTACTACCGGCATAATCCGAGTCGGAGTAGCCGATTAATTTGAACTCGGTAGATCTAGGGTACCAAATTCCTACGTTTAGTGTACCCTTTAGGTATCTAAGGATGCGTTTGACTAATGTTAGGTGCGACTCCTTAGCACAAGTTTGAAACCTTGCACACATACTCACTGTGAATAGTATATCGGATCGACTTGTAGTTAAGTATAGGTCCAGCTGTCCGGTATGCCTGACCTAGCTGGACTTTTTATCGATTGTTCGGTCTCCTAACCCAACTGATCTTCATGCTAGATGTCTGGTCCATGCGACCCATCTAGACTTCATGCCTAGTATTCGATCCTCTTGATCTATCAAGATACTTGCCTAATATCCGGTCAATATGACCTACTAGGACTTCCTATTAATCCTACACACTTAACACTGATATTATAACACAAGTGAATCCTAACTTTTAACTATGGTTCATACATCAAAACTAAGGAGTGATGCTCACTACATCAACAATCTCCCCCTTTTTGATGTATGACAACACATCAGTTAAAGTTAGAAGAATCAAATACCAAACGTAATCAATTTTCAACTTCTCAAACACATTGACACATCCTAAAGTGTCAACTCTACCATGGTTAGGTTAACTACCTATCCACTTAGGGTTGACACACTCTAACCCATCTAGCATGAATCGATCACGCTCCTAGGAACCCAATACCTATTGGAGCTCCTTGGGTTAACAAGGTATTGATGCACACGAACGCGACCTCAAATATCGCGACGGATACCATCGAGGACTCGAAGTGCGCGCTTGCACTCAACGCCCGTAAGTGCATCGATGTCGTCAAGTAATAACAAGATTATCGATCCCACAGGGACTGAGATTTGAGTACCGATTTGTTTAGTGGATGTTATTGTTCGGAAGTCAATCTAAAGGTTGCAATTGTGAGGGTTGTTGGTGGACTAAACTCTAGTATGGTGTAACATGGAGGAAGAAAGGAGCTTGCCGCGAGATCTTTTAAAGGGATTCTAGGACTTCGGTTTCGCTTGTGTGTCGCAAAACATGTTATCAACTGGGCGTTGTCTAAACGTCTAACTATGGTTTTGTGGAAGGGACATCATACACTCTCCCGATGAGCCACCGCATCTATCGAGAGCTATCACTGCCTTACAAGGATGGGATAGGCGGTACGAGGATGCCGAATCAATCCCTGCGAAAGATCGTTTCCAGTTCTATCACATCCTTCTACCTACGGTTACAGGAGATCAGGCTAACCCCTAGGTTCCTTGTATAAATACCCTAAATCTTAGATACGAGGGATGTCACCCCTCGTATCGCCTAAGCACAATAGGTAGAAAACCAAACACACATAGATATTGGTATAAACAAATTCCAATTGCAAATTTAAACTCAATAACAGAATTCAATTTGAAGCAACATGTCATACGCACACAAGCTACTCCCTAATCCTAGAATCGAAGAAACTACTGCATAGATAGGAGAGGAAAATCACAAGGCATGTTCATGTTCAAATCAATAGTAAATAAAGTGCGAGAATAGAAGTTTACAATGCTAATGTAGCCTTCTCTTTGGCGTTGAAGTGCAGACCTTGGATCTCCGACGGCGTTCTTCCTCCTTTTTACGAGTTCCCGAAGCTTTTTAGGGCTTTGGTGTGTCGTCCCAGCCGTCGTGCCTCCTCCCTAGGGTTTGGGCGGAGCTATCCTTATATAGACATCACATCGGATCGTTGTGAAATTCAAAAAAACCCTAGCTGCGTCAATCTGCTGGGGCGCCACACAGTTGTGTGTTTCCACATGGCCAAGCCGTGTGTGGCCCTCGGGTGGTTGATCTCACCCATAGGACACAACCGTGTGTAGTCACATGCCCTAGCCGTGTCCCCTTCTGTGTCTAGCTACAAAATGCCCTTCTTTTGCTCCGAAAGTGTGCCTTTTTCTCATGAAATGCTATCCTGCACGCAAAAGTACAAAGTGCAGGTCTCTGAACCAAAAATAAAAAATGCATGCAAAACAAAGTGACATATGCATGAAACTAACATAAAATGTAATGAGATGTGACTACATTTGCGTGCAGGCCTCTCACTTAAATCTTTGCTTGTCTTCAAGCAAACCTCAGTGCCATGAAATTTTAAAAGGATATTGTTCCATACTTAGCATGTTAACTAAATTTACCAAGTGGTATTTACAATCAAAGCAAAATAAATATATTCTAGAAATTCACTAAATTAGCTCCTTGTGCTCATGCTAAGTGAATCATTCTTAGGGGATACTCGTTCCATGGTGAGTTAAGTCGTCATCCTATAGCTTTCCTAAGGTCTCCGGCTCTTAGGCACTTACCTACCCAAAGAGAGGGTCGTTCTCTAGATCTAGCACAAAGTCTCAAAGGCATGTTCGGTATTGAGAGAAATTGGTAGGTGTTTCCCCAATAACCTAACTCGGTCTCAAAGGGGCACCTAGCCATTTCCACCCACAACAACTATTTTTTATCCCTCATAATATCTCTCTTCTTTTTTTTCTTTTCTTTTTTTTCATTTTTTTCTCTCTTTTATTTTTCGGCTCACTAGGATTTTAATTTTTTCGAATGGGCTTACACAATCCCAGTATCTCCAGTAACTAAAATGCCAGTCTTAGGGTCACCTGTGGATTCCAAAGTACTAAACTACTGAAATGAATCATAACTAGGTATGTACTAGACTCTCCCTTTCAGAATGTTCGACATGTGTAGGTGTAAAAATAGAAGCTAACCAGTGTAGGTCTAGAATATTCATTCATAGCCAATAAAATAAAATACCACAAGGTAAACAAAGTTACACTACTCATGGAAACAACTTACGAAGAAGACTTTTAACAAAAATACTACTGAGGTAGCTTTACAGATAATAAAAACTAAGTGCTGAAAGAAACTCAACAACCTATGCATGAATAAATGAATGCTAACAATAATGAAAATATCAAGAAAGAAACTACTGCTAGAAACAAAATAAAATTTGGGCCCCCCCAAACTTAAATGAAAGTATACCTCTAGCATGGTGGACGAGGTGGAAAGTCTGGAAGCCTCGGCATCTCGGGATCCTGGGAGAACCTGCTGCTGAGTTGATGATGCCACATGTATATGTGGTTGATCTGAGAACTGGTGGATACAACGGCTGCTTGGTGCTCCTCCTCCCGAGCCCACTGTGCCTACTGGGCATGCATGTGTTGTCGCATCTCTTGACGGTAGGCGGTCTCATTCTGGCGACGGGCAACCTCCCCCTGGAAGTAGATGCGGGCCTCGTTGTAGAACTCCTTAGCCCGCTGGAAGTGCTCCCGGAAGCCCTGGAACTTCGCCTGCATATAGGCTCTCTGCTCCTCCCATCGCTGCCTTTGTGTCTGCTGCTCGGCGTATATATCGTCGAGGCATGATCGGAACTCCGAGAAATCATAGGCCGACGTACCTACATCCTGCTCAAAAGTAGAAAAAGGTGATGGTGAAGGTGCAGGCTCATGTCGAAGTGGACTAGGTGGGCTCCTATGCATGTGTGGACTAGAGGGAGAGTGATGCAAAGGGGGAGAGATGGGCTCCGATGTGGATGGTCCCTCATATGGAGGGGACTCCACTATCAAGTTCAAGCGCCAGTTAGCGTGTGTAGTGATGGTGGTACGATCAGGGTCGAGGAGCCTAAGGGCTGTCAGGTTTTTCCTTACAAAGCATAAGGAGTGTCCCTCTCCTACAATCATCTTCATCGCCATACACACTCCTAGGTCGATCCCAGGGCTCCCCTCTATACTCTCTAATGCAGTATAATCGTACCCCATCCTATGTCAAATGTGGGTAAGTAGGCCTCTCACATTAATCTCTCCTCTCACTGCTTTGCCCATCTTCACTAAGTGTCTGATGAAGTGGGACCCTACATCGATGCTACTCCTTTCTTGTAGCATGTCCCAGAGGCAAAGCAGCTTGCTAGCTCTTACTACACCGTCACTCTCCCCACGACCAAATATAGTATTGGCCATGATCCGGTGGAGGTATCGGAAAACGGGGTTTTGGAGGCGCAACGCTTTGGCCCTAGAAGGGTCGTAAGCGTGCTCCCCTGTCAACTCGATCTAAAATATCCGAGAGTTAAACCCAATAGGGGTTCTTCTCTCTCCCCCACTCGGCAGGCCAAAGCATGAATTCCATTGGTGAAGGGTCCATTCATGCTCAGTGTTAAATATTCTAAAGATGATCCTACCCTCTTCGCTCTCTCTACCCGTTAAAATTTCTGCTTCTAAGGAACTCAAAAATTCTAAAACTATCCTAGGGTAGGTTGGGTGTCTTATTCCCATTATCTCTTCCCATCTCATTTTTGCAAATAGGGCTTGAATGTCACCCAACAACCCTAAGGACTCTGGTAAATCTTCATCAAGATACCTAGTTGCAGTGAGTTTATAAGTAGAAAGCATATTATACTTATATCTATGTTCATTGTTGCGAAAAAGAAGGGTTAGAAGAGTGTTACCTTCCTCCGGAGCTTGTGTGGTGTCGGTTCTCCTTGCTCGTCACTCCGAAGCACCGGATCGAGATGCTACTTACTTGGTCCTCCTCATCCTTGCTTCTTTTGGCTTCCTTGAAGGTTGGAAAAGCTTCTAGGTGGTGGGGAAGAAGGATCCACATGGCTAGGGCAAGAAAAATCGAAGCACACGGCGCAAATGGGGCAAAAACACACGGCTTGCCCTACTTAACCCTTGCGCGACATGGTCGTGTGAAAACACACAGCCAGGCCGTGTGCGCCTCGGGTCGGTCAGGCACGACCGTAGGAAAACACACGGTCAGGCCGTGTGTCCCCTTTTTTTCTCCCCTTTTTGCACAACAGTCCGAATTTTCTTATATGCTTCGCCGTGTAAGCTAATATGGATTTTATTTTTACCTAGCAAAGTTCTCTTTTGGTCCTAATACTAACCGAAATGGAAATCAAAGTTCAAATTAACTAAATGCATGCAATACAATCAAAGAAAAACCTAAAAACTAAACTTGGGTTGCCTCCCAAGAAGCGCTTTGTTTAAGGTCGTTTAGCTTGACCACACTCCATTATCAACTTGGCTCTGAAGGTTCAGTGAACCTCCATTCATCCGTCTCAGAATCGACATCTAGTGGCCTCTATTTTAATATACTAAAAGTGAAGCCGTCTAGGTAGGGAGCTCAACACTCTGATAGGCTGAAGAGGATGATCTCCCCATCTACCTCTAAGGATATCTGGTGTGCCTTAACATCTATGGACGCCCCCGCAGTTGCCAGAAAAGGCCTTCTCAAAATGATGGGATTCTGGGGATTGGGTCCTGTGTCTAGTACAATGAAGTCCGTGGGTATCACGAAATTTTCAATCACCACAAGCACCTATACTAGCATGCCAACGGGCTTCTTGATCGTGTCATCCGCTATATGTATCCCTATGCCCGTTGGTTGTATATTACCCAGTCCCATCTCCCAATAGTATGTGTAGGGCATCACACTTACTGATGACCCCAAGTCGCACAATGCTTTATCGAAGCTCTCCCCATAAATTGAGCAGGGGATCACAAATTCACCAGGGTCCTCAAGCTGTGGTGGAATCTTATCTTCATTTTCAGCTTGGTCAGGTAGGGTCGTAACCATGGCAGTACACCCCTTGGCGAATCTGTTTCTCGGTGCTATTCTCTCACTGCCCACTCCTTCTTCTTTAGCCTAACTTGGCTCGGGTATTGAGGGAGAACTATCTATGGATTTTGACACGGTTTGGGCTATCTGGGCCACTTGTGTCTCCAACATCTTTATGTGACTTGCAAGACCGTCAACGGAGGCCTTCAAGTCTCTGAGTGACTCCTCTATTTTTTGATGTTGGCGATAAAATTTCTCATTGGCCTTTGTTTAGGTAGAAATAAAGTCTTCCATCATCAGTTCCAGTCTAGACTTCTATTGCTGCTGCTGCCCATTGCCCTGCTGCTGCCCATACCCTTCTGATGTTGGAAGTTCCCTGAGTTATTCTTATAGGAGAAATTTGAGTGATTCCTCCATCCGGGATTGTAGGTACTGAAGTATGGGTTGTTGGGCCTTAGATTGTAGTCTCCAACCGCATCACAGTGCTCGATCTGCTCTTCTAAACTATCTTGCCCTCCATAGTAGTCCTCTCGATACGCTGCTACTCCTTCTCCAAAGTCAATGGACACACATGTAGATGAAGGATTTAAAGAGTTGAATTGTCTGCTAAGCGCGTCCATCCTCACTGTTAAGTGGTCAACAGAGTTGACAGCATATCATCCTACCATAAGACCTGGGTGACCACGTTCGGAAGCCCATTGATGGTGGTTCTGGGTCACCTCTTCTATTAGCTCTTTCGCTTTTTCTATGGTCTTATTCATAAGTGCTCCTCATGCAGTAGAATCAAGGGACATCTTCATGGAATACATGATCCCATTGTAGAAGATGTGGATCACCAACCACCTTTCCAATCCGTGATGGGGGCATTGGTAGAGTAGCCCCTTGTAGTGATCCCAAGCTTCGAATAAGGACTCCCCCTCCCTCTGACGGAAGCTTGTGATAAGATGATGCATGTGAGCAGTCTTGCATAGTGGGAAGTATTTGTTCAAGAACTACTGCTCACATTGCTCCCACGTAGTAATACTTCCCGAAGGTAGGGAGTGAAGCCATGCCTTAGCCTTATCTCACAATGAGAACGGGAATAGGCTCAGGCGGATCGCGTCCGCAGGGACTCCATTTATCTTCATTGTTGAACAGATTTCTAAGAATGTCTCTAGGTGCCGGTTCGGGTCTTCAGTCACAACTCCCCCGGATTGACTCTGCTGGACCATATGTATGAGTGCTGGTTTAAGTTCAAAGTTGTTTGCCGAAATAGATGGTCTAGCTATACTCGACCTAAATCCTCTAGCACTAGGAGCTGCATAATCCCGCAGAGGTCAGCTACCTAGATTTACTTCGGATGCAGCTTGATCCTCCATCCTTTTCTGTTCAGCTCTCCGACGATGAGAGGTTCGTTCGATTTCTAAATCGATTGGAATCAGGCCTTCCGATCCTAAGTGTCTAAGCATACAAAGAACCGAGCCACAAAAATTAGGAGTACTCCCTAATACTAAGAAACAGGAAATAAACAAATCTAGCTAACAAAATCAAAAAGACAATAAGGAAATAGAAAGCTACTACTAAAATAAAATAAAATCTAAATCTAGATATGGGAAATCTAAAACTGAAGTAAAATAAATAAAAAGGAAATAAAGCAAGTAAGTAAATCTAATCCTAAATCCGATCCAATTATCCACTTCTCAATTCGATATTGAATCGATCAGTCCCCGACAACGACGCCAAAAACTTGATGCACACGAACGCGATCTCAAATCTCGCGATGGATACCGTCGAGGACTCGAAGCGCGCTCTCATGCTCAACGCCCGCAAGTGCACAGATGTCGTCAAGTAATAAAAAGATTATCGATCCCACGGGGACTGAGATTCGAGTACTGATTTGTTCAGTGGATGTTATTGTTCGAAAGTCAATCTAACGGTTGAGTTTGTGAGGGTTGTCGGTGGTCTAAACTCTAGTACGGTGTCACACAAAGGAAGAAAGGATCTTGCCGTGAGATCTTTTAAAGGGATTCTAGGACTTCGATTTCGCTTGTGTGTCACAAAACATGTTATCAACTGGGCGTTGTCTAAATGTCTAACTATGGTCTTGTGGAAGGGACATCATACACTCTCCCAATGAGCCACCGCATCTATCGGGAGCTATCTCTGCCTTACAAGGACGGGATAGGCAGTACAAGGATGCTGAATCAATCCCTGCGATGAACCGTTTCCAGTTCTATCGCATCCTTCTACCCACGATTACAGGAGATCAGGCTAACCCCTAGGTTCCTTGTATAAATCTCCTAAATCTTAGATACGAGGACTGTCACCCCTCGTATCGCCTAAGCACAATAGGTAGAAAACCAAACACACATAGATATCGATATAAACAAATCCCAATTGCAAATTCAAACTCAATAATAGAATTCAATTTGAAGCAACATGTCATACGCACACAAGCTACTCCCTAATCCTAGAATCGAAGAAACTACTCCATAGATAGGAGAGGAAAATCACAAGGCATGTTCATGTTTGAATCAATAGCAAATAAAGTGCAAGAACAGAAGTTTACAATGCCAATGTGGCCTTCTCTTTGGCATTGAAGTGCAGAACTTGGATCTTCCGCGGCGTTCTTCCTCCCCTTTGCGAGTTCCCGAAGCTTTTTAGGGCTTCGGTGTGTCGTCCTAGCCGTCGTCCCTCCTCCCTAGGGTTTGGGCGGAGCTATCCCTATATAGACATCACATCGGATCGCTGCGAAATCCGAAAAAAACCCTAGCCGCATCAATTTGCTGGACCGCCACACGGTCGTGTGTTTCCACACGGCCAGGCCGTGTGTGGCCCTGGGGTGGCTGATCTCGCCCATAGGACACGACCGTGTGTAGCCACATGCCCTGACCGTGTCCCCTTCTGCGTCTAGCTGTAAAATGTCCTTCTTTTGCTCTGAAAGTGCGCATTTTTCTCACAAAATGCTATCCTACATGCAAAAGTACAAAGAGTAGGTCTCCGAACCAGAAAATAGGAAATGCATGCAAAACAAAGTGACATGCATGGAACTAACATAAAATGTAATGAGATGTGAGCGAAAACTACTCCTAAAATCCTATATGTTTTGTTCACATCAAGTATTCACTAGGGATAACTTCCCTAGATACATTCCTAATGACCCTTTTTGGCTTTGAAGCCTTAGTCATTTGGGTCTTTCCTAGGTTAGCCTTAGGGATTGCCTCCCTAGTAACCTACTTAGTGGCTACCTTAGTTTTTCTTGAATTTTTAGCCGCTAGACACATACCATGGTTAATCTTAGGGAAAAATTCCCTATTAACCTTTGTTTTTCGAGACCTAGAAATAGTTCCATAATTGAATGGAACATTATGATAAGTCTTCTTGGGGTTAGATTTGTGACCCAAATCTTTCTTACCCCTAAAGGGTTCTTGCCTTCTAGGACCTAGATTTTGACCGTTTTACCCCTTAAATGAATTTGTCATAGTTGCTAGGGTCTTTTCAAGTTTCTCAAGCCTTGACCTGAAGGCTTGATTTTCTAATTCTAGTCTTTCCAATTTTGATTTTTCATTCTTTCTTTGGGAATGACACTTCCTCTTAGGCATGTGTCTACCCTTCTTAGGGTTCATGCCTAAATTTTCTTCTATTCTTCTAATACTCTCCCTAGGTAAAATAGTTCTAGTGTTATTGTTTCTCGATTTTCCCTTATTTAAATCTACATGCTTGGCACCTAAACAATAGTATTTATTCCTACTAGCATGCTTTTCATTAACAATTGCAAGAGTACTAAAATAACTTCTAGCATGCTTTTTAATCCTAGAACTAGAAGGTGCATTAGGATTTGCTTTGGAAGCTCCCCCTACTTGTGTAGCTCCTTCTTGGATTTTCTTCTCCCCCCTAGAACATTGGCTTCGGTAGTGTCCCCTTTGGTTGCATTTGAAGCACACAATGTGCTCTTTTCTTTTCTTAGTGAGGACTTCGACATCCTTTGACTTTTGGTGCCGGTGTTTTCTCCTTGGCCAATTTTGGGCATTTACTCTTGTAGTGCCCTTTCTCCCTACATTCAAAGCAAATTATATGATCTTTACTATTAGAAATTGCATTTGAGTTACCTAGGGTAGTGGAAGCCTCTTGATCTTCACTTCTCCCGGATGTAGACACTTCTTCTTGTTCTTGCTCCGGGATGGAAGATCTCTCCTCCCCCTCAATGCTAGAGGTGGAGGTTTCCTCCAATTCATCCACATCCTCAAATGTTGATTGACATTCTTCCTCGACTTCCTTCTCTACTTGTCCCGGTTCCATATTTTCGTGGAATTTAACCACTTTATCCCACAATTCCTTAGCATCCCTATAGCTCCCTAATCTAGACAAAATATGGTTAGGTATCAAATCTAATAGCATTTTTGTTACTTTAACCGTTGTCTTGAATTGTTGACTTTCCTCCTCGGTCCATCTTGATTTTTCAATTAGCTTGCCTTCTTCATCCCTAGGCACTTCGAAACCATCTTCAATTGTTAGCATTATATTGAAATCGATTTCGAAGTATACCTCCATCCTTTTCTTCCACCAAGAAAAATCTCCTTCGAATTTCAGTGGACGGATGTTGATGCCGGCCATTTCGGTTGCTTATCGCAGCGATGAGTCTGACGGTAAGCTCCTCGGTCTGATACCACTTGTTGGAGGATTGGTGGCCGGCTAGAGTGGGTGAATAGCCCTTTTTGCTTGACGATGGAAATCATTCGTTCTTGCATGCTTTTTCTACAATGATCATTAATATGTGCAGCGAAAATACAAATATAAAGACAATACAAGCACACACAACACAAGCGATATACGTGGTTCGGAACCTTAGGGTTCCTACTCCATGGGGTGAGCTGAACGAGCTCGAGTTATGTGCATGACACTAACAAAGCTCCTTCTCGACAACAAGTAGGAGGTTGAGAAACCTCGTACAAGAAATTATAAAGTAATACAAAAATGTACAAGCAAATACAAAGACAACAAATGAAATACGTAAAGAACATTTTACAACAAATGGCTTTGAACTCTTGCTTGTTGCTTGCTTTGGTTTGCTCTTGAAGATCTAGAATGCAGCAGCAATTCCCCTCCAAAATCACCCCAAAAATGATTGTGGAAATCCTCCCCAAGCTCCTCCTTTTATGCTTGTCTTAGGTTGATTCTGCGCCTAACAATCGACTGCCAAAATCCCCAGTCAAACTATCCCTGTAGCCGTTGTCTCACAATGGTTCAATCCACCCTGGAAAAATCCAACGGACTGCTCACCAGTCGACTACCAACATTGGCAGTCGACTGTCAACTCCCGTAGTTGACTGCCCAGTCGGCTACCAAGCATTCTGTGCTCCGACGCCAATCAATCAGTCGACTGATCAAATGATCAATCGACTGTCGATCAGGCAATCTCATCCACACACCGGTCGAACCCTGTCGACTTGGATCAGTCGAATCGACACCTATACCAGTCGACTACTGTCGGGTAAAACCTCAAACAAACACTTTGTTTGAGCATCCGACACTTCGTCTTAGCCACTTGGCCAAGTCCACCTCATCCTCTCATGGAGTTCCCCTCTGAAGCTCTCTTCTCTCGGCCTACGTCCCTCGGATGCACCAAGCGCATGGCTTTGCAATGTCATCTTTCGCGTCTTGCCCTCGAAGTTTGCTTCCCTTTAGCCTCACTCCATTCGCTCCCCGTTCGACGGTCCCTCGGATGCACTAAGTGCATGACTTCCGCAATGCCATCTTTCACCAACTCAAGGACCCTGAGCCTACGAGACTAGTGACATTGACAAGTCCTCAAGACTTCCCATTGCCAAGGCTACACACTTGGACTTACCAACACCAAGCCCAATGCTTGGATTTTCCATGCTAAGGCTATACACTTGGACTTTACCAACACCAAGTCCTATGCTTGGATTTTCCCAACACCAAGCCCCATGCTTGTACTTTTCATGCCAAGCCCCATGCTTGGACTTTCCAAACACCAAGCACCATGCTTGGACTTTCACTGCCAAGATACACACTTGGACTTACGTGGCCAAGGCTACACACTTGGTCTTTCCATTACAATCACATGTCATATGTTTTGTCTAACATCAAAATACTGCTCGAGTCAAACTCGAGTCCGGTCAATCGTGACCTGGACCGATTGCACCAACAGGCTAGAGAGGAGGAGAGCAAAGGAGAGATCACTTGCTTAACTAGGGTGTCCTCCACATATATCCTATATATATGTGTCTATTATTGGTTTAATAGATCAGGTTTGAACCCCAATACTATCTGCCCAATAGCTCAGACCAATAGTCTTTAGTTCAAAACCAAACCATTTGGTTCATTGAACCAAACCACCCTTTATTAAACCAAACCAATTTGGTCCATTTTTAAACCACCATGGATTTAATCCTTCTTCATAAGACATGACCCCATCCAAGTCTCCATTCTGATGAAACTATTTTCATCCTTGCCCTTTGTCTGGTCCAACCAAACTAAGTCTCTCTCGATCTGATAATTCAATTCTCAAATTCATTTTAAGTCCACCGGGAAACAACTTGTAGAGCATGTGACCTTGTAGGTTCCCAATTTATGATGGTCGACCATAATTAATTATTAATTGTGAAACAATCATGAGTGACACCTAGTAGTACATCATGATCTCCAATTAATCGAAAAATCAACGGTTAATCTCAGAACCTTTTATGAACCTTTTAGCACCTATAATGAGTCGTGTCTCATTCCTTTCACTCATCTTATATCCACTTGGTTCAAGACATGGTCTATGTTGTTGGGAGTATGAGGAATACAATCAAAGTCCCACATTAGTAAGACATGGAAAAGATCATGTGCTTATAAGATAAAAAAGATATCTCCATTAGTATGAGGCCTTTTGGGTGAAGCCCAAAAATAAAACCATGAGGGCTTAAGCCTAAAGTGGACAATATCATACCATTGTGGAGATATGTGGATCTTATAGGCACTAACAATTGGTATCAGAGTCATGATTCATGTCAAGCCATGAACCTTAAACGAAGTAAGTGGAGCTCCCATATCCGGATCAAGAGAACCAGACACTAAGAAGGAAGTCCAGTTATGCCAAAAGGGTTGAACAATTGGCAGGAAGTCCAACTGGGTCAGGAGGACCAGACAGTTGGCAAGAAGTCCTGGTGGGTTGATAATCGGACATCAAGCAAAGGAAGTCCTTCGAGGACGATAGGCTTGAGGGGGCTCAATGTGGTCCTTCATTTGAGGGGAGGATGGTTGGGAGTATGAGGAATACAATCAAAGTCCCACATTGGTAAGATATGAAAAAGATCATGTGCTTATAAGATAAAAAAGATATCTCCATTGGTATGAGGCCTTTTGGGTGAAGCCCAAAAATAAAACCATGAGAGCTTAGGCCCAAAGTGGACAATATCATACCATTATGGAGATAAGTGGATCTTATAGGCACTAATATATGTGTCTGTCCCCACTAGGCTGACTATGTCACATCTAACCCAAGCTATACTTCCTCATCCTGTGGATTCAAATTACTCTCACTTGTGTCCAAGAGTATCATACTCTTAACATGTAAATGTTTTGGCTAAAGACTTTGAGTAATAATGCTTATGAGTGTCATAGGGTATACATTGTTGGTGCAGGGGCAACAGATAATCGAACCTGAGTTTTGATAATGGAAAAGGTTCAAAGTTAAGTCATATTGATATCTGATATGCTATGTCAAGTGTGCAGAACTTGAGTAGTCTTAGCTAGGCTCAAAGACACTACGAGGAATGATGGTCAAAGATTAGATGCTATGCAACAGGACAAAGGGACAAAAGGTAAAGTAAGGTAAGCTCGGAGTGTGGAGCGATAGTCAGGTCTCATCCTCAGTACGAGGACAACCATAAGTGTCGATCCAACTAAGGCTTCCAAGGGAATATCGAAGTCAATATCGGACGGTCTAAAGACTGTCAACATCACTATTATTGTATACATTGTATTAATCTTGTGATACAAGTGATAGGATGGAAACTCAAGTACAATAATCGATTAGGAGGATCAGCAGTCGACTGGGACCAGCGACTGGCAATAGGAGCAGTCGATTGGTGTACTCGTGAAGAGCCAAATGTCACCTCAAAGATAAGATTTTCGGATAGAGTTTTATCTAGATCTAGATCTTGATCAAAATGATGATCTTGAAGGCCTAGGAAGTTCTATAAAATAAGGGATGGTCACAAACCCTAAGGATCTAATTCTCCTAAGTGCTCTTGCTCTCCAGCCGTGATTCTTTGTACTAGAATGCTACTCCGACCGTGCTTCATCGTTAAGCTCATTTACTTGTCGGTATCATTTTAATTTGCTTACTTCTCTTGTACTTAATTTATAGAAGGATCGGTAAGGTTATTACCGGTCACTTCATCTTTATAATCGTCACATCTCTTACCTCCAACAAGGAAGAGAATGCTTAGTGAATTGGCCTACAAAAGTGATCGAGGATCGCAGGGCCTTGGACTAGCAACCGATAGGCTG
Organism: Wurfbainia villosa; assembly: GCA_025175895.1. NCBI lineage: Eukaryota > Viridiplantae > Streptophyta > Magnoliopsida > Zingiberales > Zingiberaceae > Wurfbainia > Wurfbainia villosa. The sequence goes on along the minus strand of CM045998.1, from coordinate 30,332,926 downwards.
TGAACCAAGTAAAAATAAATGTGTTCTATTGTGTTCTTTGTTTTTGTTTTGGTTTCTATTGTGAAGGTTTTTAAATGAAAATAAAAGTTTTTAATACGCTATTCACCCCCTCCCCCCCCCAACATCTTTCGATCCTACATACATCTCCTTTACAACGAGCGGTGAATCCTCTGTTGGCTATTCAAATATCTTCGAACACTTCAACTTATACCCAATTGATGGGGTCAGGGTTTTTCTGATTAGTTAGAAGGTTTTCCAAGCTATTTATATAGTTTCTGAGCAGTGTATGTGATGTCCGAGCAAGGTAGGGCGTGTATAGTAACTGTGTTTATAGAGCAATTTATGTGCTAACAGAGTAGTTTATGCCTTTCCCGAGTAATTTATGTGTTTTCTGAGCAGTATATGTAAATTCTGAGCCAAGTAAAGTTGAGTAGTGTAGTGTTGCTCAGAGCTAAGTATTGTGTTGATAGAGCAGTCTATGTATTTTTCGAACAATATATGTAAATTTCGAGCCAAGTAAGGCTGAGTAGTGCAATGGTGTTCAGAGTAAAGTGTAGTATTGATAGAGCAATTTTACGTACTTTCCGAGTAGTATGTATAATTCTCGAGCTGTGTATGTAATTTCCGAGCTATATGTGTGATTTTTGAGCCAAGTAGGGGTAAATGGAATAGTTGTCATCTGAGCTAAGGGTTGTGTTTACAGAGTATTTCGTGTACTTCCTGATCGATATATGCATTTCCCGAGTTGTATGTGTGATTTCTGAGCCAAGTAGGGGTGAGCAGGATAGTTGTACTCAAATTTGAGTGTTGTGTTTATAGAGTAGTATATGCAATTCCCGAGCAGTTTATATAATTCCCGAGCAGTGTGTATATTTCTCGAACAATCAGTATATTTCCTAAATAGTCAGTATATTTTCCAAGTGGTTAGTGTATTTCTCGAGCAGTATGTTGATTTTTCAAGTGATGTATAAATTTTCGGGGCTCTTTCTGAAGAAGGTAAAAGAAGGGGATAGGGGTATTTTTTGGGTACAAGAAATGAAGGGAGATTTATTAGATAAGAAGTGTTGTTAATATGAAATATTTTGTCATTTGTTTGTCTATTTCATTTAATTAATGATTGACAGAAAGATAAGGAGCATATGAAGGGCTTGAGAAAGGATATTTTGAAAAGGAGCGAGAAAAGTGGTTACAGATTGACAGATTGGCAAGGGTATTGGAGTAAATTCGCTCTAAGAAGAGGCGGGATGAATCATCTATAAAAGGGGCAGAGGTGGAAGGATGGTTTTGGTTCTCTTCACTATTCGGTACCTTAAAGATCTCTTCTCCTTTCTTCTTCTTCTACATTTTACAATCTACTTGATTCATTCCTTCCGTGACTGACTTGAGCGTCGGAGAGGTCACGCCGGGAAGCCGACCCATCTTTAACTCTTTCCTTTGAAGTGGTAGATCTAGCTCAAAGTTCCTAGATCCAAGGCAATCGGAGAGAGTCCGCAAGAAGGGAGAAGGGGATCTGAACAGGCCGAAGAAGAAGACACCATCAAATTGGTGCTGTCTGTGGGAACCTGAATAAAAAATTATGATGGTGAACGCCAAGAGGACACTGAAGGAGTCGATTAAGGAAGAGAAATATATATCCAGTACTTCTAAGGGGGGCACTAGCAAAAGACATCGAGAACCTTTGTGTAAGGAGGATCTTATGCAAGTGGTGGCCACTGTGATGGATCAGATGTCGCAGAGAGCCACCCCGAAGGAGATGAAGGAGGATGATACCTATAGTGTTGATTCTGAAGAGGAGGTAATCAAAGTTTCTCGTTCGAAGAACGATTCTTCTCGTGTCTGTAAGCAATCCAGGGGAAAGAAAAAGAAGTATGTAGCTCCTCTTAGGGGTGAACAGCCTGAGGGGGATTTTTCTTTTGTAAGTAATATTTTAAAGTAAAAGAGCTAAATCCCTTTACGGATGATATCATGAATGAAGAGTTACCTCAACATTTCCAAGTTCCACATATGCCCGAGTATACTGGTTCCTCATATCCCAAAGACCATTTGAGCAGATTTGAAAATGCAGCACTGTTATATCGCTATACCGAGGGAGTTAAGTGTTGAGTGTTTCTTACTACATTAGTAGGACCTGCTCAGCACTGGTTTAGTACTTTAAGATCACAAAGTATTTCTTCATTTAAAGATTTCTCAGCATTATTTTCAAGGTACTTTTCTAGTTCTAAGAAATATTTGTCTCAACTGTTGAGTCTTTTTATCTTAAGCAAAGGGAAAAGGAGACTCTTCGACAATATGTACAGAGATTTACTCAATCGATATGTGAAATTCCTACTATAGATCTGGCATGATAGTAGGAGCCTTCACTCAAGGGCTCAGAGAAGAAGATTTCTTCAAATCTTTAGCTAAAAAGCCTCCTGCAGATTTTGACATTTTATTATCCCGAGCTAAAAAGTTCATTAATTTAGAGGATGCTCAGAAGTCTCACTAGGATTCTCGGGATTATAATGGCAGAAATGCCAGAGAGACAAGCTGAATGGGTGAGACCCACTCGGCTTTCAGGAGACAGATCTTTGTATGTTCCTCAGTTGAGGATTTCTAAGGAAAGAGCTATGAATATCTGTGAAGAATAGCATAGCAGTTACTGAGAAGACCCTTTGGAGATGCTAGAGGGCCTATGATTACCATATTCTACTTTCTATTCTTATCATCAAGACTATGGTCATAATACTCAAAATTACCAACAATTAGATTCTGAGTTGCAGAGAATTATGGGGGCTCATCCCCACATCTGGAATATGGTTATGAATTCGGCTTTATATCAGCAGAGGTTTAGGGGTAGAAATTATAGCAGAGGAAACCCAGTAAGACCCCCTGTTAACCGACCTATACAGCCTACTCAGCCAAGAGAAGTAGTTTCTGATAGATTAATGTCCGCAGGCTAGCCTCCTATAAGGGTTGCTATTAATATAATTTTCAGAGGTTCCACTAATAGGGATTCAAATAGAGCTCGGAAAAGACATAGCCAGGAGGAATGTGTAGCTGTGATAGCTCTACCTCAGACGAGAGGACCTATTTTGGGTTTTGGTCCTAATGATTTAGAAGAAATAATAACCCCTCATACTAGTGCTTTGGTGATTCGGGCACTCATTGCCAAATTTGATGCAGGAAGAGTTTTTGTAGACCCGGGTAGTTCAGTAGATATCCTATATTGGTTTGCACTAGAACAGATGGGATTCAGTATAAATGACTTACAGTCGATCAGTACTTCTTTATTTGGGTTTTCTGGTCATGAGGTGCAGCCAATGGGTCAGATTAAATTGCCTCTATCTCTAGGAGAAGAGCCAAAGAGAAGGACAACACTTATTAACTTTACAATGGTGGATATGCCTTCTTCCTACAATGTTATTCTGGGATGACCTGTCCTGGGCAGTTTACAAGCAATGGCTTCTCCTTATCATCAGAAGATTAAATTTCCTATTGGAGATGAAGTGGGGGAAGTTAGAGGTGATCAATAGCTTCTCGAAGATGCTATGTATAGGGTAGAAAGGGAAGGTTATCAATAAATCTTTTTTTAAAAAAAATTGGAGTATAGTGTGCATCATTCAGAGGGGGAGTTCCGGGTCTGATGTCATAAGCTAAGATTTTTCTGATTAAGTTTGATATACAATTACCCTGCGATATTTTTAAAGTAATTGTCAATCGGAATGCCTTCAGAAATTAGTATTTACAGTAGTCTCTCTTCAACTTCAGGGGCATTCTAGAGATAAGGAATGGAGTGTATTCTTACTGGATTTCATTGTTCACCCGAGAGAAAGAAACTCGATGATATTTGATGTTACATTATTTTTAGATGTGTCAGCTTGTCAAACTAATGATTTCAAATTATCTATTATATTGTATCCTCCTTGTCTTTGTTGGTTTTTGGCCATATCCATCTGCAGAAGTTGAAGGCAAATGGTATTCGGTAGCTTGATCCCTATTGGCATTGCATGGTTGTCAATTTTGGCTCTTCTACCCTTTGGGGGTGTCCTCATGTCTTCATTACTCAGTATGCTCTTTTCATTTATAACACTTGGTAGGCATATGAGGAAAAACCATGCAGGTAAAGGGGTAATAGGAAAAGAGGTGTGGAGGCGTCATTTATCATTTGATTAAAAAGTTAATGTGATAGTCACTCATAAAGTTTTATAGTGTCAAGTAAGGGATTTTGATTATTTTAGTTGTGTTGGATATGATGTTAATTCCTATTTTCTAGTCTACAGGTCAGGGTCAATGAGAAATGGGAGAATATGTGATCTTTTATATAAGCTAAATAAAAGTACAGATGATAAAAGGAAAACATCTTTTACAAAGGGCTAATGGAAAAAGAATCTACAGAGGATTCTCCTTCTAGGTAGGGTGGTGGAACTATCAGAGGGGGAGGAATGACAGTCGGTGGAGGAGAGGGAGCCATCTGGGGTTGCCTTTGGAGAACCAGAGGATTGAATAGATGATTGTCGAAGGAGGGTAAAGGAGATCGGAAAGGTCCCCTTTGGCTTGGAGCCACTACATCGATAGGACCTCTGAGGGGTAGAGGGTGATATGATGAGGTTGTTGTAGACCGAGTATCTGAATTGGAAGTCTGACTTGTATCAGTGCTTATGTAGATAATATGCGGAGGGGACACCATGGAAGGATAAAGAGTAAAGATAAGGGGAGTGTTGGAGGATCAGTGGCCGACTAGAGGGGGGGGGGGGTGAATAGCCTTTTTCGTAGATGGTGGAGTTGGATTGCTTATTAATCATCTACACTTAGGATTAGCGCAATGGAAATACAAATAATAAAGACAATTAAGAAACAATGCTAACAAACTGATGTAACGTGGTTCACAACCCTTGCCGCTAGTCCACGACCGATTCGTCCCAGGTGAATCATGCCTACAACAATTCCACTAGTCTCTCCTTTGCACAAAGCTAGGTGGAGGTAACCTTTCTTATAAGAATCTCCCTCTTTATAATATGATTGAAATAAACTCAAGAAAGAGGGAAGAAAACGTTTAGGGTACTTGGATGTATGATTGGAGTTCAAGCATTAACCATCTCAAGTCACCCAAGACCCCTTCTTATAGGGAAGAGGTCATTCTTCCTGTTGGGCACCGAGCAGTCGACTGATATAGCCATCAATCGACTGCTGCTGTAGCCGTTGCCTCGCAACGACTTCATCCATGTTAGATTCTAACCAAAGGCTCCCACATCAGTCGACTGATCTTCCCATCAGTCAACTAATGAAGCCAACAGTCGAGTGGTCAATGAGATCACTCGACTGTCAAACCTTCTGTGTCCGAAACCCTCGCCATCAGTCGACTGCCAACCCTTGGTAGTCGACTGGTGACGTGATCAGTCGACTGCCAACTCTTGGTAGTCGACTATTCGAAAAACGGACTAAAACCAAACCGGTCGAGTCTTGATAGAGCAATGATCATTGTCATATCATGGCTGATCGATGTCGGGAAAACCTCAAACCAACTTTGGTTTGAGCATCCGACACTTAGCCATTCGGCCAAGTTCACCTATGAGCTACCCCGTCCCGGGTTTGCAGTCGCTCACTCTCATCTTCCCTTGGAGTCCCTCACCTTGAAGTTCTCTTTGTCCGGCCACGTCCCTCGGATGCACCAAGCACATGACTTCGCAATGTCATCCTTCGCGTCTCGCCCTGAAGTCTACTTCCTTTGGCTCAACTCCAATGCTCCTCGTCCAGCGGTCCCTCGGATGCACCAAGCGCACAACTTCGCAATGTCATCCTTCATTGACTGAAGAACCGAGTCATGAGATGGTGATCTTGCCAATGCTTTTGTCATGTGTGAATTACTAAGTCCTGCACGACTTCAACACACATATCAAATCCACAAACAACCTAACTTAAACCTTTGCCACACACATCAAAACACATCATCTATGGGTTGATTGCCCTAATAATCTCCCCCTTTTTGATGTGTGGCAACTATGTTTAAGTTAGGTGAAACAATAAACAAAATACATAAGGAAGATAAGCATGTAATTCAAACATGGAAAATCAAACCTCCCCCTTAATACATGCAAACTCCCCCTTAACACATGCTAATTCCCTCTAACATGATTAACTTAAACTTAACCATTTCTCCCCCTTTGACACCATCAAAAACATCTAACATATGTTATACAAGCATGACATCAAGTCTAGAGAACAAAAATAACCAAATTCAAACTCAAAACCTGATAAAATAGGTTACTATTCTTGTGCACAGTACATCAGTCGACTAAATCAGAGCATCAGTCGACTGGCACCCAGATTTCAGAAATTTTTGATTTTAGAACCCGATTTCAGAAATGCATTAAAAATTCTAGAAAATTTAAAAAATCATGAAATTTGGGAAACATATTTCTCATAAGTCCCTTTATCAGTGAAAAATGATTTTTCATGAAAATTCATCTCATTTTAAAAAATTTGGCAAAAACTCAAAGGTTTGAAAATCACTAAAGTTTTTATCAACTTGAAAGCCTAGTTTTGTCTTGAATTGTTTTAAAACATGAACATATAGATTATCAAACATAAAATGGTTTTAAAATATTTGAAATATCCAACCATGATCTTTGGGCAATGTGTCTATGAATTAAACATATGCTCTCCCCATGATTGGTCTATTATTGCTATCATGATACCTATAATGACTCATCAAAATGTGATAATCATAAGTGAGTCATTTGTATCATCCTAACATCTCACCCATGCTATGTTTTCAATCAAGTTAGCCTATAGTGAGTGTGAGATGTACCTAAAGGTATTTATACTTAACCATCAATTTTCATGCAATTCTACAAAGGTTAAGTATCTATATCCTAAAACATCCAACATGATCATAAAATCACATATTATCAATCATGATCAAATATTTTCAATTATTGCACATCATGATCAAAAATCAAATATTATTATGATTCCATATTATGATCACATTATCATCACCTAACACTATAAGTCAAAAATCATCACCCACATCCTTATAAGTCAAGCATCTTACATGATATAAAATAAGTCCACTCATGGTTGACTTCTTGGTAACGTGCTATTCCTCGGAGGCTCATTGGCTCCCATGTCCCCGGATTAAAATTTTCACTAATAAAAACTAATCCGGATGGGATGAGTTTCCTAAGCACAACCAATTCGTCGTCGTGCCAATGACTCGAATGATCGCTTGAACAAACTTGTTGTTCAAGCAATCAACTCTTCTAGTCGGTTAGCTGCGGAAGAGACGACGGACGGATCGCCAGTTTTTGTGTTTCTTATTCGGGGTCCATGATTATACAAATACATGCAAATGTAAACTAGTATAATCAACATATACTAACATAAAGAACATAAGCTAGCATATCAATAAGAACATGCAAAGAACAATAATAAAAGTTGTAAAACTTTTATACCTCTTGATCTTCTATCGTATGTCCTAACCTCCTTGTAGACTTCGTGTGGGCGAAGATCCTCCACAAGTTGAAGCTTCCTAGATCTTCTTCAATCCAAAGAAAGAAGAACTCTCTTTCCCTTCTTGCTTGAGCCAACCACCAATCCACGAAAGGATTGATGCCGCCGGCCCCAAGAATAGAGAGAACATAATGGAAACAACCAAGGTACCGAACTAGGGACAAACCCTTGTTTTGGTGCCGCCGGCCAAGATGGAGTGAAGAGGATAAAGGGAATATGTTGGGCGTCGGCCATGGTGGAGGGAATAGAGGAAGGAGCCGGCCACAACCTAGGAAGAGGAAGAGGTCCTCTCCTATAGTTGCCACCCACCTTCCTTGCATACCCTAGCCGCCCAACCATAGGAGCCAAACCCTAATTAGGGTTTCCTCCTTAGGTCTTCTTGCCGCCCAACCAAGGTGGAAGGAGGAGATCTAAACCGGCCACCTTTCCTAGGAAGAAGAAGAACTCTTCCACAAGATGCCGCCTACCCTCCTTCCAAACCTTGGCCGCCCAACCCTAAAGGAGTCAAACCCTAACTAGGGTTTCCTCCTTAGGGTTGCTTGCCGCCCAAGCCATCCAACTCCATCAACTATGCGCCGGCCATGGAAGAGGGGATAGAAGAATAGAATGTGGACCAACCAAGGTAGAAGGGTAGAAGGAAGGGACCGACCATGCCTTAGGAAGAAGAAGAAACTCTTCTTCCACTTGTTGCCGCCCCATACCTTTCTCCCAAACCCTAGCCGCCCAAAAGATTCTAAACCAACTAGGGTTCCTTGCCTCCAAAGGAAGCAAACCCTAATCCCCTAAACCATCCATGATCAAATTCTCCTTTGCCACCCACCTTAAGCCTATATATATATAGAGTTAGGTTTAGGCCTTGGTTTAATCTCCACCGTTGGTTCTAGGGTTTTAATCCCAACCGTCGGATCTAGAGATTTAATCTCAACCGTCGATTCTAGGGTTTTAATCCTAACCATCGGATCTAGAGATTTAATCTCAACCGTCGGTTCTAGGGTTTTAATCCCAACCGTCGGATCTAGAAATTTAATCTCCACCGTCGGTTCTAGGGATTTAATCCCAACCGTTGGATCTAGAGATTTGTTTTCCATCATTTGATCTAGACTTTATGAGGATTATATTAGGCTACGATAGGAACCATGAGGAGGAGTTGGGTCTTGGCCACCCGATGGATCGGAACCACACAAACTTGATCCATCAATGATGTTCCATTCCACTAGAGGATCATCATCGAACTACCTCACCAACCCCCATAAATTAATATGGGCTTCATATATTATTTGTACATTCATCTCCCCGTTTTTAAGATATCGAATGTTCGTCAATTAATTGATTTACTGACCATCAATTAATTAACATCTAATTCCTCGAGTAGTACCACTCAACCTTATCATCATGTTGACTAAGTCAACCTGCAGGGTTTACATGATGAACCTTATGAGCTCCTCAAGGGGACATCATCAACCCAATACATAGGACACGGATTCCTCCTATAATCAACGACACACCATGTAAATAATATCATTTCCCAACTTACCGGGCATATTGATTTAATCCATAGAAATCTCACCCTCTGGTAAATCAAAGAAATAAATACTAAGTACATGTGCCCGTTATTATATCGGGATTAAGAGCATGTACAATATAATATCCGAGGTCCGATTCAATTATGTAGTCAGCAACAAATTGAATCACCTCTATGTCGGTCCTGCTCAATACACCTAAGTGTACTAGTGTAACTTTATGTTCAAGACAAAACAATACCAAGCTACACTACAACCATGCCAATGGTTTGTCCAAAACCATCTTGGTTGTGAGCCTCTAGTTATACTCTACAAGGGACTGATAACATGATCTTCTGTGCCACACCCAAGCACCATGTTATCTACAATGTAAAGTATTAGACAATTTTGCATAATCATAAAAATATGCAAACAATGATCATGTGATTCTTATTTCAAAATAAAGATGTTCATACAAAAGAGCTAGGCTTTCAGTATACATCCCAACAATCACCCACTTATACTAAAAGACTATGCTGTCATCATACTGCCATACATCTGATTCCCCTTCTCTCCATATGCCTATCAAAGTTCTCGCTAGAAGGGCCTTAGTGAAAGGGTCTACCAGGTCATCCTCTGATGCAATCTAGGCGACAGCAACTTCTACCTCCTTTACGATTTCTCGTATCAAGTGGTACTTGCACTCTATGTGTTTACTAGCCTTATGTGCTCGTGGTTCCTTCGAGTTTGCAACTGCACCATTATTATCACAATTAATTGTGATAGTTCTGGGCAAACCAGGAATCACATCCAAGTCCATCAGGAAGTTCCTGAGCCATACAACTTCTTTGGCTGCCTCATAGGCTGCCATATACTCAGCTTCCATGGTGGAGTCCGCCACGCATTTCTGCTGGGCACTCCTCCATACAATGGCTCCACCTCCTAAAGTAAACACAAAACCTGAGGTAGACTTACTGTTATCCCTATCTGATTGGAAATTGCAATCTATGCAACCCACAGGGAGTAATTGGTCTGCCCGGTAAACTAGCATATAATCCCTAGTCCTTCTCAGGCACTACAATATATGCTTTTACCACAGTCCAATGTCCCTATCCTGGATTACTCTGATATCTGCTAACCATGCCCACGGCAAAGCAGATATCTTGTCTCGTACATAGCATACATGAGGCTTCCTACTGTCGAAGCATAAGGAACCGCCTTCAGCTCCTTTATCACCTCAGATGATCTAGGACACATCTCCTTAGATAAAGGAACTCCATACCTGAAAGGTAGAAAACCCTTCTTGGAGTTCTGAATGCTAAAACGATCCAAAATCATTTCTATGTATGAAGCTTGGGATAAGCACAACAACCTTGATCCCAAGGTTGTGACCCACTTCTCCCAAGTCCTTCAAAACTGTTTGGACAACCATACCCTTACGTCTGATAACACTCTGATATTGTTGCCAACTACCAAAATATTATCTACATATAGTACAAGAAATACCACTACATTTCCGTCACATCTCTTGTATATACAAGACTCATCTGGACTTTGAATAAATCCATAAGTCTGGATTTACCTCATCAAAGCGGATGTTCCAAGACCTCAAAGCTTGCTTCAGTCCATAAACTGACCGATTAAGCTTACATACAATACGTTCTTTGCCCTTAGCAATGAATCCCTCTGGTTGCTTCATATAGATGTTTTCCTCAAGACTTCCATTAAGGAAAGCTGTCTTGACATCCATCTATCACACATCATAATCCATATGAGATGTTATGCATGAGAGCTTTCAGACCTGACTTGAATCTATAGATTCAATCTCAGTATTCATTGTACTTTGCAAAGATACTACATCTTTATCTTGGATTGCCTCGTCATATGTCCAGGGATCAGGTTCATGTTCGCCAGGGACCAAATCAGAAGATTCTCCCAAGAACATGAATCTCTCAGGCTGTCTAACAACCCTCCCACTACGACGAGGTATCACCTGTGTATCTTCTATGACACGCAGTGCAGTGACATGTGGTATGTCCTCTTGTACCGGTGGTACTGAAGTCGGGACTTCCCCTGTCAACTCCTCAAGAACAATCCTACTCGTGGGCTTGTGGTTCATCACATAGTCCTCCTCTAGAAATCTGGCGTTCGTGTTAACGATCACCCTCTGATCTCTAGGACTATAAAACAATCAACCCTTCGTTCCCCTGGGATAGTCAACGAACATGCGTACTCTTGTACGAGGTTCCAACTTACCAGTATCTGCCTTCAGCACATGTGCTGGACTCCCATATCTGAATATGTCTTAGACTAGGCTTTCGCCCAGTCCACAATTCTGTGGGAGTAGAAGACACTGATTTAGATGGAACCAGGTTCAGAATGTATACCGTCGTATCTATAGCATATCCCCAGAACGAATCTGGCAAGTCAGAATAACTCATCATCGATCTAACCATCTCCATAAGAGTCCTATTCCTTCGCTCTGCTACACCGTTCTGTCAGGTGTGCAGTCGATCAATTGGGATTGAATCCCAGCCTCTGATAAGTAGTTCCTAAACTCTCCCAAGAGGTACTCACCACCACGATCAGATCGTAGTGTCATCCATATCTTGAATAATTGTCTATAAAAGAGATGAAATATTCAAGACCACCTCTTGCCTAGATAGTCATAGGACCACACAAATCAGAATGAACCATTTCTAACACATCTTTGGCTCTATACCCCTTGGCGTTAAAAAGGCCTCTTGGTCATCTTACCCTCCAAGCAAGATTCGTAGGTTGGGAGATCCTCCACCACTAATGAACCCAAAGGTCCATCAGTTATCAACCTTTGAATTCTACTTAGGTTAATGTGACCAAGCCTAAGAAGCCAAAGATATGTTTGGTTCATCTTCGAAGGTTCTTTTCTCTTATTGGAATTAGAAGATGAGTTATTAACTTCAATTTGCATCGTGGGAGGTTTTGGTTCAAATTTTCTTTCAATGTACCTGAATAGATATTCTCCCTATTCCTTTTTATAACAACTCTGTCATTAAAAGAAATAGAATATCCATTCATAATAATTTAGAAACTGAAACTAAATTCTTTCTAAATAAAGGTACATAAAGGGAATTTTCCAGAACCAAAGTTTTATTATTTTCAAGAGATAAATAAAACTTCTCCCACTGCAATAGCCGCCACCATCATGGCATTGCCCAAGTAAATGGTAATCTCCCCTTTAGCTAGTCATCGGGTTTTCTGGAACCCCTGCAAATTGTTGCAGACATGATTAGTGACTCCCGTATCTACTCACCAGGTTCCGGTAGATATCACCGCTAATCATGTTTCAATGACTATTCCAAAAGATATACCTTTGTTCTGTTTTGGATTGGGACAGTCCTTCTTCCAATGTCTATCCTGCTTGCAAGTGAAGTACTTGCCTTTCGGCTTCTTCACTCTTCCCTGAGATCCTCCCACCATCTTTGCTTCACCTTGTTTCTTCTTCTTTTTGCCTTTCGGCTTAGAAGTAGAAACCTTTTTGAGCAACCATGGCTTGAGGATACTCTTCGAAGAGTGCATACATGTACTTCCTTGCAGATAAGACAATATTTGGATTCTTTTTCAATCATCATTATTTGGGTACAGTAAGTTTATTTCCTTTAGTATCACAATAAGTGGACTGAAAGTCATTTTGAAAATCCTAAGAATCACATAGATCATTACTTTAGATTTCAAATATTATTGATTCCTCAAAACAATAAAATTCCGAAATCAACCAACACCTCAAAACACCGAGAATATCGCATGCCACGCAGTGTGGACGTATACGAATTCTACATTTGTAAGAGGAGGTTTTACCCATTAATTTTATTATCTTGTCAACCTTACTTTTTGACAAATAAAATTAATAGTTGGTTCCTCTTTGGCCCTACAAATAAAAGCAGTGACTCCGATGGGGAGGATACTTTATATTTGCATCTAAGTGTGCACCATTACACGATACTAAGGGAATTATTTCGGATTATGTGTCTTACCGCTGTGGAAGTACACACGCTCCTAGATAATTTCCTACAACCATTATTTGACCTAGTGATCTGCAAACAAACTCATCCGTAGGGAGGAAGGCACTCAGAGCCGACACGCAAGTTTGTTGCATCACACGTCAAATTGTAATGGAGGCCGCGAGAATTAATTAAAATATCCCTCTCCCACTTAGTAAATTGAAAATGAGGAATTTTCAAGCACACACAACATGCATATAAAAAAAATCAGCAAAAAATATGGAAAAAATAGAATTTTTCCAACTATTATGGCATTGTTCTCCAATATGCGTTCCGTCGTGTCGCCACCTCGTCCGCTCCTCCTACGCCATGTACGAGCCATCCGGAGATCTGAGCCGAGAATAAAACCTATTTTATTTTACATCCATCGATCCTATACTCCACGAGGGAGTGTACATGACATCTAGATCGAAAGTAAAATAAAATAAAGAGTGGCTAAACAATGCCGTATTTAATTACAAAAATTAAATACTAATCTAGCCTCGTCAACCCCGAGGATTCAAATAATATACATACAATCACACACAAACAACCACATACACACATATAACCATAATAGTCGGATCTTATGCCTGCAACCAAAAAGTTAGCCTACGCACATCCTACTATTATCCGGCATACTCAATATATGATATGTGCATGAAAGTAACCGAATCCAAAACACACAAAACCGGAAACCGTGGCTCTGATACCATTTCTTGGCAACGTGCTATTCCTCGGAGGCTCATTGGCTCCCATGTCCCCGGATTAAAATTTTCACTAATGAAAACTAATCTGGATGGGATGAGTTTCCTAAGCACAACCAATTCATCGTCGTGCCAACGACTCGAGCGATCGCTTGAACAAACTTGTTGTTCAAGCAATCAACTCTTCTAGTCGGTTAGCCGCGGAAGAGACGACGGACGGATCGCCGGTTTTTGTGTTTCTTATTCGGGGTCCATGATTATATAAATACATGAAAATGTAAACTAGTATAATCAACATATACTAACATAAAGAACATAAGCTAGCATATCAATAAGAACATGCAAAGAACAATAATAAAAGTTGTAAAACTTTTATACCTCTTGATCTTCTATCGTATGTCCTAACCTCCTTGTAGACTTCGTGTGGGCGAAGATCCTCTACAAGTTGAAGCTTCCTAGATCTTCTTCAATCCAAAGAAAGAAAAACTCTCTTTCCCTTCTTGCTTGAGCCAACCACCAATCCACAAAAGGATTGATGCCGCCGGCCCCAAGAATAGAGAGAACATAATGGAAACAACCAAGGTACCGAACTAGGGACAAACCCTTGTTTTGGTGCCGCCGACCAAGATGGAGTGAAGAGGATAAAGGGAATATGTTGGGCACCGGCCACGGTGGAGGGAATAGAGGAAGGAGCCGGCCACAACCTAGGAAGAGGAAGAGCTCCTCTCCTATAGTTGCCGCCCACCTTCCTTGCATACCCTAGCCGCCCAACCATAGGAGCCAAACCCTAATTAGGGTTTCCTCCTTAGGTATTCTTGCCGCCCAACCAAGGTGGAAGGAGGAGATCTAAACCGGCCACCTTTCCTAGGAAGAAGAAGAACTCTTCCACAAGATGCCGCCTACTCTCCTTCCAAACCTTGGCCGCCCAACCATAAAGGAGCCAAACCCTAACTAGGGTTTCCTCCTTAGGGTTGCTTGCCGCCCAAGCCATCCAACTCCATCAACTATGCGCCGGCCATGGAAGAGGGGATAGAAGAATAGAATGTGGACCAACCAAGGTAGAAGGGTAGAAGGAAGGGACCGACCATGCCTTAGGAAGAAGAAGAAACTCTTCTTCCACTTGTTGCCGCCCCATACCTTTCTCCCAAACCCTAGCCGTCCAAAAGATTCTAAACCAACTAGGGTTCCTTGCCTCCAAAGGAAGCAAACCCTAATCCCCTAAACCATCCATGATCAAATTCTCCTTTGCCGCCCACCTTAAGCCTATATATATATAGAGTTAGGTTTAGGCCTTGGTTTAATCCCCACCGTTGGTTCTAGGGTTTTAATCCCAACCGTCGGATCTAGAGATTTAATCTCAACCGTCGGTTCTAGGATTTTAATCCTAACCATCGGATCTAGAGATTTAATCTCAACCGTCGGTTCTAGGGTTTTAATCCCAACCGTCGGATCTAGAGATTTAATCTCCACCGTCAGTTCTAGGGATTTAATCCCAACCGTTGGATCTAGAGATTTGTTTTCCATCATTTGATCTAGACTTTATGTGGTTTATATTAGGCTACGATAGGGACCATGAGGAGGAGTTGGGTCTTGGCCACACGATGGATTGGAACCACACAAACTTGATCCATCAATGATGTTCCATTCCACTAGAGGATCATCATCGAACTACCTCACCAACCACCATAAATTAATATGGGCTCCATATATTATTTGTACATTCATCTCCCCATATTTAAGATATCGAATGTCCGTCAATTAATTGATTTACTGACCATCAATTAATTAACATCTAATTCCTCGAGTAGTACCACTCAACCTTATCATCATGTTGACTAAGTCAACCTGCAGGGTTTACATGATGAACCTTATGAGCTCCTCAAGGGGACATCATCAACTCAATACATAGGACACGGATTCCTCTTATAATCAACGACACACCATGTAAATAATATCATTTCCCAACTTACCGGGCATATTGATTTAATCCATAGAAATCTCACCCTCTGGTAAATCAAAGAAATAAATACTAAGTACATGTGCCCGTTATTATATCGGGATTAAGAGCATGTACAATATAATATCCGAGGTCCGATTCAATTATGTAGTCAGCAACAAATTGAATCACCTCTATGTCGGTCCTGCTCAATACACCTAAGTGTACTAGTGTAACTTTATGTTCAAGACAAAACAATACCAAGCTACACTACAACCATGCCAATGGTTTGTCCAAAACCATCTTGGTTGTGAGCCTCTAGTTATACTCTACAAGGGACTGATAACATGATCTTCTGTGCCACACCCAAGCACCATGTTATCTACAATGTAAAGTATTAGACAATTTTGCATAATCATAAAAATATGCAAACAATGATCATGTGATTCTTATTTCAAAATAAAGATGTTCATACAAAAGAGCTAGGCTTTCAGTATACATCCCAACATGACTATCCTAGGATCTTCCTAACCCTTAAGGATGGACTTAGGAACCCAATATAGATTCTTTTCAATAGGGTTCACTAAGTACTCCTTAGGGATCCATTTTCTAGCTACCATTGTATTTTTAGCTTGACCCCTAGCAATTAGGCAATGGTAGGCTGTTTCATTCTTGGTCCCCTTATATCCTAGGCCCTTCTTGTTGAAACTAGCCCTTTGGCTCCCAATTATTATGTTCAAAGTATTGGAGCCTATTGTAAATTTTTCTAGGGCCTTAGTTAGGAAATCTACCTTTTCCCTTAGAGTCTTGTTTTCTTCAATATATAACATCATTAACATTAAGAGAAATATATTCATCATGTGAGCATGCATTATCAATACTAGAAGAAGAAGCATTAACATTTAAACATGTTTTTTCTAGATTTTCTTCTAGGGCATTAATTTCATTTTGCATGCACTTATTTTTCTTCTTAGCCCTAAATAGGTCCTTAGTTAAACTAGTAATCATGGAAATGACCTTTTTAGGGTGAAGATTTATTACCTCACTTACCCAATTCTCTTCCGATGATGAGGATGAAGATGAAGCTCCCCCTTCACTTGAGCTCTCCTCACTTGAACTTGTTTCTTCCTTTTTCGAGGAGGAGGAGGTCTCTAAGTCTTCTATTGCCATTAGGGAAAGGCTTGTGAAGGCTTGTTCTTCTTCCGATGATGAAGATGGATCATCCCATGTGATGTGAGCAAAACATATAGGGTTTTAGGAGTAGTTTTCGCTCACATCTTGTTACATTTTGTTTTAGTTTCATGCATATGTTACTATATTCTTGCACGCATTGCCTATTTTCTGGTTCAGAGGTCTGCTCGTCGTACTTTTGTGTGTAGGTTAGCTTTACTGGTAAAAAATGCGTTTTTGGAGCAAAAGAAGGACTTTCGCAGCTAGACGCAGAGTGGGACACGGCCATGACATGTGGATTCACACGGTGTTGTCCAATGGCGAAGAATAGCACCCCAGGGCCGCACACGGCCTGGCCGTGTGGAAACACACGGTCGTGTGGTGGCCCGACGGATTTGCACGACTAGGGCTTTTTCCGAATTTTGCAGCGGTCGGAGGTGATGTCTATATAAGGATGGCTCCGCCCAAACCCTAGGGGGGAGGCATGACGGCTAGGACGGCACGCCGAAGCCTAAAAAGCTTCGATAACTCACAGCGGGGAGGAGGAACGCCGTCGGAGGTCCACAACTTGCAATACAATGCCAGAAAGAAGATCACAAAGCATCATATATTTCTACTTCTACGCTTTATTTCTATTGTATTCAAAATTAATCATGTTTTGTGATTCTTCCTTTGTATTTATGGAGTAGTACTTTCGATTCTAGGATTAGAGAGTAGCTTGTGTACATAAATAATGTTGGTTCATATTAAATTCTGGCCAAAAGTTTAATTTGACAATTGGTAGTTGCTCTCTATTATATCTACGTGTGTTTGGCTTTCTTTCCGCTGTGCTTAGGCGATACGAGGTGGTGACAACCCTCGCAATCTAAATTTAGGAGGTTTGATCCAAGGAACCTAGGGGTAAACCTGACTTCCCGTAACTGCGGGGAGAAGGGAGCAGTGGAATCGGAAACGGTCCACCGCAAGGATTGATTTAGCATTCTCGTACCCTCTATCCCGTCCTTTTGGGAGGAGGTAGCTCCCAGTGAATGCGGCAGCTCTGCGGGAGAGTGTATGATGTCCCTTCCCCAAAATCGTAGGTAGACGTTTAGACGACACCAATTGACAACATTGTTCTATGATACACAAGCGAAATTGAAATCCTAGAATCGCCTTTTAAGACCCCGGCACACTCTTTTCCTCCTCCGTGTGACACTGTACAGAGTAGGGTCCACCGATAGTCCTCACCAACTGACTCTCTCAGAGATTACGTCCGAACATTCGCAACCACTTGGTGTATTGGTTTTCGAATCCCAGTCCCTGTGGGATCGATAAATCTTTATTACTTGATGACATCCGTGCACTTGCGGGCGTTGAGCGCGAGCGTGCTCTTTGAGTCCTCAATGGTATCCGTCACGAGATTCGAGGTCGCATCGTGCGCATCAAGTTTTTTCTAAGTGATGTGAGCAAAATATATAGGGTTTTAGGAGTAGTTTTCGCTCACATCTTGTTACATTTTGTGTTAGTTTCATGCATATGTTACTATATTCTTGCACACATTGCCTATTTTCTAGTTCGGAGGTCTGCTCGTTATACTTTTGTGTGCAGGTTAGCTTTACTGGTGAAAAAGATGTGTTTTCGGAGCAAAATAAGGACTTTAGCAGCTAGACGCAGAGTGGGACATGGCCAGGGCATGTGGATTCACACGGCTGTGTCCAATGGGCGAAGAACAGAACCCCAGAGCCGCACATGACCTGGCCGTGTAGAAACACATGGCCGTGTGGCAGTCCGACGGATTTGCGCAACTAGGGATTTTTTCAGATTTTTGCAGCGGTCCGTTATATAAGGATGGCTCCGCCCAAACCCTAGGGGGGAGGCACGACGGCTAGGACAATACACTGAAGCCCTAAAAAGCTTCGGTAACTCACAGCGGGGAGGAGGAACGTCGTCGGAGGTCCACAACTTGCAATACAATGCCGGAGAGAAGATCACAAAGCATCGTATATCTCTACTTTTGCGCTTTATTTCTATTATATTCAAACTTAATCATGTTTTCTGATTCTTCCATCGTATTTATGGAGTAGTATTTTCGATTCTAGGATTAGGGAGTAGCTTGTGTACATAAACAATGTTGGTTTATATTAAATTCTAGTAAAAAGTTTAATTTGATAATTGGTAGTTTCTCTCTATTATATCTACATGTGTTTGGCTTTCTTTCAGTGCTTAGAAGCGTCTGAGGTGGTGACAAATTAAATTTAGGAGGTTTGATCCAAGGAACCTAGGAGTAAACCTGACCTCCCGTAACTGCGGGGAGAAGGGAGCGGTGGAATCAGAAACGGTCCACTGCAAGGATTGATTTGGCATCCTCGTACCCTTTATCCCATCCTTTTGGGCGGAGGTAGCTCCCGGTGAATGCGGTGGCTCTGCGGGAGAGTGTATGATGTCCCTTCCCCAAAACCGTAGGTAGACGTTTAGACGATGTCAATTGACAACATTGTTCTATGATACACAAGCGAAACCGAAATCCTAGAATCGCTTTTTAAGACCCCGGGACACTCTTTTCCTCCTCCATGTGATACCGTACAGAGTAGGGTCCACCGATAGTCCTCACCAACTAACTCTCTCAGAGATTACGTCCGAACAATCGCAACCACTTAGTGTATTGGTATTCGAATCCCAGTCCCTGTGGGATCGATAAATCTTTATTACTTGACGACATCCGTGCACTTGCGGGCGTTGAGCGCGAGCATGCGCTTTGAGTCCTCGACGGTATCCGTAGTGAGATTCGAGGTTGCGTCCGTGCGTATCAAGTGTTTGGCGCCGTTGCTGGGGACTATCGATTCGATATCAAATCGAACGCTGGTAGATTAGATCGGACTTAGGATTAGGTTTATTTACTTGCTTATTTTATTTTAGTATACTTTATTTTCTTTAGTTTCATATCTTACATATTTAGATTCAGTTTTTAATTTTCTATTATTTTTATTTTTATTCTAGTAGTGATTGTTTTTATTTACTTATTGCATCTTAGATTTTTATTTACTAGATTTGTTTATTTTCTGCTTTTAGCATTAGGTTAGCACTCTTAACTTTGTGGTTGGGTTCATCGTATGCTTAGATGATTAGGGTCGGAAGGTCTAATTCCGATCGACTTAGAGATTGAGCAAACCTTTCACTGTCGGAGAGCAGTACAGCGAAAGATGGAAGATCAAGCTGCATCCGAGGTGAACATAGGAAGCCGACCTCTGCGGGACTACGCAGCTCCTAGCGCTAGAGGATTCAGGCCGAGCATAGCTGGACCATCTATTTCGGCAAATGACTTTGAGCTGAAGCCGACACTTATACATATGGTCCAGCAGAGCCAATTCGGGGGAGCTGCGACTGAAGACCCGAACCGGCATCTTGAGGCTTTTCTCAAAATTTGCTCAACTATGAAACTGAACGGAGTCCCTTCTGACGTGATCCACCTGAGCCTGTTCCCATTTTCACTGCGGGATAAGGCTAAGGCTTGGCTTCACTCTCTACCCTCTGGCAGCATCACCACATGGGAGCAGTGTGAGTAGCAGTTTCTAAATAAATACTTCCCACAAAGTAAGACTGCTCACATGTGCCACCTTATCACGAGCTTTCGCCAGAAGGAGGGGGAGTCCTTATTCGAAGCATGGGATCGCTACAAGGGGCTACTTTATCAATGCCCCCACCACAGACTGGAGAGGTAGCTGGTGATCCACATTTTCTATAATGGGATCGCTTACGCCACAAAGATGTCCCTAGATTCTGTCGCAGGAGGAGAACTAATGAACAAGACTATAGAGGAGGCAGAGGAGCTTATCGAAGAGGTGGCACAAAACCACCATCAATGGGCTTCTGAATGTGGTCAACCCACGCCTACAGTAGAACGATACACTATCAACTCCATGGACCACCTTTCGGCAAGGATGGATGCGCTCAGCAGACGGTTTGAATCTTTGAATCCTACATCTACATGCGCAACCATTGATTTTGGAGAAGGAGCGGCAGCATATTGTGAGGATCACTATGGAGGGCAGGGGACCTCAGACGAGCAGATTGAGCATTGTGATGCGATTGGGGACTATGATCAAAGGCCCCATAACCCATACTCTAATACCTACAATCCCGGATGGAGGAGTCACCCAAATTTTTCCTACAAAAATAACTCGGGAAACCCCCAACCATCCAGAGGGTATGGGCAGCAGCAGGGCAATGGGCAGCGACCACAGAAGTCTAGATTGGAACAGATGATGGAGGACTTCATCGCTACCCAAACTAAGGCCAATGAGGAATTTCGTCGCCAACATCAAAAGTCTGAAGAAGCACTGAGAGACTTGAAGGCCACCGTTGATGGCCTTGCGAGTCATACCCGGATGTTGGAGACACAAGTGGCCCAAATAGCCCAATCCGTGTCACAACCTGTGAAGAACTCTCCAGTGAGCCAAGGAAAAGAGGAAGGAGTGGGGCAAAGTAGCCAATTCGCCAAGGGGTTTGCAGCCATGATTTCCACCCTACCTGACAAGCTGAGTTTGAAGAGAAGATTCCAATACAACTTGAGGACCCTGGTGAATTTGTTATCCCCTGATTGATTTATGGGGAGAGCTTCGACGAAGCATTATGCGACTTGGGGTCATCAGTCAGTGTGATGCCCTACGCATATTTTCTGAAGATGGGATTGAGCGGGCTCCAACCAACGAATCTTGGTATTCGTATGGGGGACGATTCAGTAAAGGAGCCCATTGGCCTGCTACCACACGTTTCTGTGATGATTGAGGATTTCGTGATACTCACGGACTTCATCATATTGGACACAGGACCGAATCCCCAGAATCCCATCATTCTGGGAAGGCCTTTTCTAGTAACCGCAGGGGCGTGCATAAATGTGAAGGCACATCAGATCTCCCTGGAGGTAGACAGGGAGATCATCCTTTTCAGCCTTTCGGAGCACAGAGTTCCCTACTTTGATGGCTTCATGATAAGCAGATTGAAGTCGGAACCTCCAGATGCAGATCCTGAGATGGATGAATGGAGGTTCACTGAACCACGAGAGCCGAGTTGATAGAAGAGTGCAGTCGAGCTAAACGACCTTAAACAAAGTGCTTCTTGGGAGGCAACCCAAGTTTAGTTTTAGATTTCCCTTTTCAATTGCATTGCATACGTTTGTTTGATTTTAATTTTGATTTCCATCACATTTAGAGTTAGGAGTAGAAAAAAACTTTGCTAGGTAAAAATGAGACTCATATTAGTCTACACGGCAAAGTGTATGAGAAAATTCGAGCCATGGTGCATAAATGGGCGAAAAATGGGGGCACACGACCGTGTCCAACTGACCAGAGGCGCACATGACTTGGCTGTGTGTTTTCACACGGCCGTGGTGCGCGAGGTTAAAAGGGGCGAGCCATATGTTTTCACCTCATTTGCGCCGTGTGCTTCAAAAGTTCTTGCCCTAGCCATGTGATTTCGTCTTCCCCTTCCGCTAGAAGCATTTCTAACCTCTAAAGAAGCCAAAAGGAGCAAGGATGAAGAGGACCAAGACCGTAGCATCCCGATCTGGTGCCTCAGAGCGATGAACAAGAAGAGCTGATGCCCCTCAAGCTCCGGAAGAGGGTAACACCCTACCCCATCTACTTTTCTACAATAATAAACATAGAGATATGTACAATGTGCTCTCTACTCGTAAACTTACTGCTACTAGGTAATTAGATGAGGATTTAC
Organism: Wurfbainia villosa; assembly: GCA_025175895.1. Taxonomy (NCBI): domain Eukaryota; kingdom Viridiplantae; phylum Streptophyta; class Magnoliopsida; order Zingiberales; family Zingiberaceae; genus Wurfbainia; species Wurfbainia villosa. The sequence continues at coordinate 30,310,398 of CM045998.1, read as the reverse complement.
TAGAATCTTTAGGTTTGTTGGGTGACATGCAAACCCTATTTTCAAAAATGGGGTGGGATGAGATTATGGGAATAAGGCACCTAACCTACCCTAGGATAGTTTTGGAATTTTTGAGTTCTTTAGAGGCGGAAGTTTTAACGGGTAGAGAGAGCGAGGAGGGTAGGATAACTTTTAGGCTTTTTAACATTGAGCATGAGTGGACCCTTCACCAATGGAACTCATGCATTGGCTTGCCAAGCGGGGGAGAGAGAAGGACCCCTAATGGGTACAACTCTCGTATGATTTGGACCGAGTTGACAGGGGAGCATGCTTATGACCCATCTAGGGCCAAAGCGTCGCACCTCCAAAATCCCGTCTTTCGATACCTACACCGCATCATGGCCAGTACCATATTTGGTCATGGGGAGAGTGACGATGTAGTTAGAGCTAGCGAGCTGCTTTGCCTATGGGATATGCTACAAGAAAGGAGTAGCATCGATGTAGGGTCCCACTTCATCAGACACTTAGTGAAGATGGGCAAAGCAGCACGCGGAGAGATCAATGTGGGAGGCCTACTTACCCATATTTGCTATAGGATGGGGTACGATTACACAGTATTGGAGAGTATAGAGGGGAGCCCTAGGATCGACCTAGGAGTTTGCATGGCCATGAAAATGATTGTAAGAGAAGGAGACTCCTTATGCTTTGTAAGGAAAAATCTTACGACCCTTAGGCTCCCCGACCCGGATCGTACCACCATTGCTATACGCGCCAACTGGCGCTTAGACTTAATAATGGAGTCCCCTCCACATGAGGGACCATCCACATCAGTGCCCATCTCTCCACATTTGTATCACTCTCCCTCCGGTCCACACATGCATAGGAGCCCACCTAGTCCACGCCGACATGAGCCTACACCTTCACCATCATCTTTTTCTACTTTTGAGCATGATGTAGGTACGTCGGCATATGATTTCTCGGAGTTCCGATCGCGCCTCGATGACATTTACACTGAGCAGCAGACGTAGAGGCAGCGATGGGAGGAGCAAAGCGCCTACCAGCAGGCGGAGTTCCAGGGATTCCGGGAGCATTTTCAGTGGGCTGAGGAGTTTTACGATGAGGCCCGCATATACTTCCAGGAGGAGGTTGTTCGTCGCCAGGATGAGGTCGCCTATCGCAGGGAGATGCGGCAGCATATGCACGCCTAGTAGGCACAGTGGGCTAGGGAGGAGGAGCACCGAGCAACCACTGCATCCACCAGTTCCCAGATCGACCACATGTATATGTGGCATCAGCGGCTCAACAGCAGGTTCTCCCAGGATCCAGAGATGTCGAGGCTCCCAAAATTTGCACCTCGTCCACCATATTAGAGGTATATTTTTTTTTAAGTCTGGGGGGGGGGGAGACCCCAAAATCTATTTTGTTTTGTTTCCTAGCAGTAGTTTCTTTTCTGGTATTTTCATTTGTTCATGCATGCATGAGTTGTTTAGTTCCTTTCAGTACTTAATTTTTTGTGTCGTAAAGCTACCTCAGTAGTATTTTTGAAAGTTACTTGCATGAGTTGTTCCCATAGGTAGCTTAACTCCATTTATCATGTGGTATTTTATTTTATTCGCTCTATTGAATGTTCTAGACTTACACTGGTTAGCTCTATTTTTACACTTACACATGTCAAACAGTCTGAAAGGGAGAATCTAGTACATACGTAGTTATGATTCACTTCAGTAATCTAGTACTTTAGAATTCATAGGTGACTCTAGGTTTAGCATTTTAGTTACTGGAGATGCTCGAATTGTGTAAGCCCATTCAGAAAAATCAAAATCCCTATAAGCCGAAAAATAAAAATAAAATAAAAAGAGAGAAAGAGAGAAAAAGAAATGACAAGAAAAAGAAAAAAAAGAGAGTGAGAGGGATAAAAAACAGTTGTTGTGGGTGGAAATGGCTAGGTGACCCTTTGAGACCGAGTTAGGTTACTGGGAAAACACCTTCCAATTTCTCTCAATACCGAGTACGCCTTTGAGACTTTATGCTAGATCTAGGGAACGACCCTCGCTTTGGACAAGTAAGTGCCTAAGAGCCGGAAACCTTAGGAAGGCTATGGGGTGACGACTTAACTCACCATGGAACGAGCATCCCTTAAGAATGGTTCGCCTAGCATGAGCACGAGGAGCTAACTTAGTGAATTTTTAGAACATATTTGTTTTGCTTTGATTACAAATACCACCTAATAAATTTAGTTAGCATGCTAATTATGAAATAATACCTTTTTAAAATTTTATGACACTGAGGTTTGCTTGAGGACAAGCAAAGATTTAAGTCTGGAGGAAGTGATGTGAGAAAAATATATAGGGTTTTAGGAGTAGTTTTCACTCACATCTTGTTATATTTTGTGTTAGTTTCATGCATATGTTACTATATTCTTGCACGCATTGCCTATTTTCTGGTTCGGAGGTCTGTTCGTTGTACTTTTGTGTGCATGTTAGCTTTACTGGTGAAAAAGATGCATTTTCGGAGCAAAAAAAGGACTTCCACAGCTAGATATAGAGTGGGACACAGCCAGGGCATGTGGATTCACACGGTCGTGTCCAATGGGCGAAGAACAGCACCCCAGGGCCACACACGGCCTAGCCGTGTGGAAACACACGGTCGTGTGGTGGCCTGACGGATTTGCGCGACTAGGGCTTTTTTTGAATTTTGCGCGACGGATTTGCGCAACTAGGGCTTTTTCTGAATTTTGTAGCGGTCTGAGGCGATGTCTATATAAGGATGGCTCCGCCCAAACCCTAGGGGGGAGGCACGATGGCTAGGACAGCATGCCGAAGCCCTAAAAATCTTTAGGTAACTCGCAGCGGGGAGGAGGAATGCCGTCGGAGGTCCACAACTTGCAATAATACAACACCAGAGAGAAGATCACAAAGCATCGTATATCTCTACTTCTGCGCTTTATTTCTATTGTATTCAAACTTAATCATGTTTTGTGATTCTTCCTTCATATTTATGGAGTAGTACTTTCGATTCTAGGATTAGGAGTAGCTTGTGTACATAAACAATGTTGGTTCATATTAAATTCTGACCAAAAGTTTGATTTGACAGTCGGTAGTTGCTCTCTATTATATCTATGTGCGTTTGGCTTTCTTTCTGCTGTGCTTAGGCGATACAAGATGGTGACAGCCCTCGCAATCTAAATTTAGGAGGTTTGATCCAAGGAACCTAGGGGTAAACCTGACCTCCCGTAACTGCGGGGAGAAGGGAGCAGTGGAATCGAAAACGGTCCACCGCAAGGATTGATTTGGCATCCTCGTACCCTCTATCCCGTCCTTTTGGGCGGAGGTAGCTCCCGGTGAATGCGGCAACTCTGCGAGAGAGTGTATGATGTCCCTTCCCCAAAACCGTAGGTAGATGTTTAGACGACGCCAATTGACAACATTGTTCTATGATACACAAGCGAAATCGAAATCCTAGAATCGCCTTTTAAGACCCCGGCACACTCTTTTCCTTCTCCGTGTGACACCATACAGAGTAGGGTCCACCAATAGTCCTCACCAACCGACTCTCTCATAGATTACGTCCGAACAATCGCAACCACTTAGTGTATTGGTATTCAAATCCAGTCCCTATGGGATCGATAAATCTTTATTACTTGATGACATCCATGCACTTGCAGGCATTGAGCTCGAGCGTGCGTTTTGAGTCCTCGACGGTATCCATCACGATATTCGAGGTCGCGTTCATGCGCATAACCATGTCGCTTTATGTGCCTTGGCCTTCCCCTTTTCTTTTGTTTTTCTTTCTTCTTCCTTTTTCTTGCTCCCCTTCTTCTTTTCTTCTTTCTTTCTTCTTTCCTCCTTGCTTTTGTTCAAGAGGGGACAATCATCCCTTATGCATCCCTCTCCTTGGCAATTATAACAAATGATTTTCCTCCTTGGCCTTCTTCCCCTATCACGAGATTTATTAAATTTAAAGTTTTTCAATGCACACCTTACCTTCCTTACCATGTATGCTTCCTCATTGCTATCCATGGAGGAGGAGGACTCTTCATCCGATGAGGAAAGTGGCGTCTCCTTCTTCTTCTTCCCTTTGTTGGCTATGAGCGCTACTCCCCTTGAAGGCTTGATTGGCTCTTCTACTACTCCTTCAAGCCTTGTCTCATGAAGCTCCATGGTGGAGAAAAACTCTTCTAGAATGCTTACATCTAGATTCTTCGAAATATAAAATGAATCCACCATTGAGCTCCACTTCAACGATCGGGGGAAGGCATCTATTGCCTTCATTATCATGTCCCAGTTTGATAACTTCTCACATACACTTGACAAATCGATTATTATTTCCTTAAAATGTGAATGTAAAGATGTTACCTTCTCCCCTTTATCGAGTTTGATGTTGTTGAGTTGGGAGCAGAGGACATCTCTTCTTGCTAACTTGGCCTTGGATGTGCCTTCATGAAGCTCCACTAGCTTCTCCCACATTTCTTTGGTGCTAAATCATTCTCCTATTCGATTTACTTCTTGTTGAGGGAGCACATTGTATAAATGATGCTTGGCCTTTAAATTCGCCAAGTACTCCTCTCTTTGCTTCTTTGTCCATCTCTATTTCTCTAGTGGCTCCCCTTCCTCATCCCTAAGCAACTCGAAACCGTTTTCCATAATTAACATTATATCAAAATCGGTTTCAAAGAATACCTCCATTCTCTTCTTCCACCAAGAGAATTCGCCTTCAAATTTGGGTGGATGAATGTTGGAGCCAGCCATTGTAGTTGATTGTAGCGGTGGTGAGTCCGATGACAATCTCCTTGCTCTGATACCACTTGTTGGAGGATCGGTGGCCGGCTAGAGGGGGGTGAATAGCCTTCTTCGTAGATGGTGGAGTTGGATCGCTTCTTAATCATCTACACTTAGATTAGCATAACGGAAATACAAATAATAAAGACAATTAAGAAATAATGCTAACAAACCGATGTAACGTGGTTCACGGCCCTTGCCGCTAGTCCACGACCGATTCGTCCTAGGCGAATCACGCCTACAACAATTCCACTAGTCTCTCCTTTGCACAAAGCTAGGTGGAGGTAACCTTTCTTACAAGAATCTCCCTGTTTACAATATGATTGAAATAAACTCAAGAAAGAGGGAAGAAAATGTTTAGGGAACTTGGATGTATGATTGGAGTTCAAGCATTAACCATCCCAAGTCACCCAAGGCCCCTTCCTATAGGGAAGAGGTCATTCTTCCCATTGGGCACCGAGCAGTCGACTATGCAGCCATCAGTCGACTACTACTGTAGGCGTTGCCTCGCAACGGCTTCATCCACATTGGATTTTAACCAACGGCTCCCACATCAGTCGACTGATCTTCCCATCAGTCGACTAATGGAGCCAACAGTCAAGTAGTCGACGAGATCACTCAACTGTCAAACCTTCTATGCCCGAAACCCTCGCCATTAGTCGACTGCCAACCCTTGGCAGTCGACTAGTGACGTGATCAGTCGACTGCCAACCCTTGGCAGTCGACTGTTCGGTCAGAAATCAGACTCGAACACCAGTCGAGTCTTCAGTTGACTTGGAGTAGTCGACTGTCATATCGTGGCAGTCGACTGATGTCAGGAAAACCTCAAACCAACTTTGGTTTGAGCATCCGACACTTAGCCATTCGTCCAAGTTCACCTATGAGCTACCCCATCCTGGGTTACAATCACTCACTCTCATCTTCCCTTGGAGTCCCTCGCCTTGAAGTTCTCTTCGTCCGGCCACATCCCTCGGGTACATCAAGCACACGGCTTCACAATGCCATCCTTCGCATCTCGCCCTGAAGTCTACTTCCTTTGGCTTCACTCCAATGCTCCTCGTTCGGTGGTCCCTCTAATGCACCAAGCGCATGACTTCGCAATGGCGTCCTTCACTGACTCAAGAACCGAGTCATGAGATGGTGATCTTGCCAATGCTTTTACCATGTGTAAATTACTAAGTCCAGTATGACTTCAACACACATATCAAATCCATAAATAACCTAACTTAAACCTTTGTCACACACATCAAAACACATCATCCATGGGTTGATTGCCCTGACAGGGAGGAGAAGGGTAGAGCTCAACTTTTATAAAGTAGTTGGGGAGGAAGACGAAGCGAATCAGGAATTCCCCAAAGTTAATGATGATAACGAGGGGTTCAAAGAATTAAATTAAGTTGGTAAAGGAGCTGACTTATTTTGGTAAAGGAAGAGAAGTGATACCATCTCAGGAAGTATCTTATGACAGTTGGTTAAAAATAGAATACATTCGGAGGATGTGTTGCATGTGGAGATCGGAGAAGAGCCTGCCCGAGTGATGGTCTATATCCCAAGCGACAATAGGGTGGCTCGGCGCATGGAGTTAAACTTGATTCAGGAGAGGAGGGATGCTTCTATATATCATGCTGAAAGGTATAGGTCACAGGTAATAAAAGCTTATAATAAAAAGGTAATGCCTCGTGCTTTTCAGGGAGGAGACTTAGTATTATGGAAAGTGTTGCTCGAGGGATGCAAAGGTAAGCTAGGACTCAAGTGGGAAGGCCCCTTTCAAGTGGAGAGCTGAGCGGGGATTGGAGCTTATTACTTGAGAGATGCTCAAGGAAGACTTTTGACAAAACCATGGAACGTATATCATCCCCGCCCTTATTTTAGTGGATAAATATTGTAAAGTTTGTGTTTTTTACTTCTTTAGAATAATACAATGTAGACTAAATAGTATGTTGTATTTCAAGAAGTGCATTGAATACAAGTGTTACATTTTATCAGTATTGGATGGAAAAGGAAAAGGTAGTAAATCAGGTGGAGTTCGATCAATGGTATTTCCTAAGTCTAAAAAATTGATGGAATGACCAGGAGGTGGATATCCTACTACTTGGAACTTATTGATACAATCTTGAAATCCCCATTGTAAGAAGGCAAAGCCTCAGTCTAGGAACAAGTCATTGATGGCAACAGAAGTCCAAAATGTATTTGTTGTGGCACTTGTCTCTTCTTGAGATGGTCGGGCTCTTAAAATGTCCAAAGTATTTTGTAAGTAGGTGGTTTGAAAGTGGAGGGCTGAGAGTTCTGCCCGATCGACTTGAGCCTTTATATAGGAAGCCTGTAATTCTCTCTCGAGTCTCTAATAAGCATGTTGTAATGATAGCTCTCGGGTTTGACATTATTGTAACTCCTTTTTCAGGGTGTTAGTGTATTGAATCCATTGGTTATTTACGTGGGTTATGCTAGTGTTGCCTTGCAAAATTTAAGTATCAGTATCAAGTAAAAATAGAGGAAGACCGTATCAAGTAAAAATAGAGGAAGACATTATATACTAACCTCGTTAATACTGGCTAAGAGGGAATCTAGTAAGTCCTGAGATGAGGGGGATGAAAGGAGATTTTGTGGAGTTTGGCATAAAATTGGAGGTTGAAGGGAAGGTGTCGAGTTGCAAAGGTGAAGTTGAATGAGATTTATGTGGGAAGGTGGTGAAACATTGTTAGAGGCTTGTAGTAGGAGTGATTCTGCAATAGAAAGAAGTAAGAACCCATATGTGTTATAAAAATGCGCAGAAATATGATCAAGAGCATAGTTACCGAGCATATCAGTCGACTGCAGGGGGTAAGTTGTTCTGATTAAGGCTAGCGTTGACTTTGTGAGTAGTTGATGTAACACCCCAAAATTTTTCTCCAAAATTTTTGTATAGAATTTAATTTCATGTCTAGTAGATTATATATGGAATCCTGGAAAATGATGATAAAAGAATAAAAGTGGAGAGGTGAGGTTTGAACCTTAAACCTCTTGGTGAGAGTTAACTCTTACCATGCATGTGATGACCAAGTGCTCAGCAGTAGCTTAATATTGGAGAAAGAGGAGAAATTTTAGATGAGTGTGAGGAGGGTAAATGAAGAGGCATGAAAAGAGAAGAGACACTTCTCTTCCTCCCTTTATAAATAAGAGCGAAGGTTTCATTTGACAACTTCTTCCTCCTTCTTCCTCCTTCCACCGAAACCCTAGGGTTCCTTCTTTGAGTTTCGGCCAAAGCAAACTAGGGTTCCACCCTAGTGAGTTAAGCAAAGAGAAGGGTTCATCTAAGGGGCTAATCTTCATCTAAGGGTCAAGAGCACCAAGAAGGGTTCTAGGGCAAGATTATTTTTTTTAGTCTCCTCTCCAATCAAGGTCTCTCTTATTAAGAGGTAACCAATTACAAGTGGTAAGATTCCCTCACCTGCAGTATATTTGCTCTTGTAGGACATGATATATGAAAGAAATGTGATGCTTTATACCATACAAGTTTCGGCCAACTAGGGTTTTAGGGCTAGGGTTGTATGAAAACACTCCTTATGAAATTATGATATGTTGTATGTCTTCATGTATAAATTTTATGTGACAAAAATAAATTTTTTGTGCCCCTAATGTTTCAGCCAACTAGGGTTTTAGGGCTAGGGTTGCATGAAAACACTCCTTATGAAATTATGATATGTTGTATGTCTTTATGTATATATTTTATGTGACAAAAATAAATTTTCTTGTGCCCTAATGTTTTGGTCAACTAGGGTGTTAGGGCTAGGGTGGGGTCGAAGAACCCAACTTCATGTGCAAATACTCCCCCTAAGTTTATGATATGTTATGTGACACTTATGTAAGCTTCATGTGCAAAAAAAAAAAAAAATGTATGAACCCCTCCCTAGTGATTTCGGCCACTTAGGGTACCTAAGCTAGGGTTAAGATTATGTGCTTAAATTGGTGTACAAGAATTCCCTTAGAATTCATGATATGTTGCATGATTGTATGTATGCCTATGTGATGAACATGTTTATGATTTAATATGCCATGAAATATGCCTATGTGATGAACATGTTTATGATTTAATATGCCATGAAATATGCCTATGTGATGAGCATGTTTATGCTTGATATGCCATGAAATATGCCTATGTGATGAACATGTTTATGATTTAATATGCCATGAAATATGCCTATGTGATGAGCATGTTTATGCTTGATATGCCATGAAATATGCTTATGTGATGAACATGTTTATGCTTTAAGACCCCTTTAGGGTATTCTTATGTCATGAATGCATATATGCTATGAAATGTCTAAGAAGATGCTTCCCCTTTTTATGTTGGGATTAAGAGCTCTCTTTATGATAAGATAAGACGGAGATGCTTCCCTTTTTATATTGGGGGATTAAGAGCATTCTTTATGATATGATAAGAAAGAAAAGAAAGAAAATTAAGTATTTTACTTTGTAAGAGGTTAAGTACCCGACCCATTAGGTGGTCGTTAATCAAATCCAAGGGACATAAGAAGACATAAGAGGTCTTGCCCTGATAAGACGTAAGAGGTCTTGCTCTAGTAGGTCTGGTGGCTAGCTACCCCAGCCTATTAGGGAACGTGCTTTATGTGGTACTTAGCCTGGGGCCCCCCCTTCATGTTATGATTATGTTGAAGTATCTATATGTATATGTTTTGAAAAGAAAGGACTTGTATGAAATTGTGCATGCTTATGTTTAAGTTTAAGAATGCTTATGATTATGTCCTTTATGCATGTTTAGGATTGATGATGTCATGAATGCTTATGTTTAAGTTAAGAATGCTTATGATTATGTCCTTTATGCATGTTTAGGATTGATGATGTCATGAATGCTTATGGTTAAGTTTAAGAATGCTTATGATTATGTCCTTTATGCATGTTTAGGATTGATGATGTCATGAATGCTTATGTTTAAGTTAAGAATGCTTATGATTATGTCCTTTATGCATGTTTAGGATTGATGATGTCATGAATGCTTATGGTTAAGTTTAAGAATGCTTATGATTATGTCCTTTATGCATGTTTAGGATTGATGATGTCATGAATGCTTATGTTTAAGTTAAGAATGCTTATGATTATTTCCTTTATGCATGTTTAGGATTGATGATGTCATGAATGCTTATGGTTAAGTTTAAGAATGCTTATGATTATGTCCTTTATGCATGTTTAGGATTGATGATGTCATGAATGCTTATGTTTAAGTTAAGAATGCTTATGATTATGTCCTTTATGCATGTTTAGGATTGATGATGTCATGAATGCTTATGGTTAAGTTTAAGAATGCTTATGATTATGTCCTTTATGCATGTTTAGGATTGATGATGTCATGAATGCTTATGTTTAAGTTAAGAATGCTTATGATTATGTCCTTTATGCATGTTTAGGATTGATGATGTCATGAATGCTTATGGTTAAGTTTAAGAATGCTTATGATTATGTCCTTTATGCATGTTTAGGATTGATGATGTCATGAATGCTTATGTTTAAGTTAAGAATGCTTATGATTATGTCCTTTATGCATGTTTAGGATTGATGATGTCATGAATGCTTATGGTTAAGTTTAAGAATGCTTATGATTATGTCCTTTATGCATGTTTAGGATTGATGATGTCATGAATGCTTATGTTTAAGTTAAGAATGCTTATGATTATGTCCTTTATGCATGTTTAGGATTGATGATGTCATGAATGCTTATGGTTAAGTTTAAGAATGCTTATGATTATGTCCTTTATGCATGTTTAGGATTGATGATGTCATGAATGCTTATGTTTAAGTTAAGAATGCTTATGATTATGTCCTTTATGCATGTTTAGGATTGATGATGTCATGAATGCTTATGGTTAAGTTTAAGAATGCTTATGATTATGTCCTTTATGCATGTTTAGGATTGATGATGTCATGAATGCTTATGTTTAAGTTAAGAATGCTTATGATTATGTCCTTTATGCATGTTTAGGATTGATGATGTCATGAATGCTTATGGTTAAGTTTAAGAATGCTTATGATTATGTCCTTTATGCATGTTTAGGATTGATAATGTCATGAATGCTTATGTTTAATTTATGTCATGCTTAGATTTAATTATGTTTAGCATGCTTATGTAAATTTTATGCCATGCTTATGTTTCATTACGTTAGTATGCTGATGTTTAGTGTTGTTATGCAATACTTATGTTATTTATGCTAGTATGCTCATGTTTTCTAATTATTTGATGTAATTTGTGGCTTTTGTGAGTAGGCAAGAATCTTACTAAGTTATATGCTTATAGTTTATGTTGTCCATATACTGCAGATAAAGGAAACATAAACTAGAGGAAGTAGCAGGAGGGGCAAAGTGTGTGTGATAGTGGCATGGTGGAAAAAGACCCTATTACTCTCTGCTTTTTTTTATATGCTCAATGAACAACTTAAGACATTTGCTTCCGCTTTTATGACTTGTGATTTATTAGTACAATGTTGGTTGTTGCTTAGTTTATGTTACTGTTTACCTTACTTATGAAAGTTGATATGTTAGAACTCATGAATGGATCGTGTAATAATAGTTACATTCTCTAATCTTTATGTTATGCATGTTATAAAAGAAGTTATGATATGTTAACATGCTAATTATGATTATGATATGTGATGCACGTTATAAAGAAGATATGATATGTTAACATGCTAATTAGGTCTATGATATGTGATGCATGTTATAAAAGAAGATTTATGTCATGATAACATGTTTGATTATGTAGATTGTGAAATGATCCATATATGTTATGTTATATAAAAAAAAATGGCGCCTATACGAGAGGCGAGATAAGAGGCGGGCGTTGGTTCACCTTATCAGTCATTCACCTTTCCACTATCACATATCAAGCCTCCATCCTGCTGTTTCCAAGTAAGTAACTTTATGCATACCTAAATTTCTTTTATAATGAAGAATGTCTTCTATCTAGATAGAAATAATACCTCATCATGTTTTAGTAGAATGGAACCATACTTGTGACTTAGATAGTAATGATACCTTACCCTGCTTTATATGATGGAAACATGTTTCTAACCTAGAAATACAACTAGAAAGGATACCTTACCTTGTTTATGATAAGGAATGTTTAGATGCATGTATATGAGTAGAAATTATAATAATACCTTAATTATTTATTTATCACTTAGATAACATGGCTGGGAGGCGTAGTAATAGAATGAATCAGCACCCCACAGTTGATGGTTGATGCATGTAGTTCACCGAACTCTACAGTCGGTCAGTCGCAAAACAATAGCTGGTTATCAATGCTCTCATGAATCAACAAGGGAACCCTATCACCACACCAGAGACGCAGAACATGACGCCAAACACGACCACTATGGTGCAAGCACCACTAGTCAATCGCCGCCATCGGGTCCGCGGCTTATCCGATTCGGCGAGGTCTGAAACCGAGAAAATTTCTCGGTGCTGCGAACCATGGGATGCCCAAGCACAGTTCAAAGCAGTTGAGAGCATCGTGGATTCTTTGGATTGGCCCGAGCACGAAAAGGTAAAATGTGCCTCATTCTATCTTTCTGGGGATGCAAGGATGTGGTGGGAGAGAGTCAAAGCAAAGAGACAAGTAAATCAAATGAGGTGGAGGACTTTGAATCAGTTCTTGAGGAGTTCTTTGAGACGGATCACAAATAAGAACTACGATGAGTTCCTCGAGTTCCGACAAGGCGATCTATCAGTCAGTGAAGCTATGAAAAGGTTCAACCGACTGGCATGTCTCTGCCCAAAATTAGTCAGTATAGAAAGGGAGAGGATCAGACTCATGCTGAAAATGTTACGACCGGAGATAGCCCTGAATGTGGCCGTGAGTCAATCGACCCCAGACGCGAAGAGCTGCAATTGAGTGCCACGATCACCGAGCACTACGAACAACATCGGTCAGAGAATAAGGCCTTGGAGAGGTCGAAATCTCAGAATACTAGCTAGAAGAGGGACCGCAGTGGCAAGAAGAAACAGTGGAATGACCCAAAAGGGGGCCCAGGAAACAACCAAACTATGTATCCTGACTGTCCTACATGTGGGAAGAAGCATCCGGGGGAATGTCATCAGGGCACGAGGAAGTGTTACAGCTGTGGACTGGAGGGGCACATAACCCGCCCTACCCGAGTTCGAGCACCTCCTCGTGATATGTCGATGCAGGTGCTCCTCCACACTTCACCGGATCACGAGCTACGATAGAGGGTCCTCAGATAAGCCAAGGGAGACTGGAAGCCCCACCCGTGGTGACAAATGCCAGGGTGTTCTCCCTCACCAGAGAAGATGTAGCGAGTGCCTTGACGGTTGTCACAGGTCAGATATTTATTTTTAGTCATTATGCTACTGTATTGTTTGACACTGGGGCAACCCATTCGTTCATCTCTACGCCTTTCACAAGAAAGATAGATAGGCATCCCCAAGTTTTGGACTATAAATTCTTAACAACGTTACCTTCGGGAGAAGTGATGCCATCCACCCATATTCTGCGCGCCGCACCAATTAGACTCGCAGACAGGGAGCTCTATTGTGACCTGATAGTTTTGGATATGTGGGACTATGATGTTATATTGGGCATGGATTTTCTGCACAAGTACGACGCTTCAATTGAGTGTCATAAACGGAAGGTGATCTTCCGACCCGAAGCAGAGGTTTCATTTGAGTTTATCGGGGAGCCAAAGAAAGGAACAAGGAAATTCTTATCAGCGCTGGAAGCCCGAAAAATGTTAGAAAATGGATGCACCAGATTTCTAGCACACGTGGTTGATGTCGTATCAGCAAAGAACCAGAAGCTAGAAGATGTTAGAGTGGTATGCGACCATCCGGAGGTATTCCCTGATGATCTACCTTGATTACCACCTGATAGAGAAATTGAGTTCGAGATCGAATTGATTCCTGGAACTAACCCGATCTCCAAGGCACCTTACCGTATGGCGCCGACTGAGTTGAAAGAACTTCAGAAACAGCTACAAGAGTTACTTGACCAGGGATTTATCTGCCCTAGTCACTCACCATGGGGAGCTCCAGTGCTGTTCATAAAGAAAAAAGATGGGTCTATGCGAATGTGTATAGACTACCAGGCACTGGACAATGTGACCATCAAGAATAGGTAAGAACGTAATAGTAAAGTGATTTACTAGAGTTCGACATCTAAATCATACAGGAACAATGTCAGGTACCCCCTTCCCAGGATCGATGACCTGTTCGACCAACTGAAGGGAGCTACTATCTTTTCAAAGATCGATCTCAAGTCTGGCTATCATCAAGTAAAAGTAAAGCCAGGCGATATTCCGAAGACGACCTTCCGGATGAGATACGGACATTATGAGTTCGTAGTTATGCCCTTCGGAGTAACCAATGCTCCTGCGATGTTCATGGACCTGATGAATCGAGTATTCTCGGCCTTCCTCGACAAATTTGTAATCGTTTTCATCGACGATATTCTTATCTACTCGAGAGACCGAGAAGAGCATGCTGAACATCTGAAGATTACTCTGATTCTTCAGAAAGAGCAACTATATGCGAAGTTCTCCAAATGTGAGTTCTGGCTCGATCAAGTGTCATTCTTGGGTCATGTCATCTCTAAAGAAGGAATCATGGTAGACCCAATAAAGATTGAAGCTGTGAGGAACTGGAATAGGCCAAGGAATGCGAGTGAAATCAGAAGTTTTCTCGGGCTAGCAGGCTATTACAGAAAGTTTGTAGAGGACTTCTCTAGAATTGTAGCCCCTATGACAACCCTCACAAGAAAGGACAAGCAATATAAATGGGCTGAGGACTGTGAGAGGAGTTTTACGGAACTGAAGAGGAGACTGGCCAGCGCTCCCATTCTGACTCTCCCTGAAGATAATGAAAGCTTCGATATGTATAGTGACGCTTCTAAACTGGGGCTTGGAGCTGTACTTATGCAAAATAGCAAGGTTATCGCTTACGCCTCTAGACAGCTCAAGGAGCACGAAAGAAATTATCCTACCCATGACTTAGAACTAGCAGTCATGGTATTCGCCCTGAAAATATGGAGACACTACTTATACAGAGCTCGGTGCAGGATTTATACAGACCACCAGAGTCTGAGATATTTCTTCACTCAGAAAGACCTAAATATGTGACAATGCAGATGGCTCGAGCTAGTCAAAGATTATGATTGTGAGATATTCTATCATCCAGGAAAGGCCAACAAAGTGGCAGATGCACTTAGCAGAAAGTCCTGTGCTGCTTTGATGTCCTTATCGATGCTATCTCAGCCCCTGAAAAGGGAAATAATGAATTACGGAATAGAGATTATTTCTGGACAACTTTCCACCATGACGATAGCGCCGATATTGTTCGACGATATATTGGGAAAGCAAGATGGTGATTCAGACATCCAGAAGATCAAACAGGAAGTCTTGGAAGGAAGGGATAATGGATTCCGCATTTCCGACAGCGGATTATTATACCTCCGGGACCGACTATGTATTACGGACGATCCGGAATTACGGAAGAAGATACTCGAGGAATCCCATGGAACACCTTATACCATGCATCCTGGATCTACAAAAATGTATCAGGACTTAAGAGATAAATTTTGGTGGTCCGGCATGAAAAGGTATGTGGCTCAAGACGTCAAGACTGTCTGATCGTCAAAGGGTTAAGCGAACACCGTAAACCCGGAGGATTACCGCAATAGTGGAAATGGGAAGAAATTTCTATGGATTTCATCTCGGATTACCTGAACAACAAATGGTTATGATGCTATATGGGTAATCATAGACCAGGTTGACAAAAGTTCGCCATTTCATTTCGGCAATTAAGATGACCTATCCGGTTGATCAGCTAGCTCAATTATATGCCAAGGAAATTATCAGATTACATGGAGTGCCTAAGGCTATTATTTCTGATCGTGATGGTCGTTTTACCTCCCATTTCTGGGAATGTGTTCAGAAGGCTCTTGACACTAAGTTGAGATTCAGCACTGCGTTTCATCCTCAGACCGACGGTCAGACAGAAAGAGTGAACCAGGTGCTGGAAGATATGTTGCGGGCTTGTGCTCTAGACTTTAAGGGGAGTTGGTGTCGATATTTGTGCTTGGCAGAATTTGCTTACAACAACAGTTACCAGGCTACTATTAGAATGGTACCATATGAAGCTCTATACGGAAGAAGATGCAGGTCTCCTATCTGTTGGTACGAGGGTGGTGAAAGGAGGGAAATGGGTCTTCAGGCCGATATTATTGACGATACCACCCGAGCTATATAGACTATCCGTCAGAGGATAGAGAATGCTCAGAGCCGGCAAAAGAGTTATGCGGATAAGAGACGTCGACCATTGGAATTCGAAGTTGGGGATTTTGTGTTCCTCAAGGTCGCCCCTATGAAAGGAGTAATGAGATTTGGAAGAAAGGGGAAGCTGAGTCCGCATTATGTAGGACCGTATCAGATCCTGAAAAGAATCGGCAAGGTGGCCTATGAGCTGGAGCTACCTCAGGAGATGTCGGCTATCCACAATGTCTTCATGTATCAATACTCAAGAGATGCGTTCCCAATGCAGACCAGGTGATCGAACCTATGGCAGTACAAATTCAAGGGGACCTAAGTTATGAAAGCTGACCTGTTCAGATAACAGATCGAGAGGTCAAGAAGCTAAGGAGCAAAGAGGTACCCTTAGTGAAGGTCCTATGGCGAAGTCAAGGGTTCGAAGAGTTCACGTGGGAACGAGAAGATGAGATGCGACAAAAGTATCCGGAACTGTTTTAAGTTCGGGATGAACTTTTCATAAGGTACGGGGGATTGTAACACCCCAAAATATTTCTCCAAAATTTTTGTATAGAATTTAATTTCATGTCTAGTAGATTATATATGGAATCCTGGAAAATGATGATAAAAGAATAAAAGTGGAGAGGTGAGGTTTGAACCTTAAACCTCTTGGTGAGAGTTAACTCTTACCATGCATGTGATGACCAAGTACTCAGCAGTAGCTTACTGTTGGAAAAAGAGGAGAAATTTTAGATGAGTGTGAGGAGGGTAAATGAAGAGGCATGAAAATAGAAGAGACACTTCTCTTCCTCCCTTTATAAATAAGAGTGAAGGTTTCATTTGACAACTTCTTCTTCCTTCTTCCTCCTTCCACCGAAACCCTAGGGTTCCTTCTTTGAGTTTCGGCCAAAGCAAACTAGGGTTCCACCCTAGTGAGTTAAGCAAAGAGAAGGGTTCATCTAAGGGGCTAATCTTCATCTAAGGGTCAAGAGCACCAAGAAGGGTTCTAGGGCAAGATTATTTTTTTTAGTCTCCTCTCCAATCAAGGTCTCTCTTATTAAGAGGTAACCAATTACAAGTGGTATGATTCCCTCACCTGTAGTATATTTGCTCTTGTAGGACATGATATATGAAAGAAATGTGATGCTTTATACCATACAAGTTTCGGCCAACTAGGGTTTTAGGGCTAGGGTTGTATGAAAACACTCCTTATGAAATTATGATATGTTGTATGTCTTCATGTATACATTTTATGTGACAAAAATAAATTTTTTGTGCCCCTAATGTTTCGGCCAACTAGGGTTTTAGGGCTAGGGTTGCATGAAAACACTCCTTATGAAATTATGATATGTTGTATGTCTTCATGTATAAATTTTATGTGACAAAAATAAATTTTCTTGTGCCCTAATGTTTCGGTCAACTAGGGTGTTAGGGCTAGGGTGGGGTCGAAGTACCCAACTTCATGTGCAAATACTCCCCCTAAGTTTATGATATGTTATGTGACACTTATGTAAGCTTCATGTGCAAAAAAAAAAAATGTATGAACCCCTCCCTAGTGATTTCGGCCACTTAGGGTACCTAAGCTAGGGTTAAGACTATGTGCTTAAATTGGTGTACAAGAATTCCCTTAGAATTCATGATATGTTGCATGATTGTATGTTTGCCTATGTGATGAACATGTTTATGATTTAATATGCCATGAAATATGCCTATGTGATGAACATGTTTATGATTTAATATGCCATGAAATATGCCTATGTGATGAGCATGTTTATGCTTGATATGCCATGAAATATGCCTATGTGATGAACATGTTTATGATTTAATATGCCATGAAATATGCCTATGTGATGAGCATGTTTATGCTTGATATGCCATGAAATATGCTTATGTGATGAACATGTTTATGCTTTAAGACCCCTTTAGGGTATTCTTATGTTATGAATGCATATATGCTATGAAATGTCTAAGAAGATGCTTCCCCTTTTTATGTTGGGATTAAGAGCTCTCTTTATGATAAGATAAGACGGAGATGCTTCCCTTTTTATGTTGGAGGATTAAGAGCATTCTTTATGATATGATAAGAAAGAAAAGAAAGAAAATTGAGTATTTTACTTTGTAAGAGGTTAAGTACCCGACCCATTAGGTGGTCGTTAATCAAATCCAAGGGACATAAGAAGACGTAAGAGGTCTTGCCCTGGTAAGACGTAAGAGGTCTTGCTCTAGTAGGTCTGGTGGCTAGCTACCCCAGCCTATTAGGGAACGCGCTTTATGTGGTACTTAGCCTGGGCCCCCCCCCCCTTCATGTTATGATTATGTTGAAGTATCTATATGTATATGTTTTGAAAAGAAAGGACTTGTATGAAATTGTGCATGCTTATGTTTAAGTTTAAGAATGCTTATGATTATGTCCTTTATGCATGTTTAGGATTGATGATGTCATGAATGCTTATGTTTAAGTTAAGAATGCTTATGATTATGTCCTTTATGCATGTTTAGGATTGATGATGTCATGAATGCTTATGGTTAAGTTTAAGAATGCTTATGATTATGTCCTTTATGCATGTTTAGGATTGATGATGTCATGAATGCTTATGTTTAAGTTAAGAATGCTTATGATTATGTCCTTTATGCATGTTTAGGATTGATGATGTCATGAATGCTTATGGTTAAGTTTAAGAATGCTTATGATTATGTCCTTTATGCATGTTTAGGATTGATGATGTCATGAATGCTTATGTTTAATTTATGCCATGCTTAGATTTAATTATGTTTAGCATGCTTATGTAAATTTTATGCCATGCTTATGTTTCATTACGTTAGTATGCTGATGTTTAGTGTTGTTATGCAATACTTATGTTATTTATGCTAGTATGCTCATGTTTTCTAATCATTTGATGTAATTTGTGGCTTTTGTGAGTAGGCAAGAATCTTACTAAGCTATATGCTTATAGTTTATGTTGTCCATATACTGCAGATAAAGGAAACATGAACTAGAGGAAGTAGCAGGAGGGGCAAAGTGTGTGTGATAGTAGCATGGTGGAAAAAGACTCTATTACTCTCTGCTTTTATTTATATGCTCAATGAACAACTTAAGACATTTGCTTCCGCTTTTATGACTTGTGATTTATTAGTACCATGTTGGTTGTTGCTTAGTTTATTTTACTGTTCACCTTACTTATGAAAGTTGATATGTTAGAACTCATGAATGGATCGTGTAATAATAGTTACATTCTCTAATCTTTATGTTATGCATGTTATAAAAGAAGTTATGATATGTTAACATGCTAATTATGATTATGATATGTGATCCACGTTATAAAGAAGATATGATATGTTAACATGCTAATTAGGTCTATGATATGTGATGCATGTTATAAAAGAAGATTTATGTCATGATAACATGTTTGATTATGTAGATTGTGAAATGATCCATATATGTTATGTTATATAAAAAAAATAGCGCCACCCTGAGAGTAGATAAGGGCGGGCGTTACAGTTGATTAAAAGGGAATCATTGTTCTGTTAACAGTAGGGGCATTACTTGGTATTCTGCATTATCTCGGTATTGACCTAAGGAGGGGCGAGGGGGAAGAGTTGTTAACCAAGTGGAGGAAAAAGGATATGAAGATGGGAGGTGCACAAAGAAATAATGTTCCTTCCATCCTTTATGTGAAGAAGGAATGCCGGTTAGAAATTGGAAGTCTGATCTGGCTTGGAAATAAAATATGTCGATTTTTGATGATTTTATTTGGAAAAAATAGTGAAATAAAAAGGATAATGGAGTAATTGACAAGTATGATGTTATGAGATAAAAGCCTAACATGAAGCGGAAGGAATTGAGACTTAGCATATTCAAAGGGATAGAAAAATATTCAGATATTTCTACGAAGAAAGGGTGAAGAGGAAAGTAGAGGTCATCTTCCATTTGCTCAAAGAAGAAAGCCCTTGTGCGCCCGAGAGGTAAATGGGGATGCTTGGTGGAGGTGGCCGCAATTATGTGAAAGCCTTGTGGAAGCTGTAATCGAGAAGAGAGGGATCAACACTGTTCTCCAGTAACTTTGGAGTGAGTGGAGGAAAACCATGGATGGGGGATTGGAGAAATGGGTTGCATCTTCTTGAAAATGTAGAGTGAAAAATAGTTAGTGAAAGCCCTAGAGTCGATCATGTGATGATTGTTATATGGACTTGTTGTATCATATTCCTATATATATTTATAAAGGCATTGCTTTATGGTTATTATACTTACTTGTATTGGTGTCAAATAACTAAGTATAATAGCGTCCTTGAGTAGAAGGTTCTTACTTATATCAATCGATTGGTTGAATAGATAATGAGATGATATAGATAATACTACTCTTAATCATTCCTAGTCAAGTATTAATATTCAGGGACAATGTTAATGCGAAGAGACTAGCATATAGGTCAACTCGATGACTTGATCTCACAAGTCATGGATATGAGATATCAAGTTGACACATGGGTATGCATTGGAGAATGTATACTGAATGGTCCGCCATGAGAAAGTATCATGGATCGTTATATGAGTGTCATATACTTTCTCATGTGACTATTAGTATGACTATTAGTCCTTGGACCTGAAGTCACCATGGTTCCCTACATAAGGAGTTGAATACTTTGGCTTTGTCAAACGTCACCCGTAAATGGGTGGACTATAAAGGCGATTACTGGGTATGTAACAAATTATGCGGAGGGATGTGAGTAATGTAGATGGGATCTATCCCTCCTATATGATGGGAGTGATATCATGATTCTTGATAGAGTGAGACCACTAAGTGCATGGCCATGCCCAATGAGTCAATATGAGATATTGAGCTCATTTGACTAGAGTGAGTCTACTTGGAGTTCAAGATATAGATTGTACAGAGGATGACACGGTCTATGCCTCAATTGTTCAATCTAGATGTCGAGGATAGAGGGACTTTGTCACATATTATGAAAGTCACAATTAGTAGTCACAAAGGTGATGTTGGATCTCAACAGTCTTGTAACTTGGGTAGCAATGATGTGTTGCTAGATACCGCTCATTGCTTATGTTTCTAAATCAGTTTAAGAGCATTGTCAATGTTACAAGAACCTATAGGGTCACACACAAAGGGCAATTAGATGGAGATTAGGTTCATATGATGGACCAAGAGGATTAGGTTCATGTGATGAACCAAATTGGATTAAGAGTAATCCAAATTAGACTAATTGAGTTGGACTCAATTTGATTCAAGTGTTGAATGAGTCTAATTTAGATTTGATTTATTGAGTCAATTTAAACTAATGAATAGAGATTCATTAAATTAAATTGACTTGAATCAAAGGTTGGATTTGATCAACCATGGGAGATAAGAGGTCAAGTTTGACTTGACTTGAGAGGGAAGATGAAGGGTCAAGTTTGACTTGACCAAATGCCACTTCATGGTGACTTGGCATAGGGGCTATCCAATGATGATGTTCCACATCATCATGGACACATCATGGTGTGCCACCTCATGAGGAAGACCAAGAGCCATGGTTCTTAGTTTTACATGGATGTTTATAACCCCATCCTTAATGTGGTCGACCATAGCATTAGTGGTGAATTGATTTCATCTTCTTCCCTCTCCCTTCTTGATCTCTCTCCCTTTCTTCCATTTCCGTGACCTTCAAGGGTGCTAGCACACTCTAAGTGGTCTTCTCCACCTTTTGTCTGTGTGGATATGTGTAGAGGAGTGTTCACTCGACACTCTACGAGATCCGACAACCGTTTGGACGAGCGGGATAAGCGAAGGGCATCGCTACAAGGGTAACACTCTTCCATGTAGATCTAGTGTTTCTAAACATGTACATGAATTAATTTTTATTTATCTTTGCACGGATCCGTGGCCGGCTTCCGAGGTTTTCGCAATGCAAAAAGCGATTTTTGTGGCTCGGAGAGTCTAACAGTGGTATCAGAGCCACGTGCGAAGCATGTACATGTTTGTTTTGTAATTTTTGTATTAGATACGAAAAATTACAGATCTATAAGTTTCTATAATTTTTCTAATTTTATATATTTTTGTAAGTATTTTTCTCTTAGAGTCGAAGCAACAAGTGTTTGGACACTTGTAGGCTTCAACCACCGAGAAAAACTCTCCGAAACAGAAAAGTCTCGCTTTAGTCTTTTGAGACAGCGACTTAAGGTGCTGTAAGATCAAGATGGGACACTCGCGAGATTCATTTTGCGAGAAGGGGCGCTGCCCCTAACGCCGCAACGGGCATTGTCCCGCGATCTCGCCCGAATATCGCTTAGCGGGACCGTTGCGGAGATGTGACTCATAAAATTGAAAAAAAAAGGAAAATTAAAGGAATTTATGTAAAATACATAATTTATAATTATGTATGATATTGTGATGGTCATGGACAAAAAACCCCAATGTGATTGGATAAAATTATGTTGTAATTCATAATACGACTTGCACGTTATTTTTGTGTTGTGCATGTTGTATATGATATGTGACCTGCGCGTCGTGCCTCTCTTATTATATTCCTGTTGAAAATAGATTTTTAGACTCGAATGTAACTCGAGTTTCATGTTTGTAATGTACAAAATGAAGCGGTGGAAGATCCACTTGTAGACGGAGTTACGAGGAGGGTGCCAACGACACATGGCGGTCAAAGGAGGCGCTTGGAGAAGCCACTAATCCTAGGTTGACCGTCCGATCTTCTCAATGGCTTGAGAAGATCTAGTAGGGTCATGACCTCATCACAAATTAATTAATTAGTGTGTGTGTGTGTGTGTGTGTATATATATATATATATATATATATATATATATATATATATATATATATATTGTTTTTTGCTTGTATGTATGTGATGCATGCTAGTATAGGGTAATTAATGCCTAATTTATTTTTGCTTGTATGTATGTGATGCATGCTAGTATAGGGTAATTAATGCCTAATTTGATACATATATATATATATATATATTTGTTTTTTGCTTGTATGTATGTGATGCATGCTAGTATAGGGTAATTAATGGCTAATTTATTTTTGCTTGTATGTATGTGATGCATGCTAATATAGGGTAATTAATGCCTTAATGCGTATATGGTACACATTCACGATTAGATTAGATCTCAATCAAGTCAACTCGAAATGCCTACCAAGTTTTGATACCCATCACTACCTCGATCATTTGTTATTGTTGAATCTGCCAAAGTAGAGCAACGCATATTTGTTAGTGCTTATAAGCTCCACATATCTCCACAATGGCATGATATTGTCCACTTTGGGTCTAAGCCCTCATGGTTTTATTTTTGGGCTTTACCCAAAAGGCCTCATACCAATGGAGATATCTTTTTTCTTATAAGCACATGATCTTTTCCATGTCTTACCAATGTGGGACTTTGATTGTATTCCCCATACTCCCAACAATCCCCCCCTCAAACGAAGGACCACATTGGGCCCCCCCTCAAGCCTATCCCTCCTCGAAGGATTTTCTCTGCTTGATGTCCGATCTTCAACCCACCAGGACTTCCTGCCAGTTGTTCGGTCCCCCCGACCCAACTAGACTTCCTTCCTGATGTCTGGTTCTCTTGATCCGGACGTGGGAGCTCAACTTCCTTCGTTCGAGGTTCATGGCTTGACATGGACCATGGCTCTGATACCAATTGTTAGTGCTTATAAGCTCCACATATCTCCACAATGGCATGATATTGTCCACTTTGGGTCTAAGCCCTCATGGTTTTATTTTTGGGCTTTACCCAAAAGGCCTCATACCAATGGAGATATCTTTTTTCTTATAAGCACATGATCTTTTCCATGTCTTACCAATGTGGGACTTTGATTGTATTCCCCATACTCCCAACAATATTATCTTGGTAGGGTGAGGAGGGACAATCTTGGTCCTGCCTATCAAAGCTTGGGTGAGAATAAGCTCAATTAGATTGAGTGAAACTAGTTAACTCAATTGGATCGGGTAAAACTATAGGCATATTCCAATGGTTGGAAAGATAGGATAAGATCACATTTACACTAAATCTTGGGTGATTTAGCTAAAGCTAACTCAAGTTCTTTTGTAAATGTGGATCTTGATCCTATAAACAAGAGTTGCATAGAGATGTAATTGGTAATTTATTACCTACCGATCATACTAAGTCTTGGGCAATTTAGCCAAAGCTAACTCAAGGTGTAGTATGATGTGGATCTTGTCCCGCGAGAATTATAGCTAGTTTGTATGAATTTAGTAGTGTGGTTTGACCACATCCATGACTCGATTCTAAAAAAGTCCTATAATTCAGTGGGAGAATCATTTAATTAAAGGCCTAATTAAATGATAAATGGAATATGTTATTTACTTTCTGCATTATTTATGTTGTAGATTGTCATGTCGTCAAACACGAACACTCTCTCCCTGCATTTTTTCCTTGAGAAGAACAAGCTCAATGGAGCTAATTTCCTGGACTGGTGCAGGAATATGAGAATTGTTCTCAAACAAGAAAGAAAATTGTACGTCCTGGAGCAGCCCATTCCGGAAGCACCTCCTGCCACTGCCTCGCGAGCTGACTGAGATGCTTACAAGAAGCATCAAGATGATGCATTAGATGTGTCATGTCTCATGCTCGCGACCATGAACTCTGAGCTTCAAAAGCAACATGAGTTGATGAATGCTTTTGATATGTTTGAACATCTTCGTCAACTGTATCAAAGACAAGCAAGGCATGAGAGATACGAGATCTCTAAGGCATTGTTTCAGTGCAAGATGCAAGATGGGACTCCCGTAGGTCCATATGTGCTCAAGATGATTGGGTACATAAAAAACCTACAGAGGTTGGGATTTCCACTTGGCCAAGAACTGGCCACTGACTTGATCTTGCAATCCTTGCCAAAAAGTTACAATCAATTTGTCATGAATTACAACATGAATGAAATTGATAAGCCACTGCCTGAGATACTTAGCATGTTGAGTACTGTTGAGCTCCACCTTAAGAAGGCAAAGCCCAACTCCATTTTGATGGTGTAAAAGAAAAAAGGCAAGGACAAGCCTAAAAGTAAGGGAAAGTCTCAATCCAAGGGCAAAGGCAATGCACTGAAACCTAAAGGAGGGGTTGCCAAGGAAGGTGAATACTACCACTGCGGTCAAACCGGTCACTGGAAGTGGAACTGCAAAGGATACCTGGAAGATCTTATGAAGAAGAGAAGTGAAACTTCTACTTCAGGTATATATGTTATAGAAGTCAATCTATCTATTTCTTCATCGTGGGTATTTGATACCGGATGTGCTTCTCACATTTGTACTAATGTACAGGCGCTGAGAAATAGCAGGGCATTGACGAAGGGTGAGGTAGACCTACGAGTAGGCAATGGAGCAAGGGTTGTTGTTGTTGTTGTAGGAACTTATTTTCTATCTCTGCCATCTAGGCTTGTACTAGAATTAGATGAATGTTGTTATGTGCCTGCTCTCACAAAGAACATCATTTCAGTTTCTTATTTAGAGAAGAAAGGCTTTTCATTTATAATAAAGAACAAATATTGTTCCATTTATTTAAATGATATGTTCTATTGTAGTGCACCTCTGATGAATGGACTCTACATTCTAGACTTAGAGAATCCCATCTATAACATAAGTACCAAAAGGTTCAAGTCAAATGAGTTGAACCAAACCTATCTCTGGCATTGTTGCTTAGGTCACATAAATGAGAGTCGCTTATCTCAGCTCCATAAGGATGGGTTGCTGGACTCATTTGATTTTGAATCATATGAGACATGCGAGTCTTGCCTTCTAGGCAAGATGACCAAGACTCCCTTTAGTGGACACAGCGAAAGAGCAACAGACTTGTTAGGACTTATATATAGTGATGTATGTGGCCTTTTCAATGTTGCTGCTAGAGGTGGTTATAGGTACTTTATTACATTTACTGATGACTTCAGTAAATATAGTTATGTGTATCTAATGACACATAAGTCAGAATCCTTTGAAAAGTTCAAAGAATTCAAGAATGAAGTACAAAACCAACTTGGCAAGAGTATTAAGATACTTCGATCAGATCGAGGTGGTGAATACCTTAGCCATGAGTTTCGTGACTATCTAGCTGAGTGTGAGATTATATCCCAACTCACTCCTCCTGGAACACCATAGTGAAATGGTGTATCCGAAAAGAGGAATCGTACCCTATTAGATATGGTATGATCTATGATGAGTCACACAGATCTTCCTATATCCTTTTGGGGATATGCTCTAGACACATCAACCTTCACACTTAACCGTGTTTCATCCAAAGTTGTGATAAAGACACCATATACGATATGGACAGGGAAAAAACCCAAGATGTCTTTCATGAGGATTTGAGGTTGTGAGGCTTACGTTCGACGTCAAGTCTCAGATAAACTGGGACCTAAATTCGATAAGTGCTATTTTGTTGGATATCCCAAGGAAATAAAGGGATATTACTTCTACATTCCTAGTCAGCACAAAATGTTTGTGGCAAAGACTAGGGTATTTCTAGAAAGGAACTTTGTTTTTAGAAAAACTAGTGGAAGTACGTTCAATCTTGAAGAAATTCAAGATATGGACCATAGCACTGAGGCCGAGATGGAGGTTGAAAAGGAACCACAAAGTGTTGTGGATGATGAGATTGTTGCACAAAGAGTTGTGGAACAACAACCTGTTCAGGTAGACCTACCTCTTCGCAGGTCTGATAGGGTACATCATCAGCCTGAGAGATACTCATTTCTCTTGTCTGACCATGATGATGTTATGCTCGTTGAGAATGAGCCTACCTCCTATCAGGAAGCTGTGATGAGCCCAAATTCTGAGAAATGGCTTAAGGCCATGAGATCCGAGATGGAATCCATATACACCAACCAAGTATGGACTTTGGTTGATCCACCTGAAGGTGTCAAACCCATTGGGTGTAAGTGGGTCTTTAAGAGAAAGACTGACATGGATGGACTTACACATACCTATAAGGGTCGATTGGTAGCTAAAGATTTCAAGCAAATTCATGGTATTGACTATGATGAAACTTTTTCTCCAGTTGCGATGTTTAAGTCCATTCGGATCATGCTTGCTATTGCAGCGTACTACGATTATGAGATCTGGCAGATGGATGTCAAAACCGCGTTTCTGAATGAAAACTTACTTAAGGATGTGTACATGACACAACCTGAGGGTTTTGTAGATCCACAGCATACTGGCAAAGTTGGCAAGCTGCAAAGGTCCATTTATGGGCTAAAGCAAGATTTTCGGAGCTAGAATCTTTGATTCGATGATGCGATCAAACATTTTGGTTTCATCAAGAGTGAAGATGAACCCTGTGTCTACAAGAGGGTTAATAGAAACACAATTGTCTTCCTTGTATTGTATGTGGATGACATACTACTCATTGAGAATGACATCCCTTCGCTACAATCTGTGAAGACTTGACTGGGGAAGTGTTTCTCAATGAAGGACTTAGGTGAAGCAACCTGTATTCTAGGCATCAAGATCTATAGAGATAGATCTAAGAGATTGTTTGGCCTAAGTCAGAGTACATATATTGACACGACATTACTACAGTTTACCATGCAGAATTCCAAGAAAAGATTTCTACCGATGTCACATGGTGTGAGTCTTTCGAAGACTCAAAGTCCCTCTTCTAGAGACGAGAAAGACTACATGGATAAGATCCCTTATGCATCTGCCATAGGATCTATCATGTACGTCATGCTATGTACTCGTCCTGCTGTCTCGTATGCTTTGAGCATGACGAGCAGATACCAGTCAGATCCAGGTGAGCGTCACTGGATAGCGGTCAAGAATATTCTTAAGTACTTAAGAAGGACTAAAGAATATTTCTTGATATTTGGAGGCGTTGGGGAATTAGCTGTAAAGGGTTGCAGTGATGTCAGCTTCCAAACTAACCAGGATGATTATAGATCGCAATCAGGGTTCGTGTTTTGCTTGAATGGTGGCACTGTGAGCTGGAAGAGTTCAAAGCGGGACATAATTGTTGATTCTACAATAGAGGGCGAGTATATTGCTCCATCAGAGGCAGCAAAGGAGGCAGTTTGGATCCGCAAGTTCATTACTGAGCTTGGGGTGGTTCCTAGCATAGTAGATCCTATAGAGCTCTATTGTGACAACAATGGAGCGATTGCGCAGGCTAAGGAACCTCGCTCATACCAGCAGACCAAACACATACTATGGCTCTTCCATCTCATTCAAAAGATTATCGATAGAGGAGATGTGAAGATTTGCAGAGTACCCACAGAGGCTAATGTCGCAGATCCCTTGACCAAGGCTTTGACACAGAAAAAGCATGATGGTCACACTAGGTCATTGGGTATTAGATACTACAGTAATTAACACTAGTGCTAGTGGGAGATTGTTAGTGAAAGCCCTAGAGTCGATCATTTGATGATTGTTATATGGACTTGTTGTATCATATTCCTATATATATTTATAAAGGCATTATTTTATGGTTATTATACTTACTTGTATTGGTGTCAAATAACTAAGTATAATAGCGTCGTTGAGTAGAAAGTTCTTATCTATATCAATCGATTGGTTGAATCGATAATAAGATGATATAGAGAATACTACTCTTAATCATTCCTAGTCAAGTATTAATATTCAGGGACAATGTTAATGCGAAGAGACTAGCATGTAGGTCAACTCGATGACTTGATCTCACAAGTCATGGATATGAGATATCAAGTTGATACATGGGTATGCATTGGAGAATGTATACTGAATGACCCGCCATGAGAAAGTATCATGGATCGTTATATGAGTGTCATATACTTTCTCATGTGACTATTAGTATGACTATTAGTCCTTGGACCTGAAGTCACCATGGTTCCCTACATAAGGAGTTGCATACTTTGGCTTCGTCAAACGTCACCCGTAAATGGGTGGACTATAAAGGTGATTACTGGGTATGTAACAAATTATGCGGAGGGATGTGAGTGATATAGATGGGATCTATCCCTCCTATATGACGGGAGTGATATCATGATTCTTGATAGAGTGAGACCATTAAGTGCATGGTCATGCCCAAATGAGTCAATATGAGATATTGAGCTCATTTGATTAGAGTAAGTCTACTTGGAGTTCAAGATATAGATTGTACAGAGGATGACATGGTTGATGTGTGTAATTCATGTTACATTTTGGGTATTCAATATGCATGCATTTCATCCCATTTTATGTTTTAGTCATGTATTTTGTTATGTTTTAGTCAAGTTTAACATATTTTGGACAAAGAAACTTTTTTGGGGTATTTTTCATGTTAACAGGGTGAAGAATCAGCAATTATCAAGGCATATCAAAATAACACAGTCGTGCCATCAGAGACACGTCCGTGTCAGAACTTCCAGACCTCAACACACCCCGGGTGTGTTGGCCCACACACCCACGCTTCATGCCCGACATGCCCATGCCCTCCATTGGCATGGGCGTGTCGCCCTATTTCTTGCCTTTCCTTTTTTGCGTACAACACGACGAAGCCCAAGATTTCCACCTTAATTGAAGAGAATTTCTGCCTTAATTAAAGACGAAGCCAAGGATATAAAACAGGAGATATTCTAACCCTAAAGGGGAGGCGGCGGAATTCGAAGAAGGACGACAAAGACGACGGCGGAGGAAACACAATGATGGTGTTAAGGATTGTAATTTCTTTCTCTGGCAATTCTTGTTTAGCTATGGAGTAGTGTCTTGTAATCTTAGGATAGGGGAGTAGCCCTTGACGACTTATGATGGTTGATTGAATCTCTTCTACTTGAATTGTCGTTTGTTTTGATTTCATTTTAGATTCTTAGTGATAAATCTAAGGAACCTTGGGGAAGTACCTAACAGTGAACCCAAGTTCTCGAAACCTAGATCCAAACTAGGGATTAACTCCTACCAAGTATCGATAGCGTATCTATGAGGGCTTGCGGGAATCATTGATGATTCCTTAGCTGATTATGGTCCCGTGTGCAAACCTATCGTGAAAAGGAAATTTAGTCTCTACAGGAACTCTTATGGACTTAATGGATCTATCAAATCCAATTCTTACCAAGTAACGGAAGTAAGACTAGGGAGGTTTGCAGGGGTCTCATGACAGGTCCCCTTAGCTGATTATGATCACCTACGCTCGAATACCGTGATAGGGAAATTGAGTTTGATAGGTACAATTGACGTAGACCTCGAAAGGGGCCATTGATTTACCTTAGGATAGGTTCTATCAGAACAACTCCAAGGAGTAGGAGAGAACATAATCACCTTATAAATCGTCGATGCGGTTAAATCCATATCCTGAGATTCCCCCCTCAATTATTGACTTTTAGCTCGTTCTTCTCATTCGTTGTTCTTGACTACTTAGTTTCTTTACTTAATTCTCAAATTTGATTTGACTAGATAACTTGGTATCACGATCATTCGGTAATTGACCCAATCCCTGTGGGATCGATATTTTTATTACTTGACGACTACCGTGTACTTGCGGAAATCGACACATCAAGTTTTTGGCGTCGTTGCCAGGGATTGGCACTCAATATTGAATTGAGCGTGATTTAGTTAATCTAGATTTCTGTTTCTATTTTTGTTCTTTTGTCTATTCTGAATTCTTGTTTTGGAAGTTACTCCTATTGTTACATGCACAGATTTAACATGGAAATTCTCGAAATCGATCCTGAGATAGAGAGAACATTCCTTGCTAGAAGATGACTCCAGCAACAACAGGAAGAAAATTTGAACTCTAACATGGCTGATCAGAATGAGAATAAACCTTTAAGGGATTACGCAGCGCCTAGTACAAGGGGATTAAGATCAAGTATTAGAAGACCCCCCATTGAAGCGAACAATTTTGAATTGAAACCGGCTCTACTTTCCATGGTCCAACAACATCAATTTGGAGGAGTGGCCACTGAAGATCCTAATCTGCACTTGGAAGTATTTTTAGAATTTTGCGAGACTTTAAAACTGAATGGAGCCTCAGCTGATGCTATTAGATTGCGCTTGTTTCCCTTCTCATTGCGGGACAAAGCTAGAGTGTGGTTACACTCTCTTCCAGCGGACTGCATAACTACATGGGATCAGCTGGAGCAAAGATTTCTAGACAAGTATTTTCCACCAAGCAAAATTGCAAGTCTTCGTCATCAAATCACTAATTTTGTACAGAAGGATGGAGAAACATTATTTGAAGCTTGGGATAAATTTAAGGGATTACTACAACAATGTCCTCATCATGGGCTAGAGAAATGGCTCATTGTTCATACTTTCTATAATGAAATCTCGTATGCCACTAAAGTTTCTCTTGATTTTGCTGCAGGAGGAGCTCTCATGAACAAAACGTTGGATGAAGCATTTGAGATCATCGAGAATGTGGCAATGAATTCTCACCGATGGGCTACAGAACGAGGGTATCCGATTAAAATGCCAGGTAAGTATGAGGTAAGTACTCTCGATTTACTCAGTGCTAAAGTTGATAAATTAACTCAAAAGCTCGAACATTTTAATGTATCAGCTGTAAACTCATCTAATGTCACTTGTAAGATTTGTGGTGTAACAGGACATATGGCTACAAATTGCCAAATCCAACACGCACCATCTTCGGGAGCAGGGGTTGAGCAAGTAGATGTGCTGAATAATTTTAATCAGAAGCCTAATGGTGGAAACCCTTATTCGAACACGTACAATCTCGGTTGGAGGAATCATCCCAACTTTTCGTATCGAGCCAACCAAAATTCTTCTGGATAGAACAATTTTGGAGCACCTTCGGGATTTCAACCAAGGCCCAAGTCAACCTTAGAGAAGATGATGGAAAATTTTATCACATGCCAAGGGAAGATGAACGATGAATTTCGACAGCATGTTATAGAATCCAATCAGCAACATCAAAACAATACCGAGGTGATTAAGCAATTGGGAAGCAAAGTTGATAATTTGACTAATCACACAAGAATGTTGGAGAATCAAATTTCTCAAATTGCTAGCTCTACATCTAGGATGCCCGGTAGATTTCCTGGAAATTCAGAAGTAAACCCAGCTGAACATTGTAATTCTATAAGTTTGAGAAGTAGAAGAATTTTAGAAGGAGACAAGAAAGCAGAACCACCTACCAGAGCTCAACAAGCCCCACCCGTGCTCAAGAACACGAGTGTGCTGAAGTTTGAAGAAGTGGTCATGCCCAGCAGCATGCCTATGTTGAACGATTTTGAGATAGGCAGCCAACAGCACACCCAGGGTGTGTTGTCCAATACACCCATGGCGGGTGATGCCCATAAGTACACCTAGGGTGTGTCAGCCGACACACCCGTGGTGGGTCGCTCCAGTAGCCAGCACAACCCAGCCGAGCTACTAGACACAGTCGTGTGGCACAAAGAGCCAAGAACATATAAGCCTCCGATCCCATTCCCTCAGAGGCTGATCAAGGAGAAATTGGATGAACAATTTGGTAAGTTCCTTGAGGTAATTAGAAAGCTTTATATTAATATACCTTTTACAGAAGCTCTTCAACAAATGCCTACGTACTCCAAGTTCTTGAAGGATATTTTAACCAATAAAAGAAAAGTTGAGGAACATGTAACAGTGGCTCTTACCGAAGAATGTAGCGCTTTAATTAAAAACATGGTACCTCCCAAGCTAAATGATCCAGGTAATTTTTCTATCCCTTGCATAATTAATGACTCTAATTTTGATAAGACTTTTTGTGATCTAGGCGCTAGTGTCAATCTGATTCCTCTTTCCATATGCAAGAAATTAGATTTGGGAGAAATGAAACTAACAACTATGGCCTTGCAGTTAGCCGATCGCTCCATTAGATATCCTTTCAGAATCTTAGAAGATGTACCTATGAAGGTGGGAAACTTTATTGTTCCCGCCGATTTCGTAGTGCTCGACATGGATGAAGACCCATGTATTCCACTCATTTTAGGGAGACCTTTCCTTGCTACTGCAAGGGCGATGATAGACGTCAAGAACCACAAACTTTAACTTGCATTTGGAAATGATAAGATTGAATTCGACCTTTCAAAAGCTATTAAACAACCTTCTGATTTCGATGTTTGTTGCAGGATTGACAGTTTCCAGTCAATTGCGCTAAAAGGAGCACAAGAACAAACTCATCTTGATAGGCTCGAAAGGGATTTCGAGGATGAAGACCCGAAGATTATCGACCTTGACCTACCACCACAGGTAGAACTTAAGCCTCTTCCATCGACGCTCAGGTATGAATTTCTTGGCAAAAACTCTACTTATCCCGTGATCATTAACGCTAATCTGAGTGATGCAGAGACTGAGAAATTGATCGAGGTGCTGAAAACACATAAGAACGTCATTGGATACAAGATTGATGATATAAAGGGGATTAGTCCATCGGTTTACATGCATAGAATTCTACTCGAAGATAACTATAAACCTTCAATAGAACATCAACGAAGGCTGAACTCGGCCATGAAAGAGGTGGTCAAGAAAGAGGTCCTGAAATTACTAGATGCAAGAATTATCTATCCTATATTCGATAGTGAATGGGTAAGTCCTGTCCATGTGGTGCCTAAGAAAGGGGGGATAACCGTGATAAAAAATGCTACGAATGAATTAATCCCCACGAGAGTAGTCACCGGGTGGAGAATGTGTATTGATTATAGAAAATTGAACAAGGAAACTAGAAAGGACCACTTTCCTATCCCATTTATTGACCAAATGTTAGACCGGTTGGCAAAACATTCGCATTTCTATTACCTAGATGGATACTCCGGTTTCTATCAAATCCCCATCTATCCTAATGACTAAGAGAAAACAACTTTTACTTGCCCATATGGTACTTTTGCTTTCAGGAGAATGTCTTTTGGACCTTGCAATGCAGATGCATGACTTCAATTTTTTTCGATATGATCGAGAATATAATGGAAGTATTCATGGATAATTTTTCTGTATATGGTGCAAATTTTGATATATGCTTATCTAATTTGGTCAAGGTTTTGCAAAGATGCGAGGAAATGAATTTAATGCTTAATTGGGAGAAGTGTCACTTCATGGTGCAAGAAGGCATAGTGCTTGGGCATCTAGTTTCACAGTGTGGTATTGAGGTGGACATTGCTAAAACTGAAGTGATCAAGAAGTTGCCTCCTCCAACCGATGTTAAGGGAGTGCATAGTTTTCTGGGATATGCGGGGTTTTACCGACGGTTCATTAATGACTTTTCAAAAATCTCAAAGCCATTGACTAATTTTCTTGCTAAGGATGTCGAGTTTCATTTTGATAATTCTTGTCTTGATGCATTTTTCAGATTAAAAGAAGCATTGACAACCGCCCCAATAATGCAACCTCTAGATTGGAGTCTTCCTTTTGAAATTATGTGTGATGCAAGTGATTTCACTGTAGGTGCAGTATTGGGACAAAGGAAGGACCGCAAGGTGTATGCAATTTACTACGCCAGAAAAACATTGGATGAAGCACAAGTGAATTATGCTACTACGGAGAAGGAACTCTTGGCTATAGTCTTCGCCTTCGACAAATTTAGATCTTATATCATTGGGTCTAAGGTGATAGTTTACATAGATCATGCAGCCATAAGATACTTGTTGAGCAAAAAGGAATCCAAGCCAAGACTCATCCGGTGGATACTTCTTCTACAAGAGTTTGATCTAGAAATTCGAGACAAACAAGGAATGGAGAACATAGTTGCAGATCATCTATCGAGACTGCACCAAGAAACAAATGCAGGAAGTGACGATGATCTTGCTATTAATGATTTCTTTTCGGATGAGAAGCTACTAGCTGTCAAGAAAATCAGGGCTCTGTGGTATGCTGATTTTGCCAATTACCTAGCTTGCGAAATAATACCTTCCCATATGACTTATCATCAGAGAAAGAAGTTTTTCGCGGATGTAAAGCAATATGTGTGGGATGAGCCATTCTTGTTCAAGCAAGGAGCAGATGCTATTTATCGAAGATGTGTATCAGAAGAAGAGATTGAGGACATATTGTATCATTATCATTCTTCTGCTTATGGAGGTCATACTAGCATGGACAAGACTGCGGCAAGGGTCTTACAAGCAGGATTTTACTGGCCTCATATTTTTAGAGACTCCCGGAATTATGTGATGACTTGTGACCGCTGTCAAAGGACCGGGAATGTATCAAGAAGACACGAGATGCCTCAAAATTTGATATTGGAAGTCAAATTATTTAACGTCTGGGGAATTAACTATATGGGACCTTTCCCTTCTTCCTATAACAATGCCTACATATTGGTGGCGGTGGACTATGTGTCTAAGTGGGTTGAGGCTCTCCCATCTCCATCTTGTGATGCAAAAACGGTTATAAAACTTTTCAAGAGTATAATATTTCCAAGATTTGGAGTACTAAGAGAAGTAATAAGTGATGGAGGCTCACATTTTATCGAAAGACAATTTGAAAGCCTTCTCAAGAAGTATGGAGTAACCCATAAAGTAGTCTCACCATATCATCCACAAACAAGCGGGCAAGTTGAAGTTTCGAACAGGGAAATAAAGGCTATCTTGGAGAAAACAGTATCAAGGTCAAGGAAGGACTGGTCTTTGAAGCTTGACGATGCTCTGTGGGCCTATCGAACTGCTTACAAGACACCCATTGGAATGACTCCATTTCGATTAGTTTATGGAAAACCATGCCATCTTCCAGTTGAAATAGAGCACAGAGCATATTGGGAAATTAAATGGCTTAATTTTGACCTAAAGAAAGCCGGAGAGAAAAGAAAATTGCAGCTAAATGAACTTGAAGAACTACGCCTTGATGCTTATGAACATGCAAAATCTTACAAGGTGAAAACAAAGAGATGGCATGACCGGAATATCATGCGTAGAGAATTTCATGAAGGAGACTTGGTATTACTCTTCAACTCGAGATTGAAACTTTTTCCTGGAAAGCTGAAATCCAGATGGTCGGGACCATACCAAGTTAAAAAGATTTATCCTCATGGAGCTATTGATATATCAAGTGAGTCTACCGGAATTTTCAAAGTGAATGGACAAAGACTTAAGAAATACTTTCCAAACAAACCTGCGGAGCTGATTGAGGAGGAGAAGTAGAGTACACTCCTCGAGCCACATCCATCCAACTAGGGAGAATTGAGGGGTCAAGCTAATGACCTTTAAACAAGCGCTTCTTGGGAGGCAACTCAAGATATTTTTATTTTTTTAATTTTTATTCATTTTATTTTATTTTATTTTCTTTGTTTTTATTTTAACTTTGAGTTTTGCATTTTTCAGGTTTTTAGGTTTACGGGACACAACATGTCCGTGTCGCTCATCGACACGGCCGAATCAAGAACCAACTACAGTCCAGAGGCTGGCACGATGAGACCGTGTTGTTTGATGCGGTCGTGTTATTGTCATGCCACTACGTGCCAGATTTACATGACCCACCTATGCCACACGGCACGGGCATGTCAAGTTCTAAAGACAAACCCAAATGCAACACGGGTCGGGTATGTCCTTTGGCACGCCCGTGTCACACAAATAAAGGGAGTCATGCCCTTTGGCACGCCTGTGTCACCCAAAAAGGGACGGGCGTACCCTTTGGCATGCCCATGTCACCGCTAACCCTTAAAACCGGCCCGAACACACCCTAACTTTCACACAAGCTTGGAGCATCCACCGTCTCTCTCTTAACCAGCCCGGAAGCTCAACCGACTCTCTCCCTCCCCAACGCCATGAGTAAGCGAGTGAAGACTAGGGGAGGAGTTTCTTCTCAACCGACAGCTCGGGACAAGGGAAAGAGAAAAGTTCAAGATTTGGGTAACGATCCTCTGTCATCTTGTCATCCGTGTGGAATTGTATTTAGAGATGATGTTATGAAATCTAGATTCAGTAAGCTTGAGAAAAGAAAAATAGTTTCTACACGAACCATAGATTTCTACACGTTGACAACCCTAGGAATTAGAGATGATATAATTTGGTTGACTAATAGGATAGGTTGGACTGACTTTATCACATATCATCATCTTACTTATCCTAGTATTACTCTTGAATTCCTTAGCTCTTTATCCGCTGAAATACTTCAAGGAAAGAATTGTGAAGAAGGAAAAATCCAATTTAGGTTAATGAATCATGAGTTTACTCTTTCCTTAAGTAATTTTAATGCGATATTTGATTTTCCTTGCGGAGGGGAGAGGTAAATTCATAGATATTTTATTGATCATCAGTTTTGGAAATTAATTTCTGATGACCCTCGCTCTTATGATGCATCTAGATTTAAATCATTCAATATCCCAAATCCTATTTTTCGTTATCTCCTTAGGTTTATGGCAAATACAATTTCTAGGAGATATGATAGTGCAGGGGTATCTAGACAGAGCGAGCTACAGTTTTTATGGGCTATGCTAAATGAAGTTAAAATTGATTCTGGAGCCCATATGGTGAGACACCTAGTTAAAGTTAGTAATAGCCCATCTGGGGTTATAATCGTAGGTGGTCTTATCACTAGAATTGCCATAGCTTTGGGATGTGACCTAGATAACCTTGAATATTGTCCTGCTAGCCCTAGATTGGATTTGGATGCTTGTATCAATATGAAGATAATTGAGGCATTTGAAGAGGGATATCGTTTGATGTTGAAAAACAGAATTAAAATCCCTCTTCCAAACCCTGAGCGGATCACCATATGTAATGAAGCCAATTGGCTTTTCAGAGATGTCCACAGTCCCTTGCCTACCCCTATTGCCCATGCCCCATCACCCTCACCTAGGGAGTCATCTCACATAGCCCCTGAGCCATCCCATTCGACTCCTGAGCCCCCTTGATTTTCTACTGACAATTTTTCTGTAGGATACACTTCATTTGATTTTTCAAGATTCCGATCATCATTCGAGGCTTTCAGGGTCAAGCATACCTTGCACATGGGTGTGTGGGATCGGTTTGCCCAGACTATAGAGGAGCACCATCGTATGGTGACTCAGTATTTGGATAGGGCAATAGATTTTCACAGGAGAGCTGATGAGTTCTTCACCGCTGAGGCCACCAGGAGGGAGGATGATGCTAGATTTTAGTAGGAGTCCCGGGAGTTTTACCAGGAGCAACGACGTAGGTGGGAAGAGGAGGATGATAGTAGCAATTGTTTGGTTTTTCCGAGCCGCAAAAACCGCTTTTTGCATTGCGGAAACCTCGGAAGCCCCGGCCACGGATCCGTGCGAAGTATAAAAAATTATAATTACATGTATGTGCTTACAAAAATCCTAGATCTACCTTAGATCTAAGAGGTTAGAACGTTACCCTCGTAGCGACGCCCTTCGCTTATCCCGCTCGTCCAAAAGTTCGCCGGAACTCGAGAGTGTCAAGTGCACACTCCTCTATGGTATCCACACAAGCAATAGGTGGAGAGAAATGCCTTAGAGTGTGCTAGCACTCCCTTAGGAATTTCGGCCAAAGAGAGGGATGGGAGAGGGAGAGCTTGAGAGGAAAGGTTCCAAGGTTGAAGATGAAGTAATGAGAGTAACTCATCAAATGAATTCACCACATGAAACCCCTAAAGTG
Source organism: Wurfbainia villosa (assembly GCA_025175895.1). Taxonomy (NCBI): domain Eukaryota; kingdom Viridiplantae; phylum Streptophyta; class Magnoliopsida; order Zingiberales; family Zingiberaceae; genus Wurfbainia; species Wurfbainia villosa. The sequence continues at coordinate 30,271,944 of CM045998.1, read as the reverse complement.
GCCGGCCACTTCAAGGAGAGGGAGTTACATGCATGCATGTAACTCCCATGTCCCTTGGTCTCCCTCATGAGGTGGCACCAATTGACAAAGTCAATGATGATGTGGAGCATCATCATTGGCTGGCCATGCCTAGTCATCATCATGACATGGCATTTGGTCAAGTCAAACTTGACCTTTCATCTTCCCTCTCAAGTCAAGTCAAACTTGACCTCTAATCTCCCATGGTTGATCAAATCTAACCACTTGACTCAAGTCAATTTAATATAATGAATCTCTATTCATTAATTTAAATTGATTTGATGAATCAAATCTCAATTAGACTCATTCAACACTTGAATCAACTTGAGTCTAACTCAATTAGTCTAATTTGGATTACTCTTAATCCAATTTGGTTCATCCCATGAACCTAATCCTCATGGTTCATCATATGAACCTAATCTCCATCTAATTGCTCTTATGTGTGTGACCCTATAGGTTCTTGTAACGTTGGTAATGTCCCTAAACCGATTTAGGAACATAAGCAATGAGTGGTATCTAGCAACACATCATTGCTACCCAAGTTACAAGAATGTTGAGCTCCAACATCACCTTTGTGACTACTAATTGTGACTCTCACAATATGTGACAATGTCCCTCTATCCTTGACATCTAGATTGACCAATCGAGGCATAGACCGTGTCATCCTCGGTACAATCTAAATCTTGAACTCCAAGTAGACTCACTCTAATCAAATGAGCTCAATATCTTATATTGACTCATTTGGGCATAACCATACGCCGTGGTCTCACTCTATCAAGAATATCGATGTCACCCCGTCATATAGGAGGATAGATCCCATCTACATCACTCACATCCCTCCGCATAATTCGTTACATACCCGATGTCGCCTTTATAGTCCACCCATTTACGGGTGACGTTTGACGAAGCCAAAGTATGCAACTCCTTATGTAGGGAACCATGGGGACTTCAGGGCTAAGGACTAATAGTCATACTAATAGCCACATGAGAAAGTATATGACACTCATATAACGATCCATGATACTTTCTCATGGCGGGTCATTGGTATACATTCTCGATGCATACCCATGTGTCATCGACTTGATATCTCATATCCATGACTTGTGAGATCAAGTCATCTTGTTGACCTACATGCTAGTCTCTACGCATTAACATTGTCCCTGAATGTTAATACTCGACTAGGAATGATTAAGAGTAGTGTTCTCTATATCATCTCATTATCGATTCAACCAATCGATTGATATAGATAAGAACCTACTACTCAAGGACATTATTATATTTAGTTATTTTGCACCAATACAAGTAAATATAATAACCATGCCTTTATAAATAGGAATATGATACAATAAAGTCCATACAACAATCATCACATGATTGGCTCTAGGGCTTTCACTAACAATCTCCCACTAGCACTAGTGCCAATCATCGTAGTATCAAATACCCAATGACCTAGTGTGACCATCATGCTTTTTTTTGCGGAAGCCTTGGTCGAGGATCTGCGATGTTAGCCTCTGTGGGTACTCTGCAAATCTTCACATCTCCTCGATCGACAATCTCACGAATGAGATGGAAGCACCGATATATTCGGCCTCTGTTGTAGAATCAATAACTGTGTCCTGCTTGGAACTCTTCCAGCTCACAGTGCTACCTATTCAAGCAAAACCACGAACCACATTGCGATCTATAATCATCACAGTCAGTTTGGAAGTTGGCATCATTGTAACCCTTCTGACTACTAGCTCCTCATCGCCTCCAAATATCAAGAAATATTCTTTAGTCCTTCTCAAGTACTTAGAATATTCTTGGCTACTATCGATGGCGCTCACCGGATCATCGTATCTACTCGTCATGCTCAAAGCATCACGAGACATCGGATGAGTACATCATAGCGTACATGATAGATCCTATAGCGCGTAAGGGATCTTATCCATGCGGTCTCTCTCCTCTAGAAGAGGACTTTGAGTCTTGAAAGACTCACACCATGTGACATCGTGAAGTCCTTTCTTGGAATTATGCATGGCAAAAGTAATACCGTGTCAATGTATGTACTCGACTTAGGCCAAGCAATCTCTTAGATCTATCTCTATAGATCTTGATGCCTAGAATCTGGTTGCTTCACCTAAGTCCTTTCTTGAGAAGCACGTCCCGACCAAGTCTTCACGTATGTAGCGAAGGGATGTCATTCCCAATGAGTAGTATGTCATCCACATACAATACAAGGAACACAAGCTGTGTTCCCATTAACCCTCTTTAGACCACGAGGGTTCATCTTCATTCTTGATGAAACCAAAGCTGTTTGATCGCATCATCGAATCGAAGATTCGGCTCGAAGCTTGCTTTAGCCCATAAATGGACCTTTGCGGCTTGCATACCTTCCCATATCTTTGTGGATCTACAAAACCCTCGAGGTTGTGTCATGTACACATCCTCGAAGTAAGTTTCCATTCGAAACACGGTTTTGACATCCATCTGCGGATCTCATAATCGTGGTATCTTTGCAATAGAAAGCAAGATCCGAATGGACTTAAACATCGCCCTGGAGAAAAGGTTTCATCATAGTCAATACCATGAATTTGCTTGAAACCTTTAGCCTGTCAGCCCTTATAGGTATCATAAGTCCATCCATGTCAGTCTTTCTCCTAAAGACCCACTTACACCCAATGGGTTTGACCCCTTTAGGTGGATCAACCAAAGTCCATACTTGGTTAGTGTACATGGATTCCATCTCGGATCTCATGGCGTCTAGCCATTTCTCAGAATCTGGGCTCATCACGGCTTCTACGATGGAGGTAGGCTCATTCTCAATGAGCATAACGTCATCATGGTCGGAAAGAGAAATGAGTATCTCTCGGTGACGGCGTACCCTATCGGACTGCGAAGAGGTAGGTCTACTTGAGCAAGTGATTGTTCCATAACTCTTTGTGCAACAACCTCATCACCCACAACACTTTGTGGTTCTGTTCAACCTCCATCAAGGCCTCAGTGCTATGGTCCTTATCTTGAATTTCTTGAGATCGAAGGTACTCCCACTAGTTTTCTAGAAACAAAATCCCTTTCTAGAAAAACCCGGTCTTTACCACAAACACTTTGTCTTGAGGAATGTAGAATAATATCCCTTTGTATCCTTGGGATATCAGCCAAAATAGCACCTATCAAATTTGGGTCCCGGTTTATGCGAGACTTGGCGTCGAGCGTAAGCCTCACAACCCCAAATCCTCATAAAAGACATCTTGGGATTTTTTTCCTATCCATATCGTATATGGTGTCTTTACCACAGCCTTGGATGGTACACGGTTAAGGGTAAAGGCTGCTGTGTCTAGAGCATATCCCCAAAAGGATATAGGAAGATCTGTGTGACTCATCATAGATCATACCATATCCAATAGGGTACGATTCCTCCTTTCGGATACACCATTCCACTGTGGTGTTCCAGGAGGAGTGAGTTGGGATAGAATCCCACACTCAGCTAGATAGTCACGAAACTCATGGCTAAGGTATTCACCACCTCGATCTGATCGAAGTATCTTAATACTCTTGCCAAGCTGGTTTTGTACTTCATTCTTGAATTCTTTGAACTTTTCAAAGGATTCTGATTTATGTGTCATGAGATACACATAACCATATCTACTGAAGTCATTAGTAAATGTAATGAAGTACCTGTAACCACCTCTAGCAGCAACATTGAAAGGACCACATACATCACTATGTATAAGTCCTAACAAATCTGTTGCTCTTTCGCTATGTCCACTAAAGGGAGTCTTGGTCATCTTACCTAAAAGGCAAGACTCGCATGTCTCATATGATTCAAAATCAAATGAGTCTAGCAGCCCATCCTTAGGGAGCTGAGATAAGCGACTCTCATTTATGTGACCTAAGCGACAATGCCAGAGATAGGTTTGGTTCAACTCATTTGACTTGAACCTCTTGGTACTTATGTTATAGATAGGGCTCTCTAAGTCTAGAAAGTAGAGTCCGTTCATTAGAGGTGCACTACTGATAGAACATATCATTTAAATAAAGAACAACATTTGTTCTTTATTATAAATGAAAAACCTTTCTTGTCCAAACAAGAAAGCTGAAATTATGTTCTTAGTTAAGCGGGCACATAACAACATTCATCTAATTCTAGTACAAGCCCGAGAGGCGAGAGATAGATCATAAGTTCCCTACTGCAGGCAACCCTTGCTCCATTGCCTACTCGTAGTCCACCTCGCCCTTTGTCAATGCCTTGCTATTTCTCTGCACATTGGTACAAATGTGAGATGCACATCCGTATCTAATACCCATGATGAAGAAATAGATAGATTGACTTCTATAACATTTATACAGTAGAAGTCTCACTTCTCTTCTTCTTAAGATCTTCGGTATGCCTTGCGATTCGCTTCCGTGTCTGCTTCCTTGCGAAGCAAGCCCCTTCCTTGGCTACCCCTCCTTTGGGTTTAAGTTCTTTGCCTTTGCCCTTGGCTTGGGACTTTCCCTTACCTTTAGGCTTGCCCTTGCCTTTCTTCTTACGCACCATCAAAATGGTGTCGATTTACCCTTCTTAAGGTTAAGCTCTGATTCTCAACATCTTTGAGCATCTCAGCAATGGCTTATCAATTTCATTCATGTTATAATTCATGACAAATTGATTGAAGGCTTGTGGCAAAGATTGCAAGATTAGGTCAGTGGCCAGCTCTTGGCCAAGTGGGAATCCCAGCCTTTGTAGGTTTTCTACGTACCCAATCATCTTGAGTACATATGTACCTATGGGAGTCCCTTCTTTCATTTTGGACCCAAATAATGCCTTAGAGACTTCATATCTCTCATGCCTAGCTTGTCCTTGATATAGTTGACGAAGATGTTCAACCATATCATAAGCATTCATGAACTCGTGTTGCTTCTGAAGCTCAGAGTTCATGGTCGCGAGCATTAGACATGACACATCTAATGCATCATCTTGATGCTTCTTGTAAGCATCTTTGTCAGCTCGCGAGGCATTGGCAGGAGGTGCCTCTGGAATGGGCTGCTCCGGCGACGACTTCCTTTCTTGGGTGAGAACAATTCTCAAGTTCTGTATGCGATCCGGAAATTTGCTCCATTGAGCTTGTCCTTCTCAAGGACAGATCGCAGAGAGAGAGTGTTCGTGGTTGTCGACATAGTTATCTACAACATACAATGCAGAGAATTAATATCATATTCCTTTTATCATTTAATTAGGCCTTTAATCAAATGATGCTCCCACTAAATTATAGGAATTTTGTAGAATCGAGTTATGGATGTGGTCAAACCACTTTTACTAGATTCATACAAACTAGCTATAATTCTTGGACAAGATCCACATCATACTAAGCCTTGAGTTAGCTTTGGCTAAATCGCCCAAGACTTAATACGATCGATTGGTAGTAACACATTACCGATTACATCTCTATGCAACTCTTGTTTATAGGATTAAGACCCACATTTACAAAAGACCTTGAGTTAGCTTTGGCTAAATCGCCCAAGATTTAGTGTAAATGCGATCTTAACCTATCTTTCCAACGATTGGAATATGCCTATAGTTCTACTCGATCCAATTGAGTTAACTAGTTTTGCTCAATCTAATTGAGCTTACTCTAACCCGAGTCGTGATAGGCGGGACCAAGATTGTCCCTCCGCACCCTACCAAGATAATATGCGTTGCTCTGCTTTGGCAGATTCAACAACAACAAATGATCGAGGTAGTGATGGGTATCAAGGCTTGGTAGGCATTTTCGAGTTGATTCGATTATGATCTAATCTAATCGTAATGTGTATCTTATACGCATTTAGGCCTTTATTATCCTATATTAGCATGCATCATATACATACATTAATTATTCTAGCATGCATCATATACATACAAGAAAATTAACCTAGCATGCATCATATACATACAAACATTTTTCTACTAGCATGCATCACATACATACAAGCAAAATCAATTAAATATACATATATATATATCAACATATATATATATCATTAAATGTGATATAGTCATGGCCCTACTACGATCTTCTCAAGCAAATGAGAAGATCGGACGGTCAACCTAAGGCTAGCGGCTTCTCCAAGCGCTTCCTTTGACCGCCATGTGTCGTCGTCACCCTTCTCGTAAGCTCGTCTTCAAGTGGACTTTCCACCGCTCCATTTTTGTACATTACAAATATGAAACTCGAGTTACATTCGAGTCTAAAACTATTTACAACTAGAATATTAAAAGAATAGGTGCGGCCTTGCGCATGAAACACTTTACAACACGCCTGACCACAAAAGCACCTTGGTAGTATTATGAATTACAACACACATAATCCAATCCAATTGGGTTATTGGGCCATGACAATCACAGAATTATACATAATTCTAAATTATGTATTTTACAGAAAATTTCTATAATTTTCCTAATTTATTTTGAATTTATGAGTCACCCCTCGAAGCGGTCCCATTAAGCGGTTTCGTAGCGATCGCGGGACATGGCCCCTTTCGGGATAGGGGCAGCGCCCTACTGCATAAAATAAACTTCAGTGTCCCTACAATGATCTTACAGTGACTTAAGTCGCTGTCTCAAAAACCTAAAGCGAGAACTCACGATTCGAGAGTTTTTCGGGTTGAAGCCTCTGAGTGTCCCAACACTCGTTGCTTGACTCTCTGAGAAAAATACCCAAAAATTCTATAAAATAAGAAAATTTACAGAAACATATAAATCTGTAATTTTTATATCTAATATAAAAACTACAAAAGCGAAACACATACATGCTTGCGTGGCTCTGATACCCTTTGTTTGGTTTTCAAGCATGAAAACCGCTTTTTGCGTTGCGGAAACCTCGGAAGCCCGACCACGGATCCGTCGGTATAAAAATTATAATTACATGTATGTGCTTACAGAAATCCTAGATCTACCTTAGATCTAAGAGGTTAGAAACGTTACCCTCGTAGCGGCGCCCTTGCTTATCCGCTCGTCCAAAAGTTGCGGAACTCGAGAGTGTCAAGTGCACACTCCTCTATGGTATCCACACAAGCAATAGGTGGAGAAAAATGCCTTAGTGTGCTAGCACTCCTTAGGAATTTCGGCCAAAGAGAGGATGGGAGAGGAGAGCTTGAGAGAAAAAGGTTCAAGGTTGAAGATGAAGTAATGAGAGTAACTCACCAAATGAATTCACCACATGAAACCCCTAAAGTGGCGGCCACTTCAGGAGAGGAGGTTACCTGCATTCATGTAACTCCCATGACCCGTGGTCTCCCTCATGATGTGGCACCTATTTACAAAGTCAATGATGAAGTGGAGCATCATCATTGGCGGCATGCCTAGTCATCCTCATGACATGGCATTTGTTCAAGACAAACTTGACCTTTCATCTTCCCTCTCAAGTCAAGTCAAACTTGACCTCTAATCTCCCATGGTTGATCAAATCTAACCACTTGACTCAAGTCAATTTAATATAATGAATCTCTCTTCATTAATTTAAATTGATTTGATGAATCAAATCTCAATTAGACTCATTCAACACTTGAATCAACTTGAGTCTAACTCAATTAGTCTAATTTGGATTACTCTTAATCCAATTTGGTTCATCCCATGAACCTAATCCTCATGGTTCATCATATGAACCTAATCTCCATCTAATTGCTCTTATGTGTGTGACCCTATAGGTTCTTGTAACGTTGGCAATGTCCCTAAACAGATTTAGGAACATAAGCAATGAGCGGTATCTAGCAACACATCATTGCTACCCAAGTTACAAGAATGTTGAGCTCCAACATCACCTTTGTGACTACTAATTGTGACTCTCACAATATGTGACAATGTCCCTCTATCCTTGACATCTAGATTGACCAATCGAGGCATAGGACCGTGTCATCCTCGTACAATCTAAATCTTGAACTCAAGTAGACTCACTCTAATCAAATGAGCTCAATATCTCATATTGACTCATTTGGGCATGGCCATGCACTTCTTGGACTCACTCTATCAAGAATATCGATGTCACTCCCGTCATATAGGAGGGATAGATCCCATCTACATCACTCACATCCCTCCGCATAATTCGTTACATACCCAGTAATCGCCTTTATAGTCCACCCATTTACGGGTGACGTTTGACGAAGCCAAAGTATGCAACTCCTTATGTAGGAAACCATGGTGACTTCAAGTCTAAGGACTAATAGTCATACTAATAGCCACATGAGAAAGTATATGACACTCATATAACGATCCATGATACTTTCTCATGGCGGGTCATTCAGTATACATTCTCCAATGCATACCCATGTGTCAACTTGATATCTCATATCCATGACTTATGAGATCAAGTCATCTTGTTGACCTACATGCTAGTCTCTACGCATTAACATTGTCCCTGAATGTTAATACTCGACTAGGAATGATTAAGAGTAGTGTTCTCTATATCATCTCATTATCGATTCAACCAATCGATTGATATAGATAAGAACCTACTACTCAAGGACATTATTATATTTAGTTATTTGGCACCAATACAAGTAAATATAATAACCATGCCTTTATAAATAGGAATATGATACAATAAAGTCCATACAACAATCATCACATGATTGGCTCTAGGGCTTTCAATAACAGCGAGGACGGTGACCATTGATCCCCTTGAGCTATTTTGTGAGTTTCGATGCCTTTCATTTATTGCTTATGTTGTCTCTTCTTAGATGTCTAATTTGGTTATTGCATAATTTAGGTCTAGGGGAGTATGTTTCATTGTGTAAGCTGATTCCGTTTTTATCTTTTCATATATCATAACATTGCATTCTTATATCATCTAGCGTAGTATAACTGAACCTTGGTCGGATCATGATATTCCTTTCTGCCTACTTGATAAGAACCCTATTTCAGTTTTCACACGACCTATAGGTTTGAGGTATCCGAAAAGGATTTAAATCTCCCATATCAGACTAGTACTCAAATTTTCCATTGGGGACTTTCCTGTGTAGTTTGGTTACTGGAGAACCACTTTTCCTAGAAGCTTCTTAAAAAAAAGACTGGAATTGTTTTGAAGCACCTCTTTGAGACCAAGTAGTTACTGGGGAAACACCTAAAAGGTGCCCCTTTGAGACTAACTAGTTACTGGGGAAATGCTTACTATAAATTTCTTCCCTTATTTCTTCTTGGTAAGTGCTCCTTGAGACCTTGTATTGATAAGTGAGGATGATCCATGCATTAAGGCAGGTAAGTGCCTCTACGCCGGAATTGAGAGGAACATGATAGAGGGGATGTCAAATCTGGATTGGTGTCCAATGCCTTTGGATCGACTTTTCATGTGCACTATATAGGGATCTTTCAAGTTTTTCCACTAGGAATGGTTTGATAAGATTAAGATCATATTTTATACCTCTGGATGGTTTCTTGTAACTCCACACATAAGTTGTCTTTTGTGTTTTTCCCTTTTCTTTACTTGAGGACAAGCAAAAGTTTAGGTCTAGGGGATTTTGATGTGTGTAATTCATGTTATATTTTGGGTATTTAATATGCATGCATTTCATCCCATTTTATGTTTTAGTCATGTATTTTGTTATGTTTTAGTCAAGTTTAACATATTTTGGACAAAGAAACTGTTTTGGGGTATTTTTCATGCTAACAGGGTGAAGAATCGACAATTATCAAGGTGTATCCAAATAATACAGCCGTGCCATCAAAGACACGTCTGTGTCAGAACTTCCAGACCTCAACACACCCCGGGTGTGTTGGCCGACACACCCACGCTTCATGCCCGACACGCCCATGCCCTCCATTGGCATGGGCATGTCGCCCTATTTCCTGCCTTTCCTTTTTTGCGTACAACATGGCAAAGCCCGAGATTTCTGCCTTAATTGAAGAGAATTTCTGCCTTAATTGAAGATGAAGCCAAGGCTATAAAACAGGAGATATTCTAACCCTAAAGGGGGAGGCGGCAAAATTCGAAGAAGGATGACAAAGACGACGGCGGAGGAAACACAACGATGGCGTTAAGGATTGTAATTTCTTTCTCTGGCAATTCTTGTTCAACTATGGAGTAGTGTCTTGTAATCTTAGGATGGGGGAGTAGCCCTTGATGATTTATAATGGTTGATTGAATCTCTAATTGTCGTTTGTTTTGATTTGGTTTTAGATTCTTAGTGATAAATCTAAGGAACCTTGGGGAAGTACTTAACAGTGAACCCAAGTTTCTGAAATCTAGATCCAAACTAGGGATTAACTCCTACCAAGTATCGATAGCGTATCTATGAGGGCTTGCGGGAATCATTGATGATTCCTTAGCTGATTATGGTCCCGTGTGCAAACCTATCGTGAAAAAGAAATTTAGTCTATAGAGGAACTCTTATGGACTTAATAGATCTATCAAATACAATTCTTACCAAGTAACGGTAGTAAGACTAGGGAGGTTTGTGGGGGTCTCGTGACAGGTCCCCTTAGCTGATTCTGATCACCTACGCTCGAATACCGTGACAGGAAAATTGAGTTTGATAGGTACAATTGACATAGACCTCGAAAGGGGTCGTTGATTTACCTTAGGATAGGTTCTATCGGAACAACTCTAAGGAGTAGGAGAGAACATAATCACCTTATAAATCGTCGATGCGGTGAAACCCATATCCTGAGATTCCCCCCTCAATTATTGACTTTTAGCTCGTTCTTCTCATTCATTGTTCTTGACTGCTTAGTTTCTTTACTTAATTCTCAAATTTGATTTGACTAGATAACTTGGTATCACGATCATTCAGTAATTGACCCAATCCCTGTGGGATTGATATTTTTATTACTTGACAACAACCGTGCACTTGTGGAAATCGACACATCAACGGTCTATGCCTCAATTGTTCAATCTAGATGTCGAGGATGTTAGTAATATATGAGAGATGTCCTAAGGCAATCGTCTTATGTTTGAACCATTTATATGTTAAATGAAGATTCACTATTTGAGTATACATGCTTTCATGTATTTGATTAGATCTTAAACTCATTTACTGAATGTCCACGATACGATTCACAGCATGAGAGAATTTGTGATTGGATCACAACTAGTGAGTATCTCTCCATGTGTAATTGTGATGTATCAGAATTATCCCTAGTCGATGAATTGATGGATTTGGACACCATTGATTCTGTCGAGACTAGCACGAGGTATACTCATTGGTGTATCCAATCAGCTGATTCTCACTGGCTGGAGACATTGTGATGTCCGGAGTTAATCGTGGATGCTAGTTATGGTAACTAGTTCATTGGAGTGTCAGTCGTAAGACTTCATATGGTTCACTGCATATATAGATATGTCAATGAAGTTCTTACTGCAGCTTAAGTGCGATGTTCCTTTGACTTGCGGTATTCAAGTCATCTTGATCATAAAGACATATGCTTTGACATCTTAAGCAAGCATCTTTGAGGAGATGTGGACCCGGAATGATTGGGTATAAGTCGAAATGATTGAAGGTGTTTGAATAGCCTATAAAGGATTCACCACTCCTTGCGAGGAGATGTATGCCCATGGCCTCTCGTCGGATTGTTACTAAAGTCTTTGGCCAAAGCATTACATGTTTAGAGTAAGGTACTCTTCGATACATGTGCAGTAACTAGAATCCGTAGGACGAGGAAATGATACTTGGGCTAGGTGTGACGTAGTCAACCTAGTGAGGACTGACACTATAGACCATGTCCTGAACCAAGTGGGTATAAGATGAGTGAAGGAAATGGGGCACGATTCATTCGAGCTGCTGAAGGGTTTCAGAAATAGTTCTGGATCAACCGTTGATCTTTTCGGTTAATTGGGGATCATGATGTACTACTAGGTGTCACTCATGATCGTTCTATAATTAATGGTTAATTATAGTTGACCAACATAAACTGAGAACCTATTTGGTCACACGCACAACGAGCGTAATCCGAAGGATTTAAAACGAGCTTGAGAATGAGATTCTCAGACCGAGAGAAACTAGGTTTGGTTGGACCAAACAAGGAGCGAGCATGAAATCGTTTCAGTTGCAATGGAAGCGTGGATGGGTTGTGTCTTATGAAGACATGATGGATGAACCAAATTGGTTTGGTTCTAATCCAATGGAGGAGAATAAACCAAAGGGGTTTGGTTTGTTTTAAATGAATGAACCAAAGTTGGTTCAGTTCGTTTTATCTTAAAATAGACCAACATGGTTTGGTTTATTTTAACTTAAATTAATGGAGCAGGTTAACGGGCTTTTGGTTATGATCCGATAACCATTAAGAGAATTTGTTCTCTATAAAATAGGGCTTAAGGGTTTTGTTAAGCCCTAATCCAAGCAACCCTAATATTGCCGCCCACCTCCCTCTCTTCTCCTAGTCTTGCCGGCGCCCAACTCCTTGTCGCCGCCCAAGCTTCTCCAACCGGCGTCCAGCAGCTGTCGTCCTCCCCACTTGCCGGCATCTAGCTGTTGCCGGAGGAGCTCCGGTGATCTTCCTTGGCTCCGGCGACAAGGTGAGCATATAGCTTTCCTTATTTGGCCGGCGCAAGGTCTCCACCAAAGCTGTCCAATTTTCTGGACAGCTTGTTTCCTTCTTGTTAGAGGTCATTTGGACGACATTTGGAGCTCCGACAGTGGTAGCCTTGTCGGGGATTCGATCTCCGGTAATCCTCACAGGTGGAGGACGAAGGATTCGTCAAACGGTTGACAAATACCTCTCCGGAGAAGCAAGTTTTTGAGGACTCATTTTGGATCCGAATTTTTTATTCGGATTGTGATCTTCTCTCGATCACATCGTCTTCAACACGAGGCTAGTAACTCGTATGAAGACAAGGCTCGTGACTTTTGTGAAGTCATCCTGAAGATACTCGGCGTGGATACGGATAAAGACGATTCTAGCGAGGATCGTTCCGGTTGATGTCTTTCCCGCTACACGTGATACGTCAGGTATACGTAGTATAAATTTCTTTTATTGCAAAATTTGAATTTATGATTATGTCTACACATGTTGTACTGTGCATGTGTGTGGTGTGTGTGTTGTAATAAATTAGATTTATTATTTTTATTTCTTCCGCTGTGCACATGTTTACGAAACATGTTCGAACACACACTCGCCGCGGTGCCGGAAACCCAACAGAGGATAGAGGGACATTGTCACATATTGTGAGAGTCACAATTAGTAGTCACAAAGGTGATGTTGGATCTCAACATTCTTGTAACTTGGGTAGCAATGATGTGTTTCTAGATACCGCTCATTGGTTATATTTCTAAATCGGTTTAGGAGCAATGCCAACATTTCAAGAACCTATAGGGTCACACACAAAGGGCAATTAGATGGAGATTGGGTTCATATGATGGACCAAGAGGATTAGGTTCATGTGATGAACCAAATTGGATTAAGAGTAATCCAAATTAGACTAATTGAGCTAGACTCAATTTGATTCAAGTGTCGAATGAGTCTAATTTAGATTTGATTCATTGAGTCAATTTAAACTAATGAATAGAGATTCATTAAATTAAATTGACTTGAATCAAAGGTTGGATTTGATCAACCATGGGAGATAAGAGGTCAAGTTTGGCTTGACTTGAGAGGGAAGATGAAGGGTCAAGTTTGACTTAACAAAATGTCACTTCATGGTGACTTGGCATAGGGGCCGGCCAATGATGATGTTCCACATCATCATGGACACATCATGGTGTGCCACCTCATGAGGAAGACCAAGAGTCATGGATCTTGGTATTACATGGATGTTTATAACCCCATCCTTAATGTGGCCGGTCATAGCATTAATGGTGAATTGATTTCATCTTCTTCCCTCTCCCTTCTTGCTCTCTCTCCCTTTCCTCCATTGTCATGACCTCAAAGGGTCCTAGCACACTCTAAGTGGTCTTCTCCACCTTTGTCCGTGTGGATACGTGTAGAGGAGTGTTCACTTGACACTCTACGAGATCCGACAACCGTTTGGACGAGCGGGATAAGTGAAGGGCATTGCTACAAGGGTAACACTCTTCCATGTAGATCTAAAGTAGATCTAGTGTTTCTAAACATGTACATAAATTAATTTTTATTTATCTTCGCACGGATCCATAGTCGGCTTCCGAGGTTTCCATAATGCAAAAAGTGGTTTTTGCAGCTCGGAGAGTCTAACAGGTCTGCGGTAGAGTGGAATCTAACATAGGAAGGGGAGCATCGGAAGGAATGAAAGGTGCAGGGGATATAGGAGGAGAATTTGGACTGGATGGAGGTGTAGGGAGTTTTTGAAGAGGAGGAGGGCAAGCATAGGTATCTAATACAAATTGTACCAAAAGATCTAGAGGGGAGGAAGTGGTGAATTCAGGAACCATAGGACTTGTGTGTGGTGGAGGTTGTTGATGTTTATTAGGAAAAAGGAAGGCAGTGCTTTTTAAGGAGAAAATAGGAAATAAGTGTGATAGTTGGTGAAAGGGAAAAATGAAGTTAAGTAATTTTTTATATTTTTATTATCCCTAATATTTTCCTTAAGAATTTTTTTTCTTGCAGAGATTCCTAATACATGAGCCTAAGGGCTAGCAAATATGCTTTTGCAGGGGTTGGTTATATTTTTTCTAAGGTTTTTACGCCTAATGTATGGATCTAAGAAATATCTAATGTTCTTGCAAAGATTAGCCATATTTTTTTCTAAGGCTTTTAGGCCTAATTCAAAAGCCTAGGGATTATATAGTTAATTTTCTTTTGCAGGGTTCTGGAGAAAAAACTAACTCAAGGATCTTACGCCTACTATAATAGCCTATGGGCTAGGTAGCTATATTTTCCCATGGGGACTATAACGCCACTATATGGTAGGTAAAATGTTCTCAAGGCTCTATGCCTAATATAACAGCCTATGGGCTAGGTAGTTACATTCTCCCACGGGGACTATAACGTCACTATATGACAAGTAAAATGTTCTCAAGGATCTACGCCTAATATAACAGCCCATGGGCTAGGTAGCTACATTCCTCCACGGGGACTATAACGCCAGCTTACAATGGCAAGTAAACTGCTAACATTATACTTTGAGGCCCTGCGCCTAGCATGACAACTGAGGCCCTACGCCTAGCATGACAACTAAGGTCCTACGCCTAGCATGACAACTAAGGCCCTGCGCCTAACATGACAATTTGAGGCCATGTGCCTAGTATGACAGCTTATGGTGCTAAGTTTTATATGGAAGTCTTTGAATGTCAGTGGGTACTTGTAAAACTTCGCTCTTCAATTTTCCTAAAGAGGGGGAACTTATGATGGGTGCAAGGGTTTTCAGTTAAGGCAAGCAAAATTCTTATTTTATCAGTTAAGGAAGAAATTTTTTATTTTGAGAGTAAAGGCAGTTTCAGTAAATACTTATAAAATTTCACTCGACTTCGCTCTTCAGTTTTACTAAAGAGGAGGAACTTATGATGAGTGAAGGAGTTTTTAGTTAAGGCAAAGGAAATTCTTGTTTTATCTGTTAAGGCAAAAAAATTTGTTTTGACAGTAAAGGCAGTTTCAGTAAATACTTGTAAAACTTCACTCGACTTCGCTCTTCAACTTTACTAAAGAGGGGGAACTTATGATGGGGTCGGAGTTTTCTGATCAGTTAGAAGGTTTTTCGAATTGTTTATATAGTTCCCGAGTAGTGTATGTGATGTCCGAGCCAGGTAGGAGTGTGTATAGTAATTGTGTTTACGGAGCAATTTATGTGCTGGCAGAGTAGTTTATGCTTTCCTGAGTAGTTTATGTGTTTCCCGAGCAGTATATATAAATTCCAAGCCAAGTAAGGTTGAGTAGTGCAGTGTTGTTCAAATCTAAGTATAGTATTAACATAACAGTCTATGTGTTTTCCGAGCAGTATATGTAAATTCCGAGCCAAGTAAGGGTGAGCACTGCAATGGTGTTTAGAGTTAAGTGTAGTGTTGATAGAGCAGTTTTATGTACTTTCTAGACAGTATGTGTAATTCTCGAGTTGTGTTTGTAATTTTTAAGTTGTGTGTGATTTCCCAGTCAAGTAGGGGTGAAATAATAGTTATGATCTGAGCTAAGGGTTATGTTTGCAGAGCAGTTCATGTACTTCCCGATCGATATATGCATTTCCCGAGTTGTATGTGTGATTTCAGAGCCAAGTAAAGGTGAGCAGGATAGTTGTACTCAGATTTGAGTATTGTGTTTATAGAGCAGTCTATGCAATTCCCGAGCAGTTTATGTAATTCTCGAGCAGTGTCTATATTTCTCGAGTAGTCAGTATATTTTCCAAGTGATTAATGTATTTCCCGAGCAGTATGTTGATTTCCCGAGCGATGTATAAATTTTAAAGGCTCTTTCTGAAGAAGGTAAAAGAAAGGGATAGGGGTATTTTTGGGTACAGGAAATGAAGGGGGATTTATTAAATAAGAAGTATTGTTAATATGAAATATTTTGTGATTTGTTTGTCTATTTCATTTAATTAATAATTGACATGAAGATAAGGAGCATATGAAGGGCTTAAGAAGGGATAGTTTGAAAAGGAGCGGGAAAAATAGTTACAGATTGATAGGTTGGCAAGGGTATTGGAGTAAATTCGCTCCAAGAAGAGGCGGGATGAATCATTTATAAAAGGGACAGAGGTGGAAGGAAGCGGGGGATGGTTTTGGTTCTCTTCGCTATTCAGTACCTTAAAGATCTCTTCTCCTTTCTTCTTCTTCTACATTTTACAGTCTACTTGCTTCATTCCTTCCGTGACTGACTTGAGCATCGGAGAGATCATGCCGAGAAGTCGACCCATCTTTAACTCTTTCCTTTGAAGTGGAAGATCTAGCTCAAAGTTCCCGGATCTAAGGCGATCGGAAAGGGTCCGTAAGAAGGGAGAAGAGGATCTGAACATGCCGAAGAAGAGGACACCATCACCAATCATCCCGAGTGTACACCTCAAGGAGATATTTGCTTAAGATGTCAAAGTATAAGTTTTCATGACTAAGATGGCTTGAATATCTCAAGTCGAAGGAAACTCGCACTTAAGAACTTCACAGATATATCCATATATATAGGGAGTCATATAAAGTCTTATAGTTGGTTACTCCAATGAACTAGTTATCATAGCTAGCATTCACATTTTAACTCTTGACATTCCACTGTCTCCAGGCAGTAAGGAATAGTTGCTTGGATAAATCAAGGAGTATAATATGTTCTAGTCTCTCAGAATCGATGATGTTCGAGCTCATCGATTTATCAACTAGGGAATATTTCAATACATTTATAATTACACATGTAGGGATGCTCACTTGTTATGATCTTATCACAAGTTCTCTAATACTATGAATTGTATTGTAGAAATTCAGTAAATGAGTTTAAGATTTAATCAAATACATAATCAATGTACACTCAAATAGTGAATTTACTATTTATCAAATAAATAGTATAAATAATAAGATGATTATGTTAGAATATCTTTCAAATATAACACTATCTTACCAGAGGAAGACTAAAGTTGGTCGTGTTGGTGCAATCAGCCCAGGTCATGATTGACCAGGACTCGAGTTTGACTCGAATAATGTTTTGATGTTTGACAAAAACGGATGAAAATGTGATTGTCATGGAAAGTCCAAGCATGGGTCTTGGCAAATGGAAAGTCCAACAATGAGTTGGCAAGGAAAGTCCAAGCATGGTCTTGGCATGGAAAGTCCAACATGGGTTGGCAAGGAAAGTCCAAGCATGGTCTTGGCAAGGAAAGTCCAAGCATGGTCTTGGCATGGAAAGTCCAAGATGGGTTGGCATTTGAAGTCCAAGGGGATTTGATATTGGCGGCGTAAAGTCCAAGCGGTAGTCTTGGCAGCATAAGTCCAATGGTTGGCGGCGTAAAGTCCAAACGGAGTCTTGGCGGCGTAAGTCCAATGTGCCTTGGCGGTGTAGACACCGTTAGCATGACATAGCCGATGGAAGCACCTGAAGGCTAGCGCGATGGATGAACAAGTCATGGATGACTTGGAGGGATCCGAGAGGCGTGAGGCTGATGGAGGTAGCTAGAAGGCTTAGGTCTAGGCTAAGGGTGGTCTAGCAAGTATGGGGGGAACTATACTTGGGTTAAAACCTCATGTTTGAGGTGTGCCAGTCGACTGATGTCATGTGGCAGTCGACTGGACTGAGTCAACTAGGGTTTGACTGCGGGTTATGGCCTAGCAGTCGACTACCAGAGATGGGCAGTCGACTGATGGCTCGAGCAGTCGACTAATCGTGTGATCAGTCGACTGGTGCTCGAGAAATCGTCCACAGAATGTGTTAGGGATATTTGGAACAGCTAGAGGGGGTGAATAGCGTCAATGGAATTCTTTCGTGTTCGTGTCTACAATTTCGTTAGCGCAGCGGAATATAGATAATGAAAGCAATAATGAAATATACAATTACACACGAACACGATGATATAACGTGGTTCGGAACCTCAAGGTTCCTACTCCACGGATCGAGCTCTACGAGCTCTAGTGATGCACACGCAAACACTAATAAAAACTCCTTCTCGGAACAATCCGGAGGCGGAGAAACCTCGTACAGAATGATTACAACAATAATTAAAAGCTACAAGCGAATACAATAAAATACAAAGCAAAACTAGTAAAGAAAAACACTTTACAAATGCTCTTGAATGCTTGATCACTTGGTTGCTTGATATCAACTTGGAGACCCTGATTTGCAACAGCAAATCGCCCTAAATCGCCTCAAAGAAACCTTTTGTTTTTCCTCCATCACGAGCTCCATATATAGCTTCAACCTGTGCTGGAAAAAGTCGATCAGTCGACTGATCGGGACCATCAGTCGACTGCTGCCACTGTTGTCGTGAGACAACGGCTAGATCCACGCTGGATAAGTCCAACGGAACCTTCATCAGTCGACTGATTATGACCATCAGTCGACTGATGGAGTCCTCACTCGACGATCAGTCTCGACTCCGATACACGTGGCCGATTTTCGAGCACCGATCGATCACACGATCGATCGACTACTCGAGCCATCACGATCAGACAACTCGCAATGATCGCTAGGCCATAACCCGCAGTAAAACCCTAGTTGACTCGGTCCAGTCGACTGCCACATGGCACCAGTCGACTGTCACACCACAAACATGAGGTTTTGACCCAAGTATGGTTCCCCCATACTTGCTAGACCACCCTTAGCCTAGACCTAAGCCTTCTAGCCACCTCCATCAGCCTCACGCCTCTCGGATCCCTCTAAGTCATCCATGACTTGTTCATCCATCGTGCTAGCCTTCAGGTGCTTCCATCGGCTATGTCATGCTAACGGTGTCTACACCGCCAAGGCACATTGGACTTACGCCGCCAAGACTCCGCTTAGACTTTACGCCGCCAACCATTGGACTTATGCTGCCAAGACTCCCGCTTGGACTTTACGCCGCCAATATCAACCCTTGGACTTCTCAAATGCCAAGACTCAAGCTTGGACTTTCCCTTGCCAACCCATGTTGGACTTTTCATGCCAAGACCATGCTTGGACTTTCCTTGCCAACCCATGTTGGACTTTTCATGCCAAGACCATGCTTGGACTTTCCTTGCCAACCCATGTTGGACTTTACATTGCCAAGACCCATGCTTGGACTTTTCCCAATGCCAAGTGTCCCACTTGGACTTTCCATGCCAAGTACTCAAGACTTGGACTTTACCAAATGGCAATTACATTGTCATATGTTTTTGTCGAAACATCAAAACACCACTCGAGTCAAACTCGAGTCCTGGTCAATCGTGACCTGGGTCGATTGCACCAACAATCTCCCCCTTTTTGATGTTTGAAAAAAACCAAACAAATTATTGAGTTAGAACACTAACTCAAATCCCTTACAAATTATCCCAAATTGGTAAATACTCACCAAATGTTCTCCCCCAAACATTCTCCCCCTTTTTGACTAACATCAAAAAGGTTTTCTCCCCAAGAGGGTCAATGTCTCATGTCCCAATGAGATCTTACAATCTCCCCCTTGGTCCAAAAATACTTAGGATGCCTACCATCTTCCTAGTGATAAGTCCAATATCACTCAAGAGAGACAATCCCATTTACTCTCCCAATTTTCAAATTGGGTTTCTCAAAAGTCCCATCAATTTCCCAATTGATGTCATATTCTCCAATAACTTCTCCTTTTCAAGGAGAAAAATACATCCATCATCCCAAGATGGATACCTCCCCCTAAGGCTTGCTCCCCCTTGACCATTGCACCAACAATGTCCTTGGGAAGTCCATAAGCCAATAGGAACTCTAAACCATCAAAATTAAGGTTAGAAATTCAACATTGAACTTTCCAACGCCTTAACATTGATACAAACCCTAAACAACTCTCCTAATCCATATCCAATGGATTTTCACCCTTTATAATGCTTCCCAAAGCATATCCTAGGGTTAGGAGTGATTAGGGACCTTTACCATGGCTGAACACGGGTTAAACAATCTTATTTTCCCCGAAATCAGGCTACCAGTTGAGTGATTCAGAAATCAGTCGACTGGCACCTCCATCAGTCGACTGCCACTATGAGCAGTCGACTGATAACTGAAAAATCCAATTTTCAGTTATCAGAAATGAGATTTGGGAATTCATAAATAATTATACGTTTATCGAAAAATCACAAAAATTGATACGTATAATACCTATGACCAATACAATGGGTGAAAAATATTTTAAAATTATTTTACCCATAAAATAGTGAATTTGATACAAAACTCAAAACCATTGAAATTTTCAATGTTTTGGCCCTATTTTGTATCAACTTCATCAATGGTGATTGCTATCAAAAGATAGACTTTACCAAGGTTTTTCAAAATGATTTTAAAATGTTTTCAAACCCTTATTTTGGATCATATTCCTTGGGCTCTATGCACATGACTTGTACACAAGCTTTCCCAATGATCCACAAATAGAATTAGATGAGTTTTAGTTCATCTAGATGCAAAAACTATGCACCTTGAACTTAACTCATATCTTAGCATCTCACATGTATCTATGATGTATAAATACACATACATGTCAATTAGATGTGAGATGTGGGTTTTGTTCTCCCTAAACTAGGGTTTCATGCATCTTCTAAAGCAACTCTACTTGATTCCCTTATAAATGGGACTTCAAGTCATGCCATAGTCCTTAAATCAATTTTAATCAAGTTAATGCATAAATGTATGATCATGGCAGAAATAATAGCATTATTAAAACATGGCCAATGATCATGATGTCATGGCATATTATGAAATCTAAAAACACATGACATTTAATCCTTAATCCTAAACATGTACATGACATATAGAATGATTAAAAATAAGCATGATGTCATGGCATGTTATATGGCAAACAAAGCATGTCATATAAAAAATATATAGGTATAGTAATACCTAAATTTTAATATTAATTGTCATTTCATATAATTAATTATATTTTGCCATATTTCTATTTTTCTCCCAAGTGTGCCAAAAACCCAAAATGACACACTAACCTCTAAACCTAAATTGTGCCAATTTGACCATTTTATCAAGCTTCTCAAATAATATTGGCACACCCTAAAATCTTTTAGGATGATAATTCAAATGTATTTTCAAAGTAACCATAACCTTGAAAATATCCTAAAGTGCCCCCTTTCCCATGGTTGAGTTAACTACTCATCCAATCAAGGTTGGCACACCCTAAACCCACCTAGTGTGAATCAATCACGCTCTTAGGAACCCAAAACCGATTTGAGCTCCTAGGGTTAATTAGGTATTCCTTAGGGATAACCTCCCTATATACCTTCCTAATGACCCTCCTAGGCTTATTAGCCTTGGTCATTTGGGTCTTACCTAGGTTGACTCTAGGGGTAACTCCCCTTGCAACCTTCTTAGTGGCCACCCTAGGTTTCTTAGAAACCCTAGCCACTAGGCACAACCCTTGGTCAACTCTAGGGATGACTTCCCTATTGACCTTAGTCTTCCTAGACCTAGTTTGTGTCCCATAATCAAATGGAACACTATGGTAAGCCACCTTAGGCTTAGGTTTTTGACTCAAACCCTTCTTGCCTTTGGTTGACTTTAGTCTTTTAGGTCCTACTTGTTGACTTTGATTATTTGACCTAAAAGTTTGACCAATTGACCCTTGCATTTGATTTTGCATAATGTTGAGGGTCTTTTCAAGTTTTTCAAGTCTTGACCTCAAGGCTTGATTTTCCTTTTCTAATATCTCAATTTTTGATTTTTCATTTTCTCTTGAGATATTTCTATTTCTAGGCATATGTCTAGATTTCTTAGCATTAAAGCCTAGATGTTCTCCTATTTTCTTAATGCTTTCCTTAGGTAATATATTTTTAGGGACATTAGTCCCAAATTTCTTCTTATTTCCTAAGTAAACACTCTTAGCTCCTAGGCAAATATATCTATTATTTCTAGCATGCTCTTCATGCACAATATCAAGACTATTAAAATTATTCCTAGCATGCTTCTTATCCCTAGAAATTGAAGGTGCATTAATAAATTTTACCTTAGGGTTTGCCTTGGAGGCTTCCCCTACTTGTGTTGCTCCTTCTTGCCCTTTCTTCTTTCCCCTTAGACATTGACTCCGATAATGTCCCTTTGAGTTGCACTTGAAGCATATGATGTGCTCCTTGCCTTTAGGTGTTGGGGAACCAGCATCCTTGACTTTTGGTGCCAGTGGAGCTTTCCTAATCTTCTTTGGGCACTTGCTCTTATAGTGCCCAAATTCCCTACACTCAAAACACATAATATGATTTTTATTTGAAGATAAAGTGTTTGAGTTACCTAGGGTGGTGGTAGGTGCCGGAGTTGAATTTTGAGCTTCCTCATCTTGATCAGATGTTGAAGGCTCTTCTTGAGGTTGCTCCGGTGTAGAGGATGGTCTCTCCTCCTCAATCCTAGAAGTAGATGCTTCTTCCATCTCTTCTACTTCTTCTTTCTCCGATCCGGAAGTTGACTCCATCTCAACTTCCGATTCCTCACTTTCACTTGAGGATGAACTCTCCTCATGGAATCTTGACAATTTTCTCCATAGCTTCTTGGCATACATGTAATCCCCCTAGCTTGCACAAAACATCATTAGGGATTAAATCTTCCAAAAGTTTCGTTACCTTAATTTCGATCTTGAGCTTTTAGCGTTGCTCTTGGGTCCACTTTTTCAATTTTAGGACATTCCCCTTCTTATCCCTAGGGGGTTCAAGGCTTTCAATGAGGATGAACCAATCCTCTATGTTCATCATCAAGAATGTTTCCATTCTTGCTCTCCATGCCAGAAAATCTTCTGGATCATATGGAGGTGGAGTATTGATATCCCATCCAAGCTTGTCTTGGAATTCCATCTTCACCCTCTAGCCTTTTGTCTTGCTCCCAGTTGTTAATCCGTAGAAGAGCCCCGGGCTCTGATACCACTTGTTAGGGATATTTGGAACGACTAGAGGGGGGTGAATAGCGTCAATGGAATTCTTTCGCGTTCGTGTCTACAATTTCGTTAGCGCAGCGGAATATAGATAATGAAAGCAATAACGAAATATACAATCACACACGAACACGATGATATAACATGGTTCGGAACCTCAAGGTTCCTACTCCACGGATCGAGCTCTACGAGCTCTAGTGATGCACACGCAAACACTAATAAAAACTCCTCGGAACAATCCGGAGGCGGAGAAACCTCGTACAGAATGATTACAATAATAATCAAAAGCTAAAAGTGAATACAATGAAATACAAAGCAAAACTAGTAAAGAAAAACACTTTACAAATGCTCTTGAATGCTTGATCACTTGGTTGCTTGATATCAACTTGGAGACCCTGATTTGCAACAGCAAATCGCCCCAAATCGCCTCAAAGAAACCTTTTGTTTTTCCTCCATCACGAGCTCCATATATAGCTTCAACCTGTGCTGGAAAAAGTCGATCAGTCGACTGCTGTCACTGTTGTCGTGAGACAACGGCTAGATCCACGCTGGATAAGTCCAACGGAACCTTCATCAGTCGACTGATTATGACCATCAGTCGACTGATGGAGTCCTCACTCGACCAGTCGAGTCTCGACTCCATTCTGTGGCCGATTTCTCGAGCACCAGTCGACTGATCACACGATCGATCCGATCGCTGAGCTCATCCGACCGCACAACTCGGGCAATGATCGCTAGGTATAACCCACAGTCAAACCCTAGTTGACTCGGTCCAGTCGACTGCCACATGGCACCAGTCGACTGTCACACCTCAAACATGAGGTTTTGACCCAAGTATGGTTCCCCCATACTTGCTAGACCACCCTTAGCCTAGACCTAAGCCTTCTAGCCACCTCCATCAGCCTCACGCCTCTCGGATCCCTCCAAGTCATCCATGACTTGTTCATCCATCGCGCTAGCCTTCAGGTGCTTCCATCGGCTATGTCATGCTAACGGTGTCTACACCGCCAAGGCACATTGGACTTACGCCGCCAAGACTCCGCTTGGACTTTACGCCGCCAACCATTGGACTTATGCTGCCAAGACTTCCGCTTGGACTTTACGCCGCCAATATCAACCCTTGGACTTCTCAAATGCCAAGACTCAAGCTTGGACTTTCCCTTGCCAACCCATGTTGGACTTTTCATGCCAAGACCATGCTTGGACTTTCCTTGCCAACCCATGTTGGACTTTTCATGCCAAGACCATGCTTGGACTTTCCTTGCCAACCCATGTTGGACTTTACATTGCCAAGACCCATGCTTGGACTTTTTCCAGTGCCAAGTGTCCCACTTGGACTTTCCATGCCAAGTACTCAAGACTTGGACTTTACCAAATGACAATTACATTGTCATATATTTTTGTCGAAACATCAAAACATCACTCGAGTCCTGGTCAATCGTGACCTGGGTCGATTGCACCAACAGAATGGAGTCGAGACTCGACTGGTCGAGTGAGGACTCCATTAGTCGACTGATGGTAGATCCGTTGGACTTATCCAATGTGGATCTAGCCGTTGTCTCACGACAACAGTGGCATCAGTCGACTGATGGTCCCGATCAATCGACTGATCGACTTTTTCCAGCACAGGTTGAAGCTATAAAAGGAGCTCGTGATGGAGGAAATTTGCATCGGTTTCTTGAGGGTTTTGGAGCGATTTGTTGTTGCAAATCAGGGTCTCCAAGGTGATTTCAAGCAACCAAGCAATCAAGCAATCCAAAGGCAATTGTAAAGTAGTTTTCTTTACTTGCATTGTATTTCATTATTGTAATTGCTTGTATTAGTATCTTATTGTTGTAAGATTACTTGTAAGGGGTTTCTCCACCTCCGACTTGTGTCGAGAAGGAGTATTTGTGATTAGTGAGTGCGTGTGCATCACTAGAGCTCTTTAGAGCTCGATCCGTAGAGTAGAAACCGTGCGGTTCCGAACCACGTTAAATCTTCATGTTATTGTGTTTGTGATTGTGTTTCGTTATTGTTATCATATATATATTCCACTGTGCTAACGAAACTTGTAGACACGAACGCGATCGAATTACATCGTACGGGCAAAATGCTATTCACCCCCCCTCTAGCCGTTACAAATATCCTAACAAGTGGTATCAGAGCCAGGGGCTCTTCTACGGATTAACAACCCGGAGTCAAGAAGCTAGAGGGAAGAATATGGATTTCCAAGAAAAATTGGGTGACGACGTCAATATTCCACCTTCCTTCAACCGCGAACATTTCGCATATTGGAAAGGTAGGATGGAATATTTTCTAATGACAAATATCGAAAATTGGTTTGTCGTGACTATAGGTTTTGATGCTCCGAGAGGAGAGAACGGCGAAATCCTCAAAATGAAGCGATGGACCGAGGAGCAACGGGAAAAATTCAAGACAACCGTTAAGGTAAAAAAAAATGTTGATTAATTTGATACCTAACGACATTTTGTCCAGATTAGGAAGCTATAGGGATGCCAAGGAGTTGTGGAACAAGTTGATAAAGTTCCACGACAATCCCGAATCAGTCCAAGAAGACTTGGAAGAGGAGGAGACCGAAGAAGAATCATCATCATCCTCACAAGAAAGTGAGGAGTCAATTTCCGGATCGGAAGAGGTGGAGGAAGTGGAAGAAGCATCCACCTCAAGAATTGAGGGGGAGGAGAGAACCTCCATACCGGAACATCAATAAGAAGCTTCGACATCCGGTCAAGATGAAGAAGCCCAAAGTCCAACTCCGGCACCTACCACAAACCTAGGTAACTCGAGCATTTCAAATAATAATAAAATTCATATTACATGCTTTGAGTGTAGGGAGCAAGGACACTACAAGAGTAAGTGTCCTAAACGGGTTAAGAAGACTCCACCCGTGCCAAAAGTCAAGGAAACCGGTGTCTTAACACAAAAGAGCAAGGAGCAAGTGATTTGCTTCAAATGCCGACAATCGGGACATTACCGGAGTAAATGCCCAAGGGGGAAGAAGAAAGGGCAAGAAGGAGCAACACAAGTAGTGGGAGTCTCCAAGGCAAACCCTAAGGTAAAATTTATTAATGCACTTTCAATTTCTAGGGATAAGAAGCATGCTAGGAATAATTTTAATTCTCTTGCTATTGTACATAAAAAGCATGCTAGAAATAATAGATATATTTGTTTAGGTGCTAAGAGTGTCCACTTAGGAAATAAGAAGAAATTTGGGACTAATGTCCCTAAAAATATTTTACCTAGGGAATCTATCAAGAAAATAGGAGAACACCTAGGTTTAAATCCTAAATGGACTAGGCATATGCCTAGGAAGTCCAATGCCCAAGATTTAAATCAAAATTCTAAAATTGGACAATTAGAAAAGGAAAATCAAGCCTTGAGATCAAAGCTTGAGAAACTAGAAAAGACCCTTAGGAATATACAAAACCAATTTAAAGGATCTAATGGTCAAAGTCAAAGGTTCAAAAGTCAAAGACAACACCAAAGACCTAAGAGTCAAAAGTCAACCAAAGGCAAGCAAGGTTTGGGTCACAAACCTAAGCCTAAAGTGGCTTATCATAGTGTTCCATTTGACTATGGAACACAAACTAGGTCTAGGAAGACCAAGGTCAATAGGGAAGTCATCCCTAGAGTTGACCAAAGGGTGTGCCTCGTGGCTAGGGTTTCTAGGAAACCTAGGGTGGCCACTAAGAAGGTTGCAAGGGGTGTTACCCCTAGAGTCAACCTAGGTAAGACCCAAATGACCAAGGCTAACAAGCCTAGGAGGGTCATTAGGAAGGTATCTAGGGAGGTTATCCCTAAGGAACACCTAATTAACCCTAGGAGCTCAAATCGGTTTTGGGTTCCTAAGAGCGTGATTGATTCACGCTAAGATGGGTTTAGGGTGTGCCAACCTTGATTGGATGGGTAGTTAACTCAACCATGGTAAAGGTGGCACTTTAGGATATTTTCAAGGTTATGGTTACCTTGAAAATAGATTTGAATCAATATCCTAAAAGATTTTAGGATGTGCCAATGCACTTTTGAAATTAAGAAAAATCAATTAAATTGGCACAATTTAGGTTTAGAGGTTAGTGTGCCATTTTGGATTTTTGGCACACTAGGGAGATTAGGTTAATATGGCAAAATATGATTAATCCCAACAAATGGCAATTAATATTAAAATTTAGGTATTACTATACCTATATATTTTATATGTCATGCTTTGTTTGCCATATAACATGCCATGACATCATGTTTATTTTAATCATTTTATATGTCATGTTTATGTTTAGGATTAAGGTTTCAAATGTCATGTGTTTTTAGATTTCATCTTATGCCATGACATCATGATTATGAGCATATGCTTATTTATATCATCTCTAATGTCATAATCACTCATGCATTTAAGATAAAATTGATTTAAGGACAATGGCATGACTTGGAGTCCCATTTATAAGGGAATCAAGTAGGGTTGCTTTAGAGAATGCATGAAACCCTAGATTAGGATGAACAAAACCCACATCTCACATTAAATTGACATGTATGTGTATTTTATACACCTTAGATACATGTGAGATGCTAAGATATGAGTTGAGTTCAAAGTGCATAGTTTTTGCATCTAGATGAACTAAAACTCATCTAATTTCAAAGGTGGATCATTGGGAGAGCTTGTGTACAAGTCATGTACATAGAGCCCAAAGAATATGATCCAAGATAAGGTTTTGAAAATATTTTAAAATCATTTTGAAAAACCTTGGTGAAGTCTATCCTTTGATAGCAATCACCATTGATGAAGTTGATACAAAGTAGGGCCAAAACATTGAAAATTTCAATGGTTTTGAACTATGTGTCAATTTCACTATTTTATGGGTAAAATATTTTTAAAACATTTTTCATCCATTATATTGGTCATAGGTATTATACGTACCAAATTTCGTGATTTTTCGATATACGTATAATTATTTATGATTTTTAAAATTAACTCGATAATCAAATTGAAATTTTCGTTATCGACTGCCATTGGTGGCAGTCGACTAATGGAGGTGTCAGTCGACTGATTTCTGAATCACTCGACTGGTAGCCTGATTTCGGGGTAACCAAGGTTGTTTAACCCGATTTCAGCTGCGGTTAAGGTCCCTAATCACTCCTAACCCTAGGATATGCTTTGGGTAGCATTATAAAGGGTGAAAATCCATTGTATATGGATTGGGAGAGGTGTTTAGGGTTTGTATCAATTTTTAAGGTGTTGGAAAGTTCAATATTGAATTTCTAACCTTAATTTTGATGGTTTAGAGTCCCTATTGGCTTAGGGACTTCCCAAGGACATTGTTGGTGCAATGGTCAAGGGGGAGTAAGCCTTTAGGGGGAGGTATCCATCTTGGAATGATGGATGTGTTTTTCTCCTTGAAGAGGAGAAGTTATTAGGAGAATATGACATCAATTGGGAAATTGATGGAACTTTTGAGAGACCCAATTTGGAAATTGGGAGAGTGAATAGGATTGCCTCTCTTGAGTGATATGAGACTTATCACTAGGAAGATGGTAGGCATCCTAAGTATTTTTTTGACCAAGGGGGAGATTGTAAGATCTCATTGGGACATGAGACATTGACCTCCTTGGAAAGATAACCTTTTTGATGTTAGTCAAAAATGGGGAGAATGTTTGGGGGAGAACATTTGGAGAGTATTTACCAATTTGGGATAATTGGTAAGAGATTTGAGTTAGTGTTCTAACTCAATAATTTATTTTGGTTTTTGTCAAACATCAAAAAGGGGGAGATTGTTGGTGCAATCAGCCCAGGTCACGATTGACCAGGACTCGAGTTTGACTCGAATGATGTTTTGATGTTCGACAAAAACGGATGACAATGTGATTGTCATGGAAAGTCCAAGCATGGGTCTTGGCAAATGGAAAGTCCAACAATGAGTTGGCAAGGAAAGTCCAAGCATGGTCTTGGCATGGAAAGTCCAACATGGGTTGGCAAGGAAAGTCCAAGCATGGTCTTGGCAAGGAAAGTCCAAGCATGGTCTTGGCATGGAAAGTCCAACATGGGTTGGCATTTGAAGTCCAAGGGGATTTGATATTGGCGGCGTAAAGTCCAAGCGGTAGTCTTGGCAGCATAAGTCCAATGGTTGGCGGCGTAAAGTCCAAACGGAGTCTTGGCGGTGTAAGTCCAATGTGCATTAGCGGTGTAGACACCATTAGCATGACATAGCCGATGGAAGCACCTGAAGGCTAGCGCGATGGATGAACAAGTCATGGATGACTTGGAGGGATCCGAGAGGCGTGAGGCTGATGGAGGTAGCTAGAAGGCTTAGGTCTAGGCTAAGGGTGGTCTAGCAAGTATGGGGGGAACCATACTTGGGTTAAAACCTCATGTTTGAGGTGTGTACCGATCGATGCCATGGCGGTGACCGACCGTCAACTAGGGTTTATTTGCGGGTTATGGTAGCTAGCGATCATTGCCGGAGGTGGGCACGATCGATGGCTCAGCGATCGATCGTGTGATCAGTCGACTGGTGCTCGAGAAATCGGCCACAGAATGGAGTCGAGACTCGACTGGTCGAGTGAGGACTCCATCAGTCGACTGATGGTCACAATCAGTCGACTGATGGTAGATCCGTTGGACTTATCCAACGTGGATCTAGCCGTTGTCTCACGACAACAGTGGCATCAGTCGACTGATGGTCCCGATCAGTCGACTGATCGACTTTTTCCAGCACAGGTTGAAGCTATAAAAGGAGCTCGTGATGGAGGAAATTTGCATCGGTTTCTTGAGGGTTTTGGAGCGATTTGTTGTTGCAAATCAGGGTCTCCAAGGTGATTTCAAGCAACCAAGCAATCCAAAGGCAATTGTAAAGTAGTTTTCTTTACTTGCATTGTATTTCATTATTGTAATTGCTTGTATTAGTATCTTATTGTTGTAAGATTACTTGTAAGGGGTTTCTCCACCTCTGACTTGTGTCGAGAAGGAGTATTTGTGATTAGTGAGTGCGTGTGCATCACTAGAGCTCTTTAGAGTTCGATCCATGGAGTAGGAACCGTGCGGTTCCGAACCACGTTAAATCTTCGTGTTATTGTGTTTGTGATTGTGTTTCGTTATTGTTATCATATATATATTCCGCTGTGCTAACGAAACTTGTAGACACGAACGCGATCGAATTACATCATACGGGCAAAATGTTATTCACCCTCCCTCTAGCCGTTACAAATATCCTAACAGGTCGAGGGTGATTCGTTTAGGATCTTTATCAGTAAAAGGATAACTGAATCCTTTCATATTCCCGTGGTTGTTTGGTTCGATCTCCCCCATCAAGATCATCAACTCTATGCTCCTTTATGGCTATCAGGGCATCTCAAGTATTTGGCTCATGGATTTCCTATATTGTTCATCTTGGGAATCTGGTTCTTGATTTTGGGTTTCAATTGGAAGAAGATTAAGAGAGGTGGTCCTGTGGAGGATTTCTTCTATTCATATGGTGATCAATTGGTTTAATCATTTGGCTATAAATGGCACAACCATTGCAATTTAATTATTGGGTAGATGTTAGTTTCATGGAAGAGGAATCTAGATATTCAAGATTAAGACTTATTATATTTACTATCTATATGTCTGACAATGCTACATTTACTGTTATAATTGTTGGATGATCTTGGATTTAATGAGGTGCAATTTTTGAAAATAAGAGATGTCCATAGTAAGAAATGAAGAAATTAGTGATCGAGTCAGTGACGGAATACTAATTCGATCACTAATATATTAATTGAATATTTAATTAAGTCGGTTCGTGAGCTTTTCGAGCCGGTTCGAATAATATTCGATTCGAATTCGAAATTATCGAATTCGAGCCGAACTCGAATATGTACAAATATTTTTCGAATCGAACTCGAGCCGAAATAATACCGTTCGAACTGTTCGCGAACTTTTTTTTTAAAAAAAAAAATTCGAATATTAAATCGAGTATTAATTTTCGAATATCAAACCGAGTCTCATTTGAATATTAAATCGAGCCTCAATTTTGAATAGTAATCGAACCGTTCGAATTAATATTCGAAAATTTCGAATCGAACCCGAACTCGAGCTTTGATTCGAATCAAATTCGAGCCCAAAATTATTAAATTTTCGAATTTCGAATCGAATTCGAATATTAATCATTTGGCTATAAATGGCACAACCATTGCAATTTAATTATTGGGTAGTTTCATGGAAGAGGTCTAGATATTCAAGATTAAGACTTATTATATTTACTATCTATATGTCTGACAATGCTACATTTACTGTTATAATTGTTGGATGATCTTGGATTTAATGAGGTGCAATTTTTGAAAATAAGAGATGTCCATCGTAAGAAATGAAGAAATTAGTGATCGAGTTAGCGACGGAATACTAATTCGATCACTAATTTATTAATCGAATATTTAATTAGTTATTAATTAATGATGAAATATTAAATTTGTCATTAATTGATTATCAAATACTAATTCGATAACAAATATAATGATCAAATATTAAGTCCTTTATAAAAATAATGACTAATTATTTTATCACTTATTAAATAAGTGACAGAATATTTTCCATCACTTATTATTTTTGTCATTAAAATAGTGACAGACAAAATTATTGATCATTAAATTAACGACGAACAAAATATCTTTGATTAACATTGCTAATTTATTTTTCTCACTTACTATTTCAGTTTCGATCGTTAACTAAATTCGGTGCGATTTCAGCTACCTAAGGCCGATTATTTTCCGATCCCCTTGCTTTGTTTCTGCACTTCTCCTTCTCTCAGTTTCCCCTTCTCCCGTTCCTCCGGCTAGGTTTCTTTTCCCTTTCTTCTCCTTTCATCCCTCCCACGAGATCAATGGCAGTCGCGTCCTCGCGGCAATATCACGGCCGCACCGCGGCAGTGCCGCAACGCGGGTTGGCCGCGGGCATGGCAGAGTCGACACTCGGGGCTCGCCGCAGCCTGGCTGTGACTGTGCTGCGACACTCGCGGGTTGGCTGCGCTGCGGGGTCGCCACAATGTCACGATCTGACTGCAAGGTTGCGATCTCACTGTCTTCGTCGCTGATCCTCTACGCGTCCTTCAACCAAGACAACAGGTGAGATTCCTCTTATCTCCTCTCCTTGACTTTATTACGCTTGGTTTGAGGCTTAGAGTGGTTTCGATTTCATTTCCTCCTCTGATAAACAGCGCAGTCAGTGGCAAAGTAGGGGTTTGATCAATTTTGCGCGATTCGATTGGGCCTTCATGTCAATTGAATCGAAATTGATTGGAAATTATTATTTTTTTGTGCAACTTTTTCAATTCTGTCTTCTAATTATAATGAAATCGAATGAAGTCACTGTTACGTGTTCACAACTAAGTTGGAGTTTTGCTGGTAAATCTGACTGTTGTTGAATTAACGCCCATTTTCCTTTCCCTAATTATGTCAGCGTATTTGAGTCTTTCTCCTACAAAGAAGTCCTTTTTATATGTGGATTTTCATGGGACATTTATAAGGTTTTGTGGTTGTTTAGGATCGACATTTTGATTGTATTTTACTCTCTCCTATCTATCTGTTTCCTGGATGCAATTCAGTTAATTTCTTTATATTTTTATTTGACTTCCTGTTAATTCTTTTTCTTCTCTTTTGCGAAGGAAATAAATAATATGGCTGTAGTTTTTCTCCTTATTGTTTTGGCTTTGCAGTTTATTTTCAGTTGGAACAAAAGATGGGTTCAAAATTTTTGATGTCAGGTCAGGTAGATTGTGCTAGAAAAAGGTTAGTCTATAAGAAAGTCATGCTCATCGTAGTCTTCAATGCTTATATTTTGAACTTGTTAGAAGTGGTTTCTTGTGAAATGTTGGTGATTTTTATATTAGTTGGTAACAAGTTTGCATACTTTTTATTTGAAGAAATATGTTTAAAAAAATCAACTATGAATTAATTTGTTTACCCTCTTCTCATTGAAGCAAAACCAACAGAAATTAACAAAAGCAGCTAATTGCACCCATCATTCCTTAACCTCAATTTGTTGCATAACTATGTATATACCAATGAAGATAGATAATGAAACCAAGATGCAAAAACTAAGCTCTGCAACATAATGCAGTAACTTGAACAACACTAATCACTGGGTGTAGTTAAAAGTAATATAGCAATGATATTACTATAGAGGATAGATGCAATAAAAAGGACATACATGGTTGGACGATCATTATTTATCACAAAATTATTTAGCACTTCAGTTAAGTCAAGCTACCTAACTTACAAAATCTTTCATTTAGTGAAAAAAAAGTATTTATATGTGGATCTAACAATGTGAAACTTCTCAGGTTGTCTATCTTCTTTAGAAACTTAAAATAAATTGATACCCTTTAATGAAATTATATCTGCATATGTCAAATTCTCTTTTATTTTGTATATTAGATTTTTATATCTAATATTTGTTCTAAAGTCCTAAATAATATTTTCATTTTTTACCATGCAAGTTTATTGTCATCTTGCAGGATAAAGCATATATTTATGATTTGAACAACTTGATTGTCTTGGAGACAATAGATACAGTGCCAAACAACAAAGGTTTGGAATGACAAAAGTCTTTCCTTTATTTATCAAGAAAATTGTACAACTGTCTGGTAGTCCAAAAAAGCATGAAGCTCTTATGATTTTGCATTAACTAATCCACATCATTCATTCTGAAAATGTGCAATAACATCGCTTTAGTGGACATGATTTATTATGTTAGTATCTAGTCATGAAGCCTTTTTTTTTACTTCCCGAAATCCAAAAAATAATACACTGTTGAAAATGAGAACTATTGTGATCTGCCCTAACAATTATTTAGATTAAGATTATAACTTGTTACCTTCATTGCAGGACTCTGTGCATTTTGCCTTGGATCCGAAGGTTGTTATTTGGCTCGTCCAGCAAGTACAAGTAAAGGATCTGTCTTGATTTACAACACAGTTGAGCTCTAATATTCAGTATGCCTAGCCTGGCTGTTGAACAAGCTAATATTTTGTAGCTTGACTTTCATAATTAGTATTAATGTAATGACTGTTGATGTTATATTATTATTCATGTTGTGAGATTAATATAATCAATATTTTTGATAAATAATTGTATTTTGAAATTGATGATGTGTACGTTGTTAATAATATAATTAATTAGTATTTGATATTATAATTGTGTAGGATGACTCGGATATAATTTTGTACCGGTTTCTATATATATTAGATTTATTAAATTCAAATTATATTAAAATAGCAATGGATTAAAAATTTGCATTGCTAAATTAGCGATAGAATTAATATTCTGTCATTAAATATTAAACTGTGATAAATAATATTTAGCGACAATTAATATTCTGGTATATATTTTATTCCCAATTGTCAGACTGTAGGTCATGCAGTTTCATACAGTTATGTTCTTATTATTCATGTTTGGAATTTATATTTTTACCTGTTTCTTATTGGTATATATTTTCTACAACAGTTAGTGCAATTATTTTAGACTTTCTTAATAGTCAATTTTGTTGGTGAAAAAATAATTCTATTTTTAGTTTTTTCAATCTTATTTATTGTTAGGAACTCTATGCTTCTCTAATTGTATTACACTTTTTCAGGAACAATACAGAGAGTAGATCGGTACTTAAAGACCGAGCTATATATATATATAGACACACACGCAAGAATTAGTTTGAACCTTTTTTTTTTTTAAATAACCAATCGTATTGTATTTGTGGTAGGATAGGATGATGAGATGGGATGATGATAGGTGTACTATTTTTTGAGCCAGAACTAATGTGAGATATTTGAAGTTTATGGCTGCTTGTATTATGTGATAAAAGTGATGAATATATTATTTTTGAACTATGAACTTTTTAAGAAAAATTGGCTTATTTTTTAATGTTGTTTTATTGATAAATGACACTTTGTCATTGAATAAAGTTTTGTTGTTATTGTGGATGAGTTTGTGAATGGATCGTGCTCTTGTTGTGAATGTATGGGATGACACTTTGTTGTTGAACATTTTATTATTATTGTCAATTGGATTGTTTGTGATGGCGAATATATTATGAGTGTTGATTGTATATTGAAATTTTGATGTAAATAGGATTTAAATTATGAAATTTAAAGCGGATGTGTAAATTTTTGACATAATTTAATGATGAAAATTTGATTATGTCATTATTTTCGTCGCTAAATTAGCGACGGATTTTTTATTTTCGTCATTAAATTAGTGAAGGATTTTTCTTTCCATCGTTATTTTAATTTTTATTGCTAATTTAGCGATGGATATTTAATTTTGTCATTAAATTTAATAATGGAATATTTAATTATTTTCGTCGTTAATTTTAGTGTCGGAAATAAAACTCCTCCGCTAAACTAACGACGGAAATAAAAATCTGTCGCTAATTTAGCGACGGAAAGAAAAATCCGTCGCTAAATTTGCGACGGAAAAATAAATCTGTTGATAATTTAGAGATGGAAATAAAAGTTTCGTCGCTAATTTAGCGATAGAAATAATGACAGAATCAAATTTCTTTCACTAAATTTAGCGACGGAACTAAAAATCCGTCTCTCATTTAATCAGCGACCAAAAACATTGTGATCGTTAATTTTCGTCGGTCACTAAACTAATTTAGTGACCGATTAACGACGGAAATTTCTATCACTATTTGTTTTATTATTTTTTTTTTTGTAGTGGTCTAATCGGCAGAAAATATTAGTGAGCTCTAAGTGATGAACATATCAAGGCCCTTTCAATACTTAAATTAAATGAATGGTAGAGAAAGTTAAATAAAGATAATATAAATAAGTATTAAGATTTTTTAAACTACCTATGGAGGATAACAATATCTATTTATAGATGATGAGAGGAGATCTTTCTTCCCGTGGACAGTAACAATTTCCATTTGAAATATTAAGTCAAGAGAAACATGCCTTCATAAATTGTTTTCAACATATGTTGCCAAGTTTTATTGGTAGCAAAAAGGTGACATCCTCGTGCCGGAGTCTTTGTCAATTACTTCCACGGTCAATACGAAAAAATAATTCTACAGTCAATATGAAAAAAAAAAATAAATCATGGTATTCTCAAGACTAACAATGTTGTCAAGTCTTACGTACTTTAGATAAGATGCAGGTGGTAATTATGTGAATATTAAAAATCAAATGCCTATTGGTTTGCGAAGATATTGACTTTTTGGCCACAAAGACTTGTGAGATGCCTGCATATAGGTCATGGCCCCTGGGGCTAATTAAAAGTATTGACTTTCGGGATATTATCTAAGATATCGACTTCTAAGAAAACTCAGAGGAGTCACTTCAACTAGCTAGGTCTCCAAGAGGGGGGATATATCTTTTTTTTTTTTAATTCTTTTTCTTTTTATAACAAAAGATACAGCGGATAAACTAACAACAATGCGATCACACACAGAGCACAACTATGCAGTCGACTCACAAATAACCATCAAAGAACGATGCAGTCGATTTTACATGGTTCACAACTCTCTCCTAGAGCTGCTAGTCCAAGGTCTATATCTATCTTTTCTCCTTTTTGAAGTAAACTTCAAAAGCGGAGAAACCTCTTAAAATGCTTACAGATTACATACTCTCTAGATATGAAATTAATACAAGAATCTGAATGAACCGATAAACAATAGCTAAACATAGATAGAAAGTAGTAAGACAAAACCAACAAACAAAACCTTTACAGCTGAGACGAAGGATTAGCGAGATGGCCGCAAGTGCATCAATGTCCCCAGCCATCCAGTTTGACAGAACATCAGCCAAGCAGAAAGTTCACAATAGCAGGCGCAATGATCACAACTTTCCACAACAAATTGATCAACCACGAGCAGGAGTTCAAGAGCAAGAAGTGATGTCAATCAATTGCCGAACAGAAACAGAGCAAGAGCGTTGTCTTTTGAAATTGCCAACAAAACCAGAGAGCTTGAGTTTGTTTTCGTTCGTTATATTCCTCGAACAGAATCCGTGCCATTTTTTTTTGCACAAACCCTAATCCAACGATCCTTGGTTTTCCCTCCAATCACCAAACCACACGCACTCCTTGAAACTTGGAAAAAGTCCTCGATTAAAGGTGTTTCGTTAGTCATTTGAGTGAGAACCTGCAAAAATCAGACATGTGAAAGAACGGATAGAATTTCCTCGTCGGAATCATGAACTTGCTTCCCACCAGTCGAGGCATCAGTCGAGCGCACCTTGCGTCGAGACACTGCCTCGACTGCATAGACCGTAACAAAAGTTTATTCTGCTGCAGTCGAGGCGACAATCGAGCTTGCCTTGCTTCTGTCCGCAACTGCCCAGGACCAGTCAAGGCACCGCCTCAACTGCACCAGTCGAACCCGTTAAGGTTCACAAATTTTTCCTACCTTAGTCGAGGCACTGGGTGAGTGCGGCTTGCGTCTGTATCCTTCATCTCAGGATCAGTCGGGGCACCGGCTCAACTACGGCTTGTCTTGCAGCAGTCGAGCTTCGACTCTCACTACCGATCACCGCAAGACTACCGGTGTGCCGCCGATCGTCTCGGAGCGAGGTGCCAACTCGACCGCAAAGTTTCTCTACCTGATGAATATAGTAAGGGCAACAATTGAGGTGTCAACTCATTGTTGTCCTTACGACCTATTGTTTCAGTCAGCTCTCAGACTGAAACACGCCTAGTAAAGACTCCTCTACCCCAAGACTCTTTACTTGTCAAGACTCCGACCATCAGCCATTCTTAGACTTTTCACTTTGCCACTCCCACAAGGAATTTCTCTACTGCCATGGAATTAACCATCTTGGACTTTTCACCTTGCACTCCTGTAAGGAATTTTCAACTGCCAAGGAATTAACCATCTTGTACTTTTCACCAAGGTCCACCCTTGGATTTCTCATATGCCAAGGAATTAACCATCTTGGACTTTTCACCAAGGTCCACCCTTGGATTTCTCACACTCACTTAAACCTTTGTCAAACACCAAAACATAACTTGGAGCTTTCAGCTCCAACAGTCTCCCCCTTTTTGATGTTTGACAACCCGTTTAAGTTTAAGTCACTCTACCCAAGTTTAGATCACATGTCAAAGAAGTGACAATACAAATCAGATAGACCAGATCAAGTTATAAAATCAGATCAGGTCATGCCTAAACTATAAACACTCTCTCCTCCCCCTTTGGCAAACACCGAAAAAGGTTTCATAATCAAGGATACTCGATCAGACCACCATATATCAAACATATTTGGTCAGATTATAGATACAAACTGAAAATCCTCCCCCTTATCTGCATTTTAAGTTTGAAGTTTTGAAACCACCTCCCTTTTTTACTCATTTTACTGTAAGTTTACTGATAACCAACCTTGGGAGAGTCCAGTCGAGCCTCTGATCGAGGCCTCCTAGCTTTTGGAGGTGTGCAGTCAAGTGCCCAGTCGAGGTCTACTCGACTCTGCGAGACTGCATTACAAACAATCGAGCTGTTGGTCGAGTGTCACTCGACTCCGTGAGGCAGTGAGGGGACCTCAATCGAGGTTGTGCCTCGACTAGGACCTCAGTCGAGTTCCCAGTCGAGAACAACCTTGTTCTGTGCCATCTCAAACAACATGTTGTCGAGGTGCCACCTCAACTGTTTATTGATAAGTGGATTTTTGTAGTTTTTCAGATCGAATTTCAGAAATTCATATTTAATTTCAGACAATTCAATAAATCTTGAAATTTTGCGTATAGAATTCAAACATCATGCTCTCACACAAAAAAATATGTGAAAAATAAAAGACCTAGGATTTCTTTAGATTGATATGGTTTTCAAATTTCTGAAAATAAACCTTTTTAGTGCTTCAACCCACTAGTATTACTAACTCCAATAGTGATTCTTACACCTAGATAGGATTTACCATAGTGAAAAGAACATGTTTCAAAAACATTCTAAGGAATTATCCTTAGAGTGACAATTGTTTTAACAAATCCAACCAATTTTACTTGGTTGGAATGTCCAATTATGACCTTCAGACCAAATGCACATGAGTTATGCACTGGTCTTCCCCATAATTGATCAAATTAATGATCACTATCTCAATAACCTCCTTACCCAAAGATTGCAATGAGCACATCGAGTAAGTTGGTTATACCTAAGCATCTCACCCCACCAACTAGCAATACAAAAACAATTTTTGTTAAACCTATAGTTTGTGTGAGATGCTTCCCAAGTTATCTAGACCTCCCAAATTCTTGTTGTTATGGTGAGTTGGTCCTAATGATCATGGAAAGGTTTAATCCTCACTCAGTGACACAGATGCCTAATTCCCTTCTCAAGTGACTAAACTCCTTTTCAGGGAGAGATTTAGTAAAGATATCAGCTAGGTTAGACTTCGACTCAATATAATTGAGTACAACATCTCCTTTAGCCACATGATCTCTAATGAAGTGATGTTTCACTTCAATGTGCTTCATTCTAGAATGGTGGACATGATTCTTCGTCAAATTAATAGTGCTCATGTTGTCACACAGCACTTGCACATTCTTGTATGACAACCCATAGTCCTTCAATGTATGAGTCATCCACAACAACTGCGACACACTCTCCCCCATGGCTATGTATTCAACCTCGGTGGAGGAGAGAGCAACACAATGTTGCTTCCGACTTGACCAACTCACTAACGAAGAACCTAGGAACTGACAACCTCCACTAATACTCTTCCTATCTAACTTGTACCCTGCATAATCTGAGTCAGTGTAGCCAACCAAATCAAATGATTCAGTGTACAGGTACCACAAGCCAACCTTAATAGTGCCTTTAAGATATCTTATTATTCTTTTCACAACACTTAAATGAGACTCCTTGGCACAAGACTGATACCTAGCACACACACCCACAGTATATATACAATATCAGGTCGATTCGCTATGAGATATAGTAGACTACCTATCACACTTTTATAATATTTCAAATCCATAGTTTTTCCTCTTTTATCACTTCCTAGATTTGTGCTTTGTTCCATGGGGGTAGATATCTCCTTTGAATTCTCCATATTAAATTTCTTTAGAAGATTCATGGCATACCTAGACTGATGAACATATATACCTTCCCTAGTTTATTTGATATCAAGTCCAAGAAAGAATGTCAATTCTCCCACAAGACTCATCTCAAATTCACTCTCCATGTATCCTATAAACTCATTCAGATAACCCCTATTATTTGAGCCACATATTATGTCGTCAACATAAACCTGAGCCACAAAAATATTCTCACCATCTCTTTTCAAAAATAATGTGAGATCTATCTGACCACTTCTCAACCCCTTCTCTACCAGAAATGTGGACCGCCTTTCATACCAGGCACGAGGTGCTTGTTTCAGCCCATAAAGAGTTTTTTTTTCAGTTTATACACGTGGTCTGGAAACTCTATACTCTCAAATCCTGGTGGCTATTCAACATACATCTCTTCCTTAATTACCCCATTCAAGAAGGCAGACTTCACATCCATTTGATAGAGTTTGAAACCTTTGAATGCAGCAAAAGCTAGCATCATCCTTATGGACTCTAGTCTGGCTACTGGGGCGTAGGACTCTTCATAATCTAACCCTTCAATCTGGTTTTATCCTTTGGCAACTAACCTTGCTTTATTTCTTATTATCTCTTCCTTATGATTCATCTTATTCTTAAACACCCATTTGGTACCAATTGTAGAAACTTTTCCCGACCTCGGAACTAAGTCCCACACTTGGCTTCTCTCGAATTGTCCTAGTTCATCCTGCATTGCTAAGATGCAATCAGGATCAAGCAAAGCCTCTTCTACAACCCTGGGTTCGATTTCTGAGATGAAAGCAACTTCAACTCCTTCATTCCTAAAGGATGATTTGGTCCTCACCCCTTGTTGAAGTTCTCCTATGATATGATCTTGGGGATGACTACTAACTGTACTAATGGATCTTAGTGCTTGAGATGTTTCAAATACTTGGTCATTTGATACATCATCAAGAGATGACCCTTGTTGCCTAAACTTTTCTTCATCAAACTCAACCTTAGCTCCCCCTACTTCAGTGTTTTCATATAATTTGATCTTCTCCATTCCAAACTTAATTTCTTCCTTAATTTCTCGAGTATCACTAGATTTTTCATCTTCCTCAAATACAACATTCGATGACTCTTCTATCAATTTCGACTTCTTGTTATACACTCTATATGCTTTGCTATTAGAAGAATACCTTACAAGGATACCTTCATCAACTTTAGCAGCAAACTTACCTAGATGATATTTGGTATTTAGAATGAACACCTTGCAACCAAATACCCTATGATGCTTGACTGTAGGTGGTTTCCCAAACCATAGCTCATGTGATATTTTTTCTAAAAACCTATGTACCAACACCCTGTTCTGAACATAACAGGTTGTGCTTATGACTTCGACCCATAAGTAGCTTGGAAGAGCGTACTCATGAAGCATGATTCTCGCTGCTTCTTGTAAGGCCCGATTTTTCCTTTCCACAACACCATTCTACTGGGGCATTCTTGGAACAGAAAACTCATGTCTATACCCCCTTTTTAAACAATAGTCCCTAAATCGTGTATTTTGGAACTCCCCTCCATGATCACTTCTATGGGTTTTAATGGTTGTGTTCTTCTCATTTTCAATTCTTTTACTAAAAGAAATGAAAATCTCTATTGTCTCATCCTTATGTTTTAAGAAAAACATCCAGGCATATCTAGTATAATCATCAATTATAACCAAACAGTATCTACTACCATTCAAGAATTTAACATTGCTACAATCAAACAAGTCCAAATGCAACAAATCTAAAATAGTAGAGGTACTTACAATGTTCTTGGGCTTATGTGATGCCTTCTTTTGCTTACCTTTCTGACAGACATCACACAACCTGTCTTTCTAGAATTTTAGTAGTGACAACCCCCTTACAAGTTCCTT
Organism: Wurfbainia villosa; assembly: GCA_025175895.1. Taxonomy (NCBI): domain Eukaryota; kingdom Viridiplantae; phylum Streptophyta; class Magnoliopsida; order Zingiberales; family Zingiberaceae; genus Wurfbainia; species Wurfbainia villosa. The sequence continues at coordinate 30,229,725 of CM045998.1, read as the reverse complement.
TCCAGCTAGTCTCTTCAAATTCTTCAGGTTGACATGTGTGAGCCTTCTATGCCACATCCAAGATTCATCTGTTCTATACATAAGACACTTGCCAGATACATTAGTAGCATTGTCTAAATACACATGATATATGTTTTCCTTCCTAACTCCTACTAACATGGTATCACCCGAAATATTGTGTTTCACTAGATATTGAGTTGAATTAAATTCAACTCTATATCAAACATCACACAACTGACTTACACTTAATAGATTAAATGACATGTTTTTAACAAGCAATACATTTCTAATCATAAAGTATTCAGATATACAGATATTCCCAATTCCTATAACTTTCAATCTACCACTATTAACGACCGAAACAGTACCTCTATTTTTGTCTTGTAGTGTAGAAAATAGTGATGAGTCTCCGGTCATGTGCTTGGAGCATCTACTGTCTAAAAACCAAGTTGATGGACACTCCCCCTTAATTGATGCCTACTAGACACGAAAAATGAAGGATTTCGGAACCCAAATATTGGGTCCATTAGCTTCCAAAATATATTTCCTAGGAATCCATGTCTTTGTTGTTTTCTTCCTACCAGAATTTCTAGACACTAAAGACATGAAACTAAGTTCTTGTTGTTTAGGTTTATAACCTATTCCATCTTTGTTGTAAACAGCCCGTTGTGATTCTAAAATCATGTTTAATGTTTGAGAGCTAGAGGTGAATTTCTCAAGAGTGCACTTGAGATCATTCACCTATGCTTTCAAAGATCTGTTTTCATCCATAAGTTCATCAATTTGGGAAGTGTTAACACTAGTTTCTATCGCATGCTCCTTAAGGTTCTTTAAATGTCCTATTTCGAATTTTAACAATTTAACCTTAGCTTTGGATTTATCCAACATATCAGTTAAATAGTCAATTGTCTTATTGCAATCTACAAGTTCAAAGGTTACCTTGTCATCATCCGAAGATGATGAACTCGAGTCTGACTCTAATTTTGACCTTCTGCTTTCTGACTCTGTCCCAGAGTCCTCCAATGCCATCAGAGCAGCATGTCGACCAGTCTTCTCTTCCTTGTCCTCTTCCGATGACCCGGATGAGGATTCATCCCACGTAGCTCTCAAAGCTTTCCTTCTTTTCCTCTTCTCTTCCCTCTTCTTGAGTCGAGGACACTCATTTCTGAAGTGTCATTTCTTGCTGTACTCATAGCAAACTATGTTAGTTTTATCAATCAAATTATCAACTATCTTACCTTTCTTTCTGTTGAATCTCCTGCTCCTCCTCATTCTCTTCACGAAGTTGGCCACTTCGCTGGATGAGGACTCATCGTCTCCATCAGATTCGGTAGAGGAGGACGACGACAGCTCCTTCTTCTTCTTCCCTTCCTTATTCTGATCACCTGCAAACAAAGCCATACCCTTCTCTTTTTGACCTTTATTAGCCTATTAATGCAATTCCATCTCACAAAACAATTCATCTATTTTAATAGTTGATAGGTCCCTTGATACCTTATAGGCATCCACCATAGATGACCATAAGGTATTTTGGGGAAACGACTTAAGAACGTACCTAACCAAATCCTGGTTCTCAACACTCTCCCCAATAGAGTGGAGACTGTTAAGCAACTTCTTGAATCTTCCATGAAGCTCACTGACAGATTCAGCGCCCTTCATAGCGAAATTCTGGAGTTGACTTAGGAATAAATCCCTCTTGGCTATACGAGAGTCCCTAGTACCCTCGTGTAGCTCAAGTAGTTTGTTCCATAGGTCTTGCGCACTGCTAAAATGACCAACTTTATTTAGTTGTTCCTTTGCCAGGCCGCACTATAAGGTTACAGTGGCTTGGGCTAGCCTATGCCTTGCGCTTTTGCTCATTTGTCCAAAGAGCAGACCCTAAGACCTTACCTACTTCATCCACTAGAGTGATGAAACCCTCCGTGACGGAGAACCACATCTCTATCTCAGTCATGAGATAGTACTCCATATGACTTTTCCAATATTGGAAATTGGTTCCATCAAAAAATGGAGGTCGGTTTGTACTATAACCCTCTTGCATGGTTAGGACTCTAAGGTGGTTAAACCCGTGGTAAATAGAACCCTAGCTTTGATACCACTTGATAGGACCGGTAAATATGCAAGAGGGAGGAGATATGTCATTTTTTTAAATTCTTTTTCTTTTTATAACAAAAGACGCAGCAGATAAACTAACAACAATGCGATCACACACAGAGCACAACGATGTAGTCGACTCACAAACAACCATCAAAAGAACGATGCAGCCGATTTTACTTGGTTCACAACTCTCTTCTAGAGCTGCTAGTCCAAGGCCTACCTCTATTTTTTCTCCTTTTGAAGTAAACTTCAAAGGCGGAGAAACCTCTTAAAAGGCTTACAGATTACAGACTCTCTAGATATGAAATTAATACAGGAATCTGAATGAATCGATAAGCAATAGCTAAACACAAATAGAAAGCAATAAGACAAAACCAACAAATAGAACCTTTACAATTGAGACGAAGGATTAGCGATGTAAAATATCGAGAAAAAAATTAAAAAAATAAAATAATGCTTGTTAATTAGGAAAAATACAATATGGAATTTTCCAAGAATGTTTAGAAATTTTCCTAGACTTAAATGGAAATTTCTATGACAGTTGTGGGGAAAGATTTAATAGGCTTTGGGAAAGCCTGTTTGGGATAAATTAAATTCAAGATGGATGGTTAGGAATTGATTTAAACCTAACCTAAGTTTAAATTGTATGGATTAATTGAATGGATCTAGGGTTAATGGCTTATAGGGTGTTAAAGCCCAACCCGTTAATCGATCCGACCCGTTTGGCTAAACTCGAGTGTTTCTTCCGTTCCTCTCTGCTTAGGTGTTTCTTCGAGTTTCCTTCTCTGCCCGATCATTCCTCCCCCCAATCCTACGAAGTCCTCTTTCTATCGCCGACTCTTCGTGCCCGAGCTCGGCTTGGCGATGTTCTCGCCTTTGATCGCCGTAGCCAACCTTCTCCTCGTTTCTCCTCACCTCACCGCCGCCTGCGACCATCCACGACTTCTTGCGACTCCCAGGCAGATCGCGTTGCGTCCTGTGGCCCTGCTCATCGAGCGCACACTGTTAGTAGTCGCCTTCCCAGTGCATGCGATCGACGACCACCACCCTTGGCCATCGCCACTGATCTCCACTGTGAGCATGCACTGCGGGCCGACGGTTGCCGATCTCTTCGTCCGTTGGTCGCTGCCCCATCACCAGCCACCAAGATCCTCATCGCCGCCCTTTTCTTCCATGGCTCGATCACACAGCAAGGGTTGCCTTCATCTTCATATCCTCATTCCAGAGTGTCGCTGTCATAGTCTGCCTCTCTGAATTGTGCATTACAGTGATGGTCTGCTACCTATGATCGTGTTATCACCTGCTCCTTGGTCGGATCTCGGATGCGAGCAGTACTGTCGGCTTGCACTTTGCATCCACCGACGGAAATGGGCAGATAGTAGCTCCACCTGATTTTTCCCCTGTGCTCAGTCATCACTGCATCTCGTAACAGATTGAGGGATGGGATCAACGAATTGGTCAGTTGAGTTCCTACAGTTTATACAGCAAATTTTGGTAATTCTGTAGCACATTCAATTTTGAAAGACATGAAGTTTGAACTGAACATCTCAGAACGATGCAATAGCTTATGTTTCTATTAGAGAAGTTTTAGCCCAGCATGCAGTTTGAGGATGATATTCATAATGTGGTCTATACACCAAGAAAAGGAGAAAGGATTGAAGGGAAATTTCAGATTGTATTTCAAGCCATCATTGATCATGGTGTTGATGTAAAGGTGAAGCTAAAATTGAAGCAAAAGCACCCTATCAAGGTCATCCAGATGTAATTTTGAAAGTTCCAAGTCATGTTGCATCAAATTACCTAGAAGGTTGTGTTGCCAATGACAATAGGCAGCGTCTAAATCTCAGGCAGGAAAGATTGTGCCTGGCAAATAATTTAAGGTCCTTACCTCAATGATTTTGTTGATAGTTACCAAACCACACATTCTGATTTCCTGTCAATGATTATCACTGATTACGGATTAATGGATGTTGATTTCAGGACCTTGATTCAAGATATCTTCATGGACGTGAAGACTATCGGCATAGTCTACATATCAGGTGGGTAATTTCCTACCCTGGTCAGGTAATTTTAATGCATGCAGATTTAGATATATGATCATCTTATATGATCATGTTACCTTGACACCGCTCTTATTTACTCTTGCGCTTGATACTTTATCTTTGGGTTGTTATGCTCTATTGTTGTTATCATATCTCACTTCATCATGATTAGGAGTTACAGATGTGATGTAAGTAACCTAGAATTGTTTAGTTAGGTGCAAATAGTAAAGTCTGGATGACGACCTGATTGTAAATTGGGCAAAAAGGTCATCCGTGGGTAGGTAATATCTTGAACGTAGGGTTAATTCTAATACCCTTAGGTTGCATGTTTACTACTGACCATGTATTGTGTAAATGGTCAGGTGAATTGTGCTTAGTGTGTCGCTATGGACTGGTGGTCCTAGTTTGTTATGTTCAGTTGAGTACGACTCTCTACAAGATAGAGAGTACGTCGATCAGTAAGATGATCATATATCTAAATCTGCATGCATTAAAATTACCTGACCAGGGTAGGAAATTACCCACCTGATATGTAGACTATGCCGATAGTCTTCACGTCCATGAAGATATCTTGAATCAAGGTCCTGAAATCAACATCCATTAATCCGTAATCAGTGATAATCATTGACAGGAAATCAGAATGTGTGGTTTGGTAACTATCAACAAAATCATTGAGGTAAGGACCTGATACTTAATCGTGTATTCTGGACACGATTGGATCAGTTTATGGTTGTTGGAGTTGCGCAACTTGATCACTGTTGATGGTGGTAGTTGGGGTTGCGCACTCAGTCACTGTAGATGGTGGTTTGCCTTGTATGGTTTGGTTATTATTGTAGATGTGGATAGGATGTTTTAGCATTACTATACCATAGACTTGTTTGACAAAGGTGATGATGGAAATCATTTAGTCGGAAGCTGGCGAAACTAATTTACAGGACCTAGACGGCGGTTAACTTTTACACGAGTATTAGTTAATCCTTCTGGGGTGGACAAAAGGATGTTGTATGCAAATGTATCGTTTCAGGGATCGGAGCGAATCTGATACAGTTGCATGAGATGTATCTTATGCTTACGACAGATAAGAAACTACGAGATAGGCTGTCATATACATGATGTGGCTTTAGTAGTTATTATCTAGATTTATGGATGTATGGAACGTAAGTGCTCATAGAGTTTTGACTAACTACTGAGTAGCTACTATAGAGTTGTTGGAACGTGAACAGTTGCAACTGAAGGTGGATGCTTCGGAGGCTCATTGGCTCCCATGTCCCCGGATTAAAATTTTCACTAATGAAAGAATTAATCCGAATGGGATGAGCTCCCTTAGCACAACCATTTCGTCGTCGTGCTAACAACTTGAGTGGTCGCTTGAACAAACTAGTTGTTCAAGCAACACAACTCTTCTAGTTGGTTAGCCGCGGAAGAGACGACGGACGGATCACCGGTTTTTGTGTTTGTCTTCGGGGTCCATGATTATACAATATATTTACTAATTCACACATGCATAATCAAAAGATAAAAGAACATGCTCAGATCTGTAAATAAAGTTAAAATAACTTTATACCTCACGATCTTCTACCGTATGTCCTATCCTTCTCGTGGACGACGTGTGGACGAAGATCCTCCACGAGTAGAAGCCTTCTAGATCGCTTTCTTCTCTACCTTGTCCGCTGCGAACAAAGAGAAGAACTTACAAATACCTATCCTTTCTAGAATCGACAACCAAATTAGGGAATTTGGTGCAACCGCCGGCCAAGGATCAAATGGATGAAGCGCCGGCCAACTTGAAGAAGGGTTGCCGTCGGCCACCAAGGAGAAAGGGAGGAAGATGAACTCCGGCCACCAATGGAGGGAGAACCGCCGGCCAAGGAAGAAGGGAGAGGCCTCTAGGATGGGCGCCGGCCAAGTGTTGATGGAGGAGGATGGGCGCCGGCAATCAACTAGAAGGAAGAAGTTGCCGTCCACTTTGAATTACTCCAAAACCCTAGCCGCCCAAAAACCCTAGCCGCCCACTTTTGGATGAGCCAAAACCCTAATTCTTCAATCTTATCTTGCCGCCCAACCTAAGCCTCTATTTATAGAATTAGGCTTAAGCCTCCTTTAATCTCCACTGTCGGATCTAGGGATTTAATCTCCACCGTCGGATCTAGGGTTTTATCCCAACCGTTGGATCTAGGGTTTCATCCCAACCGTCGGATCTAAGATTTCATCCCAACCATTGGATCTAAGGTTTCATCCCAACCGTCGGATCTAGGGTTTTATCCCAACCGTCGGATCTAGGGATTTAATCCTAACCGTTGATTCTAGGGTTTCATCCTAACCATCGGATCTTAGGGATTTAATCCCAACCGTTGGTTCTAGGGTTTCATCCTAACCATCGGATCTAGGGATTTAATCCTAACCGTTGGTTCTAGGTTTTGTTTTACATTCTTAGATCTAGACTTCACAAGGATTATATTAGGCTACGATAGGGACCATAAGGAGGAGTTGGGTCTTGGCCACCCGATGGATCGGAACCACACTAACTTGATCCATCAATGATGTTCCATTCCACTAGAGGATCATCATTGAACTACCTCACCAACCCCCATAAATCAATATGGGCTCCATATATTATTTGTACATTAATCTCCCCGTATTTAAGATATCGAATGTCCGTCAATTAATTGATTTACTGACCATCAATTAATTAACATCTAATTCCTCGAGTAGTACCACTCAACCTTATCATCATGTTGACTAAGTCAACCAAATTGGAGTTTACATGATGAACCTTATGAGCTCCTCGAGGACATCATCAACCTAATATATAGGACACGATTTCCTCCTATAATCAATGGCACACCATGTAAATAATATTATTTCCCAACTTACCGGGCATATTGATTTAATCCATCTAAATCTCACCCTCTGGTAAATCAAAGAAATAAATACTAAGTACATGTGCCCGTTATTATATCGGGATTAAGAGAATGTACAACATAATATCCGAGGTCCGATTCAATTATGTAGTCAGCTCTAAATTGAATCACCTCTATGTCGGTCCTGCTCAATACACCTAAGTGTACTAGTGTAACTCTATGTTCAAGATAAAACAATACCAAGCTACACTACAACCATGCCAATGGTTTGTCCAAAACCATCTTGGTTGTGAGCCTCTACTTATATTTTACAAGGGGCTGATAACATGATCTTCTGTGCCACACCAAGCACCATGTTATCTACAATGTAAAATATTAGACAATATGCACACATATAATAAATATATAAAGTGCAAAGAATGATCATGTGATTCTTATTTCAAAATAAAATGTTCATACAAAAAGAGCTAGGCTTTCAGTATACATTCCAACAATCTCCCACTTATACTAAAAGACTATCCGTCATCACTCTGCCATACATCGATCCCCATGTCCTCCACATGCCTATCAAAACGCTTTATTGGAAGGGCCTTAGTGAATGGATCCGCCAGTTATCCTCGATGCAATCTTGGCGACAACAACTTCTCCTCGCTTCGATCTCTCGTATGAGGTGGTACTTGCGCTCTATGTGTTTACTGCGCCTTATGGGCTTGTGGTTCCTTCGAGTTTACAAGCGCACCACTATTATCACAATAAATTGTGATAGTTACAGGCAAACCAGAATCACATCCAAGTCCATCAAGAAGTTCTGAGCCATCTGACTTCCTTGGCGCCTCGAGAGGCGCCATACTCGACTTCCTTGGTAGAGTCCGCCGCGCATTTACTTGACACTCCTCCATACTATGGCTCCACCTCCAAAAGTAAACACAAACCCCGAGGTAGACTTACTCTTGTCCCTATCGATTGGAAATTCGAATCAGTAACCCACGAGGACTAATTGATCTGTCCTAAACCATATAATCCCTAGTCCTTCTCGGTACTTGATATATGCTTTACCGATCCAATGTCACCTGTCTGGGATTACTACGATGTCTGCTAACCATGCCACGAGCGGATATCCGGTCTATACATAGCATAGCATACATAAGGCTTCCCTCACCGTCAAGAATAAGGAACCGCCTTCATGTCCTCTATCTCCTTTGATGTTTTGGGACACATCTCTTTAGATAAAGGAACTCCATGCCTAAAAGGTAGAAAACCTTTCTTGGAGTTCTGCATGCTAAAACGAGCAAGGATAGTGTCAATGTATGAAGCTTGAGACAAGCACAACATCCTTTTCTTGCGATCCTTATAACTTTGATCCCAAGGATGTGTCCTACTTCTCCCAAGTCCTTCATATCAAACTGTTTGGACAACCATACCCTTACATCTGATAACACTTTGATATTGTTGCCAACTAACAAAATGTCATCTACGTATAGTACAAGAAACACCACTACGTTTCATCACATCTCTTGTATACACAAGGCTCATCCGGACTTTGAATAAATCCATATGGTGGATTACCTCATCAAAGCGGATGTTCCAAGATCTAGAAGCTTGCTTCAATCCATAAATGGACCGATTAAGCTTACATACAAGATGCTCTTTGCCTTTAGCAATGAATCCCTCTGGTTGCGCATATAGATGTTCTCCTCAAGACTTCAGATTAAGGAAAGGCATCTTGACATCCATCTGCCAAATCTCATAATCCATATGAGCAGCTATAGATAAGAGAATCCGAATAGACTTAAGCATAGCTACCGGCGAAAAGGCCTCCTCATAATCGATACCCTCTTTCTGAGTATACCCTTTCGCAACAAGCCTAGCTTTGAAGGTCTCAACCTTCCCGTCTACTCCTCTCTTTCTCTTGTAGATCCACTTGCATCCAATGGTTTTTACACCATTGGGTGGTTCTACTAGCTCCCAGACCTGATTAGAATCCATAGATTCTATCTCTGAATTCATCGCTCTTTGCCAAGATACCGCATCTCTATCTTGGATTGCCTCGTCATATGTCCAGGGATCAGGTTCATGTTCACCAAGGACTAAGTCCGAAGACTCTCCCAAAAACATGAATCTCTCGGGTTGTCTAACAACCCTCCCACTACGACGAGGTGCCTCCTGTGTATGCTCTGTGACACATGGTGCAGTGACTTGTGGTGTCTCCTCTCGTACCGGTGGTACTGAAGTCGGGAATTCCCCTGTCAACTCCTCAAGAACAATCCTACTCGTGGGTTTGTGGTTCATCACATAGTCCTCCTCTAGAAATCTGGCATTCGTACTCACGATCACCTTCTGATCTCTAGGACTATAGAATAAACCACCCTTCATTCCCTTAGGGTAGCCAACAAACAAGCGTACTTCTGTACGAGATTCCAACTTACCAGCATCTCCCTTCAGCACATGTGCTGGACTACCCCAAATCCGAATATGTCTTAGACTAGGCTTTCGCCCAGTCCACAACTTTGTGGGAGTAGAGGGTACTGACTTAGATGGAACCAAGTTCAGAATGTGTGCTGCTGTTTCCAGAGAAAACCCCCAGAACGAATCAGGTAACTCAGAATAACTCATCATCGATCTGACCATCTCCATAAGAGTCCTATTCCTTCGCTCCGCCACACCATTCTGCTGGGGTGTGCCAGGTGCGGACAATTGGGATTGAATCCCAGCCTCTGATAAGTAACTCCTAAATTCTCCCAAGAGGTACTCGCCACCACGATCAGATCGTAATGTCTTGATACTTTTACCTTGACGGTTCTCCACATCAGCCTTGAATTCTTTGAACTTGTCAAAGCATTCAGACTTGCGGCGCATCAAGTAAATGTATCCATACCTTGAATAATCGTCTATAAAAGAGACGAAGTATTCAAAGCCACCTCTTGCCTAGATAGACATAGGACCACACAAATCAGAATGAACTAATTCTAACACATCTTTGGCTCTATACCCCTTGGCCTTAAAAGGCCTCTTGGTCATTTTACCTTCTAAGCAAGATTCGCAGGTTGGGAGATCCTCCACCACTAATGAACCCAAAGGTCCATCAGCTATCAACCTTTGAATTCTGCTTAGGTTAATATGATCAAGCCTTAGATGCCAAAGATATGTTTGGTTCATTTGCGAAGGTTCTTTTCTCTTATTAGACTTAGAAGATGAGTTATTGATTTCTATATGCATCGTGGGAGTTTTTGGTTCAAGAGTATATAAATTGCCAACCAATGTACCAGAACAGATAATCTCCCTATTCCTTTTTATAACCACTTTGTCATTAAAAGAAACAGAATATCCATCCATAAACAATTTAGAAACTGAAATTAAATTCTTTCTAAAAGTAGGTACATAAAGACAATTTCTTAAAACCAAAACTTTATTCCTATCAAAAGATAAATAAACGTCTCCCCCTTTGATAGCATAGCCACCTTTGAAGCATTGCCCATGAAGGCGGTAATCTCTCTCCTCTAGTCGTCGGGTTTCTGGAACCCCTGCAAAGTATTGCGACATGATCGATGGCTCCTGTATCTACACACGAGCCTTTGGTAGATAACACCGCTAAACATGTTTCAACAACTAAACAAGAAGATATACCTTTGTTCTTTGGCGAGGGCAGTCCGCCTTCGATGTCGATCTGCTTGCAAGTGAAGCACTTGCCTTTCGGCTTCTTCACTCTGCTTGAGGTCCTCGCCACTTTCTTGCTCCACCTTGTTTCTTCTTCTTCTTACCTTTCGGTTTAGAGGAAGAAACCTTACAGCGACCATGGCTTGAGCACTGACGAAAAAGCCCTCTGCGCTGGAGTTACATCGGAAGCTCCGCCAGAATACAACCTCTTGTTCATGTTGTGTAGTTGAGGCTGCTCAAAACTCTAAGCGAGATTGGAGAATGATATCGACCTGGGTTTCCCCATCGATCTCAGCTCCTAAGACTTCCATCTCATTAAGATGAGCCATCATCTTGAGAACATGATCCCTAACGGGTGTTCCCTCGATCATGGAGGTCATCATCAAGTTTCTCATTGCCTCCTGCCTAGCCGCCCTACTCTGATGTCCGAAAAGTTCCTTGAGATTGAACATCATGTCATAAGCTGTGGCTATGGCCTGATGCTGATGTTGCAGCACATTTGACATAGATGCCAAAATGTAACACCGCGCCATCTCATCTGCCTTAACCCATTTCTTATAACGTTCTATCTCCTTTTCATCAGAGTCATCGGAGAGCTTAGGAGGACAGACCTCGAAGAGTACAAATTTGTGCTCCTCCGCAGTTAAGACAATATCCAGGTTTCTTTCCAATCAATGTAGTTTGGACCAGTAAGTTTGTTTTCTTTTAAAATCACAGCAAGTTGGTTGAAAGCCATTTGAAAATCCTAAAAATCACATTGATCAAAATATTAGATTTCAAATATTATTGATTCCTCAAAAATAATAAAATTCTGAAATCTACCAACACCTCAAAACACCGAGAATATCGCATGCCACGATAGTGTGGACGTATACGAATTCTGCATTTGTAAGAGGAGGTTTTACCCATTAATTTTATTATCTTGTCAACCTTACTTTTTGACAAATAAAATTAATAGTTGGTTCCTCTTTGGCCCTACAAATAAAAGCAGTGACTCCGATGGGGAGGATACTTTTAATTTGCATCTAAGTGTGCACCATTACACGATACTAAGGGAATTATTTCGGATTATGTGTCTTACTGATGGGGAAGTACACACGCTCCTTAATAATTTTCTATAACCATTATTTGACCTAGTGATCCGCAAACAAACCCATCCGATGGGGAGGAAGGCACTCAGAGCCAACGCGCAAGTTTGTTGCATCACACATTAAATTGTAATGGAGGCCGCGAGAATTAATTAAAATTTTCCTCTCCCACTTAGTAAATTAAAATTGAGGAATTTTAAAACATACACAACATGCATATAAAACAAATAAGCAATAAATATGGAAAAAATAGAATTTTTCCAACTATTATGGCATTGTCCTCCAATATGCATCCCGTCGTGTCGCCACCTCATCCGCTCCATCTTTTCCCGTGCGCAAGTCACCAAAGAGTTCCGAGCCGAGATAAAACATTTTAATTTACATCCATCTATCCTATACTCCACGAAGGTGTACAAATCATCTAGATCGAAAATAAACTAAAATGAGCGGCTAAACAATGCCGTATTTAATTACAAAAATTAAATACTAATCTAGCCTCGTCAACCCCGAGGATTCAAATAATAAATTTTTACACACATCCATTCACATACACACACATGGCCATAATAGTCGGATCTTATGCCTGCAACCAAAGAGTTAAACTACGCATATCCTATTATTATCTGGCACATGTAATATATGAAATATGCATAAAAATTAACCGAATCCAAAACACACAAAATCGGAAACCTTGGCTCTGATACCAGTTGAAGGTGGATGCTTCGGAGGCTCATTGGCTCCCATGTCCCCGGATTAAAATTTTCACTAATGAAAGAATTAATCCGGATGGGATGAATTCCCTTAGCACAACCATTTCGTCGTCGTGCTAACAACTTGAGTGGTCGCTTGAACAAACTAGTTGTTCAAGCAATACAACTCTTCTAGTTGGTTAGCCGCGGAAGAGACGACGGACGGATCGCTGGTTTTTGTGTTTGTCTTCGGGGTCCATGATTATACAATATATTTACTAATTCACACATGCATAATCAAAAGATAAAAGAACATGCTCAGATCTGTAAATAAAGTTAAAATAACTTTATACCTCACGATCTTCTACCGTATATCCTATCCTTCTCGTGGACGACGTGTGGACGAAGATCCTCCACGAGTAGAAGCCTTCTAGATCGCTTTCTTTTCTACCTTGTCCGCTGCGAACAAAGAGAAGAACTTACAAATACCTATCCTTTCTAGAACCGACAACCAAATTAGGGAATTTGGTGCAACCGCCGGCCAAGGATCAAATGGATGAAGCGTCGGCCAACTTGAAGAAGGGTTGCCGTCGGCCACCAAGGAGAAAGGGAGGAAGATGAACTCCGGCCACCAATGGAGGGAGAACCGCCGGCCAAGGAAGAAGGGAGAGGCCTCTAGGATGGGCGCCGGCCAAGTGTTGATGGAGGAGGATGGGCGCCGACAATCAACTAGAAGGAAGAAGTTGCCGCCCACTTTGAATTACTCCAAAACCCTAGCCGCCCAAAAACCCTAGCCGCCCACTTTTGGATGAGCCAAAACCCTAATTCTTCAATCTTATCTTGCCGCCCAACCTAAGCCTCTATTTATAGAATTAGGCTTAAGCCTCCTTTAATCTCCACCGTCGGATCTAGGGATTTAATCTCCACTGTCGGATCTAGGGTTTTATCCCAACCGTTGGATCTAGGGTTTCATCCCAACCGTCGGATCTAAGATTTCATCCCAACCGTCGGATCTAAGGTTTCATCCCAACCGTCGGATCTAGGGTTTTATCCCAACCGTCGGATCTAGGGATTTAATCCTAACCGTCGATTCTAGGGTTTCATCCTAACCATCGGATCTTAGGGATTTAATCCCAACCGTTGGTTCTAGGGTTTCATCCTAACCATCGGATCTTAGGGATTTAATCCCAACCGTTGGTTCTAGGTTTTGTTTTTCATTCTTGGATCTAGACTTCATAAGGATTATATTAGGCTACGATAGGGACCATAAGGAGGAGTTGGGTCTTGGCCACCCGATGGATCGGAACCACACAAACTTGATCCATCAATGATGTTCCATTCCACAGAGGATCATCATTGAACTACCTCACCAACCCCCATAAATCAATATGGGCTCCATATATTATTTGTACATTAATCTCCCCGTGTTTAAGATATCGAATGTCCGTCAATTAATTGATTTACTAACCATCAATTAATTAACATCTAATTCCTCGAGTAGTACCACTCAACCTTATCATCATGTTGACTAAGTCAACCAGCTGGGTTTACATGATGAACCTTATGAGCTCCTCAAGGGGACATCATCAACCTAATATATAGGACACGGTTTCCTCCTATAATCAATCTACACACCATGTAAATAATATTATTTCCCAACTTACCGGGCATATTGATTTAATCCATCTAAATCTCACCCTCTGGTAAATCAAAGAAATAAATACTAAGTACATGTGCCCGTTATTATATCAGGATTAAGAGCATGCACAACATAATATCCGAGGTCCGATTCAATTATGTAGTCAGTACTAAATTGAATCACCTCTATGTCGGTCCTGCTCAATACACCTAAGTGTACTAGTGTAACTCTATGTTCAAGACAAAACAATACCAAGCTACACTACAACCATGCCAATGGTTTGTCCAAAACCATCTTGGTTGTGAGCCTCTACTTATATTTTATAAGGGACTGATAACATGATTTTCTGTGCCACACCAAGCACCATGTTATCTACAATGTAAAATATTAGACAATATGCACACATATAATAAATATATAAAGTGCAAACAATGATCATGTGATTCTTATTTCAAAATAAAATGTTCATACAAAAAGAGCTAGGCTTTCAGTATACATTCCAACAATGCAACAAGTGAGATTGGTCGCCATAGTCTCCCATGCACTTATAGAGTGTGTGGTGGAGTGGATTTTAGACGGTAAATGGACTTCTCTTGTGATAAGATAATTTTCCGTCTCTGACATGGATGTGTGTTCCGAATACACATCCACTTAAGAAAGAGTTGCTACAGGAGGCACATTATTCTAGATTTGCTATGCATCCTGGTGGTACTCGAATGTACCGAGATTTGAAACGTTTATACCGGTGGAACGGTATAAAGAGAGATATAGCAAATTTTACTGCTCGATGTTTAGTTTGACAGTAGGTGAAGGATGAACATCAGAAACTCACTGGATTGCTCTAGGAAATTTCAATTCTGGAATGGAAGTGGGAGCATATCACTATTGATTGCGTTACGAGATTGCCTAGAACCCATAAAGGACATGATGCGATTTGGGTGATCGTGGATCAACTAACCGAATCAGTTAACTTTCTGCCTATTCGTGAGTCGGATCCATTGGATCGTCTGCCAGAGTTGTACTATCGAGGGATTGTCAGATTCACAGAGTGCCTTTGAGTATGATATCTGGTAAAGACCTACGATTTATCTCGCGATTCTTGGCAGAGTTTGCAGCAGGTTATGGGCACAGAGCTTCGCCTCAGTATAACATTCCATCCGCGGACTGATGGACAGTCTGAGCATATCATTTAGGCATGGGAGGATCTATTGAGATCTTGAGTCATGGATTTCAGAGGCAATTGAGAGGACCACATTCATTTAGTGGAATCTGCCTATAACAACAGGTATCACTCTTCTATTCTGATGGCTCCATTCGAGGCCTTATACGGTAGACCCTGTAGATCTCCCGTGTTGTGGGAGGAAGTCGAGGAACGACAACTATTGGAGTCACAGAGTATCCAACATGATGCAGAGTTGGTGCAAGCCATCAGATGACGGTTATCCGAGGCATAGGATCGACAGAAGAGTTATGTCGATCGGAGGCAAACACCATTAGAATTCTCAGTCGGGGATCATGTATTCCGACGAGTTTCACCCATCAAAGGAGTCAAAAGATTTGGGTTGAAAGGAAAATTAACTCCATGCTACATTGGTCCATTTAAGATATTGGAGTGGATTGGAGGTGTAGCTTACGGTTGGCTTTATCTCCGACATTGACAGGTGTTCACAATGTATTTCATGTTTCTATGCTGGGGAAATACATGCCACGTTCAGATCGTGTTCTGAAGGAGGTTCCAATTCCACTCCAGGCGAATGCAACTTAAGAGGAGATTCCAATCGGATTCTTGTGTTAGGGCAATCTCTTGCCATGATTAGGTTTTGATGTGTGTGGCAAAGGGTTTAAGTTAATTTGTTATGTTGATTTGATATGTGCGTTGAAGTCGTGCAGAACTTAGTAATTCGCACATAGAGCCGTGGCGAGTTTCACATCTCATCACTCGGGCCTTGAGTCGGTGAAGGATTGCTTTACGGAAGCCGTGCGCTTGGAGAATCCGAGGGACCGCCGGACGAGAAGCTTGGAGTGAAGCCGGAGGAAGTAGACTTCGAGGCAAGAGATGCGAAGGAGCATTGCAGAGCCGTGCACCTGATGCTGCCGAGGGACGTGGCCGCGAACGAAGAGAACTTCGAAGGCGAGGGACTCCGAGGGAAGAGAGTGAGCGATTGTAACCCGGGAAGGGTAGCTCTTAGGTGAAACTTGGCTATTTGGCCAAGTGTCGGATGGGTTTCCGACACCCGCCATGTCGCGGCGATCGCTCGAGTCGATGGGTCGATCGACCGTCTAAGTCACCGAATCAAGTTGATCACCGATCGCCGGCATGGCGCCGATCGATGGCTGATCACCGACCGCCAAGGGACGAATGATCGATGGCACCGCGGCACCGCAGTAATGGAGTCGACTCAGTTGAGCACTCGACTGATCGAGCATCAATCGACTGATGGCAGGATCAGTCGACTGATGCCAATACCGTTGGATGGGATCCAACGTGGAAAGTGGCCATTATTGGGCAACGACTACGGGATTAGTCGATTGATCGAGGGCATCAGTCGACTGATCCTGTGTCAACGGGAAGAAACCCTCTTCCTCTATAAAAAGGAAGGGGGTAAGGCTTTGGGAGGTTTATGCTCATACTCTAATACTCTCCCAAAGTTCCCTAAAGCTTTCTATCCTCTTACCCAAGCTTATTTTCATTATATTTGTAAGAGGAGTGTTGTTGTAAAGAGGTTACCTCCACCTAGCTTTGTGCAAAGGAGAGATCTAGTGGATAGATTGCGGAGTGATTCACCGTGGACGAATCGGACCGTGGATTAGCGGCGTAGCCGTGAACCACGTTACATCTCCGTGTTTGTATTGTCTTTGTTTTATTTCTATTTGCTTGTCTTAGTTTATTGCTTCCGCTTGCGCTAACGTTTTCGTAGACGAGCAAAATACGACATCCAACGAACGAGGGCTATTCACCCCCCTCTAGCCGGCCAATCGATTCCCAACAAGTGGTATCAGAGCAAAGGAAAGCTTGTCGAGGACTAACCGCCGCAACAAGCACATTTTCAAAATGGGCGGCTCAAACATCCACCCACCGAAGTTCGACGGCGAATTCTCTTGGTGGAAAAAGAGAATGGAGGTATTCTTCGAAACCGACTTTGAAATATTGTTAATTATGGAAAACAGTTTCGAGATGCCTAGGAACGAGGATGGGGAGCCATTGAAGAAATCGAGGTGGAGCAAAAGGCAAAGAGAAGAATACTTGGAAAATTCAAAGGCCAAGCACCACCTATACAATGTCCTCCCTCAACAAGAAGTCAATAGGATAGGGGAATGTTCTAGTGCTAAGGAGATGTGGGAGAAGCTAGTGGAGCTTCATGAAGGTACCTCGGAGGCTAAGCTTGCAAGAAGAGACCTCCTCCGCTCCCAACTATCAAACATCAAATTAGAAAAGGGAGAAAAGGTAACTTCATTGCATTCTAGGTTTAAAGAGATTTTGATTGGGCTAACAAGTGTAGGTGAAAGGCTCTCCAACCGGGATATGGTAATGAAGGCCATAGATGCCTTTCCCCGGTCCTCAAGATGGAGCTCCATGGTGGATTCATTTTACATCTCCAAGAACTTGGAAGTAAGTACCTTGGAGGAATTTTTCTCAACAATGGAGCTCCACGAAACTAGGCTTGAAGGAATACAAGAGGAGCCTAGAATTCAACCCTCAAGAGGAGTAGCCTTGATGGCAAACAAGGGGAAGAAGAAGATGGAAGTCCCCTCCTCCTCATCCGATGAAGCCTCTACCTCCTCCATGGATAGCACCGAAGAAGCCTACGTGGTAAGGATGGTAAGGCGTGCATTTAAGAATTTTAGATTTGATAAATCTCATGATAGGAATAGAAGACCAAGGGAGAAGGTCATATGCTATAATTGCCAAGGAGAGGGACATATAAGGGATAATTGTCCCCTCCTAAACAAGAGCAAGGAAGAAAGGAAAAAGAAGGAAGAAAAGAAGAAGAAGGGGAGCAAGAGAAAGGAAGAAGAGAAGAAGGCAAAAGGAAAAGGGAAGGCCATGACACTCAAAGCCAAAACATGGGATGACGTTGCTTCATCCTCCTCATCCGAAGAAGAAGAGCATGTCTACTCCAACCTAGTGTTGGGCTTTTCCGGGCCGCAAAAACCGCTTTTTGCGTTGCGGAAACCCCGGAAGTCCCGGCCACGGATCCGTGCGAAGAAGTATTAAAACTAATTACATGTATGTGCTTACAAAATCCTCTAGATCTACCTTAGAACTAAGAGATAAGGATGTTACCCTTGATGCGATGCCCTTCGCAAATCCCGCTCGTCCAAAGTCCGCCGGAACTCGAGAGTGTCAAGTGCACACTCCTCTATGGTATCCACACAAGCAATAGGTGGAAGAAAACTCAACCTTGAGTGTGCTAGCACTCCTTGGTTGGTTCGGCCAAAGAGAGGAAGGAGAGGGAGAGCTTGAGAGGAAAATTCCCAAGGAAGAAGATGAAGTAATGAGTGATTACTCACAAAATGAATTTTCACTCACATAACCCCCCAAATGGTGGCCGGCCACTTCATGGAGGGGGAGTTACATGCATGCATGTAACTCCCATGACCCTTGGTCTCACACATGATGTTGCACTAATTGACTAAGTCAATGATGATGTGGAGCATCATCATTGGCCATGCCTAGTCATCATCATGACATGGCATTTGGTCAAGTCAAACTTGACCTTTCAACTTCCCTCTCAAGTCAAGTCAAACTTGACCTCTAATCTCCCATGGTTGATCAAATCTAACCACTTGACTCAAGTCAATTTAATATAATGAATCTCTATTCATTAATTTAAATTGATTTGATGAATCAAATCTCAATTAGACTCATTCAACACTTGAATCAACTTGAGTCTAACTCAATTAGTCTAATTTGGATTACTCTTAATCCAATTTGGTTCATCCCATGAACCTAATCCTCATGGTTCATCATATGAACCTAATCTCCATCTAATTGCTCTCATGTGTGTGACCCTATAGGTTCTTGTAACGTTGGCAATGTCCCTAAACCGATTTAGGAACATAAGCAATGAGCGGTATCTAGCAACACATCATTGCTACCCAAGTTACAAGAATGTTGAGCTCCAACATCACCTTTGTGACTACTAATTGTGACTCTCACAATATGTGACAATGTCCTTCTATCCTTGACATCTAGATTGACCAATCGAGGCATAGACCGTGTCATCCTCGGTACAATCTAAATCTTGAACTCCAAGTAGACTCACTCTAATCAAATGAGCTCAATATCTCATATTGACTCATTTGGGCATGGCCATGCACGTGGTCTCACTCTATCAAGAATATCGATGTCACCCCGCCATATAGGAGGGATAGATCCCATCTACATCACTCACATCCTCCGCATAATTCGCTACATACCCAAGAATCGCCTTTATAGTCCACCCATTTACGGGTGACGCTTGACGGCCAAAGTATGCAACTCCTTATGTAGGGAACCATGGTGACTTCGTGTCTAAGGACTAATAGTCATACTAATAGCCACATGAGAAAGTATATGACACTCATATAACGATCCATGATACTTTCTCATGGCGGGTCATTCAGTATACATTCTCCAATGCATACCCATGTGTCAACTTGATATCTCATATCCATGACTTGTGAGATCAAGTCATCTTGTTGACCTACATGCTCGTCTCTACGCATTAACATTGTCCCTGAATGTTAATACTCGACTAGGAATGATTAAGAGTAGTGTTCTCTATATCATCTCATTATCGATTCAACCAATCGATTGATATAGATAAGAACCTACTACTCAAGGACATTATTATATTTAGTTATTTGGCACCAATACAAGTAAATATAATAACCATGCCTTTATAAATAGGAATATGATACAATAAAGTCCATACAACAATCATCATATGATTGGCTCTAGGGCTTTCACTAACAATCTCCCACTAGCACTAGTGCCAATCACCGTAGTATCTAATACCCAATGACCTAGTGTGACCATCATGCTTTTTCGTACAAAGCCTTGGTCAAGGGATCTGCGATGTTAGCCTCTGTGGGTACTCTCAAATCTTCACATCTCCTCGATCGACAATCTCACGAATGAGATGGAAGCACCGATATATTCGGCCTCTGTTGTAGAATCAATAAGCTGTGTCTCGCTTGGAACTCTTCCGACTCACACTACCTATTCAAGCAAAACACGAACCACATTGCGATTTATAATCATCCTCGGGTTTGGAAGCCGCATCGTTGTAACCCTTTACTAGCTCCTCATCGCCTTCCAATATCAAGAAATATTCTTTAGTCCTTCTCAAGTACTTAAGAATATTCTCGATCGCTATCCGCTGACGCCACCGATCCGATCCGTATCTACTCGTCATGCTCAAAGCATACGAGTACGATGGCGCTACATGATAGATCCTATAGCAGATCGTAAGGGATCTTATCCATGCGTCTCTCTCCTCTCTAGAAGAGGACTTTGAGTCTTCAAAGACTCACACCATGTGACATCTAAGTCCTTTCTTGGAATTCTCGCATGGCAAACCAAGTAATACCGTGTCAATGTATGATACTCGACTTAGGCCAAGCAATCTCTTAGATCTATCTCTATAGATCTTGATGCCTAGAATACAGTCGCTTCACCTAAGTCCTTCATTGAGAAGCACGCCCCACCAAGTCTTCACAGATCAGGAAGGGATGTCATTCCCAATGAGTAGTATGTCATCCACATACAATACAAGGAAGACAATGTTCCCATTAACCCTCTTGTAGACATTGTGGTTCATCTTCATTCTTGATGAAACCAAACTGCTTTGATCGCATCATCGAATCAAAGATTCCAGCCCGAGAAGCTTGCTTTAGCCCATAAATGGACCTTTGCACTTGCATACCTTCCCAAAGATGTTGTGGATCTACAAAACCTCGTTGTGTCATGTACACATCCTCGAGTAAGTTTCCATTCGTAAACGCGGTTTTGACATCCATCCGCCAGATCTCATAATCGTGGTATGCTGCAATAGCAAGCAAGATCCGAATGGACTTAAACATCGCCACTGGAGAAAAGGTTTCATCATAGTCAATACCATGAATTTGCTTGAAACCTTTAGCCACCAATCCCCTTATAGGTATGCGTAAGTCCATCCATGTCAGTCTTTCTCCTAAAGACCCACTTACACCCAATGGGTTTGACCCCTTCAGGTGGATCAACCAAAGTCCATACTTGGTTAGTGTACATGGATTCCATCTCGGATCTTATGGCGTCTAGCCATTTCTCAGAATCTGGGCTCATCACAGCTTCCTGATAGGAGGTAGGCTCATTCTCAATGAGCATAACGTCATCATGGTCAGACAAGAGAAATGAGTATCTCTCAGGCTGTCGACGTACCCTATCAGACCTGCGAAGAGGTAGGTCTACTTGAATAGGTGGTTGTTCCACAACTCTTTGTGCAACAACCTCATCACCCACAACACTTTGTGGTTCCTGTTCAACCTCCATCAAGGCCTCAGTGCTATGGTCCTTATCTTGAATTTCTTCAAGATCGAAGGTACTCCCACTAGTTTTTCTAGAAACAAAATCCCTTTCTAGAAAAACCCCAGTCTTTACCCACAAACACTTTGTCTTTGGGAATGTAGAAGTAATATCCCTTTGTAGACTTGGGATATCCAACAAAATAGCACCTATCGGATTTGGGTCCCAGTTTGTCTGAGACTTGACGTCGAACGTAAGCCTCACAACCCCAAATCCTCATAAAAGACATCTTGGGATTTTTCCCTGTCCATATCGTATATGGTGTCTTTACCTGACCTTGGATGGTACGGTTAAGGGTAAAGGCTGCTGTGTCGAGCATATCCCCAAAGGATATAGGAAGATGCATGTGACTCATCATAGATCGTACCATATCGAATAAGTGCGATTCCTCCTTTCGGATACACCATTCCCTTTGTGGTGTTCGGGAGGAGTGAGTTGGGATAGAATCCCACACTCGGCTAGATAGTCACGAAACTCATGGCTAAGGTATTCACCACCTCGTATCGATAGTATCTTAATACTCTTGCCAAGTGGTTTTGTACTTCATTCTTGAATTCTTTGAACTTTTCAAAGGATTGATTTATGTGTCATAAGATACACATAACCATATCTCTGAAGTCATCGATAAATGTAATGAAGTACACTGTAACCACCTCTAGCAACAACATTGAAAGGACCACATACATCACTATGTATAAGTCCTAACAAATCTGTTGCTCTTTATTTGTGTCCACTAAAAGTCTTGGTCATCTTGCCTAAAGGCAAGACTGCATATCTCATATGATTCAAAATCAAATGAGTCTAGCGACCCATCCTTATGGAGTGAGATAAGCGACTCTCATTTATGTGACCTAGCGACAATGCGGAGATAGGTTTGGTTCAACTCATTTTGACTTGAACCTCTTGGTACTTATGTTATAGATAGGGCTCTCTAAGTCTAGAAAGTAGAGTCCCGTTCATTAGAGTGCACTACAATAGAACATATCATTTAAATAAAATGAACAACATTTGTTCTTTATTATAAATGAAAACCCTTTCTTGTCGAACAAAGAAAGCGAAATGATGTTCTTAGTTAAAGCGGGCACATAACAATATTCATCTAATTCTTGTACAAGCCCGGAGGCGAGAGATAGATCATAAGTTCCTCTGACTGCAGTGACAACCCTTGCTCCATTGCCTACTCGTAGGTCCACCTGCGCCCTTTGTCAATGCCTGCTATTTCTCGGCACGCACATTGGTACAAATGTGAGATGCACATCCGGTATCTAATACCCATGATGAAGAAATAGATAGATTGACTTCTATAACATTTATACAGTAGAAGTCTCACTTCTTCTTCTTAAGATCTTCGGTATGCCTTGCGATTCGCTTCCGATTCACTGCTTCCTTGCGGAAAAGCAAGCCCCTTCCTTGGCTACCCCTCCTTTGGGTTTAAGTTCTTTGCCTTTGCCCTTGGCAGGACTTTCCCTTACCTTTAGGCTTGCCCTTGCCTTTCTTCGCACCATCAAAATGGTGTCATTTTACCCTTCTTAAGGTTAAGCTCGTGATTCTCAACATCTTTGAGCATTTAGATGGCTTATCAATTTCATTCATGTTATAATTCATGACAAATTGATTGAAGGCTCTTGGCAAAGATTGCAAGATTAGGTCGTGGCGACTCTTGGCCAAGTGGGAATCCCAGCCTTTGTAGGTTTTCTCGTACCCAATCATCTTGAGTACATATGAACCTCTACGAGTCCCTTCTTGCATTTTGGACCCAAATATGCCTTAGAGACTTCATATCTCTCATGCCTGCTTGTCCTTGATATAGTTGGCGAAGATGTCCAACCATATCATAAGCATTCATGAACTCATGTTGCTTACGAGCTCGAGTTCATGGTCATGGCATGAACATGACATGACATCTAATGCATCATCTTGATGCTTCTTGTAAGCATCTTTGTCGGCTTCGCGAGCATTGGCGGGAGGTGCCTCGGAATGGGTGCTCCGGGGCGTACAACTTCCTTTCTTAGGTGAGAACAATTCTCGGGTTCTGTGCGATCCTTTGCTCCATTGAGCTTGTCCTTCTCAAGGCAGATCGCAGAGAGAGAGTGTTCGTGTTGTTTGACATAGTAATCTACAACATAAACTGCAGATAATTAATATCATATTCCTTTTATCATTTAATTAGTCCTTTAATCAAATGATGCTCCCAATGAATTATAGGAATTTTATAGAATCGAGTTATGGATGTGGTCAAACCACATTTACTTGATTCATACAAACTAGCTATAATTCTTGTGGGACAAGATCCACATCATACTAAGCCTTGAGTTAGCTTTCAATCGCCCAAGACTTAGTACGATCGGTGGGTAACACATTACCGATTACATCTCTATGCAACTCTTGTTTATAGGATTAAGACCCACATTTACAAAAGACCTTGAGTTAGCTTTGGCTAAATCGCCCAAGATTTAGTGTAAATGCGATCTTAACCTATCTTTCCAACGATTGGAATATGCCTATAGTTCTACTCGATCCAATTGAGTTAACTAGTTTTGCTCAATCTAATTGAGCTTACTCTAACCCGAGTCGTGATAGGCGGGACCAAGATTGTCCTCTCGCACCCTACCAAGATAATATCGTTGCTCTGCTTTGTGATTCAACAACAACAAATGATCGAGGTAGTGATGGGTATCAAGGCTCGGTAGGCATTTTCGAGTTGATTCGATTATGATCTAATCTAATCGTAATGTGTATCTTATACGCATTTAGGCCTTTATTATCCTATATTAGCATGCATCATATACATACATTCATTATTCTAGCATGCATCAAATACATACAAGCATAAATCAATTAAATATATATATATCAACATATATATATATATAATTAAATGTGATATAGTCATGGCCCTACTACGATCTTCTCAAGCCAATGAGAAGATCGGACGGTCAACCTAAGGCTAGCGGCTTCTCCAAGCGCTTCCTTTGACCGCCATGTGTCGTCGTCACCCTTCTCGTAAGCTCGTCTTCAAGTGGACTTTCCACCGCTCCATTTTTGTACATTACAAATACGAAACTCGAGTTACATTCGAGTCTTAAACTATTTACAACTAGAATATTAAAAGAAGAGGTGCGACGCGCAGGTCGCAAACATTTTACAACACGCACAACCACAAAACGGCACGCAGGCCGTATTATGAATTACAACACACATAATCCAATCCTATTGGGTTATTGGGCCATGACAATCACAGAATCATACATAATTCAAAATTATGTATTTTTACAGAAAATTTCTATAATTTTTCCTAATTTATTTCGAATTTATGAGTCATCTCTCCGAAACGGTCCCGCTAAGCGATTCGGCGATCAAGGGACATGGCCCCTTTCGTGGATAGGGGCAGCACCCCCTACTGCAAAATAAACTTCGCGAGTGTCCTACAACGATCCTACAGTGACTTAAGTCGCTGTCCCAAAAACCCAAAGCGAGAACTCGCCGATTCGGAGAGTTTTTCTCGACGGTTGAAGCCTACGAGTGTCCCAACACTCGTTGCTTCGACTCTACGAGAAAAATACGCAAAAATTCTATAAAATTAGGAAATTTACAGAAACATAAAAATCTGTAATTTTTATATCTAATATAAAAAATACAAAACCGAAACACATCCATGCTTCGCACGTGGCTCTGATAGGCTTTTCCGCCGCAAAAACCGCTACAAGGAAAACCGAAGTCCCGCCACGGATCCGCTGCGAAGAAGTATTAAAACTAATTACATGTATGTGCTTACAAAATCCTCTAGATCTACCTTAGAACTAAGAGATAAGGATGTTACCCTTGATGCGATGCCCTTCGAAATCCCGCTCCCAAAGTCCGCCGAAACTCGAGAGTGTCAAGTGCACACTCCTCTATGGTATCCACACAAGCAATAGGTGGAAGAAAACTCAACCTTGAGTGTGCTAGCACTCCTTGGTTGGTTCGGCCAAAGAGAGGAAGGAGAGGGAGAGCTTGAGAGGAAAATTCCCAAGGAAGAAGATGAAGTAATGAATGATTACTCACAAAATGAATTTTCACTCACATAACCCCAAATGGTGGCGGCCACTTCATGGAGGGGAGTTACATGCATGCATGTAACTCCCATGACCCTTGGTCTCCTCATGATGTGGCACTAATTGACTAAGTCAATGATGATGTGGAGCATCATCATTGGCCGCCATGCCTAGTCATCATCATGACATGGCATTTGGTCAAGTCAAACTTGACCTTTCAACTTCCCTCTCAAGTCAAGTCAAACTTGACCTCTAATCTCCCATGGTTGATCAAATCTAACCACTTGACTCAAGTCAATTTAATATAATGAATCTCTATTCATTAATTTAAATTGATTTGATGAATCAAATCTCAATTAGACTCATTCAACACTTGAATCAACTTGAGTCTAACTCAATTAGTCTAATTTGGATTACTCTTAATCCAATTTGGTTCATCCCATGAACCTAATCCTCATGGTTCATCATATGAACCTAATCTCCATCTAATTGCTCTCATGTGTGTGACCCTATAGGTTCTTGTAACGTTGGCAATGTCCCTAAACCGATTTAGGAACATAAGCAATGAGCGGTATCTAGCAACACATCATTGCTACCCAAGTTACAAGAATGTTGAGCTCCAACATCACCTTTGTGACTACTAATTGTGACTCTCACAATATGTGACAATGTCCTTCTATCCTTGACATCTAGATTGACCAATCGAGGCATAGACCGTGTCATCCTCGGTACAATCTAAATCTTGAACTCCAAGTAGACTCACTCTAATCAAATGAGCTCAATATCTCATATTGACTCATTTGGGCATGACCATGCACTTGGGTCTCACTCTATCAAGAATATCGATGTCACCCCCGTCCATATAGGAGGGATAGATCCCATCTACATCACTCACATCCCTCCGCATAATTCGTTACATACCCGATGTCGCCTTTATAGTCCACCCATTTACGGGTGGCGTTTGTGACCCAAAGTATGCAATTCATTATGTAGGGAACCATGGTGACTTCAGGTCTAAGGACTAATAGTCATACTAATAGCCACATGAGAAAGTATATGACACTCATATAACGATCCATGATACTTTCTCATGGCGGGTTATTCAGTATACATTCTCCAATGCATACCCATGTGTCAACTTGATATCTCATATCCATGACTTGTGAGATCAAGTCATCTTGTTGACCTATATGCTAGTCTCTACGCATTAACATTGTCCCTGAATGTTAATACTCGACTAGGAATGATTAAGAGTAGTGTTCTCTATATCATCTCATTATCGATTCAACCAATCGATTGATATAGATAAGAACCTACTACTCAAGGACATTATTATATTTAGTTATTTGGCACCAATACAAGTAAATATAATAACCATGCCTTTATAAATAGGAATATGATACAATAAAGTCCATACAACAATCATCATATGATTGGCTCTAGGGCTTTCACTAACACCTAGCACTAATGGCTCTTCATGACTCGGATTGCTCATCCTCCACCGAAAATGAAGAATCAAGCACAAGTGGGGAGAGCTCAAATGAAGGGGGAGCTTCTACATCCTCCTCATCCGAAGAAGAAGAAGAGAATATGGAAACTATGGTAACGAAAGCCTCTCCTAAGAAAATAGTTTCCATAATTTCTAATTTAACTAAGGATTTATTTGGAATGAAAAAGAAAAATAAAAGCATGCTTGATCAAATTAAGGCATTAGAAAATAAGCTAGAAAATGCATGCTTAAATAATAATGATACTTCTTCTTGCCATGATGATGCATGCTCACATGACTATATGCCTTTGGATGTTAATGATGCATGCATAGAGGAAAATAGGGCATTAAGGGAAAAGGTAGATTATTTAACCAAAGCCCTAGAGAAATTCACAATTGGCTCCAACACATTAAATATGATCATTGGGAGCCAAAGAGCTAGCTTCAATAAGAAAGGCCTAGGATATAAGGAAAAGAAAAATGAAAAGGCCTATAAATGCCTAATTGCTAGGGGACAAGATAAGAAGAAGGTAATATCTAGAAAATGGATCCCCAAGGAATATTTAGTGAACCCAATAGGAAAGAACTTATTTTGGGTTCCAAAATCCATCCTTAAGGGTTAGGATAACCCTAGGGTAGTCAACCACATGGACCTAACCTATATCATATTTTGGTTGACTTAGGATGACGGGACAACATTTTTTAAATAGTGTTGGGTGATGATAACGTGCCCATAAATACATAATAATGCTTAAATCATGATGATTAATGTAATTCCTATGTATGGTTGCAATCATGATCTATGATTTTGATAATTGGCACATTATCATGAGAAATAGGTTAAATCATGCTTATCATAATATAATACCTAATGCATGATTATTGATTGATGAATACATTAGGTACATGATCATAATGTGAAATTAATTCATATATGTCATTATGATCATGTAGGTTGTTAGGTTGATACTTAACCATGATAGAATTGCATGAATATATTGGTTAAGTATATACAAATACCCCCTAAAATACATCTCACACTCACCATAGGTTACCTTGATTGAAAACTTAGCATGGGTGAGATGTTAGGATGATACAAATGTCCACTAATGCCTATGGCATTTAGATAGTCATTTAAAGTATCAAAATAGCAATAATAGACCAATCATGGGGAAGACTTATGTTTAATTCATAGACATATTGCCCAAAGATCATGGTTGGATATTTCATATGTTTTCAAAACAATTTCTTACCTTAAAATACATGCATTCATGTTTTGAAACAATTGGATGCAAAACTAGGTGTTAAACTTGATACTAAAATGATCAAAAACCTAGTTGTTTTTAAAGCTTTTAGATTTTTGGCAAATACGTGAAAATATAATGATTTTTCATGAAAACCTATTTTTCACTGATAGATATACTTAAAAGAAATGTGTTCCCCAAATTTCATGATTTTTCAAATTTTCTGGAATTTTTAACGCATTTAAAATTCAACTAAAATCGAAATCTGAAAATCATGTGTCGATCATTGGTATCGAACGATTGGTGATGGCCTGAAAATCAGAACAATGAAGGCCGAATTCAGGTTTTAATTCAATTTTTGGTATTTTTCTTCTATTATACTTGATGCCATGAGTTTATAACTTAGTGTTAATCTTTTTGATGGTGTCAAAGGGGGAGAAATAATTATGTTTAAGTTAATTATTTTAGGGGGAGAAATATATGATGGGGGGAGAAAATTTGTGTAGAGA
Source organism: Wurfbainia villosa (assembly GCA_025175895.1). NCBI lineage: Eukaryota > Viridiplantae > Streptophyta > Magnoliopsida > Zingiberales > Zingiberaceae > Wurfbainia > Wurfbainia villosa. Next base: position 30,200,830 of record CM045998.1, on the reverse strand, counting down.
ATTTCATGGATTAAGGGGGAGTTGCATGTTGCTATCAAATGTTTATGTTTACATGTTTCCTTACCTTTAAATTTTTATCAAATGTTTACCTAACTTAAAAGGATTGCCACACATCAAAAAGGGGGAGATTGTTAGGGCAATCTCTTGCCATGATTAGGTTTTGATGTGTGTGGCAAAGGGTTTAAGTTAGTTTGTTATGTTGATTTGATATGTGCGTTGAAGTCGTGCAGGACTTAGTAATTCGCACATGTAGCCGTGGCGAGTTTCACATCTCATCACTCGGGCCTTGAGTCGGTGAAGGATTGCTTTGCGGAAGCCGTGCGCTTGAAGCATCCGAGGGACCGCCGGACGAGAAGCTTGGAGTGAAGCCGGAGGAAGTAGACTTTGAGGCAAGAGACGCGAAAGAGCATTGCAGAGTCGTGCGCCTGATGCTGCCGAGGGACGTGGCCGCGAACGAAGAGAACTTCGAAGGCGAGGGACTCCGAGGGATGAGAGTGAGCGATTGTAACCCGGGAAGGGTAGCTCTTAGATGAAACTTGGCTATTTGGCCAAGTGTCGGATGGGTTTTCCCGACACGGTCAGCCATGTCATGGCGATCATCGCTGAAGTCGATGGGTCGATCGATCGGTCTAAGTCACCGCCGAATCGTTGATCACCGATCACGGCATGGGCGCCGATCGTGATGGCTTGATCATCGATCGCCTAAGGGATCGACTAATAGCCTTAATGGCACGGGCACAGAATGGAGTCGACTCAGTTGAGCACTCGACTGATCAAGCATCAGTCGACTGATGGCAGGATCAGTCGACTGATGCCAATACCGTTGGATGGGATCCAACGTGGAAAGTGGCCGTTATTGGGCAACGACTATGGGATCAATCGACTGATCGAGGGCATCAGTCGACTGATCCTGTGTCAACGGGAAGAAACCCTCTTCCTCTATAAAAAGGAAGGGGGTAAGGCTTTGGGAGGTTTATGCTCATACTCTAATACTCTCCCAAAGTTCCCTAAAGCTTTCCATCCTCTTACCCAAGCTTATTTTCATTATATTTGTAAGAGGAGTGTTGTTGTAAAGAGGTTACCTCCACCTAGCTTTGTGCAAAAGAGAGATCTAGTGGATAGATTGCGGAGTGATTCACCGTGGACGAATCGGACCGTGGATTAGCGGCGTAGCCGTGAACCACGTTACATCTCCGTGTTTGTATTGTCTTTGTTTTATTTCTATTTGCTTATCTTAGTTTATTGCTTCCGCTTGCGCTAACGTTTTCGTAGACGAGCAAAATACGACATCCAACGAACGAGGGCTATTCACCCCCCTCTAGCCGGCCAATCGATTCCCAACATCTTGGTCGTCAGGAGCGTCAGTTGAGGAACAAAACCATCCGACTTGTAAAAGTTGGATGATAACATCATACTGATGAGGAGGCTACGTGGGAGCTGGAAGATACTATCCGAGCTCAATATCCTCATCTGTTCACTTGAGGTATGTTATAGTTCAAGAAATTTCTTAGATATATCATCGCACTTAAGTATGAAATTTGGGGACCAAATTTTTATTAGTGGTGGAGAATGTAATATATCTGGAAAAAATAAATAAATAAATAAATAAAATAATGCTTGTTAATTAGGAAAAATACCCTATGGAATTTTCCAGGAATTTTTAGAAATTTTTCTAGACTTAAATAGAAATTTCTATGACAGTTGTGGGGAAAGATTTAATAGGCTTTAGGAAAGCCTGTTTGGGGTAAATTAAATTCAAGATGGATGGTTAGGAATTAATTTAAACCTAACCTAAGTTTAAATCATATGGATTAATTGAATGGATCTAGGGTTAATGGCTTATAGGGTGTTAAAGCCCAACCCGTTAATCGATCAGACCCGTTTGGCTAAACCCGAGCGTTTCTTCCGTTCCTCTCTGCTCGGGCGTTTCTTCGAGTTTCCTTCTCTGCCCAATCATTCCTCCCCCAAATCCTATGAAGACCTCTTTCTATCGCCGACTCTCCGTGCCCGAGCTCGGCTTGGCGACGTTCTCGCCTTCGATCGTCACAGCCAACCTTCTCATTTCTCCTCACCTCACCGCCGCCTGCGACCATCCATGGCTTCTCGCAATTCCCGGGCAGATAGCGTCGCATCTTGTGGTCGTGCTCGTCGAGCGCACACTGTCAGTAGTCGCTATCCCTGCGCATGCGATCGACGACCACCACCCTTGGCCATCATCGCTGATCTCCACTGCGAGCACGCACTGCAGGCCGACGGTTGCCGATCTCTTCGTCCGTTGGTCGCTGCCCCATCACCAGCCACCAAGATCCGCATCGCCGCCCTTTTCTTCCATGGCTCGATCGCACAGCAAGGGTTGCGTTCATCTTCATATCCTCGTTCCAGAGTGTCACTGTCATAGTCTGCCTCTCCGAATCATGCATTTGCAGTGATGGTCGTTGTCATCGCTACCTATAATTGTGTTATCACCTGCTCCTTGGCCGGATCTTGGACGCGAGCAGTACTGTCGGCTTGCACTTTGCATCCACCGACGAAAATTGGCAGATAGCAGCTCCACCTGATTTTTCCCCTGTGCTCAGTCATCACTGCATCTCGTAACAGATTGAGGGATGGGATCAACAAATTGGTAGGTTGAGTTCCTATAGTTTATACAACAAATTTCAGTAATTCTATAGCACATTCAATTTTGAAAGACATGAAGTTTGAACTGGAAATCTCAGAATGATGCAATAGCTTATGTTTATATTAGAGAAGTTTTAGCAAGTAGCTTGAGGATTTATATTCGATGCAAACTATTAGCAATACGTAAACTGGAACGGGAAATTTCAGATTGTATTTCAAGCCATCATTGATCATGGTGTTGATGTAAAGGTGAAGCTGAAATTGAAGCAAAAGCACCCTATCAAGGTCATCTAGATGTAATTTTGAAAGTTTCAGGTCATGTTGCATCAAATTACCTAGAAGGTTGTGTTGTCAATGACAATAGGCAGCTTCTAAATCTCAGGCAGGAAAGATTGTGCCTGACAAATAATTTAAGTATCAGGTCCTTACCTCAATGATTTTATTGATAGTTACCAAACCACACATTCTGATTTCCTATCAATGATTATCACTGATTACGGATTAATGGATGTTGATTTCAGGACCTTGATTCAAGATAGTTTTATAGACGTGAAGACTATCGACATAGTCTACATATCAGGTGGGAAATTTTCTACCCTGGTTAGGTAATTTTAATGCATGCAGATTTAGATATATGATCATCTTATATGATCATGTTACCTTGACACCGCTCTTATTTACTCTTACGCTTGATACTTTATCTTTGGCCTGTTATGCTCTATTGCTATTATCATATCTCACTTCATCATGATAAGGAGTTACAGATGTAATGTAAGTAACCTAGAATTGTTTAGTTAGGTGCAAATAGTAAAGTCCGGATGATGACCTGATTGTAAATTGGGCAAAAAGGTCATCCGTGGGTAGGTAATATCTTGAACGTAGAGTTAATTCTAATACCCTTAGGTTGCATGTTTACTACTGACCATGTATTGTGTAAATGGTCAGGTGAATTGTGCTTAGTGTGTTGCTACAGACCGATGGTCCTAGCTTGTTATGTTCAGTTGAGTACGACTCTCTACAGGATAGAGAGTGCGTCGATCAGTAAGTACGACTCTCTACCGGATAGAGAGTGTTATGATTAGTTGAGTACGACTCTCTACAGGATAGAGAGTGCATCGATCAGTTGAGTACGACTCTCTATAGGATAGAGAGTGTTATGATCAGTTGAGTACGACTCTCTGCAGGATAGAGAGTGCATCGATCAGTTGAGTACGACTCTCTGCAGGATAGAGAGTGCGTAGATTAGATTGTTATGACTCTCTGTAGAATAAAGAGTCTGTGGTGGATGTCTATTTTGTGTGACCGAGCATTCATGTCATTTGCATGCATGCTAGCGACATGGTCTCCCTTATGGTTGAGAGGTTCGTCAGTCATCCTGTCTCCACGGTTACTCATAGGAGGAATAATCGGTGTGAGGGCAGAGTATTGTGGTGCCACACTCTACCACTATAGACGGCGGTAGTTGGATTTGCGTGTCGTAGTCCTGCGTGTGTCGCACTCGACCACTCATGGGTAGTGACTGTCGGAGTGGCCAACAGTAGGGACCCTCGTCGAGTAGCTTGTTCTTTATGCTTATATGCTACTCGATCATATTGTCCACTCGGCCACTCGAGAGTAGTGGTTGATGTTGAGTTGGGACAGTTGTCATGTCGAGCCACCGAGGTCACACTGGGGTTGTAGTAGTTTTAGGGTGAGCCGAGATGACCATACATGCTGTATTGCCGTATCTTAAGGCATTTTTGCATATTGTCATATATATACATATATGCATGTATATATATATATATATATATATATATATATATATATATATATATATATATATATATATATATATATATATATATATATATACATATATGAATGTATATATATATATATACATATATGCATGTATATATATATATATATATATATATATAGATGCAGTATATATATATATGCTAGCTTATTGTGATGTTGCATTTGATTGTACTATGCTTGTTGCATTTGGTTGTATATCATCTTCATACATGCTACTCGCATCTGTTATATGATTGTGTCGGATACCTGTATACTTGTTGGTTAGACTATTGCATTCTTTGACCTGTATTTATGATGTTGTATGGTTTAGACCAGACTTCCTGTTATATACATACATTGTGGATATGTGCTTAGGATTGGATAGGTGTAGCATAGCAGACTTTCAGGTATGTCTGTATTTTACGTTGGCTATTTGGTTAGAAGGTATATACATGGATATGTTTATCATGCTAGTGTTACCTGATGTACCTGTAGATTTTTTTCCTGTTGAATTACATATGATATTTGATATATACATGTTTTTCCTATTACCTGTTGAGTTTTACTCACCACCACGGACCTTGAGTTTTTGTGTCGCCCAGGCAACAGGTAGGAGTCTTCGTGATAGCTTGGAGCATCGCTGGCTGGCATCGTCTCATCTCAACTCCAAGGGTCCGAGTTTTTGGGATTTGTCGTTGATATTGCGATGTCTTTGGTTTTTATGTGATGATTTGTAGTCTGTGACACTATTGTTGTTGTACCTTTCTTTTCTGGTTTTGTTATGGTGTTTCTTAGTTTTGGTGTTAGTCATACCGGTATGCATGGTGTATGGGATTGTATTATTGTTGTGTTGTTTCCGCTGTGTTTTGTTATGTTGTTATTTTTCTTCAGTTGTATATGTTTTGTTTATTATGGGCCTACGGGCCTTGTATTAACACGATATGTTGCCACATACAGGGGAGATGTCATCCGTTTGTTTTTCGGCATGGCATACTCTCGGGGCGTGACAAGCGAGATGGTCGCAAGTGCATCAATGTACCCAGCTGTCCAGGTTGACGGAACACCAGTCGAGCAGAAAGTTCACAATTGCAGGCACAGTGGTCACAACTTTCCACAACAGATCGATCAACCATGAGCAGGAGTTCAAGAGCAAAAAGTGATGTCAATCAATCACTGGACAGAAACAGAGCAAGAGCATTATCTTTTGAAATCGCCAGCAAATCCAGAGAACTTGAGTTTTTTTTTTCGTTCGTTCTATTCCTTGAACAGAACCCATGCCGTTTTGCTTCTGCGTAAACCCTAATCCCACGATCCTTGGTTTTTCCTCCAATCACCAAACCACACGCACTCCTCTAAACTTGGAAAAAATCCTCGATTCAAGGTGTTTCGTCAGCCATTTGAGCAAGAACCTGCAAAAATCAAACACGCGAAAGAACGAAGAATTTCCTCGCCAGAATCGCGAACTTGCTTCCCACCAGTTGAGGCGCCAATCGAGCGCGCCTTGCATCTATGTGTTTCTGCAAAGGGATAGTCGAGGCGCTGCCTCGACTGCATAGACCCTAACAAAAGTTTATTCTACTGCAGTCGAGGCGACAATCGAGCTTGCCTCGCTTCTGTCTGCAACTGCCCAGGTCTAGTCGAGGCGCCGCCTCGACTGCACCAGTCGAACCCGTTAAGGTTCACAAATTTGTCTTGCCTCAGTCGAGGCGCTGGGTGAGTGTAGCTTGCGTCTATATCCTTGGCTCGGGATCGGTCGAGTCTTCGGCTTCGACTTCGACTTGTCTGTGCGGTCGAGCTTCGACTCTCACATCGACCCTTGCTCGGGCCGATCGGCGCCACCTCATTGCTCCGGGCTAAATTTCTCTACCTGATGAATGCAGTAAGGGCAACAATTGAGATGTCAATTCATTGTTGTCCTTAAGATCCATTGTTTCAGTCAGCTCTAAGACTGAAATACGCCTAGTAAAGACTCTACCCCAAGACCCTTTACTTGCCAAGACTTCGACTATCATCCATTTTTGGATTTTTCACCTTGCCACTCTCGTAAGGAATTTCCCTACTACCAAGGAATTAACAATCTTAGACTTTTCACCTTGCACCCCCCTGCAAGAAATTTCCAACTGTCAAGGAATTAACCATCTTAGACTTTTCACCAAGGTCCGCCCTTGGATTTCTCACCTGCTAAGGAATTAACCATCTTGGACTTTTTACCAAAGTCCACCCTTAGATTTCTCACCTGTCAATGAATTAACTATCTTGGACTTTTCACTAAGATTCATCTTTGAATTTCTCACACTCACTTAAATCTTTGTCAAACACTAAAATATAACTTGAAACTTTCAGCTTCAACAGATACATCTTGCTGACATAGCATAGAAGGTATATTTCATAGTATCAAAATTCATTACTATTTATGGATCCCATTCATTGAGTAATTGATTGAAAAAATGTGTTGTTCGACCAATTGTCTCCCCTCCTTTTGGTTCTCCAATCAGACATAAAGGATATAGTATCTAGAACGGAAGGACAGATTTTTTATATATATATTTTTCGCTTTTCCTTTATTGAACACATGACATTCTTTTCAACAGGCCGTGAATTTTACAGAATCATGCTAACTTTAATGAATGAGCAGAAAAAATATAAGAGGAAACAAGAAAACAAGAATACGGAGAAATTATGATGCACTGATTTGGATGGGATGTTGTAAAACTGTTTGTTCTTCCCTTTCATCAGTGTTCGTACGAACTCTCTGCTAAACGAATAAATAACATGTTCGGTAAGTAACTTCAATAAATTAAGTCTTCATATTTTTTTTTCATAAAAAGGTGAATTGACTTGTTTCTTACTCGATGTTGCTGTAGCTGACATTGTAGTTGTGCTCTTTGAACCACTGCTATCAACCTCATGACCACGTAAAAGGGAATTATAATTCCACAAACTCTCAGCGCAAACAGCTGATCAAACTAAACCATGTTGAGATAAAGCTGAGCAGAGATTTAACTTGATTCATTCAAACCCATTTACTCACAGTGAGAATGCCAAATGCATATTGGCCAGATCCCAACATCATCACGACAAAGAAATGCCTTACTAACAACATAACTGTAAACTGCACCAGAAACAAACGGTGATAGCATGCTTTAGTACGTAAATGATTGAGTTTCTAGCGATAAATTTGCGATAATGTAAAATATGTTCACCATGATTGCCACAGACCGGCACACTGTGGCACCTCTTTGCGATGAGGTGGAGCACTCTGCATAATTATAGCCAGTTTCACCGCCGTTTTCATCATTGAAACCATGGCTTTCAGCATCATAACTTAGCCTGGTAATCAATAATTAAAAGCGTTATCATCTGTTGCTTTGGTGTAAATTAATAAGGGAAGAAATATTTATCGGATTTCGGAATATATATATATGTGGACGTCAAAATCCATGAATTGGATTTGATAATATGGAAAACACAAACAAACGAATTTGATATGCTGTCATCTAGGGTCAGTGGCATGCAAGTTGGTGGCTGTGTGGTCTGTTATCTACTCATCTTTCCAACTACTGTAAGAGTACAAAATCCAGTAGCATTTGGCAACTCATAAGGGCCCATGAAATAAAATGTCTTGAAAGCACAACTAAAGTACTGTTGATAATGCGATGTTAGTTAAGGCAAAAATACATCTTGCTAAAAAAATAAAAATAAAGCCTAGGAAGTCGAACATACCTGATGGTCACGGCCACATCCATTGTTGCCGTGTTTTCAGAAAAGGTGTACCCTGGTTCAAATAACTGTCAAAAAAGTATTCTTATTAAAAAGTATGGCATTGAGAATTTGGTTCTCATAGTTTATTTGGAAATAAGTGACAATATGAAGTTTAAACTTCAAGTGATCCATAAAAAAGAAAACTTGGAAGATGACTCTCCTTAGTCTTCAAATTTCAGCAATCCCAGAGGGTAAAGTATACCGAACAGGATGTGATATAGAAGATAAATTTATGCGAAGAACAGAATAAAACCTGACGGCAAATTTCACAAACATTGCTTCCTTTCTCGTCGCACCACCGCTGCACGCACTCTCTGTGAGCAAACTGGAACGAAGGCAGTCTCGAATTAGTCTCGTAAGCAAATAAGAATCGCAACTTCGTAGGCAACTGAGAAAGGGAATCAAACACTACAGATGGAAACCATCAAAGGAGTTGCCACCTTGAGAGTTCCGGAGCAGGCGCAAGGGGATTCCATGCTTGTGGATCTTTCGTCCTCCTCTTCATGGCAGATTTTACAGAGAGAGGTGGAAGAAGGAGGAGGAGGAGGATCAGGTGACTTTTCATGAGCCATAAGAAATTTGGTTTCATGCATGACTCCCAATTCCGCTTCTCTTCATCCCACGCCATCTAACTTGTTAAATAGGGAATGGAAATACAGTAACCATCCATTAAGCTGCGGAGGATTCCAACTCATCGGGAGAGGGACACGGTTTCTCCTTCCTTTGGCGTAAAGATTTGATTGGTCTACACGGTAGGCGAAGTTGACCAATAAACTTTTGATTTATGACAGCAAATATCCATTAAGTTTGTCCTGCAGATTCTTCTCTTGCAAAATAAATAAATTACAGCAATGTCGTAACAAAAGACAAAGTAAATAAACAACGGCTATTTTATATGTTTATTCATTAAAATTCCATTATTATTTTCACTTGCAATATTAAATGTTATTCTATTGGTGCATGATGCGAGTTTTGTTTGATAATTATTGAGCTGGGCTGGACAAATTTTCAAATGCCTTATCTTTTACGAAAATTTTGGTTTTGGATTTTATTTTTTATTTTTATTTTTGCACGAGCATAGAGACCTACACAGACTTTAAATTTATCTAAAAGTCCTTGCAAAAGATTTTCTTCAATTCTCACAAATTTTTTTTGTTAGATGTTCATACTGGATTTAGTCTATGTAAGGTAGATTTATATATTAATTAATAATATACATTTTTACCATTAAAAATTAGACTCCATAAAGTGATTTAATATATTATTAATTAGGGATTTAAACTATTGAATTACTTATGTAGAATCCATTAACTTGGTTTGTTAATATTGATGAATTGTTACGGGTTATAGGTTCAATACAGGACTGAGCTTGTATAAGAAGAAAAGAGTTAAGGACATTTGAGTCACAACAATTGATTACCAAGTTCTTGAGCATCTTCTCTTCTTCTCTTTCCATCAGAAAATAGATACGGTTGTCGCCTAAGCTCCTACAGAAACTATTCTATTGTACTTGCAGGAACCTCATTGATGACAAGGTCGGATCAATGACATTGACTTTAGACTCAAGTTAGGATTTTGTTTTGCATTGCTTCAATTTTCAATTGTCATATTTTCGATGATATCTAGGTCATGTAGATGCATCACTTGGTTATGATTCGATGCATCTATTGGTATTAATGCATCTGTTCATACAAGTTTAAGTGAAAGAAAAAGAAATTTAGACTATAAGTAAAACTTACAGCGATCGTCAGAATCTTCGAGCTTCCTAGCACTGTAGGGATGATTCTACTCGCCGTCTGAGGATCGATCACGTCGGAAAGATCCTCCTCTTCCACGAGCCAAGTTCCAGCCGCCTTGGTGTTCTCTGATCTCACGGTTCACTCTAGCAACCTCACGACACTTCACTCTGATAGCGCTTTCGCACTTTCACACACACAGACCTCTTATTCACGCCCCCCCTATATAAGGACTTGGACGCAGCATATGCGTCGAAGCCGTGGATACATGCACTCTCCGAGTGCGTGTGCAGTTACTGCACAACGCGTCCCATAACTGTCTCCACGTCTTACATCTCCCACTTGTCCAAGATATGCCACATAGGCAATCAGTCATACAGACCAATAAGAGGAATTTAGCCAAATAGACTAAATGGAGCCGGAGTCAATAGTCACATAGACTAAAAGAAGTATCCAGTCACATAGATCAGAAGAGTCGGAGATCATAGTCCCAAAAGACTAATAGAACAGAGATTAATAGTCACAAAAATCATTAGAACAACCAATTCATACATCGGAAAATGGTTCGTGCGACAGTAAACACACTGAGCAATTCAATGCTAAAAAAGTTGTTACACCTTACATAGCTGTTCATAGAGCGATCCATGCTAAGAAAAGTTATTACGCCTAACTTAGCCGCTCTACAGATGATATATAACCATCCTTTGAATGACCCATAGTCATTCACTTGATGACACACTGCCATCCTCCAGGTGGCACACAGTCGTTTTCTAGGTGGTACAAAACCATACTCCTGGTGGTACAAAATCATTTACCTGGATTCATCCATGTCTTTATATTTACCCAGATTAAATAATTTTCATTTACATCAATATGAACATCTCTAATCTCTCATAATGACAATCATGCCGAGAGCATGTTCCATATTCTCAATATTCACAATCACTTCCATACACAACAGAAATGGATCGACCAGTGAATAATTCTCAAAAGATGTAAATCTATTTAATCTTCATTTTACGTGAATCTATTCATTTTAATCAGTCACTTTCCTAGTCATGTTCCATAGACTAAATCATCCATAGTCAATAAGTTTACATGCTAAAGTAGCAGATCCTGATTAAAACTTTAAGCAGACACCTAAATAGTCATAAAGGATAAATGTTGAGATTAACATATAATCTCAAAGGGCTCACATAGTAGAGAAATAGGGATCCATTCTCCTACTACCCTTATTGTCGTCTTAGCACATGTGATATGAATTACATGCTACGATGTTATTCTCTATACCAACAAAGGGCGCATGTTTTCCTCAATATCGTATAAATTTTGATCCAGACATTCCAAATGTCTAATCCTGAATTCAACATATGAATTCTAATCTGGCTCATAAACAGGTATAGTAAATGGTGTAAACATTTACTTCGATCACTTTTCTTAAATGATCTTATCTTGATACACATATCAAGATGACCCCAACTTATATGTATGTATCTCTATACATATAGCTTCCAAAGTTATCCTATAAGTAATGATCTTACCCCTATTTATATTTAACAAATAGAGATGATTGTCCATGTGAGAGGACCAATCACTACCTGTCAACATGCTTACCGAGAGCTTATTACCAGAATGTAACATCACATACACTGAATAAATTATGGTTTACATTTAAAATAATCAAATTACAATATCCGATTGTCGTTACAAAATTATTACATTCGACAAAGTCCCATAGACTTTACATGCTCATTAAATGACTCTCTAGTCATCGACTTAGTAAAAGGATCTACAAGCATAGCCCGTGTAGGGATATACTCAAGAATCACCTTTTTCTTAGAAATAATATCCCTGATAAAGTTATATTTTATTGCTATATGCTTGCCCTTGTTGTGATATTTGAGATCCTTCGAAAAAGCTATAGCGACTTAGTATCGCACGATGACAATCATCACTTTGGACCCCCTTTGTTTTGACAATCTTGGATGCTTCAGGAACCTCCTTAACCAAATTGCTTCTTGTACAGCTGCTGAACATGCCACATATTCAGCTTCCATAGTTGACAAGGCCACACAAGCCTATTTCTTGTTGTTCCAGGAGATGACGCCACCATTCAGCAAGAACGCATAGTCTGATGTGGATTTTCTATCATCCAGGTCCCTAGCCCAATCTGCATCTGAATAGCCCTTCAGGCTCATATTGAAGGTTGAAGCTTCGCTTCCCACTTCAACTTGGTCGCTTGTGCATGACGATCCCATCTTCATCCTCGGATTAAAAAAAATTAATCCAAGACGATGACGGATTACCCAAGCAACCGATCCATCATCATGCTATTCGATTAGAGTGGTCTCTTGAACAAACTTGTTGTTCAAGCAACCTAACTCTTTTCCTCGACTAGCCACGGAATAGATGATGTACGGATCGTCGGTTTTTGTGTTTATTTTCGGGGTCCAAGTAAATTAGTCACATGCAATTACATACATAATACAAAGAAACAAAAGGAAACCAAAACAAGAATTATACCTCTTATTTACCTCTTGATCTTATATTATATGTCCTAACCTCCTCTTGGACGTTGTGTGGGCAATGATCCTCCAAGAGTTGAAACCTTCTAGATCTCGTTCTTCCCTTCCTTGTCCGCTTTGAACAAAGGGAAGAATACTCGATACTTCTTCTATCTAGCGTCGACCACCAAGCCACCAAGCTTGATGTTACCGCCGGCCAAGGAGAGGAAGTAGATGAATGGGTGTCGGCCAAGAGAACTAAGGTTCTTGTTGCCGCCGGCCAAGGAAAGAGAGAGATAGGGAGGAGCGCCGGCCAAAACTAGAGAGAGAGAGGGAGGCGCCGCCCAAGGTAGAAGCTCCAACCTAGGGTTGCTGCCCAAGCTTTTCTCAAGCCAACTCCAACAAACCCAAACCCTAATTGATGTCTTGCCACCCAAAAAGATTGGAAGCAAACCCTAACACCAATCCTTAAACCATAAGTTTTCGCCCAAAGCAATGGAACCTTATTTATAGATATTGCCCAAGCCTCCTTTCAATCTCCACCGTCGGATCTAGGGATTCAATTCCCACCGTCGGATTTAGGGTTTCATTTTCCACCGTCGGATCTAGGCTTTCATGAGGTTTTTATAGGCTACAATAGGGACTATGAGGAGGAGTTGGATCTTGGCCACCCAATGGATCCGACCCACATAAAATCCGATCCATTAATGATAATTCATTCCACTAGAGGATTATCATTGATCTACCTCACCAACCCCCATAAATAAATATGGGCTCCATATATTAATTGTACAAAAATCTCCCCGTGTTTAAGATCTCGAATGTCCGTTAATTAATTAATTTACTGACAATTAATTAATCAACATCTAACTCCATGAGTAGTACCACTCAACCTCATCATCATGCCAGACCAAGTCCACCTGCAGGGTTTACATGATGATCCTTATGAGCTCCTCAAGGGGACATCATCATCCTAATATATAAAACATGGTTTCCTCCTATAATCAACGATACACCATGTAAATAATATCATTTTCCAACTTACCGAGCCTATCGATTTAATCTATAAATCTCGCCCATTAGTAAATCAAAGAAATAAATACTAAGTACATGTGTCCGTTATTATATCGGGATTAAGAGCATGTACACCATAATATCCGAGGTCCGATTCAAATATGTAGTCAACAATAAATCGAATTATCCCTAAGTCGGTCATGCTCAATACACACAAAGTGTACTAGTGTAATTATATGGTCAAGACAAACTAATACCAAATCACACTATAGCTATACCAATAGTTTGTTCAAAACCATCTTGGATGTGAGCCTCTACTTATACTCTACAAGGAACTGATAACATGATCTCCCGTGTGACACTACACACCATGTTATCTACAATGTAATATATCATACAATATGCATAACCATAAATATGCAAACAATGATCATGTGATTCTTATTTCAAAAATAAAGATGTTCATAAAAAAGATACACTTTTCAGTATACATCCCAACAATTTCCCACTTATACTAAAAGACTATGCTGTCCTCATACTGCCATACATCTGATTCCCATTCCCTCCACATGCCTATCAAAAGCTATCGCTGGAAGGGCCTTAGTGAAAGGATCTGCCAAGTTATCCTCTGATGCAATCTTGGCTATGTTGAAACGTAGGTGGCCGGCTAGAGGGGGTGAATAGTCCTCAATCGTTGTACGGTGGAATACGATCGTTCGTCGTGCGTCGCTTGTCTACGATTATTGTTATCACAGCAGAAAAAATAGAAACAAATAGAAATGCAAACAACAACACAAGCACATAACAAAAACACAAGATATACGTGGTACGGAACCGAATGGTTCCTACTCCACGGGCGAGCTCACCGAGCTCTAGTTAAGCGCACGACACTAACTAACACTCCTTCTCGACAACACGTTGGAGGTGGAGAAACCTCGTACAAGCAATTACAAAGTAATATAGAAATACAAACAAGAATATAAATACAATACAAAAGAACACTTTTCACCGATTACTTTTGATCACTTGTTTGTTGCTAGCTTTGGTTGGCTCTTGAAGGTCTGGAATGCAGCAGCAATTCCCCTCCAATGTAACCCTTAAAGTCTTGGCAAAACACTCCATCTCGAGCTCCATTTATAACCTGCATCGAGTTGATTCCGTGCCGATCAGTCGGTTGATTATGACCATCAGTCGACTGGTCCTGTAGCCATTTTCTCACAACGACCAGATCCACGTTGGTCAAGTTCCAACGGATCGCCCATCAGTCGACTGATGATACCCATTAGTCGATTGGTAACACCATCAGTCGAGTGCTCGGCACGACCACTCGACTAGAAACCATTCTGTGCTCGAAATCACCCCGATCAGTCGACTGATCCCATCATCAGTCGATTGATGGCGTCGGCAGTCGACAACCCTCCCTCAGCAGTCGACTCTTGGCCAGAATCTGGTCGGTCGAACACCAGTCGAACCCTAGTCGACTTGGAGCAGTCGACTGACACCTATGCCAGTCGACTGATGTCGAGTAAAACCTCAAATACCAAGTTGTTTGAGCATCCGACTATCGAGTAAACCCTCAAATACCAACTTTGAGCATCCGACACTCAGTCTTAGCCACTTGGCCAAGTCCATCTCATCCCTCATGGAGTTCCCCACTGAAGCTCTCTTCCCTCGGCCTACGCGCCTCGGATGCACCAAGCGCACGACTTCGCAATGTCATCCTTGACATCTCTTGCCCTCGAAGTATGCTTCCCTTGGGCTTCACTCCATTCGCTCCCCATCCGGCGGTCCCTCGGATGCACCAAGCGCATGCCTTCGCAATGCCATCCTTCACCGACTCAAGGACCCCGAGCCTAGTGAACTTGCCAAGTCCTCAAGACTTCCCAAATGCACCAAGCGCATGACTTCGCAATGCATTTCTCACCAAGCACCAAGCGCACGACTTTGCAATGCTTTGGACTTTTCCATACCAAGCCCCATGCTTGGATTTTCTATGCCAACTCCATATTGGACTTTCCTATGACAATCCCATTTCATAAGTTTTGTCTATCATCAAAATACTGCTCGAGTGAAACTCGAGTCAACCTGGGCCGATTGCACCAATAATATCCCCCTTTTTGATGATTGACAAAACTATCCCTCAAGTCTACCAATTATTCCTAATTGGCAATTCTCACATCCCAATGAGAATTCCAAACACAATTGGTAACTTGGTAACTTTTTCCCCTTTTTGACTTACATCAAAAAGGTCCTCCTCAAGGGTATGAATGTCTCATATCCCAATGAGATCTTACAATCTCTCCCTTGGAGGAACACACATGCCTACAATCTTTCTAGTGATAAGTCCCATATCACTTTAAGAGAGGCAACCAAATTTTTCTCCCATGAGGAAAAATACACATCTATCTTCCCATGATGGATACCTCCCCCTAAAGGCTTGCTCCCCATTGACCATTGCACCAACAATGTCCTTGGAGAGTCCCTAAGCTAAGAGGAACAATAAACAATCAAAATTAAGGCAAAGTTCAACAATGAACTCTCATCCACCTTAAAATTAATACTCTCCCTAAACACTTCTTCTAATCCATATCCAATGGATTTCCACCCTTTCTAATGCTCTCTATAGCATGTCCTAGGGTTAGGAGTGGTTAGGGGACCAAAACATAGTTGAACATGGGCCTAACCACCAAGGTTTACCCAAAATCAGCAGTATCAGTCGACTGAATTAGATATCAGTTGACTCCTTCTCACATCAGTCGACTGGCCTCCCTGACAGTCAACTAATAACTGCAAAGTGCAGTTTTCTGATTTTCAGAAATAAATTTCCAAAATTCGTAAGTAAATATACATAAGTTGAAAAATCTTGAAATTTTGTATGTATATTACTTATTACAATCATAATAGGTAAAAAATATTAGAAAATTATTTTACCCACAAAATAGTGAGATTGACACAAAGTTTAAAAGTTTAGAAAAGCTTCAATAATGAGCCCTCTTTATATCCTCCCATTCAATAGTGATAGCTATCAAAAGATAGACTTCACCAAGGTTTTTCAAAATATTTTTGAAACCTTTAATTTCTTTTTCCTAAATATCTCACTTGTATCTAAATGTGCAAAACACATTCAAGTCAAATATTCTAGTGAGATGTGGGTTTTTGTTCTTTAATGGTCTCATGCATATTCTAAGGCAACTCTACTTGATTCCCTTATGCATGGGACTTTAAGTCATGCCAATGGTCCTTAAATCATTTTTTTTATGCATGATATGATTATGGTATATATATGATATAACTAAGCATGTAACAAAATCATGATGTCAAGACATGTGAATGAAATGTTAGTATACAAGACATATAAAAATAAGTCTAAACATGATCATGACATTTTTAGAGATAAAAATGAAAATGACATCATGACATTGCATGGAAAATAAATCATGGAAAGTAAAATATATTAAGGTATAGAATACCTAAGTGTTAAATCCAAATTGCCATTTCTAGGAATTAATTCCATTTTGTCTTACTACTATTTATCACCCAAGTGTGCCATAATTCAAAATGGCACACCATTACTTCTAAGACCTATTTGTGCCAATTTAATCATTTTTCAACTTCTCAAAGCATATTGGCATATCCTAATGCGTCAACTCATCATGGATAGGTTAACTACCCATCCACTTAGGGTTGATACACTCTAACTCATCTAGCGTGAATCGATCACGCTCCTAGGAATTCAATACCTATTGGAGCTCCTTGGGTTAAAAAGGTATTCCCTAGGGATAACTTCCCTAGATACCTTCCTAATGACCCTTTTAGGCTTTGAAACCATAGTCTTTTAGGTCTTTCCAAAGTTAAACCTAGGGGTAACTCCCCCTTTGACCTTCTTAGTGGCTTTCTTGGTTTTTCTTAAGTCCTTAGCCACTAAGCAAACACCATGGCTAGTCTCAGGGATAACTTCCCTATTAGCCTTGGTTTTCCTAGACCTAGATGTTGTTCCATAATCAAATGGAACATTATCGTAGGACATAGGTTTGTGACCCAAATCTTTCTTGCCCTTATACCGTTCTTGAACCCTAGGTCTTGACTTTTGGGCATTTGACCCTTGAATAGAATTTTCTATAATCTTAAGGGTCTTTTCCATTCTCTCAAATCTTGATCTCAAGACTTGATTTTCTAACTCTAATTTTTCTAATTTTGATTTATCATTAGGTTTTTGGGAAGGCCTCTTCTTCTTAGGCATGTGCCTAGACTTTTTGGGATTAATACCCAAATTTTCTTCTATTCTCCTAATTGATTCCCTAGGTAAAATGGGTCTAGAATTATTGGTCCTAAGTTTGTTCTTAGATAAACTAACATGCTTGGCTCCTAGACAAACATATTTATTCCTACTAGCATGCTTTTCATTAATCATAGCAAGTGAACTAAAATAATTTCTAGCATGCTTATTTGTCTTAGGAATTGAAGGTGCATAATTTAAATTTACCTTAGGGTTAGCTTTAGAAGCTCTCCCTACATGAGATACACCTTCTTGCCCTTTCTTCCTCCCCCTAGGGCATTGACTTCGGTAATGTCCCCTTTGATTGCATTTAAAGCACATAATGTGCTCTTTGCTTCTAGTGTGGGGACTCCGACATTCTTTGACTTTTGATTGACTTTTGGTGCCGGTATCTTCTCCTTAGCCAATTTAGGGCATTTACTCTTGTAATGCCCTTTCTCCCTACACTCATAACATATTATATGATCTTTATTATTAATTATAATGCATGAGTTACCTAGGGAGGTGGTGGAAGCCTCTTGATCACTTCTTCCAGAGGTAGATGCTTCGTCTTGACTTTGCTCCGGTATGAAAGACCTCTCCTCCCCCTCATTGCTAGAGGTGGAGGTCTCCACCAAGTCATCCACATATTCGAATGTGGATGGCAATTCTTCAACATCCTCGGATCCGGATGTTGATGGGAGCTCTTCCTCTTCATGGACCAATGTGGGCTCTTCATGAAATCTTATCACCTTGTCCCATAGGTCCTTAGCATCCCTAAAATTACCTAGCCTAGACCAAATGTTGTTAGGAATCAAATCACTAAGTAATTCGATTACCTTGAGATTTGTCTTGAAGTCCTTGATTTGGTCTTGGGTCTGTTAGTAATATATGAGAGATGTCCTAAGGCAATCACCTTATGTATGAACCATTTATATGATAAATGAAGATTAACTATTTGAGTATACATGTTTTATGTATTTGATTGGATCTTAAACTCATTTACTGAATGTCCACGATACGATTCACAGCATGAGAGAATTTGTGATTGGATCACAACTAGTGAGTATCTCTACATGTGTAATTGTGATGTATCGGAATTATCCCTAGTCGATGAATTGATGGATTTGGACACCATCAATTCTGTCGAGACTAGCACGAGGTATACTCCTTGGTGTATCCAAGCAGCTGATTCTCACTGGCTGGAGACATTGTGATGTCCGGAGTTAATCGTGGATGCTAGTTATGGTAACTAGTTCATTGGAGTGACCAGCCGTAAGACTTCATATGGTTCTCTGCATATATAGATATGTCAATGAAGTTCTTACTGTGGCTTAAGTGCGATGTTCCTTTGACTTGCGGTATTCAAGTCATCTTGATCATGGAGACTTATGCTTTGACATCTTAAGCAAACATCTCTGAGGAGATGTGGATCCGGGATGATTGCGTATAAGTCGAAGTGATCGAAGGTGTTTGAATAGCCTATAAAGGATTCACCACTCCTTGCGAGGAGATGTATACCCATGGCCTCTCGTCGGATTGTTACTAAAGTCTTTGGCCAAAGCATTACATGTTTAGAGTAAAGTACTCTTCGATACATGTGGAGTAACTAGAATCCGTAGGACGAGGAAATGATACTTGGGCTAGGTGTGACGTAGTCACTAGTGGGATGACACAATAGACCATGTCCTGAACCAAGTGGGTATAAGATGAGTGAAGGAATGGGGCAATTCATTCATTCGAGCTGAAGGGTTTGAAATAGTTACGGATCAACCGTTGATCTTTTCGGTTAATTGGGGATCATGATGTACTACTAGGTGCCACTCATGATCGTTCTATAATTAATGGTTAATTATAGACGGCCAACATAAACCGAGAACCTATTTGGTCACACGCACAACGAGTGTAATCCAAAGGATTTAAAACGAGCTTGAGAATGAGATTCTCAGACCGAGAGAAACTATGTTTGGTTGGACCAAACATAAAGCGAGCATGAAATTGTTTCAGTCGCAATGGAAGCGTGGATGGGCCGTGTCTTATGAAGACATAATGGATGGACCAAAATGGTTTGGTTCTAATCCAATGGATGAGAATAAACCAAAGGGTTTGGTTTATATTAAACGAATGAACCAAAGGTTGGTTCGGTTCGTTTTAACTTAAAATAAACCATCATGGTTTGGTTTATTTTAACTTATCTTAATGGAGCGGGTTAACGGGCTTTATGGATATGATCCATTAACCATTAAGAGAATTAGTTCTCTATAAAAGTGGGCTTAAGGGATTGTTAAACCCTAACTAATCCAATCATCCAAACCCTAGCCGCCCAACACATTGTTGCCGCCCAGCTTGTGTTGCCGCCCAGCCCATAGCTCCTCCAACCGGCGTCCAGAAGGCGACTTCCTTCCTCCTCGCCGGCATCGAGCTGCTGCCGGAAGAGTTCCGGCGATCCTCCTTAGGTTTGGCATCAAGGTGAGCACTTGGCTTCCTTTGTTGGCCGGCGCCTATCTCCTCCACCAAGCTGTCCAGTTTTTCTGGACAGCTTCTTCTCCTCTCGTCGGAGCGTCGTTTGGACGACGGTTAGTGCTCCGACAGCGGCTAACATACCGGGGATTTGATCTCCGGTAATCCTCTGAGGTGGAGGACGAAGGATTCGTCAATCGGTTGACGAATACCTCTCCGGAGAAGCGAGTTTTGAGAACTCGTTTTAGGTCCGAATTTGGATTCGGATCGTGATCATCTCTCGATCACGTCGTCTTCAACACGAGGCTAGTAACCCGTACGAAGACGAAGCTCGTGGCTTGGCGAAGTCATCCCGAGGAGCTCGGCGTGGATACGGATAGAGACGATTCTTACGAGGATCGTTCCGGTTGATGCCGTTCCCGCTACACGTCATACGAAAGGTATAACGTAGTTTAATTTCCTTTTATTGCAATTTTAATTTACGGTTATGTCTACACTTGTTGTAATAGCATGCGTGTGTTGTGTGTGTTGTAATAAATAGGAGTATTTATTATTTTTATTGCTTCCGCTGTGCTCATGTTTACGAAACATGATCGAACACACACACGCCGCGGTGCCGGAAACCCAACAGTGGTATCAGAGCCCAGGTTGTGTTTCGACATAATCGTAAAATGGTTTTGCGATAGTCATAATGTATTTCTGGAAATTTTCTAATTTTGGAAATTTAGAAGTATTTATGGAAATTTTTAATTTTGGAAAGTCTAGAAGTATTTATGGAAATCTTCCACTTTTGGAAAGTTGGAAGTATTTATGGAAATTGATATTTTCCATAAATAAAATATTTGATTAGATTCTGGAAATTTGTTTCCTAATTTAATCATGATTTGATTTGGGAAATCAAATCTTAAAATATTTTATTTCCATAAGTAGTTTTAATGATTTAGGAAATTGGTTTCCTAAATAGATTTTCCTTAATCAAATAATTCCATGAATAAAATATGTGATTAGATTTGGAAATTTGTTTCCTAATTTAATTATGATTTGATTTGGAGAATCAAATCTTAAACATATTTTATTTCCATAAATAGTTATGATATATAAGGAAATTATAAACATGACATAATTGTATGCCATGTAATTGCATTAGATGCATAACATTATGCCATGCGTGTCGTGACATGTAGATGTATGCCATGTATGCCATGCCATGTAGATAATAGTTATTTGCATGCAAAGAGGATGAGACATAAAAACCCTTAATCAATATTAAAGCCTACACCTTCCATTAATATGGTTAGAACCAGAGTTCTGTTTCTTGTTTGGGTTGTTGGACTCTCTCCAAGCCCGGCTCGAACCTGAATATGTTCAAACCATGGAATAGTTTAATACTAATATGGTAAGAGTCAGAGGTCAATCGTTAGCTTTGGTTGTTGGACTCTCTCCAAGCTGGGCTAATTGGTTGAATGCACTCTAACCATATTAAAACTATGTCCCGATTAATGGGTTGGCTTTAACCTGGAGCATCGGTTTGTTGGACTCTCTCCAAGGTCGATGTAAAGGGAGGTGAAGTTGGGTGCTATGCATATGATGCATACTTGTTAATGTGTTAACAACCCGATGTATGTGTGAACATTCAATTAGTTGATAGCACATTGTGATAGTTGCATATACGGGATATGCAATCGGTATAGATGATACCTACCGTTGTAGTTATGAATGGCTTGTTGGACTCTCTCCAAGGTTGTTCATAACTATGATGGATATCAGCCCATTCGGAGATGGACCTACAATCTCCCGAAGTGATTTTGGGGTTTTTGAAATTCGAAAAAATGAATGGGATTTATAAATGTATATTGATGCATTTTAAAATCATCTTTCTCATATATGCTCGTTTTGTATTTCTAAGTTAATATATTGATCATGATGTGTTTGAATTTGCGTTCCATTTTGGATTCAAATAAATTGACTGGGCCGAACTTCTTGGACTAGCTTAGAAACTTGAGAATTGTTCTCAAGGTGAAAAGCTTGTGTATGTCCTCGAAGCGCCTCTTCCCGCCCATCCTAGTGACGATGCAACTTTGGACCAATTGTTGGCCTATCAAAAACATGTGAGTGATTCTGAACAAATGAGTTGCATCATGCTAGCCACGATGGAACCCAAGCTACGAAAGCAACATGAGCATATGGATGCTCATATCGTAGTCCTTCATCTTTGTGAGTTGGTTGATGAGCAAGTGAGATTCGAAAGGTTCGAAGTCTCAAAGCTCATCTTCACCTCTGAGATGCTAGGAGGTTCACAATACGTCAAGACCGTGGAGTCTTCTCGAGAAGCATGAGCAGGGACAAGATCGTAGTTGATTCCTCGAAGAAAGGTTCTAAGAGGAGGTCAAAAGAACAACAGAAGGGAAAGAAGAGAAGGGCTAAGAAGGTAGAACTAGCACAAAAGGAAACTTGCCATCATTATGGCAAGGAGAGCCATTTGCGAAGAAAGTGCAAGATTTATCTTGAGTCCGTGAAGAAGAATAAGGCATCGGATGCCCCATCTTCTTCAGATATCTTCGTTATTGATTGTCATTCTATTTCCTCAAACACTTGGGTATTGGATACTGGGTGTGGCTCACATATATGTAATGACATACATGGGCTAAGGAATAGAAGAAGACTCGTCAAGGGAGAGTCAAATTTTTGTGTTGGGAATGGAGCAAAGGTTGCTGCACTCGCCATCGGAACGTATTTGTTGAAACTCCCTGCAGGACTTGTCTTAGAACTGGACAATTGCTTTTATATTCCTTCATTGATAAAGAACATTATTTCTATTTCTTGTTTAAATAGAAATGGGTTCCATTTGACTTTTAGTAACAATTGTTGTTACATAACTTTGAATGGAGTTCTTTATGGGATTGGAACTTTAAGCAATGGTGTTTATACGTTGGACGTATCCAGTGACATTTTCAATATCGAAGCGAGCAACACGCGTGCTCGAAAGGATAATCACATAGACTCCTATATGTGGCATTGTCGTCTTGGCCATATAAGCAAGAAACGCATGTCCGAATTACACCGATGTGGAATTCTGGAATCGTTTGAATTTGATTCATACGATACATGCGAATCATGCTTAAAAGGCAAGATGACTAAGTTACCTTTTACTGGAAAAGATGAACGAGTGGGAGAGTTACTAGGTTTAGTACATACTGATGTATGTGGACCTATGTCAACTCAAGCATTAGGAGGCTATAGCTACTTCATTACCTTCACCGATGATCACTCACGGTTTGGGTATGTGTTCTTGATGAAACACAAGTCTGAAGCCTTTGAAAGGTTCAAAGAATTCAGAAATGAAGTAGAGAAACAACATGACAAGAGTATTAAAATACTTGATCGGATCGAGGTGGTGAATACTTAAGTCAAGAGTTTCTTGATTATCTAAGAGACAATGGCATATTGTCTCAATGGACTCCGCCCTATACACCACAAAGATAATGGTGTATCCGAGAGGCGAATCGTAGGACCTTGTTGGACATGGTCAGTCAATGATGAATCATGCAACTCTTCCCAAGTCCTTTTGGGGTTATGCACTGATACCATGTTTACTTGTTAAATGTAATGCCTACCAAGGTAGTCTCAACTACTCCATATGAGATATGGAATGGTAAGAAACCTCATGTATCTTACTTGAAGATATGGGGTTGTCTCGCTTATGTGAAGGATTGTATCGCATAAAGCTGGATGCTAAGTCCGATAAATGTCTATTTATTGGATACCCTAAGGAAACAAGGGGTTACCAATTCTATCATCCTGTGGAACAAAAGGTGTTTGTTTCAAGGCATGCTGTGTTTCTAGAGAAAGAGTTTCTCTTGCAAGAAAACAGTGGGAGAGTCGTCGAGCTTGAGGAGGCTCGAGAGACTCAAATAGACATTAATGAGATACCTGGTGAAGCACAACAACCGACAACTCATAGTGATGAGCAATCGGCTGGACCTATTGTAACACCACATCTTCGTAGATCTGGTAGAACACGCAACATTCCTGAGAGATATGGATTTCTCGTAAGCGAATCGAACGACGTGTTACTCATTGATGATGAGGAGCCTACCAGTTATGAAGAAGTGCTGACAAGTTCAGAAAGGGATAAGTGGCTTGGTGCCATGAAGTTGGAAATGGATTCCATGTGCGAAAACCAAGTTTGGAACTTGGTTGACCCACCTGAAGGCATAAAGCCTATAGGGTGCAAGTGGGTTTTCAAGAAGAAAACCGACATGGATGGTAATGTGATTACCTATAAGGCTAGATTGGTGGCGAAAGGATATCGCCAAAAGCAAGGTGTTGATTATGACGAAACCTATTCGCCTGTAGCTATGCTTAAATCCATTCGGATGCTCCTGGCCATAGCGGCTCATTATGATTATGAGATATGGCAGATGGATGTGAAAATAGCTTTCCTTAATGGAAACCTGCTCGAGGACGTGTATATGATACAGCCTGAGGGTTTCACATCGGTTGATAAAACCAAGGTATGCAAATTGCGACGATCCATTTATGGATTGAAGCAAGCATCCAGAAGCTGGAATATCCGTTTTGATGAGACGATCAAAAAGTTTAATTTCTCACAAAATCCAGACGAACCTTGTGTGTACAAGAAGGTTAGTGGGAGTGCAGTCGTGTTCCTAGTATTGTATGTCGATGACATATTACTTATAGGAAACGATGTGTCCATCTTCTGATCGATTAAGGTTTGGTTATCCAAGACATTCTCCATGAAAGACCTGGGAGAAGCAACCTACATCCTTGGGAATAAGATCTATAGAGATAGATCGAAACGGTTGCTTGGTCTTTCGCAGTCTACATATATAGACCGAGTGCTAAAGAGGTTTAGCATGTCGGAATCCAAGAAAGGTTATCTGCCCATCAGGCATGGGGTACACCTTTCGAAGTCTATGTGTCCGCGCATTGTAAGACGAGAGGATTTGCATGAGTAAGATTCCCTATGCATCCGCAATAGGATCTATCATGTATGCTATGTTATGTACGAGGCCCGATGTATCGTATGCTCTGAGTGTCACGAGCAGATACCAGTCTGATCCAGGAATGGATCATTGGGCGGCTGTTAAGACGATCCTTAAGTACTTGAGAAGAACTAAGGATGTGTTCCTAATATATGGAGAAGGGTACATGGTGATACGTGGGTATACGGATGACAGATCCAGACAGACAAGGATGATTCCATGTCTTAGTCTGGGTATGTATTCACCTAGAATGGAGGCGCAATAAGTTGGAAAGGTTCCAAGCTTGACACTATAGCTGATTCTGCCACTAAGGCAGAATACGTTGCAGCTTTGGAAGCAGCAAAGGAAGCGGTTTGGATCAAGTAGTTCATTTATGAACTTGATGTGGTCTCATCAATGATCCAAACATGTGCTTCGCCGCTATCATCTTATCAGAAAGATCATCAGTAGGAACGAAATACAAATCGAGAAAATTCCCACTGAAAGGAACTTAGCGGATCCTTTGACTAAAGCATTACCTCAAAGTAAGTTTGAGGGTCATGTTGGTGCTTATGGTATTGGATACCGTAGCGATTGGCATTAGGCCAAGTGGGAGTCTGTTAGTAATATATGAGAGATGTCCTAAGGCAATCACCTTATGTATGAACCATTTATATGATAAATGAAGATTAACTATTTGAGTATACATGTTTTATGTATTTGATTGGATCTTAAACTCATTTACTGAATGTCCACGATACGATTCACAGCATGAGAGAATTTGTGATTGGATCACAACTAGTGAGTATCTCTACATGTGTAATTGTGATGTATCGGAATTATCCTAGTCGATGAATTGATGGATTTGGACACCATCAATTCGGCCGAGACTAGCAGCAGGTATACTCCTTGGTGTATCCAAGCGATTCTCACCTTTGGAGACATTGTGATGTCCGGAGTTAATCGTGGATGCTAGTTATGGTAACTAGTTCATTGGAGTGACCGGTAGTAAGACTTCATATGGTTCTCTGCATATATAGATATGTCAATGAAGTTCTTACCGTGGCTTAAGTGCGATGTTCCTTTGACTTGCGGTATTCAAGTCATCTTGATCATGGAGACTTATGCTTTGACATCTTAAGCAAACATCTCTAAGGAGATGTGGACCCGGGATGATTGCGTATAAGTCGAAGTGATCGAAGGTGTTTGAATAGCCTATAAAGGATTCACCACTCCTTGCGAGGAGATGTATACCCATGGCCTCTCGTCGGATTGTTACTAAAGTCTTTGGCCAAAGCATTACATGTTTAGAGTAAAGTACTCTTCGATACATGTGGAGTAACTAGAATCCGTAGGACGAGGAAATGATACTTGGGCTAGGTGTGACGTAGTCAGCCTAGTGGGGACTGACACAATAGACCATGTCCTGAACCAAGTGGGTATAAGATGAGTGAAGGGAATGGGGCACGGCCAAGGGTTTGAGAAATAGTTACGGATCAACCGTTGATCTTTTGGTTAATTGGGGGATCATGATGTACTACTAGGTGCCACTCATGATCGTTCTATAATTAATGGTTAATTATAGACGGCCAACATAAACCGAGAACCTATTTGGTCACACGCACAACGAGCGTAATCCAAAGGATTTAAAACGAGCTTGAGAATGAGATTCTCGCATCGAGAGAAACTATGTTTGGTTGGACCAAACATAAAGCGAGCATGAAATTGTTTCAGTCGCAATGGAAGCGTGGATGGGCCGTGTCTTATGAAGACATAATGGATGGACCAAAATGGTTTGGTTCTAATCCAATGGATGAGAATAAACCAAAGGGTTTGGTTTATATTAAATGAATGAACCAAAGGTTGGTTCAGTTCGTTTTAACTTAAAATAAACCATCATGGTTTGGTTTATTTTAACTTATCTTAATGGAGCGGGTTAACGGGCTTTATGGATATGATCCATTAACCATTAAGAGAATTAGTTCTCTATAAAAGTGGGCTTAAGGGATTGTTAAACCCTAACTAATCCAATCATCCAAACCCTAGCCGCCCAACACATTGTTGCCGCCCAGCTTGTGTTGCCGCCCAGCCCATAGCTCCTCCAACCGGCGTCCAGAAGGCGGCTTCCTTCCTCCTCGCCGGCATCGAGCTGCTGCCGGAAGAGTTCCGGCGATCCTCCTTAGGTTTGGCATCAAGGTGAGCACTTGTCTTCCTTTGTTGGCCGGCGCCTATCTCCTCCACCAATCTGTCCAGTTTTTCTGGACAGCTTCTTCTCCTCTCGTCGGAGCGTCGTTTGGACGACGGTTAGTGCTCCGACAGCGGCTAACATACCGGGGATTTGATCTCCGGTAATCCTCTGAGGTGGAGGACGAAGGATTCGTCAAACGGTTGACGAATACCTCTCCGGAGAAGCGAGTTTTGAGAACTCATTTTAGGTCCGAATTTGGATTCGGATCGTGATCATCTCTCGATCACGTCGTCTTCAACACGAGGCTAGTAACCCGTACGAAGACGAAGCTCATGGCTTGGCGAAGTCATCCCGAGGAGCTCGGCGTGGATACGGATAGAGACGATTCTTACGAGGATCGTTCCGGTTGATGTCGTTCCCGCTACACGTCATACGGAAGGTATAACGTAGTTTAATTTCCTTTTATTGCAATTTTAATTTACGGTTATGTCTACACTTGTTGTAATAGCATGCGTGTGTTGTGTGTGTTGTAATAAATAGGAGTATTTATTATTTTTATTGCTTCCGCTGTGCTTATGTTTACGAAACATGATCGAACACACACACGCCGCGGTGCCGGAAACCCAACAGGGTCCACCTTGACTTCTCAATTTGCCTATTGCTTTCATCCCTAGGCAATTCGAAACCATTTTCTAATATTAGCATAAAGTCAAAATTGGTTTCTAGATATACCTCCATTTTTCTTCTCCACCATTGAAAATCTCCTTCGAATTTTGGTGGTTGGAGATTGTAGCCGGCCATCTTGTAGTGCTTGTGTCGACGATTAGTCCTCGACAAGCTCCTAGCTCTGATACCACTTGTTGGAACGTAGGTGGCCGGCTAGAGGGGGGTGAATAGCCCTCAATCATCGTATAGTGGAATACGATCATTCGTCGTGCGTCGCTTGTCTACGATTATTGTTAGCGCAGTGGAAATAATAGAAACAAAAAGAAATGCAAACAACAACACAAGCACACAACAAAAACACAAGATATACATAGTTCGGAACTGAATGGTTCCTACTCCATGGGAGAGCTCACCGAGCTCTAGTTATGCGCACGACACTAACTAACACTCCTTCTCGACAACACGTCGGAGGTGGAGAAACCTCGTACAAGCAATTATAAAGTAATATAGAAATACAAACAAGAATATAAATACAATACAAAAGAACACTTTTCACCAATTGCTTTTGATCACTTGTTTGTTGCTTGCTTTGGTTGGCTCTTGAAGGTCTGAAATGCAGCAGAAATTCCCCTCCAATGTCACCCTTAAAGTCTTGGCGAAATCCTTTATCTCAAGCTTCATTTATAACCTGCATCGAGTTGATTCCGCGCCCATCAGTTGACTGATTGTGACCATTAGTCGACTGGTCCTGTAGCCGTTGTCTCACAATGGCCAGATCTACGTTGGTCAAGTTCCAACGGATCACCCATCAGTCGACTGATGATACCCATCAGTCGACTGGTAACACCATCAGTCGAGTGCTTGGTGTGACCACTCGACTGGAAACCATTATGTGCCCAAAATCACCCCGATCAATTGACTGATCCCATCATCAATCGACTGATGGCGTCGGTAGTCGTCTGTCCTCCCTCAGCAGTTGATTGTTGGCCAGAATCTAATCGGTCGAACACCAGTCGAACCCTAGTTGACTTGGAGCAGTCAATTGACACCTATGCCTGTCGACTGATGTCGAGTAAAATCTCAAACACCAAGTTGTTTGAGCATCCAACTATCGGGTAAACCCTCAAACACCAAGTTTGAGCACTCTGTCTTAGCCACTTGGCCAAGTCCACCTCATCCCTCATGGAGTTCCCCACCGAAGCTCTCTTTCCTTGGCCTACGCCCCTCGGATGCGCCAAGCGCACGACTTTGGAACGCCATCCTTCGCATCTCTTGCCCTCGAAGTATGCTTTCCTTGGGCCTCACTCCATTCGCATCCCGTCCGACGGTCCCTCGGATGCACCAAGTGCACACCTTCACAATGCCATCCTTCACCGACTCAAGGACCCCGAGCCTAGTGAACTTGCCAAGTCCTCAAGACTTCCCAAATGCACCAAGTGCACGACTTCGCAATACATTTCTCACCAAGCACCAAGCGCACGGCTTTGCAATGCTTTGGATTTTTCCACACCAAACCCCATGCTTGGATTTTCCATGCCAACTCCATGTTGGACTTTCCTATGACAATCCCATGTCATAAGTTTTGTCTTTCATCAAAATACTGCTCGAGTCAAACTCGAGTCAACCCGGGCCGATTGCACCAACAATCTCCCCCTTTTTGATGATTGACAAAACTATCCCTCAAGTCTACCAATTATCCCTAATTGGAAATTCTCACATCCCAATGAGAATTCCAAACCCAATTGGTAACTTGGTAACTTCTCTCCGTTTTTGACTTACATCAAAAAGGTCCTCCCTAAGGATATGAATGTCTCATATCCCAATGAGATCTTACAATCTCTCCCTTGGAGGAACACATATGCCTACAATCTTTCTAGTGATAAGTCCCATATGACTTTAAGAGAGGCAACCAAATTTTCCTCCCATGAGGAAAAATACACATCCATCTTCCCATGATGGATACCTCCTCCTAAAGGCTTGCTCCCCCTTGACCATTGCACCAACAATGTCCTTGGAGAGTCCCTATGCCAATAGGAACATTAAACAATCAAAATTAAGGCAAAGTTCAACAATGAACTCTCATCCACCTTAAAATTGATACTCTCCCTAAACACTGTCTTAATCCATATCCAATGGATTTCCACCCTTTCTAATGCTCTCCATAGCATGTCCTAGGGTTAGGAGTGGTTAGGGGACCAAAACATAGCTGAACATGGGTCTAACCATCAAGATTTACCCAAAATCAGCAGTAACAGTCGACTCATTCTCACATCAGTCGACTGGCCTCTCTGGCAGTCGACTGATAACTGCAAAGTGCAGTTTTCTGATTTTCAGAAACAAATTTCTGAAATTCGTAAGTAAATATACATAAGTTGAAAAATCTTGAAATTTTGTATGTATATTACTTATTACAATCATAATGGGTGAAAAATATTAGAAAATTATTTTACCCATAAAATAGTGAGATTGACACAAAGTTTAAAAGTTTAGAAAAGCTTCAATAATGAGCCCTCTTTGTATCATCCCATTCAATAGTAATAGCTATCAAAAGATAGACTTCACCAAGACTTTTCAAAATGTTTTCAAAATGTTTTTGAAACCTTTAATTCCTTTTTCATAAACATCTCACTTATATCTAAATGTGCAAAACACATTCAAGTCAAATATTCTAGCGAGATGTGGGTTTTTGTTCTTTAATGGTCTCATGCATATTCTAAGGCAACTCTACTTGATTCCCTTATGCATGGGACTTCAAGTCATGCCAATGGTCCTTAAATCAATTTTATTTTATGCATGATATGATTATGACATATATATGATATAACTAAGCATGTGCCAGAATCTTGATATCATGGCATGTGAATGAAATGTTAGCATACATGACATATAAAAATAAGTCTAAACATGATCATGGCATTTTTAGAGATAAAAATGAAAATGACATCATGACATGGCAGGGCAAATAAATCATTGCAAGTAAAATATATTAAGGTATAGAATACCTAAGTGTTAAATCCAAATTGCCATTTCTAGGAATTAATTCCATTTTGCCTTAATACCATTTATCACCCAACTGTGCCATAAACTCAAAATGACACACCATTACTTCTAAGACTTATTTGTGCCAATTTAATCATTTTTCAACTTCTCAAAGCATATTAACACATCCTAATGTGTCAACTCATCATGGCTAGGTTAACTATCCATTAACTTAGGGTTGACACACTCTAACTCATCTAGTGTGAATCGATCACGCTCCTAGGAACTCAATACCTATTGGAGCTCCTTAGGTTAAAAAGGTATTCCCTAGGGATAACTTCCCTAGATACCTTCCTAATGACCCTTTTAGGCTTTGAAGCTATAGTCTTTTGGGTCTTTCCTAAGTCAAACCTAGGGGTAACTCCCCCTTTGACCTTCTTAGTGGCTTTCTTGGTTTTTCTTAAGTCCTTAGCCACTAAGCAAACACCATGGCTAGTCTTAGGGATAACTTCCCTATTAGCCTTTGTTTTCCTAGACCTAGATATTGTTCCATAATCAAATGGAATATTATGGTAGGACATAGGTTTGTGACCCAAACCTTTCTTGCCCTTACACCATTCTTGAACCCTAGGTCTTGACTTTTGGGCATTTGACCCTTGAATAGAATTTTCTATAATCTTAAGGGTCTTTTCCATTCTCTCAAGTCTTGACCTCAAGACTTGATTTTCTAACTCTAATTTTCCCAATTTTTATTTATCATTAGGTTTTTGGGAAGGACTCTTCTTCTTAGGCATGTGCCTAGACTTTTTGGGATTAATACCCAAATTTTCTTCTATTCTCCTAATTGATTCCCTAGGTAAAATGGATCTAGAATTATTGGTCCTAGGTTTGTTCTTAGATAAACTAACATGCTTGGCTCCTAGACAAACATATTTATTCCTACTAGCATGCTTTTCATTTATCATAACAAGTGAACTAAAATAATTTCTAGCATGCTTAGTTGTCTTAGGAATTGAAGGTGCATAATTTAAATTTACCTTAGGGTTAGCTTTAGAAGCTCCCCCTACATGAGATACACCTTCTTGCCCTTTCTTCCTCCCCCTAGGGCATTGGCTTCAGTAATGTCCCCTTTGATTGCATTTAAAGCACATAATGTGCTCTTTCCTTCTAGTTATGGGGACTCTGGCATTCTTTGACTTTTGATTGACTTTTGGTGCCGGTACCTTATCCTTAGCCAATTTAGGGCATTTACTCTTGTAATGCCCTTTCTCCTTACACTCAAAACATATTATATGATCTTTATTATTAATTATAATGCATGAGTTACCTAGGGAGGTGGTGGAAGCCTCTTGATCACTCCTTCCGGAGGTAGATGCTTCATCTTGACTTTGCTTGGTATGAAAGGCCTCTCCTCCCCCTCAATGTTAGAGGTGGAGGTCTCCACCAAGTCATCCACATCTTCGAATGTGGATGGCAATTCTTCAACATCCTCGGATCCAGATGTTGATGGACACTCTTCCTTTTCATGGACCAATGTGGGCTCTTCATGAAATCTTATCACCTTGTCCCATAGGTCCTTAGCATCCCTAAAATTACCTAGCCTAGACCAAATGTTGTTAGGAATCAAATCACTAAGTAATTCGATTACCTTGTGATTTGTCTTGAAGTCCTTGATTTGGTCTTGGGTCCACCTTGACTTCTCAATTTGCCTATTGCTTTCATCCCTAGGCAATTCGAAACCATTTTCTAAGATTAGCA
Source organism: Wurfbainia villosa (assembly GCA_025175895.1). Classification (NCBI taxonomy): domain Eukaryota; kingdom Viridiplantae; phylum Streptophyta; class Magnoliopsida; order Zingiberales; family Zingiberaceae; genus Wurfbainia; species Wurfbainia villosa. The sequence goes on along the minus strand of CM045998.1, from coordinate 30,168,122 downwards.
TAAAGTCAAAATTGGTTTCTAGATATACCTCCATTTTTCTTCTCCACCATTGAAAATCTCCTTCGAATTTTGGTGGTTGGAGGTTGTAGCCGGCCATCTTGTGGTGCTTGTGTCGACAGTTAGTCCTCGACAAGCTCCTAGCTCTGATACCATTTGTTAGAACGTAGGTGGCCGGCTAGAGGGGGGGGGGGGTGAATAGCCCTCAATCATCGTATGGTGGAATACGATCGTTTGTCGTGCATCGCTTGTCTACGATTGTTGTTAGCGCAGCAGAAATAATAGAAATAAATAGAAATGCAAAAAACAACACAAGCACACAACAAAAATACAAGATATACGTGATTCGGAATCGAATGGATCCTACTCCATGGGTGAGCTCACCGAGCTCTAGTTATGCACACGATACTAACTAACACTCCTTCTCGACAACACGCCAGAGGTGGAGAAACCTCGTACAAGCAATTACAAAGTAATATAGAAATACAAACAAGAATACAAATACAATACAAAATAACACTTTTCATCGATTGCTTTTGATCACTTGTTTGTTGCTTGCTTTGGTTGGCTCTTGAAGGTCTGGAATGCAGCAGCAATTCCCCTCCAATGTCACCCTTAAAGTCTTGGTGAAATCCTCCATCTCGAGCTCCATTTATAACCTACATCGAGTTGATTCTGCACCCATTAGTCGACTGGTCCTGTAGCAGTTGTCTCACAACGACCAGATCCACGTTGGTCAAGTTCCAATAGATCACCCATCAGTCGACTGATGATACCCATCAATCGACTGGTAACACCATCAGTGGAGTGGTCGGCATGACAACTCGACTGGAAATCATTCTGTGCCTGAAATAGCTCCGATCAGTCGATTGATGGCGTTGGCAGTTGACTACCTTCCCTCGACAGTCGACTGTTGGCCAGAATCTGGTCGGTCGAACATCAGTCGAACCCTAATCGACTTGGAGCAGTCGACTGGCACCTATGCTAGTTGACTAATGTCGGGTAAAATCTCAAACACCAAGTTGTTGGAGCATCCGATCGTCAGGTAAACCCTCAAACACCAAGTTTGAGCATCCGACACTTAGTCTTAGCCACTTGGCCAAGTCCACCTCATCCCTCATGGAGTTCCCCACCGAAGCTCTCTTCCCTCAGCCTACGTCCCTTGGATGCGCCAAGCGCACGACTTCGCAATGCCATCCTTCGCGTCTATTGCCCTCGAAGTATGTTTCCGTTTGGCGTCACTCCATTCGCTCCCCGTCCGATGGTCCCTCGGATGCACCAAGCACACGACTTAGTAATGCCATCCTTCACCGACTCAAGGACCCCGAGCCTAGTGAACTTGCCAAGTCCTCAAGACTTCCCAAATGCACCAAGTGCACGGCTTCGCAATGCATTTCTCACCAAGCACCAAGCGCACGACTTTGTAATGCTTTGGACTTTTCCACACCATGCCCCATTCTTGGATTTTCCATGCCAACTCCATGTTGGACTTTCCTATGACAATCCCATGTCATAAGTTTTGTCTATCATCAAAATACTACTCGAGTCAAACTCGAGTCAACCCGGGCCGATTGCAACAACAGGCTATAACAACTTCTCCTCCCTTTACGATTTCTCGTATCAGGTGGTACTTGCGCTCTATGTGTTTACTTGTCTTATGGGCTCGTGGTTCCTTCAAGTTTGCAACTGCATCACTGTTATCATAATAAATTGTGATAGTTCTGGACAAACAAGGAATCACATCCAAGTCCATCAAGAAGTTCCTGAGGCATACAACTTCTTTAGCTGCCTCAGAGGCTGCCACATACTCAACTTCCATGGTAGAGTCCGCCACACATTTCTGTTTGATACTCCTCCATACAATGGTTCCACCTCCCAAAGTAAACACAAAACCCGAGGTAGACTTACTATTATCCCTATCTGATTGGAAGTCGGAATTTGTGTAACCCACAGGGAATAAATGATCTGTCTGGTATACCAGCATATAATCTCTAGTCCTTCTCAGGTACTTCAATATATGCTTTACCGCAGTCCAATGTCCCTATCCTAGATTACTCTGATATTTGCTAACCATGCCCACGGCAAAGCAGATATTCAACCTCGTACATAACATAGCATACATGAGGCTTTCTACTGTCGAAGCATAGGGAACCACCTTCATCTCCTCTATCTCCTTTGATATTCTAGGACACATCTCTTTAGATAAAGGAACTCCATGCCTAAAAGGTAGAAAACCTTTCTTGGAGTCCTGCATGCTAAAATGAGCCAAAATGGTGTCTATGTATGAAGCTTAAGATAAACACAACATCCTTTTCCTGCGATCCCTTATAACCTTGATCCCAAGGATGAGTCCTACTTCTCTCAAGTCCTTCATATCAAACTATTTGGACAACCATACCCTTATGTCCAATAACAAATTGACATTGTTGCCAATTAACAAAATATCATCAACGTATAGTACAAGAAATACCACTACGTTTCCGTCACATCTCTTGTATACACAAGACTCATCCGGACTTTGAATAAATCCATAAGACTAGATTACCTCATCAAAGCGGATGTTCCAAGATCTCGAAGCTTGCTTCAATCCATAAATAGACCGATTAAGCTTGCACACAAGATGCTCTTTGCCCTTTGCAATGAATCCCTCTGGTTGCTTCATATAGATGTTTTCCTCAAGACTTCCATTAAGGAAAGCTATCTTGACATCCATCTGCCACACCTCATAATCTATATGAGCAGCAATACAAAAGAGAATCCGGATAGACTTAAGCATGGCCACCGGCAAAAAGGTCTCCTCATAATCGATACCCACTTTCTGAGTATACCCTTTCGCAACAAGCCTTGCTTTGAAGGTTTCAACCTTCTCGTCTATTCCTCTCTTTCTTTTGTAGATCCACTTGCATCTAATGGTTTTTACACCATTGGGTGGTTCTACTAGCTCCCAGACCTGATTTGAATCCATAGATCCTATCTCAGAATTCATCGCACTTTGCCAAGATACCGCAACTTTATCTTGGATTACCTCGTCATATGTCTAGGGATCAAGTTCATGTTCGCCAGGGAACAAATCTGAAGATTCTCCTAAGAACATAAATCTATCAGGCTGTCTAACTGAAGGTCGAAGCTTTGCTTCTAACTTCATCTTGGTCTCTTGTGCATGGGGATCCCATCTACGTCTCCGGATTAAAAAAAAAAATCCTTGACGAAGAGGGATTACCCAAGCAACCGATCCATCATCGTGCTATTCGATTAGAGTGGTCACTTGAACAAACTTGTTGTTCAAGCAACCAACCTTTTTTCTTCGATTAGCCGCAGAATAGACGATGTACGAATCGCCAATTTTTGTGTTTATCTTCGGGGTCCAAGTAAATTAACCACATGCAATTACATATATAATACAAAGGAACAAAAGAAAACCAAAACAAGAATTATACCTCTTGTTTACCTCTTGGTCTTCTATTGTATGTCCTATCTTTCTCTTGGACGTTGTGTGAGCAATGATCCTCCAAGAGTTGAAGCCTCCTAGATCACGTATCTTCATTTCCTTGTTCACTCCGAACAAAGGAAGATAATAAGCTCCCTTCTTCTCCTATCTAGTTCCGGACACAATCCCTTTGGAGAAAGATCAAGCCACCTTCTCCTCTTTGTTGTTGCCGCCGGCCACCAAGGAGAGGGAGAAGGAATAATGGGTGCCGACCAAGAGCTCCAAAGGAATAACCTTCACCCTTGTTGACGCTAGCCAAGGAGAAGAATAGGAGGAGGTATGGGCGTCGACCAAAGCAAGGAGGAAGAAGATGGGCGCCGGCTACACCTTAGGAAGAGAAGGAAACAAACCCTAATCCTTCCAACTTGTTGCCTCCCAAGCCCTTTCCCAAACCCTAGCCGCCCAAGCCAAAAACCCTAATCTCCAAGTCTATCTTGCCGCCCACTCCTAAGCCTTATTTATAGAGTTAGGATTAAGCCTCCTTTCAATCTCCACCGTCGGATCTAGAGATTTAATCTCCACCGTCGGATCCAGAGATTTAATCTCCACCGTCGGATCTAGGCTTTCATGAGGTTTTTAATAGGCTACAATATGAACCATGAGGAGGAGTTGAATCTTGGCCACCCAATGGATCTAGCCCACATAAAGTCCGATCCATTAATGATAATCCATTCCATTAGAGGATTATCATTGATCTACCTCACCAACCCCCATAAATAAATATGTGCTCCATATATTAATTGTACAAATATCTCCCCGTGTTTAAGATCTCGAATGTCCGTCAATTAATTAATTTACTGACAATTAATTAATCAACATCTAACTCCATGAGTAGTACCACTCAACCTTATCATCATGCCGGACCAAGTCCACCTGCAGGGTTTACATGATGAACCTTATGAGCTCCTCAAGGGGACATCATCATCCTAATATATAGGACACGGTTTCCTCCTATAATCAACGATACACCATGTAAATAATATCATTTTCCAACTTACCGAGCCTATCGATTTAATCTATAAATCTCGCCCATTGGTAAATCAAAGAAATAAATACTAAGTACATGTGCCCGTTATTATATCGGGATTAAGAGCATGTACACCATAATATCCGAGGTCCGATTCAATTATGTAGTCAACAATAAATTGAATCACCTCTAAGTCGGTCCTGTTCAATACACACAAAGTGTACTAGTGTAATTCTATGGTCAAGATAAACCAATACCAAATCACACTACAACCATACCAATGGTTTGTTCAAAACCATCTCTGTTGTGAGCCTCTACTTATACTCTACAAGGAACTGATAATATGATCTCCCGTGTAACACTACACACCATGTTATCTACAATGTAATGTAGTAGACAATATGCATAACCATAAATATGCAAACAATGATTATGTGATTCTTATTTCAAAAATAAAGATGTTCATATAAAAGATAGACTTTTCAGTATACATCCCAACAATCTCCCACTTATACTAAAAGACTATGCTGTCCTCATACTGCCATATATCTAATTCCCATTCCCTCCACATGCCTATCAAAAGCTCTCGCTGGAAGGGCCTTAGTGAAAGGATCTGCCAGGTTATCCTCTGATGTAATCTTGGCTACAACAACTTCTCCTCGCTTTACGATTTCTCGTATCAGGTGGTACTTACGCTCTATGTGTTTACTTGTCTTATGGGCTCGTGGTTCCTTCGAGTTTGCAACTGCACCACTGTTATCACAATAAATTATAATAGTTCTGGGCAAACCAGGAATCACATCCAAGTCCATCAAGAAGTTCCTGAGCCATACAACTTCTTTGGTCACCTCAGAGGCTGCCACATACTCAGCTTCCATGGTAGAGTCTGTCATGCATTTCTGCTTGACACTCCTCCATATAATGGCTCCACCTCCCAAAGTAAACACAAAACCTGAGGTAGACTTACTGTTATCCCTATCTGATTGGAAGTCGGAATCTGTGTAACCCACAGGGAGTAATTGAATTGTCTGGTATACCAACATATAATCCCTAGTCCTTCCCAGGTACTTCAATATATGCTTTACCACAGTCCAATGCCCCTGTCCTGGATTACTCTGATATCTACTAACCATGCCAATGGCAAAATAGATATTCGGTCTCGTACATAGCATAGCATACATGAGGCTTCCTACTGCCGAAGCATAAGGAACCCCCTTCATCTCCTCAATCTCCTTTGATGTTTTAGGACACATCTCTTTAGATAAAGGTACTCCATGCCTAAAAGGTAGAAAACCTTTCTTGGAGTTCTGCATGCTAAAATGAGCCAAAATGATGTCTATGTATGAAGCTTGAGATAAGCACAACATCCTTTTCCTGCGATCCCTTATAACCTTAATCCCAAGGATATGTCCCACTTCTCCCAAGTCCTTCATATCAAATTGTTTGGACAACCATACCCTTACGTCCGATAACACCTTGACATTGTTGCCAATTAACAAAATGTCATCTACGTATAGTACAAGAAATACAACTACGTTTCCGTCACATCTCTTGTATACACAAGACTCATTCAGACTTTTAATAAATCTATACGACTGGATTACCTCATCAAAGCGGATGTTCCAAGATCTCGAATCTTGCTTCAATCCATAAATGGACCGATTAATCTTGCACACAAGATGCTCTTTGCCCTTTGCAATGAATCCCTCTGGTTGCTTCATATAGATGTTTTCCTCAAGACTTTCATTAAGGAAAGCTGTCTTGACATCCATCTACCACACCTCATAATCCATATGAGCAGCAATACATAAGAGAATTCGGATAAACATAAGTATGGCTACCGGTGAAAAAGTCTCCTCATAATCGATACCCTCTTTCTGAGTATACCCTTTCGCAACAAGCCTTGCTTTGATGGTCTCAACCTTCCTGTCTATTCCTCTCTTTCTTTTGTAGATCCACTGGCATCCAATGGTTTTTACACCATTGGGTGGTTCTACTAGCTCCCAGACCTGATTTGAATGCATAGATTCTATCTTAGAATTCATTGCACTTTGCCAAGATACTGCATCTTTATCTTAGATTACCTCGTCATATGTCAGGGATCAGGTTCATGTTCGCCAGGGACCAAATCAGAAGATTCCTCCAAGAACGTAAATCTATCAAGCTGTCTAACAACCCTCCCACTACGACAAGGTATCACCTATGTATCCTCTGTGACACACGGTGCAGTCACTTGTGGTATATCCTCTTGTACCGTTGGTACTGAAGTAGTGACTTCCCCTCTCAATTCCTCCTGAACAATCTTACTCATGGGTTTGTGGTTCATCACATAGTCTTCCTCTAGAAATCTGGTATTTGTGCTAATGATCACCCTTTGATCTCTAGGACTATAAAACAAACCACCTTTCGTTCCTCTAGGATAGTCAAGGAACATGCGCACTTCTGTACAAGGTTCTAACTTATTAGCATCTGCCTTTAGCACATATGCTGGACTCTCTCAAATCTGAATATGTCTCAGATTAGGCTTTCGCCCAGTCCACAATTCTGTGGGAGTAGAAGGCACTGATTTAGATGGTACCAAGTTCAGAATATATACTGTTGTATCCAGAGCTTATCCACAAAACGAATCTAGCAACTCAGAATAACTCATCATCGATCTAACCATCTCCATAAGAGTTCTATTCCTTCGCTCCGCTACACAATTTTGCTAGGGTGTGCCAGGTGCAGACAATTGGGATTGAATCCCAACCTCTGATAAGTAATTCCTAAACTCTCCCAAGAGGTACTCACCACCACGATCAGATTGTAGTGTCTCGATACTTTTACCTTGACATTTCTCCACATCAGCCTTGAATTCTTTGAACCTGTCAAAGCATTCAGACTTGTGGCACATCAAGTAAATGTATCCATATCTTGAATAATCATCTATAAAAGAGACGAAATATTCAAAACCACCTCTAGCGTGGATAGACATAGGGCCACACAAATCATAATGAACTAATTCCAACACATCTTTAGCTCTATACCCCTTGGCCTTAAAAGGCTTCTTGGTCATTTTACCTTCCAAGCAAGATTTGCAGGTTGGGAAATCTTCCACCACTAATGAACCCAGAGGTCCATCAACTATCAACCTTTGAATTCTACTTAGGTTAATATGACCTAACCTTAGATGCCAAAGATATGTTTGGTTCATTTTTGAAGGTTCTTTTCTCTTATTAGATTTAGAAGATGAGTTATTTACTTTTATTTGCATCGTGGGAGCTTTTGGTTCAAGGGTATATAAATTTCCTATCAATGCATCAGAACAGATAATCTCCCTATTCCTTTTTATAACAACTCTGTCATTAAAAGAAATAGAATATCCATCCAAAAATAATTTAGAAATCGAAATCAAATTCTTTCTAAATAAAGGTACATAAAGGCAATTTCTCAGAACCAAAGTTTTATTTCTATCAAAAGATAAATAAACATCTCCCACTGCAACAACCGCCACTTTAGTAGCAACGCCCAAGTAAACGGTAATCTCCCCCTCAGTCAGTCGTCAAGTTTCCTAGAACCCCTGCAATGTATTGCAGACATGATCAGTGGCTCTCGTATCTACACACTAGGTGCTGGTAGATAACACCGCTAAATATGTTTCAACGACTAAACAAAAAGATGTACCTTTGTTTTGCTTCCGATTGGGGCAATCCTTCTTCCAATGTCCAGTCTGCTTGTAAGCGAAGCACTTGCCTTTCGGCTTCTTCACTCCTTCCTGAGACTAGGCGAAAGCCTAGTCTAAGACATATTCGAATTTGGGGGAGTCCAGCATATGTGCTGAAGGCGGATGCTGGTAAGTTGGAACCTAATACAGAAGTACACATGTTCGTTGGCTATCCTAGGGGAATGAAAGGTGGTTTGTTTTATAGTCCTAGAGATCAGAAGGTGATCGTTAGTACGAACGCCATATTTCTAGAGGAAGACTATGTGATGAACCACAAGCCCATGAATAAGATTGTTCTGGAGGAATTAAAAGGGGAAGTCACTTCTTCAGTACCACCAGTACAACAGGATATACCATAAGTCACTGCACCACATGTCACAGAGGATACACAGGTGATATCTCGTCGTAGTGGGAGGGTTGTGAGACAGCCTGATAGATTCATGTTCTTGAAAGAATCTTCTGATTTGATCCCTGGCGAATATGAACCTGATCCCTGGACATATGACGAGGCAATCCAAGATAAAGATGCAGTATCTTGGCAAAGTGCAATGAATACTGAGATTGAATCTATGGATTCGAATCAGGTCTGGGAGCTAGTAGAACCACCCGATGGTGTAAAAACCATTGGTTGCAAGTGGATCTACAAAAGAAAGAGAGGAATAGATGGGAAGGTTGAGACCTTCAAAGCGAGGCTTGTTGCGAAGGGGTATACTCAGAAAGAGGGTATCGATTATGAGGAGACCTTTTCGCCGATGGATATGCTTAAGTCTATCCAGATTCTCTTATGCATTGCAGCTCATATGGATTATGAGGTGTGGCAGATGGATGTCAAGACAGCTTTCCTTAATGGAAGTCTTGAGGAAAACATTTATATGAAGCAACCAGAGGGATTCATTGCGAAGGGCAAAGAGCATCTTGTATGTAAGCTTAATCCGTCCATTTATGGAATGAAGCAAGCTTCGAGGTCTTGGAACATCCGCTTTGATGAGGTAATCCAGTCTTATGGATTTATTCAAAGTCCGGATGAGTCTTGTGTATACAAGAGATGTGACGGAAACATAGTGGTATTTCTTGTACTATATGTAGATGACATTTTGTTAATTGGCAACAATGTCAAGGTGTTATCGGACGTAAGGGTATGGTTGTCCAAACAGTTTGATATGAAGGACTTGGGAGAAGTGGGACACATCCTTGAAATCAAGGTTATAAGGGATCGCAGGAAAATGATATTATGCTTATCTCAAGCTTCATACATAGACACTATTATGGATTTTTTTAGCATGCAAAACTCCAAGAAAGGTTTTCTACCTTTCAGGCATGGAGTTCCTTTATCTAAGGAGATGTGTCCTAGAACATCTGAGGAGATAGAGGAGACGAAGGCGGTTCCTTATACTTCGGCGGTAGGAAGCCTCATGTATGTGTTGCTATGTACGAGACCAAATATCTGTTTTGCCGTGGGCATGGTCAGCAGATATTAGAGTAATCTAGGATAGGGACATTGGACTGCGGTAAAGCATATATTGAAGTACCTGAGAAGGACTAGGGATTATATGCTAGTTTACCAGACATACCAATTACTCCCTGTGGGTTATACATATTCCAACTTCCAATCAGATAGGGATAACAGTAATTCTACCTCAGGTTTTGTGTTTACTTTGGGAGGTGGAGCCATTGTATGGAGGAGTGTCAAGCAGAAATGCGTGGTGGACTCTACCATGGAAGCTGAGTATGTGGCGGCCTCTGAGGCGGCCAAAGAAGCTTTTTGGCTCAGGAACTTCCTGATGGACTTGGATGTGATTCCTGGTTTGCCCAGAACTATCACAATTTATTGTGATAATAGTGGTGCAGTTGCAAACTCGAAGGAACCACGAGCCCATAAGGCAAGTAAACACATAGAGCGCAAGTACCACCTGATACGAGAAATCGTAAAGAGAGGAGAAGTTGCTATGGCCAAGATTGCATCGGAGGATAACCTGGCAGATCCTTTCACTAAGGCCCTTCCGGCGAGAGCTTTTGATAGGCATGTGGAGGGAATGGGGATCAGATGTATGGCAGTTTGAGGACAGCATAGTCTTTTAGTATAAGTGTGAGATTGTTGGGATGTATACTGAAAAGTCTATCTTTTGTATGAACATCTTTATTTTGAAATAAGAATCACATGATCATTGTTTGCATATTTATGGTGATGCATATTGTCTAATACATTACATTGTAGATAACATGGTGTGTGGTGTCACATGGGAGATAATGTTATCGGCTCCTTGAAAAGTATAAGTATAGGCTCACAACCGAGATGGCTTTGGACAAATCATTGGTATGGTTGTAGTGTGATTTGGTATTGGTTTGTCTTGACCATAGAATCACACTAGTACACTTTGTGTGTATTGAGCAGGACCGACTTAGAGGTGATTCGATTTATTGCTGACTACATAATCGAATCGGACCTCAGATATTATATTGTACATACTCTTAATCCCAATATAATAACGGACACATATACTTGGTATTCATTTCTTTGATTTACCAATGGGCGAGATTTATAGATTAAATCGATAGGCTTGGTAAGTTGGAAAATGATATTATTTATATGGTGTGCCGTTGATTATAGGAGGAAACCGTGTCCTATATATTAGGATGATGATATCCCCTTAAGGAGCTCATAAGGTTCATCATGTAAACCCTGCAGGTGGACTTGGTCCGACATGATGAAAAGGTTGAGTGGTACTACTCATAGAATTAGATGTTGATTAATTAATGGTCAGTAAATTAATTAATCGATAAATATTCGAGATCTTAAATACGGGGAGAAAAATATACAAATAATATATGGAGACCATATTAACTTATGGGGGTTGGTGAGGTAGATCAATGATAATCCTTTAGTGGATTGGATTATCATTAATGGATCGGACTTTATGTGGGCTTGATCCATTGGGTGGCCAAGATCCAACTCCTCCTCATGATCCCTATTGTATCCTATTAATACCTCATGAAGCCTAGATCCAATGGTTGAAAACAAAACACTAGATCCAAAGGTAGAGATTAAATCTCTAGATCCGACGGTTGAGATTAAATCTCTAGATTCGACGGTTGAGATTAAATACCTAGAACCAATGGTGGAGATTAAAACAAGGCTTATCCCTAACTCTATAAAAGGAGAGGAGGGGGTGGGCGGCAAGAAGGAATCCCATTAGAGATAGGATTAGGGCTAAGGTGGGCGGCAAGCTTGGAGATTAGGGTTTGGGGTTGGCGGCACCAAATAAGGAAAGATTTTCCTTATCTTCTTCTTCTCCCTTGGTGGCTGGCGCCCATACTAGCCTTCCCTCCCTTGGCTGGCATCCAAAGCTAGCTCTTCTCCTCTCCTAGGCCGGTGGAAACAAGGCTTAGGGTCCTCCCTTGGAGATCTTGGCCGGCATCCATCCTTCTCATCCCTTTTCCTTGTTGGCCGGCAGCAAGCATCTTGCTTGGTGCTTGTTGGTTGGCTAAAGGAAGGAGAAGGGTCTTGTTTCTATACTTCCTCTTGTTTGGAGTGAGCAAGGAAGGAAGATTGGTGATCTAGGAGCTTCAACTTTTGGTAGATCGTCGCCCACACGACGTCCAAAAGGAGGAAGGTCATACAATAGAAGATCGAGAGGTATATCGATTGTCTATTTTCTTTTGTAACATGTTTATATTTGTTTTTCAATTATATGAATGTTATATATTCTATTTTGTGGCTAATATAACTTGGACCCTGAACATAAACACAAAAGCCGGTGATTCGTACATCGTCTATTCCACGGCTATTCGTAGAATAGAGGTTGGTTACTTGAACAACAAGTTTGTTCAAGTGACTACTCTAATCGAATAGCATGACGCTGACACGGTTGCTTGGGTAATCCCTCTTGTCAAGGATACATTTTTTTTATCCAGGGATGTAGAAGGGATCGCCATGAACAAGCGACCGAATTGAAGTGGGAAGCGAAGTTTCCTACCTTCAAGTGGTATCAGAGCCACGGTTTCCAGTTTTGTGTGTTTAGGATTCAGTTACTTTTATGCACTTTTCATATATTATATGTGTCGGATAATAGTAGGATATGCGTAGGTTAACTCTTTGGTTGCAGGCATAGAATCCAACTATTATGGCCATATGTGTGTATGTGATTGTATGTGTGTAATTGTATACTTTGTTGAATCCTCGGGGTTGACGAGGCTAGTATTTAATTTTTTATAAATTAGATACGACATTGTTTAGCCACTCTTTTTATTTTAGTATGATTGTATGGTGAACACTTAGATACAAATATAAGTATCCTCCCCATCGGAGTCACTACTTTTATTTGTAGGGCTAAAGAGGAACCAACTATTAATTTTACTTGTCAAAAATTTAGGTTGACAAGATAGTAAAATTAATGGGTAAAACCTCCTCTTATCCTAAAAGGACACCTTCATCTACTTTTGTGGTGAATTTTCCTAGATGATCCTTAGTGTTTAAAATAAACACCTTGCAACCAAATACCCTAAGGTGTTTGACTATTGGTGGTTTTCCAAACCACAGTTCATGAGACATTTTTCCTAAGAATCTATTTATCAAAACTCTGTTTTGAACATAGCATTTAATCGCCTTAGCCCACAAGTAACTAGGAAGAGCATACTCATTTAGCATACTCCTCGTAGCTTCTTGTAAAACTCTATTCTTCCTCTCTACCACACCATTTTGTTGTGGCGTCCTAGGAGTGGAAAATTCACGCTTCAAGGTTTGTCATGAGAAGTAGTATCGAGAGTTATGAAAAACATTCGTATAAGCCTTTTAAATCGAGCCCGATTAGGGCTTTTTCAGCCTGAGCAGTCGAGTCGCCACGACTGGCGCCTCGATTGGAACTTCGACTCGCATTTAATGAAAGTTTCGACGGTTAGTTTTCTACCATAATTTAAATTATTCATTCATTATAGCATAGGTCCAGTTGAGGTGATGGTTCATCACCTCGATTGGTAAGCTTTAATCGAGCCTTCACCCAAATTTCACCTCGCTCGCTTTCAACCAAATAGAGCAACAATGAGCTTGCAAATGACAAAGGCCTTGCCTCTATTCGGTTTGAATGAGTATCACGAGGCGCTCGACCGATATGAGTCTTCTCGAACATGTAGCTCATCCAGTAGTAGCCGCTTTCACCGAGGCGCCACTGACCGATCAGTAATCCCGAGGTGCGCCGACTACTACCTTGACCCTTGACTGTTTCAACTCATCTAGAGCTGAAACCATGTCTAAGAAGGGGTCTACCCTGTACCCTTTATCTGTTGCCTGTGAACCACTGTTCATAGGTCTTCCGTGCCAAGAATCGCTTCCGGGACTTCGTGCCAAGACTCCTCGTCTGGGTCTTCATGCCAGGACTCCTCGTCCGGGTCTTCATGTCAGGACTCCTCGTCCGGGTCTTCATGCCAGGACTCCTCGTCCGGGTCTTCACTTTCCAGGACTCCTCGTCCAGGTCTTCACTACCTTGCATCCAATCCTCAACCTACAAGGAATTTCCTGAAAATACATCTCAAACAACCGCATGAGATAACACATAATTATCACCTTGACTTAAACCCTTGTCAAACACCAAAATATCATTTGGGCTTGATTCCACCAACAATTTCCTGCATAAGCACAACACCTATACCAATACCAGATGCATCACATTCGATTTCAAATGTGCTATAAATGGGTGGATATGTTCTTCTAAGCTTTTGCTATAAATCAAAATATCATCAAAATACATAACTATAAATTATTCTAAGAAAGCACACAAAACATGGTTCATTAAACCCATAAAAAGTGCTTGGAGCATTAGTTAAACCAAAAGGCATTACTAACCATTCATATAAGCCATGTTTGGTCTTAAAACCTGTCTTTCATTCATCACCTTCCTTCATCCTAATCTGATGATATCCACTCCTAAGATCAATTTTTGTGAACATGCAAAAACCCTGCAATTCATCAAGCATATCATCGAATCTAGGAATTGAATGGCGATACTTTACCGTTATATTCTTGATGGCTCGACAATCCACACACATTCTCCATGTACCATCCTTCTTGGGAACAAGTAACGTAGGGATGACACAAGGGCTCATGCTTTCTCGAACATATCCTTTTTCAAGTAATTCAGTAACTTGCCTTTGAAGTTCTTTAGTTTTCTCTAGATTGCTTCTATAGGCAGGTCAATTTGGGATGGATGCACCAAGTATGAAGTCGATTTGGTGATCAATTCCATGCATCAGAGGTAAACCATGTGGAACCTCTTCAGGAAAGACATCCTTGAATTCCTGTAAAAGAGAAACAACAACACTTGTCAAAGAATTGTTAAGCTCATTAGTGCTTAAGAGTGCCTCTTTATACAAAAGGATAAGAGGCACCTTATTTGAAAACAAAGCTTGTTTGATCTCACTTTTTTTTTTTTGCATAGAAGTTATTTTCCTTTCTCTCAACTTCTTTTCTCTCAACTACTTTTTCCTTAATTTCTTTTCTCTCAATTCCCTTTTCTCGATTCTTTGCTTTTATTTCGGTTTCTTTTTCTCTCTTCTTTTCTTTTCTCTCAATTTCTTTTTCTCCATTCTTTTCTTTTTTCTCAGTTTCTTTTCTCTCAATTTCTTTTTCTCTCTTTTTCTCTGTAGCTCTTTGTACTTCCATAACTTGTCTTGGAGTTAATGGTACAAGAGTAATAGGTTGTCCCTTCCGAGTAAAGGAATATCTATTTGTGTACCCATCATGAGTTACCTTCCGATAAAATTGCCAAAGTCTTCCTAATAATAGATGGCATGCATGCATGGGAACCACATCACATAACAACTTATCTTCATATTTGCCAATGGAAATTGCTACCAAGACTTTCTTTGTTACCTTGATTTCACCGCAATCATTCAGCTACTGAAGTCGATAGGGATGTGGATGTTTCTGAGTTGATAAAGCTAATTTTTCCACCAAATCAGTACTTGCCACATTGGTGCAACTCCCTCCATCAATAATAACACTGCAAACCTTGCAAAGCAATGAGTATGGAATAAGTTCTCCCTTTGATTATCTTCTTCCTCCTTAGTTTGTAGATTGAGAACTCGTCGGGCTACCAATAAGTCTCCAACAACGGAATGTTGTTCATCATCACTGTCCTCTTTTGGTGGTACTTCCTCTGCTACTTCCTCCTCATCTTCTGACTCAAGCTCTCTGTTGGTGCAATCGGCCCAGGTCACGATTGACCAGACTCGAGTTTGGCTCGAGTGATGTTTTGATGTTTGACATAGTATGTTCGACAAAAACATATGACAATGTGATTGTCATGGGAAAGTCCAAGTCTTGGGTACTTGGCATGGAAAGTCCAAGTGGGACACTTGGCATTTGGGAAAGTCCAAGCATGAGTCTTGGCAAATGGAAAGTACAACATGGGTTGGCAAGGAAAGTCCAAGCATGGGTCTTAGCATGGAAAGTTCAACATGGGTTGGCAAGGAAAGTCCAAGCATGGGTCTTGGCAATGGAAAGTCCAACATGGGTTGGCAAGGGAAAGACCAAGCTTGAGTCTTGGCATTTGAGAAGTCCAAGGGGTTGATATTGGCGGCGTAAAGTCCAAGCAGAGTCTTGGCAGCATAAGTCCAATGATTGACGGCGTAAAGTCCAAGCGGAGTCTTGGCGGCGTAAGTCCAATGTGCCTTGGCGGTGTAGACACCGTTAGCATGACATAGCTGATGGAAGCACCTGAAGGCTAGCACAATGGATGAATAAGTCATGGATGACTTGGAGGGATCCGAGAGGCGTGAGGCTAATGGAGGTGGCTAGAAGGCTTAGGTCTAGGCTAAGGGTGGTCTAGCAAGTATGGGGGAACCATACTTGGGCTAAAACCTCATGTTTGAGGTGTGCCAGTCGATTGGTGCCATATGGCAGTCGACTGGTGGGAGTTAACTAGGGTTTGACTGTGGGAATTTCCCTAGCAGTCGACTGCAATATGTGGGCAGTCGACTGATTGGTCGAGCAGTCGACTGATCTTGTGATCAGTCGACTGGTGCTCGGGTTTTGGAGCACAGAATGGAGTCTCACTCGATCACTACGGTCAGTAGTCGAGTGATGGCTTGATTAGTCGACTGATGGTCATAATCAGTCGATTGATGGTGGATCTGTTGGACTTTTCCAGTGTGGATCTAGTTGTTGTCTCACGATAACAGTGGCAACAGTCGACTGATGGTCCCGAGCAGTCAACTGATCGACATTTTCTAGCACAGGTTGAAGCTTTAAATGGAGCTCGTGATGGAGGAAAAAGCAAGCGATTTCTTGGACATTTTTGAGGCGATTTGCTGCTGTAAATCAGGGTCTTCAACCACGGTTCAAGCGATCAATAAGCAAGCAATCTAAAGGCATTTGTAAAGCATTTTCTTTACTTGTAGTACATTTTATTTCATCTTATTTGCTTGTTGTTATTAGTTTATTGTTGTAAACTATTGTACGAGGTTTCTCCGCCTCCGGATTGTTCCGAGAAGGAGTGGCTATTAGTAGTGTGTGATTGGCATCGCTAGGGCTTGTTTGAGCCCGATCCATGGAGTAGGAGCCGTTCAGTTCCGAACCGCATTAAAAATCTTGTGTTTGTGATTGTGTTTCATGTTATTGCTTTTATTATTATTATTCCGCTGTGCTAACACGATTTGTAGATGCGATCACAATCAAATTCCATCATTGGTACTAGCACACGCTATTCACCCCCCTCTAGCTTCCAATTGATCCCCTACAAGTGGTATCAGAGCCAGGCCGCTCTTCAAGTTTAACAACAAAGGGAGCACGCTAGAGGGTGAAGATGGAAGTTCAAGAGCAACTAGGATGGGATATCAACACACCTATCCCTTATACCTTCTATAGACAAGAAGGGTTTAGACAATGGAAGGCAAGGATCAAAGACTTCCTAATGATGAGGGACTTCGAAGAATGGTCCATTTTAATGGAGGGATATAGCTATCCAATAGGACCAAAGGGAGGGTTCCTCAAGAAAAAGAGATGGACCGAAGAGCAAGTCCAAGCCTTTGAGAAAAATAATAAGGTATTGAAGTTTTTAATTGATTTAATACCTAACAATATCTTGTGCATGTTAGGTAATTATGTAGATGCCAAGGAGCTATGGAGCCAAGTGGCCAAGCTCCATGAAAGTCCATTACCAGTCCAAGAGGAAGGGACCGAAGAGGCAAATGCATCATCCTCACGAGGAAGTGAGGACTTGGAGGTTGAGAGACCATCAACATCCAAGGAGGAAGAGGAAGTAGAATTGGAGGAGACCTCCACCTCTAGGATTTAGGGGGAGGAGATTAGATCACC
Source organism: Wurfbainia villosa (assembly GCA_025175895.1). NCBI lineage: Eukaryota > Viridiplantae > Streptophyta > Magnoliopsida > Zingiberales > Zingiberaceae > Wurfbainia > Wurfbainia villosa. Next base: position 30,150,661 of record CM045998.1, on the reverse strand, counting down.
GGAGCAACATCAAGAAGATGCTTCAACATCCGGTCAAGATGAAGAAGCTCAAAATTCAATTCCGACACCTTCCACCACCACCCTAGGTAACTCAAGCAATGTAGTTTTAAATAAAAATCATATAATATGTTTTGAGTGTAGGGAAATCAGGCACTACAAAAGCAAGTGTCCGAAACGGATTAGGAAAACTCCTCCGGCATCAAAAGTCAACACAAAGGTCAAAGATGCCGGTGCCCAAAGTCAAAAGAGCAAGGAGCTTGTCATATGCTTCAAGTGCAACTCAAAAGGGCATTACCGGAGTCAATGCCCAAGGGGGAAGAAGAAGGGGCAAGAAGGAGCATCACAAGTAGGGGGAGCTTCTAAAGCTAACCCTAAGGTATATTTTATTAATGCACCTTCAATTTCTAGGGATAAGAAGCATGCTAGGAATAATTTTAATAGTCTTGCTATTTATCATAAAGAGCATGCTAGAAATAACAAATATTTTTGTTTAGGTGCTAAAAATGTCCACATAAGAAATAAGGAGAAATTTGAGACTAATGTCCCTAAAAACAATTTATCTAAGGACAAACCTAGGTCAAATAACTCAAGACCAATTATACCTAGGGAGACCATTAGAAAGGTACAAGAGCATCTATGTCTTAATCCTAAATGGACTAGGCATATGCCTAGAGGAAAGGATAATGCCCAAAGATCAAACCAAAATTCTAAAATTGGGCAATTAGAGATGGAAAATCAAGCTTTGAGGTCAAGGCTTGAGAAATTGGAAAAGACCCTAAATAAGATACAAAATCAATTTCAAGGGTCTAATGGTCAAAGTCAAGGGTCCAAATCTCAAAGTCAACACCTAGGACCTAAAAGACTAAAGTCAACCAAGGGCAAGAAAGGTTTGGGTCACAAACCTAAGCCTAAGGTGGCTTATCATAGTGTTCCATTTGATTATGAAACACAAACTAGGTCTAAGAAGACCAAAGTTACCAGAAAAGTTATCCCTAAGAGTAACCATGGTAAGTGCCTAGTGGCTAGGGTTTCAAGGAAACCTAGGTAAGTCACTAAGAAGGTTGCAAGGGGAGTTACCCCTAGAGTCAACCTAGGTAAGACCAAAATGACTAAGGCTAACAAGCCTAGGAGGGTATCTAGGGAGGTTATCCCTAAGGAATACCTAATTAACCCTAGGAGCTCAAATAGGTTTTGGGTTCCTAAGAGCGTGATTGATTCGCGCTAGATGGGGTTAGGGTGTGCCAACTTTGATTGGATGGGTAGTTAACTCAACCATGGTAAAGGTGACACTTTAGGTTATTTTCAAGGTTATGGATACCTTGGAAATAGATTTGAATTATGATCCTAAAAGATTTTAGGATGTGCCAGTACTATTTGAGAAGTTTGATAAATTGATCAAATCGGCACAATTTAGGTTTAGAGGTCTTTGTGTGTCGTTTTGGGTTTTTGGCACACATGGGAGATAAATAGTAATATGAAAAAATAAATCTAATTATAACAAATGATAACTAATATTAAAATTTAGGTATTATTATACCTATATATTTTATATGCCATGCTTTGATTGCCATATAACATGCCATGACATCATGTTTAGGATCATGATCATGTTTAGGATTAAGGATTAGATGTCATGTATTTTTAGATCTCATATTATGCCATGACATCATGATTATGAGCATATGCTTATTTATATCATCATTAATGCCATAATCATTCATGCATTTGATTAAAATTGAGTTAAGGACAATTGGCATGACTTGAAGTCCCATGTATAAGGGAATCAAGTAGAGTTGCCTTACAAAAATGCATGAAACCCTAGATTAGGGAGAACAAAATCCACATCTCACATTACATTGACATGTATGTGTATTTATACACCCTAGATACATGTGAGATGCTATGATATGAGTTAAGTTCAAGATGCATAGTTTTTGCATCTAGATGAACCAAAACTCATCTTATATGATTGATGGATCATTGGGAAAGCTTGTGTACAAGTCATGTACATTGAGCCCAAGGAATATGATCCAAAATAAGGTTTTGAAAACATTTTAAAATCTTTTTGAAAAACCTTGGTGAAGTCTATCTTTTGATAGCAATCACCATTGATGAGATTGATACAAAGTGAGCCAAAACTTAGAAGTTTTATTCACTTTTGGATTTTGTATCAATTTTGATATTTTATGGGTAAAATAATTTTCAGATATTTTTCACCCATTGTATTGGTCATAAGTATTATACGTATGAATTTTCATGATTTTTTGATATACGTATAATTATTTATGAATTTCTGAAATTCAACTCTGATAACTGAAATTCAGAAATTTCAGTTATCAGTCGACTGCACTTGGTGGCAGTTGACTGATGTGAGTGGCAGTCGACTAGTAACTGATGGAGTCGACTGCCAATGCTGATTTGGGGAAAACAAGGCTTGTTTAGCCCGTGTTTAGCTACGGTTAAGGTTCCTAACCACTTCTAACCCTAGGATATACTTTGGGAAGCATTATAAAGGTTGAAAATCCATTGGATATGGATTAGGAGAGGTGTTAGAATAATGTATCAAATTTAAGGTGGAGAGAGTTCATGTTTGAACTTTTAACCTTACTTTTGATGGTTTAGAGTTCCTATTGGCTTAGGGACTTCCCAAGGACATTGTTGGTGCAATGGTCAAGGGGGAGTAAGCCTTTAGGGAGAGGTATCCATCTTGGGATGATGGATGTGTTTTCTTCTTGAAGGGGAGAAGTTATGGGGAGAATGTCATCAATTGGTAAAATTGATGGGTTTTTTATACCCAATTTGGAAATTGGGAGAGTGAATAGGATTGCCTCTCTTGAGTGATATGAGACTTATCACTAGGAAGATGGTAGGCATCCTAGATATTATTGGACCAAGGGGGAGATTATAAAATCTCATTGGGACATGAGACATTGACCTCCTTGGATGAGCCTTTTTGATGTATGTCAAAAAGGGGGAGAGTAAAATTACCAATTTGGAAAATTGGTAAGGGAACTTGAGTTAGGAGAGTAAAATTACCAATTTAGAAAATTGGTAAGGGAATTTGAGTTAGGGGCCTAACTCAAGGTTTGTTTTGTCAAACATCAAAATGTTGGATCGATTTGAGCGCTAGAGGGGGGGGGGTGAATAGCGATAAGAAAAAACTTTTCGTAATCGTTCGAATTGGCACGAGTAAACGCAGCGGAAAGATAGCAATAAATAAATAAAAACACGAGGGGTTTTTACTTGGTTCGTAGCCTACGGCTACTACTCCAAGGCCCTAATGGTCCTTGACCACGCACGGAGGGCAAATATTAAACGAACTCCTTCTCGATAGAGATAGGAGTTAAGCGAATACAAAAACTCAATAAAGATTCAAGGTAGAGGGACACTCCCCCTCTCCTTGATATGATTTAAAGCTTGAAAATAAAGACAACTTATACAAAATTAAAGATTATACCGACGACTTCAAGGATTGGAGGTTGAAGCTTTAGTCGTCGTCTCGGCAGCGCTTCGTCGTAGGGATGTCGGAGAGTCGGAGCGTATCGGAAGCACTTGGAAGCTTTTGAATTGATGAAAAACCCTAGGTTTGGCCCTCCTTTTATAGCCTTTAAGCCCCTCAACGAATGGGTCTTCAACCAATCACAAATGGGCACAAAACTCCTTGAAAAATGGTGATAAAGCTTGACCCTCGAGGTGATTTTTGACCACCGGTTGAACTGCTGAATCGGTTGGTGCCGGTTGAATCGCCACGCTGAACTCTGCTGAATGCAGCACGATTTTTGACTAAAAAGGAGTTTAGCTCAAAATACAAGTGAATTCGACGGCCACTTGCCGTCCGATCTCAAAATAGACCTTCCATGGGAAGTCTTGGGTTGGATCGTCGCCTAAGGACGTCCCCGTACAAAGGACACGACCTCACTTACGCTTGCACACACGAGCTTACCTCGATACTTACTTGTCGCTTTTGCTTCCGGCCTTCCACTCGATTCCTTCAGCTCCCTCCGAAGTAACTCGAGTGTCACCCGACCACCGCGGCTTCCTCCGGGTGTCGCTAGCCTTCGAAGACTTTTCTGCACACTTGATTTAGCTCGTGAGATAACAATATAAGCTTAACTTTGTATCGTTTGCTATAATCAAAACATAGGTTCGACTTAGGTGCCCACTGCACCAACAATCTCCCCCTTTTTGATTTATGGCAAACCCACATACAAAGTTAAGCAAGCATGAAGAATAATAATGTGCATGAGAGAAAAAAAATGAAGATTAAGTTGGAGTAGTAAGGATTTTCTTCAAGTACTCCCCCTTGAGGAAACCTCCCCCTTGACCGAGGGTGAGTCTTTGAAGAAAGACCTTAATCCTCCCCCTTGAGGGTTGCTTTAAGTAATTAACATTACTTAAAATTAGCTTTAGTAAAACGTTTTAAAATTAGCTTTAGTAAAACGTTTTAGTTAAGCCCTTTCTCCCCCTTAAGTAAAACACTAACGACATAAATAAGTTAAGAATTCTCTTAACTTGGCCTTTTGTCAAAAGTTAAATAAGTTCTCAAAACCTAAAGTTAACTTTTGGTTTAAACACGAAGTAAGAGTTAAGTTATCAAAAAATTTGAAAAAATTTGACCCCTTAACTTTGGCCTTTTTCTCCCCCTTTTTGCCGTATATCGAAAAGAGTAAGGGGTGTGTGGAAATCAAAATAATTGCTAAATTTAAAGTCCAAGCATGTTCCACATCTTTTTATTAAAAAAATAGTATATTGAAAATAAGCTCATCTATGAAATGTTCGACTCATATTTGGCTTGATTGATATGAAGGATCAACCAGTCCTGGTCGGAGTCGGTTAGTATGTATGATTATACTCCATGGTTCATAGCGATGCACTAGCTCTACATCTGGAACTAGGAGTAAGGTCCTAACATCTCACGCCCATCTACGTGGCTAAGTACACAAACACATTAGTCCTATGTGTTGTGAGATGTATTGGCTCCTTAAATCTATAGGTGCATGATATCTAAGGTATGACCTATGCTAGTTTCATGAAAAAGTAAGAAATAGTAGTAATATAATTTGCAAAACCTATTCTATTACGCACATGCCTAATTTTCGTCTCAAGAGACTAAATTCGGCTTCGGGTAGTGGTTTAGTAAATATGTCTGCTAGGTTAGACTTCGAGTCAACATATTCGAGTTGTATGGAGCCGTTGGCTACATGTTCTAGAATGAAATGGTGTTTTACCTCTATATGCTTTGTTCTTGAATGGCATATAGGGTTCTTAGTTAGATTTATCGAACTTATGTTGTCTACAAAAATTTTAGTTTTGGTGAAGTCCAACCTAAAGTCTCGGAGAGTGTGCTTCATCCAAAGAAGCTGAGTTACACACTCACCCATCGCAACGTATTCGGCTTCGGTGGTAGATAAGGCAACACAATGTTGCTTCCTACTGCACCAACTCACTAGACTTGAGCCGAGTAGTTGACAACAACCACTCGTGCTCTTTCTATCGAGTTTACTACCGGCATAATCCGAATCGGAGTAGCCGATTAGTTCGAACTCCGTAGATCTAGGGTACCAAATACCAACGTTAAGTGTACCCTTAAGATATCTAAGGATACGATTAACTAGGGTTAGGTGAGACTCCTTAGCACAGGTTTGAAACCTGGCGCACATACTTACTGCGAATAGGATGTCGGGTCGACTCGCAGTTAAGTATAGGAGACTTCCTATCGCGCCCCTATAGTACTTTAAGTCAATGGACTTACTTTCTAGGTCTTCTCCTATGTTAACATTAATCGCCATTGGGGTGTTTATTATCTTAGCGTCTTGCATTCCAAATCTTTTAATTAACTCCTTAGTGTATTTTTGTTGATATAGGTATATACCATCCTTAGTTTGTTTAATTTGTAGACCTAAAAAGAAACTTAACTCGCCTACTAAGTTCATTTCAAACTCACTTTCCATGAGTGAAACGAACTCGTTTAGTAAGGCTGAGTTAGAGGTTCCAAAAATTATATCGTCTACGTAAATTTGAGCTATGAATATTTCTTTACCTAAGGTTTTTACGAAGAGAGTTGGGTCAACTAAGCCTTGGTTAAACCCTTTTGACTTGAGATGGATTGAAAGTCTCTCGTACCAAGCTCGAGGAGCTTGTTTAAGTCCATAGAGAGCTTTCTTAAGTTTTAGAACATGGTCGGGTTTATCTAGATTTTCGAATCTGGGGGGTTGGCTAACATAAACTTCTTCTTTAATGTATCCATTTAGGAATGCCGACTTAACATCCATTTGAAATAGCTTAAATCCTCGATGTGCGGCATAAGCTAGCAACATTCGAATGGATTCGAGTCTAGCCTCGGGGCATAGGTTTCGTCGTAATCTAAGCCTTCGACTTGACTGAACCCTTTGGCGACTAACCTAGCCTTGTTTCTAACTACTTCACCTTTATCATCAAGCTTATTTCTAAACACCCACCTTGTTCCAATTGTCGTTTTGTCTTTAGGTGGTGGTACTAATTCCCACACTTCATTCCTAGTAAATTGAGCTAGCTCTTCTTGCATTGCAATAATCCAATCGGGATCAAGAAGAGCTTGTTCAATTGATTTGGGTTCTATCTTTGAAATTAAGGAAATTTGACTAAGGTTCCTATAGGATGCTCTAGTTCGAACTCCTAGATTAGGATCTCCTATCACTTGATCGATAGGGTGGTTAGTCTGAATCCTAGATTGGGTTGGGTTTGTGTCACCTAATGCTTGATCAATGGGGTGACTTGGTTGAACACTAGTTTGACTCGGATCACTTGTCACTTGGTCGACAAGAGAAGTTGGTTGATGTGGATTAGACTCGATCTCAGGGTCAGAGTTAGGTCTAGTATGAGTAGGCTCGCTAATTGGGGTTGTCGGGGGTTTTGTAGGTTCGTGTCCTTCATCAAATACTACATTGATAGTCTCCTCGACTCTAAGGGTGTCGTGGTTATATACTCTATAAGCTCGGCTTGTAGTCGAGTATCCTAGAAATATTCCGGTCGTGGTTTTGGATGTAAATTTCCCTAGGTAATCCTTAGTGTTTAGAATATGTACCTTACACCCAAATACCCTAAAGTACTTGATGTTTAGAATTGGTTTTGAATTCTTTGAATCTTCATGCTTGCTTAACTTTGTATGTGGGTTTGCCATAAATCAAAAAGGGGGAGATTGTTGGTGCAGTGGGCACCTAAGTCGAACCTATGTTTTGATTATAGCAAACGATACAAAGTTAAGCTTATATTGTTATCTCACGAGCTAAATCAAGTGTGCAGAAAAGTCTCAATGCTGGAGCTGAAGGCTAGCGACACCCGGAGGAAGCCGCGGTGGTCGGGTGACACTCGAGTTACTTCGGAGGGAGCTGAAGGAATCGAGTGGAAGGCCGGAAGCAAAAGCGACAAGTAAGTATCGAGGTAAGCTCGTGTGTGCAAGCGTAAGTGAGGTCGTGTCCTTTGTACGGGGACGTCCTTAGGCGACGATCCAACCCAAGACTTCCCATGGAAGGTCTATGTTGAGATCGGACGGCAAGTAGCCGTCGAATTCACTTGTATTTTGAGCTAAACTCCTTTTTTAGTCAAAAATCGTGGCTGCCAGTTCAATATTAAAAACCCTTAATCAATATTAAAGCCTACACCTTCCATTAATATGGTTAGAACCAGAGTTCTGTTTCTTGTTTGGGTTGTTGGACTCTCTCCAAGCCCGGCTCGAACCTGAATATGTTCAAACCATGGAATAGTTTAATACTAATATGGTAAGAGTCAGAGGTCAATCGTTATCTTTGGTTGTTGGACTCTCTCCAAGCTGGGCTAATTGGTTGAATGCGCTCTAACCATATTAAAACTATGTCCTGATTAATGGGTTGGCTTTAACCTGGAGCATCGGCTTGTTGGACTCTCTCCAAGGTCGATGTAAAGGGAGGTGAAGTTGGGTGCTATGCATATGATGCATACTTGTTAATGTGTTAACAACCCGATGTATGTGTGAACATTCAATTAGTTGATAGCACATTGTGATAGTTGCATATACGGGATATGCAATCGGTATAGATGATACCTACCGTCGTAGTTATGAATGGCTTGTTGGACTCTCTCCAAGGTTGTTCATAACTATGATGGATATCAGCCCATTCGGAGATGGACCTACAATCTCCCGAAGTGATTTTGGGGTTTTTTGAAATTCAAAAAATGAATGGGATTTATAAATGTATATTGATGCATTTTAAAATCATTTTCTCATATATGCTCGTTTTGTATTTCTAGGTCAATAAATTGATCATGACGTCTTTGAATTTGCGCACTATTTTGGATTCGAACAAACTGACTGGGCCTAACTTCCTGGACTGGCTTAGAAACCTGAGAATTGTTCTCAAGGCGGAAAAGCTTGCATATGTCCTTGAAGAGCCTCTTCCTGACCGTCCTAAGGACGATCATGCAACTGCACCAAATGTTGGTCTATCGTAGCATGTGGCGGTCTCGAGTGGCGAGTTGCATCATGCTAGCGGCGATGGTACCGAGTGCGATGAGCATGAGCATATGGATGCTAACACTATGGTCTTCCATCTTCATGAGTTGTTCGATGAGCGAGATCCAAAAGGTTCGAGGTCTCTAGGCTCCTCTTCACCACGAAGATGCAAGAAGGGTTCGTCAATGCAGTTTGTGCTAAAGATGAGCGGGTACATCGAGCGGCTAGCTACCCTCGGTTTTGTGATGGATCATGAGTTAAGTATTGACTTAATTCTGCATTGTTTGCCCAAGAGTTTCGCAATTTGTGATGAACTATCGGATGAACAAATTGGAATCCACCATTCCCGAGCTCCTCAATATCTTTGAAGATGGAGCCTTTGAAGCATGAGGAGAAGGCGGTTAGTTGATTCCTCAAAGAAAGGTTCTAAGAGGAAGGCAAAGAAGAAGCAGAAGAAAGGAAAGAAAAAGGCAAAGAAGGCGGAACCCAGTATAAAGGGCACTTGCCATCAACTGTGGCAAGGAAGGCCATGCGAAGAAAGCTGCAAGATTTATCTTGAGTCCATGAAGAAGAAGAAGGCATCCGATGCCCCATCCTCTTGTATCTTCGTTATTGATTGTCATTCTATTTCCTTAGACACTTGGGTATTGGATAATCGGGTGTAGCTCACATATATGTAATGACATACAGGGTTAAGGAATAGAAGAAGACTTGTCGAGGGGAGTCAAATTTGCGAGTTGGCAATGGAGCAAAGGTTCATTCGGCCGCCATCGAACTTATTTGTCAAGCTCCTAGTGGACTAGTCTTGGGCGGACAATTGCTATTATGTTCCTTCTCTAATAAAGAACATTGTTTCTATTTCCTGCTTAAATAGAAATGGTTTCCATTTAACGTTTAGTAACAATTGTTGTTATATAACTTTGAATGGTGTACTTTATGGAACTGGAACTTTGAGTAATGGCATTTATACGTTGGACGTATCCAGTGACATTTTCAATATCGAAGCGAGCAACACGCGTGCTCGAAAGGATAATCACATAAACTCCTATATGTGGCATTGTCGTCTTGGCCATATAAGCAAGAAACGCATGTCCGAATTACACCGATGTGGAATTCTGGAATCGTTTGAATTGGATTCATACGATACATGCGAATCATGCTTAAAAGGCAAGATGACTAAGTTACCTTTACCGAAAAGGTGAACGAGTGGGAGAGTTACTAGGTCTAGTACATACTGATGTATGTGGACCTATGTCAACTCAAGCTTTAGGAGGCTATAGCTACTTCATTACTTTCACCGATGATCACTCACGGTTTGGGTATGTGTTCCTGATGAAACACAAGTCCGAAGCCTTTGAAAGGTTCAAAGAATTCAGAAATGAAGTAGAGAAACAACATGATAAGAGTATTAAAATACTTCGATCGGATCGAGGTGGTGAATACTTAAGTCAAGAGTTTCTTGATTATCTAAGAGACAATGGCATATTGTCTCAATGGACTCCGCCCTATACACCACAAAGATAATGGTGTATCCGAGAGGCGAATCGAGGACATGGTCAGGTCAATGATGAATCATGCAACTCTTCCCAAGTCCTTTTGGGGTTATGCACTTCAGACAGCTGTTTACTTGTTAAACAGAATGCCTACCAAGGTAGTCTCAACTACTCCATATGAGATATGGAATGGTAAGAAACCTCATGTATCTTACTTGAAGATATAGGGTTGTCCTGCTTATGTGAAGCGGACTGTATCAGACAAACTGGATGCTAAGTCTGATAAATGTCTATTTATTGGATACCCTAAGGAAACAAGGGGTTACCAATTCTATCATCCTGTGGAACAAAAGGTGTTTGTTTCAAGGCATGCTGTGTTTCTAGAGAAAGAGTTTCTCTTGCAAGAAAATAGTGGGAGTGTCGTTGAGCTTGAGGAGGCTCGAGAGACTCAAATAGACATTGAAGAGATACCTGGTGAAGCACAACAGCCGACAACTCATAGTGATGAGCAATCGGCTGGACCTAATGTAACACCACATCTTCGTAGATCTGGTAGAACACGCAATATTCCTGAGAGATATGGATTTCTCATAAGTGAATCGAACGACGTGTTACTCATTGATGATGAGGAGCCTACCAGTTATGAAGAAGTGCTAACAAGTTCAGAAAGGGATAAGTGGCTTGGTGCCATGAAGTCGGAAATGGATTCCATGTACGAAAACCAAGTTTGGAACTTGGTTGACCCACCTGAAGGCATAAAGCCTATAGGGTGCAAGTGGGTTTTCAAGAAGAAAACCGACATGGATGGTAATGTGATTACCTATAAGGCTAGATTGGTGGCGAAAGGATATCGTCAAAAGCAAGGTGTTGATTATGACGAAACCTATTCGCCTGTAGCTATGCTTAAATCTATTCGGATGCTCCTGGCCATAGCGGCTCATTATGATTATGAGATATGGCAGATGGATGTGAAAACAGCTTTCCTTAATGGAAACCTGCTCGAGGACGTGTATATGATACAGCCTGAGGGTTTCACATCGGTTGATAAAACCAAGGTATGCAAATTGCGGCGATCCATTTATGGATTGAAGCAAGCATCCAGAGTCGAATATCCGCTTTGATGAGACGATCAAAAAGTTTGATTTCTCACAAAATCCAGACGAACCTTGTGTGTACAAGAAGGTTAGTGGGAGTGCAGTCGTGTTCCTAGTATTGTATGTCGATGACATATTACTTATAGGAAACGATGTGTCCATCTTACAGTCAGTTAAGGTTTGGTTATCCAAGACATTCTCCATGAAAGACCTGGGAGAAGCAACCTATATCCTTGGGATTAAGATCTATAGAGATAGATCGAAACGGTTGCTTGGTCTTTCGCAGTCTACATATATAGACCGAGTGCTAAAGAGGTTTAACATGTCGGAATCCAAGAAAGGTTATCTGCCCATCAGGCATGGGGTACACCTTTCGAAGTCTATGTGTCCGCGCACAGAAGACGAGAGGATTTGCATGAGTAAGATTCCCTATGCATCCGCAATAGGATCTATCATGTATGCTATGTTATGTACGAGGCCCGATGTATCGTAGGCTCTGAGTGTCACGAGCAGATACCAGTCTGATCCAGGAATGGATCATTGGGCGGCTGTTAAGACGATCCTTAAGTACTTGAGAAGAACTAAGGATGTGTTCCTAATATATGGAGAAGGGGACATGGTGATTCGGGTATCACGGATGCGCTTCCGAGAGACAAGGATGATTCCGTCTCGATCTCACCGATACGTGTTCACCTTGAATGGGGGCGCAGTGAGTTGGAAAAGTTCCAAACAAGAGACTGTAGCGGATTCTACCACTGAGGCAGAATATATTGCAGCTTCGGAAGCAGCAAAGGAAGCGGTTTGGATCAAGAAGTTCGTTCATGAACTTGGTGTGATTCCGACCATTGTTGAAGCAATACCGGTCTACTGCGACAACAATGGAGCAATTGCACAGGCGAAAGAGCCAAGGTCTCATCAACGATCCAAACATGTGCTTCGCCGCTATCATCTTATCAGAGAGATCATCAGTAGGAATGAAATACAGATCGAGAAAATTCCCACTGAAAGGAACTTAGCGGATCCTTTGACTAAAGCATTACCTCAAAGTAAGTTTGAGGGTCATGTTGATGCTTATGGTATTGGATACCGTAGCGATTGGCATTAGGCCAAGTGGGAGTCTGTTAGTAATATATGAGAGATGTCCTAAGGCAATCGCCTTATGTATGAACCATTTATATGATAAATGAAGATTCACTATTTGAGTATACATGTTTTTATGTATTTGATTGGATCTTAAACTCATTTACTGAATGTCCACGATACGATTCACAGCATGAGAGAATTTGTGATTGGATCACAACTAGTGAGTATCTCTACATGTGTAATTGTGATGTATCGGAATTATCCTAGTCGATGAATTGATGAATCGACACCATCAATTCTGTTGAGACTAGCACGAGGTATACTCCTTGGTGTATCCAAGCAGCTGATTCTCACTGGCTGGAGACATAGTGATGTCCGGAGTTAATCGTGGATGCTTGTTATGGTAACTAGTTCATTGGAGTGACCAGCCGTAAGACTTCATATGGTTCTCTGCATATATATAGATATGTCAATGAAGTTCTTACTGTGGCTTAAGTGCGATGTTCCTTTGACTTGCGGTATTCAAGTCATCTTGATCATGGAGACTTATGCTTTGACATCTTAAGCAAACATCTTTAAGGAGATGTGGACCCGGGATGATTGGGTCTAAGTCGAAGTGATCGAAGGTGTTTGAATAGCCTATAAAGGATTCACCACTCCTTGCGAGGAGATGTATACCCATGGCCTCTCGTCGGATTGTTACTAAAGTCTTTGGCCAAAGCATTACATGTTTAGAGTAAGGTACTCTTCGATACATGTGGAGTAACTAGAATCCGTAGGACGAGGAAATGATACTTGGGCTAGGTGTGATGTAGTCAGCCTAGTGGGGACTGACACAATAGACCATGTCCTGAACCAAGTGGGTATAAGATGAGTGAAGGGAATGGGGCACGATTCATTCAAGCCATCAAGGGTTTTGAAATAGTTCGGATCAACCGTTGATCTTTTCGGTTAATTGGGGATCATGATGTACTACTAGGTGCCACTCATGATCGTTCTATAATTAATGGTTAATTATAGACGGCCAACATAAACCGAGAACCTATTTGGTCACACGCACAACGAGTGTAATCCAAAAGGATTTAAAACGAGCTTGAGAATGGGATTCTCAGACCGAGAGAAACTATGTTTGGTTGGACCAAACATAAAGCGAGCATGAAATTGTTTCAGTCGCAATGGAAGTGTGGATGGGCCGTGTCTTATGAAGACATAATGGATGGACCAAAATGGTTTGGTCCTAATCCAATGGATGAGAATAAACCAAAGGGTTTGGTTTATATTAAACGAATGAACCAAAGGTTGGTTCGGTTCGTTTTAACTTAAAATAAACCATCATGGTTTGGTTTATTTTAACTTATCTTAATGGAGCGGGTTAACGGGCTTTATGGATATGATCCATTAACCACTAAGAGAATTAGTTCTCTATAAAATAGGGATTAAACCCTAACCCTAAACCTAATCAAACTTGGCCGCCCAACCCCTCCCTCTCCTATTCGGCGCCCAACTCCAAGCTGCCGCCCATCCCTAAGGTCCTCCAACCGGCGTCCAGAAGGTTGCTTCCTTCCTCCTCGCCGGCGTCGAGCTGCTGCCGGAAGAGTTCCGGTCATCCTCCTTAGGTTTGGCATCAAGGTGAGCACTTTGCTTCCTTGGTTTTGGCCGGCGCCTACTCCTCCACCAAGCTGTCCAGTTTTCTGGACAGCTTCTTCTCCTCTCGTCGGAGCGTCGTTTAGACGACGGTTAGTGCTCCGACAGCGGCTAACATACCGGGGATTTGATCTCCGGTAATCCTCTGAGGTGGAGGACGAAGGATTCGTCAATCGGTTGACGAATACCTCTCCGGAGAAGCAAGTCTTGAGGACTTGTCTTTAGGTCCGAATTTGGATTCGGACCGTGATCATCTCTCGATCACATCGTCTTCAACACGAGGCTAGTAACCCGTACGAAGACGAAGCTCGTGGCTTGGCGAAGTCATCCCGAGGAGCTCGGCGTGGATACGGATAGAGACGATTCTTACGAGAATCGTTCCGGTTGATGCCGTTCCCGCTACACGTCATACGAAAGGTATAACGTAGTTTAATTTCCTTTTATTGCAATTTTAATTTACGGTTATGTCTACACTTGTTGTAATAGCATGCGTGTGTTGTGTGTGTTGTAATAAATAGGAGTATTTATTATTTTTTTTGCTTCCGCTGTGCTCATGTTTACGAAACATGATCGAACACACACACGCCGCGGTGCCGGAAACCCAACATTAACAGCTGCCCAATGATCCATTCCTGGATCAGACTGGTATCTACTTGTGACACTCAGAGCATATGATACATCGAGCCTTGTACATAACATAGCATACATGATAGATCCTATTGCGGATGCATAGGGAATCTTACTCATGCAAATCCTCTCGTCTTCTGTGCGCGGACACATAGACTTCGAAAGGTGTATCCCATGCCTGATGGGTAGGAAACCTTTCTTGGATTTCGACATGCTAAACCTCTTTAGCACTCGATCTATATATGTAGACTACGAAAGACCAAGCAACTGTTTCGATCTATCTCTATAGATCTTAATCCCGAGGATGTAGGTTGCTTCTCCCAGGTCTTTCATGGAGAATGTCTTGGACAACCAAATCTTAACTGACTATAAGACTGAAACATCGTTTCCTATAAGTAATATGTCATCAACATACAATACTAGGAACACGACTGCACTCCCACTAACCTTCTTGTACACACAAGGTTCGTTTGGATTTTGTGAGAAATCAAACTTTTTGATTGTCTCATCAAAACGGATATTCCAGATCTTGGATGCTTGCTTCAATCCATATATGGATCGTCGCAATTTGCATACCTTGGTTTTATCAACCGATGTCAAACCCTCAGGCTGTATCATATACACGTCCTCGAGCAGATTTCCATTAAGGAAAGCTATTTTCACATCCATTTGCCATATCTCATAATCATAATGAGCCGCTATGGCCAGGAGCATCCGAATGGATTTAAGCATAGCTACAGGCGAATAGGTTTCGTCATAATCAACACCTTATTTTTGACGATATCCTTTCGCCACTACTCTAGCCTTATAGGTAATCACATTACCATCCATGTCGGTTTTTTTCTTGAAAACCCACTTGCACCCTATAGGCTTTATGCCTTCAGGTGGGTCAACCAAGTTCCAAACTTGGTTTTCATACATGGAATCCATTTTCGACTTCATGGCTTCAAGCCACTTATCCCTTGCTGAACTTGTTAGAACTTCTTTATAACTGGTAGGCTCCTCATCATCAATGAGTAACACGTCGTTCGATTCACTTACGAGAAATCCATATCTCTCAAGAATATTGCATGTACTACCAGATCTACGAAGATATGGTGTTTCAATAGGTCCAGCCGATTGCTCATCACTATGAGTTATCGGCTATTGTGCTTCACCAGGTATCTCATCAATGTCTATTTGAGTCTCTCGAGCCTCCTCAAGCTCGACGACACTCCCACTATTTTCTTGCAAGAGAAACTCTTTCTCTAGAAACACAGCATGCCTTGAAACAAACACCTTTTGTTCCACAGGATGATAGAATTGGTAACCCCTTATTTTCTTAGGGTATCCAATAAATAGACATTTATCAGACTTAGCATCCAATTTGTCTGATACAGTCCGCTTCACATAAGCAGGACAACCCCATACCTTCAAGTAAGATACATGAGGTTTCTTACTATTCCATATCTCATATGGAGTAGTAGAGACTACCTTGGTTGGCATTTTATTTAACAAGTAAATAACTGTCTGAAGTGCATAACCCCAAAAGGACTTGGGAAGATTCGCATGATTCATCATTGACCTGACCATGTCCAACAAGGTCCGGTTACACCTCTCAGATACACCATTATGCTGTGGTGTATATGGCGGAGTCCATTGAGACAATATACCATTGTCTCTTAGATAACCAAGAAACTCTTGACTTAAGTATTCACCACCTCGATCCGATCGAAGTATTTTAATACTCTTGTCATGTTGTTTCTCTACTTCATTTCTGAATTCTTTGAACCTTTCAAAGGCTTCAGACTTGTGTTTCATCAAGAACACATACCCAAACCGTGAGTGATCATTGGTGAAGGTAATGAAGTAGCTATAGCCTCCTAAAGCTTGAGTTGACATAGGTCCACATACATCAATATGTATTAGACCTAACAACTCTCCCACTCGTTCACCTTTTCCTGTAAAAGGTAACTTAGTTATCTTGCCTTTTAAGCATGATTCGCATGTATCATATGAATCCAATTCAAACGATTCCAGAATTCCACATCGATGTAATTCGGACATGCGTTTCTTGCTTGCATGGCCAAGACAACAATGCCACATGTAGGAGTCTAATTGATTATCCTTTCGAGCATGCTTGTTGCTCGCTTCGATATTGAAAATGTCACTGGATACGTCCAACGTATAAATACCATTGCTTAAAGTTCCAGTTCCATAAAGTACACCATTCAAAGTTATATATCAACAATTGTTACTAAATGTCAAATGGTAACCATTTCTATTTAAGAAGGAAATAGAAACAATGTTCTTTATTAGAGAAGGAACACAATAGCAATTGTCCAGTTTCAAGACTAGTCCACTAGGGAGCTTCAGCAAATAAGTTCCGATGGCGACCGCATCAATCTTTGCTCCATTGCCAACTCGCAAATTTGACTCCCCTCTGACGAGTCTTCTTCTATTCCTTAGCCCCTGTATGTCATTACATATATGTGAGCCACACCCAGTATCCAATACCCAAGTGTCTAAGGAAATATAATGACAATCAATAACGAAGATACCTGAAGAGGATGGGGCATTGGATGCCTTCTTCTTCTTCATGGACTCAAGTTAAATCTTGCAGTTTCTTCGCCAGTGGCCTTTCTTGCCACAATGATGGCAAGTGCCCTTTTGTGCTAGTTCTGCCTTCTTAGCCTTCTTGTTCTTCCCTTTCTTCTATTCCTTTGCCTTCCTCTTAGAACCTTTCTTTGAGGAATCAACTAATAGAACCGCCTTCTCCTCATGCTTCACAGAAGGCTCCACAGTCTTCAGCATATTGAGGAGCTCAGGAATAGTGGATTCTAATTTGTTCATCCGATAGTTCATCATAAATTGTGAGAAACTCTTGGGCAAACAATGCAAAATTAAGTCAATACTTAATTCATGATCCATCACAAACCCGAGGGTGGCTAGCCGCTTGATGTACCCGTTCATCTTTAGCACAAACGACACTACAGACGAACCTTCTTGCATCTTAGAGGTGAAGAGGAGCCTGGAGACTTTGAACCTTTCGGTTCTCGCTTGCTCATCAAACAACTCATGAAGATGGAAGACTATGGTATTAGCATCCATATGCTCATGCTGCTTTTTCAGCTCAGGTACCATCGCGCTAGCATGATGCAACTCGCCAGTTCAGAATCTGCCACATGTTTCTGATAGGCCAACAATTGGTCTGGAGTTGCATCATCCCTAGGACGGTTGGGAAGAGGCTCTTCAAGGATATATGCTAGCTTTTCCGCCTTGAGAATAATTCTCAAGTTTCTAAGCCAGTCCAGGAAGTCAGGCCCAGTCAATTTGTTTGAATCCAAAATAGTGCGCAAATTCAAAGACGTCATGATCAATCGATTAACCTAGAAATACAAAACGAGCATATATGAGAAAATGATTTTAAAATGCATCAATATACATTAATAAATCCCATTCATTTTTCGAATTTCAAAAACCCCAAAATCACTTTGGGAGATCGTAGATCCATCTCCGAATGGGCTGATATCCAACATAGATATGAACAACCTTGGAGACAGTCCAACAAGCCATTCATAACTACGATGGTAGGTATCAAATATACCGATTTCATATCACGTATATGAAACTATCACAATGTGTATTAACTAATTGAATGTTCACACATACATCGGGTTGTTAACACATTAACAAGTATGCATCATATGCATAACTCCCAACTTCACCTCCCTTCACATCGACCTTGGAGAGAGTCCAACAAGCCGATGCTCCAGGTTAAAACCAACCCATTAATCGAGAAATAGTTTTAATATGGTTAGAGCGCATTCAACCAATTAGCCCGGCTTGGAGAGAGTTCAACAACCAAAGCTAATGATTGACCTCTGACTCTTACCATATTAGTATTAAACTATTTCATGGTTTGAACATGTTCGGGTTCGAGCCGGGCTTGGAGAGAGTCCAACAACCCAAACAAGAAACGGAACTCTGGTACTAACCATATTAATGGAAGGTGTAGGCTTTAATATTGAGTAAGGGATTTTATGTCTCATCCTCTTTGCATGCAAATAACTATTATCTACATGGCATGGCATACATGACATACATCTACATGTCACGACACGCATGTCATAATGATATACATCTAATGCAATTACATGACATACAATTATAACATGTACAAAATTTCTTTATATGTCATAACTATTTATGGAAATAAAATATGTTTGAGATTTGATTCTCCAAATCAAATCATGATTAAATTAGGAAACAAATTTCCAAATCTAATCACATATTTTATTTGTGGAAATTGTTGATTAAGGAAAGTCAATTTAGGAAACAAATTTCCTAAATCATCAAAACTACTTATGAAAATAAAATATTTTAAGATTTGATTTCCCAAATCAAATCATGATTAAATTAGGAAATAAATTTCCAAATATAATCAAATATTTTATTTATGAAAAATATCAATTTCCATAAATACTTCTAACTTTCCAAAAGTAGAAGATTTCCATAAATACTTCTAGACTTTCCAAAATTAAAAATTTTCACAAATACTTCTAACTTTCCAAAAGTAGAAAATTTTCATAAATACTTCTAACTTTCAAAAAGTAGAAAATTTCCATAAATACCATTATGACTATTGCAAAACAATTTTACGATTATGTCGAAACACAACCTGGGCTCTGATACCACTGTTGCATTTTTGGCACCGTGGCGAGTGTGTGTTCGAACATGTGCACAGAGGAAGAAATAAAATAATAAATCTAATTTATTACAATACACACACCACACGCATGCATAGTACAACATGTGTATACATAACCGTAAATTCAAATTTTGCAATTAAAGAAAATTTATACTACGTATACCTGACGTATCACGTGTAGCGGGAAAGATATCAACTGGAGCGATCCTCGCTAGAATTGCCTCTATCCGTATCCACACGGAGTATCTTCGGGATGACTTCACAAAGTCACGAGCCTCGTCTTCGTACGAGTTACTAGCCTCGTGTTGAAGACGATGTGATCGAGAGAAGATCACGATCTGAATCAAAATTCGGATCCAAAATGAGTCCTCAAAAACTCGCTTCTCTGGAGAGGTATTCGCCAACCGTTTGACGAATCCTTCGTCCTCCACCTATGAGGATTACCGGAGATCGAATCCCCAGCAAGGAAGCCACTGTCGGAGCTCCAAACGTCGTCCAAACGACGATCTGACACGAAATAAACAAGCTATCCAGAAAAACTGGACAACTTTGGTGGAGGATTAGGGCCGGCCAAATAAGGAAGCTAGATGCTCACCTTGTCGCCGGACCCAAGGAAGATTACCGGAGGGTCGCCGAAGGATCACTGGCTAAAGATTGGACGTCGGCAACAAGTTTGGACGGCGGCACAAGGCTGGGCGGCGGCTAGGGTTGGGCGCCGACCACTAGAGGAGAGGAGGGGTGGGCGACAACTTGTGGATTGCTTGGATTAGGTTTTCACAAAACCCTTAAGCCCTATTTTATAGAGAACAAATTCTCCTAATGGTTATCGGATCATAACCAAAAGCTCATTAACCTGCTCCATTAATTTAAGTTAAAATAAACCAAACCGATTTGGTCTATTTTAAGTTAAAACGAACCAAACCAACTTTGGTTCATTCATTTAAAACAAACCAAACCCCTTTAGTTTATTCTCCACCATTGGATTAGAACCAAACCAATTTGGTTCATCCATCATGTCTTCATAAGACATGGCCCATCCATGCTTTCATTGCGACTGAAATGATTTCATGCTCGCTCCTTGTTTGGTCCAACCAAACCTAGTTTCTCTCGGTCTGAGAATCTCATTCTCAAGCTTGTTTAAATCCTTCGGATTACGCTCATTGTGAGTGTGACCAAATAGGTTCTCAGTTTATGTTGGCCGTCTATAATTAACCATTAATTATAGAACGATCATGAGTGGCACCTAGTAGTATATCATGATCCCCAATTAACCGAAAAGATCAACGGTTGATCCAGAACTATTTCTGAAACCCTTCAACAGATACAATGAATCGTGCCCCATTCCCTTCACTCATCTTATACCCACTTGGTTCAGGACATGGTCTATAGTGTCAGCCCCCACTAGGTTGACTACGTCACACCTAGCCCAAGTATCATTTCCTCGTCCTATGGATTCTAGTTACTGCACATGTATCCAAGAGTACCTTACTCTAAACATGTAATGCTTTGGCCAAAGACTTTAGTAACAATCTGACGAGAGGCCATGGGTATACATCTCCTCGCAAGGAGTGGTGAATCCTTTATAGGCTATTCAAACACCTTCGATCACTTCAACTTATACCCAATCATCCCGGGTCCACATCTCCTTAGAAATGCTTGCTTAAGATGTCAAAGCATAAGTCTTTATGATCAAGATGACTTGAATACCGCAAGTCAAAGGAACATCGCACTTAAGCTGCAGTAAGAACTTCATTGACATATTTATATATGTAGAGAACCATATGAAGTCTTACGGCTGGTCACTCCAATGAACTAGTTACCATAACTAACATCCTCGATTAACTCCGGACATCACAATGTCTCCAGCCAGTGAGAATCAGCTGCTTAGATACACCAAGGAGTATACCTCGTGCTAGTCTCGACAGAATCGATCTTGTCCAAATCCATCAATTCATCGACTAGGGATAATTCTGATACATCACAATTACACATGCAGAGATACTCACTAGTTGTGATTCAATCACAAATTCTCTCATGCTGTGAATCGTATCGTGGACATTCAGTAAATGAGTTTAAGATCTAATCAAATACATGAAAACATGTATACTCAAATAGTGAATCTTCATTTATCATAATAATGGTTCAAACATAAGGCGATTGCCTTAGGACATCTCTCATATATTACTAACAGTTATTGCTCAGGCTAAGGAACTTCGCTCTCATCTGAGGACCAAACACATACTACAACAATTTCACCTAATTCGAGAGATCATCGATAAAGGAGATATGAGAATATGCAGAGTAGATACTGATGCTAACATTGTGGATCCCTTGACCAAGACTTTTGCACAGAGGAAGCATGGTGGTCATACCAAATCACTGGTATTAGATATTACAGTGATTGACACTAGTGCTAGTGGGAGATTGTTAGAATGATCCCTTAGTGCCAATTATGAGATGATTGATGAGGGAAACTTTTGTTTCAATTCTTATATTAATAAAGGCAAAGATTGATTATTATATTTACTTTAGGCGTGTGTTAGCCAAATAAATATAATAATGCCCTTGAATAGTAGGTTCTTATCAATAATATATCAATTGGTAGAATTGATTATAAGAAGCTGTAGAGAATACTATTCTTAAATATTCGTAGTCAAGTATTGTATTAATAGACAAAGGGCTATATTGATACATTGAGACTAGCCTGTAGGTTAATGGATGACTTGATCTCACAAGTCATGGATATGTGATATCACATTGACACATAGGTATATATATTGGAGAATATATATACGAAATTGACCTGCCATGAGAAAGTGTCATGGATCGTTATATGAGTGTTATATACTTTCTCATGTGACTATTGGTATGAATAGTCCTTAGACCTGAAGTCACTACGGTTCCCTACATAAGGAGTTATGTACTTTGGTATCGTCTAATGTCACCCATAATAGGGTTCGCTATAACGGCGATCACTGGGTATGTAACGAATTATGCGGAGGGATGTGAGTGATGTAGACGAGATCTATCCCTCCCATATGATGGGAGTGATATCTTTGGCCTCTTGATAGAGTATGACCATGAAATGCATAGTCATGCTAAAATGAGTCAATATGAGATATGACACAAAAGTTGTTGGTGCAGGGGCACCAGATAATCGAACCTGTATTTTGATTATGGAAAAGACACAAAGTTAAGTTTATATTGTTGTCTCATGAGTTAAATCAAGTGTGCAGAAAGGCTAAGCTAAGCCGAAGGTCAGCGACACCAAGAGGGAGCTATGGTGGTCAGACAACACTGAGGGAACTTCGTGGGAGTCGAAGAACCTAGGTGGAAGACGGGAAGCAAAGCGACAGATCTTAAAGGACCAGAGGTAAACTCGTGTGAGTGAGAGATGGTAAGGTTGTGTCCTCTATACGGGGATGACCATAGGCGGCGATCCGACTAAGACTTCCTGTGGAAGGTCTAGGTCGAGATCGGACGGTAAGAAACCGTCGTATTTATCATTTTCCATGCAAACATCTTATTGCATGGAAGTGGTCAGGCTGGCAGTCGACTGATTCTCATCAGTCGACTGATGGAAGGCATCAGTCGACTGATGGCAACGAATCAGCCTTTTGCGCTAGGTCAAAATGGATAATGTTTGACGCGACCACTTCGCGATAAAATTTGGTACCACTTCATGATCTGTTCCGAAAGATGAGGAGACTTATTCCAAGGCCAAATTCTATAAAATTAGGCGAGGACTCCAACCCAAAAATCAATCAAGATTATTCTCAAGTGCTCCTACAACATCAAAGCTCTAACACCGTCATAACGCCGACGCGACGACAAGTTCTAATCTTCTTCGTCGATAGCAGTAACAAGTAATTGTTTTTGTTATTGTATTCTTTGTTTTAATCGTAACGAGATGAGGTAGGCTTGTTACCTCATCCTCGTACTTTCGATTTTGTGATCTTTGTCTCCTACCTCCAACGAGGAGGAGATCTTATAGTGCTTTGCCCTCTGTACACGGTCTATGACCGTTAGGGCCTTGGAGTAGCAACCGCTGGGTTGTGAATCAAGTAAAAATAAACTTGTCATTTTTACTTTTCCGCTGCGCTTGCTCGTATATCGAACGAATGAAAAGATTTACGCTTGCTATTCACCCCCCTCTAGCGACGCTTCTCGATCCAACAATTGGTATCAGAGTGGGGGCGCTAAGATTTTGTGAAACCACCAATCTAGCACTTTTTGATTTTCTTTTCATATTTTTTGATTCATATTTTTTTAGGTTTTATTTTCCTCCCACACTACTAATCCAAGACGAAGTCTTGGTACTTTTCTTTTGGTTGTGTGTTTGCAAGTATTCTCTTTTGGAATAGTCGACGATAAAATGTCCATAACTTTTTATACAAGTGGACTCACAAAACAATCTACCTATCAAATCGAAGATCTCTGAGAGATCTACATTCTTACTAGGTTTTACCCTCATAACAAGCTGTTTCCATCCCCAAAAACCAACGTCTAGTACCCTTTCGGGGACACCGAAGGTCGTAAGTTCCTAGTTTTTGTTAGTTTCTTATTCTTCTTATTCATTTCCATTTATTTCTTATTATTTCCTACATTACTAATCCAAGACCAAGTCTTAGAATTCCTTTTGGTTTTTATTCTTGTTTTGCAAGATATTTAATGGCCCACATTGAGGGGTACAACACCACCCGACCTCCGTTCTTTAATGGAGATGATTTCCGTTATTGGAAAGGTCGGATGGAGTGTTTTCTAAAAACACAAGTCGAGACTTGGATAATCATCCAAACCGGCTTTTCTCTACCCACCAATGATCGAGGCGAGCCCTTGGACTTCGACAAGTGGACCAATGCAACCAAGAAGCAAATCGAAGTCGATGCAAAGGCGACCCAAATGTTGCAGTGTGGTCTATCCAAAGAGGAGCTCAACCGCATTGGACCCTTCATTAGCGCAAAGGACCTGTGGAACAAATTAATCGAGTTACATGAAGGAACACCCGATGCTAAGGTATGTAAAAGGGATTTGTTTTTAAATAAACTATACAATCTAAAGATGCAGGATCGCGAGACCGCCACCCAACTATATGCGCGGATCCAAGACATCATCAACGGTCTTCACTCGATCGTACAAGCCGTAGAGAACCGGGACCTTATAAGGTATTCTTTAAATGCTTTCCCTAGGAATACCTTGTGGGCATCCATGGTCGATGCCTACAAGGTTTCTAAGGACCTTTCTAAACATAGACTAGATGAATTATTTTCTAAATTTGAACTCCATGAACAGTCTAATTTGTCTCCCGAGAAAGGTATTGCCTTATTTGCAGGTTCGAAGAAGAAGACCGCAAACAAACCACCCCCCAAGGAAGAGGATGAATTCGAATCCGAAGAGGAGGCTGTAATAGTCAACATTGTGTGGAGATTAGTTCGACAAGAAAGAAGTCAATTGAAGAATGAGAACAAAGAGCAATTCAAGTCAAGGGGTCGGCCAAAGCAAAAGGGAGCAAGGAAAGCCTTCCATGAAACTTGGGACAACGGAGAAGACATAGCTTACATGGCAAGACCGAAGGAGTCCGAGTCAGAATCCGAAGCCGAGTCCAACTACAACTCTGACTCCGACCCCGAAGACTACTTCGAGAGAAAACTCAAAGCCGGACCAAAAGGGAAAGTCAAGGTTAGACGCTCTTTAATTAGTACACTTTACCTTACAATTAAAATGCTTACTAGGAAATTAACTAAGTTCGAGTCTAGGGTTGAGTTGTTACTTGAGGAGGTTGAAACCCTCAAGCAAGAGGCTACTCTAACCTCTTCAACTAGTCAAGTTCAAGAGGGAAACTCAGCCCAAGTTGAAAAACTTGAGGAGGAGAATTCTCTCTTGAAAGACCGAGTTCAAGAGGTCGAGGCTAGGTTGGAAAGGTTTACATTGGGATCTAAGAATCTTAATCGACTACTTGGAACCCAAAGAGTCGTGTACCACAAAGTTGGACTCGGGTTTAGTCCAAAGACTACGAATAGATCATATATGTCTATCGTAAATCGTAGTCATCAAAGAGTCAAAGCATGGGTCCCAAAGGTTTTATTGAACTCACATATAAGGACTAATAAGTTTTGGATTCCCCAGGATCAAGTTTATTATTTGAATAGACCATATTGGTTCAATGGTCCAGGGGGAGCCAATACTAAAATAGTATACCCGCTTACTTAGCAAAACCATTGCATATTTTATTTTAATTTTTAGAACGGCTAGATAGGGAAAATAGTTAGTCAACTCTTGACAATATAGTATCAGGACGTGGCAAGATGATAGTACGTTAGGGAAATAAAGTCTCGTGTATTCGAGCTAGATAAGGCGTATCTAGCTTGGTGCACTTGACCGAGTGGAACTAGCTGAAGTTACCTTGCCGTATCCTAAACTAGTTAGACCAAGAAGTAACCCTAAGTGACTTAAGTGATATTTTCTTGAATTTGGCTTTGTCTAAGGAAGTAGTCGTTGTTCCGATCAAAGAAGGCCCATGTGCCTCGCCACGACCTGGAAGCCAGTTTCTCGAAAAGTTACTTAACGATCTAAAGGTTAAATCCGAATCTAACCCAAGGTTGACTATCTTTAATCAATCTCAAATCATCTCACAAAACATATAAGGTGAACAAATTCTGAGACACATAGAATGGGTGAGATGTTAAGGATAATTGAAATATACTTAAATTACTTTCTCAACTATTGTACTTAACGACTATTTACAACTCTTTAGGACAAAGTTTATCGCCCCCTACATCTCTTATACTTCATATATTTGACTAAGGGGGAGAGAAAACTAATCCTAAGGGTTATATTACAAATCTTTAGATTATTGGTGCAGAGGGACACACCTCAAACCAATCTATCTAACTACTGCTAGACGCATGCTTGGACTCATAGTTGATTTATCTCGATGCATGCATATACGATATTGTTTTTAAACCCCTATTTTATACAAAAACTCCAACATTCTTTTGATTTATGGCAAAAGGGGGAGAAGAGAGAAAGTTAATGGGGAGTAACACAAAATTTAATTTTGAAAATTAAAGTATCTCTTTCAAAACTCACCTAGGGTTAAGGGGGAGTTTTGGTTGAGGGGGAGTTTTTGGAAATGACATTCATCATTTACTATACTTGTTTTATGCTTTAATTTCCCTTAACTTTGTATTGGTTTACCATACATCAAAAAGGGGGAGATTGTTAGTGCAGGGGCACCAGATAATCGAACCTGTGTTTTGATTATGACAAAGACACAAAGTTAAGTTACATCATTGTATCACGAGTTAAATCAAGTGTGCAGAAAGGCTAAGCTAAGCCGAAGGTCAGTGACACCCAGAGGGAGCTGTGGTGGTCGGGCAACACCGAGGGAACTTCGTGGGAGTCGAAGAACCTAGGTGGAAGACCGGAAGCAAAGCGACAGATCTTAAAGGACCAGAGGTAAGCTCATGTGAGTGAGAGATGGTAAGGTCGTGTCCTCTGTACGGGGACGACCATAGGCGGTGATCCGACTAAGACTTCCTGTGGAAGGTCTAGGTCGAGATCGGACGGTAAGAAACTGTCATATTTATCATTTTCGTGCTAACCTCTTATTGTAGGGAAGTGGCCAGGTTGACAGTCGACTGTTGACCATTGGACAGTTGACTGATGCTCATCAGTCGATTGATGGAAGGCATTAGTCGACTGATGGCGATGAATCAACCTTTTGCGCTAGGTCAAAACGGATAATGTTTGACGCGGCCACTTCGCGATAAAATTTGGTACCACTTTGTGATTTGTTCAGAAAGATGAGGAGACTTATTCCAAGGCCAAATTCTATAAAAGGAGAGGAGGACTCCAACCCAAAAATCAATCAAGATTATTCTCAAGTGCTCCTTCTACAACGTCAAAGCTCCAACACCGTCATAACGTCGACGCGACGATAAGTTCTAATCTTCTTTATCAGCAGCAGCAGCAAGTAATTGTTTTTGTTATTGTATTATTTGTTTTAATCGTAACGAGGTGAGGTAGGCTTGTTACCTCATCCTCGTACTTTCGATTTTGTGATCATTGTCTCCTACCTCCAACGAGGAAGAGATCTTATAGTGGTTTGCCCTCCGTACGCGGTCTAGGATCGTTAGGGCCTTAGAGTAGCAACTGCTGGGTTGTGAACCAAGTAAAAATAAACTTGTCATTTTTTACTTTTCCGCTGTGCTTGCTCATATATCGAACGAACGAAAAGATTTACGCTCGCTATTCACCCCCCTCTAGCGATGCTTCTCGATCCAACAAAAGTTCCCTAATCAATCATCTCATAATTGGCACTAAGGGCTCATTCTAATAGCATCTTCATACAATACCCTTCCATCCAGATCGAAAGAATTAACTAACACTGATGCAAAAGTTAATCATAATCTAGGCCCTGAAACCTAGTTTCACAAGCTTCTAATCAAGTGATTTCCATCACCTTCTTGGTCAAACAAGTCCGTGGTATAGTAATGCTAAAAACATTCTATCCACATCTACAGTAATAACCAAATCATATAAGGAAACCACCATCTATGGTGGCTGAGTGCGTAACAATGGCCAAGTTACGCAACTCCAATAATCATAAATTGATCCAATCGTGTCCAGAATACACGATTTCTCAAATCCATGGATGACTAAATTGTTACATAAGTCTAACCATATTATTAAAAACTCATAAAATTCATACCAAGTATGAAATGTCATCTTCTACACTGACAATGATAACTGTATGACACCAAGTCACTACAATATCAACACTCCGATCATAAATTAACTCTAGAGTATTAACAGGTGTCCTTTAGCTGATCCAAACAGATCATCTATCCACAACGAAAGATGTTCATTCTCAACAGCTATTACATTCCATCATCGATAATCAATGCATAACCTCGAAGGTCTGTCTCTCTTTCAACAAAGAATTCTGGATCTTCTCACGAAGAAACACTGGGATAGATAAATCTTCAATATAATACCTCTTAAAATCGTAACTTATATTTTTTTCTAATTCCCATAGTGTTTAGCAACACCAATACCAATAAAATTTTCTCCCAGTATGAGGTCTTCAATATTGAAACTATTCTCAAAAACACTCCGATTGCTTACTCCACTTGCCTATGCATTGGCAAGTCTGGGAGTTCATTCTGAAACTACATTCAAATACTCTCAAATCATACGCATATACGAGAGACATATTATATCATCATTTCAATAATTTACCCATCCGTAAGGATATGTCTACTGTAAAGGTATGTCTATCAAAGTCTAAGGGCATCCCTTGACTTCTTGATTGTTGGTCAACATCTTACCTGACCATAGAGATACCACCGACCCACAAGTCGATGTATAGAAACCCTTCTAATAAGAACTAAGAATGTTCTAGGCATAGATTCCTATAAACTACCAGTATCTCTCAATATATTAACCGAGAGGGTAAACTAAAGTAATACCCTGAACGATTAATATGTTGGTGCAGGGGCACTAGATAATCGACCTAGGTTTTGAGTATGACAAAGATCCAAAGTTAAGGTCATATTGTTATCTCATGAGCTGAATTAAGTGTGCAGGAAATGGTTAAGCTAAGCCGAAGGTCAGCGACACCCAAAGAATCCCGAGTCGGGAAACTTCATGGGAGTCGAAGAACCTAGGTGGAAGACCGAAAGCAAAGCGATAGGTCATAAAGGACCAAAGGTAAGCTCGTGTGAGTGAGAGATGGTAAGGTCGTGTCCTCTGTACGGGGATGACCATAGGTGACGATCCGACTAAGACTTCCTGTGGAAGGTAAGAAACCATCGAGATCGGATGGTAAGAAACCGTCGCATTTATCATTTTCTGTGCTAACTTCTTATTGCAGGGAAGTGGCCAGGCTGACAGTCAACAGGGCAATCGACTGATGCACATCAGTCGACTGATGGAAGACATCAGTCGACTGATGGCGATGAATCAACCTTTTGCGCTTTATCAAAATAGATAATGTTTGACGCGGCCACTTCGCGATAAAATAAGATACCACCTCGTGATCAATTCCAAAAGTTGAGGATCTACATTAAGACTTATTCCAATGAAAAAGTCTATAAAAGGAGGGGAGGACTCCAACCCAAAGATCAATCATCTTGCTCTCAAAGTGCTCCCGCAACGCCAAAGCTCTAAACGTCATAACGTCGATGCAACGCCAAGTTCAGAACTTCTTCATCGGCAATAAGTATTTCTTTTATTTACTGTATTCATTGTGTTAATTGTAACGAGGTGAGGTAGGCTTGTTGCCTCATCCTCGTGCTTTCGTTTTTGTGATCGTTGTCTCCTACCTCCAACGAGGATGAGACTTTATAGTGGATTGCCCCTTCGTACGCAGTCAAAAATCGTGGGGCCTTGGAGTAGCAACCGCTAGGTTGTGAACCAAGTAAAAATAAGTGTCTATTTATTTTTTTGTTATTTATTGTTCCACTGTGCTTGCTTTTATCGAACAAACGAAAGAAAGTTTTATGCTCGCTATTCACCCCCCCTCTAGCAATGCTTCTCGATCCAACACAATCCTTCATCCTTTTGTGTCTTCTCTCTAGTAATCATATAAACTCATCCAACTTCTGCTCATGGCAGCTGAGCTTATGTAGGTGCAAAAGACTACCCTGGAGGAACTGACATCCAACTGCTAAAACGAAGACGCAAATCGACATGGCTGCAATGGAGGTGGTAAACACTGTTGTACTGATAATGAGTACACCACCAACTATAAGGTACTGATGTACTGCCAACCTCGTAGCACGCTCCAACTTTGCAAATATATATAGCTGCAACTGAAGAATCGTCATATACTCTCTCCTCTGTACAAAGAAAATCCACTTCTAGGAAGGTAACAGTTGTTGTTGTCTGCATGAGTCTTCTAAGATGTCTTCTGTTGATGCTGCTGAGTAAATCACTTCCCCTGGAGGGAAGTATCCAGGAACTCCAACTATGTCTGTGGTAGTAGATCGCTACTGATGTGCTAACCCAATCTTCTGTGATGACTTCTGATGTCGAGATTGTGTATCATCCTCCCGAAACAACCTTGATAATCTTCAACTAGGTTTTCAAAGTACACCTCACATGTATTGGTTGCTTACAATAGCAACAGATGAAATGATCTAACGTATAATCTGACTTCGCATTTTGTCGTGATCCGCATGCACGCACATAATCCCTTTAGAGTCTTTCCTCTGATTTCATAGATGTGCATGAGAACATCCTGATGATCTGTGACTGGTCTTCTCTAATCGAAAAGTAGCTCATAACCCATGACTCTGATCTTACCACTTTTGTTCAACATTTGGAGACTTTTGATTCTAATAATTTGACCTGCAATATCTACTTATCGGTCTCCAACTCTTAAACACTTGTATGGAGTCATTTCTAAACTCATGACTTGATCCAATGTCTTTCGACAGGATCTGATAGAAG
The DNA here is from genome assembly GCA_025175895.1 of Wurfbainia villosa. Lineage (NCBI taxonomy): Eukaryota > Viridiplantae > Streptophyta > Magnoliopsida > Zingiberales > Zingiberaceae > Wurfbainia > Wurfbainia villosa. The sequence continues at coordinate 30,120,106 of CM045998.1, read as the reverse complement.
ATCCACACATCCTATTCCAAATATAAGCCAATAAACCGTGGGTGGCTTAAAACATCTATTCTCATTCTTCGGCTATTAGGTGGGCGTAAACCCTGCAAGTATAGCAACTCTACATGGTACTCCATTACCAAACGGTCACCCTACTTGATGCCCAAGAATTTCCTGACAACGAATCAAAGAAAATGACGCAAGGAATTACTCTCTCTCAACATCACTCTACCATGACCAGGTGATGTATTATTCCTCGAAGGTTATTTCCTACATCTTCTACCATGTACAGGTTTAATCCCAAATGGTATGCAACTAATTCTACTTTCTCTATATAACACGAGTTAAGTACTCAAAAGCACCTTCAAAGTTATACAACCCAACACGACCAACTCAGGGATCAAAATCCCTATGAAACACCATAGACTAATCCTCTATCGTCTACATCAACAATAGTATACTCATTTGTCCATTTCCCCATGGGTAATGATCTGACTAGCATAGTTAATAAAAATCGTAAGACTATAATCTTTCATCTCCATAAGTAATGTGACTACCTGACCCTGCTTTCCGACTTGGTATCAGTCGACTCTCAAAGTAATTCACCTTTTCGAAAGTAGGTACATGTTTAATAGACTCAACATGTCGTTCCTGTGGTCAACTCACACCACGGTTACAAATAATGACTAACACACTACATGTCATTCCCTGTTATAATCAACTAAATGCATAACCAACAAAAGAATATGTGATAAGAATTAGCATACCTTAAACCTTGTAGCCTGGAGATGTCCTGCAATAGCCAGATCCCATAACTCACAAAACCAAAACTGAGTAAAACAAAACTCGATATCTAAACAAAATAAAATCCGAAAGTGGACTTCGCAACCTAGGGCTCTGATACCAATAAAATTGTCATGCCTGGAAGTATGCTGAGCCCGAAAATTGGACAGCATCTCCTCTGTACGTGATACAAGTCCCTGTTGATACATAGCCTTCCAGCCACAACCACACAACATACAGAAGTATATAACCAAAGTCACAGCGGAATACACCAACAATAATAAAAAAAATACAAAGACTTAAAGTGTACCGGTACGATTTTGACACAAAAAGAAAACATGATCGAAACCAAATACATAACAACATAACTGATTACCAAACAATGGAAACAATATAGGATAAAAATCCAAAACGTACAATCCAAAATATACAACACCAATATGGATTTCAATCCAAATACATAAGGTGAGATGAGATCAGCTGGCGATGCTCTGAGCATCCAAGGAATCTTCTACCTATTACCTGGGCGACAAGAAAACCCAGGGTCTATGGTGGTCAGTATAAAACTTAGCGGTAATATAAAAGATAATGCATGAACAAATAACATATGTAGAACAATAAGTATACAAATGAAGATCAACAAGTATACCTAGGGAGATCAACATACATACAGTCGTAGAGGTGATAACAAACAACTATCAGTGTAAATCTAAACCACCAACTGATCAATTGTACATAACGTAATGTAAGGTACTGACATACCTGAGGATCTGCAATGGTACAACTTATACACCCTGAATACATATACCACACTATAACACATACAACATAAAGGAACAATATTATATCTGTAATCAATACACTACTATATGAACAACATATAAACAAGTACATAAACGAACCTGGTTCATCCTATACCACAACATGACGCTGATCAAATGCGTACAACAGTCTTATCCAACTCATACACTGTACTCTACACACAACAATATAGAATATGCAAATAATATGTAAAATGATGAACAAACATATGCAGCAAGCATAGCTCAAACAAATCCAACATCACAACAAGAATATATATATAGACTGTATCTATATATACTGCTCACACAAACACATATATATACATAAATATATATATGTATATATATGCAAATGCCCTAACACATGGCAATGCAAATGCATGGTCATGCCTGCGCACCCCACTCGCTACCATGACCCCAGTGTGGCCTAGGTGGCACGACATAACAACTGTCACAACTCAACAACAACCACTACTTTCGAGTGGCCGAGTGGGTAGTATGAATAAGTAGCGATAAGTTAAAGATCTATAAGCTACACAACGGGAGTCTCTGCTGCTGGCCACTCCGACTGACACTACCCATGATGGTCGAGTGTCACACACCTAGGATAATTGCACGCAACTCCAACTACCACTATCAAGAGTGGTCGAGTGCGACACAATGAATGAACTGCCCTCACACTAGTTACTACTACCACGAGTAATCGTAGAGGCAAAATGACTGACGACCCTCTCAACCACAAGGGAGACCAAATCGCCAACATGTATGTAAATGAAATGAATGCACAACCAATATATACACACATACGCAACATACTCTTCATCCAACAAAGAGTCATACACAACTAACAATCGACCATTCTAGAACCTCCAGTCCGTAGTGACACACTGTTGACAACTCACACTACCATGTACAAACATATGATATATAATAGTTATTCAACGAAAGGTAAGATGATACAACAACCAACTCTACATTAAGAACATCACCCATCCCCGAAAGATTGTTTCTGATGACACGAGTCGAATCGACATCTATTCTCAGTTACACCCCCCATGGTTAATCATTTAAAGATCTACATACCATAGCATCGATAAGTTATAGCAACGATGAACAAAATATGACAACAATAATAGTATATCTTAAAGTGCAAAGATTTAAGCATCAATCACAGAATAACATGAGTGGAGTCAAGGTACAATATCAACCATATAGAAACTCATGCACTAAGAATAATCAACTACCTGACCAGGGTAGAATATTACCCACCTGATACGAAGACTTATCTGAGAATCTCGACATCCAAACGACAATCCTGCATCAAGGTCCTGCAATTAACATACAGATATAACTAAACACTAACATACTCAATCTATAGGAATAGGAGTCTAATCAAATCCAAACCCCTGATCAATTAACCAAATAATCTAATACTATAAGATGAACCAACTCATAATTTGTATGCATCCGTACACATCCAAATCTAAACTTACCTTACACCGCATCAATTCCTATAGCTTATCTGGAAGTGTTGGACTATTCGAGCTGCAAAAACCACTTTTTGCGTTGCCGAAACCTCGGAAGCCCGACCACGGATCCGTGTGATGTATAACAAAAATTACATGTACATGTTTAAAACCTTAGATCTACCATAGATCTACATGAGAAGATCATTACCCTTGATGCGACACCCTTCGCTTATCCCGCTCGTCCAAATGGCTTGCCGGAACTCGAGAGTTTCAAGTGTACACTCCTCTATAGGTATCCACACAATCAATAGGTGGATGAAAAACAACCTAGGGTGTGATAGCACTCCTTGGTAGTCTCGGTAATGGAGGATTGGGAGAGAAAGAGAGGAGCAAGGAAGAAGATGAAGTTAATCCCCTTAACCTCACACTTAAGCACTCACATAATAGTGGTGGTCGACCATTTCATTGTGGGTTATATATTTGCATGTAATACCAAGAGCCATGGCACTTGGTCTCCCTCATAAGGTGGCACCCCATGATGTGTCCATGATGATGTGGAACATCATTATTGGCCGGCCCCCATGCCAAGTCACCATGACATGGCAATTGGTCAAGTCAAAATTGACCATTCATTTTCCCTCTCAAGTCAAGTCAAACTTGACCTCTAATCTCCCTTGGTTGATCAAATCCAACCATTTGATTCAAGTCAATTTGATTTAATGAATCTCTATTCATTAATTTAAATTGATTCAATGAATCAAATCTAAATTAGACTCATTCAAAACTTGAATCAAATTGAGTCTAACTCAATTAGTCTAATTTGGATTACTCTTAATACAATTTGGTTCATCGCATGAACCTAATCCTCATGGTTCATCATATGAAACTAGTCTCCATCTAATTTCCCTTTGTGTGCGACCCTATAGGTTCTTGTAACGTTGGCAATGCTCCTAAACCAATTTAGGAACATAAGCAATGAGCGGTATCTAGCAACACATCATTGCTACCCAAGTTACAAGAATGTTGAGATCCAACATCACCTTTGTGACTACTAATTGTGACTCTCACAATATATGACAATGTTCCTCTATCCTTAACATCTAGATTGACCAATTGAGGCATAGACCGTGTCATCCTCGGTACAATCTATATCTTGAACTCCAAGTAGACTCACTCTAATCAAATGAGCTCAATATCTCATATTTGTTACATACTCAGTGCTCGCCTTTATAATCCACCCATTTACGGGTGACGTTTGACGAAGCCAAAGTATGCAACTCCTTATGTAGGGAACCATGGTGACTTCAGGTTCAAGGACTAATAGTCATACTAATAGTCACATGAGAAAGTATATGACACTCATATAACGATCCATGATACTTTCTCATGGCGGGTCATTCAGTATAAATTCTCCAATGCATACCCATGTGTCAACTTGATATCTCATATCCATGACTTGTGAGATCAAGTCATCGAGTTGGCCTACATGCTAGTCTCTATGCATTAACATTGTCCCTGAATGTTAATACTTGACTAGGAATGATTAAGAGTAGTGTTCTCTATATCATCTCATTATCGATTCAACCAATCAATTGATATAGATAAGAACCTTCTACTCAAGGACATTATTATACTTAGTTATTTGACACTAATACAAGTAAATATAATAACCATGCCTTTATAAATAGGAATATGATACAATAAAGTCCATACAATAATCATCACATGATTGACTCTAGGGCTTTAACTAACAATCTCCCACTAGCACTAGTGTCAATCACCGTAGTATCTAATACCCAATGACCTAGTGTGACCATCATTCTTTTTCTGTACCAAAGCCTTGGTCAAGGGATCTACGATGTTAGCCTCTGTGGGTACTCTGCAAATATTCACATCTCCTCTATCGATAATCTCTTGAATGAGATGGAAGCGCCGTAGTATGTGTTTAGTCCGTTGGTGTGAGCGAGGTTCCTTAGCCTGCGCAATCGCTCCATTATTGTCACAATAGAGCTCTATAGGATCTGCTATGCTAGGAACCACCCCAAGCTCAGTAATGAACTTACAGATCCAAACTGCCTCCTTTGCTGCCTCTGATGCAGCGATATACTCGGCCTCTATTGTAGAATCAGCAACTGTGTCTTGCTTTAAACTTTTTCAGCTCACAGCACCACCATTCAAGCAAAACATGAACCCTGACTATGATCTATAATCATCCTGGTTAGTTTAGAAGCTTGCATCGCTGTAACCCTTTACAGATAGCTCCTCATCGGCTCCAAATATCAAGAAATATTCTTTAATCCTTCTCAAGTACTTAAGAATATTCTTGACACCAGTGACGCTCACCTAGATCTAACTGGTATCTACTCGTCATGCTTAAAGCATACGAGACATCAAGACGAGTACATAGCATGATGTACATGATAGATCCTATAGCAGGTACATAAGAGATCTTATCCATGCGGTCTCTCTCCTCTCTAGAAGAGGGACTTTGAGTCTTCGAAAGACTCACACCACGTGACATCGGCAGAAGTCCCTTCTTGGAATTTTGCATGGTAAACTGTAGTAAAACTGTGTCAATATATATACTCTGACTTAGGTCAAGCAATCTCTTAGATCTATCTCTATAGATCTTGATGCCTAGAATACAGGCTGCTTCACCTAAGTCCTTCATTGAGAAGCACGTCCCCAACCAAGTCTTCACAGACTGTAGCGAAAGGATGCCATTCCCAATGAGTAGTATGTCATCCACATACAATACAAGGAAGACAACTGTGTTACCATTAACCCACTTGTAGACACAGGGTTCATCTTCATTCTTGATGAAACCAAACTGTTTGATTGAAGGAAGGAAACTTCGCTTCCCACTTCAACTCGGTCACTTATTCATGGCAATCCCTTCTACGTCCCCGGATAAAAAAATTTATCCTTGACAAGAGGGATTACCCAAGCAACCGTGTCATCGTCGTGTTATTCGATTAGAGTAGTCACTTGAACAAACTTGTTGTTTAAGCAACCAACCTCTATTCTACGAATAGCTGCGGAATAGACGATGTACGAATCGCTGGCTTTTGTGTTTATGTTCGGGGTCTAAGTTATATTAGCCACAAAATAGAATATATCATGCATATATAATTGAAAACAATCATAAACATGTTACATAAGAAAATAGACAAGTATTATACCTCTCGATCTTCTATCGTATGTCCTTCCTCCTTTTGGACGTCGTGTGGGCGACGATCTACCAAAAGTTGAAGCTCCTAGATCACCAATCTTCCTTCCTTGCTCGCTCCGAACAAGAGGAAGACTAAGAAACAAAGCACTTCTCCTTCTTTCAACCAACCACCAAGCTCCAAGCTTGGTGCTTGCCGCCGACCAAGAAGGAGATGAAGAATAAGATGGAAACCGGCCAAGACTCCAAGGGAAGACCCTAAGTCTTGTTTCCACCGGCCAAGGAGAAGAGAAGGAGGGCTTGAATGCCGGAGAAAGAGGGGAGAAGCAAGCTTGGGCGCCGGCCAACAACAAGAAGAAGAAGAGAAAGGAAAATCTTTCCTTAATTGTGGCCGCCCAAAGCCCTAATCCTCCATGCTGTCCAAAACCCTAAGCCGCCTTGCTCTTGATTCTTCTTGCCGCCCACCCTAAGGCCCCTTTTTATAGAGTTAGGGATAAGCCTTGTTTTAATCTCCAGCATTGGTTCTAGGGATTTAATCTCAACCGTCGGATCTAGAGATTTAATCTCAACCGTCGGATCTAGAGATTTAATCTCTACCTTTGGATCTAGAGTTTTGTTTTCATCCATTGGATCTAGGCTTCATGAGGTATTAATAGGCTACAATAGGGACCATGAGGAGGAGTTGGATCTTGGCCACCCAATGGATCAAGCCCACATAAAGTCCGATCCATTAATGATAATCCAATCCACTAAAGGATTATCATTGATCTACCTCACCAACCCCCATAAGTTAATATGAGATCCATATATTATATGTACATTTTCTCCCCGTGTTTAAGATCTCGAATATCCGTCGATTAATTAATTTAATGACCATTAATTAATCAACATCTAACTCCATGAGTAATACCACTCAACCTTTTCATCACGCCGGACCAAGTCCACCTGCAGAGTTTACATGATGAACCTTATGAGCTCCTCAAGGGGACATCATCATCCTAATATATATGACACGGTTTCCTCCTATAATCAACGACACACCATATAAATAATATCATTTCCCAACTTACTGAGCCTATCGATTTAATCTATAAATCTCGCCCATTGGTAAATCAAAGAAATAAATACTAAGTATATGTGCCCGTTATTATATCGGGATTAATAGTATGTACAATATAATATCTGAGGTCCGATTCGATTATGTAGTCAGCAATAAATTGAATCACCTCTAAGTCGGTCCTGCTCAATACACACAAAGTGTACTAGTGTGATTCTATGGTCAAGACAAACCAATACCAAATCACACTACAACCATACCAATGGTTTGTCCAAAGCCATCTCGGTTGTGAGCCTATACTTATACTTTACAAGGAGCCGATAACATGATCTCCCGTATGACACTACACACCATGTTATCTACAATGTAATGTATTAGAAAATATGCATCACCATAAATATGCAGACAATGATCATGTGATTCTTATTTCAAAATAAAGATGTTCATACATAAGATAGACTTTTCAGTATACATCCCAACAATCTCCCACTTATACTAAAAGACTATGCTGTCCTCAAACTGCCATACATCTGATCCCCATTCCCTCCACATGCCTATCAAAAGCTCTCACCGGAAGTGCCTTAGTGAAAGGATCTGCCAGGTTATCCTCCGATGCAATCTTGGCCACAACAACTTCTCCTCTCTTTACAATTTCTCGTATCAGGTGGTACTTGCGCTCTATGTGTTTACTTGCCTTATGGGCTCGTGGTTCCTTCGAGTTTGCAACTACACCACTATTATCACAATAAATTGTGATAGTTCTGGGCAAATCAGAAATCACATCCAAATCCATCAAGAAGTTCCTGAGCCACACAGCTTCTTTGGCCGCCTCAGAGGCTGCCACATACTCAACTTCCATGGTAGAGTCCGCCACGCATTTCTGCTTGACACTTCTCCATACAATGACTCCACCTCCCAAAGTAAACACAAAACCTGAGGTAGACTTACTATTATCCCTATCTGATTGGAAGTCAGAATCCATATAACCCACAGGGAGTAATTGGTTTGTCTGGTAAACTAGCATATAATCCCTAGTCCTTCTCAGATACTTCAATATATGCTTTACCGCAGTCCAATGTCTCTATCCTGGATTACTCTGATATCTACTGACCATGCCCACGACAAAGCAAATATCTGGTCTCGTACATAGCATCGCATACATGAGGCTTCCTACTGCCGAAGCATAAGGAACCGCCTTCATCTCCTCTATCTCCTCAGATGTTCTAGGACACATCTCCTTAGATAAAGGAACTCCATGCCTGAAAGGTAGAAAACCCTTCTTGGAGTTCTGCATGCTAAAACGATCCATAATGGTGTCTATGTATGAAGCTTGAGATAAGCACAACATCCTTTTCCTGCGATCTCTTATAACCTTGATCCCAAGGATGTGTCCCACTTCTCCCAAGTCCTTCATATCAAACTGTTTGGACAACCATACCCTTACGTCCGATAACACCTTGACATTGTTGCCAATTAATAAAATGTCATCTACGTATAGTACAAGAAATACCACTACATTTCCGTCACATCTCTTGTATACACAAGACTCATCTGGACTTTGAATAAATCTATAAGACTAGATTACCTCATCAAAGTGGATGTTCCAAGACCTCGAAACTTGCTTCAATCCATAAATGGACCGATTAAGCTTACATACAAGATGCTCTTTGCCCTTTGCAATGAATCCCTCTGGTTTCTTCTTATAGATGTTTTCCTCAAGACTTCCATTAAGGAAAGCTGTCTTGTCATCCATCTGCCACACCTCATAATCCATATGAGCTACAATGCATAAGAGAATTCGGATAGACTTATGCATGGTTACCGACGAAAAGGTCTCATCATAATAGATACCCTCTTTCTGAGTATACCCCTTCGCAACAAGCCTTGCTTTGAAGGTCTCAACCTTCCCATCTATTCCTCTCTTTCTTTTGTAGATCCACTTGCATCCAATAATTTTTATACCATCGGGTGGTTCTACTAGCTCCCAGACCTGATTTGAATCCATAGATTCAATCTCAGCATTCTTTGCACTTCGCCAAGATACTACATCTTTATCTTGGATTGCCTCATCATATGTCCAGGGATCAGGTTCATGTTTGCCAGGGATCAAATCAGAAGATTCTCCCAAGAACATGAATCTATTAGGCTGTCTCACAACCCTCCCACTACGATGAGGTATCACCTGTGTATCCTCTGTGACACGCGGTGAAGTGACTTGTGGTATATCCTCTTGTACCGGTGGTACTGAAGAAGTGACTTCCCCTTTTATTTCCTCCAGAACAATCTTACTCATGGGCTTGTGGTTCATCACATAGTCTTCCTCTAGAAATCTGGCGTTCATGCTAACGATCATCCTCTGATCTCTAGGACTATAAAACAAACCACCTTTCGTTCCTCTAGGATAGCCAACGAACATGCGTACTTCTGTACAAGGTTCCAACTTACTAGCATCTGCCTTCAACACATGTGATGGACTCCCCCATATCCGAATATGTCTTAGACTAGGCTTTCGCCCAGTCCACAATTCTGTGGGAGTAGATGGAACTGATTTAGATGGAACCAAGTTCAGAATGTACACCGCCGTATCTAGAGCATATCCCTAGAATGAATCTGGCAACTCAGAATAACTCATCATCGATCTAACCATCTCCATAAGAGTCCTATTTCTTCGCTCTACTACACCATTCTGTTGGGGTGTGCCAGGTGCAGATAATTGGGATTGAATCCCAGCCTCTGATAAGTAATTCCTAAACTCTCTCAAGAGGTACTCACCACCACGATCAGATTGTAGTGTCTTGATACTTTTACCTTGACATTTCTCCACATCAGCCTTGAATTCTTTGAACTTGTCAAAGCATTCAGACTTGCGGCGCATCAAGTAAATGTATCCACATCTCGAATAATCATCTATAAAAGAGACAAAATACTCAAAACCACCTCTAGCCTGGATAGACATAGGACCACACAAATCAGAATGAACCAATTCTAACACATCTTTGGCTCTATACCCCTTGGCCTTAAAAGGCCTCTTGGTCATTTTACCCTCCAAGCAAGATTCGCAGGTTGGAAAATCTTCCACCACTAATGAACCCAGAGGTCCATCAGCTATCAACCTTTGAATTCTGCTTAGGTCAATATGACCAAGTCTAAGATGCGAAAGATATGTTTGGTTTATCTTTGAAGGTTCTTTTCTTTTATTGGAATTAGAAGATGAGTTATTAACTTCTATTTGCATCGTGGGAGCTTTTGGTTCAAGTGTGTATAGATTTCCTATCAATGCACCCGAATAGATAATGTCTATATTCCTTTTTATAACAACTCTGTCATTAAAAGAAATAGAATATCCATCCATAAACAATTTGTTAGGGCAATCTCTTGCCGTGATATGGTTTTGATGGTGTGGCAAAGGGTTTAAGTTAGTTTGATATGTTGATGTGATATGTGCGTTGAAGTCGTGCAGGACTTAGTAATTCGCACATGGAGCCGTGGCGAGTTTCACATCTCATGACTCGTGCCTTGAGTCGGTGAAGGATAGCTTTGCGGAAGCCGTGCGCTTGGAGCATCCGAGGGACCGCCGGACGAGAAGCTTGGAGTGGCCGGAGGAAGTAGACTTGAGGCAAGAGGCGAAGGAGCATTGCGAGCCGTCGCTGATCTTGCCGAGGGCGTGGCGAGAAGAAGAGAACGGCGAGGACTCAGAAATGAGTGGCGATTGTAACCCGAGGAAGGGTAGCTCTTAGGTGAAACTTGGCCCATTTGGCCAAGTGTCGGATGGGTTTTCGACACGATCATTGCCATGTCATAGCGGTCGGCTCATCGAGTGTAGCTCGGCGGTATCTGACGACGGTTTGTGGCGTGATCGGCCCATCGTTAGCGATCGATTGCCAAGACTAACGATCGGCTGCTGGCGGCCGATCGGTAGTCAATAGGGTTTTAGCCCGAGAACCGCTCGTAGCCGGGGCGATCGACTACGGGTCGTGATCGGTGGTGAGGTCGGCGATCCCAAGAGTTCCGTTGGACAACAGTCGGCATCGTGTTCGGAGGCCGTTGTAGTAACGGTCGGTCGGCGGTAGCCCTCTCTATAAAAAGAGAGGGTGTGAGCCTTTGAGAGGCTAATGCTTAAGTTCCAAACAATCTTCCTAGTGCCCCACAAGCTCTAAACTCTTCTTACTCGCTTTTACTCCATTCTATTTGTAAGAAGAGTGATCTTGATTGTAAAGGTTACCTCCACCTAGCTTGGTGCAAAGGAGAGACCATTTAGTGGATTGGTTGAGCGGAGTGATTCACCGAGGACGAATCGGGGACCGTGGATTAGCGGCGTAGCCGTGAACCACGTTACATCTTGTGTTAGCATTGTTTATTTCCTTTGCTTTGTTTTTATTTGTTTAATTTGCTTGTATTGTTGTTTCCGCTTGCGCTAATCTAATTGTAGACGAGCAAATTCCGATAACCAACGAAAGAGGGCTATTCACCCCCCTCTAGCCGGCCATCCGATCTCCTTACACAATTTAGAAACCGAAATTAAATTCTTTCTAAATAAAGATACATAAAGGCAATTCTTAAGAACCAAAACTTTATTTTTCTCAAAAGATAAATAAACGTCTCCCACTACAACAGCCGCCACCTTCGTGGCATCGCCCAAGTATACGGTAATCTCCCCCTCAGCCAGTCGTCTGGTTTCTTGGAACCCCTGCAAAGTATTGCAGACATGATCAGTGGCTCCCGTATCTATACACCAGGTGCAGGTAGATAACACCGCTAAACATGTTTCAACGACTAGACCAAAAGATATACCTTTGTTCTGCTTGCGGTTGGGGCAGTCCTTCCAGTGTCCAGTCTGCTTACAAGTGAAGCACTTGCCTTTCGGATCCTCCCTGAGTTCCTCCGACCACCTTTGCCCCAATTTGTTTCTTCTTCTTCTTGCCTTTCGGCTTAGAAGTAGAAACCTTTTGGGTCACCATTGTTGGATCGAAGCAGATCGCTAGAGGGGGGGGGGGGTGAATAGCGATAAAAACTTTTCTTTTAAATCGTTCGATAGACAATTAAATGCAGCGGAAATGTAAATAAAAACTAAATGAGACAAATAGTTTTTTTACTTGGTTCGTAGCCTTCGGCTACTACTCCAAGGCCCTAACGGTCCTAGACCGTGTACGGAGGGCAATTCACTAAAACACTCCTCCTCGTTGGAGGTAGGAGTTTTACGATTACAAAAGCCTTCGAAGCAAAAAGATAGAGAGACAAACCCTCTCTTCTATTAAAGTAAAATGCAACGAAAAGCCTCGATTAAAAAGAATTGCAATATTGAAAGCAATAACAAATTAAGATTATACCAACAACTAAACAAAAGAAACTTTAAGCTAGGGTTGTTGGCAGCACTTCGTTGTTGTAGAGTCGTCGGAGAGTTGCAGCGTAACGGAGGCTTTTGAGCACTTAGAATTGAGGATGAAGCCCTAGGTTTGGCCCTCCTTTTATAGCCTTTAAGCCCCTCAACGAATGGGTCTTCAACCAATCACAAATGGGCACAAAACTCCTTGAAAAATGGTGATAAAGCTTGACTCCTTGAGGCTGATTTTTGACCACCGGTTGAACTGGCCGGTTGAACTGGCCGGTTGAACTGATGGCCAGGATTTTTGACTATAATAAAGAGTTAGCTCAAAATATAAGTGGATTCGACAACCACTTGCCGTCCGATCTCAACATAGACCTTCCATGGGAAGTCTTGGGTCGGATCGTCGCCTAAGATCATCCCCGTAAAGAGGATACGACCTCACTTACGTACGCACACACGAGCTTACCTCGATACTTATGTGTCGCTTTTGCTTCCGGCCTTCTACTCGATTCCTTCGGCTCCCTCCAAAGTAACTCGAGTGTCGCCCGACCACCGCGGCTTCCTCCGGGTGTCGCTAGCCTTCAGCTCCAGCATTGAGACTTTTCTGCACACTTGATTTAGCTCGTGAGATAATAATATAAGCTTAACTTTATATCATTTACTATAATCAAAACTTAGGTTCGACTTAGGTGCCCACTGCACCAACAATCTCCCCCTTTTTGATTTATGGCAAACCCACATACAAAGTTAAGACAAAAATAAGTATGAGATTATGCATGAATGAGTAGGAGTATATAAAAATTCTTTTTCAAGTGCTCCCCCTTGACCGAGGGTGAGTACTTGAGAAAGAGTTTTAACTCTCCCCCTTGATATGTGCTACTAAGAAAAAGAATTAAGTAACCGAAATTACTTAATATTGGCCATAGTGTTTAAAATAAGTTTTAAGTTAAGAAACCAAATGATTTCTTAACCTTGGCCTTTTGTTAAAAGTTTAAATATGAAGTAAGAGTTAAGTTATCAAAAAATTTTGACCCCTTAACTTTTGCCTTTTTCTCCCCCTTTTGCTGTATATCGAAAAGAGTAAGGGGTGTGTGGAAAACAAAAAGGTGTTAAATTTAAAGTCCAAGAATGTTCCCCATTTTTTATATAAAAAAAATATACTGAAAATAAGCTCATCTATAAAATGTTCGACTCATATTTGGCTTGATTGATATGTAAGATCAACCAGTCCTGGTCAAAGTCGGTTAGTATGTATGATTATACTCCGTGGTTCATAGCGATGCACTAGCTCTACATCTGGAACCAGGAGTAAGGTCCTAACATCTCACGCCCATCTACGTGGCTAAGTACACAAACATATTAGTCCTATGTGTTGTGAGATGTACTGGCTCCTTAAATCTATAGGTGCATGTTATCTAAGGTATGTCCTATGCTAGTTCCATAAAAATGAAATTAAAGAAATAGTAGTAAGAACATATAATTTGCATGTACCTATTCTATTACGCACATGCCCAATTTTCGTCTTAATAGAATAAATTCGGCTTCGGGTAGGGGTTTAGTAAATAGATCTACCAAGTTAGACTTCGATTCGACGTATTCGAGGTGTATGGCTCTGTTGGCCACATGTTCTCGAATGAAATGGTGTTTGACCTCTATATGTTTGGTCCTAGAGTGACATATCGGATTCTTTGTAAGATTAATTGAACTAATGTTATCTACGTGAAGTTTAGTATTCGTAAAGTCTAACTTAAAGTCGCGGAGAGTGTGCTTCATCCAAAGAAGCTGCGTGACACACTCACCCATCGCGATGTATTCGGCTTCGGTGGTAGATAAAGCAACACAGTGTTGTTTTCTACTGCACCAACTCACTAGACTCGAGCCGAGAAGTTGACAACAACCACTCATGCTCTTTCTATCATGCTTACTACTGGCATAATCCGAATCGGAGTAGCCGATTAGTTCGAACTCCGTAGATCTAGGGTACCAAATACCAACGTTAAGTGTGCCCTTAAGATATCTAAGGATACGCTTAACTAGTGTTAGGTGTGACTCCTTAGCACAGGTTTGAAACCTGGCGCACATACTTATTGCGAATAGGATGTCGGGTCGACTCGCAGTTAAGTATAGGAGACTCCCTATTACGCTCCTATAGTATTTTAAGTCAATGGACTTACTTTCTAGGTCTTCTCCTATGTTAACATTTATCGCCATTGGGGTGTTTATTACCTTAGCGTCTTGCATTCCAAATCTTTTAATTAACTCCTTAGTGTATTTTTGTTGATATAGGTATATACCATCCTTAGTTTGTTTAATTTGTAGACTTAGAAAGAAACTTAACTCGCCTACCAAGTTCATTTCGAACTCACTTTCCATGAGCGAAACGAACTCGTTTAGTAAGGCTGAGTTAGAGGTTCCAAAAATTATATCGTCTACGTAAATTTGAGCTATGAATATTTCTTTACCTAAGGTTTTTACAAAGAGAGTTGGGTCAACTAAGCCTTGGTTAAACCCTTTTGACTTAAGATGGATTGAAAGTCTCTCGTACCAAGCTCGAGGAGCTTGTTTAAGTCCATAGAGAGCTTTCTTAAGTTTTAGAACATGGTCGGGTTTATCTAGATTTTCGAATCCAAACTTCTTCTTTAATGTATGCATTTAGGAATGCCGACTTAACATCCATTTGAAACAGCTTAAATCCTCGATGTGCGACATAAGCTAGTAACATTCGAATGGATTCGAGTCTAGCTACTGGGGCATAGGTTTCGTCGTAATCTAAGCCTTCGACTTGGCTAAACCCTTTGGCGACTAACCTAGCCTTGTTTCTAACTACTTCACCTTTATCATCAAGCTTATTTCGAAACACCCACCTTGTTCCAATTATCGTTTTGTCTTTAGGTGGTGGTACTAATTCCCACAATTCATTCCTAGTAAATTGAGCTAGCTCTTCATGCATTGCAATAATTCAATCGGGATCAAGAAGAGCTTGTTCAATTGATTTGGGTTCTATCTTTGAAATTAAGGAAATTTGACTAAGGTTCCTATAGGATGCTCTAGTTCGAACTCCTAGATTAGGATCTCCTATCACTTGATCGATAGGGTGGTTAGTCTGAATCCTAGATTGGGTCGGGTTTTTGTCACCTAATGCTTGATCAATGGGGTGACTTGGTTGAACATTAGTTTGGTTGGAGTCATCTATCACTTGATCAATAGAGTGACTTGGTTGACTTAGGTTAGGATTAACACTAGACCTGATCTCCGGATCAGAGTTAGGTCTAGTATGAATCGGCTCGCTAATTGGGGTTGCCGGGGGTTTTGTAGATTCATGTCCTTCATCAAATACTACATTGATAGTCTCCTCGACTCTAAGGGTGTCGTGGTTATATACTCTATAAGCTCGACTTGTAGTCGAGTATCCTAGAAAGATTCCGGTCGTGGTCTTGGATGTAAATTTCCCTCGGTAATCCTTAGTGTTTAGGATATGTACCTTACACCAAAATACCCTAAAGTACTTGATGTTAGGTATTTTATCGTGATAAATCTCGTATGAGGTCTTAAGGTGCCTCTTTACCATAAGGATTCTATTTTGGACATAGCATGCCGTACTCACGGCTTCTGCCCAAAACCTATCGGGTAGGTCATATTCGTTCAACATGGTCTTAGCGGCTTCTTGTAGAGTTCGGTTTTTCCGCTCCACTAGGCCATTTTGTTGAGGGGTCCTTGTTGGGTTTCCGGCACCGCGGCGTGTGTGTGTTCGATCATGTTTCGTAAACATGAGCACAGCGGAAGCAATAAAAAATAATAAATACTCCTATTTATTACAACACACACAACACACGCATGCTATTACAACAAGTGTAGACATAACCGTAAATTAAAATTTGCAATAAAAGGAAATTAAACTACGTTATACCTTCCGTATGACGTGTAGCGGGAACGGCATCAACCGGAACGATCCTCGTAAGAATCGTCTCTATCCGTATCCACGCCGAGCTCCTCGGGATGACTTCGCTAAGTCACGAGCTTCGTCTTCGTACGGGTTACTAGCCTCGTGTTGAAGACGACGTGATCGAGAGATGATCACGATCTGAATCCAAATTCGGATCCAAAACGAGTTCTCAAAACTCGCTTCTCCGGAGAGGTGTTCATCAACCGTTTGACGAATCCTTCGTCCTCCACCTCAGAGGATTACCGGAGATCAAATCCCCGGTAAGTTAGCCGCTGTCGAAGCACTAACCGTCGTCCAAACGACGCTCCGACGAGAGGAGGAGAAGCTGTCCAGAAAACTGGACAGCTTGGTGGAGGAGTAGGCGCCGGCCTAAACAAGGAGAGAAAAAGCTCACCTTGATGCCGAACCTATAGGAGATCACCGGAGGGTCGCCGGAGGTTCACCGGCTGGAGCTTGGACGCCGGCAAGGGTCTTGGACGGCGGCACAAAGCTGGGCGCCGAAATCACCAAGGAGGTGGGCGACAACTATGTTGGGCGGCCAAGGTTTAGGGTTTTGGATTAGTTTTAGGGTTAGGGTTTAAGCCCTATTTTATAGAGAACTAATTCTCTTAATGGTTAATGGATCATATCCATAAAGCCCGTTAACCCGCTCCATTAAGATAAGTTAAAATAAACCAAACCATGATGGTTTATTTTAAGTTAAAACGAACCGAACCAACCTTTGGTTCATTCGTTTAATATAAACCAAACCCTTTGGTTTATTCTCATCCATTGGATTAGAACCAAACCATTTTGGTTTATCCATTATGTCTTCATAAGACACGGCCCATCCACGCTTCAATTGCGACTGAAACAATTTCATGCTCGCTTTATGTTTTGTCCAACCAAACATAGTTTCTCTCGGTCTGAGAATCCCATTCTCAAGCTCGTTTTAAATCCTTTGGATTACACTCGTTGTGCGTGTGACCAAATAGGTTCTCGGTTTATGTTGGCCGTCTATAATTAACCATTAATTATAGAGCGATCATGAGTGGCACCTAGTAGTACATCATGATCCCCAATTAACCGAAAAGATCAACGGTTGATCCAGAACTATTTCTGAAACCCTTCAGTAGCTCGAATGAATCGTGCCCCATTCCCTTCACTCATCTTATACCCACTTGGTTCACGACATGGTCTATTGTGTCAGTCCCCACTAGGCTGACTACGTCACACCTAGCCCAAGTATCATTTCCTCGTCCTACGGATTCTAGTTACTCCACATGTATCGAAGAGTACTTTACTCTAAACATGTAATGCTTTGGCCAAAGACTTTAGTAACAATCCGACGAGAGGCCATGGGTATACATCTCCTCGCAAGGAGTGGTGAATCCTTTATAGGCTATTCAAACACCTTCGACAATTCGACTTATACCCAATCATCCCGGGTCCACATCTCCTTAGAGATGTTTGCTTAAGATGTCAAAGCATAAGTCTCCATGATCAAGATGACTTGAATACCGCAAGTCAAAGGAACATCGCACTTAAGCCACAAGAAGAACTTCATTGACATATCTATATATGCAGAGAACCATATGAAGTCTTACTACTGGTCACTCCAATGAACTAGTTACCATAACTAGCATCCACGATTAACTCCGACATCACTATGTCTCCACCAAGGAGAATCACCGCTTGGATACACCAAGGAGTATACCTCGTGTTAGTCTTAATGAATTGATGGTGTCCAAATCCATCAATTCATCGACTAGGATAATTCCGATACATCACAATTACACATGTAGAGATACTCACTAGTTGTGATCCAATCACAAATTCTCTCATGTGAATCGATCGGACATTCAAGAAATGAGTTTAAGATCCAATCAAATACATAAAACATGTATACTCAAATAGTGAATCTTCATTTATCATATAAATGGTTCATACATAAGGCGATTGCCTTAGGACATCTCTCATATATTACTAACAGACTCCCACTTGGCCTAATGCCAATCGCTAGATCTAATACCATAAGCTCTAACATGACCCTCAAACTTACTTTGAGGTAATGCTTTAGTCAAAGGATCCGCTAAGTTCCTTTCAGTGGGAATTTTCTCGATTTGTATTTCGTTCCTACTGATGATCTCTCTGATAAGATGATAGCGGCGAAGCACATGTTTGGATCATTGATGAGACTACATCAAGTTCATAGATGAACTACTTGATCCAAACCGCTTCCTTTGCTGCTTCCAAAGCTGCAACGTATTCTGCCTTAGTGGCAGAATCCGCTATAGTGTCAAGCTTGAAACCTTTCCAACTTATTGCGCCTCCATTCTAGGTGAATACATATCCAGACTAAGACATGGAATCATCCTGTTCTCGAGCCGCATATCCGTGATACCCACGTATCACCATGTACCCTTCTCCATATATTAGAACACATCCTTAGTTCTTCTCAAGTACTTAAGGATCGCCTTAATACCGCCCAATGATCCATTCTCGATCGGATCGTATCCGCCGTGACACTCAGAGCATACGATACATCGGGCCTTGTACATAACATAGCATACATGATAGATCCTATTGCGGATGCATAGGGAATCTTACTCATGCAAATCCTCTCGTCTTCTGTGCGCGGACACATAGACTTTGAAAGGTGTACCCCATGCCTGATGGGCAGATAACCTTTCTTGGATTCCGACATGCTAAACCTCTTTAGCACTCGGTCTATATATGTAGACTGCGAAAGACCAAGCAACCGTTTCGATCTATCTCTATAGATCTTAATCCCAAGGATGTAGGTTGCTTCTCCTGTGTCTTTCATGGAGAATGTCTTGGATAACCAAACCTTAATCGATCAGAAGATTGACACATCGTTTCCTATAAGTAATATGTCATCGACATACAATACTAGGAACACGACTGCACTCCCACTAACCTTCTTGTACACACAAGGTTCGTCTGGATTTTGTGAGAAATCAAACTTTTTGATCGTCTCATCAAAACGGATATTCCAGCTCCTGGATGCTAGCTTCAATCCATAAATGGATCGTCGCAACTTGCATACCTTGGTTTTATCAACCGATGTGAAACCCTCAGGCTGTATCATATACACGTCATCGAGCAAGTTTCCATTAAGGAAAGCTGTTTTCACATCCATCTGCCATATCTCATAATCATAATGAGCCGCTATGGCCAGGAGCATCCGAATGGATTTAAGCATAGCTACAGGCGAATAGGTTTCGTCATAATCAACACCTTGTTTTTGACGATATCCTTTCGCCACCAATCTAGCCTTATAGGTAATCACATTACCATCCATGTTAGTTTTCTTCTTGAAAACCCACTTGCACCCTATAGGCTTTATACCTTCAGGTGGGTCAACCAAGTTCCAAACTTGATTTTCATACATGGAATCCATTTCCGACTTCATGGCACCAAGCCACTTTTCCCTTTCTGAACTTGTCAGCACTTCTTCATAACTGGTAGGCTCCTCATCATCAATGAGTAACACGTCGTTCGATTCGCTTATGAGAAATCCATATCTCTCAGGAATATTGCGTGTTCTACCAGATCTACGAAGATGTGGTGTTACAATAGGTCCAGCCGATTGCTCATCACTATGAGTTGTCGGCTGTTGTGCTTCACCAGGTATCTCATCAATGTCTATTTGAGTCTCTCGAGCCTCCTCAAGCTCGACGACACTCCCACTGTTTTTCTTGCAAAAGAAACTCTTTCTCTAGAAACACAGCATGCCTTGAAACAAACACCTTTTGTTCCACAGGATGATAGAATTGGTAACCCCTTGTTTCCTTAGGGTATCCAATAAATAGACATTTATCAGACTTAGCATCCGATTTATAGTCTGATCAGCTTCACATAAGCAGGACAACCCCATATCTTCAAGTAAGATACATGAGGTTTCTTACCATTCCATATCTCATATGGAGTAGTTGAGACTACCTTGGTAGGCATTCTGTTTAACAAGTAAACAGCTGTCTGAAGTGCATAACCCCAAAAGGACTTGGGAAGAGTTGCATGATTCATCATTGGCCTGACCATGTCCAACAAGGTCCGGTTACGCCTCTCAGATACACCATTATGCTGTGGTGTATAGGGCGGAGTCCATTGAGACAATATGCCATTGTCTCTTAGATAATCAAGAAACTCTTGACTTAAGTATTCACCACCTCGATCCGATCAAAGTATTTTAATACTCTTGTCATGTTGTTTCTCTACTTCATTTCTGAATTCTTTGAACCTTTCAAAGGCTTCAGACTTGTGTTTCATCAAGAACACATACCCAAACCGTGAGTGATCATCGGTGAAGGTAATGAAGTAGCTATAGCCTCCTAATGCTTGAGTTGACATAGGTCCACATACATCAGTATGTACTAAACCTAGTAACTCTCCCACTCGTTCACCTTTTCCTGTAAAAGGTAACTTAGTCATCTTGCCTTTTAAGCATGATTCGCATGTATCGTATGAATCCAATTCAAACGATTCCAGAATTCCACATCGGTGTAATTCGGACATGCATTTCTTGCTTACATGGCCAAGACGACAATGCCACATGTAGGAGTCTATTTGATTATCCTTTCGAGCACTGTTGTTGCTTGCTTCGATATTGCAAATGTCACTGGATACGTCCAATGTATAAATGCCATTACTCAAAGTTCCAGTTCCATAAAGTACGCCATTCAAAGTTATATAACAACAATTGTTACTAAACGTTAAATGGAAACCATTTCTATTTAAGCAGGAAATAGAAACAATGTTCTTTATTAGAGAAGGAACATAATAGCAATTGTCCAGTTCCAAGACTAGTCCACTAGGAGCTTCAAATAAGTTCCGATGATGGCATCGTGACCTTTGCTCCATTGCCAACTCGCAAATTTGACTCCCCTCTGACAAGTCTTCTTCTATTCCTTAGCCCCTGTATGTCATTACATATATGTGAGCTACACCCAGTATCCAATACCCAAGTGTCTAAGGAAATAGAATGACAATCAATAACGAAGATACCTGAAGAGGATGGGGCATCGGATGCCTTCTTCTTCTTCATGGACTCAAGATAAATCTTGCAGTTTCTTCGCCAGTGGCCTTCCTTGCCACAGTGATGGCAAGTGCCCTTTTGCGCTGGTTCCGCCTTCTTTGCCTTTTTCTTTCCTTTCTTCTGTTCTTTTGCCTTCCTCTTAGAACCTTTCTTTGAGGAATCAACTAACAGAACCGCCTTCTCCTCATGCTTCACAGAAGGCTCCACAGTCTTCAGCATATTGAGGAGCTCGGGAATGGTGGATTCCAATTTGTTCATCCGATAGTTCATCACAAATTGCGAGAAACTCTTGGGCAAACAATACAGAATTAAGTCAATACTTAACTCATGATCCATCACAAAACCGAGAGTAGCTAGCCGCTCGATGTACCCGTTCATCTTTAGCACAAACTGTACTACAGACGAACCTTCTTGCATCTTCGTAGTGAAGAGGAGCCTAGAGACCTCGAACCTTTCGGATCTCGCTTGCTCATCGAACAACTCATGAAGATGGAAGACCATAGTGTTAGCATCCATATGCTCATGCTGCTTCTGCAGCTCAGGTACCATCGCCGCTAGCATGATGCAACTCGCCAGCTCAGAATCTGCCACATGTTTCTGATAGACCAACATTTGGTCTGGAGTTGCATCGTCCTTAGGACGGTCAGGAAGAGGCTCTTCAAGGACATATGCAAGCTTTTCCGCCTTGAGAACAATTCTCAGGTTTCTAAGCCAGTCCAGGAAGTTAGGCCCAGTCAGTTTGTTCGAATCCAAAATAGTGCACAAATTCAAAGACGTCATGATCAATTTATTGACCTAGAAATACAAAACGAGCATATATGAGAAAATGATTTTCAAATGCATCAACATACATTTACAAAATCCCATTCATTTTTCGAATTCAAAAAACCCTTAAAATCACTTCGGGAGATCGTAGGTCCATCTCCGAATGGGCTGATATCCATCATAAATAAGAACAACCTTGGAGTGAGTCCAACAAGCCATTCTTAGCTATGATGGTGGGTATCAAGTATACCGATTACATATCATGTATATGTAACTATCACAATGTGCTATCAACTAATTGAATGTTTACACATACATTGGGTTGTTAACACATTAACAAGTATGCATCATATGCATAGCACCCAACTTCACCTCTCTTCACATCGACCTTGGAGTGAGTCCAACAAATCGATGCTCCAAGTTAAAGCCGACACATTAATCGCGAAATAGTTTTAATATGATTAGAGCGCATTCAACCAATTAGCCAGGCTTGGAGTGAGTCCAACAACCCAAACTAACGATTGACCTCTGACTCTTACCATATTAGAGTTAAACTATTCCAATGATTTGAACATGTTCAGGTTCGAGCCGGGCTTGGAGTGAGTCCAACAACCCAAACAAGAAACAGAACTCTGGTTCTAACCATATTAATGGAAGGTGTAGGCTTTAATATTGAGTTAGGGTTTTTATGTCTCATCCTCTTTGCATGCAAATAACTATTATCTACATGGCATGACATACATGGCATACATCTACATGTCACGACACACATGACATAATGTTATGCATCTAATGCAATTACATGGCATACAATTATGTCATGTATATATTTCCTTATATGTCATAACTATTTATGGAAATAAAATATGTTTAAGATTTGATTCTCCAAATCAAATCATAATTAAATTAGGAAACAAATTTCCAAATCTAATCACATATTTTATTCATGGA
Source organism: Wurfbainia villosa (assembly GCA_025175895.1). Classification (NCBI taxonomy): domain Eukaryota; kingdom Viridiplantae; phylum Streptophyta; class Magnoliopsida; order Zingiberales; family Zingiberaceae; genus Wurfbainia; species Wurfbainia villosa. The sequence goes on along the minus strand of CM045998.1, from coordinate 30,096,814 downwards.
ATTATTTGATTAAGGAAAATCTATTTAGGAAACCAATTTCCTAAATCATTAAAACTACTTATGGAAATAAAATATTTTAAGATTTGATTTCCCAAATCAAATCATGATTAAATTAGGAAACAAATTTCCAGAATCTAATCAAATATTTTATTTATGGAAAATATCAATTTCCATAAATACTTCCAACTTTCCAAAAGTGGAAGATTTCCATAAATACTTCTAGACTTTCCAAAATTGAAAAATTTCCATAAATACTTCTAAATTTCCAAAATTAGAAAATTTCCAGAAATACATTATGACTATCGCAAAACCATTTTACGATTATGTCGAAACACAACCTGGGCTCTGATACCACTGTTGGGTTTCCGGCACCGAGGCGTGTGTGTGTTCGATCATGTTTCGTAAACATGAGCACAGCGGAAGCAATAAAAATAATAAATACTCCTATTTATTACAACACACACAACACACGCATGCTATTACAACAAGTGTAGACATAACCGTAAATTAAAATTTGCAATAAAAGGAAATTAAACTACGTTATACCTTCCGTATGACATGTAGCGGGAACGGCATCAACCGGAACGATCCTCGTAAGAATCGTCTCTATCCGTATCCACGCCGAGCTCCTCGGGATGACTTCGCTAAGTCACGAGCTTCGTCTTCGTACGGGTTACTAGCCTCGTGTTGAAGACGACGTGATCGAGAGATGATCACGATCCGAATCCAAATTCGGATCCAAAACGAGTTCTCAAAACTCGCTTCTCCGGAGAGGTGTTCGTCAACCGTTTGACGAATCCTTCGTCCTCCACCTCAGAGGATTACCGGAGATCAAATCCCCGGTAAGTTAGCCACTGTCGGAGCACTAACCGTCGTCCAAACGACGCTCCGACGAGAGGAGGAGAAGCTGTCCAGAAAACTGGACAGCTTGGTGGAGGAGTAGGCGCCGGCCTAAACAAGGAGAGAAAAAGCTCACCTTGATGCCGAACCTATAGGAGATCACCGGAGGGTCGCCGGAGGTTCACCGGCTGGAGCTTGGACGCCGGCAAGGGTCTTGGACGGCGGCACAAAGCTGGGCGCCGAAATCACCAAGGAGGTGGGCGGCAACTATGTTGGGCGGCCAAGGTTTAGGGTTTTGGATTAGTTTTAGGGTTAGGGTTTAAGCCCTATTTTATAGAGAACTAATTCTCTTAATGGTTAATGGATCATATCCATAAAGCCCGTTAACCCGCTCCATTAAGATAAGTTAAAATAAACCAAACCATGATGGTTTATTTTAAGTTAAAACGAACCGAACCAACCTTTGGTTCATTCGTTTAATATAAACCAAACCCTTTGGTTTATTCTCATCCATTGGATTAGAACCAAACCATTTTGGTTTATCCATTATGTCTTCATAAGACACGGCCCATCCACGCTTCCATTGCGACTGAAACAATTTCATGCTCGCTTTATGTTTGGTCCAACCAAACATAGTTTCTCTCGGTCTGAGAATCCCATTCTCAAGCTCGTTTTAAATCCTTTGGATTACACTCGTTGTGCGTGTGACCAAATAGGTTCTCGGTTTATGTTGGCCGTCTATAATTAACCATTAATTATAGAACGATCATGAGTGGCACCTAGTAGTACATCATGATCCCCAATTAACCGAAAAGATCAACGGTTGATCCAGAACTATTTCTGAAACCCTTCAGTAGCTCGAATGAATCGTGCCCCATTCCCTTCACTCATCTTATACCCACTTGGTTCACGACATGGTCTATTGTGTCAGTCCCCACTAGGCTGACTACGTCACACCTAGCCCAAGTATCATTTCCTCGTCCTACGGATTCTAGTTACTCCACATGTATCGAAGAGTACTTTACTCTAAACATGTAATGCTTTGGCCAAAGACTTTAGTAACAATCCGACGAGAGGCCATGGGTATACATCTCCTCGCAAGGAGTGGTGAATCCTTTATAGGCTATTCAAACACCTTCGATTACTTCGACTTATACCCAATCATCCCGGGTCCACATCTCCTCGGAGATGTTTGCTTAAGATGTCAAAGCATAAGTCTCCATGATCAAGATGACTTGAATACCGCAAGTCAAAGGAACATCGCACTTAAGCCACAGTAAGAACTTCATTGACATATCTATATATGCAGAGAACCATATGAAGTCTTACGGCTGGTCACTCCAATGAACTAGTTACCATAACTAGCATCCACGATTAACTCCGGACATCACTATGTCTCCAGCCAGTGAGAATCAGCTGCTTGGATACACCAAGGAGTATACCTCGTGCTAGTCTCAACAGAATTGATGGTGTCCAGATCCATCAATTCATCGACTAGGGATAATTCCGATACATCACAATTACACATGTAGAGATACTCACTAGTTGTGATCCAATCACAAATTCTCTCATGCTGTGAATCGTATCGTGGACATTCAGTAAATGAGTTTAAGATCCAATCAAATACATAAAACATGTATACTCAAATAGTGAATCTTCATTTATCATATAAATGGTTCATACATAAGGCGATTGCCTTAGGACATCTCTCATATATTACTAACAGTCCTAGGGCAAGAGAATTCATGGTGGTATCCGTTTAGGTTACAGAAGTCGGTGAACCTTTGATTTTTGAATTCACCACCATGATCGCTTCTAATTCTTTTAACCTTAAGGTTTTTTTGATTCTCGATTAATTTGAATAAATTGATTAATTGATCTAGGGTATCATTTTTATGTTTGATGAACCTAACCCAGGTAAACCTGGAGTAGTCATCAATTATGACTAAGCAATATTGACTTTTATTGAGTGACTTGGCTCCATTTAAATCGAATAGATCCATATGCAGGAGCTCAAGTACACTTGAGGTTCGTTCTTGGTTAGTTAACTTGTGTTGTGTCCTAGGTTATTTTCCTTGTTGACAAGCATTACAGATTTTATTAACCAAATTGTTAAGGTTGGGTAAGCCTCTGACTAGGCCACTCTGACTCATCTTGTGGACGAGTCTTGGGTGCGAGTGACCGAGTCGTCGATGCCACAACTATGATTCCTCTTCCTGTGTTATAAGACATTTGGCTGAGGATTTGATTAAGTTAATTGTATAAATGTTATTTATCCTAGTTCCTTTGAGTATTGTTTTAGCTGTTTCATTTGTTTTAATTACACATTCATTTTCTAAAAATACGGCCTTATAATTATTGTCACATAATTGGCTTACGCTAAGCAGGTTATATTCAAAATTCTCTACAAGTAATACATTTTTAATAATAAAATTTGAGTTAAGCTCGATATCACCTGATCCGATGATTTTGAGATTGCCGTTATTCCCAAAGGCTACCAATCCTTGTCGTTTGAATCGAAGCTTCGCGAATTTGAGTTGATCCCCGGTCATGTGTCGGGAGCAACCGCTGTCTAACATCCATTGATCCTACACACAAGGTGGTTGGATTGGATGTTAGATTATTATATATATATATATATATTTTAAAAAAAAATTGGTTGTAAGTTGTTAAACCTAGGTCATCTCACCAGAGTCTATATGATCAAGCATGTTATACTTATGTGTTCTTTGTGAGATGACTTCCAATTAAGTTGATTAAGTGCATTTATGTTTAAGTAATGTTAGATTTGGATTTGACCCTAGGCTTGTCAAGTTTACCTTTTCAAGATCATGGCTTCCAGGTTGTGGCGAGGCACAGGGGCCTTCTTTTATCGGATCATCAACCACTTCCTTAGACAAAGCCATTTTCAAGAAAATGATGACTTGACTCACCTAAAATTATTTCCTCGTCTAACTAGTTATTTTTGAAAAGAGGCTCCCCGAGGCTCAATCTTTTCGAAGGATTTTAGTTGGTTATTTGAAAAGAGGCTCCCCGAGGCTCAATCTTTTTGAAGGATTTTAGTTGGTTATTTGAAAGGAGGCTCCCCGAGACTCAATCTTTTCGAAGGATTTTAGTTGGTTATTTACGTGTTCTAAGTGAGTTCACGAAAGAAAAAAAAACAAAAAAAATCTAAGCATGCAATTTCTAAGTTAAAACACAAACATGTTTTGTACTGGCTCCCCCTAGACCGTTGAATCGGTTCGGTCTATCCACATAGTGGATTTGGTCCTTAGGAACCCAGTACGAGTTGGATCCTAGAGTTGAAATCAAAGTGGTCTTAGGGACTCATGCTTGGACACATTTTTTATGTCTACTTACGATTGACATATACGACTTATTGGTTGTATTTGAGCTAAACCCTAGTCTGGCCTTGTTGTACACGGCCCTTTGCGATCCAAGTAGGAGGTCAAGTCCTTTGGATCCCAAAGTAAACCTTTCCAACGTATTCCTAAGATCTTTGACTTGACTTTTCAAGAGTGAGTTCTCAACTTTGAGTTTTTCAACCCGAGTTGAGTCCTTCTCTTGAACTCGACTAGTCGAAGAGGTTAGGGAGACCTCATGTTTGAGGAGTTTAACTTCCTCAACCAGGGTCTCGACCTTGGACTCGGATTTAACTAATTTCCTAGACAAAAACCTAACTGTATTATGCAAAGTATTAAATAAAGTTCGACTCACTTTAAGGGTATCTTTTGAACCGGATGCGTATCCGTGGCTTGACTTGAAGGTAGCTTCGTAGTCCGAGTCATCCTCAGGTTCTGACTCAAGTTCAGGTTCGGTCTCCGTGTCTGACTCAATTGATTTTTCCATGAAGACGTGGTCTTCGTCTTCTTCGGATGACGCTTCTTCCCATGTCGCGTTGAGGGCCTTCTTGTGCTTAGGTGCTTGGTGGTTGAGCTTGGGGCACTCGGACTTGATATGTCCAAACCTGTTACACTCATAACACCTAATATTAGAACTTTTAGGCTTACCTTGGTTGGGTCGAGTCGTGGTTCGCTTTCGTCCCTTGGCTATCCTTCGAGCTAGGTTCATTAGTTCGGCAGTCAACTCCGGGTCAATTTCTTCTTCGGACTCGTCTTCCTCCTCGGTTGGTGGTGGCTTGCTTGCGATTTTCTTCTTCTTTGAACCTGCAAACAAGGCTATACCTTTCTCGGGTTCCGAGTTAGACTGCTCATGAAGTTTAAAATCGGAAAAAAGTTCATCTAATCTAAGTTTAGAAAGGTCCTTGGAAACCTTGTAGGCATCGACCATGGATTCCCACAAGGTAGTCCTCGGAAAAGAGTTTAGAACATACCTTATAAGGTTGCGGTTTTCGACCTTTTGCCCGATTGTGTGTAGGTTGTTGACGATGTCCTGGACTCGGGCGTGAAGTTGCGTCGCGGACTCGTGTTCCTGCATTTTTAGATTATATAATTTATTGAATAAGAGGTCGCGCTTACATACCTTGGCTTCATCGGTCCCTTCGTGTAGCTCCACTAGTTTTGTCCAAAGATCTTTTGTGCTTATGAAGGGGCCGACGCGATTTAACTCCTCCTTGGACAAGCTGCATTGGAGGATTTGTGTTGCCTTGGCATCGGCTTCGACTTGTCGTTTTGTTGCAACGGTCCATTGATCATAATCCAAGGAGTCACCCACTTCATTAGTCGGAAGTGTGAAACCCGTTTGGATTATGATCCACATCTCGATTTGGGTTTTGAGAAAGCATTCCATCCGACCTTTCCAGTAAGGGAAATCATCTCCGTTGTAAAACGGAGGTCGGACAGTGCTAAAACCCTCGAGATGG